>JARWMC010000006.1:0-5000000 GCA_029959065.1 Colias behrii | reverse complement strand
ACATTTCACACATTGCGTTTTTGATTGCCTCCTCTTTTTGGCTGGACATATTTTACAAGTTCCTCTGCATGTGCCAGAACTAACTGCTTCTGTATCTGCAGCACCAACCTCCATATTCAAATGCTCTCTTATGTTTCTTTTTAGTTTTCTTGGAAGGCCTGCCATCGTTGATCTTCTTTGGACATACTCTTTCGTCAATTCAGTGCCTAATGCCCGTAAATACATACGTCTTTTCTTTATAGTTACATTGTTTGCCCTCAATATCACCATACTATTTATTCCTGCAATATCCAGAAGACGAAAGAATAGCGTCAATGGCCATCTATTATTCTTCCTTGACACCGAATACATTTTTACTTTTTTATCGACTTCATCGACACCCCCCTTTGTTTTATTGTAAAAAGTAACGATGCTGGGTTTGCGCTTCTCATTTGTACTTTCATCTATTTCTGCAGCACAATGAAGTGATGATATAAGAACTACAGATCTTTTCTTTTTAGGTACGTAAGATACGAGAGTTGCTGTATCTGAAAATCCAAATTGACTTGAATATTCAGGTTTATTTTTATCTATAAAGCAAGGAGGTATTTCTTTCTTGTTTTTGCGGATGGTACCCACAACAGAAATCTTATGATCCTTGGCCAAATCATTCGTCAGTGGCACACTGGTATACCAATTATCGACGGTAAGGTTTCTCCCAGTGCCAGAAATTGGTGTAATTAGCCTCTTCACGACGTCTGATGCAGCATTACTCAACTGGTATGGGCCTTCAGGCTGCTTGCCAGCATAAAGTTCAATATTTAGGACGTAAAACGTAGCAGCATCTACTAGTGGATAAAGTTTGATGCCGTATTTGTCGGGCTTTGATTTCATGTACTGTCGGAAAGGACATTTTCCTCGAAAGCCAACGATCATCTCATCGATTACAACATTCTCTCCCACTGAATATGGCACAAGACAGTTTTGTGTAAACATATCTAAAACTTCTCTTATTGGCGCAGCTTTGTCTAGAGTACGACGAGCTTGTCGCGTAGTAGCATCATCAAACCGCAATGAATTCAGTAGAAATTTCATTCTTTTCACTGACATAGTAGTAAGAAAAATAGGTATACCTGTCCCATCACTTGCATATAAATCTTCTAAATTAGCGTGTGATGTCTTCAAGGATCCCGCTATGTACAATAATCCGAAAAGTGCTCGGATTTCCACGGCATCTGTCGGTTTACAGTCACGTATTCTGTTATACGATGGCACTTTTTTTTTAATAAATTCGTTGGTTTGTCTAACAACTTGTTCAATAATATTCTCTGAAATGAATAAACTCCAGGCTTGTGTAAATGTCGTCACACCCACACCATTTCTACGAATACCCGCATCTTCGGTTAGAATATTTTGAACTCGACGCCTCACTCTATTATTGTTAGATATTTGCCACTTCGTTACTTTATCGCGCCCAGTAAAGCAGCTACTTATTTCTGAAAGTGGCAATTCATCCTCTTCTGAGTCCGAACAGTTTGATTCCTCAGCAGGTAGAGGTTCCTCTGCAACGATGTGGTCGGAAGTTTCAGAGCCTTGGTCGCTAAGCTCCGATTCACTTTCTTCTTCGTCTTCATTTAGTAACTCGAGTATTGCACTTTCTGATAACCGTCCACGATTCATTTTATATAAAAATGTCCAAGCTTAATTCAATAATACTGAATGATGGCCGAAGAACTACTATGAGAGTGAACGAGGGTAAGTCGCGTTAAGCGTCGCGCGTAACCTTTTCGACGACAGGCGCGTGTAGTCCTTTCGACGACTGCGCCGGAACTAAAACAATAATTGCGATCTGTGAAGTGGGGGGAGCGCCCTGTGCAACGGTTTATTCTTTGTTTTACTCCCAATGACATAGCGACAGGCTACTAGAAGTGACAAATAAATGTAGTGGGTAATATTAGTAATATGAATGAAAATGTACTAAACGCGGTCGATTCGACTACGCGCGCCCGCTTGAAGGTTAAATGATCTTTTTGCATACTGCTTATCGTATTGCGCTTTGACTTACCATCTTTGTATTAGGAATATTCCATAACAATCTTAAAACCGATTCGGTTAAGTGGTTGTTTTGTTTTTTTATAAAAAAATACCTGTATTTACCCATTTTATGACGTAAATCAAAGTCTCGAACAAATAAACATTGAATTTACTTTGGCCATTTGGTTGGTACACAATACACTCGCATTAGAACCCTTTTTTATAGATTAAATATTTTACTCATTTGGTTTATGAACAATACTTAATTTGGACGAAAAATATGTTAGAAATAAGTACTTCCCATTTTATTTTAATACATATTCATATTAGTATTAAAATAATACATTCTTATAAGAATATCATCACTTTGACGCAGACGTATACGACGTAAATTTAACATTTATATTTTATTTATTTGATGTCAAACTAAACTTTCGATGCGTTCCCTAATGTTGCCAAGGAATTCATTATGTGTAGATAAAGAGAGTCGAGTACGCTTTGGCACTACTTGGGCCAGTTCGTACTGGGTAAGGCACCACACCCCCAAAGAAAATCGGACGAAAGAGTAGCATGCGGTTAGTGGATCCGGAGTGAATCCGCAGGCCCGTATCCGTGCTGATGGGGTCACGGACGAATTTTACCATACCCGTGGCCCCGTCGTTGATGCGGCTTGACTGAACACAGTGGAGTTTTGCTCGGTAGGAATCCGATATAACCCACGGCCTCCGAGGAAGGGGTATCTATGCAAGATTTCCCCACTTTAAAAAAAAGGCACGTATCCTTTTTCCTACACTTCCCAATCCTTTCCTTTATGTATTATTTCCCTCATCAATCTTTTCTTTCCTATACCTTTTAAATAGGCCCAACTAATTTTCGGAGACGTTAAAGACACTCAGATGGCCTTATGGCTCTGTAAATTTTCTTATGCGCTTACCATCAAGTGACACACCAGTTTCGTTTCCGACTATAACATACAAAAAATTAAGCAAAAAAATCATAAATTTTTTTTATATTACGAATAAAACAATTATTTTCTAAACTTTTCATTAAAAATGTAATATAATGAAAGTTGATCACTTCCAATGAAAATCTTTCTAAATGTAGTAGGTAATACCTACTAATTCACCTTATTGTTTTATTGTAGTGGACTTGTAGGCTCTAGCTTATAATTAAAATAGTAATCGATTTCCTATGCCAATTATTAACAAAAAATTAATTGTTTTCAGGTATATCATAGTTTAAACACGGAGTCGTTGCCTGTGATACAAAATCAGTTGGTGAGTAATGTTTTTGTTTTTGTTTTTTGCTTAATTAACGAGTGGGGAGCAGTGGGGTTCCAGTGTGCACAGCATCGGAAGCAGCTAGAAGGTGGTTGCTGAATACCGGCGGTGTCAGGTGTGTATTGCATCAGTGACGTCTGATGACGCGAGCGAGCGACAGTCGCGCGTCGGCAACCGCCAGTAGTCTCAATCACTGCTTGCTGTGCCGTCGTCGTGGAGCGTTTACACCTGCGCCCGCGCAACCGTGCAACGTGATACGGGAAAGTCGAATAGCTCTATTTTTTATTTGTATTCAATCGGTGATCACGCGCGCTAATAAAATTCCGAGAAGTTTTCGTCCTTACGCGCGTAACTATACCGGATAACAAATATGTAAGTATAACTGTACTGTATTAATTTGTCTATTGATCTATAATTAATATTATTATTTCGCGTATCGATAACGCTAATACATGGATGAAAGGATATTTTTTTATGGTATTTGTAAATTAATGGAACTATTCTGTTATCATAGTATTTTGTTTGAAACGAAATCAGTAATTTAGCGATATTAGAAAATTATAGCTTTTGGTACATAATATATGTACATATTTGCAAATAACATTACATATATGGAATTCGACTTTGTGCCCCAACCTACAAAGAACCTCTAAATCTTTTAATTAACCTACATCATAAACCATTTATGCGTTTTCAAGGATGTTATCAATATATAGGTTAACCTTTGAATGGGTTTTGAAATTTGCAATACATTGTTGTTCAACATAGAGTTATCATTTAATGTTTTTGGAATAAATATGCTTGATCGCAACGTCTTTCGCTTTGAAAAAAAAAACGCAATTAACAAGATGTTAATTGTTTAACCATATCCATTATTCACATATTGTGGCGTGGAAACGATCGTATTATTTGTGAGTAAATATTCTTTACTTCTTTCTATGCGTACCTATGTATGTCGACACGCAATTTTACGAGAGCCAATAAGACAGCTCTCCTATCTGAATTATTAAACTTTTTATATATTTACAATACAGTACTTGTTTTATACTATGTTTTATAGTTGTGCACTTTAAGTATCTTTTTTAATGTACTTTTATACATGCTTTCGGTGACAGATGGTAATAAAGCTGATAATAATAATAAACAATAGTATGATATATCTATTTAGCTTCATTGATGTGGATTATATGATATTAGATGATACCTTCTGTAGGAAAAACCAAAACCAATTTGTTGTGCTGTCACAGACTTGTCAACGCAGCAACCTCAATGGTAAAATATCTTTGGGATAACAATTCCCACTTACTTGACCAGGAATAAAATAGACGGTTGTTACTTTGTTTTCCTGACAGAGTTCAATCCCTTTGCGTCAATAATGTTTAGCAACATGGTTTTACTTGGCATATCGAAAAAAAAAAATAAAAAACCTTATTTTCTATGTTATTTTAGAACTCATTACAGTTTAAATTTGTATTTACGTTAACCTTATGTGTAAAAATGTCTAGCTGTCGCATTCCGTGAATCGATTCTGTAAGCATTTTTGTTATCAAAAGGATATTATATGGTGTTCGATGAACATGCACGCATTGTCATTATTAATTAAGGATTGGATTCGGCCATAGCCAACACATTGAATTGTTCGCAAGTCACAACTTATGGCTAGCGGCAAGTACAATGCATGTTACGTAAAAGCATCGTATAGATCACTTTCTCACTTTATTATTGTTTTATTTATAAAAATAATTACATATATTTAAAATTTCGCATAGGTATTAAAGGTCCTGAAATAACTTACTCTATAATAAATTCTTATTAATATTTGAAATGCCTTATTTTTATGTCATGATATTTTTAATGTTATTTATAACTTCTGTGTGATTATTTAAACTTCCGTTAAAGTTTTCCTCATTTCTGTTGATACCTTTTATTTTTCTTAGTCTTCCTTAAAATTAAGGCACGTAAATAAACCGGTTGATTTACTATAACCTACTGTACTAGAACATTCAGTTCAATATTAAGACCAAAAGTAAACACAAAATGTGTTTATTTTTTATTGTTAAAGTAATTTGTATATTAATACAAATGAATACTTGTTTTTCCTAGATCATTGTGTACAACCGGTAACAGGCAATAATCCGGTGCGAGATTTATCCTGATAATAGTTTAAAAACTATTGTTAATAAGAGCAGGTTAAATAACCTGCTCTTATTAACTTATAAACTTTAATTTTTTATTTTTATTTATACTTAAATAAGTATAAATAAAAATAAAAAAAGATATCAAACTAGGCAGTACAAAATGTTGGTTCTCAATGCTTGTCAAAAAAAATATTCCTAATAAGTTAATAACCTTAAGTTTAAATTTTACTACTAACCAATTAACAAAAGGTAAATTAATTATTAGCCAAGTTAACTACTACTGGACTGAAAGGAAAGGTGACAGACGAAACAAAAATTATACTTTTTATATTGATAATAATAGCATTTCTAGAGTTTTGCAACTACGTGCGGTAAAGGATAAGTAAATGCCATTCTTGCGGTCTGAAATATTTACAGCCCTACAATTTGCAATTGGTAAAACCCTCAATGCCATTCTTTCTTATGCTATAGAAAGGCTAAAGCAACATGATTTCTAAGAAAAATATGGTATATATATTATGTATGTACCGCAAATTGTTGTAGTAAAACCATTATTATCTACTACATATTATCGTAGTTTGGTTTCTTTGAAATTTACTGCGATATTCCTGATACGTATGTTGATATTGATTTTTGACTTGAAGGATAAAACTAAAACGATTTTGTTGATATAATTTTGATTTAGAGCCGATTTTTCAATCCTTGGTTAAAATTTATCCGTTCAATAAAGTATTACACGAACATATTAAAATGTCACCTGTAAACTGTCAATACGGAAAATTACAATACATTTTTGAAATGGTAGTTTAATACATTATTCGATGAATAAGTTTTAACCAAGGATTGAAAAATCAGCCCTTAATCATCTTATACTTAACTATTGTAGGTATTATAAATCCATTATTCGTTTATTGTATGGGCCAAATCTTATTCAGTGGCGATTCGGCAAAAAAATGACCGTAAATAGCTATCGTCACCGAAATTTACATAGTGATCGTGATTTCATCTAAAATATTTTATCCGGAATTGATTTGATATATAACCTTGTTTCTTTAAACAAGTTACCTACGTCAACTTTAAAAAAAAGGCAAATTAGTTTTAATTTATATCACGGTATCTTTCCCGCGATGATTGCATTGTTTGTTGTGTTTGCTTGTTTGTTTTTTAACCGCAGTGCCAGAAGAAGGGTTAGGTTTTGCGTATGTTTCACGAACTTGAGCATATTGCATAATTATTGCGAAAAAGAAAAAATATAATAGAACTAAGTACATATATGATAGAGTAATTGAGGTAGAGTCATCTACTTAGCGTGTTTTTATTCGTGTCGTATCGTAAATCGTATTGAGAGATTTGAAAATGTGCTAATTTAAAGGTTCTCGTTTATTTTTATTCAGGCAGTTAAATTTTTTCATAAATAATACTTATTTTATAGAGTTATATATAAATCTCGTGTCTACTTTTCCTAAACGTCTGCCAGGTGCAGGTTGTAATTCAACTGTACTGTTACGCTTCGCGAAATTCTTATTTCTTCCTAAAATACAAAGTTTTTAAATAAACCAAAGATAACCTAGCTCATCATATCGAATGCCTATTTGTTGAATTTGATATTTTTGGTTTTATGGCATTCAAATGCTTTATTTTAATATAAATTTATAAAGAATAGAAAAAAATCGATCACGAGGCCGGGACTCGAACCCGCATCCTTTCACGCCAATCCGGGGCGGATGCTTGACCAATTCAGCCACTCGTGACCCGCCAGATTTTTTTTAATCCATACTAATATTATAAATGCGAAAGTAATTCTGTCTGTCAGTCTGTTACTCAATCACGCTTTAACTACTGAACGAATTTGCATGAAATTGTATGTGGTATAGAGATATTTTGATACCCGAGAAAGGACATAGGCTACTTAGGGACATAGGATAGGTTTTATCCCGGAAATCCCACGGGAACGGGAACTATGCGGGTTTTTCTTTGACTGCGCGGGCGAAGCCGTGGGCGGAAAGCTAGTTCTTTATAAATTTAGTATTTACCTATACGGACCTACTTACGGATCGCAATTTTTCGAAAGATCTCAAAAACTTGTAATCTAACGGTGTTTATAATTGTACGGCGTCTAATACAAAAGGCCGATTTAATATGTGAATAACAAAATATTATGTTAAAAATGATTCAATTCCGTTATAGTTATAAATTATGATACCTACGCTACGTGGGAAATTCATCCAGTATTTCCCATGCGTAGAGTGAGAATTAGACTTGTGTAGAAAAATCGGTTAAGTGTGAGTCGAACCTGCGACACTAAGGGTTCCGTACAAATAAGTTATTTTTGTAATAATAATAATATGTTACTTGTTATATTTTACAATAAAATACATACATACATAATACATATTTTACATTTTATTTTTTGTGATAGCTATTGTTTTTTTTTTACAAAATACAGCCTGATGAAAGACAGACAGACATACAACGAAGTCTCATAATAGAGTCCCGCTTTAAAAATTTGGTACGGTACCCTGAAATGTAACAAAAGCCTATGTACGTGTGTGTACCTACATTTTACATAATATATAATTCTACTGATACTATAAAATCTTTAAGTGGCCTTCTTCTTTATCTATCGGAGATTGAAGTTTAATTGTAGATTTGAATAATAATTATTATAAAAGTGTGAAGAGTCATGTTTTAAAGTGTTATCATTATGTAGAAAAAATTGTGAAGTAGTGTGAAGGTATAACGTAAGTAAAAAACAAATAACATAATAATTGTATCTTTAGGTAATTAATATTGACGTCAATAAGTAACTATTGTTTCGGGAAATCTAATGAATGGAATTTACATATAAAATTTCACATGCTTTTAAGGATTTATCTATCTGTTCGTAATGTTACGTAGGATATAAAAGGTCCAATGAACTGATTACTACTATTTATTTCAACCGTCACTCAGCATGTCCAGAATTTATGCCTTTTTACCGTTCTCATAGGACGCATGGTCCCCGTATTGTGAACAAATAAAGGCTGATGATGATAATGTTTACTCCGTGATGTACGGATATGTTTTACTCTGTTAAACCATAATTGACTAAAATGGATACCTTCCAGTACACTTGGTCGTTAATTATGACATTAGCTGTGCTACGCGGTTTTGTTCGCATTGCTTATAGCTCCCATGAGTCTTGTCATTGTGACAACCTTCCTAGATAAATATGGAGGCTATTTAAAACTAAGAATTTTTCAAATCGGACCCGTAATTCCTGAGATAGCTTCTGAAGTTTTACAAACTACAATACAAATGACTTATAGATTTTGCATCCAGTATCATAAATGGATTCAAAGCAGTTCTATTTTTATTGCCTGCCGTTCGGTGGAAATATAAGCATACGATTTGAGGATGTTCAGCTCTAATGGGTCACAGTATCGGCCGTACTATGCTATTATTACTATTATCGCCCTAATAATTTATTATGATAACGCCCTAATATATTACTATGACAAAGAATTCGAATTCTACGGAAATTTAGGTTTATCGATAGATTTTTTTAACTACCTTACCATTAGTCACAACAGACGATTAGTCATCGTGTTATGTTAACGTGAAAATTGCATGATATCGAAAGATAAGATAACCGAGTTGTAATGTATCGTAACTGGCCCAACGAAGTCTTGATTCCTATTTCCTATCAAGTGTCTACCTTCCCGTTAGTTACTACTGTAGGCACTCGATACTTGACATTGAAATATAATTGTGTATTTGTCTAGACAAATTAACCACGTAGATAAGGAATGTTGCATTGTCTACGCACGTTTATCTGTGCATCGATGTAAAGCAGATTTAATCGATTGATTAATTAATTTTTCATAATGTAATGCTCTGGTTGGTATTCACCTTCAGCAATGAAGTGAAATTGTGTTTGAAAGAATACATAAACATCGTTTCGTACTCGAAGGCACGTAACATATGTAACGCAATGTTTGAGAACGTTCTATGGGATGAATGTCGAGGAGTGGGGTGCGGCTCTGTGGCAGTGGGTCACCGGTTCCACAGGGCGAAGCGCGGCGGCGGGAGTCTGGCGCAATGTCCTTACGTAAAGCGCACGTTGCGGCCCGTGCGCCAGCGCCTCGCCCGCACCTGCGCCGTGCGCGCGGTGAAAGTTGCCGCTCCGCACTCGCAGGCGATACGAGACGAACCACTGTCACCTGTTTCCTTTCCTCCTCCGAACGTTTTGAGAAATACCGCGATCTCAACTATGTTATACAATCAAGCGAATTAGCGGGTTGAGCTTGCGTAACTCTCGATGACCGACTAACCGAGTCAAAAGCATAGTATAATACTTTTATCATCGCGTTTAACGACATAATAACCATATTGATGACTCCAATGCCTAAAGAACGTTCATACGACGAAACCTTACAGTTCCAAATTCCTACTCAATTTACTTTCATGTTTCAAGTGTAAGTGGGAGTGAATTTCGCTTCGTCCGAGTCAAGGTCGAGCATAATAGCTGGTTGTGTAAGATTGGACTCAGTGTTAAGCGGGATCATTGTTGTTTTGGTGTCAGTGCTGTGATCTTGATTGTTTGTTTCTTATTTTGTTCGAATGTTTTATGCTGCTCAATCATTATGACCCTTAGCTCATCATCTTTAAAAAAAAAGATAAAAATGATGCTGAGCGTGTCATTTAATGATATGTAATTAAAATAAAATACAGGGTCACGCAAATTTTAGTTCGTCTATTTTCTTACTTGTTTGATTATAATAGATTTCCTTCGAATACATTCATAGCAAGCTGGTATTGGAATCTGAACATATAAAATAGTCGCTCGTTTAGGTTTACATACAACATATGAGCCGCAAGCTATTTGTATCAACATTTCTAGCGTTACCATGTAATAATGTTATATGATAGCAGTTCATGGAACGTGACAATAGCACGAAGTGGCATAACGCTTAAAACAAACGTGCTAACATCTGACTTCCGATGTTTTGTCAAATTTGCTCGTGCACTCACCAATAGTTCACTAACATCTGCTAAACACGTGCTTGCGTTATTCACGTTTGAATTAACACCTACGTAGAGTTCCAATTATTTATGGTATTAATAAATAGTCTTTAATTTTATAATTGTAGGTAATTCGGTTATTGCGTTTTTAATTTGGCCTCTTTCTCTTCATACCTATACGGCTCATTGTGGCGCAACTGCCGGAAATTCTCTTAATCACACATTCTGTATGCGAAATCTGCAAACTACTAGTTTTTAAGGACAGTGCCGTAATGTTAATGTGATGCTTCCGCCATACAACACTCGACACGGCCACAACACTCCACGATATAGTATCAACATAAATCTATGCGAATAGGTAAATATTTGTTCTAAAATAACAATACTACATATTTCCATATTTTCCGTGTCCGCTATGTACGTTTATCCCGATATAACTAATAATGATTGTTTAATATGTCCTACAAATGATAATTGTTCTATAACTATATCAGCTAAACCACGCTAAACATTATGCTAATGCAATAAGAATAATGCAATTAAATAACTTGTGATTACCGGTTCATATAACTGTTATATGTGGCCATATGAAAATTCACAATTGTTTACCTAGCGAATTTTGGGAATGAAAAGTTTCAAAGTCCATATTATTATTACGAATTACGGTTGGCCCTCAGCGGCCTGAAATAAACGGCCAGTCACGAAAACTGACGGAACCTCGCCTTTGTACTAACTAGCTTAATTATAAAAATTATATCATACCGAGCCCATGTGATTAATAACATTTTTTCATTGTTTCAGATATAATTAGTTGCTAGGGGCCTATTCCAAAGATGGAGAGTGTGTATTCCTGGTATAGAGATCTGTTAGACAACAGAAGTGGTGAGTAAAATTTAGTACAAATTATTTTATTCTTTTCAGGTCCTTGTTTTATTATTACCTAGATATGCCTAGATTTAATATGTATTGTGTAATTGTTATGTAGAATAAGGCGACCCTCAAATCTGGTTATAGGTAATTGGTTAAGATACTCGTACTGGCTTAATCTTCATATACTACAAGCATATCAACTTTATATGTATTATACATATTTTTTGCAATAGTTAATGAATATGTAGTCATTACATATATGATATAGGTACATATATATATTAATGAAGAAAAAAATTAACCAAACCCATTTTCTTCTTTATAGTGCAGAAAAAATATTAAAATATTGATGTGAATATTATAATATAAAAATGGAATATAAATATATTGTCTGAGTATTTTATAAAAGGCTAATTGTTAGGATCAAGGTAAATTTGTATTATTACCGTAAATTATTGCTCTAAGGTCAAACATATACATCGTTTACTGTAAAACAAATCTAATACAATTTCTTAAAGGGCATAATTTTGAATTAAAGGATTAAAAAGCTTATATTTTAGAATTAATAATTATAAATGGCACAAAATATGTAATATTTACCTATGTCTCCATGTTAAAATAATATTCCTTACATTATTTATTACAATATATAATGTAAGGAATATTAAATGAAAATATGTCTGTATGTAAGTCTCATTTTATACCTACAGTCTTAATCCTGATAAATTATAAGTCTCATAGGTACTTACTTATCGATTATTTAAAAAAAATACACAATAATTTAGAAACCTATATTAAAAGCTAATTCTGGTGCTTAGGTCCTAATAATTTGTTATTTAAAGTTTAGGTATTAACTATAAAGCTCTATTGATGTTTGGCTAATTAGACAGATTAGATAGTTAAAGGATTTACGAATAGAGCTGCATTCCCATGTTGACATTTTATGCAATAAGTCTGCAATGCATTGGCCGACATTATTAAGTTCCTTCGGAAGTATGTAGTTGTACCTTGCCGTTCTGTGATCTGTCAAATGCAGATAAAAGTAAAAAAGTAGAGCGATTTTGCTCTTGCTGAATTTCATGACTGTGTTTAAGAGCCTATGTAATTAGAAGTTTTACTTTAAATTAAATACACAATTGTATCTTTAAAATGTTATCGATAATGTTATGGAGTAATATTGCTGAGAAAAACAAAAGTCTTATATTTTAAGAAAAAAGACGCGAATAATGCGATCGTAGTAGTATTACGTAAATATGTAGTTACAATCTAACCATAATTCACAATGTTGTCTTTTGTCTTTCTAGAAAATCTATTTTATTTCTTTTATGTTAAAAAATAATATTTATTGATTTTGTTGTAAAACAGAATAATTAACGACATTAAATTTGTTAAAAAAATTATTACCCATTACGACTTATAGATGTTTAATGTATTTTTCTCATTGAATTTCGTTTGAATATATGAATCAAGTTGGAAAAACACAAATATATTATTCTACTCATAGAGCCTTATTTAATAAACGGGATTATGAGTCTCCTTGACTTTTAGCACACAATTCATTAACACTTCTTCACCTTGCAATAAGCTGATTTTGGTTGTCAACATAGTACCTAGGTATTATTGGCAAATATTAATAACTTCCGCTTTCCGAATAGGTTTAATCATCATGTATATAGTAAGCGTAAGGTAACCGCAGTAATTCTGTATACAGTGCGTTGACCAGGGCGCGCTTGCAAGCGGTCGACCTTAGCCTGGGTCTGGGATATCAAGCCTTGGCTACTGAATGTTGAAATAATTACGCACTTCCTTACATTCGATATGCAATTGTCAAGACATCTTGTTAATGGTTTATAATTAATTTATGCATTATAGTGCATTCTGGATAAACACTTTATTTTCATTCCTGCTCCCACGCCTTCTAGAACATGGCTTTAAATGTACTATGACTTAATATTACATGTTAATATCCGAAAACGATTCTTTCGTGATACATACTGATATAATATTGCACGCCTCATAAGCGAAGCGTTGAGGTGGGTACTACTGTCACTTCGCGCAAAACATCTGATTTTTCAAACTTAAAATGTCTTTATGTATCATACATTGCACTTGTAAGATAATACATACACACACATATTAAGAAAAAACACTATTTTTAACGTTCATGATATTTTTGATGTCATTTTTGTTATTTAAACTAGTTAAAAAACAGTTTAAAAAAGTTCTGTCTTGGACGTCCGTGTGTCTGTATGTGCGGATCCTTTTTCTTGTTAACACGATAGCGACCGAAATACTTTACTAATCGAGTCTTTTTTTTTCTCTTACGCTTGAGTATGCTCAGGAATAGAACCCTTTCATTTTTCAGGGTCTGATTCGATGTGGTTTAATTGTTATTAAATAAACAAAAATAATAATTAATAAATATTTATTAAAAAAAAATTATGAGGCGTGCACTTTTGGATTTTCCAAATTATTTAAATCTCAAATCGCTTACAATAACTCTATACGATTTTTATCAAACAGGAACATAATACATAAAAAGGCAGGATGATTCCCGTAATCATATACCAATGTGTACCATTTTTGTTCCAGATCCTCGTGTGAAAGACTGGCCGATGATGTCTTCCCCATGGCCCACATTAGCCGCGTGCCTATGTTATGCGTTCTGCGCTAAGAAACTGGGCCCGTCGCTGATGGCTAACCGCAAGCCGTTCGAATTGAGAAATACCCTTGTAATATACAATTTAGCGCAAACAATATTCAGTGCGTGGATATTTTATGAGGTAAGTCCGTATTTGATTTTACTATCGTTGGCAGAATCAGTGTCTTATTGGACTATAAATCATTGATCTATTGCCTTAGTGCTTCATAAATACTTTATCCATTACAACCTTAACACATTTATGCTATATATATCAAGGTGTTATTGCTCTAGTGTACGTTTAACGAAACAAATTGTAATTGTTTTTAAGTAATCTTTAATAATTATTTCGATTCGCGTAAATAAATACCTTCGACGTTGTTTCTTTATGTCAATAAATAATACTATTGCTATTTATACAAATATCGAGTACATACTTACAATTTTAACATCTAATATTTATTTTGTCAAGATGACCTTGTTCACCAGGGCATTTACTTTTCAATGTTATCCTAAATAAGGCTTCAAATGTATTTTAGGCCCTTTTATTTTATTTGGTAGTTTACAACATGTTATGTGAATTATTATTGTAGTAATGTCGTAAATTACAATACTTATAAGTAATATTGTAATGTAGTTAAATATTTATTTAACACAAACGTGTAAAATATACATTACCTACCAAAGTTTAACGTAATTGTTTATAAATACGATAGAATGATCATATAGAAGTGGCTTGAACAATATGTGGAATCTTAAATGAAGTAATTTCTAGTTGTGTTTATAGCAAAATTAAATCGTGTATGAATTTTAGACAAAGCTCCTTCTAGTCTAAGATCCCACCGCAGGATCAGTGCGTTCATCGGTTTTCGGAATTTTTTTCCCAAAAATCGATTAGAAAAATTTTAATTAAACATGCTTGCGGCCAAATTTTGACTGGCGACCTAGTCGATATATATTCTCCTAATTATAAATACATAAAAATTCGGTTTTCAGCAAAAAAACCGATGAACGCACTAATCCTATATTTATAATTTTTATAAGCCAGCAACCCTTATTTGCGGCCGGATTTAATTAGGCAACCATATATGATAATAAATAGAAAAAAATTAGCTTTAATTTGATATATTATGATTCATAAATGTGCGTTATGAACGTAAAAATAAATCGAAATCATACCTGTTTGCACCAGGCTGCCAAGATGTTGCGGCCAGGTGAAAAGCGGCAACCGTGATTTTTTAGAATTTTTATATCATTTGACGTGATGTAGACTACATTTTATTCAAAAAACAAGTGAACGAATTTTTTTCCCAAAAATCGATTAGAAAAATTTTAATTAAACATGCTTACGGCCAAATTTTGACTGGCAACCTAGTCGATATATATTCTCCTAATTATAAATATACATAAAAAATCGGTTTTCAGCAAAAATCCGATGAACGCACTGATCCTGCAGCCGGATCTCGTACTATTCAGAAATCGTAAAAGATCTATGACTCTCGTTTTTTTTTGAAACTATATCTGAATTCCATGTAGTTAAAAACCAGTTAACGTTTTTCTAAAACCAGATTAAAAGATTATTATTGTGTAATATTGCATACTGGAAACTTATTATGTATAGACTTTAGAAGTTTCTACCTACCCGTGGATATTGATAAGTTCATTAATATTTATTCCGTACGTACGTATGACTATAATACGATAAGTAAATAGCGTATTTAACGTAAATAACATCAAGTTATTATTTGTACACGTGTTTATCTCACTTACGCATAATATCCGAAAAGGGATTCGCTCCTCCAAAGATTTAACGCAAATAACACCATAAATTGTTGTTAAGAAATATTAGTATGTCTCCGAGAAAAAAACATAAATCACGGTTTAACGACAGAATAAGGTTTCTTCACATAATAAAAAATATGGTTATTATATTTCTCGTCAAATTATATGCTAGGATTGTAAAACAATTTGTAAACTTATTTAATATTCTCACTTATATATTATAATAGTGCTACATAATATTTACCGGAATTTTTTCTTTGAACCTTGAATATGTACTGATTTTATCATAGTTAAGCACATGTGGAAAATCCCTTTTTTTAATGTGTTCGTTTATTTATGTTGAATATCATTGTTATTAATTAGGATCTTAAAATATGAATAGTATGATATCAAAACTATTTTTGTACCTTACTTTTGTTTCTTTGTTTCAAGAGTCATCTGTATCGTTTACAAGGTAGTGTAATTGCCAAAACATTAATTGTTAACAATTTTACATTGTACTGAGATTTGTTAACGCAATCAACTGTAGTGATATCACTTAATTATTCGTTCCACTTTAGATCGTCATGTCGAAACGAACAATGCTATTAATTACATAATAACTACTAAATATCCTTGCTCTTGTTTTTCGTATATGTACCTGCCTGCCAAATTAATTTAATCAAATTATCAAAAAATCAAAGCATTGTTCATATATACTTTTGTTTCTACAGTATATGGCAAGTGGATGGTGGGGCCATTACGACTTCAGGTGTCAACTCGTCGATTATTCTCGGAGTCCAAGAGCCATGAGGGTAAGTTTTACTACTAGAAATTTTTGGGAATAAGATGTTTTACCACGATAAAAAGTAGGTACCCTGTTCACTCTCCAGCCTCCCAACTATCTTCAGACAAAAATAATATCATTATACCGCTACTTTACAACTTGAAAGAAAGACAAAGAAAAGGGAAAAGGGTAAAATATTAAAGCTTTGCAATATAGGGAAATTTTTGTAGAAGTGTCTTTTTTACGTTTATCATAGTAAATTCGATTTTTACAATAACACTTATGTCATTATCTAGCCAAGATAGTGTTCAGAAAATTTCCACAGTAATTATTATCAAACCGGAATTATGAGTTTCGTTGTCGGATACTCGTAAAGCCCAACCTATATTTATATCGATGTACGTTACGACCCGATGTTCTAAAATTAGACGCAAATAGTTTAAATTTAACTAAAAAATGTTTTGAATAGAATTGGCTTTTGGCTTTATTTTTCTTATGCATGAAATTAACTACTTATTGTCGAGCCAATTTAATAGGCAACATTTGACGTCTATCAATTTTATATTCATAGGGTGGTAACCTGCTTAAAAACATCGATTAAAGTGAATTAATCGATACGGACTTGAAACATTTGTCAATCGAACTTGAAACACATGTGAATAATTTATGATGATTTTTATTCCCAAGTAATCAATGCATTCGATTCTAGATGTCAGATTTCGATTTTTAGAGTAACGTCTCTGGTATTTAAAAAGAAAAAAGGGTTATTGACACAAAATTGTAGCAACGTCAGTTCTTTAAATCAGAAATTGTTTATTATGTTTAGAATGGTTTATCAGTAAAATCAAATCCTAAAATTACTTGTATCGGTCATTATTATTATAAATATGTTATCGTAATTGAAAAAAGTTAAGCAAATGTGCAGTTCTAACAAAACGAAATATCATATTATTCTATGTCGTCGTTACTAGGTTACGTTGTTGAATTTTGTTGAACTGTCAAATGTTGCCTATTAAAATGGCTCTACTATAAGGTCATTGGGCCTTACAAACTTAAAATAAGAGCAGAGCAATGTTGCAAAAGCAATTCTAAAACATAAAACATAATCTCTTATAAACGAACTGTATGGATTCTAAATATATTTAAAACAAATCTTTTATTATGCATGCATACTTAATCCATTGGAATAAACCCATATTAATTGTTTAATATAATTATAAGAATTTAATTTCATATATTATACATTCATTTTACATTTAATGTGCACTATACATGCGGATATATGCCTACAAAATGGCATACAATTTAAAATATAAATAGTTCAGGATGTACAAAAGCAGTTTTTAAATTTATAAGGAATTCATTTGGATGTCTTCCGTAAAATTAGCTATAATAAAACTGCCTATCCAACACAAGTGTGTTTGAGCCACTTTACGAATATATATTAATGTATAATTAGAATAACCAGATTTTATGTCGAGGCACATTCGTATATAAAATAACGTTTTTTAAATGCTTCCTACGTAAATTAAGTTTTTATCCTCGAGAAAAAAATTATTAAACAATTACAATTTTCGTTCATGCATAAGAATTGTTATGTTAAAATGATAATATCGATTTACAGTATTTGAGAGAATTTGTACGAAAAAATTCCATAGGGATATTATTACATCATATTTTAATCATCTGGGAACGAAGCTTTGTTTTAGGTTAGGAATCCTAATATCTGATATTCATAAAAACGTTGATATCACCAAGAATAGATAGTAACATATACTATGCAAATGCAAGGTCTATATATTTTTGAAATGTCTCTTTTATATAAAAACTTATGTACAATAATTATTCAATAAGCAATTATTACTTACAAGGCAAGAAGTGTAATTTTGTCTTAAAATTATACATAGAAAATTATTAAAGAACAAGAAGGTTAACACATTGTTCATAAAGTAAGTTTTTTTCACTTAAAACGTGGAATTTAATGTTATAGTATTATATTAACGACGTCTACTAGTTACCTTGTTATTTTATTTTAATTCAAAGGTTTTTACCAGTATGTATAATAATATGACTGCAAATATGAACGTGTAATATTTTTATTTGCGTGTTTTATATTATTTAACCCAGCTGAAATCAAAATCAATACCTACTTCAAACCTTTAACGTCATGTCCTTATAGTATACAAATATCGGTAAGCATACACTTTCAATGTGACAACATATTGTGTGCATAACTAATGTGATGAACATGGAAAAAATTGATATTTCATGACAATTGATGTCATCATTCAATTTTGTTTGATGTGGAATTCTGCTTTATCACTTGGCTTTGAGGACAAAGGTGTAAGCAAAATTTTATTGACTTATTGTCCTATGGCCATGGTGATATGGTACATGCTTCTTTCACATTTTAGTGTCAATTTACAAAATAATTTACATAGATCTAAATAAATACGATTCAATACTGATACAGTTTAAATTCCCCAAATCTGTATCTTCATTTACCAGGTACGCCTAAAATAGAATGCTAAAGACGATTTTTTTACGATAAAACTGGTTTTATTACTACTAATGAACTTACGTGTGTTCCAAAATAAATCTTCCCACAATTATTCTTAGTTAAACTTAATAGCTAACGAACGAGTTTATTTTTTTTTTATTAAACACAAGATAATTGGGCGCAATGTGTAATCAATTTGTTGTTATAATATCCCATACATATACAGGTTTTCCCACCGTCGCTTTACTAAGCTCAAAGGGACTTAACGTTTTGCTTATGCTGATTCCGTCAAACTATTAAAATACCAGCTGCGTTTTTTCTATAATATCAATTTCTAAAACTATGTGTACCTACACTGTACCTACACCTTAACTGGCAACCCGCCGAACTGCAATGCTTACCTATTAATCGACTTCAAAAAACGGTGGAGGTTCACAATTATGCCGGTATATTAATATTTTTTTTATTATTGATAAGTCCCTTTGATATTAGTACATCGACGGCGGGACCCTTGTATACATACCCTATTTCATATTTGCAACGAATTAGAATGAAGGCATCGCTCCACAGATGTAGGTATTCAATATATTTGAATGATTCCATTGGTCAGATGGCGAACACGTGCTGGTGGTACTACTTCAGCAAGTTCACGGAATTCTTCGACACGCTGTTCTTCGTGCTGCGCAAGAAGAACGAGCACGTGTCGACGCTGCACGTCATACACCACGGCATCATGCCGATGTCCGTGTGGTTCGGATTGAAGTTTGCACCAGGTATGTAGTATCTTATCTTAATCTTAATATCTTAATCTTATCTTAATACTATTATAAAGGCGAAAGTTTGTAAGTATGGATGTATGGATGTTTGTTACTCTTTCACGTAAAAACTACTGAACCGATTACAATGAAATTTAGCACACATATAGAGGGTAACTTGGATTAACACATAGGATAGGTTTTATCCCGGAAATCCCACGGGAACGGGAACTATGCGAGTTTTTCTTTGAAAACGCGGGCGAAGCTGCGGGCGGAAATCTAGTATTTTTATATATTATATTAGTATTAGCTTTAAAAAGATAGTGTACCTCCTTCTTAAAAAGTCGGCAACACATCTTCGGACTCGTCTCTAGGCGCCTATGGGCTGTGGAATCGATTACCACCAAGCGATCCAATTACTCGATTGCCTACTCTTCGATTAAAAAAATATCTGTATGTTTGTATGTAACCGACTCGCTTAGAGTCGATTTTGATCGACTTAAATCAAACTGTGTTAGGATGGGTGACCAATGACTACAATAATTACATGAGTTTATCTTATGAAAGCGTGATTATATGGTTTTAAAAGTATATTTATTTTTGCTTAATTTTAACAAGTATTTTGATTTGTTTGTCGGAATTTAGTTTATGGTCGCAAATACGAAGGGACAACTATACTTAAATCGATTTTGAGACGTACACAAAGAAGTAGAAGAGTAAATGTGTCATATAATATTCATACCTACATGATATTTCGAGCCGGTTTTACCACTTGCTGGTAATGTGACGTAAATTTTCATACATTATCTGTAATTTTATCCGGCAGATAAGTTATACGACAATGTTTCATTGATAATCTATAATACTATAAATAACGCGCTAATCTCAGGAATTGGTCTTATTTTTAAAATTCTTTCGATGTTAGATAGCTCATTTATCGAGGAAGGCTATAGGCTATAATATCATCACTCTAAGACCAACAGGAGCGGAGCAATGCGGGTAAAACCGCACAGAAAAGCTAGTTTAGTATATGTGGAAGAGGTACAAATTGTCTTATGTAGCTTAGTTGTGTTCATTAGAGATTTATTCAAGAAACAATTATGAATGGATAGTATTTTGAGCACCTCTGAATTACAACGATTACGAAATACCATTTAAAATATGTAGTAACGAAATGTGACCCACTACCCTCATGACATCTAAAACTCGTCACCATGAATGTTGTGTCATTATCTCTATTATATTCTAATTAATTTGTTACGGAAATATATTACTAATATATTACTTATTAAAAATTACTATTGTTATCATATCGTCCATAATTATGTAATAAATAGTAAATGATCGTGTGACTGGTCCTGAGTTGAAATGTAATACATAGTTGTTTTACATACTTACGCATAAAAGTTAATAATATTGTGTGCTTGTAAGGCAGAGTATTATATTCATTCGGTTTTGTTTTATATCGAAAATCGATCCATAAAACACGCACCTCCCTAAAACAAGTCCTCGTCGGGTTCGTGGACCTTTAAGTAGATTATCGGCATTAAGTCTGTCCCTACGAAAAACCTTATAATCTCGTTATTATTTTTAAGCGTTATTTCAGACTTTCAATTAAAACAATATAATTGTCCATCGATTTAATCATTTTCAATTAATACTGAGTTCTTAAAATCGCTTAAAGTCACGGCTTGTAAAAATGTAATTACTCTATAAATAAAGTTCAAACCACTATAAATGCATTAATTACTTGATTTACATTCCTACATCGGTAACAAAATTAAACAAACAATACAATTAAAGTACTTAATCAATAAACATTATGCAAGGCTCAACAGATTGTATTGTTTCAAATTGAAATTAAAGTTCAATGTAATTTGTAGTTTGTGTAATTTGTTAATTGAAATAAAATTATGTAATTAATTGTAATCATTTATTATCATGCATGTTTAATATATTTTAAGTTGAATATCAACAAAAATAGTAATTGTTTCGTAATAAAATGTAAAATTCGCAACTACCGTTTGCAAAATAATATTTAAATTTAAATTTGAGAACCTACACCAATGCTCGTCAATCAGATTTACGTATGAACTGACAAATATGCAAACTTTGCATCATTGTTAACACATCCGATGACTATCGATGTATTTTTTATGTTTTGTACACGACCAAATTGTCATATAACAGTTAATATTACATATTAGCACTATTTGTTAGCGTAACATCCGTATAGATGAAGATACTAATCAATAAATAAATATAACACTATTCCACGAAATTAATTTTTCATGCGTAAATGAGAAATGGGTTTACACATTAGCCATTTGTATATCAAAACAAATATACAGCGGTGACTTCATTTAATGTATATATTATGTATAAAATTTTAGATAAACTTTAAATATCCACTGACGAGGAAAGAGCGACTAAGTTAAATCGGACTTAATAAATGTATCTCATAAGTTACAAATATTTCATAACATTTGATCTTATCAGTGCATAATTTTTCATGTTTTTCTTCTTTGCTTAATATTATTTCGAAATGCCTTAATATTTTTGCAATTACTCAAGGTACCGACCCGGAAACATGTTCGTAATTTTTGGTTTATTCGAATATGTTTGCGCAAAACAAAAACCTTATTAATACACCCAACTAAAAAATAGCACAATTTTTAGAATATAATTTATCTGCTTTATACCATTAATATAGATTTTATATTTTAAACAATTCCTTATTTTGTTTAATTTAAGTTTAATACGACGTGCATTTATTGAATTATTTTTTACATAAAGTGTAAAATGTAAACACTGCATAATATGAAATATAAATAATGTGAACGTGTCTCTTACAGGTGGCCACAGTACATTCTTCGCACTATTGAACACGTTCGTGCATATTGTTATGTATTTCTACTACATGGTATCGGCAATGGGACCGAGGTATCAGAAGTATATCTGGTGGAAGAAATACCTCACTGCCTTCCAAATGGTATGGATTACACTTTTATTGACATTATTATATCTCTAACTAAAGCATTATTTATTCAATTAGACTTCTTCTAGAAGCACTTTTGAATCATCATAACAGTTTCAAAATTTCCCACCGATTCAGAAATCAGTATCTATGGAGAAGAGCCGGCCAAAACTCCATAGACAATGTCGTGACCATATCCAAGATTTGCTCATTTCACGAAATGCGACCATTTTTGTTTCTTTTTTTAAAAAGCGATCCGCTTCTGGCATTGTCGTTGTTTAGTCTAACCTAACCTAACCTAACTGTTTTCTATTGAAAAAAACCATTCGCTTCTGGTATTCGCCGGCGCTACCGCGGCACTAACTTAAATGACAATAAACAAGTTCTTAAAATATTCTGAATTTTTTAATGTTTTATGGACTCTCTAAGATATTTTATACGATCTGGCCAAATGTCTATGACCAAATCGTGAAACGTTGACGATTTAACGATCTGATCAAACTATGTTGGCCATTTCATGAAATGAGCAAATCTACGAAATGGCCACGACATCAATATCATGAAACAAAGTATTCATGGAATATTCCAGCAACAAACAAATTTTTACTTATACGCGTCTAAGGAAATGATTTCTTCGTTTTCCATACAATCATTTTCCCTTAATGAATCATAGCACTACAGTACATTTCTTACTTGGTTAGGTTCAATGGCATTCATAATATAAGGTCGTTTACCGACACTGTTAGATTCCTTTTGCCTTATTTATATTGTTGTTCTAATTTTTTTGCTTATAAGTTCAAAATAGATTTAAAATTACATATAAGCAATGAATACATTGTAGCTAATGTAAACAAACATGAATTGTATTTGCACAGCACGTGCTTTAACTTATATGCAAGTGTTATTTTATAAATATTTAGCAGATTACTTATCAAACTTATCAGATTCCATATATTGATACTATAAACACACATTTCTCATAATATTATCATTTTGCGATAAATTAATGTTTTTTTTTTTTTGTTTTTAATATATTGGAAGAACTATTAATTTATAATCATTCTGACAAATGGAGAAAAAGTCAAAGATTAAGTACTTATTATTTTAAAGAAAAATAAATCGAAAATGAAAAGTAATTTGTCTCATATGTTAAAACTTAAAAAAGCATTAAACTGACCATGAGTGTCGTGAAAGAATTTTTTGTGTCAAGGATTAACAAATTATTATAATCATCAAATTATATAATTTAATAACATGCAATATGAATATTTCGTAAAAGTTAAACCATAATACAATAATTCAGAATAAATCTATAATTATCATATTTATAAAAATAAAACCCCAGGTGTGTTTTCTATTAAGGCAGACATAACAGGGACAACTGACCCTTTTCACTTAATAAGTACGAGATCTCATCTTATAGAATCTAGTTCATTAACTAAGGGCCGATTTTTCAATGCTTGGATAAAACTTATCCGTCCAATAAAGTATCACGATAATATTAAAATGTCACGTAAACTGTCAAATACGGGCAATTGAATACGTTGTTAAAATGGTAGTTGTATACATACATTATTCGACGAATAAGTTTTAACCAAGGATTGAAAAATCAGCCCTAAATATGTCAGTCTTGTTGTGTTATTGTATATTTGACTATTATTTCCGTATAATATTCTCAATTTTTCATTGACACACAATAAACAAATAGACTTACAATCATGCTCAAAAATTATCCGAATCATA
This sequence comes from Colias behrii, assembly GCA_029959065.1. Classification (NCBI taxonomy): domain Eukaryota; kingdom Metazoa; phylum Arthropoda; class Insecta; order Lepidoptera; family Pieridae; genus Colias; species Colias behrii. The sequence continues at coordinate 4,975,531 of JARWMC010000006.1, read as the reverse complement.
ACTGTGCTTACGCGTCTGTCTATTTGGCAGAGTTTTTTCATCAGCGTACCTATACACTACCACGATATAACGATGTCGATATAAACCTTCTAATAGGTTATCTGTGAATTATTTTTTAAATGAATCTTCTTTATGCGCGTTGAGAGTAAAATTTCAAGGTCGCTCATGGCAATATCGTCACGTCATGGAGTGAGGCTCCAATTTTGGTATCTTTAATACTTAACACAGAAGTTTAACTTCTCTTTGTTTGTCTATTTCTATACATAATGCAATAATATTGTATTTGTCACAGGTGCAATTCGTGCTGATCTTCAGCCACCAGCTACAAGTGTTGTTCCGACCGTCGTGTCAGTACCCGCGTGTGTTCGTGTACTGGATCGCGATGCACGGCTTCCTGTTCCTGTTCCTGTTCACGGACTTCTACAAGGCGCGGTACAACAAGGGCGAGAGGAAGGCCAGGATGAACATGGGGCTGTGTATGGTGAGTTCATTGAGGTATTATTATCTACAGAGGACGCCACGAACAATCTGTGCGACAAGCGCGGCGGCTAGTGAGTCATACAATTTGCAAATATTCTGCCTACTATCTTCTTAATATATATAAATCTCGTGTCACAATGTATGTCCTCAATAGACTCCTAAACCACTTAACCGATTATAATAAAATTCGCACACCATGTGCAGTTCGATCCAACTTGAGAGATAGGATAGTTTAAACATGTAGGTACCACGGGCGAAGCCGGGGCGGACCGCTAGTTTCTTATAAATTAAAACCAATCAATATAACAAATAAATATTGTTTATCTGATTAAAAAATGTGAATAAACTTATCAATTAAAACCAATCAATGTAACAAAAAAAAAATTGTTTGAGACGATTGACTCTAACTCGTGTTAGAAAAAGTGTAGTAGCGATGGCCTCTCCAGTACGTAGTACATAGTAACTCAATGGGTGAGTTATGGATTTGTATGCTATAGAAAATGCCGTTCCTTTTCGATCATTAAAAATAATTTGATGCTTAGGTCGTTAAAATGTAATGATTTCGGTATTTTACTGCTTACTAAACGTACCGTACTAAACGTTGTAGATCTGGACGGTTCTGGTATCTTTCGAATTCATTGAGATATACATATGGAGACGACACCGCCTACATCACTTATGTTCCGCTCAACATACGCCATATGGCGTAACTGCACGCTCATTTTTGAAGTGAAAACTTCTTTAGCGGCGTTGAGCACTTTTTCTGTAATGGGTATAAAATCTTAAACTCGCGTCAGGACACGTGACCTGATCGATAAGCGTAAGACGGATACCATTCCAAAATATCAAACATGCTGAACGTTAATAATCAAGTTTTCACTTCTGCCGGCACTCCCGGAGTGCAACCCGTCTTTTTCTTTATTTGTTTTAAAGTGAAACGCATCAAATATGCCTTCGTGTGTGTTACGATATTGCACAAATAATACAAATAATACGGAAAAGTGCAAAGGAATAACTTTCATCGGTAAGTACCTAACTAGATAATAATTTTTAAAACTTAGAGCAAAAAAATGGCGCACAGATTTTGTTCGTGGTGTCTCCTCCATACGTAGTAATCTCAATATTCGAATTCAAGTTCGAATCCCAGTGGGAACCAGCAACAAAGATATCTCAGTCTGACGGGACACAGAAAGCTGGTTACCCACTTGTCCGTTAAATATTCGTGATAATTGAATCAGATGTATGATGCATTGCTCCAAACGGCTCGACAGAAGACACGGGGCATTGTTACAAAAACTAATCAACGACATAATAGTGTCTTATCTTAATACATATATATAAATCTCGTGTTCAAATGTTTGTCCTCAATGGACTCCTAAACCACATAACCGATTATAATAAAATTCGCACACCATGTGCGAACTGCACATGGTGTGCGAATTTTATTTTTTTTAAATATATGATCCAACTTGAGAGATAGGATAGTTTAAACATGTAGGTACCACGGGCGAAGTCGGGGCGGACCACTAGTCGCTATATATGATAATATTTGATATATCTATACACTACAGTTTAAGTGCAGCCCCGTTAGTGTGGAAATTGGATCGATCTACTATAATGAAATAGGTTAAACACTGCTTGTCATAACACTTGATAGAAAAATATCAGTTACTTTCTAATATTCAAATAATTTAAAAAATCCGTGAGGTTTTTGAGTTAAATAAGTAACCAAAAATAAAACAATTCCTTCCTTTTTTCTAAGATTCAACGAATTCTAAAAATGTTGAATCATTTTCGAATACTTTGTTGATAGATAAATTAGATTCAATTAGTTGAGTATAACGCGCACACATACTTTGTAACTTCAGGTATAAAAAAGTTTTGCGCAACCTTCGTACGAACGAATACATAAAGCTTAATTGATACTTCGGTTTTTGAAGTCCCGTGTCTCCTTGTTGGATCAGATACACTATATACATTGCACTTATAACTGATCGATTATTGCACGCCTCATAAGCGAAGCGTTGAGGTGGGTACTACTGTCACTTCGCGCAAAACATCTGATTTTTCAAACTTAAAATGTCTTTATGTATCATACATTGCACTTGTAAGATAATACATACACACACATATTAAGAAAAAACACTATTTTTAACGTTCATGATATTTTTGATGTCATTTTTGTTATTTAAACTAGTTAAAAAACAGTTTAAAAAAGTTCTGTCTTGGACGTCCGTGTGTCTGTATGTGCGGATCCTTTTTCTTGTTAACACGATAGCGACCGAAATACTTTACTAATCGAGTCTTTTTTTTCTCTTACGCTTGAGTATGCTCAGGAATAGAACCCTTTCATTTTTCAGGGTCTGATTCGATGTGGTTTAATTGTTATTAAATAAACAAAAATAATAATTAATAAATATTTATTAAAAAAAATTATGAGGCGTGCACTTTTGGATTTTCCAAATTATTTAGATTTTCTTTAAGAGGAAGTTGATGATACGCCTTTGTTAAACTCAGATTTTTTATGATAAGGATATTTGATCCAGAAACCGTCGGTTCTTCTTATACAGCTATATTATATATTAAGCTAACACTTCAACAAGAGTTCTCTCTATAAGTACCTATAAATAATGTAATTGGCATATTTTTTTGAATTTATCTATACTATTATAAAGCTGAATAGTTTGTTTGTTTGAACGCGCTAGTTTCAGGAACTACTGGTCCGATTAGAAAAATTCATTCGGTGTTAGATAGCCCATTTATCGAGGAAGACTATAGGCTATATATCACTACGCTAAGACCAACAGGAACGGTACCACGCGGGTGAAACCGCGAAGCGCAGCTAGTGTATAATATGTATTGTACTTAAAGGAACCGAAAAGGAATAAAAACATGATTTTGGCAGTTTCTGCCAGTTACAATATACCAAAAAACTTACGACAAAAAGGACGCTAATTATATTATCAAACAATGTTGTAATGTTTGTAAATTACTTTAATTGATAGATAAAGGCTTTTAAAGGTGGCATACTCATCGTAAATTAATTGAACACACAAAACTACCGCAAAATTAATGTAGGTTTACAATAAAAATATGTAGACGCAGGGTGCTTTATCTCTAACAATAAAAAATTCAAAACAAAAAATACTGAGATATATCTTTTAATAATTGTACCTTGGGTAGTTGGAGCAGATTTTTTGGTATCACTTTTTGTGCGATTTCAGTATTAACTGTTTCCTAAGAGCGAAGCTATAAATTACATCTACTTATCATTAACTCGGACCGATTTTCGAAACAAATCAAAATCTTGTTTCTAGAATACAATTTTATAACATCAACGCCTTAAATAAAAAAAATGTATATTTTTTTAGCAAGACCAATTAAATTAAATTAAAACAATTAAATTTTAACTTCCTGTACACAACAAACAACCAATACTATACACGTATTAAAATAAAATAATTTAAATTGCCTCAATTTTCCATTTCGTCACGACTAGATGTTTACTTGGTAAAACGAGATTAGTGAGGGAATAATTAATGTTAATTTAATCTATATATTGCAAGTATGACGTTTTGTATCGAACCACCTTTATGGAAAAATCACATTAACTTGTATGACGCACTTCTTAATGTTGATTTCACGAGACCAAACTGTCACTGCTTTAAATATTATCTTTCTACATTTATCAATATTAATAATGCCCTTGCTCGTTAATTATACTGAATTGGCCATAAAAATCTATAACGTCACAAATTCACTGCTATTTAATTTGGTTCCGTTAACTTCAAATGATATATTATGTTATGTTCCAATAGAATAAATTAGACCATATTAAATTTAATATAATATGGTGTAAATATCGAAGCAGGTCTGTAACGGTAACAGAATATATTCTATGTTCCTTTCGCATCTATAATGAAAACATTAGTATGGAATATACAACCTTTACACCTTGATTAATCGATATTAATTACTCCGATACAAATAGGGTATTAAATCTTTTTATTTGTTTAAGGGCTGATTTTTCAATCTTTGGTTAAAACTTATTCGTCGAATAATGTATAAAACTACCATTTTAAAAAAGTATTCTAATTGCCCGTATTTGACAGTTTACGTGACATTTTAATATTATCGTGTAATACTTTATTGGACGGATAAGTTTTATCCAAGCATTGAAATATCGGCCCTAAATATATTATTTGCCTAATGTCTATTTGCTCATGGATAAAATATTAATATATTAGAAGTGCTATAGCACTTTTCAAATCTGTGTACAGTATAAATGCGTACCAAAAATATAAAATATGGAGTAAAATTTATACGCGTTAAGGTATTTGGTTATCAACTCAATTAGCAAATTAATATTCAGTTAAGCACTTTTTGTGTGAATATGTAAATTATTATACGGAAATGTTAATTAATTTTTTTACCATTTATTTTGTCGCGTCGTCAAATCATCGTTATATTTAGTGTCACTTTTATTGTTGATAATAATCGATCATAAGACTTTAGTTAAACTTGTTGTTACATATTCCATAAACGTGTAAATAAAAAAATGTAGTTAATTAAATATTATCAACTATATCTAATGTCAAAATATTATATCCGTACATAATAAATTCTTCCATAATAATTTCAACTATCCACATTACGTAGGGTATCTATAATTATACATCTGACGTACAAAAAAATTATTATTCGTTTCAATCGAGCAATTATCATAAGTTTATTTTTTACATTGAATATAACTTTACATAAAAAACTTAATAGGATTTAAGTTTAGGTATTAGTAAAAATTACCTCCTCGCTATAGTAAAATAATCCGCATATACGCAATACACATAGCGTAGCATTGTGCTAATCCTGCACTAATAGGATTTTTATAGCCTCGGTTTTCATCGCTCTACGCTGTTTTAGGAATAGTTTAAAATAATTGAAAAATTGGTTGTCTGTAAAGTCGGTTTACTGACGATAGTTGAACGTGACAACGTCCGATTGTGCTTCTTTGTCGCTCGTTTCCAAGCCTTACATGGAACGCCGCATGAGTCATGTTTTTTCGTGCGTGCAGCCGGCTCAATCGAATTATAAGGCGCGGGACATATACAAGCGGCGCTGCGCGCATCGGGCGCACCGCGGGCGCACTGCCGGCGCGCCCCGGGCGCGCTGCCGGCGCGCCTCGGGCGCGCTGCCGGCGCGCATCGGGCGCGCTGTTGGCGTCCGAAAATGATATTTATATAGAGTGGTTAAATGCATTTTCTTCATGCATAATTTAGTAAAATTATGTTTTTTTGTGCTAAAAGAGATTAACATTAATTTGAAAGTAAAGATTTTGTTTTGATAATTCCTTGTAAGTAAATAGCGAGGATAACCCCACGATTGCAAATATATCTTTGTTGAAAATGTTGGAATTTACTTGGAAAATTTTATAGTACTTTTAAAGTAATTTTAAAGTAGTACTGGTGTAATGATGGAAGAAAAGAAGGTTAAAATAACACAAAATTTATATTGTACTAGCGGTCCGCCCCGGCTTCGCCCGTGGTACATATTTCGCAATAAAAGGTAGCCTATGTTCTTTCTCAGGGTCTAAAACCATACATACATACATACATACATACATACATACATACATACATACATACATACATACATACATACATACAATATACAAACCTTTCCTCTTTATAATATTAGTATAGATAAAATATGGTTTTCAAACACAGGTTTACATTTAAACCATATAAATCTTATCATTAAAATCTCAGTTCAAAAGTATTTACAGTACTGATCATTCCACAATATTATTACAATTACAAATAAATAAAAAACACAATCAAAATCAGGATTATCTTTATTTCTGACATTGTAAATACATGGGAACTTTCATTATGCTCTTCTTCATTTTCACTTTCCCTACTGCCATCACCTGTGTAAATCATTTCATCGATTAATTCAATTCACCTTTAAAAACAAAACGAAGAAGGGTATGTAATAGCAGCTCTATATAATTCCACACAGAGAGAACACATTTTTGACTGACAGGCTACCGTCTCCTATAGACCGGGAGATACTGACACAAAATTTCGAGTCATTTGTAACAGGATGGCGGTTCTACAGGGGTCTTAGTACGCAATGACAAAAAGAAAAACGATGGTGTGAACGCTGGTACCGGTGGCTTAGTCGCGTGGGCGTTAGTCGAACTCGTCGGAAAAATAGCGAAGTCAAACGATTTGTAACACAAAAATTTTAGAATTTACCGATAGCCCATAAAAAAGAAGTAGGCGGTAGTGTCATGCCATACTTTTCCGGTGTGACTTACAGCCCGCCATACCGACGCGAATGTGTTGATTTAAAAAAAACAATTCAACCATTTGTACCAGGCTAACTTTTGCACAGGTAACCATCGTCGTGCAGCCATTTACAAAAATCGCCATGCCATACTTTTCGGACGATTCCAAATGGTTGCCATACCGCCGAAAATCTGCAAATTTTTTTTTTGTAAAAATTGTAACAGACAAATGACTCGAAATTTTGTGTCAGTATCTCCCGGTCTACTACCACCCGATTTGTTTTTCATTGTGTATGACCGTGAATTGACCTCTATTTGGATGCGATGGGGGAAGCGCGCCTGCGGTACGCCTGCGGTACGCCCGCGGCGCAACCGTGGCGTGCCGCCTCGTCGCCTTTCCAAAATTCTTTCATACAAAATGTATAAGAAGGACGTGGTGCAAAACAGATTCAAGAGGTGCGCTTATGGCACGCCCGCGCCCGCGCCGCTTGTGTTTGACCCGCGCCTAAGACGTTGTCACGTCAAAATATCAACGCAACCAATATAACAATTTTACCCATTAAAGTGTATTGAAATGTGACCCTTATTTCCAGACGGTGATGGACGAAAGTTCGCTGAACGGCAAGAACGGGTACAAGCAGGAGGACTCGAGCGTGCCCAACTCGTACGCGTCGTCCGCTGCGGACGCGTTCGTGCGGCGGCGGACCGTCTCATAGACAAGTAGCTTTAATACAGTTACAGTTGCGATGCCTGTTCTACGGCCACGCCTTTTTGAAGTGAAAACTTCTTTAGCGGCGTTGAGCACTTTTTCTGTAATGGGTATAAAATCTTAAACTCGCGTGACCTGATCGAAAAAGCGTAAGACGGATACCATTCCAAAATATCAAACGTGCTCAACGTTAATAATCAAGTTTTCACTTCTGCCGGCACTCCCGGAGTGCAACCCGTCTTTTTTTAGGTAGATACAGACACAGGATTGTTTTGTGTTTAATTTAAGTAGATAAATCGAAATTTCGTCAATAATCTACGCTATAGAGCGTGCCAAAGTTTACATCGATACATTTCCTGGAAGAACATGAACCTCTTTCTGGCGCGGTTGGATAACAATTATTTATTCCCAATCTTTAATTGCATTTAAATTGTTTACAGGGAGACAGGCGTACGTTATTGTGTGTCTGTATCTGCGTAAATAAAACGTGTGACTCCGTGTAACTGTGAGGATGTGCGAGCCGGTTTCGAGCGCTTGACGCACTTGCAAGTTATAGCGGGTTGTCAATTTTCAAAGTCTATTTATTTCGTTTTTTTCACAACGACTCGAGACGACGTCCATCGCACATCTCCAATGAAATAAAAAATGTGTGCGTGTAATAGTGTACACACGTAAGAAGTGAAACTTCTCTATGACCTTATTTTTTAAAAAATATTTTACTGTAATAAATAATAATATGCAACTTTACAGAAATACGTCGAATCACGCGTGGTAGGGATAAAAAGATGGCGCGTAACGGAAAAATGTTGCACAAAATTTTTTTCCAACCCCGATAAAGAAGTTTCACTTCAAAAATGTATGCGTGTTCAGCTATGAGAGGGTTCGATTGTAGTAGTTGAAGTCAACCAAATATTAAGGTATTGTACATATACGTGGAACGCGATTCTCGGCCGACCGAGCTCCGTGGAATGTTGGAAATTCGCGAATGTTGTAATTTTGCAAGTGTATCAAATACGGTCACGATAACATTGAGGTATTATTACTAAAGAGGACACCACGAACAAAATCTGTGCGCAGCGCGGGGCGGCGCGGGCCGGCTAGTGAGTCATACACTTTGTAGATATTCTGCCTGTTATTTCTTATAAATTAAAACCAATCAATGTAACAAATAAATATTGTTTATCTTTTAAAAAAATATGGATATACTTATCAATTAAAACCAATCAATGTAACAAATAAAAATTGAGTTTGAGACGATTGACTCTAACTCGTGATAAAAAAAGTGTAGTAGCGATGTCCTCTCTAGTAGGTACGTAGTACATGTAACTCAATGCACGATATCGTTGCGACGTGTTGCTTGCGACACGACGCCATTCCGTGTTATGTAATTGCTTTCGTCTCACAAAGGTGATTCTCCGACAACTTATAAAACAACGGCCATTTTATTATTGGCCGGCTAGCTTGGAAATGTCACGTGTCACGGCCTTTTCACATTAACATAAATTATTTGATTGTCAAAGAAATGATTAGTTTTTGAATCTATTGTAGTTAGATAAATTTTAAAAGCTGCCCGACGAAATTTTTCTGTGTTATTGTTGCACTTTTGTGGGAAGACGGCTAATTACCGTGTTCTTCGAGAAGAACAAACGTTTCGAACAATACTTTCTAAAACGTTTCAATGCACAAAGATTTTAAACTTAAAATATGAATGCCTTATATTTTTAAGTACAAACTGAGTACTATTAATTGTTGATTAAAATTTTATCTTCGAGTGTATAGGCTATATCGGTTTTAGATGAGGGTTTCGCGTGTTTTACGATTGTACTATTATTTTGTGAGTATTCGAGTACGCGGTTAAGGGAATTTTCTTTATTGTATTATACACAGATTTTATAATCTTGTATTAATTTCTTTTAGATAACTTATAATTACTTGTTTACTAAATACTTAGCTTATTTTGTGTAAATATAATTTTATTGCGGTTTAATAAATTATGAAACGTTGTTACCATACGGTCGGTTCTCAAATCCAGTGTAGTCGTTTGATTCTCGTCTTATTGTTTTATGAAATTGTCTTTACAGTCCGTGCTCAAGCATTTATATTTTAACTCGATCGAAGTAATTTTGAATCCATCTGTATTATGTTTCATAATCGGAACGTCTATGTATTAATTTTATTATTAAATTCGTATTCACAATTTTAATTTTAAGTCAACTGTGCATACCCGTAGCCTCTCTATAAATAATAATAAAAAGCTTGCAGTCAGATAGGCGTTAATGGTTGTATAAAGATAGATAATACATATCGCGAACACGGGCTAATTGTGGCTGTTGTACATACAATGTGTATTGTGTTAGTGTGCTCAAATTCATTCAATTTTCACACTAATATAAATGTACACATTAGTAGCCTACAATTGATCCGCGTTTGTGACTTAACATTGTATAATAAAATCCATAGAACTAGAAATGTTGTATAGAAATAGAACAAATGTAGGGTAATTTTAAGTTTCTGTAATTACAAGTTATGTTTTCTAGCGAATTTTATAAAAGACAATGAAAATTTCAAATGCTTATATTAATATTGATTTCCTTAATATTACCTTAAAAAATTTAACAAATAGATACAATTCGCACCTTCCTGACCTTGTGGCGCGTGCTAAATGGCAGATTAATCAACGCGTCAAGGGCTCCGTAATTATTCTACTCATAAAGTGCTAACTCTTGTAAAATGTTCTATGACCTTACGAGTTGCGCTGTCGAAAGTTTTCGCTACCTTCTAACATATTATATTCTAAATAACTACGGCATATTGTTAAATTGCAAGGTGAGGTGGCGGAAATTAATTATAATAAATTTATATCTATGTACATACAGCAACATCGTAATTCAAATTACATTATTATTTTGTACGAGGCATTTTTTTTGTTCATTTTTATATTCTATGGTTCGAAGGTGTTGCCATTCTCGTTCTAGTATATTCAAAAGAATGAACATACGGGTGTGCATGGTAACAATGCCGGGGCGTCAAGTCGTCAGGAATATTGTTATTTTGTAAAATGTTTTTGGTGTATTAATGCTTTAAGTGTTGTATCGTGGAGACAGACAGCTTGGCGCGCGGAGACGCGACACAGTGCTCAAACATTCTGCAAACTCACTATATGGCAACCTTTATTTATTATTTTAATAAAGTATTTTACAATTTTGTTTGATTATTTTTTACCCTAATCCCTATATCTTTTCTAATCCTAATCCCTATATTATTTACATTGGGAATGATGATTTGTATAAAAAATCAACGATCTGAGATACGCCGATTTTCTTGACATGTTTTCTTCAGCGTTTGAAGTAATGGTGATGTGGATACAATGTGGATATTATGTGTAGATAACTTGAATAACCAATTGGAATAGAACCGTCGACTTTTCGATTGAAATTCGAAATTTTAAGGATTTAAATTCGAGATTTTCACTACTGTGGTTCAGTAACTGCTAAAATGCATTTTTTTCGGACCCACATAAGAGAGTTAAGTACAGAATGATTCGCAATTCAAGGTGATTGAACACTCTTTAAAAAAATTAAATGAAAATGATAGCGACATATTTCACCAGAGTTTTGTCAATATAGTTATCTTATCTTAATCTTAATATATTATATAAATCTCGTGTCACAATGTTTGTCCTCAATGGACTCCTAAACCACTTAACCGATTATAATAAAATTCGCACACCATGTGCAGTTCGATCCAACTTGAGAGACAGGATAGTTTAAACATGTAGGTACCACGGGCGAAGCCGGGGCGGACCGCTAATTATATTATATATTTTGGAAATGAAAATCTTTGGCAAAAGAAACATTTCCAAACTCGCAACTATTTATGCAAATCGATATATAAATATATTTTGATAGTCTACATTTGAAGTTACTTAAAACGTTTTTGTAAGTTAAAATAAATTAATCGTGTTGAACTTCGTGATACTAAAATAAATAATTACTGTTAAACTTATAATTCTAAATTTATTACATCCGCTCATGCGGCATCAGACACGCCATCATATTTGGTCAAAGGAAATTCGAGCCATATACAATTCAACCATTTGCATTTCCACAACACGGATTGTAAAGAATAATCACAAAGTTATGATATCAAAGGTCATTTGTTTTCCTGAGTCAATTGAAACAAGATAACATAGAAATATAAATAACAAGGCAATAGAAGTCGTAAGCGCGCGTGACATTGTCGCCGCTCAGGTGGTTACCATGCCACAAGTCTGTTCGTCGCTTGGTGGTCGCTTGTTCAGTTGTTCCTGACACGTGCGTGAGTAAACATGGTGTGTTACAGCATTTCCCAGTGCGGAAATTCTTCCATAAATTGTAATTATACTAATAAAGGAATTAAATTTCACCGGTAAGTATTTTTGTTATAAATTTATAAAGAATAGAAAAATATAAAGCAATTGAATGCCATAAAACCAAAAATATAAATTCAACAAAAAAAAAAAGGTCGTGTTCCATCGTTACAATATTGTATTCACTGAAAAGTGCTTCATATTGGTTGAAATGGTTGTTAATCATATCAATAGATGGCGCGCGGTGTGTCCCTTCAGACACATAAAACTGAAAGAATAGAATAAATTCGATTGCTCTGACGGGTCACGAGTGGCTGAATTGGTCAGGCATCCGCCCCGGAATGGCGCGAAAGGATGCGGGTTCGAGTCCCGCCTCGTGATCGAATTTTTTCTATTCTTTATAAATTTATATTTATAAAGCAATTGAATGCCATAAAACCAAAAATATAAATTCAACAAAGTATTTTTGTTTATAAATATTGCCGTTTTTCCTTAAAATTATAGAATATTTACAAGTATTACGAGTGTCACCATAGTAATCGAAATAACAATGAATGACACAGTCGACCATTCTTATTATCACGTTTAACACAAATTTCAACCTTATTTTTATGAGTTTATGTTCAAAGTTATATCTATTGAAAATTGACAACCTCTGTTGTAGAAAAGCCGAATTTTTGCGTATTGGAGCAAAAATAAACAAAACGTCTCATATACTTAGGGATGTTATTCGAAAATAAACCGTAAATTCGTGCGTTATGATACATATTAAAAAGCTTAATTTAATATTTAAGTTAGTTTTCACTAAAATCAAGCTGTCCAATAAAAGGCATAGTTTACTTGTGTGTACTGTTTAGCTATCGGTTTAAATGTGTTGATTTTGGCGACAGCGGTTTTCATACGAATTATGACATTATAGCACTTCTATATGTCTTGTTATTTAGATTTCTATGCAAGATAATTATTAACAAGACACATATATAAGAAATAGATTTCTTGCCTAAAAAGAGGGACTTAATAAAAAATTCATGATGATAATAATTAAGTAGGTAACTAATTAAAACTTTTCGCCATTTAATTCATTCATTTTTTGAATCTTATGAACATGAGATAAAACTGGATAAAACACTTCTAAGGTCTTTGTAGTAATAATATCTATAAAAAAAAAGACGGGTTGCACTCCGGGAGTGCCGGCAGAAGTGAAAACTTAATTATTAACGTTCAGCATGTTTGATATTTTGGAATGGTATCCGTCTTACAGTTACGCATGGAATAAGGGCTAAAAAAAAAAAAAAAAAACCCGTCTTACGCTTTTTCGATCAGGCCACGTGTCGAGTTTAAGATTTTATACCCAACGCCGCTAAAGAAGTTTTCACTTCAAATAAATACACCTAAGTTCTCGAGTAAAGAGGAAGGAGGTGATGATTTAATAAATTTAATTTAATGAGACACGAATTATAAATTATAATATCTCAATGAAAACAGGAAATATGCCTAAGTACCTACTGTGTGAATTGTTTTATATAGTTACTATAGAATTCATCTATTTGAAAAAAAAAATGCATCTGGAATTTTATAAGTATTTTTTACGTACTTGGCGTATGCAAAACTATAACCTCCATTGAGCTTAGAATACGGACGGTGGGACACCCGGTATATGTTTTGTATTGTTATGCGCCTACATTTATTTTCTTAACAAAAAATATTCATAATATGTACACAGACTAATAATAATATACTACGTATAAATTTATAAAGAATAGAAAAAATTCGATCACGAGGCGGGACTCGAACCCGCATCCTTCGCGCCATTCCGGGGCGGATGCCTGACCAATTCAGCCACTCGTGACCCGCCAGAGCAATCGAATTTATTCTATTCTTTCAGTTTTATGTGTCAAAGGGACACACCGCGCGCCATCTATTGAGGTGATAAACAACCATCTCAACCAACACGAAACACTTTACAGTGAATACAATATTGTAACGATGGAACACGACCTTTTTTGTTGAAATTGATATTTTTTAGTTAAGGCATTCAAATGCTTTATAAATATAAATTTATAAAGAATAGAAAAAATTCGATCACGAGGCGGGACTCGAACCCGCATCCTTCGCGCCATTCCGGGGCGGATGCCTGACCAATTCAGCCACTCGTGACCCACGAGGGCATGGGTCACGAGTGGCTGAATTGGTCAGGCATCCGCCCCGGAATGGCGCGAAGGATGCGGGTTCGAGTCCCGCCTCGTGATCGAATTTTTTCTATTCTTTATAAATTTATATTTATAAAGCATTTGAATGCCTTAACTAAAAAATATCAATATACTACGTATACAAATATGTATATATTTTATTTGACTGACCGGTTGGCTTGGTTGGTAGTGGGCCTGCCTTCCAAGCCAGAGGTCGTGGGTTCGATTCCCACCCGGGGCAAATATTGTGTGATGACCATAGATGTTTGCTCTGTGTCTGGGTGTTACATAATATCTATATAAATATTTATTTAAAATTATATATGTATGTTTATCAGCCATTTGGTTTCCATAACACAAGCGAAAGCTTATGGGATCAGATCGTGCCGTGTGAAAATTGTCCTGAAATATTTATTTATTTATTTATTATTATATATACCTAGATATATTTGGTATTATAGGTATAGTTTATACACATTAAGATCAATGGCGCTAACTTTTTTCCAGTGTCACATTGAACAGGTAGTGGTCATAAACATAATATTATCCCATCATTCAATAGATAGAAAATAGTTACAAAATCCATCAATGAAGGTAGGCAGAAGGTTAACACAAATACAATACTTACTGGATAAACGTGGATACGTAGATATAAGAAAAATATTTTATAAATACGTAGTTACAAATGTTAATTTTCATAGCAGAATCTAATAATAGATACCTACCTACCTTACTGGCTAGTAGCTAATTGAATTGACAAATAATTACGTAATGTCTTTATGATATAATTGCGTAATATCTTTATGATATTTATATTACTTATATTATTTGCTTAGAATTCCTCGGAAAGTTTGTTCTGAATAAACTACTTGTAGGTACCTACTTAGGTATTTATTCAAACTCGTCATCGATAAACATGTCACATAAAGGAATATGGTAAAAATACTGTTTTAATTTTTATATGTTAGGTATATTTGGCTGAATTCAGCCAAAGACAAAGAGAAGTGGCATTCTTTGTTGCTTTTACCCGTACCTACGTGGTCCATACAAAAATACATTTTACCTAAAATCTGAATTTTTACAAGACCCAAATATACCCAAATTATAAGTGGAATAAATAAACATTATTTATTTTCATTCCAAATAATAGGTAGGCACATTATTGAGACATATAGGTAATTGAAAAAATTCTTCAGTATCATCGCTCTCTTTTTTCTATTAACTTTTAATAGGCACGTAAGTAGTTATTCTTGTAATTAAATTTGTTTATTTTCTTCTTCTGCATTAATAGACTTAACTAGGTAATAAAATAAATTGCAGATTTTTTACCAATTAAGTAGTTAAGTAAATACACCACATACCTACCGGTCTATTCTTTTATTTATTTTAATACTCAGCTTTTGCGAATTAAATGTTGTTTTAAGAACCATATTATTACCACTATATTACCACTTATTTGAGTGAATTAGTTAAATAAGTGGTAATATAGTGGTAACTATATTACCACTTATTTAACTAATTCATTTTTTTTTTTTTTAATTGGTCTACAAAACTGGTTACAAATGTTTGTGATTTATTCTATTAATTATGTACTATCATGCAGTTGATTTATAACCTTCTGGATGTAGACACAGCATGCAAATTTACAAATTTTAATTGGATACCTTATCTATGTATAACAATAATTATAATAACTATTTATTTGATGAAATTTAATAATTTATTCCTAATTGAGACCAGAGAACCACTAAATATGTCTATTTCTGATCGGATACTATTTGCATAGGTACACATTCGAAACAAAGGTGCATGTTGACCAAGATTAGTTTTACTTGAAGCTGGCAGAAAACATAATTTGTTATGTAAACGAGTAGGGATACGCGGAACTGAAAGACAAATGCGCTCCAAGACATCAGGACAATCTGCTTCCCCATGTAGAACCTTATAAAGAAATAAGATATCTGCTACTTTCCTGCGTGTATGTAAACCACTCAAGTTAAAGTACGATAGACGCTGGTCATAGGAAGTTAAAACCCTACATTTATGATCTGAGTAACTAAGATAATACAAAAAACGTTTCTGGACTCTTTCAATTCTATCGGAATGGACTTGGTAACTAGGGCTCCAGACAGCTGAACAATACTCTAGTATTCCACGAACGAGGGTGCTATAAATTAAAATGGTAAGTTGAGGTTGTTTCAGGAATCTCATTTGTCTCGTGACGAAGCCGGATAATTGTGAAGCTTTTTTAATAATATGATCGTAATGGTTTCTAAAACTTAAAGAACTATCCATGATCACGCCTAGGTCACGGATAAAGCTCACTTCCGTGAGTGGTAAATTATTGATAAGGTAAGTTACGGGTGTTCGAATTTTCTTTCTAGAGAATGCAATGTGATAGCATTTATTAATATTTAAGCACATCTGATTATTTGTACACCATTTTTGTATATTATTTAAGTCTGATTGAAGTATATTAACATCTGTTTTATCCTTAATCGTTCTATAAACTTTTAAATCATCAGCGTACATTCTATAGTTTGATTGTATTACACGGGGGAGGTCGTTGATAAATATTAAAAAGAAGAGAGGACCGAGATGGGAGCCCTGCGGTATTCCCGATGGAATAGTATAGGGGGTAGATTTAAAACCTCGGATTGAGACAAGCTGGGAGCGGTTGCGTAAATATGACTCGCACCATCTTAATAAGGATCCGTGTATCCCCATATTAGAGAGCTTATGTAATAGAAGATCATGATTTACTAAGTCGAACGCCTTTCTGAAATCGGTGTACACGGCATGCACCTCGAGATTCTTATCAAGTGCTTCAGCTATCTCAGATACATAACCTACAAGATTTGTGTTTGTTGATTTACGGGGCAGAAACCCGTGCTGGTTTTGATCAATTTTACATTTAATGTGGGCCAAAAGTTTAGTATTTAGTTATTTACTATGTCTTCTAGAACTTTTCCAGGTGTACTTAGAATTGAGATAGGTCGGTACTGGGTAATCTCGTTTAATGAGCCTGCTTTGTGAATCGGAGTTAAGTGTGCGAGTTTCCAAGTAGATGGGAAGACGCTTAATTTTAATGATTCGTTAAAGATTAGAGTAAGTGGTACATAAAGGCTTTTGGCACAATTTTTTTTAGAATATTGGTGGTATTGCATCGGGTCCTGGGCCTTTATTGGCATCTAAAAGTTATGAAATTCATTGAATAGATAATAGATTTAAAACATCTTCCTGTCTTTCCTCTTCCTGTCATCTACCTAGGTACTAGTCCATTAATTAAAAGAATTAAATCATCACATTAACATTTCAAAACATCGATAATCCTTTTTAAAGTATATTCCTTATATGCGTGATATATTCCGTAGTGCAATCTCTGTACTTGGTACGTCGTCTGCATCAAGAAGGATTTTTGGACACACATTAAGATGAGATCGAGCATATAATTGTTTTAAGATACATCACCTCATCCTCTATCAACCTCAGGAACTGCAATTCGTACTGAAGATGCGATCGCCGGATCAGGCGAAGCAATACCCCTCGTCCCGCTGTCCCCGCGTACCTTCCAATATCGTAAATATTTTACATTTCCGATTGCTATTTAGGAAATGTATAGATATCCTAGGAAATGTGTAAAGTGTAAGTTTAAAATAATTTATTTCACACATTTCCGTGCGATTTTAGGAATAACATACATTTCCTAGGAATTGTATACAATGACGGATTACATACATTTCCGTTAACATATATTTATAATAGGGAATATGCATAAAATTTGAAATGGCAATGGAAAAATATTTTATATTTTTTTCTCGAATACTTATTATCGTAATATTATAACGAAAAGGATTTTTTTTTATTTACTTATTATTTAAACCCCTAAAATAATATTAAAAAAGTGCAAAATAAGGGAGCGAAATTCAAACTTCCAAAACGCGCCACCATAGGTCGAACGAAATGTGACGTCATCTGACACGACATTGTATTCATCACTCCACAGTAAACACTAAGGTAAACACCCACTGGACGTGTCATGTGACGTCACGCAAAGCGCGCGCAAAATGGCGGCGTTTGAACTGCTTAAATTTTTTAAAAGTTTTAAATTTCATTTTTAAAAATATCTAGAGTATTTTGAAGCCCATTAATATTTTTTGTACGTTATAAAATAGTAAACTATTAATTTAAGACAAAAAAAAATTGGTTGTCTGTAAAATCTGTTCACTGACGACATTTGAACGTGACAACGTCTTAAGCTTCTTTGTCGCTTGCACTTCAAGCCTTAGTGTGCGTCCACACTGAATGCGCGGTGGCGGCGGCCTAGGCGGGCGCGACGAGCGGGCGCTCGCGGTGGCCACACCGACGCGCGAGCTCAAGTAGCGGTTCGACGTTTTTCGGGTGTTGCAAACTTTGGACGATTTGTTATTTTTACTGGACAGTCCGATTTTGAGATGAGATCATTATAGAAGTTGTACACGAAATAAATAAAACAGAGGAATAACGGGTGAATCTTATATGAAGAATTGAGATTATACCCTACAAAATTACTGTGGTGTATATAAGTGTTTTAGATTGAATCGCACTTATAAATAAAGAAGTTTCACTTCAACAATTAAGTATTTACCGCTATTTTACGAAAAACAATAAAGGATATAATAATAATAATAATAATAAACCCGCAGGACACCTTGTGGCGGGGTGTCGGGGACTAGCGACCCCGCGGGAACCGAGTGCTCCCGGGGGAGGCCCCTGTCTTCATCTCCGGCTTGCCTTCACCGGCCAGTCGGAGTGAAGCCTGACGAGGACAGGACCCCCACCTCTGGCTTGCCTTAACCGGCCGGCCAGAGTGGAGTCGCGAGAGCTTTTAGCTCGAAGGGTGGATGCGAAGCGTAAGTGGCGAGTGGGCACGTGATGCTGGACCCTCAGGGAGCGCGTGATCGTAGTTTAAAGTCCAGGGACGCCTCTCCACCCTTAGCTGCTCACAATTTGTTGCCCCCTTGTCGCACTATTGCAGCGACTTATTTCGGGGGCCCATACAGTGAGAGGGCGAGTCACCACCTGCCAACATATTTTTACTTTCTTTTAGTAGAAAGGCAGGTGCCATAGTTTCCAATAGTCCCCAAATACCGGCCCATTTAACATCCCACTCCATAGCCCAGTTTATTTTGTTTTTCCATATTTCGAAATAGTCCTACATCGGCCGCGGACTGCCTAGGACTGTATCTCTATAGTGCAGTCATGGGCAGGCTGCGGCTGGTGTCCCACAACACATTAAAATTCTCGAAAGGGCCTCTGCGTGTTGGATCCGTGTCCCCACGTAAGCCTTCCAAAGATCCGGGTACCGTCCTTCTGGTGGTACCCGAGTATTATGGAAATAATAATAATAAAAGGGCGTAGGGATGTGACGACCCCATCGCCCACGGTTGGAATATCTGTTGTCTACGTGACAACAGATATTCCACCCGTGCAATCAGTCAACCCGCAGGACACCTTGTGGCGTGGTGTCGGGGAGTAGCGACCCCGCGGGAACCGAGTGCTCCCGAGGGAGGCCCCTGTCTTCATCTCCGGCTCGCCTTCACCGGCCGGTCGGAGTGAAGCCTGACGAGGACAGGACCCCCACCTCTGGCTTGCCTTAACCGGCCGGCCAGAGTGGAGTCGCGAGAGCTTTTAGCTCGAAGGGTGGATGCGAATCATAAGTGGCGAGTGGGCACGTGATGCTGGACCCTCAGGGAGCGCGTGATCGTCGTTTAAAGTCCAGGGACGCCTCTCCACCCTTAGCTGCTCACAATATGTTGCCCCCTTGTCGCACTATTGCAGCGACTTATTTCGGGGGCCCATACAGTGAGAGGGCGAGTCACCACCTGCCAATATATTTTTACTTTCTTTTAGTAGAAAGGCAGGTGCCATAGTTTCCCATAGTCCCCAATACCAGTCCATTTAGCATCCCAATCCATAGCCTAGTGCAGTCATGGGCAGGCTGCGGCTGGTGTCCCACAACACATTAAAATTCTCGAAAGGGCCTCTGCGTGTTGGATCCGTGTCCCCACGTAAGCCTTCCAAAGATCCGGGTACCGTCCTTCTGGTGGTACCCGAGTATTATGGAAATGAGAAACATAATAATAAAACACTTTATTGTACAATGCACAGATATTAAATACAATTTCATACAGAAGGAATCTTCACCGTACAAATTGGCGGCCTTATCGCTTTGAAGCGATTTCTTCCAGGCAACCTTGGGATATAGGAAAATGAAAAGATTGAAAAGGTAGATAGTGCATTACAAGAAGTGAATACACATAAATATAATAGATATAGGTAAAGGTATAAAATTATAATATATATAATAAAATTATATAACATAAGAAAGAAAGAAAAACGTGCAGAAGAGGATATATAAAATTTCAAGTAGAGAAAAAGGTAAATCAGAACAGATACAGAATGACTAAGAGGACAGATAATATTTTTTAATTACAGCTTTAAAACTATTCAGAGTTTGCGCTTGCTTTATTGCGGTTGGTAGGGAGTTCCACAATCTTACGGCTTGCACGGTAAAAGATGAATCATAAAATTTGGAGATGTGAGCAGGCATACAAAGCGTAAGATTGTTAGAGGAGCGCAAATTACATTCATGAGATGAGCCCATAAATACAAATCTCTTTTTTAAGTAGGAAGGAGTTCTGGGATCGAAAAGGATTGAGTATAGGAGGGACAGGAGATGCGTATTCCGGCGAAGGCGGATAGGAAGCCATCTGAGTTGTGAGCGGAAGTCTGAGATATGGTCGAACTTGCGAAGACCAAAAATAAATCTTATCGCAAAATTTTGAAGGCGTTCTAATTTGTTTAATTGCTCCTCAGTAAGGTCTAAGTAGCTTGCATCAGCATAGTCGAGGATAGGAAGAAGCAAAGATTGTGCAAGCAAAATTTTCGTGGATATGGGCAAAAAATTGCGCAAACGCCTTAGCATTGCAGCAACACCAAAAATCTTACGACTAACAAGTTTAATATGCTCTGTCCAGGACAGGGTTTGGTCGAGAGTAATACCAAGATTCTTGACAGTAGGACTGTAAGGTACTTGAACCCCCTCAATCAAAATCTTAGGTAAATCTGCAACAGACACCCTGGCGATGAAATACGGGCTGCCGATTATTATTGCTTGGGTTTTGCTTGGATTTATTTTCAGTCCATATTTATGAGTCCAGCTTACAATGCTACTAAGGTCATCATTCATACATCTTATTTCTTGTTCTAGACTCTCAATATTAGAATGCCTGTAAATCTGAAGATCGTCTGCATATAGATGGTAGAGAGAAGATATATTAGAAGTTATGGAATTGATGAATATACTGAAAAGGAGAGGTGACAACACGCCGCCTTGAGGAACGCCAGCAGTAACATCACACCAAGAAGAATACGCATTATCAACACGGATACACTGCCGACGTCCTTGCTACGAAGTAGCTACGAAACCAATCCAACACTGCAGGAGATATATTAAGAGAACCAAGCACAGCTAACAAGATGTCAAAATCAACAGTGTTGAAAGCATTAGAGAAATCTAGAAGAGTGAGAATTGTTAGCTGTTTATTATCCATTGCAAGGCGAATATCATCTGTGACCTTGACAAGAGCAGTGACCGTGCTATGTCCAGCTCTGAAGCCGGATTGGAGAGGATCGAGGATATAAGAAGTCGAGCGACAAGACCGAACTGGTTTGATACCCCCGCCGTCCGCGCATTGGGTCGCTTGCTGACTAGGCCCGTAGTGTGGCCAGAACGCGCGGATAGGAGAGTTTGAAAACTACGCGCGCTGGCTCGCTCATTACCGTCGCACTAGGCTTCCGCCATAGTCATTTCAATGTGGACGCAAAGGCGCGTTTCATACGTTTGATATTTCGCGCCCGCCGTCGCAACCGCGCTAGGCTCGCAGTGTGGACCTGCACTTACATGGAACGCCTCAGAGCGAGGTAACGCCGCATGAGTCATGTTTTTTCGTGCGTGCAGCCGGCTCTATCGAATTATAGACGTTGTCACGTCAAAAAGAAAAACATGAATATTCCCCATTAGGAGAATATATATCGACTAGATTTCCAGTCAAAATTTGGCCGCAAGCATTCATAATTATATATGATTCATAAATGTGCGTTATGAATGTGTAACGTATAAATGGATTGAAATCAATCATACCTGTTTGCACCAGGATGCGAAGGGGTAGCGGCCAGATGAAAAACGGCAACCGTGTTTTTTTAGAATCTTTATGTAATTTGCCGTGATGTAGACTATACATAGGTATAACAAGTGAACGAAATTTTTTTCCAAAAAATAGAAGTGAAAAAATTTTATTAAACATGCTTGCGGCCAAATTTTGACTGGCAACCTAGTCGATATATATTCTCCTAATTATAAATATACATAAAATTTTGTTTTCATCAAAAAAACTATGAACGAAGTAATCCTGCGGTGGGATCTAGTACTATATGAATGAGTTTCGTGTGAAATAATATTTTAAACCGTTATCAACAAAAATAATAATAAGCTTAGTTATTTTTAACGCTACTTTATAACGGTGCGATGTTGAGAGCACTACGGGGATTAAAATGAATCTTCCAAATAATAATTAGAATACCTATATCTACATAACGGTAATACAATAAGGTTTTTTTAAACGTGTTTTCGTTTCTATCATTAAGAATGATGTGCTTATATAATAGATATCAGGTGCGTTTTTTTTTTAATATATTTTTTATTACCTATCAGAAACAAGAAGGTAAACAAACATTGTATACAGTTGTGAGGTAAAAAAACACTGAGGTTTATAATAATGTTCGTATTAATTTCTTGAATAATAATTTCAATTTAACTGTAGAATAAGCGGAGTCTGTAGGTAGGTACTTACCCAAAAAACAATATGCCTAAGTTTTTTTACTATAATCTTACAACAATTTGGTTAAATGATAGTGATTAGGTATATTAACGTTTTATGTATGTTCATTTAACATTTTAGTAATAGGTACTATTCCTTAAATAAATATCCAACCCATTCAAAATATATGGTAGCAAGTACGCGTTACGACGTCGCGTCGCGTTGGCCATACAAGATTTTAGAGATGATTTTATTAATTAATTATTATATTAAGAGGGGTGTTACTTATAGTATTTGTAGAAGTTTATTGTTTGACATTTGGTGTTAAAGAAGTTTCCCTTAACAAATGAAATTCTAATTAAAAAAAATAATCATACAATCATGATTTAAAAAAATCGGTTCGATACGAACAAAAAAAGCCTTGCTGGCTGGTGGCTTCAAAAAATAGTTTTTTTTTTATGCCCATGGTATTTCCATTTATTTTTACACAACGGAAAAAAACAAAGCACCTACCAAAAGTGTATCATATATTTATATCCAACGATGATCACCATAATATAAACAAAAAAACTACTTAGCATTGGATATTAAATATCCACTTTTTCGAGTCACGTTCTGAAACGAGTTTTTGCAAGAGATCAGAATTCTCATTAATTAATAACCAACATTTAAGTATATCCGAATTTTTAAAACCAAAAGCTGAAGGTTAAAGAAAGGAACATTTTGTATTAAAATACTATATATAATATACTTATGGCCGGGAGATACTGACACAAAATTTCGGGTCATTTGTAACAGGATGGCGGTTCTACAGGGGTCTTAGTACGCAATGACAAAAAGAAAAATGATGGTCAGAACGCTGGTACCGGCGGACTAGTCGCGTGGGCGTTAGTCGAAATCGTCGGATAAATAGCGAGTCAAACTATTTGTAACACAAAAGTTTTAGAATTTACCGATAGCCCATAAAAAAGATGTAGGCGGTAGTGTCATGCCATACTTTTCCGGTGTGACTTAAAGCCCGCCATACCGACGCGAATGCGTTGATTTAAAAAAAACAATTCAACCATTTGTACCAGGCTAACTTTTGCACAGGTAACTATCGTCGTGCAGCCATTTACGAAAAACGCCATGCCATACTTTTCGGACGATTCTAAATGGTCGCCTTACCGCCGAAAATCTGCAAATTTTTTTTTCTCGCCGAACGATTTGTACCACCCTAAATTTTTTTTTTCAACAACTCCTGAATGAGTATAAATAGAAGTGTGATAATGCCATACCTGTGGGAGGTGGCGAATGTGCTTAAGATTTTTTTTTATTGTATGATTTTATTCGTATTTTGAACGATTTGTAACAGTATGGCACTAATTTTTCCTGTAAGTTTGAGGTTCAACGAATATAAATACAAAATTTCAAAGATCTAGGTGGTGGAAATCTTCACTTATATAAATTAATAATAAAGGAGGACGCGTCAAATTGGGCCTGAAACTTGGGTTAAGACCAATACACACGAAATATTGTTTTTGTGATAGATCATTACACATACCTAACGAAAAAAATAAAATAAAAAATAAATCAACCGGGTTCTTGTACAGTCAAGGCAAAAAGTTTTATTTATTTGGCTATTATTTTGCGCACAATAACGGTGTTTTTAATTCCAGTCAAGTAAATATAAACCTAAATGTCACTGGAGTGACTGAGTTTAACCACAAAGAACGTCTAACTACGTTGAATTATAATAAACACGGTATAGGTACCTGTTACAAAACATAATATTAGTGTATTTCGGTTATTAGAAGGCTTAAGATTAAGATCGTCTTTGTAAGTGAAAGTGAATTGGAGTAACATAATTACATAAAGATATTGTCATTGTCTTATAACAGTTATTAATTGCAAAAAATATTATACACAAAGAAATAAAACTTGATGTGTCTGTACAAAAACCCGGTTGATTATTTTTTTATATATACTTTTCCCGTTATGTATGTGTTATGATCTATTATAAAAACAATATCTCATGTGTATTGGTCCAACTCAAGTGTTCAGGCCCAACATCCATTTAAAATGCCCATTCTCCTTTATTTTTCAAGTATGGCAGCACTTTTTCCCCCTACTAGAAGTATGGCAAATATAATATGTAATGGTCACATTTTATCAAATACTCTCCAAAAATCCAAATGCAATACTGGTACAAAAAGTTTGGCGAAAAAAAAAATTTTTGCAGATTTTCGGCGGTATTGGAATCGTCCGAAAAGTATGGCATGGCGATTTTCGTAAATGGCTGCACGACGATTGTTACCTGTGCAAAAGTTAGCCTGGTACAAATGGTTGAATTGTTTTTTTTAAATCAACGCATTCGCATCGGTATGGTGGGCTTTAAGTCACACCGGAAAAGTATGGCATGACACTACCGCCTACTTTTTGTGTTACAAATCGTTTGACTTTCGCTATTTATGATTCTGATTAAGGCGCTATATAGGATTTAATTGCAAATAAGATATAGGGGTGCAAAAGGTACCTACTTATATAATATGAATTCAAAGAGATGAGTGACGGGATATACTTACTACAGGTAAATTAGCTTGGAGAAATTTTTGCGTTTGTAGTAGTGTATGGTCAGCAAATAAAATAAAACAACATTTTATTTTTAGTTTTTATTTTATATATATAAGGGATTTTAAATTAAACTTAATATTTGCACATTTAACATACGTATAACTTTTACATTAACAATGTTACTAAAATGAAAAATTTACTAACCTGAAAAAGAAACGACATTTAAAGTTTAATTCTTTAGTTTGAGAAGTCAAAGGCTTGCCTCGACCATGTTTTAACACTGGAGCCATTTTGAATTAACAATATAAAGTTACAACACTTACACACAAATTAAACACTTCAACAAATATTATAACAATACAAATAATAACAACAATCAACAAATACAAAATTTAACAATTAAACTACTAGACCGGAAGATATTGACACAAAATTTCGAGTCATTTGTAACAGGATGGCGGTTCTACAGGGGTCTTAGTACGCAATGACAAAAAGAAAAACGATGGTGTGAACGCTGGTACTGGCGGCTTAGTCGCGTGGGCGTTAGTCGAACTCGTCGGAAAAATAGCGAAGTCAAACAATTTGTAACACAAAAATTTTAGAATTTACCGATAGCCCATAAAAAAGAAGTAGGCGGTAGTGTCATGCCATACTTTTCCGGTGTGACTTACAGCCCGCCATACCGACGCGAATGTGTTGATTTAAAAAAAACAATTCAACCATTTGTACCAGGCTAACTTTTGCACAGGTAACCATCGTCGTGCAGCCATTTACGAAAATCGCCATGCCATACTTTTCGGACGATTCCAAATGGTCGCCATACCGCCGAAAATCTGCAAATTTTTTTTTTCGCCGAACCATTTGTACCACCCTAAATTTTTTTTTCAACAACTCCTGAATGATTATAAATAGAAGTGTGATAATGCCATACCTGTGGGAGGTGGCGAATGTGTATAAGATTTTTTTTTATTGTAAGATTTTATTCGTATTTTGAACGATTAGTAACAGTATGGCACTAATTTTTCCTGTAAGTTTGAGGTTCAACGAATATAAATACAAAATTTCAAAGATTTAGGTGGTGGAAATCTTCACTTATATAAATTAATACTAAATTAATTTTTCAAGTATGGCAGCACTTTTTCCCCCTACTAGAAGTATGGTAAATATAATAATGGTCACATTTTATCAAATACTCTCCAAAAATCCAAATGCAATACTGGTACAAAAAGTTTGGCGAAAAAAAAAATTTTTGCAGATTTTCGGCGGTATGGCGACCATTTGGAATCGTCCGAAAAGTATGGCATGGCGATTTTCATAAATAGCTGCACGACGATGGTTACCTGTGCAAAAGTTAGCCTGGTACAAATGGTTGAATTGTTTTTTTTTTAAATCAACACATTCGCGTCGGTATGGCGGGCTGTAAGTCACACCGGAAAAGTATGGCATGACACTACCGCCTACTTCTTTTTTATGGGCTATCGGTAAATTCTAAAATTTTTGTGTTACAAATCGTTTGACTTTCGCTTTTTTCCGACGAGTTCGACTAACGCCCACGCGACTAAGCCGCCGGTACCAGTGTTCACACCATCGTTTTTCTTTTTGTCATTGCGTACTAAGACCCCTGTAGAACCGCCATCCTGTTACAAATGACTCGAAATTTTGTGTCAATATCTTCCGGTCTATACGTAATAATTATAATTTTTGAATGAAATGTGTGCTTTATGTTCTAACGGTACCAAACGACTGCACGTGGCACCTGCGGACAGCGTAAACTGGTTTATTCTGGTTTTGTGCGTGTTTCCACTTTCCACTATCAAGTGACGATTTATTTATTTGTTTTGTTTCGTAATTATTATGGTCAAATATTAATTATGAAACAAATTATTATGGACACGATATTTTATTGTTTCGCGGTAGTCGCCTTGTCGTTTGCTCAAGGACGTGAAATTGAATGATATACATATTTTTTTTTATAAAGTCAAAACCATTTTCTTTCAAATAAAAACTTGTTTTTATTGAAAACAAAAGTGTTGCTAGGAATAAGTATAAAATTAAATAGTAATGTTAGGATATCGAAACATTTTTGTATAGGCCAGAACGATATAGTGGAAACGCGCTCTAAGATCTGAGTAATATACACACCACTACATATGCAAAAATTTCTCCAAGCTAATTTACCTGTACATTTTTACTTGTCAAACGTATTAAACGTCTCATATTGTCATCCTGCTAATTTTCAGTTATAATTCGTAGCACATAATATGTTATATGATGGTTATACGACATATAATAGGTAGGTATATGTATATTCAATAGGCACAATACGTTGTCTATTTGATGCTACTCAGTTTAATCAAACATTGAATATATTTACTAAATATTACTACGCCGTTTTTACTACAACTCTAACGCCTAACAACTTGAAGTAGGTATTAAGTACTCATACAATATTTATCAACAAGAGTTTATTATAAGGGCCATGTATACAATAGTTCTGAGTTAGAAGTAATAAAGTAGTTGAATTACCTAGATGTCTACATTTAATCAGATTGAAGACGGACTATGTACCTATTACAATTAAAATTATGTCAAGGATGTTGTTGTATGTATGCATAGTGTTCATAATATAGATACAAGTTATAAAAAATGTGAATTTACCTTGAATAAATATAAAAAATAGGCCTCTCATATCCTTAGCTATTAAGTGTTAATTGAGAACAGGCTCGTAGCAACCGACTTATAGTCTGTCGTCATTTCGCATAAAAATATATCTCTATAATATCCTAATAACGTTGATAGTAGGAATATATTAAGAGAAGAGCTTAAATTTGCACCAAACCCGATCCCTCGAACTCGTCGTACAATCGTACATGTTTTCGCCACGTGATTGAAAGCCTGATAGAAACGTGAACATGAAAATGATCGGATGATGCGATGATACTTTTCGCCTTTCGAGATTTTTTCGAGGTCCGACAAGTTTTACCTATGATACATATAGATAGGATATTGTATCAACAACCGGTCGCCATACGCCACTTAATGTGAATATCAATAAATGTGGCTCAAAGGTTCGACTAAAGCCTGTTTCAGATGAAAATAATATTTCCGTAGTGTGTACGATGTGAATATTCCGGAATTTAAATTATGTACAAGGACTTCTGCTTATATAATGATTACCTACTTTGTTATATCTGTTTGAACATGAAACATATAAGCAAAATAAACACTTAAACTACTGTCCATCGTGAACGCGACCTTTGAACGTACACAGGTATTGGTGTGCAAATATTTATAAATTTGTACGCGTTTTATACACTTATTCCTACACTTAGCATCGATTTTCTTAAATCCTCTGACGGTACTAACTAAGTACATACTTTACAACTATTTTGATGTCAAATGTCAATATTCATCCACTTCAATGGACAACTTTCTATTTGGTATAATTTTAAGGAAATATTTAATACAAATTATTGTTTTATTGTTTACTAGGTTTACGCCCGCGGCTTCGCCCGCGCAGTCAAAGAAAAACCCGCAAAGTTCCCGTTCCCGTGGGATTTCCGAAATTGCGTCATTTTTCCGAGATAAAAAGTATCCTATGTCTTTTCTCGGGTATCAAAATATCTCCATACCAAATTTCATGAAAATTGGTTCAGTAGTTTAGGCGTGATTGAGTAACAGACAGACAGACAGAGTTACTTTCGCATTTATAATATTAGTATGGAATATGGATAAAGAAAATCTATCTCAGTCAATTGGAACAAGTCATCGATGATTTTTATGTAATACGTTTAATGAGACTTATAGATATCAGTTATTAAAAAGTAATTAAACTTTGTTATGTTATCATGTGTTTGTTGTATGTGTCTCAGCATTTAAAGTTCCTGATTACAACAAGTTTTGGACCAAAGCAGGAACTCATGTTTCTTTTTTAAATAAGTAAACAAAATCTGTTAATTTCCCTATAATATTCGAATGGTGATTGCAAGTTATTAATAAGAATTATCTCAGGGTCTTTAGTTTCTTCCTACTCAAGGTTTGTTGTACTGAAAGAGTATGCTGTAAACTAAAATAAATATAAAGTGACATGTCAATTACCTACAATAGGTTCATCTAATACATAACTAACAGCATCTGTAGAGTTAAACCTCACATTCAAAAGAAGAACTGAAAAAAAAGATGATTTTTTTTTATGTCAGAACAAGCAAAGGGGCAGATGGGCCACCTGGTGTTAAGTGGTCACCACCGCCCATAAACACTTGTAACACTAGAAGTGTTACAGGTGCTTCGCCGGCCTTTTATGAGTAACACTTCTTTAAACGCGTTAAATATAACTAAAATAAATTCATAACTTCAGCATTTTTGAGCCAAAAATAGAACCTGGAAGAGAAAATATATAAACTAAATAAATATCTTATGTATTTATTTTATTCGTCTGGTTATTTTAATCCACATTTTTAATGCTGCTACAAGATGGCTTTATGACCCTTGAATTATGTAGGTACATACTCTAAGAGATATCCAATAAAAAAGTATTTTTAAACGACTTAGACGGGTCTACACAATATTTAGAACTAAAACACACCTTACCATTTTTGTTCCTTTTCAATTATTTCTGTATATCAATTTCACATTATATTTTTAACGTATTTGGATGTGATATGTTTATAAAATGCTTGTGTGAAAAGCGTAAGCCTAAAAGAACCATCATACATTTATTTATAGGTTTTACAGTTGTTTTCATTACTTTTTGATCTTTCTATCCTTTAAGTAGTATAATATCTAGCAAAGTTATTTCAATAAATTGCATTGGATACTCACACTTATAAATTAAATTAAGCTTATTATTGTAAATTTTGTGTATTTTTTTTTTTAGATAGTTCTCGTTCTAAAGGATTTCGTAACGGTCATTGCACATTTTCTTACTCAACCAATTGTTTAATAAACTTACTGGGCTATTTCCCCAAGGTAATTAAAAATAAGGTTAATATAACGTTTATTGTTCACACAAGTGAATCTATATTCACTTGTGTAACTATTGCAACTATTAGGCCAGTGGGCATATTTGTAATAAGTCATAATAAATATAGAGTTAAATAATTTTGCGTAGCAACGAGGGCAGAGTAAGAACGATTTATGGAGAAATATAACAGGTTACATACAGGTTTAAATATTTTTTTAAATCAATCATAAAAAATGAGGAGCGCTAATTAAAAATAGAGCTATTTTAGATACTGACATTAAGTTGTAGATATTAATATTTAAACTCTGTACAAATGACTTGAATCTAGTAAAATAACCTTTTATTTTGTTTTATTTGCAAGATAATTTAACCAGTTTATATAATTTTTATGTGCTAAAACATTGGGTGGGGTGACATTTATTTTACTATGCCCCTGCATATACAATATATTATGCATTTTACTAAAAGTGTAACAACCATTTAGACATATTATATCAAAATAAAAAGAATGCGTGCAATATTTCTAGCCTACTTAACGCGGAATTTATGTTTATTTTCTAATATATACTTCATCAAAATATTTTGGAAATAGGTAGATAATAAACTTCACAGGGTGATGTAATACAATGAGCACTGCTATCTTTGAAATTTCAAATATGTTTTCTGTAACTATTGCAATCGCTAGAATACTGCAGCTTTGAATTGCGAAAGTATCATAATTATAGACATTGTGAATATACTTTGCAGAAGTATTGACGCTTCTACGTAGAATCAATGATGAAATAATGAATTCTCAAATGACAAATATAAAAGCAACTTAAATCAACACCAATAATTTTAATGTTCCAAAAATTAAGTTACGCTACGTCTAAGTAAGAATGTTTGTAAGTGAAACTTGTAAATGAAATGAAAAGTATAGAAATAAACACTTAAATGCTTCCAAAGGTTTTGGGCAGTGAATCACATTTTCGTTTATAGCCAGATAACCATCATCTTTATTAGACCGTAAATGTTCCCGTGTGGGTAATTTTACAAAAGAACATATATCTTGGCTCACAAACTGACGATGTCGTCATAATTTGTATAAAAATTTAATTTTATTGCCATTTAAAAAGTCAATGTACTATTATAATGTTTGCAATATTCCATGTTTTACCTGAGCAACTATGTGTTTTAATTAATGTAAATAAGTACACAATACATTATATTTAAATCATGTTGCGGTTAATTTGAAAACCCTAGTTATTAGTAGATAACGAAAACATCGTTAAGTGAAGACATTGTGGAGCGCCTGGGGGTTTTCACCTTGGATTAGAGTTATAGTGAATGAATTAATATGATCGATGTGGGATATTGTTAAATAAGCTATAAATTGCAATGTTTACCCATTTTTTTTTGTGCACTCCATTGTTTCATTGTTTAAACAAATTATTGTGAAAAATTCATGTTTGACCATAGAGGGTGTCCCAAGAAGTAGTGATATACTGAAGCTGGGAGGTAGAGGACATAAAGGGCTATCCGAATCACCCCCATGTATATTATGCGATTTTTCGTATTTTCGGAGTTATGACATTTTTTTCAAATTTTCACCTATCGCCGAGTACGTAGAGATTTTGATTTATGGTGACGTGAATTATGGCGGTAAATGCTTGATTTTTTTTGTGTGCTAAGCTGAAAGAAAGGCCAATTCAGTATAGTAACATTTACTATCGTTAGATCTTCGAATGGAATAAAAAAAAAGAATTTATTGCCAAGAAAGATAAAATTACCCAGTATGTTCATAACTTCAAGGGCCCGTAAAAAATAAAATCACATAAAAAATATCCGTTTTGCTTTTTAAAAACTTACTCTATCTATGAGGTAGCTACCCTGAAAATTTCATTTTATTATTCATAAGGCTTCAATCGAAAAATTGAAATCTAAAAGTGGTAAGTGCAAAATTTTAATGCAAACAAAATAAAACCAATTACAAGGTGTTTAATTACAATAAATTTTCAAAATGACCCCCCCTGTTGCTCACTGCAAGTGCAACATCACCGGAAAAAGTTGTCTTTTAAACGTCTGAATACCCTTTTATTATTTTAATGGTTTCTTCTGCTACTCTCAATTTCCGGGTTAATTCGTCCAAATTGCGGCATTCTCTCGAGTAGACGAGGTCTTTGTAGTATCTCCATACAAAAAAATGCCGGCGTAGTCAGATTTCATACATCAACACTTCAACTTTGAATGAATCCATCATGAATTTTATAGCCGTCCAGAAAACCGATTATTATAGAGATTATATCGAGTATAACCGACTTAGAGACACTTGCAGCAAAATATCATTCGGATTATTATAATTTGCTGAAAAATTCAATTCACCTCAGTAATGTTGAAAAGAAAATTAATCTAAGTAGATGCAGCAATGGAGCAAATATATAAGTACCTACATAGAAGAGAATGATGATTGCCAATTTACCATGCAAAAGTTGAAAAACGTCATCACTACAGAGCATATCCCGGTAGAAAAACTATTAAAAAACGACTAATAGAACGCTTTCACGATGATATTATCATTTCAACTAAGTATTTGATGTAGGCAACAATGTAGGTAATTGTAATATATTTAAATAAACAGATCTGGTACTAATAATTTTTTTTCTTTTCATTAGTCGTAATTAATTACCTTATTTTTTTAAATTTACTCAATAGAGTACGTTTAATTTATAATTAAACCGGCCGAGAAATTCCATTGTACATAGCAGTTGTGGCTCCGCTCTCCCCTCCACGTTTTTCTATCTGTTTGAGATCCCTACTGCTATTTTTATACACAGGTATCTTTGAAAAATATTCCTATAATATGTCTACTCGAATAAAAAAAAGAAATACTGTTTAAAGTGAAAATATATGGTCAAACATTAATTTTTCATAACATTTTTTTTTTAAACAACGAAACAATGGAGTGCACAAAAAAAATTTGGGTAAACATTGCAATTTATAGTTTAAGAAACAATATCCCACATCGATCGTATTAATTCATTCACTATAACTCTAATCCGAGCTTTTACGGTTTTGTATGCTCCAGGCACTGCACTAATTATCAAATTGAACGGACAGTGATTACGCAATTGTATTTGGATGAACCAGGGTATTTTTTATAGACTAATAATGGTACTACCCATTTTTTTATAAATATATTTTTTTCATTTTATGATGAATACAAATGAATTACCTATATTATTGACAATATTGATTTCAAAAGAATCTGGTAACTGCCTAATTAAAGTGATAATAGTCAATTGCAGTATCAAAATATTCCTCCTTTTTAGGGTTCCGTACCTCAAAAGGAAAAAACGGAACCCTTATAGGATCACTTTGTTGTCCGTCCGTCCGTCTGTCAAGACCCATTTTCTCAGGAACGCGTGGAGGTATGAAGCTGAAATTTATATCAATTACTCAGGTCTACTGTCCCTTGAAGCTGTGAAAAAATCAAACTTCTAAGCCAACGCAATCAAAAGATACAGCCGTTTATGCCGCAAATTTTCGACACTTGCAAGGGAATCAAAACCTACAGGGTGCTTCCCGTGAACTCAGAATCTTGAAATTTGGTACGAAGCAACGTCTTATAGCATAGATAAAGGAAAAATTACGAAAACCATAAATTTTTAGTTACATCACATAATATATTTTTTTTTAATAATTTTAAACTTACTACCCATTTCCTCATAAACGCGTAGAGGTATTAAATTGAAATTCATACCAAATACTCAGGTCTATAATACCTTTAAGCTGTAACAAACCTTGCAGGTTTGTACGGAACCCTCGGTGCGCGAGTCCGACTCGCACTTGGCCGGTTTTTTTTTGTTCTATAAATAGTAACAAGCACCAAGTAATATTATTTTAGTAATATGTATTACGATACTAAGCCAAACAATAACCGATCATGCTGCATCAACAGTATACTTTATTTCTGAAAAGCGTAGAGAATATAGAGCAAGAGGGTTTTTGCTCTATATATTATTGTCTACGCTTTGTTTGTTATTTTGTGTTTATTATCCGGGTTCTTTGCTATAGAAAATGATAATTAATAAAAGCTTGTGCTTCTAGTTATATTTAATATATAAGCTTAGTAATATCTTTTATTATCACTTAGGACTTGGTACTTCGACTAACGCGCTTAGTCAAAAACGTTTTTGACTGATTTTCGCAGTCAAATGTGGTTTTAACCGGCAATGATTTTTGACTGTAACATATAATAATTTCACATAGCTTGCCATTGTTATTTTTTATGGTTATGGGTGAAATGCTTCTTAAAAAAAATTGAAAATGGGAACTTTAATAAATGCATGAATATATAGTTTATAATAATGACCGTAGCAATCAATGTTGTATAACCAGCTATAACCAATATATTATGTTACTAATACTGCTTTATACTCAGGAAGATAAAGCTATAAAGCTTTTGCTAATATTATACTAAATAGATGAACAAATACTCATAACTAGACAAACAATTCATAACTAGATAGACATCAAAAATGTTTGCTAACGGAGCCAACTTCTAGTTTTGTGTATAATATCATATTTATATTTACTCAATATTAGGATTTTAATTTTAGCTCGCCGGATTAGCACGTTGAAGTGGCAATAGGCGGGGCACATAGCCCGTAGAACCGATGGCCGTTGGGGCAAAAAGGTTCTGGAATGGAGGCCACGTACTGGACGACGAAGCGTGGGACGACCTCCCACAAGATGGACAGACGACCTGGTCCGAGTGGCAGGGAGCCGCTGGATGCAGGCCGCCGGTGACCGGTCGTACTGGAAACCCTTGGGGGAGGCCTTTGTCCAGCAGTGGACGTCCCACGACTGAAACGACGAGGATTTTAATAAACAACTTACAATATGTCTATTACTATACGATTTTAATGACCAATAAAATAATTTATAAGAGGTAAATAAATCTACATAATATAACTCAGATTAATAACGTTTATAAATTTACCGTCTTGCTAATTAAATATAAGAAACATAACAAATGAAATACTTACATTTGATATTATCATAATAACTAACTATGGAAACACAGTTCTTTTTTGTTGTTTTACTTTAAAAAGTTTTAAACAGTCGTTAAATTTTTTATTCATTAGAAAAATCCCACGAATTTACGGTATACGGTAAACATATATTGGTTTTTACTGTATAATTAAAAAATATACAATAACAAATTAATTTTAAATGTAGAAAAAAATAAAAAATAGGCATTATAAATATCTATGCATATGAGTCAATACCTTTTTCAGGTTATATTATTTTACAATAAACAAAAATCATAGTCAAACAAATACATCCGTATTTGGATGGACTCAGTGTGGTTTGATTTTGTATTTGAATTTACAAGGTAAGGTTGAAATTTGAACACGACCTTCTCAAATCGGCAAATTGCGAGACCATCTCTACGTCGACGGTGTCAATACGGTGTCAACGTCCTTGAGCTTGGTGGATATATAAAATAAAAAAAAGACGGGTTGCACTCCGGGAGTGCCGGCAGAAGTGAAAACTAAAAAAAAAATCCGTCTTACGCTTTTTCGATCAGGCCACGTGTCCTGACGCGAGTTTAAGATTTTATACCCAACGCCGCTAAAGAAGTTTTCACTTCAATAACATTACTGCGCTTATTTTATATACCTATTACTATTATTTTATATATTGCGCTTATTTTATATATTTTAGCATATTAATAAATAATATGCTAAAACCTTACTCTATCTATTAAAAAACCGCATCAAAATCCGTTGCGTAGTTTTAAAGATTTAAGCATACATAGGGACATAGGGACAGAAAAAGCGACTTTGTTTTATACTATGTAGTGATATACTCCGAAACATGACCCTGAAAGATTTATAAATTGGGATTTTATTTGCGCACTTGCATGTAATTGCTTAAAATTAGTTTCCATTTCAATTTATCTTACTAATATTATAAACGGGAAAGTTTGTAAGATTTTTTTAATGTCTTCAGCATAAAATGTTAACGAAGCCTGCATTATTTGAAAGCTCTACCATAAATTAAAATTAGTATAGATACCATCAAAACATGTGTCAATTTATTATCAGCGAAGAATCGAGTTACTTATAATTATTTTAATCCATCTTCTATTGGAAAACTTATTTAAGGTGTGTATGTAACGGTATAGTAATTTAATAAAATAGACATTACATAAATAACTTACATACACAAATAAATAAAATCTATTATCAATTAAAATAGGTAAAATTGATTTTTATACCAGATATATTATTAGGAAATAACATATAATTAATTCGTAGAAGGTACATAGCCAAAAAGTATTCCATAATTAAAAAAATCGAAAAACAGTTTACAAACTTGTCAACTGTTCAAGTCAAGTTCTTCGTTACTCAACAACACCAAACACGAGACGCGAGCCAATATCCTTGAGCTCTCGACGTTTTAAGTTTTAGCAAGTTTACGTTCAAAGTCCAATCAACTATTTCACTGCGCACGTGGCACACGTCATTTTTGTCATATCAAAGCTAAATTTTTGCCCGTAGCCACTCTCTTTCACTTTTATTACTGAGATTTTATTTTACTTATTGCACTTTTTGAATATGTTAATTTGAGTGGAACGCGACCTAATGAAAAATGACGTGGTTTGAACACGTGTATGGATAAGTATGTTTCTGGTTTATTATCGGTAGGATAAATTATTAAACTATTAAGCGCAGCTCAACATTATGATTTTATAACCGTGCAGATATTTTGAATTAATTAAACTTAAATAAATAGATTGAATAAGGCATACCTACACATTCCCGCATTTAATAATATACGTAGTATTGATAATTGAACGTTGTGATATGAACATATTTAAATTTATTAAAGGCTACATTTCAAGTTAGATATAACGCATTTTATAAACTTGAATGTTGTATTTGTTAGCCATTCTTAGGAAATAAATAAGGATAACGGTAACCTCAGAAGCCGATATATACAAAATGAGACACGGTCTTTTCATAAACAACATATTTTATGTAGCGGTATTTTACGCATATCCTTTTTAAGAATGTGTGGGATAGAAATCCTTCGGTACGTAAAGAATTTTTGGTTCGATCGAAAGACAAGGTTTTCCTGACCGAAAATAGCAATAGATCGAGAAGATACTACCTCATCCAACTTCCTGTGTTGTATAAGGCACAACTAATATAATAAATGTCAACCTTAATATGCTTTGTAATCCTAAATTGTATCCAAGATTCAAGACTCGTGAGTCCTTCAATTACAACGATTTTTTATGGCAAGCAAAAACACAAATTCACATATTATTTTATATTAACGACACAAATAAAAATGATTTCATATATTAATGACGTAAATATTATTGTTATTAATGCAATTTAAAAAAAACTAAATCGTACGTCACTCCAAAACCTGATCGGATTTATTTTTATTTCCGATTATTCCATTTAAGTTATGTGATGTTTTTCCAATTGGTCTTTTTCCATACCGGTCACTGTATGTATAATTTAACATTATAACTTCCTATATTACTAATAACGTACACTAACAAAACATGTGATAAAACTTTTTGTATGTCTCACAACAATGTTTTTATTAAAAAAAATTCCATCTCTGTATTAACTAATTAATTTTGTACTTAATCCTTTATAAGGTATAATAAAAAATATTGATAAGCTCACCTCTGGCTTAAATCACAATTTATCCAATAATTAATTTGTAATTTATTTAAATATTATTTTTATCAGATAAAACTCAAAACGAGAAAAACCATATTATGCTTTTTTTTGTAATCGCTTTATATTGATATAATATAATTAAAGTAATAAAACATTTCAGACAGGAGTCCCGTCCGTAGTCTACGCCGTAGCAGTCTACGCTGCTCTTACCTACAACTGTAGAAGGAATAGATACAAACGCACGAAATTTAATTTACTTGTTACGCTTATTTAATTGAGAACTCTGCAAGCTCAAATTTAACACATACGTGTTTTTATTTACTAGTGTAATACAGTTCACACCTAAATAATTATGATTTATCAATTTTAGCAATCTTTCCGCGACTAACTTCCGTTCTTTGTCAAGCTGTTTTGTAAGGATAATATAATTTATTTCAAATATTTATGAGTGAGTCTCTCTTTTGAGTTGCGTGCGCCACATTACTTGCTTTATAGTCTTGATTTAGGTAGCTTCGTACTGTGTATAATTTGTTGTTTACAAGAATAAATTAATATATTAAAAATGTTTACCTGATGACAGTTCTCTAAAAATACTACCTAATATTAACTAGTTTTTACTCATATCTATAGGTGTTGATAATATTTTACTTTTATTTAATATTTGTGAAATTATTCAAATATTAACAAATCCAGATTTTTAACAAGTAGGTAAGTGCAAGTATATAAAGCATAATAATTTTTTATACAGCTATTTATACTTAGCTTTCCAGTGTTGTATTAAATTTACGTGCTATTATTTAAAAAGAAAGGAATCAAATGTTTCGTAGGGCAAGTATCTTTAAACTTGAACTTGTTTAGTTGACATAGAACACTGTCTAATATCGTGCTAAAGCGATTAGCATCCGCGTCGTAATCACCGTATAATAAAATAGTCAAAGAAATACAACGTTCTCGTATTTATTCTCTTAACGCGCGTCTTCATATACTTACGTACGAAAAGTTGTAACCCTGTATTAGATACAAACGAATCTTTTAAGCATTGTGTACATATTTTCTTATTATTTGGTGAGTACGTCACTTCTTAATACGTTTGCTTCCTCGTATTCACGCTTATGTGACAAATTTGTGTGACAACAAGGATATAGAGGCCTACATAAAATACATTTATATTTTCCGGAAGCATCTGCCAATAATAATGATACTTTAATTAAGTATTTTATTTGTTTGTTTACAAATTAACGATATAACACATACGTAACCTCTTAAATTAATAATTATTTCTAATAGTTATTTGACTGTATTTTTTCCTAAAAAACATTTGCTTCGCACGCTTTGTCTAAACCGTACCTACTAAATAATATCCTAAGTAAAACCTTCCTCGAGAATCACTATCTATTAAAAAACCGTGTCAAAATCCGTCGCGTTTGAAGATATAGGGACATAAGGACAAAGAAGCAACTTTTTTTACTATGTACTAATGAAGAAACAGACAGTATGGCTGGATTTAGGTGTAATATTACCTTTAACTACCTTCTACGCTCATTAACCATTTCCTTCAGTTTTTTCCATTTCATCTGGAATATGCTTATCTACACTAATATTATAAAGAGGAAAACTTTGTTTGTTTGATTGTAATGAATAGGCTCATAAACTACCGGACCGATTTTGATGAAATTTGGCACAGATAATCTTTAGACCCTCAGAAAGAACATAGGCTACCTTTTATTGCGAAATATGTACCACGGCCGAAGCCGGGGCGGACCGCTAGTAAATCTATATAAATATCTTAAATTTATTTGTTTTTGTGGAAAGTTTTCTTTAATCTATATACCCGCTTATTAACATTTTGGGATCCTTGTAACGATATGTAGGGTTTTTGAAGCAACATATGCAAATTATTTTTAAAAATGTTAAAGAATTATTTTATTTTTAAATATGCAACATGACTAATTATCGTGCAGAATAATTTTAAAGCAATTAAAATGACTTATACGTTTTACAAAGGAAAAAATTAAAATTTAATGTGAAATCTTTTAACGACATTACACAATATTTAATAAATGATTTAAAGAATATTCATTTCTAACACGCTTATATTAGCTTCACCTGTATGTTTGTATGTAACCGACTCCTTTAGAATCGTTTTTAGGGTTCCGTACCTCAAAAGGAAAAAACGGAACCCTTATAGGATCACTTTGTTGTCCGTCTGTCCGTCCGTCCGTCCGTCCGTCCGTCCGTCCGTCTGTCAAGACCCTTTTTCTCAGGAACGCGTGGAGGTATGAAGCTGAAATTTATATCAATTACTCAGGTCTACTGTCCCTTGAAGCTGTGAAAAAATCAAACTTCTAAGCCAACGCAATCAAAAGATACAGCCGTTTATGCCGCAAATTTTCGACACTTAACTACATTATTTCTACAATAATGTTTTAGGGACGATTTTTCAATCCTTGGTTAAAATTTATCCGTCCAATAAAGTATTACACAAATATATTAAAATGTCACCTATAAACTGTCAAATACGGACAACTAGAATACATTTTTGAAATGGTAGTTTAATACGTTATTCGATGAATAAGTTTTAACCAAGGATTGAAAAAATTAGCCCTTAAAGTTGTAAACTTGTTTATCTAAGATATGCGTAAATAAAACAAGAATATTAAGTATTAAAAAATAAAAACGATTTGTATGCAAATATTTTTGCGGTTTTCCTATTAAACCATATTATAATAACTCAGTTTCTATCGAATTAAAAATACATTTAAAAACTTCAACAAATTTTAGAAGAATATGTATTTTATTTAAATATTGTACCTAACTGAATTTAAATTATACGTTTACACGGGCGTAGCCAGGGGGAGGGTTTTGGGGGTTCAAACCCCCCCCCCCCCCGAAAAGTTAAGATAAAATTTAACTATATTAATTAATTACACTCAAAAGTATGTGGTTTGGTAATACTACTTTTTTAATAAATAATAATTAATTGAGAGATTTACAAAACACCGTAAAGTATAGTATCGGCACTGTCTGGTGTGTTACCGTCAAATTTTGCGAACGGTTGTGAAATTGAAGAGGCATTTTGTATGTATTCGGAAGTGCTGCCTGAAAAAAGTACATCTGTCGTCAAAACAGAACTTGAAGTGTGGAAAGCAGCTATGACTCTCACCTCCCCTACTCCAAAATCAGCTTTAGAATGCTTAGATAAGTGCGACCAAAAACTCTATCCAAATATTTACACATTGTTGCACATACTGGCTACATTACCTGTTTCCACTGCTACCCCAGAAAGGTCTTTTTCAAGTCTAAGAAGGCTTAAAAACTACTTGCGGAATACAACGGGTGAAAACAGACTGAATGGCTTGGCTCTCATGAACATTCACTATGGGATAGAAATTGATGCGAATGAAGTAGTGGATATATTTAAAAAGAAGAACAGAAGATTAATGCTATAACGTGTACCTAGGTATAACTGAACGTAATTTTTTTATTTAGCCTATATTGTCCCCCTGCTTGAAAAAGGTCTTCGACGATTCCTTCCATTCCAGAAGTTTTCTCTGAATCTGTTTATTACATATTTAATATTGTTCTTATGAATAAACGGCTATTTTATGTACTTTTATTCGTTTTATTTTCTTGAACCCCCCCACCCCCCCGATACTAAAACCTGGCTACGCCCGTGTACGTTTATATTTATAATTTATCTTTGTCAACCATTATGTAAAAGAATTGCCATTACAATGTTGATTTTGTAATTGAACGCATGTATTCACAGCATGTATTAATAACACTACCTATAGGTACCATAATAGAATGTCATCTGTGGTAGGAATGTCATCAAAATTTAGATAGATATAGGTATTTTACAATTATCATTTGAGAATTTCATTGCGTTAAACTGTAAAATGATGATGATGATAATGATTAAAACTTATTACGATTTCCAATTAATATTCCATATATTTCGCTTCTTTCTACATGTTTTTCAATCAAGAGATATCAATAAATCCAAAAGTCCTGAAGAAAATTATGGATATATCTTGTTATTATAATATGTTTGTGTGATCATAAAGGACTTAAATCACCGAAGTATTCAAAATTCCAAAATATTTACCGACACAAATATATCTAATCTTTATTTAATTTGTAGTACAATTTTGAAATACGTTCAAGACTTACTTAGATGTAAAACGTGCTTTATCAACATACATGTGAGCACGGCCGAAAGATAAGTAAATAGAATCTTATTGTGTTTTATAATTCTTGTATTATGATATATTATAGATAATAAATAATGATGCATTCCTGAGATGATAAGATACCTATAGATTTACTATAACACGGTGAGTGTAAAAGTAATTCATTTTTTAGTTATCACAGTTATCAGAGAACATAGATTTAACTTGGTAGACAATTAGACATCACCCTGTTATATAAAAATAAGTAGATATAGCGATAAAGTATAAATTTATCGACCCCCAAATAATAATTGACCTTTGGTATTTAGGGTACCATTTAGGTAGGTACCTATAGTTATGTTTGTAGAGGAAATATAATAGATTCATAATTTTTATAAACCACGTTATTCTATCTATAAATATAGAAATTGACAAAAATGTGTGTCTAATAACAAACTGAAATTATTGAAACGATAATTTCTGTTAACCCTTTAGGGTTTTTTATCTTTAGTATAGCTATAACAGCTTAGTCATTAAATATTATTTTCATATATAGTATAGGAAATTTCTCAAATTCAAAGTAATAACAATCTTAATTTTATTCTGAGATAATAACTTTGAACTATAATGCTTCCAACTATGCAACTTTGTTTTATATTATATTTTTTTCTGAATTATATAACATTAAAGTTATTATTTCCGTGACCTACCTCTATTGTGGTATAAACATAACCCGTATATAATTATTGCAACAATTTAATGTAACGTAACTGTCAGTATCGTTTATTCAAAGTATATAAAATATATAAGTAATAGAGATTTCATCTACTCAATATGGTCATTATTTTTTTATAGTATCTCTGGGTATTCTATTCTCTACATAACATTTTTTTGTCATCCGGAATTTCCCGTAGGGTAGTGAAAAACAATGAATTGTTTCACTTTCTGGGCATACAATTAATTTTCTAATTTTTAGATGTTCGTAATTTGGTTGCAATTAAGTTTTATAATTGCAGCGAGTTGAAATAAAGGGGTGTGACGAAAGATCCATAAGAGCCTATTTTCTGTTATTCAAGCAGTTTTATGTTGAAGAA
This sequence comes from Colias behrii, assembly GCA_029959065.1. Taxonomy (NCBI): domain Eukaryota; kingdom Metazoa; phylum Arthropoda; class Insecta; order Lepidoptera; family Pieridae; genus Colias; species Colias behrii. The sequence goes on along the minus strand of JARWMC010000006.1, from coordinate 4,932,182 downwards.
CAAAAATGAAAGAGCATTATTATGTATCCATTTATAAACATTTTTATTTATATTAAATAAGTTTTGTGGATTCAATGGTTTCTACAAACTTCAAAGGCCAACCAATTGGGAGATACTGTGCAATTACTTTTTTAATTTTTATTAAATATGCACAATATGTCATCTTAATGAATAGGTATGTAGTAATTTTTATAGTAATAAAATAAATTATGTATATATATTTTACCTTGTCACAAAAACATTCATTTTTTTCAGAATATTTTTTAAGAATTGTAATATAAAATATTTTATAATACAGGATATGTTATTATAGTACCTAACCTCATAGATATTATTGAGTAAGGCCATAATAAACATATTATAAAATACATGAAGCTTAGAATCATTTCTTGATAATATAGAGCCTGTGATTATAAATTAGAAAACCCTAAGTAGGTATGAGAAAGTATGAATAGTCAGTTTTCCGTAAAATATTAAATAATATAGCATAAGGTAAAAACAAAAAGGTTTATTTTTTAATACTCTTTCAGAAAGTTATCATTTATCTGGTTGAAAATGATTATATGTAGTTTTTATTTTTTAGTTCAGCCCATAATTGATAAGTTAATGCACCAAAGAGGGAAAAATCTTGTCAATGTTACTTTAATCGCCGTAATTGCGTCATGTGCATTGGTACCAAATAAAATTCAAAAAATATAACCCCCATAATAATCACAGGCAAATAAAAAATCGAAGATATTGTCCATTTAGTAAACAATTATGATTGATGACCACGTCTTTGTAAGTTAATACTAATAAACAACTGTTTAAATTTACTTTGATGTCATTTATGTGATACTGAAGTATTGCAGTACTATTGTATATTCTGTGGTATTGCTTCTTATCCAAACAATAATCACAATTCACATACATGTATAAGAATATAAAAAATGTTTTTAAGAAAATGTGATTGTGGCAAATTGTGAATTCCGTGGAGAATTGAAGGTAAATGCAAACCTAGTTCAAAGTTTAACGTTTCAATAAACGTTAATTCAATTGATTCGTTTTGGGTCCCTTAAAAGTGTCTTGATTTTTTTATATAGATAAATTTGCACTATATTTTGTTGTATAAGCTGGATAATTGAATAAAATGAAGGTATCGTTGTAGCTAACATTGTATTGAGACAAATATCAGTTATTAATGCTAGGAATGCGACTGAAGTTCTTGCAACTACTGCTGTTTAGCGTTTTTTGAGTCGCACAATTTAGGTAAAAAATTAGGTATATTATGGGTCGCCCATCGGAAATTCTTATGGTTATAAATATTCACAGTTTTCGGATTTTCCCTTTTTATCTGCTTGTTATATGTCTAATCTCATGATTTGCCTTAATTAACAAAAATAACCAGTTATTTTTCTAATTGTAAAATGTATCTTCGAAGTAGGTTTGATTGTTGAGTTATAAGATTCCCATCCAATCATTATGTATCTATCTATATTAATCTTTGCATTATAAACCAGGTGCTATAGTTTATACAACACATGGTAAACTGGTATCCACGATTAATCTATTTCTATGAATCGTTGCAATTTTAATAATTTTCTAGATCTAGCCCTACACAAGTATTTATTAAAGAAACCTGTTTTATAAAGGAAAAATGTTATTATTCCAACGTCAGAGTTTTACACGCATGTTAGTAATTATAGTCCCGCTTCTATAGGTATACCATGTTCTTTGTTTATCTATAGTAATTATGACACATTATTATAAACCGTAAATAATATTCGTGACAAGTGAGCAATAAACTCCATGTTTAAACATTATACGACTCAGATTTACGTATGTTTTACATGTAAAATATATTTAATTTTTCCACGTGCATCATACACAAGTGCAATGTCTTTAGCGTTGCAGAAATTGAATAAATGAACAGAAAATGCAATTTACTTAGGTATGTAAGTCAATTTAATTAATAAATCATATGTTATACATTATATATTCGAAATATTTTTCCTATCGATGTTCCACGTCGCTATTCATGAATTTTGAATACCTCACTGCTTTCATGCTGTAGAAAACATAAAAAAAAAACATTCATAAGAGAAACGTTTTGAAAGGTAGCAGCAAAAGCCGAATACAGAAAATAAATGCAGATTTTAAAATTTTCATTTGCAAATTAAATTGTTTTTGTTCAAACATTTATTGTCTTATCACAAAAAAAATTAAACACAGTCTAACTTTAAACCAGGGATCTATCACTTTAATAGTTGTCTATGTGAAATACGACAAAACCAGATTAAAGAGAACCCGCGCTTAAAGTTAAACCCTGTCTAAAGTTTTTTGTGATAAAACAGAAAATGTTTAAAAACAGGAAATATGTAGCTCTGCATATGCTGATCTAAGTTAATAATTAATTATTATTTGAATAGTCATTTACTATTATTGACTTCTTATGATAACTCACACATATATAAGAGATCTATAAAATAAATATCCTTTTTTGAAAATATCAATTAGGTATATTAAGAAGTCGCAGTCGATTCTCGATACAGACAGATACCTATTCTATTCAGGAAAATTGTTTTAAATGTAAAGTAGGTATATAAAATTTTGTTGGTCCTGATAATAGTAGTCTGCAGTAGTGATAAAACTGAGTACGTATTACCTAAGCTGGCGTGAAGATAAATGTACCCATACCAATTTTTGTAACCCTTGAAATCTTATAAATTTTCTTGTAAGAGAGAGATTTATTCTTTTTGGTAGAGAGAAGTGACCTATATTCGTATTCGTTCGTCGTATTGCCATTTCATTTAAAATACAATAAAATTTGGAAAGCTTGTCTTATTATTTCCGTCCGTATAACTTTAATCCCATCCACAATTGGAAAGTTCATATGCTTATATTTTAATTGACTTAGTTTTGGAGCAAATTTGCTGCAACAGACAAACGAAATAGACACAGGAATCGTATCAGGCGTTTTTGTGTTTTCGTGCGGAACCCAATTCCACCTTCAAATAAAATTCTATGTGCACGTGTTAATTCGCGTGAGAGCGAAACTTTACACACTTTATTAAAACTAGAATATACATATTCAATTTATTAAAATACTTATTAACTTGATCAAAGAGGACTTTATGGCCTTTGGACATATCGTTTACATATTTTCGTCGTCATTATACGAAGAAGGTCAAGCGAGTACCTATGATAATCAATTATTATGTTGCAAAATTAATGTTATACAGCTTTTTTGACCTTCCATTACAGTAATATGTAACATTCAGTCTTATAGTCCCTGCTGGAAGGTACCTATATCACATACATAACTGTACGCACTCTAGTTTCAATCCTTGATTTAATAGTAAAAATAAGTAGAATGTTTTGTAATGATAATTATAATTAGAATGTGTTTATGTGAATTATAATATCATCATTGGAATTAATTTGGTTTGATTAAGGTTCAAGTAGGTAGGTATAGTTTTAAGTTTTGCATGCATTATATCTAAATCTTACAAAATAAGTTGATGATATTGATATAAAGTAGTGTTAGCGCATATTTAAAAAGAAAGCTTTTCTAAATTAATCATATTCGTTAAACCTAATATATCAATGCTATCAATTATAACTGAATTGAAAAGATATAAAATAGAAAATTCTAATACTTAAAGTTTCTACGTAATAAGAGCAACCTACGATATCCCCCTAGAATCAAAAGTATAACTACATCCTACTAATATTATAAATGCGAAAGTTTGTGAGGATGTGTGGGTGTTTGTTACTCTCTCGCAAATACTACTGAACCGATTACAATGACATTTAGCACACTTATAGAGGGTAACTTGGATTAACACATAGGATAGGTTTTATCCCGGAAATCCCACGGAAACGGGAACTATGTGGGTTTTTCTTTGGAAGCGCGGGCGAAACCGCGGGCGGTAAGCTAGTAATTGTATATTTTATTATGCACAATGTATCTAAGTCATGATCATACTATTATATAATACTTGAAAATTATTCTTGTTTATGAGAAATTAAGTACGCGTGCATTGCGGTATTTAACCACGATATTTGCAAGTGTGGAAAATTTTTTGATCATAACAAACGTGCAAACGGATTTTCCTAACCATTATAGCATAGATCGATATTTTCCAAACAAAAAACAATCCGTTATGCTCTTGGTTATGCTTCTCGACTCATAATTATCTATATTTAATACGGGCTACGAGTTTTATTGCGTCAAACTCAAACTTTACAATGTAATTTTAGCCAATTTAATAACAGACAATTATATATTAATGGCTGTAAATATTGGGCATGTATATTTACCGTGTATAAGAATATATGCTTTAATCTTTTATAGCCACCATAACGGTCAATTTATTCATATTCCGTGATTTTTATTGTAATTCAAATTTCCATTATTCAAGCTGCGGCTGTCCTTTCGAATAATCTACATATCTAACATTTTGCTTCCTAGCAATTTTCTCAGTAAATTTTATTATTTTACAGTTTTTAAACAAACGTGATCTACAAAATTAACGAAGGATTGTAAAGGATTATGATATACCTGATTTCCGCCCGCGGCTTCGCCCGCGTTTTCAAAGGAAAACCCGCATAGTTCCCGTTCCCGTGGGATTTCCGGGATAAAACTTACCCTATGTGTTAATCCAAGTTACCTTCTATATGTGTGCTAAATTTCATTGTAATCGGTTCAGTAGTATTTGCGTGAAAGAGTAACAAACATCCATACATCCATACTTACAAACTTTCGCATTTATAATATTAGTAGGATGAAAACATATAACATAATTATAACAACATATTTATTATATAGATACATTTATAACTTTTATAAGTTATACCTACTTATAAATACATCCTTCTATATTCAGCCATTTTACTTAGTACTTAGTTACGTAGCAGGAAATGATATAAAAAACAGACGTGGAAACCCGACGTTATTTCAAGCCATAAGCACATTGTTTTATCAGATTGTGTTGATGTCAATGCATCGTGCGCATCACCGTTTAAATCGATATACTTTACATAGATGTGTGAATGTGAACAATATATAACTGAAAAAGCGGAAAATACTGTTCTGAAGTTTTAAAATGTTACGAGATATTTATACAAAGGTGTAAAAATATATCATAGTAGCTGTCTCGGCAAACGTTGTTCTGCATTACTCTTATCACTTAGCCCCCTAAGAAAAATAGATGTCCGTAGATTTTCAGATCTACCAATAGGCACACAAAATTTCATAAGAATCGGTCCAGCCGCCGTAGGAATATCGTAACTAACATTATGACACGAAAATTTTATATAAATAGAGAAGAAATATACAATTCTAGCACCTAGATTTTTTTCATTTTAATAATTAACATAGTATTCAAATAATTATCATTAAGGCTGTAGACGAACGAAAATAACTTATGGGATGAAAGGATTTCAATTCCGCCGTGTTGATTAGTAGATATGCGTTGTATAAACTCATACAATGTCGAAAATAAAGTTAGAATTGCGGTAAATAACCGGTCGAACCGGATGCTGACCACGAGTAATGAATGGAGATTTTTAATAATCACACGCTCAAAATGAATAAAAAATAAAGACGCTGAATAAACCCAAATGTAACAAAGTTCAAAAACCTTGAAATTCTGTGACTTATAAATCACTACATAGTATAAAACAAAGTCGCTTTCTCTGTCCCTATGTCCCTATGTCCCTTTGTACGCTTAAATCTTTGAAACTACGCAACGGATTTTGATGCGGTTTTTTTTAATAGATAGAGTGATTCAAGAGGAAGGTTTATATGTATAATAACATCCATTAAATAGTGGAGAAGTACTGTTATTTTTGAGGTTTCTAATGTGATGTCGTAAAAAATTATATTTTTTCCGCTTACATTGCAAACGCAGGCTGAACCCTACGAGTTTTATCAAAATAATGTACTAAGTATTGTACACATTGAAAAGGTCTACAGAAAAGTCCGCGATGGTATATATCTAACTCTTATGGATAACCCACAATAACTTTTTTTTGTCATTTACTTTTTACGACAAATAATGGCTAATTTTCGAAGCGATTTTAACCAATACAGCATTAATCCTTAACCAATTAAATACCTTGAATACATTGTTCATTTAATATAGATCTATATGGCCCTTTACACCGTATGATTTAAGTGAATATTTTCGAAGATATTACAGATTTAAAAATTGCGGGACGTAGCGTTTGCGGCGGTACCGGCCGGCCGCCCGGCTATATATTTTATACCCGTGCGAAGCCGGAGCGGGCCGCTATGTTTTTATATACAACGTTCACAGTTTTTCTGTAGTGTATGTGTATCAGCATTGCACCCGTGCGAAGCCGGGGCGGGTCGCTAGTTTTAGTATAATTCATGAACTAAGTAATTAATTGAAATAATAGAATGCATATTTTATTGATTATATATTAATATGTTGAACTTATGGATTATATCCTATATATGCATAGCATTGTACCTATAATTATAATTTTTAATCAAGTTTTTGTTGATCTGCATCTTGTTGATTTGCATTATATACTTTTCAGGCCAATGAAAAACCGGCTGTTGAAAAAAAGTAGATACTTATCTCCTTACAGAATCCAAAGATTGCGTGAATTTTGAATATGAAAAAAATAAATTTACATCGTTTCTGTATCCAAATAAAGCAATAAACATAAAATGACATCTCAATAACCTATTTTTTGTAAACAATTTCTTCAAACGCTACGTCGTTGCGTTTTAAACAGGATGTAGAGTAGAAAACAAGTAAAACTATTTATGAAATAGCGCCAAATGTTTGAATAAATGAAAACACCATGTATGACGTATTATTTTTACCATTGTAGATACATCTGTAATTGTACCCGGACCACAGAATACATAATAGTAGCTAAACGCTACAGAACGGACACTCTCCGCCTCCCGCCAAAATTAAACACTTACCTCACCCCGCTCGATCAGTCTAAAAATGGTCCACATTTTTCTGCAAGGACGATACGCAACGAAGATTGACAACATTAAGTAATTTATTATTTTGGATTTGTGATTATCGTTTTTCGTAGAAAATGGTTAGATTTTGTGCTGTTTACGGATGTATTTCATCAGAAAAACGCGAATTTTTTTTTACGCTAGTCACAAATGTGCCAACCATAAAGCGTTAACACACATATTTGCAGTCTCTACAGTGTGACTGTCAAAACGATAATTTTGTATGGAGTGTCCGGGGTGTGCCCGGACATCAAATTTTGCGCAATGTCAAATTAATTTACACCTTTGCGTATGTTAAGACTTATAAATTAATTATAATAGATAAGCCTTATACTTTTTGAGTCTAAAGCATATAAATAGAATGTTTTTAAGTTCAAAAAATTGTAATCACCAAAAATTGCTGCTTTTTATCCTTATATGAACATTGCTACGCTTTTTATAAGCATTATGTGAGTTTTAAAAAGTCCAAAGTTTACATTTAATATTTTTTAGAGCTGATTTTTCAATCCTTGGTTAAAACTTATTCATCGAATAACGTATTAAACTACCATTTCAAAAAATGTATTCTAATTGTCCGTATTTGACAGTTTACAGGTGACATTTTAAAATGTTCGTGTAATACTTTATTGGACGGATAAATTTTAACCAAGGATTGAAAAATCGGCCCTTAGTTAATTTGTTTGAAAGGAAAATTTAAAGATTATAACTTTTAAATACTGTCTTGTAAGAACTTAATGCGTTTTTTATTGCACGCATAATTAATTAGAAGTTGCAGATATTGATTAGATTCTCGAAACGACGCGGACGGTCATTGTCAGTTTGCTGAACGTTTATTTCAATATCAAAGGTCAATGACAAGTAATCACAAGTAAAATCCATATTATAATATCAGAAAATTGCACTTAATCATGGATGGCGGAACTGATGATGATTTATTAGCATATAAACCTTTAAAATATAAAATTTATATATCTATGTCGTGGCCATATCGTAGATTTGCTCATTTCATGATATGATCGATCATTTCACGAAATGGTCGCATTTCATGAAATGGCCAACATAGTTTGATCAGATCGTTAAATCGTCAACGTTTCACGATTTGGTCATCCACATTTGGCCAGATCGTATAAAATATAAAGAGTCCATAAAATATTTAAAAAAATTCTGAATATTCTAAAAACTTGTTTAATGTCATTTAAGTTAGTGCCGCGGCAGCGGCCGGCGAATGCCAGAAGCGAATCGTTTTTGCAATAGAAAACAGTTAGGTTAGGTTAGGTTACACTATGATAAACAACGCACGAGCCGAGCGAGCAAAGCGAACGTGCCGCGGCAGCGGCCGGCGAGTGCCAGAAGCGTATCGCTTTTTAAAAAACAAACAATTATAATAATATAGTAGGATATATAAATATATATCCTAAAAGAAAAATGCGTCTTAAATTATTTTATTTAAGACGCATTTTTTCTTCAATACATATAAGATATCCACATTTTCCATAGTACTCGAACCTCTTCGTCCTAAATTTCTTGCTATGACTTTCTTCATATTGTTATTAAACGAATTATGAAGTTTTCAACTGCGAATAATTAAATTTTCGCCAGCGGCCGCCATCTTATCACATAAACACAGAGCTTGCAGCGCCTCTACCAATGATTAATGTAACTATTTTACGATATGATCAAATAATTTTGATCATTTCATGAAAAAACCGCGCGTTTAGTTGGCCATATCGTGAAACGATTTCTTATCATTGATCTGCTCAAACCACATCATGATGTGGCCAAATTAAATTGGCCATTTCACGAAATGCGACCATTTCGTGAAATAGCCAATCATTTCATGAAATGAGCAAATGTACGATATGGCCACGACATCTATACCTAGAGAAAATATTAGGTATCCAACATTTATGCTTTCAGAATGATCTGAATTTTAGAGAGTGACTTGAGTAGAATATGGTTTAACATCTTCAAATTTAAAACACAACCACTTAAGTTTTTAAAGAAGAAAAAGAAGACCAAATTAAGAACTTAACTTGAATTAATAGGGTAGATATATATATTAATTAAATAGGTATTAAAAAGAGTAAAGAAATAAAAAAAAATTGTTAAACTCTTTTTAGGGGTCCGTACCCAAAGGGTAAAACGGGATCCTTTTGCTAAGTCTCCGCTGTCTGCCTGGAGACAGACACACGTCTGTCTCCAGGCTGTATTTCATAAACCGTGATAGCTAGAAAGCTGAAATTTTCACAAATGATGTATTTCCGTTGCCGCTATAACAACGAATACTAAAAATTAAAAAAATAATAATAAAATATTTAGGGGGGTACCCATACAATAAATGATTTTCTATTATAGATGATAGTACGGAACCCTTCGTGCGCGAGTCTGACTCGAACTTGGCCGGTTTTTATATTGGTAGATAATCAAAATTTTAACTTTGTCATAATACTAAATTTATTAATAATATTATGATATTTATGCTACATTTTAGCAACACAAATCACAGAGATGTCGGCACAAAAAAATTTATACCTGTAACTATTGAATCTTGCTACGGTAAAAACAGCATACAATAATTTACCGTTATAGTTAATGATGACGAATAGATAATAGAGAATAAATAAATAAAAACTCTCGGAAAGTTTCTGAATGAATTACGGTTAAACGGAAATTACCTTAACGATTCAAATACGGATGTTATACGTAGGTTCTGTGTACTATGATCACATTAAGGCATTTTATAATTGAGGCACAAAATATGCATAAATAAAAACCTTAGCTATTCGTTATCAAATGCTAATTGATTCAACGCTGTTATGGGTCACGAGCTTGAATGATATATTTACGTAGATAGGTATAATTAAGCTTGCGTTATGTCGTAAAATTCCCACATCATAAAGTGCTAACCATTACATAAAATGAAACTAATCTATTAAGTATGTTATGGCCAACAATAAATGACCAGATCTTAAAATAGATTTTAAAAAACTTAGCCTTCTAACCAAAATTATTTTATTGGAAACTAAACTACAAATAAGTTCCTTATATGTATGCATCGTATTTGAGCTACGTCATATACGAAGGTAATCACTTTTAACCGTAACCTTGACCCTTTCTATGAAACGAAAAGGTATTTCACTACAGTTGCAAGTTGACTTCCGCAATTTCACAATATTGGGAAAAATTTGCTAGTGGCGGTAACGGCGTCAAAACATTACTATAATGACTTTTAAACCACATAGATAATGTAAATAGATATAGAGATATTTAAATTCATCATAGGTATAGGTAATCCGTACGAAATCTCAAAGTAACAAAAGGTCCCGAAGAATGATCTATTAACGCCGTAGTACCCTTATTTGTGCCTTAGTAGTAGATTGTCCATCTGAAAGACGAACGCCTGAAAATAAATACAGAAAATCATATTTATTCATACTTCCTATATAAAACGAAGTGTTGAAAACTCTATCATTAATAATAAAAACATCCCATATCGGGACCTTCCCAGCAAAATGTCACTAAAAGTGCTAAAAGTCCGCCAACGCTACGGTGCTCAAATTACCGTACTATATCTTATTTATTTACCGAGTATAAATAACTTGCTATATTGTATATTTTCAATCTACGGATATCCCCACTTGTTGGCAATGGAGCCCTTTAAGCGATCCAATAAAAACACAGAAAAATTCAGATCCTTGTTAAGGTCTATTGGAAATTCCGTCGTTTATTCATTATCTTGTTTGTATTTATCATGATGGAGTTCAATGTAACATTGCTTGTTGCTTGCCATTATTATTATTGTACAGATTCGAGATTACTTTAACAATTATTACGGATATTTCCGTAATTCGTCCGTCCTTTGTAGATATAAGCTTCAGCATTTATTATACATTAGAATTTACAAATTCATCTGTTTAAAATGTTTCTTAAACGCTATACTCAACTTAAAATCATAAAAAAATATAATATAAGAAATTGTATATCTATTTTAAAACATAATTTTTTTCCTCTTCACTTATCGTAACTATCTTATTATGTTTAATTTATCGATTAACTTAACATTAACAAACGTTTTGAAGTCATAGTCATCAAATATTATGACTTCAAAACGTTTTAAATAACATTTAATCCTTTATAAGACATCGTAGCTATCAACCCAACCAACAAATCGTTGCTCTATAGAAGGGATAATAACGTTTCAGAGGTGCTAATTGGTAGTCCTATAAGGGTGATAAGAACGTTGTATAAACCCCTAAGTGGCGCATTTATAAAGCCATTTGATGGTATTGTGTTGCTGTAGCAGCAACTCAGATGCCAATTGGACCTATAGAAGAGTACACTTATAGAATCGCGATGCTGTTATAGAGCGAAGTAGTGATATAAAAGGAACCGCGATGCTGTTACAGCGCGAAGTTGTGTTTTAAGAGTAACCGCAAATCTTTTGTAGCACGAAGTTGCGATGTACGAGCCAACGCGACGCTATAATTATAGTACAAAATGGTAAATCGTGTACCAGTTGATAATACGAGTAAATGACTATAGGAACCATCATCGTGGTGTCGAGTATTAATTTTTGTTACGCTGTTAATTATGTTAGATACATAAACTGACTTGTGAATGAAATTTTACTGATAGATGATATGCATAATTACGCTGTTTTTTTAATGCCCCCCTCGAATTATTAGGTTTTAAGTAATTAAAAACTAATTTTACACCAAATTGCTGTATAGGATGCCAAATAGCAACTCCGTGGCTATTATACATCCGCAAACGAACGTAGTTTTGACAACTGTCATGCCATATACTGAATTAAATTAGTAGGGTTCCCTGATGTAAATAGAAAACCCATAACATGTTTTTTTTTGTATTTTCTAGTGTAAATTCCCATTTTTAGATTCCGATCCCGAAGTGTCAAGCAAAACACTAGAGTCTGAATGGTCTGCTTCTGAATTATCACAAACCACATGATGGCTGTTAACTTGGTTTTGTTCATAGGATGTAACAGATTGTACGGAATCATTGTCCGTATTCGAAGCCTCACCTTGAATTTGTCTGGTGTCAATCGTTACTGAAGTTGCGATTTTTTTAAATCGCTTTCTTACTTGTCTTTCATATGTTCCACTTCGTTTAAACCTTTTCCATTCTTCTAAATCCATGATTATTAAATAGAACCCTTCAATTATTTACGATACGGTGCTGACAATATGGCAGGTTTTTGTTGTTTTAAAGTGAAAGAAACTCTCTTATAGGCCGTATATCTCTAGTAAGTGTCGCATTTTACTACATTAATACGCCGTTTTTGTTACATAACAGAGTTATTAACTCTTTTATACAGTAAATCAGTCCTATAGGCTATAACTCTGACCACTCAGCTATTAAACACCTGCGTTATAATGGGCAGAAAAACACTAATATAATTCAATTAGGTTACAAATAATTGATATAAAACTCGGATATATCACCTAATTGCTCTATTATGGAGTTTCAGCAACCATGAAGATTCACAGTGCTATAATAGTAATAAGGAAAACCATTACAACACTAAATTGTCCTATTGTAGATTTTTTTACGCCTCATGGGACTATAAAGGTTACCCTAGAAGCGTTTATTGCACTAATTTGCTGTAAAAAAGAGACCACCAGCGCTGTTATGTGATAATATCGCCCTGTTATTGCTGTATCAAAATCTGGATAAGAGCTGCTCTATAAACGCCGTACAAAATAGTGATATAAACGTTTACATCACCTTGTTATGGGACAAATTTGCTGTGTATGATTATAGAGATAGAATCATCTCATTAAACGCTATTATACAACAAACTTGTCACCGCGACACTGTTATACGTCATTTAAAAAGCTTTTTAGTGATGTAAGTTATGGTTATAGGACATCTTTGCTGGTTGGGAATATTCACAACTACGTATACCGGTATCAGGTAAATAAACAATCAACAATATAAAAACATGGAAGATATAGTATAAATACTTTAAAAATATAATAAAATCTATTGTGAGGCTCTACCATAGAGACATGTTCCTTGTTCTGTAATGCAAAGACCGGAATAATTTTCGAATTCACTTACATCACATACCTACATATTTATTTGTAAAATTTATTATATGAAATCGATATTTAATAAATAAATAAATTTAATCTCTTAATCTCTTATAATAATATAAGTGCTGATCATGTAATTCGCTTTTTATACTAAATCTTTAAAAAAGGTTTAATTTTTTGAAAAATTCTGCGTATTCCTGATGGATATAAAGTTACAAACGCTACAAATGAGATATTGTACGTCATCTTTTGATTTCGCCTAATATGCCGACAATGTTTTTTATTGGTAAAAAATAATGACAGCATCAAATATAAATTTATCTGTGGAATTTTTATCAGAAATTTTCACAGGTCCCAGCTTCGTTATAATTATTAATTATATTATTTTGATGATTTCTATCATTCGTGTTTTTATTACTTATTTTTTCTTTCATAGTCGCGCACAATACGGTAAGCATCAATTTTTTATCAACTACAACGGATCGTTAAAAACAAAATCCCTCCAAAGAAAAATATGAGAGCTTTAAATTGCACATTGATGGTACCTACCCATTATATATCACTATTACCATTGGAATCTATATTGTATTTGTGTTCAACTTAAAAAATATTAATAAAACGAATATATGGTGACGTCAAATCGCAAAAAGTCAAGTTTAAGGCGGGCGAAGAGCGATGTGATAAAAGAGCGTGGAAGTGGCGCGCGGTGGCAGTACCGAGCACGCTTGCACGTCGAGCGCAGACGCAGTTTTCGTAGTTCCACTACGCGATTTACGCGCGGCCCGCGCTCTCGCAACCCTAGCGCCCTCACCTTCGAATGTTGCGTATTGGATATTCGCAGTCCACTTTCGGGTAGTGTGTGTGCTCTAACTCGATAGGCGGTGGAAAGGAACCGCGTTGTTTCGCAGTATCGGACGCCCGCAGGTGAGACTCTAGTGAATATAATATGATTCCGCTCGCAATTATGAAATCAGCTTGCACCGTCTGAATCATGTGACAGAAAGAGCAGTTTGTTAGAAAGTTACTGATGAACATTGTTTATTTATCGATAATAATTGTATATATAAATTAATTCATGATAAATGTGTAATGTGTATCATAAAATAAAGATAAAATCTTTCTTATTAATTTTGTGAACATAAGTATTTTGGAAAAATTAATAAATATAACTAATTAAGTTTTTTTTTTCTTAAAAATATTACAGAGATAAGCTTTTAACTTGATAAGAAAAGCAAAATATTATAATATAGCATTTTATAAGCCACAAATGAAATGTAGAGTCAAAGATACATCATTTACAAAGGTTATATCTGTAAGAATCAAGAGAAAAGGTAAACAATGGTCATCCTTTATTCTGAATATGCTTAAAAAATATATACTACTACGATTCAGATATATGTATATATAATAGTATATGAAGGACACACCATTCTAATGAGCGTTCCTTATGTAAACTGATGTCGATGTGCAAATACTTGATCGATGTTGACGATATACAATATTAACGCTCTGTCGCTCAAGATCCATAAAATAAACGTTTTGCCCAACCGAGATTACTTTACATTCAATTCAAAAGGTGATAAGATTTAAACGTTCATTAAATGCAATCGTCTAAGAAAGGAGCTCGGTTTTGAAGCCAAGGATTCACCAAGGCGTTTTGCAGACGTTAGTATTCCCATCGCGTGTGTCGGCGCAAAACGGTGGACGTGTGACGTAAGGTCACGTCGAATGGCCACTGACATGAGATTAACTCCCTACTATCCTCCAACATCTTATCGTGACGTTTTAATAGAATTCAAAACTTATGGCAATGATTCACATATAAACAATTTTCGGCTCCTCAGCGCGAGCGGTGTTGAAACGAGGCAAAACATTCTTCGGCAATTATTAGATTTTAACCTTAGTTCTGTTGAGCAAACTTACATGACTTGCATAAAATGCTCTTCCAATTATCTCAGTAGAGGACATCAAGAATAACCGCAGAGAGCCAGCTACGATCGAGTAAACAGCAATTAGAATGACTGATTAATCGAAACGTGTCTTAGAACGATTAAGTAATATCAGTTTATGAACTTGACACGAATAGCCAAACCAGAAGTTATTTCATATAATTATCATCAGACTGTGTGTAGAAGGATCGTAAGAAATACTGTAAAAGGACAAAATTAATCTGAGCGACCACCTACAAAGTCGGAGGCCATAAACTAAATAAGGAAAGTAAACATCGGAAATCTTCGAAGGTCACAACTAGTTATGCCAAAGACCTGCGAACTGAACTTATCACAAAAAAATGACTTTATTGGCAAATATCAAACGACTCAGCGAATCATCTATATTCGTTGATACCTTCACTTTGATATGGATTCACTAACATCTATAATGCCCAGTTATGATAATTTCATTCATTTTACAGTTAGCAAGGTTTAAAATATTTTTATAGTCAATGACACAAACTAACCTTACCCGCGTTTAATTCTCTGATATAAAATAAAGCGTTGTCCGCTCTACATCATTTATAATATGTATTATAGAAATATTTGAACGGGTTTCTATGTTAATTATTGTTTTGTGTGGTGTAAAACATGAAAAATCGCTCATCTGTTTTTGTAGCTTAAAATAATAAATACAGGTTTTTTGGAAACTTTATATATTACTTCTGTTTATCCTCATCGTTCATACCTATGCTCATTTTTTGCGTCGGCTAACGTCTGATTTGAAAAAAGCTTATTTAAAATAATAAAAGAATAGGTTCTGAATCTAAATCTATATTGCCTTGTTGATCGTGTATCAACTAAAAATCGATATCTCTGTATATATGATTTATACAACCTACGACAAAAATTTTAGCGACAGTTATACGACACAGAAAGAAAATTAATAGCAAAACTCATTAACATAAACTGGGTAATGATACAGGTTCCCACTAATAGACAAAATTATTAACAAACTGTAAACATTGCAATTAAAAACTAATTCTTAATACCTAATATTATATGCATGACGTCAATAGAGTGATTTATAGTTCCATCAAAATAAAATGAATGAAACAAGCTTAGCTGTTTTTCCCCTTTTTTTATTCTAAATTATTGTTTTGATGTCTTGATTCGGTTATAAAAACATTAGGTACTTCAAAAAAATCTTGTGTACCAGAACAATGATCAGTAAAATTTTTTACCAACCTCAGTAGAGATTTTTTCCAAGAATCGAGTAAAGATTAAACACTAACACGTATGCATTCACAACATTAATTATCGGAAATCCAAATTGTTATTGTTAAATGTTTATTTGTTACCTTCCTATAGATTTACCATATAGGAATTTAATTTTGATTATAAGAGAAACAATTTTCTTGATTCTGTCTTTAACATAACCAGGCTCGTAGTCAGGCACAGTTTATATATAGAAAGCTGGATGAAAATCAGTGTTTGCTTCAAAAAATCAATAACGCAACACATAATTTTCTTTGACTGTTAGATACAATAATAATCACAATTTATGTATTCATAATTACGCGCCTTATGCAAGTCTATAGAAAAGAAGTATACAATAAGTCTCTTCTTCTTTAACTTTTATTCATAATATTGACATTCAAATAGTAATCTATATATATAAAAGAAAGTCTGTATGTTCCAACACTTATAACTCGAGATCTGCTGAACCAATTTTCATGGTTTTGGATTTGTTGGATTTGTCACCGCCCAGAAGAGCAGAATAAATCATAAAAACAACAAAAACTAGACGAATAAATATTTTCCCAAAATTTTGATTTTCGTACATGTCAATCATTAGTTGTCAATCCTGTCAAATACGGAAAATAATGTTTGACATTCATGCGTTCAAAAATGTATTATGTGTAAAATAATTAAAATGTAAAAAGGGTGAATAAATATTGTTTGTATTTTTTTAAAATCAATTATCAAAAAGTGCAATAAAAGCAGATACATAAAAATTCCTCAAATGATTGTGTTTACGCGTGTTTTCAGAAATTAATAAGGTATTTTTGGTGAGGAAA
The DNA here is from genome assembly GCA_029959065.1 of Colias behrii. NCBI lineage: Eukaryota > Metazoa > Arthropoda > Insecta > Lepidoptera > Pieridae > Colias > Colias behrii. The sequence goes on along the minus strand of JARWMC010000006.1, from coordinate 4,915,123 downwards.
CTAACCAAGAAGGTTAGTTCGCTTAATTATTAAAAATAAATTCTATAAAAATGTAAAAATTCTGACAATTATAATTTGTTGCAATTTCGTCGACTGCTTCAACAATATTGCGTTGACATAATATTATTATTATGTATACAACGTTAAAATTGAAACGGAGCCCCTGATTCATTGGTTCGAACCAAGCTAAATTGCGTTTTGAAGAATACATCAATTTACGCGATGCAATTAGCACAGAGAAGAAGATGCAGAAAATGTTGGTCTGTTTACTATTTTACCGGCGACATACACAGGTCATGAATATGCGCAAGATGCAATGACATACATGATATTTTCGTCGTTATGGTCGGCCAGATCTATTCATTACATTTACATGTAATCCGAAATGGATGGAAATTATTCAACTGCTGCTTCCCGGACAGTGATCGGCTTGACATTACCACACATGTTTTCAAGCAAAAAATCCGATCATGAGTTACAAAAGCAACACATCTTTGGGATTATTCAATGATGGACGTATTCAATCGAATGACAAAAATAAGGCTTGCAGCATGCACACATTTTAATTTGGTTAGTCGAAAGAATTCGGGCGGATAAAAATTGTATGTGCGGGGATTGCTAATCCTGTAACCGATCCAGAACGACATGACATGATGTTCTAATCACGAATATGTATATGATTCATGGACCGTGTGGCACCATCAACCGCCACTCACCATGCATGGTTGACAGCGAGTGTTCCAAAAGGTATCCACGAAAATTGACGGCAAAGACCATCACAGGCAACGATGGTTACCCACTGTATCATCGTCGGTCGCCCGATGATAGTGGTAGAAGTAGAACTATCATAATTAAAGTGAAAGGAAACGATTTGTGGTCGACACCAGTTAAAGAACGAAAAGAGTTAATTAGAGTGCATCCCAGGCTGCAAAACGTAGTTTAATTCAATAGGTAATTTTTCTCTGACACGTGTAGGTATGAAGTATTTAAGTAATTATTTTTTTTATTCTATTTCTATATGTGTTATTCATCGAAATAAAAAGCCATTATACCTATATCTATATTTATTTTGTATCATTGTATTCCGTTCATCATAGCCTAAATTAGTTCCAAGCCCAAAGGTAACACGACATTCATTGACTGGGCGGTACAAAGTTCGCCGGGCCAGCTAGTGAATCATAAATAATTGATACATGTTGAGAATGACCGTTACAAACTATACGATTTACAAAAGAAGTGTTGATTATTTTGTAGTCAACATTATAGTTGGGGAGGCGAGGTAGCTAAATGGCGTAATTCGACGGCGCCGTCGAGACTTATCAAAATCGAAAGATAAAATAATTTCGAAAAGAAAAGCTTGTATGGTAAAAACCATTTTAGCGGTGGGTTTGGCGTGTACGGTTTTTCAAAAATGTAAAAAAAAACAGTTACTTGGGCATTCTCGAGCGCGTCAGATACTAATCTGCCGGTTTGCGTGGTGGGGCTAGGCATATAAATTAGTCAAAAATGCACAAAAAAAAATTTACTCGAGCGCGTCAGATTTTCGGAAGGGGTGTTAAGTAGGCCCCAAGGAAGCTCCCCTTAAAAAAACTGACGATTTCGGCGTAACGATAAGTTACGATGAATTTTTGAAAATGCAAAAAAAATAAGTCTTTTTGAAATACTCGAGCGCGTCAGATTTTCATAGGGGAGGTTTATCTCGGTATCCTGAAAGCATATTTTCTTAATCTGACAAAAATGTTGGTGGGTTCTCTTAATCTGACCGAAAAAGGTTTTTGGGTTTCTTTTTTTTAATCATCGTTATTTCATATCAATTTTTTTAACACCCTCAGTTTTCGAGATATACTCAAAAAAACCGGGAGTTAAAGTTTTTATGATGCTTCAAGTCAAAAAGTTTTAACTTTGGACAAAAATGTAAAGAGACCTTTTTTGTGTAAAATAAAATTACCTTTTTTGTGTATTTATACTTTTTTTTTTGTAAAATGTATCATTCGCGACTTATATACTGCAACGCGTTTTTCGGAAGACGAAATGGCTCCTCCAGACTTCCGGTCATGCGGAAACCGGCAGATTTTGTATTTTTAGTAAGTTTTAGATTATATTCTTTAAAATAAAAAATAAAAAAATCGCGCTCGAGAATGCCGGATTAACGTTTTTTTTTTTTACAAGTTCGCGATCCTATAACTCGGCGGCGTCAAGGACTTATCGTCAGATTAGTTAAATTTAGTCTTATAACACTAAAATCAACCCCCTATATCTTAATCTGACGCGCTCGAGTATTTCAGACTATCGAATTTTTTTTACTAATCTGATCGTCTATCCCAGGCGCGCGTCACTACATATAGAGCTAAATAGTTTACAAGGTTGTTCTATTAGGTCTAAGGTATCTCTCATATCTTAAACTGCCACGCTCGAGTATTACCGAAAATTCCCCTATTCGCCTCCCTATCTATTAGAGTTGCTATTTTTAATTAAAAACCTTGTCTATCTAATCTGTACAAAAAGTTATCTGCGTTCTAGTAGAGTGCAATTAAAAAAAAATCTTTATTAAAAATTAACTAGAAAATCGACTTGCTTCGTTTTTGATTAAATTAGACTTTATGCAATTTTTGATTAGTCTTAATTAAATAGTTAAGCTTGAAAACGGCCATGAATATTTATAACATACATTTTTGGATATCGCAAACCCCTTCTCTCACTGAAACGACTAATGGCAATAAGGTAATTTGGCAAATTATATCCATCTGAATTATTTTTTATTTTTTTCTTCTTCTTTCGTAATAACTAATAAAGTAAAGTTGATCAACAAGTTTAATACTTATATGAATATAATATATCTGACGAGGTCTGCCTTTGTGGATGGCCGTGGATTATCGGGGCTAAAATAGTAATATTAATATCTATGGATAAAGACAATCAAATTTTTATTTTTTTTCAGTCATAAAGATTAAACCCTATTGTGACATTACGTTCATAACTAAACAACTTATCCTAAAACCTAGCAACCTCGAATAGTTTGTCGTAAAAGGAAGTATTTATTGATGCTCATGATACTCATAGCGCAGATGAGGACTCCGTGTGTTCACGCTTCAATTTACAGTAACAACGACAAATTCAATGCTAAAATTAATCACGTAAGGTGACAAGCGGTTGTACTTAGAACAAGGATAGTCATTAAATGGTGTATGATGTCAGGGATCACGTCCGTTTCGGCCTCGCGCGTTCGACTGCCGCCTGTAAATGTTTACATTTGTGCCGGCGACGGCCCGCGACGTCCACCTGAAGCGCAACGACCAGTGATTAGTTGCAAAATGGTCGTGGCCGAATTGAGTTCAGGGTCAAGCGTGTTGCCTCCGGGTGTTGCGCAAGCGCTCCGTGCATTCGCTCTCCGCCCGAATTGTGGCAGTTACCCATTATCCCTGAACACCTCTCAGTCAATTACTCTATGTGTTGAAGCAAAAGCTTTTATCTATAATAACCTTAATTTAATACCATCACCAACTTATCAATAAAAAACTTTTCAAAGAACGACTTAAAAGTACTTGAATTTATCAATTTTGAATATTATCTCCGTTGAATTTTGCTAGGCTGACCAAACTAGAAATTTACGAAATAATTTTGACATCACATTCTATTCTATAATACATAAATTAACGTGAGACACTAAGGCCAACCCAAGGCGTTGTTACGTTAAAAGAATTACTCGTAAGGCGACGCAATCGCTATTTCCTGAGCCTTTAAATCTGAATATATATTATACTGGATGTACTTCGGACGTGGGATCGTGTATAAATTAAAAGAAAACTTAAATTAAGCATTATTATATACCTAGCTAGTAGGTAGGAGTTTTTGAATTTGATGAAAACACTAACATTTGCAGCACAAGGTCCAATCTGTAATTTTTAACAAATTAAAATTTTAAAATATAAAATGAAACTTATAATGTTATGATATGGATAAAAAATAGAGTTAACCATATGGTCATAACGCGCTCAACATCATATCATTAGTATAAAGTATAAACATCGAAATGAATCTTTTTATAAGTAAGTAACTATTTCTTATAGAAGATAATAAATTATCCTGATTGCATCTTAAAAAAAATAAATTGATATGCTGAAGCTTGAAATACATAATAACAAGGAACAAAGCAATTAATAGATGTACATAACTTTTATTACATATTTATAAAATTTCGTCTGTCTTGTTTATGCTCATCTAATTCTATTTTATTCATTGACGTATTGACGATGTCAATGATTTTACACCAAAAATTAACAAAATAATCGCTAAAAAGTCGAATATTAACAGAACATTCCTTTGTGTACTTAAATAAAAAATTATTTTATTCCATTTAAACTTTTGTTATTTTAATGAACATAATATATAGACTGCACAAACTTCCTGTTGTACTATCAAGGCTGATACATTCCACATGTTTTAGCACATTTAGTGAAAAATGTGATTATTAGCAGCAGTACCATAATTATACGCCTCACTGATTCCATTAAGCCATTCACAATCAATTTAGATTTATTGGGCAAACGATATAAAAAATAAAAGAGTTGGATGGAATAGAAAAGTACTTCATTCTCTCATCTTGATGTCGACGTTGAAATGTATATAAAAAACAAATAAAAGTATTGTGAGAGTTACAAAATGTTTCGCTTAAAATTTTCTCTACGGCCTTGGTAATTTTTATCGTAAAAAATAGGTTGTAAGGTTGGTAAATGTAGTAGTAAGACGTTATAAATATCAATCTTTATTCCAAGAGAATACAACAAAATGTAACAAGGATGATGTGGGCTACACACGGTCGTGTGTTATGCTCTGAATTGATTTTTCCATTTCCACGCTATTGTTGGTCTGCGTTGCATTGATTGTATAATATTAGGTGTAATACGTTCCTGTTGTTACTTCCTAGTCCCTATTGTTTTTGTCTATTGTAGTAAATTTTGTATCTTCATTTTTTTAACTACAATACAAAAATATAACGAGTTCGGTTTTTATCCTTATTCCTAAAACTGTAATACAAGTTTATGAAGATTTTAATACAGATCAAATCAAAATTCACCTTAAAATGTAGAGCAGCATAGAAGGTCACAGATATCAATCTAGGAAACGGACGTCTAGATTAAAAACAATACATACTTGGTTCAAATTGTGCTAAACGAAGCGAAAATTCACACATTTACATTATACATACTATATAAAATAAAATTTAAATTGTAAAATTAATTACAAGAAAAACCACAACCTTATAAAAATCCAACACGAATATTATCATATTTAAGGTTAAAATATGTTTTTTTTTTAGAAAAGTTGCTTTTTCTTTAAAGTTACGATATTTATAGCGTAATATCCGCGGTATACGTACAATGTTATTTATCTTCTTGTGAATGTACTTTCACGTAATATAAACGCACGGTAACATTTCATTGAAAGTCATTTTCAATAACAAAACATGAACAAAAAGTTTTTGACGTATTGCGTGCAAATATGCACTCATTGTCAATGTCGTACACTGCTGCTTTAATTAGTACTCGTCGATAGTTAAAGGCTAGTGTTAATACCAGTAATTTAAAATTGCATTGTTTAAATATTTGCCTCTTTTTGTACTATGTAGTTAGTTTAATACAATTTGGTTTAACTTGTATAAAATTAACAAATTGTGATGACGATCCATATTCTTCGTCCTTAGACCTTAATCTTTTATTCAAAAACTAAGAGCCAATCCTATAGACATATTAGGAACATAATATATGCTTAATATATGGTCGAACTCAGAGTATACTCAAGTTATGCTATAAATCGACTGATTAGTATGAATATAACAAAATATAAAGCATTTCAATTAGTATACTAGGTAAGTAGTAGATTTTATCCTCAGGGAAATAACAATTATTTTGCAAAATTTTCCTCATTCCTAACCTTTATAATGGAGATTTTGCGTACTTAGTGACAGAGATATGCACTTATTGTTAGTCCTTTATTTATACTCGACAGACAGTAGTATGAACCAGGGACGTTGTCTGAATGTCAATAGCATTCGGGCTTCCCCACTCTACCTTTTAACAGATGCCATGACTCAGTACGGTGTTATTTATTAAATCATTTTTTTCTTCACGCAATAGGCTTTTATAATGTCATTTGAATTCGTTTTAAATACATTAATTTACGATATAAAAAGTTTGAGCAGATATTGATGATTTTTTTATACTAGGTATGTACATATTATAAAGTAAAAATTCTAGATCATAGGTAATAAAATTTAAAAAAAACCAATTCAAATATACATAGAGTTTCTTCAAAATATATAAATAGCCCGGATATTAGGCAAAAATAATACAAATAGGTAGGTAAATATTATAAACCTAAATAAAGAAGCAAGGATTATTACAATAATATTATATTATTGTCACGTGAATACGCGTCGACACAGGAACCGAGTACGTTACTAACGCAATTTTATTCCTAAATAAGTACGAATAATGTTTTTATTGTCCTTACGAGCGAAGAATATTTATTGTTGATTAAGTCTAATAGAATAAATATTATGGAAACAAAACCACATAATATATTACTCGTAGGTACTCTGTACTATAATAACAAAGCTAATTTGTAAAAAGACAAAGAGTGTCATGAAAATCGAGATAAGGCACATCTTGTAGAGGCAATTATCACATCACGTAAAATATAAATCCGCCAGATACTGATAGGTACATTGTAAATTTTATAGTCGATCTTTGATGGGTCTAATTTCACGGTGATGTAAAACAGATGTGATGTGACTGTAAATGCCTTTTGATCACACTTTTATGCTCACCTAAGTATCTACTACAACAAAGCATACCAAATTTTTGGCAGTTTGTTTTCTATAAATCAGCATAAGATGGGGTTCAAGCCCTATTAGCGCTTCTTTTCTATTCTTTAAAATATTACACGCTGTTTTATTCAAATTGAAACTTGAATAATTAGGTATTTAGATTATAGTTAATAATCTGAAACACAATGTGAAATCACCTTAAAATGTATGCCTTAACTACAATTTATATAAGAAAATTTGTTTAATTAAATATTTGATTCATAACAATTAATGAATTGTTGACAATTTAAACCATGTGTAACTATTGTTTGTGTGTGAGATTATTTTAATTGCATTGTCATTGTTGTCAACTATATTATACTTAAGGTTGATTACATAAGGTGAAACTTCGACCTTGCGTTTTATGAATGATTGTTTAATTTCATAAAAACATTTAGACCGACCATATATAAATAATAAGTTGATTTTTTTATGTAACAGTATACAAATAATTATTGAGGTTATTCGTAGTACAGCAGCAGAGCATTCTCGTAAATTTGAGATTGAGAAAAAGGCAAATTATTTATTAACGTCCCAGATTTCAGTAGACATTCCTAAAAGAAATGCCTTTCTGTATTCTTTAACCATATTTGTTTATTCTTAGTTACATTTTCAAAACACACAATATAATTATTTGTAAATAATGTGGAATGCAGGTAAATATAATAAATACACGAAAAATAAATTTAAACACACGAGCTCTACATTTGCATAAATAATACAAAGATGAGGTCGATATATATTTCAATAGAAAATTGACATTGACATTTTTATTCTCTTCAAGTTTTGTATATTTATTTAGTTTTATGTTCTCATGCAAAACAGTAAAGTCATAACCCTGATGTCTTCACTCAATTCATTAATCCTTGATTAATTCAATTCAATGTTTTATATTTGACAAATAAAAGGCAAAATAAAAGGTTCGATTACGGCACACAGCAAGTCAAATTGAGAACAAAATATTTGAAAATAATACATGGTAATTTTATTTAAAATTCCTAATACAATATAGATTAAAAGTAATAAAATATTTTCATAGGATATTATTAAAGGGGTTGTAATTTAAAGTTAAAATAGTCTAATCTCGATAACTCATTAGTTGAAATTTATTATGTTAGGCTCACATTGCATTACCAAAATATACAATATTTATGCAAGTAAAGTTGGTTGCACATCGATGTGCAAGTTGTTCTAAATTCTAAAACCAGTTTCATGTAAACTTTTGTAGCCTTAAAACTGTGATCTTGCATATTCCAGGAGTTCTCGGTGCAGCAAAAGCAGCCGCGTTCGGTTCCACAACATTACGTAAGACGACGTGCAGCCAATGGCCCACTTTTCGATTACTAAACGGACAATAAAAAATAGTTTTTTTTTTTTTAATATCCCTCAACATATACATAGACCACCCCTAAGTATGTATATTAATCCAGATGCATATGCAAAATGATATGTAATCGGTTATCATTTAGAGCGCGCTAGGTTGATGGGTGTCGCAATGCACTCGCATTCTTATTACGTCATAACCCACTTACAGAACAACCACGGCAAATGATTTCACTTTATCATCAGTAATATATATAATATGTATGATAACACATGCATAGTAGGCTAGAATAATTTATCTTTGCGAATACATTCGATCCAACGTGGCCTTCTAGTATAGTTCTAGTTTTAAGGCTCTCCACTCTAATACAATTTTTGAATAGATAGCCCTGAGATAACTATTTCAAAAGCAGATTAACCAAATAAAATTGAATACATATCAGCGCCCTAAAAATAGGAATAAAAGGTACTTCAAACGAATCAGAAATACCTAGTAAGTACAGGGTCAAAAATTAAAACAATATCGGTTAAAAATTTAAACAAATAAACCTACAACGAGTCATGTTTCAAAGAAGTACCTAGTTATTGGTTTTAATCAATTTTGGTAATCGTTTATAAGCCGTGCTATCTAATGATCAAATACAAACATAACATAGGTGATGTGAGTAGGTAGCATGAAAGAAATGAACGTGGTTACGTGCTGACAAGCAAGACGTGAAAAAACGTACGCTCAAATAAATGAAGTATTCGATCGTCTGTAGCACGTATCTCAACTGTTTATCCGATAGCCGAGTTTCGAACGCGATAAGGACTTGTAAAATTATATCAAACCATATGAAAGTAACAGCAGTTGTATGTTAACTGGGTTTGTTGGCTCAATTAATACCATTATTTAAGACTACTTTTACTTGTACGTTCATTAATAAGTAATATTATGGACACGTGCCAACTGCCAACACAATGCAAATATTATTATTAGGAACATATTATTAAAGTAAAATGATGTAGAGCGTATTTAAATCTTATTTAAATTAAAGGAATGTATTATGTTCTTAAATAATGACTCTACATAAATCTAGACGTCTTTAAAATGATATATTTATAAACTTTATCTCTTATCATGACGTATAGTCTACGTAAATGCACACCTTATCATATGATCCTAGCTGCTGAGTAAAGTAGGTCAATCGAGAATTTTAAGATGACATATGGTAGAGACCAACAAAATTAGTTTCATAGCATTTAAGAAATACATTGGTTGTATTCAAGGTGGTAACAGATTATTTTATAAAATAGACAAAAATATAATATATAACTAGGTACCCACCAAATACACATATTGTAACAAGTTTGTATAGTTGAACTTGTTACAGAATACATGTTTCAGTAGCTGATAACAATAAGGTTAAGATAAGAAGCGAAAAAATTAAGAATCAAAGTCTTTGAAATTATAGTACAGATTCATAATATATCTAGTATACAGGGTGTCCCACCGTCGGTATTCTAAGCTCAATGGAGGTTATAGTTTTGCATACACTGAGTACGTAAAAAATACTTATAAAATTCCAGATGCTGCAACTTTGTTGTTTAAGTATTTTTTACGTGATCAGTGCGTATGCAAGACTACAAGTCTATTCGCGCTTAGTATACCTACCGATAGTGGGACACCCTGTATATATTATGCATAATCTTATGTACTTTTAAAAAAGAAAGAATCGGCGATATCAACTTGTAGTGAATGTGTACTATTTATAGTCAGTCATAATTGTACAGCATTGACCATCGAGATCATAGTTACTTAGGAAACAATGAGTAACGTCATCGTTTGTTATCAAGGCTCTTGTGCCGTACTAATTATATTTGTAAACTGCTACCATGCTGCTACCAAGGAAGTTATGATACCTAGCAATGCTCAACATTGATCGGTTACTTGTATACTAGGAAAAATCAATTCTTGTAACGTAAGTAAGGAAAAGATGATAACGCTAATAATGTTTTTAATATTAAACCCATTAACTGCTCGCGTTTTTAGCCAACGTATTCACATAAAACGAATAAACTTTTACTTTATAGTACATCAATTTAAAAATCTATTAAAAAAGACCCTGACATCAATAATTATGAATGATTTACTTTTAAATCGATGAAATACCTCATTTCGTGGCCACTGGTCACTCCTACATAATTTTTAGCCATGAATCTTTTACGTACCTACCTAGGCAAGTTATTTTTACTTTCCGGCAAGCGAATCCAATATAAGGTCATTTAATAGTTACTTACCTAGTACATAATTATACCTACTTTTTTAATCATGAGAATTGTGATCGAAACATAATAATTATATACTTTAAAGTGATAATGCAGCTCAACAGCTGTTGAATATTGATAAAAAAGCATTTCTTATTCCATTGTAGCGGTTAAGTAGATAGGTATATTTCCGCATAATACCAGTATTTAAAAAAAGTAATTTATTGAATTGATGTCTGGCTATTTTTAGTTGTATTTTATTACTATAATAATTATAAATTAATAAATGTATAACCCTATACGTACGTCGAACTGTGAAACTCATACTGTATGCTAAATACTTCCCTTCAAAACTTTGAGAAGGATCAAGGACGGTAGTTGACCGTAGTAGTTAGGTCACTAACCTGATCTTGCCCTTAAATATTATGACCTCCAATAATCTCGCATTTAATCTTAAAAATAAAATTAAAGTCTCATAACTGACATATTTTCATTTTGATTTCAGATAAAAGCGACAACCTGGAAAATCAATAATAAACGCCCGCTTAAGTAAGTTAACATTTTTTGTGCTAAAATTAAGCATTAGTGATTTAGATAATGCGCCAAATTTCTATGATATAGGGTGACAATAAATAAAACTACACCTTAATGTAACTTTTTTCTTTTATGATTTGATAATGAAGATAATATTATATGCAGTTCATTCTTCCGTAAAATAAGTGAAGAAGCGCGCGACTGCACCGCGCCCATGCGTGTTGCCGACAAAATATATGGAATGTGCGACTAACGCTCCGGCTTTGTTCCGGTTAATCTGCGATATGGATAGACCGAAATTTAACAGAACTTTTACTAATATTATTGAAGTGAATTATAATACACTGCCGAATTATTTTGGAAATAAGGGCTAGCGCGCAAGAGCAACTTTTGTCTCCGCAACTATTTCGTCTCTCCCATCAACTCTATGGGCTAGTAAGAAAGTGCGTGCACGTAGCGACGCAGCTCCCCATAGTTGCGGAGACAAAAGTTGCTCTTGCGCGCTAGCTCTAAGGGTTGCCAGAATTGGAAAGTCAATGACCTCTATGTGTCAATTTCGTGTCAAATGTCATTTGAAAAATACGATTTCTTGCATTTCAATTAGGATTTTTTTTTGAAGTGAAAACTTCTTTAGCGGCGTTGGGTATAAAATCTTAAACTCGCGTCAGGACACGTGGCCTGATCGAAAAAGCGTAAGACGGATGTTTTTTTTTTTTTTTTTTTTAGCCCTTATATTCCATGCGTAAGACGGATACCATTCCAAACTAACAAACATGCTGAACGTTAATAATCAAGTTTTTACTTCTGCCGGCACTCCCGGAGTGCAACCCGTCTTTTTTTTTACTTCAAACGTATTTAACGTTATTTCTTAACTCGGATCATTAATTCGTTTAGATATTTAATACTAATACCTAGGACGTCACAAAATGACAACGAATCGAATCGCGTAGAAAGGGTGGTAGTCAGATAATTTTAAAATCTTATTAAAAACCCTATTCATTTATTATTTTGATCTTTTTCTTTAATTCGTTAAGTAGGTAATCAATTATGAAAAGCACATTGTTGTTTATAATTTAAATAAACATCATATTAGGTACATATCAAATTAAATTACTTTTTAACTCCCTGCTTATTTAAAACTAGATTTCCGCCCGCGGCTTCGCCCGCGTTTTCAAAGGAAAACCCGCATAGTTCCCGTTCCCGTGGGATTTCCGGGATAAAACCTATCCTATGTGTTAATCCAAGTTACCCTCTATATGTGTGCTAAATTTCATCGTAATCGGTTCAGTAGTTTTTACGTGAAAGAGTAACAAACATCCATACATCCATACATCCATACATCCTTACAAACTTTCACCTTTATAATAGTATTGAGATCTTGTCTTCTCTAAAGAGGGGATGTGTTAACACTTAACACTGATCAACACAATCAAATTTCAGTAATAAATAACAAACTATTATTGTTTACGTTAAATTAAGTCGTTACTCATAATAATATGAATGTGTTAAATCTATTTTTGAACAATCAGAATTCAGAACGCTGCATTTTATCTTGTCTCTTACGCCATCTATTGCAGCTGTTTGTCACTTAATATAAAACAGTTGCGACTTCAGACTTGTCACTTGCCAGAACTGCCAGTTTGTGACTAACCTATTGAGTAAGAACATGTAAAAGGTAGATATGTGATGTAAAATGTGTTATCTAGTCTACCAAATTTTATCTCGTTACGAGTTTTCATAAATTAAAGTCTTAATAATTGTCATTAATGGAGAACTTGGATTTATAAGGAGTACTGAAACTACCTAGATCGTGTTGTGTGTGTAATCAGTAATCACTAATCTTGTGTCATTTATTATCAAGTGCTAAACGAGACATGTACTTTGCTGTTATCTCATCCTGCCTTGAAATAAATTAAATTAAAATTCAGCAACTAATGGTCAAATTCGACTTTCAGAAACCGTCACAATGGCACTAGTGCTACAATATATCAATGATATGCACGATTATATGAATAAATATGGAGGTAAGATTTATAAATTAAATACTTTTCATACCACTAAATATATTATTTACTTTTAAAAAAGAAAATTTTATTTTTACTTATTATTCAATACATAGGTAAGCATTCAAATGTAAATACCTAAGTATTCTTAAAAAACTTACTATAAAATTTATATTAGAATCTTGTATAAATAAAAAAGTTGATTTAGATTTGAACATGTCTACAGATTAAAATGTGTAAATAATATTTAATAAAATCTTATACTTTTCAGATCCAAGGACAAATACATGGTTCCTGATGAGTTCACCATTTCCTACGTTAATAATATGTCTAAGTTATGTTTATCTAGTCAAGGTAATTAAATTGTGCACAAAACAATTATTTTCAATATTTATGCATTATATTATAAGATAAATTGTCCATCCAAAAAAAAATTATTACTTATGGTAAAATAAGCTAACTCGGATACTTATTTACATACACATTTAAAAAAAGTTAATTCCTTTAGTCATAGAAAAGCAAATTTTGATAAGTATAGTTATTATTAACAGAATTTTATGAGTTATATTAATATAATCTACTGATAGAAAAAATTTTTCTATTATTTTGCATGCTTATATATACTTATAAGCGGCATGATAGTGCATTAGGACTAAAAATTTGGTTAAATGTTTATACACTATGATGAATATTGACTCACTTAAACCCTTTTATGCATTTCAGGTTACAGGCCCAAAGTTTATGGAAAACAGAAAACCCTATGAATTACAAAATTTATTAATAATTTATAATTTCTCACAAGTGATATTCAGCATGTGGCTATTCTATGAGGTAAGAAAAACACCATTTTATTTTAAATAATTCTCGTAAATTCATACCTAAGTTATTTTTATGAAATACTTCAAAAACTTACTGGGTCACTATATTATATGTCCTATAAATAAAAAAAATATTTCTGTTCATTATTTGCCTATATTTTTATATAGGTGGAATATATTGTTTTAGTTTTTTATATTTTTTACAATCAATAAAACATGATTTTTGTTTAATAGAAATTGTGTTGTGACCTAGTATTTAAATATGAAGAATTCAGTAAAAAAATTATATATTTCTATGTGTTCTTATTTTCCAGTTTATAATAGTAGTTCTGAAATGAATGTAATTGATGTGATTATTCTACTTTCCTAGGAACCCCTTTATCCATGTTTAATTTTTTCTATTGTTTTGATTAGCAATCACAAAGGTATGGAATACTTGTTTTTTTAACTAATGAGTTATGAGGCTAGTTATTTTTAAAGACAGCTTTGATGCAATATTTGTAGGTATTATTAAAGCTAGATTTGACTCTAAACACTTGTCATACTGCAAGTATAATAGCTATAACGAAAAAAGGAGAATTATTAAAATATGAACTAGATAAAATTTAATTGGTCCCTGTTCCTAGTTCACATATAACATTTGTGGATTTTCCTTTAAAAATTAAATGATGAAAGATACAAATTACATTTTTTTATTTGGAGTTTTTATTATATTTAATTTAAATAATTTTATAACAATAAATAAATTTTTAATTTAAACTCAATTTACTTAAACTTGTTTAATGAAAAAAAAAATGTACAGTAAAATTAAATTCAGAATGGTACTACCTACTATAAGTAAATAATTTAAGCCTTCCTTATTTAAATTATGTATGTACCAATTACTAAACTTTCTACCTTGAAGTGATAAAAGCTAAACCAGTTTCCTTTTAAATCACTAATTGCTATTGAAATATTTTGGTTTTATTAACTACCCGTGCATGTTGCACCCTATAGAGTTTCCATTCACATCTTTTGTAGAAAACTTATTATTAATATATTATTACAGACCTACCTATTAGTATGCTTGAAATGTTCCTGTTTATTTTAATACTAATTAGTTTTGTAAGTTTTATTTACGGCTAGGTTAGTTTATAGCAAATTTAAGTTCTTTATCAAAATTTAAAATAATGTGCCCAGAGCTTGATGGGAGGTTGGCTGAATCATTACAGCTTACGATGCCAGCCAGTGGACTACTCTGACAATCCTATAGCCAATAGAGTAAGTTCAGAGAAGACGCCGTATGCCTGCATTGCCAACAATATAAACTAACATCACTGTAAATATACATTGATCATTTCAGGACCTGTAAATACGATCGCTGCGGTATATGTGCAACGATGATATAATATATTTATTATTTAAGATCACAGATCTATATTACTTATTATTTCATTTATATTATTTAATACTAACACCGAGGGTCAATGTAGCCAGTTGATACACAATTTTTCGCTTATCATATCTTTGACCCATTTATGATAAGACATTTTAAATAAATTTTATCTGCTGATAAAATTACACACTTTTGTAACTATCACGTGAAATGGGTACCATTATGTAGTAATTTTTGATTGTGACTTTTCATATAATCATACTCATACACCTTATTGGTCATACTAATGACGTAACTATGACCGTTGAGTTCAACTGGCCTGCATGGATCCTGCAAATTGTACAAATCTTACCTGTATTATATTTGGATGATAGAAACTGACAAATACACCAGATATGGCAGCTGGTGATTAACCGGTCGTAGCGCCGTGCGACCACATGCTATGCAAAAACAAATAACACAGGGTCAGGTGTCGGCATATTGTTTCAGATCGGGGCCGCGGGCTGGTTCACAGGCAGGTATAACTTTCACTGTCAGCCGGTCGACCACTCCAAACATCCACAAACAATGAGGGTGAATTATTAATTCTACCGTATTTACACTATCCAACGAATTATTACCACCCATAGAATCCTTGTTGTTCTCACCCGAATGTTCCATGGTATTTCGCTTGTAAAACTGAACTTTGATCACAGTGTCTATCAACACCACCTTGAAAACGTTTGGTTACGACTAATAGTGCAGCCTCTCGAAATTTGTGTTTAAATGTTTTACTTATCGCTGTACTTTGAATGTTCTAACTGTCATTATAATAATTAATGCATTGCGTATATATAATAATCACTGCACGATTTCATATCCATTAAGATAAGCTTCATACATTCGACGCGGTGGTAGCCAATTCATAAATACTCAGATAAGCTTAATTAATAAAAAATCATGCTAGCCATTTTACATGCGATTATTAAGCTATGATTGCCGTGGGAAAAGGTGTTTAATTTTGGGTTAAAATGGCTTTATTATAGAAATAAAAATATTCTTATAAGATTTCGTAACTTTACCTCAATATTAAACTTTAGACGATTAAATTTATATTTTCTCAAATGTAATTTATAGTAGCCTGTTGAAAAGTAATGAACTTGTATTTAGTTTTTTTTTTTTCAATTTCGTAAATCATCGATTTTGAATCCTATAATAATTTGCATGAAATTCCTTAACAAACGTATCCAAATTCAATTGTTTTACTAAAGATTATTCTTTAATTAAATTTAATTTTCATTTATAGTTAAAATGTCCAACGCTAATTTATTATAAAATAAATTAGCGTTGGACATTTTAAGAAGTATGTATTAAATTTTCAGATGGTTCACGCATGTTGGTGGTACTACATTTCAAAATTCACAGAATTCTTTGATACGGTACGTATTTAATTACTTGTAATAGAAATATTATCTTCTTACAATCTCGCTCACGTTTATTGTAAAGTTTTATTCATAAAAATTATATTAGGTACAGTAAAATGTTTTAATAACTAATCAAAAGAACGAAATAATTTCAAGGTGCTATAATTTTTACATTTGAATTGTTAAAATGATAAAATTTAATGAAACAACGCTTTATACATTTATAATTAAACTACCTGTTCTGCATAACTTCCTTGTTTTGGTTTGTTTATTTCCCGGAATACCAATTAAGAGCGTTTTTTTTTTATTTTGACTATAAAGTATTAATTTAAATAAAAAATTAAAGAAATATTTTTTTCCAATTCTTAACAACATTTTTTAACTTTATTGAAGATAATTTGAGTTCACAATGTAATCAATATATCAGTAGGTATAAAAATATTTAAATTTTAAACAAAATAATCCTATAAGGTTTCCCTTTTGAGGTACGAAAACCGAAAAAGGATAAGCTGCTGTGTAGTACATCATATTATTATGTTCTTAAAAACTGAATTGAACCAATTTTTAGGCCTACTACCAAGTTCCTTCATTGGATAGCTTAATTTAACACAGTATTGAAAAAAATATATAAAGTTACTACGACTCTACGAACTTCACCGCGTAGAATATAATTTTAAAATTCCTTTTTCCCTCTTTTAATTACTCTTCTCATTTCTCACCTTACAGATCTTCTTTGTACTAAGAAAGAAATTCGATCATGTATCTACCCTTCACGTGATCCACCATGGAGTGATGCCCATGTCTGTATGGTTCGGCGTTAAGTTCACTCCGGGAGGTCACTCCACATTCTTCGGTCTTCTGAACACATTTGTGCACATCATAATGTATTCGTACTACATGATGGCCGCTATGGGCCCACACATGAAGAAATACTTGTGGTGGAAGAAGTATTTAACAACTCTACAAATGGTGAGTTTTTTATAGCGATAAAAATATGATTAATG
Organism: Colias behrii; assembly: GCA_029959065.1. Lineage (NCBI taxonomy): Eukaryota > Metazoa > Arthropoda > Insecta > Lepidoptera > Pieridae > Colias > Colias behrii. The sequence continues at coordinate 4,897,551 of JARWMC010000006.1, read as the reverse complement.
TTGCCGTTAAAAAATTAATACACACGAATAAAAACAAACAATGATAACAAGTTTTTATCAATCTTCCTCATTTGCACAAAAACAGCAGAACGGGTTTAAATAACATTGTATGTACAACTCGACCAAGCTAAGTTTGCACCTCGCGTCGATTACGTCACACTGACGCTTACGTACGGTCTGCAAAAAAGGATTCGCTATGACTTAAAAAAAGAAAACAAATGTTTGATAGATTTTACTTTGCATTTATTGTTTTGTTTGCAGTTTGCACCTCGCACGAGGTGCAAACTTAGCTTGGTCGAGTTGTATATTAATTTAACAATTAGACTTTTTATGCTCATTCATATTGATATAAACGAAATTGAAATCGATACTAGACAAAATAATTAACCATCATTGATGTTTTTATACAACTAGCCTCACAATCACCTATTAAAATTTAAAAATGTGTTGTTTCAAATATTTATTTTTAAATTAACACCTTATTTCGGGGCAGTAATGTTCAAGGTCTATTTGTATACGCCAACTAAAAAACTCTGCCTTACACGCATAGACAGAGTTTTGATTCGGACAATTTTTGGGCGGTTGTGAGTCTAGTTGCATACTCTTTTAATAGTGCATAAATCTGTTTTATGACGATTCAAAAGTACTTGTAAAAGAAGTATTTTTTGAAGTGAAACTTCTTTAGGCGCGTTGAGAGAAAAATTATAAAGTCGCGTCATGGCAGTACCGTCACGTCATGGAGTAAGGCGATGATTTTGGTATCACTAATGTTACCAAAGACTTCTAACAGGTGTACTTCAAAGCTGATGTTTAATATTTTCCAGGTGCAATTCATCGGTATCATGGTGCACGCGTTCCAACTGCTGTTCATTGAGTGCGACTACCCGAGAGCGTTCGTCTGGTGGATTGGCATGCACGCCGTTATGTTCTTCTTCCTTTTCAAAGATTTCTACAACCAGTCCTACTCAAAACCAAAGGTAATAAATTTTTAAATAAAGGTAATATTATTTTTAAAATGCTCATATATTTTTGGGCTGTTTTAAATGTATATAGGTTTATAATAGAGTTCGGCATTGTATCCTTTTTTTTCGAATTGTTTACCTAGTATCCAAAAAAGTAGAATACATATTCATATTTCAATTAGAAATGTATGTATTTCAATTAGACATTTAAATATAATACCAATACATAATATTTGTTCTGATTTTTAACCGACTTCAAAAAAAAGGAGGAGGTTATCAATTCGGCCGGTATGTTTTTTTAGATAAAGCAAAAAAAGATACATATTTATTAATTGCTGTTTAAATTCTAACTTTGTGTGATTATATTCAAATAATATTAGCATTATTGATTAAAACATCTGATTAGTGGAGACCTGGTGACCTGTATCTCAGGCATCAGTTATGCACATCCGATTTAATAACATTTGCAATGTATTTAAAAGAAATGATTATGTAATATACATATTTATCTTATAAGAGCTACAAGAAAATAATAATAATAAAATATATTATTATTACTGTGTTGAGCCATTCGCAGCCCGCCCACGACTGCATAGATAAAGCCCCGTTCGAACGTTTTCAAACAAATAATCTATTCGGCCTTAAAAAAAAAGTTAAGACGCATAGATAATAGTCATAGGCAGTTTGCATCTAATCTATTATATAAAATTCTCATGAAATTTCAGAAAAATTATGGAATCGGGTAGGTTTGAGTATCGAACAACATCTCTTTTACTTACCCCTAAGGGAAAGCAGAAAACACAAGCTAAAACTATATTATTATTATTAAAATGTACATTGTACAGGTCCGCGCGCGCTCCCCGCCGCCCGCCCCAGTGACGACGGACATCAGCGACGCCAAGGAAGTGCCGTACAAGAACGGCTTCAGCAACGGGCACACGAACGGGCTCGTGCGCGCCCGCACCGTGCTGCCGGCGGGCAACTGACGTTCACCGCCACCGAACGTTCTAGCATTCCGTAGTCTGTGATTCATAGCCCCGTCCCCCGCGCCCCGCGCCCTGCGCCCAGCGCCCCCGCGCCCTGTGCCCAGCGCCCCCGCGCCCTGCGCCCAGCGCCCCCGCGCCCCGGACACGACCGACGCGGTGACTGTTGTCTAGTGCTAATGTGATCTATCTAGTGTATATAGCCGGTGTCAGTGGTGTACATTTTATTTTTACGATACAAATTGTAGCTAGATTTCGTATCGTGATAGCGTAGCCTTTTGTACTTTTTAATACGATCGCTTTTAGGGTTTAGTTACCTCTGGAAGATTGTTTTGACTTGTTATATGTATTATATTATTACATCAATATCTTGGGTGCTTATATTAGAGTAAATAATAAATACAGGACGTGTTTGTACTGTTCAGAAATTGAGTAATGTAAATGTGCAATATCAACTATGGGAATCATGATTTTTTTAGAAAAATATACATGTAAAGACATTATTTGCAATCAATGATAACTGACCTTATTTTTTATAATTGCATGTTACTCAAAATGTCCCAATAAGAAATGTAGTAGTATAAATTAGATCATATTATTTCTATAAAACTGTGTATAATATAAAAATCTGTATATTTGTTAAAAGGCATCTATGAAATTGTTAAAACAATTATTATTCAATTATTTAGTAAGATCGATTGATCAAATATGAACAAATTATTTATTAGTTTCAGATGTTAAATATATAAATTCATGTTTAAAATTGCAATGAAGTTTTTATTAGTTCATTATTATATTAATGACATAACATTCAATTCTTGTTGTAATATTTGTATATGAGACTTTTTATTTAGGCGTAAAGAAGAGGCCCAATGTTTATTTGAGTGTGCGATTTTCTTTACTTAATATTATAAACATAAAATAATATGCACAAGCATTACATAATTATTATTTCTAATTAGATATTAAAGACGAATTTACTAATTACTTGTTTCGAAACAAATTGTAACTTCTATTTTAAACATACTCAAATAAGCATTTTGGCAAGACTTAATATTAACTGTGTGTATGCTTATAGCTAAAGCTACATTATTACTTGTAACCTTGAATTGTGAATATTTATAGAAAATTAGTTCAAACTAAACAAATTAACCTTTTTATATGAATTATAATTAAATAACTGCATAGACGACCAATCAGCAACTTTAATAAACTTCCGATTTATTGAAAATACCAAATATTCACAATTCTTGTTTACTAATGCAGATGCGTACGAAAAAACAGTATTTGAATATCACACTTCATGATTTTAAATTTTATTGCAATGCAATAAATTTGTTTTTTGTAGTGACACTTAGGTTGTGTTGGCTATTTATTTTTGTTTAATTTATATTTTTTTATTTATACCAAATATTGTGAAACTGTCTCGATATTTGCAAACTTAAGTATTCATGTAACTTACCATATATGGTACAAAATTATTTAGTCAATTTAGTTAACAATTAAATTAAGATGTATTCAAAAATTCAAGTTTGCAGTTAAATCGTGGCAGCGAGCCCTTTTATTATTGCCACTCTGTAGATTGAATAAAATAATTCAAATTGTATGTTCTAATTTAATAATCTTAATTTTTTATAAACGTCTATAGATTTTTTGAGCAAATAGCCCATTTAAGTTTGTATTCTGTCTTCCGTTTTGTTTTGTACTTACCAAATTAAGGTACTTTTGTACTCCAAGCAGTTCTGCTTGAACAAGCAGTAAATGCTCTACTCGCCATTTTGTAAATAAAAATTGTTTCAATAGTAATAATAAATTTGGTTTATGTAAAAATGCAATTTTTTATACAAAAATGCAAATAAACTATAAGGGTAAAATGTTATTTAATATTATATCTCGTTTCATATGTTCCCCATAACACTTCATCTATCTACATAAATATGTATGTAGGTTTACTAATATTCCTCTTAGGTAAAACTGAATCAATAATATCAACATACCACATTTATATTGTTTAGTTTTAAAATTGACTCTGAGAATACTGAGTCTGAATTAAACAAGAATTATTTTAAAAGAAAACATTGAAATATTTTCATACAATAGTATATTTCATAAATTGGAAGAGAAGTTACACACAGAATAGACAAAACATACATCATAGAAACACTTATATAATAATGAGCGAGGTGTCTTTTGTTCTTTATTATTAAGTTCAAAACCCAGTCATTAAGTACAATACACTTTAACCTTATAAATTATTATACAATTAAAATACGTGTTACACACAATCGTAAAACCTCAGATCAAAGTTTGATAACAATATTAAAAAACAAAATAAATGCATTGACTACAAAAAAGAAGATAATACGGGGTGGCCCAGAAAGACCGAAGTGGTGTGAATTCCTTATAACTTTTTTATTATAATTTTTTTTTTTCTTTTCTTTTCAGTATTTTGTAAAGAAGACTTGGATAATTTATAATGGAGCAATACACAATTGAACAACGTGCCCAAATTGTTGAAATTTACTTTTCAAATCAACGGTCCATTGTGTTGACTCAGCGTGCATACCGTCGTCAATTTAATGTGCGGGTTGCACCCTCTCAGTCAACAATAAACCGTCTGGTTGCAAATTTTCGAGAACGAGGAGCAGTAAGGAACCTTCCTGGTCCCGGCAGACACCGAACTGTTCACACGGCTGACAATATTCAAGTGGTACAGGAGAGTATTCGGGAGGATCCAGAAACATCAACCAGGAGACGTTCGTCACAACTGGGCCTCTCAAGAACGTCGCTGCAGCGAATTTTGCACACCATAGGATTGTTTCCATACAAAATTCAACTTGTCCAAGAATTGAAACCAACAGATTACCAGCAACGACTTGACTATGCAATTTATTTCCAGCAAAAAGCACAAGAGAATCCAAATTTTATTCATAACTTAATAATGAGTGACGAAGCCCATTTTCAATTAAATGGGTTCGTTAACAAGCAAAACTGTAGGATATGGGCTACGGAAAACCCGAGAGTACTTCATCAACGACAATTGCACCCAGTTAAGTGTACCGTTTGGTGCGGTGTTTCTTCAGAAAGGATCATTGGCCCATTTTTTTTTGAAAATGAACAAGGTGTCGCCATTTCCGTCAATGGTGATCGATATCGGGCCATGTTGCAAAATTTTGTAAGGCCAGCCGTGGAAAACCATCCGCAAATATGGTTCCAACAGGATGGAGCCACAGCGCACACTGCGAGGGCCACAATGACTCTTTTACGCGACATCTTTGGTGAAAGAATAATTTCTCGTAACAGCAATTTTAATTGGCCTCCGCGTTCCCCGGATTTAACCGCTCCAGACTGTTTTCTTTGGGGCTATTTAAAAGGAAAAGTTTATGTTAATAAGCCTAGGACTATTGAGGAGTTAAAAACCAATATTCGAGAAGAAATTAACAACATACCACCGGAAGTTTTGCGAAAGGTCATGGAAAATGTGTTGGAAAGAGCACATTTGTGCGAAGCAGAATATGGCCACCACTTGCGGGATATCATTTTTAATAACTAATCCAAAAATATTCCCCATAAATTTAATGTATTTAAAAAAAAAAAAAATTAAAAAAATATCTCTTAAATAAAAAGTTATAAGCAATTCACACCACTTCGGTCTTTCTGGGCCACCTTGTATATACATGAGCTTTGTTCATACATAATAATATTAGCTTTGTTCATATAAATTATGCAGATTTAGCACACCTAAAACCTAAATTGCCCGCAGAGCTGTCATCAGTATTGTGTGAACGGGCAGAACACCTGTATCTGTAGCAGTATGAGTGGTGACACAAATATGAACCACCCCTCTTCACTTTTTCTTTGGTCTGTAATTGAATTTAATACAGTCATTAAAATTATCACAAATTTCTATACATATACAATAATTGAATAGACAACTAGATTCACAATCAATTAAAAAGGTTATGAAAAAAAGAAAAAATGTTACTGGTGTTTTAGAAAACATTCATCAAAATAAATACCTTATTTTGTGGTAGCAATGTTGAAATTTGATTATATATGTTCATTTCTTACTGTGATTCTGAGTCCAGATATCTAGTGTGAATAAATATTTATACATACATCATCCTGGGTCCAATTACTATCGGTCCACTCCCAAACATTGCCAGCTATATTGTGAAGCCCAAACTCATTTTGTGGAAACAAATGAACAGGGTTAGTGCCAACATAACCATCCTTCTCAGAGTTGTAGTTTGGAAATGTACCCTGCCATATGTTGGCCCTGAAAGATGCAATAATAATGACTAAAAGGTAGTAAGGATATGTCTTTTTAGTAATAGAATAGTGTTCTAAGAACAAAAATGCAGATAATATACCTTCCGTAAGCAATTAACTAAGATATTTAATGACTAAGAAGTAAGACCTAAGAACTTTATTTTTCAACTACAGACCTTACTTTCATATATCAAGAAACTTCTAGATTAGATTATTAAACCACATTCAAAATTGACAAACAATCAAAATACCTAGGTACTCTGCAGAAAAAGGTACACAATACAACTTACATATGCTTTCTATTAGGAAACAATTTATCGCCCCATGGATACTTTGTATCTCTATGTCCACCGCGGCATGCAGCTTCCCATTCTGCCTCAGTTGGCAATCTCTGACCTTTCCAAGCACAATATGCTTTAGCGTCATTCCATGATACATGTATTACTGGATGATGCATATAATCTGTAATGTTTAAAAATCAGTAAAATAAGGCGTTAGGGGGGGGGCGAGAGGGGGCGATGGCCCAGGGCGACAAATTCTGGGGAGCGCCAAGGTCTGAAGTTGGAGTCTCTTGCCTTTCCTGGTGCAAACCTTCAGAACACCTCAAGTGGGCGCCACAATATTTTCGCCCGGGGTGTCAGTGGCCCTTACACCGGCACTGAACATGCCTTATAAGACACTAGCTGCGCTCCGCGGTTTAACCCATGTGGCTCCGCTCCTGTTTGTCCTTCCTCGATGAATGGGCTATCTATCACCAAAATAATTATTCAAATCAGACCAGTAGTTTCTGAGATTGGCGCGTTTAAACAAACACACAAACTCTTCAGCTTTATAATATTAGTATAGTTACTATCTGATTTAATGCTAAACAAAAGAATGTTTATTTAATTAATAATTAATCTTTAAATAATATAAAAACATATACCTATAATGTCCGAATCGGGTCCATTAGGATGCATCCAATTAGCACCGTTTACTTTATACCACCAGGGGGCCTGAGCCACACGATAGTCTTTCAATTCCTCTTTAAATGTTTTATTCAGAAACAATGTGAACACAAAACTATCTCCAAAAACTTCAGCTTCAGTCTTATAATTAGTTAATCTTGTAAATTGACTAAATTCCCTGTTTGATACTTCATATTTGTCTAAATAGAAACTGCTTAGTTGTATTAATCTTTTCGGACCTTCTTTATCTCCCTCTATAACTATATCATCAGTGCCAAGCTGGTACGTGCCACCGGGAATTAAAACCATTTCACTGTCATTTCTTTCGACATCATCGATACCTTCGTCGAGTTTTACTTTGCATTGACTTTCATCAAAACCGGCGCCAAATACACTATCTTTATATCCTCGTTCCTTTTTATTACGATTTACATTACAACCACAACCACTATCCTTATTTTGAATGAGATCAAAGTGTAAAACAGTAATAAGGAAAATCTCTAACCACAACATGATTTAGTATATTACCCAGTTTCTAAAGAACATAAAAAGTACATAACCGCGACATAAATATTGTAAAAACTAAAAGATTACATACATTGTAAAGAATATTAGCAATATAAATATACAATACACATAAATTAATTTGCCAATGACAATTGACAGCTGACAGTGGCGAATTTGATAACGGATCCACAGATCAAGTAACAAAGAGTAGTTTAAATAATACCTGTGATAATACAGGCAAGTAATATAGGACGGATCTTTGAATGTGATTTTTGGTGCGGTTATAATTGTTCCCAATTGTTCCCTATATTTTATAATACCTATTCTTACTTAACGCATTTCAATTCAAACTACTTATAAATTAACTACCTGTCCGTTCTAGACGTTGTTCTGCCTTACTCTAAAATTTCACAAGAATCGGTCCAGCCGTTTGGGAGGAGTATGATTACTAACACAGTGACACGCACGGACACGAGAATTGTATATAATAATAGAGAATATAACTCCGCAATGATAACTCCTTCGCTCATGCGCTTTCCTTCGCAATATATTTTGAAGAAAATTAAGTAGTTTCATAAAAAACGATCATCTAAACACCTTTTTTGTAAATCCTCTTGAACTACGGAGGTTTTTGCGTCAGCTATTATTTATAGACCGGGAGATATTGACACAAAATTTCGAGTCATTTGTAACAGGATGGCGGTTCTACAAGGGTCTTAGTACGCAATGACAAAAAGAAAAATGATGGTGTGAACGCTGGTACCGGCGGCTTAGTCGCGTGGGCGTTAGTCGAACTCGTCGGAAAAATAGCGAAAGTCAAACGATTTGTAACACAAAAATTTTAGACTTTACCGATAGCCCATAAAAAAAAGTAGGCGGTAGTTTCATGCCATACTTTTCCGGTGTGACTTACAGCCCGCCATACCGACGCGAATGTGTTGATTTAAAAAAAACAATTCAACCATTTGTACCAGGCTAACTTTTGCACAGGTAACCATCGTCGTGCAGCCATTTACGAAAATCGCCATGCCATACTTTTCGGACGATTCCAAATCGTCGCCATACCGCCGAAAATCTGCAAAAATTTTTTTTTCGCCAAACATTTTTTGTACCAGTATTGCATTTGGATTTTTGGAGAGTATTTGATAAAATGTGACTATTATTATATTTGCCATACTTCTAGTAGGGGGAAAAAGTGCTGACATACTTGAAAAATTAATTTATTATTAATTTATATAAGTGAAGATTTCCAACACCTAGATCTTTGAAATTTTGTATTTATGTTCGTTGATCCTCATACTTACAGGAAAAATTAGTGCCATACTGTTACAAATCGTTCAAAATACGAATAACATCTTACAATAAAAGAAATCTTATACACATTCGCCACCTCCCACAGGCATGGCATTATCACACTTCTATTTATAATCATTCAGGAGTTGTTGAAAAAAAAATTTAAGGTGGTACAAATCGTTCGGCGAGAAAAAAAAATTGCAGATTTTCGGTGGTATGGCGACCATTTGGAATCGTCCGAAAAGTATGGCATGGCGATTTTCGTAAATCGCTGCACGACGATGGTTACCTGTGCAAAAGTTAGCCTCGTACCAAGAAGCTTATATCTAATACACTGGAGATTGCACTATGAACGTTGACTTGTCACGGGAAGGTATGACCTTGAATGACGCCTGGTTGTTCCTTCATCCCTTTCACACCAACTTGCCAAGTTAGGTGTGAAAGGGACAAAAAACAACCAGGCGTCATTCAAGGTCATACCTCCCCGTGACAAGTAAACGTTCATAGTGCAATCTCCAGTGTATTAGATATAAGCTTCTTGCCTGGTACAAATGGTTGAATTGTTTTTTTTAAATCAACACATTCGCGTCGGTATGGCGGGCTGTAAGTCACACCGGAAAAGTATGGCATGACACTACCGCCTACTTCTTTTTTATGGGCTATCGGTAAATTCTTTGTGTTACAAATCGTTTGACTTTCGCTATTTTTCCGAAGAGTTCGACTAACGCCCACGCGACTAAGCCGCCGGTACCAGCGTTCACACCATCATTTTTCTTTTTGGTCATTGCGTACTAAGACCCCTGTAGAACCGCCATCCTGTTACAAAGGACTCGAAATTTTGTGTCAATATCTCCCGGTCTATTACTTTTGCACCTTTGCATACACTTTGCATCACAATAAGCTCAAAAATAAGATTGTGCTTTCTCCCAATATACAGTTCTTAGATTTTAAATAAAACACAAACGTATTTGTTGTTTCTTTATTTGGTGGTAAACAGAGAACAATAATTTTATTTAGCCAAAAATTAGCCGGTAAATAAAAGAAAATATCAAAAAATAAAATGTGAATTTTATGGTTGCACGAAGTATTACCCAATACACGGGCGTAGGAGGTATTCTGAAACAAATATAAATTTTTTATTTAATTTGATAAGAAAGTATACAACGACAAAAAACAAAATTTAATGCATTATATAAATATAAACAGCAATACTTTTTACCTAAGTATGTCTTCAACTATTTTGCAAATGAACTCTAATGTCTCCTCTCAAAAAGTAGATGTTGATCATAATTTAGTCACTGAAAAAATAAAATTTTATGTAAGTACATAAACATCTTGCTGAAGTAGAAAAAAAATATTGCTGTTTCTTAAGTATGGGATATACTCAAAAAAATTAAGAAAATATATTTAATTACTTTTTTTTATTCATAATTACCGACTAAGTACCTAATTTGAATGATTTCGTTAACGTCTAAATGTATAAGAATTTAATCTAAACTGTAGATAAAATATCTTGTTGTGAATTTGATTGTTGTTGATTCCGGACACAGAACATACAAATGATATGAAAACTAAAACGAAGAAAGGAAAGGGAATATTGTTTATTGTGTCTATACTGCTCCTGTCTATACTACTATCCACGACAAAAAAAAAACCATATGAAATTTAAAGGCCCCAGTACACAATGGCCTGTGATGGGCCACGCTTTACAATGCACAACTGTAGGCCACGATCACTTGCTGTTCACACAATGGCCCATGTCTCATTGCTGCGTGGCAAACCACTTGCGATGGACGTACAGGGCTCAGATTGATATAAATCAATAAACCTGAAAGTTTCTTCATTGCTCCACGATACTGACATTTTAGGCGATCAAATACTATATTTTAATCTATACTAATATTATAAAGCTGAAGAGTTTGTTTGTTTGTTTGTTTGTTTGTTTGAACGCGCTAATCTCGGGAACTACTGGTCCGATTTGAAAAATTCTTTCGGTGTTAGATAGCCCATTTATCGAGGAAGGTTATAGGCTATATATCATCACGCTACGACCAACAGGAGTGGAGCCACGGGGGTGAAACCACGCGGAGCAGCTAGTATAAAAATAAAATTCTAGTTCTAGCACGCAACAAAAAAGTGCACTATCCCGGTCAGCGGTCGGTGACGAACTAAACAATGGCCCATTGTGTGAACACCACAGGCCACGCTACGCCACGATTCCTTTGAAGTGTGCCCAAAAAACCGACAACTCCCCGATTGCGCGCCACGAAAGACAATTGCCCGCCATAATATACAATTACCCCGTGTACACAATGGCAATGGCCTGCAATGGGTCAGCATGGGCCATTGTGTACTGGGGCCTTAAGATGTTTTTTGACTTTCCCTGGAATAATCTAGCTTTATGCTGAGGCTATAAGGTTTTCAGTCTTTACTCATTATATATACACTACTTAACATTTTTCAAGTATGCAATATAAATATCATTATTTGAATACTCATAAATATTATAAGCAACAAGATCAAAACATATACCTATTGAAAAACAATTTATATACCCCTTACAATAGCAATGGCACGATGTCTTCTTGTCTCATTTTGCCATAATATTTCATAATACCATCCACATGGCCCATTCCTACAACTGCCAAGACACGAGGCTTTTCGACTGTCAAGGAAAAAATAATTATTATACATTGAGATAATATTACTTCGTATGGAGCAGACACCACGAACAAAATCTGTGCGCCAAGCGCGGCGGCGCGGGGCGCGCGAATGACGGCTAGACAGTCATAGATTATGCGATGTTACTGACTCACCGCTATAGAGGCGACACTTTGTTTCATTCTGTCTATTTTATTGGGTGCCACTCCTTACATGCACGTTGACTTGAAATTTTCTTTGTACTTACTTAATATTTATTTTAGGTATAAACTGACTTTACTACGCGGGGCTAACAATATCTGGCATATAATATAGGATGATGTTAATAGTGACGTCATATGGAATATTTTAATTTTTTTTCGGGTTTTAGGTTCAGTCAGGGCTATGGGAAGTTTCATTCCTTACAAATTGAGCCTTTTTTAGAAAAAAAAAAATAAAAGCCGTGTAATTTTGTACAAAATGTTTATTTAGTTCATCATCCTCAGAACATGTTCCCGGCTCAGAAATTGCTTGTATTGTTCCAGTACTATTGTAGCACACCTTCGGCTAAAATAAATATAACATAATGTTAGTGATGGCTAAAATAATATTTTATTTGTTATACAAATCCGTAAAATTTTATTATTATTACTAACATCAATACAAGGAACAGCAGATTTCTTTAGAAAACGCCTTCCCGCTTTTGTGGTATATTTATCCTCATCGCGAAAATGCAATGAACAGACGTAAGTTCTATCGGATGGTAACCAGGTTTCTTCACTGCGGTTGTTTTGGACAAATTTTACCCATTTTTCCCTTTCTTCACGGCCCAGACATGGAAACCTTGAATAGAAAAAATATTAATTACTTATCTCTGAACTAGCGGTCCGCCCCGGCTTCGCCCGTGGTACATATTTCGCAATAAAAAGTAGCCTATGTTCTTTCTCAGGGTCTAAAGATTGTCTGTGCCAAATTTCATCAAAATCGGTCCAGTAGTTTATGAGCCTATTCATTACAATCAAACAAACAAACAAAGTTTTCCTCTTTATAATATTAGTGCAGATAAATAAATAATAATTCAATTATACGTTCAAGTCAGTAGCTTATACAATATCAATTAAAAACTTGATTAAAATCAATTAACAAAAAAAAATTGGTGATTAAGTAATTGATTTTCATATTTCATGATTTCACCTTTTTTTCAATTAACAACCAGTCTATGCTTTTCTAAATATGTAAAATTATTATTTTATACTATAAAAATATACGCCAGCAAATATTACTAACAACACTTATTTCATGCCCAATGTCATATCTTAAATTTTTAATCTATGACAAATGACGCAAAATGTCGCCCGCCAAAAATTTTGCTCTAACTAAGTTTTAAAAATTATTATCTAGTTACTTACTGATGAAAAGTTATTCCTTTGCACTCTTCCGTATTATTTGTATTATTTGTGCAATATCGTAACACACACGAAGGCATATTTGATGCGTTTCGCTTTAAAACAAATAAAAAATGAGCGTGACGTTCGCGCCAATGAGCGAGCAAGCGACTGAGTGCAGTTACGCCATATGACGTATGTTGAGCGGAACATAAGTGATGTAGGCGGTGTCGTCTCCTTATGTGTATCTCAATGTTATTATATGCACCTAGTGCACCTCAGAATAAGCGCTTACACATCATTTCATCCCAAGAAAAATTATTCAACTGTATTCGCCTAAGACCGTTCGTATTAATTGGTAATATTACGATGATCGATTCAATATTCAAAATACAATTACATATTTTCTTTTCAATTCTCAGTTTTAATTTATAACCCTCGGTCCCTCGGACTATATTTTTAAAATAAACTTACCGGCACGTACACATTCTTGCAAAGAAAACGCGAGACATTTATCACGTTCGTCAACGAACACATGAAATATTTTCTTAAAAGCCGGCACCTCTCTCGTTATTTCTTCAAATTGGGCTTGAACAAAGTCTTTACTTTTGTATTTTTCTAGTTGATATTTACTGCAAAATAATATATAGTGAACGGATACGAAGAGAGAAAGCAGCCGCTTTATAAACAACGTGCTGGGGAATCGTTAAATTAAAATAGAAAAATATCTAAATACGCACTCTATTGGTTTTGGTTTGGAATTAGTTAAATGAAAAAGAACTTGTCCCAATTCTATCACACTGAGGGACTGGAAAGCTCTTGCAATCGTTATTTGAATGGGTCTATCGCCGAGAAATAATTTGCAGCCAGGAATTTTTTTCATCTGAAAAAAAGTCCCCCTTCAGTTACGATTTTTTACCTACTCTCTTTTAATCGACAGTTACTAATAAGTTAATAACTATTACACTAATATTATAAAGCGATAAGTTTTTAATACAACCTCATGATAAGCTCTCCTGAATTCTCCTCCAGGCGCTACACCCAACTCTTTAGCGAGATCGGCGTATGTTTTTAGCAACATAGCATGTAACATACCCGACACAAAATTTTGACCTTTTACTGCTTGTCTATAGAGAAAAAATCTTGTTAAAATCAATAAATAATTACCGATTAATTAAAGAAAAATTTTCAAGTATGGTTAGTAGAAATAGTCGACCTCAATTTTTTTGCATCCAATTTTTTGGCGTCTTCTAAGAACTTTTTATCATCCAGTTCTAGTAACGACACTCTCTGTCGGCATAGCTCAATCATTATTCCATTTGGATTTAGTGACTTCACTATCTAACAATAAATAACAAAATAATTATAAATCAATATTCCTTCTCTAAGTACATATTGAATTAGTGATGACGATTTATACATCAACGCTTGCAATTAAAATAATTTAGAAAATCAGCAAGTTATAAGTACGTACATCCGAAGCCATGTGCAATTAAAATATTTAACATAGTAACCTGGGAAACATCTTCCACTGATTGTTTACTGAAATGGACGGTCCCAAGTAAAACAACAGTTGCGCTGCCGTCATTTTGCAGAAAAGACGCTGAAGGAGGTAATTCTATTTTTGTATCGCTGAATCTTCGAAATGCTGATGCTATACCTATAATCATTTATAAGTATATACTATGTACATACTATAGTTTCCTTTATTACCATTGTTTATGGGGCAGAGGAGACCATTTAATCTGTTGGCCCACCTGCCCCTTAATGCTTGATATGGCATAAAACAAATGGCTTTGTATTGATACAGTACAATAACAGGATACTTACAGTTAACTCTAGGAATTTTTTGACCGATTAACGATCTCGACAGATTTGATGTGATTAACGGATACCTGAATATATGGCATGCTGTAGAGTATAGCATATTTTGATTGTATTTTTAATAAACACTGTAATTTAAGTTTTTATGATTAAACATTGTATTTTAAACTATTATTTCCTAAACCACATCCAGATTCCAGTCCATCGTTGAGAGTTGTATATCAATGTCATTTTGTGATTATTTTTTTGTAAACGTAACTAAAGGAGTTTGAAACAAAAATAGTTCTATATATTTTTACTGACTTCTCTAAAAAGTTTTCATACTTAATGTCATAAAACATAACTTGCCATGAGTTTGCCCCACGTTTGCCCGCGTTTAGCAATCGCGCGAATCGCGCGCATTTTAAAATTTTTAACAATAGTCAATGCACAAAAGACGGAGTTTGGATTAAAATAAAAGCCAATTATAATAAAAACGCATTTATTTTTACATAATAACTATAATAACAGCAATTGGATTGGATTTATAATAATTAATCGCATTTAAATTTACAATTTAATAAATTCGAAACATATGTATAACCTAGTTCAATTCTATTACTACATAATATATGGATTGCTATTAATAAAAGCAAAATATAACATCAGTCTAATTAAAGTTATTCAATATTTTCTCAATTTTGACATTGTATTATTCAAATACATTTCTCACACAGAGAATTTAAACTTTGTGGTGGTCATGCGTTCGTAAGTCGTAGAGATAGCAATATATCGAATGTTTAAGTGTAAGCGAGACGGCATGCTGGGGCCCACCATGATTTTCAAAATAAAAGAACCTAAGTCCCTTTACAAACTATGATTTTAAATTATTTTTTAAGGTTTTAAAATCCTATTACTATTTCTATTGGTGTTATAAATTGACCGTATCTAAGAGAATTGAGATACATATTTTTAAAATACATTGAACTAAAAAATAAATATTTATTTCAATTTTTAACAAGTTTTCCTTCGTATGGAATATATTATGTATTGATACGTGTACCTAATGTAATTAGTCATTTTAATGTGAAAACGACCGCAAATGCACATATAGGAATAAAACAATGTAAAATAACTCAATGTAGATGTAGCTGCTAAATAATTGTATCTTTTAAAAAGATAACGAAAAACTCTTAAATTCTACACGATTTATTAAATTAATTAATTTAAAATTGTATTTTCTTATATTTTAGGTCCCACTTTATTTTAAAAATGTCTCAAATCTTGATAAGTTTTAATTTTCGATATGACTCAGTTGAGATTAATAGTATAATAAATAAATTTGTAATTTCCTGAATAACATATTAGTCCTGCGATAATTATTTCGAATTATAAATAAAATAAAAGCAATCATTCAAAATAATATTATTGTATTCTTAAAAGTAAAGAAATTCTAACTCCACTTAAATTAACCAAACGTTGAGCATAAGTGAATTGCAATTGGATTGAAAGTGTAGTATAAAGCAAATTGGAATTAAATAGAAAATAATAGAGAACACATAAGCTCAAAAATATAGAATCGGTCTAACCGTAGGCCTTTTTAATTTATGACAATTTTTACGTTTCAAAAGACATCGACTTGGTCGATTTTAGAGTTCCGAAATATTTCCAATCCGATTATCATGGATTCACCTGAAAGAAAAAGTTCTGTATTATTGACGTGTGACATAATATGTCAGCTTGAAGATGTTTATTGTTCTTTCACGCAAAAATTGTGGGAGTCGAGCTCGCTTCGGCACAAATTTGTGCCTGCTCGTACTGGCTAAGGAATCATAACCCCACAGAAGGTTAGCGAATGGGAAGTATGTGTTTGTTACTCTTTCACGCAAATACTGCTGAACCGATTACAATGAAATGAAGCACACATATAGAGGGTAACTTGGATTAACACATATTGGTTTTATCCCGGTAATCCCACGGGAACGGGAACTATGCGGGCTTTTCTTTAGAAAGCTAGTAGAAATATATAAAACATCTAGCGGTCCGCCCCGGATTCGCCCGTGGTACCCACATGTTTAAACTATCCTCTCTCAAGTTGGATCGAACTGCACATGGTGTGCGAATTTTATTATAATCGGTTAAGTGGTTTAGGAGTCCATTGAGGACAAACATTGTGACACGAGATTTATATAAATTAAGATGAATGCTATATACCGTTAATAATCAAAATTTTAAGTTTGTAATGCACCACCACCATAAATGTAATCCTTCTAAATTTTCGGGTTGTCTGGCAGAAATCGCTTACAGCGATAAGACCGCCCTCTGTACATGTTATTACTTGTATGGCTCTTAGTTTATAATCCTGTATCCCTCAGCCCCCGGAATCACAGACACAATAGAAAATCTATTGTGTCGCGGTCTCATTGGGCCGCTCGGTGGTCAAGGGGTTAGTGTGCAATAAAGTATTTTTCATTCATTTCATTCATTCATACCGTGCGCGTGCATCACGGCAGCCAGCGGCGCGGCACCAGCTTGTAGCCGGCGTACAGCAGCGCGCCCGCGCACGCCACGCGCACCGACACACGGATGATACGCGTCGACAGGGATGGGGGCGGCACGCTGGAAGAAACGAATGAATTCATGAATTAATGAATAATAAAGTAATATTTAAAGCTGAAGAGATTGATTGTTTGAACGCGCTAATCTCAGGAACTAAAGTAAAGTACAAAAGTAAAACATTATTTATTCTTTAAGACACGTACATCAGTCATAATACATACATTACATAGTGCTTAATACAATTTCTTAAAAAAAACGTTAAAATACAGGAAATAAAATCATTGGTTCCTAACTACTGGTCCAATTTGAAAAATTCTTTCGATGTTAAATAGTCCATTTATCGAGGAAGGCTATAGTTATATATCATCACGCTAAGACCAGCAGGAGCGGAGCAATCCGGTTACACAAGATGTATATCTTGTCGGTTCTTCTCTTAGAAACTGTGGTAATTTATAATTTTTCTGCATTTTGACGATTTCAAATGCTCTCTGTGCCGTCAGCATATTACAATTTACTTATTTGGTCATGTATCATGTAACATTAATATGTATTGTTACTTGTACTTTAGTTGGTAATTGGCTGCAATATAAAGAGGTTGTCAATCCGTTGTTTCATTTAGCTATCCAAAATATATATAAGGCCGCTTCACTCTTTAAACGAAGTCTACTTGAATTAATAAATGTTTGAGTTTATATTTTAACTATGTGAACTTTAACTGCCACAACGGCTATCCGTGTGACATGAAAACAAATATTCTCTTATGCTATAAATACTCACACAAGCAACGGCGTTATATCTTGCGGTGTGATCTTGCCCCAATAGTCAACGATACCGGCCACGTGACCGATACCAACCACACCTACAATACGACATGGTTCCCTACCTGCAAATATTTTATTAGATAAAAAAACTATTTTAGGTATAAGAGATAGAGTGAAAAAGGGTGTAAGTACAGATTAAAACACAAATAAGAGCTAGATTGGTTTAATCTTATTTTGATTGAATTAAAAAATGAAACTGAATGAAAGAATGAATTTGAAAATAAACAAATTTATTGGGTAAAAGTTTAAAGCATCCACATTAGGGAGCGTCCATAAATTACGTGAGGTGTTTTTGTCCATTTTTGACCATAGAAATCTAAATAACAAGACACATAGAAGTGCTATAATGTCATAATTCGTATGAAAACCGCTGTCGCCAAAATCAACACATTTAAACCGATAGCTAAACAGTACACACAAGTAAACTATGCCTTTTATTGGACAGCTTGATTTTAGTGAAAACTAACTTAAATATTAAATTAAGCTTTTTAATATGTATCCTAACGCACGAATTTACGGTTTATTTTAGAATAACATCCCTAAGTATATGAGACGTTTTGTTTCTTTTTGCTCCAATAAGGTTGAAATTTGTGTAACGTGATAATAAGAATGCTCGACTGTGTCATTCATTGTTATTTCGATTACTATGGTGACACTCGTAATACTTGTAAATATTCTATAATTTTAAGGAAAAACGGCATTATTTCTAAAAAAAAATATTTACCGATGAAATATTATTCCTTTATTAGTATAATTACAACTTGTGGAAGAATTTCCGCAATGGGAAATGCTGAAACACACCATGTTTACACACATACGTCTCCAGAGCAACTGAACTGTGACGAACACACTGGTGGCACAGCTGGTGATGTGAAAGTCACCTGAGTGGCGACAAGGTCACGCGCGCTTACGACTTCTAGTGTCTTGTTATTTAGATTTCTATGATTTTTGACCCTCCCTCCCCCTCTGGTGAGATATCATGAGATTTTATTGAACCCCCTCCCCCATCCCCCCATCTCACGTGAGATTTTTCAAAATGTGGGTTTCTTATGTTTATTTGTCATTGTAAAAAGAAAAAAAAAATGCTTTGTACTTTTGTTTACGACTAGTTAAAAATAGTAATTAATATGTATTGCTGAAAGTTATAATAAGGGCCGATTTTTCAATGCTTGGATAAAACTTATCCGTCCAATAAAGTATTACACGATAATATTAAAATGTCACGTAAACTGTCAAATACGGGCAATTAGAATACGTTTTTAAAATGGTAGTTTTATACATTATTCGACGAATAAGTTTTATCCAAGCATTGAAAAATCGGCCCTTAGTGTTATACAGGTAAATTAGCTTGGAGAAATTTTTGCATATGTAGTGGTGTGTATATTACTCAGATCTTAGAGCGCGTTTCCACTATATCGTTCTGGCCTATACAAAAATGTTTCGATATCCTAATATTACTATTTAATTTTATACTTATTCCTAGCAACACTTTTGTTTTCAATAAAAACAAGTTTTTATTTGAAAGAAAATGGTTTTGACTTTATAAAAAAAAATATATCATTCAATTTTACGTCCTTGAGCAAACGACAAGGCGACTACCGTGAAACAATAAAATATCGTGTCCATAATAATTTGTTTCATAATTAATATTTGACCATAATAATTACGAAACAAAACAAATAAATAAATCGTCACTTGATAGTGGAAAGTGGAAACACGCACAAAACCAGAATAAACCAGTTTACGCTGTCCGCAGGTGCCACGTGCAGTCGTTTGGTACCGTTAGAACATAAAGCACATTTCATTCAAAAATTATAATTATTATGTACGTAGTTTAATTGATAAATTTTGTATTTGTTGATTGTTGTTATTATTTGTTATTATTGTTATAATATTTGTTGAAGTGAATTACATGTCCCGCAGCCGGAGGCCCCAAATGAAAACTCAGATGTACTTAAAAACTACATTTAATAGCTAAAATGAGACTTTTACACCCATGTCTGCACGATGCAGACCGGAGTTAAAGAATGAATTTATACAGTTTAATAATTATAAAGACGTAAGCTTGGATGCTAACTAAGGGAAATCGCATCCACATTCTATTCCCGTGCGAACGGCGTATTCAGCAGTTTTGTATGAAGGCAGGGCCATAACTAGTGTTTAATTTGTGTGTAAGTGTTGTAACTTTATATTGTTAATTCAATATGGCTCCAGTGTTAAAACATGGTCGAGGCAAGCCTTTGACTTCTCAAACTAAAGAATTAAACTTTAAATGTCGTTTCTTTTTCAGGTTAGTAAATTTTTCATTTTAGTAACATTGTTAATGTAAAAGTTATATGTATGTTAACTGTGCAAATATTAAAATAAAGTCTCATCTTTTTCAGAGGAGAAACACATATAGTTTAATTTAAAATCCCTTATATATACAGGGTTACTTGTAAAACACCGGCAACCTCGCAGGACAAGATAGCTAACATCATAAGTAACATTTGTTCAACGACTTTTGATAATTTGTTAGATTTTATTTTCATACAAAAATAAATATTCATTTAATTTTCCGTCTGAATATTATAAACTCTACGCCTCCCAAAAATTACGTAAACAAAAAGCGAACGAGAGGGGGAAGGGGGCGTCGCGTCGTCCATCCGATAATTAATAGAACATAGACTTACAAATGTAAGGAGAGTACAATAAAAGTTTAAAAAATCATTTAAAAATAATTTATTGCGTTATGCCAAAAGTCGTAGAACAAATGTTGTTACTTATGATGTTAGCTATCTTGTCCTGCGAGGTTGCTGGTGTTTTACAAGTAACCCTGTATAAAATAAAAACTAAAAATAAAATGTTGTTTTATTTTATTTGCTGACCATACACTACTACAAACGCAAAAATTTCTCCAAGCTAATTTACCTGTAACAAGGTAACAATAGAATATTTAAATCTTAACCGTAACATTAAAATCTTAAGCATGTTATTTGGATTAAATGGACCAAAAGAGTATAATTTGTTTTGTTTCAATTAAAAAAAAATTGCGTGATATTTGCCGACACCCCTCCTCTCCCCAACGTAAGGTTAGATGAGATTTTACTCGACCCCCTCCCCCCCTAAAACAACTCACGTAATCTATGGACGCCCCCTTATAATAACCACATACTTACCACATATTATTAAATTTATATATTTAAATTATTGGATTTGTAAATATTTCTTAAAAAACTAAATTCACTTCTACGTAGTATTATTTTTATTTTATTAAACAATAATAAGGTTTCCCACTCACGTGTCTGCAAAGCGGCGACTTGCAGCGAGTGACACAGGTACATATCCCTCTCGACGACGAACACGCGCTTGAGCGCGGGAAACTCGCCCGCCATTTCTTCCAACATGTCTTCCAGCATTTTCTTCTGTTTGCATCTCTCTACTTCTTCTAAACTGCAATTAATTTTTTTGTATTATATATTGTTAGAATTTATATAAATACTAGCGGTCCGCCCCGGCTTCGCACGTGGTACATATTTCGCAATAAAAGGTAGCCTATGTTCTTTCTCAGGGTCTAAAGATTGTCTGTGCCAAATTTCATCAAAATCGGTCCAGTAGTTTATGCGTGAAAACCATACATACATACATACATACATACAAACCTTTCCTCTTTATAATATTAGTATAGAAGTATAGATGTAATACGTATTTGAAAAGATTTTTTAGATAATAAATATTTGATAAAGGTCTGAGGCGTCACCACGGTAAAAAAACTGACGCGAGTTCAAGCTATTGTTGAAAATGCAATATAAAAATAATATAAATTTATATTTATAAATTTATAATGCAATATAAATTTATAAATTACATTGTAATGCTATAAAAATAAATCTTTTTACCTATCAATTATCAACACTATTTTAACAAACCCTTCAATAGAAATAATAATTTCACAGATGATACAAAAAAACATACCTTATACTTTGGTTAGACGTAAGTAAATGCCAAATGAACCGAATTGTTTGTCCCCAGGATAGAGATGCGATTGCTCTGTGTAGGGTGATGTCAATAGCACGATCCCCTAATTGAACTATACAATTTGGAACTTTTTTAGCCTAAAACAAATTTTAACAATTAGATATTAAAGACTTAAATGGATATAAACACTATTTATTTGTTATATATTATCAACCCAACATTTTGCACATTTTTCAGTTTGGTCACGGATGCATTTAAAACCCATTAAAAAAAATTTAAAGTCTTTAATTTGTAAAATTTAACAATATACCTAACTTGTAATTAAAAATACATTGTACTATTAACTATAGTAGTAATTGAATTAAATATTACCTCAGCCATTGCTCTCCTAAACTCGCCACCAGGTGCCATTCCCAATTCCCTGGTGATATTTGCCGACATA
The DNA here is from genome assembly GCA_029959065.1 of Colias behrii. Taxonomy (NCBI): domain Eukaryota; kingdom Metazoa; phylum Arthropoda; class Insecta; order Lepidoptera; family Pieridae; genus Colias; species Colias behrii. The sequence continues at coordinate 4,874,980 of JARWMC010000006.1, read as the reverse complement.
TTTAAAAGCAATATGTACATTAAACCATTAAATACTCCATTTTGAGCCATAGTTGCCCTTAAAAGGTAAAACATTAGATGTAGAAAATAAAATATGATGAATCATGATTACAATTAATTTAAGAAAAATTGAATTCTTACCTAATTTTCTTAATATTAATATTTTTAGCTTCTCTTAAAATAACCTCTTCATCAAGTAATAAAATATTGGTCCTTTGCTCACAGAGTTCAACCATAACTATGTGTGGGGATACCTCTTGAATGACCTAAAAATAATGCAACATTTTCCTAACATTCAGTAAGAATATAATATTTCTTATTATAATATGCACAAATTTTTAGTGCACCAATGTTTTAAAAATTTAACATATTTATGAAATTTGATGTTATGTATTTAACGGAATGTCTAAACCTTCAAGTAGAATTCTTGTTGAAAGAACAGTCATTATTATTTATTTATTTATTTTTATTTTATTTAACCAACTCACCCTTGAAACATCCTCTTGAGATTGCAAACTAAAATGTGCAGTTCCAACCAAGTACACTTTACCACCATTAGGTGCATCTAGCACTGTAACAGTATTTGGTAATCCATCTTGTCTTAAATCCGGGGACTCTGCCCCTTGAGCTTTAGCACTATGATTCAAAGACTGTCGGCCATTACCTATAATGTTTAAATTCATTATAAAAGGATAAATTTCCTGTTGAAATTGATGTAGGAGTTTAAAATTAGTGTTCTTTTATAATCTCTATCTCAAGAGTTTGTAAAAGGATTATAATATTATAATTTAGATCTGTGTTTTCATTTTAGTATAAATGCAGTCTATTAATAATACAGATTATTTAAATTGTAGTTCTAAATATTAAATTATTCTTTAAAAAATAATTAATTGAACATTTAAACACATAAAAATGTTATTCAAATAAAAATGATTCAATGTACTTCACCTTCATTCTCATTATCTGGATTTGAATGTAAGGCTTCCTCTGATGAAATTTCTTTACTTTCAGGCTGCGGTGGATTAATAAAGTTATTTTTACCTGAAAAAGAGCACTATGTTAACTTGTATTCATTAAAACATTAATCACATATACAACCAGTTTATACTTTTTTTTCTTCCGTTTCTCCTTCTTAGAACCATATTTTATTTTATGCTATAACACTAGAAAGAACTCAAATACTGTTACTGTGATGTCTACTGAAAGACTGTGGGTGGGAAGCCTTATACATACCACATTTAGATAAGAGACTTAATAAGCTTATTACTGTAAGACCTTCACAAATTCATAAATTATTACACACCAAACAATCTATCACAATATGTTATGTGGTCATTGAGTTTCTGTACAGTTTAGGAAACCCATATTACTTGCAATGTGTTAGCAGTACCATATAAAATCTCAATATTCTACACAATATAATTTACTTATGAATACATTCAATATTCAGGTGCACAAAATTCTATTTAAAAAGTAAAGTATATTACTATTTTCAGTCTCTGCTAGAATATTATCCCCCATAATTTTGTGTGCATCTCCTCCACCTTCCTCAGCCTTTAAAAACATTTGACATTCATTCACAATATCGCACTTTACTCCTGCAGCCTTGGATGCTTGATTGATTAACAAATGTTCTTTTTCACCATCAGCTTCCATTTTTTTCATAAAAATCCTGCGAAATTACAAAATGTGTTCAAGCCATAACATAATTTATTTCATAAAATATATTCGTGGCGGTTGCCTTCTTGTAAGTTTGCTACGTGGATATGTTAAAATTGAAATATAATTTTCAATGCATGTATTATAGACACTTATCGATAGATTGTGCAATTTAACAATAAATTTATTTTGATTTATAACACTAATAAAATAATCATTTATTTAAATAATAATAGGTATGTTGATAAAATACCAGCTTGACGTTATGAAAACTTTTGTAATTAGGTATGTACCATAAAACCAAAGCAAAGCAAATAAAACATAGTGTGTGCAAAATCTTACAAATGTAAAAAATGCGAGGATTAGTTAAGTAATATTGGAGTCATGAGCAAAAAGAGAAAGAAAAATATTATTTTTACTTTTCCAAAAATTAAATACGTGCCAGTCACAAACGACTTCAGACGTTATCCGATTAGTGTTGCAAGTATACAAAATGTTCCAAAAACTTAAATATGTATATATGATGTATGGGAAATATTTGGTTTCTCTGTCTACGCCCTACGGGAAATATGCTTAGAGTATATATACTATCTATAGAGTGCGAACAACCAAGTGGGAACAGTAGGCACAGGTGGGAACAACACGACGTTCCCGCCGCGAGCGCTCGTAGTCGTGGTTGAGTGCTGTCAAAGTGCGTTGCTCTGGAATTTTTTTCATATTTACGAATAAACATGGTGAAATGTGCAGTTCTATCTAGCAAAAACGATACTAGAAAATACACAAAATTGAAATCCAGTATCACATTTCATCAGTAAGTCGATTGTTATACTTATTTTTATGAAAATAAATCTAGCATCGCGGGGGTGAAGGGGAGGCTGGAGGCGGACACGCGCAGGCTCGCTCGCGCGCCTCACTGCCGCCACGTGATCGTAGTGATGTGACCTGACCAACGCTGTACTCGATATAAACTATAAAGTTTACTAGAAGAACTATATTTTAACAAATTATTTATTTAACTTTAAAATTAAAACTCTTTTAAAAATGTATTATAAATAAATTTGTGGTGTGTTTAGTATGATACACTTTCTAATATTATGAATGCGAATGTATTATAGTGTAAATGTAAAGTATGTAATGTTACGACATATTTTCTGAACCGCTAAATTGATTTTGAAGATTTTGATAGTACTTAGAATGGATAAAATTAAATAAAAAAAATATTAATATTATTTATTATATTATCATTTTAAATTATTAATTATTTCTTATTTTTATTTAACATTTTTAAAACATATTATTATTGTTTGATTTATTATTAAAGAAATAGCACTAAACCCGATCATTTATTTTATTAACTTTATTTATTTATTTATTTTATTTATTTATTTATTATTACATATTTATTATTATATATATTTATTATTTAAAAAGTACTCACGTTTTTCTGATATTCCAATTAAACATATTTTTTTAAAGTACTTATAATTAATACAAGAAATATTCAAATGGAATAAACAAACTTTATTCAGTTTGTAAACAAATTTAAAATTACATATTTATACTTTATTCATATATTTTTCCTTTAATAACTTATTGAACATAAAATTTACTTATGATACATATTTATTTACGTAACTTATCGATAGTTCAACACGCAATTGATACCTACCCATCCCTATTCGTCACACACACATCTATATAGTATCTATAGCTCATCTGCCTACGATGCGCACTTTGCAATTTGTGCAATACACGCGCTCTATACTACTCTATATTTTTCTATATACTCTCATGGTGGCAGTACACATGGGGCCAACGTGTTGGGCCAACGGGTTGGGCCAACGTGTAGAGAGCTACTTGGCGGTATGTTGGCTTCATTAGCCTAGTTGGCGCCAATATTGGCAGGCCAACCGAATGGTGGCAGTACACATGGGGCCAACGTGTTGGGCCAACGGGTTGGGCCAACGTGTAGAGAGCTACTTGGCGGTATGTTGGCTTCATTAGCCTAGTTGGCGCCAATATTGGCAGGCCAACCGAATGTTGTCGGTTTTTTGTGCACACATCAAAGGATCTTGGCGCGCTCCGCAAACAGCGTTCACACGTTGGTGTCTTGTTCAGTTTCAAAGACTACTATGTGTATGTGTATATATATGTGTTCAGTTTGTTGTTACGCGTCAGCGGAGACAGTATCGTTGCGCGTCAATGAAATTTACGTTTAACCATGTTCCAATAGCGATGGAGGCCCGAGGCGCCGATGTGGACAAGCAATGAGGTTTTACAATTCGTAGAATTGTATCGATATGAAGGAATAATTTGGAATCCACGGCATGAACTACACAAAAATAAAAACCAATCTCAATAAATCAGATGTTTTATTTTCTATTTATTATATTATTCTAGATGTTTTTCTTATCTCACTTTCATACAATGCGATAAAAAAAAAATATATATATTTATAAAATGAGTAAAATAGTATTAAAAAGTTACTTGTTCTTAAAAATTAAATAACAATATACAATGAGCATGGTTTTGATCAAATTGTATTATCATTTAATATAATAATATTATATAATCTTTAAAGTTTCGTTTTATAGGTAATTAAAATTAAATTAAGTGGAAAATGTACACATTTTAAACATTTGAAAAAATCTAAACATAATAATGTTTTATTTATACAGAAATAAAAAAGGACAATAGAGATTGGAAAATGGTATCATCGCAGACGGCAGAGTACATTCATAGTTATTGATGCACATGTACGTAATAATTAAACGCACTGTATAAATAAATTGCCGCGGCTGCAAGAACTTCTACGGACTACGTCCATCCTTGAAGCGCCAATGCAAAATGATCAGTACGCCAATGTGTGAACAGGAATCTTGATATCCTTCATTTTTTCCCAACACGTTGGCCCAACGCCTTGGCCCCATGTGTACTGCCGCTATAAGGAAATATGAGACTTGTTGATACAATTTCATTTTATAAAGCACTTAAATAAAAGGTTTAAAATTCATATAAGGTGTATATGATGCTAGTTCTACCTTTACCAAAAACGTTTGTTTAGATCATAGATTTAGGAATTAATTAATGTTGAGATTAATGTGCTTAAAACGTAGACAGAGAAACCAATAGACAAACTGATATCTTATGTCGCATTCACACAAGAAAAAGAGCAACTTATGCCGGTGTTGTGTAAAGAAATGAGAGAGAACGATAAAATTTTTTGTTTCACGCAGCGTGCCACTTTTTTCAAGAATAGCAACCTAGTTTGATAAACAAAGTTCGACAGCTAGCTATCGTCTTCCATAAAAATATAGTTTTTACATGCTATAAGTTACGTAATTCATGGTATGTTTGGTTTTGAAGACTTACTGTTAATACCTTATAAAATAATACCATGGTGCGGTGTAGCGTTAAAGGGTGTAAAAGTGATAGTGGAACGAAAATGCCTGGATTGTCTTTTCACTCGTAAGTATACAACTCTTTATCAGTTTATAGGCCTTCATGATATTTTAGCGTGTTAATATATTGTGTATCACGTGCTGTTGACTTGAATACATAAACCACAAAAATAACAATTATAAATTTTAACCTAAAAATTTTTGTGTTGCCAACTTTTCTACAAATTGTTACCCACTATTATGGGAAATAATAATATATATTCTGCAGTGTGTATTTAATTAAATATCTGAAATATTCAATGGCTTGTTCCAGTTTTCCTGAACCGGATAATTTACGACAAATTTGGATTGTAGCTACAGGACGAACAGATTGGAAACCAAAACCGAAGGTTAGAAAGTATTACGGCAATCACCACCACCGCGACGCTGCCCCGCCGAAGACAATGGACACTCTTGGTTCCAACATTGAACCGGAGGGACGTAGTTAATTAAGTTAGAGATAATTTAAATGTAATTTTTTTATTACAATAAATTATTATTAAGTAAATTTCGTTTTTTTTTTGCGCCTTCGCGGGTCGGTGAATATTATTAACGTGTTTATCTGTTAATACTTACGAAAATAAACATTATTTTATTTATTTTTTTATTTTATTTTATAAAAAATAATAAACAATCGAGTTTTCATCTACATTATCATTACATACACATTTTCATATGGGATTATGATAATGATATATACATATTATATAATATATAGGTATGTGTATATACATAATATGTATTACCCATCTAAAAGTAATATGTTTATTATATACTAGCTGCGCTCCGCGGTTTCACCCGCGTGGCTCCACTCCTGTTGGTCTTAAGTTTTATGGTACAATATAGGGTTCCTCGATCAATGGGCTATCTAACACTGAAAGAATTTTTCAAATCGGAATCAAAGTAGTTCCTGCGAATATCCCTTCCCTCCTCACCTTCACCCCGTCCCGCACTACGCCTCCTCATTGTATTAAACAGTATACCTACTATTTTCTGTAAATTGACACTTTTAAAAATTCGTTATATCTTTTGAATGGAATATCGCGGACTTTCTTGTAGATATTGATCCATTCTATAATACCGTAGAACATTTTTTTGTTCTATTTTCAATAGATTCCGCAGCGCACGCGATGACAGAATTTTTATTTAGGATACATTATTGCATTTTTGGTAAGGATCTCTAATTTTTTTGAAAATGCAATATAGCCTATGTTGCTCAGCAAAGATGCAGCTTTCTAATGGTGAAAGAATTTTTGAAATCGGTCCAGTAGTTTATGCGTGAAAACCATACATAAATACATAATTACAAACCTTTCCTCTTTATAATATTAGTATAGACGTGTAAGTATGTACCTACATAATGTGGATATCTCATTATTACATAAGTTATGTGAATAATGATATTGAGTAGATTTGTATCTTACAAATTGTATCTTACAAATTCTTACAATATTTCCCTCACACGGTAACCCTAAATATTGTGACGTATTCCTTTTTATCTCTTTCTGCGACACGCATTGCCGGTGTCTATTGGTTTCTCTGTCTACGGCTTAAAAATTGAGCTGGCAATCTAAATTCTAAATGTCAGTGCCACATGTATCAAGTATTTTTTTTTTCGAGTGGCAGGAAGGGCTTTTGGGCTTATGGCTATGACCACGGCCACGCTATGACCAATGACTTTGGTAATTTTGCAATAATTTCACATGTTTTAAGAAGTCATCTTATTATAATGAAGATCGCACCTATCTAATATCTAATATCTAATATCTAATATCTAATATATATTATAAAGGCGAAAGTTTGTAAGGATGTATGGATGTATGGATGTATGGATGGATGTTTGTTACTCTTTCACGTAAAAACTACTGAACCGATTACAATGAAATTTAGCACACATATAGAGGGTAACTTGGATTAACACATAGGATAGTTTTTATCCCGGAAATCCCACGGGAACGGGAACTATGCGGGTTTTCCTTTGCAAACGCGGGCGAAGCCGCGGGCGGAAATCTAGTATAATATAGTTCTGTTCCTCATTCATCTTACATCATAAATCACGAACAACAATCTTTTACGAGTGAATGGCAACTTTGAATTTTATAATCTGGGAATATTTTCAAATATTTTATATATTCTGTACATCACATCTGTTACATCATAGCGAGGATTCTTTTTTCAAGATTTTAATTTCGGAATCTTTAGACCTCGCTGGTTATCTACTGTACATAATTTATCGCTAAATAAAGTAAGAAAACTTTAAAATGAGTGCCTGGAGACAAGCGGGTTTAAAGTAAGGGCTATTACATGCTTTTATTAGCGTTCCAATAATGGAGTTTTGAGAAATACCATAATCAAACCTTAATTTTTAGTTACATAAACTACTCAAACATTGCCGCTAAGATCTTGAGGAGATCTCTGAAGCCGCAACTCCGAACGGAGGCTTTGCGTCGCGATGAATCCCACGTTCGTATAACACCCTGGGCTAATGGCAAACCAGCTCGTAAGTTTATTTTCATAAATAAAAATAAAAATCTATCTGTTGAAAGGAATATTTTCAATTCGCTATAAATATTCCAACCTTCTTTTGATAGCAATTGCTAAAATTTATTCTTGACTTTCAGATGAGAAAGACTAAACTTCAGGTGTAAGTTAGGCTGTTAACCTGTGTGTTTCGTTTCGTCAATCTTGTGCCAAATATAGTAGCATGTATTTAATTTTTAGTTTAGGCTGTTCCTTACTAAATCGTGTGATTTTATTTTTGTTTAAATGTATGATAATCTTATGTAAAACATTATAACATTAAAATAAAATATGCCCATGTGATATTGTCTTGATAAAACTGATGATTGATGACTAACAAGTTTTTGTCTTGTTTAACAAAGTGTGCAACATAATACACAATTTAAATAGAAATTAATATACATATTTTATGTTTCAGATCTTCAAAATGCTGCGGCTAAGTAGAATGAAGAAGGATGAAATCGCAAATAAATTTAGTCATATTTAAATAAATCTTGGTTTCAAATGTTACTCTATATTGTTGTTGTTATTTTAATTATATTGATTTATTCCTGATAATGTAAAGTTAAACTGTTGGTAAAAGTCTATAAGGTATAAACCCTTCTCATTCCTAACTCTCATTGTATGTTATATTATAAACAAAATGAGATAGGGACATAGGGCAGGGGAACAGTAGAAACAAAATAGAAAGAGAATATGCAATGGCACATACATAAAGACTCCTAATATTTCAAAACATTTTTTAATCTGGTTGATTTTACATGTATGTTAGCATTTACAACATTATTCTTAATATTAATACCTAAAGGTGCAACGGGGTCAATTTCATTGAGAGTAAAATTGGTAGGACTATATCCTGTTTTTAGTTTTTCTATGCCATTCCAGGCTATCATAATACCATTATCTGTGCACAACCTAGGGGGTGGTCGAAATATATTACAGCCCATACTCCGCAATGATTCTAAACATTCAAAAATGAAATTATTACAAGCAACACCACCAGATACCACAATGCTTTTATTTGCTTTAGGTAGATAATTATGGTTTTCACAGAATTGCACAGCTCTTTCTGTTCTATGTACCAAATGCCTTGCAATTGCTATCTGAAACCCAGCACATAAGTCATTCACTTCTGGTATAATTTCATCACCTTGAATGCAATGCTCAGATTCTTTATTCAATAAATGCCTTATGAGAGTGTCTTTTAATCCACTGAAACTAAAATTACAGTCCCGGATTTTATATAGAGGTACTGGGAAAGAAAATAAATCTTTATTCATTGATTTTCGAGCAGCTAATTCTACAGCTCTACCACCAGCCAGTTGGGAGTATTCAGGTATATTTCTTAATTTCATTCTCCTTGCCACTTTATCTAATACTTCACCAGGTGCATTATCCAGGGTTTCACCAAGTAATAGAAAATCATCCACACCTCTCACTAAAGTTAATAAGCAATGTCCACCTGATATCAATAATGCCAGAAATGGAAAATCTATATTGTGACTCATTCGAGCAGCTAATGCATGCGCTTCCATGTGATGGATTGGTATAATAGGTTTTTGATGAGACTTGGACAGGTGCATAGCAAATTTAACACCTATTTGTAGACTGAACAGCAATCCTGGCTTAACTGTCACTGCTATTGCATCAATATCTTTCATACTAAGCTGAGCTTTGCAAAGTGTCTCTTTTACTGCCAATTCTATATTGTCACGATGCAAATCTCTAGCAATTAAAGGATTCACACCACCATATCTAAGATGAGTCACATTTTGAGAAAATAAAGTTTCTCCTAGTATTCGGCCACTACTGTCGATTATTGCACATCCAGTATCATCACATGATGTTTCTATGCCAATAACTATATTCTCAGAATGACTACAAAATTTAAAGAATGGAATGCGAACAAGAGAATTTCGCCTAAATTTTATCTTACTATAACTTAAACCAAAAAATTGCATTTTAATAATCTTTTATATATACTTAAATGAATCAAATTATAGTTAAGCCTACTAGTTTCAGTCAGACTTACAGCAGCCCATTTGAAATACTGATAATGATGAAGGTTTGATGTTTACCTAAACGATTTTATTCTTAAAGGTTATCCAAATGTCGGATTATGTTAATCTAACTTCATTCTTTATCAATAAAGCTTGCAGCAAGCACAGGCAACAACTTTTTCAATGTTCATCTGAGGTTCTCGTCGGTCATCAATCAATAAAAACATTTATAGGTACTACAATATCTCGAGGTACTACACATGTAGGTACTACAAAACAAAGTTTTATAGAAAAACTTGTAGATAATTTTTTTATTTATCTTTGTAATACTTAAGAACAATGTAATCATAATAATTAAAATAAATAAAATTGGGTTAAGAATAATTTACAAAATTTTTTAAGAACAAAAATAGGAACATGTGTATAGGTATATTGACAAATTACAATTTCTATTTTGATTTTTGACATCGAGCGAAGGCTTTTTGCCAGTGTCGATAAAAACATAAAGTTAAAAACCACAGAGTATAAAAATATAACTAAGTAAGAAAAAAGATTTCAAATTACCTAATTCACATACAAAGCAGTAATGGTTCAGTGGTAGGACTTCAGACATATCGGTCGTAGCCGAGGGTTCTAAATTAGTCAATCGTGCAGGAAATAAATTGATTTTTAAATATATCTGCGTACTTGGATAACCTCATCACTGTTCAAATCGGTGAATGAAAACATAAACCTTAAATGTCTCAGATCAAAAACATATTAAGCTATTGCATAGCTTCTATCGCGGGCCTTGAGCGCGGGGACCGAATCCAGAAATTCCGTAACGAAAAAACCTCACGCTCCCCACTCCGACGGGCACGGAGGTGTGGCTTGAAGGCATAGCATGCAATAGCTTTACCGCGGCAGTCCCCGAGTGCCACACGTCTTTTTATATTACAACCGCAATCCGTACTTGCCACTTGGCCAGCGTAGTGGATCATGTCCTGAAACCTGATAGAACCTGGCTTATAAGCGGTCGCGACGGCTCGAGCAGTCCGTGTACGGCAGTGAATGAATGTCCATAGTTCACCTGATTGTATGTCCATAGATAGTTCACATGATTTTATATGTCATTGATTGAATAATTAGGTTATTATAAGAAGGTTGCCTGGAAGCGATCACTCTTGACTCTTAGGTGATAAGGCCGTCTTCTGTGCTGGACTAGATAAAAGTTTTATAATTAAATTATTAATAAATAATTAATTATTATGGTAACTCTAAATAAGATTTAAATATAATATTCAATTATGGTAACATTGACCACGGCTAATCATTTCATTACAGTGTCTACCAGATTAAGTTACTCTATGGTGTCTACTGTAACTGTTTATCACGGTCTATCAGTATTCAGTGCCCTTTGTGGTTTTCGTTTTAGTAAAATTAACATTGAAATTAAATGTTGAGGTATTAAATTTATGTAAAGATACTAAAATTAAAATAATAAATTTAATTTGTCTATAATGTAACGTTATCAAGTGTTAAAACTTTCAAGCATATTATACAAATATATATCTAATATTACCATAAATTACTAATTTGAATCTCGCCGAATACATTTAAGTTATTATAAAATATAGTGCGTGGAGTGTAATAATTGTTGTATCTTATATTTTATTTAATAGGTATGGCTAACACGCTGATATTCTTCGTGGTATTAGGTTTATCGGCGTGAAGTATTTTTTGTCATTTAAATAGTGATTTACCTACTTATGAACTTTATTTTTATAATAAAATTTGACTTTCATTTAGTAATGGATTAGATGTATTACTTTAAATAAGTATTCTTGAATGAATTATATTATTATGTTCATCTTATTGTATGCTAATTGTTATGTCATTAGAATAAATATTCATTAATTATTTTAAGGATTACATGACCACAAAAGGAAGCTGACGCAAAAATGTATTTGTTAAGTGTGTTGAAGCAATCAACACTTGTTCATTTATGTTTTGCTATATCCTACTTCACTTCAGGATTACTGCTTAATTTCATTCAAGCTATATTATACTTTGGACTTCGCCCCTTTAATAAATCTTTGTATAGAAAAATTAATTACTACTTGTCATACTCTTTTGCATGCCGTAAGTATATTTGTATCTGTATGTAAATATAAATTTATTTAATGTACATTAGCATTATGAATTATATTAAAATATATTATTATGTTTTTAGAATTAGTGTTTATGTCAGAATGGTGGGCTGGAACGAAAATGTCAATTTACGTTAAAAAAGATGAATATGATAAATACTATGGCAAAGAGCATGGATATCTTATAATGAATCATAGCTATGAAATAGACTGGCTTATGGGATGGCAATTTTGTGACGGCATTAAAGTATTAGGAGTAAGTATAATTTAATATTAACATATACTATTATAATTTAAAAAAGTCCTTACTATGATTTTATTTCATCATAGTTTTCAAGTTTGACCCAGAGAATAATTGTGCCTAGTTAGTCTTCCAAATATAGTTTAATTCTGTTGCTTATTCTCAACATTATCATCCTACATATTTACCAAAGATTTGGTTGGTTAGTCTCAATCAAGATGGGTCATTGTTGTCAATATTTAGTAAATTGACGAAAATTGGTTAGAAATGAATAATAATATTTTGCTTTTTTATTAATTTTAATCATTTTGACTTTGATTTAACATTGATATTCTATTCATTTGTGATTAAAGGACTTATCTTTGATAATATTTACTGATGTAATATTTTGATAAGTATGTGTTGTGTTAAGAAAACTATATTACATCCTCTTATTATTAATGTATGATTCTTTAAATTATATTTAAGTTAAAACTATTGTCACATAAAACACATGCAGGAATTACAATTATTATAAAGGAGTTTGGGTACTTTTGTATGGGCTAGTGGCGACGGGCTTTCGCGGCCAGTGATGAATTAACTTGGATATTTTAGAAGAGCAATATATTGCGTATATAGAATAAATATTCATTAATTCATATACATCGTTTTGATTAGAATTCTTAAATAAATAAAGGAGAAACCTCAGAAAAATCTTATACTTAATAAATCATCTAGATTCTAGGTAAATGAATAATACAAAACCAAATATCTCTGTTCCTAATACGTTTTGAGATTTATGTCCATAATAACTTTTGCTCACAATATATTGTTCTTTTAAAATATCCAAGCTTCATCCACTGGCTGCGAATGTTCATTACGACGCCAACTTTACTCAAACCCCTTTCATAGTAGCCAGATTACGATTATAGTTTTTGTGTTATATTATGATTATATGTAGTTACCTGCACAAAAAACAACTCAAGCTTTTTTTGTGATTGTTACGCAATAACGTTCATGGTTACAGATTTTTTGTCAAGATTTTGAAAGATGTGAGATTGTAGTTATTTGTGATAACATTGAATTTTAAATTAAAATTTAAATCATGTAGTTATAGTAAAGCCTTGTCAAATAAGATATGTTTTTTTTTTCTAGCGGGCATGTGATAGTATATAGTACATAGTTAGTAGTAAGATGATAGTACTTGAAGGTCTAAAACGTTTTAATAATTTTAATACTAGTTTTTAGGTAAGGAAACATTTTTTTGACAACCAAAATACAGATCTTTCTGTCAATAACTTAATTTGAATAATAATTTTATTGTTTAATTTAAAGTGACTCATTAGTAATTATATTGGATACTAGCGGTCCGCCCCGGCTTCGCCCGTGGTACATGTTTACGTTTTCTCTACATAAGAACCATCCTCGTACTTCAAGGAATATAATAAAAAAAGAATTATCGAAATCGGTTCAGCCGTTCTCGAGTTATGCGCTTACCAACACATTTTGCGATTCATTTTTATATATTGGATATTATGATGATAATATATTATCAATTGTTAATTAATTTTATGTATGCAGGAAATTAAGTATATTCGGTGGAGATATTACTCAAAATATGAGTACAGAAATACCCCAATTTACGCTACCTTATTTTACGCGAATTCGGAGTTACGCCTTTTTACTTGCTGACCGCGCCGTCCGCTACGCATCTTCCAAATGGGAAATAACGAGTCATTTGACACAAAAAATATATAAATGTAAACTAAATACCTAATAAATATTATCAAAGATTTTGAATGGAAAATAAGGATATGTGAATTACCAAAGTAACAGTTATTATCATTATTTTATGACTATCGATTTGGCTTTTCGTGTTCCGCTGTTTGAAGATAAGAAGACTTTATGTAAGAAGGATTGTATAATCTAATCAGGTACCAAATAGATTACATGCCCTTGATAAATACTACCGTGTGTCAATCAATGGTATCGGTCATTTAGAACAGTCCCTATGCAATCGTATTCACCGAATAAATAGAACAAATTTAGAAAAAAACGCATGCATTTTTTTTTCTTTGCTAACATCGTTTTAAATTTAGAAATGACGTTCGCTAGTTTTTAGATCAAAATGAATATCCCTCGCGGAACGAGCATACTTCTCTCTACGAAACAATTTTCGAACGGAAGGATCTCGATACCAATGATATTCCGAGAGATAAAAAAAAAAACAATTCATGTGTGAGATTGCACTCACGTTGGTGAAATTAACATTCATGAAATTGTTATTAGATTATTAATTTTGTTGAATGCCACTTTTTTCTGATTATAAAATCGTTGATGAACCAACCTTCTGATTATAAATCTGCCAGGAAATCTTTTTCAATAATTTCTGCTATTTTCTTAAGTTAAATGCTTAATATGATTATTATTAAAGTAGGTATATTCATTTAAAAATAATACAAGCGACTACTTTTACAGTAGAATGTGTATATCACTATACTATCACGCTATGTAACCAGACCCTAATGAGTTGAAAAAATTATCACAGCATTATCAGTGAAATAAGAATTTAATTAATTATTGTAACTTACATTAATCGTAATACCTCGTTTTGTTTTTTATTATTATGACTTCGATTATATCAATGACTTCTTTATTGCAGACATTAAAAATATAGCAGACGCAACATTTTTCCTTTAAGTAATTACGCCTCATTTTAATAAGAATGCGTTATTTGTTTATAATTAATCAAGCAAAACAGTATTAAATTTATTAGTAACTGAAGTTAGTTAAAATCTGCTGATTCTTTCACAGACCTATTTCAGACACTAGTCCTTCACAACGAAAATGCTACACGTTTACATATTTAGTTGCTTTGTAATAGCACAGACTAATAATAATATACTACGTATACAAGTAATAGTTTTAAGTTGTGAATGCAAATAAATGAACTTTTATTTATTATTATTATTTATTCTTCTAATTGATATTTTCGGTTGCAAATTCGTAATACTTTTCTATTGGGCTAGATTAATTTTCCAGCATTTTTAAATTAACATCCTCACAAATAAGGTCCATATCCTTAGACTAAAAGCAATGCATCGTTTTTAAACAAAATAAAATAAATAAGAACGTCGCACCAAATCACGTACTGAAAATTATGAAAATCTTCCTACTCATAAACACTTTCCTACTGCCTACGGGTATACGGGCCTATATACAATTTGCATGCTGTAATATTATAACGTAAGACATTTTGTTAAATAATAAAATTGTTTCAGAACTGTAAAGCCTACGCTAAAAAGTCCATCCAATACATGCCACCAATCGGTTGGATGTGGAAATTTTCCGAGTTCGTATTTTTAGAACGATCGTACGAAAAAGATAAGGAAATTATTAAGCAACAGATTGCGAAAATTTGTGAATATCCAGATCCAGTATGGGTGAGAATTTACAAATGAATATTAATTAATATTATGTGTGTTTTATAACTGGTATGATAACTAAAATGGTATTAATAATCACTTTTTTCAGCTATTATTGACGCCCGAAGGTACCCGTTTTACGGAGAAAAAACATGAAGCTTCATTGAAGTTTGCCAAGGAAAAGAATTTACCACTACTCAAGCATCATCTAACACCCCGTACAAGAGGTTTCACGACCAGCTTACAGCATTTCCGCGGAAAAATACCAGTTATTTATAATATTCAATTGGCCTTCGAGAAAGATAGCAAGGTACGATGTGTTTTAATTTAAATGCATACAAAAAATTGTGTTCTCGAATCATGCTGTACTTCGTTCGAAAATTAATCGAATACCTATTTGCATTTTAAAGACTGGAAATTTATTAAATGAGTAATTAGGCCTTCACACGTTAAAAAAATGCAGGATGCATATTTTATAATAATATCAATACATAATTACGATACACACGATAATTATCATACTCTAAGCAAATTTCAATACAGAAGATATATCTATACTATATGTACATAAAAAATGATTTTTACACATTTCCAATAATAGTTTTTATTCTAAGTAAGTAGGTATATTAAAGCACTTCTATATGTTTTTACTGTTCTGTGTGCATTACAGTATTACAAGAGATCCAAACTAGGCTAGTAACTATAGTATATCTATATTCTATGCTACGATAAATAAGTGCGTGTTAACAACGAATGATATACATTCGTAGAAAGGTGATATTCACTTTATTGTAATTGACGCTTCTCAATTATTCTGGTCATGAATAGGAGTTATATAGGAAATAGAACGTTGACAACCTAATTGGTTGACAACAAACGATGCCACTTTATATGCATTCTGTAATCTGTACTGTTATAGGTATCATAAGCCGATGTGCTTCTTTATCTTTAGGGTTTAAAGTAATAGAGAACGGCTTATGACGAATAAATGATTCAAATTACGCGGGAAAAACTGCATCTAACGTCTTATCTGCGTCCCATGAGACCAAAGTCGCGGGAGAAACTTATTTTGAATTTACACATAAATTATAATTAATATGCTATTTATTCTTACTTTTCTAATAGGTTCCGCCTACATTGATGAGTATGTTGTATGGAAAACCGGTGCACGCACATCTGTATATTGAACGAATACCGGTTGAGAAAATTCCCGAGGGTGAGGCAGAGGGTGCAAAATGGTTGCACGATCTCTTCGTCGTAAAGGTATATTTCTATTTCTTGTATTCTATGTTTAGAAAAAAACTAGAATGTTTTCATTTAGTTATCAGGATGTGGGTGATTAAAGAGCAATTTGCGTCAAAAATGTACCTACTTAGTAGGTATGTAATTTTTCAAATATAAGTTATAAAATTGAAAGATTTGAAATTCAATATTTTGTAACTTAAGTACGTTTAAAGAATACGATAGGTGTGTAATGATCATGCCGCGACCGTGTCGTGTTGTGCACTAAAAAAATGCAGGTTATTTATTGTTTGGAAAATAATAAACACATAACTTGTTAATTCTACTAAAATTATAAATGCGAAAGTTTGTATGTTTTTTCGTGAAATTTGGTACCTACACACATAGAGGGTAACTCATAACAGGATAGTTTTTATCCCGAAAATGCAACGGGAACGAGAACTGTGCGGGTGGACAAAAAGCTAGTAAATAATATGATTTTTCAGGACAAAATGATGGAATCGTTCATGAACACGGGCGACTTCTTCCAAGAGTCTGGTGTGGAGAGAGTGGAGCCGTTCTACAGACCTCGTCGTGTGTATTCGTTACTAAATACCGTGGGGTGGGCGATCGTCACACTAACGCCCATGTTGTATTACCTCATGGGACTTCTTTTTAGCGGCCGATTGATATATTTATCCATTGGAGGCGCTATTATCGCTGCTTGTGAGTATTAAAAAATTAAATAAATAAATTGTTTTTAA
Source organism: Colias behrii (assembly GCA_029959065.1). Classification (NCBI taxonomy): domain Eukaryota; kingdom Metazoa; phylum Arthropoda; class Insecta; order Lepidoptera; family Pieridae; genus Colias; species Colias behrii. The sequence continues at coordinate 4,857,603 of JARWMC010000006.1, read as the reverse complement.
TTAAATTACATTTTTTAGAGTTTTTTAATTGGAAGAAATAAAGTTAGTTTATTCTGGACACATACCTACATTTTTCATTGAAGTTAAGTTATAAAAAAATTTGAATGAATAAATGGTGATTTTGCGATAAAAAATATTTTAAGCCGGTGTTTTAACATTTTTTTATTTTATTTTTCAGTCTATGTTTTGCTTCAAAAGTCGATTGGAATGTCTCAGATCAGCCATGGGTCTTCGTATGGGACAGAAAAGAAGTAACGTTATTAAAAATGTAGACCAAGTAAACTATTTTTTATACCTACTTAAAAATTGACAAAAGTACATGCCTAGCATACATGATACTTGAATATGTCTATTTATTTTAGTGATTGTTGAATATTTGTTTTATATTTATTCTTTACAACACTTTATGTTAAAAATAGTTAAATTTGAAACCCAAAAGGAAATTATTAAATTTTGTACTAGCTGTTCAATTGATTAGGATTCAAATTCTATTTTCACACTCAGTAAGTACTGCACAAACTGAACAAAATTTTGAAATGTTGTATTCTAATATATTTTTTCACAGCAAATTTTTAATACAAATCCTTCAATATTATAATAAAGTCCTTTATTTTACAAATGTTGCGTATTTTATAATCTTATAGGTAGCATTGATGTATTTTTTGTCTTCATAATAATAACCACTAGGAAAATATAACGGTAGGTTCAATATAGTACATATACATAACTTTTTCAAAGAAAGCTTTTTTATAGAAAATTCATCACAAATGGAAAAAGCTCAAATAAGAACAGGATTTTTAAATATCTTTTTGCTTGTATAATTTTAAATAAATGTAACCTATTTTTATGGACTGTGTGTAAATGTGACTAATTCTTTATAATACTACAAATATATACTGATGAGTGCCGTTTTTAAATGTTTTTGTTCATCTTTAAGTAATTCACTTGATAAAAAAATGGGTTGACAGACAGTATTTATATTTAAGTGTGCGTGTGAAACCTATAAAAATGGCATTATGGTACTGGTATTAATTAATATTGTAAAAACTCTGCCCACATACAAGACAAATATTATATTTTTTGTGTAAAATGTATGTTAAAGTTAGTACTTATAACTCTGGTGGTTTGAATTGTTTAATAATTTCTATTTGTGTAACATATGGCTTAATCCTATGCATTATTATAAGATTATACTCTATATATTACAGTAAGATAAATATGTAATTTAGCACAAAATAAACATTACATATGTGCAACTTTTTTTAAACTTTTTGTGATTTCTCTCGTATTTTTAGATATTGTTTTTTTTTGGTTCTTAAATAAATATCAATTGGAATTTTTTTTGTGATTACATGTTAAAAATGTATGAAGGATTTACATGTTTAAACTGAAGTTAATAGTGTAAAAAATTGATGATTTTCTGGAGAAATACTATGTACTAGTATATGTTATTTATTAGGTGTTCAAACTCCAGAAAATTATTTGCTTGTAATGTCAGAGTTAAGTAATCGGTACTGTATAATATTTGTGTAAACTTGTTTTGCAATTATTGTTGATGTAGTCATTTTTACTAAAACCTTTCCAAATAATAATTTGTTTTATTTCTTACCTAAATTAATAAAATGGCAGTAGAAGAATGAGAAAATATCTTAACTATTTATTGATATCATTAATCTGAACTATTAAAAAAAATCCTATAACTTTATCGTGGTTCTCTCCATGAGATTGCTTTGTGAAAAATATTAGGAAAATAAATGAAAAACAACAAAAAATTATATACAATTATATTTAAACTTAAATTCAAACTTGTGGAATATCCATTTTACTCAGTCTTAAAATAAAATCTAACAGGTACATTTGTACTTTTATTTCTATTGGTTTGGTGGTAACAAAGAATCCAGGAACTCCAGCTTTTTCAAGTGTATCCTGTTGATCACTGACCTGTAAAAATTATTATTTCATTAATTATTGAAAAGTAGAGAAAAGAAAAGATGAAGTATCCAATTGAAATTATTTTTGACTTTATTAAGAACTGGCTGTTCCCCGCGGTTTCACCCGCATTGCTCCGCTCCTGCTGGTCTTAGCGTGATGATTTATTATATAGCCTATAGCCTTCCTCGATAAATGGGCTATCTAACACCGAAAGAATTTTTCAAATCGGACCAGTAGTTCCTGAGATTAGCGCATTCAAACAAACACTCTTCAGCTTTATAATATTAGTATAGATTATTTGAGGAACAGTTTGGCATTGAGGGTGATACACAAATGTGTACATGGCAATTATGATATTTATATTGCAAAAGTTGTTTATGTGTAATTCACTTTAAATAAGAATGTGTAGGCTAAGTATGAATGATAAGAAATACATAATATTTGGTTGAGTTATAACTCTTCTATTTTTGTCCGGGAAAATTTAAAATATTAATTACCTTTTGATCTAATTGTATAACTAATTTCATATCAGTCTGCTTCATTTCTTCTTTGTGTCTCTTTAATAAAATGTGTTTTTGTATTTCCTGATCTTCTGGATTAGGAGTAGAGTTAATCATATTTTGAATTTCAGCTGTAAAGTCATTGTATTATTATTTTACTTATATAGCAGCAGCTTTGAATAAATTTGCTACTTTTATCTAAGTAGAGATTATTAACTTACTTGTATGTTGATTAACAACTTGCAGCCTTTGTTGAAATAAATGTTTTTCAGTGACATGTTGAATTTCCATAAGACCTTTGACTATTTCGAAAACAGTATCATTAAGAAGGCAATTAGCAAGCCCTGATAACAGTTCTATTGGGACTCTCATTTGATATTTGCTGCAAAAAAATACTTCAACATTAAAACGGTCTGTATTTTATAAATTCAAAGTAAATTTTCAAATTATATGATAGCTATTGAATGGCTATGTTTGTATTTTCATCTGCAATATCCATATAAACAAATAAGCATTTTAACAAAAATTATTAAAAGAAGGAGGATTTTATTATATTGAAAATACAAACGGTGGTAATTCTCTGGCCATGTCTTGTAGCTGTTCCAAAAGAAAATATAATTTTCTCTGCAACGCTTCCGGTGTAGGTTCAACAAAATCCATTTTCAAACACTGAATATAATTCTTTGCATTGCTCAACACTTAGTATTTTTTTACAACTAATTTGCCAAAATATTTATGTAAACAAAATCTTTGCATTTTTCCAATCTCTGTCAAGCTCGGAGCAATTAAGGCTAGTTAATTGCTTCGAGCTGTCAAGTGTCAACTACTCTGAGTCAGATGTCAAAATTACAGCTGTTATTTGCAACAGATAATCAATTTTTTTCAATTTATAGTACAAGATTAGAGTATTATATTATCTGTGGTACACCGTAAGGGCGTATTCAGAAAGAAAGCTTGAAACTTATAAGCGCTTATAAGCGCTTATCGGCGCTTATAAGCGCTGGTTACCCGCGCAGGAAAATATATGAACATGCGCTTATAAGCGCTGATAGGCGCCGACAAGTTCCAACAAGTTTCAACAAACTTGTCGGCGCCGATCAGCGCTTATAAGCGCATGTTCATATATTTTCCTGCGCGGGTTACCAGCGCTTATAAGCGCCGATAAGCGCTTATAAGCGCTTATAAGTTTCAAGCTTTCTTTCTGAATACGCCCTAAAACTCATGTAGCGGCAGGTCGGCAGGTCAAAATATTATGTCAATGTCCCTTAAAATCTGACGTTCGCTGACGTTTGATTTTCAATTTGGCATTTCGTAAAAGTTGTCAAACTTCAAAGTAAATTTGCAATCAAATAAAAACAAAGAGTATTATACCTACCACCTACATTGGATACTCTCATGTATTAAGATTTAATATATTCCTGGCTTATTTCGATAGATCTCGTAAAATGTTAAAATTCAGTGTAGTGCTATTTTTTCAATTGACTTTGCTTCATGCTAATTTAAGCTACGATCTTCCACAACTTACATCAGTGTAAGATTTTGTATTTGATTAAACCTATTATAATAAGTATTGACTGAAATATATTTTAACAGAAATATTAATTTTCAAGGGAGTTTGCAGGACAAGGTTATTTATATCCTTACCCAGAGGTGTGTTTTGAGATATTAAAAGCATTCGCTGATTCTGCATCAAATTTCACGTTATGTTCAATCATAAATGCACGGCCTATTAGATTATGTGAAAACTGCGTAAAGCACTATGTCAAGTTTCATGATACATATAAAGAATTGTTAAATACCGCAGTGAATGGAACTTCCTGTGGTTCAATTTTTATGTCCCAGGATAGATTGAATGTAATACAGCGACACCATGATGGTATGTTAGGCATTTGGGATAAAGGTAATTGTAATGGTAAGTGTAAAGTTTATCCATTCATAATATATAATATACCTAATATATAATGATTTATTTGATATGTTACATAGATAATCAGCTCAAACTGTGTTATTCATGATACTCATGCATATTTCAGATTGCTTCATATGGTCTAATGAAACTGCAACACTTAAAAATAGTACAACAAAATTTTACGAAAAGTTCAATGACACAATGCAATGTATTGTTTCAAATATAAACATAGATGAAAAAATTGTATGCGAGAAATGCATGCAAAAATATGTTGAATTGGATGAGTTTTATAAAACTTTAAGTAAAGATAAAATAGGAGTGGATAGTGTCTGCATGGATATTGTGGATTCTGTGAGTATGACTGTTTGGATATTGCATTTTATTTTCCTTATGTGATAATTGATATGTCCTTGTAGTAGAATTATAAAACACATTAACATCTATGGTTTTATTAATATTATATATGGCTTCTCAATGCCAACTGTTATTTGTTTTCAATCTATAACATTTATTTTCACTTCAATTTTTAATGAACTTTTAATATTATTTTTTTCTAATGATTTGAAATAAAGTTAATAATATTGCACACCTAAGAGATGTTGTGCTCTATTTCAAAGTATTTTGATTCATTATTTATTATAGATGAATAGATCAAGATCTATTTGGAGCAAGACATTGAGTTGTTGCAATTTACGGAGGTCCCCTGAAGTTGTATTTCTGTGCTGCACTGGGATAATATCTTTCCTTCCCATTTTGTTCTATATAGCATTGAGATATTGTGCACCAATCAAAGATTTACCCAATGTTTTAAAGCGTAAGTATATTCCAAAATAAAATACCTATGTCAATATTATTTTGAGTAACAAAATAAAAGCACTAAAATGCTTGGGAATAAGTCACAATATAAAACGCTGTTAAATTGTTTAAACATTTATTTGGCTAATTATAACTAAATTACATACCAATTTGTTGTTATGTTATTTATGGATCTTAAAGTATATTTTCTCTTCCAGAGTCAAGATTTAAGCAGTCACTTATGAGGTCTATTGATAGCCGCAGAAGCAGCTGACAATTCAATATAAATTGAAATACCAAAGACGATCAATTATAAATTGTAACATTTATTTTCATTTAAGTATTTCATATAACTACTTCATAGAGATCATTAAATGGTTAGAGATAATTGTTAAGAATAAAGATATTCTATCGATTTCTGGCTTTCTTATTACTATTTTTCTTAACATTACTATTGCTACTGCTATTTGATAATTTATGTTTTAATGCATTAGGTGTTAAGTCTCCTTTGCTCATAAGACTCATCCCTCCATCTTTGTCTTTTGGCGTGCCAGGTCTGCTGTCCAAACCCATACTAGACAACATTTTAGAATCCGCAGTGAAGGACTTTTGTAATAAACCACTTGTTACTATTTTTGGAGTAGGAGTTTTTGTTAGTGACATACTTTTTTCAATGCTTCCATTGGTTTGCTGTTTTCCAGAAGGCTTTGACGCTAGACTTTCAGTAGAACCATGTATGGTTGTGTGATTCAAAGTTCCAATACTCAAGCCGGTGCTTATTTGGGTGTCTGACGAGTCTTCATTAGTTTGGGATTCAGTCTCACTATTTCGCTCATCTGGAAAAACATTTGGTTTAAATAATAGTAAAAAGAAAAGAAAAATTGGAATATTTATCATAAATATTTATAGTTCTACTCACTTTTTGTTTCAGCGGGATCAACCAATCCACTAACAGCCTGAAATAACAAATTCAACATGTTGTATATCAAAAGCATACATAATAAGCTTGGTATTTCTAATTCAAGTAATAAATAATACACAATATAAGTAGTCTATTAAATATATATTCAGTGTAACTCACGGCCATAGAAGTTATAGAGGATTTTGAGAACAATCTTTCAGCTTCCTTAAATTTTCTGTTTCTTTTGTCTGCTTTAGAATTTGTGCTTTTATTAGTTGTAAGATATCTGTCCCACCCTCTAATTATATTGCCATAAAGTTGTGTGTCTTCTAGATATGAACCTTCGAAAGCATAAATTTGTCTTTCTAAATTAGCTAGTGTCTCCTAAAAAAGCGGCAAGTTTTAATTAATTTGTATTTAGACATAAAAAATACGTAAATTTTGTATTTGTTCAAAAAAGTGTACTAACAGCCACTTCTGCTTTTCTTTTTACTAGTTCTGCTAACTCTGCCCTTGTATCTGCGACAGATTGCGATGGTTTCGTCGCCATATTGAGGTTTTTAGATTTTACACTTTGGGTTTCACTAGCGGGGCTTTGTGGAGAGACAACCATTTTGCTGCTTTATCTAAACTTTTTAATTGAATAAACAACACAAATATCGAAATGGAATTATTATATATACAATAACTACGGATTAATGTTGAATAACAAACAAATAAACGCAGAACATGTTTAAGCTGCAAACGATAAAACTGTCAATAACATAAATGTCATTATTATAGCTGTCAAACCTAGTGCTGCCATCGGTAATTTATGCTAGCCTTATATTGCCATTCCCGTTGTATTTGGTATATTGTCTGTGGGTATTGTGCTCAAGAAATTATTAAATTTTATTGTAAGTAGATAGGCCCTAGAAGGGACCTAGTTAGCTATAACCCGAGCAGATAGAGAATAGATCTGAAGATGGCGTCTGCTTGCACGCATTCTCGGTCACTCTCTATTGCTCTCTATACTCACACAGTGAAGTACGCGTTGTACACCGGCCAATCCCTTCTAAAATGATAAAAAACTAAAAAAAATCGCAGTAGGATTTACCATTACCCATTAGAAAAGGAGGGGAATGCGATATAAATTAAAGGAAAAATAAATTACAGACAATCCGAGTTCGGGAAGTGGTAGGGGGGGAGCTTTTAAGGCTAAAAAATGGTTTCTCTTGATTTCCGACAAAACTACAAGTCCTATGGAAAAAAGTTCAATGGCATAGTTGTAGGTAATAAAAAGTTCTACAACTTTTGTATTCGCAATTTTTTCCGATGGTAATGACGTGCGCTCTATGTCAAGAGTCAACTGTCATTACTCATTTGTCAAAATACAATAACAAAAATGGAACATGAATGATGAAAGGTGTAAACAGGAGATACTGTAATTAGGAAAATAATCTAATTTTAACAATAAGAAATATATAAAGTCTATACATTTAAAAAAAAAATGGTTGCCTGTAAAGTCGGTTTTACGGGCGAAGATTTTACGTGACAACGTCTTTTTCTCGGTAGAATATTTATGTGCTGCGCGCGCGGCAGACCGCGGGCCTCTCTCTCGTTCGGTGACTCATCGTAACGTTATGCGGGTGATCCACTGGCGAGCCGACGAGCCGACGGTTTAGATCGTTGACTCGTTGGCTCGTCGACTCGCGTTGGTGATCCATTAGCGTACCAAACAGTTTACTCTCATCGTTGGCGAAGTCATGGCGTGTTACTTGGGGGTACTTTTAAATCAGGAGAAAGAACAAAAAAAGAAGAAAAGACGCAGATATTGAATGGTGTTTTTAATATCAGATATTGTACCGTTGGGATCATGTTTTAGGTAGATCTCTAAAAGTTTATTGTACGCGGAAGGTTTTAGCAATTTATTTTTATAGTCTCTGCTGATGTACTTCCATAGACAATCATGTTCCTAAAAACATTTTATAAATTCCGACACAAACTCGCGACGAAACGAGCGTAAATCCATTTTTGTAGCTAGACGCAGCGCGTGCGGTCTACACGAAAGTCGCAAAAAGACTGTAGGCTCGCCGGCTCGCCTGATCCACTGGCGGTTTTCTGGACCGCGGACTTAGAATTTCAAGCATGCACAACGAGCCAGCGAGCAAATTCGCCGTTCTTTAAGTCCGCAGACTTTTAAGTGCTCCATTGGCGGTTTAGACCTTTGGCTCGCGAGTTCGTTAGCGTACCAGCAGTTTTGCTCGCCAGTGGATCACCCGCTTTACCGAGCGTTAGTCGTTACACTTTTTCATAAGTGACTCCCAGCCGCAACCTAATTTAAGACGTTGTCACGTCAAAATAAGGGAAAACCTTATCTACCATAATTAAATTTGTGTATTATAAAAGCAAAGTTCAAGCTATCGTAAAGATAACTTCGTTACCTACCACTTGAGTTCAAAACAGTTAATTTTATAGGTGATATTAAAATATCGTCTCAATTTTTACACTTTTCAATATGTCTATTACATACATTCCACGCGTGACCCAGGTAAAGTAATACATATATTTAAAATATGTATGTTGTGATACATGCATTGCATTATGAACATTAAAATGCAATTTTTACCTTTATTTTTAGTTGGATTCCATACAACTCGATACGGAATTGGAAGAGCTATTCAAAAACATACTTCTTCAGGCTACAAAGTTTTTAGAGGTAACTATGTGTGAAGTTCCTGTATGATTTCAAAAAATATCATTATACAATATTCAATTAATAATAATATCAATTTATCTTTCAGCCTGGAATCCTCCAACCAATATATCCAGAGCTTGAACTTCTGATAAGAACATGGATTTTCAAATATTCTGTATGTAATAAAAAATGTACCTTTGGCCAAGAAATGTTGTCATTAAAATATAGAGCAGACAATTTTTCAAAAAGCAAACTGTATTGGTACTATGGCTACACAATAGGTCTTAAATATTTAAAGGAGAGGGCTTTGTACAGTTTTACTTCTAATACTAAAGTTCAAAATATGTTACATACACTGGAAACTTATCAAATAGTGGGTGATATATTGAATTTTCTTCGCTTCATCCAAAGTGGGAAGCATCCTGCCTTGATTGACTTCGTTCTGGGTTTAGAATTAACTGCAGATAAAGTTGTGAGAGAGAATTTAACTGATTTATCATGGACAAGAGAACTTCTGTGGCATAATTCTATTGTAAGTGATCATTTTTTTAACATTTTTAAACATTATGTGAAATCTAATAATGCAAAATTAAGCAACTTTAAATACAGTATTAAAAGTACAGACTTATTATTATTGTGGTTTCGATTCCCACCCGGGGCAAATATTTGTGTGATGAACATAGATGTTTGCTCTGTGTCTGGGTATTAATTATCTATATATATACATACTTATATTTTTTCATATGTATGTATTAAAAATTATATATGTATGTTTATCAGCCATCTGGATTCCATAACACAAGCGAAAGCTTAGTAAAGGATCAGATCATGCCGTATGTGAAAATTGTCCTGAAATATTGATTTATTTATTTTTATGTTTAATTTTTTTTTCATCTATTTTAGGAATTATTTGGAACAGTGCTTTCATTAGTCAACATGTTTGGGCTGAGGCAAAAATTGGCAAAGATATTGAAATACATGTGGTGGAGAAATTACGTCAGACCAGCATCTTCTTCAAAACAAGCAGTGATGACTGTGAATACAGTGTGTGCTTCTTGCTCGGAAAAACCTATCCTACCTCATGTTATGGGCTGCGCTCATATATTTTGTTACTACTGTTTACAGGTATGATTTTTTGAATAAAATGAGCATAAATTAAGGTAGAAGAGATAGTACATTAATAAATTAATAATATTTTAATGCGTCAAAATCATTATCATAGTAGTATCTATCTTTTTAATCTTTTTATTTTGATTATCTAGAAAAAAAGATAAGTAAAAGACAGCTTTCATAATGTTTTAGCCTAATTTACTTCTAGGTTGGCGAGCTCTAAAACCATCGTCAAAGTATATTGTTCTCATATTTGTATGGGAATTTGAGAAGTGCCCTGCGTAAAAGAAACAAATTTTTTATATGTTATAGAGTCATGCTCTCGATGACATGTGAATACTTTTTCGACAGTTTTAGTGCTCGCACTTCTGAAACGTCCCTATGCCCATGATGTCACTGAACCTAGAATTTCAATTTTATGATTTATGAAACATAAGACGCAACTATTTTTTTTATTACTAACTATTATTTTGTGACAAAATCACTTCTATTTTTACAGATAATATATAATCCAAAAATTTGCTTTATCAGTATTTTTTATTTTTTCAGGCCAATAAGATTGCTGACTCCGATTTCGCGTGTCCAAAGTGCTATTATAATGGTAAAGAAATTACTAAATTGGTTCTCAATTAATATTCATTGTATTTTATGACAAATGTTTTTAATTAGTTCGTAAGTATTTTAATAAAATATACAAAGGGTGCTAGGCTGTGTTCATAAATAAAATATTGGCATTGTTACAATCAGTATTTTATTTAATTTATATACAATATTTATAAAATTAACAACCTAAATTATTTACATCTTCGTTATTCGAGTAAATCATTAAAAATACATGCTATAGGCATTTTCATTTAATTTTTAATTTAAATTATATTTACTTACAACTAAAAATATGATGCGGATTTCGTGCTAGACGTAAAAAATAGGACATAAAATTTATGGCACGAATAATGCAAGTAACAACCATCAGTTAGTTTTTAAAAGGTATTAAAAATTACGAGAATAAATTTAACCAATATAAAATTTAAATAATAAAATTTAAATCCGATGACACAAAAATTTTAAAACATACATACATAGGTAGTAGGTAATTTTGTGACATGATTTCCTGGTCTCTTTAGATATTCACTAAAAAAAATTGAATTATTCTCGAATGTTCCAACTGTTACAGCCTTGTTACAGCGTTCGAAATTTAAACCTTAGCAATTTTTTTTATCTTAACCTATAGTCCTGACTCGGCTTCGCATTTGGTCGTATTTAGTATAGGAATTTTCAATGTTTCCTGTCTTTGCTATTGTGGACGTCAGCGTGGAAACCAGTTTCCCAATCGGCGACGTAGTTCACAGTACGCACGGAGCCGTCCGGTTCTACCAGTGAATATTGACCTGAATAAATCAAATTTTATCGATAAGATTCATGGTGATGCAATATGGAGTTAGTGGCGTATGTCAATTATTATTATTTTATGGAACGTGTTAGTTAAGTACTATATGTATTACGTACTATATCGCAATTAAAAGTACATATATCTATATTTTTATTTTAATCTTATCACCTTTTAGCGGTCCGCCTTGGCTTGTTCTGTGGTCCATAGATATACTTATCTATATCAATATGTGAAATAATTGTTTAAATCGATCCAGTAGTTCCTGATATTAGCGCGTTAGAAGTTAAAACATACAAACTCTTCACCTATTTAGTATTTATAGCGGTAAATAGTGTTGAATAATTAAAAAGTAAAACCACATTGTATCTTTTCTCAAAATAATATAGATTAACCAATAAAAAGCTTTTACAATGCACTATTTGCCTTCATAAAGTTATGACTTATGATGTTCTGAATGTATACATGAATGTATAAACTGTATATCTTTATTTATTTAATGATTACCTTTGACGACATCTCCATCACGTTCTTCCTTTTGCTGTTTGATATCACCAGTATGTGGGTCATTTACGCCGTACTCAAAAGCATACCGAGGGTGATCATCCTAAAAAAAAATAAAAATTATCAAACACGTATAATCGAAGTTCATTGCTTAATCTATAGTGATCAAATAAGAAGACTACTAAATGCTGTTGAATGCGGATTTGCCTTTTGAAGGTTTCGTGCCAATTTCTTTTATCCTCCCTCGTAAAAGTTTCTTATTTGCCAATACATTTTGTAATGAAATGGACATGACGTCATTGTCATTTCTTCGCCTGCACAAGGTGTTTACATACTACTATTTATGGCTCTCACCGTATTAACAGATATAATATAGGAACGAATAAAATTACCATTCCAATGCCTCTAAAATAAAGTAGATCGGCCACAATATATCAGATAAATAATTTTTATTCAATTTAAGTATTAAAGGTTTATAACTACGAATTCGCGATTAATGGATTTTCTATATATGAGCTATGTGGCCTTAACGCTAACTTTTATGTATCCAGGTCAACGGAAAATATTCTAGAATTATTTGCTAGTGTTAGAAAAACTACAAAACCATTTTTTGGTCATACATATTTTATTCAATTCATTTTTTACGGATTGGCTCGCGGTAGACGATTTTTTCGGGCTTTTTTGTAGAGAGTAAAGTAATTTGACTCTATGAACCTACGCAGCAGCTACCTAAGCAACGGTACAAGAGTACCGTCTAGAAACGTAGAATTTGGATAGATATATAAGTATGACGGGTATAACGCATATTTTCATATCCCAAAAAAGGATATGAAAATTATTCTCATAGTTAATAAAGATGAAAACTGTTACAGTTCCTATATATTTCAAATAACGGTACATAAACAATATACTACAATACATACTTACATATGATAAAGAAATTTAAGACTTTTTAACGGATTTTAAACATGACTTACTCATTACCCGACGTTATTAACCCGACGTTTCAAACACTTTACAGCGAGCTTAAAATGTATAATACTCCCGTAAAATCAAGCGCAGAATGCATACCTTTTGTTTTTTATTTTATATCCCGTGCCAATCCGGCCAGTATCTTGATAATAAGCTAGGACACTTAAAAATTATAAACAAGCTTCAGTGAAAGTCCTTACAATATAAACTGGGTAAACAGTGTATAAATTTAACATAAAGCACCAACAGTTCATATATAAATCAAATTGTGGTTTGCTAACAACACGGACATTGAACATGATATTCTAAGAGAATTTAGCAATCCGCAAATTCTTGAATATTAAACCAATAATATGGAAGTTAACTAAATTCCACACTCTATCATTGACCAAATAGCTATGATGGACAGTTTTAGTATTTTCATTCAGAAAAATATACTTAAGAATTCTAAAAATTACGTGCTTGCAATCTCTATATAAAACAGTCTTTAGCATGGCGCAGATTAAATTTCGAAATAAAAGTTTAGCGTTAAACTTAATAGTCTGTATAGTTAAACAGTTCTTGTATTTGCTCTCAATAAGGAATTGTTAACAATCGAAATTTCGTAAGTTAAATACTGGCAATGGTGCGTAAAACTGTTGGAATGGGGCATTTCGAAAATAAATTCCATTCGAAAGATAACATCTGTTAATAGTATTTATCCTCGCCGTGTCCAGTTTCGCCAGACCTGAATTTCTAAGTGGATGTTAATGAATTTTGGTGTTGCGTTAAGATTTATTATTTTATAACAAAACATTTTTAAAGATAAAATAATGAAACGCGAAATATTTTAATCAGCATAATTTGTAATAATTTGTAAAACATTTAAATGTACTGGAATATAACTGGAAAATAATAATAATTTTTATACATAATAATATGCATTTCGATGCGTTGTAGTTGTATACGTAGTATATTATTATTAGTCTGTGGTTGTAGTAACGTTTCCTCTCGTTTCCTAAACCGATTTTGATTTTTTTTTGTATCTTAAAGGTGGATTCCAGAATGTTCTAGATTTAGGTATACATACTTCGAACGCGAGGGAAGTTAGCCAAGGGAAATTTTTATTATAATATGTATTTTAAAAACAACGGAGATTTTGCATCTATAGGTAGGTAAGCTTTCGTAATCTGCCAAAAAAAAATATATATTTAGAAAGGGTTAATTAATTAGGAAACATTTCAAAAATGTCCTGGTGAATGATGAATAAATACAAAACGTTGAAATATAGAAACGTGACTATTTCAGTTTTTATTTTAAAATTTAAACAAAAGCTGTTGCAAGTTGCAACTTGAGAAAAAATTTACACATACATATTTTTATTTGTACACATAAATAGTCCGATTATAATTTTTAAAAATTGCATTAAAATAAAAAATAAAAGAAGATACTTTCATATTGTTACATAGTCGCGCGTATTTACTGTTAATGGGATTGATTTAAATATTTATACACTTCCGGTCACAAGACGCACATAATATCAAAACTTAAATGTGCTATTATGTTGGTTTTGTTTTTCAATTACTATAAAAGAAAGGCTAAGCTATTGTTTAAAAATATCGATAAAATTTGATAGTCTATAAAAACTGGATCTAGTTTTTTTATCGGGGTCATGTCATAGCCATGTCACAGAACTTGTTCATGGCATACTCTGGTACCGATCTATTTCCATTACATCACGTATGTGTATGTGATTGCTTGGACATGACGAAATTACTAAGGTTTTTACGGATCGAAATGTATAATATCTCAAAATGTTTATTTTTTATTTATATCTAAATGATTCAACTTCCGGAGACTAACATCACCTTTTAATGTAAGAGATAAATATTGCATAAATTATAGCTTCGGCGATAAGCAATTCATTTTCGGGTTTTAGATTAAAAAAAATCGGATATTTTAATTTGACTTTTAGACTTTTAGATCAAGAGCCCACGACGGCCAGACATTCCTTTCTTTAATAAAGTTGAAAGTTTCTCTGTATATGTCTCCGATACAGATAAGAACGACTAGCGATTATCAAGTCTGGGTTGTGGTTACTTTGGCAGGAAACAGGTAGTAAGGGTGTATAAAATTGTACCTAACTTTCATTATAGTTTAAAAGCTAAATTTTATATATGTTACTTGGGGACCTATAAAAAGATGTTACGATTTTTTTATTGTGTCATCGAGATACGTGAAATTCCATCAACATAAGTCCCCGTAAAAGATATACTTAACTTTATTACTTATATATTATACTATTATTTTTTTAATAATTATAGTTAACTAATGCTTTAGTGGGTTATTTCATATTTGTTACGCTTTTAGGTAGTTATGTGAATTTGATGATATGTTAGTATTTTTTTTAAATGTGTCTGGCTAGATGTAAGAACCATGAAAACTGTCTGGCTCTTAAGGTAACATCTTTTTATAGGTCCCCAAGTAACATATATAAAATTTAGCTTTTAAACTATAATGAAAGTTAGGTACAATTTTATACACCCTTACTACCTGTTTCCTGCCAAAGTAACCACAACCCAGACTTGATAATCGCTAGTCGTTCTTATCTGTATCGGAGACATATACAGAGAAACTTTCAACTTTATTAAAGAAAGGAATGTCTGGCCGTCGTGGGCTCTTGATCTATTTAGAATATACATTCAAAAAATTTTGTTACTTACGTAGTTTTCCAAAAATTCCGTGTGCACATTCTTAGAATGATGTGCGGATGATCCAGAGGCCACACTTAGATGAGAGACTTGCTGTACTGTAGGGACGACCTGTTGTACCGCAGCCGGTGTGTAGTGGCCGATGTTGGATGCACTTTGGGAAATCGGAGCATATTGAATTGCAGGTGCGACGTGCTGAGTGATCACGGGAGCCTTGTATTGTACTAAAGCCGGCTGTGAATACTGCACTACAGGCTGTGCTGAGTACTGTACAGCTGCATGTTGGTTGATTTGTCCATGATTTACAGAATATTGAGCTGCTTGCGGGGCTCTATAAACTGGAGGGGCACTGTACAATGTTTGTATTTTTGCTGCATTCAAGGATCCTTGATTGTACTGGTTATAAGTTGATGTATAACCAGTATTTTTATAACCTTGATTGTATTGGTTTGACGCTGAAGCGAAAATAGCGGGATTTGCTTGTTGAACCCTTAATGCTGGCGAAGTTTGGTAACCGGCACTGGGAGCGGCGTACACTTGAGATACCACTGGTCCAATTGATTGGGCACTGTATGAATTTAAAGATGCTTTGGCTAATGAACCTGTAGCAATAACATTTCCTTGAGATACAAAGTTTTGAGAGTTGTATGTCGTTTTTGCTGGTGCCAAAGAGAATTTGGCATGTAAGGGAGCGGCTGTTATTTTCGCTATTATAGGAGCTTGAGCGTAAGTTGCCGATGGGATCACAGTTCTAGTTTGCGCCGCAGATGACAATCCTTCAGAAGTAGCATAACCATGCTGTTCGCTTTGTGCACTACTGTATGATTCGACGCCGAAATTTTGGGGGCCTTGATAACTCGGATGGGATTGGTATGATACTTGTTGAGGAGCTGGTTCGAAGAAGGTTGTTTTTGCGTATCCACCTTGACTATTGTAAGAATTTCCTGCTGATTGTTGAATTGGTTGAAAGAATTGTGGTGCTGCTGTTGCCTGTACACCGGCTGTAGTTAATTGCACAGCTGGAGTGGGATATGAGTAGCCGCCGTCGCCACAGCCTTGTATAGTTTGCACTTGGCTTAAATGGTAGTTAAGGTCCGGGTCGTGATAAGCGTAGGCATTTGAAAGGAACGCAAATGCTAAGAGTATAACCTGAAAATAAAAATTTTAAATTACTAATTGGAAATTGAATAGGCTCTATGGTAAGTCTATTTGGTATTCAGGTTTTAAAGTACCTAGTCAAATTTTATAGTTATAAAATAAGGATCATCAAATTTTTTTATAGATTTTTTTTGTTAGCAGAAAACTGTATTTCGACAATAGTCTAACTATTCATAAAAATGAAGTAAGATAACTAATTTTTTTGTAAAAAATGAATCATAATTTGCTTTGTGTGTGTGAATTATTAAAATTTATTCGTGTCTATATGATACTTACTGGCGTCATGATTGTCCGATAGCAAATCCTTGATTCACGTCTATTGTTATAAGAGCATATCACTTAGTAATTGAAAACTTGAATAGTATTTGGCAAAGCGTAAATTGAAATGAGAGCAAAGTGGGCCCGCTAACTCTTATATAGCAATCTCATATGTGTAAGAACAGGTCATACTTTTTCACATTCGCTGTTAGTAAAGTGGGCGCGGTTTAGTGCTTTAATCTAAATATACTGGTAATGAGTAACGATATAGTATATAACTATAATTGTCTTGACAAAACTATATCAAGTAGAAAACAGTAAAATGTAATATAATTAATAAAATACTTACAATCATGTACGTTTTAATTAGTTTGTAATATTTTGAAAAAGAGCGCTCTACAAGGAAATAGATATTTAGTTTTGAATGTTAATTATATTCAGATATTATAATGTAATTAGAGTAATTATACAATATACATACTCAAATTATTTGGTAATAATATTTTAGACCTGAAATTGTTTTATCTATGCATTATAGCGGCCGTATATCAATATTGCATACATACAATATTTTTTTTTAATTGCGTAGTAGTTATAGACTATCAATCCATACTAATATTATAAATGCGAAAGTAACTCTGTCTGTCTGTCTGTTACTCAATCACGCCTGAACTACTGAACCAATTTGCATGAAATTTGGTATAGAGATATTTTGATACCCGAGAAAGGACATAGGATAGGTTTTATCCCGGAAATCCTACGGGAACGGATATTTCTTTGAAAACGTGGGCGAAGCCGCGGGCGGAAAGCTAGTAATTAATAAAAATAGAAAATTTTTGAAATGGAAATTTCCAAACTAAACGTTCTTAGAAAATCAAATCATTTTCAGTTTTGTGTTTATTGCCTGACAGATTGAAGAACGAGTGCCAATAATTATGAGGGAACTTTATTTCTTTTTGGCATACCGATACTTACGAACACACTTTACAAAATTAGGTGGACATTTTACTCGATTATTTTTTATTTAGTGGACCTTTTTATCTGAAATTATGGATACCTAAAAAGTAATAGGTAGCTAAAGATAATCGTCAGAGTAAAGATAATACAAGGATTTAATTACTACAGGCACAGAATAGTTAATAGTGCTACAGGTTATTTAAATTTATTTTCAGAATACGCTTACATATCCGTTTATCGATCTTTGTTATCGATTCTAAGTTTTTCTTTGTACATATCTGTAATTGTATTTAAAAGTTCAGAGGTTTTCTTTTGTATAAGTTCTTAAGAATAAGTACCTACCTAAATAGAAATAAATGGGCGGGTGTGCAATAATATCTAAATGGGTATGGATTACAATAAATAATAGCCATTAACAGATGTTATCGATAACTATGCATTCTCACAACGTGACCTCTTGGCTCCCACGGACACGAAAGATGTTGATTCTAATGACAATCTATGCAATTAGTATAGGACCAAAATAAACATGACTCTTGGCTTTAAAGGCTTTTTCTCCATTTTCTCCTTGTTTCTCCTCTCCATATGTTTTTTTCAAATATTATACTGACGAAATTAAATATGATGATTTTTTAACATACATACAAGTGACCTAGATCAAAAATAGGTACATTTGTGTCGAGATATAATTTATTCGAACGAAAAGAATAAACTACACGTTTAAAAAAATTAAAAAAGCTTTTACCGAAAGCTCTATAATTTTTTACCTTGGTTCCCGGCAAAGTCGGAGCAAGTAGTTAGCTAGTTTTATTCATTTTCGCAAAAATATTTATTGAGCTCGAATTTCTCACATAAACTTTGCAGCTTATATAACAGTTTTCTGCTTTAATTTACGCGTGAGTTATCAATAACTAGATTGATTTTATCTTTTCCACTAATTCTATATTTAGTTCAAAACTGGCTGTAAATAAATTAGCTGTGGAAATTTAAATAAAAGTTACTTCTCTCTCAAAACTTAATTGACATACTGTATTGTGTTTCCATATAAATATATAATTTGCGTTCAATTTATATAATACAAAAGTGTTTGATATTTAGTTTTATAGCATCCGAATGCTAATTATGTTAATGTAAATATTAACAGAATATCTAAAAAAAAATCGATCACGTGGTGGGATTAGATTTTTTTCTATTTTTATAAATTTATCGTAATACAAAGGTGGCATCAATCAATCATAAATCAGTGGCAAAAATTTATGAATCTGGCTCTTACTATGAGTGTTGCTAGGTTTCATTAATTAAATGTGGTAAAAAGTTAATTATATTTTAAATGCAAATTGTAATAGTTTCGAAATTAATTATATTATTCACAAAGGTGTGTTTAGCACTTAGGGTGAATTGCATATGTTCCTGCAAGTTACAACACTAACATTTCAGCCTACGCGTTGGCAGTTACATTAGTATTGGAATATGTGAACTTATATCGATTAAACTAGCAATAATTTACATAACATAACATCCTGCTCTAGTTTTACAAGAGAACCTATTTGTAATACTTAATGTCTCCGAAACACATTATTATAATATTAGTTATATTTCCCAAACTTAAGAACACTAAATAGATATGTATATGCATAATTTATGACAATAATAAATGTCTCTGCTTGTAATATTAAAATAACTACTTTTTACTAAATGCATAGGAATGTATGAACGGTATTAAATAGGATTAAAAGGATACTTAATTTATGCGGTAAAACCGCAGGACGCCACTAGATTTTATATAAGAATACTATCTAGTTAATTAGAAATGTATCACCGTAATTTAAGTAATCGTAATTGGCAACATAGGTATATCAAAAATTCAAGAATACATTCAGAATATATTCGCAACAATAATAAAACGTATAAATTATGATTACGTACATGACATCATAATTCATATTACATCAATGGAGGTTTTATTTCCGCTTTATCGATTCAGTCTGTGAAGCACAGTCGAGCAATTAATCAGTCAGGACTTGCTATTAATGCGAATAGAAGTGTTTATACAATGGTGCTTACTATGGATTTATATATGTGAATTAATCAAATTTATTTTAGATAATCGGCATTTACTAGATATGCGTATTCAAAAATATACCTTATTGTTATACAGTTTTACTCGCTGTTTAGAGCTGAATTGTAAACAAAGTAGGTAGCTTAAAACAGGTTGCTCGGTGCTTTTTCAGCAGCTTTATTGTAAATTTCGATATCCGTTTCATACTTGCAAAAACTTTCAGATTATACTTGTCACAGGCACATCACAGGTTCCTGTATTGTATTGGAGAAAACGACATGACGTTTCTTCATACATTTTCGAATAAGTATAGCATGCATTTTTTAACGTATAATAATAATTATGTTGTGCGCTACATTTTCATTTTAATAAGTTAATACGTGTTAATACTAAACTATGATTCTGAATTCAAAATGAAAATGTTTATATTTATCACCAATAAACTTCTGTATTTAAATCGGTATTGCGTAAAATATAATGTCATTTTGCAAACATATAGTACGTTAGTTATTAAGTGACCCTACATATGTGCTGTAATTTACGTAGGTAAAGGAGGTTAGATAAGGACAGTAGTGCCTTGCACAAGTACTAAGCTCTTAAGCTCACAACTCAATACAAATTATGCAACTCTCACGTCTAGGACTTGAAGTGTTTTTAGCTAATTGCTTTAAAATCTTACAACTTTAATGGTTAATTAATGTGCGCTTTGGATTTACAGAAAATTTTACATTTATTTTTCTATAAAATACAGTCTTATATCTACTCTTACTCCGATTGAAAGTACACTTAATGAGTGTGGAAACTTTTTCTGTAAAAGATTAGGACAATGTTTATTGATTCTATGCAGTGCACAAAGTTCATCGAAAGTTGAAACTTCGTAATATTATGTTGTAAATAGTTCAACAACATATTATCATATGGCGTACGTAACACAAGTAAATAAATCGATCGATCAATAACGAGTTTAAAAGATATATTGTTTGATGACTAGTTTCTCGGCACGTACCAAGACAGGCGAGTAAAATGTAATAACTAATTCCTTTACGTAATATGCTCAAACTGGCGCGAGACTTCAAATTCAATGTAATTTCGTATTTATTAAGTGTACAAGGTTAATATACTAAATAAATAAACGGGGAAAGGAACAAGAATCATTCAATAAAACAACATTACTTAAATGTAATTACTTTAATGGGCTTACAAGTCTTCAACGAATTGGATTTTGCCCGCAACGTCGGCGGTGTTTTGTTTAGATTTAATCTTTTTTTTTACATTTACTCAAGTCTCTATTGACTAATTCAAATATCCAAAATTGCGAATTATTTGCTTGTTGTTCTACTTTTTTATATCACACAAAGATTAGCATATTATAATAATACACAACATGACATAGATACAGTCTAAGCTTTTCTATAAACACGTCAAGAACTGGGATCATCCAGATTATTCGAAGTTGATTAAATCCAGTTTTAAGGCGTTAATTACCACTTTCACTATAAGCTTCAGATGACAAAAAGGCCAAGAGCGATTACTCAATAAACCTTTTACACCTGGACATATAAGTATAGGTACAAGATTCGATCGTGAGTACGATGACAAACTGATCATTGGAACTTTGAACGGAAGGTCAACTGAGCTTTTATAAAAGCATTGAATTAACATTTATTTTTTAAAAAAGATTTAACGTTCTAAAAATATTTGATACTTAAAATTTGATTTGCTTGTTCAGATTAAATCTCATAAAGCTCTGTACCTACTATTTTAAAAGTCATAAAAACCAAATCATTGTTTTCGCTTTTGCGTATGTGTTATATTAGTATTCATTATACCTACATTAGTAAGCCTTTCCCTCATGCGAATTTCTTCACAATCCTCTAGCATTGCCTTTGAAGCAATATCTTTGTTCCATGACGGCTACATAGTATTCAAATGTCACGGAACTAGACATTATAATAGGTCAAACTAGCTGTTTATGAGTGTCAGTAGGGCACTACCTAGAGTTGATCGAAGTGAATCACGTTATTGTCACCAAGTAATTAATAACAATAGTAGATATGAGCAAAATCTAAGTTGCTTAGTTTAAGTACAGAACAATTGAAATGCCTCTGAAAGACTACTAACTCGGTTACTATTATGTTTTCGTAATTGTGACCCAAGTAGGTATCCATTGTCGGTGCCCCTTGATCAAAATGACATTTTAAAGGCGAGGATATATGTATACGCCTTGTCATTATTCCGTTACGCCTATATTGTCAAAGGTGAATTGAAAGCACAGGGTCAAAGTTTATGCTTAGGCTTCCTATAAAATGAATTGGTTTTAAATCTGTTTAAACTTACACGTATTCGGGGTATATTCCTATTAAAATAACTTTCCTATAATTTTAATATAAAATTCATTACGATCTTTTTATAATTTATCGATCACAACTCTATGTAATATGTTTATAGTTGTCCGAACTTAGTTGTTCTGAAACATTTTGCAGACAAAGTTTTATGTAATTTATAGGTAATAAAAAGCTGCACGTTTTTGCCTAGTTGCACTTTCAAAATTTATTCAAACACTTAACACTATCAGTACCTAGATGTTAGAAGGGTATTTATCTCGAATCGAAAAGTGGTTGTATCAGACTGATTAATCTTGTTAAGTAATCATATAATCTATAATCTGCATAGTGAGTAATTCATATGCGTATTACGTACGTGCCTCTTGCGACTTCAATTTAATTTGGTCCAGAAATAGTTGCATTTTGACAGTTCTTCGGAGTCTGTATGGCGCATGCCTTGTCAAATAGCCTCAAGGTACGTAAAAGTGTAAGTATAAGATGTTGAATATGTGTAACACTTCTAATGCTTTTTGTAAGTATAGAAGTATATTATATGTAGTGCAGTGCCTGGAGCATTCAAAACCGTATAACCTCGGATTAGAGTTATAGTGAATGAATTAATATGATCGATGTGGGATATTGTTTTTTAAACTATAAATTGCAATGTTTACCCAAATTTTTTTTGTGCACTCCATTGTTTCGTTGTTTAAAAAAAATGTTATGAAAAATTAATGTTTGACCATATATTTTCACTTTAAACAGTATTCCTTTTTTTATTCGAGTCGACATATTATAGGAATATTTTTCAAAGATACCTGTGTATAAAAATAGCAGTAGGGATCTCGAACAGATAGAAAAACGTGGAGGGGAGAGCGGAGCCACAACTGCTATGTACAATGGAATTTCTCGGACGGTTTAATTATAAATTAAACGTACTCTATTGAGTACATTAAAAAAATAAGGTAATTAATTACGACTAATGAAAAGAAAAAAAAATATTAGTCCAAATCTGTTTATTTAAATATATTACAATTACCTACATTGTTGCCTACATCAAATATTTAGTTGAAATGATAATATCATCGTGAAAGCGTTCTATTAGTCGTTTTTTAATAGTTTTTTCTACCGGGATATGCTCTGTAGTGATGACGTTTTTCAACTTTTGCATGGTAAATTGGCAATCATCATTCTCTTCTATGTACTACTGTAGGTACTTGTATATTTGCTCCATTGCTGTATCTACTTAGATTAATTTTCTTTTCAACATTACTGAGGTGAATTGAATTTTTCAGCAAATTATAATAATCCGAATGATATTTTGCTGCAAGTGTCTCTAAGTCGGTTATACCAGAAATCCTTTTCTGGATATCTCGATAATAATCGGTTTTCTGGACGGCTATAAAATTCGTGATGGATTCATTCAAAGTTGAAGTGTTGATGTATGAAATCTGACTACACCGGCATTTTTTTGTATGGAGATACTACAAAGTACAAAGACCTCGTCTACTCGAGAGAATGCCGCAATTTGGACGAATTAACTCGGAAATTGAGAGTAGCAGAAGAAACCATTTAATATAATAAGAGGGTATTCAGACGTTTAAAAGACAACTTTTTCCGGTGATGTTGCACTTGCAGTGAGCAACAGGGGGGGTCATTTTGAAAATTTATTGTAATTAAACACATTGGTTTTATTTTGTTTGCATTAAAATTTTGCACTTACCAGTTTTAGATTTCAATTTTTCGATTGAAGCCTTATGAATAATAAAATGAAATTTTCAGGGTAGCTACCTCATAGATAGAGTAAGTTTTTAAAAAGCTAAACGGATATTTTTTATGTGATTTTATTTTTTACGGGCCCTTGAAGTTATGAACATACTGGGTAATTTTATCTTTCTTGGCATTAAATTCTTTTTTTTTATTCCATTCGAAGATCTAACGATAGTAAATGTTACTATACTGAATTGGCCTATCTTTCAGCTTAGCACACAAAAAAATCAAGCATTTACCGCCATAATTCACGTCACCATAAATCAAAATCTCTACGTACTCGGCGATAGGTGAAAATTTGAAAAAAACGCCATAACTCCGAAAATACGAAAAATCGCATAATATACATGGGGGTGATTCGGATAGCCCTTTATGTCCTCTACCTCCCAGCTTCAGTATATCACTACTTCTTAGGACACCCTGCATGGTCAAACATGAATTTTTCACAATAATTTGTTTAAACAATGAAACAATGGAGTGCACAAAAAAAAATTGGGTAAACATTGCAATTTATAGTTTAAAAAACAATATCCCACATCGATCATATTAATTCATTCACTATAACTCTAATCCGAGGTGAAGACCCCCAGGCACTCTGTTAATGGGTTTGTAATATTTTATTTTCAAGTAATGATTGCTTTTTGATCTGGCTATCATCCGAAACAAAACTACTTTTAGCAATTTACCAGTAACTGTTAGTTGATTTGTATAAATGTTTTAAAACAAAATAAATTGTATTTTTATAGCACTTGAGCCATATTTCGTAAATTAATACTCAATCTATAATTTACTAGCTAAACAATTTCCCTAGAGTAGGGACGGAATCGAATATTTCCTTATCTCTGTACCATATAAGGTTGGGTTCAAATAGTGAATTACAATACTGGCTGAACTGTTGTATTATATGGTATTATAAATTATATTTTAGGTTAAAACGTGCAGCTTGCTTGAACGTAGTCACAAGTGCGTTGTTTTCGGGTCACAAGGAAATACCAGTCCTTTTTATCTCAGTGCTATAAGTACCAATATCCGACTTAGATACTTTTAATGACACTAACATATTTTTTATAAAATATTCATCTATGTTATGTATTTTTGGACTGTAATTGCTAGTAGTTATTGCGTTATAAGGAAAGGAAATCGCAAAAAATATCCCCAGCTGAACGCCTCTACGGTATTTAAGTCCTAGAGGTCTTGCTTTTAATACCAACCTTGCTCTGATACACAATAGACATTGAGCAAAATGTTGTTGTCTTGCCTCTGAACATCTTAATATTTCTGTACATTATCCTGTACCAAGGATACTTAAATAACTCTTTATTTTTAAATTACTTGTAAAAGCACTGATGCTCACCCTCTGAAGAATAAAAACAACAATTAAATTAGTGTGTTACTCCTATCGTTATAACATTATTGATTTGGATAACTTTACAAACAGAATCGTAAAATAATGAAAATACACACTAATTTCATTAGCATCTATGAATTATTTTCTCGCGTAAAGGATTTCTAACTGTAAAGGGAAAAAAATATGTTGGTTTTAAGTTTGTTATGATGATTTTTGAAATAGTTTCTGCGAATAAAGCGCATCACACACGGTGAAGATACTATAATATTTTATGTTAAGATTCTCTAATATAAAATATTACAGTATCTTAAGGTATCCAGTATCAGCGTTCTGACCATCATTTTTCTTTTTGTCATTGCGTAGGTACTAAGACCCCTGTAGAACCGACATCCTGTTACAAATGACCCGAAATTTTGTGTCAGTATCTCCCGGCCTATAAATGGCTTATCGCTTGGTATTTTAAGATATTGAAGGTAAAATATATATTATCTTCGTCGTGTGTTATCGATCATAGGATTTGTATGGTGAGCGATAATCGGAAATATGCTCTAAGATAATATATATTTTACATTATCTTCACCGTGTGTGATGCGCTTTAGTAAGATAGAGTATGTATATGAAATATTATGTCCATATATATCTTATCCTTCCGCAAAGGACAGATGCATTTGTAAGTTACTTTTACTCAGTTTTGACCCCAACTACTGAATGTGACCAGCCTTCTGTGCTCGGTTTTTTGAACCTTTCTATATAAACTTAATCTTCTTTATATATAAAAATGAATCGCAAAATGTGTTGGTAAGCGCATAACTCGAGAACGGCTGAACCGATTTCGATAATTCTTTTTTTATTATATTCCTTGAAGTACGAGGATGGTTATTATGTAGAGAAAACGTGAATATGTACCACGGGCGAAGCCGGGGCGGATCTCGTGTCACAATGTTTGTCCTCAATGGACTCCTAAACCACTTAACCGATTAAAATAAAATTCGCACACCATGTGCAGTTCGATACAACTTGAGAGATAGGATAGTTTAAACATGTAGGTACCACGGGCGAAGCCGGGGTGGACCCCTAGTCTTCTTTATGTATATCTTTCTAAAATAAAACATGACACATGTGCATAGCTATAAAATTCTTCGTAATTGAATATCTATTAGAAATTGGTGTGCAATAAAGTCCTTGTAAAAACAAGATTAATCTCATGTTTAATTAGTAGATACACTTTTTATTACTTCGTTTTGAAATATTATGAAATATTTATACATGTATTAAATATTGTATTAAAAGTAAGTGTCGTAAATTCTAATGGTTTTTTCAATCTCTTAATAGATTAATTATTAATTAACCATTAATAATTAATCAATTAATCGGGCACCAAGCTTTTATTAGGTACATGGTGCTGTGATGGAGCGGGGATTTAGTCCATCGTCCGGAGAGATGTAGTGGCGTGAGACGTGTTCCGCTCACGCCGCCCCATGAGGTTAGAGCTGGTTGGCTCACAATTTGTTTTGGCCCGGCGACGGGCAGCCGCT
Organism: Colias behrii; assembly: GCA_029959065.1. Classification (NCBI taxonomy): domain Eukaryota; kingdom Metazoa; phylum Arthropoda; class Insecta; order Lepidoptera; family Pieridae; genus Colias; species Colias behrii. The sequence continues at coordinate 4,830,820 of JARWMC010000006.1, read as the reverse complement.
GACGGGGTCACGGAAGAATTCTACCATACCCGTGGCCCCGTCGTTGATGCGGCTTGACGGAACACAGTGGGGTTTTGGTCGGTAGGAATCCGACATAACCCACGGCCCCTTCCCCGGAGGCCGTGGGTATCTATGCAAGATTTCCCCACTTAAAAAAAAAAAAAAGGTACATGGTGCTAGTATTCATTGAAATTGTGTTTATGACTAAGACCACAACTAAGACTTTTAACTACCAAACTATTTAGTAATCTGTGCTTATGCTTGACTTAGCATGAAGCAGTTGCACCCATAAGAAGATTTATGTTACCTCGTTACAAAATTTACAATATTATGGAAAATATTTTTTAGCAGGAATTAAAATTTAATAGGCGTCATTTTGTCTTGCGGGCTTGAGCGCGATTATCCGACATCGATTACATCTACTATATAAAAATAAATCGGGTTTTCCTTCCAGCCCCCCTAGTCAAGTGGCTTTCTGTTAGCGTAGCGTTCAATAGAATAGACTACGAATGTATGAGATTGACGTAGGCTGTAGATAAGCTTACAGCCTACGTCAATCTCATACATTCGTAGTCTAGTCTATTCGTAGTCTATTCTATTGAACGCTACGTCTTCTGTTAGCGTATCTACAGTCTACAGCCTACGTCAATCTCATACATTCGTAGTCTATTCTATTGAACGCTACGCTAACAGAAAGCCACTTGACTAGGGGGGCTGACGCTATAACTCCAGAATGCACGAAACCGATATCCACGGTTTTGCATTCGTTGGAAAGGTCTCGGGCTCCATGAGGTTTATAGCAAAGAAAAGGTGTCTCTGGTGGCGAAACGGAGTTCGCCCGGTTTGCTAGTTTTTTATAGAAAGTTCTTTCATTTATTATTTCTGTCCTTTACAATCACGCCATCTATTGAAATAAATACAAATTACTATGCTGTACATTTACGCCAAAGTGAAACAGTGAAAGGCATATGCACCTAACAATCTGCACCAAGGTCTGCACATATCATTCGCATAAAAGTTCTTTATCATAAACATAGATGATAGGATATTAAGTATCTCCACTTCTATTTAATAGATTAAAAAAAAAAACAAAAACTTTAAAAAAGGTACTAATAAATAATATATAAAAAGGACTTGGTCGTATTAAAAAATAAAAGACAATATTTTGTTTTTTTCAACGCTTTTAATAAAAAGCCTTTGCAACTTTGTAAATTTGAAATAGCTAATAATTTCTTTTTGATACTCGAGGTCAAATAAAAAGTTGGCGGAGTCGATATTCTTAATGGGCGTAACCATGATGTCGATCATGATGATGATAATGTGGATGAACAGACTTGTAGTGGACATTAGCGCGGAAACTGCAGACAAAAGCATTATGTTTAAAAATTGAACTGTAGTTGAATGTAAATTAAGAAAACATTTTTAATCTTTGTCGTGTTCGATAAATCGTTAATTATATAGATAAAAGTACCTAAAAGCTATATAAGCCCGACTAATTGAGAAATTAGGAAATTATAAGTATATTTTGTTCGATTAAAATTATTTTAATTTTTAATCAATTCGCGTCCCATATTGTACATGCTATCGCCCAGCAAGTTGTTAAAAGTTTTAACATATATGATTTAATTGTCATTTTCTAATAAATTTAAACAATAATAATTACCCATGGTGATCATCAGCCTTGTAGTCCACGTGACGGACATGGCCGTCAGGTTGCAGAAGGTGGTAGTTACCAACGACTTGGTCTCCGTGGCGGGTCTCATGCTGACCCTTGACGTCACCGGTGTGAGGGTCGTGCACGGAGTAGGAGAAACTGTACTCCGGGAATGCATGCTGAAAATTGAAATTTTATTTCAAGTCTTTGCCATTGCTAAGATGTAAATGTCAAATGAACTCGTATATCGTTATTGTATCGGAGAAGGTATATACAAATTTATTTGATAAAATTTAACTTACGTGTTCCTTATGTTCATGAACATTATGGGCGGGCTCATGATGGCCATGGGCCAAATGTCCGACATTGTGTCCATGATTGTCATGATGTAGATTATCAACGCGATGAACGTGATGAACAGGCGCGTGGTGGTAACCATGATGTTCATGACGAAGAGGTCCGTAGTAGCCGTGGTGTCCGTGATGAACGGGCGTGTGATGATGGCCATAGTTGTATCCGTGGTTATATCCATGAAGCAAATGAGAGTATCCGTGGCGCAGGGGAACGTAGTGGCCGTGATAGCCATGTCCGTGACCGTGATAACCATGATTCAAATGACCGTGGTAGCCGAGGTGTCCCAGGTAGCCGTGGTGGCCGTGATGGCTCACGTAACCGTGGTGGCCCAGGTATCCGTGATGTCCGTAGTGACCCAAATGTCCCAGATGACCTAAGTTGTATCCATGGTATCCATGGTTGTAATTATGGCCATAGTTGTGACCGTGGTGACTACCATGGCTCAGATAATGACCATAGTTGCCATGAGACAGATGTGGATAACTGTAGTATCCATAACGTTGGGCGTACGGATAGAGGCCGTGGTGCCCGAGACCGTGAGAATGAGTGTCTAAAACTGCATTACTCTGTACTCCTATAGCCAGGAGGCAGAGAGCGGTTATCTGAAAATAGAAATTTTGAGAAATAAATTAAACTTGCAAAATTTTCATATCCTGGTTATGATATAAGGTTCTATTCAAATAACTTCGGGGTAAAAAGAAAAGCATGAAATCCGTCTTCACTTAGACATCCGTCACACTGTCACAATGAATTCAGTTTTATTAAATTATATAGTTATTTAGTTGCATTGCGCAAATCTGCACGAATAATCTTTAAATAAAATATAATAAAACAAACCTGTAACCACATGTCTGTTAATAGCGCTGAAACTTGAAACACTATAATGCACTCTCTGAAATCAGGCGATCTTTATACTGATGCATCTACTGCAAAAATTAGTGTTTTATATGTGTTAATAAAGACACTTACTGAATTATATCCTGCCTGAAGAGAATTTATCATAACGAGTTTAATTCGTGAAACGTTGATGAGTTTCCTTTGCTACCGTCAAGGGCGGGCGTTATGTTTCTAAACACGCATTGTTAAACTGGTCATTAATTAATTATTGATATAATTATTGACACGAGTCTCGCTAACGTGTTCCTAATATTATTTATTGCTTATCTAAGGTTAAACACAATTTCTGTTATAACAGATTTAGTATAAATTAGTAGGAAAATTGTGTCAATGTGATTTGAAATGTTATTTTAAGATCTAACGTAGTATTAAGTCTGATATACATATTAGTACACACGAAAGAAATTAGTTTATAGAATTTCTTTTTGTTGTTATCAATTGGATCAATAAGGTTCAATCATTCAAAATTCTTAAATAACTGTACTCCTCAAAGTTAAAAATAAAACACAGTTTAAGTAGGTATCTTTTAAAGCAGAGAAGTGAAGATTTTTGTATATCTGTATCCAGAAAAAAGACATGGCATTAATGTAATTAGGGTCTGTGATTAGAAACAGCTATCATTATTATTATCTCTAAGGGTTCAATGAGTGAGCTAGAGAAAGTAGGTACATCATTATGTCTTATGTCTAAATTGATTTGTGCTTAGTTATAAGTATAATTATTATATCAAAGATAATATTTTTCCCATTTTAATTTACATTCTTTTGTCAATATTTAACATCATGTTTAGCCTAGATAAAAATGAAATAGAGCTCGGATTTTCCATGTGAATGGATATATTTCTAAGTGTTAGAATTAATATTGCAGATATTTCTTATGAGTAATACATAATATGATTTCAGTTTGAATTGTATTATTTATTTACTTTTATTATAATACCGTATAGTAGACACAAAAATTTAAATCTCTCTAAAAGGCCGTGGAGTTGGACGTATGTGACCAGATAGGATCGGATGTGAATAGTGATACAATAAAATAAAAATTGACACATTTAATAAATTTATTTATAATATTTTACATAAAAATTATAATCTATTGTTACATTGGAAATTAATTGACATTTTATTCTTTATTAAACTTTATATTACTGTACTTCATCAATATAACTTCCGTTATGGCGTCTGTACTCAGGGAGTATATATGGTGGAGGAACTCTTTTTAATGGCATCAAAGTGCCGACGGTATAAAATGAACCATACTCTAACTTAGGCTTATTGGGCTCTTCGTCTTGTTTCATACTTTCTTGGGGAGGATTAATACCATATTCAAGGTTTCCAGGATTATTTTCAATCTGTCCACTATATTCTAAAGTATAATCTGATGGTACTGCTATATTATCTACTGTTGCTATATTTCTGTGAGAACATTGTATCTGCAGATTGTTACTATTAACAGTATATGCGATATTTTCATTATAAATATTTTCATCACCATCATTGCCTAATACAGGATGTTGTTGTACACGTAAATCTACTATAGATGCAGCATTTCTCATATATTTCGGCCTATTTAAACTTCTTATATCAATTTCTGGTTCTTTATTATTGTTATTATAACTGCTCTCAGGTCGTGCAATATTGCCGTCATTATTCATTTCATAACCTTTGTTTGTTAATTCATAGTATATTGGTTCAAACAATTCTTTAACTGGATTCACATTCTTTAAAAAATCTGCAACGTACTTTTTATTAGAAAAAATAACTTGGATTATACGTTTTAGGTATGCAATATAATTATTGTCCTCAGCTTCAGGAACATTTCCTTTTAAATTTTGCCTGTAACCATTATTTCGAGGTTGCTGATTTCTATAATTATTGGTTCTACGTTCATGTTGTGGGTAATTTGAAGGGTTGCGATCGTAATTCTTCGATAGCAAATTTCTATCCTTATTTGTACTAGGGCCAACTCTGCCGAGCGTTTTAGAATCTTTATATCTATTACTATCGGGCGATCCGTTATAATTATTTTTTTCAACTTCTTCACGGGATTTGTAAACGACCGCAGGCACGAAAACTTCTTCGGACAAATTTTCTGGTTCCTTTAAACGTTTGTTATCATATTGTCGGTAATCAAGGTCTTCAGAAACAGGATGTTGCGCTTTTGATTTTATACTATTTTTTACTTCTTCACGAGGTTTATAAACAACTGCAGGCACGTAAACTTCTTCGGACAAATTTTCAGGTTCCTTTAAACGTTTGTTATCATGTTGTCGATAATCAATGTCTTCAGAAACAGAATGTTGCGCTTTTGATTTTATATTATTTTTTACTTCTTCACGAGGTTTATAAAAAACCTCAGGCACGTAAACTTCTTTGGACAAATCTTCTGGTTCCTTAAAACGTTTGTTATCATATTGTCGATAATCAATATCTTTAGAAACAGGATGTAGCGGTTTTATATTATATGATTTTATATTATCTTCAAAACGTGTATAGCTGTTACTTACAGGTAACTCTTGTCCAGTTTTAAAAGGATGTTGATTACTATTATTAGTTTCATCAATATCATCTTCCATGTTCGCGTTATTTTTCTTTTTTAAAAGTACTTCTTGCACAACATCTTTGAAATGTATACCACTTTGTTTTGCGTTATTGTTAGAAATAATATTTGCCACATCTTTAAAATGTAAACCACTTCGGTGTGCGTTATTGTTAGATCTCATATTCCCATTACTTAATTCAGTCTTCTCAGCACCATTCGGGTAGTTGTTATTATTAGGTAAATTTATTATTTTGATTGGTTGTATCTGGTCGTGATAGAAATCACGTTGTGTATTGAATAACGCATCCGTAACTCTGTGTTCTTTATGAAATATATTGCTTTTTTTTGGAAAAAATAACGGTCCAGGATAATTTGCTAGATTTGGAACTATTTCGCTGTGTGGTAAAATGTTATTATTTGATTGAATTGAACCACCGCTTAAGTAGCTGTTATCATTAAGACCATAGTTGTTATATATATAACTTGGATTTATATTATTCTGGTTATTTTCATTATTAGCCCAGTATGGTATGTTGATTGGAGGTGATCTGTAAAATTTGAAATGTATTGGAAACATTAATATGTTTATTGTGCAGGAAATTGAGAAGTCAGGATTACTATTTATTTAATCATTAATAAGTAAAATACATACACGTGATCCACGTCAACGTTCCATTTGTTCTGTAAAAGTTAGAAGGAGGTTATCTTTAAACTACGATGGAATAGTTTTTCTGGTCATTAATTTAGAGATATATAATGGCCAAGTAAAAGAGTAAAATTGATTAAAAATAAACTTACTGTTATATCACGATTATAATTTAGCAATAATCCGTCGGTTACATCCTCTGTGTTGTAATTATTACCATACGCATTTAGTTCCGTATCACTGGCAATACCCCTTGTTACTATGGCAGCAAAAATCAAGAACTGAAAGACGATTCAACAGCATTAATAATTAAAACACATTATTATTATTTATAATATTTTTTTAGCACGTGTCTTACTTGAAACATGATTCAGAAGTATATTGCATGTTCGATTCACTGATAATGTGTGTATTAAGAACGGTAATACTACGTAAGATGATAAACGATCTCAATTACTTATTACAAAAAAATATCTGCCACAATCTCAAGCATAATTGTTATGTTAAACGTTAAATCGCGTGAACAAAATAGATACTTAATTAGGAATAATTAGCATAACTTAAGTGAAGAGGTACCTAACGTAGTATTACAATGTACAGATATCTGTGTACAAATATGGAAACTGAATTTCTCTATCAGTCTTATTATATCCGTTTGCTCATAATATGGATAATTATTCAATCAGATTTTTAATTGGCTTAATTTTTATAATGAGGAATAAAAATATGTATCTAATATATAATTTATATATACTTAATGAACTTATCCTCATGAACGTTAAACATTATCTGAGTGATAGGGAAATTCTACCTCGTTATTTTTTTAATATTTATGCTTTTCAGTTTTTATTCCCAGAACTATACCTACTCATAGTTCGATATCTTTTCTCTATTTGATCATTTTAAGAAATAAATAACTACCTTGTAACACTATAATGACATAATATAATATTATCTATTATCACATAAATTGTGAAAAATTAATGTTGAAAATAAAACATAATATAAGTATGTATTTTTAAATTTTAATGCAACAATTTTTAAAAAAACAAGTGATACAAATATATAGAAATAAAATATCAAATTTAATAATTAGTGTTAACATTAAAGCAGGCCGGAAAGATATCGTTCAGTCAAGATTTATTCATCTAATAATAATTCTCGTATCCTCTATACGAGTCGTAACTGCCATATGGATTGTAATAGTTGTATGGTTCGACTTCAGGTTCTTTAACAGGAATGTAGTCTCTTTCAGGGTAGCTGTATCCATAGTTGTGTTCATAGCTATTTTCATATTTCCGTTCCGCATAAGGATAATGACTGTATGATTCTTTTACGGGTGAATAATGACTGATTCCGTAGTTTGGTGTGGCGTAGTTTCTTTCTACATATGGAGTGTGATGAACAGGAGGTACATAGGGTTTAGGCACGACAGGAACGTGACTGTCATGATACTGTTCAGCTCTTGAATAGCCACTGTGTCCAACGCCGTGGTTCAAGTAATTGACTTCTACTTTAGGAACTACATATGGAGTGGGTGGATGGTATGGGATGTATTCATGTCTGTCGCGGTGATCGTGCCTGTCACGGTGGTGGCGGTCGTCGTGGCCTCTATGTCTGTGCCTGTAACATAAAATTGTGTTATCAAACGAGTTTCTACCACTCTGCTCGTTTTTATTTATAGGCGCGATTTAATTTTGGAATATTAAAGTTGAAGAATTTACATCGGATGCTAAAAGACATATCCTTTTAGCATCTTAAAACTACGAATTTAACGAATTCTACGAATTTGTTAAACTTACGAATGGTGACGGTCACGATCATGATGGTGTCTATCATGTCTATTCTGTAAATAAAACATTAAATACATTAATAAGATTTGCGGCGAATAAACTGAATCAATTAATATGCTTACGTAGTTCACATACAAAAAGGAGTTTGCAGTAAGCAATGTCACGTTTAAGCCAAATATTGTATCAGTGACAAATGACGATTGTATGAGATTTCGAATATCTCTAGTTTTGATTTTTATTTGAAATACATACATCTCTCCTGTCGTGATAAGGGTATGGTTCATAATGTCTTATGTAGTCTGTGCTCTCATAGTTTTGAGACAGTTGTGCAACTTGTTCCTCGGCGCTTACAACCCCTGCTACGACTACAGCGGTGAAGAGAAGTAACTGAAATGGTATTAAATATATGTCTTATGAAATTTAACAATGAAGAATCGAGTTTAATTAAAAAGAACAAGGCCCATCAATCTTCCTCTATTTAAAATACATACCTATATGTTTGGCGATACAAGTAGTAAGATAAAAATAGTCAACAATATTTTGCACGAAAAAAGGATATTACTCGATTGATTGGAACATTGAAGACGACTTACCTTAATCATGTTGAACGTTTACTGATTGAGCCTCTATTACGCAAAATAATAGATTATCGGTATCTTAAATAGGCATATAAAGATCAGTTTCAACTATTAGCTTTAATGATTTGCGTGCACATCCCGGAAATAATGTATTAATTTATAATGGCCAAATGACTTAAAAATATAACATAACATTAAACATATCTACGCATTACAATTTTCATGTAAATTTATAATGTCATTATTTCGATTTATCTGTATGTACTGTGGCAAATGCATATATTAAAAAGAAAAATACATACCTACATTTAAGTAACAATTGGTTACCTACTGTTTATTCGTACTGCTTTTCTTGTTCATAATACCTCCAGTACCCACATAATAAAGACCTTATAAAATAAAATTTTTGCTTAAAACACCTATGCGAAGAGGGAAATTCACATATAGAAACATAATATAGAAAAATAGCCTAGCTACATTTAAAGCGCCTTTTTTTTTATAGTGGGGTAATCTTCCAAAGATACCCACGGCCCCCGGGGAAGGAGCCGTGGGTTATGCCGGATTCTTACCGACTAAAACCCCACTGTGTTCCGTCGAGCCGCGGGGGATGGGGCCGCGGGTATTTGTTAGGATTCTTCCGCGACACATTTTAAGCGCCTGCTCATAATATCGCAGTACAGTGGACAAAAAGCTAAAGGAGGTATGAAATTTGGAGGCGCACTTGAATCTCGGCACTATACATGTGTTTTATATACATATTTTATTTTTATAAGACATTTTTTTTTGTACCCATAGATAGCTTGTTGCAAAAATGAGGGACTATTTTTTTTTCAACAATCATCACCGTTATTACGTTAAAGTTAATAAATACATTTGTATTATGAAGGGGACTTTTTGATAAAGATTGAAAAACTTCATAAAAATTCATTGGATGTCTTTTCATGATTCTTAAATTAAGTCTGTCTTAAATATTTGTTGCTTACTCTACGAAACATAGGTACTGCAGCTCCAGTTCTTGTACCTACATACAAAAGAAAAAACCATTTAGCGCTAATTATTTATTCTCATTTGATTGCTTTTACATACTTAATTAAAAAAATTCATTTCAGAGGTGTTCGCGATATTGTAATACTTTATGATAAAAATTTATAAATGATGCTGTACATGGATATGGTGATGAGGTGATGAATGATGGACAACCGCATTAAACCTGAAAAAATAATAAAAAATAAATAAAACAAAAGTTTGACAAGTAACATGGTGGTGAAATTAATTTTTATTGAAAGAACCGCCGAAAAGGTGTTCGAAGGAAATAATTTAGATGGAATAAAATACCCAAGTATGTAGGGATTTAAAAAACAATAGATTTTAAATATGAATCAGTAGATTCATATTTAAAATCAAATTTATTATGTTAAAGTTCCATTCGATTACCTATTAAGATTCGATGGCCAATATGATATTAGCATGTGCCATGTAGCACATCAAATCGAAATCATTACTCTTGATATTTATAAACGATTGATTAAAGATTAATCCTTGATTTATTGCCTATTTTAAACAAAGAAATATTTCATTACAAATTCGATATGGCTCGTCAGTTGAGGTGAGTTGACGACAAGGCTCATTTGTTTATGTTACCGTCTAATATATTTCTCAATGTAATTTACTGTTCTCGTACATTTAGAATATTCGAAGCCCTTCGAAGGAGGATTTGAAATATTTATTCACTTCAGCCCGCGACTTTGCTTGCGTTTTTACCGGATAAAAGATTTCTTAGATATTTTTGGGTAGACAAAGCAACAAATTAGAGAAACAAAAACATACAAATATTTACTAATAGCAGACTAGTAATAACAGTATAAATACGGGTATTTTTATAATTAACGATTACAAGAACAATTATTTTACAATTATCTTATTTGTTTCCATTATTCAACGTGCTACTATAAACTAAGAGGAATATATACCTACTCTTCGCATTTATTAGACTTCTTATGAGTACAAAATCTTTATAAATATTATGTGCTATGCCTTACCCGGTATGGTCGTCAGCTTTGTACTCCACCTTCCTGGTCCTGCCGTCGGGTTCCACGAGCTCATAGCCTCCTTGGACGAGGTCCCCATGGCGGAACTCATGCTGAGACTTCACATCTCCCGTGTGATGGTCGTGCACTGAGTATACAAACTTGTACTCTGGGAAGGCCTAAGACAACATAATATACCTATGTATAAACCTTATTTTATAATTAATGTGAATAAAAGTTGGCAAAATTGGGTTCAATTAAAGTAACGCTTAATCTATGGTTGAATGAAGAAGTATTTGATTTTGAGTTAAAATTCTCACAAACACTGAATGCTGATTATGTACATTAACATAACATTAACATTAATATATTAACATTATATTATTCCTAGTTTCACATTCAATGAATGAATATGTACATTTAAAACTGAGTTGTAATAGATACTATATCATTTAAAAGATTCTATTCACAGCAATCATTATCAAACCTAGGTAATTGTTGACTTTGATCTTAATAATACATGACAGAAAATGTTAACAGTTATACAGAAGTTAATTAAATAACGTTTAATATATTTCGCACAATAAAGAGGTTTAAACTTACGTAATGATCATGATGAATTTGATGTGGCACATGTGGAATATGATGAGGTATGTGATGATGAACGGGAATCGGGTGATGGATTGGTATGGGATGATGAATTGGTATCGGGTGATGAGGTCCGTCATGCTTCACTATCTCTTGGTGGGATATCGCTGGTGGGATGTGATGATGTGGGTGATGATGATGAAGAGGAAACAGCGCGTCACATGCTGACAGGATTGCACAGAATGCTAGTAACTGAAATAAAAACAGATATTATATGATAGGTATGAATTAGTTTTTCGGGTGGTGATAAACAAGATCTTTGAAATCTTATGGAGTCTTAAATAGATCGATGAATTTGACGGTTAACTCTTCTCAATTTTCGGAAGATATCCTTGAGAGTTGAATTAGGATTATAAGACACAAGAAATAGAAATTTCACTTACCCTATACATTTTGTACTTTGTACTAATAAATTAAATTTAACAGTCGTAATTTCCAATCCTATGAGATCGGGGACATGAGTGACGGAATTAGCTAACTTTATTAGCTTATATACAAGTTAGAATTGTGGGAATTATTGGAGCAAAAATCTATTGATTAATTTCTCAGAGTTTGTTTATAAGAATATCGTAACGTGTTGGTAATAGCACTAATTGAACTATTATCACGTTTTCACACCCTAATCCTGTGAAGTGCGAAGATAAAATATAGATAGTTATTGAAAAGTGATGTTCGGTTTTTTGCTATATTAGTTTTATTAGGATATATTGGTCCATATACTTATTACTAGTCATTACATACTTGCGTATAATGGAAGCATATTAGTAGGACCTATGTTTTCTTTTTTTTTCATGATAAACAATATCGCATCCATTATTTAAATAATTAAATCATAGTCTCTTAGTTATTGCTTTTATATTGAAAGAGAGAAAGCACATTTATGGTACCTACCATTATAACATCCTAGCCTACTTAGTACTTAAATTAGTTTACAGATATTATGACAGAATTTCCATGTGAGTATGATTATGGGAACTAATATGAAATTAACAATACGGACAATACAATAATTATGAAATCAGCTCAGTGCAAAAGTATGTAAAAAGGTTGTCTATAATATGTAGGTATTCTTAGTAATGTTATCAACTGTATTACCAATTTTTATTGTTTATAGACGAAATTCATCAATTTTAATTCTTGTGTTTGATTTTGAACGCGAATGATACATTAACAAACTAAAGACTTGAACGGATTTTAAACACGATTAATTATTTATTATCCTTTTATTTAACCACATTCGTTGTTAGGTGTCCGAAACGTAGGGATAAAATATAATACATATTATAATGAATAAATCGCATTTAAAATCCGTTAGTCTTAAATCTCTTCTGCCAACTTTGTATGATAAAGGGTTCAAGTTTCAGATGATATGAAAAAAATATCAAATACTTTTTAATTTTTATATATTTTTGACATATATTACAACTGTACATTTTGTGTTACACAAAGGTAAATTGGTTGTTATACATAGTAAAATCTCCTGTGAACCAGCAACAATGTTAATAACAGTTGTGCCATAACGAACCTCGAAAAAGCGTGTTATGAGCGCGAATAAACTAAACAATTGAAATTACATAGTATCATGGGACGCAAGGGACCGTATACATTCGGTGTGTCTATTACTTACCTCGATGATGTTGTTTACACATCACTTATACATATTGAGTCATGATGTTTATGTAAAATGCTAACGCAATTTTGTTAAGGACGTATTTAGAATGTTATAATTATATAATAATTATTATGTTGTCGTTTAATTACTGGATAAATAAACATAAAAAACTATGAAAAAATAACATATCTAATGACAAGGTAGTTTTGGTCGCGGCCGTCTACGATCAAAAGGTCGACATTAGAAACTAGATGAGCGTGCAAAATCCGAATCCATTTTTTAATTTACATGCATATTAGGTACCTATCTACATCCCTACAGCTTTATCCGGTGATGAAAAATATCCCGAATGTAGAAACAATTCAGAGTGTGTCTTTGTCATTTCGCAAATATAAGGTATAAAAATAAAATTAAAAAAGTGCCATGTCGCATTTTTCTGGGAGCTAAGTACGAACATCAAAACCAGTTCAATGAAAATGTAGCTTTATGTTAGGTATTGAGGTAGTGCAATAGTAAGTTTTTTCAAGGCTTTTATAATCTTGATTAAACTTTAAACTTGACAACTCTTCTAAAGCTCTATAGAAGCAATTATGATTTGTTAAGTATCAATAGCTTGTAATTTAACCGATATATTGATGAACGATTGACATAATACGATTAGTAACGTTATAGTACGTTCATAACAATTAACAACATACTATAATTTCAGATTTCTTAACATACATTATAAATTATTGTAGTATTGACTTTTGACATTAATTTAACAAAACAATTACATTAGGTGGTGTCATTTTGTATGCAATAATAACATTTTATTTGATAATGATGTTTTATGAATAAAAAAACAGCATATATCCATTTGAATTGTATTTTAATTCCACCAATAATGACATAAAATATTGCAAAACATAACCTGCACCGCGCTTAGGAAATTGGTAGCAATTTGTTTCTTGACAATTTTGCACATAATGGGACACATGTTTGTGCGACCGGGGGACGCATACTTGTATCTTGTATAATAATTGCGTTTAAATTGGCCTTTATGTGTCGAGAAATTACTGTCGTACAAGTGTCGAAATAAGTACGCTCTATGTTATGAATTTGTGGTACGATCAAAAATTATACGCGTATACCAAGAGCAGACAAGGTCGGTCCCGAGGTAAGTACCGTTGCTCATATCTTAAATTTATCGATTTAGAATATAATAAGAACCTTTACGCAAGGATAAGTTGAATGTTTAATTATATTGTAAAAAATGTAAAGTCCAAAGAATGGAGCACGCGAGCACGCGTGTCTGGTAGGTAATTACTATATTAATAATCACTTTTTGGGCTATTAACTATCGCAATGTTCCAAGGGTAATACTTGAATATTAATGTGAAATAACCTACGCTTAATAAAAAGGAAAAATTCGTGTAATGGATCTTATGAAGATTAGTGAATTATATATAGATTTCATAATAAAACAAATAAATACTGATCAGTAAATTGTATATTTATTTACAAGAGTATTCACACAGAAGTTCTATACACATAAATATCACAACTCATTCATTCAACGCGATCACAACCTAGTTTATTCGTTTAGTAGTGGAGACCATGATGGCCATGAGCGAGGGGAGCGACGTGGATGGGGGCAGCGTGGACCACGGGGGCAGCGTGGACGGCGTGGACAGCGTGGACTACCGGGGCGGGGTGGTGGCCGGGGGTCTTGTGGACCACAGCGTTGAAACTGCAAGTACAATCAATCGTTAATATGATATTAGTTAATGAGGTAAGGTAAATATGACATAAGTTTCAGGGGATCAGCTACAGTAAATTAGAGTTCTTATGGAGTAATAATAAGCATGTAACTTTGCAGCGCTATAATATTAAAAAGGTGGTAAAATGGTTAAGAAATACGTTTGAGGAGCTGCATTGAATCAACGATAGTTATTTAGTAGCAATTGTTAAGTATTGTTTGATTAAATCATAATTGATGTTGAATTTATATTTTTGGTTTTATGGCATTCAAATGCTTTATAAATATAAATTTATAAAGAATAGAAAAAATTCGATCACGAGGCGGGACTCGAACCCGCATCCTTCGCGCCATTCCGGGGCGGATGCCTCACCAACTCAGCCACTCGTGACCCGCCCGAGTGATCGAATTTATTCTATTCTTTCAGTTTTATGTGTCTGAAGGGACACACCGCGCGCCATCTATTGAGATGATTAACAACCATTTCAACCAATATGAAGCACTTTTCAGTGAATACAATATTGTAACGATGGAACACGACCTTTTTTGTTGAATTTATATTTTTGGTTTTATGGCATTCAAATGCTTTATAAATATAAATTTATAAAGAATAGAAAAAATTTTTTCTATTCTTTATAAATTTATAAATTTATAATTGATGTTGCATTTCACATTATATTATGACAATGCTAATTAGTTATTTATGTAAGCAGATATGCGTGGTAAAGTTGAATCTATGGCGCTATCTTGATCGGATTGTTTTTATTTAAATAATTCCTGTTTCAGATTCTTAGATTTTATTTTGATGCAAATTTACAAAATTATAAGAAGTGTAAGATTTATTTAGGTTTTAGGCATGATTTATATGATTATCTTACCCATGATGGTCGTCAGCGGTGTAGTCAACTTTGCGAACGGAACCGTCGGGTTCAACCAGAGAGTAGGATCCGTGGACAGCACCACCGTCGCGGCTCTCGTGCTGGGACTTGTGGTCGCCGGTGTGAGGGTCAGCGACGGAGTAAGAATAGTCGTATCTTGGGTGCGACTGCAAAATGAATAAATAAGGTGATATATTTTTTTGAACGTTTGCACGTTTGTATGACTTTTTATATTCTATTGATTTTGCAAAATATTTTAAAAGCTTCAGAAGCTTTCTTGTAACAATCTGTGATCGACTGTGTGCAAAATAGGATTCTATTAACGTGTAAATACAATACTTAGTTTTACTTACGTATTCAGCATGTACTGGGGCAGCATGGATGATGGGAGCGTGTACGACGGGAGCATGAACTACGGGGGCGGCGTGAACCACTGGGGCGGCATAGTACGAAGCTCCGTAGTGTACGGGGGTGTCGTGGCGTACAATGCTTTGGGAGGACACGGCTCCATGGTGCACTGGAAGGAAGCCAGCGTTGACGGCTGCCAACACGGCACTTATGGCGACAATCTGTAAAACAAATGATGGATTAGAATATTTAGATCCTGCACCTTTTGAAATCCTTAACAAAAAATAACTTAAAGGATTAAAGTTAGTTCTAAAGGCTTACTTTGGAGAACATTTTGCTGTATTAATCAGAGCAGGTGACTGATATCATTATCGTGGTCGCCTGGACTTTTATATGAAATCCAAAACCAACTGGACAGCCCTAGTGGTGGGGTGTACGGTCAGTGAGTTCCGTAAGTTTGACACAGCGAGGTCATACGTTTCGCGCCTTCGATAATAGACCTCCTTCCTCAATCTTGTCATTTGCGCCCTGCAGCCACGACTATGTGTATGAACCACAAGCTCTGTTATTTGACATTCGAGCTTTGATATATATGTATTATGATTTGAACAGCCAGCTCATGTATTTATGGTTTCAGTTAAATCAAATTGCATTCTGATTTAAATGGAAGTAATATCACTAAAAATGTTTTTACCGGGAAAATGTACACGCATTAGTGATAAAGAATATTTTTTAATTCAAAACAGTTTAATATTTCGATATATATGACATTTAAAAATATAAAGGTTACATTTCAAAGAAATTGGCTTATCTAAATAATCCATACAAATGTCGTTACATCGAAAAAATGTCCTGAAATAGTGTGGTAAGTTTTGCGTAATCGCAAATTGTTCATAATTTTGACAAATACGTAAATTATGTCGATAATTATTGCAGATAAAGTGTGCTATGTAACGTAATCGAAATAAATTAAATTTTGTTTTCGGTACAAAAAAATCTTATATTTCATGGATATTAGATACTAGGTATGCACATTAGAAAATAATAAAAACAATATATTCTTAACAATTCAAAATTACACGATTGTGTAATGTATAATTATCCTTAATCTGTTTAACATTGTCCGAATCATTGTCCGAATATTACGGGGCCGTTCAAGTATTACGTAAGCACCAAGGGGGGGTGGGGGGGTCTCTGTTTTGCTTATTTTGGATGACATGGGGGTCGGGGGGGTCTAGATGATGATTACGTCATCGTTAGTTATTTAAGTTTTTTCGGGGATTCCCGCAAATAATACATATGCGTAGGCACTCGCTTTGAGAACTGATTAGGGGAATTACCGCGCATTAGGGAAATTACCGTGCGCTATTCACTTGTCTAATAATTCACTCTCGTGCCGGCCGGCTGCAAGTGCGCATCTATCAGTATTGTTTTGTTTGGATTCTAAACGTATTGTAAGCATTGAAAGTTATCATTTGTGTTTATGTTGATGCAATTAGCCAAAGTTTAACGTTTTAATTATTTAAATTTAAATATCTTATTAGAATGTCATATCATATAGACAAATCCAAGTTATACCAAAAACTGTTCCGAAAATATTCTTTATGTTAGTTATGTTCTTTATATTATTTTCTGATTATATTTTTTTGTCATTTACTCTATGTGTATCAGTTAAACCTAATATTTTCATGAATTTTCCTATTTTAAAAATAACAATATAAAAAAAACATTTATTACTAAAAATGTTTACGTAAGCATAGGGGGAGGGGGTAAGTGCTTTGCTTACTTTTGATGACAAGGGGGGCGGGGGGGTAAAAAATGGTAAGAAATCTGCTCACGTAATACTTGAACGGCCCCTACGGACATAGAGTGATAGATAACATTCTCCCGATAAAAACGTTGTCAGTGGGTCAAATATTACTTCAAGGCTATCCAAAAATTAGCAACCAATTAAAGGCGTCAACCCACTGATACGAAGCAGTAAAATCGATCTCATTATTGCATTATGCGTTACAAAACTGAATATCGTGTGCACTTTATAAACCACATGGGGGTCACTTATCTAAAATTGTCAGGTATTTGGTTTCCTAACTACCTTCGTAATGCGATCATAAGGGTCGATATAACTAATTGTGTAATGAACTTATTGAAATAATGAAAAAACCATTGTTTAGACACGCCTTGACTCAGTAACCCTGTGTGGACATCTACTCTAATGTTTTTCTGAGTGAATGGTATGTGTGGACATAAATCTGATAGAAAACGAACTACTTAATAAGCATGTAAATAAAGTTAAATTATGCATCTAAGTTTGTAAATTGAGATCGTAATTATACACCTATAGAGATCGTACAGGCGAAAATTGTATGATCATCATTATCACAGTTTAAATTACCTAATTACTTATTTACTTACGTTATTTCATTTATTTACTCTATTTTGCTATGTTGCCATGTTAAACACACGTCAACAAACAAATACTTGGACAAAGATACGTTAAATTTCTCGAAGACTTTTACTATTAGAGAAAATTTGTAATCCTAGACGAAAGAACAATAGCAAAACCACAAATTAATAGGATATAGTAACAATATAGCGAAAATCCGTTTTCTAAGTTGTTTCCGGTGTACATATATCATTATTATATTCAATTTACATATCTTGTTTATTGATATACATATATGTATTACGTTAATGAAATTTAGTCTAAATTCGAGAAATACAATGATTCGTTGATTTCCAAATAAATATGTCAGTAATTAGTTTGACTGTGATTCCTTGGAGTTATTTAACAAGCTCGTGAGTTGTGACACTGTTGAACAGTTAAATTAGATATTTATCTCTAGGGCATGGGCGTTTTAAGTGATTTTATTGCACGCAATTTCTCTACGCTATAATTACGATACGTATTTTTGTGTAAGTACTTACTTTTACAACATATTAAACGCAATTAAGATTTCTAGATTTAAATATATTCCAATGGTAATTTATTTCGTAACATTTTGGTAAACTTAACATGAAATGTAACAAAATTGTGATATATTCAGAAAATATAGATGTTATATGCTATAATTAAACGCCGCAAGTGGACCTGGATTGGCCACACGCTCCGAAGGGAAACTGATCATATTCCAAGGCAAGCCTTAGACTGGAACCCCCAAAGAAAGCGTAAGCGTGGTCGTCCTAAACAAATCTGGCGGCGGACAGTCATAGACGAAGCCTAGAAAATCGGGAAAACCTGGAGCGAAATCAAAAGGGAAGCTCTCGATAGAAACTCCTGGCGGAGCACTGTGGATGCCCTCTGCCCCAGCTAGGGGACACAGGAACATAAGTCAAGTAAGTCATATGCTATAATAATTTGTTAAAAAAATAAGGACATTTTATTTAACTGGAATTGTATTGAAAGAGACAATTCCGTCTGAAAAGATTTGCAAAGTTATATGATGGCCATAAAAATTGAGAAAGTAGTGGTGTAGGTTATGAAAAGATATTAAAATTAAATGCAAAAATGCAGTGACGAAAGTGTTTCAATTATACATTATCCAAAGCGCTACCGGAGTAATGTTGCGTATACAAACCCGACCAGCATAACTCGGACACGATCTTACGTAGAGCAATTATACCAACTAAATATATCACATAGACTATAATATATCATATACCTTGTGCAAATATGACTAATTATATTTAATTTTAAATAAGATATTTTATAACTGCATGCAACATTCTTTTATCAGTGATCAGATATATGGATTTCGGGAATAACAACGCAAGTATTATTTTAATAACTTTATAGTCTTATTTCATATTTGTACATTCAGTTTTAGTAATCACAGCGAAAACAATACGGCATAACAGTTCATCAGCTAATGAGATTTGATCTTTAATGGTGGTGTTGCGAAGAGTACACATGATGGCTTGGTCCTGAGTTGTGCACCACTGCATTGAAACTGTAACAATGACATGATTTCATCAACTGCACAGATATTAATAAAATAAATTAAACTGGTTCGTAACGGGTTTAGGATACACTTGTTTATCAACATACTACAACTTCAGAGGTCGTGTGAGGTCGTTACTCATATGAAACGCAAACAGGTTTGACCACCACATGGTTTGCAAGTGCATTATATTTTACTATACATTGAAGCTTCTTCGTAGGATATCGAGCAACATTATTGAGTTTATAAACTTATGTATGAACTAGCTGTGCCCGCGACTTCGTCCGCGTGGAATAGTGACTGCATAGTAAACTACATAACACATAATTATTGATTAAACACGTACTACCATAAACAATTAAATAATAAGCACTTGCAGATTATTTTACAGTTAAGAAATAAAATAAATTAAATAAATAATAACACAAAAGAACTGTTAGTAAAATTTATTACTAAACTGAGCTAAAAAACTTAGGTACAAAAGAGTTCAAAATTTCCAGGGTATGGCTATCTTCCCGCTCCCATATCCTTCTACTTTCACAGACTTTCAACTTTTCCCTTTCACCCCTAGTAAATGGCAAAACCGATTTTGATGTAAACCATGTCTAATTGTACCTATATGTACACGTCATATCCTTTGATGCTTCATTTGGATTATTTATTTCCACTATCACCCCTTAGGTGCACTATATGTAATAAACGGATGAACCGATTTTGATAAAACCAGACTAATTGTAATGCCGCTTGAGTGTATTATATTTGACCACATTCGATTATTCATTCCCACTTTTACTGCTATAATCCAATAAATTGATAAACCGAATTGGATAAAAATATGACTAATAATTGTACTTTCACACGTTAGGGCGTATTCAGAAAGAAAGCTTGAAACTTATAAGCGCTTATAAGCGCTGGTTACCCGCGCAGGAAAATATATGAACATGCGCTTATAAGCGCTGATAGGCGCCGACAAGTTCCAACAAGTTTCAACAAACTTGTCGGCGCCGATCAGCGCTTATAAGCGCATGTTCATATATTTTCCTGCGCGGGTTACCAGCGCTTATAAGCGCCGATAAGCGCTTATAAGCGCTTATAAGTTTCAAGCTTTCTTTCTGAATACGCCCATATGCACTTTCATTTGATATGTCACTTGGGTATATTTGACAACATTCGTTTTTTAAATTCCCACTTTTAACCCTATTGTGAGAAATTACACGCGAGGCCGGGTTAAATATTAGTTTGAATGTAATAAGAATGTACTGCGATTCTACTCAGCTACCTAAGTGATGCAGGTAGTTGATAAAAAATCGCAGCTAGCCAACGACTATTTACAAAGTGAGGGTAGTTGGGTCAAACGTCGTATAAACAACGTCCGAGCCCCTAGGCACGATTCGTACGAATGCACCACGAGTCAAAGGAAAGCGGCTTTTTATAGTATTCGAGAGCTAAGCATGTTCAGACATGAAATAAAGACAACTACATTGACAACTATTCATCCACAAAAATTTTAAATCAAAAGTTATGTCTAACACGGCCATACTGACAATCGTACGTCCTCGTACGCCTTTTCTCGTACTACAATACTACGGTAGTTCATCTCGGGATTTCAAAAACACACTGCCTCGGCCACACTGATCTTACAGAACACCAATCACTCCACATGACAGAGGCAGTTCGTTAGCGTATCATGGGAACAACACCAACTCATTTGTGACATAGGCATCGAGGATCGCTTATCACAAAGAGACACAACTACCCTGGACCGCAGCCCAGATAGCACACACAATTCCTTCAATGAACTACATTCCCGTTACAATAATCCACGTAACAAACTTTTACTTTACACAACGCACGAAAAAACACAAACGCCTGTATGCCGTTACAAAACTACGTAAACTTAAACACATTTAAAAAGTATAGGCTTGAATTCTATCCCACTTCTCATGTAAGAAATAACACGCGAGGCCGGGTTAAATATTAGTTTGAATGTAATAAGAATGTACTGCGATTCTACACAGCTACCTAATTGATGTAGGTAGTTGATAACAAATCGCAGCAAGTCAACCACTATTAGCAAAGTGAGGGTAGTTGGGTCGAACGTCGTATAATTAACGTCCGAGCCCCTAGGCACGATTCGTACGAATGCACCACAAGTCAAAGGAAAGCGGCTTTTTATAGTATTCGACAGCTAAGCATGTTCAGATATGAAATAATGACAACTACATTGACAACTATTCATCCACAAAAATATTAAATCAAAAGTTACGTCTAACACTATATATAATAAATGGATGAACCGATTTTGATTAAATATGCCTGATTATACTTCACACGTCATGCCCTTTAATTTGATATGTCACTTATGTATATTTGACAAAATGCATTTTTTTATTCACACTTTTATACCTATATCCAATAAATGGATGAACCAATTTTGATAAAATACACCTAATTGTACTTTACACGCCATGCCTTTCATTAGATATGTCACTTGGGTAAATTTGATAAAATTCATTTTTTAATTCTCATTTTTACCCCTATATCAAATAAATGGATGAACCGATTTTGATAAATTTGACTAATTGTTCTGACAGGTCGTGTACTTTCATTTGATTTGTCACTTGGGTATAAATAACAACATTCGTTTTTTCATTCCCACTTTTACCCCTATATACATATAATAAATGGATGAACAGATTTTGATAAACTATATCTAAGAACCAGCGTCGGAAAATATTCCCCCTCACAAATACCGCATCTAATTCTTATTACTCGTTAGCGTTCTACGGTGGCACAGACAGACACACAAACACACATAGCGGTCATAACACGACCCGGGACTTTCGATATGACAATCTGGACTTGTCAAGGAATAACTGTAGCGTATAACACGTAATAAATTTATTTATGTGTTATTAACGTACACTGTACAGTGTATCAATAGAATGCCTTAGCAAATGTTCGCCGTGATTACTTAAATGGTCATAACTTTTTTATTTATTAACCGATTAACATGAAATAAATACTAAATGTTAAATGAAGCTTACCACAATATGTTTGTGAAAACCGCATCTAAATCGGATAAGCCGTTTCTGAGATTAGCGTGTTCAAACATACAGACAAACAGACAAACAGACAAAAATTTTTTCAACAACAGTTTTTGATTCGGGCACGATTCAATAATAACACCTGCTAATTTTTTTTTACATATTTCAATTGTACAGACACTACTTTTCTACAATTTTATTATATGTATTGATGATGATGATTGATGATTAGGTTACTGCTGTACGGGGTCAGTGGACAAACAAGAAAAATTTGTATAAATAAATACATTCCGCGATAGAAGATATCGCAATTTAACGTTTCCTGATCAAATTGATTTTCATTTTTGGTATAATGATGTTAATGGGACAAATTGTCATTTATCAGTTGATTTTTTTTATATGTTTAAAAATTTACCCATGGTGGTCGTCAGCGGCGTAAGATACTTTTCTGTAGGAGCCATCAGGTTGCAGCAGCGAGTATTCTCCCTTCACAACATCACCGTCCCGGCTTTCGTGTTGCGCCTTGTGATCTCCAGTGTGAGGGTCTTCAACGGAGTACGTGTACTCGTACTTCGGGTATGACTGAAAAGTTATTTCTAATTAATAAATATAAACAATTTTTGTCGGTGAATAAAAAGGAGCAGAGGATTTTTTACGAAAATATATCGAATGATTATTATACTATATACCTAATACTGTATTTATTTTTATACTTACGAAGTAATCTTGAGCTCTGGCGTATTGGCTGGCGTATCCATAAGTTCCGAGATTTCCGTGAGCATGACTCAGAGGAGCAATTTGATTTAAAGATGAGTGTACGTTATGGGATAAGGGACCAGTGTGGGCTAAAGGAGCAGGGTGAGCTAAAGGAGCAGGATGGGCTACAGGACCAGCTTGCGCTAATGGACCAGCATGCGCTAGAGGACCAGCATGCGATAAAGGACCAGCATGCGCTAAAGATGCGGCGTGCGCTAAAAGACCAGCGTGGGCTACAGGACCAGCGTAGGCAGCAGGTCCAGTGTGAGATAAAAGACCAGCGTGGGTCAAAGGACCAGCGTGGGCATAAGGACCAGAGTGGGCATAAGGACCAGAGTGGGCATAAGGACCAGCGTGAGCATAAGGACCAGCGTGGGCAAAAGGACCTGCGTGACCTAACGGACCACCATGGGCTATATATCCAGAATTGGCAAAAGAACCAGCGTTGGCGAAAGAACCAGGGTGAGCTAAGGGACCCGCATGAGCAACAGGAGCTCTTTGAATAATATCGGTTCTATCCACGTGGGAAATAGCGGACCCAAAAGAGCCAGCATGGCCAAGAGGTCTTGAGTGAGCATGACCGGCAGCTGCGTTATTCAAAGCTGCTGCATGGGCCAAGGGAGAACCATGGCCTATCAGACCTGCTTGCGCTTGAGGGCTGGCTTGTGCATGAGCAAAGGGATTAACATGTCCGACACGACTAGATTGGAAAACATCTGTTCTATCAACTTTAGATATTGCGTGAGCTACAGGAGCTGCCTGACCTAATTGAGAAGGGTATGCATGTACGTTACGGCCAAAATCGAAGTTATGACCTATTGGTGCAGCCAGAGGTGCACCATGGCCTAGAAGATTGGCATGGAGGCCGGCTTGTGGGAATGTTGAAGCATGTGCCAAAGGACCTGCAGATGCTAGGCCACCAGAATGTCCAAATGGCGCACTGTACAGGTTATATCCAGCTGCTCCATACGGACTAGCGTAAGGTGAGACGCCTTGTTGAGCATAACCTCCACGGCCATGTCCTAAAAGACCAGCTTGTGCCGCGGCTATGACAGCACCTATCACGATAATCTGAAAAATAAATTAAATTAGCATTTATTTTTTTTAAAACAAATTGTTATTTTTGGTCTATGAAACTCACTTTAGCAAACATTTTTTGTGTTGCACGTGAAACTGTGACTGACATACCTTTGATAATTAATCGTGGGTTTTATAAGAAATTCTCATCATAAATCGGTGGGGCGTCGAGAGCGCATCTTAGATCGTCCTCTTACTACAAGGCCGCTTTGCTTTGTCTTCACCGTTCTCTCATTACACATTATCAATTGAATGGTAGTTAGTTAACAATAATACCATGCGAACTACGTTGAGACGGTTTAAATCAGGCCATGATAAGATGTCATTATTGTTTGTACTTTTGTTATATTGTGGGTGAGGTAAGAATGAGGAACAAATAGATTGCAAAGCTTAAGGGTTCACATATTTTTAACTTTATGAACTCAAACATAAAAACATTATTGTCTCATAGCTGAAATTAGTTAAACGCATAATTTCATATCAAATGCATAGTGAGAATAACTGAACGGCATAGTACAAACTATTAAACATTCTTGTAAGCTTACGTACTAATAGGAGGAAACGGGTGATAAGTTATTTATAAAATCTCACACATTTTTTATTTCAAAAACAGTGTTTTGAATTACATAAAAATAAAATACTTTCTGTAGTAGGTAATGAAATATACTATACGCGAATGATTCCTTATTGTGGTAGGGTAAGAGGACAAATAAACAAATTATGTGAAAAACTTATTACTATGGTCCATTATTCAAATATAATCTGAAAATGAAACCATGCTTGATATTTCTCTACATTCAACTTTACATTTACGAGAAGATCAGTAGCTTTTTTCAATTTTTTCTTTTGGTATAACCAACTGAAAGAATTGAACTGTTAGAGAAAAAAACATAGATAAAGTGTAAAGCTTTCTTTCAATTTTATTATCAAATGTGGTATGTAAGTATGTATGTGTAAATATTTTAAAATAAAACATTTTTTTAATAAGTATTTTTTAAATTATGGCGGTAACAGAAGGTTAATTAATTTATTATGGATGTGTCTAATTTCAAATTCTAATAAAGCGAGATGGCCTTACATTGTGTAATAGTGCCTTCTTAATTTACAAAAATCCTCATTATTTTGCGTTACAGTCCATAAAATTTTTGTAGATCTTTATAAGATAAGATTATAGAATTCCTGTAATAGATGTGATAGTTTGCAACACATAGTTTTTGCGTACGGATTTGCTCTTTTGATGTTCGTTAAGAAATTTATAATTTGCACCTGTAACATAAAATTACTGTTACTACAGCGTTGAGGCGTAGTTTTTGTGATGTCCTGCA
Organism: Colias behrii; assembly: GCA_029959065.1. Classification (NCBI taxonomy): domain Eukaryota; kingdom Metazoa; phylum Arthropoda; class Insecta; order Lepidoptera; family Pieridae; genus Colias; species Colias behrii. Next base: position 4,804,957 of record JARWMC010000006.1, on the reverse strand, counting down.
TCACCATTTACTTAATGGAATCGCACATCGATATAATTTTATTATATCACTAGCTTTCCGCCCGCGGCTTCACCCGCTTTGTATAAGTTATATAATAAGTTATATACTAAAAGCTTCCTCTTGAATCACTCTATTTGTTTAAAAAAACCGCACCAAAATCCGTTGCGTAGTTTTAAAGATTTAAGCATACTTCGGGACATAGGGACAGAGAAAACAAAAACGACTTTGTTTTATATTATGTAGTGAAACTTTACAGTTTTACGTTCACATTAAGTACATTGATTACGTTGATTCGTTTCCTTGTTAGCTTTTTAGAGCTTTTACTTGTAGGATAGTTAGTAATAAAGTTATTTTTATAGTATTTGTGTCTCTAATTTGCTTTATTTATAAAACGCGTATCGATACAAAACAAACATTCTTTACCGTGTATGATACGATTTTTGTGTTTAGAGATATTAGGCGGAAAATAAACAGGAAAATATACTAATTATAAAGCTGAAGAGGTGTATGTTTGTGTGAACGCGCTAATCTCAGGATCTCAGGAATGGTCCGGTTTGAATAAAATATTCCTTCTTCTTGCGTTCTATATCATCACGCTGAGACCAACCGGAGCGGAGCAATACGGGTAAAACCGCGGGGCACAGCTAGTAGAGTTACAATGTAATCGTTTTTTAAAAACAGGTTTAGGTACTATTCTTTACTTTACGTTTAATATACTTTTAACTTACATTATGAATCAAATGTATATCTACATACATACTAGCTGTCCCCGCAAACGTTATTCTACCTTACTCTTAGCACTTAGGGGTATGAAAAATAGATGTTGGCTGATTCTCAGATCTGGCCAACAGGCACACAAAATTTCATGAGGATGAGGTCCAGCCGTTTTAGAGGACGATGGCAACTTATGACACGAGAATTTTAGTATATAGAGAAGATATTTATCTGTGGATATTTATCTATAGTATATCTGTGTCTGGGTGTTAATTATCTATATAAGTATTTATTTAAAAATTATATATGTATGTTTATCAGCCATCTGGTTTCCATAACACAAGCGAAAGCTTAGTATGGGATCAGATTGTGCCGTGTGTGAAAATTGTCCCGAAATATTTATTTATTTATTTTATATAGAGTAAGCAAATTATTATGTGTTGAATTGTACAACAATTAAATATGTAGTGCACTAAAATTACTAAAAGTAATTTTTAATCCGGCGAAGAAATTACATAGTCGCTAGATTAGCAAATGTCTTCATCTAAATCAAAAATATTAACTAATAGAAAGAGGAAATATTTGATTTCTTTTATATGTATTTGGCACAATGAATTACTTCACCCATCTCGTAAATAAGTGCGTAAAATAATTTTTATTCTTTATGAGGCGAGAGTGAAATCGGGCGGCTTGGATGCAAGCTGCTGTAGTAGGTAATAAATTAAAGAGATTTTTTTTTTAAATTCAGTGCGTAATTTCTCTAATCAATTTTCTCCTTCTCTATCAGATAATAACATTATAATAGGTATTATAATTTTTTCGAATTTATTTTATTTTAATGACAATAATCATAAATAAAGTAAATATAATTTATCTATCAGGATATTTATAATTAACGTACTGTATAAATAAAAAATACAAATATTAGTTTAATATAGTTTAATAAATACAACATATATACATTTAGCAACTTTGGTTGTTAATTTATTCAGTAGTGATGACCGTAGGCGGCGTGAGGGTGCACGGAAGGCGCCGAGTTGTGGACTACGGCGTTGAAACTGTAACAAAAATAAATAAAAAATTGTGCTATTTAAAGAAACATATTAGTTGTATATGCCTTAGTATTGTTGCAGATGAAGAACGGCTTAGAATTAAATTTACGATGCAGACAAATCTATTTCTTTAAATTTTTTTGATGCGAAAAAGCTTTATAGTATACACGTAAATAACAGTTATTATTATGATACATACCCATGGTGGTCGTCAGCGGTGTAGTGCACGTTGCGCACGGAGCCGTCGGGCTGCACCAGCGAGTAGGAGCCGTGCACCGCGTCGCCGTCGCGGCTCTCGTGCTGCGACTTGTGGTCGCCCGTGTGCGGGTCAGCCACGGAGTACGCGAAGTCGTATTTGGGGTGCGCCTGGTCGTGTTATATCGATATAATTAGAGCATTAGATGAAAGAGAACAGTATGTTTATTCATATTGACTTATAATTTAAAAATTGACAAAGACCAATCCAGAAGGAAGTCGTAAAACATAACAAAAAATACTCTTACTCACGTAGGTGTCGTGTCCTTCATATTGGTGAGCAGGGGCGGCGTAATGGCTGTAAGCCAATGGGGCCGCCGCGAGGGCAGCGTAGTGTCCCGCTCCGTGATGCACGATGCTTTGGGACGACACGGCGTGACCGTGGAGACCGGCCTTAGCGGCGGCTAGGAACGCTCCGAAAGCAATGATCTGTAAAGGTAACAAAAATTATACATTGCTGCATTATTTTTCTTAAGATGAATTAAGATTAGAAGTGAAGCAATCGATCTTAATGAATCTTCTGAATACAAAACGCCTGTAGGCGATTTAAAAGCAGCAAACTTACTTTGCTGAACATTTTGTTTGGTTTGTTATGTTTGGTTGCAAGAGTTTGGTTTGTTATGTTTTGTTGCGTAGATTTGATATCAGATAGTGGTTGCAGAGTACTTTTTATATTATTTTAACGAACAATAAGTGGGGAGAAAGGCAAAACCGCACACCACGTGGTAAACTATAAATTAGAGGTCAATTAAAATCATTTTAATGTATCGCAATAATGTGTTTCGTCACGCAAAAATTATAAACATACTAAGTACAGATTAGAACTATTTCTTTAATAAATTATGATATTTTAAAATTTATTTGCCCTTAATTCCTTGAATGTTGTTATTGCCATTTGCATTCATAAGACCGAGTTTGGATATATAATATCACTAGCTTTCCGCCCGCTTTTTTTAAAGAAAAACCCGCATAGTTCCCGTTCCCGTGAGATTTTCGGGATAAAACCTATCCTATGTGTTAATCCAAGTTACCCTCTATATGTGCGCTAAATTTAATTGTAATCTGTTGAGTAGTATTTGCGTAAAAGAGTAACAAACACACACATACACATCCTCACAAACTTTCGCATTTATAACTAGATTTGCATTAGATTACTAGACTAGACTAGATTTCCACCCGCAGCTTCGCTCGCGTTTTCAAAGAAAAACTCGCATAGTTCCCGTTCCCGTGGGATTTTCTGGATAAAACCTATCCTATGTGTTAATCCAAGTTACCCTCTATATGTGTGATAAATTTCATTGTAATCGGTTCAGTAGTATTTGTGTGAAAGAGTAACAAACACACACACGCACATCCTCACAAACTTTCGCATTTATAATATTAAGTAGGATATAGTAGGATAATCTAGTATTTTGTTTTAAATAACAGAAAGCTACATTGACATCATGAATAATTTACAATGAGTAATTATAAGTTAAAGGAAACACATGAACTTAATTATAATTTATCTCAAGCGTAAATACATAATTATTATTATCTTTGTACTATTTACCTACTAAGAAATATTATTTTACGAATCCTCATTTATTTGATGAGTGAGTTGAATGAGTTCGCATAATTATAAGATAAGTAGATATTTTCTTTCAGGACAAAAAAAGAGCTAAATAAATAAATAATAATTGGAAATTTGTCAGCTAATAATTAATTGAGTAACACAAAATAATTGAAAATATCTATCTAACATCTGTTGCGCTCGCAATTATAATTATGGTGATATTTTATATTTCACCGTAACTCTTTGGAAATTTATTCACATTTATATTGTGCAGTATTTTCATACTGCGATAAGCTTGACTTGAAAAAACGTTGATAAGAATGAACTAGATATCTATGCGTATATTTTTTACTAACTATATTATGTATTACTCTTTGTATTCCACTATCAAGAAGGGTTATGTTTTTCGCGCATATTTTATCTTACATGTATGTGGACCTGTGTCACAGTCACACAGCCGCCTCCTTGGTACAGTGGTTGATGCCGCGGCCACACATTGGAGATATTTGCGCCCAATGCACCAATGTATGTATCAGTACTTTGACACAATGTAGACATTGCGTCCAATCACTGTCCAATGCCCAATACTAACGCGCTCAGTGTCGGTTTTCGATACACGTTCAAAGGAGAGGGGAATGAAAGGGGAGTGCGCGGGGGCATCTTGGACACAACGCCGCGCTCGCGCCACACATATCGTCTCTGTCAGTCGCCTGAAGTGTGCATTTTTATCATCCACCATCGCCTTTTCTTTCGTTGATTACTTGTCTGATGCAAGTAATAAGCATATGTACCTAGTCCGTACGCGTAAGCCGCTAGTGCAAATAAATTATCGTCCATCGTCTTCGCTTCTCTGCTACCACAGTTGGGACTGGCCCAATGAGCTAGTCTGTTTCCATTGATTGGTTACAAAGTTGAAATTGAAGCCAATGTATAGTGCAGTAGTTTGATCATTTCAAATAATAGCCAATATTGGACGCAAAGTTGAATCCAATGTGAGGCCGCGTGAGCGTAGAACCAAGGGGTTCGATTCTCGGTCTGGCAGGACACAGAAGGCTGATCACCTACTTGTCCGAAAAGAAAATCGATCAGTGAAACCCTGTCCCTTACCCCACTAGGGGACACGGGACTTCACTTATGTTGTCACAGCAAATAAGGTCAATTTGGATATAATTCAGGCAGTTAACTGGGCGTCGCCCTTTAACAAATTGGTTAGGTTTTGTAAATTATTCTTATTTACTCCATGTCTCCATAACCGTGAACAATGTATGTATGTGAGTAATAGGGAAATCATTGTTAAATAGATTTTTCTTGCTATCCAAGTGCTGTTAGATAAAGTGTCATGAGACGGTTTAAATAAACATAAAAAATACATGAAGAATATCTTTATTTTTTATTTATAATACGAGAAGCGGTTAACAAGGAAGGTATATTTGTAAACTTTAAATAAATACATCTTTTTTTTAAGTCAGTTATTAAATGGTAATATTTCTTCTTTGGTTGGTTGTTGGTTGGTAAGAGATCTTTGTACAATATAATTATGGTGAGTCTTTGCAGATTAGATCTATAAAAGTGTTGCTTTCTACTATAATAATTATGAATTATTTTATTTTATCTCAAATAAATTTCAGTTGTCAATGTTTCCGATTTCATAATTGTGATCACTTAATTTCAGTTAATTACCAGCAATTTAAATTGATTATAAAATTTAATTTATTTAAATATCAGAGGAGATTTCAGTAGTTTTTAGGGTTCCGTACCTCAAAAGGAAAAATCGGAACCCTTATAGGATCACTTTGTTGTCCGTCTGTCCGTCCGTCCGTCCGTCCATCCGTCTGTCAAGACCCTTTTTCTCAGGAACGCGTGGAGGTATGAAGCTGAAATTTATATCAATTACTCAGGTCTACTGTCCCTTGAAGCTGTGAAAAAATCAAACTTCTAAGCCAACGCAATCAAAAGATACAGCCGTTTATGCCGCAAATTTTCGACACTTGCAAGGGAATCAAAACCTACAGGGTGCTTCCCGTGAACTCAGAATCTTGAAATTTGGTACGAAGCAACGTCTTATAGCATAGATAAAGGAAAAATTACGAAAACCATAAATTTTTAGTTACATCACATAATATATATTTTTTTAATAATTTTAAACTTACTACCCATTTCCTCTAACTTAAAATAATAAAAATACCATAGTTATGACTCGATTGTCGTAATGAACGAACTTTGTAAACCTTGCAGGTTTGTACGGAACCCTCGGTGCGCGAGTCCGACTCGCACTTGGCCGGTTTTTTTTATATAATGCAGACAAACATACAGACTGAATCAATGAGATGTTTCATTATTAAAAAGTCTGTATCCAAAAAATGATGATTGATGTACAATTATTATTATTTTTGTGAATTGACCTAAGTTAGGTAGCTATTACCACAGGAGTTTGTTAAATGGTTTGGTATAAATTGAATTATGCGAAATAGTGAATTGAATCTGTATGATAAATTGTCACTTTATTATAAAATTGTCCTTCGTCAAGATTCAGTAATTATCAAGGTTCAGTAGTATCATGAAACAATATATCATTTGAAAACGTTCAGTAGAAGGTTATAATTTTTTTTATCCGATTATATATTTTTGGATGAAAAAGATGACTAAATTTTACATAATAAATTAACATTTAGGTTTAAAATTCCATATAATTTTAAACTTAAATACTGTGCTCACAAACATAAAACAATTAAAATTCTTCATAAATTTTTATTTGTGAATGTTACAAATATAATAAATAAATAAATTATTTTATTTTAACACTTTTCAATAATGATGATAGGCGGGTTGGGGGTGTAGAGAGGGACCAGATGTGTGGACAACGGCGTTGAATCTGTAATAGAAAATATTAATGCATTTATTAAATCATCAATTATTAAGTATTGAAGTTTTTAATTTTCCAAGATATGTAGATTGATATTATTGCCCGTAAAGCTTATATTTTCAAGTTTGAGAGGGCCACGACATAAGTATTTGTAGGGTGAAGAAGGCTAATTAAAAGATGAAATGTTTTAGCCGCTTGTTCAACTACTAATACAGGGCATCAATTTGCAGTTAACATTTGAACATAGGTAGTTACCCAGTATGGTCATCAGCGGTGTAGTGCACGTTGCGCACGGAGCCGTCGGGCTGCACCAGCGAGTAGGAGCCGTGCACCGCGTCGCCGTCGCGGCTCTCGTGCTGCGACTTGTGGTCGCCCGTGTGCGGGTCAGCCACGGAGTACGCGAAGTCGTATTTCGGGTGCGCCTGAAAATATAATATTAGGTTTAATTGACTATTCTACAGGATATAAGCCTACACTTTTAAAATAACTGAAGCACCAAATTGTGCTTGAAGTTCATAATGTAAGCATCAATCTTCGTATGTCTTACGGTCGATCAGTATTCCACATGCCAATACAAAAACAATCCTTCGACCGGTTATTTTCAAGTTTTACTCAGAAAATGGATGCTAGATCAATTTATGGTTGTGACTTTTGTATAACAACTATTAACATCCCTATGTTAATAATCAATCGTTTTAGAACTACCAACAAATCTGCTATGCATTTGAAAAGCCAAATTGATACATACATATTCATCATGGCCATCATACGCTCCATTTGCTCCATATGCTCCGTATGCTCCATAAGCTACTGGGGCAGCATAATGAGCAAGAGGTGCAGCATATGCCAAAGGCGCAGCGTAGTGGGCTGGAGCGGCGAAGTGGCCCAGGCCTTCGTCATGACGCACGATGCTCTGGGAGGAATAGGCTGGGCCATGCGCATAGTAGCCAGCGTTGGCTGCCGCTATCATGGCTCCAAAAGCTACGATCTGAAAAGGTTATGTTTTAGATTAGTATATAAAGTTACAATTTATGTTAAACCAAGCATTTAAAAAGGTATTCACAAAGGTAAGGAATCTAATTGCCACTGCTTATCGGAAATCTTTAATTCAACTAATTTATAATAACACTTTAGCTATTGCTATATCTTTTCACTTTATGAACAGCGATTTTCTTGGACGATTTGCAAGTAATAAATATTTTCCGGAAAAATCTTGTTAAAGCGTAATGCAAAAACTCACTTTGCTGAACATTTTGTATTGTTTATGGAACGTTGGTCAGTGATTGATGTCAACCGCAATCGAACATTGCTTTTTATACATTTAACATTCAATAATAATAAGTGGGGTGTTCGATCATGCAGACCTTGCTTCGATTATTACAATAGATGAGGTCAATCTAAACCCCATTATTAAAAAAAAAAAACACTAATATGTGTCATGGTGTAAACGTTTGATCGATATTAGATATTGATTCTTGTAATTTGATAATAATAGATATTGAATTTCAAAATTGAACAATTAACCATACAAGATTTAAAGTCATAACATGGATTTTTGTTCAATGTGAATGGTTTCGATTACATTGAATTCAATTGTAAAATATTTATCTACATATAATCTTTATTGAATACAAAAAAATCTAATTTAGTATTTTATACAAATGGCGGATTTAAAAAAAAAATTCTTGTTTGATTTCGTGTGAAATAAAATAGAATCTTAGCTGCAATTCAATATTTTTTTACAATATCACATTGTTAAGCATTGTGTTATTCTTAATTATTAAAAAAAAATGTGTGCGTGTACTAGAGTACACACGTAAGAAGTGAAACTTCTTTATGACCTTATTTTTCAAAAAATAATTTACTATCTACACTAATATTATAAAGAGGAAAACTTTGTTTGTTTGTTTGTTTGTTTGATTGTAATGAATAGGCTCATAAACTACTGGACCGATTTTAAAAATTCTTTCACCATTTGAAAGCTACATTATCCACGAGTAATATAGGCTATATATTATCACGCTAAGACAAACCAAAAAAGCATAAAATAAAATATTCTATATTAAAAATGTGTATCGATAAAAAATCCGTAAAAATAAAAATTCGTGTAAATTAAGAAGCAAATATAAAAAGTGAATAAATAAAAATCAATAAAATTAAACAATTGAGTAAAGATATATATTTATAGGCAATACAGGGAACTTCTCAACGTGTTATCTATGAAATTATACTTTTACTCAATTGTTTAATTTTATTTACACACTATTTTATTTTGCACCAAATCTCGAAACAGTCAGAAATTAATGACGCACATAGTATATACATATTATGACAGAGGTTAAGCTTAAATAACTTGAAAAATAAATAACATGATCTCGCCCACGTGTTGGTGTTTTAAAAAATTCAATCAAAAACTGAGGTTAACTTTAAATATTTTAGAAAAATAAATACCACAATCAACATTCAAGTATTAGAAAAAATTGATACCATAATTCCACCCACGTGTTAGTGTATTGAAAAATACAATCAAAAAGTGAGGTCAAAGATCTTAAATAACTTAGAAAAATAAATACCATTATTACACCTAAGTATTAGAAAAATAGATGTAATTACTTACTTACTTTTTTTTGAAATTCACTGGAATTAGAATTAAATCAAACCCTTTGATTTTGCTGATCACTTTAATATAAGTTATAACATGTATATATTGTATATGTATATGTATATATTTGAATTTGAATGAATTGTAATGAATTTAATTGGACTAAAATATTAAGCATTTTGACATTCAAAATATTATTATATTAAAATTTAAAATTATTATTATATAAACAAATTAGTTAAAAATTATATATTATTTTTCAGCAAATTGACATATTGAATTTAACTTAATGTAATGTTGTATTTTCCTGTTATTGAAGGTGCAGTAGACCATATTGTATTCAATTGTAAGCTATGTAAAATAATATAGACTGTATCCTTTGTTGGAAAATCTTAAATATAAATAAATAAATAAATATATTTATCACGTCACTATAGAGCGTTGGAAATACATAAATACGAGTGTAATAGAAAAACGGTCAAGTAAAGTGTTTAGTTATAAGTCAAAAATTTGTAAAAGTATTTGTGTTTAAACGTATTTTCTTTCTTTCTTTCTTAAAGTGGTAGGACGTACGTTAAAACGATACGCTATCCCTACTCCGTAACGCGTAACGCAAAAATGTCACGAGTACGGCGTAACGCAAAAATGTCACGCGTACGGCGTAACGCAAAAATGTTACACTAAATTCTTGTCCAACGCCGATAAAGAAGTTTCACTTCAAAAATAATAACTAACATTTGTTTGTGATACGATCATAGACACAATAAATAAAAATAAAAACATAAGTAAGTAATAAAATGAATTTCCTTTTTTAAAAATAGTCTGTAGATTAATTATTTATGATAAGAATATTTCCCCATACTTACTTCAAAATCCGCAATGGTAATTTTTAAAAGTAGGTACGTAAGCAATTCAAATATATTACTTTTAATCTCAATATAATATTAGCTTAATTATTTTTCTAATTTTTAAGTCCGATTAGAACTCTGATTATAACATTGAGATTAAATAAAATAAATAAATAAAGCCTTTATTCTTTCCTTTACTTATATCTAATTACAAATTTTATTTGTTGTTAGTGTGGTTAGTACCTATTAACATTATTCTAATTCTCTATAACAATTCTATTTTTAAAATATTAATAAATTATAAATTTATTAATAAAAATTATAAATTTATATTTATAAATTTATATTAAATTAAGTGTTAGTAAATTAGAACGATTACATACTGCAATTAAATATAATAAGAACCGCTTTTTGCGGTAAAAGCCTCCTCCAATTTCTTCCACTCATCCCTGTTTTTGAGATTGTTTACATCTATTTATATGTTCTGTGGTTTACATGGAAGTATGCGATAAAAATGCGCTATGTGATAAGTAGGCTTTTACATAAAATAATAACAATTAAATACCTTCTGTTAAGTTGATGAATGTCTATAATTTGCAGTCATATGTTCTAATGTTCGCCGAATATTCGTCTGTTTAAATAAAAATAGAAATAGAAATTCTAACATTCCATTCAATGTATCACGTTCAGTGAGTAGTGACCCATCAGTTTACCAAATAGTTTCTAAAATTAGTTCGTTTGTAAGCTAGAACATGCCATTGAGAAAATAATTTAAACAATGATTATGATCTACATCTATTTAATTGCCCAATGAAAGTGTAATTATTTGTTAATTGCAACATAACATTTAGTTACCGTACATTTTTGTTGTACCAGAAAGGTCACAAATACAATGAAATTTTTTATAGAGAGACGTGATGTGGATAAGTACGTTATTGCTCTCATTTATATATTTAGCAGCTTGGTTACTTAATTTGAAGCAAGGCTGTGTGAAATACTTTATACTGTATAAATTACAAAATCTGAAAAATGAGGAATGGGTTGGTTTTGTGCATTAATGGGGTACTTTAAAATTTTATATCGCTTATTTTTGTAAGCAAATAAATCTTACAGAATTTCGTAAACATTTTTATAAAGTATTTACAAATGAAAATCTTTTCACGGATATTAAACGCGAACAATTCATAATAAATTAATTATATTATTTGACAAATATTCGTTTAAAAAAAGTAATCTAATCAAATCCATTGAATGCACAAATCGCCAAAAATAATGCATTCAAATTCCAAAATTCTTAGAACGTAAATAAATATGATAGAATAATGCCAATCCAGTTTTTACATAGTCGGCACTTGTATAGAGCATTCATTGTACTCGCTAAGAACCGTGAAAGACATGCCTCTTTTTGTTGATAGTTTTTGTCGTTAACCACAAATTTTATCAATAAGCCATGATTACTTTACGAGACCTCGTGTTATTTTTTTTTATTGCCGAGTTATTTGTAAACCATCGTATATTTAGACAATAATGCCATGCTTTGTTACCCGACTGCGAAAGAAGAAGAGTTATGTTTTTCGTGTGTATGTATATTTTATGGGCGCTACCTACCTCTCTTTTCTGGTATCAGTTTAAGAATCATAGTTACAGAATTCAGTTTTACAAATGATGCAATAAAAATGAGCTCTCTTATTTTTAGAGCTCCCCGATTTTGCAAGTCTATATTATGTTATTTCAGACACTAAAGTACAGTAAATAGAACATCTATTTACAGCGCAAGCAGCAGCGAATCATAGATGCAAAATACTTTCTTAAATTCTTTAGAAATAATAAAATCATAAAGCTTGTCATAAAATGCAATTCCTCTTTCTTGATATTTTATTAAAAATCAAACGTTTGAAAAGTTACTTTTTAACATTACAAATTTAATTCATAAATAAAATAACGTTCCAAGGCGGTGCGTTGAAATTTTTTATGAAAAACGTACTTAAATAGAAAAATCGTTGCTGCATATGTACCTATGTTAGAGTCTTTATGATATTATATGATATAAAGATATAAAACAATGCTGAATGAACATGAATATTAATAAATAATAATATCCTTTCGGTCTTTACTTTTAAATTTTGAATTTTGAAGATGAAACCCGAATCACATATTATGAAATTCCTCATATATAATTATAATATGTGTTATAGTGTTCAAATTTTGAATTTGCATTAATGAGAATCAAAAATTCGGGATTATTTACGATTTATTATGTACTGAAACATGTAGGCAATACAGAAGAACCCGTTTAAGATGTTTCCTGCATTACGCCAATTTGCATCAGTCCCTGCAACTTGAGACATGTTTTCATACATTCTTTAACGCTTAATACGATCGTCATCCCCTTTAATACGACCTGTATATTATAATTTAATAATTGACGAAGACTCGAAGCAAATATTTTGTTCTTACGGTATTTAAGTATATTTGAAATGTTAATTTTGTGGTGCGTTTCTCACGTGCTATATTCAATTGTATTTATTTTATCACCACGAAGGAATACATAAATAATAATGACAAAAGTTTCAATCATTCATACTTTATTTACAAATTCACAGCTTCAAAAAGACATTACTCATATTTACAATAGAATAAATTATTTGAGGGTCCTAAGTTTCTGGTCATCGTTTAGTAATGGTGGTAAGCTGGGGCGGGGTGCACTGATGGGGCTGAGTTGTGGACAACCGCGTTGAATCTGGAAAATACAAGAATAGTGTTAGATTTTTTAGAACTATATCTATAATGACATAAAGCTGTTGTTTGTATGTTTGCTTAAACGCCCTAATCTTGGGAACTACAGGTCCGATTTGAAAAAAGATATCACTGTTAGATAGTCCATTTATCGAGGAAGGCTAGATGCTATATATCATCACCCCAAGATCAATGAGAGCGGAGCAATGCAGGTAAAACCGTGGGGCACAGCTAGTTACTTATATTGTTGTAATTTAGCTTATGAAGGGAATTTTACCCATTGTGGTCATCAGCGGTGTAGTGCACGTTGCGCACGGAGCCGTCGGGCTGCACCAGCGAGTAGGAGCCGTGCACCGCGTCGCCGTCGCGGCTCTCGTGCTGCGACTTGTGGTCGCCCGTGTGCGGGTCAGCCACGGAGTACGCGAAGTCGTATTTCGGGTGCGCCTGTTACACAAAGATATTCAATTAGACGATGAACAAATCATAAATATAGAACATGAAAACAGAAGAGGTTTCTGTACGTACATAGGTGTCATGACCGTCGTAGTGAGCGACGGGAGCGGCGTACGCTACGGGAGCGTATGCCAAAGGTGCGGCATAACCGTATGAGCCAGCATGGGACAGAGGAGCGCCATAGTGACCACCGTGGCCACCGTGGTGAACAATGCTTTGGGAAGACACAGCGTGGCCGTGTCCATAAGCGTTAGCCGCAGCCAAGAAGGCGCCGAAAGCTACGATCTGAAAGTAAGCAATTATTTTTAAACGTATTCTTTTTTATGATAGCTAAGTTTATTTTTAGAAAAGCACTCACTTTGCTGAACATATTGTGTGTTGTATGAAACAAATCAGAGTTGATTGATGTCAACGGTCCTGCTCAATGGTTTTATAGAACATGGTCGCGAAATTGTTTTGAGGTGGGGCAAAGAAATGCGTGCACGCACCTTGACTCTAACGTTGACCACTCAAGGTCATGATACAAATATGAAATGGTTAATCGTTGCCTGCACGGAAACAATGCCTCGTATGCTGGTTATTTAATTGGCATTTTAGGTTTTATTACAGTAATGGATACTTCCTAATTGATTATGAGTTACCCACGTTGAAATTGATAGTAATTTGTTTTATTGAGGTCTTTTGTAGTACCTATAAAGGTCATAATATTGAATTGATTGATACTTTTATATGAATCACTTTTATTAAACGAAAGTGTATGTACATATTATGAAATTGTAAATAGTTAAACGAAAATCATTATAAAATGCGATGGAATATTACATTTAAAATACTCTAATGTAATAATAACTATAAATAGTGACATGTATTTATAGTTTTTTTAAACATTAAGATGATTCAATGCCCTTAATAATTAGAATTTATAACTTTTATGACTTTATAACTTTTGTAATATTTTTAATGTTTACTATGAATGAAGGAATACATGTGAAGGACAAATTTGCGACATAATTGCCTAACGCCCTTCTGTAAGTATCAACTATCAACCCTAGCGGATTCAATTCTTAAAAATATACCCATAACGTCAAAAGCGTTTGGACCGGAAATGTAACAAATGAACAAACTGTAACAAATATATTTATTTTCAAGATAATTTGCATGCTGAAAATAAACCATCTAAACATCAAAAAAAAAATGTCTTTTTCTTCATTAAGCAATAAATCAATATTTAAGTATATTTTTCCCCATATTTACCTGAAGAAGTTCTATATTGATAGAGAATTCGGACACGATACATGGTTTTCAGCTATTTTTCCTCATTTTCCATGCTAACGTAACGAAAGCCAAGTACCTATACTTTACTAACCTACATAATGAATTTCTGTTATCTAATCATTTGTATAAATACACAAGTAAATTCATTAACCGTTATTTATATTTTGTTCGCATAATTAGACGTACAATAATTGTTCACATGATGTAAAAAAATAATAAAACACTTGTAAACATGCGTAAACATTTATTAGGAAGTTATAGTAGCAATTCAATTAATTCATATACATTTATTACAGGTAATAAGAACAGTATAAAATGTTTTTGTAAAATATTTTTCCTTTAGACTAGATAATAATATTTGTGACACTGAATCTGTTAATAACAGTTTAACAAGATTTTTGTAGTCCATTCAAAGATGGAATGAGGATGTAAGTTAGAGGGGAAACGGCATTCTTTGCGCCTGCTATTCTTTTAGATTTAAGACAATTAACGAAATCGCTATAAGATACAACAACGTTTAGTTCTTGATTGGAAAGTGTTGATGCGTCTGTGCTAGGAGTGGGTACTTCTTCACTTGATTTTTCATCACTCTTTGAGTCATTATTATCAACAGCTTCAGTAACGTCTAACGACTCAATTGCTTTGTCATCGCTTTTTAGTGCTTCTACTAATTGTTCTTTGTTTTGTTCCTTACAAGGTGTATCTTTATTTTCAACTGATTCCACTGCTGTGTCCTTATTGATATCTTCGGGTTCAGGTGACACCGTTTTTACAATGGCGTTAAATCTAAACGAATAAATTAATAATCACTTATTAAAATACGTTTATTTTCATACATCCTTAAAAAGACTAAACAAATTCTATTGTTTAAAAAAGTAGTAAAATACATCAGACTACACAATGTATGAAAGTGATAATTACCCTTTCAAGTCATCAGCTGTGTAAACGACATCTCGTCTGTATCCATCTGGCTGGATAAAAGAGTATTGTCCTTGAACTACTGAGCCATCGCTTTGTTCACTTTGTGTCTTTTTATCTCCCGTACCATCATCATACACTGCATAAGAATATTGGTAGCCAAATGTATCCTGTAAATAAGTGATTGATATACTCAATATATTAGATAGCACCAAGTACGTTCAAGTCACATTGTTAAAGCTGCATACTTACATCCTTATTGGCTAATACGACAGGCACATTAGCGACCGGCGGCTTGTAGGCAACAATTTGAGCATTAGCCGTGGAACCTATTGGCGCCAACGCGGGGATCGGAGCGTTGATGACGCAAGGCGCCACACAAGGGTTCAGTGCATTTTGTAACGAAACTACCGATTCAATAGGAGCCGCGGATATTTGGGCTATTTGAGGACCACCATAAGCAACTGGACCACCATAATTGATGTATTCTAAAGGTAACACTTCAGAGCCGCCACGAACAAAGACATTCGAGTATGTACCGCACAAATACCCGTCTAAAAGATTAAGGATTGAGAGCAAGCCTACAAATGCAATCTGAAAACAAAAGTAAGGAAAAATATTAATAAAAATGTGTTAAAATTCGTGAAAAACCATATAAGTATCAACTTACTTTAGGAGTCATCTTTCTTGCTGATAGATGGAAGACAACTGATTTTTTTCAGCAGATCCGTCGTCTTATAAGACACGCTTTGTTCGTCCTAAAATATTCTGTTCTGTAATACCGAAACAAACCATCAATGTCGCTGAACACATGAATAGCGGTTTACAATTAATATGCAAATCAGCATTCAGTGGCAGCTCCGGTTCCTTCTCCTGTATTCAGTGCACGAAGTTTACAAAAACAATTTTAAATGCCGTGACAATTGCTTTTGTTTCAGAGTCCAGTTTATTTAAAGCAACATTCAAGGAATTATTTAACATCCTACATTGGATAAATTCCAAGTACACGGAAACCTTTCGCGTAATTATGTAAATCGCCAATAAATGCGTGAGACAATATTTGTGCGTGAGCGCGTTTACTGCATAATCTGTAGTTTAAACTAACTACAAAGAAATCACATAACATTTGTTTAGTAACAAAATTAAGGTATAATTGTTATTTCTAATTTTAAATTGCAAGGCTGATCACCTACTTGTCCCTAAAGAAAATCGATCAGTGAAACAGATGTATAATGCATCTGCCCCTTACCCCACTAGGGGACATGGGACTTCACTTTTAATTTTAAATTGCTGAACTTGAAATAAGAAATTAAATGAACCATTAATTGTTTTTATTTCAGCAATTTGGATTGTGATTGCGAATTTGAAAATTTTCATCGTTTCATTATAATGTATTGTTAATTTATTTCTCAAAATAATATTTTTAAGCATAAATACATAGATCGCTAATACCTTTAGTAAGGGATTTTAGTCGTCCAGTAACGTATAAATTTTATTCAATAAGGGCAACTTTATTTCTTTTTTTATATTTTATTTAGAAATGCTTATACATTAATTTGTTTCATTATTGTAGAAATAAATACTATATTATGTTTTTTACTAAGATCGGTTAAGTCATTGAAATATTAGCTTGGATAGATAGAAGTTCATTTATATGCATTTCTAAATCACTGTTATTATTTTACGATAAAGGTAATTTGTAAGTTAATAAAAACGAATCGCTAGACATGTAGCTAAGTGCAAAATGTTGAGAACAGCAGGACAAATGTTCAGGTAGAAATAATTATCTTGTGACGAGAAAAAAAAAATTATAACGGATATAGTTTAAAATAATTGTAGCAGCTGATGTAAGCTTTGTAGCATGATAGGTTCCGTCTTCCATTTCACTCCTGGGATAACGGTGCAACGCTCAAATAAAACACAGAGATACTTTAATACGAAGTAAATTTACGTACTTTTACGTACAATTTGTGAAAGACAACGTACATAAAATAATATTTGCTATATGATTTTACTAGGCGATGAACTAAATGAAACCTGGAGATCTCTTAGAAAATACTTTACTTATATAAAAAGGCGATTATTTCCGAATCTTACTTTGAGTTGAAAATAATAATGTGTCATTTCGATAATTTTGTTCACGTAAATAAAAAAATGGTTGCCTGTAAAGTCGGTTTTACGGGCGAAGATTTTACGTGACAACGTCTTTTTCTCGGTAGAATATTTATGTGCTGCGCGCGCGGCAGACCGCGGGCCTCTCTCTCGTTCGGTGACTCATCGTAACGTTACCGAGCGTTACACTTTTTCATAAGTGACCCCCAGTCGCAACCTAATTTAAGACATTTATATGCATTTCTAAATCACTGTTATTATTTTACGATAAAGGTAATTTGTAAGTTAATAAAAACGAATCGCTAGACATGTAGCTAAGTGCAAAATGTTGAGAACAGCAGGACAAATGTTCAGGCAGAAATAATTATCTTGTGACGAGAAAAAAAAAATTATAACGGATATAGTTTAAAATAATTGTAGCAGCTGATGTAAGCTTTGTAGCATGATAGGTTCCGTCTTCCATTTCACTCCTGGGATAACGGTGCAACGCTCAAATAAAACACAGAGATACTTTAATACGAAGTAAATTTACGTACTTTTACGTACAATTTGTAAAAGACAACGTACATAAAATAATATTTGCTATATGATTTTACTAGGCGATGAACTAAATGAAACCTGGAGATCTCTTAGAAAATACTTTACTTATATAAAAAGGCGATTATTTCCGAATCTTACTTTAAGTTGAAAATAATAATGTGTCATTTCGATAATTTTGTTCACGTAAATAAAAAAATGGTTGCCTGTAAAGTCGGTTTTACGGGCGAAGATTTTACGTGACAACGTCTTTTTCTCGGTAGAATATTTATGTGCTGCGCGCGCGGCAGACCGCGGGCCTCTCTCTCGTTCGGTGACTCATCGTAACGTTACCGAGCGTTACACTTTTTCATAAGTGACTCCCAGTCGCAACCTAATTTAAGACGTTGTCACGTCAAAAAATATATACGTATCACAGATACAGGTCTCAATTTTTCACATAGTTAGCTCTATGTAGGCTAATATTATTGTGATAGGCTAGGTAAACTGTAATGGATTTTGAAGATAAACATA
Source organism: Colias behrii (assembly GCA_029959065.1). Taxonomy (NCBI): domain Eukaryota; kingdom Metazoa; phylum Arthropoda; class Insecta; order Lepidoptera; family Pieridae; genus Colias; species Colias behrii. Next base: position 4,786,524 of record JARWMC010000006.1, on the reverse strand, counting down.
TTAAATAAAATATTTATTAAAATATATTATATTTATATGATACACTGGACTACATGTTTTCGTATACCTCACTAGAATATTAAAAGTCGTTTTTCGTATGTAAAGAGGAGAATATGAAGTACAGCGAACAAAATTTCGCGTCACGAAACTTTAAATATTATTATTTCACCAGGCGTCTTTATATTTCGTTCGTCGTAATGAAAATTATTGAAATATGTGGCAATTTTTCCCAGCTGAACACTTCTTAATATTTTCCTATAAATCTGATTCGTGTTTGTGTAACCAGTGGATCTTTATGGTTTCAATTTTCGTTGTAAAATAATAGTACGTATTTCTTTTATGTAGATGGAGCTTTAGATTAAGGTTAAGGTTACGTTATAGGATATCAGATTTAAGTCGTTTGATTACATGCATGAAAAAAAGGTACGATAATATTTTAAAAGGTTCCATGATTTTATCAAAATCAGCCCAATCTACCACGTACGCTATCTAAGCGGTAAGACAAACGTCAAAGCGCAAATGAATAGAATCCGCTATCGATACTAATTGACATAAGCGTATGATGTTTTGCTAAGGATTTGTTCACCCTTCCAACGACCACGACGACCACCAAAAAAATTTTCATTCCGTCGCAATTTAACAAAGTGGTGCAAAACACAATTAAAAATAAAATATTAAAATTTCCTGTCGTTGTTGTCCCATGTTTTATTTTAAACAAATTTTTTTTGGGTGGGAATTTTGGTCGTGGTCGTCGTCGTCGTCGGCAGTGTGATCGAACCATAACTAAAATGACATGAGCTTATGTCAATAATTAGCGATAGCAGTTTCTATTTCGTAGCGTTATTCTATTCTCTGACATTCGTCTCGGCCTGCCCTAGGCCGTATGTACCACGCTGGCCAAGTGCGGGTTGGCAGATGTTACATGTCATCGAACTTTTGATTCTTCGACTTCTTCGTCTTCAATGAGCCACCCCTGCTGTGTCATTTTCAATGCATGCTTTTTTCATTGATCAGAAATTGATTGAGAGGCGAGATTCGAACCTGCGTCTATTACTGTACCGTTGCGTAGTTTAGGTACTACTCAGTCATCCATCGTAATTATTGTCAAAGATCATTCATTTTTATTTGTTGAAGTATTCAGTGGATCTACACGCAACTGCTTTACAAAGAAAATTATAAATATGTTCGTCAATAAAATAAGATCCAATTTTATATGGCAATCTCATTCATAAACATATTTTATTTTATTTAATTAGGGCTATCCTTTCAATCTAAAATCGACCATCTCCAGATGACTGCAATACATCATATTTGAAATGCTTATGCGTCTGAATATATTTTTTTCTTTTTGAAGCCTATAATCATATTATATACCTAATCTTTATAACTGTTATTTTCACTTTCAATAAAACTCTCAATACGTTAGTAGACATAATTATGAATACTTAATCAAGTTTATACGAACACATTTGAAAAAAATGACAATATAAATTAATTTAACGCTATGCTTCAATGGGTAAATTGCGAAATTTTGAATACCACTCATATTGACAGTTTCTTTATCTGTAAAGGAAGTTAATGTCATATCAATTAATATGCCCAATGATTTTTTGGTAATATGAGTCAATTATCATGGTTGCTGATTCATATTTATTAGCAGCCTATTCCTCTTGCATTTTTTTTTATAATCTGTCAAGTTAATTTTGAGTAACAAAATATGCTATTGGTATCATTGATATTTTACTGTTGTAGGTATACGTATGGGTACAGGTACACTAAACATGATTCTGTTTTATATAGAAGGTGCGCTGAAATCGCTCCAGTTAATGTTGCCACATTTTTATGAAAATACTCATTATTCAACTTGAAATAGTACTCCAGAAAAAAACAGTTCTGTCATTTTTGCTTGTTAATATAAAAATTAAAAGAAAACGATTTATATGTATTTCAAACTTCGTTCCAAAAATTTTCGTATGACTCCAATATTTCAGTCATATTTTTGAATATTTAGTTCGTTTGAATGCAGTTTTTATTATTATATCTACGTATATACGTATACACGATATGCACACGCGATGTAACACGAATGCAATTATTCATTTTAATAATTAATAGCTTTTAACAGCACACAAATTAGTAGCAAATTATATTATGAAATATTCTCGCTCTATTAATTAAGATTTATAATTTGACAAATAGAAGCGTCAATTTAAATTATTGTTATATTATGTATTTGGGAATTATGTATTAAAATATTAATTTACTAATACCGATAGCAACAATATTTTTTTAAATGTAAATCACTAATTTAATTTTTTTTGACATAAAATTTATGAATCATAATTTATGACGAAAAATTGATGGTTTATTGCTATACACCAATATTATTCCCATCGGATTTATTAATGGACTCGGGCGGCCATACTGGAGGATAGCAATATTAAAAATAATGGATAGGATGGGGTCTTTTTGAAATAATTGAGTTTTGTATTTAATACTAGCAGTCCGCCCTGGCTTCGCCCGTGGTACATGTTTACGTTTTCTCTCCATAAGAACTATCCTCATACTTCAAGGAATATTATAAAAAAATAATTAACGAAATCGGTTCAGCCGTTCCCGAGTTATGCGCTTACCATTTTGAGATTCATTTTTTTTTATCATAGATGTGGTAATAAATAGTATGAATATAGATGAAGTATTAAAATATGAAAATAGTTGTATTGGAGTTTTCTAAAGGCTGACCCATTTTCTTGCTGTTCCTAATATGTTGTGGGGTAAATAATTAATAAAAAATCCAAGTAAGTTTTGTAAAGTTTATTCGCCGCAGTCTTAAAACATAAAGTTCGTTGTCAACTAAAGACTATCTAAAGTATAAGGTACACGTAATATCACATAGGAGCTCTGCCTTCCGGCCAGTCTACCACCCTAGTGGTGGTACTCAGGGTGCACGGGCGCGGTGTTGTGGACTATCGCGTTGAAGCTGCAACAAACATACATAAATTAACAACCAATAACCATCACTTATGTTACGCTCTATTTGACGATGCAGTGACCGGAACATATTACTACATAGTGTTTAGTAATGTTGAATATATGTAAATTTGCAAACAAATTAAACGGATTAAGTGACACTGAAATTATTTAAAAATCAGGTATTGCGGTTCATTGGTTAAACTCATTTCCGTTCGCAGTATTGCGTCACTTTTTTGCATCATATCCCTGGCGGCAAGTATGTTTCTCCTCCACCGACCCGTCGAAAGTTGCAGACGATGTTGCCGACGTTATCCGTCAGGGAATGGAATATTACATTCCATTCTCTGACGTTCTCGCGGTTGACAAAGCTAGACCATGGTTCAACAAGGAATGTAGACATGCTGATCATGTTAAACAGAACGCCTTCAAAGCATGGGTCGATGCTCGCACTCGCAAATTACCTGATATTGGTGCAAAAAAGAGATCTTTCAATAGAGCCGCCAAGTTATGTAAAAAAGTTTTGAAAAAAGCTCGACATGAACATATCCGACGGACACGTGAAAAGCTTGCTAAGTATCCACCCGGTAGCAAAGCTTTTTGGTCTCTAGCAAAAGCTATTGAGTCTAACTTTTCTCAGTCTTCACTTCCACCACTCATGAAACCCGATGGTAACCTAGCTCATTCAGCAAAAGAGAAAGCCGATGTTCTGGCCTCACTCTTTGCTAAAAATTCACATCTCGACGACACCAATTTAAGTCCACCGATCATACCCCACTGCGGCTCGCACATGTCAAAAATTCGTATTACCCACAAAGAAATATTAAAAATTATGCAAAATCTAGATGTGAATAAAGCCAGTGGACCCGACGGGATTCCTGCAGTGGTTTTGAAGACCTGTGCACCCGAGTTGTCTCCTATTCTGACACGCCTATTTCGCCTTTCCCTTTCATCTGGAATTGTACCTAAAGCTTGGAAGCTTGCCAACGTGCAGCCAGTGCCTAAGAAAGGTTGTCGTTCTGATCCGTGCAATTACCGTCCAATTTCAATCACGTCCTTACTTTGTAAGATTATGGAACGTGCATTGAACTATCGACTTCTCGCGTACCTAGAGGCCAACGATCTACTGAACGATCGGCAATACGGTTTCCGCCCTAAAAGATCAACTGGCGACCTCCTAGTACACGCAACGCACCTATGGGCAGAAGCCATTGAGAACCACGGTGAAGCATTAGCTGTATCATTGGATATCTCGAAAGCCTTTGACAAAGTTTGGCACGAATCCCTTCTAAGCAAGCTCCCTTCTTACGGCTTACCTCCAGACCTCATAGCTTGGATAGCCGACTTCTTGAGGGAACGATCTATTCGGGTAGTCATCGATGGCTGCTCGTCTGATCAATTGGCAATAAACGCCGGCGTACCTCAGGGGTCTGTTCTCTCCGCAACTCTCTTTCTGATACATATAAATGACCTTCTCCAATCAAACATCTTTGGGTATGCGGACGATTGTACAGTTGTGGAGAGATACCTGTCAAATGCTCGTGCAACTAGTGTTACCATCCAGAACGAAAGAGAGGCCATGGTGCAGCGAATAAACCAGACTCTACAAAAAGTGTCTCAATGGGGAGATGCCAACTTGGTGAAGTTTAATGCAGCCAAAACACAGGCGTGTCTTTTTTCTGCCAAAAGGAGTCCGTTCACCTTAACTCCCTCTTTCCGCGGTGTGTCGATAGAACTAGCCGACAACTTAGAAATGCTTGGAGTTTCACTATCGCCAACCCTCAACTATGGCCAGTTTATTACGTCCAAAGCTCAACTCGCAGCTAAAAAGCTTGGCATACTAGCTAAGGTGCGGCAGTATTTCACATCTGAACAGCTTCTAACTCTTTATCAAGCTCAAGTTCGATCTTGTGTGGAATACTGCTGCCACCTCTGGGCATCATCATCATGGGTGTCATTTAAATGTCACCTCGAGGTTCTTGATGCTATGGAACGTCGCGCCAAGCAAATTATAGGAAACGACCGGCTATTCGAAAACCGGCTTCTGAGCCTTGGTCATCGCCGTAAAATCGCCGGTCTCTCAGTTTTCTATCGACTCCATTTCGGGGAATGTGCAACTGAATTACATGGCCTTATCCCACCTTCGCCTTTTTTCCAAAGGACGTCCAGGCGTACGGCGGGATACCACCCTTATCTGGTAGAAATGCCGACTGCACGCACAGCACGCTTTGCGTCTTCTTTCTTAATGCGAGCTGCCAAAGAGTGGAATTCTCTGCCGGCGTCCATCTTTCCAGAGAAGTATAACATGGGAATTTTCAAGAGACGAATTAACAGGCACTTTCTAGGCGGGCGTGACTTACCACCTTAGATCTCGTCACCACTTTCCATCAGGTGGGACTGAGGTCAAACGTCCACCTATCTAAGTATAAAAAAAAAAAAAAAAAAAAGTATTGAATTCCATTCGTAATAAGATACACATCGCTTTTATTGTTGCGATATCGCAATAGAACCGAATATTTGAGGCACTTTTTTATGAAGAAATAATTTAAATCTTGATAATCCATTCTAAACGGTCTAATTCTATATGAACACTTTCGCCAGTTTAACAGACACACCCACTAACTTATGAATTGTGTGTATACATTGTAAGCAATAAGATAGCCATTTATGACGTCCATACAATCCTCCGTTACGCACAGTTGTCAGGTCGTCACAGTCTCTTTACCAAACCACATAATAAAGTAATTGTACGGCGACACACAGATGCTCACTAGACCGTCATTACACTTTGTAAATAAATGACTTTGTCGTGTTATAATCCTCATTATTATACACAGCTATCTAAAATCTTTTTCTTATAGGTATAGGTAGGTTTCTTATAGGCACTAATAAAGGGTTAGTGTTTTAAAAATATTACTGCAACATTGCTATGACCACATTGGCATACTAAGTATGGTTCTCATCTCTCGTTCTCACATGAGAGTAATGTCTTTTATTACAGAGAAATAATCATTGTTTGTTTAGACCTATTGTTTTGTTCCAAAAAGTAGCCTTACCCATTGTGGTCATCAGCGGTGTACGTGACCTTGCGGAAGGAGCCATCAGGCTGGAGGAGGGAGTATTCGCCCTTAACGACATCACCGTCGCGCGCCTCGTGCTGGGTCTTGTGGTCGCCGGTGTGGGGGTCCGACACGGAGTATGAATAGTCGTATTTAGGATGGGCCTGAGAATTATAAGGTAAAGTTAAGGGGATTGTGAGTAAGTGAACAATATGTGTACAGTATTGTGGATGATAATGTGTTTGTAGAAACGTATTTTAATCAGAGCTAAACAGTTATTATATTTTTTACATGTAGCGAAGTAGCTTTAAATATGTATGAGTAAGTTCGATATATTTGCTTGGTTTTCAATTGATTTGGGGACATAATGATGCTTAAAAATCTTCTTATATTTGATTATTATCGATTGGGGGGCAAGTATCTCGCCTCGCGGCGGTGTTGTGAACAACTCAGGCTGAGTGGCCAGACGGCCGGAGCCTAGGGCGACTGAGTGAGGAACCTACGGACTATCCGAGCGTTGTCCAGCAGGACTGCCCGCTGTATCCCCACTGTCATGGGCTTCACCGGTAAATCCAGCCTCCTTAAATATTGTTTTAAGGAGGTAGGAACCAGCCCATTGGTGGACACAACTATGGGGATTATCTCGGCGGAGACACCACCCCACATCTCGACAACCTCATGCGCCAGATCCAGATATTTCAGCCGTTTATCTGAATCGGCCTTAACAAGATTGATTATTATTATTATTATGTACAACATATAAAAAGAAAAACAAATGCAGGATCAATCAATTGAGACGAATGAGCAAAATACCGGTTAGATGTCTACAAAAAATAATCACGTTGAAAAGACATCAACGCGTCAAGTGTTCGTGTGAATAATTAAATACTTTGATTGAAAGCGTTTCACTTTTTAACCGACTTCATGAAAAACATTTAAACGAACAAACAGCTTACTAACATTATTATAAACATAAAGGATTTATTAAATTTGTAGCATCCCACGCCTAAAACCCGTTGTTGAAATCTACCAGCAATCAAGACATCCTCCATTAAAAGTGTCGCTTTACGCAACTGTATTTGGGTCGGCGGCGGCCGCTAACAATCCATATCTGTTATTAAAACGAGCGTGCGCAGAACTGTTTATGCAAACAACGCTGGATTTCGTCCGTATCATTCTAGTCATTATCCCTCGATTTCACAATGTCCTGGGAAAACGAGTTCAGTTATTGGAGCTTAAATCACGACTAGGATTCAATCATTACATAACAACTGTTTAGATCAAATTATTACTCACGCCGGTCTATTTATGACAACGTAAAACGTTGCTATCTCATACTTATTTGAACGATTTCATTTCCTTTGTTTTGTAACTAGGTGTTATCTAATTTTATATTATCAAGTTATTGTTAACAAACATTATAATATACTCTCGCTTGGGTGATATAACGTTTTATTAAGGTAATTTCTTCAGCGGTATTAAATATATTTTTTTGTCATAGTTATGTTCTAGGTAGACTTTTTCTTGGGTAGATTTATTGTTCTCTTTACACGTATTTATTAGAATTATTGTAGTTATATAACTCTAGTATATTACACAAAATTGTATATTCAATTGATATACAATAAAATATATTATTTTATTCTACTCGTATGTTACATGCATAGGATGTGAATACCTCAATAGTATGCATCAGCCAATGATTCGCGTGTCGATATTACGAGCGGGAATAAAATTAATATTTAGTGAGTTTAGCGAAAACTTCATTATGTAATATTGGTAAAAGTAAAGCTGGATTGTTCGCAGATATTTGCCCCGGAAGCGATACAACAATCGGGTAACAACACGTTCAGATTACGTAACTATCAATTAGTAACTATTGTATTACGCCATCCTCATTTTATGACTGTAACTAGAACTTTTATCAAGAACAGTTTAATGTTTAATCGAAAGTACATCAAATTAAATGAAAATTTTATAGTGAATGACATCATTTGTTGGCTACTACGTAACTGTTGTACGTGAAGAAGAATATATTTATTTTCTGCATAATACGTAGCAGCAAAGATTTCTAGCAAAGAGTAAGACTCGCCTAGGGTATTTTACGTTAAGAAGAATACATTTTTTTGTATAATAGAGAATAGATTGCTTTATTGCAAAAACGTAAAGCTCGCCTAACTAATCCTTTGTTTGTTTTAATGATAGTGATTATCTCTTCAAGCGGAGTCTGTAAGTCTTGCGAAATGGCCTTGACCATGTTAGTATCTGGCCCTGAAGATTGTGCAATTTATTGTCTTAATGCATGTTCTCATTACTCGAGTCTCTGTGGTCATTATCCGCTGTTTATATCGTTACACCGAAACTAAATTGTGGGTCGAGTTCATTTATGTTTGCTCGTTGTGAAATGCATTGTGCTATTATAATATGCAATTATATTTATTGTGGTCGTCTCTTTGTAAGTTTATATGGTTCTTGTTTTGTTTTGTTATCCACTCTATCATTGTCTGATTGCGTTGATTTATGTGTTTTGTTAACATAGTCAACTTTAGTTTTTATTTTTTAATTTATAATACTTTGACTTGTAACAAGCGTCTAAAATAGGTATAACAGGTTCTTCAGAAGGAATATTTTTATCTCAAGCAAAATCAATTACTTCCCAAAAAATATATGTCTATAACCACCCCAATGAGTTAATTTACTAAGCTGTTCTTACATGATAGTCCACGTGTTGGTCATGGGCTTCATATGCGACGTGTTGTACGGGCGCGTACGCGACAGCCTCGTGGCCGTAGCTCTCGCCGGCATAGCCGTGCCCCGCCAGCAGCCCAGCGGCTGCCACTGCCACTACCGAGAGGATAACTGCGGCCTGTGAACAGATAATGGAGAATTAAATGCTGGAATATATGGGTCTTCCAGAAACCATTGATATGGTGCCGCTGACGAGGTTTTTTATAGAAGTTGGAGTCTTTATAGAACCTGTATTACGTAAGAATATAGTCCAGAATCTATAGGATGCTGCGGATATAGGTCTTAATGAAACCAGATAATACTGCTTGAGTAGGTATTCAAAAACTTGTAAAACTACATGCTCTTTTTATTCTCTGGTCTCTTAGAATTTGACCTGTAAGTATTCAGGGTCTTATTAATCTGTAACCGTTGATGGATGGTACTGTAAATGAAACTAAATAAATTTTAATGATAAAATAATAAACCAAAAAGCGATTATAATAAAAAAGGATAGTTTTATAGAAAAATGTGCGTTATAATGTGGTAGCTAAGTAAACTGAAGTTGTGATTAAATTTATGTTTATACAATAGAACTAAGTAACTATAGTACAAGACTGTTGCAGCAATAAAGAGGTATTGCAGGGCCCAGCTCTGTGCATTGCTCTATATTGTCAAGTTCTATTTAGTAATCCTAGCTGGTACTACCGTCAGGCGCGAACAGACTTCTCGGAAAATGAAATATCAACGCTCCATATATTCTCTGACGATTGTTATCTATCCTTTCACTTGCAACGGGATAGGACACGGATTGCACTTACTTTAGCGAACATTGCGTTTGAATAAGGTTTGCTTCGTTGGAACGATCACACACGACTGATACTCAGGAGGCACACCACCGACTTTTATATTGGTTCAACCACCAAGATGCGGCGCCGTACGCTGCGTCTACGCAAGAATATAGCGGTTTGATAATAATATGGCAATTACGTAAAATTATGTAGCACTGAATACAGTTCAAGGGGAATAATGTAGACAACATAGAAAAATGGAGCAGTTTGTTTAATGAATGATTTCTCGAGCCTAGTAAGTTATGAAAGCTCTTGTTCATTATAGATGTCTGAGCCATCGCACGACTGTTTGGCATCAATTGGTAACATACAATGGTTTATGTTTACCTTGCAGAAATACGATCAACGACGATTTATTATTGACTATTTTCAAATGTTAGGTATACCATTTTTTATTGAATTACAAAACTAGCTTTAGCTATCGTTTTATTCAGCTTTTGATTTGCAAAGTATATCTATCGGATTAAGCATAATTTTTACACAAATCAAATGTATATTAAGATGTCATAAATACGCGTATATTATTTAGGTATGCGAATTCTCGCATATATATTTATTTTTTGACATAATTATATTTTATCGGGCATATTTTATTAAGTTTCAATCGCGCTTTCTCTACCAAAAAACCTTACATATATTTACATAACATGTTAAAATAATATGCACAATAATACTTGCATTACCTCATAAAAGCGTTTAAAACATCCTTAATAGGGATATAAATCACGAAAGATCTCCATCACGTCGTGTTTTCTCTAGTCCGACTTTTGTTTTACGTGACCAATATGAAACGATACATATCTTAACAAGGTACTGTTGATATTTGATTAAGAAATGAGGCGGAATTGTTTTCTCATTAAAATCTAGATAAAAATCTCAGCTTTTAACGTATAATCAATGCTATATTTTTAGGAAATTTGCCTTGAAATATAATATATGTTTATCTTTCATGTAGTAATTGATTGATGTCATTTTAAAGGCTTAATTGGAAGATTAATTTACATGATTATAATTTTCGTAATTCCGTTTTTAATTTAAAATGTTTTAGCATAGTAACGATAGATTTAAAACACAGTTGTAAAGTATTAAAAATATGTTCAGTTTGTTATGTTGCACTGCTATACAATAGAAAAAAAAAGGATTTTTAAGACTTACTCTTAGTATTTTAATTCAATCCTTGCTATACTAAAACATTCAAAATTGAAAGCCAAATTTTGATTATAAGACCTACAAACAAACGAATTCGAAAGGCACTAAACGTACTCAATAACAATACCTAAAAGTGGAACAACGAAAAGTGATACCTTGCTCAAAAATAGGCAAGTCTAGGCTAGATTGTATTACATTACTATTGCATATGTTCAGTGATATGTGCTGAAATTTAATACAAAAAAATTATTAACTAGTTTTCTGATATATTGTAAGTATGTATAAGCGTTTCTGATAACCTTGAATATCGTCAAATATTCGTGTACATCCTGGGTAGTTTTAACATATTATATTGATCGTCAATTTATTAAAGAGTGAATAATAAAGACTTAAATTTTTAGAAGAGTTAGTGTAAAACAGGATTGGTTTTAAATTATTAAATGAGTCATTTGGGTGTCTATAGGTTTTATAAACCTATTTTTTCATAAAAACTTCGCTACCAATTCAAAAAAAAATATAGCAACTAATATTTTTACTATCAATCACAATAAATAACGAAAACTTTTTAAGGTTACGTCTCCGGAAATACCTGATCGGATTAGAAAATCTCATTCAAATGTATCAGATATTAAGTACGAAATGTATGCTGTTTTGAATTTTATTATCGATCAAAGTGTGCCGCTTAGTCTAAATATAAGATATCATCTTTATTTAGAGGATGCATGTTTTCTTTAAGTTATCCATAATATATTTATATTAATTTATCTTTTATTCTGATAAGCAAGCTAAGAAGACTGTTCTTTCTTATGTAATTGATAGTGTTAATTATGAAAGTACAAGAAGTTATGGAAATTCATACTTATAATACTGAGATCTTAAAACATTATCATGTATTTGTGTTGAGTATTAAAGTTGTTAATACATTAATTGCGTCCATTACAACCTATCCGTTATAACTAATTCAGTCAAATGTTAAACTACATTTAACATTTAACGTTTAATTCACTATTCTTCATTAGCTTAAAATTAACTATCATCTATATAGAATATCTACCCAAAAAGATATTGATAGTAAAAATAGTGCTTTAATACACTTCAATACACAGATAAATATCCATGGAATATTGTCGATTTATTACTAGGACATGCTTAGGACATGTTTCATTCTTAATATTATTTTGCACGACAAATTGTACGATTTTCAAAGAGCAATTATAGAGAATCTTGATTCTTATCTGTTCGAATTTTATTCCCAACAGGCACATAAGAAAAAGAAAAAGTTTTGACTATTGAAAGGATTTCTTGTTGAATAAATTATATTTTCTTTTTAATTAAATTTGTATAAAATTTAAAAATGTCATACATTTAGTTATATATACCTATTATTTCCTAAGAAGGGTTAGATTTATCGTGGATGTTATTTTGAATTATACTTTAAATTCCTATTAAAGAAACAACAATAATTTATGTCTTTATATTCCAATAGAACATCAATTCAATATAATGTATTGTTATTATCTTATCTAAAATTCTTCTTGAAAAAGGGAGAAAAGAACACTTCGATTAACATTCAATGTTAACACGCTTAAACTTAATAGACTAGAACAATTACATGCTTCTAATGCGTTTATTTTGTGCAAATGTTTTAATGATGGTAAAAAGTATATGTAATAACGATTTTATTGTTAATTTATGCCACTAAGGGCCGATTTTTCAATGCCCAGATAAACAGCTAGATAGACTTTATTCTTCAGTTAACAAAATATTCAATTTTTCAATAGACGAATAGGACTTATCTATCGAATAACTACGTTATTTAAGGAATAAATCTATTTGCCGCTCCAACGGCCAGATAGCGCGCTATTCGACGGTTAGGCGTTTGAGTTGACAACTGACGCGTCAAATTTGGGATAAATATCCCAAATTTGACGCGTCAGTTGTTTTGATTCGAGTAAAGAGTTATGACATACGAAAATTCGTATGTCATAACATAGAGCGTAGAATTATTAACAATTAAACCTCTTTCTATATAATTATTATCAATTAAAATCATATTGAAATTGATGTTTTTGATAGTACTGATGACCATGCCATTGAAAATTTGCCGAACGCTGCCTTTAAGTATGTCGTTTCCATCGTAAAATATATAAATTGAAACACAAATTTAACCAAACTCTTTACTCGAATCAAAACAACAATCAACAATCATAGAAGACAAGAGCAATACAAGACAAACTTAAAATGCACTCCTGACGTGAGTCATAATGACGGTTGTTTACAAATTGCTCTATCCCGTTCTAACCTGACTAATTATGTTTGTTTCGCCACTCCGAGAGCAGAGGTGCCAATATGGAAATATTTGGTCAGATAGTTATTCATCAAATAAATCACGATTGAAAAATAGGCGAGCCGTTATGAGTTAGATAAATAATTGAATAAATCTATTCGAGGGGTAGTTATTAGACTGTTTATCTCGGGATTGAAAAATCGGCCCTAAGATGACTATTAGACTAATATGAGTTATATATGAGTCTACTTAGACTAATTTTAAGGACAATAGTATATTGATGATATTTTTTGGAGTATTGTAAAGAAACGTATATCATGCAACTAAACGCAAGTGGTAATTTAGGTGTATATTTTGATTGATTGACGACGCGTGAATTTAACAGACAGACAGACAATTTAGCACAATTATGCCGAAGTTTGAAGTAAAAATTGACAAAAATTTGTTGTTTATCAGATGCAATATTGTTCGTAAAAATCTTCTATAAAAGATAAGGTTATTTAGATAAATAAATTATTATGTCAGGTTTATTCGGGCATCTGTGATGTTATTTAATTATATTTTTTAATTTCGTTTGCTCCCCGACACATTATGTCTACATAGCAATTGAACAGTTTATATGTGTACTTCAAAGTTAGTGTTCGGGGTGAATTTTGATACTCTAGTTTTACTAGTATGCTAATGTAATTGCTAAAATATTTAATAAATGTTAATTAGTATCTAAAATTAAACTAAACTTTCTTACGCATATTATATCTCTACAATACATGTAATATTATACAATATAAAGAATTTTAAATAATAAAGTGTATATGAAATTAAATTATTCGGCGAGACTTGGTGAAGTAAGTCACGGACAAATTTACTATAAAATGTAAGTGAATATGAAACTTTTTTCGTAAATTCGAGGCATTATGTAAGTAATGTGGTAATTAGGCATTGTTACTCAACTTCACACATCCGCGATTGAATTGATCGATGTAACATGTTTTTTTTAATAATTCAAGTGAACAATTTACTTCAATATGACATTATATGGATCATTTATTGGGCTTCTTATACTATAGCTTCTATAGCTTTAGGCGAGATTTTACAATGGTTATCGTCAAAATGTACAATAAATTTAAACATACATAAATATTAAGTATCAAAATAATAATTTCTAATTATTTATTGTTATGTGACACATATTAAATATTAGAGTCATATTAATAGTGGTTATTATCACTTGTAAACTAATACATATGCCCCTGTTAGTGATTCTTAAATCAACATAAATAAAGAAGACGACATCAAAATATTAATCTTAAAATACACTAACCTCTTTCTTGTAGATGACCTAACACGGGAGCTGATATTTAGAGTTGTAACATAAATTAGTTTTGCATAAATTAAGTTGCTTTATTCGGAACTCAAAGTAATCTAAGTATAGGTTTGATCAAATTACTTTGAAATGGCAGGAATAGCAATTTGCACCTCCTCACCATAAATAAATAATTTTAATGTGCTTTTTATTCATATAAATAGTGACAAGTCGATGCAGAGATCATTTTTTTCCAATACCTAAGCTTTATAAATTGCAAAGCTTATTTAATAGTAAGATGCTATCAAAACACAATTGACGCGAAATTCTATGCAATTTATTTTTAATTGAGATGATACTGACCTCCGGTCATTATTTGGCAATTAAAATGGGGGTCACGGTTTTGGGAGTAGAATTAATGAAGTATTCGTTCAAGTTCAAAAACGAAGGTTGTTTTCTGGTATCTTAAAATTTTCAGCCTATATTCGTAAACGTATTTTTAGAGTACCTATTATATAATATGTAATATAAATTAGTATCATGGTTTTCATAACTTCCGAAATAAGTGATTGTTTCATTCATAGCAAAGATGCGTATAAATGAAATCAATTAGATAGACAGCTAAACCGTGATTGAAATTAATGATTTTTTCGTCGGATACCGTTACGTCTTCGTTGTTCTAATTCATATATGCGTTGCATAAACCAATAATATATGCGGTTAGGAAGCCGAGAACAATAGAATACGAACAATGCAACAGAACGGGAGTACTTCCGAAGTAATATTAACATATTGTAGTGGTTAAAAACACTAATTGGAATCTGTGTTTGATTAAATAGATATTAGCTTTGATGAAGTTATACATCATCGTGCTGTTATTGATGTTCTTATTGTATCATCCACTTGCATTGTTTATTACTGAAGTGTTAAAAGTGATCATTTTCTTTGTCGGTATTTTATGTTTAAGAGGTTGTAGAGAAATATAATTTCTACAAATACAAAATTTGTATTTGTAGATTAATGTTTAATGTCAATGTTAAAGAAATTAAATAAAACCAAAAAATAAGGAGGGCCTATAAATATTATTTATTTCTATGACCATAGACTAAGATGAGAAGTAATAAATTAATGGTGAGCCAGGATAGGAGCGGCGTGGACGATTTGGCCATGGACAAGGGGAGCGGCGTGGACAATGGGACCATGGGCAGCGTGTACGAGTTGAGCAGCGTGAAGGACGGGGCCAGCGTGGACCACGGGGGCAGCGTGGACGACGGGAGCAGCGTGGACGACAGGGGTAGCGTGGACCTGGGCAGCACGGGCTTGGGCGTTGGCGTGGGCAGCGTTTGCCTGAGCAGCGGCAGCTTGTTCAGATGGGGCTGAGTTGTGGACTACGGCGTTGAAACTGTGGAGAAGAAGTCGGTAAGACATTGTAACGTGTATGTACGATATTCATTGTTACCTAGATAATATAGTTTGGTATCCTAAGATAAAGCTATAGCTAAGGCACTCAACGCTTAGAGCCTCGAAACAAGTGTGGGCACTTAATTTACGTCAATTACAAAACTAGGGCTTATTCTTCGAAAAGATTTTATCAAATCTATTAGCCGAAACAACGTCTGTATAGATAAATCACATCGTCCTAAACGCAAGCTAGTTAGTCTCGCTAGCTGTATGAGTTATTCGGATCTGGTCAGAACACACATGGTTACAATTACGCAACTACGCATTGGAAGCAAGTTCACACTAGTGGTAATGTAACACTTTCGCGATCTAATTCATAAAACGTATGTCACTACATTTAATAATGTTATAATTTTTTTCATGAATAAGTAATGAGATTTAGAACAACTTTACAAAATATCTCGTCGCAACACTGTTGATCGTAGTTTTGTAGTCTTATCAAAATCACAGACATAATCTGACGGTTTTAATAGCTCATACGCCCTTATTGTGACTCGTTGATGATGTAACTGAAAACTAAAACTATTTTTGCTATGAAGAAACAATGTAGTTTTTATTATACCCGTTGTGAGCATCAGCGGTGTATTCAACAGTTCTGACAGCGCCATCAGGCTGGACCAGGGAATATTCGCCTCTCACGACATCACCTTCGCGGCTCTCATGCTGGGACTTGTGGTCACCGGTGTGAGGGTCTTCTACAGAGTAGGAGAACTCGTAGTGAGCGGGAGCCTGGAAGGAAAAATGCTCGTACAATAAATGAACATAATAATGGCAAATATATCTAAGTTGTTGGTTGTGTTGTGATGAAAAGAATCATTTAAAACTGATTCAAATGTATGTTATAATGTTACTCACTGTAGAATTTGAGAACAATAGTTCTTCAATTTTGTATTCTCTTATTAGACTACAGGCCCATGTTGAAAAAATTATGGGTCATTTGACCCATCACCTGACCTATCTAGAATGATATAAGAGCATAAAATAATAAGATTCAGCACTATGACGACACTCGTAAGCTGTCCACCTGAGTGCAGATGAGAATTCGAAAGTTCAGGTAGAGATTTTCTCCCCTTGTCTCCATGATTTTTGTACGGCGTTGCGGAATAATGGCTTAAAAGCAGTATAGAAATAGTATGACACAGATGCCGTACAAAAATGGTGGTCCACAAAGTCGGAAATTATTTTTATTTTTCGACAGTTGCCGGGGTAAATTTGGTCATTTGATTTTGTACGGCATCTGTGTCATACTATTTCTATACTACTTTTAATCAATTATTCCGCAACGCCGTACAAATATCATGGAGACAAGGGGAGAAAATCTCTACCTGAACCTTCGAATTCTCATCTGCACTCAGGTGGACAGCTTACAAGTGACGTCATAGTGCTGAATCTTATTATTTTATGCTCTTATATCGTTCTAGATAGGTCACCTGGTGGGTCAAATGACCCATAATTTTTTTCAACACGGGCCTGTAGTCTATATTGCCTAATGTTCCAGTTACAGTTTCACAAGCTATTATTTCGGTGTAAATATTGCTGGCTTGATTAACATTGATACATGTATTATTAGCAGCTATTACCAATTTCAGTTGTGCTACCATTGATGGCGTGATTGATAAGCAACATGAGTTACAAAACGTTGTTATGTCAAGTTACTTGCACAAACTGTTTAATTGCGTTGTATTAGCGGTATTAATTTTTAATCAAGGCCTTTCACTTCTCTAGTTAAAATAGTTAAAGTTAAATTTAACATGGAGCAGTTACAAAAACAATTAGTTTATTTTCATATTAAATCGCCGATAAAACATCTGACAGGTTGATTCACAATCCCAGTAACCTCCTTCAACGCGACACCTTCTATCATTTAAGATTGCGAATGTTATTTAATCACCATTCCCGGATATGCAAAGCCCACTTGCATCATAAATAGAGCGGTTGTTCGAATTTATCCAAGTCCCTTTATCTAATAGTATAGTTGCGATTATAAACGAGATCACTTCCCTATTGGTCAAGGAATGTGAAACTACTAATCTCCAATGGTGACTTATGTCTGAGGTGCAATTATTACTTAATTTATACAAACAACGTGCATACGAATCTGTTAGAATTTAATAACGTTTAGCATTACTCTACATAGACGGGAATAAAACGTGAAATTTATTAGACTGTTGATATTATTTTCAATATTATTCCACAATACAATAAATATAACTCTCTCAATAATCTATCAATATCTCTATCAATCAAGAAGAGAGGCTATCAAGAAACTACTCAATAAAATAAGCAGATACTTCTAACGAACTATCTATTTAATTGATAAACGTTAAATATTGATAGTTATTGCCTTGCCTACATAAAGTTAACTGACCGACATAAGTGAAAATTAATTGAATTGGCTCAATGATTTTATCTGCAATGATGTCTATTTAGATGTCATAATAACATTAATTATACCTATTCAGCTTTTGTATAAAATATGATTTTGTGTGAAGTTTTTCTTTACTAAACTATTCTAATATTGTCTGTGCTTTATCTTACTTGTTCCTCGATGTGTTCGCGAGCAATCGCGATAGGAGCAGCGTGGGCTACATGTTGGACAATAGGAGAGGCATGGATCAAGGGAGCGGCATGGGCTACAACTGGGCCATGGGCTACAATGGGGGCATATGCCTGTTGCGTGGGCTGGTCGTGGCGAACGATGCTCTGGGAGGAGACAGCGGAGTGACCTTCCTGGATGAGTCCGGCTTGGCAGACTGCTACCAGGAGGCTGATGACTGCTACCTAGAAAATTATTCAACATTGTATATACATTAAAAATTATTATAGGTTATGTCACTTAGGGATGATGCAAATTTCAACTGTTGAAAGATTTGTAGTAGGTAGTTGTTGATATTAGCGCGTCCCAATAATCAAACTTTGCAGCTTTATAAAATTTATTTATATTTTGAACAGAAGATGTTTTGATGATGTTGTGATCTTCACTTTTTTATATTTCGAAAAGAGTTTATAAAAAGACCTTTTGCAATTTTTGTGATTAAATATATCGATATCTTACTTTGAAGTACATGTTGATGCTTTATTGAACTGTGCTCAATTGGTATGGATAAGGGTTTTGAGGTAGTTTTTATACTTGATATGAATGCATGTGTCATTTAACACCAAACCGGCTGGCTGACATCCGACCCGCAAAGTTGTTACGTCATAGGCGCTTTTAAGCTTCTTTCAAGGTTAACTGTAAACTTTACAGATGCTCATTTTCTATAATTAATGTTAAGTGGTTGAACGTTTTAAGGATGACACGATGAATCTTGTCGTGAATGGTTGGGTAATAGTAGCAGATACTTTTTGTTTCATACGTTTCTCGTGTTTGTTATAATTTCACCTCAAAAATATTCAATCGAATATTACGAAAATCGAAATCCTTGCACTTTAAATAATTTTATATTGTAACAATAAAAGATAAGATACTGTTGGAAGAGCGAGATGTTCTAACACAAGCATTTAAATGCTTAAAAGGATGTCTCAATGACTGAAAAATTGAAAACATATTTGTTACTGAATAAATATTTTTCATTTTGATTTTTGATTTTGAATTAAAAGAGTTTGTAACCTACCTACGTACAAACATTTTTAACAGTTGCTTAAGAAAGTAAAATCTTATTGTATCATAATCTCTGCAAAGATAGTAATGAATGAGCCAACAGAAGTAGCGGTAAACCCCGCTCGATTGACTTTTGAGATAAGGTACCTTTATGCCCTTTATCTTCATTAAATCCATTTTGTGTTACGAATTAATTATTAGGCAAGTATTATAGGTTATAAAGAAAATGCAATGCATGAATCAAATTTGGCGAATAGACTCAAACAGAACATAATTTTTAAATTATGTGAAAAAGTATTTCCAGGAAATATATTATGTATCCCCAACTTAAAATTGTAGAGTTCCTTTTTTGCTTTACTATTTTTACATATTAAATTAATTCAAAAAAGTACTGTGAAGCCAGCCTTATTCTTATAAAATCACACAGTGTGAACGCGCCTTTAGATTTCGGTCCGGTAAGAAAGTAGCGCTCTGGGTTGCACCGAGTGATCCAGTAAACTGTTGTGTAATGTTAGGCTGGTAGCATACTGAGGATTTTTTCTGATGTGATATAATATAATATGTGTTATAGTTTATGTGACTACCTATGTATCTCCTTACGATGACGGCGATATTTAACGTTGTAAATGGAAAATTATTAAAGGTTGAACCAAATTCCTGGAGGTAAAAAAATAGTTTAGGGATTCCTGAGTTATATGATTAAATTAAAATATTACGATATAATTAAATCGACTACAAGATAATCTTAGTTATGTTATAGCTCAGTAAGGAATTTACTTAATGCCAAATACAGCACAGCGCAGTCTATTTAACACAGACAATGAGTTAAATCATTTACATAGTGTCAAATACTTACACTGATTCGAATAATGCAATTTATTTAACACAGTAAAAACATTAAACAATAACAACCAAACCCAGTGTATCACAACTTTACGCACAGCGTTTATTTCCCTCATGCATAGCAACGTAATGCAACCCTCGAAGGTCAGAAGTAACTCGATATCGGCAAAAACATAACGAGACCTTTCGATCCAAAAGTTAAATCGATTGCTATCTTCGTTGTATGTCATGTCAAGAAGAGCGGTATCGTTAAAGGAACGATTGCTCAGTATTGTTAATACGCCAGCATTTTTAAGGCGAACTTTGTAATGGATTTTGTACATTTTTTTTAATTTTAAAGATATTCTGTTGCTGCAATTTTACTTAGTTCTGAAATATATGAATTTTTTATTTGTTAACGTAACTAGAGTATGAGCGTTGCGACTGGTTACGACCTAGAAGTCTATGAAGCTTGTACTAGAAGTATCACTTATTTGAAATATATGGTCTGTAACCCAAAAGAGTACCGGATATCTTATAAGTGCATTGTCATGATAAGTCATAATTAACAGGAAGCCTTAATTCTAGGTCTTATTTTTATCATGCTCTGCTTAAAAATAGAGCTTAACCATATTTTTAAGCTATTGCATAGCTTCTATCGCGGGCCTTGAGCGCGGGGACCGAATCGAGAAATTCCGTAACGAAAAACACCTCACGCTCCCCACTCCGACGGGCACGGAGGTGTGGCTTGAAGGCATGCTATGCAATAGCTTTACCGCGGCAGTCCCCGAGAGCCACACGTCTTTTTTTAAATAAATATTTTAATTTACAGCAGTTATTTTTTATTATTAATTTAATTAAAAGTAGAAACGATGACAGGCTTCAAGTATGGATTAAAATATATCAGATAGGTACTTTCATTAAGTCAAACCTTGAGTGTAATATTAAATTTGAGCGTATTGTATTACAATGAATATTTTTGGTATTAAGGCTTGAAATATCACGGAATATATAAGATTCATGAAGGATGAACATAGTTTATTTTATAAAATTAAAATTAAAAAAAAACACACTTTTCGATCTGGTAATAACATAAAGAGGAGAGCATAAAAAGGGCTTAACTTTGCCACATAGAGTTAAAAAGCTATCGCTATTCATGCTGTGAAGCTATAATCACTATTATTAAACATTCGAAAATTTTAATATATGAAATACTCTTTTAAATGCATTTTGTAATATTTATTTCACACGTACAACTGTCGGCAATTATTATGAATTGTATAAAAACGCGATACAAACAACCGCAAAGCACGCAAAAAGTTGCATTGAAAAATGAATTCAATGTCATTGCTACTGCCATTCGTTATTCAATCGAATGTATTTGATAAATTCGATCACCCAATATTAAAATATAAGATACTTATTAATTGTTACACTGGTTGGCTTTTTTGGAGGTTACCAAAAGTATAACACAATTCAGATTTTTTCTATACTGGATGACGTCTTTTTGGATTTTTTTTCAAACAGCTCTTCGATAGCAGTATCATAAATTCAATATTTTAAACTAGTAATGAAAGTCCTTTCGGGGATTTTTTGCATCGGCCAATTAGAAAGATAACAAAACTTAGTTTTGAAAATGCACTGTACTTATTTTAATAGTCCAAGATGAAAGATTAAGTAATTTAATTTAACATTCTCATTGCAAGAATCAGAGAATTTTTAACCAAAACGATATTTCCGATCATAAAAAAATTCATACATAACATTCAAACAAATAAAAGGAAATTGATTTGCATATATATAAATAAAAAACTTGTTCGATGTCGCATTTGATTTATTAAAATAATAATTTTATTATACATAATTTGAAATTTCGTTTACGGGACATTGCATAAAAAAGCGAACTTATGTAAAGCGTGCGATTAATATCCTTTCGATGTGAAATAATTTATCATTACCGGTGACCTTTCGATAGTCTGCCCATTTATTGCACGATATGGTAACCTTTTCTCTTTAAAATGAAGACGTTTTTAATTTTTAAATACTTGGAATATGTAAGTTCTACATATCTGCGGGGGATATATTTTTTATCATATTGTGTCAAAAATTACTTTTGGAATCAAGACAACTGCATATATATTCTTCCAGAATTGAAGTATTGGCAAAAACAGAAATTATATACTTACACAAAAAAAAAACAAATTGTTATTTAGGTTCTCTTGTTGTAAAAAGAAAATACCATCTACACTGTTCCTACTGTTATTGCCCGTTTCATGACCCCAATCCAAAAGTCTTTTAGTTTTTTACAATGACCACCGATCAGTGTTCACTGAAAATCTATCACAGTAGGTAAGTTATAATGTATTTCTTGTAATTCTAATCACGTCACAAATATATTTTACAAAAGTAACTTTAAAATATTTTAGCTTTAACATCAAAAATATCCTCATTTAATTATGAAGATCTTATTGATAAGCAAGCAGTAGCAAGATAGTAAATATTCATTAGGTACAAGTAGCACATAAGTTTATTTCCCTATTATATCGTAGCTGTATGATTAATTAAAATATCCGTAATTAATGAACTTTAGAGAGTAGATATATTACTGTGTAAGTTTTAAACATATTGACGAAAAGCTATAAATCAATATATCAATAAGGAATAGCATAATAAATCATAACTACGTTACTAATTTATATGGCTTACAGGCTTTATTATTTTAAGCAATCGTTAAAATGAAAATATAAAAAAAAATATTTTTTAAGAAATTGTTAATTTTTTTCATATAAAGCTGGAATTTGAAAAATTTTATTTATGATATAATATCTTCATTTTGATTAAACAATATAGCGGATATTCCTTAAAAATATAACAAATGCATTAAGAAGTAAATTAATATAAAATACGAGGCAGTTTAGTTGTTGATATAGGTAATGTTTTAAATAAGTAAAACACAAGTTTTTGGTATCACATTTATTCATATTATGTACTAATCAACCAATCATCAATTGCACAGTGAAATAAAGAAACATACATCAAGATTGAAGAACAACACAAGAAGGCTAAGAATTTGAACTAATACTGTTAACATAACAATTTATAAGTCAGAGATTGAAGAATATACAAAGATAGAGAAGAAATATTCGAAGTATAAGCTAACATTTCCTAATCTAATATCACAGGTTGGTCTAATGATGATGGATGACCGGCGGCGAATTGTGTACCACGGCGTTGAATCTGTTGACAAAACAAAATTTAATATGTGATTGCCATGAGATGATGAAGCGTAGATCCTATTTGTAATTTGCTATGTATGGTGAAATGGTTTACAACGGCAGCAACTATGTGTTGCGGAATTCGTTTTTAAAGTGAAACTTTTATTATATTATCGTCTCAAACTTTTTGGTCTGTGTAGCGCATGTCGCGTGACGGTCGAACCGTACGATAATAATTATCGTACAAATACGATAATTTTGTGCCTAAATTTCACTTTTACCGTGGTTTCATAAAACCACACAACATTTTTTTTATATAAGCAAGTTAGAATTAAAGATTTGTTAATTTTAGATAATGCTTTAAAGTGCTATTTGCATACAATGATCTTCTTTATTTCTTACGTTTCTAAGTTTTAAAGATTTCGATTCAAGTAAAAGATTTCAGTTATAAAATAGGATTAAAACTAATTACGAAATTAGTTTCGATGTTCACAACGCGCTTGAGCAACACCATAGAAGTGGAACGTTGTGGTTCTCTAGATATCTAACACTTAATAATACACCTAGGTTCTCCTACTTTCATTATTACACGTTTCTGATATTTTTAGACAAATCAGGAAACCATAACTCACAATTAACTTAAATGCTGGGAAGTTATGAACCGAATATGTTTCTGTAGCTTTTCATTTTTTTATGGTGTTCGTAAAATTGGTTCATTACTTTTAATACATTCTATATCATCATTTTGTAAAGCATTAAGACGATTTATTTAATAGACTGATCAGTTTAACGTCTAAGTAAATAATTAAGTCAATTTCTACGGTTATGAATTATACGAAGATTCAAAGAGTTTTTAATAGGGAATTGAAAATGATCACGTTACTATATAAATTTAAGGTATTCTACACTAACATTTTAATATAATATGAATGTTCCTTACCCATTGTGGTGGTCAGCGGTGTATGTGACCTTGCGGAAGGAGCCATCAGGCTGCAGGAGGGAGTATTCACCCTTTACGACATCACCGTCGCGGGTCTCGTGCTGGGACTTGTGGTCGCCGGTGTGAGGGTCCTCAACGGAGTACGAGTATCCGTATTTAGGGTGCGCCTGTAATATGTCATAGTTTATCATGTAAACAAGGAATGTATTTCCTTTATACGGTACATAGCGATGATATGAATAAGCTTCAACTGTATTTATTTTTATTAAAAAATAATTGTTTTGTATCAGCAAAATAAGTTGTCTGTTACGCCTTATTTAGGATATGTTAGAGGCAGTTCATTTTGCTCTTTTTATTTTTGGTCTTGTGGTGAAAATATTTTTGCGATTAAAAAATCGTGTTATGTTATCCTTACGTATTCATCAACATAGTGGTCTTCATGAGCAGGGACGGCGTGGACGGGAGCGGCGTGGTAAGCAGGCTCTGCGTGGTATTGTGGGGCGGCGTGTACCACCTGATTCTGGACTGGGGCAGCGTGGTATTGTTGGGCAGCGTGGTATTGTTGGGCAGCGTGGTATTGTGGGGCGGCGTGCGCTTCATAGTGTACTGGTGTTTCGTGGACGTTGTCGTGACGGATGATGTTCTGGGAAGACACGGCAGGCGCGTGGTGCAAAAGACCAGCGCTCGACACCGCCACCACCGCACAGAGAACTGCAATCTTTAAATAACAAAAAATTAACACTTCATGAACCGCTATATTTAATCTCGACATGCACGTAAGGTCTAATTTGAAAGGTGCTTACTTTGGTAAACATTTTGTTTGATACTAATGCCTCGAGTTGACTGCTATCGTTTTGAATTGCAGTCTTTTTATATAACAAACAAAACATAAGTGTCGACGTGGTGGGGCGTCTATTCCTGATGATATCCGATCGGATCAGAGTAATTGCGTTGCCAATCACACTATATCGAGTTGCAACATTTGATATGGGTCCGATGTGTAGTAAAATTGTATCTTGACCGAACACAATGCGATCTACATCTTTATGCATATTTTACTATTTTTTAATGTTTACTTTTACAATTTTTATGTTTTGATGGTTTATGATTATGAGATTATACTGAGACTATGACAATGTATTACGAAAATTTGAACAGAGATTTGATGGGCGTCGTTGAATGCGTTCATTTCATTTCTACGTTATTGTTAATAACATTCAAATATAAATGAAAATACTTAGTTATTTTCGCAAAAATCACATTCACCTTATTGTTGCTCATGTTATAAATGCAAAATGTTGTTTTAATGTTATTTTTTGGGACACAATGAAGATTTTTATATAGGATTTCGTGTCTGGAGAGAGTAAGGAGGCTACAAGGTGACAAAAGCTGCTTTTAAGGCAATGAAACATATTATTCACATGGGAATTATCTTCTTCACGTTTTCAACGTGTGCGAAGCCGCGGGCGGAAAACTAGTTACATAAAAAAATTAGTATTTTTAATTAGAAGATTGGCATAGGTATGTCATTTCAAAATTTTTATCTAACCCATATGCTGAATAGGTTTTGGTTATTGGGTCAAAAATTTATAAAGTAATAAGTGTGATAGAAAGGTTTATGAAAAGTAAAATATTTAATCACATTTGAATGTTAAAATCTTAGAAACTAACGCAAAACTTCAAGCAGAATTTAAGATTTTGTAAATTCTGAACGATGCACTTCAGGGTCATACGAAATACCAATTAAATTGTTTAGATACACACGATTTAGATAACAACGGTTATATGATAGTGGAGATTGTAAGACGTTGAGCAATCCAGTGTTGAATATCATTACGACGTGCTCACAAGGCACTTGAGTTAAACATACTTTACTTTATAAAAACTAGCTACATAGTTGATCTTGTTTATTGGTCAGTTGAAAGACCTACCCTTATTCATAATTAATCAATAATTTCAGTCGTTTAATGGATATACTGTTGCTCTAAAATAACGAAGCTCGTACTTACTATAAAGAAGGTTCAAGACAAACCTTATGTATATACTAGCGGTCCGCCCCGGCTTCGCCCGTGGTACATATGAAAAATAGATGTTGGCCGATTCTCAGACTTACCCGATATGCACAGAAAATTTCATGAGAATCGGTCCACCCGTTTCGGAGGAGTATGCAGACTAACATTGTGACACGAGAATTTTATATATAAGATATATATATATATATATTTTTTCTTTTATCTATTTATCTGTATAAACATAAAACTGTAAGTCTGCAGAAACATATAAATATAATATAGATATAAAGACTGGGAAGAAACTGGCCTTCGAAACACAGTTTACCACTAGTTCGAAGGTCAGGGTCTGAACATAATGCCACAGTATTACCATTATTTCCTACAGTAGTGCGACGAATGTAGTTGTGCAGAGAAACGGAGGGGAACTGGCGGGGCTCGGGCGACGCGGGCCGCGTAAGGCAAGGTTGCCAACCGTACGAGGTTCCTCGTACAAATACGAGATTTGTGGTCATCCATACGAGGTACGAGGACACTATTAGCCTCGTACAACTTTGTACGATATTTTGATATGAGGAAATTTTATAATTATAATTTTTCGTTGCAGGCAACATTTTGTAGCCTAAATCGTAAGTATCCAAGCCAATTAAAACACTTTAGGGAGTTTATGGTTAGTTTGAAGTTAGTGTGTCAATAACCGGGGATTAACCAGAAAATAAAATATTGAGTTCCTGACATTAGTCGTCTTTATAACACATAGAACATTGATCTAAAATATTGACTTCATATTTGGAGATGTACTTCAACTAAAACTAGAAGTTACTTACTGCCAAGCATTCTTTTTTATTATTTCTGGTACATATATTATGTGAACAAGATTATTTTTAATACTTACAACGTTTTTTTATTTAGTAGCAACCTTGCAAAAGATAACTTCATTATGTCCTAAATTCAGTAGTTTATGCCTTATTTTTGATTTAACCTAATTACGATTTTTATTGATGTACGAGGTTCGAAAGCCAAAATACGAGGTTTTTTCCTGCAAACGTACGAGGAAAAGAAATTTACGGTTGGCAACCCTGGCGTAAGGCAAACACGCTTAGTTTGCCTTACCTAGCGCGAAAGGACGACGCAGTCGTATTTTTTGTGTAATAATTTTATTATACATAGGTACTTACATATTCTATTATGGCGCGCACAAACTGTTCGGTTTACGGATGTAAATCTACATTGAAATCCCAGAAGGAAACAATATTTCAGAAAGATTGTATTAATTGTATCTGTTGAATTAAAATCAAAGCTATGTATATGTTGTCTTCATTATTTTCTAATCAAATTGTACATCCCAATGCGAATGCATTACTTAGTTAAATGTTATAATATACAATT
Source organism: Colias behrii (assembly GCA_029959065.1). Taxonomy (NCBI): domain Eukaryota; kingdom Metazoa; phylum Arthropoda; class Insecta; order Lepidoptera; family Pieridae; genus Colias; species Colias behrii. Next base: position 4,758,744 of record JARWMC010000006.1, on the reverse strand, counting down.
AAGAACATCCAAAAATAAAGTGTCCACGTAAATAATATTTAGCAGTGCAATATCTGTAATTATATATTTATGAACAAATAATTACATCAGATTTAATAATCGCAATTATTTTGAATGTACATATGAATAAAGATTTCATCATATTATTAATAATCACAATTGTTTTATTTCCCATTTGTTGCAACCCTAGCGTATTTTCGTGTGGCAGTTACCTACGCTGGCGGCGGCATCGCGCGACATCAAAGGCGATTCCTTACTGTAGGAAATAATATTGTAATACTGTGATAATGCTGTACCTGTTTCTTGAAAAATAATTTATTATGATTTATGATTTATTACATACGTTATTTGAGTAATTATAAGAACATAAGTACCTTTATAATTATTAGCAGTGTATATGAAGACAAGTTTATCATAATATTGTTTAAGTACCTATACGTAGATAGAAACTATACACTCTACTCTCTAGCAAAAAGGTTTCAATCACAAACATTGTCCTATCAGGTAATGTCAAAATAAGAGAAAAATGTCTAAACGGTTATGAATAAACCTTTAGTTACTTGAAATAATTTATCAAGTTTAAAAAAAAAAACATGGTTCATAAAATAACTTAATAGTTACCTTCGATTCTGTTAAGAATAATAAAATTGTAATTGAAAAGTGACAGTACTAGATACGTTTTAGTGAGGTTATATAAAATTCGAGGTAATTTATACATCTATTGAATTTTATCGTATAAAATGGAATATTTAGCTCCTAATTTATCTTGAAGTTTTAACGAAGCAAAAGTACTCTTTCTAATATTATGTAAAATAAAATCAAATCCAAGTGTAAGTTAACACAAAGTAACTTAGATACAATCTGATTTTATGTTGTTTTGCCAATCGAAACTTTTTTTATAATGAGTGTGTATACTGCTCAATTTTAATTATTAAATATTCAGTTTGTAATACTGCTAATTGTGTACATTTTACACAATAAATTTTCCCAGAACAGGGCTTCCAATTCGTCGCATATTTAATTTATATAATACAAATCCACTTATCTACAGCTCTATCTATAGATTGTTTAAAAGATAAAATTACTTTTAATTATTATATCATAGAGCTAAATTCTTCAATTTTAGTGCCAAAGAATTTACCTTACATAACTAGATAATTGTTAAATTATAATTAAACTGGCAGTTCGATGCATGTGTTAGGTAATATTCTTATAAAGAATACAAAGTAGATCACTTCGATCTATCTAATTTTAGATGTAAATGAAAAAGAAGAAAGTAAATTATGCTTTTAATTGACGATTAGAATAAAAATAAGTACGCTTTCTTTGTCATTTAATTTCAGGAAAAAGTTTTTATAAATTTTATGCGAACCCGGATGTTGTGAAGTAAAGCATATATTAGGTAGAGTTTAGAAATTAAAGACTTTTTAACGGATTTTAAACGCACTTCGCTCGTGGTACATATTTCGCAATAAAAGGTAGCCATGTTCTTTCTCAGGGTCTAAAGATTATCTGTGCCAAATTTCATCAAAATCGGTCCAGTAGTTTATGAGCCTATTCATTACAAACAAACAAACAAACAAAGTGTTCCTCTATATAAAATTAGTGTAGATATTATTTTCCCGACGTTTCGAACACTTTTCAGCGAGCGTGGTCACGGGGAGACTCCCCGTATAATTCCTAAATATATAATACTCGCGTAAAATCAAACACTAGAAAATGTAGAGTAATTAGGGGAACAATCTTTTGCACCCGTATCAAAAGGATAATTTTTTTTATCAACATCGGGGATCAAACCTAGCGTCTCTCGGTTTTACACTTGCCTAAACCACTGGACCAAGAAGGAGGTTCATATAATAACAAAAGAGCGAAGCAGTGAACATTAACAAATAGCTTCACCAAATACATATAACGAAAATTATATTTTAAAATTTCATAGTTAGTTAAGTCGTTATTATCTCGGACAAAATTGTTTTAAGAAATAATGTTTTTCGAAATCATAAGTAGGTATCATTACAAAATAATTGTAACATGGCCATGTTACATTTAACTATGTGTTACATATTTGGCTACCTACCCACAGGCAACGTATTTTTAAAAGAAGTTGGCTGGAAATTTGAATAATATTTTATCCTCTTCCACTTTTTTTAGGTTTTTTTAACTATATTTTTTTGGGTTTTGTAGTCGCAAGTCTTTTTATTTATTTTTTCATAATATTATCTTTAGAGCGCTTTGAATATTGAAAAGCGTATTTACTTTTTAATTACGATTTTAATTACTATGTACTACTAATTAATCTCAGATGTATTGCGTTTCATATTGATTCAAAGTGAGAACTTGATTTATTCAGTACTTATTATACAGGGTGTCCCACTATTGGTATACTAAGCGCGAAGGGACTTGTAGTTTTGCATACACTAATCACGTAAAAAATACTTAAACAACAAAATGACATAAAAAAATGTTTGCTAATTTTTTCCTGAAAATCCATGTTTTCTTCTCTAGCTTCGCGCAGCCGGCATATACCGCTTCGCTAATGTGAGCATTTTGTCTATGAAAACGTAATCTTAAACGATAAGTCACGTGCTGGTATCAAAGTTGGGCGGGTAGCTTGTTAGGGATGTACACATAGAGTTTTAAGAATTCATCTATTTGAAAAAAAACTGCGTCTGGAATTTTATAAGTATTTTTTACGTACTCAGCGTATGCAAAACTATAAGCTCCTTTGAGCTTAGTATACCAACAGTGGGACACCCTGTATAGCTCTTTACGATCATCGAATTACAAAATTATTAAATCATACTGAAAGATTCTTTCTAACAATTACATGCTCGATAAATTTTAACGGTTCTACCATTTTATTTTAATGATCTTCGTATACTTAAATGCAAAATATTAATTCTGCAAAGCGCCATCTAGTAATGTTCTTTGGTATCAGGTTAAATAATGTCGATTCATAACGAGAATGATTGCATTCATACGAGTGTACTTTCGAAATAAAAGATGGTGTTGTATATAACGACTTTAATGTTTAACAATAATAGGATTTAAATAACAATTTTGACTAACTCTTAATTGGAAAAGTAACAAACAAAAATATAATAATTAATTAAAAGCCGACATAGTAGACTTTGGAATGATAGTAGGATGATGCTACATCAGAGTCGTGTATATGTTCTTGTGCACTTGTTACTGTTTCTGGCTTATGTTCTTCCACACTTTCTGGAGACTTCTCTGTGACTGGAAGAGCAACTATGTTCTCTGCAGGCTTTTCAATCTCTTCATGATTAATCGATATCGTTGGCACGACTTTAAAATATGGTCCTTCCACTGCTTCCATTTTGACAGTGGGAGATTCAGTGGTCGTAATTTCCTCTTCTTTTACAGGCTCCAAGTGAATAATTTTGTCTTCATTTGATATACTTTGAACTTCATTTTCATGCACGTTTGGCTCTTGTGTTGATTCCTGAACTGGTTTAGTATCTTTAATCTCGCTCTCTTGTGTCGAGGCATCTTGGAATTTGTGATTTGGATTTGGGAAAAAGTGATTTATTTTGATTCCATTGTCAATTGGTGAGAAGTGACGCGTGTATCCATGAACGGAGTAAGCCTGGTTTCCATGGTTGAGGAAACTTTTACTTACAACGGCATTAAAGCTGAAAGAGAAGTTATGTAACATTATAATAATATATCAGGGAAAAAAGAATAAACAGTTCATCTGGGGTGCTTAGTTTCTTTGTAGTTGCCAATATTGTGTAAGAAAATTTACCCTGAAAAGTCATCTGCGTTGTAATGGACTTCCCTTAAAGAGCCATCTGCTTCAACAAGGCTATATTGTCCGCGAACTCTGTGTCCATCCCTTTCTTCGTGATGATGTTTTTGGTCACCGGTGTTTTTGTCCGATACAGCGTATTCAAATTCGTATTTTGGATAGGCCTTAAAATTAGATAAATTGTTAGTGAGTAAACTAAGATGGTCTGTATAAATTTTACAAATAGAAATTGGAAAGAATTGGAACTATGGATATTGTGTATAATGCTCCAATACACAAAGAACAATTTATTTAGTTTAGATGCTTTTTTAATCTTCAGTAATTTTTTAAAAAGTATCAAGAAACTATTTTGTTCATTAAATTTCAACTGGTTAACATTTTCAACTCACATAAGTATCATATTTTTGAAACATTGGCGGCGAGGGTGGATGGTAAGCTTTAATTGTCTGCCAATTATTATCGCCTGCATTCCGGTAAGCCTCCTTGATGAGTCCTTGTGTATGATCGATGACAACTGCTGTAGCGAAACCAAAAAGGCTTATGACACAAAGAATCTGAAAAAGAAAACAGCTACGGTAAAGAAATATATTTTAACGGATACAAGAAACAGTTCCCATTTTTTTATGAATTTAAAGGTTCCTTACTTTACGGTACATTTTGTTAGGTTTGAGATGTACCGTATTAATCTAAAGGAAAGAACTAACTGCTGCTGTCTCCAATACCACCAAGTATTTTATACTTTTCTAATCGCTATTATATAAATTCACAAAAAAATTATCAAGCCAACTTTGTCTATACGATTGTGTAGAGAATAACGCGGATCGGATATTTTTGATCTTATCAATGAAACAATAATTGTAACCTTTTGTACCTATAGTTTCGTTACTTTCATAAATGATTTTCTAGACCATATCACAGATTGTGCTAATTTTATACGTACCTACCATTTGGTTTAGATAAAGACCTCCTCCTTTGACTACAATATAATTTTAAAGCTGAATGCAACGTGTTTTTACATCTGACTTTGTTTAGTTATATTTTGTTTTAACATTTTAATAACAACGAACAAATTAATTCACAGTGTTAAGTGTATGAAAACATAAAAAAGGCCGATATAAATATAAATTACGTTCAGAAATAGGCACTTAAAATAATTGTTTAATACATATTTTCAATTTTGTGCCTATACGTAATATGTTTACGTATTATGACGAACAACATAAATCAATTACCGAAATCATTAAATAATTTGCATCAAAAAAAAAACATAACAATCTAAGAATATGAATTTATTACTATCCTAATTATTAATCCTCTTAGAATAGGTATGCATTTATTAGGACAGTAATAAATTCATATTCTAAGAGTAGACAAAAATACAATCAAATATGTATTAGCGATTTGAAGTTCACTGGGTCATCTGGTTGCTAATAAAATGTTCTTTCTATACATCATCCTTTGTTTAAAGAGAAAAAGTAAGACATTCGTATCTTTGATGATATTGGACTTTGATAAAATAAATATGCTGAGTCATAGAATTTGGTGATGATTATTTCATTCAACATTTCCCCTACTTTTACTGAATAGAAAGGGACTATAAGTAAGATATTTGCGATTGTGATAAACCATTAATATTTTTGAATCATGTTCGTTCACGTAAGTTAATAACCAAAAGAAATTAGGTCATATTATAGGTTTATAAAGTAATTTAAAATTAATATGAATGCAACTTTAAAATTTTCTTGTTATGTTTGTGTTCCTAGGTGTTGTTCTTTAGCGGCGTAGTTGCAAGTTGTGCATCTTCAGCAATATCCTCTCAGACGGTTGTGCGACATGATGTGCCTCAGGCGTATAGTACTGTTTCTATGTACCGCGGATCCAGAGCTAATTACGCAACTCCACAGGAAACTGTGAGTAAAGTTTATTGTTTTTCGATTTCTGTAGGAAAATAAATAAAGTGATATGTAATTAAACACACATATAAATGAAAAACTGGCTTGGGAATTTTCCTATTTTGTTGTAGGTTTACCCTAAATATGAGTATACGTACTCCGTAGCTGATGACCATACTGGTGACAATAAACAACAACGAGAATATCGTAACGGTGATGTCGTAAAGGGCTCCTACTCGTTCCACGAAGCCGACGGCTCCATCAGGACCGTGGAGTACACCGCTGACGACCACAACGGCTTCAACGCGGTCGTGCACAACAGTGCTCCCACCGCCGCCCCCGTTGTCTACAAGCAAGCGCACGCCGCCGCTCCCGTCCTCACGCATTCTGTGCACCCTTACAAAACAAAACGTGTATGAATTGCTAAAGATATAACATAACTATAAAATAAAATAATATAAATCTTTTTTTGTAGGTACAGTTATTTAATGTATAATGTTAACTTAGCACTTTTATGTCCAGATAGATATGACTGCTCCTTATTATTGTGAAGATAAAATTTTACAAGTATGTCAGTGTGCAACTGTGCAGTTAAAAAAACGCTGCTGAGTTCTTTTCATTTTCTTCTTAAAAACTAAGTAGTTACGTCGTTCAAGTATCGTAACTTTGTAATCTATAAAAATTATAGATTTTTGTTAAAAACAAGTTTAATGCTTCTGTAGATATTATTATATTAATATTAAGTTTGATTCCTCACAAAAATGATGGAAGTGATTTAAATGTGTAGAGTTTTCGTTGTTAATTTTATTTTTTGCTAGAGAAGAACTAAATAAAATTGTTTTCACATCTGTTCGATTTGTTTTTTTATTTATGTCTTGGATGCTGTACAGGTTTTAACTTTTTATCAAAATGGTAGGTATTTTAATCTCCCATCGCGGATTTATAATTATAAAACAAAAATCATACAATACATAGTGCGACAATATACATACAGTAGGTACATATCTATGACAAAATGCGATGCTGTATTAAAGAAAGCCACAAAACGTGACTTTGTTCTAGTGCGAACTTAAATTATATAAATAAGTTCTTATCGTAGAACTGATGTCTTGCGATTTCCAAATGACACAGTGGATGCTATAAAACTTACTATAATCATTGCAGTAATGGTATGCTTAAAAATTAGCATCATGATTGCTATCCGTAGTATGTTTATTATATTTGAAAAGAGGTTTGCAATTAGGATAATCTTGTCAACATTGAATCAATGCGATTTCATTCATCTTCTATCTACTTTACTAGCAAAAAGCAGTGCTTTAAGAGGGTTCGCGAAGGTGTCTACTTCAATTGTAACACTTTGGAGTTTTAGGATAAGGATAATTGTTATAAAGCTTATAAAACGCATAGTATTCAATTGATAAAATTTATTTTATTAATAAATAACTATATAACAATCATTTGGTGAGCATCACTTCGAATTCTTTAGTGGTAGTATTGGTGAGAGGGAGCGGCGTGCGCGTAGACGGGAGCGCCGTGGGTGTAGACGGGAGCGGCAGCTTGCTTGTAGACAACGGGAGCGACACCTTGCTTGTACACGACGGGGGCGGCGGTGGGAGCGCTGTTGTGCACGACCGCGTTGAAGCCGTTGTGATCGTCGGCGGTGTATTCTACGGTCCTGATGGAGCCGTCGGCTTCGTGGAACGAGTAGGAGCCCTTCACAACATCGCCGTCGCGGCTCTCCTGCTGTTGCTTGTCGTCACCGGTGTGGGGGTCGGACACGGCGTAGGAGAAGTCGTATTTGGGGTGAGCCTAGAATGCAGAAAACGCGATAAGATCGTATGATCGATATATTTTTGCACTTGCAAATTGTGTGAATGTGTGTATGGGATACTCACGAATTCCTCGGGTTGAGCGAGGACCTTAGCGACGGGGGCGGCGTAGTGCACGGGAGCGGCGTGGTAGGCGACGGGGGCGGCGGCAGCGTGGTACACTTGGGCGGGAGCGGCTTGGTACACGGCAGCGGGCGCGGCGTGGTACACGGAGGCGGGGGCGGCGTGGTACACAGCGGGAGCGGCGAGCTTGGTGACGGGAGCCGCGTAGGCCTGGGGCTGGTCGTGGCGGACGATGCTCTGGGAGGAGACAGCCGCAGCAGAAGAGTAGTGCAATGGAGCAGGCACAAGGCCAGCTGAGGCCACGGCCACGAATGCGCAGAGAGCTACCAGCTGAAAGTTACAGAATTAATTATTATGTATTTACTTTCTCTTCATTCAAAAAGAAATAGTAATAAACAAACTTAAAAGAAATGAAATAAATTAATGTTGTTTGTAAAACATACTTTGGAGAACATGTTGTTTGTATCTGTATAGTTTGCAGAATGTTTTTTCTGCGTTCACGGTTTCATTATATATACGAGTTCCATGTCATATCGTTATCACGAAGCACAACCTTGCCCCGGGCAATCGCAACTAATCTTTGGCACTTACTACTTTCGTTGACATTCTCTCAGATATATTATGGAATCGTAATGATTTATGTGATTGAAACCTTAATTATTATAATTTGCAAGAGTCATTACAGCGTGTAATTTATATAATAGCCTGCTTTAATAATATTCAAAATATTGTATCTGTTTTAAATTTATTTAAATGAATTTATAAAAGTGATACACATTACCATTTGCTATTTTAACTCGTTTGAAGTTTTGTTTGACAAAACCTCTGTTCCAAATTTTATCAAAATCGGTTCAGTGATTCAGGTTTAGGTAGTGAAACATATCTATAAATTGTCATCAGTCAAATTATAAAAATGAAAAAAAGAGTTTCTTTTGATTGATTACTGCTATTTATTATATCATTTATCTTAAAGTGTTTTGGGATGTATTTATTTAAAACATTATACTTTTTAATTATTAACTATTATGTGTGTGATCAATGTTTACATCTATGCAATTTTTTACCATTGCAACTAATTCATTTGACGCCCACTATGACATATCTCCATAGCTCCATGTTGTAATCATTCGTTAAATAAATTAGTGAATGTACCAGTTCGCGAACCTATGGCGACCTAGAGCAAGGTCAAAGCGTTTTAATCTCGTTAGACAACTTCCACTACTTGACATCTGAAGTAATCTCAATCGAATTTTGGACTATAAAACCGGTGCCAAGTGTATCCCATACATCATTCATCAATTGAATAGTTCATCTTTATCAACATGTTTTCCAAAGTAGGATTTTTAAAATATATTCGTCTTTTTAAGTAATTCAATTTGTTAAGAGTGTATTTATATTTGGTTATTTTTTCTGTTACAGGTCGTTGTTCTTTGTACTTTCGTAGCGGTTTCATCCGCTGGACTTTTACCTGCCCAAGGGCACTACTCTTCTGCAGCGGCCGTCTCCTCCCAGAGCATCGTTCGCCACGACCAGCCCCAGGCCTACGCCGCTCCCGTCGCTAAGCTCGCCGCTCCCGCTGTGTATCACGCCGCCCCCGCCTCCGTGTATCACGCCGCGCCCGCTGCTGTGTACCAAGCCGCTCCCGCCCAAGTGTACCACTCTGCCCCCACCCCCGTCGCCTACCACGCCGCTCCCGTGCACTACGCCGCCCCAGTCGCTAAGGTAGTCGCTCAGCCCGAGGAGTTCGTGAGTATTCCATTCACACACATTCACATAATTTGCAATTGACAAAATATTTCGAACACACGATCTTATCGCATTTTCTATATTGTAGGCGCACCCTAAATACGACTTCTCCTACGCTGTGTCCGACCCCCACACCGGTGACGACAAGCAACAGCAGGAGAGCCGCGATGGCGATGTCGTGAAGGGCTCCTACTCGTTCCACGAAGCTGACGGCTCCATCAGGACCGTGGAGTACACCGCTGACGACCACAACGGCTTCAACGCGGTCGTGCACAACAGTGCTGCCACCGCCACCCCTGTCGTCTACAAGCAAGCTGTCGCTCCCGTTGTCTACAAGCAAGCTGTCGCTCCTGTCGTCTACAAGCAAGCGGCCTCTCCCGTCTACGCGCACGCCGCTCCCGCTCATCAATACTACCATTAAATAATTTCCACATGTCTCTGCATTAGCTTATCAAATGATTGTTGATTATTTATTTATTAAAATATACAATTATGCACATAATACATCTTTTATTTAAGATATTTTAATATTCTCAATCGATCTGTTCTCTATATATATTACTACAATAATGGCCAATTTTACAATCCGTAGATGAAACTCAGGTATTCGTCGAATAACATATCATACAACCATTTGAAACATGACGTATTATCTACATACATATTACATACATCTATACATATAATAAAATCGTAGGAAAGTCAAAACTGTACATTGAATATTTTTTTTAAAGAATACATAATCCATGATCTATAATCGATATAGAAGCTATTTTTGGCTTCTATATCGATTAGTTTTTAGAATTTTTGTCTGTTTGTCTGTTTGTCTGTATGTTTGACCGGGCTAATCTCGAAAAGTACTGCATAGATTTACTTCAAATTTTGCATGAATATTCCTAAGAGGTCGGGTGAGGATAGTTTAAACATATTATCATGATATCACCGTGAGCCTTTATTTTTCTTACATATTCCGTGTACTACGACAGCGTACAATCTAAAGACTCATGTTTAAATGTTGGTTTCGAGTAAGCCATGCTATTATCTAGCTTTACAAAATAAAAACTATGTCATTTACGTAATTTGGGCAGAGAAACAGTTAAATGAATCTTAGCAGTATAAAGACAAATTTGAAACAGCGCCATCTATGAAGTGTTAGAAAAATCAAACACACGTTAACTATTGGAAATTAATAATCAAATGACGCATATATAAATGTTGTTTGACAATATCTAGATTGACACTATAAAAATTATGCCATTTAAGTAACTTGGGAAGAGAAACATAGTTTAAAGAATGTAAGTTGTATAATGTTAATTTTGTAACAGCGCCATCTATGAGATTTCGTAAAAATCAAATCAATTTAGATGTTAACACTACTGAATACACAGTTGGAAATTAATAATTTAAATATAATGATGTTATTTATTTAACTCTTTAGCCCATATCTTCCCTTCCCTATAAGGTATATTTCGTGTAAATAATAAATATACTACATTTTTTTAAAGTGAGGGTAGATTTTTATTATTTTAAGTAAAACTAGACACCATTATCTACAGTTAATCTAATATTGATTGCGTTCATTAGTTACAATTTTAAAAATCTTCGTATTTTATAAATTTACTAGCTTACCGCCCGCGGGTTCGTCCGCTTTGTCTAAAACCTAATAAATTATGTACTAAAACCTTCCTCTTGAATCAGTCTATCTATTAAAAAAACCGCATCAAAATCCGTTGCGAAGTTTTAAAGATTTAAGCATACAAAGGGACATAGGGACAGAGAAAGCAATTTTTTTTATACTATGTAGTGATATTTATAAAGCAATTGAATGCCATAAAACCAAAAATATCAAATGCAATCTTCGTGTTTTGTGAATTTTCACCATCATGCGTTCCCACAAAAAGTAAGTTGTTACTTATAGGTATTTATTTTTTATAATGATAGCAATTCATGTTTTTTGTTGGTAGGTATTATATTACACTTTTAGAATCAATACATATAATAAAATTCTAGAAAAGTGGTGTCTGTACAATGAAAATATGTAAAAAAAAATTAGCAGGGGTTATTATTAAATCGATCCCAAACCCAAAACTGTAGTTAACAAATTTTTTGTCTGTTTGTCTGTTTGTCTGTATGTTTGAACACGCTAATCTCAGAAACGGCTTATCCGATTTCGATGCGGTTTTCACTAATATATTGTGGTAATCTTCATTTAACATTTAGTGTTTATTTCATGTCAATCGGTTCATAAATAAAAAAGTTATGACCATTTAAGTACTCACGGCGAACATTTGCTAAGGCATTCTATGGTACACATACAGTGTACGATAAAACGTAAGTTATCTGTTATACGCTACAGTTATGTCCAAGTGATCATATCGAAAGTCCCCAAGGGTGGGGGGGGGTAAGCTGAGGTAGTAGGGGGGGGGGATTTCTAGGTAAATTTTATACATAAAATGTCCTTTAAATTATGTCGTATGTATATTATATTTTTAACCCCCGATGCAAAAATATGGGTGATAAGTGTTTGACCGCTGTGTGTGTGTGTGTTTGTGCCACCGTAGCTCGCTAGCAGGTAATCCGAATTAGATGATGTTTTTTTGTTAGGCAGCATATTTTCCGACGCTGGTTCTTAAATAAACTGTTTCAAAATCGGTTCATCCATTTATTGTAACTAGGTATATAGGGGTAAAAGTGGGAATGAAAATAACTAAAGTTGTCGAATATACTTTAGTGATATATTAAATGAAAGTGAACGACCTATCAGTAAAAATAAGTCAAATTTTATCAAAATCGGTTCATCCATTTATTTGATATAGGTATAAAAGTGGTAGATAATAAAAAAAGTGAATTTTGACTCAAGTGACATATGAAATGAAAGGGCATGACGTGTAAAGTATAATTAGACATATTTAATCAAAATCGGTTCATCCATTTACTATACCTATATACAGGGTGTAATCGTTAAGTGTGCACAGGCGATTTTTCCGTAAGTATTACAGATAACAAAAAACTTTAAACTGATATCGAAAGTACTTAACCTAATGAGTAAAATGGCCGTAATAAATTTTTAAAAATAAATCGAGAAATATCAAAAAAATTATCTTTAAACCCTCCCATACATTAAGTATGAAATATGAATATCCCGTATTCATTTAATATGAAAGATTTTAGCTTTCTTTTTCTTTTTTGGTTTTCTGCTTTAATTACTTCGCAAATTTGAAGTGGCATTTTCCACGCTTTTTCCGGACATTTTCACGCATTTTCCGGATATTTTCCGGGGATTTTCCGAGCATTTTCCGGACATTTTCCAGGCTTTTTCCGGACATTTCCACGCAATTTCCGGATATTTTCCAGACATTTCCCTGGCATTTTCCGGTTATTTTCCGGGATTTTCCAGACATTTTCCGGGAATTTCCCAGGCATTTTCCGGGGATTTTCCGAGCATTTCCCGGGGATTTTCCGGATGTTTCCCAGACATTTTCCGGACATTTCCCTGACATTTTCCGGGGATTTTCCACGCATTTCCCAGGCATTTTCCGGACATTTCTCAGGCACTTTCCGGGGATTTTCCAGGCATTTTCCGGATATTTTCCGGACATTTTCACGCATTTACCGGATATTTTCCGGACATTTTCACGCATTTTCCGGATATTTTCCTGGCATTTTCCAGGGATTTTCCACGGTTTTTCCGGAAATTTGCACGCATTTTCCGAGCATTTCCCAGGCATTTTCCGGTTATTTTCCGGGAATTTCCCAGGCTTTTTCCGGGGATTTTCCGAGCATTTCCCGGGGATTTTCTGGATGTTTTCCAGACATTTTTTGGTCATTTCCCTGGCATTTCCCGGGGATTTCCAGACATTTTCCGGGGATTTTCCGAGCATTTCCCGGGGATTTTCCAGACATTTACAGGCTATGTCAGGGAAATGTCCGGAAAATGTCTGGAAAATTCCCGGAAAATATCCGGAAAATATCCGGAAAATGCCTGGAAAATGCCTGGAAAATCCCCGGAAAATGCCTGAGAAATGTCCGGAAAATGCCTGGGAAATGCGTGGAAAATTCCCGGAAAATGCCAGGGAAATGTCCGGAAAATGTCTGGGCAACATCCGGAAAATCCCCGGGAAATGCTCGGAAAATCCCCGGAAAATGCCTGGGAAATTCCCGGAAAATGTCTGGAAAATCCCGGAAAATAACCGGAAATGCCAGGGAAATGTCTGGAAAATATCCGGAAATTGCGTGGAAATGTCCGGAAAAAGCGTGGAAAATGCCTGGAAAATGCCTGGAAAATGCCCGGAAAATGCACGCAAAATCCCCGGAAAATATCCGGAAAATGCGTGAAAATTTCCGGAAAAAGCGTGGAAAATGCCACTTCAAATTTGCGAAGTAATTAAAGCAGAAAACCAAAAAAGAAAAAGAAATCTAAAAATCTTTCATATTAAATGAATACGGGATATTCATATTTCATACTTAAGGTGGATGTTCCGACCGTCCCTCCATACATTTTTGATGACGACTAAACACTTAACACAGACACTATTTCTTTAAAACTAATCATTTTATCACTTCTCTACAATGAAATGTGTCCGCGTTCGACCTTTTTAATCAATAACTTACATTATTTACTTAGAAAAACAACAGTGAAATACCGGCAAAATTTGACACTTCTACAGTAGTGTGCGTGACTTTTGCCAAGCGAAACACGACATAAAGCACGACATCTAGCGCGTCAATGTCTAAACGAATGGCGATGTTTAGACATTGACGCGCTAGATGTCGTGCATTCGCGTTCGTTATCTTATACATAATTCGCATAATTCTAATAAATCAAAGTTCTATGTGTAATAATTGAGTAATTTCATTTCCAATCGTTCAAAGAAAATAACAATAAAATAAAATAAAACTAATGACCTTAGAAACTATGTTTTTTTTTGTAAACAATTTATTACTCATTATTGTTCGTCCGTCGTAGGTCTGTAAACTGTATTGTACACTGAAGGTAAATGGTACTGTAGGTACTTTAGTTCGGCGTCGTCGTCGGCTTGATATAAAATTACATTCTTGATTTCATTGACACGCGCTATGATTTGCGCGCGGAATTTCTTGTGTTGTGAATTTATTTTTGTATGCTATGCATTTTAATTGATTCAAATTGCAATATTTCTCTAGTATGCATTTGAGACTATATTGTAAATTGTAATAATTGATCGTGGGTATAGTAATTAATTATTCTAATAACGCAATTAGTAATATATGTATTTTGGGTGTGATTCAAAACAAAAAATTGGCCCGTGATTTTTATGAAATTTCACCACATTGCAAATCACATCAATCATAGTTCATACACATGTATGACGAAAGTGATTAGTATTGTGGCTAACATTGACTCATCAGTTCATCACTGAAACCAGTGATAAATCAGTACCTATATAATATTGTGTTTGAATATTTTTAAACAATGATATAAGTATACAATTATTATAAATCGGTAAACTATCAAAGTAATCACAAACTTGCAAACATTGGTAAAATGTCCAGTAGTTTATGAGCCTATTCATTACAATCAAACAAACAAACAAAGTTTTCCTCTTTATAATATTAGTGTAGACAAACACTATGAATACGATCACGAATGCAAATTCGGGGATTTTCTAATTATTGCTAAATAATAATTGAATTCGTTTTGAAATACTCTATAATTTTTAGTGTATAAATAGACATTTATAATGTGGTGTTCATTTTTTTTGTACTGCTAACGCTATTGTAGGTACCTATTTTCGTTGTTTTATTTCAAGTGAACACGGCCATACAATTTTATCACGAGCCGCCTATGATTGTAGGTACTTTTGTTAGGCTCCTTCGTCGTCCGCGTCGCGTCGGCTCGAAAGTTCTTGATTTATTTATTTATTTATTTATTTATGACACTTTATTGTACATATAACAGGAATTTAAAATAAGAGAATACATAAAATTGGAAAGTGTACAATAGGCGGCCTTATTGCTTAAAAGCAATCTCTTCCAGGCAACCATAAAAATAAAGGACATGTAAGACATTGGTAAAAAGCGAGGGCGCATCAAAAAGATTTAAAAAAAGAATAGATTATTAGATAACACAAATAATTCATTACTAATTAAAGAATAGACATAGATAATTCAGTATATATGTATTAATCAAGTTATATTTATATTATACATACAAATTAAATAAAAATAATAAGTTAAATACAAATTAATAAATATATTTAAATATATATATTTATATATATATGCATATAAATACATATTATACATGTATATAAATACATATTATACATAGTATATATAAAATATAAATACATATTTATAAGATAAAAAGGAAACTAAATACTGGAGAAAAAGTGCTCTTTTACAAGTGACTTGAAATGATGTGGTGTTTTGGCGCGTCTGATAGTCTCAGGAAGAGCATTCCACAGTCGAATCGCTAGGACGGTAAAGGAGGAGTTAAAAAAATTGGTATGGTGAATAGGGGTGGATAGGAGAAGGAGATCAGAGGAACGAAGGGAAAGGGAACTATTGGAGTTTAAATAATGAAACTGATTTTTGAGATAGACAGGAGTTTTGGGGTTAAACAGGACAGAGTACAGGAGTTGAAGGATGTGAGTATTCCGGCGAAGGCGAATAGGTAGCCAGTGTAATCTTTTGCGAAAATCAGAAACATGATCGAACTTGCGCAAGCCGAAAATGAATCTGATGCAAAAGTTTTGCAGCCTCTCGAGAGCATCAAGTTGATATTCGTGAAGATCGGGATAAGAGGAGTCGGCATAATCTAGGAGAGGAAGCAAAAGGGATTGAGTCAACGCAATTTTGGTAGAAATCGGCAGGAAGTTGCGTAAACGACGGAGAGAAGAAGCAGAAGCAAACACTTTTTTCTGCACTTCCTTGATTTGATCACACCAAGATAAACTTTCGTCCAAGTGCAAGCCAAGACTTTTCACCTTCTTACAGAAAGGAATCACTGTACCGTCTACCGCAATACTAGGTAGGGTTTCCCAGTTTATACGACCTATAAGCTGTTTACTGCCTAAAATAATAACCTTGGTTTTGTCAGGATTAATTCTTAAACCATGGTCTTTACTCCATTTAACGATGGTGGCTAGCTCAGTATTTATACGAAAAATCTCATTCGGTAGTTCTGATAATGAGGCGTGCGAATATAATTGGAAATCGTCTGCATACATATGATAAGGAGAATTAATATTACTGGATATAGAGTTAATAAAAATTGAAAATAAGAGAGGAGACAACACACCACCTTGCGGGACGCCAGCAGATACGTTGCACCAGGAAGAAGACAAGTCTTCAACCATGACACGCTGCCGTCGTCCAGACAAGTAACTTCGAAACCAGTCAATAACCGTTGGAGATATGTTGAGAGAGCGTAGCATTGCTAACAAAACATCATGATCGACGGTGTTAAAAGCGTTACTGAAGTCAAGTAGAGAAAGTAACGTTAGCTGCTTGTTGTCAAACCCCCGGCGAATGTCATCTGTGATCTTAACTAGAGCAGTAGTTGTGCTGTGACCTGGTCGGAAACCAGATTGAAAAGGATTAAGGAGATTGTGAGTATTGAGGAAGCGACTTAGTTGCTCTTGTACTAAGCGTTCTAAGACTTTGGCCAGGAAAGGTAAAATAGCAATTGGACGGAAGTCTGAAGGACTAGATGGTTTGGGATTCTTGGGAAGAGGAAAAATGTGAGCATTTTTCCAGTCTTCAGGAAATTGACCAGAGGAAATGGAAAAATTTAAAATGTGAGTGATGATAGGTTTAATGATAGGAAGGATGGGGATGATCATGTTCCGACCAATACAGTCACTTCCAACCGCCTTAGAGGTGATTGACAAAATGCACTTCTCAACACCACAATCGGTAAATTGACGCAAAACAAACGGAGGAAAATCAGGAGAAGGTAAGGAGTTGAGGGTATTTAATGTTCGCAATTTGGAGTTAGCGTCAAAGTCCAAAAATGGACTAGAAAAATGAGAATTAAGAGCATCAATATTAACTGATGACGGAAAAGAATTATGCGTTTTTTTGCCAATACCAAGAGTTTTTAGGAATTTCCAAACTTTAGAGGGGTCGCCGTTTTCGACAGATTGGGATATGTGTCGTCGTTGTGCATCCCTACATAATGTATTGCATCGATTCCGAATTTTCTGAAATTTTTCACGGTTAATATCAGAATCAGAGGAGTTTAATTTAGCTTTAGCACGAGCCTTTTTTTTCAACATAGATTTAAGTTCAGCCGTCATCCAAGGAGCAGGTAGCTGCTTCAACTTGACTGGACGTATTGGAGCATGAATATCAAATAGGTTCAGTAGTAAAGAGTTAAATAGAGCCACCTTTTCGTTAATGGAATTTGCGGAGTAAATAACCGACCAATCCATCTTGAGTGCATCATCACGCAATCGGTCATGATCGATTTTACCAAAATTGCGCTGCAAGATAGTTTTGGGTTTCGACTTGGGTGGTTTTACTGTATAAGAGAGGAAAATAAGATCATGGTAGGAGAACAGGGAACCGGGACATTGACCATGTTTAGCAACATGCTCAGGAGAGGAGATAATGATTAGATCAAGGAGGGAAGGAGAGCAGTTAGGAAAGGAGTGGGTAGCTTGAAGAGGAAGGATGTTAAGGTTAAATGAATCAACAACGGATATCAACTTTCTACTACGATGGTCATTCTTCAGGAGGCAAGTGTTAAAGTCACCCATCAAAATCACATGCTTGTAAAGAGGAGAAAATGAGCCGAGAATACAGTCAAAAGATGAAAAGTAGTCAATATTGAGGTTAGGCGAGTAAAAAACACCTAAAAGAATTTTGGTGTTTGATAAGGTGACTTCAACAAGAAGATGTTCGGCCGCATCAGATGGTGGGGGTTGAGGAGAACAACTAACAATTGAAAAAGGAATATAATTACGTAAATAGATTGCTACCCCACCGCCCGGCCTTCCGACGCGGTCGTTACGAATCAACTCAAAACCTGGGATATTGTAAGCTACAGAAGGTAAACAAGGCTTCAACCAGGATTCGGAGATTAATATGGCGTGCAGTGAATTTACATCAAACGAAGCGAGTAAATCAGGATAGTGTGCCGGAATACTCTGAGCATTTATGTGAACCACATTAAAATTTTTTAGCTCATTACAGAAAAGGGAAGAAATATCTAAGGAAGAAGGAGAAGAGGTACTATGGAAACTGTCATCACTTGAGCAAGTATCAGAACACACAGAGATAAAAGAGTCACTATCTGCAACATCCAGAGACATTAAAATATATAATATAAAATGAATATACTAAAATAAATACTACTATTAAAAAAAATAAACAAATAAATAAAATAAATAATAATAAACAAACAAAATAAATAAGTAATATATAGTAACTTAAAAAAAAAAAGCTACAAGTCTAACATATCCTTTACCTCCAAACATTACAATAGGAATAAATAAACACTTAAAAAATATTCTATAATAATTTACAAAGAACTACAGACTTCACAATTACATACAACTACATAATATGGCAAAAATGCTAGAATCCATGACAATTAATAAACTACATCATACGTCAAACAGTGGAGAGATTGACAGTAAAAAGTGACATTTGACATTTCGTTCAAAATATTATTAAAGTTTACGGGTAAACAGTAAAATTAATTTGCTAAATCACAAAAGATCTGCTTAGAAGTAAAAATAAGAAACTACACAAGGAAGCATTTAAGCACAAATCATCAATGTAAAATAGACAATAAACATAACAACATAACAACTTGATTTCATTGTCACGCGCTATGATTTGCGCGCGGATTTTCTTGTGTTGTGAATTTATTTTTGTATTATTATTATTTTTTTTATTTTATTGATTCAAATAAAATATTTCACTAGTATGCATTTGAGACTATATTGTATTATGTATAATTTATCGTAGGTATAGTTATTCTTATAACGCAGTTATATTTTCGGTGGGACAATTTGACCCGTGATTTTTCTGAAATATCACCACGTTGCAAATCACATCAATCATACACACGTATGACGAAAGTATAGTGGCTAACATTGACTCATCAGTTCATCACTGAAACCAGTGATAAATCAGTACCTATATCATATTGTGTTTGAATATTTTTAAACAATGATAATTATAAGTATACAATTATTATAAATCGATAAACTATCAAAGTAATCACAAACTTGCAAACATTGGTAAAATATGCTTTAGCGAATTTTCAGACAGACACACAATTTTATTACTTAGTTTGTTTTAGCAAAGTAGGTACCTACTCCGTTTACGTCACGCGTCGGCCGTCGCGTCGTCGAAAACGGTGCACCCAGAAACAAACATACCTAATTACCTAATTCAGTTACAATCCTTCTTTTGTTCCAATACGATTTTTTTTCCTGATAGCTAATAGCAAAACCATATGTTACTTTGTTTTCGTAAATATGTTTTTCACCTTCCTGGTTATTTTCACATAATGAAATATATTAAAATAATAAATAGTGTATTAGATTTGTTATTGTATCTTGTATACGAATTATTCTTACTTGTTGGTTATGAAATGTTCAAATACCTATTGAAATAATTTACTGTTACAAATCATTAGTGTTATTAGTTTTGAGTGAATAGGCATGGATCAGAAATTCAGAATATTATATGCTGCTAACTACTCAAATACATACATGTTTTGATAAAAAAAAACTTGTAATGTAATAAAATAAAACTGCGTTTTATTGTAATCAATTTTGACATTATTTATTTTCCAAAATTAATGATGAATAAAATAGTTTACGCCAACAAATATGTATAACTTTTATTTTTATAACAATCGTTCATACCGTAGCAGGTAGCGTTTTGAGTCTCACGCAACGTTGCCGCATCGCATGACAGCAGCAATTGCGCGCGACGTTGCCATTCCTTTCAAACACTATGGATACCTACGCGTAGGTACGCTCGCGAATGCAAATTCGGTGATTTACTAATTATTGATAATCATTGAATTCGTTTTGAAATAGCCTGTACTTTGTAATTTTTAGTGTTATAGACATTTATAAAATGTGGTGCTCATTTTTTTTTGTAATAAATTATCCCGCTACGCTATTGTATTTTCGTTGTTTTATTTCAAGTGAACACCCATACAATTTTGTCACGAGCCGCCTCTGGCCTCTGCACTGGGTGAAATCAACCAGTCAAATAATATTTTTACCTATTATTTTACTAAAAGTCGAGTGCATCGAAATCGTAAATATGTTTTTCACCTTCCTGGTTTTTTTTCCATAGTAAATAGTGTTTTTGATTTGTTGTTGTATGAATAATTATTCTTACTTGTTGGTTATGAAATGTATATTGAAATAATTTACTTTTACAAATCATTAGTGATATTAGTTTTGAGTGAAAATGCTTGGATCAGCATAATATCATATATGCTACTTCAAATACATGTTTTGATAAAAAAAACAATAGTGTAATGTAATAAAATAAAACTGCTTTTTATTGTAATCAATTTTGACATTATTTATTTCCCAAAATTACAATAAAATAGTTTACAAATATAACTTTTATTTTTATAACAATCCTACTTCCTACTAATGCGAAAGTTTGTGAGGATGTGTATGTGTGTGTTTCACGCAAATACTACTGAACCGATTACAATGAAATTGAGCACACATATAGAACGTAACTTGGACACATTGAATAGGTTTTATCCCGGAAATCCCACGGGAACGGGAACTATGCGGGTTTTTTTTTAAATGCGGGCGGAAAGCTAATCGTTCATAATATAAACCGTAGCAGGTGGCGTTTTTAAGTTTTGTCTACCCATACAGAAAAATGGAAAACTTGTTTTAGATTCACGCCATCTAGAGTTAAATCTTTATCATTTTTGTATACGTCTGTGTTTCACGATTCACGCCATCTAGAGTTAAATCTTTATCATTTTTGTATACGTCTGTGTGTGTAAACGACTCTGTATGCAATGACAGATGTTATAACGCAATTTTTTACCGAATTGGGTGGATTTTAAGGCAATGATATGACATATTTCAATAAAATATAATATTTAGTAACCGCCATGACTATTCCTACGACTTTAAGGTTTTCCAATTACGCAAAAACTCAAATAAACTAGAAATGTAGAATTCAGCGCCATCTAGCGGGACATTGGCTGGGAACAGATCGTAGCAATCACCTTAATGTATGGGAGGGTTTAAAGATAATTTTTTTGATATTTCTCGATTTATTTTTAAAAATTTATTACGGCCATTTTACTCATTAGGTTAAGTACTTTCGATATCAGTTTAAAGTTTTTTGTTATCTGTAATACTTACGGAAAAATCGCCTGTGCACACTTAACGATTACACCCTGTATATAGGTATAGTAAATGGATGAACCGATTTTGATTAAATATGTCTAATTATACTTTACACGTCATGCCCTTTCATTTCATATGTCACTTGAGTCAAAATTCACTTTTTTTATTATCTACCACTTTTATACCTTCTATATCAAATAAATGGATGAACCGATTTTGATAAAATTTGACTACTTTTTTTACTTTACTGTATAGGTATAAGTGGGAATGAAAGAAACGAATGTTGTCAAATATTGTGATAGTACCTACCTAAGTGATATATCAAATGAATGTGCATAACGGGTGAATTACAATTAGTAATGTTTTATCGAAATCGGTTCATCCGTTTATTACATATAGGGCACTTTAGGGGTGACATTGGTTAGATAAATAAACCAAATGGAGCATCAAACGATAGGATATGACGTGTACATAATATAGGTACAATGAGATAATATTATTTACATCAAAATCGGTTCTGCCATTTACTAGGGATGGAAAGGGAAGGGTTGAAAGGCTGTGAAAGAAGAGGGGGACATGGGAGCGAGAGGATAGCCACACCCTGGAAATTTTGAACTCTTCTGTAACAAAGTTTTATAGCTCAGTTTAGTTTTAATTTTACTAACAGTTATTTTGTGTCATTATTTTTTTTATTTCTTAACTGTAAAATAATCTGTAAGTACTTATAATTTAGTTGTTTATGGTAGTACGTGTTTCAAGACGTGTTTACTCAATAATTGTGTGTTAAGTAGTAACTACTATGCAGTCACTATTCCACGCGGACGAAGTCGCGGGCACAGCTAGTTTGTAATATTTTAAGAGTGAGTTTTTAATGTAATCGTTTATTGGACGATAAGTTTTAACCAAAGATTGAAAAATTTCCCCTCAAAGCATTAAATATTTATTAAGAAAATACACATTATGGTATATTCACTTATAATAATACCACAAGAGCTTGAAGCTCGTGTGGTATTCGGGGGATTATTTTTCCGTCCCAAATGTCGGCCAATAATTTCACAATTGAATTCAACCTGTCAGTTTGACGTCAACTACCAGAGAAAATTTTCAAAAAATTATCAGTATAATACCATGTAGGTTGTACCACGTGACGTCGAATGGTGCAATTCTATTGGTCGATATTTGGGTCGGAAAAATAATCACTTATAATACCACAAGAGCTTCAAAATTATCGGGTATTTTCCGATAGGTTCGTTGCAAACAAATGAAGGAGTCAAGTTTTTAGTCAAGGTTAAAAAATCACGAGCGCGAAGCGCGAGTGATTTTTCCTGAAAAACTTGACGACTTTTGCACGCCTCATAAGCGAAGCGTTAAGGTGGGTACTACTGTCACTTCGCGCAAAACATCTGATTTTTCAAACTTAAAATGTCTTTATGTATCATACATTGCACTTGTAAGATAATACATTACACACACATATTAAGAAAAAAACACTATTTTTAACATTCATGATATTTTTGATGTCATTTTTGTTATTTAAACTAGTTAAAAAACAGTTTAAAAAAGTTCTGTCTTGGACGTCCGTGTGTCTGTATGTGCGGAGGATTTTCTTGTTAACTTGATAGCGACCGAAATACTTTACTAATCGAGTCTTTTTTTTTCTCTTACGCTTGAGTATGCTCAGGAATAGAACCCTTTCATTTTTCAGGGTCTGATTCGATGTGGTTTAATTGTTATTAAATAAACAAAAATAATAATTAATAAATAATTATTAAAAAAAAATTATGAGGCGTGCACTTTTGGATTTTCCAAACTATATTTGTTTGCAGGGAACCTTGAGGGAAATGCCAGATAATTTTGAAGCTCGTGTGGTATTCGGGAGATTATTTTTCCGTCCCAAATGTCGGCCAATAATTTCACAATTGAATTGAACCTGTCAGTTTGACGTCAACGACCAGAGAAAATTTTCAAAAAATTATCAGTATATTACCATGTAGGTTGTACCACGTGACGTCGAATGGTGCAATTCTATTGGTCGATATTTGGGTCGGAAAAATAATCTAAAATAATTTACGCTTGACGTGTATTGTTTATATAAGGTAAATTCCGCTATAATAGATTGTTTTGTATTGATGTCAAATGTATGTAAAATACTTAATTGCAGAACATAATTATTATTACTTACCTGTTTTGTATAATCCATATTATCCATACTAACATTATAAATGCGAAAGTAACTGTCTGTCTGTCTGTTACTCAATCACGCCCTAACTACTGAACCAATTTGCATGAAATTTGGTATAGAGATATTTTGATACCCGAGAAAGGACATAGGCTACTTTTTACCCCGGGACATAGGATAGGTTTTATCCCGGAAATCCCCCGGGAACGGGAACTATGCGGGTTTTTCTTTGACTGCGCGGGCGAAGCCGCGGGTGGAAAGCTAGTTTTTTATATTTGTAATCAATATTCAAATTTGTTTCAGTTTATCACCTTCTATGAATATCCGTTTATAATGTCAGTCGACGGAAATTAAGAAACTCAACACAATATTTCGAAATACAGTAAATTCCATATAAAATAATGGTTTTTTTATAGACTAGATTGAAATTTAGTTAATCTAATTAATATTTTAAATCGAGATTTACTTCTACATGACGTATCGAATCCTACCTACCTACCATCCTATCCTATCCTAACCTATTGACCGACCCGCGAAGGCGCAAAAAAAACCGAAATTTACTTATTAATAATTTATTGTAAAAAAAATACATTATAAATTATTCCTAACATAATCTACGTCCCTCCCGTTCAACGTCCAAGAGTGCTCGTCGTCCTCGGCGGGGCAGCTGCAGCGTCGCGGTGGTGGTGATTGCCGCAACACTCTCTGGAATCGCAGGTGTGCGCGATGTCGCAATCGCTACCAGGTACAAGTCCTTCTTGGGTGGCCCAATGCATCCTCTAATAATTAAGGCGTGTTATATGTAGGTACATAACACCTCCCTCCTGAAGTTCAGCGATTATTGGCGGGCAAGGCTCGTTAATATCATATTCGTTAATAGCTACCCAAAAACCATGAAAATGACACCCATGACGAAAATCTTATGTATAAAATTCTCGTGAATGTTAGTCTGCATACTCCTCCGAAACGGGTGGACCGATTCTCATGAAATTTTCTGTGCATATCGGGTAAGTCTGAGAATCGGCCAACATCTATTTTTCATATGTACCACGGGCGAAGCCGGGGCGGGCCGCTAGTAATATGTAAAATTTACGGCGGCGCCATTTAAAATTTTAGTTTTGACCTCATATTGGTTAATAGCTACCCCAAAAACCATGAAAAGGACACCCATGACGAAAAGATGTAAAATTTTCGTCGGCGCCATCTTGGATTTAAATTTTGTCAAATTGCTTTACCCCACCAATCCGTTCAACAACCCATAAAAAAAAGGATCTCAGTCAACGTAATTTTTAAAACATAATTTTAAATTACAAATAATCGGAATATGAAACTTATACAGTTTACTCTTATAAAGTATCAAATATTTCAAATCACGAAAACGACAGTGCACGCACAATAATCTTTTTCTAATTCGTTTTATTTTTGGGACGAGGAGCGATACACCCGTCCTTCCAAGAGCGCTTCTGAGCGCGGTCTGACGACCCGCGAGAGCAAAATGTATGAAGAAATCGACAAGTATTTTTAATTTTGCTAATAATTGAAATAAAATTTTGTTTTAGATACAAAAAAATTATCATAATCTATAAAAGACTATACCTATATCCCTTAATAATTTATAGATAAGAAGATAGATTACGCTTTTAATTTTCTTAAAATGGTACCGTTTTAGACCCCATTTTTTGCTTTTTATGCGATCATTGTGCTGGGAAAATCGTATTTCAGCGACAATTTTGTATGACGTCGTACAATTTTTATAAGATGATCGTAGAACTGAATATATTATATTATCTTTAAATAAAGATATTACTTTGTTCTCACGTGTAATTGCTTTGAGTTAAAATGGTACCGTAAAATAGCGGTGTTTGTTTGAGTATCATTAGCTTCACCTCTATCCTCTATGTTCCTATCTAGGACTCTTTCGATCATTCACTTTTAGGGGACAGATTAATTTCAAACTTTGTACACTTATTAAAAATCGATGACGAAACAATCATTTCATGAGCTTATTCTATAAAAGCGTGTTTTGTTAGCCTAATTATTATTAACGAGATCTTATAGGCTGTAATAATATTGTGTCTATACTTTTAAGGATTAATAGCAGCAATGTCTTTAAGTATTATTTCGAAATCACTTTGTTGTAATAGTCAATATCAGGGGATGAAGCTACGCAGTATAATTTAAGTTTATGATTTAGGTGACATGCGTTAACATTATACGAGCTCTTGGGCGGTGGGACCGTCATCTGTCACATTTCAAAGAGAGATGAGAATTTTATGCAATCGTGATCTTAGATAAAGCTAGGAGGGTGCGTGCCTAGATAGACGCTTTATTCTAACGCGAGCCGACAACAAATAACGAATAAATATTCCTTTTTTATTGTTGGATGAGGGGGTGACGAATTGTGGTCGAGATTATTTGGGATAGGGACTTCACTGTCACAATTTTGGGTATCAAGTTTCATCTATATTTGTTCGCTTCGACCCGGGGTTATGGTTGACGCTTATATTTCAGTCTTGCAAATAATTTAACAGAAATGTTATTTGACGCTTCAACGCGCCGAAGTAATTTTTGATCTGAGTTCAGATGAATTCAAGTTCGTTGAGTTTAATGAAGTTGTATTTATATTGCATGTTAGATTTAGTTCGATATTTTATATAAAAACTATCGTGACATTTCATTTTATAATCTTATTGGATTTTATTTATGTGAGTTCTTTTATACGATTTATTTCTAACCGATGCTCCTAGATACTGAGTTCTGTATTCTGTTTGGAATTTCAGTTGTTTAATTTACTATGCTTTATTCTATAGCTTTTTATCGTTAGAACTCTCACGTAGGTTTTACTGCATGTTTTGTTTCGCTATCTGTATGAAATCATTAAATCTGTATGAA
Source organism: Colias behrii (assembly GCA_029959065.1). Taxonomy (NCBI): domain Eukaryota; kingdom Metazoa; phylum Arthropoda; class Insecta; order Lepidoptera; family Pieridae; genus Colias; species Colias behrii. The sequence continues at coordinate 4,732,030 of JARWMC010000006.1, read as the reverse complement.
ATGTATATTAACATAACAACATTTTTTATTTGAATATGGTAGATAATGTAATATTAATTTTAGCATCTTAAATACAAATTAGACAGAACAGATCAGTAGATAAAATTACATTTTCATCGGGCTGCTGTTTTTCTGCAATAGGTTACTTCCAAAAAAACATCTTTAAAAAATTCATGCAATTCCCACTCCATAATAGCATACGGAAAAGGAAAGTGATCTAGCACTCCCCAAATCCGTCGCAATAAAAACAATCGGCTCAAGATCCGTAGGAAATAAGAAACAGACGAGGCTTGCACTAAGCAAGGGAAGTACACTTTTTAGGGTTCCGAACTGCAAAAAAAAACGGGCTTTTAGGATCAATTTGTTGCCCGTTTGTTGTATTTACTTAGGAACGTATGAAGCTGAAATTCAGATCAAATACCTACACAGTTCGCTGTCCCTTGAAGATGTGATAAAATCAATCAATACTATTGGGTACCGTGTTTGTGTTTGTGTTCGTGTTTGTGAATTATATTGACTGACCCGCGAAGGCGCAAAAAAAACCGAAATTTACTTATTAATAATTGATTGTAAAAAAATTTCATTATAAATTATTCCTAACTTAAACTACGTCCCTCCCGTTCAATGTTGGAACAAAGAGTGCTCGTCGTCCTCGGCGGAGCAGCTACAGCGTCGCGGTGGCGATGATTGCCGCAACACTCTCTGGAATCGCAGGTGTGCGCGATGTCGCAATTGCTAACAGGTGCAAGTCCTTTTGGGTGGCCCCATGCATCCTCTAATAGTTAAGGCGTGTTATATGTAGGTACATAACACCTCCCTCCTGAAGTTCAGCGACTATTGGCGGGCAAGGCTCGTTAATATCGCTGAAATTTCACACTCCGCCGATTGGTGTCCTATTTCTTCTTTTTTGATTATCTTGAACACTCGTAGTAATAGGCTTTGATGTAGGCACTCATTTTTGGATCTATGATGGTTCAGCTTGTCCTCACATAGATACTCTAGGCCAGACTTCGGGCATTCTGCCTCCATGTACATAAAATCCTCGTCGTGAATTGCCACAAAAGGATAGGGTGGAATTAGGACTTTACTATCTTTATTGGGAACTATGGATAATTCAAATAATTTAAAGGTAGTATGAAGGACAACCGGGAACGCAAAAACTATAACTATATTTCTATATATTCTCTATAATGAACTTGAAGGATTTGCTCTTTGCCATAAAATTTGTGTCATTTATTTAACATTACTATCAAATTCTGACAAAAGTGCATTACAGGTAAATTATCTTGGAGAAATTTTTGCGTTTGTAGTAGTGTATGGTCAGCAAATAAAAAAAAACAACATTTTATTTTTAGTTTTTATTATAAATATATTTGGGATTTTAAATTAAACTATATGTGTTTCTCCTCTGAAAAAGATGAGACTTTATTTTAATATTTGCACATTTAACATACGTATAACTTTTACATTAACAATGTTACTAAAATGAAAAATTTACTAACCTGAAAAAGAAACGACATTTAAAGTTTGTAACGCGCTGTACCTAATGTTCAAACGTAGCCCGGGGTGGGCCCCTTCTCCTTCCCCCCCCCCCCCGCCTCAGCACCGCGCACCCCGCTCGCCGCAGTGGCCGGCGCGGGCCGCATAGTTATCTAGAATGTTCCCTTGCGTAGTCGCCGCAGCGCGCACGCCGTTGTTAATCGTATATTTCGATAATTGTAAGAACAATGTTATAATATGTCTTTGTTAATTTATATCTTAATAACATATTGTGTTAAAGTTAATAAAGTACTTTCAACCAAATAATGTTATAAGTGGCGCCCAACTTGCGGCCGCGAACCAGTTTAAACAAGTTCGTGCCGGTCGACCGCTAACGGTTTTCTTTGTTCCTGTGTTCCTGTTCTCTGGTGCCTACGTAAAGAGCGAAGATGCCTCCACGTAAAGTACGAACGGACACAAAGGCAAGTGACGCTGACGCGCAGTCCAGCTCGGATGAAGATACCACAAGACCTTCGCCAGTGCTCATGTCCGGTGACCAGCTGACTTCATTTCTTACCGCCTTCGCGAAGACTCAGGCGGAAGCAAATCGGCAGCTCGTCGAGTCCCTCATGGCATCGCACGCGGCAGGTGGGTTTCCCGCGCCGACGCCCTCACCGACACCGTCGTCGATTAACAAAACAGGGAACATGTCCAAGTGTACGGCACGCTTCGATGGTTCGAACCGTGATCCGGAAGTCGTAGAAGCCTTCATCGACTCCGTCGAGATGTACAAAGAGTGTGCAGTGGTTACCGATGACCTTGCGCTTCGTGGTCTCCCGATGCTGCTCCATGGCGAGGCTGCAGTATGGTGGAGAGGGATCCGGACGGAGGTGTCCTCGTGGTCCGAAGCCGTCAGACGACTACGAAGTATGTATGGTACTCCGTGTCCTGCTCATAAGCTATATCGGAAGATATTCGCTAACGAACAAAGTGAAGAACTCGCGGACTCCTTCATCATACGTATACGAGGCATGATTGCTAAGTTTCCTTACGTATTACCTGAAGAAGCTAAGATAGATATGATATACGGATTATTACATAAACGTATTCGTAAGCGATTACCTCGAGGTACGGTTAGCAGTATTGAGTCGCTAATCGACAAAGCCCGAGATATAGAAGAATCCATTACGGAAAGTTCCAGTGCAAGTACTTCATCGCAGCCGGCGCCGGCGGGATCGACGCGCGAGCGGCACGTGCGGGAGGCCGGTACGCGGCCGCCGCGCGCCGCCGCTGCGGCCGCCGCCTCGGGCGTCAATTTGGCGGGAAACGGTGTGACGTCCCCGTCGCTCAGTGGTGCTCAGCAATCGATCGCGCGTTCGCAGGTTCAATCCGTACGTAATATTATGTGTAACGAAGTGCAAAGTGTCGCTAAAAATAATATCGCGAGTGAAAAGTTATTCAGTGCGTATTGCAAAGGTCGAGGTCATACGCGTGATTTGTGCCCAAAGAAAGACTCTAAATATAAATATAATCTATCGTCTAGTGATAATAAGTCTAGCCTTGTTTGTTATGGTTGTGGTGAAAAAGGGTATGTACGAACAAATTGTCCAACATGCAAAAATAATATTGTATCGAGTTTGACTTGTAATATTAATAGTAATTCAAATGAACCACAACGTAATATGTTTTATTCAATAACTGAGACGCGGGATTGTTGTAATGTTAGTACGTCGAATAATACCATCACGCGGGACCGCCCTATTTTGAATATTGAGATTTTTGGTTTTTGCGGATCAGCGCTTATAGATACTGCCGCCCGGCGTAGTATCGCGGGTTCATCACTGTATGCACTACTGTTACGTCTAAATGTTAAATTTAAATCGCAGACTATGTCGATTAGATTGGCTGATGGTAGTATTCGTACGAATAATGTATTGTTAACATGTGTTAATGTGAATTGTATGTCTTTGTGTATTCCTGTTGAATTTGTTGTGTTTCCCGATGCGTCAAATAACGAAACGCTATTAGGGATAGATTTCATTACTAAATCTAAGTTGGTCTTGAATTTTTCTTCCATGACATGGTATACAGCTGATCGGCCTCAGTTCATTCACCCCCTACTGACGGAGAGTTCTCGCGAGGTTGTGGATTGTGCCTCTCTCAACCTACTGAGGGAAGATGAGGGCGCTTTGTTGACTGAGGAGGAGCGTGGTGGTTTGCAGAATCTTTTATGTGAGTACTCAGATATTTTCGATATAGTCGGAGAGCCGACTCCATTTGCGGAACATCACATCGATACAGGCGACCATCCGCCCATTGCTTTGCCCCCGTATCGCGTTACGCCTGCCAAGAAGGAGATCATGCGCGCCGAGTTGGACAAGATGTTGGCAGAGGACGTGATCGAGGAATGCGAATCCGCCTGGGCAGCACCATGTGTCTTGGTACCAAAACGTAATGGTACGTATAGGTTTTGTGTCGACTACCGAAAGTTGAACGCGGTCACCAAGACGGATGCCTACCCTATGCCGCGTATTGACGAGCTCTTACAGTCGACCAAGAAGGGTTGTGTAATGAGTTCTCTGGATCTTCGCAGTGGGTACTGGCAGGTGAGTACCGCCGATCGTGACAAAACGGCGTTCGTCACACCTTTCGGTACGTACCGCTTCAAACGTATGCCGTTTGGCCTTAAGAATTCGCCAGCGACGTTTCAGAGGCTTATAGATCGTTTCCGATCAGGGTCTACTCTTGGCGGTAAGACTATTTTAGGTTATTTGGATGATCTTTTGGTGATTTCGGAAGACCTGGAGTCCCACCTAGCAGATCTGCGTGCTGTATTCGAGCGTCTCCGTGTGTTCAAGCTTCGAGCAAACCGAGAGAAGTGTGTGTTTGCCAGAGACCGACTCAAATACCTTGGGCACGTGATATCTCGTGATGGTATATCACCAGACCAAGAGAAGGTAAGTGCCGTTATAGAAATGAAGGAACCGACAAACCTGCAGCAACTTCGCACCTTCCTCCAAACCTGCTCATGGTTCCGCAAGTTTATCCCAGAGTTCGCCAAGGTGGCTGAACCACTTACTCGCTTAACAAAAAAGTCTCAGGCGTGGGTATGGAATTTGGAGCAAGTTAAGTCTTTTGAAACTCTTAAGAAACTCCTGACCACGGCCCCTATTCTTGTTCAAGCAGATTATACGAAACCATTCGTATTGCGGACTGACGCCAGTAATTATGCACTCGGCGCAGCCTTACTCCAGGGGGAGTCCCCGAATCAGGAACATCCAATTGAATATGCCAGCCGTCTGCTCACTCCAGCCGAGCAGAATTATTCCACCACGGAGAGGGAGGCCCTCGCAGTGGTGTGGGCAGTAGAACGATTCCGAGGTTACATCGATGGTCACCAGGTCAAAGTGATAACAGATCACCAACCCTTGAAATGGCTTTTCACTCTCAAGTCCCCAAGTGGCAGATTAGTACGTTGGGCCTTGAAGTTGCAATCTTTCGACCTGCATATCGACTATGCCCCAGGTAAGGTTAATGTACTTGCCGATACGCTCAGTCGTCCCGTGACATCAGATGGTCCTGCATCTGAATCGGCTATCTGTCCTGTTGTTGTTGATGTACCGCGCTGGAATGCAACCTCCACCCGTGATGCGCAGTTAGCTGATCCGGAAGTTGCAAAGATCATCCAAGACCTCGAAGGTAAGGATGAACTTAATATAAATCGTTGGTCTGAGAGAGGCTATCTCCTGAATCAAGGTGTTTTGTATCGGTATGTACCTGATACTGATTCCGAGGAGCCTCAGCTCGTCGTACCGGAGAGCCTGCGGAAAGAAGTCATGATCGAATGTCATGACTCGCCTACCGCCGCTCATGGTGGTATTGATAGAACAATACACCGTATCTCGCAACGTTTCTATTTTCCTGGGATGAGACGGTTTGTGACCGAGTATCTGAAGACCTGCATCGAGTGTCAACGCTACAAGCCATCAACACTCAAACCAGCCGGCTTGCTTCAAACTCCTGTCCCGTCTCAAAGGTTTGAAACTATCGCAACTGATCTTTTTGGTCCGTTGCCTAAAGGACCCCAAGGTGAGAGATGGATCCTCATAGTGGAGGACACCGCTAGTAAGTGGGTGGAAGTCTTCGCTCTCACCGAAGCCACAGCAGAGATGTGTGCTAAAACTCTGGTCAATGAGGTATTTATGAGATTTGGTCTTCCTAGACGGATGATTTCTGATAACGGAGTGCAATTTGTGGCAGACGTTATGCAGAAGGCGATGTTTGTTCTAGGTGTCAAACAGAGTCTGGTGCCGCTATATCATCCCGAGGCGAATCCCGTTGAGCGGAAAAATAGGGATCTAAAGGCTCAGCTCGCCATCTTAGTGGAAGGTCGCCATCAAACTTGGCCAGAGGTACTACCGTTTGTACGGTTTGCTTTCAATAGCTCAGTAACTAAGTCTACGGATCATACTCCAGCTTACCTGACTTTCGGTCGTGAGCTACGGTCACCCATTACTGCTCAGGCAGACCTAAGAGCAGTCGTGGAATCCGAGAACTTTGTTCCCCAAATTACGCCTTACCTGCTCAAGCTCGCAGATAGCGTCTCAGCAGCCAAAGAGACTCTAGAGCGGCAACAAGATGTCCGTAAGACATATGCCGATAAGGGTCGGACGTCTACCCATGACTACCTGGAAGGAGACTTAGTCCTAATGCGGACCCACACGCTTAGTAATGCCGCGAAGGGAGTCACCTCGAAGTTCAATCCAAAACGAGATGGACCGTACGTCGTTTCTAAAAAGGTGAGTCCTACTACCTACCTCCTAGCTCATGATAAGACAGGAGAAATCGTCGGTAAGTATCATGTGTCAGATTTGCGTCCTTACCATGCTAGGGAGGGTGAATGTCCTGAGCCGATTATGCCTAAACGTAATAGAGGTCGCCCACGGAAGGTGACCTAACTGCAGCGCGCTTGTCATTTTGTTTGACCTCTCGGGAGACCCTTCCCTGGTCAAAAGGGGGAGAGTGTAACGCGCTGTACCTAATGTTCAAACGTAGCCCGGGGTGGGCCCCTTCTCCTTCCCCCCCCCCGCCTCAGCACCGCGCACCCCGCTCGCCGCAGTGGCCGGCGCGGGCCGCATAGTTATCTAGAATGTTCCCTTGCGTAGTCGCCGCAGCGCGCACGCCGTTGTTAATCGTATATTTCGATAATTGTAAGAACAATGTTATAATATGTCTTTGTTAATTTATATCTTAATAACATATTGTGTTAAAGTTAATAAAGTACTTTCAACCAAATAATGTTATAAGTTTAATTTACTAACTTTAGTACACAATTTAAACAGTTCCAAGATTCTCTTTTTAATTTTAATTCAAAACTCAAAAATCAAACATTTATTTATTCAATTAGACTTCTTCTAGAAGCACTTTTGAAACGTCATTAGGTACATATTTTTAACATTTACCACCGATTCGGAAAGCAGTATCTACGGAGAAGAACCGGCAAGAAACTCCATAGTTGCTCTTTTTAATCATGTCAGTTTTAATTTTACAAAACATATATGTAACATCATATTATATTATAGTAATATGCCAAAGAACTGTCCTGTGGTTTTTACGCGACAACCCTCCATGGGTTTTTATCGTCCATATATTCCTTAATACTGTAATAGGCTCTCTGAACTAATTTTTTATATAAGTTTTAAATTTAGACCAAATCGACCAAAAACAAAACCAATCAGAATTCTAATTTTGAAATTGAAATTTAGAATGCGCTCTGATTAAGAAAAAGAATGCGCCGGCTTGTACACAATATGATAATATATATATACTCTATGCATGTCTCCCATAAACAATATAAAGTTACAACACTTACACACAAATTAAACCCTTCAACAAATATTATAACAATAATAACAAATAATAACAACAATCAACAAATACAAAATTTAACAATTAAACTACGTAATAATTATAATTTTTGAATTAAATGTGTGCTTTATGTTCTAACGGTACCAAACGACTGCACGTGGCACCTGCGGACAGCGTAAACTGGTTTATTCTGGTTTTGTGCGTGTTTCCACTTTCCACTATCAAGTGACGATTTATTTATTTGTTTTGTTTCGTAATTATTATGGTCAAATATTAACTATGAAACAAATTATTATGGACACGATATTTTATTGTTTCACGGTAGTCGCCTTGTCGTTTGCTCAAGTACGTGAAATTGAATGATATATTTTTTTTTATAAAGTCAAAACCATTTTCTTTCAAATAAAAACTTGTTTTTATTGAAAACAAAAGTGTTGCTAGGAATAAGTATAAAATTAAATAGTAATGTTAGGATATCGAAACATTTTTGTATAGGCCAGAACGATATAGTGGAAACGCGCTCTAAGATCTGAGTAATATACACACCACTACATATGCAAAAATTTCTCCAAGCTAATTTACCTGTAAAATTTTTATCCAAATCTGACATTTTAATTAATATCTGTACTACCTTTAGGAATATATTAAACTTAATTAAATTTATTAACTTCGTTAGATTAAAAAAAATACTTAATAATCTTTACTTAATATATATTTAAATTTAAATTAAAAAATATAAATCTATATTACGTTGATAAAAGATTAATAAGTTTGTAGGAGGTTAGGGTATAAAATAATACACTTCACTTCACTTTATCACTTGTTTATTTTCACTTTATTATACTTGTGTACTGTTCACAAATTAAAACAGGACTGAACAAATATTAACGGGTGGCGGTTATTTTATACTTACAAAAAAAGATCAAATGAGTGACTATACTCATAATAATTTATTAATTTTTGCATATAGGTAATTCCAACACGCCCCCTCAAAAATTAATCATTAAATCAATCTTTACAAAATCAAACTCAAACATTTATTTGTTCAATTAGACTTCTTTTAGAAGCACTTTCGAATCGTCATTACATAAGTATTTTTAACATTTACCACAGTACAGTACAGTTTACAAGTATACACTGGGAATACATAATAATAGTCCAACATTTGTTGCAAGGATTAGGAAAAACCCAGAAAAACCTAATCAGACTATATAATATTCATAAATATGTACAAATAAAACATAATTAATAATTTTCACAATAAATTATGATTCATTTTAATCCTAATTTGGATTTCATTGTTTGAAAGGCCACGACAGGTAATGGCTTCGTGAGTCCATCTGCTAGCTGCAAACCTGTGGGAATGTAATTTAATTTTATTACATTTTGTTCAACCTTTTCCCTTGAAAAATGATATTTTATGTCTATATGTTTTGACCTCTTATGACTGGTGGGGTTATTTGCAATACTTATGCAACCATTATTATCTTCATATATAACAATGGGTTTATCTATGTTTAAATGAACACTAGCCGCTAATGATTTTAGCCATAACGCTTCCTTTACAGCTTCATACAGTGCCATATACTCAGCCTCAGTCGAAGAGGCTGCCACCGACATTTGTTTCTTGGTACACCAAGTTATAGTACAATTATCAAACAATTTAAATATATAGCCAGTTGTACTTTTTCTGTCCTTTGTATCACTTCCACCCCAGTCAGAGTCAACATATCCACATAAAATATTTTCATAATCAGACCGTTTATAACATAATTTTAAATTAATAGTACCCTTAAGATATCTGAGAACTCTCTTTAAACACAGCCATAACTCTTTATTATTTTTATTAGAATATCTGCTAAGTATATTAACACACAAGCTTAAATCTGGCCGAGTACATAACATTACGTACATTAAGCAGCCTAAAACATTACGACAAGGTGCATTATACTTTTCTTCAGAGTTTAAGGCATCATAATTAAGTTTTACTTCCATAGGAGTATTTATGGGATTGCATTCATGCATTTGAAACTTATGTAAAATTGTTTTAATATATGCACTTTGATCTAATAATATTTCATCGTTAGATCTTGCAATCTTAATGCCCAGAAATAATTTAATTTCTTTTAAATCGGTCATTTTAAATTTGCTCATTAGGTACATTTTAAAACTATTCATAACACTAATATCAGCGCATACAATTACTAAATCATCAACATACAGTAGCACATAAATACTTTTATACACACTGCCCTTGTCTAACATGTAAATACACCTATCTACAGAAGAGTTTTGGAAACCCTTTTCCACAAGGCATTGTTCGAATTTTTCGAACCAACACCTAGCGGCCTGTTTTAACCCGTATAATGATTTATTTAATTTGCATACATAATTATCTTTGTATTGTACTCCTTTAGGTATTTTCATATAGATCTCTTCTTTTAAGTCACCGTTAAGAAAAGCTGTTTTAACGTCCATATGGTGAATGAGCAAATTAAACTGATTAGCAAAACTAATAATAAATCGGAAGCTAGCTATTCTTGCAACGGGGGCAAATGTCTCATTATAATCAGTTAAATATTCCTGACTAAAACCTCTTGCAACAAGGCGAGCTTTGTATCTTAAAGGCTTTCCAAACTCATCAGTCTTCAGAGTGAAAACCCACTTGCAATCAACTATATTTCTATTTTCAGGTTTAGGAACTAAAACCCATGTATTATTAATATTTAATGAATTTAATTCATCTTTTATTGCTTGTTCCCAATAAACTTTATCATCCCGAAATTTAATTTCATTAAAAGAGGCGGGTATATTATACAAAACGGAATGAGCACACATTAAGTAATCATTATTAGATTCATTAATTTCTTTATATGACACAGGCGGACGCCCTTTAAGCCTAGCACTCCTCCTTAATTCATTATTACTTGAACTCGAACTAACAGACTGCAGATCAACAGGTGTTTGTTCACAATCATTTACATCTTGGTTCTTACTCTTTTTACTAGGGCACTCATTATCATCAGATTTATTACTTGCAGAGACTCTAGGCTTTGACACTGATTTCGACATAAAGTCACTATCAGTTTGGTCATGAGAATTTCGAACATTCTCTTCAAAATTATCTATAGGCCTAGTTTTAATAAAGTTGACCTCGTCAACTATAACGTCTCTAACAACACAAAACCTTTTAATTTCAGGATTCCAAACTTTATATCCGTTTGGTTCATAACCCACGAGAATACCCTTCCAAGATTTGTCGTCAAACTTTGACTTCATAACTTTATTGTGAACATACACAGTTGATCCAAACACCTTTAAATATTTAATTCGGGGCTTTTTATCATGCCACATCTCAAACGGTGTCTTATGACATTGCACCGCTTTAGTCGGAGTCAAGTTAATCAAAAACACAGCAGTTAATACCGCTTCACCCCAAAATACTTTATTTAATTTAGCGCCGTTAATCATAGCGCGGGCTTTCTCAGTAACAGTCCTAACCATTCTTTCTGAGACGCCGTTTAACTGTGGGGTCCTAGGTACAGTTAAATGGTAAGTAATACCCTTCTCGATACAGTAATTTTTCATATCCGTGGATAAGTATTCACGGCCATTATCACAATATAAATTTACTAATTTTGTATTAAATTTACTTTCACTTTTAGCTACAAAGTCCTTAAATACTGAAAATACGTCCGATTTATACGTTATTAAGTAAACCACGGCGTAATGCGTGAACTGATCAACAAAAAGCACAAAATAATTTTTATTATCTACGGTCGGAGGAGTGATAGGTCCACAGACGTCCGAATGAACAATAAATAAAGGTCTCTTCACGTAACTTTTATCCTTGACGTCGTTAAACGGTAGTCTACTCTGTTTACCTTTTATACAGGCTTCGCAAAATTCATTAATTGGCAACAATGTTTCAATTTCTTTAAAATCATCAGTCATTTTATTATTTTTCAGTTCTAAAAATTTATTTTTACTAATATGGCCCAAACGTTCGTGCCATAATTTGTACTTGGTAATGTTATTATTACAAATATTAGAAACAGAGTGACTCTCGTGTAACGAAGTCATAAAATCAACAGTTATTAAATTATTATTCAACATACCTCGCATGATGACATTACCACTCTTATCTAGTACACGAGCACCGCACTGGTTGAAAATGATGGTGTAGTTGGGCCCTATACTTGTAGTCTCGACACATTAATCGACATCGATCTCGACCGAAAACGGTCGGTAACTAACGATGTTCAGTAACTATAGTATGGACCTAAAAAATTTAGTGTTGTTTTTCCAAGAAATTTACCCTGATATTATGGAATATATAGTAAATTAAAATTAGTTACATAAATTTTTCGCATTATTACAAATACAATTGCATATGAAAAAAGCACATGTTATGCATAAAAAACATGGCAGTTAATTTAATTTTAATCAAATTCGATATTTTTTTATATCAATCGTTTAATTATTAATGTTCTATTTATTACATATTCATGGAGTCCAAAATTCCATGTATGGCAATCTCCTTATTTACTTTTTTGACATTTGACATCAATCAATCAAAATAATATTTCTATCAAAATAAATATAAATTTTGTGTTTTCAAGAGGATAATTTTTAATTATGTTCTTAAAAATCCTATAAATCTATGGGATAACAAATATCCTAAGAAAACATCAATCTGCGTTATGTTTTTATATAGTTAAAGCTATTAGTTTTAGATTACTAATATTTTGTTATTTGTGAAGTGCAATAAAATTCTAATCAAAAGACTCTAAAAGCTCTACAAGATAATTCTGCTCAATTCGAAGCCTTTCGAGAAATCTTTAAGACATTATAGAAACGGACGGAACTAAAACTAAGGACGGAACGGATAATTTGTATCACTTGTATTTTTAGCTTGTATTATTACATATATTATATTATGTGCATCATTGTATATTTTATTACAGTTAATAAGCAAAGGATGAATATATGCAATTGATTTAGCGGTTCACGGGTAATTATTTATGTGTTAAATATAAATATTTATCTATAAATTTTATAATTTACAGATGAACAAGTTACTAGAATTATGTTGATGAGAGATGATGGTTTTGAGCCAAATTTTCAACTACGCTATTATAAACAGCTGTTAAATTAAATTTTTCAAATAAATTTTTTTCTTAATTCGATCGTTTTTTATTTGTATTCATCTGTATAATTTTATTATCCTAGAATAATTTAGGCTGAATAAATGCAGACAGCAGTACACTACATATTTTAATATTTATTTAATATAAGAGGCTTCTTAACATTTTCAATAACATTTTGAAACCATCTTAAAAATAAAACATTATTTGTTTATTTTATTTTAATTGCAATAACATTAAATAAGAGAAAACAATATTGCGTTAAATCATGTAGCATCGGAAGTTTGAAATATCTTTTTTATTATAAAATTATAATAATCTATAATTTTTCCGACATTATCAACCGTATCTACAAATCCACACAAACCGTAAGGCCCTTCTCCCATTACGATACTTCTAGAATACAATACTCGAGTAGAATACTAGTTAGATATTTGCTCGCTACCTGATGCTCACATATTATGCGACTGAAAAATGACTAAATTCATCATTATTGTGCCTCGTTTTTGTAGACGGACGCTATGTCGAGCGATTCCAGTGACGACGTAAAAGTAGGAAGTAGGTACTGCAGGATTCATCCATATATTGAAAGAAACATAAATTGTAGTTTTTATAGCCGCACGAGAACTACAACATGATGATAAGAATTTTTTATCTTTCTACCGAAGAGATACGCGCGAAACGCGACGCAAAAGCGACCAATTAAACTAGTCGCGGACGTGTAGGATACCGGTAGCGTAATGGGAGAAGGGCCTTCGAGATCTTGTCGAGATCTTCTTCTTCTTCTTTTTAGCAAATGGCAACTCCCGATCCCAGTGAGGACGGATTCTGCCAATGTCAAGTTTTGAACGGATGGTCAGTTTAAGTTAATGCTCATGTTAAGCATACTCTGTGCTAAGGAAAAATCACGATTGAGATGGTTCAGTTTTGTTTACTCATAGATTTCTTACATGGAGCTGTATAACCTGACAAAGAACAAATATTAGTTATAGACAACACAACACATCACAAAAGCATAACATAAAATAGATATAGGTACTTGGATGGGGTTCAAAATTTTAGATTGTTAAAATTGATAAATTTTGATAGGATATTGACAAATGAGGTAGGGACAAGACAAAGTAAACAATTAAAATTAGTAGGGAGGGGAACATCTGGGGGGAGGATATCCAGAAGTGAGATACGAAGCTTTGGGCAAACAAAGAATAAATGATCGTAACTTCCCTCGTCTATACCACACTCACAGATAGAATGATCACGGACATGAATTTTAAATAAATGGGTAGGAGTGGTATTGTGACCTAAACGGAGGCGGCAAATGGTGGAAATAGTAGGCTTGTCTATATTAGGGAAACGGAAGAACCAGGGCTTACATGGAATTGAGGGTTGGATATCTCTATAAAATTTCCCTTTAGTAGAATTTTTCCACTGACTGTTCCATGTATAATCCAAACGATCCTTAGAAAGAGAAGAGAGATCATGGGCATAATTGTAGTAATGTTCGAGAGTACCATGTTGGATGGCTGATTTAGCCAAAACGTCAGCTTTCTCATTGCCTATAATACCAGAATGGCTAGGAATGTGTACTAGATCTACTTGAAGTCCTTTCCTGAAACAGTCATAAAGTGTGGATTTAATAAGAAAGATAATAGGAAATTTAGACTTAGAACGGAAAGGGTTAGAAGTAATAGTCTGAAGGCAGCTGAGAGAGTCTGAAAAGATTACAGAATTTTGGAGATTATGAGAGTTGATAAAATTCAGAGCCTCCAGGATAGCCGTGGCTTCACCTGTGAAAACAGAGGATTGAGGGGGACATTTAAATTGTAAAATAGTGTTAGAATTATGGTGCCATACAGCAACCCCTACAGCAAGATGTTTTGCCACTTTTGATGCATCCGTGAAAAAAAGATTATAACCACGCCAGTGAGAGGCAACCATAAAATTAAAAGCAACATTAGAATCGGGAGCATATTTTTGAATACCACAACTCAAACTAAGGTTGGGGTTAAAAACTAAAGCATGAAACGGAGTTGAATATAAAGGATGGATACTAAATTGGCATGTTGGATCCGGGAGGCGATTAAATTTAATAAGGCTTTTAAGTAGGCATGGAAAATCAGATGGACGACGGAGATTATTTAAGGTGAGCATGTGAAGGAGATTACGGATTTTAGGGAGAAGGGGATGGGAAGATAATTGAATTAGCCGAAAGAAATATTTGTCTGCCAGATATTGCCGGCGGAGAGGTAAGGGAGGGTCAACACATTCCACCTGGAGGGCATTGACTGGGGTAGACTTCATAGCCCCTATAATGATTCGCAGACATTTGTATTGAATTCTATCCAATTTTACTATAGCTATCTTATTACAAGGTTCTAATATGAACGACGCATAATCCAAATGACTCCGAATGATAGCATTATATACTAGTTTTTGACAATATGGATGTGATCCCCACCAAACACCAGATAAGGAGCGTAAAACATTGATACCCTTCTCGCACTTTTGAGAAATGTAGTTAGTGTGAGCCATACCATTCAACTTTTGGTCAAGCACCACCCCTAGAAATTTAATCTTGTTGACTACCGGGATTGAGGAGTTTTCAAGTAGTATAACTGGCTGTGGTATCAAACGTTTTTTGGTGAACACAACTACATTGCTTTTGCCGGGCGATAGTGACAAGCCGTGATCGTTCATCCAATTCTCCAGATAAGCTAAAGCACTGTTAAGTCTGAAGGTAATCACATCCATATTCTCTGACGAAGCATATAGCGCTATATCATCTGCGTATTGCAAAACACTACAATAAGATGGGATAGCTTTATCCAAATCCCAGGTGTAGATAGAATATAGTAATGGACTCAAAACGGAACCCTGAGGGAGTCCCTTGAATATAAGTCTAGTAGATGTATCTTTAGAAGAGCGTACCTGTATTGTCCTCAACATTAATAAGTTGAAGATGAAATGTATCATCCTCTCAGGCAAACTCAGCTGTAACATTTTCTGTCTGAGCACTGGAAGAAGAACATTATCGTACGCTGAAACTACATCCAAAAATACACCCACTAGGTACTGTTTGTTGTGAAAAGAGGAGCGTATGTCAGTGGTTAAAATACTAAGACTATCCAGCACACTTAAGCCTTTTCTAAAGCCAAATTGAGAACTAGATAGGAGGCCCCTATTTTCGACTAGCCACTCCAGGCGATTTTTAATAAGGTGTTCAGAGATTTTGGCTAAGGTAGAAGACAGTGCGATTGGTCTATAGGAATTGGGGCTAAGAGGATCCTTGCCGGGTTTAGGAATAGGGATAATAAGCTGTGTTTTCCAAGAATCGGGAATGATAGCGTGTAAAAAGAAGATATTAATTAAATTTAGAAAATAAGATTTAGTCTGATCGCCAGATTTGCAAAGAAAAGAATATGGTATACCATCAACCCCAGGGGATGAGTCTTTTAAGCCGTCAAGAACCGTAATAAGTTCTTGCAAGGTGAAAGGGCAATCCATACTGTCGTGCGATACTATATTATGGGGAGGACAAGGAAAATGGTCAAAAGAGGGAACAAATGGTGGGGATAGTTTGTCAATAAAATCATCAAGCCAAATATCTGAATTGTTGGATATCCTATTTTTATCATTTAAAGCTCCACGGAAACGCCGAATACTATTCCACATCAGTGATGGTGGTGTTTTGGGAGATAAGTTCTCACAGAATCGAATCCAGCCCTCTTTCTTCTTTTTTGATAGCATCCGTTTAGCGCGTGCTGCAACTTTCTTATAATGAATAAAGTTCTCATTCGACATAATGGAATTATAATTTAATTCGGCTTCTTTACGCTCTTTAACCACGTTAGTACACTCATGATCCCACCAGGGAGGAGATAGCTTCTTAATAGACGATGTGGAATAGGATTTCAACGGAAAGGATTCGGAAGCAGTGGCATCGAGACAGTTGACGAAAAGGGAATAACATTCCAGACAATTCTCAAGAGATGCATTTGGGAGGTTACTTATTTTGGACTCAAGGGAGTTAGTAAATTTCTCCCAGTCAGCATTACCTAATTTAAATTTGAGTAAAGGTGGAAATGTTCTAGTGGGAACATGGACTATGCGGGAGCAGGAGATGAGAATTGGAAAATGATCACTGCCATGGGTAGAGGAAAGTGTAGAACATGAAAAGGAAGGAGCTAAAATGGAAGAACAAATAGTTAAGTCCACTACAGTGTTAGGGTTTTGTACTGGGGAGACTCTCCGTGTAGGTAGGCAATCGTTAATAATACACATATTCAGATCTTCAAAGAGGTCAACCAAAAGGTATCCAAAGGAGTCGCACATGTACGAACCCCAAGAAGTATGGTGCCCGTTAAAGTCACCCATAATAAGAATCGGAGGAGGGAGAGAGGAGATGATTAGGGAAAGCTCAGGAATAAAACCAGAATGGGGATGAGGGATATAAACACATAAGACGGAAATATTAGCAACTCTAGCTGCAACTGCATTAAAGTTACAGCCATGGTGGGGAAGTGAAATGTGTGAGAAGGAAATACTGTTATTCAAGATCAGAGCGCAGCCAGCATAACCATCAGCTCTGTCATCTCTAAGACAGGAATACCCTGGAACCCTAAAGCGAGAACCGGGCAATAACCATGTCTCTGAGATAGCAAGAACCAGAGGTTTATGATTGGTTATCAAATCGAAAATCTCATGCTTCTTAGGACGGATACTCTGAGCGTTCCATTGTAGAAACACTCGATCCATAATTAAGAATTGATGTGAAGCGGGATAGTCTTTGGGCAACGTTGGACGGTAACTGGTGGGGGTAAGAAAGTAAAGTTTCTATAAATGACAAACACATATTAAGAAGATGTTCATCAAAAGGAGGAGAAGAGCCTGTATTAGGGAAAGCACAACCATTGGAAAGGGAGGAGGAGGGTTCACGGATGATAGATTGATGTACAGCCTTATCATAAGACTTACCAAGAGGGGCGCAGGAACGTGGGGTCTGAGTGACAGTTTTTCTATATGAAATATTAGGAGTTGATTGGATAGGAGGGTTAAATTGGGAAGAGGGGAGGCTTTGGGAGTTCACAGATAGTGTATTCTGAATCTGGGTATTCTCAGCGTAGGACCTACGTGTTGATGGGATGACTTTAGAAGCCTCCTCAAATGATATCCCTTCGGATGCCATTAATTGCTTAATGGCCTTTTGTCTGGATTGCTCAGGGCATTTCTTATCGGTTGCATAATGCTTACCAGTACAGTGAAGGCATGTTGCATCAGATTCTAGAGTTGGACAAGAGTCACCCAAGTGGGCCTGTGAACATTTGAAACAGCGTTCCTTGGAGCGGCATTGATCGCGTACATGTCCAAACCGACAGCATTTAAAGCATTGAACTGTAGGGTATTGGTATACCTCTACTGGCATGGAATTAAAAAGGCAGTAAATTCGGTCTGGGCGAACTTGGCCCTGAAAGGTCAAAACGACGGTTTGAGATGGTGACCATGAAGTAACACCATCTATTCTAATTTTTTTATTAAGCCGTCTGGCTTTCAATATTTTGCCTCTTCCACCTGGGAAATCCACATGGCTGATAAATTCTTCCATAGACCACTCCGTAGGGACACCTTTGACAATGCCCATACGAGTGATGTGAAAAGTTGGAATGGAGGCTTGGTAATTTGAATCTTTAAGAGGGGGGAAATTTATAAAATTATTTGCGTCACAAGCGGTATTGAATTGTACAGAAATTTTATTTCGCCCAATAGCTTTAACTCCATCTTTAGCTATGTTAGCTACACGATTATTGTATAAGAATGAACCAAATTTAATCGGCCTAATAGTTAAACCCGCCGCAGGATCGGCCTCTGTACGGGACACATAAACAATAAACGGACCACTGTCATTGTCGGAATATGTAATGGGATTAGATAAAATGGGATCCACATATAAACTTTGAGAGGATGCGATCGCGTAGTTAGTAGCTGTTACGTGTCTTTTAGACGGGATAATATCTGTATCAGCAACGGATGGCTCTGACCGCTGTCTTTTATTACTTGTGTGCTCCGCTTCCATCACCTCACCCTGGATGTCAGGAGGTTTACCAGGGTCGGGAGGATCAGGATTCATGATGGGTGAGGAAAGTTAGTAAATAAACGCTTACCCCAATATATATATAGAGACAGTCACAGATTTGGTTATCACTACCAGTTTACACTAAAAAAGAGTGTTCTCAACAATTTAATTAACAAAAATCTCAATGGCACGTGTCAATTTAATTAACAAAATCATTTATTTGCAACACATTCGAATATTGTCAAAACAAATTATTATTTGACATTGTCAGTCGTTATGATACCGACGTTTGATCTCGACAAGATTTCGAAGGCCCTTCTCCCATTACGCTACCATACCGGTATCCTACACGTCCGCGACTAGTATAGTTGGTCGCTTTTGCGTCGCGTTTCGCGCGTATCTCTTCGGAAGAAAGATTAAAAATTCTTATCATATGTTGTAGTTCTCGTGCGGCTATAAAAACTCTACAATTTATGTTTCTTTCAATATATGGATGAATCCAGTACCTACTTCCTACTTTTACGTCGTCACTGGAATTGCTCGACATAGCGTCCGTCTACAAAAACGAGGCACAATAATGATGAATTTAGTCATTATTCAGTCGCTGAATATGCGAACATCGGTCAGCGAACAAATATCTAACTAGTATTCTACTCGAGTAGGTATCGTATTCTAGAAGTATCGTAATGGGAGAAGGGCCTTACGGTTTGTGTGGGTTTGTAGATACGGTTGATAATGTCGAAAAAATTATAGATTATTAAAATTTTATAATAAAAAAGATATTTCACACTTCCGATGCTACACGATTTAACGCAATAGTGTTTTCTCTTATTTAATGTTATTGCAATTAAAATAAAATAAACAATTAATGTTTTATTTTTAAGATGGTTTCAAAATTTTATTGAAAATGTTAAGAAGCCTCTTATATTATATTAAATAAATATTAAAATAGTGTACTGCTGTCTGCATTTATTCAGCCTAAATTATTGCATTCATATTCGATTAATTTCTTTCTGAACTTCTAGGATAATAAAATTATACAGATGAATACAAATAAAATAAAAACGATCCAATTGTGAAAAAAATTTATTAGAAAAATTTAATTTAACAGTTTATAATAGCGTAGTTGAAAATTTGGCTCAAAACCATCATCTCTCACCAACATAATTCTAGTAACTTGTTCATCTGTAAAATATAAAATTTATAGATAAATATTTATATTTGTAACATAAACAATTACCCGTGAACCGCTAAATCAATTGCATATATTCATCCTTTGCTTATTAACTGTAATAAAATATACAATGATGCACATAATATAATATAATAATACAACCTAAAAATACAAGTTATACAAATTATCCGTTCCGTCCTAAAACTTCCGTCCGTTTCTATGATGTCTTAAAGATTCACCGATGAAGAAACGGCTAGATTGGTTTACTTTAGCTACTTTCATAGCATAATGTCCTATGGAATTCTGCTATGGGGCAGGGCTGCAGATATAGAAACTATATTTATATTACAGAAAAGAGCCATACGCTCTATATATAATTTGCGTGCTCGAGACTCACTAAGAGATCTCTTTAAGAATACTGGTATCCTTACTGTACCGTCGCAGTATATATTTAATAATATTTTATATGTACACAATAACGCTTACTTACACACAAAAGTCGGAGATAGACATTGTTATGACACAAGAAACAGAAATAAAATTGAAATGCCATTTTTCCGGCTAGCTAAAGTTAAAAATTCATTTATGGGTCAAGGTATACGCTTTTACAACAGAATTCCTCATAATATTAAAGAGTTTAGTAGTTCTAAATTTAAAACTTATATAAAAAATGTACTAGTTCAGAGAGCCTATTACAGTATTAAGGAATATATGGACGATAAAAACCCATGGAGGGTTGTCGCGTAAAAACCACAGGACAGTTCTTTGGTATATTATGTTAATATAATTATTATGATGTTACATATGTAATTTGTAAAATTGTAAAACTGATATGATTAAAAGAGCAACTATGGAGTTTCTTGCCGATTCTTCTCCGTAGATACTGCTTTCCGAATCGGTGGTAAATGTTAAAAATATGTACCTAATGACGTTTCAAAAGTGCTTCTAGAAGAAGTCTAATTGAATAAATAAATGTTTGAGTTTGAGTTTGAGTTTGATTTCTCGAAAGGCTTCGAATTTAGCAGAATTATCTTGTAGATCTTTAAGTCTTTTGATTAGAATTTTATTGCACTTCACAAATAACAAAATATTACTAAACTAAAACTAATAGCTTTAACTATATAAAAACATAAAGCAGATTGATATTTTCTTAGGATATTTGTTATCCAATAGATTTATAGGATTTTTAAGAATATAATTAAAAATTATCCTCTTGAAAACACAAAATTTATATTTATTTTGATAGAAATATTATTTTGATTGATTGATGTCAAATGTCAAAAAAGTAAATAAAGAGATTGCCATACATGGAATTTTGGATTCCATGAATATGTAATAAATAGAACATTAATTAAACGATTGATATAAAAAAAATATCGAATTTGATTAAAATTAAATTAACTGCCATGTTTTTTTGTGCATAACATGTGCTTTTTTCATATGCAATTGTATTTGTAATAATGCGAAAAATTTATGTAACGAATGATGAAATATATTCCATAATATCAAGGTAAATTTCTTGGAAAAACAACACTAAATTTTTTAGGTCCATACTATAGATACTGAAAATCGTTAGTTACCGACCGATTTCGGTCGAGATCGATGTCGACTAATGTGTCGAAACTACGCCTAAGCTTGTTGCATTTTCGACACGGACAAGAGATTATACGGCGCATCAGGACAGTAAAGCACGTTCTCCAAGATTCCCTGTATGCCTGTATCACTGGTTACCTGCAAAGCTCCCTTTTTATTTGCACAGATGAATTGACCGGTTTTAGCAATCGAAATTTTGACAGGCGAATTTAAAAGAGTACAATTGATAAACAAATCTTCTCTGTTTGTTATATGGTCTGATGCTCCGGAGTCCAAGATAAATGTTAATTTGTTACCTTTAAGATCCTTTCGATAATTTCCCATCATTAAAACAAACCCAGAAACATAATTTGAAGTTGACGGTTGATTTGTGTCCACTACTTGTAGCGTTTTTTGTCTGTCGGTATAATCTTTATGCTGATTAAATGCCTGATTATTCCTTTTGTAATAGTAGCAGTCATTTTTAACGTGTCCTTTACGCCCACAATGATGACACTTTATGAAATGTGATGTCTTCTTTCTTTTATGATTATCGTAGTTAATTTTATGACGATTGAACTTCCTTTTCTTCGGAATCTCAACTTTAGCCTGTAAGACTTTCATACTAGTGTCACCAGATTCATTCTTCAGCTTCACCTCGTGGTCTAAAAGTCTCGTTTTTACAAAAGCTAATGTTAGATTGTCTTCCGTCAACGTCTCAATTGCAGTGACGATACCATCATAAGATGAGGGTAGTGTCAAAAATAAATGGGCTATTTTGTCGGTCTCTTCCAATTTAGCGCCTGCAGCTAAGAGCTCCGTTATCAAATCATCAAACGTAGTAAAATGCTTGATAAGAGGTACATCGCCTTGTAGTTTTAACGCCAATAACTTCTTACGTATAGCCAATTGTGTAGCCATACTTTTCCTCTCGTATAGGTTGTCTAATTTTTTGAAAATTTGCCTCGCTGAAGAATCTTCTTTAGCGAAACTGAGAAAAGAATCCGCCAAATATTCCACTATAATACCTTTTGCAATCCTATTGCTTTTCTCCCACTCATTTGTCGGAATGATGGGATCCTCATCGACCACCTTTAGGACGTCCATTTCGGCCAATAAAGCACGAATACGAAATTTCCACGTACTATATTTTTCGCCATCGAACGGCTTAATGTTTCGCTTCATTTTTTGGTTCTCCATTTTAAATATTAACGTATACGCACTTAACTTATACAATACTTAACAATTCACTGCACAAACACTGCACTATTATTCTCACTCGCGTAATCTGGGCCCATAACCTGTAGGAGGTTAGGGTATAAAATAATACACTTCACTTCACTTTATCACTTGTTTATTTTCACTTTATTATACTTGTGTACTGTTCACAAATTAAAACAGGTCTGAACAAATATTAACGGGTGGCGGTTATTGCACGACTCATGATGCGAAGCATCAGAGAGTGCTTTACGATCGAAAAATTTTTTTCGCCTCATTTTTGCAGCTATTCTTATTATTATAGCCTTGTTAGTTCACGGAATCAAGATATTTTGCATACTAAGTATTGTCGAGATAATTTAATGGAGATTAATCCCATACTTTTTAAAAATTGATTTACTTCAATAGAATTGGAAAAAAACACCGAAATAGGTCAAAAAATTTTCCTGTCCGTCATGTGTGAAACCTGAAAACACTATAACTTGTGAAAAAATCCATCATTTGAGTTAAATTTTTTTTTTAAATATTCTAATCGACGATTGTAGGTCACTGAATGCGAATGATTAATTAATTCAGTGTCGTTTAATTGCAATTAATAAAAAACGAAAACTACAATAAGTTTTTTTTTTTATATTTTATAATTAAATGAGCATTATGAGTCGTGCACTTTTGGATTTTCCAATTAATTTTATACTTACAAAAAAAGATCAAATGAGTGACTATACTCATAATAATTTATTAATTTTTGCATATAATTCCAACAAAGTTCAAATATTAATTAATTATGAATTGAATTTCGAATTTTCCATTTAATTCATTTTATTCATTCATTGTTGTTTGTTGTTTGTTGTTTGTTGTTTGTTGTTTGTTGTTCGTTGTTCGTTGTTCGTTGTTCGTTGTTCGTTGTTCGTTGTTCTTTGTTCTTTGTTCGTTGTTCGTTGTTCGTTGTTCGTTGTTCGTTGTTCGTTGTTCGTTGTTCGTTGTTCGTTGTTCGTTGTTCGTTGTTCGTTGTTCGTTGTTCGTTGTTCGTTGTTCGTTGTTCGTTGTTCGTTGTTCGTTGTTCGTTGTTCGTTGTTCGTTGTTCGTTGTTCGTTGTTCGTTGTTCGTTGTTCGTTGTTCGTTGTTCGTTGTTCGTTGTTCGTTGTTCGTTGTTCGTTGTTCGTTGTTCGTTGTTCGTTGTTCGTTGTTCGTTGTTCGTTGTTCGTTGTTCGTGTTCGTGTTCGTGTTCGTTAAATATTTTTCTGGTTATATCAAAACAATTCATAAGCCGTTTTAAGTATCAATTAAGTAAAATATAAACAAAGAAATTATTGTACAAATGTAGGTAAACTAAAAAATGATTTGGATTGTCCATTCCTTGATACTTCAATATTAGTATCTACAAATTACAATAAAGATTAAGAATCAATCTTAATAAGAATACTACTATGTAAAATAATTATTTCTAATCTCACGTACGATATTAATTATATTTAAATCTACATTAAATAATAACGCCAATTAAAACATTAACACATTTACAATAATGTTTACAAAATAAGAATAGCAACGAAATTACAGCAGTAAGATTTTTAGTCTTAGATAATAATATAAAGGAATTAAATAAAAACTGAGTAAGCTGTATTCAAATTAAGGTTTATTTAAATGAAATACCTAATAAATTCGTCATGCGTAGGCATGTCAATGAAAGTAATCCGTGGCTTGTAAAAGATTCCATTAAAATGCCCCGCGGCAAGGTAACTCATGTTGATACCAGATAATATGACTCTGAACGGTAGGTATATAATGAGTGCGCTGTTCAAAAAAATCATTCTACATTCGAATCAGGAATTATAATCATGTTCTCTAAAGTGAGTTGGATGGTAACAGAAAAAACATTTTTTTAGTTAATAAAATAACAGTAATACTAATATCAAATTGCGTAATTTTCAGTTGGTAGCTCTGTGCGCATTCGCAGCGGTGGCATCAGCTGGGCTAGTGCCCGCTGGAGTGCACTACTCCCCAGCTGCAGCCGTCTCCTCCCAGAGCATCGTCCGCCACGACCAGCCCCAGGCTAAGCTGGCCTACGCCGCTCCCGTTGCCAAGCTCGCCGTCGCCTCTCCCGCTGTGTACCACGCCGCCCCCGCCTCCGTGTACCACGCCGCGCCCGCTGCCGTGTACCAAGCCGCTCCCGCCCAAGTGTACCACGCTGCCCCCGCCCCCGTCACCTACCACGCCGCTCCCGTGCACTACGCCGCCCCCGTCGCTAAGGTCCTCGCTCAACCCGAGGAGTTCGTGAGTATCCCATTCATACACATTCACACAATTTACAAATTACAATTGACCAAATATATCGATCACACGATCTTATCGCATTTTCTACATTCTAGGCTCACCCCAAATACGACTTCTCCTATGCCGTGTCCGACCCCCACACCGGTGACGACAAGCAACAGCAGGAGAGCCGCGACGGCGATGTTGTGAAGGGCTCCTACTCGTTCCATGAAGCCGATGGTTCCATCAGGACCGTGGAGTACACCGCTGACGACCACAACGGCTTCAACGCGGTCGTGCACAACAGCGCTCCCACCGCCGCCCCCGTCGTGTACAAGCAAGCTGTCGCCCCCGTCGTCTACAAGCAAGCGGCTGCTCCCGTCTACACCCACGCCGCTCCCGTCTACGCGCACGTCGCCCCCGCTCACCAATACTACCACTAAATATTATCTAATATAAATAAAACAAAATATTTATTGTAAATATAAAGTACAAATAGATTTATATTTGTTTTATTCTATGAATGATATTTTATCACAATATTTTGTATACCGCATTGAGCATTCATTTGATGATATGTAGTAAAACTTCACGGAGAGCGAATGGACTTAAAAAAAAACTTATTTAATACATCTGAACAATTCTGAGTTATTAATGTAAATGTTTTAAAATTATAAAGAAATTATTATGATAATCATTTTTAACATAACTGCTGACAATGAATAGCAAGAACTATCCGGTTGTCTTGCTGTGGCCAGCGGAGCGCTAAAAGGGTTGGGGTTGGATTCATAACTATGTTGTACACTTGTTTGTGTTGACAATTATATCATTGCGATTCAACTTCTGAATCCCCAGAGAGACAAACAAAACTTCAAAAAGTTTATGAATCCATACTATACTTACCTAATATTATAAATGCGAAAGTAACTCTGTCTGTCTGTCTGTTACTCAATCACGCCTTAACTACTGAACCAATTTGCATGAAATTTGGTATAGAGATATTTTGATACCCGAGAAAGGACATAGGCTACTTTTTACCCCGGGAAATAGGATAGGTTTTATCCCGGAAATCCCACGGGAACGGGAACAATGCAAGTTTTTCTTTTGACTGCGCGGGCGAAGCTGCGGGAGGAAAGCTAGTTGTATATAAATGAACGAAAATTATTGTTGAGTGTAGACTGTAGAGACAAGGAATGATGATAATATTTAAAAAAAATTGTCAAAATGCCGAAAAATTATTCATTTCATATTTACTCGTTATGATGTTTCCATTATGCATAGAATTTAGTAAAAAAATGTTAAGTTCAGTTCAAATTCGTAGAGGAATTCTTGTGTACGACGGGATGGATTTAGCTCTCACATACAATATTTATAATGGATATAACAAGGTCCTAACTAACTAGGCCACCAACGCGACGGGTGCATCCAAAGAATGATTGTAGATGTTGACTTTTGTGCTTGTTTGCCTTTTTATCGTATTATTGTTGGACTAAAATAATGTTATGCTTTATCTTCACCCACTCTTACGAATTGCTTTTGCAAAGAAACCAACGTGTACCGTTGTATTAAATATAAAATGTATAATAGATTTAATAATTTTCTTTGAGGGATCAATTCCAATTATTGTAATTAAACAACATAAACAAAAATAGCTATATTGATATAACTGGATTTTTACGAATGAGTTGAGCAGCAGTGTCAGTGAGCAGCCGACAGGAAAAAGGAATAACAGGGACGCTTATCTACTGTACAATATTTCGTTTTAATAAAGAAAACAAAAGAAAGTTTACTCCGACTGCACTTATTAGCCGTTGAGTGTCACAAACATTGCATTTGTGAATCGACTTATATTTTGCCTAAAAATTACTATTAATTGTTTTTCACCATTCAAAGCTATCGAGTTCACTAATTTAGGAGTGTCTTTCAGTCTTCGTTATATCACTTAAAACTTCAAGGATAATTTAAAATTATTGTGTGAAAATAAATAATATGGACATTTTTTGAAATAAAATACTTTGATAAAGGCCGTGTCTCTACGTATAACACTAGTCGTGCTAAGTATGAAACGACCAATTTTACATTATCAGAGATACCTATTAAATTTTTTTTAAAGAACATTTTCATTTAAGGTGATTGCTACGATCTGTTCCCAGCCAATATCCCGCTAGATGGCGCTGAATTCTACATTTCTAGTTTATTTGAGTTTTTGCGTAATTGGAATAGTCATCAAACCTAGGAATAGTCATGGCGGTTACTGAATATTATATTTTATTGAAATATGTTATATCATTGCCTTAAAATCCACCCAATTCGGTAAAATTATGCGTTTTAACATCTGTCATTGCATACAGGGTCGTTTACACACACAGACGTATACAAAAATGATAAAGATTTAACTCTAGATGGCGTGAATGTAAAGCGCGTCACACACGGTGAAGATACTACCTATAATATTTTATCTAATCTAGTAATATTTTATATTACAGTATCTTAAGGTATCCGGTATCAGCGTTCTGACCATCATTTTTCTTTTTTCGCTGTAGAACCGCCATCCTGTTACAAATGACCCACAAAGGAGAATGACCACGGGTGGTATCGGTAAAATTTTAGTTGTGCCACGTATTCGTTATATTGTTAATTCCTATTTGTATTTATAATGATCATATGTATCAATATTAAGTCTTAATTAAACCGGATAAATTGAAATAATAGTAAAAGTAAAAGTTTTTCTTTTGAAACATGTATGACTACGTATGGAATCGGTAAAATACTAGTTGTGTCACGTGTTCGTGATATTGTTAATTCCTATTTGTATTTATAATGATCATATTTATCACTATTAAGTTGTAATTATACCGAATAAATAGAAATAAAAGTAAAAGTTTTGTTTTGACACATACCTATATCTATCTCTCTTGCAAACGTCATATGTCATAGTTTCTATTTGAAATGTCAAATGAATGTGTTCGACGCATTGTTCGATGTTATTTTGAAATAATGTTTAAATTACGATTTACTTTTCACATTTGTCTTGTAAATTAAAATATTACCTATGTAATAAATGTAAAACTTAACGTTCATCGTTAGTTTAAACTCGATTAAGTAGTTTTTTGAAGTGTTGAATAAAACTATTGTTTTATTTTTATTGTCGCGAACTGCGGCTTATTTACATAAAAACTTTAATCATATCTAAAAGTACTAACATCAAGCTTTAAATTGAGCTATATTTCATCTTGACACAATAAGTTTGATTGCGATACCAAGTGCCATAGTCACTTGGGCAATCTCCTGTGGTTTTCATTTTTCTGTATGGGTAGACAAAACTTCAAAACGCCACCTGCTACGGTTTATATTATTATGAACGATTAGCTTTCCGCCCGCATTTTCAAAAAAAAACCCGTATAGTTCCCGTTCCCGTGGGGTTTCCGGGATAAAACCTATTCAATGTGTCCAAGTTACGTTCTATATGTGTGCTAAATTTCATTGTAATCGGTTCAGTAGTATTTGCGTGAAACACACACATACACATCCTCACAAACTTTCGCATTAGTAGGAAGTAGGATTGTTATAAAAATAAAAGTTATATTTGTTGGCGTAAACTATTTTATTGTAATTTTGGGAAATAAATAATGTCAAAATTGATTACCTACAATAAAACGCAGTTTTATTTTATTACCTACATTACACTATTGTTTTTTTTTTATCAAAACATGTATTTGAAGTAGCAAATATGATATTATGCTGATCCAAGCATTTTCACTCAAAACTAATATCACTAATGATTTGTAAAAGTAAATTATTTCAATATACATTTCATAACCAACAAGTAAGAATAATTATTCATACAACAACAAATCAAAAACACTATTTACTATGGAAAAAAAACCAGGAAGGTGAAAAACATATTTACGATTTCGATGCACTCGACTTTTAGTAAAATAATAGGTAAAAATATTATTATGGTTTTGATCACAGACATATCTGTGGTTTTGATTTTAGCTACTAGTATCAGAAAGCTGCGTGTTCAATGCACGTCGGGGTCCCACAACTGTGGAGGAAGGAAGGTAGAATACCTCCATCGAATAAGTGAAGTTTCTCGACATACTCGATTTGCCGGCCGGCCTCAATGAAGATTGTCCGAAAGTTGTATATGTGCTCTGTAACGAAAAAATTTCGCTAGCGCGATTCAGAGTGAGGTGTCGTACAATATACCTAATGAAGTTTTTCATCTTTTTATTTTACTGCAAATACAAAATAAAAATTAAACAATGGTAATGTAAATTCTAAACAAACTACTACCAAAATACAATTAGAACAAAAATCATTTGACTGGTTGATTTCACCCAGAGGCCAGAGGCGGCTCGTGACAAAATTGTATGGGTGTTCACTTGAAATAAAACAACGAAAATACAATAGCGTAGCAGGATAATTTATTACAAAAAAAAATGAGCACCACATTTTATAAATGTCTATAACACTAAAAATTACAAAGTACAGGCTATTTCAAAACGAATTCAATGACTAGGTATCAATAATTAGTAAATCACCGAATTTGCATTCGCGAGCGTAGGTATCCATAGTGTTTGTCACTGACGGTCACTGACCTCTATAACTTATAGTTATAGAGGTCAGTGGTGTTTGTTGTGTAAACATGTATGTATTTGAGTAGTTAGTAGCATATTATATTCTGAATTTCTGATCCATGCCTATTCACTCAAAACTAATAACACTAATGATTTGTAACAGTAAATTATTTCAATAGGTAGGTATTTGAACATTTCCCAACAAGACGTAAGAATAATTATTCGTAGGTATACAAGATACAATAACAAATCTAATACACTATTTATTATTTTATTATTTACTAGCGGTCCGCCCCGGCTTCGCCCGTGGTACATGTTTACGTTTTCTCTCCATAAGAAGTAATAGCTAGAGAGCTAGCGCAAAGCTACCTGTATGTATTTGACCAGACCTGGATTTTTGTGTGTTGATTCCCCTATACCTACTATACATGAGATGAGGAGTCACTAAGCCCAGAGTGGTGGACGGGGCGCGCGCTTAGGTAAGACAGGTGGAAATTTTTGGCGAACTTTGAAACCATTTGACCACGTCTGCCATTTTGATATTTGAAAATAGATTATTATTACTATCGGAAAATAACAATGGCAGACCATTATCACGCGGATAACATTCTGGCAGACACTTATGAAAGTGCTGAAAAAAATACAATTTTGAAAGTATTTGACCAGATCTGCCATTCATATATTTTATTTATTAGGGTCTTAAAAACTTATTTTCGAAACGGCAGACATTTTCATTGCGTACAGACTTCAGCAGACAACAAAACTTTACAGACTTCAGCAGTCAACAAGACTTAGCTTCTACATGGTCAGATGTATATATGTATTACGTTCCCTGACCTTACATCAATGATTTACTTTATTAATGTTTTTATGGTCATTTACATTTAATTTTGAAAACTATGGAATAAAATTTATAAATTTGATGATACAAAACTAAATATACATTTGTAAAGAATCTCAAATATAAAGTTGTGTTGCAAATAACAAATCATCATTTAAATATTTAGTTTATTTCTTTATTTAAGAAACAATTAACAATTACAAAACAACATAAAAAAACACGCATGCATTTATTGAAATGTTCATTCATCATCACTATCGTATGGCGTTGTGTGACTCGTCTTCATAATCCATTGAATCGGATTCTGTAAAAGTAAAACGTAAATTATATAATAAAAGAAATGAGTCATTATAAACTTACCTAGTAAGGCAATGCCTTTGATGTCGCACGATGCCGCCGCGCCGCCAGTGTAGGTACTTCTGCTGCTACATGAAAATATGCTAGGGTTGCAACAAATGGGAAATAAAACAATTGTGATTATTACTATTATGATGTAATCATTTATTCATATTATGTACATTCAAAACAATTGCTATTATTAAATCTGATGTAATTATTTTTTCATAAATATATAATTATTATTAATTACATAATATATTGCACTGTGAAATATTTACGTATCACTTTATTTTTGATGTTCTTAATTGTCTTTTATAAAATTTAAGTGACGCATTCGCATTGGGATCAACAATCCGATAAGAAAAGAATGGAGACAACATATACATAGCTTTGATTTCAATTCTACAGATACAAAATATACAATCTATCTAAAATGATACAACGGATGTTTCCTGCGTTTTCTCGTCAAAATACCGAAACAACGTAATTATTGTATAGTAGTTGGGCGTGAAAGTAAAAAAACAAATGAAAAGTGTTTTCCATATGATTATTTATTAAATTTACGCGATTAAGAATAATTTCAACGATACAATTTAGTAACCGAGAATTCAGAGGATTAAAGAAAATACCTGCCTGATCATTTTATCAAACTCTAAAAGAATTATGGTTATTTCGCATCACTCGGTTTATTAGTTTGGTAATAATTATTAAAGGTAGTTACAACCCTAGCCATTGAGTCGAACGGTAGGCAACACAATATCGACTTTGTGCGGGTACATATGGTACATTTCTTCTTGCTGTGAAGCGTAATTATTATTATTAAGATTTTTTAGGCTATTTTGAATCAGCTGTTCTAATTTAATTCTAGAAATTTATTAAAACGTGATTTTTTTAAAAGTATATTATGAGTTTATAAATACCTCAACCAATAGTTATTGTGTCCTATCCTCATTTCTTTATATCTTGGTAGTTAACTAAAGTGTTAAATTTACATAACCTCAACAACAACATTTACACTGCCACTGCACTAAAACTAAACTAACTAGCTCTCTAGCTATAAGAACCATCCTCGTACTTCAAGGGATATAATAAAAAAAGAATTATCGAAATCGGTTCAGCCGTTCTCGAGTTATGCGCTTACCAACACATTTTGCGATTCATTTTTATATTAGACTAGCGGTCCGCCCCGGCTTCGCCCGTGGTACATGTTTACGTTTTCTCTACATAAGAACCATCCTCGTACTTCAAGGAATATAATAAAAAAAGAATTATCGAAATCGGTTCAGCCGTTCTCGAGTTATGCGCTTACCAACACATTTTGCGATTCATTTATATATATATACTAGCGGTCCGCCCCGGCTTCGCCCGTGGTACATAATATTTACGTTTTCTCTACATAAAAACCATCCTCGTACTTCAAGGAATATAATAAAAAAAGAATGATCGAAATCGGTTCAGCCGTTCTCGAGTTATGCGCTTACCAACACATTTTGCGATTCATTTTTATATATAAGATAAGATTATGTGAAAATAACCAGGAAGGTGAAAAACATATTTACGAAAACATAGTAACATAATATGGCTGTCGCTACAATAATTATATTTCAATTTTATCTTTTTATACCTAGTAGAACTGGCCGACGAATAAAAAAAATCGTATTAGAATAAATACAATAAATTACGGAACAAAAAAAGGATTGTAACTGAATTAGGTATGTTTGTTTCTGGGCGCACCGTTTTCGACGACGCGACGCGCGACGTAAGCGTATAGGTATAGGTACCTACTTTGCTAAAACAAACTAATAAAATTGTGTGTCTGTCTGAAAATTCGGAAAAGCATATTTTGCAAGTTTGTAATTACTTTGATAGTTTACCGATTTATAATAATTGTAATTGTAATTGTATAATATATAATTTGCAATGTGGTGAAATTTCATAAAAATCACGGGCCAATTTTTTGTTTTGAATCCCACCGAAAATATAATTGCGTTATTAGAATAATTAATTACTATACCTACCCACGATCAATTATTACAATATAGTCTCAAATGCATACTAGAGAAATATTGCAATTTGATTCAATTAAAATGCATAGCATACAAAAATAAATTCACAACACAAGAAATTCCGCGCGCAAATCATAGCGCGTGTCAATGAAATCAAGAATGTTTTATATCAAGCCGACGCGGACGACGACGCGACGCCGAACAAAAGTACCTACGACGGACGACCACGCTTCGAGTTGCCAAACAACATGAGTAATAAATTGTTTACAAAAAAAACAAGTTTTCCATTTTTCTGTATGAGTAGACAGAACTTCAAAACGCCACCTGCTACGGTTTATATTATGAACGATTGTTATAAAAATAAAAGTTATATTTGTTGGTGTAAACTATTTTATTGATCAATAATTTTGGAATTTAAAATTGTCAACATTGATTACAATAAAACGCAGTTTTATTTTATTACACTATTGTTTTTTTTATCAAAACATGTATTTGAAGTACCATATAATATTATGCTGATCCAAGCATTTTCACTCAAAACTAATATCACTAATGATTTGTAAAAGTAAATTATTTCAATATACATTTCATAACCAACATGTAAGAATAATTATTATTATTCCTACCTACAACAACAAACCTAAAACACTATTTACTATGGGAAAATAACCAGGAAGGTGAAAAACATATTATTATTTACGATTTCGACGCACTCGACTTTTAGTAAAATATAGTAGGTAAACATAATATTATGGTTTTGATTTTTGCTACTAGTATAAGAAAACTGCGTGTTCAAACTACTTGTTTGTCTGTCTGAAAATTCGGAAGTACTTTGGTAGTTTACCGATTTATAATAATATTGTATATATCGTTGTTTAAAAAATATTCAAACACAATAAAATATGATATACTGATTTATCACTGGTTTCAGTGATGAACTGATGAGTCAATTATAGCCACTATACTTTCGTCATACGTGTGTATGATTGATGTGATTTGCAACGTGGTGATATTTCAGAAAAATCACGGGTCAAATTGTCCCACCGAAAATATAACTGCGTTATAAGAATAACTATACCTACGATAAATTATACATAATACAATATAGTCTCAAATGCATACTAGTGAAATATTTTATTTGAATCAATAAAATAAAAAAAAAAATAAAAAATAATAATAATACAAAAATAAATTCACAACACAAGAAAATCCGCGCGCAAATCATAGCGCGTGACAATGAAATCAAGAACTTTCGAGCCGACGCGGACGACGAAGGAGCCTAACAAAAGTACCTACAATCATAGGCGGCTCGTGACAAAATTGTATGGCCGTGTTCACTTGAAATAAAACAACGAAAATAGGTACCTACAATAGCGTTAGCAGTACAAAAAAAATGAGCACCACATTATAAATGTCTATTTATACACTAAAAATTATAGAGTATTTCAAAACGAATTCAATTATTATTTAGCAATAATTAGAAAATCCCCGAATTTGCATTCGTGATCGTATTCATAGTGTTTGTCTACACTAATATTATAAAGAGGAAAACTTTGTTTGTTTGTTTGATTGTAATGAATAGGCTCATAAACTACTGGACATTTTACCAATGTTTGCAAGTTTGTGATTACTTTGATAGTTTACCGATTTATAATAATTGTATACTTATATCATTGTTTAAAAATATTCAAACACAATATGATATAGGTACTGATTTATCACTGGTTTCAGTGATGAACTGATGAGTCAATGTTAGCCACAATACTAATCACTTTCGTCATACATGTGTATGAACTATGATTGATGTGATTTGCAATGTGGTGAAATTTCATAAAAATCACGGGCCAATTTTTTGTTTTGAATCCCACCGAAAATACATATATTACTAATTGCGTTATTAGAATAATTAATTACTATACCCACGATCAATTATTACAATTTACAATATAGTCTCAAATGCATACTAGAGAAACATTGCAATTTGAATCAATTAAAATGCATAGCATACAAAAATAAATTCACAACACAAGAAATTCCGCGCGCAAATCATAGCGCGTGTCAATGAAATCAAGAATGTAATTTTATATCAAGCCGACGAGCGACGACGCCGAACTAAAGTACCTACAGTACCATTTACCTTCAGTGTACAATACAGTTTACAGACCTACGACGGACGAACAATAATGAGTAATAAATAAAAAAAAACATAGTTTCTAAGGTCATTAGTTTTATTTTATTTTATTGTTATTTTCTTTGAACGATTGGAAATGAAATTACTCAATTTTTACACAGAACTTTGATTTATTAGAATTATGCTCATTATGCATAAGATAACGAACGCGAATGCACGACATCTAGCGCGTCAATGTCTAAACATCGCCTTTCGTTTAGACATTGACGCGCTAGATCTGTAATAAGTATATAGTCTATGCGCTAGATGTCGTGCTTTATGTCGTGTTTCGCTTGGCAAAAGTCACGCACACTACTGTAGAAGTGTCAAATTTTTCCGGTATTTTACTGTTGTTTTTCTAAGTAAATATTGTAAATTATTGATTAAAAAGGTCGAACGCGCACACATTTCATTATAGAGAAGTGATAAAATGATTAGTTTTAAAGAAATAGTGTCTGTGTTAAGTGTTTAGAGGTAATCAAAAATGTATGGAGGGACGGTCGGAACATCAACCTTAATTTATTAAATTCTGAATTTATAAGAACGAACTGATGAACATTAAATTATAAAAAAGAAAAAAAAAATAAATGAAAATGTTCTGGAGAAATCATACTTAATTGGTTGAAATTTCAACATCATTTGAGCGTGGGTGATGAACAAAAATAAAATTGATTTCTATACAATGACTTTTTTCGCGGATTTCATTTTCCTTTTTATAAATACATCGTAAAATCATTATAACATGACTGAATAGATTTTTAAAAAAAATTGCCAAATTATTTTTTTTTAAACTTACATTATTTCATGCTGTTAAATAGTTTTTAAAACTCATTAAGTAAAGTAACTAATTTAACATTGGAACACATAGTACCTACTTAAAACTTTAAAATAAGTTTTGAATAATGTGCGTGAAAGAAATACTCATGAAAGTAATTTTATGAATGGCATAGGTTAGGGAACTATATTTTCTATCACCAAAATTTATATTTGTCATCAAGTTGTATCACCTAATAAATAGATCTATCACCACGAAATATTTTCGTTCTCAGATAATCAAAAATTGTTCCCAGGTATGAATTATCAAATTAATGTTAATATATGTGTAAAATAAGAGATCGATAACCAATAAAATTATATTGCATTACATGAATATAAACTTCGTTCTTATAATAACAGTTTTGTGACTTAAATAATAGCTCTGTGCTCAGAATGGTAGATCTGTCACCAAATAAATCGATTATCGATCCCTGACTGCGACTCCTTTTTATTTGATATTTTGTCACCAATACAGTAGTAACATTTTATTTCGTTCAGATATTAAATTTATATATTCGTTACCAATTTAATACATCAATTTATAATTTTAATGAAAAAATGATCAAAGGGGCGGAGACAAATTGGCGCGCTTTAAAAATTGATTATTTTAACTTTAATTATGTTAATTAATTTATCTACAATTATGTTAGCCATAAGCCAGCTATTAAACAGAGCTGATTGTTCAGTGGTAATTATTTTAAACAATAAATATTGATTATTTTGACTTTAATTGTTTTATTTACTACTCTGCTAAAAATTTTATTTAAATATAATTTATACTACCAGTGGAAATTTAGAACCTTGGGAGTCTAGTTAAGTAGCAGAATCTTTTGGTTGAAACGATGATTTTCTATTAACATAATATGATTTATTGGTGATCTCTTTAAATTAGTTTGCTTAAATACTTATTAGGACACACCTATTAAAATACATACAAAAACATTTATTTGGTACTAGACCTTATATCTCAGGATTTTAGGTGATTTATTGTGGAACTGATTTTGCATTGTTTGGTGACTACATTTTGGTGACAGATCTACTATTTTGAGGACAAACCCTATTATTTAAGAAACACAAAACTAATTAAATTGGTGATAGCTTAAATGATACCCCATAGGTTAGTGGTTACACGACCGTAGCCCGGAGCAAGGTTTTGCATGACGCACTAGTGAACTGTGGATCAGTAAGCAAGTATAAAACTGGCTACTTAATTTGAAATAATTCATTCTGACACCTAAACAGATATAATCAACATGTTCTCTAAAGTAAGTGTGGATAGTAAATGTTAATGCCAACGCCAAAAAGTTATTAGTTGCTTGCCAATATCTATAAAAAAAATTCTTAAATATTCATTCGCGAAATTAAAATATACATGTATGAATTTTATTTTCAGTTGGTAGCTCTGTGCGCATTCGCAGCGGTGGCCTCAGCTGGGCTAGTGCCCGCTGGAGTGCACTACTCCTCAGCTGCGGCCGTCTCCTCCCAGAACATCGTCCGCCACGACCAGCCCCAGGCCTACGCCGGTCCCGCTGTATACCACGCCGCGCCTGCTGCCGTGTACCAAGCCGCTCCCGCCCAAGTGTACCACGCTGCCCCCGCCCCCGTCGCCTACCACGCCGCTCCCGTGCACTACGCCGCCCCCGTCGCTAAGGTCCTCGCTCAACCCGAGGAGTTTGTGAGTATCCCAATCATAGACATTCACACAATTTGCAAGTGCCAAAATATATCGATCACACGATCTTATCGCGTTTTTGCATTCCAGGCTCACCCCAAATATGACTTCTCCTACGCCGTTTCCGACCCCCACACCGGTGATGACAAGCAACAACAGGAGAGCCGCGACGGCGATGTCGTGAAGGGCTCCTACTCGTTCCACGAAGCCGATGGCTCCATCAGGACTGTGGAGTACTCCGCTGACGACCACAACGGCTTCAACGCGGTCGTACACAACAGCGCTCCCACCGCCGCCCCCGTCGTCTACAAGCAAACTGTTGCTCCAGTCGTCTACAAGCAAGCTGTCGCTCCCGTCTACGCGCACGCCGCCCCCGCTCATCAATACTACCACTAAATGATGCATTGATGAAATCCTATTTATTGAAATATACTATTAAGTACAAATTAACGCATTTTATTGGTACAAATTATAACAGTAAATTTGTAACAATTCATTTCTATTCATTGTGTTATTTTATTCATGTATCATGTATAATCACAATTATCACGTTATACAATGACATAATGCACAATAATAATATAATATACATAATCGTATAATATAATATATACTTAGCATTCTAGTAAACTAGATAATATTATAATGGGAATCGTCTTGAAGATTAAATACATAATTTTCCTTATAATATTATAGCGTCAACAGAACCAAGTAATTAACTGTAAAGCCGTCTTGACAAGAATCTGAATTTAGATTCTGATTACCGGTGCGTGCGTTTTCACTTCAAATAAATGTATCGCTTCAAATAATCATATTACCTATGCGGCTTGAATTCAGAATCCTAATTTTCGGTTTGTTATTAAGAACGATAGAATCATTATCATGATCTAGTCCTAGTATAATATCTTATTAGATATATTTTGTCAGATCGATCTGCAAAATTGAGAATCTGAAAAATGGTAGCATTTTGTTCGAGATTCAGATTGTTCTTTAGATTTGGCATTTTTAATAACATTTATTGAGTTTAATAAAATAAACATGAATTTCACTGGTAATTCATAACATACTAATTAAATTAATCAACAAAAATAGTTAAGGGGGGTTAGGCGGTCAGCGAAAATTCAGCTATTCGGGCCTGAGGTAAGCGGTGAGGGGGTCCGCGTTTAGTATGGAATCAACGTGCTCGAAACTGAAAATCGTAAGCGCCATTCACATTTTTATCAAAAAGTGAATGAAAATATTTAGTATTTTCTAAATCTAAAACAGTCACGAAATCGAGAAGGTAAATACCTATGTATTTGTGATTTTATACGAATTATTATCGTAAAATACAGTTGTAATGAGAATTTATATGATATTTTAGAGGTAACTTCAGGATTTTTTTTTATCGAGCAAAATTTTTCCAATCGTGTTTTGGAAACAGTCATCCCATCACACATACGTT
Organism: Colias behrii; assembly: GCA_029959065.1. Taxonomy (NCBI): domain Eukaryota; kingdom Metazoa; phylum Arthropoda; class Insecta; order Lepidoptera; family Pieridae; genus Colias; species Colias behrii. The sequence goes on along the minus strand of JARWMC010000006.1, from coordinate 4,693,378 downwards.
CTGTAATACATATTAGAAATTTCAGTGCGAAAAAACTTCAATATTTTCAATTATAGCTCATAGAAAACAGTCCATTTTTTCGTTTTCACCTACTAAGGGCCCTTAATAAATATACTAATAACCATTTTTTTATAACAACAACCAGTGTTTTAAACTGCAAGTCAGTTTCGTAAACCCTCAAAAAATGTTATCTTATGTAACGCTATTACGCTCGAAGACAGAAAACTTTTTTGACCCAGAGTTTACTTATTGTGTATGTAAAAAATAAAACCTACCTAAAACAATAAGTAACTAAACTTTTTTAAAAAGCCTTTCATTCCCCGGCGCAGGCGCTGAATTATTATCATTTAATGATAACATGTAGATTATAGATTCTTGATTTGTGAAATCTATACAGCTACACAAATGATCTGAAACTGCAACATAAAATTAGAAAAGTTAGTCAAATTTAAATCCAGTTAATTATTATATTTAAAGATATTGTTAAGTTAACTTTTTACTAAAAAAAAAAATATGTAAATATTAATTAACTTTTATAATAAGTGCTACTTGACAGATCATTTTATTTTGTAATTTTTTTGTGATTTTTACGATATATAATGATAAACATAAGACATAAGGAACAAAATGTACAACTGGAAGAAACTTGTTCCCACGACACAGCGAATCCTAGTTCCTAGCAAGGTTTCTTAATTTCTATGTACCTATCATTATATTTTGTAAATAAAATTATTGTTATATTGTTATTGTTATTTTAACCAACTATAATAACTATGGAAATTGTATTTATATGGTTTCTAGAATAATCTAGATTCAAGACAATTCCTATTTAAAGATTGTCTTTATAACTTTTACGAGCAGGATATATTGCGTTAGCCTTACAATGCTTTCGTTACAATTCAGTTGAGAGTAACTAGCTAATGAGCTTTTCGAAATTATGATCTCTGTAAGTAATGTATAAACATGCATTATTTTCTTTTTTTAATATAAAATAATTTGTTAACTATTGGAATCAGTAAGTCATGTCATCTTATAGGAGTAAGAAGGAATTTTTAGCAAAGACATGTTTCGATTTTATAATCATTAATTACAATAAATAAGAATTAATCAACGATTATTTGGTCACATTTTAGTGGTAGTATTGGTGGGCAGGGGCGGCGTGCGCGTAGACGGGAGCGGCGTGGGTGTAGACGGGAGCGGCCGCTTCCTTGTAGACGACTGGAGCGACAGCTTGCTTGTAGACGACGGGGGCGGCGGTGGGAGCGCTGTTGTGCACGACCGCGTTGAAGCCGTTGTGGTCGTCAGCGGTGTACTCCACGGTCCTGATAGAGCCATCGGCTTCATGGAACGAGTAGGAGCCCTTCACGACATCGCCGTCGCGGCTCTCCTGCTGTTGCTTGTCATCACCGGTGTGGGGGTCGGACACGGCGTAGGAGAAGTCGTATTTGGGGTGAGCCTAGAATACAGAAAACGCGATAAGATCGTGTGATCGATATATTTTGGCACTTCCAAATTGTGTGAATGTGTATGAATGGGATACTCACGAACTCCTCGGGTTGAGCGAGGACCTTAGCGACGGGGGCGGCGTAGTGCACGGGAGCGGCGTGGTAGGCGACGGGGGCGGGGGCAGCGTGGTACACTTGGGCGGGAGCGGCTTGGTACACGGTAGCGGGGGCGGAGTGGTACACAGCGGGAGTGGCGTAGGCCTGGGGCTGGTCGTGGCGGACGATGTTCTGGGATGAGACGGCTGCAGCTGAGGAGTAGTGCACTCCAGCGGGCACTAGCCCAGCTGAGGCCACGGCGGCGAATGCGCACAGAGCTACCAACTGAAAATATTTATTATTTTAGTATTTTTATCTACTTACATTTATATATACATATAAGTTTTAAAGATATTGTAATATGCATGTTTTTCTGCAACTTATTTTTATTGTAGGTACTTACTTTAGAGAACATGTTGAATGTGTCTATTTAGTTGTCAGAATGTATTATTTCGGATTAGGTAGCTCGTTTTATACTAGCTGTACGGTCTGTAGTTTATCAGTAGGTATAAAAAACCTTGCCGCAGGGTACTTACTCTCTTGTAACCTATGTCATTTAGTGTCTTAATTTACTTTCATATTTTTTGGATATTGTATTCATAATCTTCTATAGAATGAAATAAATAATATTTCACTAAAATAATTCAATTTAACAAATTACTTGTAGAAAAAGTTGTTTGCTTTCTATTTCAATCTTAAGCAGAAGTTTGAAATTGTAAAAATCAAAACATTAATTATTTAGAAAAAACTCTTCATTACAAATAATTAACAACCAGTGAAAAGGTAGTTTTGTTATTAAAATAAAATTCACTAAATTGAATATTTAGTTAATGTGAAAATAAAATAAAATTAGTTGTTGTCGTCAAAATGCATTTTTTGCAAACACTAACATAAATAGCAACATTCGATAAAAATATAGGTTGAAAAATGTTCTGTATATTTAGAACAAAATTTTGGTACGTTACGCTCTAAAAATTTGCCGTAGTTTTAAGTTATTCTTATTTTTTAATGTACTTACAATATTATAAATCTTGGTAATTTGGGTATTGTTTTCTTGGTATGGTATGGGTTATTAATTTTTTTATTCAATATTGGATTCATTTCATCCCGATATTCAGCATAATTATGTTCCCTTGCGAAAGAGGATAAAAGTAAAAAGGTGTACATTTATTTTAGCGGAATAAAGCCCATTCGGATATAATTTGTTTTTTTTTTTGGTAGGTATCAAGATCTCTAGCTTATCTGTTTTTAGCCAAAAAGCGGGGTTGCTGAATTCGTAGCGTTTTGTTGTAGTCTAGATATCATGAACGCACCAAAATTATTTTTAATTTTGCACTTCTATTAGTATAAAACGAATATGTACTACTACTACTATCCTGATATTTGAATATCCTACCTGAGTGATTGGAGAAATTTACGTAAATAAATAAATATATAAATGTAACAATTGAAACCTTGCCAATTTTTCACTTGGATAAATAAAATCTTATAAAGAACACAAATTAAGTGCAGTTTGGTATTTTTTTAATTTTTTTTCAAAGTTAACCTATATTCCTCCTGACGGAATTTCAGCCGCAGTTGCCAATCTAGATTTAGACAAACCATACAACTATAGGTAGTTATACAACTACCTATACTGTAGTATAGGGTAGTAGGGTAGTTATACAACTAAATACCCATACGGGTTTGCACACAAATGCAAGTGAAATATCTACCTATGTACTACTATTTCATGTTGCTATTACAGGACGCAAGACTGACACGCCCGCAGGAAGATCGAAAGCTGTACGATGTACGTTAAAATTTCTTTCGATGCCTGCGTGTATTGAAATGAGGACAACGGTATTAGAAATTCTTTTGTAAATGTATACTTTCTGTATCATAATATAGGCTATCACATTAGATTTGTAGCACGTGGTTGGAAGTAATTGAGCAAATTAAAAACGAATATAACAATTTTACTTGACCATTGATGATGCATATTTGATTTAAGATAATATGCGTGTTGTAGTTTACCTTGTTGATTATGTAAATGTGATTTGCTTGTGATACATAATTTATTTTAATTAGGTATTGTTAGACGTAACTTTTGATTTAATATTTTTGTGGATGAGTAGTTGTCAATATAGTTGTCACTGTTTCCTGTCCGAACATGCTTAGCTGTCGCATACTATAAATTGCCGCGTTCCTTTGACTCGTGGCGCATTCGTACGAATCGTGCCTAGGGGCTCGGACGTTGTTTATACGACGTTCGACCCAACTACCCTCACTTTGCTAATAGTCGTTGACTTGCTGCGATTAGTTATCAACTACCTACATCAATTAGGTAGCTGTGTAGAATCGCAGTACATTCTTATTTTTATTTCATTCAAACTAATATTTAAACCGGCCTCCCGTTTTATTTCTTACATCAGAAGCGGGATAGAATTCAAGCCCATACTTTTTAAATGTGTTTTAGTTTACGTAGTTTTCTAACGGCATACTGGCGTTTGTGTTTTTTCGTGCGTTGTGTAAAGTAAAATTTTGTTACGTGGATTAATTATTGTAACGGGAATGTAGTTCATCGAAGGAATTGTGTGTAGTGATCCAAATCGCTAGTCGAACCCTGGCGTTGAGGTATTGTCTAGTCGCTGACGTATCGTAGTGATGTATTTCACTAGTCGAACGAGCGTAGATATACCAAGATACGCGAACGGAGTGCCTATGTCATGTGGATGTGGTTATTGTTCTGTCAGGTCAGTGTGGCCGAGGCAGGATGGTTGTGTAACCCCGAGATGAACTACCGTAGTGTTTTAATACGAGAAAAGGCGTACGAGGACGTACGATTGTCAGTATGGCCGTGTTAGACGTAACTTTTGATTTAATATTTTTGTGGATGAGTAGTTGTCAATATAGTTGTCACTGTTTCCTGTCCGAACATGCTTAGCTGTCGCATACTATAAATTGCCGCGTTCCTTTGACTCGTGGCGCATTCGTACGAATCGTGCCTAGGGGCTCGGACGTTGTTTATACGACGTTCGACCCAACTACCCTCACTTTGCTAATAGTCGTTGACTTGCTGCGATTAGTTATCAACTACCTACATCAATTAGGTAGCTGTGTAGAATCGCAGTACATTCTTATTTTTATTTCATTCAAACTAATATTTAAACCGGCCTCCCGTTTTATTTCTTACAGTATATATAATAACTTACTACCCGTTCGCTTCGAGTTGGCCGCTCCCACCCTTCCCGCTTCACCGCACCGCACTCCTAGACAGACCCTGTTAGTACCGTCAGCAAAGCTATCACGTGCGCCCGACCGTCACTAATATCGCTCCCGTTGTTTTTGGTTATGTTATTTGATCGTTTTGTTAAGTTTGATTATTATTGCTAAGTTTTATATAGTTTCTTACTGCTATTAGCGAGGAAATCGCTGTAATAAGTAATTATACGAACTGTTTTTGTTATTTTATTTTTCGGAGTGTTATTATTTTTTTTGTCGACGGTACCAGTTGATGTGCCTGTGACGTCATTTTGTAACGGTCATCGACGGCCAACTCGAAGCGAACGGGTAGTAGATGCATTATATCCAAAAATAGGAATTTTGGAGGTGAGTACAAGTTCTTTAAAATTATTCAAAGTTTGTAAGTCAGTTTTTTCATATTATACAGCGTATAAATTATGTATCTTTTCGATTTAGACCTCTAGTCTATTGAGACTTGTTTGCGAATCTATGAAGCAATCTGTCTAGCATCAATTATTAAGTTCGATTATCTGAAGGTTGATCTACATTTGAACTCGTGTTGTCGCAATTCGTCATTATGAATAAATTACAATATCAATCTCTCCAAAATAGAAGAAGGATAATAATAATTATCAATAATATTTCACATTGTGTTATTTAAAAACAATTAAAAGTAAAACGACAGTAAGTATATTTGTACTTTATATTACAATAAATAATTAATCAACATTTTTTGTTTTTGTTAAATTATCATTTAGTGGTAGTATTGGTGAGCGGGAGCGGCGTGCGCGTAGACGGGAGCGGCGTGGGTGTAGACGGGAGCAGCCGCTTGCTTGTAGACGACTGGAGCGACAGCTTGCTTGTAGACGACGGGGGTGGCGGTGGGAGCGCTGTTGTGCACGACCGCGTTGAAGCCGTTGTGGTCGTCGGCGGAGTACTCCACGGTCCTGATGGAGCCGTCGGCTTCATGGAACGAGTAGGAGCCCTTCACGACATCGCCGTCGCGGCTCTCCTGCTGTTGTTTGTCGTCACCGGTGTGGGGGTCGGACACGGCGTAGGAGAAATCGTATTTGGGGTGAGACTGAAATACAGAGAATAAGTTGAGATCATGTGATCGATATTTATCAATTGTAAATTTTGTTAATCTATAAGAATGTTACTCACGAACTCCTCGGGTTGAGCAAGGACCTTAGCGACGGGGGCGGCGTAGTGCACGGGAGCGGCGTGGTAGGCGACGGGGGCGGGGGCAGCGTGGTACACTTGGGCGGGAGCGGCTTGGTACACGGCAGCGGGGGCGGCGTGGTACACGGAGGCGGGAGCGGCGTGGTACACAGCGGGAGCGGCGACGGCGAGCTTGGCGACGGGAGCGGCGTAGGCCAGCTTAGCCTGGGGCTGGTCGTGCCGGACGATGCTCTGGGAGGAGACGGCTGCAGCTGAGGAGTAGTGCAAGCCAGCGGGCACTAGCCCAGCCGAGGCCACGGCGGCGAATGCGCAGAGAGCTATTAACTGAAAAAAATTGAATTCTAATTAATATCTTCTACATTATGTAGAATGTTTTAACTTAGCTAAAAAAAATAACTATTAGATTGACTTACTTTGGAGAACATATTGAATGTATCTTGACTGTGATCACACAAAGAATGATTTCGGTACGTTTCAAGCATCATTATATATGAGCTAATGGCTCATAGTTCTATGTGATAGACCTTGCCCTGGGGTACATGTGGCGAATACATTTCCCAATCTTTCGAAGAAATCAGCATGGTTTAATGCACGTCTTAGATGAATCATGAAAGTCACATAAATTATTGATGGGTGAAGTCAAACAACACGTATTAAATTCTCTGTTTTATTAAAAAATAATAATTTATCTTACATTCTAATTACATTATTTTATGTTATTTACTTGACCCGATGTAAAAGATGAACATGCTTGTTTGGGACTGGTTGCAAATATGTTTTCCGATCACTGATTTTGTTTTGAGATGATAAATTTTGCAGTTTAAAATCATTTAGTTTGGCTGGCGCTTTATGAGGGCCTTGAATAAAGCGATACGCGCGAGCTACGTTCAGATGGAGGCGCGGCGTCTTAACCAGCATATAGGGCTGAATATTGTCATTTTCCAATGTTGGAAGAGTCCTTATGTTCCTGTAAATAGTATAAAAAATTTAACTGGTTATTTTGGGTAATTTTTTAAGCTTAGAATTTAATATGTACATATATTATCTGGTTCTACAGCTCGATGTAAGAATCACATAGCAGTGGGATTCTTATACAGGGTGTAATCGTTAAGTGTGCACAGGCGATTATTCCGTAACTATTACAGATATCAAAAAACTTTATACTGATATCGAAAGTACATAACCTTATGAATAAAATGGCCATAATAAATTTTTAAAAATAAAACGAGAAATATCTAATAAATTACCTTGAAACCCTCCCATACATTTAGTATGAGATATGAATGAATATCCCATGTACATTTAATATGAAACATTTTAGCTTTTTCTTTCTTTTTTTGGTTTTCTGCTTAAATTACTTCGCAAATTTGAAGGTAAATTAATTTTGAAACTCTAAATAGAGCTCCTCATTGTATTGCACAATGAGGACGTCACTTCGAAAATCTGCTATGAATACAAAATGTATGGGAGCGTTTAATGTAACATTTTTGGATATTTCTCGTTTTATTTTTAAAAATTTATTATGGCCATTTTACTCATTAGGTTAAGTAAATTCGATATCAGTTTAAAGTTTTTTGATATCTGCAATAGTTACGAAATAATCGCTTGTGCACACTGAACGATTACACCCTGTTTAGTGATATCGCACACTGTTTTAAAACATTAGCATTCCTCTTGTTCTCTTAAATAAACAAGTGTCTATAATAAGAAATTAAAAAGAACATAGTTTACCCGTTTCCATTGCTATAAACTTGATTGTTATGAGGTACATGTTTGATTTCTTGTGCCACATTCACTGCTACAGGGAAATTATTATTAGAATTTCCAAATAGTGGTAAAGGCGTGCGACCACTTTGTTCTGTTTCTGATTTCTTATAATTCAGAAGATGTTCTGGGTCATTGTTATCCTAGAAATTAATAAGAAAATTATTGTGTCATAGCTAAGAAATTTATATTTCTTGATAGAAAGCTAGTAGAAATTGGTATTAGTATTATAGACATAAAAATGAAATTGTAAGTTTGCATGGCGGTGCATGTATTATTTTAAAAATGGAATTGAAGTTATATTATGCCTGAAAAGTTGGTACCTATAAGAATAAGCAAATTAACTCACATTATAATTATTTTCGCTATATATTCTTTCATCTTCTATAACTCTTGGTGATTTCAACTGATAGTTGTATCCGGGCACGAAGGCAGGTATTTGCTGTTGTTTGTAGTTCATCCTTTCTTGAGAATCATGGGGCTCCAATTTACTTCGAACATTTTCATAGTTATTAGTAACTTCATTATTGTCTTGTATCGTATCCGTGGCTGTATCTCTAATATCATCTTTTGGCTTTAAAACCAACGGTGCGTATTGTATGTTATTGATGTTTCGCTTCGGAATTCCATGTTCATGAACTGATTTGAATGCGTAAGATAAAGGCACGTCATATCTGTTATAACTTTGGTATGAAATAGCTTCAAATGTTTCTGAATTTACTGGAATTATCCTCCATACACAGATTATCTGAAACATAGAGTTAAAAGTCATTAATTAGACAATATACTTAAATGTTTATCTATATCTTAAACTAAGTAGTACAATCTTCATGTGCATTGTAATTTGATAATAGTCCGTATTAACTCAAAAACTTACTAATAAAAACATTTTCACAGCACTTCACTATCGGAACTGTGGTCCGGAAGTTGTTCTTGTCAGTTATATATAGATATTCTAATCAGAAAGAGAAATTTTTGATATTACATAATAATCATTATAATGGTATCAATACAAGCAATTGTGTACGTACTTTCGCAGTACTTTTAACTTCTTAACACTGCTTTCGTTAACGACTGAACGATAATTAACGTTATTCATACACTAGAGATGACTTCATGAGATTAATTGATTTGTTTGAATATTAATTCTAATAATAACACTATTGTTCATAGTATTTCATCATGATAACTGGATTAGTAACACATGTAATAACGTCAGCTTGTATATCACTATGTTTATTTTGTTTGAAAACTTGGTGAAATTGCAACACTATTTTTAAGATTATCATTGTACCTATATCTATAAAATCACTATGTACTTGTTAGTCACAAAATAGCATACATTTATATTGTTAATTTGAGATATATGTACCTTCCTACCTATTGTTTCTTTCCAGTACTTACTTAAATTATTTCGGATGTCCTTATTGGAATTAAAAAAAAAAACATAACGAAAAAATATTCTTGTCCCGAGAACACCGGTACCTATTCATATTTCAATAGTGGAATTTTTCAATAATCGGTCGTCATGTGGTCGTCATTATAATAATTATTATAGTACCTATTTATTATTGAGTGCAGCTCTCATAAATGTTCGTTAGTCCAAGTGGGCTTAAACTAAATAATTTGCTGACAGAAAGGTTGTTCGAGGTCAAGGAGTTAAAGCAAAACTTATTTTATTAGGTTGATTAATTTCATATTGAGTCTTTTTGTTTTTATTTATTGTAGACACTTTAAGGTTTTCGTCATTCAGAGCTTTTCGTATGGACTTTGATTTTAATGTATTAAAAGGTTTCATGATGCAATACAAAGACTACGTTTTTGTTTTATTTAATTTTTTCTTAATTAAATATTTATTAAAAATTATAATTATTTACTTATTAGTATTAGGGTATTAAATTACTGAAACAGAAAAGATGATGCATCCCCTATGTAATCTTTAAAAATACGCAACGGATTTTGATGCGGTTTTTCTAATAGATAGAGTGATTAAAGAGGAAGGTTTTAACAGTATATTATTATTAGTCTGTGGTTTGAGTATATAATTTATTAGGTTTTAGACAAGGCGGGCGGAAAGCTAGTATTTTATATATTTTTGATTTATACATTAGAATTACTAGTTATCTGCTGTAAATCATAAACTGCATTGAATATTGTTAAAGATAATCATAACACTTATATAGATAAAGCCTTCGTAAATCTTTGGCTCTGTTAATAAATATAAAAAAATATATTGTAATAACTATGATCGGAACAGGCTTAAATATTCGGCTTGTTATCCCTGACCTTAAAACTAGGTCATTATTCGACAGCACGTTTGTTTTGCTGTTACGCCAACATTATAAATTACTTTCCTTTATTCATTATCTCATATTCAAGCAAAAGGTAAATTAATAGCAGTTTTAATCCTGTTAAAATGTTACTTGTTACTGCATTGTAGAGACAATCTTTGATAAAACGTAAAAAAAAAATATATTTTACGTTTTACGTAGGTACGTAGGTACGTACGAATACTGCATTGTTATCATTCGTAGATACGTTTCGAAAATTCATACTTGACACTGTGACACTATTATGTACTGAATGAACTAAAGAATTACATACTACAATTAAATAATAAAATAACTACATACAATTAATGATTGTTATTATTGAAAGACCGGTTTAAAACGCACGTGGAATCATGAAAGATGAGGCACAATGTTCTGTGGTCAATGACTCATCTTCATTCATTGATGAGTCGATGAACTCAAATATATTAACATAATGATGGTTTACTGACTTTTGACTTAATGACCTCAAATACTTACGTTGAATTTATTATGTAATATGAGATGTATGTATTTAGTTTATATTATCCGTTGTTGAATAAAATCTTTTGAGATTTTTCAGACTTATATTGTCGTAATAATTTAAATTATGAACTATATTTTTTTTGAATCTCGTATTGAATGTTGTTGTAAGTCTCAATGTAGTATAAATCTCATTAAAACTAGGAGATGCGTTCTAAGTATTTTGCCGGAAAAATATATAGAAGGCAGACATATTGACGGGAAAAACATGTTTGATCACCGAGTCTTGTACCTACTCATATTATCACGTTAAATGTGAATAAAAATATGCAGACACATTCTGAAGGATATTAAATATTTTTGTACCAAACCTTGTATAATATACAAGGTTTTATGTCTCGATGTGGGTCATCCAAGTATTCACTTTTTTTTACAATGGTATGATTTACATCCAAATATTAAACCGCATTTACCTACTAGCTTCACCTGTTTGTTTGTAATTTTGTATGAAAGTGACTATAGACTCAATTTTGACCTACATTTTGACATACTTTTCAAGGACCGGTGACGATACAATAATTTTTAAAACAGATATTTATACAAAAGAGTTCTGAAGTTTAGGCCTTCATTATTTCAAATAATTAGATAATTTTAGTACATAGTTGAAAAAATTTAACTAGCTACCACGGTGGACGTTGTTCTGCTCCACTACCTACCATTTTTCTCTCCATAAGAACCTTCATCTACCTTTACAAAAAGTTTGCCGAATTGGTCGAGCCGGTCTAGAGTTTTACGCTTATTTGGTGTTTTATTTTTATTCGAAGAAGACCCTATTATTTTCTATTCTAATCTATACTAGCTTTAAATATAAAGCTGAAGAGTTTGTTTGTTTGTTTGAACGCGCTAATTATATCAGGAACTGCTGGTCCGATTTGAAAAATTCTTTCGGTGCTAGGTCCATTTATCGAGGAAGGCTATAGGCTATATTATATCATTACGCTAAGACCAACAGGAGCGGAGCAATGCGGGTGAAACCGCGAAGCACAGCTAGTAATAAATAAAGGTAAGTTAACATTTGAAAAGTTTTTTCACAAAATTTAAATATGAGTTGAATATGCGTATTAATGATAATTTCACAGGAGAAAATTGATTATGGTTAAGAAAGTGTTAAGTATGAAATGCGTTAAGCCGTAAAAAATGTCTCGCAAAAATGCTGACCGGTCGGCCTTGTCAATTTAGGACTCAAGTTGCAAGTACATAGTATTATATAAACTCAATTTTATCATTTATATGTATCAGTCGAATCAGTACAATACAACAAACATGTTCTCAAAAGTAAGTAAAAAAATCTGAAAAAAAGAATCAAATATTGGTATCGTCTTAGTAGTGAATTATGATATAGATGGACGGAAAGATCAAAATATATTTGTTTTAGACTTAAAGTGGTCAGGACAATAATAAATCCATACTATAATATTATAAATGCGAAAGTAACTCTGTCTGTCTGTCTGTTACTCAATCACGCCTAAACTACTGAACCAATTTTCATGAAATTTGGTATGGAGATATTTTGATACCCGAGAAAGGACATAGGCTACTTTTTATCCCGGGACAATGACGGAATCCCGGAAATCCCACGGGAACGGGAACTATGCGGGATTTTCTTTGACTGCGCGGGCGAAGCCGCGGGCGGAAACCTAGTTTATCATAAAGCACATAGTGACTGTATAGACTTAAATTTTTCTATAGGTCCTGGCAATAAGCGCCGTGTTGGCGGTGTCTTCGGCTGGTCTGCTGCCGGCGGCCCACTACTCCCCAGCTGCCGCGGTCTCCTCCCAGAGCATCGTGCGTCACGAGCAGCCCCTTGCTGTAGCCGCCTCCGTCGCCTACCACGCGTCTCACGTCGCCTACCAAGCCGCTCCAGTCACCTACGCCGCTCCCGCCCGCTACTCGTCCGCCGCGGCTGTCTCCTCACAGAACATCATCAGACACCAGCCATCCATCGCTGTCGCCGCTCCCGTCGCGTCCGTAGCCTACTCCTCCCCCGCAAGCTACTCCTCTGGTGCCACCCTCTCTTCTCAGAACATTGTCCGTCACGGCGTAGTTGCTCCCGTCCAATACGCACACTATGCAGCTCCCGTCGCCTCCGTAGCCTACTCCTCCCCCGCCCGCTACTCCTCTGGCGCCGCCCTCTCATCTCAGAACATTGTCCGTCACGGCGTAGTTGCCCCCGTCCAATACGCACAATACGCAGCTCCCGCTCGCGTCGCCGTGGCCCACGCCGCTCCCCTCGTCCACGCTGCTCCCGCTCATGTCGCCGTCGAGGAATACGATGTAAGTTAATAGTTACCATTGTTTGCGTAGGTTGATGAGCTGTGTATAATATTGTGAATGTTTGTGCAGGCGCACCCCAGGTACGACTTCGCGTACTCCGTAGCCGACGGCCACACCGGTGACAACAAGTCCCAGCACGAGAGCCGCGACGGTGACGTCGTGCACGGCGAGTACTCGCTGCTTGAGGCTGACGGCTCAGTGCGCCGCGTGGAGTACACCGCTGACCCACACAACGGCTTCAACGCTGTAGTCTCCAACTCCGCGCCCGCCCACTCCGCACATGCCATCGTCGCTCATCACTAAATTCAGTGATTCGAAACTCTAGTCACTACTCAATTCGGAAAATCTAGGTTAAATTAAACAATTAATTCAAATACCAATAATCTGGTTTTATTTTATTATTCCTCCTACTAAAATTATACACTTATATACTTGCATCTTTATTATATCCCTGTGAAATACAGAAGAACTTAGTTACAATTTACATTTTACTTTCTTCAATTTCGTCTATGTTATTAGGCTTTGTTTAATTATTAAGCAAATAATTCAACAATTTCTTTCCAAATGTATCGAATCTTTCTTTGACGTTATTTTTTTCCAACTAACTTTCAAATATAGCACCTTTAATATCCCAAATAATTTACTAAACTGACTGTATTAAACAGATGAAGTAATATACTTATCTGCAGGTGACCACAACAACATCCTGTAATGTAAACTTCACCAGTTTTATTTATTCCAAGCAAACCCAAATATTCATTTATTTATTCGATACCATATTTCCGCCCTCGGTTTGCGTAGTTTTAAAGATTTAAGCATATTATTTTTTTTTGCTTACATACTTAGGGATATAGTGGAATATAGGGGATATAAGGATATAGGGACAGAAAAAGCGATTTTGTTTTATACTATGAATTGATGAAGAGCACATCAAAATCTAGAAAATCTAGGTGATTTTAAAACTCCTAGCAAACTGTCGAAGCAGATTTTTTTTTTCATTTTTTTCCATTCCTTGCTTAGAGAATACTCTTACTCTTCTCTCTTCCTCACTCTTCAAGAATACTTGTATAAATAGGCTCATTATAAGAGTGCTTAAAGGCTGCTGAAAAAAGTAAAGTAAAGTATCCTAAAAGAGATATCGATTAATAAAACAGAGTACAGACATTCAGGTAAGTGGCCTGGAAGATATATTTTTGCTATTATCATATTATACCTAGGTTATATTTTTTATTATATTGTATTGTTACGATACTAATAAAATTAGGTAAAAAAAAAAAACAAGAAAACATGTTAAAGCTATTACGATTTATCTAAAGCTTCAGCTGGCTGAACACATGATTTGCTACTTGTGATAAAACATGGTCACCATTTGATAAAAGAAAAAATATTTTTAAGTATCGATTTATTATGACAATACATATTAAGAAACTCAAAAGACATTATTTGGATTCTCTGTGAAGTCCATTAATTAGATTTCTATGGTGAAGTCTCATTGTATGGACTAATTTTGATCAGTGATCATTGATTTGTTAATAATTGTATTTATACTCAAGCGGATATTTTGAGAACGCTATAACGATTTGCGATTCAACAAAAAATTAATAATGTAATGGTATAATATTGAGTTTTTAATTTAATTGGTTAGTAGTTTCTTTTCCCGGTTTCACCCAGGTTAATCAGGGAGAGAATAAAAATAATGAATAGAAAATTTGCATATGTTTCTTTTAAATAGTGTAAGTTTTTACTGAAATATTATCATGATTGAATTAAGAATTTAATTTAAAAAATTGCAAATCTTGAATTTTATATAATTAAATCACAAGATTTTGATTAAAAAAAACATGTTATTGACCTATCAACTTATTGGCTCTATTTATATTTAAATATTTGGCTGTATATAAGATAATTGTTAACGTAATGTACGGAACACGAAGAAACAAAAATATTTAAACCATAAAAACTTAATAAAAATGAATATGTTACATACCGGAAATGTATGAAATCAAGGAATTGTATACAAATCCTAGGAAATGTGTACAATTCCGATACCATTTAGGAAATGTATAAAATATTGTTTAAAAAACTATTGAATGCATAGATATCCTAGGAAATGTATAAAATTCCAATATTGTATCAGGAAATGTATACAGTAAATGCTTTCTGTAACGTAACGTAACGTAACACGTTGTTATTTTTTTTTATTATAGCTCTTATTGAGACAATCGGGTAACAGTCATACCGTAAAATAATAATAATAGGTATGTTCATATTATCTTACTAATTAACATTTCTAAATTCATCTATTAACTTTTAACGTAAGTATCACAAAATCAACTTATATTTTTTCTTATATAAAATCTAATTTTCATTGGGTAAGTAATCAGTCCCATCGTCCCGTTGTCCCCGTGTACACATCCCTCGTCCCGCTGTCCCAGCGTACCTTCGAATATCTTAAATGTTTTACATTTCCGATTGCTATTTAAGAAATGTTTAGATTTCCTAGGAAATTTGTAATGTGTAAGTATAAAATACGTTATTTCACACATTTCCGTGCGATTTTAGGAATTATTATTACATACATTTCCTAGGAATTGTATACAATGACGGATTACATACATTTCCGGTAACATAATATACATATAAATCTCTATAAAGTATGAAACAAAGTCGCTTCCTTCCTTTGGTCTGCTTAGAATTTTAAATCTAATCCACGGATTTCGTTGCATTTTACGTATATTTTTCACTACAATTCTTCTTCTCCTTTATAAAATAAAATAAAAAATGATGTACGTGAAACTTAAAATGGATATTTATCAATATAAATTATTTTGAATTTGATATTTTGATTTTATGGAATTCAAATGCTTTAATAATATAAATTTCCAAAGAATAGAAAAAAATCGATCATAAATATTCTACCTCGTAACCGATTTTTTTCCATTCTTTAAAATTTACATACATTATTTTGTCATAAGTGTAACTTCATGGATGAAAAAGCAAGTTAGGTGTCCAGGGATATGTGACTGTAGATCAAGCAATTCAGGATCATAGAAAGTAGTTAGTGAAGAAAAATTACGAAAACGAAATTTTTTTTTATGTCTTTAGTTAGAACTGAAAGTGAAACATATTCAGCGGAGGGAGAAAGTATTTGTTTTAAACATACTTTACGTGTATATTTGGCAAAGCTAACCTGTAAACCTTGAACCAGTGCAAATTTATTTAGTATTTAAGCGAAAGTTTTTAAGAACAATGTATCAGTAAAAGCTGTTAATCACAACGAACATGTATTCCAAAGTAAGTTTGTTGCTGTGTTTAAATAAGATTATTTAAATTACAATTTACAATTTAAGTAATTTAATAATAATTGTAAGACGTAAATTTGTTACTTTTTGTTATAACATGCTTAATTCCATAAAAACCAAAAGAATATCTATAAGTTTTGTTTTGTGCAACGCTTAATTTAATATATTTTTATTTTAGATCGTCGCATTAAGCGCCGTGTTGGCGGTGTCTTCGGCTGGTCTGCTGCCGGCGGCCCACTACTCCCCCGCCGCCGCGGTCTCCTCCCAGAGCATCGTGCGCCACGAGCAGCCCCTTGCTGTAGCCGCCCCCGTCGCCTACCACGCCGCTCCCGTCGCCTACCAAGCCGCCCCAGTCGCCTACGCCGCTCCCGCCCGCTACTCGTCCGCCGCGGCTGTCTCCTCACAGAACATCATCAGACACCAGCAATCCATCGCTGTCGCCGCTCCCGTCGCCTCCGTAGCCTACTCCTCCCCCGCCCGCTTCTCCTCTGGCGCCGCCCTCTCTTCTCAGAACATTGTCCGTCACGGCGTAGTTGCCCCCGTCCAATACGCACAATACGCAGCTCCCGCTCGCGTCGCCGTCGCCCACGCCGCTCCCCTCGTCCACGCCGCTCCCGCTCATGTCGCCGTCGAGGAATACGATGTAAGTTACCAGTTACCATTGTTTGCGTACCTACCAGGTTACGGGTAGATGAGCTGTGTATAACATTGTGAATGTTTGTGCAGGCGCACCCCAGGTACGACTTCGCGTACTCCGTAGCCGACGGCCACACCGGCGACAACAAGTCCCAGCACGAGAGCCGCGACGGTGACGTCGTGCACGGCGAGTACTCGCTGCTCGAGGCTGACGGCTCAGTGCGCCGCGTGGAGTACACTGCTGACCCACACAACGGCTTCAACGCTGTGGTCTCCAACTCCGTGCCCGCCCACGCCGCTCCCGTCGCTCATGCTCCCATCCTCGCTCATCATTAAATAAGTTTTAGTTAAATGTTATTTATTAAATATAATCTTCAATATGTTGTTAGCACAATAAAGCAAAATCAATGTGATTTTATTTTTTATTTTGTTCCCTAGTAATGAACGTTGAATATAAATAATATCATATTTCAACTCATAACGGTTGAAAGTAACTCGATGGTGTGAATAGATAAAACGCATATTTGAGACTTCACGAATCTAATCATGTTTTTATTTTAAGTACCTACCGAAGGTTATATTTTTTTTTAATTTATAGCTGAATTTTTTTTATATTAAGGATGAAAATAGGTAGGCATTACATTATAACACGAACGATGAAAATTTCATATCATTTGAACATTTGAGTTTGAGCAAAAAAATGCAATCCTACTAAGTATAATCTATATATATAAAACTCAAAGGTGACTGATATAGTGATCTATCAACGCACAGCCCAAACCACTGGACGTATCGGGCTGAAATTTGGCATGCAGGTAGATTTCATAACGTAGGCGTCCCCTAAGAAAGGATTTTAGAAAATTCATCCCCCAAGGGGATCAAATAGGGGATGAAAGTTTGTACCATGAAAATTTATCTTTTCCACGCAGGCGAAGCTGCGGGCAACAGCTAGTAATATTATAAATACAAAAGTTTGTGAGGATGGATGGATCGATGGATATTTGTTACTCTTACATGCAAATACTACAGAACCGATTACAAAGAAAATTGGTATGTAGGTAGCTAAAGACCCAGAATAAGACAAACATGCATAGGATACATTTTATCCCGGAAATCATACAGGAACGGGAACTAAGCGGGTTGTTCTTCGAAAACGCGGGTGAAGCCGCCACTAAGTTATTATAGAATTAATATAATTATTAAATTATTAAATATTCAAACAATAATTTGTTTGAATTTAATTAATGTGTTCATGATGTATGTGATTATTTATTAATGATAATGACAATGTAATAAATAAGAATCAAGTTCAGCAAAGGCATATTTTATTTTTTATTTATTTATTTGATTTGCCAACAGTGAGTATGTGACATAAATTAGCATGCATAGCAAGATGTAGATCCAATTAACAGGCAAATACAACATGCATTTTTGAGTTGAATCAAATTATAGCTTCTAATCGTAGTTTGAATTCTAATCAGAAAACACTATTCTAATCAGTATAATTTTTATGTAAAACGCTTTTATATGCAAACAAACTAAGAAAGTTGATGTCAACTTTTGTACTATTAAATAATCTATTATGTTCCCGACAAACTCTAGCAATGACGCTGTTGAAGCCTAAATTGGTTCTATAACTTTTGACAAAAAATAAATTGGTTTTCCTAGAGTATCTCCTCGGAACAGCTATATTAATTTTTGATAGAAGATTAGGACAAATATACGAATTTGTAACAATTTTATATAACAACATTTGATCTGCCATCCATCTCCGATGTTTAAGACTTTCCATTTTAAAAAAGTTTAATCTGAGGTCGTATGAATTTAAAGATTTAAGTTTTTGCTGATGAAAAGTAAGTAGATAAAGAAACTTTTTCTGTACAGACTCAAGTCTTTTTATGTGACATCGATAAGATGGATTCCAGACTGGTGAGCAATATTCCAAGAGAGATCGTACTAATGAACAATATACAATTTTTAAAGGTAGCACTTTTGAACATTTTGCAATTTCTCCATACAAACCCAAGAAGTTTTAGAGATTTCGTTACTATATTATTAATATGATGAATAAAACCTAATTTTTTATCAATCAAGTCCTCCAAGTTATCTCCTCAAGGATGATATTATTTATGGAATACGAAGATGATTGAGGTTGTAACTTTTTGGAAAATTTTATAAATTTGCATTTATTTATATTTAATGGTAGCTTATTAGATACTGTCCATTCCGAGATTCGATTTAGATCGTCTTGAAGAAAATTAGCATCCTCTGTATTATTTCTATTTTTGAATATTTTAAGGTCATCCGCGAATAGTATAAATTTTGAGTGATTAATTTCATAGGACAAACCATTAATAAAAATTAAAAACAGAATAGGCCCCAAGTGCGAGCCCTGGGGAACACCTGAAGTAGCTACAAATGGCTGCGATATTTTTAATCTCATCCAAAAATATTATGTAACTTATTATCAACCGATTAGTCACTCAGCATCGAAACGCATGGAAAGCCTTCAATAATATCAAACTTTTATCGAACATGTAACACGTGTTAAAATTAATTTTAATATAATAATTTATTTGATTAACATGGGCTCATTGTGAATGAATGCAGTATAGCGAAAAAAAAATATGTTATCATTATGTAATAAGAAAAGAGCTTCGTGTAGCATAGTAGTTTTTTTTACAATAAAAGAATAACTACTAACTTTTCATGAAGATACCTACTATTTAATACGATATAATAAAAAAACAACTTTAAACGATAGAATATTTAAAATATTTAAGTTCTACGATACAAGATCTGTCTTAAGAATTCGAAATTTTTATTATTCGTTGCTGAAGTAGCTGTAAGATTAAGTTTCCAAATATATACAATTTTATTTAAATGAACTGAATATCAAATATATATAATTTGATAATTTTTATTTCTGAATATATTATCTACGAGCAAAAAATAAATTGAAATGACTGTAAAGGGAAATTGGTATATTCTCCTTTGACAATATGAATAATATCAGAATACAATGTTTATGTATGTGCTACAAAATCATTTGCTACGTTTCACCTATTCGTTTTGGAACGAATGCAGTTATTGTTCTATTTTAACATTACAAAAGATACTACAATAGAACTTAGCAAAACATTGAGCACTACATTTTTGAGTGTACATAAAATATTTAGAGGTATGTATGTAGTAATAGATGTTACGTATGCAGTATTTAGTTAAAACAAAGAATATTATTTGTTCACATGCCTACCTTATTCTTATGAATTTTGTCAGTTGTTACTATTTAAGCTGGTTCAATGCATCACAGAGCATCAGTTCTAGTTTGTAAAAGTACCAATATGATCTCAAAGGTAAGTTGCATATAAATCTTAAAAATTAACTTGTCCTGAGTGAAAGTAAAATGAAATTTACTGGTGTTTTATATTTTCAGATAATTACTTTTTGTGCTTTATTGGCTCTGTCTTATGCAGGAGTCATCCAACCAGCACGTTACCCTTTTTCGCCTGTAAACTCGTTTTATCCTGAGGTACCTTCAAGTATTTTACCCAATCACGTATCCTCTTTGGCCGCTTATCAATCGGCTCCCTCAACATATCCTTCGCCCAATTTATATGCGAACATCTTACCGCAACAATCTTATCATTATGGCGCCCCGAATTACCCATATACTGTAGCCGCTCCTTTACAATATTCTGGTACTATCGAAGAAATAGTATCCTTAAACGAAGAACCAGTCGTTTATGTAGAACCTGTGGTATATGCAACTCGTCAACACGTCAATCCTGAAGCCGTCGTTGAAGCTCAGCCGGATCATGAGGTAAACTTTCATTGATATAATACATGCTGCAGTTAATTATAAAATATTTAAATTTTTACATTTCTTCAAAATTTTGTTTCAATATAATTAACAGAGAAAGATTAGCAGAAATTTGTATACAGGGTGTAATCGTTAAGTGTGCACAGGCGATTATTCCGTAACTATTACAGATATCAAAAAACTTTAAACTGATATCGAAAGTACTTAACCTAATGAGTAAAATGGCCATAATAAATTTTTAAAAATAAAACGAGAAATATCTAAAAAATTAACTTGAAACCCTCCTGAAAAAATTAACTTGAAACTGATCAACTTTTACAAAGAAATTTGGACGAAATATAAAAAAAAATAAGCTTTCCATACAAATGCATAACTCTATACATTTTTTTCGACCTAAGTTTCTTAGTGAAAGTTTTTCAGTTTCACTAATAAAACGGATAAACAAATTTTGTATATAATAAAAAAAAGTAATGTTTGTATAAAAAATTATAAAATAGAAAAATGCGCAAATGAAAACAAAAGATATTTATTTCTGACTAGCTTCCGCCCGCGACTCCGTCCGCGCGGATGTCGGTCTTCGCGTGGATGGTTTATTTCTCCATTTTGAACTGGGAAGACGTTTCTCACTAAATTAATATTAGACGATCATGATTCGCTCCAGTCCAAACAGCAAATAAGCAGACTTCTGCTTCTGCAACGTTTAGTTGTCCCTGAATTTGGAAAAAATAGTCATGATTCTTATCTATGACAAAAGTGTTATTTTTTCGCATTGTATTTCAAATATTAAATTTTTTATTTTTAACCGCATCTTCCGCATTCATGTCTTTTGCCGGAATTAGACATTTAACTTCTACTAGTCCCATTTTCCCTTCTTGATATGGGAGTGTATAAAGTAAATTTTTTAGATATTTCTCGTTATACTTTTAAAAAGTTATTATTGTCATTTTGCTCATTAGGTAAAGTAATTTCGATATCAGTTTTAAGTTTTTTGATACCTGCAATAATAACGTCATAATCGCCTGCACATACTTATCGATTACACCCTGTATACAATCCACCATCCACATTCATAATGTTTTCCTGTCCTCCTCTCCTTTACGCTGTTCACCGATACATTTTAAATGATGATGAACCACTACCACTGAAGGATGTTTCATTGTGATCAGCAAATTTTCACCACTGTTGTCGATTATTTGTTTTTCATTTTCAACTGATGATTCCCAATTGCTGATTAACAATTGGGAATCATCAGTTTTGTTTTTTGCAGATTGGTGATGTACCCTAACAATACGTCGAAAAGGGAAGCATCAACGAATTATCGTTTTCGTCCTCTTTTTTTATTCTTCGCGTCTCTGTTACTTGTGTTTGTTTAGTTCTCAACACCCATTGAATTTTCTATGTTATTGTGATCTTCCATTACATCTGAGTTTTGATGATGTGATGATAATCCATTCGTGTTAATATTGGTACTTAGAGTTGGTGGACTAAACTAGAAATGGTGGACTAAATTTGTCAGCGCGTCTGTAAGATAAGAATATAAAACCAACATCCTGTATTTAAGTTACAAAATTAATAATCAAACAACATGCCGCTACGTTCAAAATGACTAGAAGAAAAAATGAAAACACCTCGACATATTTGGAATTTTGGAGTAAACAAATCATTTTCCCCGTATGTCCCAAGTTCAAGTTCTCAATACAAGTTTATATTATATTTCGTATTTCTCAAACGAAAAATAAACATTTTTGGAACTTCAAAAAAAAATTATATTATAAGAAAATTTATAAGCTTACTTTAGTTTTAAAGAAATATACATCCCTTTACTGACACCCCGTAAATTAACGAAATTGTTGAAAATCACCTTTGTAATCTATTTGGTTTCATTAACTTTATGTTCGAAGATAATTTTTTTTCTAGTAGTTACACGCATATTTTTTTCGTCTATTTTTCATATCGAAATCAAATGTTTAAAAATACGAATATTTGCACAAAACTAAGATAAAAATAATCAATTAACAAAAATATTAAATTTAATGAAGTAGAGCAACTTTCACTTCGGTATGAAGGAAAATCGAGCGTAGAGCACACGTCAGAACGCTCCGGCTCAAGGAGCGCGACTAAAGAAATTCGCTAGGATTTTTCCTAATTATTTTAAATATTTTTTTAATATTTAAAGAATTATCAAAATTCAAAAAAAAAAAAATTTAAAGGATTAATACTCATTGGTCTTCAACCAACTCGAATAAATTAATGGAAAAAATAACTTTTAGCAGTATTTATCAATAGCTTTTTGTAAGGCAAAAAATGGGAAATTTAATGAATTTATAACGTTCTAATTAGGAAAATCATAAGTTTTTCGGCAATTGTATTCAGCAGATTTTAATTACGACTATATAAGGATAATAATGCGCTGATCAAATTGTATAAATTGTAATCGGTTGCAACGTAGTGAGTGCACAAAGTTAGCTCGAAATGTCTTTGGGGGAAAGAGACTTATCTTGAAGGCCTGATTAAGGTAACATAAAGTAACTTTATAAATGTGAAAAAATTCACGCGCATTGCGTATATAACACTAATTGATAAACAAGAAAAAAAAAAAATCAGTTTATCATTTCAATAGCCGGGAAAAAATTGTCAAATAACTTGTTGAAAACGCAATTTTGCTAGACTACAGCCTTAATTACTTCGCAAATTTGGAGGGAAGTTCACTTAGAAACTGTAAATAGAGCTCCTCATTGTATTGCACAATGAGGACATCACTTCGAAAATCTGCTATGAATACAAAATGTATGGGAGCGTTTTATGTAACATTTTTGGATATTTCTCGTTTTATTTTTAAAAATTTATTATGGCCATTTTACTCATTAGGTTAAGTACTTTCGATATCAGTTTAAAGTTTTTTGATATCTGCAATAGTTTCGGAATAATCGCTTGTGCACACTTAACGATTACACCCTGTATAATGTGTGTAAGCAAATTTTCACTTTTTGCCAGTCTTTATCTCCCTGCATTATTACCACTATCGAATTTTCAATAAGATTTAACATTAGCAACTTTATTTTAGGAGAAGCCACATTACCTCTTTGCATACTCTGTAGTGGATAATCAAACTTGTGACAACAAGCAACACCAAGAGAGGCGGGAGGGCGATATCGTTCGAGGGGAGTACTCTTTACTCGAAGCTGATGGAACTGTACGAAGAGTTGAATACACAGCTGACCCGCAGAAGGGATTTAATGCTATAGTAAGCAGATCTAAACCAAAGGAACAGATTGAAGCAGAGGCTATCAAAGTGGCTAAAGCTCTCGCTCAATCGCAACATTAATAGACGACCTTTTATATCAATAAAAAGGCACTTATAAAACTTATGTGTATCTGATTTTTATTATAATTTTTAAAAGTATGTTATGTTTGTTTCAATTTTATATAAGTTAGAGCTTTTCATATGTTTGTGAAAAAATAAGCACAAGTTAGTAAAATATATAAATGGACAGAGTTTTGTTGTAATGTAAACGGTATTTTACTATTTAGTGATTTTTTTTTCTTTAGCAAAGCAGTTCAAATGAAAGTATCTAATTTTTTTAGTTTACTATACAACAAATGCATCAACATAACTTCTTAACTAATATTAGATAGAGCTTGTTGTCATAACTATCTTCATCCATCAAGTAATGGCAAGAAAGGTTATGAGTTTTTAAATATAAAGCAGTTTCTTCTTTACAATAAATTCAATTAAAATAAACAACGCTTTACAATTATTATCAAGAAACATTAAACATTGTGAGTATGAAATTTACAATATTTCAAAGTGATATACCAACTAACCGAATTACAGGAGGAACGATAATAGTCTTTATACTTAGAATTTGTAATTATTATAATGTTGAATATTGATTAGAATGCATATATAAAAAATAAAATAAAAATTATTAAAAAACTAAAATTAATGTAGAACTTGTAAGTTGCAATTTTTGCCCTTATATGGAAATGAAGTGGGTGTAATTAAAATAACTATAATAATTTTATAGTTTATTCTTAAACCAACTGCAATTATTGAGTAAACTTTCATAAATAGGGATTATTGTTAGAATTACATCTATATTGCACTTAATGATGAGCGACGATGGGAGCATGAGCGACGGGAGCAGCGTGGGCGGGCGCGGAGTTGGAGACCACAGCGTTGAAGCCGTTGTGTGGGTCAGCGGTGTACTCCACGCGGCGCACTGAGCCGTCAGCCTCGAGCAGCGAGTACTCGCCGTGCACGACGTCACCGTCGCGGCTCTCGTGCTGGGACTTGTTGTCGCCGGTGTGGCCGTCGGCGACGGAGTACGCGAAGTCGTACCTGGGGTGCGCCTGCACAAATATTCACAATGTTATACACAGCTCATCTACCCGTAACCTGGTAGGTACGCAAACAATGGTAACTGGTAACTTACATCGTATTCCTCGACGGCGACATGAGCGGGAGCGGCGTGGACGAGAGGAGCGGCGTGGGCGACGGCGACGCGAGCGGGAGCTGCGTATTGTGCGTATTGGACGGGGGCAACTACGCCGTGACGGACAATGTTCTGAGATGAGAGGGCGGCGCCAGCGGGGCGGGCGGGGGAGGAGTAGGCTACGGAGGCGACGGGAGCGGCGACAGCGATGGATGGCTGGTGTCTGATGATGTTCTGTGAGGAGACAGCCGCGGCGGACGAGTAACGGGCGGGAGCGGCGTAGGCGACTGGGGCGGCTTGGTAGGCGACGGGAGCGGCGTGGTAGGCGATGGGGGCGGCTACAGCAAGGGGCTGCTCGTGGCGCACGATGCTCTGGGAGGAGACCGCGGCGGCGGGGGAGTAGTGGGCCGCCGGCAGCAGACCAGCCGAAGACACCGCCAGCACGGCGCTCAAAGCCAGGATCTGGAAATAATTATTTTTATTTATTTTATTTTTACACTTTATTGTACAATACCAGTAATAAAAAACATATACAATTAAATTAATTGGTATAACTATATTTTTATTATAAAAGTTGTATTATACATATTTAAAATTATTTTAATTAAAACACAGCCAAATTGAGATCGCTCTCCTTTTTTGAAGTCCATTAATAATTAAACTTACTTTGGAGAACATGTTTATTGTATTATGTTGCTACAACTGATACAAAAGCTGTAAAAAGTTTCGTTTAAATACTAAATCAATCCGCACACGAACAAGGTCGACAGGTCAGGTTTTAAACAAAGCCTACTTTTATTTCTCCTGAAATAATGTAACGCCCTCTACATCAAACTTAATTAGTAGTTCATATTATAGTTAAAATATATTTAAAATACTTTAATTATCATAATATTAGTATAGACGATTAATTGATTTATTATTGACGATAAATCGATTTATATAATATAATAATTATAATCTTCAATATAGCTTAAAAACTAATAGACACGCTTTGATGATATAATCTTCTTAAAGAAACGAAGAACTAATTTATAGAATGTTTATTCTTTATTATTTTTTTAAACTCATGAAATTATTTTATTGTCACCGCCCACCGGTCTTTGATAAGTGTACGGTCTACAAATTTCAACTAAATCTGTCCGTTAAAAGTGGGTCATAGGTATTTGAGTCTAAAGTAGTCGGTTGCATACAAACGTACAGGTGAAGATAATTTATGTGTGTTAAAAATAAGATAAAATAGGAAAAATGTACACTGACTTGATTTACAAATTATATAATTTATTAATTCCGTAGTGTATGTTTAAATTTGCCGCGTCGCATGTGGCTGTAGATATCAATTACAACCATTTTTATTTGCACTAAATAATATTTTTATTCTATTTATTGGAAATAACAAAAAGACAGAGCATGTCAGTCAGTTCAGTCACGTATTTTCTGATTTTCACATACCAATCACATACGTATGCTTCTCATGGCCAATTTAAAACTCTCAAAATAATTAAAAAGTCAAAGTCATCAACATGAGTCCCCTTAAAAGATAACTAATAACTTTATTACTTATATTATACCATTATTTTTTAATAATTACAGTAAACTAATGTTTTACTAGGTTATTTCACATTTGTTACACTTTTAAGTAATAATGTGAATTTGATGATATGTCAGTTATTTCTTCAATGTGTCTGGCAAGATGTAAAAAGCATGAAAACTGTCCGTTTCTTGAGGTAACATCTTTTTATACGTCCCCAAGTAACATGTATAAAATTTAGCTTTTATAATAAATATATCGAAACTTAGGTACTATTTTAGGGCGGCCGTACACGGACCGCTTCAAGCAGTTGAGACCGACGGCTTGAAGCCGCGACCGCGAGGTGAACTATAGACGTTCATTCACTGCCGTACACGGACTGCTCGAGCCGTCGCGACCGCTTCAAGCCGTCAACTGCGCGGTTTGTAGCGACAGCTCGAGCAGTCAACGACCAACCGCTCGAGCAGTCCGTGTACGTCGCTCAGCCGTTAACTGCTCGAGCCGCCCGTGTACGGCCGCTCTTATACATCTTTACTACCTGCTACCTGCCAAAGTAACCACAACCCAAACTTGATAGTCGTTGGTCGTTCTTATCTGTATAGGAGACATATACAGAGAAACTTTCAACTTTTATAAAATAACGAAGGTCTGGCTGTCGTGGGCTCTTGAGTTACAAGAGTTTTTATCGTTTTTGCGAGAATTTGATAGTATGAATTACAATACTATAATTAATAATATTAACTTAGGTTTTTATATAAAATTATGTAATTGATATAATTAACAGGTTTTTTTTAATTGCTTTTCCATACAATGATAATTAATGTGTCTACGGGTTAAAAAATGTATGTAGTTATGTTAATTTTTAAAAGTTATTTTTTGTTTCATGTATAGCTTATGTTTTACTATTATAATATAGGTACTGGTATAAAGTAGCTTGTCTGGGAATATACAAAAGGTTTTTTCATCGTGCTTGTCTGTTCGGACGTGTATATGGCACGAGTTACTTTATCAAAATATTGTCTGAATAGACAATCGGATGAAATCTGACCTATATTCCCAGCCAGTTCCAAGTTGAAAATTAAGGAGGTTTGAGTCTAGAGGAGCGATCGATAAAATTATACTTATTAAAATAAAATATTCATATCCATTTAATTACAAAGCTAGTGTAGATTCTTTAGTGCAACAAAAAATGGTTGCTAATTGGCTACCTTAAGTTATAATTTGTCCTTTGCCTGAAGGTTGCCTGGCAGAGATGGCTTTGAGCCATAAGGCCGCCATTTGTACATTTAAATGGTTTTGTTTTATGTACTTTTATTTAAATATGTTGTAGAATAAAGAGTAAATAAATAAATAGAGTAAAGTCGAAAGGTAAAGGAGAGCGCTCTTGATGTTAGAACGTTATTTTAATGCGTCTTCTTCTTCTTCTTCTTTTTCTTAAATGACAATTCCCGATCCCAGTGAGGACGGACCCTGCCAATGTCAAGTTTTGGATACATGATCAGAGATTTTTAGCAATCGTTTATGTTAGTTCTTGTGCTAAGCGTA
This sequence comes from Colias behrii, assembly GCA_029959065.1. Taxonomy (NCBI): domain Eukaryota; kingdom Metazoa; phylum Arthropoda; class Insecta; order Lepidoptera; family Pieridae; genus Colias; species Colias behrii. The sequence goes on along the minus strand of JARWMC010000006.1, from coordinate 4,665,267 downwards.
CTCTGAACTGAGGAAAAATCACGGATGAAATGATTCGCTTTACATTTACTTATAACCTTCTGACTTTTAATGCGTCTCCCAAACCACAGTTGACAGATATATACGTACCCCAAACTGTCAAGTGCATGACATCTATATTTATGGAGATGTCATTAGTCTCATTTTTGACGCACAGGAGTTGGTTCGTATTATTTTTGTAATGATTTTAATGCTGATTCGGCTAACTAACATTATGTTTTAATACACTTGAAAAATCTTTCTATAATTATAAATTTAAAAGTTTTTCAAGTTAACGCCTCTCACTATGGGGACTAAGTCCTGATATACTAGACTTCCGAGCATTGTCTATCATTCTTTATAGTAAATTAATTATTTAAGAAAAAAATAATTATAACACAAAGATAAAGTCGGTGTTTAATGATGTTTTTTTGCAGAGATGTCCACATACGTACCTGAATACTATCAAGTTTTAATTCAGATTAATTCCAAAATTTCAAACTATTTTCTAACTTTCTTAGAATGAAATAAAATTGTTTGTACAATTGATTATTCCGGCTTCCGTCCAGGTCATAGTACGGCCACTGCATTAGCTAAAATAACCGATGATATTCGAATGGGGATGGACAATAAAAGGCTTACAGTACTGACCTTGTTAGACTTCAGTAATGCTTTCAACACTGTAGACCACGACATTCTCCTCAGCTTACTGTGTTCACTAAATATATCCGCACCGGTAATTGGTTGGTTTCAGAGCTACCTGAATGGACGACGGCAGCGAATACACATCGATGACGTTTTGTCTTCTTGGTGTGATGTCTCTGCCGGGGTTCCTCAAGGTGGTGTTCTGTCTCCGTTACTGTTCTCAATCTTTATTAATACCATATCAGATACCTTTCTGTATCTTTACCACATGTATGCTGACGACCTTCAAATATACACACAATTTACACTTGACGAAATACACCAGGCTATTCAAGATACTAATACAGATCTGAATACTATAGTCCAATGGAGCTACCGCTATGGCTTGCAGGTTAATCCACTTAAGACCCAAGTTATTATTATTGGTAGTCCTTCGTTAATCGCAAGGGTTAACTGGGTTAATCTGCCACCCATTGTAGTTGATGGTGCGATAATTCCTTATAGTGAGTCTGTAAGAAATCTGGGTTTGATTTTTGATCAAACCTTATCGTGGAGACCTCATATCAAGGAAGTGAGCAAAAAAATGTACGCAGCAGCTGGATCCCTGAGACGATTAAGAAACTTTCTTCCTTTGCCTACTAAAATCCTTTTAGCTCAGTCCCTCCTTCTCCCTATATTAGACTATGCCGATGTAAGCTATGTAAATTTAACGATGGAACAGTTGAATGTGCTCGAACGCCTACAGAACTTCTGCATACGGTTTATATTTGGGCTCCGCAAATATGATCATGTTTCGGAGTTCCGAAAAAAGCTCAACTGGTTGCCGATTCGCTTGCGGCGGGATGCGCATGCTCTCCAACTACTGTATCGAATTTTATTTGACCCTAAAACGCCAAAATACCTTAAGGAAAGGTTTGAGTTTAGAGGTCATTGTAGTGAGGTTCGTTCATCCGAAATGTTCAGGATAAAATTATGCCTCAACATCGCACACATTTTTATGATGGATCTTTTACTGTACATGCTACTAAACTTTGGAATGCTCTGCCAGACTCTATCAAAAATGCTCAATCACCAAATAGTTTTAAATGTATGGTTAAATCTCACTTTCTCAGTGTTAGCCGTACATAAAATTTATTTATATTATATACGTATTATTAATTACTATGTATTATTTTAGTATGGTATTTATCTTCGAATCTCTATTTCCTTTTACTTATTTAGTTCATATCACAATATAAATAATATGTATGTGTATTCTTTATCATAGTTACTATTGCACTACCCATTTATGTATTTTGGTATTTATTCCTCTATTGTACCAATCACCAATGATTGTCTGGAAGAAATCGCTCTAAGCGATAAGACCGCCAATTGTACTTAGTGTAAGTTATATTTAAGTGTTTGTATTTCTTGTTTTGTTATCTTTAAGTGCAATAAAGTATTTATAAATAAATATAAATAAATTATTGCTTCTTTCTCAAAATAACTCAATGATAAAAGTTAATAATATATCTCTAAAAATTGAAAAGGATTGTCTACAATATGAGGCCTAATGCAACTTTTCATTATCATGGCGATTTCAAAAAAAAATACAAATATATATACATAATAGTATACACATAGAGGAAGTAGTTCATTATTAAAAATTGGGATTCTTTCCTAACTCCTTTTGTAAACGGTCAATATTAAATTGAAAAGAGTAAAAATCAATAATATAATATCACATTCGTTTTATTTTTTCAATATAAGATAACATTCAATAAATAAGATTTATTTACTAAAGCCTATTTTAGTGATGAGCGAGGATGGGAGCATGAGCGACGGGAGCAGCGTGGGCGGGCGCGGAGTTGGAGACGACAGCGTTGAAGCCGTTGTGTGGGTCAGCAGTGTACTCCACGCGGCGCACTGAGCCGTCAGCCTCGAGCAGCGAGTACTCGCCGTGCACGACGTCACCGTCGCGGCTCTCGTGCTGGGACTTGTTGTCGCCGGTGTGGCCGTCGGCTACGGAGTACGCAAAGTCGTACCTGGGGTGCGCCTGCACAAAGATTCACAATGTTATACACAGCTCATCTACCCGTAATCTGGTAGGTACGCAAACAATGGTAACTGATAACTTACATCGTATTCCTCGACGGCGACATGAGCAGGAGCGGCGTGGACGAGGGGAGCGGCGTGTGCGACGGCGACGCGAGCGGGAGCTGCGTATTGTGCGTATTGGACGGGGGCAACTACGCCGTGACGGACAATGTTCTGAGATGAGAGGGCGGCGCCAGAGGAGTAGCGGGCGGGGGAGGCGTAGGCTACGGAGGCGACGGGAGCGGCGACAGCGATGGATGGCTGGTGTCTGATGATGTTCTGTGAGGAGACAGCCGCGGCGGACGAGTAACGGGCGGGAGCGGCGTAGGCGACTGGGGCGGCTTGGTAGGCGACGGGAGCGGCGTGGTAGGCGACGGGGGCGGCTACAGCAAGGGGCTGCTCGTGGCGCACGATGCTCTGGGAGGAGACCGCGGCGGCGGGGGAGTAGTGGGCCGCCGGCAGCAGACCAGCAGAAGCGACTGCTAATACAGCGCTAACCACAAATACCTAAAGTAGAAAAATAATAAATAATATGTAACAATCCGCAGTACCTATAATCCACTTCATTTTATAAAACACAATTGCTATTTATTTAAGACTTACTTTTGAGAACATTTTGATAGGAATAATTTCTTATTACTGATACCGTTAAAACTTTTTAGCAAGTTATATACTATAGCTTTTCAGACTCATGGTCAACTGCATATCAAGTTTTTGCACCTTGTTGTATGTTGCTAAAATAATCAAGATCAGCGAAAGTTGGGGTGACAAGTTCAATTTGTTACAACAGAATAATATAAAGAACAAAATGTTTAGATATTATATAAATGCCCACATTCTAAAATGTATAGCAGAAATAATTTAATTTGTAGATGCTTTTTCAGCGGACAGTTATTTAGATGATTCGATTTATATTATATTATGGCCAGGGTACGTTATTATCGGAATAATTTCAATATAACTTATATAGGACATTCGTATTTTTTATTGGATAGCATACTATTGTAAAGAAACTGAACTACTATGTAATTAATATTATTGATCTGTGTGTACTATTAAAAAGGAAGAAAAAACATACCTAGGGTTAAATAGGTTCATTAAAAGCCAACAAAAATTGAATCAAATTGATTTTTAACACGCTTTTATTAGCTTCACCTGTAGGTTTATATATAACCGACTCGTTTCGACTCAATGTTGGCCTACTTTAAACCGACAACCGAATTTTGTACACTTATCAAGGACCGGTGACAATAGAATCCTTATAAAGATCGCCAGGATCAGCTTAAAACATATGTTTGTATGTAATAATTGTATGTAACCGACACCTTTGTACTCGATTTTGACCCACTTTAAACAGACGGATTTCATTCAAATTTTGTACAGTTGACAATACAATAATTTCATGAATTTATTTTACTATCCTTATAAGGATGGCCAGGATTAAATATTTCCTTAGGTAAACTAACCGACTTCTTTACACACGATTTCAACCCACTTTAAACGGTCAGTTGTAATTCAAAATTTGTACACTTATCAATTATTGGTGACTTTACAATAATTTTATGAGTTTTTAAAAAAGTAATAATGCACAGCTTGTCGCACGCCTGACGCAGGGCGCCGTTCGTATCACAACGACAGAAAATCATTTCGTGACGCATTATTTTAATTTTGCTATAACTCCAAAATTATTCATTTAATATGAAAGATGTAAAAAGAAAAAATAATCTGAATGAAATACTCAATATCTTCTTCTTATATATAAAAATGAATCGCAAAATGTGTTGGTAAGCGCATAACTCGAGAACGGCTGAACCGATTTCGATAATTCTTTTTTTATTATATTCCTTGAAGTACGAGGATGGTTTTTATGTAGAGAAAACGTAAATATGTACCACGGGCGAAGCCGGGGCGGACCGCTAGTAGATAATAATATTAAGTACTGTATTTCTGTAAAGTAATTGGGAGAAGCTCGCTACTAATCGATCAGAATGGCGCAAACTTGTTTCCGAGGGTTGCAGATCCTGTGATGAGTCTTGGTTCAGAGTACTCGCAGACAGAAGGAGGAAACGCCATCAAGACGACTCTGAATCGGCTTCTGCAAACTTCCCCTGTCCGACCTGCGGAAAAGTGTGTCGATCCCGCGTTGGATTGTTTGGACACCAGAAACATTGCTCAGGCAACACACCATAAATCGTCTGTTGATAGACGTAAAGGCCAAAGATGATTTCTGTAAGTAGCTTTCCAATTACTGCTTTGTAATTGCCAATTTTTTAAAGTAATAAAATGGATATAGTATGTTCTCTTTAGAGATATACAATATACATGTCCCATAGCGGACTTTTCTGGAAACCTCAAAGTGTTTAGAGAGCATTTTAGTCGACAGCCCCCGTACGGCTATTTTTTTCCAACTTCTCCAACATAATTAAGTATTAAATATAAGGATATATTTTAGGTGATTTGTACAAAATCGATATACTCAAATCGTCATATCTATTCAAATAAACTGAATTAAAATCCGTTGCGTAGTGTTAAAGTTATATGCATATACAGGGTGTCCCGTAAGTAGTGGACCAACGGGTTATGTGGAGTAGAGAGACTTATTATGTAACAAAAATACTAAAATTTATTGTCTTAGACCATAAAGTTTTTGATTTATGCTTTATTTTCAAAATTTGATAGAAATATCATCCACATAAGCTAAATATATACACTTTTACCATTTCTGTTTTTTATTTTATTGTTCAAGGTAGTTAAGAATACATAAGTCTTCCTAATTAAAATGATACTTAGCATAATTAACAGCAAAAAGAAAGTTAGACCAAAAAATAGGTAAAAATTTTACGTTTTAAAGTTTACGGATTAAAGTTTAAACAAAGCTGGTGCAAAAAAAAAGACGGGTTGCACTCCGGGAGTGCCGGCAGAAGTGAAAACTTGATTATTAACGTTCAGCATGTTTGATATTTTGGAATGGTATCCGTCTTACGCATGGAATATAAGGGCTAAAAAAAACCGTCTTACGCTTTTTCGATCAGGCCACGTGTCCTGACGCGAGTTTAAGATTTTATACCCAACGCCGCTAAAGAAGTTTTCACTTCAAAAATTTATGCTCTAGGATAATAAATTTTAGTATTTTTGTTAGATAATAAGTCTCTCTACCCCCCATAACCTGTTGGTTCACTACTTACGGGACACCCAGTATAGTGTCAGGAGGCGCGGTGCGGCGCTTTTGTTTTTATATTATGGTATGTATACGCATTTATTTAAATCTTAAAACTGAGAAAAATCTGCATCTTCATATTATTGACTATTATTGAACTGTGAAAATCGCTATATTATAGCCTCGCCGCCTCGGGCCATAAGCTAGTACAAAATATTATAGCAAAAAATTAATGATATGAATCAAATGAGTGCATGTACATTAATCAGCATTAATCTAACTAAAAAATGAAAAATAAATATAGTTTGAAAAACTATAAAACACGCCTTCAAGATAGATACCACTAAAAAGTAAATAAATATAGTTTGAAAAACTAAAAACACGCTTTCAAGATAGATACAACTAAAAAGTAAAAAATAATTCTTAATCTAGGAATCAAACAATAACCAATACATAGATATTTGTGAAAAAAGCGTGGGGCGCTTTTCAAGAGCTGACGATACACGACACCCCTTTGTCATGGAGTTAGGCGTCAATTTTCGTATTATATCTTACTTAGCGTGAGTGAGCGTGAGTTAGCCTGAGTGAGCGCGAGTTAGCCTGAGTGAGCGTAAGTGAGCGTGAATTAGCGTGAGTGACCGGGAGTTAGCGTGAGTGAGCGTGAAATAGCCTGAGTTAGCGTGAGTTAGCGTGAGTGAGCGTGAATTAGCGTGAGTGAGCCTGAGTTAGCGTGATTGAGCGTGAGTTAGCCTGAGTGAGCGTGAGTGAGCCTGAGTTAGCGTGAGTGAGCGTGAGTTAGCCTGAGTGAGCGTGAGAGAGCCTGAGTTAGCGTGAGTGAGCGTGAGTTAGCGTGAGTGAGCGTGAGATAGCCTGAATTAGCGTGAGTTAGCGTGAGAGTAAGCGTGAGTGAGCCTGAGTTAGCGTGAGTTAGCGGGAGTGAGCGTGAGTTAGCCTGAGTTAGCGTGAGAGAGCCTGAGTTAGCGTGAGTGAGCGTGAGTTATTTATTTATTATTTATTTATTTGGAGATCTTACAGAAACAATTAAAGGGGTATACATAAATTAATGACATAATCAATAATAACATTAACAATTGTTTCCTCTACGTCTCACAGTGAACATAAATAGAAAAAGTAAAAGAAAAAAAAAAACACAATACAGTTATTATCTGTTGCAAGGTAGCCAAATATTTAAAACTAATACAGACTTCTGAAATATTAAACCGGGAGAAAAAGCATTAATTTAAGCATGTACTTATTCAAAGTTAAAAGGTTTATACATATAATTGGTTTATTGAACATTTGAAACTATATCGGGAGCATGAAAACAGATCTATTTCATTTAGTTTGTCATTGTGTAAGACACACATTCTGTGAAGTGGCGCGCGTTGTCCTGCATTGGTTCTGGTATGTTGTATGTGGAAAAGACATTTGGAACGAGTTGGTCGCGATGGCACACGAAAGGACAAGTCGGCTAGTAAGTTCGGAGAATCAATTTCACCCACACAAATGCTTCTTAAAGTGACAGCATCAGTTACTGAACGTCTGTTGGACAAGGACATCATGTTATATTTTTCTAAGAGTTGATTGTATGAGCATCTGGGAGAGCATAAGCGATAGTTAAGTGTGCGCAGAAACTTCTTCTGTATCATTTCCAATTTATTTATATAGCAATTATAAAATGGATTCCATATAGGAGATACATAATCGAGGTGTGATCTAACTAATGATTGGTAGAGGCAAATAAATGTATCCTTTCGTCTGAAATTCTTAGTAATTCGGGTGATGAAACCCAACATACGGTAAGCTTTATTCAATATGTAGTCAATATGTACGTCCATTGTGAGTTTAGCATCAAGGTAGACGCCTAAATCACGAATAGAAGAATCGGTATCAAGAATGTGTTCTCCTAGTTTAAATTTTGATGGAATAATATTTATATTTTTAGTAAAACGGACATGTTTGCATTTATTGTAAGATAGGTATAGCTTGTTGTTTTTGCAGTATTCGCCTAACCTATCAAGGTCTTCTTGTATAAGACGAATGTCATTTTTATTTGAAATGGAAGAATATATTTTTAAGTCGTCGGCATATAAAAGAAATTTTGAGTGAATAAAGCAACTGGATATATCATTAATAAATATAGTGAAGAGCAAAGGGCCGAGAATAGATCCTTGAGGAATACCAGATGTTACAACTACTGGAGAAGATGTAAAACCGTTCATTACTACCACCTGGACACGATTTTGTAAATATGAAGAAAACCAACGGAAAAGATTGCCTTTTATGCCATTGTAGGACAATTTTTTTTAAAGCAACAAGTGATCCACTTTGTCAAATGCTTTTTTAAAATCAGTGTAGATGGTTTCTATTTGACACTTCTTATCCAAACCTGTAAAAACATAGTTAGTGAATTCAAGCAGATTTGACAAAGTGGACCTGCCTCTTACAAAGCCATGTTGTTCTGCAATAATAAAATGTTTAAGACTAGAGGATATTCGACCGTGAACCAATCTTTCAAATACTTTTGGAATTGCTGACAGTATAGATATTGGACGATAATTTGCAATATCATTTTTGGACCCAGATTTAAAAATAGGGGTTATAAAAACTTTCTTCCACTTATTCGGAAAAATTCCTGTTTTTAAACAATTATTAAATATTATTTGTAATGGCAAAGATATACTTCCACTTACATTTCTTAAAAATATGGGACTAATATTATCAGGTCCTGAGCCTTTATTAGGATCGATATCCTTTAATGCTTTGTATATTTCAGTCTTATTTAAGTTTATATGATGCAAATTAAGTATACTATTATTGTCTAAGAGTTCAATGGTATTGTATGCTCCAGGGGTAACAGGTTCAAATACAGATTGAAAGTAGTTGGAGAACATTTCGCAAATTACGCTGGGATTACAAGATGAAGTGGTAGCTAATTTCATGATTTTAGGATAACCTGAGTTGGTTTCTTTTAAGTCAGATGTGTATTTCCAGAAATATTTGATGTTATCCTTAAGTGATGATTCCACGTTAGCTATATACTTGGCGTAACAATTCCTAATAAGTAATTTTAGATTTTCCAACGCGTCCAAACTTTAACTTTCTTTCTTAGAGTAGAAATTAAACCTTTAGAAAACCACACTGGATAACGTTTAGATTTAGTTTTTACTAGGGGTACATGTTCCTCAATAATTTTATACATATATATATATATATATATATATATATATATATATATATATATATATATATATATATATTATATATATATATATATATAATTTTTATTATATATAATTTACTTTATAAATTATATATAATTTACTCACTCTTAATGTAACTAAAACGAAAGCTATGCTTTTTGCGAACAATATAAGATCATTCCCAAAAGAACCGCTTGATATAAAATTACACACGTGCAAAACCACCAGCGGCAACTCTTGTGACTGTCCCACTATAGATTTAACCCAAGAAATTAAATATCTAGGGGTTATTATTGACCATAAAATGACATGGATACCACATATTAACCAGCTTACACAAAGAACACGAAAGATGATATATATTTTTAAAAAGCTAAGACACGTTGCAGACTACCCTCTCCTAAAACAAGTGTACTATGCTCTCGCGCAATCTATTTTGACATACTGTATTACTTCATGGGGCGGTGCAAAAAAGTCTCACATAATAGGTCTAGAAAGAGCACAGCGAGCTCTGCTCAAAGTGATGCGTTTCAAACCTATATTATACCCTACATCCGACATCTATTCTGATTGTGACGTATTGACTATCAGACAGCTATTCATTAAAGCCTGCATCATGGAGCAACATACAAAAATTGATCATAAAAAAACCTTAGGACGTCAACGTAATGTTTGTCCCACGAATAAATTCAAGTCATATTCTATTCGAAAATTCCAATGCTTTCTCGGTCCCATGTTATATAATAAAATAAATCAACAACTTGATATATATCGTACCACATATACTCAATGCAAAAATAAAATACATAATTGGCTAAAATCACAAAATTATACACAAATTGAAAATTTATTCAAAACCTTGGAATAAGTACATTATTACAACGATCTACTTATCTTCAAACAAATAAAATATGTAATCAACATAATTTTTTACTGAATTTAATTTTAACATAATATACTTTTTTATACAAATTTAAATAACAATACATAAAAAAATCTAATCACAATCGCTACAAACAAAATAAATATAATACATTTATATAATATATATTTTAAACTTATATGTGTAAAATTGAGCTTAAGTCCATAACTTTCGTTGTTGTTTTTACTCGTCATCAACGATCGGTTAATAAGGTCCATTATTCTAAGAATTATTAAGTACGCAAATGTCAAATCACCGTCTTTGTTAAGATAATTTTTGTAACTTTGTGAACGCTTGTATTATTGTGAATAATTAGTTTATATTACATAGTGGGAAGATATTATCGTCTAAGATACAGGCTCGGCCTAGTTTAGACGATAATGTCCATAGTTTTAAGTATTGTGTTTATATAAATTGAGTGGCATACACAGTGTAATTGAAGGTATGGATAAATAAAGATTTTTATTATTTTTTATTATTTTATTATATAATCATAGAAATGATCAACCGCATCATCAGGAGTGAGGCTACTAAGTTCCGATATCCAGTCTATATTCGAGAGATCCTGGTTAATTAAATCATAGTTAGCTTTAAAAAAGTTTCGTTTTGTTTTGGGAGCGCTACACATAAGCTCGAGTTGAGTATCTATTTCCACTATGATATCTAGGGGTGGATGGTGGGGAACTACGTTAAGCAACGGGTCATCTGCAACACAAACAGAAGTTCCTACAATATTACTTAGAATAAGGTCGAGTATTTTATTATTCTCATTTGAAATAGTGTTATATTGCTTCAAGTTAAGGTAGGACATAGTGTATGATAATAACTTAGCCGTATCCGTGTCACATGATAGTGGGTCCGACGAGGGGCAGTCCGATGACCATTTGAGATAGGATAGATTAAAATCACCTATTATAAGAAAATTACTGATTGTACAATTTGTATAGATGTCATGGAGTTTGTAAAAAAATCTATCGTAAATATTATTTCTAGAAACTGGCGGAATATAACAAGCACATAAAAGCAAATCTGAGTATGATGGAAAATGTAAATATAATTTTTCTAGGTTATCGGCCTCCAAATCAAACCTCCTCAAGACATTAATTGAACTTTTAACCATTATTAAAACACCCCCACCGCCTTTTTTATTAAATATACTAAGATTTCGATCTCGGCGAAACATAGAATAATTATTAACGAGTATTTCCGAATCAAGTATACTATTGGAAAGCCATGTCTCCACCAATATTACAACATCGTAATCAGCCGCAAGTAAGTTTAATTTTAATTCATTAAGTTTTGTTTTTAAGCCACCACAGTTTTGGTAAAATATGGACAATTTACTTGTTTGCATTATTAAAACAAAAATAATATAATATGTCAGAAATATTTGCAATACTTTTTTTGAATTTTGTTTTCATGCTTCCGGTTAGTAAGACGTACATAATTTAATAATTTGAATAACGATATTCTATAAGAGTGTGACTTAATCTCAACAATAATAGTCACTTTATTTTATCTAGATCACAAATATCTTTTATATGAATAGCACGAGATTCATCGGTTTTCCTTATAAGAATACAAGCATTTTTTACCCACACGTAATTTATAGGACATATTTTGCGCATGTTGTCTAACGGATCTAAATAACATTTTGTTCTTGAGTGTTAAATGTTCATTTATATAGAAACGCGCACTTTGAGAGACTGCGGTGGCGGCAGATGTTGGAGTACCGAGCAGCGCTGCGACCGTGAGTGTGCGGCGCGCCCGCGCCGCCGCTATTATATTGTCACGTAGTCTTCGGGAGGAAAGTTGCAGAATAATATTTTTTGGACGATTGCTAGTAGAACCGGGAGCCACACGATGCACGGATCTTATATCAGTCTCAGTAATTTTCACGCCGATTAATTTACCCATCTCAATGGAGAGGTGAATGAGATTTTCAGTCTTTTTCTCGGGCACATTTTGAATTTCCACGTTACAGTTGCGGGAAGCTTGATCGAGATCATCGAGCTTGGACTGAAGATGTTTCAGGTCAGCGCGAAGTTGGGTATTCTCCTGAGACAAGTCGGGCTGATTAAAAGATTTAGATGTACTTATTACTTGCTCCAGTTCCGTAATACGTAGCTCCGACTCCAGTAACCGCGTCTCTAGCCTTTCTATATCACTTTTAAATGATGAGGATACTTCCCGAATTGCTGCATGGAGGTCGTCCCGCCACTTTTGTTGCCAACTTTCGAATTTTTCGTCGAAATACTGCATAAGCGTTTGCGAGTTCATATTGAGAATTTGTGTCGGCGCACTGTTTTCTTTGGGGGAAGAAGACCCACTAAGCAATCCTTGTTTTTTAGATTTACATAATAGACATTTCCATTTAATTTTATTCATTGGAAGTATTTTTTTAAATTCACTTTCTGATAAATTAGCACATTGATAATGTAAAAACATATCACAAGAATTGCATTTCATCATATCTTTATCATTTATATTCTTCTTACACTTCCCGCAATCCATTGTTAATTTATATCAGGTAGAAATTGATTTTCCACAAAATTGGGCAAAATTTCTTAGTATGGCAACACTACGTCTCCCTAGTCCGTTCTCTTTGCACAAATATCATTCAGATATGACATATGCCAAATGCGAGTGACAGAAGGTGAAGGTGAAGGTCGTTCCAATTATAAATTATTATTCACCTACCTCCAATAAGATTAATAACGGCCAAAGCGTGAAATAAATCTTCTAGTTTTTAGCCACAATACGGAGTCTAATCACTGATTATAGTTGTTCACTGTGTTCTTCAAAAGTACTACAAGTGATGTAACGGCAGTTATAATGATATAATCAAATTTGTGATTTTAAAAACGCTTCGACAATAGCAACAGGTGTGTACCGTAAGAGTTTTGACAGACGAAAAAAGTTAGCGTGAGTGAGCGTGAGATAGCCTGAATTAGCGTGAGTTAGCGTGAGAGTAAGCGTGAGTGAGCGTGAGTGAGCCTGAGTTAGCGTGAGTTAGCGTGAGTGAGCCTGAGATAGGCTGAATTAGCGTGAATTAGCGTGAGAGTAAGTGTGAGTGAGCGTGAGATAGCCTGAGTTAGCGGGAGTGAGCGTGAGTTAGCCTGAGTGAGCGTGAGAGAGCCTGAGTTAGCGTGAGTGAGCGTGAGTTAGCGTGAGTGAGCGTGAGATAGCCTGAATTAGCGTGAGTTAGCGTGAGAGTAAGCGTGAGTGAGCCTGAGTTAGCGTGAGTGAGCGTGAGTGAGCCTGAGTTAGCGTGAGTGAGCGTGAGTGAGCGTGAGTTGGCCTGAGTGAGCGTGAGTGAGCCTGAGTTAGCGTGAGTTAGTGGGAGTGAGCGTAGCCTGAGTGAGCGTGAGAGAGCCTGAGTAAGCGTGAGTGAGCCTGAGTGAGCGTGAGTGAGCGTGAGTTAGCGTGAGTGAGCGTGAGATAGCCTGAATTAGCGTGCGTAAGCGTGAGAGTAAGCGTGAGTGAGCGTGAGATAGCCTGAGTTAGCGTGAGTGAGCGTGAGATAGCCTGAGTTAGCGTGAGTGAGCGTGAGTGAGCCTGAGTAAGCGTGAGTTAGCCTGAGTGAGCGTGAGTTAGCCTGAATTAGCGTGAGTTAGCGTGAGAGTAAGCGTGAGTGAGCGTGAGTGAGCCTGAGTTAGCGTGAGTTAGCGTGAGTGAGCCTGAGATAGGCTGAATTAGCGTGAGTTAGCGTGAGAGTAAGTGTGAGTGAGCGTGAGATAGCCTGAGTTAGCGGGAGTGAGCGTGAGTTAGCCCGAGTGAGCGTGAGAGAGCCTGAGTTAGCGTGAGTGAGCGTGAGTTAGCGTGAGTGAGCGTGAGATAGCCTGAATTAGCGTGAGTTAGCGTGAGTGAGCGTGAGTGAGCCTGAGTTAGCGTGAGTGAGCGTGAGTTAGCGTGAGTGAGCGTGAGATAGCCTGAGATAGCCTGAGTTAGCGTGAGTGAGCGTGAGATAGCGTGAGATAGCCTGAATTAGCGTGCGTAAGCGTGAGAGTTAGCGTGAGTGAGCGTGAGATAGCCTGAATTAGCGTGAGTAAGCGTGAGAGTAAGCGTGAGTGAGCGTGAGATAGCCTGAGTTAGCGTGAGTGAGCCTGAGTTAGTGTGAGTTAGCCGGAGTTAGCGTGAGTGAGCGTGAGTGAGCCTGAGTTAGCGTGAGTTAGCCTGAGTGAGCGTGAGTTAGCCTGAGTGAGCATGAGATAGCCTGGGTTAGCGTGAGTGAGCCTGAGTTAGCGTGAGTTAGCGGGAGTGAGCGTGAGTTAGCGTGAGTTAGCCTGAGTAAGCGTGAGTGAGCGTGAGTGAGCGTGAATTAGCGTGCATGAGCGTGAGTTTGCCTGAGTTAGCCTGAGTCAGCGTGAGTTAGCCTGAGTGAGCGTGAGTACCAATATAAATTTATTATTTTTTAATTAAATTTTCATTACAAACGCTGACAGAACAGCAGGATATACGTATACTTAAAATAAATATAGTTTGAAAACTAAAAAACTCGCTTTCAAGATATTATAGTATACAACTAAAAAGTAGAAAATAATTCTTAATCTTGGAATCAAGCAATAACTAATACATAGTATTTTTGTGAAAAAAGCGCGGTGCGCTTTTCATGAGCTGATTGTATAATAGATTGGTATCTTTATTCTACATGGCACCCCACGCATAATATGGACCTATTTATGCAAACACCAACCCACATCTTTTGCGAAATTGAGTTAAGTACACAGATAGTGTTTAAAAAACGTTTTCTACCTTCTCAAAAAATTTGGTAGAGCTTTGATAACTGTAAGTACAGTTTTTTACATGTCAGTTGCGGAACCAACCCAATTTCGCCAACTTTCATTATGCAAGATGGAATCAAAATTGGTTGGTTCTATTTTATCACAAAAAGCTTCATTAGTTTTCAAGGTAACCAGAACCAACTGACTTTGGTTCTTGTTTGCATAATGAAATTTCTCGGCCTTTAAGTATGCAAGGGGCTTGGTTCTATGTTGAATTTGATTAATATGTTCTATTTTTTTAACTTTAATCATGTTTTTATTATAAAAAGCACTAAATAAGAATTTTCAAAATGATTTACTACAATTTTACAAAAAAAAATGTATCTACTTAAAAGTAAACATCTATTACTTCAAAATCGGGAGTCGCGGAAAAGCCATTGATATCATCTTCTACAGTATCTTTGGTCTTTATTTTTATTTAATTTTTTTGTAAAAAAATTGAGCATTGTTCGGAATGAGATGCAAAAAAACTTTTTAAATCCGGTAATTTCTCCTCGGGAGTACGTATGGTTGTGGGCCAGAGCAAGCAGAGCCCCGCAGGAGTTATTTCAGAATATTAAACGCTCAACACCATTTTTTAATCTTTCCGTGATCCAAATCAAACTAACGAGGATGCTTAAAGCATTCATGATTGACCATCCAACAGTAAAACAAATCAGTCATAATTTTTTTTGTGTCTGGTCACAGTTTTTTATCCAAAGCTACCGATTTTGGCCGATTGAGTACTGAGTACCGAGCTCAATAAAACAAAGACTGTTTATATCCTGGAAAACTACATATAAATCATTAAATATGTAAAAAGACTTAAACAAAAGACTCTGTCTTCACAAATCTCTTCTAAATAAAAAAAAAAACATAATGAATCATCACTATCATGAAGACAGATGAAAGCAGAAGATGGGTCTACTGTATCTTAGTTAGATACAAAAGTAGTGTCATTAAAGTGAAACAAATATATGTATTTTGATATTATTACAAAATTATCGTGACCTTCGTGTTCTTAATCCATGTTATTTGGAGTCGGTTTAACACGGTTTATTTTTCTATTCTCCTGACAAACATCAGGGCATATTTTACTCATTTTTCTTTTTTAATATAACTTTGCACACTTACACCTCTTTCCCTTGGCCTTCCTCTTGTTCTGCATCCATCAACATTCATATCCATCACTTTCTAAGTCATATGCGTGTCATCTATCCTCACCACATGTCCTTACCAAGACAAACAATTCCCTTTCAATCTTTCTGTAATAAAACCAGTTTAAATATTCTTTTTATATATTCATTCCTTACTTCATCCATTCTTGTCACCCCACACATCCATATCAACATTCTCATCTGCGCTAAATGCAATCGTTTTTCTTCCATCTTTTTCACTGCCCAGCTTTCCAATCCATACAGTACGTACAAGTCTAATCAAGGATTTTTATATATTTCCTGTTAACTTTAAGGGCATACGTAAGTTGCAATTAGTTCCAGCGAACTGTCGCTGCTTTATTTAGCCTGTTTTGATCGGATGCTTAACTTTTTTCTTTAATTATGGCAACAATAAAAACCAAAATAATTTTGCTATAAAGAACCAACCCACAAAAGTGTTTTTTTGCAAGACAGAACCGGGCGGTTTTTCAAGGATTATTTTGTTAAAATTTAATAAATATCCATATATCTGGTATCCCTAGATAGGATTCAATATGATACATACGCCCAACAACTTTTTTTCTCCAAATTTTACAATGCATACTTTTTGCAAACTCTTTTCACAAAAACCTCATTTTCTCGAAATTGATCCGGTGTGGGTTGGTCCCTGTTTGCATAAATAGGTCTATATTATCTATTAGTTATTACCACTCGCTTAGTCGCTTCTAATAACAATTACCCTAATTTACATTAAAAAATATAGCTCTAGCTATAACTGAATGAATTAGTTTTCATTGTAATCATTGTAAATTATCTTCAATTCATTTAATTTTAAATCTATAGAAACTGATTAATTACTTATGTAGTCTGTAGAGCATATTAAAAATGTCGCCTTCTTGGTACTGTGGTAAACGCGCAAGCGTTTAAAGCGTGTAGTATTCTAATATTATTTGTGGTACAACTGAGGATCCAGGGCTTAAAAATTGTGGATTTAACAGAATATTATGTTTCAGGGTGGCATTAAAGAGAAGGCTGATATGACCATCTACTTGCCTAAGTTGATCAGTCAAGCAAATGCAGGGTACATGTTAAGTTTTGCAATAGGAATAAGTTAACGCTTCTTTTAAAAATATCGATGCCATCAAGAAATTGTTTTCGCAATGAGAATAGATCAACAAATTAATAAAATTCATCACCCTAAACTACTAAAACCGGTTTATTTCCTTTTCTGGACTTAAGACTTAAATGCATACTTATAATAATCGAAACGAAGATCCTAATTAAGGTATTGCATAGCTTCTATCGCGGGCCTTGAGCGCGGGGACCGAATCGAGAAATTCCGTAACGAAAAAACCTCACGCTCCCCACTTCGACGGACACGGAGGTGTGGCTTGAAGGCATGCTATGCAATAGCTTTATCGCGGCAGTCCCCGAGTGCCACACGTCTTTTTTTTTTAATTTATTTGTTGAAATCGATTTCAGAAAGGAAATGATTGGAGGACAAATCATTTTAGCGGGTAACTTTTTCTCAGTCACTAGTTTGATCAGTGACTCAAATAAAATAAATTATAAACAATAGTGTTTGATAAATAGTTACAGTACAGGATAAATAGTAATAGTTACAGTAACAGACACTTGATAAATAGTTATCAAGCGCCTGTTAAATTAACGGAGCTGGAAGTCGTAACACCATTGACTACGTTAATACAGAAAATATTACGTTTTGACTATAACGGTGTCGAGTTTAATACTCTTCTCTATTAACTTGCTCATTTGTCATAACTGCTACCTAACTTAAAGTACGTTTAAAAACTGACGTCGTACTTAAACAAAATATTTTTATAGAATTTTATACGTAGATGATAATTGATAATTTATTATCAGGTATTTTAAATAGCAAAACATTCATTTGCTATTTAAAAACGATACAAATTTTAGGACCCAGTTTAGGCGTATTCTCTCTAGGTACCTATTATAATAATTTTGCAAATGTAAAGGATTTGTAAACTGTCCCGCAGCTATTAATTATTTGTCATATTATGTAGTGACGGAAGTATAATTATTTGTTTCACGTAACACCTACATGTAAACATGTTGTAGGTGACTATAGGCACAGAATAATACCTAGTAGCTTAAAGTGGCTTATAGAAAAGTAATAATTTCTCTACAAGTTACTATTTGCTGCGTGCTGCAACCCGCAAAATAATGTTCTTTGTGTTTTTCTTTTATTTTTTTTTATTAATTGTATTAACTTCCATTAGATTATTCTCCAAACTAACTAACTTCCATAAGATTATTTCCCTACTAGTTAACTTCCTACTGTCCTTAACATAATATGTATATAACCAAGAAGCGCAACTCAGGGCCCCAAGACACAAGTATTTCGCTTAGTTTGGGACCCACTGTCGTACATTAATTGTAAAACATAAATTGACACAAATTTATTTCATTACATTTCATTTCATTTCATTCATTACATTTATTTATCTACTATTATTGGTATCAAGCATTTCAAACAATTTTTTATAAGGAGTAAGATTTATAAAATAAAAATATCTCGTATAACCAGTGAGTTTCTTTATTATTATTTATAATAAATAGATATTAACTACGGCGTCTTATTTTGTGTGTTAGATCAGTGGTGAGCGAGGATGGCAGCTGGAGCGTGGGCTACGGGAGCGGCGTGGGCGGGCGCGGAGTTGGAGACCACAGCGTTGAAACCGTTGTGTGGGTCAGCGGTGTACTCAACGCGGCGCACTGAGCCGTCAGCCTCGAGCAGCGAGTACTCGCCGTGCACGACGTCACCGTCGCGGCTCTCGTGCTGGGACTTGTTGTCGCCGGTGTGGCCGTCGGCTACGGAGTACGCGAAGTCGTACCTGGGGTGCACCTGCACAAACATTCACAATGTTATACACAGCTTATCTACCCGTAACCTACGCAAACAATGGTAACTGGTAACTTACATCGTATTCCTCGACGGCGACATGAGCGGGAGCGGCGTGTACGAGGGGAGCGGCGTGGGCGACGGCGACGCGAGCGGGAGCTGCGTATTGTGCGTATTGGACGGGGGCAACTACGCCGTGACGGACAATGTTCTGAGAAGAGAGGGCGGCGCCAGAGGAGTAGCGGGCGGGGGAGGAGTAGGCTATGGAGGCGACAGGAGCGGCGACAGCGATGGATGGCTGGTGTCTGATGATGTTCTGTGAGGAGACAGCCGCGGCGGACGAGTAGCGGGCGGGAGCGGCGTAGGCGACTGGGGCGGCTTGGTAGGCGACGGGAGCGGCGTTGTAGGCGACGGGGGCGGCTACAGCAAGGGGCTGCTCGTGGCGCACGATGCTCTGGGAGGAGACCGCGGCGGCGGGGGAGTAGTGGGCCGCCGGCAGCAGACCAGCGGATGACACCGCCAGCACGGCGCTCAACGAAAGAATCTAGAAGATTTGATAAATATTAAATTTATTAAAAAACTCATTAAATTTTTTTTTTTAATAAAAAATCTTGCAAATATCACACTCACTTTGGTGTACATGTTGATACAGTTATAATTTTACCACTGATACTTTGTGAATGTAAGGACCTGCTTATATAGTCGAAATTTTTTAGTCATTACAACAATTTGACCCGTTGACCTTGCTCTCTGCTTTTGCAGTGAAATTATTATATCATACAATGAAAGGAACCCTCCGTATACCATATGTATATTAATCTTATTTTGGTTTGGTATGTAAAATAGATATAATATTTTCTAGTAATAAAATTCTTGTATTGGTTTGCAATTTTATTTATGCAGTATGCCTTGTGCTATGTTTACATTATTTCTGTTACCAAGAAATTCAGCAATAACAATATTAATTATTCAATACGTTAATTTCTTCAATCTCTTTCCTGCTTCGTGTGATGAATTTCGTATTTAATGTCTGCGCGGAATCTGAAAAAAGAAATAGTTAATGAAAAAACTTTGTGACATAAAGGCATTTCATTTCTCTTTTCGTATTATAAATCAATAAGTAATTTACTTAATTTAATTTGTAATTTATATTTACAAGTTAACATAATTCATCGAAAATTTTATCTGGGTAGATTTAGGACATTTCTTTAAAGAAATAAGTCAAAAGATTATTAACATTAATGAGTTTCACGTTTTTAATAGCTTTCAGAGTTTTTTTAACAGATTTAAATTTAAAATTTATTACCTTCCGGTCCTATATAAATTTTGTGAAGTTCTGACAATTTGTAAGCGTTCAATGTGGCGCAATAAAAATAATAATTTAGATTAACAATCGCTAACTTCTTACCCATTGTGGTCATCGGCGCGGTAGTGTACAGTTCTTTCATGACCATCAGGTTGTCGGAGGGAGTAGACACCCTTGACTTCACCCCCGTCTCGGGTCTCATGCTGGGACTTGATGTCGCCCGTGTGCGGGTCATCTACTTTGTACTCGAACTCGTATTTTGGATATGTCTGGAGAAGTGGAAAAATTAATTAGTTTTGGGAATGAGTCTAAGTTTGGTCTAGAAAACGGAGGTTTTCGTACTAGCATCTCAATTCTACGTTTTTAATATATCTAAGTATTTCTATTTAAAACACATTCAATGTAACATCTTTATTAAGTTTGCTTACAAAAAGTGCCATGCTTTTCGTTTTTGTCTCCTTTAATTGCCGTACCTGTTAGTGTTATAACAAACGAGTCTTTGTTATATATTTTCAATGCTATTTTTGAAAAACTATTAATGTTATTGTTATGATATACAGTAAAGCGGAGAATATAACATGAAAATAAAATAAAAAAAATACATACATTGTATTCAATGCGCTCTTCCCGGACCTCTGGCACGCCTTCAAATTTAGTGACGTGTTGTGATGAAAATGCTTCTCCATGTTCGGCTGCCACTGCAGCAACGACGATAGCCAGACACGCCAGCTAAAATAATACTATTATATTTCACAAAACTATTTAGAATATTGTA
Organism: Colias behrii; assembly: GCA_029959065.1. NCBI lineage: Eukaryota > Metazoa > Arthropoda > Insecta > Lepidoptera > Pieridae > Colias > Colias behrii. Next base: position 4,644,382 of record JARWMC010000006.1, on the reverse strand, counting down.
AGAATCCATTGTTATATGCGGTAGCCCTATTCTACCTAATACCTACTGAAGAATGTAATATGCCTTATGGAATTATACAAAATGAATTATACAAAATGAACCTATTGAACTTTTTTCTCTATAATTTGTAAAATTAGTAGTAAAAAACCTTACGTTCTTTGCAGCCCAATTGCAAAAACCATAAAAAAACACACACTAAAAATATTAAGAAGAAATTATAATCTAATTGAATATAAAACAACATATGAAATATTATTGAACAATAGTAAAAAAGACAAGCGATCGGCATAATGGTATGAATTATTAATTTAAAAAAAAAAACAAAAGGAAAAAGGCCTTAGCTAATGTTAACAATTTTCATCCTGTAAATAAAATGAAAAAAAGTTCAGCCGTTGCAGTATTAGGCAAACGTTTAAAATACTGTTTTTGTAGCGATTTATATTTTGGGAAAATAGCGAAAATTTAATAATAAATCCAAAACCGAGAAACTGTAGTTTAGGTAACAGTCGAATTTTTTTGAATACATTCACTTATAACTCACACTTTAATTCACACTTATAGCACTGTTCCAATAAACATTTTCTGCATAAAAAACAATAAATAATATTTTTTACCTTAACAAACATTTTGAACACTAAAGTTTTGTTTGGTTGATGTTCTTAAAATTCCAAGTGAACTGATGAGTTGAGATCAATGTGTCATTATATATGATAACAGACATAGGTCATAAGGATTTCACTCAAATTATTGATTGAGCTGAATGCTTTGTTTCAAACGTTTAACAAGAAATTATAAGACACGCCCTTATGATATCGTATAGCGAAGGCCGTGTTCTAATAGATTTTATCACGATAGATTCTGCAGCTGAAAGTTTTAATATCAGTTCATGCTCGACAACTGCACATGTAGCCTAGATAATTGTTATATTATTTTATTATTATAATAATGTTTGTTAAGAAATATCTTGTGTATAAGTAGATATTTAAGTATTTTGCAGGATTTGTTTGAATAGTTAATGTTTTTTGATTTGGTGTCTTGGGGCATTACAATCATCTGAAAATAAAGTGGACCATTACATGACATTCGGACATAATTTAATAGTAATTTGATGAACATTATTATTTGTATGGGATAATAAAAGACGTCGAGTGTTGAAAACAACATTGCTGGTATTTTTTCGTGTTTGATTTATTTTTATTGACGGAAACATATCTTACTAATATTATAAACGTGAAAGTTTGTGAGGATAGTTCTTTTTATGTTTGTTACAGTTCTACGCGAAAACAACTTAACGGATTTTATGATACTTGACATTAAAATGTAGCTCAATTACCAAAATTACACATAAGTTATAGAGACGGTTTTAAACAGATTGTATTCTTTAGAAGCAAATAAAAATCAAAGGTAACGTCTCGTTTTAATTTGAATAGATGTCTATTACTAAGTAGGTACTATTATTGGCGTGTCATGCTAGAACAAAAAAGTTCTACAGTGTTCTAGAACCAAATATCTTCAAAAAACTTCGCAAGAATCATCATATTATGCCTTTATTGGGTCCAACTTATATTATTATGTCACCATAACTATCCTACCTACTTAGGTACTTTTTTACATTTCAAAAGTTAATAGAAATACCGATCAAAATCTTATCCAATACCTATAAATTGTATATCTATTGAATTCTTAAAGACAGACATTCCATGCAAAATACATTAAGAAGATTAAATAGCCCATACCTACTAATACAAGTTCTACCTACATAAGGATAGTCGTTCTTTTTGAACTTCGTCAGTTAGTTGGTTAGGTAAACGAACACAAAGAAATCAATTCAGATCTTTCAATTAAAATTGGTGTTCACAACACGACTTTATCCGATACATGTGTTTCTTGCAAGCATAATAACATTTTACTTATCTAATACAAAAAATGAAACAAATTTATAACGAAAAACGTAATATATTTCACAAACAACAATTAATTATTAACATAACAAAAATTAATAATGATGATGGTAATGATGCTTTGGTGGTACGATGTGATAAGTTCCGAATTTCACATCAGCGTGGAATCTGTAAACGACAAAAAAAGCATTATATTTTTGTTTGGCTACAGCAATAGATAAAGTAGTAAAATATCAAACATCTCATAGTTTTACAAAGATGACTAAGTTCAATGAAAAGTACAAACAATAACAGTAACGTAAAAATTATTAGAAGATTTTCGTAAATAGAAATTTATATACGGCCTACATAAGGCGCTGATCACATTAAGGTCAGGTTTTTCATTGTTAAAAATCATCTATTCACCCGGTGTGATGGTCCCCGTGGTAGTGCACGGTCCGCTCGGAGCCGTCGGGCTGGTGCAGCGAGTAGACACCCTTCACCACGTCTCCGTCGCGGTGCTCGTGCTGGTGCTTCATGTCACCAGTGTGGTGGTCCACCACTTTGTAGCCGAACTCGTATTTAGGATGAGTCTATAAAGAAATATTTTTAAATTAGTACATGAAGGAAGTCTATAAGTGAAGAATAATTAGTAGGCTTTTCAAATTTAAACAATGAAAGGACCAGATTTACCATCTATACATGCAGCTAGAATGTAGCTACTTGCTTCCAGTTCAGATCTTTTAAATAGATTATGTAAGTAGACCGTATTTAGAATTCGGTTGCAATTTAAGCGCCCAATATGATTATTATTTACCTACTAGATAGATAAAGTTTCATATAAAGTTACATATATTATTATCCGATTATACTCGTACTAAAATTTACTCACATGATAGTCAACATGACCGTGACCATGGTGCCCCTTAACATGTACTACTTCAGGATGACCGTCATGTTTGTAGAAGTGCTGCGAAGAATATGCTTCATGGCATTGACCATATTGCGCAAATATGGCCACCAGGAGAGAGGATACGCAAAGAACCTGTAAAGATAGAGAATAAATTAGATGAGACTTTTCAGAAATGCATTAATATTCCTTATGTTTAATTTCCTATTTTTTTTTCAAATTACCTTAAAGGACATTTTGGTTTAGTCTTAGAATATGGTAGTACAAAGTTCGGAAGTCAAGTGATACATATCGAAAATAGTTAATGTCTTTTATATGGACAATAACGAGGGGAACTAACCGCAACAGTATTGGTTTCTCTTAAAATAATTGCGTGTTAAAATTATTCATTGCTTTGAATAAGTTTGGAGTATGCAATAGTGTCGCAAAAAATCTATTAACGGCCTAGTATTGCAATGGTCAACGCATATCAGTACGTTGGATTGAATGTTGCATTGTCATTTTCAGATACATAGTAAGGTAAATTAAAATATATTGTTTGTTACAGAATTGAATTAGTTACTTTGTATATAGGACCTATTTTTTTCAAAATTCAATTTAGGTAGGCACATATATTTATTTCTTTCATCATCCAGCAAAAACAAAAAACATTAAAGTCAGTAATAAAAAACTATGAAAAACTATCTAAATATTACAAAACCTATCTATCGCAGCCAATAAATCTTAGTTTTTAAACGATTTTTCATTAACTGCCTGACTGATTTCCAGCTATTCAATCATCTACACATCTATCTACTTAGCTGCTTACTGCCTTGCAATTTGCAAGTCATTAGAATCTACATCTGTGACAGATATGTAAGACGTGTATACAAATGTATTGAGTGTGTTCTTAGTTTTATTAACTTTTTTGTGTTTATTGGGAAAAACAGAACAATAAAAATTAAATTAAAATCTTTTAAAAATAAAGAAAACTTGTGAAAATTTAGGAACAGATTTTTTTTTGTTCTATAACCTATATTTTAGCCTACACACAGCGTGAAAATTTCCAATACCACCAGAAGGACACGTACTTTTTATACTGCAGATAGAAAATAAAATTTCTGTACATATCAAACTTCATATATAAAATTAGTGGTAGGTATATAAATATGGATGAATTTAACGCTAACCATGACTCAGAGTAAAGTAAATCAACTTGATTCATGCCAATATAATAAAGAGAAACTCACGAACACGGGAAGTATCAAGGATTCAAGGGTTTCTGCTATCAAGGTCTCAGCCGACACATAATATTCTTATTAATTGTACCAAAATAAAAACGGAATGAGGTCAGTATTAAAACATTTTGATTATGTAATTGCTATACATTTAAATGGTTAATTCAAGTACATTTATTACTTATATTACTTATGAAATGATTGTTGTTAATCCAGACATTTTAATACTAAACATACTATAGTAATATTTATTATTTGGAATGTTAATTATTTAGTTTTTACTGAGATTCCAAAAAAAAAAACGATGACGATTTCAATTCCCAATATCTAATTCGCAGCGATTTTCCAAAACCAATTATATTTGAAATTCGCTAATGGATATTAATTTTTTATTAAAAAGTACCATAGTCATCTTCTTCATATAATAACAATTCCATTCGTATCAATAAATTTTTTTAAGTAATATTAGCTAGTTAGGTACTAGTTATTCTTCTGTGGTTATATAAAAAAAATCCCTAAACATAGAACCATAAAATAGGTAAACATAATATACATTCCTCTGGGTTGAAGAAAAACACATTTTTACATAGAAAATTTTTATTTATTTATAACTTTGCACATTAAATCTCTTAGACATTAATATATAAATAAATTAATTAATGTCCGTATCGGGGACTGATGTGTCCGTATTTAACATCGGCCTGGAAACTGAAAATAAACAAACAAATCATTGAATATAGAAATATTTATAAAACGTGGCGTAAAAATTATGTAAAACATAGATCTATCCTATAACTATTTTTAAATAAAAAAAAAATGTTGTGTGGTTTTATGAAACCACGGTAAAAGTGAAACTGTTCGAACGGTTCCGAACACTGCTTTGTGTAGCGCATGTCGCGTGTCGGTCGGCTGCCGAGTAGGTATACCTACTCGGCAGCCGCGATACACGCGACATGCGCTACACAGACCAAAAAGTTTGAGACGATGTAATAAAAGTTTCACTTTAATATTATATGGAATATAATATTTTGGTTTATGGCATTGAAATGCTTTATTATAAATAATTTTTTTTTTAACTGAAAGAATACAATAAATTCGATTGCTCTGGCGGGATCACGGGTGACCGAATTTGTCACGCGTCCGCCCCGGATTGGCGTGAAAGGATGCGGGTTCGAAACCGCCTCGTGAGCGAATTTTTTCTTTTCTAGAAATTACAATTAATATTTTGAGTTATCAAGTATTACCAAATATCTACATATTAAGTTGTAAGTAAACTTTCAGTCAGTTTAAAATTTAAAAAATTAAATCTTCCTAATTTTTATGGATACCTGTTTTGTGTAGAGAGCAGAAAATAAATAGAAAGGTATATTTCATATTTCAGGATTTAAGATTTATTATTCTACATTATGACCAAAAATAGATAAAGCAAAGCATCATACCCTCTGTGGTCATCACTGTAATAGTTGACAACTCTCTCAACACCGTTCGGCTGATGGAACGCATAGTTTCCCTTCACGACGTCACCATCTCTGTGCTCTTGTTGAGACTTGATGTCTCCAGTGTATGTGTCCACTACTTTGTAACCGAACTCGTACTTAGGATGCGTCTGAAATATATTTATACTCTGTTTTAATAATGATAGATAAGAATTATAGAATTAGGACGTTCAGAATCATCCCCATTAAAACAGTTTAATGATCTTGAAAGACTTGTAACTATTGCTGCAATAATTAAAGCATAGGGTTTGTTAGTACATTCTGACATTCATCTCTATATAAGGTTTAGAAAAAGTTGGACTTCTACTAACTAGGCTTCTCAAAATTCGGCTTCAGAAATTTATCTCAATTGCAATAAAGAATGCTTTGTTTTCTTTAAAAACGAAACCATCTGAATAAGCTAACATCTTAATCGTTTAGTTACAATGAAAGCTCCTTGATTTTAAATAAAAAAAAAAGAATTACATGATAGTCAATCGCGTGTCCGTGTCCATGGTAACCTCCAACAGGCACGACTACTGGGTGGTCATCACGTTTCGACATACTCTGTTCTGAATACGCCACATGGTGGATGTAATTACCGAAGACGACGGCGATCACCGAAGCGAAACAAATTACCTGCAAACATAAAATAATAATAAAATTCAGGAAAAAAGAGTGTGTGCCGAGCACACGTGTTAGAAGTGAAACTTCTTTGGCAAGATTCAAAGATATCAAAATCGTCGCCTTATTGCATGATGTGACCTGGAAATTTTAGTTTTAACGCGCTTAAAGGAGTTTCACTTCAAAATAATAATTTATGTAACAAAAAACATTGAAAAGACACAAAACACTGCACCTGCAAAATGTAGTAAATAATATTTACGTTAATTACCGTTGAAAAGACACAAAATATAACACCTAAAAAGTATCCAGTTATGGCTTATGCGTTAAATATCCGGGCGAATATTATCTTCTTGAGGGACACGAGAAATAAACAATTTCCGATTTATTTCTAGTCGCGCACGGTACAGACGATTGTAAAGATATTTGCAGAAATTACACGCTAGTATTGTAAAGGAATACATCGAATTATTTAAAGAACCTCCGTTTTTAAGAAGTTGAGTGAATAATGCAGGAGCGTGAGTCGAATCGCGAGCGGATATCTGAAATTAATCTGCTTGCACAAGGCTAAATTAATCTTATATCAAATTACCAATCATTGAGTTCGTTTTAGCATGATTATCTTTGCATTGTTGCATAATATATAGAAGCTGCGTCTTTTTATGTTTTGAAATACACGTAATTACTCACATAATCTCGAACGTGCATTTATGTGAACATAATTGCAAATAATTTAGTTTAACTCATTTATTTTGAAAATTACAAAGACTACAAGATTTACAAAGACAGTTCAGCTGCAGTATTTATAACGTTAAGTATTCGTTGAAACTTTCGACCGAGGCCTTCGAAAATAAATTTAATATATTTCATTTAAAAATATTTAATTAGGTTATTTTGTTTCAGAATATTTATTTGTGTAACAGGCAAATAAGGTTATCGTGGGTGGTTTCTGATATTTCAACACTGGTTTTGTCCGTAGTTATTTTGCATCTTATATTTTTACCGGCAATTATTTTATTTTCTTCCAACGGTTACCGTATATTTTCTAAATCACTGCACATAGATTTATTTTGATTATTAATACATCATACTATTGCAATATACGGCTGAATACACACGATCACGTTTTAAAATGATTCTTATCCTTGCCAAAGAATATAAGAGATAATTATCTTAAATCACTGAATAATATTAATATTGTCAAGATAAAATTAATCACCTTTGTAAACATTTTACACGTATTTGGATCCTTCGTGTATATTGAAAATGAAACTGAGCACATCACATCAGATTTACCAATTTTATACGATAATATAGCAAGGTGAGCATCAAATGAGTGATTTCTCCTAATGATCGTTAAGTGTTTATTACCTTAATGACCAATTATTTCTGCAACATTATAAAAAAAAGGAAGGGAAAAGGATCTATTATTCTATATATTCATTATTTAGCGCTAGATCACGATAAGGAAAATAATTTAGGGTTCAAGCGGTTAATAAAAGTAGTCTTATGTGAAAATTTTATATTTTAGTTGCTAATTTATAATCTAGAGTATTATAGGTACGGACTAGGGTTTCTAATGTTGGTAGGCAGGAGCTTGGTGGGCTTGTCCCTCACGATGAACGACAGCGTTGAATCTGTAAATATTTTCTTATTAAAAACACATTTTTTCATAAAATTAAGTAAGTTCGTTCGGTAATTGGATCATAATTAAGAGAGATTAAATGATGTATTATTTGATTAGTTCAAAATATTCATTGATATTTTATTTGAGGGAGTATTATGGGAAGTATGTACAATTTAAATTTACAATCCGTTTCAATACGTATATATAAATAAATATTAGTTAATGTAAAATCAAACGCCTACAAGAAATGTCTTTCTTATAACATAGACCGTTGATTGTTTTCGTAATAGCGTTACAGTTTTCTGATCCTCTAAATTGCTAATAAATACCGAAATATAAAATTTATTTTACGTAACGTAGTTATAGAGATGTTTGAGAATTTTTACAATAAAACTTTTACCTTATCGCTATAAAAAGAATAAAATTAAATACATTACATAAAAATTAAATGAATCTGTTTGACAGATTTTAAATGTGTCTGGCGCCTGCTCTTTATTTCTAAGAAGCACATGACTTCAATTATAAGAATGGTTAATTTTAACTTGTAAGTCTTTTCCGTGAGTTTCGACTTTTGCCCTTAACTTAGCCCTTTTAGCCCAATGGAATATTTTTGTCTAACGCTTCACTATAGAATGCGTGAATCATTGTATGTTGTTGTTGAATTCATTGTCAATGTAATAATAGTAAAACATTTACCCATTGTGAGCATCAGCGGTGTATTCAACACGTCTGATGGTGCCGTCAGCCTCATGCAGGCTGTAGGAACCACGGACGACGTCACCTTCGCGGCTCTCCTGTTGGGACTTGAAGTCACCGGTGTGGGGGTCCTGTACTCCGTATTCGTAGGAGTAGTGAGCTGGTGCCTGTGGATAAATGTCAGTTATAAAATGCTTTAGATAGGTTTAGAACAAAAGAGTACTTAATAGTGGTAAATAATATAGCGACAAAGTACGAAATTACTGTCCTGATGCTCATAGTTTCAATTTTGGAAATAGAAAGACTTTCGAGTTTCAGCAACGGAAATCTTCTACTTTCCGTGTATACCTATCCTTTCTCTTCAGTTACCTTTTATATTAGAACCTTATTTAGAATCTGTTCAGTTCTAAAAAAATCCAAATATATTCAACTTACACTGTAGTCTTGGTGCACTGGTGCAGCATAATGGGCTACAGGTTGAGCAGCATGAGCGATTATGCTTGGCTGGTGCTGGACGATGTTATGGGAAGATTGCGCATTGCCATAGTATCCATGGTTGTATTGAGCGGCAGCAACAGCCACGACAGCAGCGAATACGATTACCTAAACAGAACACTGATTAAAAATTGCTTCCTTTTTTATGCACTGTTTTGTATTAATGAAGATATTTTTTAATAAACTAATCTTATATGGTACAAACCTTGAAATACATTATGGATTGTTAAGTGGACTCAAAGGATTGTATCTTAATGATGCATATTCGAGATAACTTTAAGCTTTTATACTTTTTTTATTCGGTATGTAGGTACATGTAATAATGAAAGTATGAAGGAACTGGTTCGACATTTTTTTCGATATTGTATTTGAACCTGCAAGTTATATAATAGTATTTACTTGTCTTGCTATCAGGACGTAGGTTATGGAACTTTTAATTATATTCAACATGATCTTATGTAATTTTATTATGCTTTACAATGCTTTGGGTTATCGTGTAGGTACCTATGATAGAAATTGAGACAAGATAATCTAATTAAAAGACATTTAATTATGCATATCGTAATGTAATCTTATTCAGTCTTAATGGTGATGATGAGGCACGATGTGATGAACACCGTATTTAATATCGGCGTGGAATCTGAAAGGAAAAATATTGTTATACACTAAAATAGAAAAACGGAGTCTTTGTTTCTATTGCTCATTTTCTATTAATTATGTAGTTCTATAAGTCTTCTTTTCGAAATATAGGTAATTGCTGTTCTGTATTGGTTCTCACCCGGTGTGGTGGTCCCCGTGGTAGTGCACGGTCCTCTCGGAGCCGTCGGGCTCGTGCAGCGAGTAGACGCCCTTCAACACGTCTCCGTCGCGGTGCTCATGTTGGTGCTTTATGTCACCAGTGTGATGGTCCTTTACTTTGTATTCAAATTCGTATTTGGGATGAGTCTGTAAGGATATTGAGGTTATTGACATGTCTGTATGTACAAGTACATAATAAATTATATCATTTACATGAATCGTACGTGATAATCGTGATGTCCATGGTGTCTATGGACCACTTCAGGATGTCCATCGTGCTTCAAGAGATGTTGCGATGAAAAGGCATGGCCGTATCCTTGATCATACTGTGCTGCAGCTAACGCAGCAACAGAAGCGAAGCAAAGGACCTAGAAATAAAGTACTTTATAAATATCGTCGAATGTATTCGTTTCTATTTCAAGCTTTCTCTTTACGAATATCTTTATTATTTTTCATATTAAAATGCTTAGGTATTTGTACCTTGAAATACATTGTTAGTGTTGTAGGATTGTATTCACGTTTGTTGTTTGACTGATATAGAATTGTGAAAAAATAAAGTTTTTATATCCAAGATCCAAGGAGAAAAATATAAAGCAATAATGATTTCTCTGAAACTAATCTCTGTTTAAACCCATGCATGCTTATGATGAAAGCAAACACATTGTACATACACTTTCGAATTCTTTCAATACATCGTTAAAATTAGATATTCTACTTATTTAACGATTTGGAAGATAAAATAATTTCATTATTAATTTTTAAACTGAAAAACATTATACAACTACGTTTCTGATGATATAATAGATAATATATTGTGATGTAACTAGATATAATTCAAAATAACAGTGCAAAATACAGGTAATTTTTTTCATAAATAAATACCTACTGTAATTTCAGAATTACAATGATCAACAAAATTGATTAGACAGGTCCCCACATGGCATGGACATGGCTCGGCAGAGGAAAATGTCAACACACATCATTAGAGTGTTTTTACACCAAGATGTGTGTTATTTACAAACACATTCCTCACTACTAATCCTCGCAAATTATTGGTGGAAAAGCAGCCTAGTCATCACTCTACGGGGACCCGCCTATTGTGCTTGTGATGTGAATGACGCCTTCAATGGTTGAATCTGCTATTGGAATGAATGACTAGCGCGTTCGTTCACTAAAAAGGACGTTACGGACTTCTACTAACAAATTTTGTGCCTGAACAGCCGTATGATGAATGTTTCTCTTTGCACCCTTATAAAAAAAAATTCTTACTCGCGCCGACGCAAGTAAGACCTATATTCGTTGAATGGTAGGTGTGACCCTCCTCGGTTATTGTTGTGGCTTTGGCAACTTCAGTCGCAGACAAATCTCTCATTTTGCATTTTACATCAATCACGAAATCACGAGCGAATGCTCATTCTAAAACAACTATGCCAAATTCTCTTAAAAAAAATCTCTCGTGTAAACAGACGTAGAGCATTCTTTCGTTGTTCTTAGTGCGTTCGAAAAGATTATAGTCAATGTTCTATTACTGAACAACACTGAATACGAGTTTTCGTTTACACTAAAATAATGCTCTTGCTCTAGCTCTAGCTCTATATTCGTTTTGATGTAAATGTACCGTTATAGGAATAATGTATATTGTATATCTACTCTTCAGTAGGAAGAAATAAACTAAGTTAAACATGTTAGAATAGTTTTAATTTGTAGCAGCTATATTCGTTAAATAGGCAATAAACGCTCAAATGAATTTAATTTTAATGTTTAAAAATCGAAAAACAAAAATTTTTATTTTCGTCGTCGTTCCAAAGACATAAGGGATATAAAAAAATATCCACTTGCAAAAATACCCAACAAATTGAAAAAAAAAAAACGGGTTTCTTCTCTTTTCCCCTAATTTTTCCGCCGTGTGTATTTTGAGATACATATCAATATATGTGTTCTGCCTCTTTGCCTTCAGCGAATGCTTTATTTTAAAACTTTTAGTATTATAAACTTATCCTTATAATTTAAAAACTTAAGTGTACAAAATAAGCACCGAAATAATTTGTAAAAAAAATTAATGAGCTTGTACATGTACTAATTTTATCACTTATTATGTTAATTCATTATATGTATTATGCTCATAAGGATACACGTCTGTAATTTTTTATTATCGACAACAAATAGTTGTTGTTGGATTTTTTATAAATTTTTATTCAGTTTTTGACTGTGTTCAGCTTTCAGTTTTACATGAAATTTAACATACACATTTTTTGTTACCTAAAATTACTTTACGTTTGATCAATTTTCTTAAGATGTAATCAATTAAGATGTAATTAGAGCTAATAAGACCAGAAAAAATGTAAATAGGTACTTTTATATATTTCTTTTAATTATTACAAAACACTTACAACAAAACTTAATTACAACTGTTTTCTAATGGTGATAATGATGAGGATGGTGGGTTTCAAATTTAACATCAGCGTGGAATCTGAAAATAATTAAAACAAACATTAGCTCTTTGTAACATCCTACAAAACAAAAACATCATATTTTAGAATTCAATTAAAATTTATAAGGCGAATCTACACAGAGCGAGCAGTCTTGCCTAGAATTTTCCGCGCGGAGTAACTTGGTCGGTGTAGACATGGCATTATTTTCATTGTTCGAGCCACTACAAAACTTCTTCGCCTAATCACTATAATAAAACTATTGAAAACTATAGATAATATAGATTCTCACCCGGTGTGGTGGTCCCCGTGGTAGTGCACGGTCCGCTCGGAGCCATCGGGCTGGTGCAGCGAGTAGACGCCCTTCACCACGTCTCCGTCGCGGTGCTCATGCTGGGACTTGATGTCACCGGTGTGGTGGTCCTCCACTTTGTATTCAAATTCGTATTTAGGATGAGTCTGTAATTCAAAAACTTTATTAATCTATTTCTCCATGTATACATCCATTTCTTAATAAACTGTGAAATACTGTGTAATTGTAAAAAGCTAGCTATAGTTACATATTTTAAGTAAGAATTTGTACGTACATGATAATCGTGGTGGCCGTGATGTCCATGGACGATCTCTGGCTTGCCATCATGTTTGTTGAAATGCTGAGATGAGTAAGCATGCCTGTGATCATATTGTGCAGCAGCAATTGCCAATATTGTCAAAAAACACAACACCTGAAAATTTTCAAAAATTGTGTTAAAAACAACAAACGAAAGTTTTCAAACACTTAAATGATACTTAATTAGAAATTAAAAAAAAAAAGATGAAATTAAGACATGTGGTTAATACCTTGAAGTACATTTTATTGTGGTTTTAAAATCTGTTAAATTTACTAAGGTTGCGTGGTAACTGATACATGTTAGAAATGAATTGCAACTTTTATAGTTATTTTCCAAGGAGAACTAACGAAAATCGGTTTCACAAAAAATAATAACTTTTTCTTTCACACAAAATAAGAACATTTATGAATAGGGTTAACAATAAGTCAGTAGGATAGTAAAGTAAAAATTTAAATTTCTTAAAATCATCTCAATTATCATAATATTATGTCAAAAATTAAATTTAATGTTTTTGTTGTAAAATACCTATAATTGAACAATTAATTCAATCTGAATAAAGTAAAATGAAAGTGCAGATTCAACCGGTTTTTAAATTTATAATAGCATTCTTGATAAATATATTAATTACTAGCGGTCCGCCCCGGCTTCGCCCGTGGTACATATTTCGCAATAAAAGGTAGTCTATGTTCTTTCTCAGGGTCTAAAGATAAAGAGAAAGTCTTATCTGTGTCAAATTTCATCAAAATCGGTCCAGTAGTTTATGCGTGAAAACCATACATACATACATACAAACCTTTCCTCTTTATATTATTATATTAATATATTAATTATTGAACTGTAATGTGTTAGTCCTATTGAGAAGAATACATCCAACTATACTTACCTATTAAAATCTTGATAAGGTAGGTACCATAAATATTATAATTCATGCCAACCCAATTTTTATTAAAAACATCGAAATTCAATAACAGAGACATGAATATGTGCATTGATTATACAACAAAATCTAAGCTTTGTTTTATAAAACCTATACTTTGCATGGATTTTTCACGTACGCAGTTACTTAGTATTAAGGTACTTATTTATCTTATTTGTAAATAAATATTTGTGTACAAAAAATTAAGCATATTTTTCAATTCACCACTGCTCCAATCGATGAAGAAGAAAGATGTGAGGAAATTGGCATGTCCTAGAATCAAAAGTTTGACTACATGTGTAATCTAGCAGCCGCTCAGAATGTGAGTGTCTGAAAGCTCTATGAGGTTTCAGGCACTCTACATTACAAGATTTAACATTCCAAGATTCTGTTCCTGTGGAGAGGGAATAAATAATAAATAAATAATTGTTTATTTTCCACCATTATTTGCTTCATACATTTAATGACCCAGGCTCCTAATATATCGAGTTATAAACTGATTTTCAGGAGCCTGTGTTCACACTGAATGGAACTATGGACACACACTGGAATGAATATAATATGTATGTGTGTGAACATCATCGTAATCATCAGCTATGGGACGTTTACAGCTGGACAAAGCCTTCAATATAGTCATATTTGTGTGATAACGATGATAATTTTAACGGTGTAAATTCATGCATGTTTGTATGGGCGTTATTAGTTCGTTATGCTAAGGTCATTTTAAGGAATAATATATGTTTCCTAACTTTTAAGTACATACATCGTAAAAATGCTAATTTTTGTTAACATAACATAATATAAAGACTACATAAATGCATTATAAAATGCAAATTATTATAAGATCAATTGATTATCGTTTTTCTGACTAAATAAATAGCTTAAATAGGTGTAACGTAAATTGAGTATCAACATGCAATATCAGTTTATTAATATTTTAACTAAGATATTTTTCTTGAGCAATATTTTAAGTGTAACATAAAATTTCTACACATGTTGCCGTTTATTCTTGTATTATCGCAAGTGAAATCAACTTTACCTTGATAATATCGCATTGTCTATCAATATATAAAACTCTGGAAGTGTACAACCATGCATTAGTTGACTACTGAACTTCCATTGAATATCAGTAAAATAGACGATAAATCGAAAATGTTTTCAAAGGTATAGCATAAAAGCCAGGGTTTCAAGACTATTGAAATTAAAAAAAAATGTTAAATAAATTAAAAATAATCATATTTTATAGGTTCTATACTTTACGACCCTATTTGCCGTGGTAGCCATGGTATCGGCGCAGTACGGATACGGCTACGGGGAAGCGCACTCATCTCAACACTTCATCAAACACGACGGACATCCTGAAGTGGTTCACGGACACCACGGTCACCATGACTACCATGTAATGTTTCTCAGAATATTTAGGTAGCATTTTTCTTCAATATTAAGCGATTGACCTATATATTTTTTTTTCTATAGACCCATCCCCATTACCATTTCGACTACAAAGTGGAAGACCACCACACCGGTGACATGAAGCATCAGCATGAGGACCGGGATGGAGATGTGGTGAAGGGCGTCTACTCGCTGCACCAGCCTGACGGCTCTGTGAGGACTGTGCACTACCACGGGGACCACCACACTGGGTGAGGACCTACTAAAATAAAAAAATCAGATAATCCTGAACACACTATTAGCCATCCCATTAATGTATTATGTGTTTTTTTGCAGTTTCCACGCGGATGTGAAATTCGGAACTCATCACATTGTCCCTCATAAACATTATTATTGAATATTGTAACAATTCTACCGAATAGCAATAAGTGTTATGTTTGTGTACGTTACTTAATAAATAAAGGCATTAACAAAGTTTGAGTTTTTCTTTCAATTTAATACTTCTTAAGATCCTTGATGTTTTAATAACCACAAACGTTATAAATGATCACTACAACATTGTCTGTTATTGTTCGAATTAAAAAAAAATACTTGGTGATATTATTACTGCTGTCCTGTCCTAACTTTAACTTTAAAATAAATATTTCATATAGTACCTATTTTCATAAGAAGTTCTTGTTCCTATACTGTTCTTCTTAATAAATTAATAAGAGTACAGTGGGATTTTGTAGTTGAATTTTGTATTCAGTTGAGTAGTAAGAAGGCACCTCAATCAACATTTAGTTAATTACTTAAATGGGAAAGCACATTTATTTTTAACAATATTTGTCAATTTACACATGGTGCGTTACAGCATCTCAGAATGAATTCATGTAACCTTGATTATTTTCAATGCGTTATCTTATTTAATTGATTTTATAATAATCAATGATAGTAAGGGAAAGCACATAAATCACGTATGTGCATAAGCTCTTATACAAATGAAATTGAAATGAAATGGACACCCAAACTATTGGACTCTTGACTCATTCATGTTCACGTGTAGCGTGTGAATAGGTGATTTAAATAAAAATTATTTTGAATGGCAACAACGCACGCTTGTTGGGCGAGAGAATATAGTAATTTGTATATTAAACTAGCGACCCTCCCCGGCTTCACACTAGTGCAACGCTGACATCTATGTCCCTACATTTGAAATATCTATGGAAATATTAATTTTAATTTTAAAAAACATGATTTACGAGCCAGATTGATCTTTATAAAATGGACAATATATTTAAGGTACATCATTTTTAAATAAGCCATTTTTTCCCGTAATATGTGAGAGTAGAGTTCCATATCCCCTAGTGGGGTATGAGGCAGATGCATTATGCATGCATCTGTTTCACTGGTCGATTTTTATTTAGGGACAAGGAGGTGATCAGCCTTCTATGTTCTGCCAGACCGAGAATTTTTTTTCGTCTAAGCATATATTTAAATGTATGCACTCATATTATCTAAGTAAGTACCCGATACATTACAGTTTGTACCGTACAGTTTGATGATACTTCTTTGCTGATAGTGTAGAAGTTCGATATAATAGTACTACTTCATACTACTGTTATTGCATTCAGCATATTGGGCGATGGAATCATTGGCGATAAAATGAAGATGATGTTGTTGATAGGAAAAAATAAAACGAAAAAGGAAATCATCAATCGGCCTGAATGGCTAGTTTTAGGAAAGGCCTATGCCCATTAGTCGACAGAAATAAGCTGACTGTAGGAAAGTTCAATGAAACGGTTTATTTTGTGAATTTTTTCTCTACATTTTATATTTTTATATGTATACCTATCAAGACAGTAAAATCCGAAAAAAAAGCGATTATTAATTGAACAAAAAAGGTAAAGGTAAAACTATATGAAGTCAATATGTCTATATTATATCAAGATAGCAAGAAATCATCTATTAGCATTTATCGTTTTGAAAAAACTTTTCTACTCGAGCTAGATCGGTTTATTATTTTTATTCCTAACTCCCGCCCTGAGACAAAGGTAAAGGTAAATGTTAAAAATATGTAATGACGATTCGGAAGTGCTTCTAAAAGAAGTCTTTGAATAAATAAATGATTGAGTTTGAGTTTTATGTTTGAGTTAGACCCTCAAGGAATAGGAGGTTCGGAATCCCTATTAACAAATACTGTGTTATCTTAGCACCTTGCTTATGATAGTGACTGGATGTATTGCCGCTTGTTTTTGCAATATTTGTATGTTGATGTTCGCGTCTAATATATCTATGTACTTATTTATACTTTTAGCAACGATTCCAGTTGCTCCTATCATTACTGGTATAATTTCTACAGAAGTATTCCATAGCCGTTAGCATTTTATTATATTTAAAGAAAAATATAGCACATAACTTTTGATCGCTTTCTCGTTCTTACACATCAAATAATACAACGATGATCAAATAATCTAGACACACTACTACATCCTAATCTGTAGATTTTGGATATAATCTATTTAAAACAACCTTAAGACAATAGCAATTGTCTTAAGGCAACACCTGGGGAACACCCCAGAATACTACGCAGAATACGTGCGTGATGCGTGATGAGTGTATAGCATAAGTAATACACCGTGGAATGTTAATACAAATCAATAAAATATTGATAACTACTTATAAATTCCCTTCTAAGTTTATTTATGGGAAGCATTGTAGTCAATTCTCAATTGATAATATATAATATAATATTCTAGAACCTTGTTATATATTATATTGTTAACTATAACGAGAAATTTCCACACACGTTGCGGTTTATACCTAAATTATTAGCAGTGAAATCAAAGTTACCTTGATTGTATCGCTTTGTCTAACGATATAAAAGTCATGAATTTTTTCCTCATGTATCAGTTATCTAGTAAAATTTCATACAAACTTTACTCTGATAACAATATTATCAATATGATTGCAAAGGTATTTTAAATTTGTATTTATTGTAGTTTATAGGGGTCAAATCAAATTTAAGTAATAAAAACGTGGAAGTTGTCCCCTATGACCCAAACTAATAATCCTTTACAATAATTTAATTCAACTCTCTGCAGGTCATTTGTTTCACAACCATGCTTGCCATGGCAGCGGCGCAGTACGGACACGGCTACGGGGAAGCGCACTCATCCCAACACTTCATCAAACACGACGGACATCCTGAAGTCGTCCACGGACACCATGGTCACCATGACTACCATGTAATGTTTCAAGTATTATTCTGCTTCATATTACTTATATACTTACTTTAAATTTCTGTATCTAACATTTTATTATGTTTATATCTAAACATTCTTTCAAATAATCCTTGTTAAATAACTGTTCTATAACTTTACAGACCCATCCTCACTATCAATTCGACTACAAAGTGGAGGACCACCACACTGGTGACATCAAGTCCCAGCATGAGGACCGCGACGGAGACGTGGTGAAGGGCGTCTACTCGCTGCACCAGCCCGACGGCTCCGAGAGGACCGTGCACTACCACGGGGACCACCACACCGGGTGAGAATCACTAAATACAAAAAAAACTAATAAAGTTCATCTTTTTTTTCTCTATGGCTTTCTCCGTCGTTATAATGTTTTAATAAACGTTTTCCTTTGCAGTTTCCACGCTGACGTGAAATTCGGAACGCATCACATCGTCCCACACAAACATCATTATTGAATTTTGTAATCATCGTACAAAATATCAATACTTGTTTTGTGTTAAAGACTGTACTATGACATTTTACTACTGTGTTATTAAATTTGTATGTTAAACCAGAAATGTGTTCTTTAGTTTCATTTAATAGTACCTATCGACATACCCCTTATTGAAAGAAAGTAAAATTAAAATATCTTATGGGAGGCCCGTGTCCCTGCAGTATGTAGGGAACATACAAAGTTAAAAATAAAATAATAATTACAATAGAAGTCTATTCATTGTAAGGGAACATAGATTTACATTTTTACACGCTTTATATTAGCTTCACCTGTATGTTTGTAACCGACTGTATGTTTGTAACCGACTTCTTTGGGCGCGATTTTGACCCACTTTAAACGGCCAGATTTCGTTCAAACTTTGTAGATTTATTGAGGACCGATGACAATACAATAATTTGATAAAATTTTCTATTTTTAGTTCGGTTTTCTATGAAAAGCGTGTTTATTAGTTTTTTTAAACTACATATTATTGTTTTTGTTATGTATGAAAAAATTGTATATCTTACAATAAATTATTTATACTTTGTGTATAAGTGAAATATAAGTCTAGTTTAATTTAATTCAATTGATTTTGGAGACATAATATTTGAATTTTCCGGGGCTTATGATATTTAGATTATATTTAATATTAAAACACACGTAAGTAATAAGATGTAACATTATTGCACATTTTAATAACTTATAAGTTTAGTTTCTTTTTATTTGGTTGTTTATTGAGACCATTATAGGAAGATTATAGGTATGTTATTTTAACCATATATTTCCGTATCGCACCTTCTTTTTCAATATTATATTAAGAAGAAAATGAAGAAAATAGCTATAATCAAATCATTGACTAATACAAAAAATGAACCAAAAAGATCAAGTTATGTGAACTGTGCACTATTTTATGCAGATATACTACTTTAAATATAATATAGATATATGCTATAGAATTTACTGGCATTACTTTTGATATAAAATTATTCTACCTATAGTTAAAATCATTTTAGTTTACCTAACAGCACAAAATATGGAAAACTTGTACACCTTTATTTTGCCTGTAAAAACCGCTGTCAACTGATACTGAACTATTAATGAAAGAAGAAAAGTGTAGAGCGCAGTTTATACTATCATCATTCCTATTCAGTTTGTAAATAATCTTTTATCTTGGTCAAATGTTGGAGAAAGGTCAAGAAAACAAGAAGAAACTTCAAAATATGACTTTTTGCTTAGGCATTTCAGATGGAATATGTTCTTGTCCTTATCGAGTGCGTGTGTTGGAAGAGTATCAGCGATAGCGTTTTAAATACCAAATTGTCAAAAGAGTCTCCGGCAGAAAGAAGGGGTCTTCATAAGGATGCGTGTGAAATCATTTGAATAAAATTGTGATCATTAAAATTTTAACAAAATATTATCTCTTTTATTTGCTTGCCTTTTCGATTGTTTTCTTTTACATAATATCAGATAAACTGGTCAGAGTTAGAGATGACTCGAACAAAAAAATGCAAGTTATTATGAATATCACTTAAAAATATACATAGTTACATATAATAATTGAAAGCGCACTACTTTATTATTATAACTCAAAATGACATGACACTAGAAAATTATAATATGTATATCCATACTAATATTATAAATGCGAAAGTAACTCTGTCTGTCTGTCTGTTACTCAATCACGCCTAAACTACTGAACCAATTTGCATGAAATTTGGTATTGAGATATTTTGATACCCGAGAAAGGACATAGGCTACCTTTTATTGCGAAATATGTACCACGGGCGAAGCCGGGGCGGACCTCTAGTATATAATAAAGATAACAATATTTCTACGTTTATAACTAACTCCTTGCCGTCGAGCA
Organism: Colias behrii; assembly: GCA_029959065.1. Taxonomy (NCBI): domain Eukaryota; kingdom Metazoa; phylum Arthropoda; class Insecta; order Lepidoptera; family Pieridae; genus Colias; species Colias behrii. The sequence continues at coordinate 4,623,737 of JARWMC010000006.1, read as the reverse complement.
AAAAGAGAGCGATGAATGTAGCTGCTGATCATTACCAGAAATAGAGCGCACCTATTATTTTTAATATTATATAAGTAGTTATACAAAATTATAAAATAATGTAATTGTTAAAATTACATTCTTTTTAATGTAATATACTTACAGTGTGGAAATTTTCGATGTGTCCTGGAGGGAAAGTACTTGAAATACTGTAGATAGCAAATTTTACTGAAAGGAAACATTCCTTTATTTTTAAAAAGCAATAGAACTGCATTCATATTCAGATATTCGAAAATTCACTTGCATCGATCGGAAATCGAACTAACTAAAAACTAAATTTGTTATAATATTATAGTACCTACGTACGTTTTTAGGCATTTAAATTATCGAGCGACTATGAAATTAACACATAATAACGTTAATATTACATAAATTCAAGTATTTTATTCATGTGCTGTATACTTAAAGTGATTAAATTACTCATTATAATCGACATAAAGCGATGCAAAATGTAAGAAGGCTTTAAATGTCACTTGGTTATACAAAATATGCATCACAAAGAATCAGTTTTGTAAGATGTTCTAACAAAATCCTAGATAATAGAGATTACAAATATAAATTAAGTATATGAGCCTTATTAAAATATATAATTAATTACCGAAGCGTCCACATGAAATTTCAGATCTTATACGATATAGACATTTTCTTGAGTAATAGGTAAGTATCTGAAGTGTAGCAGAAAATTTGTACACATGTTGCGGTTTATACTTAAATTATTAAGAGTGAAATCAACGTTACCTTGATTATATCGCTTTGTCTATCGATATAAAAGTCGTGAAAATAATTCTCATGCATCAGTTCAATAGTTACCTTTAATACAAAGGAGTACTAGAATATTATAATTCTTAACAAAATGTACACAAAGGTAAATTATTTTAGTTTTTTCTTTTTCTATACAAAAAAAATTTTGGAAAAAAAATAGTAATAATTATTATTTTCATATCTATTAGGTGTTATGTTTCACAACCCTGCTCGCCGTGGCAGCGGCGCAGTACGGACACGGCTACGGGGAAGCGCACTCATCCCAACACTTCATCAAACACGACGGACATCCTGAAGTGGTCCATGGACACCACGGTCACCATGACTACCATGTAATATATTTTATTTTGTTTTATTCGTAACTCACTGTAACACTTAATTCACATTAAGTTATTATCTGAGCATCTTTTCAAAAAATCCTACAAGATTGTCTCTGAAATAGACGCTCATTTTTGTTTTTTAACTAAACAGACCCATCCTCACTACGAGTTCGACTACAAAGTGGAGGATCATCACACTGGTGACATGAAGCATCAGCATGAGGACCGCAATGGAGACGTGGTGAAGGGCGTGTACTCCCTGCGCCAGCCCGACGGCTCCGAGAGGACCGTGCACTACCATGGCGACCACCACACCGGGTATGAGTCACAAGCAATCATGGACGTATAAAAAAAGACGGACGGTATATCGCCTAAACATTGAGTGAAGCCTAGTAATGGCGGCGAAACATCCATGTGTGTGTGCCCTGTTGCCATGGCAACAGCTGTCCTGATGACAATGGCGGCTGTATTTTTTCTATAAATTTTGCCGTAATAATTTTGTCATTAAAACATAAAAGAAATAACTTGCTTCCCTGTGGAATGTAATCCCTTGTGTTTTGTTATTTAAATTTGTACTGTTGCGACACCATTTAACCACGCAAGACGGCATTTTAAATATTTTTTGTGAAACAGTGACGCAGTTAATCAGTCGGTAGTTCACGACGTAATGGCGGCCGACTAGCTTACTATGGTGAGAGTGTGTGCGTGTTTATTGTCTTTACACGATCGCTAGCTTACTATGGTGGCTTCACGTTGTTTGTTCGTAATACGGCGTCCGTCTTTTTTTATACGTCCATGCAAGCAATTATATTTTTTTCTGTGGGCGTTGAGTAGTAACATATTCCCGTAGAAGATCGGCGTAGAATAGTAGTATGTTAATGCTTCTGTGTTTCGTACGATAAGTAGGAGAACTAGCGGTTCACATCATATTTCTCAACCTTCCTTGTTACTTTCTCTATTCTCGTCATCAATCCTTTGGGAATACCTCACCGTATAAAAGCAATTCATTTCCATTGCCGCTTTCAATAATGTTTTGAAAAGATTGGCCTCTGTACTAAAATAATCTGGTGATTGCTTTATGTTCAATTTATAAGTACGCTTGGAATTAATTCGGTTTACAACTATAATCTCACTTTATAAATTTTGTTTTTGTTTCAGTTTTCACGCTGACGTGAAATTCGGAACCCACCATATTGTTCCCCATCATCATCATCATCATTATTGAATTGAATGTTTGACCCAAGCTATCTGTTAAATCTTACGACGTGTTTTGTTGGTTGTTTTTATGTTAACGTGTATGAAAAATGAATAAAATAAATGAATTTTATAATAGAACTATGCTGTTTATTTTTGCATCCATTGTATCAAAAAGCTACATTTTTTAATGATATCGACGTGGCTCTTTCAAGGAAAAGAGCCAAAAAAGAGCTTATCGTGTTCCCTCACGAGCAAGGAAACAAGCTGAAGGAATACATCGTCTAGTTAAATTTCCTGTTCATATCTTAAACTATCAAATAAAAATTACAAAGGACTTTACAAATTACGAAGACATTTTGAACCTTTTTTGGGAATAGTTTTATTTCTCTTATATAATAACAATATAGGTAATTTTCACAGGCATGCTTGTAGTTTTAAGAGATTTTTGGTGTGTCTCCGAAGTCAATAGGTCGGAACACTACGAATAAAAAAAAATATACCTTGGTCTGTATCTGCTCCTTTTTTATATTTGGTTAAAACACTATAATATCTTAATTAACACCACACAAATGAAAATAAAATAGATAAACAACATATGGCAACTTAGTTAGATTGTAAGATGTTACTATTTCTGCTTTTTCGATATACATAAATACATCGCAGTTCCATCTCTACGAGTTTGGACAAAATATTAGCGTTGAAGTATGCTAAACTCCCAATAAAAATCATCACCTTCTTGATATTTTTTTTAAATCAAAACACATCTTCTCGGCTTAAATAGATGTGTTACGAAAACAATTATAAATTAATTATCCAGTAACCACCAAATTAATTGAGCACAATATTTAATTCAGCAAATTCCGTATGAATTGCATAATTTAATGTTTATATATTATAATAATTGTTTCAGCGAATATTTTTACTTCATAATTATATAATAAGGAATTAATTGTTTAATATTACTCCACAATACGAAACAGCGAAAATACTTTTTGAAATTTCCTGTAAAATATAAAATTTCCCGTTTGTTGTTTCCATCAGGCGTTATTATATTGATGTTTAATTATATGTACGGATACAAAAATATTAAATTATTGGTATTTTCTAAACTAAATCACTTTCTTAGTAACTCGTTACTTCTATATAGAAACTTTTCTTGAGAAATACTCTACCTAATGGTGAAAACTGAAGTTGTTTAGAAGAATGATTTAGAAAGACACATATAGAGGAGGACTTTACATTTTTTAAATACATATGTAATAATTTTAATATTATGTTATCTATTTAAATAGAAACATATATTGATTGTTATTAACAAGACGAGAAATACATTCACCGCGGCTAAGCTTAGATCAACTGCATACGAGAAGTATGAAATATAATATGAATTTATTTTATTTACTTTCATAGCATATTGTATTGATATTGTATATTGTATTGATTTCATCTGTGGAATAGGGCATCAAATGCGACGAATCGATATTTATCAAAAAAGGGCTGTATACTTGACTAGCTGCGCTTCGCGGTTTCACCAGCGTGGTTCCGCTCCTGTTGGCTTTAGCGTAATGATATAATATAGCCTTCCTCGATAAATGGGCTATTTAACAACGAAATAATTTTTCAAATCGTACACGTTATTCCTGAGATTACCGCGCTCAAATAAATAAACAAACTCTTCAGCTTTATAATATTAGTATAGATAAATTATTTAAATGCTCGTTACTTTTAAAATATTGGTATATAGGTACCTCTATTAGCATATTTACTTTACTAATATCCTTTATTTACTCATGCAGTAAAATCGATGTACACACCAAAAAAGGTAGGTAATATACATTAACTTATAACAAAAGTAATAAAAAATACAGTTAAAATGCTTAAAATTGCTTTATGGAATAATTAATAATAATTCAATCATTGCCGTTCCAATGTGGTCAGTTTCCTCATTGCCTGAATTTGAAAATTTACAACAATATTAAATTTTAACTCGCTGATCAGTAAGCCACTATTTCTAGTTATGTGAAAGTCAAAAAATAAAAACTAGAACATAGTTAATATGGTCCTCCTTAATGACACTCATTTATGAGGTGTTCGGGGATCAGATAATGATGAAAAAGTTTATATAAAATTTGATATTTTTATTAGATTTGTACAGGTTTAGCATAACAAGAAATACTATAACAATGTTGCACTTATTCACAAATTTGATGATGCAGCATCTGTTTTTGATTAGTAATGATGATGGTGAGGGACGATGTGATGAGTTCCGAATTTCACATCCGCATGGAAACTGCAAAGAAAAAATAATTTTAATTAATTCTTCATAAATAGATAAAATACTTAACTCTTATTTAGAAAGATTGAAATGAGGAAGATTAATTGCATAGCAGAAATAAATAATATAAATTACCCGGTGTGATGGTCCCCGTGGTAGTGCACGGTCCTCTCGGAGCCGTCGGGCTGGTGCAGCGAGTAGACACCCTTCACCACGTCTCTGTCGCGGTCCTCATGCTGGGACTTGATGTCACCGGTGTGGTGGTCCTCTACTTTGTAGTCGAATTGGTAGTGGGGATGGGTCTACGGAAAAAATGATATAAGTCGTCGAATAATATTTGACTAAACTATATGAGGATGTTCTAAGAAACATTACATGGTAGTCATGGTGACCGTGGTGTCCGTGAACCACTTCAGGATGTCCGTCGTGTTTGATGAAGTGTTGGGATGAGTGCGCTTCCCCGTAGCCGTGTCCGTACTGCGCCGCTGCCATGGCGAGCAGGGTTGTGAAGCAGATGGCCTAAAATTAAGTTCAAAATACCACTTATTATACAGAATTAATACTTTGTAAACAATAAAAACTATTGTATCTTTTAATACAAATTTCTATAAATTTGAACTTATGTAACAGTGTTACCTTGATAAACATTTTGCTAAAATAAAATATTATTTTTGGATACGTTAATATTTTGAAGTTTGGTTGTTAACTGATACATGTTAACAATGTGCATGTCTTTTATATCGATAGACAATGCGATACAATCAAGGTAACATTGATTTCGCTACTAATTATTTGTTAGCCAGAATATGTAGAAATTTGAATTACAAAAGCTTATGAAAAATGTTATACTTTTAGTAAATAATAATTAAGCATAATATCGTTGATAAGATATTAAGCGCGTAACGCTTAGTTTTGTAATTAGAATTGCTGAAAGATGTTTGTTCTGATACAATGGTTATTTCATGTCTTTTGCAGGAACCTTATACAAACTTGTTTGATGTGGTTGATCTGTCTTACTGTAAGGATAAATAAATAAATAATAAAAAAATAAAAATAGTTTATTTAATACCAATACATTGACATATTTTAACATAATTTAAACTCGACGATCGCCTCAACTAGGTATAAGAGCTATTACGCACTGTCGACTAGTCGCTGGCGACTCAGTCTCTCGGCGACCAAAACAGAGAAACTAGGGCCAGGAAACCAAGCCGAGCGACAGTATTATAAGTACATTCGTGCAGAATCCGGTCCCTACAAGAGTCGCTACGACAGTTGCTTGCAGTGTGAACGCTCCCATTTGAAGCCGTGCTTCTATTGGTCGCCGGCGACCGCCAGTCGCCTGTGCGTCGCCACAACGCGGCGAGTCGCCGAGTCGCCTGAACGACTGACGACTAAGTGCGCAAGCCCCTATTTAAACTATAGTAAGTCACAGTCGCCGGCGACTGAGTCGCCAGCGACTGGTCGACAGTGCGTAATAGCTCTTAACCTGTGCTAGAGACGACCGACGTCTTCCACACAAGACATACATAACGAATCAAGATTTTTATTTTCAATGCTTCATAACATACATTCTATGATATAATACTGATTATAAAATTTTAGTCCTTTTACCGATTATTTGTAACAGGACCAGGACATATGCATTTTATCCATTTCACTGATTATTGCTATTTAGATGAACAATTTTTGTACGCCATCAGATCGATACATTTTATTAAGTCCATCGGCAATACAATTATTTAAAACATCATATTCCATATTCACGCGAGTTTTCATATAACCATAACTATTAATTGCCAATAAAGCTATACGTATTATTTAATAAATCATATCAATGTAAAATCAATAAAATTTCTCTCACCTTGGTTAGATAGTCTATTGGTAAACTGAAAACAGTATATTGAACATAATATATAAGACACGCATAGTTAGCTATCACGTATCAGACAGTTTCTGAAATCAGTAATAGAAACAACCAAATATGTATTCCAAGGTATTTTTATTATTCAAATTTTGTTTATATGCACACGCAAAACGGATCACATCAAGTTTTGGGTTTCAGTTTAATCGGGCGTGAGAACCCTTATCCAAATTATATGACTTTTATATAGTATTGTTATATACTATAAGAAATAAGAAAAAGATGAGCATGTGCTACATATCCATCTAGTTTTATTTTTATTTAAGTTTTAATTTGTTTCTAGGTCATCTGTTTCACAACACTGCTCGCCGTGGCAGCGGCGCAGTATGGACACGGCTACGGGGAAGCGCACTCATCCCAACACTTCATCAAACACGACGGACATCCTGAAGTGGTTCACGGACACCACGGTCACCATGACTACCATGTAATGTTTCTTAGAACATCCTCATATAGTTTAGTCAAATATTATTCGATGACTTATATCATTTTTTCCATAGACCCATCCCCACTACCAATTCGACTACAAAGTAGAGGACCACCACACTGGTGACATAAAGTCCCAGCATGAGGACCGCGACGGAGACGTGGTGAAGGGCGTCTACTCGCTGCACCAGCCCGACGGCTCCGAGAGAACCGTGCACTACCACGGCGACCACCACACCGCGACCGGGTGAGAAAAAATGCCTAGTTACATAATTTATCCAAGCTGTTCTTAATGTATATTTTGATGATGCCTTATCCGATAATCAATGAAGTTTTCCCTTGACTGATAACAAATTCAATTGCTTTTCGAGTAGTAGTACCACAAAGTACAGGATTCATATATTCATTTATCGTATACAGTAAAATACGATTTTTTTCTGGTCATTTTTCATTTTATCATACATTTACTTCTACTGAATTATATATTTTTAATTTGCAGATTCCACGCCGATGTGAAATTCGGAACTCATCATCATCATTAATTCACTACAATACGTGTCATAATTAGATTGTTTAAACAAAAAGCTTTATACGAATAAAATGTTGTAATTACATCAGAATTTTTATTTATTTTGTCTTAAGAAACATACCTAAATAGAATTTAATATTCTACGTACATAAGAAATGAATACATTATTACTTAATGATCAAATTGTAGATCGAATTCATATTATGTGTCCAATATTATTTTCCAAAAATATTTTATATCTGGATGCTTATTATGATATCAAAATAATATTATCTACAGAAATAACATTTTACCATGCTGAATTATTTTCTCCTATAATAAAAATTTAAGAGTTATTATTGTATAATGTTGTAGGTATAGTTTTATTTGATAGCATAAAATTTTTATATTATTATACATTTTGCATGCCTGTACGAAAATTGTGCTGAAGGAGGAATATGAGTCTTTCTTAAATACAGAGAATGAGGGATAATATAATACATAATTAAAGAAAATTACACACTCTACCATGCATTTGATACACAAACGCATTAAATATTTTATTTACTCTTTTGATTCTATCAAATTTTGACCACTGGGCGGACCACTAGTAAAGTTTCGTCTTGATATTGATATTGTTTCTATGATAACAAATAATATAAAGTTTTGCATAAATAGAGTTCGAACAACTTACTTGTGCATATTTTTAATGTAGTTATGTTGTACCATGAACAAAAATTAATTGTATAAATAAATAATATTATAAATAATGATAATAATAATTAATTAATGACTCTTGGAAAAATCTAAACTATATTTTAAAGCTGAAGAGATTGTTTGTTTGTTTATTTGAATGCGGTAATCTCAGGAACTACTGATCCGATTTGAAAAATTATATTGGTGTTATAGATAGCCCATTTATCGAGAAAGGCTATATTATAATATCATCCCGCTAAGACAAATAGGAGCGGAGCATTGCGGGTAAAACCGCGGGGCACAACTAGTAATTTACAAAACACAGTATGCAATATTAACATTTTAATGACATCAATAATTCAAAAATGTACAACAAATAGTTAAAACAAAGTATAAAAATACAAGATCACAGTGTGGCTTAAATTAATTCATATCACAGTTAATAATGGCCGTGGTGTTTTGGGGCGACGTGGTGGGTGCCGTATTTGACATCAGCGTGGAAACTGTAACAAAAATATCCGTTATTAATATTGTCTGAAAAATTTTGTTATAGAATAATATAGGTATTGGAATAAATCGAGATATGGTTACGCGGGATTAGTACGATTACATATAAAATATAGTCGGTTGAGTGAAAGCATTTTTATAGAGTGTATCTTTACCATAAACCGTTTGTAATAGACGCACAAGCCAACGACGACGACCAATGTACTAATGACAATAAATGAAAACTTCATTCAAATTAGATTAACAAATTAGGATACTCAAATGCCTTATGTACTTTGCTTTATAGATATTTGTTAGAGATAATTTGGTATGAAAAATATTTTTATTTAGCTGGAACTGCAACAAAAACAGGTTAAAATCTAAGCATTAAAGTTTGTCTATCAACAATAGGCATCGCAAAAAAGTTCCAGTAACGGCATTGTGGTTTGACCACTGACTCCAATGATACGCTGAATTATTTTAAATCAACAAATTCAATTTAATCTCAACAAAAACTAATTGACTGATTTTTTTTAGCTTTTTAGGTGAAAATCATTTAAGTAGATTAATAATACAAGCCGCATATCAAAGCAGGTTGATCGAAATATGGTTACTGGCTCTGCTGTATCGTGGTGATTTGAAAACTCAGAACTATAAAATCAATTGTTTAGTTCCTAATACGTTTAGTATTAAATATTCAGTTCATTGAATTAAATTATATAGACAATTTACCCGGTGTGTTTATCTCCATGGTAGTGTACTACTCGTTCAGAGCCGTCGGGCTGGTGCAGCGAGTAGACGCCCTTCACCACGTCTCCGTCGCGAACCTCATGCTGGGACTTGATGTCACCGGTATGGTGGTCTTCTACTTTGTAGTCGAACGCATATTTGGGATACGCCTGAAAATACAAAAAGAAAATTTTTCAACAATTGTAGGTTTATCATATCAGGAGCCTAGGTATATAAAAACCGAATATTGATAGAAATAAATAAAATAAATTTAAAAAGGAAATAAATCGTTTCTTTATATACATATTTTGGTCTTCGCTTTTTTCGCTATTGTTCATTATAGTTATAATATTATGCTCTATTGTTTTTATATTGTTCTTATTTATATTAGGATTATGGTTGATTTTCTTTCTGAAAAAATATTCTTAACAATATGAACTCATTTTCTGTAAGAATACCATTACTAAGGCTCTAGACCTTGACCGAATAAATGAAAGTTTTAATAACAACCATGCAACTTACATGATAATCAACAGCATCATATCCATGCCCATGCCCATGCTGATCATGCCCATGCTGATCATGCCCCTTCACATGCACAACTTCAGCAGGACCGTCGTGTCTTGAGATATGTTGGGAGGAGTACGCAGGCGCGTGATGCTCGTAGCACACGGCAACTGCCACCAGAGTAGCGATGCAAACCACCTAAATAAAGATGTATGTAATAATGTGTTCTAACATTCACTTTAAGGCGGGTTTCCTAAATATACTAATGGTAAGATGGTGTTCACTTTTGGGCGGATTTTATGGGATGCCGTACTGTCCAGTATTATGCCCATCTTTTAAAATCACTGATAATGAATAAAATATTTTTGAAAAAATGCACAAAATATTGTAAATTCTATTTTTGATATCACAGTGGTGTGTTAAAATATTTCGAATTAAATAAGTTTAAATTAATCGTCTATTCACACTATTTCACTTTATATTCTTATTTATTTTTTTCGCACCTTTGAAAACATTTTCCTTCTAAATAATTTACTATTATCAAAGTCAACAATGAACTGATATAGACGAGATAAAATTCACGTCTTTTATATTCATAGTAACAAGGTATCTAACCAAGGTAATATTGATTTCACTATAATATTGACAACTATAAAAGGTACTTGAAGTTGAAACATAACTAATTTGCACGCTGCCTTGACTCCACTGATAAAAAATAAGTAGTACATCTCCAAACTACATTCGTTAAACAACAGCGAAACTTTTTTATGAATTCCAGCAGTATTTAGAATTAAACAGAAGGTTGGTATTAAAAGTAAAGTTCCGTATGGTGCGTACAATTGACAACATGAATTTCACTAATCTATTTTCGTAATAGATAAGTAGGGCCTTTTTTTGTTAGTTTCAGCAGGAATTGAACAGGACCCTTTGTTTCGACACAATATGTTTTTAACGTATGCAAATAGTCTATTCTGCTTATTTTTAATAAGAAGTAAAAAGCTTTCAAAGCAGCTCCATTTCTCCGGAAATGGGTTTATTTCAAACATTTGTCAAATAAAATTGAATTGTACAATCATACAATAGGTGTTATAATTTATAATTTCTCAAGCATTCCTTTTCATAACGCTCTCTAATAATGAATATAACTAAATTAATCAAAGTTCTTTATAATAATCTGTTACTATTTCCGACAATGTTACGGTACAAATTAGGTAATAATTTGGTCAATGAATCGACTCGGAGGTATTTGGAGCGAAATGACAATGACATGGTTCAATTTTAGTACAACAAAGGTGCATAATGACTGCCAAAAACTTTTTCGTTCGGTATGGAATTATAATTTTTGGTGTCTATTAATAGAATGATTATGGTATGTAAGTAAAGCGCAATATAATTAAGAAAAAATTATAAAAACAACCTATAACATCGTGAATTGAATATTATATTTTTATCAAATGCTAGTTTAATCTAGAAAAGCTTGGATTAGGATAAAAAGTTGAGCATATAAAAGCCCCTTGATGTTAATATAAACAAACTTTATGCAAACAATTTATGGAAATATCATCTTCTTCTGTTTTTAATAAAAAAAATGCATTTATTACACCATAAATGTGTTTTATTGGCTTCATATCGTAGAATCTGGATCTAAAATATTTTAGTAGATATTTAAATACTTTTTAAAAGTCCTGATATCTGAAAAATATAAATAAACTTTCTACAATTTTAATTCTTGGCTTAATATATTGTTACAATTTTTTGCCTTATCTTTAGAAATTACACGTTAAAATATTATGTTATCTCCTTAATTTACTAACCTCAAATAGTAATTTCATTATGTAAAGCAGATAGTTTCTAAATAAATTCTGCACACTTACATAGCTTCTTACTTGACGTAAAGGCTTCTTCTTATTCTAAAATCGACTTACTCTTACATTAAATTTAGATAGAAAACTGTATCTGAATTTATTCTGAATACTAATGTGCACGGGATGCCTAGACAAATAATGAGGACTTTTAATTCTAACTGTTAACTTACCTATTTGATTAAAATAATAATATAATATTATTTAAAATATGTATTAGGTATACTTACCTAATACAATATGTTTTAAATAATGTCTGTCTGTATGTCCAATATTCGTTAATAGGTACTCCTATTAGAATATATAGAATTAGTTACGAGTTAGTCATAGTGAAAAAAAGCTCGTTTTAACTAAAAAAGCACTGCATTTAAATTATTATTATTATTTACTTGTTAGCATATAAGTCATGTATGTACTCATAAGTAGGTAATATACTGTAAGGCTACCGTGCAAAAAGGCACATTATGATACCTATTTATAAACAATACCATTTTATTATGTTTCGTTAAAACAAACCGTAATAATGTTATTAAAATAATTAGACTATAAAAATCATTGTTACTTTCTTGGTTATCACTTTTATTATGATGAAAAATATTTAATACGTAATACATTTAAATACAATAAATATTTTTTTTACCGCTTTAGCTTATTTTCTATCGCAGTTAAGCCAGCCAACCAAAAATTTTAATTTTTTGAAAGGGAATATGTAATATGTATTAAACTCAACAATTTATTATTTTCCTGTTACATACAATTTATTTCATATAACTGATGATTGATTTGCTTCTGCTCTCATAATTTACATTGTTACATATTATTGTATATTTTGCTCTGTTTTTAATGATGCGTAATTTTTCGCATTGTATTGTTACCTAATAACTTCCTGTATTGCATGGGATTACCGATAATAACATGTTTCTTGCATATGGAGATGAAGATATTACTAGTTTATTCAACTTTTCCGTATAGATAAAGGATATTCCTAACCACACTAAGTTGGTAACACATAATAACAATAACTCTAAGAAAATTTAAAAGCTTACCCTCGCTATCACTGTAGGTATTGATCTCTTATAGCTGTATTTTAAATTTTAATCAAAGTTCTTTATTTTGATAAATACTTAACAAAAATACAGCCATGTCATTACAACACTCAACATAACCACAACTCAAGTATTTAACTTTTGATTTCTTCTGTTAAAATAATTAAAAAAAACACGATAAGAAGATTTTGAAGTTGTGAATTCATCCAATATAAATATAAAAAAATGTTTTTCTGTTTTATATCACTGTAGATGTAAAATAAAAATATATCGATTTTCATATCGTTACAATTAAGTTAATGTCATTTGAAAGTAAATGATCAGCTTAATAAAAATAATGTCCACCTAAGGGTTAATTTTCAGAATATCCGGTCGGAATCGGACGAGGTTCCATCGCATCGGTTACGTAAATTACGTCATGTAAGGCTGCGCGTGCGCCGAGTTACAATTTCGACGCCCCAAGCACTCAGATTGATTCAATTCTCTCTCGTAACGTCTCCACTATATATTGAGGTTTAAGCCTATGCTAATTCATCAGTTTCACTGCCGAGGTCTTAGAAGAAGGTTCAATATGTTCACTAAAGTAGGTTCCCAAATAATGCCTTATAAGTATTTGCGATTTAGCTTTTTAGAATAAATACATTTAAACATAATTACAATTTACAGATTTTAATCTTAACTTCCGTCTTGGCGGCATGCACTGCAGAGGAACACGTTTACAAATATAGACCAGTTCATCGTGAAGAAATTAAGGAATACAGATATCCGCAACATTTAAGCCGTGATCCAGCTCCTATTCACGAGGAAGAGTCTCAACATTCATCAGAGAGTCACAGCCAAGTGCACCACCCCTTGTCTTCCCAAAGCATTGTTCACTACCCAGCAGTGAAGGAGGAACAACAATCCCGGGAAGTTTACGAATACGCTGAAGAACCTGCTTACAAGCATTACTACCAGGGCCATGAGCCTTCCCACGTTCAGGAGGCCCATGTGCAAAATGTGCATGTAGCCAAATATCCCGTTCACCATGAAGTTCCCACGCATGTGCCTCAGCATGAAGTGAAATACGTGCATGTTCCCGTCCACCAATACCAACATTCGCAGGAGTCAGCACACGAAACACCCGTCTACCAACACTCCGACGTTCATTCTCACGATGAGCCTATCGACTATTATGTAAGTTAGCGCGAACTGATTCTAATCGTTATTTCGTTTACGGATGTCCGCCTCTCATTTAAACACTTTCCATTCATTTCATTCGTATCACACTTCATTATTAATTCCAATTGAGATTATCTTCCGCACTAGAATAGTTATGTTCGACGTGTTAAGGTTCCGTTATGTTTGCAGGCTTACCCTAAGTACCAATACGAGTACAAAGTAGAGGACCCTCACACCGGAGACAACAAGTTCCAGCATGAGGTTCGTGATGGAGACAGCGTGAAGGGAGTATACTCCCTCCAGGAAGCTGATGGCTCCGTGAGGACTGTGGAATACACCTCTGATAAACACCATGGGTAAGAACCATTCTAAGTAACTTCTTATTTTACTTGATTTTTATTTAAAGTTTTTCTATATAAATGTAAGTTACTGCTTTCTTAAACGAAATTGAATTATTGATTCGGCTAGCTACGAGTAGAAAGAGAAATTAGATGTCAGATCGTTCACACTTCAAAATATTTTGCTGAATCATGTTTTTAGATTTTTTCCGCGTGCGTTCAAGTGATATGAAATATTATTTTAAATGTTGAATAATGTGATTAGATCTAATGATGTTATATAAACGAATTAGTATCTTGAGGATTGATAGAAATTGGAATGTTAGAGAAGTCATAATTTCAACTTTCTTTACTTGTTTCATGGGAACTATACAAAATGAAATTATTCCATACCCTTAAACATGCAATTAATTATCTTAGCTTGTAGCGATAAGGTTTAACTTTCTAAACAATAAATTGTATAATGTATTTCAGATTCAACGCCGTTGTTAAGCATTCTGCCCCCGGCCAACACGTACATATTGAGAGTCATCACCAGAACTAGAAAATCATATTAGGATAATAAGACTGCCTTGTACCTATTATTTAATTGTTGTTTGTTGTTACATGTGTAAATTAATGTTAAATTATAAAGCAAATTATTTTTAAAACTTTTACTTTTATTTTCGGCTACATTCTTGTCCACTATATGCAGCTCCCGCGGCTTCACTCGCATGGTACCAGGATAAAAAGTAGCCTCTATACTAATTTTTTAACTACTGCATAGTTACCAAACTTTATATAGATCCGAAAAAACGGTGTAAACTAATGCATTCTAAAATGTTCTTCTTGTCTTATCGGTAATTTTCCTGATTTACCAATTGCCTAATGTCTAGTATCAAAATTTTAATTTTTAAAATACACTTGGTCAAAAACATCTAAAGTGACCGTAACTTCATAATTTTATTACATATATTATATTATGTAGAGCAAACCACAGTTCTACATATACGTAGATATTAATATTAGTCTGGTTGTGTTAGGAGCAGTTCCGTTTTCTGAGCATTCCGGTGATAAGTTTTGATAGATTGTATTTTTTATATATTACATAATACATCTATAGAGAAACAAGTATTGAAGTCAACACATCTAAAATAGTTTGTTAACCATTGTATCGAAGTTATCATTGAATTTTTGGCGTAGGTATGCGAAATAATGGCACCATTTTGTGTTTATTTATTTTTCACTTAACTATTCAGATGATACTACATTAATTAATATTTTTGTGTGTTGTCAGCGATAAATATTGAAGTTGAAATTGGATTGTTAGTTAATAATTATTAAGTTCAACATAGGTTCATCATTTTGACGAGCTTACCATTAAATTACAAGCAAAACAATTGTATAATATACACGTAAACAATTCATATCAGCGAAAAACCATAATTAAATTATTCTTTCAATTATATAAAGTCTTCACAATTCTTATTCATATTAGAAATAAATTAATATTTCATTTATAAATCGAATTGCATCGATACCAAAGTTTTTTCCTCACAAACTCCTACATTGTAAGATGCAAACTACATAAATCCGTTAAAAATTACATAATCCAATTGGAATAAATCACAAACACACGACATACGTGTTCTCCGACGCATTATACGCAAAACAATTATGCTGGGCATTATGCGTATTTTCACAAATTAATTTAAAAGAATGCAGTGAAAGGAGAAGACGCGGAAGGCGATACAGTCCAATGAGGTTAATGTACACGAGACCGTATTTTATACCTATGAATGAAACGATTGGACGCATTTTACATTGTCTTTAATCTCTATGCTAAATTCGTGGTTATGTGGTTCTTAGCTGAAGCTGTGAGCGTGAACGTTTAATTGCTTATTTTGGTCGTAAACTCTATTTTATTGCATATCATATTAAAAGTAATTTCATGTATTTTGTGGTTATCTGTGGAATTATTACGTGATAATTTTGATATAGTTTGAGTAGAAATTACTGTTTGGTCATATAATTTGGTATGCAATCTATTTAAATGCACTTTTAGTTTTTATTGGTGTTAATTGCAGTAGGTACTCAACAACGCAACGAATACAGAACTTGATTATGATATTTGTGTTAGAAATTACACATTATAATTAAACATTGTTTATTTGAAAATTAATCTAAATAGAAATGGTTTTGAAAGCATATCTCAATTATTGAATTGCTTTTATGAAAGTTTAAATGACCTATAAAAGGCTCTCAAATTCAAGAGTGGTGCGATGCTGCATATTTATAAAAATGTAAAAAAAAACAAAAGAATATGTTTTATGAGGACTAGATTTATTATCCATGTTGTTCATTACAGAATTCTTATAACTAGCGTCTTAAATGTAAGTAAATCTTAGGTTAATGATGGTATTGAGCATACTGAGGAGCTTCGATATGCCTGGATGGATGGGAGTGCTCTACTTGAGCATTAAATCTGTGAAGAAGAAAAATATAATATTAAAGTTGTATAAAATTGAGTTAGGTACCTACTATGACAAAATTATGTAATATGCTTCTTGCGTCTACACAGAAGAAAAAAAAAATAAAATAAAGGAAGTTTTGCAATTATAGCTCTTTTCTCTTAAATTGTTAAGCCTTTAAGTGAGAAGATGTTTAAGGAAAATTATTTACATCATTAGATACGTTAGGAACATCTACAAGACTCATCAATCAAGTTTCTACACTTCAGCGAGACATTATCGACTCATAGAATGTCGAAGTCGTAACCTTTACTATATTATTAATTTATAAGAACATACCCATTGTGAGCATCAGCATTATAATGCACGGTGCGGACAGATCCGTCAGCTTCATGCAAGCTGTATGAGCCAGTCACGCGGTCTCCATCGCGGCTCTCGTGCTGGGACTTGATGTCACCGGTGTGGGGGTCGTTGACACCGTATTCGAACTCGTATTTGGGATAAGACTGGAAGAATTAGAAAGTTTATAGTAGATAAATAGGGATACTAAAGGATTAATAGATAGTCAGAAAAATGATGAATAGTGTCGTATGTAACAAATTTTAACATAAGGACTATGTACTTGACTCTTATATTAGATATTTAGATTCAAATATCAATGATACTTTTAAATTATTAATTCAGTATATTCAAAGAAGTTCACTATAAATTTTTGCTATGCACCAAGTACAGTGAAAATACGCTACAAAATTATAAGTAGAATACAGCTTACGTAGTATTCCTGGTGTCCTTGGGCATATTGTTGGTTATAATGACCTGAAGCATGTTGAAGGGTCAGAGCTGGTGCAGCGTATTGACGAACAGGGATAGCTTGATGGGCACTTGAGATAGCTTGTGTGTAGAGAGGGGCAGCGTGAGAAATGACAGGGGCAGCGTGAGAAATGACAGATGTGGCATGAGAAGCGACAGGAGCAGCATGAGAAATGACAGGAGCAGCATGAGAGATGATGGGAGCAGCGTGTGAAACGATAGGCGCAGAATGAGAGATGGAAGAACCTACATGAGAGATGACGGGAGAACCATGAGAGTAAGCAGATTGGTATACAGGAGCAGATTGGGCGTATACAGGAGCAGATTGAGCGTATACAGGAGCAGATTGTGCGTATATAGGAGCAGATTGCGCGTATACAGGAGCAGATTGGGCGTATACAGGAGCAGATTGAGCGAATACAGGAGCTTGGGATATGATAGGAGAAGCATGAGAAATAACTGGTGAGTAAGAAATAGAAGGAGCAGCTTGGATGTAAGATGCGGCTTGTCTAATAGGCGCTGCGTGTTGTAAAGTTAATGATTGATGAGCGATAGGAGCAGCTTGGTAGACAGGAGCGTGTACGGCAATCGGCTGGACATTGTAACCGTGTTGGTTTTGAGCAATGCCATGGCGAATTACTGATTGGGAAGAAGTTGCTTGGCCGTACGGATAGTGATCCTGTGCGCTAACTGCTATGAATGCAGCCGCGATAATGAACACCTGAAACATTATAATAAATAAGAATGTGTAATTGTTAATGTTAAAATATAAATTTTTGAATAATTACTATAATTCAATATTTCAATAAAATATAACATAAAATACAATTTGGCTACTTACTTTCGATATCATGATTTTACTCTTGAAGGTATGTGTATTGAAATCGAAGTGATACTGGTTCCAAAAATTACACTCGTTTTATATTATTCAAAGTCCTTATTACGGTCAAAAGTTACGTATTCTTTTCAAAATGTAGGGTAAAATAACAAGTTTCAATTTTGAGATCGCCAGTAATAGTGGTAGTGAATGTATTTTACGAACGACGGGTCATTAAAAAAGAAAACGAGACACTTTATATGAAAAAAATATATTTAACACTGAGCATTACACCGGAGTCCACACCCAGCACCCCGCAGGCATTATCTAACGTTTCATAAAATGTATAACGAAATGAAATGAAAGCTTAAAACTACAAGAAAGTATAATACAATAGTCAAGACTCAAATGGAGCGTAATGACTTGGGCCACCGTCCCTGAGATACACCTTATGAAACGCTATGCCTCAAGCGTTTGTTGTACCGTTACCAAGCGTTCATATACATCGTGAGCTTATCCTAAGTGAGAGAGAAGCTAGAGAGAAGATGTCGTTTAGCCGTGGAGGCCGTGGAGGAGGCCGCCGTGTGCTGGGGCGAGCGCGACGGGCGCGTGCGCGACGGCCACCGCGGGCGCGGGGTGCGCTGCGTGGCCCTGTCTGCTTACTACCGCGTTGAATCTATGGATATAACAACCCCATTACTAAAAACCAAATCCATATATCTTTGATTTGATACGATAAGGAATAAGATGCACGATATAAAATTTGAATTACATATTTTATATTATACAGATTCAGATCTTGTCCTACTAATATTATAAATGCAAAAGTTTGTCAGGATGGATGTATATTTGTTACTCTTTCATGAAATACCTGGCGGGAAAACTAGTCTAATATAAATTTTGGAGTATATCTTTTGATATAATTTAATCAACTTTTGATTAAAGTAAGAGGAGATAGTGAAAAAGTCTTTGAGTATCATAAAATGTAGGGCATTAAAAAAGTTACAATATGATAAACTGTATTGGAGAAATTCAGGTATAATCATGCCTACAGCATACCCTAACATTGCATATATTTATTAGTAAGGCCTACATACCAAAAGTCATATAATGCGAATAAACAAGTTCTTAAGAACGTGTACTCTTGAATAGCGTTAAAGCTATAAAACAAGATGAAGCCCAATTATCAACGATAAAATAGCATTCAAAATCTCACTAGAAATGTAATTGTAAGTTTCAGTTAAATTTAGCGATAATAATTGAAAAGACTTTTATGATAAGATTAGATTGGATAAAAAAATCTAACGATCCTACAATTTTGAAATTTTAAAATGTTATCATGAAATACTAGCAACTTCAAATATTATGTAAATATTGTTTACGATAAGAAAAATAGTAATTACTTTGGTAACATGTATGTACATTATGCAAATTAAATTATTTACTTTTTTATTTATTCGTTTTGCATCATTTTCATTCAGAATATCATCAGACGATCTTTTGAGATGACCTGCCATAGTCTTTCAGTCCGAATTATCAAACTTACTTGAAGTACTGTCAGTTCCTAAGTAAAATTAATTTTAACACTAAGGCCGGTTGCAGAGCTTCACCGACCGTCAGTGCGTACCATCGGTCCTGACGATACGCATCAACAATGTGTATGACTAAACAATAATATGACACTAATACGTATGACAATACGCGTGCGTATGGTCGGTCTAGCTATGAACGGTTTTATGAACGACTGACGTACGCACTGATGGTCGGTCAAGCTCTGCAACCGGCCTAAGGCAACGAAACATACCCATTATGGTCGTCAGCGGAGTAGTTGACAGTACGGACGGTACCATCAGGCTCAACTAGTTGGTACTGGCCCTTGACGACATCACCATCACGCGCTTCCCATTGGCTCTTGTGGTCACCAGTGTGGCCGTCGGCGACACCGTAATTGAATTGGTAGCGGGGGTGGGACTAGAGAAGAGAATATTAGGGATGGTTACAAGAAGATGGTTGTGTTTGTATCAAAGTTTTGAAAACAATTACTTTTAAGAGGACTATCCTGACAACTCTTAAAAATGCAGATTATTTTTGTTGTTATTTCACCTGTCATTAACATCACTACCTATCTTTTATTAAGTACTAGCGACCCGCCCCGGCTTCGCACGGGTGCAATGCTGATAATACACTACAGAAAAACTGTGAACGTTGTAAATAAAAACATAGCGGCCCGCTCCGGCTTCGCACGGGTATAAAATATATTATAGCCGGGCGGCCGACCGGTACCGCCGCAAACGCTACGTCCCGCAATTTTTAAATCTGTAATATCTTCGAAAATATTCACTTAAATCATACGGTGTAAAGGGCCATATAGATCAATATTAAATGAAAAATGTATTCAAGGTATTTAATTGGTTAAGGATTGATGCTGTATTGGTTAAAATCGCTTCGAAAATTAGCCATTATTTGTCGTAAAAAGTAAATGACAAAAAAAGTTATTGTGGGTTATCCATAAGAGATAGACATATACCATCGCGGACTTTTCTGTAGACCTTTTCAATGTGTATAATACTTAGTACATTATTTTGATAAAACTCGTAGGGTTCAGCCTGCGTTTGCAATGGAAGCGGAAAAAATGTAATTTTTTACGACATCACATTAGAAATCTCAAAAATAACAGTACTTCTCCACTATTTAATGGGTGTTATTATACAAATAAACCTTCCTCTTGAATCACTCTATCTATTAAAAAAAACCGCATCAAAATCCGTTGCGTAGTTTCAAAGATTTAAGCGTGCAAAGGGACATAGGGACATAGGGACATAGGGACATAGGGACAGAGAAAGCGACTTTGTTTTATACTATGTAGTGATAATTACAAAGTCTTTACTTATCAAGCAGACGTTTTCAACAGTGATATATTAAAGGAAAAATAATTATACTAACATATACTTCAACAGGGGCAACGGCGTGCGCGACGGGCGCGTGGTAAACCGGCGCCGCATGCGCCACGACCGCGCCGTGACCTGTAACACACCTTTAGCTTTGATTGCAATTAACAGTTAGACATAGGTTAATAGAGATAGAGTGATAAGATATAAAGGTTAATCAGAATACGATATTTTTTAATTTTGTAGAGCTTTTTTTGAGTTGTAGTCACAAAACTGGAATTTGGATGCATGGAATTGCTTTCTTCGTCTTTTACGAGATTAAGGACCAGTTTCACAGCTTCCTTTTATTGTTTCTTTAGTTTATCTAAAAAGTATCAAATTGGCTATTGGCAACATTATCAGAAAGCCGTGAAACCAGCACTAAGTATTTAAGATAATTTCAAAAATGACCCAGCAACTTTTCACAATTTCACTTTATAAGTTAATCATCACTCAATACGTTAAGTTCAAATTTTACAATCCACTTATCAATTTGCCATATTCCTTTGATTTACCTAGACCGTATCCTCCATATCCACCATAGCCTCCATAGCTGATCGCTGGAGCAGCGACGGCTGGAGCCGGGTGACCAAGCACGATGCTCTGTGAGGAAATAGCTCCGTGGCTGGCGAGCAAGCCACCCCGGGCGACGGCGAGCACAGCGCACGCTACTATCGTCTGAAATTATTAGAAAAAGACCATTTAGGCATATAATTGCTGTATATGGCTAAAAATTTAATGATTATTAGATATTGCAATTTGTTATGTGATTAGGATATTAAAACTGATGTAACGTTCGAATTACGATAGGTGAAATAAGAATTGAGTAATCATAATTGGCTTGATAACAGAATTAGGGTTATATTATGACCCCAAAGAAAACACTTTAGATCTACATTAATGTCAATAAAGTTCACAAAATTAGGGTTTGGTAGAATTATGGTAACTGTTTTAGTTTTGACAAATGATAAAACATATTGAGGTCATTAATCAAATTAACACAATTTCAATGTTAATGATGACAAACTTAATCAATACAAATTTAGAATTGTTTTTTTAGGAAATACAGAACTTTTCAAATCCACCCTTAGTTATTTACCTTAGCGAACATTTTGTGGTTTTATCCTAGGGTCCTAAGATACGTTTGTTTACTAAGCTCTAGGGCTTGATATGTGTCTAAATGTAAGATATCTGGCGCTTATATAGTGCCTAGAACTATGTCCTATAGGTACGGACCTTAGATATTGCCGGCGGTATCGGAGACACAAGTGCGAGTTAGGCGCTGGCTTTGAAACAGGATCGTTATCTGAGGAGGATAAGATATGTATTTTATTTTATTCGATATTGTAATATTTGAAAGAAGAATGAGCATT
The DNA here is from genome assembly GCA_029959065.1 of Colias behrii. Taxonomy (NCBI): domain Eukaryota; kingdom Metazoa; phylum Arthropoda; class Insecta; order Lepidoptera; family Pieridae; genus Colias; species Colias behrii. Next base: position 4,601,084 of record JARWMC010000006.1, on the reverse strand, counting down.
TGATTATCAATATATTCAGCTTTTGAAGACTCTCAGATAGATGCGTCACTCGATATCTACCTCAGAACGATATAGTAAGGGCGCAGCGAACAAAACCTCCCAAACTCATCAACCATAATATTATGTTATCAGTCGAGCCAAATAAATTTACATAGCACACGAGGGCATAGTCACTTAAAAACGACACACATAGAATTTAGGTGTGATAGTGAAAATTGATATTGGATAATATATATAATTTTAAATTTTGTTGGCATAATTAAATCAGGAATTATTGACGCTATCACTTTTTAGTACCGCTACCTGTGTCTTTTAATACCTTACTTCTATTATTACCTAATCCTTAACTATTCTTTATAAAGTTTGAATATATTCTAGCTTTGTGCAGCATAGTAAAATATATATTTATTTTCCAAAAAGTCTAAAAAAATCCTCTTTCACACATAATATAAATTAATTGCACGAAATATTGATTTAAAAATTATATTCTTATCCACACTATGTCTAACACACAACATATTCGAGATAAGAATTGGTTTAAAGCTGTCAAATACCTTTAAACATACACGCGTTTGTAGAATTTTGAATAAATTAAACATATGAATGTTTATCGAGTTCTAGTTTTTGTAACTATTGTTTTAATGCAGTTCTAAATTGGCACATTTATCGTGTATGCTGAAATTGATTATTTTATCGATATGAGATAAAAGTTTTAATCACTACATAGTATAAAACAAAGTCGCTTTCTCTGTCCCTATGTCCCTATGTCCCTATATCCCTATATCCCTTTGTTCGCTTAAATCTTTGTAACTACGCAACGGATTTTGATGCGGTTTTTTTTAAAAGATAGAGTGATTCAAGAGGAAGGTTTATATGTATAATAACATCCATTAAGTACTGTTATTTTTGAGGTTTCTAATGTGATGTCGTAAATAATTACATTTTTTCCGCTTACATTGCAAACGCAGGCTGAACCCTACGAGTTTTATCAAAATAATGTACCAAGTATTGTACAAATTGAAAAGGTCTACAGAAAAGTCCGCGATGGTATATGTCTATCTCTTATGGATAACCCACAATAACTTTTTTTTGTCATTTACTTTTTACGACAAATAATGGTTAATTTTCGAAGCGATTTTAACCAATACAGCATTAATCCTTAACCAATTAGATACCTTGAATACATTCTTCATTTAATATAGATCTATATGGCCCTTTACACCGTATGATTTAAGTGAAAATTTTCGAAGATATTACAGATTTAAAAATTGCGGGACGTAGCGTTTGCTAATGACTAATGATTATTATCTATATATCATCAAATGATCATCTTGTACTCCTATAATTAAAAAAAAAAACATTGCTAATTAACACTCTTCTATAATATCATATGTTATCATTAGCATACAATAGCTACTCAGCAAATGCCAAGGCTTTAGAAGATGGAAGTTTGAATGAATCTAATAAATAATGTACAAAGAAATAATATTTTTCTCGCCCCGTTTTACCAAATATTTTTAAACTTTTTTCAGAAAATTAGATAAAGCACATTTAAAATAAAAATTATCAAGCTCAATTATTCAAGACTTCATCTAGAAGCACTTTTGAAACGTCATAACATATTTTTACCATTTACCACCGATTAAGGAGAATAACCGGCAAGAAACCCCATAGTTGCTCTTTTTAAATCGTGTAAATATTACAATTTCTAACAACATACAAATAAAAAAGGACAGGTCCGTAAATTCTATGACAAAAACGAGGAAAGGGAATTGATAGTGTCATAAAATCATAGGACAATAAAGGTCAAATTATGTCATCTATTCATGAAGAATTTGTAAAATATTTACGATACGTTTCTGTTAAAATAATGGGCGAGTATGAAATATTTCATAAAATAGTGTTCCGTTTTATTTGTAGTCCGTGTATTTCTGAATTTTATAGAATTAAGATAAAAAAAATGGAACGTCAAAATCTACTCCGAAATAAGTGTCTAACTACGAAATTGATAAATTAAATTGCGTTCCTAAAAATTGCCCGAAACGTGATTTGAAATCAAAGTGACTTTCTATATGTTGAATTAAAATAGACTCAATTACTATTTTAGTCTTGTAATACGATCAAATTAGAAATTCAACTGCATCTTGGTTCTATCTTTATTCACTGCATATTTATTTATTTATTTATTTATAACACTTCATTGTACAAAACAATATAGGAAATGTGGTACAAATTAGTGAGGTACAAAAATTTTGCACAATAGGCGGCCTTATTGCTACACAGCAATCTCTGCCAGGCAACCTGGTAGGAAAGGAAATGTGAGAAGAATAAGGATAGCGCAAAAAAGAAATAAAAGAAAGAATATATTTAAAAAATGCCTACATACTACATAAACTACATATACTGTACATAGATACCACATAGTTATATAAATATACTTGTATTATATACTACACAAACTACAATATATATATATATATATATATATATATATATATATATATATATATATATATATATATATAACAATATATACAAAAATTATAATTATACATAAATTATTACTAATGCAACTATTGCATAATGTGCATGTTAAAAAGACTAATCGATGTGTTTTATATGTGTAACTCTTCCTGAAAATAAATTGTTTTTTTTAACGGGATTTGCTTAAAAACGAAATAAATAATAAATATTACCTATCTTGTTAAAAAAAACCTAACACTGACATCGACGTAATCATAAATGTACTTTGTAATTGGCGTAGGTATAAATAAATACATATAAATAAATTAATTTGCATGCTGATTCATTGGTGAGATTTATCTCAATGATAATTTCATAGTTATGGACTAGTCCTCATGCTCATAGACTGTTAATAAGTTCGAAAGTACGAAACGCGTCACTCATAACGTAATTTCTCCTCCCACTAGCGCACGATGCAGTCTCCTTATTAACGATTTTTATAAGATTTACATTCAATAGCTTAGTAAATCTCGCTAAGAAATGACAGAGCAAACGAAGAACGTTTTAAGACAATAGGAGTGTTATTATCATTGTGAATTAAAATAAAATTACGAAAATAAATGTTTAATCTAATATTCACCCTTATTCCTCATATACTACCTTACAATACACAATATATAAACTACATTGCTTTATAAAAATAAGTTGCATATTTCACCAGTCTATATTTAGATGATGTGTTTTGATAATAATTGATCAATATTAAAAATATTGTTGAAGGTTAGAAGTCAAAGGTCAATCTGTGACTCATCCATTGATGTTACTGACCAAGATTAACATCATGATTATTTAATTAAAATCAAGTTAAACTGGTTATGTTAATTTAAGGTCACGTTTAAATTTCATGTTAATTTTAACCAAATTTATTAAGATTAAATTAAATTAAATTTGAATTTGAATGTATAAATTGAAACTTTCCGTAGTATCCTAATTCAAACAAATTAATTGATGATTAAGCTCATTACGCAAAAGCTTTATATAATTGAAATCCAGTATAATTACTAATCACTAGTACTAGAAAGCCGGACAAAATTGAGGCCATACAAAATGAAACAAACACAAATATGAACATGAGATATTATGTATAGATGTAGATTAACGGGGCTAATTGGTTTAATTATTATTTCAAATTAATCTGTAGCTTCAACAAATATGTTTTGATATTGTAAAAACTATTAATTAGACATAATTAAAACCATAACCGAGTCTAAACATTGTATTTGTAATGCAAAATTCATAGCATGTTATGAAATCTGCATTACTTATCCGTAATTGCCACAGTTAATCATTACATATTATGAAAAGATGTCAATTCGATCTTGGAACCGGTTATGCGTAAAACTGACCGCATTCGAAAGTGTTACGTGCAAAACAGGTGCTTTCAGCAAACGGGAGGAAATTAAAACTGATTTAAATTGTCGTTGTCGCATTGCAACACTTCTCTACGCCACATGGACCATGAAAGTTTCAACTGCTATGCCATCAGTAAGTGGCAGTTGGCAATATTGCTGTGGCCTTGATCGACATTTTTTACCGGTCTGTTCTATATTTGATGTTATTAATTGACCTATAGTTCTTATTCTGTACAAAAGTATTTTAAAAAGGTAAAAAAAAAAACTGTTGCATTTTATAACAGTAGATTTTACAATAGTTCTTTAGAATCGTCTAATATCATCGGTTTAGAAGCTACAACTTGTCTATTAGAAATGAAACTCTTCCCAATATCAACAGCATTCCAACAACCATATACATATGTTAGGTCATTAGTTCATTTGAAATGTATAAGTTGAACCAGATGGCCAACAATGGGATCGTTGTACCAAGGTGAGAGAGTGTTGTATCGAGTGTGTCAGCGGATTGCGACAATGGTAGTGGTGTCATGGGCGCGCCCACAAGTGAATGTCCTAGTACATACGTTACTTGAATAAAACATTAATCTATGAATTCGTGGGATATTGTGTCCAATTTGGCGCGCGCTTGGTCAAGATACAAAAAGAGATAATGTCATTTTTATCGTTGGCAGGGTTGCCATTTATATTTTGTAGTAGTTTATTATAAACATAATAATAAAAATATTAGAAACTATCTAAATTCCAATATAACAGAAATATATATCAGAAAGACTTCTCCCAATATAAGGATACTGGATAGCTATTACACACTAATTTTTGTCCTGTTATAATTAATTTTTTAATTATGTAAAGCCAAAGGAAAGGGAATTTTATAAATTACCTTCAGTGTCCTTGTAAATCAAAACCAGTTTAACACTCCCGCTTGATCCAGTTTCATTACTTTCACTATCATTGTGAGATGGCTTGCACAAGCGTATATTAACTGCTGTCAAAAATAATTACTCAGTAACAAAACAATCGCCTGATTAATTACGATATTTATTTTTACACCACTTAGATCGGCGTCAAAACTACTTTCTAACTTTGATGAATTTATACATTTATTTTTTATCCTTCATGTTGCACTGGGTGCGTTCTGATTTTGTTTCTAGACCTTTTGGGATTACGTTTTTAGATTATTTTCAATTACAATGTATGTAATCCTACATAGAAAGATGTAAATTGATTAAAATCTATGCTACTTGAAACCGCAAACACGTATAGGTAGGTATTGCGGTTTTAAATTCGCAACAAATAGATTGTGTTTAAACGCCTGACAAATGTAATTTGAGAATTTAGCATGCTGAAGCTCAACTATTACGCAATATAAAAAATCTTGATGTTACTTATACCTAATTATATATTTGAGGTTCCTCACATAGGTTCATAAAAATAAAAACAGCAAACCAATAAGTAAATCTTTATTATAATATTTAAAGACTTTCTTCTGTACACTTTAAATTAATCTTAGTACTTATGATCCATTGAAATTATATTAAAAATATTTACTAATAAATATAAATATTGAAAATGAAAGGTTTAAGATAAAGTCATCCTTAAATTAAATAATGAGACATTCTCTCAACCATTCACGCACACAGCTATAAACAAGTCAACAAACACTTATTCTAATTTGTATCCATTGTTCTAAATATCAAATATGTCTAAAATATTTATAATTGGCTTCTTTTTAACTACCTTCTTTACTACTTCCTTTTGAGTGCCAGTTGGTCTAGGCGGTTTTTGGTATCGGTCATCTTCGAAATCATCATCATAGGAAGAATAAGGTGCTCTATGATCAAAATCTTCATCTGATTCTGGTGGATAATCATCTACGACTCTTTGTGGTTTTTTGAGTTTTCTTTTGGGAACTAATACATAATCGTCTAGATTTTCTGGATCAAAAGGTTCTAGATGCTTATGTGGTTTGTACTTCTTTTTTGGACGGGGAGGAATGTAGTCTGAATAACTACTTTCTGGTACGTCACGAGGTACATCGCGCACACTGGAATATCCATACTTTGGCGGTGGCTCATTATATTCATCAGGTCTAAATGGCTTAAAACTATCTGGTTTATAACTGTTTACGTATTTTTCAGCATCTATGGATGACGCTTCGGGTTTGTATTTATCATGTTCATATCTAGAATCAGTAAGAGAAGGATACTTTTGTTTTCTAAAGTCTGAGTCTGCGATGTTACCATAATAATTAGATACTGGCTTATGCTTCTTTCTACAATTTGGATCATAATTATATCCCATATGACTATGAGCAGGAGCATCGAAACTATCTTCATGAGGATATTTAATATCTATACTATGAGTTAATTCGCTTGGCTCTAAATCTGAAGGATATTTAGGTCGTTTAACAAATGAGTAATCTTTAAAAAGTGATTCATATGGATGTCTTTTTCTTTTCCTGTCACTACTTTTGTAAGATGATTCTGAATCTGCTTCCTCAGAAAAATCATAATAACGATCGTAATCTCTGAGTGCTTTGTCTTCCATGTACTCTGGGTTGTTATTGTTGTTCATTTGTTCATCTTGTGCTTCGTTTTGGTTGCCGTTATTATTTACTATTGCTGTAAATCCTGTATTGGGACCCGCGGAATAATCTACAGTTCTCATAGAACCATCTGGTTCTATCACACTGTAGTGACCTGAAGGCAAATAGTATTTCATAAGTATCGAGTACATTGTTAGAAGTTAAAAAATAATTTACTATATCGTTAAGCTTTCATTTGAAATTACATGAATAAAAAGTTTCAAGTTTTTTTATAATATGATTATATAATACTATTGTAATAGTCATTTACCTTTAACAGTGTCACCTTCCTTCTCTTCCCATACAGCCTTTACGTCTCCGGTTCGTATATCAGAGACTCCATATCCAAATGAATAGCTTGGATGACCCTGAAACGAGAAGAAATTGATTAATGTCATTTTCAATTTATAATTACATGTTTCTATTATGTCAACGTTCTTGATAAAAAACAGAATGCGTAGAGTAATAACATCGCGTGAGGTGGCCTAGTATTTACGTAGTGACAATGTGTTGCATGCTTACTGACTGTTTAATATTCGGAATATTCAATGAATCATTTAATTGTTTCCATAAAATTGGAATTTCAACTTTTATTATTAAGTTACATGTGAGAGTAGGAGTGTCACTTTGTCTAATGCTAGCAGACGTATCACGCTTTCATCTCTCAGTACTGTTACACTTGACGAAATATCTAAATGTGAACTACTTATACTGCATCCTGATTACCCAAACTTATTTAATGTTAGTCAGTACATAGTAGGACTAGATCGTATTCTATGTTTGCAAATATGGCTAAGGTTAGAATAGACTTAAGGGTTAATCATTGTTTTTACTTTTAAATGTGTACTTTAAAGTCAGTATGTCGTCACTGATCGTGTATAATTACAGTTAGAATTAGATTGAAAAACGAGTTCTTATGTTTGTAAACACGACTCGTTTAAATGTCACTAGCCCGCGGCCATCTCAAGTTCAAGATGAGCCGGCGCGTGCGCATCGCGATTTAATGTCAATGACAGCAGACCGTTGACTTTCAATTTCATGCCTTTTTTCTATTTGTAAGCGTGAAATATGCAATAACGGCAATATTATGCAATGGAACAGTTTTGATAAATTGCCTTCTCTATTCATTGGTAAGATTCTAAGTAAAAACTTGTCTATACTCTGTTAATTACTTTGTTTGAATAAACATTTTTCTGATCATGCAACTCTTTCACTTCAAAGTTTTGCACTATATTTAAATGTATGATCTAGTTTATTGAATTAATTATATCTTCATAGAAACCGAGGCACAATTACTAAAGAGAAAAGTGGGTGAACAACACCAATACTGGTTGATAAAGTTACGACATCAAGTCACTTTCGATAGGCATTTATAGTGCGACATATTACGCAGCCTTATTTCAATATTTTATCAATCCTTATTGATTTTAAGTACCAATTCTTGTGAAATATTTGTTCTTAACCTTTCCCTGTACTTTTGTGTTTCCTTACAAAGAGAGATTAATTGTGAATTCAATTATGAGATGATAATTGTATCGATTTAAAATTATTTTAAATACCGCTTATATGATTGCTATACAACGTTAATGCAATACTTTTTAATTATTCTTCTTATTCTGTAAGTTTTCAATTTCGCCACGACGAAAAAAATTACTTATTATAAATTTCAACGAAAAGATTTATATTCTGTTTTGATATTCGTAAATATTATACAAAGCATGTGTATTTTTTATACTTCTCATAATATTTCTTTTCTAGCCAGCACTTAATGAAAAGTTACTTAAGAGTTTTACTCTTGGAAAATTATCCTTAGTATATAGACCGCATCGAAAAATAAACAATTTTTCTTTCCATGGTTATTTTTAGATGTTATGACTGAATAGAAATAAAATTATTTTACTTTCAATAACAGTGATCATCATAAGGATGTTATTTGTTGCGGTATGCTCATAGAACCATGACTACAAATACTACAATGTAATGCTTAATTGTTACTTTCTTCGTACTTTTTGTGGCTAGTAAATAAACATTAACACTTGTAGATAATATGTTCCTATTCTAACTGATGTTTATTGAAATGAAATAATGAATTTAAAATACGTCGTTATAACAAATTAGTTGTTAAGATTAGTATTTAATTTTCTTCAACGATAATATGATATTTATTTTTAAAATATACGATTTAAATAATTGAAAAAGTATTAACTTTTGACATTTTACTCACTAATTCATCTTGTTCTTGAGCTGTACTATCGTCTAAACCGTATTCTTGACACACACATAGCAGTACATTACAAAGAAGTACCTGAAAATATTATAGGAATAAAAATGATTATTTTTCCGAAACAAATATCGACCAATAGAATTGCACCATTCGACGTCACGTGGTACAACCTACATGGTATTATACTGATAATTTTTTGAAAATTTTCTCTGGTCGTTGACGTCAAACTGACAGGTTGAATTCAATTGTGAAATTATTGGCCGACATTTGGGACGGAAAAATAATCCCCCGAATACCACACGAGCTTCAAAATTATCTGGCATTTCCCTCAAGGTTCCCTGCAAACAAATAAAGTCAAGTTTTTCAGGAAAAATCACTCGCGCTTCGCGCTCGTGATTTTTTAACCTTGACTAAAAACTTGACTCCTTCATTTGTTTGCAACGAACCTATCGGAAAATACCCGATAATTTTGAACTTGTGGTATTATAAGTGATTATATCTAACATCAAACAAAATTTAAACAATAAAAAAAATCAATCCAATAGCTACAATAATTCGTTACATTTTAAAGAATACAAAGATTATTGGATATATTTAAATAATCGACTTTAGATACTTTTAATAAGAAATTAATAATAACAACGAAATGATAAATAAAAATTACATATTAACTTAGTACAAACTTCTCAATTTATTACTACAATTATGAAAATAAATCTTTTTACTCACCAAGATGTTATGTAGCTTAGCCATAATCACAATCTCACTATATCATTCACTTGTATTGTATGCAACATTCACTGTCACTGAGATAATTTTATTTATTCCTTCGCGAAAACCAATATAAACCTGTCCATATCCAAAGTAGAATGTGAAGATGGCCAATGATGACCACCACCCACCTATTTATAAATACACACATGTGTACACCTCGGGTTATGCGTACATACGCACACATTGACACGGAATGTTAGAGGGTGCTGGTAATCACTTTATTGTCTTAGGAATACCACAATGCTAGCACCCCGGTAGGAAGCTTAGTGTTTCTTATCTGTTGAGATAATTAGTATGTAGGAAATGGTACTTTCGTATGTCAGAATATAACAATTCCGCAATTAAATGTATTTTATTTTTAGGTTACCCAAAAAAATACGTTTATTATATCTGCATAATTTAAATCACTACATAGTATAAAACAAAGTCGCTTTCCCTGTCCCTATGTCCCTATGTCCCTATGTCCCTTTGTACGCTTAAATCTTTGAAACTACGCAACGGATTTTGATGCGGTTTTTTTTAATAGATAGAGTGATTCAAGAGGAAGGTTTATATGTATAATAACATCCATTAAATAGTGGAGAAGTACTGTTATTTTTGAGGTTTCTAATGTGATGTCGTAAAAAATTACATTTTTTCCGCTTATATTGCAAACGCAGGCTGAACCCTACGAGTTTTATCAAAATAATGTACTAAGTATTATACACATTGAAAAGGTCTACAGAAAAGTCCGCGATGGTATATGTCTATCTCTTATGGATAACCCACAATAACATTTTTTTGTCATTTACTTTTTACGACAAATAATAGCTAATTTTCGAAGCGATTTTCACCAATACAGCATTAATCCTTAACCAATTAAATACCTTGAATACATTGTTCATTTAATATAGATCTATATGGCCCTTTACACCGTATGATTTAAGTGAATATTTTCGAAGATATTACAGATTTAAAAATTGCGGGACGTAGCGTTTGCGGCGGTACCGGCCGGCCGCCCGGGTATATATTTTATACCCGTGCAAAGCCGGAGCGGGCCGCTATGTTTTTATATACAACGTTCACAGTTTTTCTGTAGTGTATTTAGTATCAGAATTGCACCCGTGCGAAGCCGGGGCGGGTCGCTAGTAATTTATAAATTAAAAATCATGTAGTATTAAAGAAATAAGAAATACATATAAGGCTAAACTAGCTCCATGTATCGACAGCTGTTGTAAACCTCCGAAAAAGAACATGTGGATTTGTTTACAATTCTTTAATATAATGTAGTAACTAGTCAGTTTATAAAAAAGAATAACATAAACAAAAAAAAAAGACGGGTTGCACTCCGGGAGTGCCGGCAGAAGTGAAAACTTGATTATTAACGTTCAGCATTTTGGAATGGTATCCGTCTTACGCATGGAATATAAGTCCGTCCGCTTTTTCGATCAGGCCACGTGTCCTGATGCGAGTTTAAGATTTTGTACCCAACGCCGCTAAAGAAGTTTTCACTTCAAAAACGCATTCGTCATTGTTAACACGTGTTCAACTAGCTTGACATTCGAATTAATACAGTAATTAAAATATTTCAGTGTAGTATTACATGTGTATTGCGACAGACCAATTATGAACATAACTTAACGCATATGTATGTATGAATGCAAATGTATGAAAGCGAACGCTATTCGAGATAAACATATGCAATATGTAGCAATTCGCGATGAAAATAGAAAGAATTCATAGAGATTTCATTGTAAGATTTCATATATATACCGTAGGTACTTAATTTTTAAGATAATCAAAATATCAATATTGAATTATTATTAGTAAATTTTAAATACCTTTCGAAAAATTTTCCATATTCAGCGTGACTCGGTCGATAAAACTAGATTAATTCTTATGACGGATAAGATGTCAGATTGGAGTTTCCCCATTGAGATAATATTAATATGGAGACGATACCGCCTACATCACTTATGTTCCGCTCAACATACGCCATCTGGCGTAATTGCACTCAGTCGCTTGCTCGCTCATTGGCGCGAACGTCACGCTCATTTTTTATTTGTTTTAAAGTGAAACGCATCAAATATGCCTACGTGAGTGTTACGATATTGCACAAATAATACAAATAATACGGAAAAGTGCAAAGGAAATAACTTTTCATCAGTAAGTAACTAGATAATAATTTTTAAAACTTAGTTAGAGCAAAATTTTTGGCGGGCGACATTTTGCGTCATTTGTCATAGATTAAAAATTTAAGATATATGACATTGGGCATGAAATAAGTGTTGTTAGTAATATTTGCTGGCGCATATTTTTATAGTATAAAATAATAATTTTACATATTTAGAAAAGCATAGACTGGTTGTTAATTGAAAAAAGGTGAAATCATGAAATATGAAAATCAATTACTTAATCACCAATTTTTTTTTTGTTAATTGATTTTAATCAAGTTTTTAACTGATATTGTATAAGCTACTGACTTGAACGTATAATTGAATTATTATTTATTTATCTGCACTAATATTATAAAGAAGAAAACTTTGTTTGTTTGTTTGATTGTAATGAATAGGCTCATAAACTACTGGACCGATTTTGATGAAATTTGGCACAGACAATCTTTAGACCCTGAGAAAGAACATAGGCTACTTTTTATTGCGAAATATGTACCACGGGCGAAGCCGGGGCGGACCGCTAGTTCAGAGATAAGTAATTAATATTTTTTCTATTCAAGGTTTCCATGTCTGGGCCGTGAAGAAAGGGAAAAATGGGTAAAATTTGTCCAAAACAACCGCAGTGAAGAAACCTGGTTACCATCCGATAGAACTTGCGTCTGTTCATTGCATTTTCGCGATGAGGATAAATATACCACAAAAGCGGGAAGGCGTTTTCTAAAGAAGTCTGCTGTTCCTTGTATTGATGTTAGTAATAATAATAAAATTTTACGGATTTGTATAACAAATAAAATATTATTTTAGCCATCACTAACATTATTATTATTATATTTATTTTAGCCGAAGGTGTGCTACAATAGTACTGGAACAATACAAGCAATTTCTGAGCCGGGAACATGTTCTGAGGATGATGAACTAAATAAACACAATTTTTACACGGCTTTTATTTTTTTCTAAAAAATGCTCAATTTGTAAGGAATGAAACTTCCCATAGCCCTGACTGAACCTAAAACCCGAAAAAAATTAAATTATTCCATATGACGTCACTATTTACATCATCCTATATTATATGCCAGATATTGTTAGCCCCGCGTAGTAAAGTCAGTTTATACCTAAAATAAATATTAAGTAAGTACAAAGAAAATTTCAAGTCAACGTGCATGTAAGGAGTGGCACCCAATAAAATAGACAGAATGAAACAAAGTGTCGCCTCTATAGCGGTGAGTCAGTGACATCGCATAATCTATGACTGTCTAGCCGTCATTCGCGCGCCCCGCGCCGCCGCGCTTGGCGCACAGATTTTGTTCGTGGTGTCTGCTCCATATTTATGTATCTCAATGAGTTTCCCGCCAATTGTATCTTATATAGGCAAAGGCGCGAAAGTATACAGCCAGAAAGTAAAAAAAAAATATTGAATTAAATAAAGTAAATCTAAAAAATGATTTTGCTCGATAATAATATGATTAATGAAAAAAAAAATAAAACCAAATAATTACATTATGAGTTAATTTCCAATTTTTGAAAAAAAAATAGGGTCAACATGAAGGGTAAAAAGCAATTATAAATATTATACAAACTTGCTGTATTATTATTAACCATTAAAACCATTTTCCTATAATTACCTTAATCATAAAAAGGGTATGTAAGTATTGTATATGTATGATATTATTATATTTCCTTGGAAAAGCTGCCAAACGAATAAATCAGATCAGATACAGTTTTCTTCTCTTAAATAAATCTGGCGTGATTGAAATAAAATATAAATCTTGGTTATAATTTACGAAATTTTTGGTAGATTAGTACTTTTGATGCTATTTTCCATTTTATCCGTTATTTGAAAAAAATCTTATTCTCAATAGTCCTCTAGTAGAAGTACCTACTTTTGGAAGGTATTAGCTATTATGTGAAAAATATAAATTTGAGTACCTATTAGGGTAGGTATTGTAATTTAAAATAATCATTTTTATAAATAGGTAAAAAATGTATTAGGTATCACTAGTAAATGCATAATTTTAATTTATATATGACAAATTCATAATACGCCCAATAAATCTTCTAGAAATTTCCAAAGCTATTAAAATGAAATACGTTCATACGGATGTATCGCTATCCCTGAACCGATAATACGAAATTTACGAAATTTTTGGTAGATTAGTACTTTTGATGCTATTTTCCATTTTATCCGTTATTTGAAAAAAAATCTTATTCTCAATAGTCCTCTAGTAGAAGTACCTACTTTTGGAAGGTATTAGCTATTATGTGAAAAATATAATTAGGGTAGGTATTGTAATTTAAAATAATAATTTTTATAAATAGGTAAAAAATGTATTAGGTATCACTAGTAAATGCATAATTTTAATTTATATATGACAAATTCATAATACGCCCAATAAATCTTCTAGAAATTTCCAAAGCTATTAAAATGAAATACGTTCATACGGATGTATCGCTATCCCTGAACCGATAATACGAAATTTACGAAATTTTTGGTAGATTAGTACTTTTGATGCTATTTTCCATTTTATCCGTTATTTGAAAAAAAATCTTATTCTCAATAGTCCTCTAGTAGAAGTACCTACTTTTGGAAGGTATTAGCTATTATGTGAAAAATATAATTAGGGTAGGTATTGTAATTTAAAATAATAATTTTTATAAATAGGTAAAAAATGTATTAGGTATCACTAGTAAATGCATAATTTTAATTTATATATGACAAATTCATAATACGCCCAATAAATCTTCTAGAAATTTCCAAAGCTATTAAAATGAAATACGTTCATACGGATGTATCGCTATCCCTGAACCGATGTTACGATTAAAGCCATTTAATATGAAGCATTGAATAAACGCGTTACATCAAGAGGAACACATATAATTGGACTAGTTAACAACTTCACTACTTAGAAATTCTGAATTACTGTAATTCCATAGCATTTTGTTATGCCACCATGTATATAAAATTAATTGATTTCCGATAAAATATATCATAATCATATCACTATAGTTTATTATATTTATATAAGAAATTATATTCTGATATAATATTCCACGAACATGTGAAAGTAATTTCGTTATTATAAAAAGTAGATAAGGTTATTTGTATAAAAGGAAGAATATCATAAAAAATTTGCCAATCCATAATTTATTTCTCTATGTGTATCAATAACACACATTTGGTAAGCATGCAAAGTATTCTAAATTATACTCAAATAAATTTATAATAATATTAGAATTATTTAAATTAGTTATTTGTGTAGCTTTTAACGGAACGAAATTATCAAAAGATAATAAGAACTGTAACACACTCTAACAGTTCTTATTATCTTTTTATGTCTTCCTAAAGACGGAAAAATGAAGCAATGAAACTGTTATTTGATGAAATTATTGTCATTTACAAGGCTATCCCTCTGAGTCCGCCTGGGTTGAACGGGAATTTAAAGCTGTATGTTTTTATAACATATAATATCATCGAATAAGAATCTAGACATATGATTGGCTATGGTTTCATAAAATCTAGAAAAGCCTGTATCTTTGCTATATAAGTTCTATTAAATAACTTGCGAATAATGTGGTTAGGATATTATAATGGACAGTGCTAGTCGTCCGCTAAACGGATGAATAAAATAAATTAGTCGTCCGATTACCGGATGAATAAAATAATTTAATCGTCCGATAACATCTATTTATCTATATAGTTAGGTTATCGGGGTTTCTTTAGAGAACTGCCGCACGTATTATAGGTTTTTTGTGGGGGGAGGAGGGCACACGTAGGTATTTGATTTTTTTTTGCGCGTCGACGGAGCCCCGCTTCGCGGGGCTCCTATTTCTGTGTAGTTTTTTTTTTAAGAAACCTAACCTAACCTAACCTAACGGCTAACCTAACCTAAACTTGATTTTTTTTTGCGCGTCGACGGAGCCCCGCGAAGCGGGGCTCCTATTTCTGTGTAGTTTTTTTTAAGAAACCTAACCTAACCTAACCTAACGGCTAACCTAACCTAAACTTGATTTTTTTTTGCGCGTCGACGGAGCCCCGCTTCGCGGGGCTCCTATTTCTGTGTAGTTTTTTTTTTAAGAAACCTAACCTAACCTAACCTAAAGGCTAACCTAACCTAAACCTAACCTAACGAATTGAGGGCGAATATGTAATATTGTTCCTATAAAACATGCTTATATTAGCGTAATCTTTACGATAAAACAATAATAAATAGGTGTTATAATGACACCAACTCCATCAAAAATTTTCTAAGTCCTGCGTCCCCTTTGCTTTAGTCCAACCCAACTAGCTTTAGTGTTAAAAGGTTATCTGGTAATCCGAATAATCGGACGATTAAATTATTTTATTCATCCGGTAATCGGACGATTAAATTATTTTATTCATCCGGTAATCGGACGACTAATTTATTTTATTCATCCGTTTAGCGGACGACTAGACACTTCGTATTATAATATTCGAGTAGATTCCTCTATTTCATGCATTATTAGTAGGTATCCACACGGATATAAGCTAAATGAACAGACAGTCGTTGATGTAGAACATACATAATGATATCATTACACTGTGTCCAATTAATTTTGTGGAAAAATTACACATTTGACATAATGATCCATCAATATTGTTTTTAATTCACTTTTAATATGTTCCGCGTTAAAAAATTCTGTCAACACACATTATTAGTCAAGCAAATAGCGATCTTCGCTAAAATTTTCGATTAAATTTTTTATTGGAATATGAAATATTTGCATAAGTTTACGCGCATCGACGATTAAGGAATAAACAATTAATACACGTAGAATAATGGGAATACATTAAATTGAATAAATGATTTTCCAAAGAGCTATCTTATGAGTAGATATTTTTGGTTCTTCACAAAGAACTGTTGACTTTAGCAACGCTTTTAACACCGTCGATCACGAGGTTTTGTTGGCTATGCTACGCTCTATTAACATATCTCCAACGACTATTGATTGGTTTCGTAGTTACTTGCAGGGACGTCGGCAGCGTGTTCTAGTGGAGAACCTAACCTCTTCCTGGAGCAACGTTCATGCCGGGGTTCCGCAAGGTGGCGTGTTGTCTCCTCTCCTTTTCTCAATATTTATAAACTCTATCTCCAATAACATAACTTCTCCTTATCATATGTACGCAGACGATTTCCAACTATATTCGCACGTGTCACTGCCTGAACTTCCTGAAGCGATTTTCCGTACTAATTCTGATCTCGCAGCCATCGTCAATTGGAGCAAGGAACATGGCTTAAAGGTAAATCCCGTAAAAACTAAAGTCATTATACTTGGCAGTAAACCGCTTATGAGCAAAATTAAATGGGATTGCTTGCCAGATGTTGTGGTTGATGGTTCTTGCATTCCTTTCAGCAAAACAGTTAAAAGCCTTGGTTTGTACCTTGACCAGAACTTATCTTGGTCGGAGCACATCATGCAAATTCGCAAGAAAATTTTTGCTGGTGCATCTTCGTTGCGCCGCTTGCGTAACTTCCTACCGATCTCCACCAAAATTGCGTTAGCCCAATCCCTTCTGCTTCCCTTCCTTGACTACGCCGATTCCTCATTCCCTGATCTTTTTGAGTACCAGTTAGACATCCTTGAGAGGCTGCAAAATTTCTGCATTAGATTTATCTTCGGATTGCGTAAATTTGACCATGTCTCGGAATATCGCAAAAAACTTAACTGGCTCCCCATCCGTCTTCGCCGGGACGCCCACATACTTCAGCTTCTGTACTGTGTTCTGTTTGACCCTAAAACACCTGTTTATCTTAAAAATCAGTTTAGTTATCTTAGTGAAAATAGCTCAATCTCTCTTCGCTCTTCCAATCTTCTAACTCTCTCTACACCGGTTCATCGCTCAAATTTCTACGGCTCCTCATTTACTGTTCGTGCTATTAATCTTTGGAACGCTCTGCCTGAATCCATCAGGCGGGCGAAAAATATTAGTAGTTTTAAAGCTCTGGTTAAAAACCATTTCTTATCATTATAATATTGTGTTGCTATATTTAATTTATATCTCTTGATATGATATTTATGTATGAGACATCATTTATTTTATTATAATATTTTGTGTGTTATTTGGTATATTTAGTATATGTATTTATATATATTTATTATATGTCTTATGTTATCTGTATATATTTATTTTTAAATATAATACTTTAATATTATATTAGTAGATGTATTACTTATATATATATATATATATATATATATATATATATATATATATATATATATATTGTTTATGTATTGTATTATATTATATTTCTTGTTTATGTATTGTATACAAATTAGTTATTTGTACAATGTATCAATTTAAACATTGAATTTGCGCCAACGCGTACTCGTTCAACATTCCTTACAATCAGGGTTGCCTGGAAGAGATTGCTCTTGAGCAATAAGGCCGCCTTTTCGTGCATATGTGCCCGTGTGTTATTATTGTATAAAATTGTAGTCTAAGTTTGTTTGTCCTGGTATGTATGTACAATAAAGCATAAATAAATAAATAAATAAATAAACTTTGGATAGATTTTTTTGTGGGCATAACCGCATAAATAAAAATCAGTAGATATTAAAAAATGTTAAACAACTTTATTTCGTACAAAATAATTGATAAACGTCACAAATAAACAAATTATAAATATTTTCGAATTTCGAATAAATACTACGATCTAAATTAAAAAAAGGGCCATCTAGTGGTAGCCATAGTAACCAGCGTTAAGCTGATTTCCAAAAAACTGTGCGTGCTGCCCTCTGCCGATTCTTCTGACAACTGCGTTGAAACCATTGATTTTATCAGCGGTGTATTCGACGATACGAGTAGAGCCATCTGGTTCGGCGAGTGAGTAGGCACCTGAAATTTATAAATAAACTTGGTTACTAAATTATTGAATTTTTACATTCAACTTTATAATAATTAATGACAATATCTATTAATGAACCAAAACTTAAAGGCATAAAAGCTTTACAAACTGAGGAAATTTCTTCGTTTTTGGGAACTTCAGATTAATGTTTATGTTTAATTTAAAGTTAATTCAAGTAAGTTTAACACATAATATTATGTTAATAGTAAATATTGTAATTATTACCTCTCACTACATCACCATCGCGAGTTTCCCATTGCGTCTTGTGGTCGCCGGTATGTGGGTCACTCACGGAGTAATCAAACGCATATTTGGGACGAGACTGAAAGAAACATACAGCATTAAAATAGTAGCTATTTATAAATTATCCGTCTCTAATTAATCTAATATTAGGTACTTTACAATACTTGTGGGCTGTGGATTTAACATGGATTGGCAGCCCAACGTATTTTTCGACTTTTTTTATAAATTACTTATTACGATCTCAGATTATGAATAACAAATTTTTACTATAGCGACCCCTCGTGCAATATTTATGTGTAGTATTGTAAATAGTACACAAGAGTACACATAATAATATGTATCTACTGTTAACAATACCTACAATATGACATAACGTATTATAAAGTAAATTGTAATATCACTAGATGGCTCTGAAACTATAATATAAAACCATATTTTTTTTTATTTTACAGTAGGTATTATGTCTGATATTATGTAGTTTTAAGCACTTGTGGTGTCTCTATGTACGTATGTAGGTCCTTATTACGAACCTTTTCCTAAATATGTCAAAACACTAATTATATCTATTTTGCATAATTATATTTAATGTAGCTCAAGCACTTGAAACGAATTCTAAAGGCTGAAATTTTTCGATCGATATTTTTTTCAAACACTAGCTGGCAGTTAAATTCATACAGTGTGATATCAATGGTAAAACAGTTATTTTAATTAAAATACCATAGTATAACAATAGCCAATAAAAATAGATCTGTTTGATGACCTAACAATCTATGTGAATCAAATTGTGTTTTTTTTTACCAAGAGACTTCTTGTAATTGATGTTCTTCATGAGTCACATCATGAATTATATTAATATTAAAAATGCTCCATATCTCGTTGAATTTATGTATCAGGATGACAATAAACTAAAGCATTGTCAAGTACTGATAAAAACACGCTTTTTAAATAAAGGTAAGTAAAACCAAAAGATTCACTGCTATACTATAATTCTCGATTCGATCATCCTTAATGCGATTGTTGTACAAAAATGTTTATAGACATTTTTTAGATCATAAGTGGTTTCGGACCTTGCGTAAAAGCTATAATTATATGGCCTAGCTACGGAGCTACGCATATTCGTAGTGACGCAAGGATCGTCACGGTTTGTGACAGTTGAATTTGACGTTTTGCATAATATGGGCTAGGTAAGGAATCTAATTTAGAAAATGGCCCTGCGCGTATTACGCATTTTGGGTATGCTTGAGTGATCGTATATTATATCATAATAAGTGTGTGAAGCAATGAAATGACTATTGACTACAAAGTGAAGATTCTAATAGCACAGAATATAGAGCAGGTATACGATTGAAGTAGTATAAAGATAAATTAAAGGTGTTACATTGACTAATCCGTAATGGGATATATCAATTAAATGATATAACGCATAATACATGCAATTACATTACTCAACTTATCTATTGAAACGAAATCTTTAAAAAGCACTCTTTTATGATCGATCTTTCCAAAAATAACGCCAGGTCTGCATATATGGGTATAATGAGGTCAGGATGTAACCAAAATATTGTTTTAAACATATTAATATTTTACTTACATAATATCCTCCAGTGGCCGAATGAATGTTAGAACTAGCGTATCCTGGATTGTTCGCTGCAAAGCCATAGCCACCTGTTCCAGAATAACCGACGTACCCAGCATGCACTGCTACACATACGGCTAAGAACGACACTACCTGTAAATACCACATTTATTAAAATAATTTTTTTATAATGATGTTTGAACATGTAGGAACAATGTTCGAAAATAGTTCAGATTCCTGAAGAATAAACCTACTATTAATAAATTACAGAATTACAATATATTTATTATCAAAAATACAATCTATTGACCTTCACCTCTTAAAAATACTATTAAGTAACACAGGATATCAAATAACAATAAACAAAAATGAACTTGCCACCATGTAAACCAAATAAGGTCGTATTGTCTATTCACATACACGACGGAACAATGTACGGACAATATGTCAGTATTTAATCTTACGTATGAGATTAAGAAATATAACAATGGGGCGCATAAAAACAAACACAGGAAGCGTTATAGGTAATAAATGAAAATAGACGTATTCATTTTCCGCTTACATGATTCGATTAAAGCTATTCTCGTTACGTGTATGATGGGTGTTGACAATACAGGAAGGATGGCTTTTCGCACTAAATTATGTACAGTAAATGAGTAATAGGTTTTGTTTTAATTAGGGCATTAGTTTAACTGCCGGTATAGTGCACTAATAATATGTGCCAGTTGACACGCTATTAATTGTTGTGGAAAATGTAACGCGCAAACGCAATATTTTTGATGAGACATTTTTATGATCACTTTTATAATACTGAATTAATTTTATTATGAATTTTTTTGTAGTGCATATCACACCATATGAAGTTAAAACCTGCAGCACTCTATTAATGAGTAAAGGTGAATGTTTCTTAACTTATTGTGTCCGTATAATATTGTTAATATTTATAAAAAAAACGTACCTACTATTAAATATTAATATACTATAATTAAATTTAAATTCTTCAAAAGCTAACATAGGGTATTTATATATTAGTAGAGTAAAAAATGATTGAAATTCTATTTTTAATTGATGCAATTGTGAAAGATTAAATTTTTAATAAAATGCCTTTTTAAATTCAGTACTTTTAAAAAAAAAAATATTTTTAAGTACATACTTAGTGAGATAGGTCGTCGTAGGATTTATCGAAAATGATTTTTTTTTTAAGTTTATTTTACTCTAAAACTTGAAAAGCTAATTGCAATGCTTAATGTATCAATAAAAATTACGGAGTATAACAAATTATATGCACTTAAACAAGTCTGGTTATTTCTATGAAGTCATAATAATGACAAACATGTTAATAAAATCTATAAAAACGACATAAACGCGCTCAAAGCGTGTATGACAATAATTTTTATTTGCTGAGAAAAATAATGATATAGGCTTATTGTCATTAACACAAATTATATTAAATAATGTGTAACAATAAAGGATTTTTCCACTACTACTTTTTGTCTAAAAATCACTGAAGAATTAAATATTAATGTTTTAGTTCAAATCCTCATTGCTAAGTGATAGTAAGTGAGTTTCATTGGTCTCTACCACGTATCTACTACGATCTCAATATAAACTGATGTTTTTTCAATAACTTATAAGTATTAAGTACATCGTAATTTTTAACAATACCTACGCCATTAAAAACCAAATGACTATTTAAACTTATAAAATCAATGTTATTAATTCAATTGCAGTCCAATAAATGAATCATAAGTAATTTGTATAACCCACTGTTAGCTTAATTTTCATGAATAAACATATATGATCACTAGATATCCTTCAGAAATGATTTAATAGTTAAAACTGTATCAATTAAAATGTCTTATTTGTTGTATCTTCTTCTCCGTAGATACTGCTTTCCGAATCGGTGGTAAATGTTAAAAATATGTAATGACGATTCAAAAGTGCTTCTAGAAGAAGTCTATTTGAATAAATAAATGTTTGAGTTTAATATGATACCTATATCACATTTAGAATTAAATGTATTATTTCACTATTATCACATATCACAACACTTACTTGTATACCACGCATTATGTTCCTCCTTTAGTACAACAGGACTGAACTAACAATGATGGTGGTTCTATTCCGCTTCTGTTTATATTAGTTCAGATTACACCACTATGGCGTATACATCCTAATCATTTAGTAGTCAAGGAAACCCATGAAATTAAAGTATCCTTTGTATTGTTATATGTGGAACATTTCATTTTTGCAGAATAGTACTGAGAATACAGGTTTAGGAAAAAATATTTGCGGTCCTATAAATTAGTTAATACTCGAAAGAAAATATTTTAGGCATCCATTCATGCTGATATGCATTCATATAGAGCTTTTTCAATAGGTAATTAATAAGTAGTTTAATTCGTAGTTTGAAAATTTTTTAATTTTTATTTCTACAGTAGACTATATTATTATGATTGTATTTTAGCAAGACGTAATATTTAATGCTCATATAAATTATTGCACTAGAGAACACTGAAAACTTTAAAAAGCATTGTTTTAAAAATGTTTGTTGTAATTCCAACATTATTCTCACCAGAAAATAGTGTTAATTTTGTGATAACTTACTTAATTTAAAAAAAATAACATATTTAATTGTATATACAAAAAGAATATCTTATAATTAATTCCTGAAAATATAAGTTAGAGGCAGGTATTCTGAAAAATGGCGTCATTTGGACTTCCTTAATTCCTACGTCGTAAAGGGAATTATAATTTTCTTCTGTGTGAATCTTCTGAACAGAAACTTTTAAATATACTTAATAAGATCTTTTATTAAATATGAATTCCTGAAATAAGAGATGATTCAGCTTTCATTATCACCATTAAGACAAGGTTACTTTTTAGACCAGTGACCGTGTGAACATACCTAGTTATTTCTTGCGGCCTACTTTCTTACCAATAGCGCTAATATTATGAGTAACAAGTTTAGATTTTTTCGAATTTTCTAGCATTTTCAATAAATTTAATGATAAAAAAGGTACATTGTTTATATTGTGATTAATTATATTATTGAAAATAACTTCTGAAAGATCAGATAAGTATATGTATACTATCTATGTACTTATAGAAGAAAATATTATTAATATCATAGTCAATATTTTTAATAGGTAAATATATAATGTGAACATTTGAAACCGTAACTATAGTGAAGCCATGCATGAATATTGCAAAAATAAAGAAGATTATCGTAAAAAATAAATACATAGAAGTTTCAGGTTTAAATTAGTTTATTTTTTATATAAAAATACCTTTTACATAATGTCACATAAAAGCCCAGCTTAGGCACCAATGTATGTACCATCAGACTGATGATATTATATTGATGCAGAATTTAAGTAATAACAAATAGTAAATTAAAAATATGCTTAGAAGTGATCTAGTCTGAAAATAGTGGGGGATATAAAACCGAATATTAACTTACTCAATTTAACATATTTAAAGGCGATGGTCAGTCATACTTAATATGCTTTGTAATTTCATGAAATTACAAAGCATATCCATTTAGTAAAAAACAACAATTATGTTAAGATATTGAGTCAATTGTTTTTAATACAATATTATTTTGTTATAGCGCCATCTTGCCGCAACTAGCAAAACTAACTTGAACATCATACAAAATGATTTAACTTCAGATAGCGGTTCTGTTAAGTTAGCACTAAGTAATCAATACTGACTTGAAAGTACGAGTTGTTTTAAAGTTATTTGCATAGAGGTCGCTACTAGTCATTATGAGAAAATGAGAAATAACCAACGTTATAGGGCAGGTATTATTATATTTCTATTTATAATTCCTTTTGCCCTTAAATATTTTATCATATTGGTTGTAAATCAAATCAAAAGCAAAACCTGCTTTAGCTATATTCGTATGGCAATGCTTTAGTAATATCATTCTTCGTAGAAACATGTTCATAGACAAGTGGTGATGAATAAACTTAAAAGTTACTCAACTAGCAATGAAGAGAGGGTTGCTAGAAATTTCTCTGCGTGATAGAAATAAGAAAATTCTAAGAAAAACTGAGTTAACTGTCATTGCTCTCAAATTTTGTTAAAAGTACCACAAAGCTCGTAGACCGGATGCTTGTTGGTGTGTAAGGGTCCTGCAATGGCAATTATAAACCAAAAGGCAAACTATTGTAGGCTCTCTCACTAGGTGGTAAGAAGATTTAGTAAGATAGCAAATGAGCAAAGCCAAATACAGCGATTTGTGGCCCTTTCTGGGACAAAAGACTATATTGGCTGCATAAATGGACAGAATCCTGCAAAAAATCCTGAATACTTCGCGTTTTTATACATACACATAAATATGGATCGTGACTGTAAACAGAATGACATAAGATTATGTATTATCAAAATATGTATTTAAGATTTGTGATTCGTACAATAAACAACGTTTTCGTAACCGGAAAAATAAATCTCATTTTTATCATAAAAATAGTTTATCTACATTAAAATATTAAATGATGCAATAATGAAAACAAGTTGCCTCATATACATTATTAACATCTCTGGTACAAAAGAAAGACTACTTCAGGTTTTAATGTTTAATATTCAGTTCATTAATTTGTGTTTATTTCATTACATTACCTTATATTCTTTAAATTTATTATTGTATTTTCTGGAGCGCATAAGGTCAGAAACAGCTTAAAAGTAATACAGTCATTTTTCGTGTTATCGTCAACTATCTAAGTATGCAAAAGTATGAAATAGTTATAAGTTTACTTTTACCCTTTCCTTTTTTTTCGATAAAATTATCAGCATCATCATCATATATATAAAATAATCAACATCAAAAGTAAATATTATGTTTAAAATCAAATAAACTAAGGTTAAGAAAATAGTAGAGAATGGTTTTAAACTTTACTTATTTAAATCCGCTGTAACGTACGTTTACCTTTATCGTATTATATTTTTAAAACCTAAATTTGAATTGGTGTAGATTTTAACAATCTGATACTGATTCTGAAGCTGATATCGTAAAATATTGACAAGAAACTTGATATAAACTTGAAACTCGTTTAACAATAAAATAAATAAAATTATTCTATAACGGTCACAATACTACGTAAGTTTTTATCATTATACGTTATAAACGAATTTGTACGATAAAGGTTCTTAAAGTATCTTTATATGCAATTATATAGAAAGGTCAATACGCAATCAATTTGTCTTTATTTTGGAGAATCAACGTGTTCCATTTTACTTTAATAGCCTTTAAATTAAAACGCATTACTCATACGAATCCATAAATAGTATAAACAGACTTTTAAAACAGAATCAGAATAAAACGTAAGTAATATGTTAAAATTATATACTACGAGAGTAGGTTCAACTACACATAATTATTTAAATATCCACATACTTATTTAAATCAGAAATTCTGAGCTAGATTGATTTACTAGACACAAATAAGTTTATAATAAGTGCTAACTGCTTCTTAGCATTTTAATGTCTTTCATTATAATGTTTACAAATTGCACGGGTTAATCTTTCAACAAGGGCAGTATAATATGCTACTGTAATATGAGATTCTAAATCAAAAGGACCTTGAATAGCATTTTAACTCTTCTGTTAATATTTATGTAACCTCAACTATAAAAAATAATTACAAAAACGCAGGAAGGAGTACACCTACATTATATAGTTATAATTTATATAATTAACAAATTAAGAATAATACATGCGCCATTATAAATAAACATACGATAAAGATTTAAAAACAGCATAATTCATACTATAAGGTATAATTATTATATGTATTGCTGTTTAAACTATATAATTAACCCACGTATTGTGTTCTCTGACAAAAATTGATACATTAGCTTTGTAGACAAATTTGGCAAGTAGGAGGCCAGTTAATAAAACTTTAAATGTTTGTTTATTTATTTTATCATAATATCTTATGAAACGTACATTACATGCAGCTAGTTTAGATAATTATGTGAGGAAGATACTATGTTTCATCGACAACTCTTTTGCCTTATGACTATGATTACTTTTTGCTGTATCATCATCATCAGCCCATATACGTTCTCACTGCTGGGACATCGGCCTCCTATGAGGGTACAGGCCATAATCCACCACGCTGGCCAAGTGCGGGTTGGCGGATGACACATGTCGTCGAACTTTTTTGATTCTTCGACATGTCGGTTTCCTCACGATGTTTTCCTTCACCGTTCGAGCAGTGGTGATGTTACAACATGCGCAGATAAATTGAAAAATCAATTTTATTTCCTGCGCGCTCGCCCGGTCTCGAACCCCGGACTTATGGATTCGAAGTCCGAGGTCTCACCACTGAGCCACCACTAGTGTTTAATAATTGCCAATTCCTTCTTAGGTTTTAAGTTACAGCTGCTATAAAGAGAAATTTATGGTATATAAGTTTATTTATTTCACGACATTAGTCGTACGATATGTTTTGTCACGTACCTATTTACGACAAGTTAACACCACCTTATTCAAGCACTATTATATAGCTATAGACTATTTAACTAACTTCAATAGGTATTTGGAAATATTAAAATGTGAGGTATCACTTCGACACATAAAACCGAAAGAGTAGAAGAAATTCGATTGTTCAGACGGGGTTACAGGTGGCGGGGAGGCTAGGAGTAACCCCGGCAAGTCGAAAGACGCGGGTCCAATGGTCTAAGATCCGAACATAAGGCGAAATTCAACGGCGTGATAATAGAATGAGACCAATTTTATAATTAATTTAGTCTATTAAAAAATGTATTAAAAATGGGTTGACTGGGAAAATCCTGGACAGGACATTTTTAATGAATTAAATTTTTTTTATTTATTTTTATTTTTTATTAATTGCAGTTTCGAGATAATAAAACAATTTTGTAATAAAACAGTGCTGACATAATTTTTTTTTCATCATCCTATCAAGTGAAAGTAACTGGTAGGTACCGACATACCTGTTTATACCTGCCAACCTAGCCGTTTGTCCCGGTAAATATTAGAAAACGACTATGACTGCACATTCTGTAGGTTTCATACTTTAAGTCTATTATATTTTTTTTTATTATCTTGATACTGCAATTAATTAAAAAAAATGTTTTTTTTTTTTAAATTCATTAAAAATGTCCTGTCCAGGATTTTCCCAGTCAACCCATTTTTAATACATTTTTTAATAGACTAAATTAATTATAAAATTGGTCTCATTCTATTATCACGCCGTTGAATTTCGCCTTATGTTCGGATCTTAGACCACAAATCCCGCTTTGTGATCGTATTCTTTCTATTCCTCAAAAATTCCTCAACATTAAATGTTTTCACAATTAGTTGCAATTGATTCGATTAGCAACATCAAAAGTTGCATACACGGACTGGAGTGAGCCGCATTAGGTAAAATTTTACCTTATATGGTAAACCAGATGACATAAGACTGCATGATCAGATGCATCGATCAAATATGGAACCATGTTTCATGTTACAGTACCCTTATATGTTGAAATTGTTGCAATCTTAACGCTGCATTTTGTAAATATCTGGTGAGGACATTTCACTGACTCCCCACTGATTCTTTCTTAATTTCTTAGACTAATATTTGTTGAAGACATATAAAGTCTTCATGTTTTGAAACATAATGTAACTTCTCTTTTACCAATATGTTCCCTTGGCTAATTGCCTAGTCTTTTTATTTACGTTATTCTTCGTAATATTTTTGCTTGTATTCAACAAGCTGATGATCAAAAAAAAATCAAAATATTTTATCTTAGCAGATAACGCTCGTCTCATAACCTTTACTCTGAAAAAAGTACTTAAATTAAATAAATAATTTCTCAAACCCTATTTCTACCATCTAACATACAGAAAGGAAGACGAAGCTTGACATTTTAGCTATTGAAAGTAGGTTGTGACTCTGATTTAAAACACTTACTGGCTACTTCTGATTTCCAAATAATGTTCACATCAAATGTTAATATAAGTGCTTCATGTATTCGACGATTGTATTTATTTCACATTGAGAGTAATCTTAATTCAAACAAACATGACAAAGCATTTGTTTGGTATACTTTTTTAAGCATACTCCTCCTAGTGCAAGCATAAAGACATTTTTGATGAGATAAGAATACATTTTTATTCACTAAAAAGCTTTTCCCAAAAGGAGGTAATTATGAGCCGTAAATAATGGACCAAGCCATACATGAACAGCGTCGAGATAATTATACCCCAGCCGAGTTTAAAGTTAAGTAATTTAACGCATGGCAATCTCGTACTTCCAGTCGAACACCTTTAACGTCTTATTCTAGTGACATATTAAATACCAGGAATCCCGCAACCCACATTTTGACGATGAGAATCGTGACAGGAACGTCAGACCGTAGCATGCGGTCTGTCAATCTTTCTGTGTCACCTGACCATGTAATTTATGTGATGCCGATGACACTAGGCCTTGTGCCCTTTTCCATTGTTTGCGTGATGGCAAATAATTGTAGAATGAAAACCTGGAATTATTTTCTTTAAATTAGGTATAAAAACAGGTTAACTGATAACAAGCTTGAACATTTATTCAAAAGTCCATTACTTACGAGAAATAATATGATATCTGATGCTTTTCATAAGTGATAAAGTACCTACATATTATTAAACTAAATGAGACGAGTTATTAATAATAATAAATACACAATTATTGGACTCAACATTTCTTGTAAAGTGAATTGTGAGTATCGAAAAATTTACTAATAATTGGATCTACATATTTGCAGAAGGAATTCAAAGTCCCGGCAACAATTATACCTAATCGAATAAAGAACAAGAAAATTCGTACCATCTCTATATATCAATTATAGAAAATTAAATTGTTACCCACAAAGCTTTGCATAATTCATTATCACAATACATTTCTCAATAAATATTAATCAAAATTTATTGCAAATTTCTGCATAACAATGCCCTAACTATTAACCGATGACGTCATTTTTCATAGTCTCTAGCACGCCTTTACTGTGTCATACAAAGTATGACGCGCGGTATTGGGGTAGGTCAAGATCACTTGCGCTTTCATTGAGAGTGAATGACGTGAGAAAGTCGTGACGTCATGGTGGTTCTTCTTCGCACTTGGTTATAATAAGTGCTCGTTGCAATTTAGACCTTAAAACTTTGAGTATAGAGTTAACTTTTTTTTAATGTCAATGGCGTATTTATTTTTCGTATTTATTTTTATGAAAAAAATTCGGATTATTATATAGGCGGCGAATATTAGATATAAATCTTTAGTTGGTGCTAAGTCAAAATTGATGTCATAGTATAACAATTACAAGTTAACATTCATTCATTCAAAATCCAGTAGTACCTATTTTAAATTTCATTTGATGAACTAATATAAAAAAAAAAATTAAACTGTTTAATAAAAAAAACTTTTCATGGCTTTTACATGTAACAAACAAAAGGTGGTTCTTAGATATTTCGCGAGGTGACCTTACTAAAATTGTTAAGAAGTTTTTTAATGTGGATAAAATTGTATTTATTTTTATGATAAAAAACACGTATGAATGGAAAATGCTATATCAAAGTGTCATGAGTTCTCCGTAAAATGTAACAGTAGCGTACCTACCGCAAAATGATATAGATTATAGGATTGTTAGGGTTAACTTCTCTCGTACTAATAAAAAATATAATAAAGATACGTGAATAGAGCTAAGAATGGGGCCAATATTTTTTGTAAAGTTAAAATTCAATAAATGTTAATTGTCACTTGTTCCTGAAATAAAATGTTGTGTTAGCAGCGCATTATTTTATGATGCAAAAAATCGTGTAATTTAATACACGCGGAAGTGCATCAGAATGCAATATTAGCAAAAATTGGATATATTAGATACGACAAACTAATTAAATTAATGTGTTTCCTAATATAATTGGTTCTTAATATCGATATTTTACGTTCTAACACATTGTGTAACGAAACAATTAATCAAAAGATAACAATTAAAAGCTTTATCTCTATTACATAAGAATATCACTTAAAAAAAGTGTTTTGCAACAAATTTCTGAAAATTTAATATTATATTTATGCAAAATGTCTATCTATCGAGAATCAGTCGCCAAGATAAGATAGAAAGTCGATAAAAGATCAACTTCCTAGTCAAAGACATCCTTGTATTCAATTCATTTATGCTTAATAACATATTCCTGTATATAAGGTGTGTTTAATTATTTCATTAACCAACAGGTCACCTAAATAGATAACCAATTAGCAGCCTTTGGTTCGTGGGAGATTCTACAAAACATGCGATTTCTACAATCCACAATACAATGGGATGATGATTATCACAATTTGTTGCGTGACCGTTAGCACAATAAATTATAGTTTTAATAAACACAGAATAATTGAAAATATTCCATTATAATGGAATAGTTAAAACGTGTTAAAGTTAAATTTAAAATTTTTGTTTCTCACGAAATAAATGTATTACAAATTATATTTTTGCGATTAGAGTTTGTTCTATGAGAATATATTCTAAAAATGTTGACCGAGGTTGTGTTTTTTTAGATATCTTGATAAAAGGTAAAAAATAACAGTTAATTAATTTAAAAATAAAATTCCCTAGACTCTAGACAATACAACAAGAGTCTGTTGGAAATGTTCACATTTAACTTTACTTATAACATTAAACTTTACGTATAGAATGCATGTAAAAGTTTACTACAATACTGTAGTAACCTTTTAAATAAAAATATATAATAAAATATGGATATCTTATTCGATATAATAAGATTACCTTTTTTAATATAAACCAGAAAGTTTGTCAGGATGGATGGAAGTTTGTTACTCTATGGAGACCCATAACAATACAGAAATTATTAATAGGCATTTGTATCTGTTAATTGCGGCTTTTTTCTCCGAATGAAGCTTTTGCGACCGGATTATCACATGCAGATAATTGATAGATACAAGTCGAAATAGCCTAGTACAATAGTAATATACTGAAAATTAATATTTTGACTGATAAGAACATATCAATAATAATCTGTATGCTTTATTGCTGTCTTTAAGGTAGTCATGTACTCTAGGAAACCATTAATCAATCATGAATGCTTATTTTACGATATGCAATTAATAAAAACAAATAGAAGAAAAACTTAAAGATACAACTACATAATTCATAAAACTAGAATAAATGCATATTAGGTACTTGTTATTTTATCCATGAATTAGTTTATAAACAAAGAATCTATTATTTTTCAATGGTGGTATCTTTAATGATTTTTCCTTACTTTTGTTTGAAATATGTAAAATACTAAATTAAATATAAATTGCAATCATATACATACATCTTAACATACATAAACATTCAAACATTTTTACTTAAATAATTAATTTAAAAGTCGCATTCTTAAGGTATTAAAGTTTATATTTCATTTCATAAACTTCCTAGTATTATTTTGTACTTCAAAACTGTATTTTTTGGATGAATTATAATTAAGTGTATTTATCCAAATTGAAATGTAAATAGAAATTCATGTCTTATTTTTTTAAAGTGAAAATCGTATTAATGTTCCGTTCGTTCGTTGCTAAGTGTAGAGCAGCCGTAAACCAAAGATACGTAAATTATAATGTAATATTATACTAGTAATAGTCGTACAGGTTTTAATAAATAGGCAAGTCCCTATACAGTTAAATTTATGAGGAATTCCTGATAATTATTAACTACTTGATAACAAGTCGTGGGAAATATTTTGGTTAAATATATACTAATTGTGGCCACCTGGTTTAAGCAAAATCCGTACTGTATACGGATCTAATGATTATATTTAATAGCTAGCTATTAGATATAATTTATCACTTCTGTGTATTATAATTTATTAGATATTATTACGTTTAATTGACCTCTACTCTTCGGCTCGCGCCAAACGGCATCAACGGTTCTCAAACTCTGTAGTCTTTAATATCTATACTTAATATTATAAAGCTGAAGAGTTTGTTTGTTTGTTTGAACGCGCTAATCTCGGGAACTACTGGTCCGATTTGAAAAATTCTTTCAATGTTAGCTAGCCCATTTATTGAGGAAGGTTTTAGGCTATATATCATCACGCTACGGCCAACAGGAGTGAAGCCACGGGGGTGAAACCGCGCGGAGCAGCTAGTTAATTATAAAATAACTTGTAACCGTGACTTCGCTTCAAGAAATTTTGGATTCTTTGCTAAATAGAGTCATAATTTAAAAAACATGGGTATCCTATTCGATACAGGTATTCTTGATATAAACGAGAAAGTTTGTCAGGATGAATGGAAGTTTGATACTATAGTATCTACTTATCGTATCGGATTTGCATACATTTTTTACAGAGATGAAGTGGCGGCTTCAGTCAGTTCAAGTTCAGTTCAGTTAATTATAAAAAAGCGATTTTATAATATTTCGCATCGTATACAATTAAGAAGTTTTTTGCTAATACGTAATCATCAATATTTTTAGGGAAGGTATTTGTTATGTTTCGTAATGAATTATTTTAATTCTAATTAATTATTAGACTGGATTGATGGACTAGAAATACTAATAGTAATAAGGCTTTAAATTAGGGTCTTGTATTTGTTTTTAATATGTTCCGTATATAACTTCTACATACAGTAAGGAAACGGTATGAAACAATGAAAGAAAATTTACTGATAAAATTTATTTGATAATATACATATTTACAATCAATAAAATACCTTAACTACGCTTATACACTAATTAAATGAAACCTATATCTTACATTACGGTAACAATTGTTTTAAAACAACATCAATTTAAAAAAATCAAAACCTATTTATTATACAACTTTTACAAATACAACATTAGGATAAGAACAATATAATAGTACAATTAGGTACGGTATGTGATCAGTATTTATATTACAATACATCATTTCCGTAATGACATTTTTTCTAACCAATTTTGAAAATGTATGGCTCTCGGTCATTAGATGAGCTAGCCGTGAAATGATCAAAATAAAAGAGTATAATAATACCATTTATTTGTAATTTCACGTTACATAATTTCAAGCCTTTTGTAGACATGAAAATCCTTAATTCTTTAATTATACAACAACATGTGCTTCAACGATATAGTTTTTATTCAAACTTCTATAACATACCATACATGTCAATAACAAAATATTAGATATATTTTCATATAAAATTAAAAATTGCTTACAACTTCCCAGCCCGAAATAACATTATACTGGTTGTATACGTAGTATATTATTATTAGTCTGTGATACTGGTAAGCCTTCTAAAATAACGCCTTTTACTTGGGCGGAATTCTTCAGGACATTTTACAGGACAGGTTTACCATAATATTTCCATAATTTCAACCCTAACTAGATCCGAACGTACTCCTAATACAATATTCACAAAAATTAATGTATGAAAAACTATTTCAACTCATAAAATTATCCTTTTCAATGGATGCTATTTTACTATTGATCGCCAATACCACACGATTTAAAAATATGAATCCTAAAAAGAAGAAACAGATTGAAATATCAACCCCATTTCTAAATAAAATATTTTTTTACAATTTTAACAAGTTTACCTTCTATTTAATCTATTTGTTTTATTTCGAATATAAAAAAGTTTGTACTTCAGTTATACATTCCACAAATACTAATATTAGCTAGGTACATTAAGTTTTGTTAAATGTTGAAACACTTTCCCAGATCAGTTGAGTTGATTATAGTTTGAAAGAATAAAATTTTGCATATAATATTAACATTTGTAGAATGTAACTAATATATTGGAAAAGTGGTCAAAAGTAGTTGTATTCTTTATATAATAATATCTGGCACTTTAATTTAACACTATTATAAAATCTAGAACATCACAGTTCGCATAATTGTTGCCTTGTCATGCCTCGACTCATTGTGATTCGTGACTCCTTTATACTTCTTCCTTCATGAATATAATATTAAAAGCCATTAAGATTCCATTATAGCACAACAAAGCGAGTGAAGGTCTCGTTACATATTATATAGTCGGATAGTTCCCATTTTTGCTAAAATTATATTCTACAAGCATAATTTTTGCCTTATATGTTCACCTTCCAATTTAATCGTGGTTATAATAGTACTATTAAGTACTTATTGGGAATGTGAGGAGTTACTG
The DNA here is from genome assembly GCA_029959065.1 of Colias behrii. Classification (NCBI taxonomy): domain Eukaryota; kingdom Metazoa; phylum Arthropoda; class Insecta; order Lepidoptera; family Pieridae; genus Colias; species Colias behrii. The sequence goes on along the minus strand of JARWMC010000006.1, from coordinate 4,566,655 downwards.
CGATGGTTATAACAAAGGTTTTAAGATTATCTTAATTTAGTGCCGAGGTTGGACGTACGCCGGCCATTGCCACTGGTATACAACTGGTGCGGTGGCCTGAAAAAAATTGTATTATTTTTATGTTTAGGTACAAGTGTTATGATTATTATTATAAACGAGAATTTTAAGTAATCATGGAAGTTGGATCCATTCACGGAGTTTAAGATCAAGTATTGTCAACATGTTTGTTTGCTTTTCTTACCTCCAACGTGTGCCTCAGGTTCCGCTGCACTGCATCCTTTTCATACTTCCAGAGCAGATCGCTAGATGAGTCTCTCGCACTATCAATATGGTTAGTCTCCACTTGGTTATGTTTAGCATCTTCTTGCTTATATACTGTGTTTTGTTGGACATTAAAGGGAGCGAAGTATCTTAATCCGATGCCTGGAAGGCTCTGGGAACTCAAAACTTGACCAGGGTGGAAGAATTGGTTCTGAGTATTAGTTGGTTGGAAAGCTGGTTGGTATGTAGGTCTGTAGGAGTTGACGAAACGTTGTGCACTGTTCTGCGGTGGTGGGGTCGTGGTTGGTGAATTAATGAAGATTTGCGTGTACTTCTCTTGTGGGATGAAGGGGCGCCTGTGAACAATACGATTTTGATATTAAATTAATAATATTCAAGTGCTAAATACTGTTTTTTATTGATACTACACAAAGGATTTTTGCTGCAGATTTTTTTTTTTAATTATCCGAAACTGTTATTAGAACTTTTTACAGGCTGATATAATTTATATTAAAAGAAGTAAGATGAGAAGAAGAAGTAAGGTTCGAGGTGACCACTTTCGAAATCTGTTTGACTGTTAAATTTTAAGGCAATTGTATTAAAATGGTATAATAAGATTATCTATATTTTAAGGAAATTTGATCTTAATACTTTTGTATATATAATTATTTCAAGTCATAGAGCATTTATGTCTATTTATTTACCAATGAGCGTTAGGGTCTGGTGCGTCATCCGACCGTTGTTCCCAGACCGGCGCGGGCGCATGGAAGGACCGCGGCTGCGGCAGCTGCGGCTCCGGCGTTGGCGGCTCGATTGGCCCTTCCTTCGTGCCGAACTTCACCATGATTGCTTGTACACAGGATGTGTATAGCACCAGGCAAATCAACACCTTGAAACAAAGTAATAAAGTTCTGTTTTATTCCAATAGTATATTTATGTATTAAAGTGTATGGGCTGCTTTCTAGAGCAAGCAGCCTCACGAAGCAATTGCTGCGCGTAGCAGCTCGGTCAGTAGTGGTATGTACGAGGCTTGGCCGAGCAAAATAACGTATGATGTTACTTTCTTCAGCCTAGCCACGTCCACATAGACAGAGCTGTTGAATTTTGTGGGCCAGCTTTATGAAACACGTTAGAGCAAATCTGGTGACGTGTAGAATGAAACATGGTCAGAAAAGTCGTATTAAAATAATGTTACAAAAAATTGGATAAGATATTAATTTCTATAATCTCCATTTATAAATTTTTCGAGAATTTATCGTATCAACTATCAAGTGTGATTTCACCTGCTTAAATTCACATAATAACGTGTTTATTATAATAATGTGATTTTTGGAGATATGCTTAAATTGTATGAATAAAAATGTATTTGCATTGAGCATTAATTATTTCTTTATATCCAATTTAAACATTAGCATTCAATTAAACGTTAGTAATATGTAATTAGTGATTACAAATAAAGCACTATTATAATGTAACGGACGATCGAACCATAAACATTTCATTAAAAATTATAACAAAAAAACTGATTTCACATAGGTATATCACACATTTCACATCAAGGCTAGTAATGACTAGAAATAATTTATACTTATAAAGTATCCTGTATGCGCAAATAGGATGAATTAGCATAATAAGAGGATTTTTTTGTTACAATTTGATTGATTTTGAAAATTGTTCTAGTAGAAATAGGCCGGGAGATGCAGACAGAAAATATTGGGTCATTTTTACCAGTATGGCGGTTCTTCAGGGGTCTTAGTATGCAATGACAAAAAGAAAAATGATGGTCAGAGCGCTGGTACCGGCGGCGGCCCAATCGGTAATATTTTCTGTGAGTATCTCCCGTCCCAAAAGTACTAATTCTTGAGTGACAGGCTATATTTTATATTTGCTTTAACTCTTTGTCAACTCGAAATTGATCATTGAAATATTTTAGATGTAATATATTGGATTATACTCCTACATAACAATTTTACGACTTAAAAAACTTATATTTAGTTGTAAATAATCTACAACAGTAACAAATTACAACGATAAAATATTCTATTATTTATACGCATGTTGAAATGCACTTTGAAAATTACACGCTTACAGAAACTAAACGACGCCTTATTACAATTCAGTGTTGAAAATCTTTTAAGATACCATCTGTTTCAAACAAAAGGTCGAATCTACGTCTTTATCTAAATATAATGAATCCATTTACGCCTTTAAGTCTATTTTACTATGGTTATAATTATAATAAATATATCTCAGATTCTGTCTATTTGTAACATCAATAAACTACAGAATTATAACAACAATCCCCATTGTTTTTGTGAAGTTAGCACATCTAGTTTGCGTGAACCATAATTTGCAACGGCTTTATTAAATCTTACGCTTTATCGGTGATCTTGATTAAATTAAAGTTGTAATAAACATTGCGTTGCTAAAATTTTATTTGACTGTGTAGTAACAACTAGAAGAGTTTATGAATTATAGTTTTGGCTTCTCACAGTCTAAGCTCAGTCAATATTCCTTTCTTGATCTGACATTCACATTCTACGATCTATTTTTGGTTAACAGAACAATATCTGTCATGTTCATCAATCAAAAGGTTATGATTTAACCCGCGCATCTATTTGTAGATTAGTAGATAAGTAATAGTTGTATTCATCTATTCTTGTAAATTTCTAAACTACATTGAAAAAGGAGGTATTGCTTGATCCGCCTCGATAATCCATCAGTTAAAGTGTATTCGGTTATATCTGTACTATCTTTCTCTTGGAATAGAACGTCTTATAACAGCAATATTTGTTTATAGGTGTAGGTACTACATTCTTACTACAGTTATGTAAACTTATTTTTTTAGAAACCTTACCTGAAATTTTACTGAGGGTTTCATGTTGTGCCTGGTTCTTTTTTAGACTACTTCTTCATTCACCTTGTTGACCTGCAAAAAAAGATATCATAATATTATAAACTTAATATAATAGATCAATATCACTACATAGTATAAAACAAAGTCGCTTTCTCTGTCCCTATTTCCCTATGTCCCTTTGTATGCTTAAATCTTTAAAACTTCGCAACGGATTTTGATGTGGTTTTTTTTAATAGATAGAGTGATTCAAGAGGAAGGTTTTAGTATATAATTTATTAGGTTTTAGACAAAGCGGGCGAAGCCGCGGGCGGTAAGCTAGTATTTTATAAGTCAACAATTGAAAGTTCTAGAGGGTCAAATAAACAGCATTTACTCTTCCAACGTCAACTTCTAGATGAATTCCGAATCGATATAACATGTATATTTTATAGAATAAAAGCGATTGTGATTAGCTCGTTTTCAAATTCATTATTTCGACCTAGAAATTTTATAGTTTGACTATCCGCTAAAAGTAATTACTATAGTTAAATGCCATAACAAAAATAAAGATAAAGCATTGCTCTCAAGATTGGAATCACCGGATACTGGTAATAAAACAGTCGTTTATTGAAATAATGTTTCAAGTAATTGTTTTAAATCTAAATTTCAAATCATTTTTTATAATGTAGGTTGGCAATGATATTATGTTTCTTTATGATCTCCTAAACAACAAACTAGACTGCCCCCAATTAACAGAAAATATATATTTTAACACCCCTCTAACTCGAACACGTAATACTCCTTTATTCTTTATACCACGTACAAAAAATCAATATATGAAGAACTCACTCTTTAATCGCCTACCTTCGATATACAATGAAAAATTTTCTACTCTTGACATATTTAACAGCCCTCGCAATCGTTTTAAAACAAATGTAATTAAAATATTATCTAACGTACCTAACACACTTTAATCATACACATGCACACATATATACACACAAACATACCCAAACGCACGCACGCACTCACCCACACACACAACTCACCACTCTTTAATAAGTTACTGTTTTAAAGATACATATAATTGATAATAATTGTAAAACTCGTAATTGGCGTATTGTATCATAGATATAAGTAGAGTAAGTCAAACTGTAAGCTGTGTAGTTTTCAAAATAAATAAATAAATAAATGCCAGGTTGTAAACACATGTAGATCAGGTACTCTGAAATAAGTTTCCGCAGCCTGAAGACAAAGTGAATCACTAGTAATTTGAGAAGTGATTGTAACTAATCAAACACTAACTACATAATATTTTTAATGTCTTGCAACAGCAGTAACATGTCTTTACGGCTAATAGATTTCACAGCTGTGATCGAGCACATAACGCGTGCACGCGCTCCAATCTTCATTATCGGCCACAATTATAATATATCTGATGTACTTGGGAGTAATAGAGTGTCATTATCTTCGCTTCCATTATAATTTGTTGGGCAGAACATTCGAGAAATACGGTGTTATGAAATGCTAAAGAAAGGAGAACCGGCGAGTATCCCGTACGCATCACTCTCTGCGTAAATAGAGCCTGACGTATGATATAATGTGTTATAGCTGACATTATACCACAGATTATACAGAGATAGACACGGCGATGTTACATAATGTGCGCAACCGACTTAATTAACGTATCTATCTTTGAGAACCTTTAATTAGCATTTAGAGCAAATAATTCCAAAATTGATTTCGTATACCTACCTATAATATATTTTGATCGTAATTACACAAATTAGGTTTATACTTTATACCATAATATATCGAATTATAGCATAATAGCCGATTTTGCACTAAATGAATAAATGTTAATAGTGTAATTAACATTTAATTTATGGCGTATTCTGCAACATTGATATATATAGCAAAAATGTAACGGGTTGAGATGAAGCCGAATTATATTATATGGTTATTACGCTTAATGGCATTTTTATTTAAATAGAATAATTCAAAAACCAATAAAGTAATTAATCAAAAAAGTAGACATAATAATGTTGAAATTTGCGATTTTACAGATGACATAATTTTATGCAACGATTCTTTACTTTCGCATCAGATAAAGCCTTTTATTGATGTATATTGGATTGAAGGACAGTACACGTTTGCATATTATATTAAACTAGTGTTATGAAACTATGTTTCTGATCGAATTAATTATCATTTTATAGAATCTCATTTGTATGAAGAATGTACGTGACCGTGATTTGTTTTTATGCCGTGATACCAAGTTAGATGTGTGATACTTAACAAAATAGCTGATGTTTACTTTTTTTATTAATTATCGAACTATAAAAAAGCATATAAGTCAAAACATATTAAAATATACCATCTCTATATACATTTTAGATTCGGAAAATAAGTAAGTACCTACTTATATTGAAATAGAAAACCCATAGGAACATTTGTAACATGAAATAATCATGACAAATAGGTTTAAAAAACTTAATATTTTCAAAATCATAATATGCTACAATTCCCCTTTCGCATAGTAGGTAATATTAGATTTTATACATCGATTACATTTACCTTATTGTATTCGAGATTTTTTCCACCATAATAGTTAAATAGGTCAATAAAATTTGTCTTCACAATGCTACTCATATTCAATTTAAAACGCTTTGTCAAATTTTAATATAAATTGAAACATATCGTGGTCAGTAGATAAAGTGGTTATGTTGTTTAAACCTCGTAAAAAATTTATAAATATTGACGCTTTGTCATTTTTGTATTGTAGGAATATTTTACTAATTCAGTAGGTATGTTAGGAACTACTTTTCTTACAAAAAAAATAAATAATCAATCTTTTAATGTGTGTGTTTGGATAATTAGAAGCTAAGAATGGGTAACCTATTAAAAACTCGAATTTCTATTACCCGAATCTTAAAACCCCGAAAACGGTTGTTAGAACTTTTAAAAGACAGATGTAATGAATGACAAATTTTTAAAATTCCTTTTTTAATTTCCCAGATGAATCAATTTCCAGATGCACCAAAACCAAATTTTTAAAAAGTATTTTTTTGTTTCCCGTATTCTCATAATACAGATCTCATTATACCAGATTCTCAGAATACTTTTTTTTGTTTCCCATCGTACCATTTTCCAAATAAACTATTGCCAAATTTTCATAATCTTTTTATTTGGTTCCCATATAATCGTATAACAGAAAAACTATTGCCAGATTTTCATTATCTTTTTATTTGATTTCCATACAATCGTGATTAGACCTTTACTATCGACTGAAAATAAACATTGTCAGTAAGTAAATTTATTGTTTTACTTGTCCATTACAGACCGGTTTTAGTGTCAAAGTCGACTCAGTAGGTTAGGTTTGAACTACGACCCCCACGCTAGAACTCGCTGACTCGCTATTGTTTTACTTGCCCATTACAGAAAGGTTTAAGTGTCAAATTTGACTCAGTAGGTTAGGTTAGGTTCGAAGTGTGACCCCCCATGCACGAGCCGAGCGAGCGAAGCGAGCGTGCCGCGGCAGCGGCCGGCGAGTGCCAGAACCGACTCGCTATTGTTTTACTTGCCCATTACAGAAAGGTTTAAGTGTCAAATTCGACTCAGTAGGTTAGGTTAGGTTCGAAGTGTGACCCCCCATGCACGAGCCGAGCGAGCGAAGCGAGCGTGCCGCGGCAGCGGCCGGCGAGTGCCAGAACCGACTCGCTATTGTTTTACTTGCCCATTACAGAAAGGTTAAAGTGTTAAAATCTATTCAGTAGGTTAGGTTAGGTTCGTGCTGCGACCCCCTGGAAGGATTTCGTTTTGCTGGATATCGTTTATTTGAATTTCAAAAATCTGGACATTGTTTGTCTGGATATCAATTAACTGTATTTCAAAAATTTGTGTTTTAAAAATCTGGCTTTCGTGCATATGGATTACGGTCATCTGGATTTTGTGCATTTAGATTTCGTATGTCTGGAACTCATTCGTCTGGATTGTAAAACGTCGTACAAATAAAGAAATGGGCAAATGAAATTCGGAGTTGCGATTATATGGCAAACAAAACTTCGAAATTTTAAAATTCGGGGTTATGAAAAAATGTCCAAACGTTTTCTGGATTATGATATTCGGAATATTAAAATTCGAGATTAAGATAGGTAACCCTAAGAATGATATTAGGGCTTAGAAAGATATGTCAATATGTCAATTTTCAGCAAATTGACATATTCCATATAACTGAATGTAATATTGTATTTTCCCGTTACTAAAGGTGCAGTACACCACATTGTATTCAATTTTATACTATGTAAAATAATATTGACAGTATCCTTTGTTGGAAAATCATAAATAAATTAATAAATAAAGATCGCGCAGGGTCCACCCGGGAAGGCGTTTTTTTTTTTTTTTTTTTAATTTAATTATGTATCTATATTATTGTGTTACTGTCGAATGTTTATTTTTTATATGAATACTACCTTTCCGCGTTCGGCTTTGCTCGCGTAGTCTGAGAAAATTATCACTCTAACTCCCAACGATACATAAAAAATAATCCTATCCTAATATAATAGTACGTTGCTTAAAATACCTATATGATATCTTTGTGCGTTTATCGGGGCTATTAACCCCTGTTTTTGTTTCACAATAATGCGGGGTTAACGCTCTAAGAAATAAAAAATAGTTAAATTGTACCACTGACAGACATGATTCCTTATATGGTAGCGGAAATCGTTTATTCAAATAAATGTAAATTAACCGTACTAAATTTCAATATTGTTTGCATGATTGCAATCATGTTCCTGTTTGTTGATATTATCTCCAAATAATTTGTTATAATAACATAACATAATAATATTATAAATGGGCATCCCAACAAGAAAATACGAAAGTTATCAAAGTGTAATAAATAATTATAAATACTATGCTATTATTAATATTCTAAAACCATACAACACTAATTAAGGTTCATGTGAAAGTCATCTTTATTTTTTATGTAATGTAGATAATGTTTTGTGTAGTCTGTTCACGACTACAAGAAAATAAAACTAAAGGTGAACGAAGACTTGGGCCGCACCGCACGCGCCGCGCCGTAGTCGCCACATTCTATGGCGCGGGTGGGTATGTGGGGTACATAGTACATACCCCTGAGCGAATCTTCAGTTTACCGAGGTGTTCGGTCGAGAATTAAGATTAAGCTTTGCTTGGGTTACCTGGCAGAGATAAGGCCGCCCTCTGTATACCTACATTGTTAAATATGTTTTAGTTTTTTTAAACAGCTATCTCTATGGTGTACAATAAAGAATTGTTCATTCATTCAATCTTATAGTATTGCCTTCTAGCTAACATCAGAAGAAAGCACAAAAAAAAGACGGGTTGCACTCCGGGAGTGCCGGCAGAAGTGAAAACTTGATTATTAACGTTGAGCATGTTTGATATCCATCCGTCTTACGCTTTTTCGATCAGGCCACGTGTCCTGACGCGAGTTTAAGATTTTATACCCAACGCCGCTAAAGAAGTTTTCACTTCAAAAATTGCACAGAACTTCATATAAGAAAATTCGGATGCGTCGCCTGTGGCGCGTGCGGTGCGGCAATCTACGAGTACGTACACCTTTAATGATTAATCGTTACCAAAATTACCCGTGCCTTATTAGCTACGTGTATTTCAATATTAAACTAATTCTGAGCTCCCGAGCACGTAGTGTTTGTAATCAGCTGTTATTCTGACGTTGGTAGTATTTTTAATGATTACCTTTGTGCATAATATAAGTGCAATTGAGCAACATTTTAATGATCCTGTACAATTCGCATTGTTATATAATTTTTCTTATAATAAGTCAGGAAGAAGAGTAAGCGATTAAGCTCTTCTTAAATAAGAAATAAAGTTTTGTATAAAAAGCAATATCATAAAAAATTATCATTATTTGTTTATAGAAATGATGCTTCATAATCGACTCTTTGTTAGGTATTAAATACTATTAACCTAATATAATTAATTAATATTACAATTTAACTTATCAAATAACATTCCAAATCCCACCCAGAAATCAATGAGACAACACATTAAATATTTCCTTCCAGAAAAGCCACAAAAACATCCATTCACCTAAACAATATTCCGATCAAATGCCAAACATACAACACCAAGTACGGCTTTAATTGCTTTAATCAACAGCATTCCGGACGATTATCTTGATAATCACCAAACCATATCATTGATCTGATGTTAACTTTATACAAATCTGCCTTTAAATAGGACATGGCTGATCTAATTGGTAAACCAGTTACCTTATTAGTTACGCGTAATCGATATAATCACGTATTATCAATTATTGCTAATTTACCCACTCTTTGTATGCAGATCTAAGTCAGACATGGTATACGTGTAGAATATTTTCCTAAAAGAGCGTCCAACTCATAAATTGAATTTCTAAATACCTATGCGTCTCTATTAAATAACTCAGTGTTCCTTGTAGGGACGCTTGTGAAATGCATTTTTGCTGCCAATTCTGTATAATCTTGTAAACGATATTTGCATTTTTAGAACGTCTCAACAAATATCGATGTGTCATTGAACTTAAATTTGGTTATATTTAAAATGTAGAATATAAAGTCAAGGTTAATTAAATGCAGATGGTTTTAGAATTATACAATATATTACGCCGAACATAAAAATAAACTTTAACATTCAATATTTTTCCAAGAAAAACAAATTGCGTTTTACTTTTTTCTTTAATACACCTACGCGTATTAAGTCGCATAGCTGAGTACAATAATTACGAGATCGGTTATTCAAATAGTTTCCAGTATGTTAATTATGTTTTATAAGCTGTAGGTAGTTACAGCTTCGTATTGTTTATCGTCGATTTCTTTCTTTATTGAATATCTAATATTATTCTCAACTATAATTGGAACCTGCATGACTATGTGATAATTCAAACAATACATTTAATGAATTCCATTGATATAAAAATAGTATTAATCGTGTACTTATACGTACGTGTATTGTATTTTAATCTTCTTCTAAATATCATTAAAATTTAATGATATTTAACGAAGTATATTTAGTAAGAAAAACGAAGTATATTTAATATACTTCGTTTTGCACCTTTTCCAGTTCCTTTTTACACATAGATTTTTTGCTATTTTCAAGTCGGAAATATCATCTTCCAAAATGAGATTAAAAAGTATCGAAGGTTACTATAAACCACTAGCTGTGCCCCGCGGTTTTGCCCGCATTGCTCCGCCCCTGTTGGTCTTGGCGTGATGATAGCCTTCCTCGATATATGGACTATCTAACACCGAAACTATTTTTCAAGTCGAATCAATAGTTCCTCAGATTAGCGGGTTAAAACAAACCAACTCTTCAGCTTTATAATATTAGTATAGATTGTGTTACAGACAGGAAGTAAAGCTTGTACACATGATAATTTAATGATATTGATGAAAATTAAATTATTTGCAGTAACAAGATTATGACGTAGATCTGACAATTCCACAAACAAACTACCACGTAATAAATTAGCATAAACAAGTAGCGTGCTATATTTATGAATTAATTAAGACTAACTTCTTAGAAATGCGTTAGCGAATATCAATACAATATATTATGTAAATCAATAAATCAATGTAGACTTCATTTTTTTATTATATATATACTGGTTTACTCGACATATTCTTCGTCATTGATTTGGGCAGCAAAATGAATAATTTACACATAATTCTTAAATATCAGAACAATTACGTTAAATGTCATCTTTAAAAGCTAAAACCTGTACTTAAACCTTGATTTGACAATTTAATGTATTAATCGGAAGACTGTCATGTCAGAAAACTAACTAGACAGACTAAAATTTTATATAATTGAGTAGTTTCTGCTTAAAGTTCATGACATTTTTATAGCGACTCTATAATTTCTGACTGTCAAACAGGTTCGTTATTATGTCGATATGAATATCTTGCTCTTAAAAAAATTGACTAACACAAACAGATTACTTAAAATAAATAAATTTACATACACTTAGATTCAAATTAGTTACTCTCTTATGCAAGGAAGGTACATTATTTCGATAAATCGAATCGATATAAAAAATATTCAACGCATTATCACAGAAGATGATGCACAAATTAACACATACTTGAACAAAAAGATTACGCAAAATATATAAATTAGCATACACTTAGAATTCGAATCAAGTCCTTAGCCCCAACCTTTACCTATATATTAACTCAAAGAGAATTATTAATAAAACAAAAACGAGCGTAATTACTATGACATCACTTAACTGCAAGGTTAATCGAGACCAAGATGATCTGGCATTGACATCGCGTATGTTAATTTATGCTGGAGACGATGTTTGTGTTTTATCTTTTTAAAACGTTAAAAGCTTAACCTGTGCATTCAATATGTTCTATATTCATGAGAAAAAAATACATATTTTAAGAATCTAAAATTTGATAGAAAGTAATCAATGATATCCAACTTTTAAAGGTTACGATATTTTTATTCTAAGCGAGAATTTAGGTATCTAATAATCAATTTTTAAATTTGGTACTTAGGTACTGGGATTTCAGATAAATTTGATTTTAATATTGATTAATCCACTGAAGTATTAATCAAATTATTAAAATCCATACTAATATTATAAATGCGAAAGTAACTCTGTCTGTCTGTCTGTCTGTTACTCAATCACGCCTAAACTACTGAACCAATTTTCATGAAATTTGGTATGGAGATATTTTGATACCCGAGAAAGGACATAGGCTACTTTTTATCCCGGGAAAATGACGCAATCCCGGAAATCCCACGGGAACGGGAACTATGCGGGTTTTTCTTTGACTGCGCGGGCGAAGCCGCGGGCGGAAACCTAGTAACGTTATAAATCTTATGAAATATGCACCAATGCACCGTTGATATTACAATAGATAAAAGCTTACAATGTAAGCCATAAAAACATTTATTATTCTGAGCCAGTTCTTTATAATATGACATGTCAAATTAGCATTGAGGTATACAAGGTAGGTTAGTGCATTACCATTCTGATATAAATATTAAATATTGCCTTATATCCATGTAAAAACAATGGAAATTCTTTATCGCCTTGCCTGATAGTTGATACGCGTGAATGATCGCCTGTAATTGTACTAAATGCTAGTATTAAATAATAAATCAATCAAAAATAACCATGTAATTGTATGATACTTTAAATAGACACTAAACATCTAGTCAAATGGTCAATTAGTCAACACCTAAAAAGGTAGAAGTTTTACTAATTTTTTCATGCGATATAAATCTACATACTTCAACGTTTTTATTTTTTTAATTTCTTAAAAATATGGTCCCAGAAGACGCGATACAAATTGTAAATTAACAAGGCTTATTCTAATTATTTTGTTATTTTTAGTAAACTGATTTTTTCAGTCTAAGTGCATAGTCTTTTACATTATACCTATTGTTGTTTTTTTCTTATAGCCAATTTAAGTTTTTTTTGTATAATCAATTAGTTTAAATCATAAAATAGTTTTATACTAATTGATTATACAACCTATATTTAGTTTTATTTTCACTTAAACATGACAAATACTTTGACCTTTATCAGACCAAATTACGAACAGATTTTATTAATGATCCTTTATAACAGGGAAGTAATCAATTTCTATCTGAGCTAGATCGATTACAAATATTATTATAAAGTAGCCAGCTAATCTGTTTTTGAACAAAAAGCTACCTTGGTACCTAGCTGATCAACTGTTGTTACTAAGTTTGTAATTTTGCTGTTAAAATTTAAAATATATTAAATTGAAAAGAGTGTACAAGACAGCTTTTCAAAACATTATTGGAATATCCAAGTAGATCAGTCAAGCACTTCCATATATTCTTTTAAGAACGAGCAACTACTTTTAAGAAGTACCTAATCTCTTTATAAGAAGGTGAAGGTAACTCTAGTAAAGTGTTTTCTTTAGGTATGCAAAACGTTATCTACATCTGTTCTTATTACCTAAGCATTAAAGTATAATAATAGAATGAAGAATCCAGATAAACGTCTTACCTATTTTCCAAGAAACAAGTTTAATACATAGATTATTATAGTAACGAGTCAAGTTACTTACATTATATCCACTTCGAATTAATAACACATGTATAAGGTAAAAAATTGTATACTTTAACAGAGTTTTTCTTTACAATCTTCATTATGGGAAAAAGCTTCATAGTATAAGCTTAGAGCTATGAGCTTTCGTCATACGAATTTTCCATTTAGTTATTAAATGATTCTACAGAAAACGTTACATATTATAACAGTAAAGGCACTCTAAAATAATATACATAATACATTTTATTAATCATAAACGTAATTAAATATAAATCAGTACTATAATTATTTATTGATTGTTTTGAATCGTAATTACAAATAAATCCATTCTTAACAATCAATTAATCTTTAGTACTCATTAAATATCATTTACATAACAATTGGTTATTAATAACGTGCAATGTACATACATACATACATACAGCTGTTGATGAGTTCACGGTCAACGCGTCTTGCGTAATGCGATGCACCTTGATTGAAACATTTTTGTATAAATACGGTTAATTTTAATACTTAAGTTATTTGTGATAATGTGATTCCTTTTATTATTGAAAGAAAACTTGGTGAGGAAACTAATAGATATAGCTTAGAAGTATAAATAAGATAGGTAGGTATGTGCTATCTGCTAACTCGTACTTGCGTAGTTGTTAAACCCTCTTGAGAGGCTTGTGGCTCGCATTAACCCAATAAAGTGATTGGTTTATTGCAATAACAATTCAAATTCGGCTAAATATATTTTTTTAAGGAATATTTTAAATTTGTCTTCTGGCAATTATTTTTTTACTAAATATTTTAAAGATTTTTTATAATATGAAACCCAATAAATATTCTTTGTTAGTAATAAATATTCGTTTCATGTAAATTAGGTAATGCATAAGCCTTGAAGTAGATTTAACCCGGCGTCATTGTGGTAGAAAACAGATACGCGAACGTTGAGGTGGGTCAATATTACCCATATATTTTATAGTTGGTATTTCTAAACTTTTTAAGAAAATTAGTATTCTGTGTTATTATTATAGGATAAAGGTATTCTGGTTTTGATAATATAAAATAAAAATAATAATTACCCAACGTTTTATTCACTTTAATCAACTTTGACATAAACTCATAAAAATAGGAACAAAATATAGACATCTTACGTTTTCATGTCATTACTACGCTATTAACCAGTAATTTTGGTTACAAATAGCATTTTTATAAACATAAGTCTAATATGTTAGAAAAAAACTTTAACAAAGCTAATTAGAATCTTCGTTGTAAATGAAATCAATACAGAAAGACATGATGCGTTCAGGAAAAATAAATTTAGGGCAAGCTTGACAAAAATGTTTTGTTTTACTTTTTTTTTTTTCGGAAACACTTAACATCTTTTGCGAGAATTGCAGGTGGCTCCTCTGATGATCCACCAATAAATTCTCTTATTCTTTTGCCCATTTGTCGTTGCTATCGATTCAATTCCTGGCGAATTTTCAAATGTTCTAAGACCAGAGCAGACCTTAGTTTTTCAAAAAATTACGTCGCTTATCGCTTGGTTTGTTTTTATTTATGCGACGTATTATAAGCGCATTAATTCTTGTGTCCAAAATGGCATAAAAATTGTCAGGGGCCACCTTTTGGACTTACGACTCACATCATATGAGGCGCAAAGTTCATCAGCGACGTCAACCCCATATTTAGTTTTATTGTAAAAGGTATTGAATTCGGGTTTTCACTTTTTTCCGCTTGAGACACACTCCGTACTCTAACGTGATCCTCTTCTTCAACTTCATCATCATAATAAGGTAAGTCTGAGTCAGACAAGAGTCTAAACCCGCCATGATACGTGATATTTTCTATTCTATCCGTTTATAGTACCTATTTTATAATAAGTACCTGTTGGACAAACAAAAACATTAAATTCACAGAAACAAGCAAAAAAAATGTTTGCAGTCACCAAGAAATCATACACAACAGTAAAAATCGATAACTTAGCCATGGCGCGAAATTGTTACATCAATTGTGAGGATGGGTCATATTTACCTTTTTCGAAAATACACGCGTGTAGCTCCCAGTACACTCGACGTCGAAAGGATTTCACTTCCAAAACGTTTAATGTATATTGTTAGCTCCAGCTACTACAAAGAACAGCACAATCGTGCACGAAATTATGAAGATATTGTAAATTATAAACAAGCCGGGTCATTTTGACCCAACCTCAATGACGCCGGGTTAAAAAGCGATTCTAATTTACTAATAACATTACCACTACTGCTAATAATAAATTATCCAAATCTCCTATATCAGCTTATATTATTATGGAATAAGCTATTCTCAAATTTTTCATATAAACGCTAAACAAAATTATAATTTAAATTTACCAGCAGTTGAGTGCATTTTAAATTTATATAACACTAGTTCTCGAACAAATCACAGCAAAAAATTAACTCTACGAGGAATTAACCTACATAAGTAAATGACAAACTATAGGTAATAAAATTGAATTCACATCATTATTGCAGTTACTCAACAATTCGGCCATAGAGGTCAAGCGAAGTTACGTATACTGTATACTGTATAGCACATCGCTGTAGCACGATTGTTTATTATTTAATCGCACCACACACGACCACAGAACACGTGCAGAATGTAATAACAGCCTGCCGACTCATCACTTATGTACTTGCTTTAATTAAACGCGAATTTAACAAGCTATACCGCTCCTTCCAAGCTTTTGCAACCAGATATAATGCACGTACCGTAATCACCTAGCAGTTAGTAAACATTTAACGCTATCTCCATACAGAGGCCAAAGGTCAAATGCATTGGCAATCGTATAGGCTCAATTATTGTCCACGTTCTGTAATATTTCAGTTTAGTGGATTCTACAAGCTAGTTGCACGAAACTCATCCCAAACCTATCACGACATTCTTGGGTACTTACGAAATGTACTATTTGAGAAATCGTACATAAGATTTTTTTCCGCGTGTTATAATTCTTTTTAACAATGAGCGCTATAGTTGCATCGTAAGTAACACGCAATCGGATTAAAATTCGCGACGCGTCCATCTTTTTGACTTGACGCAATGGATTGACTTATTTCGGTTATTTATCGGCACAATAAAAAATCGCGAAAGATAGATAGGTAATAGAGGCATTGATGCAAGATAGATTACAGAAACAATAGGAATTTATGTCTTACGACAATCTGGATCGAATGCCATCATTTTTGGAATGTCACAACGCTGACAACGGGGCTAACGTCAAATTGCTCAAACATAAATTTGTTATTATGAGCTAAGAATTAATCTACTTTAAGTGGATCCTTGTAATGCTGTTCGAGCAATTTTGCGTGTCGTCTTTCAATTAGCATATAATGGATACTTGTGGCATTCTGCGCAATGCAAGAATTAGAACAAGCACTTTGCTTTGAACACAATGATTGAGTAATGCTTTGTCATTTTCTGTAAAGAATAACAACTGTATTATTTAGAAGTAGCTTGAAAAATTATTTATAAAGAACAATTAATGTACCTATGAATGAAGTCTTACGTTAAATACTTCTTTTTGCTTAAACATAATATTTATTAACAATTAAATTATAATTTAAAAGTATGATATTAATTATATTATGTGAACTGCGCGTTAACTTGTAAAAGCTTTCAGTATTACCCACATTAAATACCACGTGAAAAGTAGAACCAATTGTTAAAAATAATAATAATTCAGACCCATTATCTGTCACGTACATTACTATGATATAATGTAACGTAATGTGTCATGGCTTACAAAACGTACGTATTGAATAAAAGTATTTCACACCACCAGATAAATCTTCTAATGATAAATTATCTTACCACACAACTGAATGTAACTCATTGAGTGTTGTTATAAGCAGTTATTTAACACGGCTCATTCGACAATCTTCCTAGTTTCATTTACATCTGATGCATCTATGTTCGTAATTACATGATTAATATAAACCTCGAATAGATTTGCATTAGTAGTAAAAAATTAATTGAGTTAGTATTTTCCCATACCTATAGATAAGAGAGAGAAATAATTGCAAGCTGATGCTAAACACAAATCATTTTATAGTCATTAATATTAATTTAAACAAATAAACGTCACTTAAAATTTCTAATCCGACTCTTCTGTGTTTGAACTATGAATCTTACAAAAAAGTGAGTGCCGGCAGAAGTGAAAACGCGCGTAGTAGAGAGGGGATAGCTGTCTACTCTCCATCCGTCTTACGCTTTTTCGATCAGGTCACGTGTCCTGACGCGAGTTTAAGATTTTATACCCATTACAGAAAAAGTGCTCAACGCCGCTAAAGAAGTTTTCACTTCAAAAATTATTTTAAATAATATTTGGCGAATCGTTGAGAAATTATAAATTAGCTTTCAATGAATAAATAAATAAACTTACAATTTAACTCTTTCGCACCTGTATTACACCTTTCAAAGACGTTACAAGGAATGCCCGTACTAAGTATTGCATGATTGTATTTAGATGATATGTCAGGTATTTCCACGGGACGTGACTCACGAGTTTCCTGTAGTTAGACATGGTATAGACATTTATGTAAGCATCCAGATCTATGCAAAAAAGTAAGTTTTTTCTTTTGATTGTGCTAATTACGAAAAGAATCTACATCCTGAGATGCATACTTAAGAGAGTAGATTATGCCCAAAGATCGATTCAGGCTTGATACAGGTAATTGGGGATGGCAATTATTGTAATACAGCGTCCAACAGAGTTTGAAAATGGACGGAATTACTTAAGAGTGAACTTGAAAATAAATTTATTTAAAATAAATCAAGACATTTCATACATTCATATAAAATAAAGTTAGCGAGGTGCAATTTAGTATTGATTGCTCTGAAAACCTAGGAAACCTATTTCCAGTATACAACATGACTACGATGACAATGTCTTTTCATCATCTATATAAAATAGGTATAAATCCTATTCTAGATAAAAATAAATTATTTGATCGTACAATTAAAATTGGCATAGTCCAACATATTATAAACAATGTGTATTGAAATAACCTCATAAATTAGCAGAGTAATTAAAATCAATGTTTCAGTTTGAGTGGCATTAAAATTAATTACGTTTGAACAGATATTAACACTTAAAAGTTATTAGAAAAACCGTATCAAGGGCAAATTATAAGCTCTATCCTGCCAATTAATGTTCTATTGATGATTAAGCTTTATGCTTCGATAAATAATTATTTCCCTCAGAATTACTTCTATCTATACTAATATTATAATGCTGAAGAGTTTGTGTGTATGAACGCGAATCTCAGGAACTACTACTGGTCTCATTTGAAAAATTATTTCGGTGTTTCGCCCATTTATCGAGAATAACATCACGCTTAGACTAACAGGAGCGGGTAAAACAGTGGGGCACAGCTAGTATAGAGATAAAGATTGTTTATTAACTTCTTTATTTTATGACTATAGATATTCTGAACTTTCATAGCCTATACTTAAAAATTACTCACACTGCTCTATTTTTTATAACTAAAAATCAATGACGTAATTTCATAATTAACTATGCTCTTATTCAATATTGATTCGCTTTGATTAAGCTGTTGTTAAAATTTCCTCACAAGCAAAAATTGCGAAAATAGCAAGTAATATAAAGCAACTTTAAAATAATTACGGTTATTATTTAATATAATATTCCCAGTGGTTGAGCATGGCTATGATTACTTTGACAGTTTTAAAGAAATACTTTCTTATTAGGTACCTTAAAATAGGTAGTACCTACCTAAGTTTTAAATGGATAGTTGATCTAAAAAAACTTTAGATAACAACATTGAGGTTTATTTTTTTTTAATCCCACATTGTTTGCAAGGGCGAAGGTAAGTTTTTTGTTACCATCATGGACCACAATCTTTAGCGTCCAGGATTTTGAAAGTGTGTCAAAGCACAGCGCGGCGTCTTCGATACCACGTCGAGCTATTCATTTTTAATCTGATTCATATTTACATCAATATATAGAGTAGATAAAGTTTCTGATTAACTTATATCAGCCAATCGCGACTCAGTTTCTGACTCAACAATAATAATGTCACTTGTTAAAAGCCACATATTAAATAGAATGATAGCATTGAATTTCATTCCTATTATTCTGTTGTTGCAACTTTCTGATTATCTCTAATGCAAAGTCATAGGCTTAAAGATGTGACGAAATTAGGAGTAACCATAGCAACCATAGCGATGGAATGAGATGAGGCAATAATCCAGTTAAGAGCTTATTTAAGGCGTAAACACGTATAAATTGGATACATTTGTATAAATAGGTTCAACATTCAATTTATGGTTCAACTTTGAAGTTTGAACTATATACTTCGTGTTATTGCATATTAACCGTTAAATATTTGCTTAATCGAATTGCGGTAACGATTGTAATTTGATTTAAATTGTGTTTTGTACATATAAATTGATTAACAGATAATGTTTATAAATGTAGTAACATTTATGCGTTAAACTAGTGAACTTCTCGTAGAGCAAAATATGTATTTCACATACGTTTTATAAATAATAATTATCATTTAAGTATACTGTTTCGATAGGTTTTCCTCTTACAAAGTTTATTATTTGAATTCTAATTAAGTAAGTAATTATTATAAATCAATTAACTATTAAGGCTTAAAATATAAGTACAAAAATACCTACTCTCTAGTACATTAATAATTTTTCCCAACTCTAAATTAATAACAAGCTGTTATTACATGAACTCACAACAAATAAATATCAATTTCAATACCTTTGTTCAACACACCGTTTGTATTAAATTATATTAACCTGAACATTTATCTTAAATTATGGCTCGTGTTCCTAAATTGTAAAATTATTTATTTACTACGCTAACAGCACAAAGAACATAATAATATAACAAGTTCTCTGTTATTAGTCATGAAATTTATGTTACACAACACAACCCGCATCTTCGAATTACGTATGTAATTAGAGAAATGAATAATTAATATTTAATTATTTGATAAGTGCAAGCTACTAAATGTTGGGTTTAAGTAATACCGCTAGGGGGAGTTCCTTTTGCTAGTTTATCAATTACAAAAAAATATATTTTATTTTTATTAATAAAGCTGAAAATTTATTTAATTAGGTACCTATATGAAAAGTAACGCAATTAACCCAATAAACCAGACTGCATACAATAGTATAACGCTACAAAAATTTTAATAATAATAGCTGTTTATCTATTCACATAGAAATAGTAGAAGCATACACATTTGGGAAAGAGGAAAATTTTAATTCTAAATAAATAATTTTAAAGAATTAAAATGTTCCTCAACAACTCAACTATAACTAACCTAACGATGTAATATAGAAACTCTCTGTTAATTTAACCATCACCATAATTATTAATGCACGTTAATAAACTTTTATAACACTATTTACAATCAATATAATACAATTATGTAGTAAAATGATTGCGTGATAATAACCACATATCGGCTTTCAAAAGCTTGCTTCGCTAATTCATTATCCGTGAACATTCAAATTATAGTACTGAGTGTACTAAATTATATGGTACTGCAATTTTTATTAATAATTGATCGACAGGCTTGATATCTTTATTTAACTGTGCTACTATTTCAATAAATAGCCACGAAATAGTCCAATTGTAGCAATTACTAATTTCGCTTGAATAAAAATCGAGGGCAGAATTTTAAATGCGATTAAATACGTTTAATTGTTTTAGACTTAGATAAGTAGACACAAAAATAATTAAAAAGTATTTATTTCGGTTTTAATATTCATTTGATTGGGCATAAACAAGAACATTTCAAAAGATAATATTATTGCAAGCTTTCAATATTAGGCATTTTTTTTTTTCATGTTTGTAAAGATTGCTGAAACTGTTATAGAATCCTATGCGATGTTTACTTCTGTATTATTCAAGAAATACACATGTATATTGTATCTATATGCCATCAAGACTCAATTCCCTGACGCAATAAAATATAAATAGTCAATAAGCAATTGTTTAACCAATATTTTCATTCGTTTTTATTCAGTCACGTTTGTTCCTATATTCAAATGTATCGAATTGTGAAAGGGAGCCTCGAAGACGTACATAATTCCTTTAGTCCTGACAGCTACATCGCCGAGCATGTTACCGCGACAAAAGTACACTCTCTGCCTTGTAACTAATTTAAATAACGTCGTCTAGATAGTAGGCTTTACTTTCCCATTACAGTGAAAAGCTATCCAATATCTCCCATAAAAGGTGTACTGTCCTAATAGATTTTAAACGTGAGATATAAATAAACAATGAGCTCTAGAAATGTTACCCGTATTTGGCCATTTTAACGTTATATAAGGGTACTGCAATGTTGTGGGAAAATCTTTTGGATGCTCGTTATTTTATAAATGACTAAGATACTCGAAGTATGTAATTAAAATTTTATAAATGATCTGCCATGTATAAAGAACTTTAAATCTAAATTACCTAAAAGGAACGTAATCAAGTTAAAATCTAAGATAATATTTTTGTTTATATGTTTCATAATGAATGTTTTCTATTGACATTGAAATTATATATTGTAATATGGAAATGTGATACTATTATAGTATTTGGACCATGTCTCACAGTGAAGGTTTCAGTAACTGAATCGTAAAGATAGATATTGAATGTCGGTGTCAGTTGGAGTCCAATGTTAATGGAAGTATTGATTATGCATTATGTAATGCGGTTGTAACAAAGAAACGATATATTGTCCTACTTTATGTTCTCATAACAAAAGTATTGAAAAACAAAAGAACATCAAAACGATTTTTCTCTTTGAAATTATACTAATAATGCCGAAAATAATTACATAGAACATATCTTTAAAACTTTATCGACACTACGACTAGTAAACCCAATAGTTAGTAATAACAATAAAGTTCCAATAGGTTCGATAGTGAAAATGAATCGTAAAATTTTATTCAAGGAATATTATGTCGCTTTGTTAAATGCTACATGTATGTACATATAAAGGCAACTACAATATATTCCATATCTAAACTTATTCAAATGGTCAGTTGCTTATGTGAATTTCCTATAGAAAATCTTATAAGAACTCTTTGCCCGACCTCGAACTCTAAATCTCTGGTACTACAGTGATTTTTCCACTCAATGACGACCCTCTTAGATAATCATAGGAAATTCCCACGGGTATGAGATGTTTGATCTCAAAGTGTAAAGATACCGCTCTCTAGCATCCTCACAGGGCACATAAATCATATCATATTATCGCTCCTATTGACATGAAAAAAAGACAAGCAAATAAAAAAAATACGTGAAGCACTCGGGGACTGCCGCGGTAAAGCTATTGCATGCTATGTCTTCAAGCCACACCTACGTGCCCGTCGGAGTGGGGAGCGTGAGGTTTTTCGCTACGCAATTTCTGGATTCGGTCCCCGCGCTCAAGGCCTTCTCAAGGGCCCGCGATAGAAGCTATACAATAGCTTAAAAATAAAAATTATGCTAAAATTATATAATGACTGCTAATTTATGTAGATGTAGCCTATGTCACTTCCATAAATCTAATGATTACAACGATACCTCATATCAAAATCCGTCCAGGGTTTGGCATTTAGAGCGTAGGGCGTGCCAAAGAAATATATATATACACACTCTCGAATACCCCTGATTCTTTCGCAGTCGTCTAATTAACAAAAACACTTTCTCATTTATTTTATTTGCAAGGATTAGTCGTTATTTTCCTTTTTAAATAAATAGTATTTTGAATTATTATTACTAATAATTGTTTGTTTTGCATACTCTTGTGCGAGATGCCATTAAAAATAACCGATATAGCAGGTGTCGATAATTAACTCAGTACATAATAAACATAATCTGTTTTGAAGAATGTTAGGAATTTATATTTATATACGCAATTTATTAAATTGCTTTTTTGTAATAGAAAAAAAATATCCTTTTATGATAAAATATTTTTCTTTGCCTAATAACTGCAATAAAAATAATACAGAAATAATAACGTAATCTATCAGAAATAAAGAATATTTCTAATAGCGTATAATGTAACTTGTACATATAGGTAGGTACTATAAAGCGGGCTACTCAGGCAGGTATGTACCTGCCGCAGGGACAATCTCGGTTGCACGGCAGTTGCAGCAATTAAAAATCCAAAGAGGCCAATTTAAAAATTGCCCCCGCTTGTCTTTACACATCACAATTAAAAAGACAATTAAGGGTGCAATTCCAATACTACCCCTGCGGCAGGTACGTGAGTAGCCGGGTTTAAGAGTACAGTAAACTTTTTGGCTCGATAAATTGAATGAAGAATACTGTATGATATAATGATATAAATGTCAAAATCTAAAGTAGTAGTTATAGTCCATTGAAAAGTTACATTTGGGGTTGCATTTTTTAGAGGACGCAATTTTATTTTTTTGATGTGTAGGGGGGAAAACTAGTACTCACTTCAGAGCGCTGTAAAACCTTAGCTATTGACGTAATGAAAAAATGTTGTATGAAAAAGTTGTTCCTCGAAAAACAACCTACAAAAATGGTCTGATATCATTTCTTCGTAAAATAATAAAAAAAAGGTTTATTGAAAAATATAAATAGCTCTAATTTCTGAACATTTTAGCTTATAACTTTTTTATTTATAGTTCTACGACAAAAAGTTACTGGACAAAAGTTGTAGAGAATTTAATTTGCAACATATAATTTTAACAATTTTTTTTATCAGATAAATAGTTTAAGAGATATATCGTAAAAACCATATCAACCGCTATTTTCAAGATGGCGGCCGTGGGACAAGGGTGGCGACCCCACAAACTTGGTTTTAGCTTCTCACTGACCCCCCCTACACATCAAAAAAATAAAATTGCGTCCACTAAAAAACGCAAGGTTAGGCCTAAAAAATGTAACATTTCAATGGACTATTAGTACCTACCTTATCTGGACATGTAATGTACATCTAATGTACATCTGATGATGAACATGTAATGTACATCTTATATTACGTCTTTGGCCATATACGGCTTAAATAATCAGTTCAATAACCATATGACCAATACGCAAAAAATTGTTGACCATGACTATAGCTTTTTACAACACTACCGCAAAGACATACAGAGTTAAGTTTTTTATTCATTCATTCATTAGAGAATATAAATATTCTATATACGACTTGTATTATTATATCTATTACAAACATAATCGGTTTAATAATAATCGGAATATTTGTAATCTGGGAATAATGTACCTACCTACCTCCTATTTCTAGTTTATTATTTATCCTTCTATCAGTTGGTTGCCTGGAAGAGATCACTCTTAAGTGATAAGGCCGCCTTCTGTGCTGTTTTTCTCTTAGAATAAGTTTTGTTTGTATTTTATGTATTTTGGCAGCACAATAAAGAGTATAAATAAATAAATAAATAATCCAATATTATTATCGATTCACGATATAATAACAAAATACGATACATTAAACTTCACAATTTAAATGATTTTAGGAAGTACAATTTTACTGTTTTATATTTTAAATTTTAATCAAGATTAAATCTATAAAAATATAATCTAAATTGTTTTTGTTTTTTTTCGATATGAATAACCTTAAATATGAATAAGTGATAAAGGACAGTGTTAATTAATTCATTTAATAATTTGCCTAAAAATATAATGATAAACATAAATAAAGCCATTTATGTTAATTCGCTCGTTATTTCACGTTTATAATATTATTATCTTCGATGTAATCAAAGCAGGGCAATTGCAGTTTTATATATACATTTATATCTTAAATTTAAGGAAGGACATGTTCTAAATATTTATTTTTTTACATATGAAGTTTTGCAACTTATTCTCGTAAATGTTAAGGCTTCCTAATATACAGTTAATCAATCATTACTATTAAATTGTGCTTTCCTAAATAAGCTCTGACATCCGCCGTTAATATACTATTCTGTATCATATAAGGTAATTAAATAACACCTCATACATAATACGTAGGTATAATAATATATTTAATACATAACAATTATAATATAATTAATACATAACCGAATTAATATACTGCTTTACAATGATATTAAATAACTCTGTAAGATACATAATACGATTCTAAGATGATATCAAACAAAGACATGCATCGGTGAATTAGAGTCGTTATAATGAATACGCTATTTAAGTACTAATGACCTTGCTAATTACATGTTTTATGAAGTCGTTTTTCTTAGATAAAAACCCTTGATGATGTTTAATTACTTCCTGGTCAGACAGGATGAGGGCGACAAAAAACATCTTCAATTTAGAAGTAGATATGACTGTGCATAGTCTATGTAATATAGTAGATCCTACTTATTAGTATACCCACAAACTTTCGCATTTATAATCCATACTAATATTATAAATGCGAAAGTACTCTGTCTGTCTGTCTGTTACTCAATCACGCCTTAACTACTGAACCAATTTGCATGAAATTTGATATAGAGATATTTTGATACCCGAGAAAGGACATAGGATAGGTTTTATCCCGGAAATCCCACGGGAACGGTAACTTCTTTGACTGCGCGGGCGATGCCGCGGGCGGAAAGCTAGTATTTTATAAATGCGAAAGTTTGTGGGGATGGATGTATGTGTATGTGTGTATGTTTGTTACTCTTTCACGCAAATTACTACAGAACCGAAAACAATGAAATTTAGCACACATATAGACGGTAACTTGGTTTAACACATAGAATAGGTTTTATCCCGGAAATCCCACGGGAACGGAAACTATGCGGGTTTTGCTTTGAAAACGCGGGCGAAGCCGCGGGCGGAAAGTTTATAATGACTTTAAAACTTAACATCTTTGCATCAGTCATCACGAAAAGCATATTAAAAAAGTTAAAGAACACTTTTTTCGTGTATGTTTGTCGTGGGTACTTAAGTTTAGATAATGTTAAATATTATGCAAAACTTAAACCTGAGACGTTCTTCTCACTCAAATGAAAGTGTTTTGCAATTATGAGATCTACAATTGTAGGTAAAGAAGTACCTACTACAGATACTTAACTCTATGTATTTAAAAGTCAAAATCGACTTGTTACAAATCTAAATTTATTTTTATTCTGTAACAAATGCTACTGGTCTCTTCGCAGTCGTCAAGAGGTCAAATTGAGCATAATTTTCTAGTCACGTACAATTATAATGTCAAAGAAGCCGCTTATTCTTTGTAGGTTCTTATTTAAACACTATCTTTGCCAACTGCCAACGTATACCTACGTGTAGAACATAAGAACAACTTTCAATCAAGGATTTCAGATTAGGTTAAAAGTAACCATTATTGTTAAAATGAATAGAATGTACGATTGGCGATAGCAAAAGCATACGTGGCAGTTTTTTATTAAAGCTAGAATCATTATACTATTTATATAATATTCATAGTAGGTAGGTATGTAACGCAGCATTTACATCAAACGAGCGGATGCTCATTCTAATCCCACTATGTCAAATTATTTTAGTATAATCAGGCGTAGAGCATTCTTTCGTTGTTCTTAGTGCGTTCGAAAACATTATATTATGCCATGTTCTAATACTGAAAAACACTGATACGAGTTTTCGTTTACACTATAAGATCGCGAAAGAGTGCTCTTGCTCTTGCTCTAACTCTATGTTCGTTGAATCTAAATGCACCGTGAATGATGATTCTATAAAATAGATATTTATGGATGTTTTAGATCTTATAATGCAGAACAAGTTCTTCGTAGTAGATATTTCTTTAAATTGATGCTAAATGCTTGAGCATAAACCGTTTTTTTTTCAGTGGTATCGTGTCTTGTTTGTTTTGATTAATTTTATATTTTTTCCTTTTACGTATACGCATGTATTATGAATTTTCCTCACTCAACAAATATAAAACTTTGCAGATGATGTTAAAAATAAAAAAAAATTAAAGAATTTCATGGGATTCTTGCATGTTCCTTCCACGTTGTGCTGTTTCTATAAGACCGTCAATATCATACAACTTTAAATTATTTTTGCGGAGTTGAAATACCGATCTATCGATACGATAATATGTAATTAAGTATAGTTCCGAATAAGGCAAAAATATTATCAATAATTCTAGCATGGTATTTTAATTGGAGTTCCAAATTATATCGCTGTCCTTGTGACCAAAGATTAAGTCATTATTACAGTAAAGGTCACTCGAATTATTTACAAAATTCGTATTATTCGACTATAACCTATTATATTCCTTATATTTATTGAAATACTACAAAATATACGTCATAGTTATGATAAAATTACAAAAAACAACTATGACACAACTCTGAACTTGACTAGTTCTATACTATCGATGATATTTTAAAAGCGAAATCGAATTAAAATTAGGAGGCTCAAAGCAATAAATCAATCACAAATAATTAATTCGTTGAGCATATTAATCGAATTTAAACATTCGCATTTATTCATTCATGAGTTTTAACAAACTTAGTGCTTATGCATTTGTGATCAATTTCTTTAGCAAATAAATAAACATGAATACACATTTGAATACAGTTTATAACCTCAATACATGTGAATCTTAATACATCAATAATTACATATCCATTATTAGCAGTTCCGAGGTTTTTGGTAACGTGGTTAAAAAAATGTTTGAACTATATACTAATACATTTGATATGCTATGTTTTAAAGTACTGTTAGGTATAGCTGCAAAATCTAATGTTATTGTTACACTTCTTAAAGTTAAAAATAAACATTTTGTTAAACGTAAAAGTATGGTATCCTAAGAATAAAGAGCGTATGCATTACACAAACGCGTTTGCCATGTACTAATGTGCTCTCATAATGTAAATATTTTCCTGGAATATTATAAAATAACTCTAAGAAATTTAATTCTGCCACATGTTTTCATATTAATATGAAAGTATAATTAGCATAGAGTAACATAACCGAAATAAGTGGGCAGAATTATTCTCAACTTGAATAGTGCAAAAATGGCAATTAAAATTAATTGCTATTTACATTTTTACTTCATTCCATAATTTGCATTAATATTAATATCTAAATAGGCCACATATTAATTCTTGTCTTGAATTTTTTACCGTAGAATATTTACATAATTCATAAATCAAAGCACATGTAATTTTTCCTTGATGAGTTTGTTTTTCATATAAATTATATAATAAAAAATTGATATTCATCAAACGAGTTTGACTCTACTCGATAAAATTATATTGTATATTTTTTCTTTATATTACGCACATGTTTTATAGTTTTACTATAAGAAATTGCAGAATTTTGCGATAACGTCAGCTATTGCCTATTTATTTAACATTGCATTCTTTTATTTCATTTAAGTAGGTACGCATTCAAATAATATTCTTATCATTGTTTCTGAACTTGGATGTTTATTTATTATATTTTATTCATATCAATATGGTATTTATACACAAATTATAAATATTACTAGATGGATAACATACATTTTCTTGAAAGAACAGTTAAGTATAAATTATATTATAACAATGCCATAAAGTTCTTATTTGAACCGTTTGTCTTTGATAGTTAATGCGGTAGCCAATTATTTATATAAACATTATTTAATATTGCCAAGATTCATGTTCGACTATTATCAGAACAATAATTTACATTTACACTGAAACATATTTTTATAATAGTTTGAACTTTGAACATTCAAATCATTGTAATGTAAAGTCGGATATAAAATTCGTCATGGACAGCGGTTTTGATGCGGTCGTTCCTATATACATATCGTTATGCAGAGAAAGCATACATTTTAATTTCATTACATAATTTCAAAAAATCCGTTCATAACTTAACCTTTATATTTTGCAAAAATCATCCCAAAACAGTTTAGCCTTATAAATAATAAACACCACGCACCCTTTATAAAACCACCGGCGTGTCACAACCGATACGAAATCGTTTATATCACTCGCAAAGTTCGCACAAGTCACTGGCGCTAGTGACTGGCAGGATGTGTCTTCACCGACGCGCGAACATCAACTGTGCGATCATCGCGCGCTCCGAGCGTCGCCCGTGATAACCGATAACTATGAAACTCGAAGAAAATTTACGAAACGCTTACACGCTTCGGATTATTCTCCGAAGCGTTTTCATCATCGAGTTATGAATGGGATCTTCACGCTCCGACCGTTTTGAACATCGGATGAAATGCGTTACGAAGATCTTATTTATGTGGAGTAGATAATGTTTTAATGAATGCGAATCCTGCGAGTAATGTTGTAACGCAACGAATGCCTGTCAATTATTTCGTGGCAGAACGTGAAATTGCGATTTGTTGCATTGCATACGAATCTATATTACAATTGCTTCGTTTAATTTATTAATTTCGCTTGCAATAGCTGGTGTGCATAATTCGTATACTTTGGCACAAAAGCAAAAATAAAGCCTAGTGAAATTCATGTAATTTATTTGGTTATTTTTCTAAATGTTACGTTTTTTGTTCTAATAAAAAAATATTCACTCATATTATTTACTCACTACAATCCATACCGATCAATGTGCTTTTGTATGGTTTTAACTCTATAAAACTATGCTCTATTCAGGCGAAATTCATATTGAATGTATATCTAAGTTGGTATTTTTTTTTTTATTAGTAAATACTTAATGTAATCCTAAATAAGTAAGGAGTAAAAAACTCTACATCATCAGAGACTCTACTGTCCTTGAACTTCGAATAAAACAAGCAAAATAAAAGCACAATAAGTGGGCACTTTAACTACACTCACCATAAAGCTAATAAGATTTATTGGCCACTCAACTCGAAATATATTTACTTGTAAAATTAATAAACGACACGACTATATCTTCAAGTTTTTGTTACTTGTTATATTTGATTAAATGCACAGCAATGCTATTATAATTTCTACTATTAATTTCAAGTGTTTTACATTTACATAGCAATAATAAATCTACTTTTACCCAAGCTCACGTTTAAGAATAAATGTGATCAACTTATCTACTGTCTTATTCATTATTTAACAAACCTGATAAACTAGCGGTTATTCAATTTCTCCAAAGAATCTTTAAGTGCCTTTTGTGATACTAAATTGGTTCCGATAAATTTTAATAAAACGTTACGTCACGAGGTAAAAACAAAAGATATGATACAATTTCTGTTGTTTATTGAATCACTTTCCCAAGCTCCATTTTCGATCTTCAAGTACGAAAAACACGTCCAAAATACTCGTTTCAAATTATTTCTGTTCGTTACAATATATTATGCATTAACACTGTCACTCTCCTTCACAAGATTCAAGATTCTTTGTTGTTTACGGAAACTGTTTTATACACTAGAAAAACGCGATTTATGAGATTATTTACGATCTCAGTGCATATGCACGAAATTATTGCATGCAACGCTTAAAATTAATCTGGTTCATTCGTTTATTATATTTCAGGTACAAATACGAATAGTTTTACGTTATAGTTATTCATTTCATGATTACAGTTATCCTTTTAAAATGATTGTAATGGACGTGATTTATATTGACTATTGCTGTTATTTATAATCCTACATATGATGATTAGACGAATTCCATTGGTTCAAATAACAGTCGCATTTTTTTAAAATTACTATGACCTAGGGAAATACTTTATGTCATCATTGTGACCCCCCTGAAGTCAGTAGGTAAGTAAAGCAAAGGGCAAAAAGATTTCATATAATCAATTTTACAACACGAACTTGCAGTAATGTCAGTATCATTTTTAATACTAAAACATCGCTTCAACATGTCGTAGTTATAAATCAACAACATATTGTTGTAATGTTGACATTGTGTTCAAACATAATACTTATATTATAGTGTTTGTTTTACACGTTAACTTGTAAAACAAACACTATAATATAAGTATTATGTTCACAAATCTGCTACAGTCTACACTCTACACGAATGTCATAATCGCATGTTTTCCAACTCATCATGTTGGAGGTCAACTATGGGCCAGTGAACATGGCATTCAAACGATGTGTTAACTAAGTAACCTTGCTAAACGATTTACTATTTAATATTTAGTTCCATTGTTTCGTTTAATTTACAGCATGTTTCCTGGTTTAATTTCCGATGAACATCTTTTAATCGCGACACAGGATGTATTCTTAATTGTTATTTAGTAGGTAGATACTAGTGCTTAAAATAACGAATCTATACTAATATTAAAAAGCTTCTGAGTTTTTTTGTTTGCTTGCCTGAACGCACTAATCTCAGGAACCACGGGTCCGGTTTGAAAAATTATTTCACTGATAAGTACATAATCCTATTATCGAGGAAGTTTACAGGCTACATATTATCATCATACTAAGACCAATAGGAGCAGAGTAATGAGGGTAAAATCGCGGGGCAAATACTAGTGTTATTTAAAATAAGCCAACATTTTTGTTAGACTATAATATCGCTTATTTTATATGGGAAGTGGCCTGAATGTAAATAGTAACAAAACCATACGATGTTAGCGTTTATTTAGCATGCAATACATGCAACATCGTAAACAATATAAAGCCAATTAAAAAATATAAAAACAATCAAATTTATTTTAGCTTCCGTGACTAAAATCATTACGAATAAAACGACCATTCTACGCATCATTTCATACATTTCAATTTTGCAGAACAAATAAAAACACAAGAAATAATGGTCCAGGAAAGGCAGAAAAAGCTTATGAATCGGATAAAGGAAAGAAATTTACAATAAATCATTTCTTTATGACATTGCGGCTTGGTAACCGCACGAACCGCTGTAAAATTAATTCTGTGGTTTGAACATTTCTGTATTTCCTTGGTGTCATCAGTGTCAAGCGAAATGTGATAGATTAGTTATGTTGAATAAAAAGTAGAGCTATTTTAAAATAGCTGCAATTTTTCAATGATCTTCTATGTCGGTAGGAACAATCTCGGATGGTCGGCGGTGCGTCTTTCCAAACTATACAAGGCCAGTACGCAACGGTGTGAAACTAATCACGTATAGTTTGGAAATAACTTTTTTACAAAGTTCTTCCAATCTATACAACAGCAGAACGCAAATACTCGCGTATACTTTGTAGTGAAGTAAGTAAGAATAGCGCTCCAAAATATACAGCGCCAGTACGCATGCGGACTAATCGTGTATGTTTCGGAGTGCGCTTACTCCGAAACATGGCGTCTTTCCATTGCTCGCGTTTATATTATTGTATTGCTGTTTTGAAATCTATTATTAAAATGCATGTGTATTGTGTATGTAATGTTGCGTACTGATCGTATAGGTATTTTTTGTATCGAGGATGCTTGTGTCTGCACGACTTACAATTGACAATAGTGCTAAAATGTAAGAATCTAATAAGTCCAGAAGAAGACGGTTGCGAGGCGACGGAGCCCCGCTTGGCGGGGCTCCTATTTTTGTGTAGTTAAAAAAAACACGAACCTAACCTAACCCATAGGTAACCCTTATAATTATCTGTTACCTATTTATTTTTCTAAGCTTACCTAATAATATTTTTATTCCATATTTTACTGAATCAATCAAGAAGAATAAAAGTAGATAGATATAGCTGTACAAGTCTTTGATTGCCTTCTTCTTCTTGCATTGATTATTTATTATTTCGCTCAAGCGTAAGTGGTGTAGTAGCTATATTTAGTTATACTATTTTGCGTACTGATCGTGTATAGTTTGGAACGAAGAAGCAAGCATCCGCGTTACAAAGTATACACGATCAGTACGCAAAATTCGTGTATATATTGTAATAACAAACTTAAAAACAGCATTACAAAGTATACACGAGCAGTTTCCTATGGTTGCGTTCTGGCTATGTATAGTTTGGAAATACGCGTCGGCGGTTGGAGCAATTTCGGTTGTTCTCTAAATTGTCCCTGCTTGCCTATACACATCACAATTATGGAGCCAATTAAGGGTCCAATTTCAAAATTGCCAATTGGTATTTATTATCATCATCCGCATATTTTTTCCTAGTGCAGAAACACAGGCTTATGAATATTGTTTTCATCTATTATATTTTATTTTTATAAAAAGAGCAAAGATTTAATTGAATACGCAATTGTGAAGACATGGTGAAGACATTGGTATCTTACACGAGACATACACAAGTCAATAAATATAACGAAACTAAAATTTATCTACGTGGATGATTAAATTTTATTAGAATTAGAATTTTATTTCGCATTGCATAAAAATACCGCAACGAAACGAGTAGTAAGTAGTACTCTATTATTGGTTCTTCCACTTATGAAATATGAATGGTATTGAAATAAAAAGGTTATTTTTAGAAAACATAGTTAAGAAAGCAAGTCAAAAATCTGTGCTAAAAGACATTGCTTTTAACCAAATTTCAAGAATCTCTGTTCACGGGAAGTATAATGTAGGTTCTGATTCTCTTGCGAATGTCGAAATTTGCGAAATAATTTGCAGCATAAATTTAAAAAACACCCTTTTTCTCAGGAACGCGTGGACGTATCAAGCTGAAATTTATATCGAATACTCTTGTCTAAGGTCCCTTGATGTTGTGAAAAAATCAATTTTTTCGCAAATTTCGACAT
Organism: Colias behrii; assembly: GCA_029959065.1. NCBI lineage: Eukaryota > Metazoa > Arthropoda > Insecta > Lepidoptera > Pieridae > Colias > Colias behrii. Next base: position 4,532,940 of record JARWMC010000006.1, on the reverse strand, counting down.
TCGCAAGGAAATCAAAACCTACAGTTAGTTCCCGAGTACACAGGGTCATGAAATTTGGTGCATGAAATTAGGTGCTATATCTGTCTTAAAACACAGATATAGAAATAATTGGGAAATTCATTAATTTTTAATTAGATTATATAAAAAAATATTTTTAAAAATTTTAAACTTACAGGAACTCATGAACGCTTACAGGTATTAAATTGATATTCACACCAAAAACTCAGGTCTATTATATCTTTGAGCTGTAATTAAACAAACTATGTCAACGCAATTAGAAGATACAGTCGTAAATGCTGAAAATTTTCGGAAATTTCGAAATTCGCAAGGGAATCAAAACTCAAAACCTACAGGGTACTTCCCGTGATCTCAGAATCTTGAAATTTGGTACAAAGCAACATCTTATAGCACAGATATAGGAATAATTGCCAAAATAAAAATGTATAATTACATCATATTAAAAATATTTTTTTTATAATTTTAAAGTTTTTCTGTCTGTCAAGAGTCAAGACCCTTTTTCTCAGGAACGAGTGGAGGTATCAAGCTTAAATTTATATCGAATACTTAAATCTACGGCCTCTTTAAGCTGTGAAAAAATCAAATTTATAAGCTAACGCAATTAAAAAATACAGTCGTTTATGCTGCAAATTATCGCAAATTTTGACATTCGCATGGGAATCAAAACCTACTCGTACATTGTACTTGTTGATAGTCTTTAAATTTAGTAAAAAGCAATGTCTGATAGCACAGATAAAGGAAAAATTGCTAAGACATACATTATAGTTACAACATAATAAAAAGTAGGTTTGTTCGGAGCCCTCGGTGCCCGAGTCCAACTCGCACTTGGCCTGTTTTTTTTTGTAATAAAAAAAAATAATAAAAATAAATATAAAAAAAATACAGAAATTATATATACAGATATTATTAGCCTATAAAATTTATCTACCTATTAGTTTTAATAAATAATAATTACGACTTAATGGGCATTTAAGGTTTTAACACAATGTTGAATTTAAATTGGAATACTATGTTTAAAAAAAAAATAAAAAGAAGAATTTTGAGTTTTAGCTCATATTTTCTTATCGTAGGTAAATAATTATATCAAATATAAACTAACAATGAAAACTTTCTCCGATACAATTATTCTAAATCAAATTAGGTAGTTTTCAGTAAAGTTTTGAAGGGCGTGCCCATTTATTTCTAACAGAAAGGTTTTGGTATGTGTTCATCGTATTCCAAACTATGATATATTCTCTATTAATTATTTACCGTTTTGTATGTTAATGGAAGCATTAAAAAAAATAACAAGCGATCTCACAAAAAAGCATTATACTAATTGATGTAATTAATCCAAGTCTTCAGTGCATAATAAGAAGTGCACTTTTTTAGATGTTGTTTCGAATTAAAAAAACATTTAACAAATTATGCGAAATCATTAATAATTCATAAATGGAGAAAAAATGTTAAATTATTCATTTTAGGAAATAAAATAGTGGTATCTAATTTAAAAGTTTGAAGTATTGATTTCGTTTTATCACAAATCACGACTACGAGTAATTTTTAATGTTCATCTTCAAAACGGCCTTGATACTGCACATCTCGACATATCAGGGCTAATATTTTAACTAAAATATATAATTAATTAATATTTATTTGAGACCTTATGAGTTTATTATAGATGCAAGGAGAACTAGGACGTAACATTGTTAAATGTAAGAACACGAAACAATTACAAATTAAGGTAATAACATTAATTCATATTTATTACTGGAGTATGAATTTATAATTTTATATTATGATCATTATATTTATTATGTATATCCGACAAAACAATTGGAATTGACTCTACTTTTACTCAAATATTAATCTTTATGTACAATTAGGTAATTGATTGATCGATTCAATAAAATAGTAAGTGAAAAACATCCAAACATTCATCAATATTATAAAAATGATTTCAACGTCAACCACAGGATAATATTATTCTTCTTCTTCTTCGTCGAAACACTCTTGTCAGAACGGTCGTGGTCATCATGAGGTTTGGAGGGCTGATGTAACCCGCTTACTATGTCCCGCCATCTCTCTCTGTTTCCCGTCATAAGGCTACAATAAGGCTACAATATTATAAATAATGAAAAGGGCGTAGGGATGTGACGACCCCATCGCCCACGGTTGGAATATCTATTGTCTACGTGACAACAGATATTCCACCCGTGCAATCAGTCAACCCGCAGGACACCTTGTGGCGGGGTGTCGGGGAGTAGCGACCCCGCGGGAATCGAGTGCTCTCGGGGGAGGCCCCTGTCTTCATCTCCGGCTTGCCTTCACCGGCCGGTCGGAGTGAAGCCTGACGAGGACAGGACCCCCACCTCTGGCTTGCCTTAACCGGCCGGCCAGAGTGGAGTCGTGAGAGCTTTTAGCTCGAAGGGTGGATGCGAATCATAAGTGGCAAGTGGGCACGTGATGCTGGACCCTCAGGGAGCGCGTGATCATCGTTTAAAGTCCAGGGACGCCTCTCGACCCTTAGCTGCTCACAATATGTTGCCCCCTTGTCGCACTATTGCAGCGACTTATTTCGGGGGCCCATACAGTGAGAGGGCGAGTCACCACCTGCCAACATATTTTTACTTTCTTTTAGTAGAAAGGCAGGTGCCATAGTTTCCCATAGTCCCCAATACCAGTCCATTTAGCATCCCAATCCATAGCCCAGTTATTAAATTTCCATACCCTGCAATAGTCCTACATCGGCCGTGGACTGCCTAGGACTGTATCTCTATATATTGCAGTCATGGGCAGGCTGCGGCTGGTGTCCCACAACACATTAAAATTCTCGAAAGGGCCTCTGCGTGTTGGATCCGTGTCCCCACGTAAGCCTTCCAAAGATCCGGGTACCGTCCTTCTGGTGGTACCCGAGTATTATGGAGATGAAAATTAAAATAAATTCATCAATCAGGAAAAGTCGTTGGATTGTTCATAGTCTTACATCAAACGATGTAATAAAATGACTCTAAGCTATTCAGGTGAGACCATAAAAGGTTCTTGAGGCTGAGGTTAGATGCATCTTTCCTTCTAAGTCTAAATTAAGTTTCTACATAAGTTGAATGTTATGTAAACACAATTATGTAGGTGTTTTCTTATATGTTATTGTTCTTATCATACCTAACCATGTTCAATTTGTAAACTCGTAAATAAAGTATTGCTAAATGCTTTTATATCCATATACTGGCTGTGCTCGGCGGTTTCACCCGCATTGCTCCGCTTCTGTTGGTCTTAGCGTGATGATATATAGCCTATAGCTATCCTCGATAAATGGGCTATCTAACACAGAAAGAATTTTTCAAATCGGACAAGTAGTTCCGGAGTTTAGCGCGTTCTAAGGAGGAAGGTTATAGGCTATATTTCATCACGCTACGGGCAACAGGAGTGGAGCCACGGGGGTGAAACCGCGCGGAGCAGCTAGTTACGAAATAAAGGTACAGTTATGACCAGTTATATCTCATAATACGGGATATAGTGATTACATATAACTACACTTTACTAATCAAGTACTTACACCTGTAATGTAGTGATATAATCGACACAGCCTCGTGACCTTAAATAAAATAAAGGTAAGTTCTATTACACCTAAAATAAAAGTTAAGTGACGTTGATAATGGATTTTATTAAATGAAGATATTCAAGAGATAGTAGGTATAATTTGGATTTCGCGTGGTAAATGATTTGATCATTTAATCTTTCTAAATGTTTACGTTTCTACATTCACATTAATCACGCAACATAATACTCAAGCAAGCAAGCACATACTCAAGTTAACCTTACAGAATAAGTGGAGATTTCATAGTTTACTTTTTGGCAATCGAATGCGAAAGTGTTAATAATAATAAAATTCAAATACCTGTATCGTTTAATTGCTTACAATTATTTATGAAATATGTGCTACACATATAGCGATAATATTTATTGTTTGTTTCTTTTGAACGGTACCTACGTGATGAAAATAGTTGTTCCTTGTTACACTAATATTAAAGTCAAGAATACAAAATATACCGTTGTCACTTTTAATGATAATAGGCCTCCCACTAGTGATGTTATTAATTTACTTGTGACAACTTCAGATGACAGCTATTCATGCTCTTATACAATAAATCCTGACCTTTATTAATGATAAATTATTTTCACCCACCTTTAAACCTTTAGCGCCTAAAAATAATTGAAAGTTCATATATAATCAGTGGGCTTTTAAAAACGATTGTATCGTTTGCTCTTTTAACGACCTGGCATATATGAGAGTTCAAACTTAACTTGAAGAAAATTGCTAGCTGTTATCATGCGATATTAAAGTAATTAATGCTTACTACTACAGAAGAATACATTTTGAATATTGTGTGCGAAAGATCGTTTAATCATACCGCTGAACTAAAGTAGTATTATGAATTGTATAGGATGTTTTTATATGTTTTCATTACCATTGCACGCATAAAAATCGGAATCCAATGTGGCACTGAGATGAAATATAGTCGAGATTTAAAAATAAATCAAATTATAAATCGGTATAGGAATTTGGAGGTAACTTACCAAAAGGGAGCTAGCCTTAATTTGTGCCGGACCATTAACTGATTAATTATTCATTTAATATAAGATGTTATAAGGCCTCATGTTATGTACCTCTTAAACTCTTGAGAGACTCATGGATTTATATCTAGTATATACATACAGTATGTTTAAAAAGTGTATTTAGCGCTGAATCTAGAATTAGTTACCTCCTTCAAAGTGATACTTGTCTTCTACGCGATTCAAAAATGTTTCTTGGAATAAGTAATCTTTTTTATCTATTCCTCCACTATCGTATTAAAGTATTCTGAATGTTGGCAGTACTGACTAATTGCACTTCTTAGCACTGTATCCAACAGGTAAAGGACACTTACAAAACATTAGCATATCATAAAGTAGAGCGATCAAATCCATACTAATATTATAAATGCGAAAGTAACTCTGTCTGTCTGTCTGTTACTCAATCACGCCTTAACTACTGAACCAATTTGCATGAAATTTGGTATAGAGATATTTTGATACCCGAGAAAGGACATAGGCTACTTTTTACCCCGGGACATAGGATAGGTTTTATCCCGGAAATCCCACGGGAACGGGAACTATGCGGGTTTTTGTTTGACTGCGCGGGCGATGCCGCGGGTGGAAAGCTAGTATTATATATCTCAGAGACTAATGATTAACACAGAACAATTGCGACCATTGTAATCAGTCCATACATTACCAAAACCTGCAAATGTCATCAAGATAGGTTTCAATAAACGATTTATCAGGCTTGTGTTTTATAACATAAATAGCATCACGTCATGATGTGACTGCAGCCTTCAAAATAACAAGACTGTGTTACAGTGGCGCATTGTATGGTAATATGGTCATAATTTTAGGCCGTGTTTAGATTGAATCGTTAAATTGGTTGTGTACATTTAATTAAAATTGTAATCTGTTTGATAGTGATACATGTGAGATGAAACTAAATTGATAAGCTTTGTAGTTCTTATGTTGTGGAAATACAGACGGATTATTATTTCTCATTTATTGGTATTTCGGTAGTATGAATAATACAATTAATTGATTTAATTAAACATATTAAACTGTTGCGTGTTGTGTGCATTTTGTTTTAGTACCTATAGATATTTGTTAATAAATTGTAAGTTGATATAGGTACAAGTTTTAAAACACGATTGGATTATAAAATAATGATTTTACAATTTTCAGATTAACCAGTACCTACCAATACAAATACGCCTTTACACCGAACACAAAACGTTTACCGCCCATTCAATGCTCGGCCGTTTATTTGGGGACACCGCGTCACTCAAACGGTGTGTAGCACGCCCACACCCTTTTCTACTTGAATACAATAAGCTCACGTTAAGTACTGGTAACTTCATTTGAATTATAATTCTATATCACTGAATGCAGTAACGTGATTCTCTAAAGGTTTTTTGCAATATTTTTCATGTATTGTAGAACGACCAACTTACGCTTCAATGTAAAGAGTACGTAAGAAAAATAACATAAAGAATATGATGTGTTATATTTGTGCTTAATCTCCATTAAAATGCTAACTATATTTCTAGAACTTCTCACTACGCGTGAAAAAGTTCTAGAAATATAAACTACTATTTACATACATGAAGATTAAAGGAGTAGTTAATTGTACCTATTACGCTTTTAAACAATTAATGTGCAAGTTATAAATATGCAAGAAACTATATATTCTATTTGAAGTGATGAATTGTACTTACTTACTTTAATAATATCTACTAATCCATTTACAAGTATAACATGAATAAATTTATTTAAAATAATAATCATAAAAATGCCGTAGATAATGTTCCATGATCCGAACCAAATTTTATACAACGGTCTATATATTATATAAATTATATTATGAAGTTTAAAATGTCGATTCAACCTTTACCAATTCCGCCCCTCCCATTCTATTCCGCCCTTGTACAGTAGAAGATGTTTCTCTTGATGAAAATGCCTGTTTCTAATATTTACTTAATAATTAATATATATTAAGCATTATGGCGCCAGTTCACTATTGCGTAATTTTGAACTAAAACAGCTTAATAACCACATCTCTTTATAATATTCATACAAATGAAGATATACGCTTACAAAATGCACTATTACCACGTTGAGCAACTATTTGATCAAATATCAATAAATTTACGGCTCATAATTTTAAATTTCATGTAAAGCGTATTAACAACTGTTTGATTTGTAATAAAATAATATACTAGGCCCGATTTATATTGTAATTATATGTTTATAGATGCAACATTCAGTTTAATTTATGATTCTGCCTACAAGCAACAATGTTGTTGACCATTGAAAGATTATACTGTCTATTAATTTAAATAAAATGTAAGGTGAAGTTATGGAAGCAAGTGGGAAGAATGATAAATTAAAACTGTCATATTAATTCTTTTAGTATTAGCTATATATTAAACTAGCTTTCCGCCCGCGGCTTTGTCTAAAACCTAATAAATTTTATACCTTCCTCTTGAATCACTCTATTTAATAAAAAACCGCATCAAAATCGGTTGCATCGTTAAGCAAACAAAGGGACATAGGGACAGAGTAAGCGACTTTGTCTTAGAATGTAAAATTAAAATAAAATAAAATAAATAAATAGAATATGTAGTGATGTTTGATTCTTAGTCGTGAGTTGTTTACAACGGCAAAAACTAATCAGTGTTTTTGTTTTAAATGTAAATTACTTGTAAATTATGACTACTATAACTACTATCTAATTAGAACAGATTATTCTTAAATTATAATAATTTAAATATTTACGCAAGTGTAGCACGGGCATAGCTAATAAAATACCAAAACCAAGCTTTATGTAACACTATAATATAATTAATGGTACACATGAGCAAAAATATATACAGGGTTACTTGTAAAACACCGGCAACCTCGCAGGACAAGATAGCTAACATCATAAGTAACAACATTTGTTCTACGACTTTTGATAATTTGTTAGATTTTATTTTCATACAAAAATAAATATTCATTTAATTTTCCGTCTGAATATTATAAACTCTACGCCTCCCAAAAATTACGTAAACAAAAAGCGAACGAGAGGGGGAAGGGGGCGTCGCGTCGTCCATCCGATAATTAATAGAACATAGACTTACAAATGTAAGGAGAGTACAATAAAAGTTTAAAAAATCATTTAAAAATAATTTATTGCGTTATGCCAAAAGTCGTAGAACAAATGTTGTTACTTATGATGTTAGCTATCTTGTCCTGCGAGGTTGCTGGTGTTTTACAAGTAACCCTGTATAGATACTTAAAATACTCTTACTTAAAAGAATTTAAATGAATTTCGTAATTAATTACCGTCGTTTAACATTTGTAATTATTTTTTGTACACGCCTAGTTACACAACTACTTACGGTAATAAAAAACATAAAATCATTAATTAGTTAAAAATTATAATAAAAATCGGGTGAAGTATCATATGTAATTGAGTACCTATTTATCTTTTTCAAATATATATCTGTGTTAATATATTTAATGACAGTTATATTTCAATGTTTAAAATTCTTATTAGTCCATTGAAAAGTTACATTTGGGGTTGCGTTTTTTAGAGGACGCAATTTTATTTTTTTGATGTGTAGGGGGGGTCAGTGATAAGCTAAAACCAAGTTTGTGGGGTCGCCGCCTTTGTCCCACGGCCGCCATCTTGAAAATAGCTTTTGATATGGTTTTTACGATATATCTCTTAAACAATTTATCTGATAAAAAAAATTGTTAACACTATTTGTTGCAAATTAAATTCTCTACAACTTTGGTCCAGTAACTTATTGTCATAGAACTACAAATAAAAAAGTTATAAGCGAAAATGTTCAGAAATTAGAGCTATTTATATTTTTCAGTAAAACTTTTTTTTATCATTTTACGAAGAAATCATATCAGACCATTTTTGTAGATTGTTTTTCGAGGAACAACTTTTACATACAACATTTTTTCATTAAGTAAATAGCTAAGGTTTTACAGCGCTCCGAAGTGAGTACTATTTTTCAGCACTCTTAACTATACAGTATACATATATTATGTGTGTACTAATAATAATTTGTCATCAGTAATTGTTTTTTTTTTTTGTTATTATAATTTTTTTAATAATTAATTTTGCGATATTATTTATAATTAATTATTGACTCTTTTCCCCGCCCCCCAGGAGGTAGAGTCTGGAAGCGCGTTTTTTTTACGTCGAAAAGCAGGGCTGAAATGTTTTGCAGTGTGTTTCCATTGTTCTGGAGTCTGGGAAAAGAGCCAATGGCCAATATACGTATAGTTAAGAGTAAAGAAAAATAGTACTCACTTCAGAGCGCTGGAAAACCTTAGCTATTGTCGTAATGAAAAAATGTTGTATATAAAAGTTGTTCCTCGAAAAACAATCTACAAAAATGGTCTGATATAATTTCTTAGTAAAATGATAAAAAAAAAAGTTTTATTGAAAAATATAAATAGCTCTAATTTCTGAACATTTTCACTTATAACTTTTTTTTTTGATAGTTCTACGTCAAAAAGTTACTGGACAAAAGTTGTAGAAATTTTAATTTGCAACAAATAATACTAACAATTTTTTTTTTATCAGATAAATAGTTTAAGAGATATATCGTAAAAACCATTTCAACCGCTATTTTCAAGATGGCGGCCGTGGGACAAGGGTGGCGACCCCACAAACTTGGTTTTAGCTTCTCACTGGCCCCCCCTACACATCAAAAACATAAAATTGCGTCCTCTAAAAAACGCAAGGTTAGGCCTAAAAAATGTAACATTTCAATGGACTATATGCAGTTTCTTGAAAAGCCAGATAGACCTTTTTAATTATATAACATTGACACTTATCTAAACCATTCGTAAATTACATATTAATCGATCTATTAATTATATTTTCAAATAAAGTTTCAATTACGGTTTTTACACATGCTTTATAAATACAAGATACTCATTTTTTTAAAGCTTCATACTAACTCAACAAGATACTAAGTTTACGCATAAGCACAGAATACTTATTAGTAGCTAACGCCTAGCATTAGTAAAGAATATTAATATCTGCTAGATTATTTCTAATAGAACTTATAGTATCAAATATCGCCCTTTAGTCGAGTATTAACATGTACATATTTTTCACATAATACATTATCGATAAAACGATTTTGTATCTAAATTATGCAAGTACATAGCGATTGTAATTAGATAAGTGTATCTTAACTGACGTGCCAACCTTTGCTCGATCCACTTATTTTACTTGCATTTAGTTCAATAGACTTCAAGTGTCAATATAATTCATAATTATAAATGTTTAAACTTACATTGATTCCGTAGAATATTGAATTTTGTATGGAATCTTAAAAAAAATCTAGAAAAAAAAATGGTAATGTGAATTGTCAAGAGCGCCTTCATCAACATTATGAGACCCTAATATTAGTTTCTGCTAGACATTGGTCTCATATGAAGGTGCTAATCATAATTGTAGCGAAACAAAACTAAGGAGCTGTCAAGTAGACCTTCAATACTAAATGGACTTTTATATTGAACGTAGTCTGGAATCGTGTGAAAATCTGTCTCCCATATTAGAGTCCGAAGCTTTCTGTTAATCCAATTAACATTCAGTTTACCTTCGAAAACAATCCCTATTAACAATGCACTATATACATTTGTTATCTATATTTGTTTAACTCAATTATGCACCGAACAAAAGCTGGCTGATGTTATCATGCAATTACGAAGTTACTTTGTATTCCGAGTGAGAGAGCAGAATGTGTCTCGTATTTAATAAACATATTTGCAGTCTTGTCTCACATGATTATACACTTTAAATGTGTTTGTAACAATGCATGATTCCGCAAAAAGATCTGGTAGTGATGATTAAGTAATATTTTAGTTTAAAATTATGAAAAGTTTTTTTGTAAAAATGTTTATTTTAATTTTATTAAACTTGTTAAAAAAATCTCGTTAATATTTTTGTATAGTGTTATTCAAAAGGATTCTGTTTATAAAACATAATATTATATCTCCTTCTTCCGGACTCTTTCTTTGCTTTGTAGGTTGTTGTCTCTACAGCGCTCTATAGCGATAAGGTAGCTTTCTGAAGCTTAATTGAATGTATGATGGCACATGTGTGATGTGTTTCTGAAGCTTAGTTCATTCAATTCCATTCCATGTACTTCATTTGTTTAATTTATTAGTTTTAAAGCATAGACTACCTTAGCATATACCTTCCTCATGATTAACAACTGTTCTACGTGTACAAAACCAGTTCCGGTGATTACTCAAAATACGAAAAAATAACTAAATTAGGTATCTGATAGTCGTATTACTTCTTGCGCAAAACAGGTCCATAATTGGTGATTTTGCCCGCTTTTGTAAATTGTTCTGGCAAATCAATGAACGGCCTACAGTTTCGTTTATGATTTAATACACCATTTCATATTTTATTATTAACTTTGGTAACCTAGTGTTTTAACTCGCCTGCCTATCATTATTCTATTTAGAAAAGGTTACTTGGTGTATTAAATTTCTTGCATTTGAACATAATTTAACATTTATTTCAACATTCATTTAGGAATATTCTACTTACTGATATAATTTGTTATTTGCGTGGTTTATTCGCTCCACTGTTATCTTGTGGATTTATTTAGCTCCTGTTTATATATTAGCGATTAATGATTAATCCTTTATCGTTTGTTCTTTTTAAAATTTAAAAAATACTTATCTCATTAAAGTTAGCAATAATAATATGATCTTCGTATAGGTATCACGTAATTATTGGAATGGTGATTAATATCAAGTTAACGGTCTCGGGTAGTTCACACGAACATGCTATCGAAAATTTACACTTGTACGTGCCCACAGCTTTTCTTAGGTAGTTTTACATTTGTTAATCTTGGATCGTCTTAATTCCTTAAACATAGTTTTCTAATATTACAGATGCATTAAAATGAGAAACAGCACTACATTTTAAAACTTAACAACAGAACAATTAATGAAATTATATTTTTTAACAATTAATGAAAGAATATTTTTTACTATTGTTATTATATGTGTGAGTAGATATTATCTATTATCTATTTGTTCTACGATTTTATTAACTGTGCTTGAAAAAATTGATTTATTCTTTTCGTATTTATTTTTACACCCCTGTTAACTTTTTATAATTTTTTAATTAAGAACGATATTAAACACTTAATCAAGAACTTCCTGATTATTGAGGTGCTAAAACACGAAGCTAGATAAAGAAGGCGGCCTGACACATGATCATAGCATGCGTTTGTTACCAGCGCTGTTAAATCGCTATAAACGATCTGATGTCGAATATAGATACAAAAACTTCGCGAATCGTGATTTATTATAAGGAAATTCCTTGACGTAACCCGTTACACTCAAATTTCCGATAACGCGAAAGTATTCCTTTAGATAACAAAATATGTTATATTGATCTTCAAATCCTTATGTGTTCACATATTAACACACAAATTAGGTTTTATTGCTATATCTTACGGAAAATTACATAAATTTTCTATATTAATCACTTAATCAAACTTTTGATTACGCTGCCGTCCTTTAACTAGAAAGCCGTTAAGCCCACGAAGTGAGTTTCGAGTAAATGGCAAAAAACACGGAAATCGTTATTTCTTAAAAATTATGACACTTACAATAATTATTGAGAGATACATCGATCGACATTTAATTATATTATATATAAATATTAGTTTTTACCCAGAAACTGTTATAATTTATTTTTAAATTCACTTTTTCTCGTTTAGTTCAGCATATAATCTGAAAATTTTAACTATTTACTGGACAAGACGGCCGTTCACATACCATAGCGACTTTTTAGCTAAGTAATTTAGTATTTTTATTTTCATTTTGTGATTTTTTTTTATTTAGTAATAAAATGCTTACCTAAAACGTCGTTAAGCTACTATAACTACTTTTAAGCTATGACTTTCGTTTTAATTTAAATTTCAAAAACTTTATAATCAGCGTTTAAGGGCTTTTGGATGCTTTTGTACTATGATTCTATATAGTTGTACTAAATTTTAATCTTACTAATGTTAAAAATTTGCTGCTGTCTGAGGCTTTGCTCTCGGGAATTACATCCTCTAGGTCAACCAATGGAAAGGAAAAGGATCAAAAGCTTTTAGGTTTAAGTATTAAGGATTTAAACACTATCTAAATTAATGGTTTTAGCGTATTATTGTGAGTAACAAGTATTTTAAACTCTTTTACTAAATGACTCTTTTAAGTTTTCGATAAAATTAACCTTTATTTCTCGTCATGTTCACGTTTATTTCATTACAGTGGCTCATTAAGGGGTTAAGATTGAGATAAATCTTCTCGCTTTTCTTTTTTGGAACCGTATATTCATTTAGAATTGCAATTTTAACGTTATTTTATAAATATTCTTCTGCGAAGCCATCATACGAGTCACGGATATGTGAGTACATATAGAACCACAAACAATGTAAACATAAATCGTTTCCTGAAAAAAAAATTAAGACTTGTGCACAAGGTTTTTGAAAAAATACACCCTGGTTTCAATAGGGCTTCAAGCTCTTACATGTGGGATGCTCTTAATAAATAATGTAGAACCGCTTATCAAATGATTAGAAGACTCTTTCATCCACATTCAGAAAATATAATATACCAGAATATGTGGAAAATAGCAGGAGGTAGAAAACTTTTTATTTGCTACAATGTAAAAAATACAAATCTTAATAATCTAATACATATAAAGATAAGAAAAAATAGCAATAGTTGCAAAATGGACTTCCCGTCAGCGGGTCAAAGGTAGTGTACTCCTAACAATTTTTGTATCACCATCTCTAGTACATTGCTTGACAGTCGATTACTAATTCCACCCAAGGGGTAAATTACATAATTAATAAATAGTTTTAAAAATTAAATAGTACAGACTGTCTTTCTTCTCTTTCTCGGTTACAGAGACAAATCAGAGTCTAAACAGAGAAGTACGATTGAAAGTTCGCACTGTCGTAACCATTACCTACCAAATTTTCGTAACTTTGACTTGTTATATTTTCCGTAATTTAGCTGCTAGATTGTTTAAAACTTAGTAAACCTGATCAGAAACAATACGTCTTGTAAAAGAAAATCAAAAACAATAGGTACTTTGCTTGGGAGCGACATTATTTCATCATCACTCTCATCCCCAAAACTGATGCATCACCAGAATCGGATAACTGCCTTTTAGCTAAAAAATGAGGGTTAGCTGCTTTGTAGCTAAGCAAAAAAGTGTTATTAGAATTTTTCCTAAATAAAATTACTTAACTAAAAAAGCGTTAAGGGCGAGTAACTGCAAATAAGGTAAGGATTTCCATTGGAATCGTTATATGAAAGCATATCATAAAGCAATTATAGTCCTTTTGCGTCCCTATAGTCAAGTATAATCTGATAACGTACTTTTAGTCAAGTAAAAAGCTAAAAAATAATTATTAAATCTGGCGGTTAAGGTACTTTAAAGGAATTTTAGCGAAGTAGTGTTGGTTAGACGCTTTCAAGTTATGAAATCGCTGAAAATTGTGTTACTTAACGGCTTACAATATTTTCATATCTCTATAACTATTAATGCTAGAGAAATGATTCTTAGACAGAAAGATAGAGAATTCTGAACTCTATCACCCTACATTTAAAACTGAAAATTGACTATTTGAGGGTTAACGGCTTTTTAGTTAAAGGACGGCAGTACGTTCAAAATACTTATACAATTATAAACAAATTGTTTATCAAACTTCATCACATTAAGCACAGATAACCACCATAGATACGTATTTCAAGCAGATACGTACGTTCGCTTACACTCCAATTATAAATACAAGAAAGGATCCTCTGTCCCGATCGTTTAGTTTCGTCAGAATGTAGGATCGTATCGTGTTGTAATCGTGTTGTAGTCGTGACTGGGAGCCACTGCCATAATTGCACATCAATTGAGAATCTGCGAAAATCTACATTCGTTATTATAATAGAAAACATGTTAATATTGCTGCCAATCTCATTGATAGGTAGATAATAAACATCTTTTAGATATACGTTAAGTTAGGTTTAGGTTGATATTATTAATTAAAATATTGGATGATTCTACTCTTCTCTTCTATTGCAGTATCAAGATATTTTTTGTATTCTTCATAATCAGCTCCTAATCTACTTGGAAAGTTGGAACGATATTGAACATTGCGACTTACATGTCAATCCTAAATAAATCGGTTCGTCTGCTAACCACTCACTCGACAAAACGTGACAAACCATGTTTGGTTTGTCTATTACTTTATAACCTAAGCATGTTTGCTTAGGTTATAAAGTAATAGACATCTACAATTTGTATTTTTTGAAGTAGATAGCATGTAAGGAATAGCTTATATAATTATTAATTTAATTTATTATTTTTTTCTATCATATGTTGGTACATATATGTTTTGAAAACACCTACATAGGAGTTTACCCCCCAAACTATATAGATATGTGCTATAATTTGCAATAGAAGAGCTAATTAATAACCGCTCTTATTAAAAGTCATCCCTTTCGTATCTCTTAATTTAAGCAGCAATAATGTATTTTATCCAATATATGAATCATTGGTATAAAACCAATATTCATAGCTCATCTTCTCGCTTATTAAAATTTTAATTTGCACCATACAATCGTCTAGCTCATGCTCTACACTCACGATCTACGGAAAAACACTGCATCAATAATTGAAAATCGACCGGCTTCATCCTCGTATATAACAAGCAATTCCTTATAAATATATTTCTTATAAATATATAAATGTAGTTACTCTAAGTAGTAATTAAATCATCGCTCCAAATATATAATATTTATAAAGGCGATTTAAATGCCATGGTCTCTTGCACATAAAAGAATCAACAAAATATATTATTTCTTGCGGAGAGACTAAATTACATCGTATAATGCTATAATTAATTGAAGATTGTAACTAATTAATTCGGAATTTATTTCGTGTTTATTTCGTATTCTAATTTATTATTCAAGTAGGTATGTATAAATTTTGAATTTGATGCTATAATTTTATAATATGTATATTCGATTTGTTTTAAAAAAATTATGAAGAAAAATAAAAATCACTTATTTAAAAATTATTCAATAATAAAATTATTTCTAGTTTTTAGCTAACGATCTGAATTTTACCGTACACTTGCAGTTGTAATATTTTTTACCTGATTTATTAAATTGTCATCCAAACTGAATAGCCATACATATTTACTATAGTATTTTATTATAAGTGTAGAAATCTATTAAAGTATGCGATAAGCATTTCAAACACACAGTTACTAATTTATAATATAAGTCGTTTGAGTAATTAATAATGCCAGAACCTAGTCATTTACGTTAACAGATTATTATTTATTATCACTGATTTTTTTACCCTCTCTTATACAAATAGAGAATTTACGTCCTACTTGGAAACATTTTTTAAAAAGTAGGAGTCCCAAAATGTGTTCCATATTTCTTTAATATATATTATTTATTGATGGCAATAATTGTCAATGTTATTTAGTGCTTTGAAGAAATATTCATCAGATGTTCGACCTTCCATCGCTTTGCCACTTGATCTATAAATAATATTAAGACTAGTTTTTATAGCGATGTACCTACTTTAAATAAAAACTGCTCGCAAAAACAACCAATATAAGCTACTGGCATTTAAATTGAATGTTATTTACAGCTTTTAAGTTCTACGTATAGTTCATTAACCGATCTATTTTGTAATATAATACTTAAATTTATTTTTGTAAGTAATTATTTAAATATTATTAAAGGTCTAACTGTTGTTCAATATTTTGAACAACTCGCATATATTTTAAATTAGTAATGACATTATTAATTAGAAATAAAAACAAGGAGATAGGCATTTAAAATTCATTCATTACATCTAAAGGTAAATGTTAAAAATATGTAATGACGTTTCAAAAGTGTTTCTGGAAGAAGTCTAATTGAATACATATATGTTTGAGTTTGTTTGAGTTTGAAAAGTAATGGCATTATAAGACTTGTGATCTTTGCAAACGTATCTAAAAATGAAGCATAATATATTCAGCTAATAGATCTGTTTTTCCGTCAATCATCTATGCACCTTCAAAGTCCATAATATTGTATAGATGATAGACTAGATAACTATATGATTGTTTGTAAAACATAAAATATAACCCGACCGATCGAGTCTTAAATTGTACAATCTCACTTATTATGTTGGACGCGTACGATGTCGCAGTACATCAGGTCCATACAATTCGTAAAATATGTCCGATGTACCAGATAATTTATTTAAGTAGGTGTCATGTTGCTCAATATATAACCTAACATAGTTTCTGTAAGTGCTATGTTGGCTTATCAGGACTCAGCGCAATCTCAGACTTTTATAGAGCAAGTGAGGATTGATGCCCGTGGAACAAAAAGTCGCTTTGAAGGTTAACAGCTTCAAATTATGTACATAGATATGTAAACGCTAGACGTACACCACAATCTGATATAAATGATCGGAATTAATGAGACACGAGGCAAAGCTTTATTGTATTAGCATTCATAATACCCCTATAATAATGACAATTAACAATTAATTATTGTATTTGCTCTCTTAACTACTTTATTGATTGCCAAGATTAGAATCGATGTAGAGTAGTCGGGCATATATATTTATTTTACATACAAATTTGTTGTAATGGGTTCGTATTAGTGGTTTTTTTTTTTTTTTTATTTAATTAGAAATATTGAAAGTAAAAATTATTCGACCAATCTTTCTATTTCTTATATAATATTTGTGGTTTCACTTTGTTGAAGATTTTAATAGATTTAAAATTATCTTATTTATCGTTAAAATGTCAGCTCTAATTTATTAGCACTGTTGAATTTTAAAATGAAACTTGTAAATATTCTGAATTTTTTATTTTTTTTTTTTATTTCTGTAAGGCAAAAATTAATTATCTTCATATTTTTGATAAAAACTTTTTTTATGTTTTTACTATACGCATCTATAAATCTTTCTGTCTGTACCCACGTGCTAGATAATCTAGATAATATATTGTTTCATCCAAAAATAGAGTTGTACCATAAATCATTTGTATTTATAAATGAACACAAAAGCATATAAATAAAATTATATCTAAAATAAGATCAATTAATAACGAATCATAAAAACGGATCCTGTGACTAACGATCGGATATTATATTGTTGATAAAAAAAATAGTTTTATATTTTCAGTAGCTTAGGTGAAAATAATAATTTCTAAGAAATTAGCTGCCCTAGCAGACGTTGTTCTGCTCTATTGCCATATCATATCGCTTCATTTAGATTGAATTTTGAAGCGATACTATTGGTTATTTACAAACACATTCTTCGCTACACATCCTCGCACATTATTGGTGGAAAAGCACCCTTACGCTCCGCAACACAATTGGAAATTAATTTTTAAATTTATGACATACAATATTACGTATTCCACCACGGATAAACCATATAGTGGCTAAGAGACTAGTTATGTGTTCTTCCATAAGCAATTTATGAAAAAATACATTTTTTTACCGACCAGCGTCACTAGATACATAGAATTAATATATCATACATTATATTTTTAACGTGATAACGTTTTTAAAATCGTTTTAGTCGGGTGACATGTTCAGAAACTTGTGTCACGCCAAAACCTCACGAGCGCGATCGCAGGTATAACGAGAGAGAGACGGACCGATCTCCCGTCTCATCTCGAGCGCTGCCACCAATAAGACGTTATCACGTAAACATCTCGATCGTAAACCTACTTTACAAACAACCAATTTTTTTTTTTTTATTATTATAATTATAGTCAATATCGCAAGAAAAAATTGAAAACACGTAGCAATTCAAACGTCCGCGTTTTCCGAACTAGCGCTATAAATCTCCAGAAGTCAGCCTTCATTCAGCGCCGTTCTAAATAATTATCTCTTATATATAAAATTCTCGTGTCACAATGTTAGTCTGCATACTCCTCCGAAACGGGTGGACCGATTCTCATGAAATTTTCTGTGCATATCGGGTAAGTCTGAGAATCGGCCAACATCTATTTTTCATATGTACCACGGGCGAAGCCGGGGCGGACCGCTAGTTATATTATAATAAATGTATAAATGCCGTTCGACAGGTGGTATCGTGGTTAATATAATATCGGCTCGTCTGCCAGTCGCTCAGGGCCGGAAAAACACAAACAAACGCCTTGTGACATTCCGTTCTGCATAAGTTATAGTTTTAATGCTCGAAAGTGCAGTTTGCATATTGTGACACACGCGGATTCTTTGCTATTGTTCTTGTAGACTTTTGTAGCCTGAAATGTTTTTCTGTAGTTAGGTAAAGGCGACATTAGCGGTTAGTTTAGGCAATTACATAAGAGCGTGTTAAATAATTGACGAAGTATTAAATACAACAACCTTAGCAAGAAGTAGACACGTACAAAATATACAAATCATAATAGTTCATTGAAATGTAATGAAGTAGCAAGATAGCCAGAGATAGAACCAGGGTAAATACGTTAGCAAGTGCTGTTTCCAATAGGTAATCATGTGTATAAGTAATCACATTCATATTCAGATTTAAAGAAAGCTCTACATTTAATACAAAATTACCTTTTACCTTTCACTTGGTTACAAACATAGCTTAATGCCAGCCCAATAATTTATTATACTTGCCAATTTGTAACAATTTCTGGTGAAACTTTAAATAAATAAATTATTTAATACAAACTTAAAGCTACTGTACTTAAAGTGACACATAAACAATGAAAACTATAACCCGGAACAGTCTATGATTAAGTTGTTTGAAGAAGTTAACAGTTATATGTCATTTTGTTAGCGAAGATCCTGAACTACATCCTATTATGACATTCACTTTTCATTGAGAAATCATCCTCGTATAATCTTTATTGAATAATATTAACTAAGTATAGATTTATTTCAAACGTAGATTAGAAAGAATAAGTGTACCTATCTTTATTTTTAGCTGTAATTTTACACAGTAAGGATATCAATTTACATAATATTATTATGTACATATAAAAGGTTCTATTTTCAATTTAACGGCTCATCTCTATGGATGCTCTTGTATTTTACATGATATTATGTTATTTTTACGCAGTCAGTATAATAATATGTTTATTTCTTTCTATTTACTAATTGATACACTCCATACGTATGACTGTTTTTATTAAAAATTTCTAGACAATCTAAGACCTAAAGTTATATATAGCATCATATTATGCATCACAGTTATCTATAACCATACAATATTATAAGGAATGATACTTATGAAGTATATTGTTTAAATTTATCACAACTACAAATTTGGTAGCGGACCGATCCAGATCACATTGAAAACTTATAAAAATTAAAATTTATTAACGCTTTGGTACTAATTAATTGAAATAATTTCCGATATTGCAAAGGAACATAAAAACTGATCGTTAAAATACGCAGAAATATAATTCTGTAAAAAAAACTTATTTACAATCGATACATTACCCTTGTAAATATAAGATAAAATTGTAAATGGAATTTATGCCCATGTTAATCCTACTAACTACATCTGCAATTAATTTTATACGTAACATTGTATTCAAAAATATGTATGAACGTACCATTTACTAGATTATTAAGTACCGATTAATTAATTGATTAATAATTGTGAATAATTATAATACAAAGGAGTCACGATACGCATACATCGAAGTAATTTTTTAATCCATTCTACACTGCAAATATTACTACGCTACGGATAAAATATATTTTATAATACTATAAATATCTAACGATAAAGACAAATTGAATTTGGCCCACGTCATTATAATTTTATAGTCTGATTATATAAAGGGCGAATATTATTCGTACAATATAAATAATCCTAACATATTTCTAACTGATCTAAGAATGTAGGTACACTAAGATCTAATACTTAGTGTTTTTGTATTGCCAAAAAAACAGACGGACGGACGACACATGTCTCGAAATATTGTCGCGTCGGAAGCGTATCTTAAAAGTCAAGGGCACATCAGCTTACACTGGACCAATGTTAACTTGTGTTATTTAAATATCAATACATAGTAGCTATGTTGGTCTCCTTTCGAAACTCACATTTTTTCTTTAAAGGACAATTGTATACATGCAATGATCTTCTATTTATGACTATGTTCATATATTGTCATTTCATAACGAGTAACATATATAGACAGAACCAAATTAGGTGTCTCTTGCAGGATATCTATAGGAACACAGCTGCTAAATGTTAATAAGAAACACTGATTAAAGTTATATCCTAATCAGTCTTATAATCAGTATAACAACGGTTACAATAACACATTTAAAATTCAAGACCTTTTTTCTGCAGACTTGTATAAGGGTGACATTGCACGTGATTGCTTTCAATGAAAACTCTATAAAGCCTTTTATAGTTACACCATAATATTTAGTTACTACTATTTTGTACTTAATAGCAACCATACATAAACCCATACATGCCCAAAATGTTTAAATATATTTCAATTTCGATTAGGGAAATGTAGAGCTTATACAACAAAAACTATTTATTTTTATCGATTTACAGTTTCCGATTGTGTAACTATGTCATTATAACATTGGAAAGCTGTCTATCAAAATATGATATTGTATTATAAATAGAAAATAACCGCTCAAGGATCGTGCTATACCATAAATCTACAAAGATAAATCCTTTGAAATGAGCAGTAATTGTTCATTCGCCACAGAGCCGATCCGTATCGTCATGATTGCTCCTAAACTTAGATCATTCAACAATTACTATTTACTATTATTAGAAAGGAATCCCAGATCCGAATAGGAAGTAAATAATTGTTGAGGAAGTGCCTTCACATTTGAGATGATAAATCCTTATATAATTTATTATGATGTTTTGTATGACTACTTCATATTTGCCGTGTCATCGCTGCACTTATTGGTACGTAATTGTCTCAAACTAACCTCATACTCTTGAGTTCACACAGATTTTTGTTTAACGATATACGATGTAAGTCTAAATACTTTAACATACTAATTGGATTCCTAACCTCGATGTCTATAAATGCATCAAATCCACGAAGATTAACAGAAGATATTGTGACTATTTTTAGAAAATGTATTCATTCTACGTTCTCTGTAAATCTTTCCTAAAACTACTGTGTAAAATCATGTCTAGTGTGAATGATCGATTAGAACTGGAGCTGTGTTTTGTGAAACATTGTCTTAGAAAATTACATACATAATATTATAGACACGCAAGACGAAATTTGGACGTGTCTCGGTAGTGATGCGAAAGGTCTTTCAGTTCTCATACTTTTAATGTCACTTGCCAAATAATGCCAGGGGTTTTGACGTTGATATAAAGTTATAGATGGGGCTTATGTATTTTTAGTTTTTGATATCGGTAAATAAGCTTTTGAAATATAAATTAATTTCAAGAAACAAAGCAGGAAATCTTCATAATAATTATTATACCTACATGAAACAATTCATACGTTTATACGCATTAATTTCAAGATTTAATTTGGTATTTTTTTTTGTTTACAATTAAGATTTTGGCACATTTACTATAATATTCCAGCTTACCAAGCCTTATACTACCTATATTTCCGTGAATTTATGTATTAAGAAACAACTTCCGAATTTTTATTCATAATTAATATTTTATTGTAAAGGCATAAGGTCATAGCAATTTATATAGGAGGACTCTTGAAATATAATATATAATAAAGGGAAAGAGTCAAGCACCTATAAAATAATAATCAAGCGCTCTCCTTCTAGCTCTATATATCAATGTAAGTACTTTTATATAGGACTCTTAAAAATAATTTAATTATGATAATAAAAGAAAGGAGCCGATCTATGAAAGCGTTCTCTTCTAGTTCTATATATCAATGTACTTTTGGCCCGACCGGACCACGGCCAGTAATGCACAATATGACGTAATTTGTTATGACCAAACACAAAAGAACCGTATAATTAACAGCTTAAACATCGTTTCGACATAATTGATACCTTTTATCTATTGCTTCTCGCACAATGAATCAAATTTAAACAAGTAACACACGTTAAAGTCTATATGCAATTGTAATTGCTTAACAATCGCTCAATTAATATACATACTGTGGAAAATTAATCAGATACAGTTACATACATAAACATATTTATAGTAATGGATATGGTATATTATGTTTTTGAATTGTATACTAATTATGACCTACGTTACTGTCTGTATTCTTTTGGAAATTTCTGTTTTCATTAAAACCATATTACTTAGGTAAGTAAGGTACGTAGGTACGATAAGTAAGGTAGTGTAAGGTATGTACACGGTACCAACTTGTTACACGTGTTAGAAAATGATTGTTATTATCGTGTATAAAATTTATATTGTGCTTCCTATAGAATTGTTATCATTTTAATTATTTTTTATTAAGACCATTATAGGTTCTTAATAAAAATAAAAATACTAATATAATCAATTCACACAACCTTCGCCGAACTATATAATTAATCCAATAACTTGCATGCTTCTACATATAAATTCTTCATAATTATAAAAAATTTGTATGAAACTCATTTAGTTTTTGACAACTATAGATATACTTACAATAATTATTAATAGATAGTTACAATATAAAAATAGCTGCAAGCACCTTGCCAGTTCTGCCACATTTCACTGTGGCTCCTCATGGTAGCTGACAAAGAGAGAAAGTAGGTAAAAATAACAAAACTTGAAAAGAATTATAGACTTAAACGTAGGTACGTAACCTATATCATATTTAAATATAAATATGTAAGGGATAATGTAAAACCTACATAATTTATACAGGTGTAATTAAGTGTTTACACATGGGAGTGTTTAACATAACATTTTTGGATATTCCTCGTTTTATTAAAAAAAATATTATTGTCAGTTTACTCATTAGGTCAGTACTTTCGATATCAATTTAAAGTTTTATGATATATGCAATAGTTACGGAATAATTTGACTTAAAAGGGAAGTTCCAAATGATTGTGACCACACCGCCATGCTGATCAATAAATAAATAAATTGTTAAATTGTTAAATTGTTAAAATAATCGCCTGTGCACACTTAACGATTACACCCGGTATATTGTGCAGAGAATAGATAAAGCATCATGCGCTTTTGAACACTTGATTTCCGAAATATTTGTACTACTTATTATGTGAATTATCCAATAGCATAATATATTCTGTACCGATAGTCTAAATAACGAAGATGCGCACGTGATTATTTCACTATCAAGTCACGACATTAAATGTCGAATTCTTTAACTTATAGCCATCAGATGAGCTTCATACAAAAGCTACGTGACTTTGAGTCATGAGTCGATAATCTATCGATTTATTCGTAGTATAAAAATGTGTATTTCTATAAATAAATGTTAAGGCTATGGAGATAAGAAATGTGTATCAAATTCCTGCCACCTCATGGAGAACAACATACGTATTTATTATACAATTAATTACATTTGATATACAAAATTTTAATTTTAAATTTACACTTTATATGTGAATGTGTGAGTGAAAATCAAGACATTATAAACATTAAACACATTCTAAAATACTTGAGAATTATTGATTCTTAGCGATAATAAAAGGATTTGTTTTGTAATTGTTTTTTATTTATTCTCATTTACATGGTGCGTGTATGTTCTAATTTTTTTATACCTAATTTACAGATTTACTGTAATTATAATGTATTTTTAAAATTAAATAAGGAGGCATAAATTATGAAAAAAACTAATCATGAGCTTTAAAAATGTAGATGTATATCTATGGTAAGAAAATACAATATGTAATACATATTTTACATATTTTTTTACTGTTAGCTTGAACACATATTTTATTATTTTCTGTACTAAATAAAATTGTAATCTGTACATAAATATAATAACTGACAAAACTCTATACAATCATAATTTTTGCTCTAATCTTTTTGGAAGGTACCTAAATTTAATATGAGTTAAGTTAAATTATGCTACGCAGTATGCATGTGATTAAAGAATATTTAATATGTATAGGACGTATTATAATTCAAGCATTATTATCTCTATAAATATAAAATTCTAGTACCACAATGAGAAGTATGGCAACTAAATACTTCTCCGAAACGGCTAGACCAGTTCTCATGATTTTTTGTGTGCGTATTGTGTGGACCTGAAAATCAGCCAAAATCCTGTCATTCCTGTAATTACTGCAATTCATGGCTCTAAGTGATAAGTGAAACTTCTTTATGACCTTATTTTTCAAAAAATAATTTACTATCTACACTAATATTATAAAAAGGAAAACTTTGTTTGTTTGTTTGTTTGTTTGATTGTAATGAATAGGCTCATAAACTACTGGACCGATTTTAAAAATTCTTTCACCATTCGAAAGCTACATTATCCACAAGTAATATAGGCTATATATTATCATGCTAAGACCAACAGGAGCGGAACAGCTTGTATACAATATTACAGAAATACGTTAGTCTAACACGCTCGTCGCTTCGCTCCTCGCTACCTATTTAAATATTTACACCAGCCGCTGCTGCAACTCGCTCGCTTCGCTCGCTCGGCTAGTGCGGTAGTTCAAAAGTTAACCTAAGATGCTCGTCGCTTCGCTCATCGCTACCTATTTGAATATTTACGCCGGCCACTGCCGCGACTCGCTCGCTTCGCTCGCTCCGCTCGTGCGGTAGTTCAAAAGACCAAGGGAGACGCCAAAAAATTCGAGTTATAGAGTTTTCAACTTATAAAGAATTTCGTCTTAGGCGGATTTTGATTGGACATAAAGAGTTTGAGGTTTATTCTTATAAATTTTGAATTCACAAAATCATAATTGAACACCAATCAAGCAAACACGTGTTTACGTGAGTCATAGATTTATTATCGTATACTCCTAAAATGTTTTCTAAGAAACAATAGAGTACTTACATTGTCGGCAAGTTCTTAAAGGCGGTAACTTATTTTTGTTCGAACAATAAGAGGTAATAAATTCCTAATGATCAAGTTGTAAAAGTTGTAAAATAAAATAAAACGTTGCTATGTTCGACATACAGAGGTCAAATTTAATTTTTCGAGTTATAGAGTGAAAATATGTACCAAAATGGCTTGGAGGGACTCGGTGATTATTTCGACTAACAGAGGGTAGAGACTAGAGATTTCAAGTAATGGAGGTTTTGGTTTTTGAAGGGAAGGGAACAAAACATTTTTTCGAGATTTGGAGGTTTTTGACTTATCGAGGTTCGACTTAGCGGGGTTCTACCGTATATATAATAGGTATGTGCGTAATTAATTTCGGACTGTTTCAATATTTGGTGCATAAGAAATAGTGTGTAAATAAAATTTGTAAAATTAAATGTAATTAAATGAACGAAAATAAATGAATAATAGTAAAAAAAGCATAAAATAAAATATTCTATATTAAAAATGTGTATCGATAAAAAATCAGTAAAAATAAAAATCCGTGTAAATTAAGAGGCAAATACAGGGTGGAAGGTTAAGATGGGGCATGAAGGGCAGGTACCTTAACCGTTGTAGCTACATGAAAACGTTCTTAGGAGACTATCCTTAAATTCTTGAGAAATTTTAATCTGCATTCACAGATTTTTGAAAAAATGTACGGTCAGCAAGGAAATCGGCAGTTTTTAAAAAAAAATTTTTTGATGCCAATCGATCCAGTTTCTCATGGGGATCAAAACACTCTAAAAGACCAACTGAGGTATGAGTACTAGAAAAGTCAGAAATCGCGAAAAACTATTTTCATTCATGAACAAGTAAAAAGACAAAGGCACAGCAGCATAACATGCCAGCGACGCGGGGCGTGAACGGGCGGTGGCTGGCAGCTCGTGCACGAGATGAAAAATTATTTAAATTTGAATATCGAACGAACACGTCACATTTTTATGGCTTATGTAAACAATAACACATAGAAAACAAAAGTTACCAAAAGTCACTCTGTCTTCACTAAAAATGTCCTTAAATAATTTGGAACGTTTAGATCTGTTAGAGGCTTACTTTTTAAATAATAAAAACCCAACAGTTGCATTGGAATGGTACAGGAATAAATACCCAATGCGACATGTACCGACGCGAAAGGTAATTGCAAATCTTGTAAAAAATCTAGCAGAAAGTGGCTCATTTAAGAAAAGCTTGACACGGTCCGCGTCGTTCACGCGTATTGAATGAGAATACGGTGATAGCAATTTTAGCACTTGTGGAAGCATATCCCGAAATTTCTTCAAGACAAGTTGCCGTCGAAGTTGGTTGTTCACACTGGATAGTTTTAAAAACATGGAAGAAATACGGCTACAAATGCTACCGCCATGGGCGATTAGTCCAAGCATTGCAATCTGGGGACTATGCACGCAGAGTTGCATTTTGCAGATGGTTACGGGGCAAATTTAGTAGAGATAATGATTTTATGAATAACATTTTATGGACGGATGAATCCAATTTCTCAAATAACGGTATGTACAACCGAAGAAACCATCATTACTGGTCCACTGAAAATCCCCTGAGATTCCGGGAAACACATAACCAAATCCGATTCTCATTTAATTGTTGGTGTGGTGTAAGGTCCAATCAAGTGGTATTGGTACAGATTTACGAAAGCACCCTGAACTCCGAAATCTACAACAACACCATTTTGAAAAATCCTGAGGATGTATTAGACGATTTACCACTGTCAGAATTGCGAAAAATTTATTTTCAGCAAGATGGTGCTCCACCTCACAACAGTCGTCAAACGCGCTCATACCTAAATGAACAATTTGGGGCATAATGGATTGGCACACATGGTCCCATAGAGTGGCCGCCCCGTAGCCCCGACTTGACACCTCTAGATTTTTTCATCTGGGGTTATGTAAAGAATGAAATTTATAAAAGATCATACAACAATGCTCAAGAACTAAAAGATTCACTTTCTGCAATACTTTACGGAATTCACCCAAATAAGTTGTCGGCTGCTACGCGCTCAGTAGTAAAACGAACAAACCTATGTTTACGTCAAAACGGTGACCACTTTGAGCATTTCATATTTTTGTAAATTATTACACAGTTTTATGTAAATTATTTCAGAAATTCTGGAATTATCACCACTTTAAATGTTGTTTTTTGTTATTATTTTGTTATTTTTTATTTTCTTTGACAACCGTTTAATTAAATTAATGTTTCTTCTTATTATCAGTATGTGTTTTAATAATCAGAAACAAAAAATATTGAAGCCTGAAAATCTCTTTGGAGTTTTCTATTAGCGCATCTTTTGTTGAATCACTTATTTTCTTAGTGAATGTGTGGAAATAGTTTTTCGCGATTTCTGACTTTTCTAGTACTCATACCTCAGTTGGTCTTTTAGAGTGTTTTGATCCCCATGAGAAACTGGATCGATTGGCATCAAAAAAATTTTTTTTGAAAACTGCCGATTTCCTTGCTGACCGTACATTTTTTCAAAAATCTGTGAATGCAGATTAAAATTTCTCAAGAATTTAAGGATAGTCTCCTAAGAACGTTTTCATGTAGCTACAACGGTTAAGGTACCTGCCCTTCATGCCCCATCTTAACCTTCCACCCTGTATAAAAAGTGAATAAATAAAAATCAATAAAATTAAACAATTGAGTAAAGATATATATTTATAGGCAATACAGGGAACTTCTCAACGTGTTATCTATGAAATTATACTTTTACTCAATTGTTTAATTTTATTTACACACTATTTTATTTTGCACCAAATCTCGAAACAGTCAGAAATTAATGACGCACATAGTATATACATATTATGACAGAGGTTAAGCTTAAATAACATGATCTCGCCCACGTGTTGGTGTTTTAAAAAATTCAATCAAAAACTGAGGTTAACTTTAAATATTTTAGAAAAATAAATCAACATTCAAGTATTAGAAAAAATTGATACCATAATTCCACCCACGTGTTAGTGTATTGAAAAATACAATCAAAAAGTGAGGTTAATCTTAAATAACTTAGAAAAATAAATACCATTATTACACCTAAGTATTAGAAAAATAGATGTAATTACTTACTTACTTTTTTTAGAAATTCACTGGAATTAGAATTAAAACAAACCCTTTGATTTTGCTGATCACTTTAATATAACATGTATATATTTATCACGTCACTATAGAGCGTTGGAAATAAATACGAGTGCAATAGAAAAACGGTCAAGTAAGTCCGTTAAAACGATATGCTATCCCTACTCCGCTGGAGAAAGTATACGTCGAATCACGCGTGGTAGGGATAAGAAAAAGATGGCGCGTAACGCAAAAATGTCACGCGTACGGCGTAACGCAAAAATGTCGCGTAACGCAAAAACGTTACACTAAATTTTTGTCCAACCCCGTTAAAGAAGTTTCACTTCAAAAATAGCTATTGACACATGTTGTAATATTGAAATTGAATTTGTTTTAACCACGGTTTTAACATAACAAATAATCTATTGAACACCTAAATAAATAGAGAACAAGAGATGAAACTAATTAATAAGTATGTATATTAATAAAAAATGGTTGCCTGTAAAGTCGGTTTTACGGGCGAAGATTTTACGTGACAACGTCTTTTTCTCGGTAGAATATTTATGTGCTGCGCGCGCGGCAGACCGCGGGCCTCTCTCTCGTTCGGTGACTCATCGTAACGTTACCGAGCGTTACACTTTTTCATAAGTGACTCCCAGTCGCAACCTAATTTAAGACGTTGTCACGTCAATAATATAAAAGTTACAAATAAAAGAAAAACATTTTTTTTTGACGTGACAACGTCTTAAATTAGGTTGCGGCTGGGAGTCACTTATGAAAAAGTGTAACGCTCGGTAACGTTACGATGAGTCACCGAACGAGAGAGAGGCCCGAGGTCTGCCGCGCGCGCAGCACATAAATATTCTACCGAGAAAAAGACGTTGTCACGTAAAATCTTCGCCCGTAAAACCGACTTTACAGGCAACCATTTTTTTCAGTTTATTATTGTATCAGCAGCGTTAACTCTAATTGGCTAACTTAGCATTTTATTGAAAAACTAAAAGAAGCTCCTTGTAATAGCCACGCACTATAATAATTAAATAATTTATTTTTTATTCCGGTTGAAGGCTTCAAAAATCTTTACACAGTTCGTGCCACTAAAATACTAATACTATCATTGGGAGTAAAAGATTTAAATTATTAATATACTTCGAGCTTTTTAATACCCTTCAATTATGCTATGTTGATGGCATTCTCAGTAAGGCAAGGTTATTAAGGGATTATCTCCATTACTGTAATAAATCATGACCTAAGAAAGAAAGCAAGAAACAAAGTTTTTATTTTGAATAAAGCATAGCAAATTCTTCTTGGAAGTTCGTCTAAAAAAAAATATTGTAAAGTTGATTGATATGAATTTGAACTCTAATTAAAAATGGAATACAATCAAATATTATTCTACGAAATTATTATTAATATATCGCTCTAATGTTCTAAAACTTAATGTAAATATCCTAATAGAATTGTTGAGGTGGTCCATCGAACCTTTCAAAGCCATCGTAGTCAGGAAACTGAGCAGCGACTTTCGGATACACTGAAAGATAAAAATGTGAAAATTTAAATATAAGAATATTTCAATACAAGTATTTGGTATTCATTTTACTTTTGTATATTTACCAAGATGACTTAAGTAAGCATTTGAATAATTTGATAAAGCATTAGTAATTAGATTGTTTGTTGTTTGTTTAATTAGGTTGCTAATCTGCCTCTGACCATAACGTTAATATATACAACAAAAATCCATTACTTGATTTGATTTTTGGAGTATATAGGGAAGATGTATTCTATCGACAATACACAGTTCAAACTAACTACTTCTTCTCTATAGATTTAAGCTCTTTGTAGGCTCTATGAAAAATACATTAAAGAGACTTATTATTACTTAATATAGTAAATCTTTATTTTTATACAACAGCATGCGTAGTAGGTAATTTACGTTTATTTATAAAACTAATAACGTTTTATTTTATTACTTACAGAATGGAGCGGGTGACGCGAAAACCTGCGGCGTGTATTGTCTCGGATACTGTACAGGCACAGGCACAGGTTTCGCGACATACTGTACTACGGGTTGTACGTGCTGTCTGTGCACTTGTGGTGCGGGGTGTAAGCTGGGACCAGTCTTTGATACCAACGCGTTGAAACCATTTACAGAGTCGGCTGTGTAGTCCACAGTTCTGATGGAACCGTCAGGTTCTACGAGCGAATATTGTCCTGAAATAAAATATTTACCAATTGCTTACGAAACTAGGTATAATATCTGTCATGGAAATAGTAAAAATACTTAGTTGATGATCCTGGGATAAATATTTCAACAAATTAATCTCATAATTAATTAATTAAAATGATTTACGTAGTTAATAAAATAAATGCGAATCCATAAATATCGAACATACATGGGCACCAAGACACTAGTAACTAATTAAAAAATTAACTAATTTATTCAATATATTAATATATTTTTTGTATGAAAGAGCAAACTCCTTAATATTTTCCCTAAATTTTTCTTACATTGTCTATAACACAAGTGATTAGGTAATAAAACACTGTGTTACTTTAAGTTCCTTAATAAACACGTTTATTACGAGAACAATTTTCCAAACAATGGCTCTTGTTAAAAGAAAACCGGTAACAGCACGGCATTTCCAGAAAAAAACTTTATTTTGATTATTACGCATAATTACGTATTACAAAGGGTATTATGCTACAATAGTAATTTACCCATTCATTGTTATAACATACTATCATAGTATGAATTATTCTCATCGTAAAATCCTTCAAAACCTTTACACATTGTGACGTTTTACTTGAGATTATAAATAATCAATCTCATGAAATATGATATGTGTACAAACCTTATACAAACTTTTATACGTACACAAGTTTTTAAGAAGGATTTTAGTTGTATAATATTTAAATAAATATTAAATATAAAAATATACCTACCTATACTATAAATATACCTATCTAATAAAATTATAAAGATATACTGGGGTAGGTATGTACAAATTGACTATAATTAAATTTTGAAATTATAGAAATCTATCAAATTATCCAACTCAGAAAAGAACTTTAAAAATTTTGAAAAGCTCTACAAAATAGTCTACCCGGGTGAAGCCGGGTAAACTTAAAGTGTTAACAATATGTAAATTATTTATACAAACTATTTCTATACCTTTGACAACATCACCGTCTCTCGTTTCATGTTGGGACTTAACATCTCCTGTCGAAGGATCAGCTACTCCATAGTTGAAAGCATATTGCGGCCTTTCCTGAAAAATTATTTATTAGATAACAAAAAATCATGGTTTGATAATGTAACTTTAGATAGCTCTTTAACTTGAACATAGCTCTTTCATCAATGGTCATGCATTTTATTTCGACAGTACATTGATCACTTAAATATTAACCAATAGACATTACCCAATTAGAAATTAATTTGTACAATTTGTTTAGTGTCTTATTGAGATTTGAATGAAAATATTTTATCACGTCTGATAATCCAACTATCGTACCTTTAAATAACGAACAATGCCGTAATAAACGATAAACTACTACTCACATAATATGAATTGTATCCTGGATCATAAGCTGGATTATATACAGCACTTATTTTCGGAGCAGCATCAGCCAATCCCAACACTGCTATCAATACAACACTCGCTACATAACACATAATTACGAACAAATATTTCTTCTATATTCTTGTAAATGTTAAACGTCTAATACAGCTAAAACTTCTTCCCAGAATAGTACAATGGACTTCAGAGACTCTCTTATATTATAGCCTTCTAGTACTAGCCTTGGTCCGCGCCGTGGCTTCCGAAAATGAAGTTTTCTTTACATGTACATTGTACATATCCAACGAACAACGCTAATTGTGAAAATTTTCACACGGCCCAATGGTTCATCTTATGTAGATTAGATTACAACATTATTTTATGGGACTGATTGTTGAAGTATGGGAATAATTATGTTATTCATAGTGGTCATCATGGTTATTGGTAAGTTTTGTATGTCTAGTCTTTTTCGTGGTTTGTTGTTCTTTCGGCTGAGCCCTTTTCTATCAATACATAATCACCATCCGTATTCTACACATGAATATGAGAAATTTCACTTTCAACTTGAATGTAATATTATATGAAATATCTGGGTATACTTTTAATGTAAAAATATTTTCAATTTAGATCTTATGACGAGCCTATGATTTCCTACCCTTAGCAACTAAGTGTCATGTTAAAAATGCTACTTTTATTAAAGAACTTTCATAAATTTGTAAAGGTTTCAACACACTATATAAAATCACCCATATTTCAAATGAAGAGAGAATACTTAAGTAGGTTAAGTGAGTAGTTAGTAATTTAATAGTTTACCTTTTGGTATATAAAAAGCAAAAAGCTTTTATAATTTGATGCATTGTACCTATGCACCTACTTATGCAAATGCAACTTAAAAAAAATCAAAAGAAGATTACAAGGCCTACCATTGTTTACAAGCTACTGAAACGAATCTCCTACAATGAAAACAAAACAAATCGAGGAAATACAATAATAATTATTGATGTTCCGTCACAGACAATTCCGGAAAAGTAGTAAGGAAAGAAAATTGTTGTACGATTTGTATGAGAGGTCAGTGCAATGTATATTTACTAGCATTCAACCAGGCGTTAGGCCGTACATGTCATAACTAAGACTTAAGAGTAAATAAGAGATCGGTTGGTACTAGGAAAAATACTAACTATAAAAATATATCAATTCATATCTATTTCATCAGTTATGACTTATGAGTGTCCTATTTAAGGTACATAGATCGCTGTACTTAAAATTAATGTTTTCCTCTACTGTGTTAGCTCTGTTTAAATTCTTATCGATTTTGATTTTGATCAAATAATGTAGGTAATATTACCATTTTATTCTATTTTATTTTACTAGTGAGTCTATTATTGCTTTCTTTTTTAATTTAAAAGGTTTTTATAATTCCGTTTACAATTAAGAACTCAAGAAGTGTTATCAATGCTTTATTTTATCTATGATGCCTATAATATGTATTTACATACAAATTACTTAAATCAGCAAGGTAATCTATCTCCCACGATATTCAATTTAACGTACTGTCGAAAATAATTGTACTGCGCCACATAACATGTGCCAAACTTAAGGAAAAACAATAATACAGCTTTATTATTTAAATGTGTCTAACTTAGAATTGTAAAAAACATATCCGTTTTCTAAAAAAAATCATGGAACTTTGAACCTAAATAAATAAAACAATTTATTTCATATAACAATATACTGTATGAATATTTATTATTCAAAGAGGCACAATGATTGTACATTATATATTTTATAGTTCTATATAATTTATAATTTACCTCTGAAGATCAATTTACTTTACGTTAGGTATGTAGTATTATTATGATTCTTCAGCAAACACATAACTTGTAATAGTGCATTCCAGTCAAGGACTTGATCAATACTATCGTTCGAAATATATAATAAATGTTCTGAAATAAATAAGAAAGTTTTAAAATTATTGAAACAATGACAAAGATCTTAAATTATTCGTAGATATCAATGATTTTAAATTTCTTGCTACTAAATACAACTCATATTATTTAATTCCATCTGTTGATTATAAGATTTTATACATTCACTATTATATGGAGAGCTATCAAACAAGATAATATTAATTTCGTAGGATCAATGGTGCTTCCATTACTTTCCTCTGGATCCGGCAGCCACGGCCCACATTGCCTGTAGCCCTCCTCAATAGAATAATTATGTTCATAACAGGTGGTGTGAGGAGCACGACCAAGCAGAGGAACCTGGTTCCGCCAACAAGCGAGTCGACTTGCTGACCCCAGTATCTTACTGTCGTGTGGCATTTGCACTGGCTCATTGTGAAGAGAATTGTTCAGCGGTTTACCGTTATAGGGACAGTGTTTGTAAATTGCCATAAGAATAAGGTTGGTTCGAGGGACTTCAGTCGCTACCAGCGGCCACTGACACGGCTTTGCTGGTCGATTTAATGCCTCCATTGCTTTTTTATTCCGCTGCAACTCATATAGCGGTCTAGTCCTATCGCATGCTGCAAATCTCGTTCTATTAATAATAACGCGGTCGTCGTGAAGACGCTCAAATTTTTCTCTCTCGAAATCCCGTCGCAATCGGCGTCGACGTTTTAGCTTTTCTACTTCTGTATCACAGTTCACTTTATTGTTAGTCATTGATAAAGTTAACAAAGTAAACAGTTCACGAGAACTATACATTAAAAGTTGCAACGAGTTCCATACGGACATTATTATCGAAGGTAATCTAGGTGCTGCTGCGTATAAAGGTTCATCTTTCGGTGGAAAACAGACTCCTTGATAATCATGTACCCAGCGAACTTTAAAAACACTTGCATTCAATAAAGCTTGCATTGCAGCAGGATATTCATTAGCGAGATGCCTATTCATCGCATCTTCTTCCCCTTGATCTGCAATAATCCATCCTGCATCATCAATAATCACACAAGTCCAGTTTTTATTATCACATCGAGGCTCACACTTTGATTCATCATCCAAAGCGCATGGGAAATTAGTGACTAATTCAAGCAAATCATCAAGATGTTTGGGATAAAAGTGATATCCTGCTACTCCTATAATTCCCTGTTTTTTGGGATGTCCTAGTGTTCTTGCAGCCGTTAACCATTGCCAACGCGGGCCTAAGGGAGGTAATATGCCTTCAGTATTACGTAGAACTCTTACAGGTGGTATCGGCGCATGTACAATAAGTGTATCAGGCTGAGCACTAGCTCTACGATACCATGCTTCTGAAGGACCAAGTGGCCATACGTAACCCTCTGGTGGATCTGCATGCGCACTTGTTGCATGGTACAGTTGCCAACGTGTTAAACCACTCTCGGAAGCAAAGAACGCTGTATTGGACCCAAGTAGACAAGAGGAACATTCCCTTTCGGTATCAGGATCCTCATGTTCCAATGCCCATTTTAAAGTAGCTATTGCTTCTTTACTTAAACTTGTCATTAATTTATCATTACACTGGTAAGTTTTTTCAAGCAAAGTTGGAGTTATTGGAGAAAATAAGTGTTTTAATTTTTGCATTGCAAAATTTGGTTCATCACGACGACGTCTAAGAAAATGAAGCAACTCCAATTCACGAGAGTCGAAATGGGGATCAACATGTCTACAATACAACCATTCCGGGTGAATCGCAAAATCTGTACCGGATAGAGCTTTTAAGGCTTCCTCTCCGAGTTGCTGCGTGAACTCTCCGTCAGGGACAGCATGAAGAAGGTTGTATTTAGGCAAAGATACGACGAGAGTGTAATGATTGTGAATGCGCTTCCAATAATAGTCTCTCATCTCCAGAAGAACTCTCATTCCACCTTCAAATATACTTTTAGCATACATTGTTCTAAACCCTGAAGGTTCATCATTTACAATAGCTTTTCGAAAGTCCAGCCAATCTTGAGGATAGTCTCTTGGTGAATGATCCACTCCTGGTTGTTCAACATCCAGGAAATCAACTGTACGATATCCTGGTCTTAATATGTCCCCATCAAAAACAGGCTTTGTATTATTGTGTAGAACGATGTTCCCTCTGTGATCTAAAATAAACAACGATCCACTTGCCCCTGTGAGATAATAAGGTAATACTAATTTTAAATGATCAAGAGGAATATCAACCCCAGCTACCCCTAATAGTCTATTTACCGGATAAGTTCTAGTAGAATTTCTTTGTTTTTCTTCGTCTAATGTAACTGTTATATTTTCGACGGTTGTACTTTCAAAAACTGGAACAGAAACGCTTATTTGCAATCTATAATTCATATCTTCCATTTCGTAATATTGTCCATACTTCTCCAATGTATCCATACGTTGATAATCTTTATAGACGTTTTTGAGAAATTTATCCTTATTTTTTCGGAGCTCTTTATAACGATATACTTGTTCAGTGTTCTCTTTTTGTTGCCAGTGGAATTCACCACGTCTAGGGTCTTCAATATGAGCATAAATATCGCTATAAACTCTGAGCCTATGTTTCCTCTGACCGACCAATGGACGTTCCAGCACACGTAATATTCTCATCACCTGCTCCGTTACATCATAGTCTGATATTAATTCTGCAAAATAGCCATCGCGCTCGCAACTTAATTCGCCTCCATACAAACGAGTGCTGTCTCGCAGACCAAATTGGTCATGCAGCCACATGACAAAAAGTCTAATTTTTCCATCGGGATCAAGTTGACGCATTAAAGTAGTATAATTTATACACAAGCTGTCCGTAACCATAACGATTGCTTGCTGACATGAAGGAGGTCTATCTAATGTTCGTTGTTTCTTTAGTAAATTTACGGAGTATGCAAGTACGTCTCCAATTAATGATTCATTTTTCATTTTCTTTGGCATGAGAGCAGCCATAATAGCTGCCGAATTAACGTAATTGGCAGGAACAAGTTTTTCATTGAAGCAACTTATAGGAGATTCTATTTCTACGTTATATCGTAAAACATTTACATGATCATCATCCGTAAGAGCATTAAGAAGAGTGGATATTAATTGCCGTGCAATAACTTTATTCGACGAGTTGTGCATAGAGCCAGAAGAATCTAACAAAATCAAAATATCACGAGGTGCACCACCAGCACTGACGTACCATGGCCGCAATCGACAATCGTAAACATCTTCTGCTTCAACGTTGAGATTATATAAACTTTGCCATAATGCGGCCGGGTAATGTCTTAAAAATCCTTTAGCACTGCATAAATATTGAAAGTCAAGCGTACTATCATGTGCATAATTCTCCCGGAAGGTAGATAAAAGCCCTTCAGACCAATATAAATGTTGTAGCACTCCAGGACTACAAGCAAATACCTCTGGAACAACATGAACACTGCTAGCTTCCAAAGATACCTCGGCGTTAAAATGAAAGCTTTTATGAAGTTTAACTTTGTTAACACTTTTACACGTTGAGGGTAATTCCCATTCACTTTCAGTTGGTTCAGCTTTCTTTAAAACATCTAAATCAACGCTGTAATCAAAAGTATAGTTAGTAGGTGCTTCAATTTTATTTTTTATAATATGACTCGAAAGTTCTTCTGCTCGACGCATAATAGCTTCAGCAGCTTGTCCTCGTTTTTCCAAAAAATCTTCTAAATCTTTGCTCGCTTTTTCCAATATTGCAGATCCATTACGTATTTCGACATTGAACTCCGAAAAACTTTTAGATAACACATGCCTACGCACCACTTTTTCTTCTATTTCAAATAATCGGTCTTGTATTTCCTTAGCCCAATCCCTTATTTGTTCTCTAGTAATAACTTTCAATTTATCAGGCGGTTTTCTCAAAAGCGTCGATTTAACTTTAACCTTTGTAACGTTGGCTATACTGAGCGGGGCATTTTTTATTTTACTTTTATTTACCAACAAGCGATCTTGATGTTCTTCTAACGATTTCCGAATGGTGTCGGTGTTTGTTTTGTTAACTGATACTTTTGTTTCGATAACGTTTATTAGACAGAACAAGGATATTATTTGTAATTTAATTATCATTGTAATATAGCACTGTTTGAGGTATACTGTTTTAATATGACACACGCGGTTCGAAGTTCGCGTTCCCGCCCCGTATCTGATACTGGCCAGTATACTCAATAGAACTGACGCGGTGCGGGATTCGAGGGTGGCTCCCGCCTGTCTGGCGTCAAAATACGCTAGTCAGAGTAAATCTCATGCCAACTTGCCCTATTTTAGGACACAATTGTACATAATCCATTTGGAATGTCAGTATGTGTTATGAACACTAGTAAAATATAAGAAAGTTACATTTATAAGTAAACACAGTATGGAACTACAAGGACAACGAATATACATACTTGAACGAATTGACTGACCTAGTTAGGAGTTAGTAAGGAATAAATTAAAACATATTATAAATAAAAATATGGATAAAATACGCATACGTTGTTGTTGACCGTCATTGTAAATGCTTATTTTCTTTCATAACAATGACTAAAAACACATTAAACGAATTATTAATTCTTGAAATAAAACGTTATCGAACGCCATCTATCTATTGTTTGATAAACTTTTGTAACACAGATACAAGTTCTCGACGCTGCGTATAGAATTATATTATCTGTAACGCAACATGAAACCTCAACCGCACTTTACCTCGGATGGTTGTAGATGTCGTTTTTCGCAAATAACAAACTTGAGTCCGGATAATATAATCTACCATAGATTAAATAGGCCAACGACGACGACGACTAAACTAATATAAATGATATTAGTTCAAATCAAATAAAACACCTTTCAAATACTATAACGAAATAACTTTATTAAATAATTTCTACACAAGCACACAACAAATATTATAATTAACAATTATTAACTATATATTATTTAACATTATAAAACATTACAATTAACACATTTTACATTCTACTCAGGTACTCTATGGTACAAAAGATAAACACGCATCACGAATACAATTAATAATTTTTTTAACAAAAATAAATAACAGAAAAACGCGTTGAGATCCATATTCTGTTCAAAATTTTTAAAACGATTTAAACTTCGAATAAATACTTCTTGATTGCCATTTCTTGTATTATAAAAAATATGTCAGTTCCAAATTTAAATTTAGAATTGTTTGCTAAATTTGATCTCAGTTTAATTTAAAACAATGTAATATAACAAGGTTTAGTGTGAAAAATGAGCTTCATGGGGTGAGATAGGCGCAGTTCTGTGGACCACGGCGTTGAAACCGTTATGTTTGTCGGCGGTGTAGTCCACGGTGCGGATGGAGCCGTCCGGTTCCACTACGCTGTATTGACCTGGTGGATAATAATATTATAAACAAGTTATTTTTCCACTATATTAGATATTTTTGTACTTAGTAATAACGTAAGTTCATCATGGATTAAGCTAAGTTTCCTTTTCAAAGTAGGTATATTCGAAAATGTTAATAGTTACCACTTTTTAATAAGAAAACTAGTTAAGATTGGTGCAAAATATCTTCATCAAAAATATTAGTTTATTATTACTTAGGTAATATGTAAACATTTACAATGTTTAGAATCCCGGTGAAATATTATATCTACCTCAAAAATATTTCTTTATTAATATGTCAGTAATAGACAAAACATTTTCAATATCTTGGACCGCTGCAACATCGCTCGTTTTTCCGGAACTAATTCGGATACACAACGAAGCATAGAGCATTACATAATGATGAGGAAGAAACTTGCTAAATTACAGCTTATTTTATAATAACTTTGCAATCTGCTGTACAGTATAACAATGTTTATCGTATACTGTGGTCTGTGACCCAGTCCATTCGTCCAGTGGAATCGTTACATAGTGTAGATTTTTTGACAATGATGAAATATTATTTACTTATAGGTACATAATATTACTAGCCGCTTGTCCTGGCTTTGCTACAGGAGTTTAAATATACATCTAATATTGCCTTTACATTCGTAAAGGTAGCTTAAGAAGGGCAAAAGAATGCGGTCGCGTAGTTTTTGAGTTCAATCGTAATTAGCAATAGAGCAAATGAATAAATTGGTATTTTTTATAAAAAAAATGTTATGTTTAACTTTTCCTTAAATTAAAGTTGCACTAATTTTTTATCAACAGATTATTCAGAACCAAATCAAAGTCTACATGTACTTAAATATGATGAACAATAATAAAAGTAGTATAAAATGATAATAATTATATTTACCTTTAACGACATCGCCGTCCCTGCTCTCATGGTGAGTCTTTATGTCCCCAGTGTGAAAATCATTGACGCCGTATTTGAACACATATTTTGGATATGCCTGAAAACAACACAAATTTAATATTCGATTTCGAGTTTATAATACCGATAACTAACCAGTAAAAAGTGCACCCATTAATGAACTGTGTAAAAAATTTGTAACTTAACAACTCCCGATACAAAACACCATTAGAGTGGAGAATTCTGTTGAACTGTCAAATGTTGCCTTTTAAAACGACTCTACAAAAAAAGCGATACATAATTCTAAATCGTTTTAAAAGAGCCAGAGCCAAAACAGAAATCATTTTTGCAAAGGTAGAGTCATACATAGTCTCTGAATTAATTTTAACTTTTTATCTTTTTTTTAAACCAAACTACGAAATGTACATGTTACGGATATTTAATAACAACAAACTAATCAGGTTAAATTTACAACAATGTACATCGTTAATTATTATAAATATACTTTACAATGAAACACTACTACAATTATAATCTCATAATTTATCATGCAATTTAGAAATAAGGTAAATATATGGTCATTGTTTCCAAATTTTCGCACTAATTAATGTAATTAATAATGAGTAAGCACTATTTCACACCAACAATTTATTACTTTTTGGCATGAATGATAACGCAACTAAACATTTTATTTGTTTAAATAAATTAATCCTATTAGATTTTCCCTTGATACACTTGTATGTACTACGTTCTTTGTGTGGATAATAGTAATACAAAAAAAACCGGCCAAGTGCGAGTCGGACTCGCGCACCGAGGGTTCCGTACATTGCTGTTTCTTTTGATTGCGTTGACATAGAAGTTTGATTTTGTTACAGCTTAAAGGTATTATAGACCTGAGTATTTGGTATGAATTTCAATTTAATACCTCTACGCGTTTATGAGGAAATGGGTAGTAAGTTTAAAATTATTAAAAAAATATATATTATGTGATGTAACTAAAAATTTATGGTTTTCGTAATTTTTCCTTTATCTATGCTATAAGACGTTGCTTCGTACCAAATTTCAAGATTCTGAGTTCACGGGAAGCACCCTGTAGGTTTTGATTCCCTTGCAAGTGTCAAAAATTTGCGGCATAAACGGCTGTATCTTTTGATTGCGTTGGCTTAGAAGTTTGATTTTTTCACAGCTTCAAGGGACAGTAGACCTGAGTAATTGATATAAATTTCAGCTTCATACCTCCACGCGTTCCTGAGAAAAAGGGTCTTGACAGACGGACGGACGGACGGACGGACGGACGGACGGACAGACGGACAACAAAGTGATCCTATAAGGGTTCCGTTTTTTCCTTTTGAGGTACGGAACCCTAAAAAAGACGTGTGGCACTCGGGGACTGCCGCGGTAAAGCTATTGCATAGCATGCCTTCAAGCTCCGAGCCCGTCGGAGTGGGGAGCGTGAGGTTTTTTCGTTACGGAATTTCTCGATTCGGTCCCCGCGCTCAAGGCCCGCGATAGAAACTATGCAATAGCTTAACATTCAAGATTTTTTTTAATGTAAGTCGTCATTTATGATATATGACGACTTACATTAAAAAAAAATCTTGAATGATATTTTTTTCAATTTTCTTTCTCTTGTGAATACTTTTATTATACTGTTAATAATATTAACATATACATATTATGTAAAAGGTTAAATTATGATATTACTGTTCTATTTTTATCTAATTCAGTCAACATTCAATGAAGATGAGATGGAAGTATGTTTGAATGTAGACTAAAATTATACTTGTAAATCATTGTATTACATTACCAAATTAATTATCATAGTCTTCATTAATTACGAAGCCGAATTTACATGCAAAATATCGCCAAAAATTAACTCTATATTAGGAATTACACGATTTACATCGAGTTAAAGTTTGCGTAGAATAACAATAATATTATATTAAAACATTGTTTACCTTTACACAAATTGAATAGCAATTACATATTATTACATTGTTACTAGATGATTCTTCATTTAAATGATTAAAATAAACACGATATAATAAATTCCACTCCAACGTCAAACTTAATTAAGTGAATAGTTAATATTTTATTATTAATCATTATAATAACTATTTCAGAATTTTTAAAGCAGCTTTGCAATTTTCTTTATACATAATATATATAAAAATGAAACCCGTTTCGCGTTGTCACGGCATCACGTGTGAACGGGTGGACCGATTTCGATAATTATTTTTCTATACTAATATTATATAGAGGAAAGGTTTGTATGTATGTATGTATGTATGGTTTTCACGCATAAACTACCGGACCGATTTTGATGAAATTTGGCACAGATAATCTTTAGACCCTGAGAAAGTACATAGGCTACCTTTTATTGCGAAATATGTACCACGGGCGAAGCCGGGGCGGACTGCTAGTTTATTATATTCCTTGAAGTACGCGGAAGGTTCTTATGTAGAGAAAACGTAAATATGTACCACGGGCGAAGCCGGGGCGGACCGCTAGTTAAAACATAAAAATATAACCATAATCCGAAATTCATGCATCAATTATGTGTATGCCCATTCATTGATTTTTTGAGTTTATGGACTTACAATGAGATCAATTTCATTCGTAAATAAATAAAGTAAGATATTCATATAATATGTGCTTAAATAGTGGTAGGTCAGTGATTATCATAAAATTTCTAATCAATATTATCTGTTTTATTATTTATAGTTCCTATAAAAAATATCAATATGTGCTTTAATAACCATTAATAGAAAGAAAAACATGCTTTCAAAGTCAATTCTCTATTACGCATACAAGCAGGTAGAATGTACAAAACTGTCACATAATATTTAAATTACATACAATTACACATATTATGTCAGCATGCTTTCTTTTTCACCAAATAGTATAGGTAGTTCACGCATAATATGATGTAATCGTATTAGGATTCTAGTAATGCCGATTCATGTTCGTTTTACCAGTTTATGTGTAATCATGTTATAATACTGATAATTATTATTAAATTAATATAAAATGATACTTAGCCGTTTGCCAAGGTTTCGACTGGGTTGAGCACGAAAAAAAAATTGTTAACTTTTTTTTTGTTGAAATTGATATTTTTTGTTTGGCATTCAAATGCTTTATAAATATCTCTGGCGGGTCACGAGTGGCTGAATTGGTCAGGCATCCGCCCCGGAATGGCGCGAAAGGATGCGGGTTCGAGTCCCGCCTCGTGATCGAATTTTTTCTATAATTCTTTATAAATTCATAATTGTTAACTTATCTGGAAAAGATGGTGATTGAGTGATTTCTTATGTTAAAATATTTTTTTAAATCAATCTTATAGTATAACAACATCTTTAAAGACTAAATCTTATAAAATAAGCTAAGTCGTAATATTCCTCTAAGGATTTCAATTCTTACTCATTTATTTACCCATCTTCATTAATTTAAGATGTTAACTCAACTTCTGTTAAATTACTCGAGATTAATAACTGAAAAATGCTGCATCTAATCTAAAAAAGCAATCATAACACCTTATAATTTCACTTCGTATTTGTTCCCATGAAGAACTTTTCAATGTGAACTGTCAAGGTCATTGCCTACCAAATAACAAAAACTATTCATCGATAGGCAGACGAATATCTTGTGATGTCACATCAATTTTTATCGGGTTTCTTTCTCTTTTTAATCGCTTGTTCAAACAATGAAGAAAAAGCTCACAATTGTGAGTTTTCATGATTACGCATAAATTATACGGTAGGAATTAAAATGTGCATAAAGTGTTGTCTACTTGCGTTT
Source organism: Colias behrii (assembly GCA_029959065.1). NCBI lineage: Eukaryota > Metazoa > Arthropoda > Insecta > Lepidoptera > Pieridae > Colias > Colias behrii. Next base: position 4,488,779 of record JARWMC010000006.1, on the reverse strand, counting down.
TCTATCCTATCCCATTTAACTAAGTAAAAATAAACATGTTTATTACTTAATCTGGCTCTACTAATCTTACTATACTAACGATAAAGTTTACCGATAATTTATTGTAAGTAATTCAAGGTGGTAAAAATATCATTATTCCTTCCATTCAAGTGAGAACCCGCATTTTACTCGTTTTACTCTTCTTTCAATTTTAACTTTTGCTTATTACGCACAGTTTTTTCTTTAATATATTTTGTTTCTTTTAATTTATAGTTATATTTGCATTTATGTGCTAGATATTGCCCTCCAGAACATTTAGAAATAGTTTGTGCTTAGAATATTGCTAGGTAGACTAAACTTATTCCATGATCGGAAAATAGAAAACACGACATATTATAAACAATAACTCACGTAATAATCGACGTGTTCATCCTCAGGTATATAGTGGTGTGCCAAATGGTGTCCAATCACAGGGCTGTGCAGGGAATGCGAGAAACTCCCTTCAGGCTGTAGATCTGACTTCTTGTACACTATGCGACTTTGTACGGAAACTGCTAGCAGGAGAACTGCTGCTAAATACTGTGAATATTCGTGTTATGTATTAATCTTATGTATGGGACATGCTATATGGAATTAAGAATGTATGAAAAAATAATAAACTATTGATCGTAAACTCCGTAGATATATTCTCAATAAATTATAATTTTATTACAAAATGTTCGGTTATTAGGAATAAATTCAAAAATAATCGATGCTTAGACACTTTAAGCAATTTATAGAGCTTGATATCGAATAGGTCTAATTGATGAAAGTTGAACATAATAATATTATTTTATCATTAGCTAAGACATTTTATAAGTTTGATGAATTAACTATTTCCACTTCAGTGACAAAATTATCGTCCGGAAAAATCTATTTATACCAACAACCGAACATCCAACACTTATTTTTAATTTTTTATTATGAATTGAAGATAGAGTCATCGAACTTTTCACACATTACCAAAATTTTCTTTCCCAGGTATATTTTTAAAACTATAATAAATTTATTTTACCACAGTCCCAATACCTATCCAATTATCCATGTCCACAATCAATATTTACTTATTTTTCCACTTATACAAAATCACTAAAATCAAACACCTTACCTTAAAAGCCATATTTATATACACACTCACTTCAAATACAATATGAACCAAGAGTTGCTTTGAAAGGCTAAGTACTGTATGCAGTGAATAATTCGACTCATGCGCTTATATGTGGTACGCAAAAGAGGTGGCAATCCACTGCTGGACAATATAAGGTATGTAGTTGACAAAATTATAAAATTTTGCTATTCTGGCTGTGTAGGAAATAAAAGCTATAAAACAAATTCATGAAGTCTTATTAAATTTCTTCCAACCTTATTTAAAATATTTTTTTCTAGATTTTCTAGACATGCATTCCAATTGCCTAACAAGTTTAAGCGTTTTTAAAATGTCCGCAATTTTCGATGAAAATCGCATGAACCTCATCAAATTAAATTAACCCTTAAAATCCCTATTAATATTCAAATATCCGTTAGCTTGTAAGAAAGTTTAAATTTACGACATTAAATTATTGTAATTTGATTACATAATTATTGTTCCTATAAAGCCTACTGTTAATGTTAGAGAGATCTTTCCGAAACGTTTTAAGAAGAAAATTAAAGAAAAATACGAAAATCATTTTTCAAATCCATTTTACTGATCTAATTCTTATTGTAATTTAACTGCAGTAATAAAGTACATCTTAATTATAGGAATAAAGTATGAATCAATGATCCATAAACAAATATAGATACATCAGTACAAGACCTCGTATTGCTCGGTCCATTAACTTAACTAATCAGAACAAAAATCAATCATTAATCACAATAATATCGACCGCTACAAATTACTAACGAACACGATGATCTTTATCAACAATGTTTTATTTCTACTTTTCAACAGAATACTAAGAAAATCGTTTATCCCTATTATTGAAGCGTGTGACATACTCTTTCTCTTTCCACATTAAACAGAGAAAAAGAGACATCATTATAAATTTACAGTTAATTAAATAGTAGCTAATGAATGCATGTTTTTACACTCCATGCGCTTCCTTCCTGAAGCACAGTAGGTAACGCGTGGGAGACGGAATCCGAACCATCAATTATATCATTTTGCGGAATTCCAAATAAGTTATTACACAGTTGTGAATGAAAAATCTATAATAAGAGGAAAACACTTCGCTTAATGTCTGTTCCAGTTAAATAATTAAATGAAGCTATTGAGACAATTATTTAAAAAAAATATTAATAATAGATTATACGGAGATATTTAATTCTAATATTTTGAGAATGGTACAAAATAGACTCAAAATATTTATCTTCCTACGAATACTCATAATATTATAAAGTGTGTTTATTTGTTTGCTTTTCCTTCACTTCGCAACGGAGCGAATTTGTAATACGTACGATTTTAGTGTCTAGAGATAGCAGGATTGTGAGTGACGTAGTCTACATTTAGACATTCCTTGGGAATATACCTTTATATAGGTAAGCTGACGGCGAAAAGCTGGTTCTAAATAAAGTTTGTTATTTTTTCAAATCGCCCTAATATAAGTATTAAGTAGGCATTGTCGAAGATTTAGGGCGATGATTTAGGGTAACCGAAAAGCGTGCTTGTCACAAGCTTACGCAAGCCTTCTCGCATATTAGTGACATATTGTAATAGGACTTGTGACCATAACACCAAGAAATCACCATTACTTGCACTACGTGATGTCGAACTTATTGAATATGAAGTAATTCGGCTCTATATGCGTGTTATTTGTAGGTTACTTTCTGATTACGTTTTTATTTTTTAGTGCTTGTCAAATACTTAATAATATTAATAATAAAAGGGCGTAGGGATGTGACGACCCCATCGCCCACGGTTGGAATATCTATTGTCTACGTGACAATAGATATTCCACCCGTGCAATCAGTCAACCCGCAGGACACCTTGTGGCGGGGTGTCGGGGAGTAGCGACCCCGCGGGAACCGGGTGCTCCCGGGGGAGGCCCCTGTCTTCATCTCCGGCTTGCCTTCACTGGCCGGTCGGAGTGAAGCCTGACGAGGACAGGACCCCCACCTCTGGCTTGCCTTAACCGGCCGGCCAGAGTGGAGTCGCGAGAGCTTTTAGCTCGAAGGGTGGATGCGAATCATAAGTGGCGAGTGGGCACGTGATGCTGGACCCTCAGGGAGCGCGTGATCGTAGTTTAAAGTCCAGGGACGCCTCTCCACCCTTAGCTGCTCGCAATATGTTGCCCCCTTGTCGCACTATTGCAGCGACTTATTTGTTGCATAACCATAATCCAACTAAAAGAATTCTACTAAAAGAAAGTATTTTTACTTTCTTTTAGTAGAAAGGCAGGTGCCATAGTTTCCAATAGTCCCCAAATACCGGCCCATTTAACATCCCACTCCATAGCCCAGTTTATTTTGTTTTTCCATATTTCGAAATAGTCCTACATCGGCCGCGGACTGCCTAGGACTGTATCTCTATAGTGCAGTCATGGGCAGGCTGCGGCTGGTGACCCACAACACAGTAAAGTTCTCTAAAGGGCCTCTGCGTGTTGGATCCGTGTCCCCACGTAAGCCTTCCAAAGGACCGGGTACCTTCCTTATGACGGTACCCGAGTATTATGGAATGAGATACACTTAATAATAATTATTATGTAGGTAGTTTACAAGTTTATACATGCGAGTAAATATTATTAGAAGTTGTTGTATCACTTATAAAACATTATTTGCCTTGATTTCATTAATTAATTAAAACAAACAATACCACAATAGATGGAAGGTAAGGTTAATAATAATTAAACAACAAACCTAATAAACAGATGTATAAATAGATTCAATTATTATATTTTTTATCGTCATTATTTTTCGTACAATATTGTCTTTCAATTTTGGTACCTAAGACCTACATTGTTATGAATTTAGAATAAACATAAAAACTAGTAATACACACAATTAGCTCTAATTGGAATTACAGTAATATATATTACGTTATGACTTTTATAACGCTATTACACAATATCCAATTGCCACCGTATTTGAAATTATTGTTACCTATTGTTATTTGCTGTGCCAACTATATCTATAACATAACTACATTGTGTCTATAATATAATATTATGCTAGATTGACTTTTTTCACTCACAAAATTACTTTTACTTCTTATTAGAATACAGATAGCATACAACTTAAACCAATACAGATTTTTTAAGGTACGTAAACTAAAACGCTCGACAGTAATATCTATAATAAGGTGAACATCTATGATCTAAGTAGACCGATTGCTATTGAGAATTATAATCCAAAGTTACCTAATATAAGTGTTCACTAAATTGCTAGTCAAGACACACGCGAGCACTTAACTCTATAGAGTATATCGTAGGTGAAACTGCACAATATCAATATTGAGATACCTGAATATTGATCAAATGTAGTCTACTATTGTGTAATGCATCTATGCATTGTGAATGAAAATCAGTCGCAAACATTGTATCATTGTATGGAATAGCTACCGCGTTTTATTTTAATTGGTTTTTTATTTAGTAAACTAAATCCTAAGATTCAACTTTATTGTATAGAACGTTGGTTATTTATTACCACTATAGATGTAGAAAATTATGTATCGGTGAAATAAGCATAAATATGAAATTTGAAGCTCATAATGTTACAAAAAATACTCAATCATGTACCTACTACGTGCGAAATATCTTAAAAAGTTCCTATAACTAGGCACCTTTAGTTTTTTTAACTTCATATTTTAATAGATTGCTTCCGCTTATATTACAGGAACATTGAGACCCAAATGTTTTATAATTTCATACTGGAAATGCATATTGATGTTGTTCTAGTGACCGAATTTTAGTCACGGCGAAGTGCTAATCTCAACGGAGACCGAATCCAGTGGTAAAGGTATATAGTTTATTATCCTTAATTCTTATAAATGCTTGTAATTCAACAGAAGCGGAAAATTAGCTATGATAAATAAATCATGCTAACGCATTTTATGGCCTTTGTTAAGACTTACAAAACAGGTAATAATAATTAATATTATAGTCTTGTCTCCCGTTAATAAATTCAGATGCATTGTATGAAAAATTCCATAATTTTTGTATGCACATCCTATCAAAATGAAAAATAAGGATTATTAAAATATTTATTCGAAAATAAACTATAAGAAAGAAACCTAGTTAACACCAAACCTTAATTATCTAAATTAATACATTAAAACTGTTCACAAAATCGAAATGTTCCATAAGGGTCAAACACATTACGAATTTTCCTTTTGTTATTTTTATCGTAATACACACGCACCCTCCCATTGTTATATTTTTCTGGTTTAAGTTCATTTTCTCTATATATTTCATATTCTAACTTGCGATCTGGCTTTGTTTTTTTAACATTGAAATCGGTATCTTTATCGATCTTGAAATTGTTCTCTAGAAGAGGATCCGAAGAAATGTTGAACGGGAATTCTGTGTTAACGGAATAATCAAGATTTGGTTGATCCTGCGGTATTGTTGGAATATTTGCACCAAGAATCTTGAAGCTTTTGAGTTCCACTCTGTAACAATGTCAAATCTTTCCATAACAAATATAATAGCATCGATTTGTAAAGAGATTATTGCTAGTTGAAACATCTGATAGCTCATAGAAAACGTGAATCGCAAGTAGGATTACCTACTACTTTGAAAACCTAAAAATGTATTACATGAGAGCAATAACTAATAATTTTAATCAGGTATTCTTATTATCTGATGATAATAATATTACTTAGTATTAATTAACTTGAGCTAATAAATTTTGATAGCTAAGTCAGGACGCGCAACTATTCTTACAATTCTCTGCTCCACCTACTACACTAATAACGTTTTCGATAAATATATAAAATATCGATACCCGTAACTGGAGTCATCAGCATAATATTTCACATGCACAGGATTCCCTTCTTTATCCTTATAAGAGTATTTCCCTATAACAGTGCCATTCGGATACCGCATTTCGTCTTTTGATTCCAAGTTGGCATCTAATATTTGCTTTTTCTCTATTGGATAAGCTAAAAAAATATATTTATTTTGAACTAAGTTGCATATTTGCTTATATTTGTATGCAATTTAAAATTAAAAAGTAGGTTACGTATACGTATTATACGTTTAATGGCGGAAAATAAAATAATTCAGGTAAATTTAAACTCATAAGTACTTACAATTCAATTCATAAGTCATGAATAAAAATATTATCAAAATACTAAACGTAAACATGAGTGTTGCGTTGAAATAAAATTTGCTCTGCTTTATTTATCTGATTAGTTGATTACAGAAATAATGACAGTACGATGACAGCAAGAAAATATTAAGGAAAGAGGTCATCCTTATATAACCCAATTTTAATATTCAAATTCAAAATATTTATCACAAAAATTGATAATGTCATGTGCTTAGGTCATGTGGTCATCATGCGGAAGATTGCGAATGTGTACCCGCATCCCGTCTAAAGCAGCGCGTTGGTACACGGTGGGGTTTCAGTCGGTAGGAATCCGACATAACCCACGGCTCTTTCCCCGGGAGCCGTGGGTATCTTAGGCAAGATTTCCCCACTTGAAAAAAAAAAAAAAAAAAAAAAAAGGTCATGTGGTCATAGCCAATAAGTGTCTAAGAATTTTTGCTATCTTATAAATTTAGGAGATGAAATTTCACAACTTTGTTTTATGGTTTTATAATCTACTAGCGGTCCGCCCCGGCTTCGCCCGTGGTACATATTTCGCAATAAAAGGTAGCCTATGTTCTTCCTCAGGGTCTAAAGATTATCTGTGCCAAATTTCATCAAAATCGGTCCAGTAGTTTATGCGTGAAAACCATACATACATACATACATACATACATACATACATACATACATACATACATACATACATACAAACCTTTCCTCTTTATAATATTAGTATAGATAATCTGAGGTTAGGAATTAATTAAGTTGGTTCTTAAAATAAAATTCAGCAATATGCAGTTTATAACTTGTGAAATCATGTTTTTTCTTTAGTTAGTCAAATGAAAACCACGATCTTTTTTCACATGAGTGACAGATTACAGAGGTAGAGTGGGTATTTAGAATAAAACACATAATTTCACATAAATAATTTATTAAATATTAATACACTAGTATAATAAATAGTGACTGGGCGGTTGATAAGAATTGAATATTCTTCGTTCGACTGCGGGTTTAGTTACTTTTTTGACGCCTTTTCGTTTTGGAGGCCTGGTCCAAGCTACGGCTGCTTCGGTTGAAGGCTCTTCTATTACATTGACAGGTGGAGCAATGTAGGGCTCCTGTTGCAATTTTGCACTTACAACTCTGAAATTTAGAAAAATAATTAATTATTCATCTCACCATTACATATTATAAATAAAGATATCAATATAGATTATAGGTAAATTAACTGTCTATAATAATGTTTTTATCAAGAATCAAAATCACAATGTCGATATTGCATATTTCCAAAATGCATTGTGAGCGTATATAATGTCTCATCTACTACGAAAATAATTTCACTAGGTACCTATTTTATATTCGTGATTAGCATGTTACCCATCAGCAATACTACGCTATACTCATTTCGGCTGTAAGTAAATTATTGCAGCTAATAAATTAAAATTAAATTTACCTATAACCCTTTTCATCTGCAATATAATCATATCGTCGAGGCTTTCCCAAAGCATCGATATACCCATAACTTCCCACCACTGTTCCATTGGAATACCGTTCCTCATTTCTGAACTGTGTGTTGCCAGACTCTGGGTCCAATACATCGTACCCGAATGTATATGTACCTAAAAATAAATTGGGATTAATTAAATTTGCATTTTTATTGCCTTCATAATTGATATAGATTCCAAATATGTTTTAAAAGCACCGGTTCTGAGGAATATTAATTATTTTTAGAGAATTAAAAATCCAGACTCAAATATTAAAGAAAATACCTACTTTATGATAAATATTTCGAGTTTTTATGCTACGCATATTGTACTGTTAAAAATTAAAATACGGTTCTTAATGAGGGAAACACAACAATACCCAGATACCTGTTTGACTAGATTTTAATACATTAATAGCTATGCTTTTATGACTGCCTGAAAATATATTTTTAAAGCAAATAAAATAAACTTACCATCATTGCCTCTATAGAAATAACTAGGAGCCTGTGCAGCCAAGCTGAGACGCGGGTGTCTCGCTGGAGACGTCCTGACAGAATTTATCCATAACAGACAGAAAGTGATGACCTGGAAACCATTTAATTTATTTAAAGTTATTCTGTTATTAATGTTTTGTAGGTTAGAGAACATTTGGACCAATTAATTTCTTATTTGTTTTTATATTTACTATTAATTAAATGCAGTTGATTTTAATTTTATGCTTAAACCCATCTACTCTTAATGCTTGCTCTGATTTAGTACAGTAAAGTCAAATATTACTAAATAGTTCCTGTTCCTATTTTTTTTTAATTTATTTCTAAGAGGGCATTGTAGTAATTCGATAAAAATGGATCATGGTTGAATTGTTGAATAGAAATACAAAACCAAAAACACTACGTAACTTATATTTTTTAGCTTTTCTTTTTTTTATTTTAGACTAACTCCAGGAATTGAAAACATAACCAGTAATATTTTTATCTCCATAATAATAATAACAGTAACAAATTGGAGCCATTCAATAAATATCAATTACGAGAGCTTTTTCTATATTAACGCCGGTTTGAGTAATGGTGCACATTTGTTTGAGTTGGCCTGATCTCATACGATTTGTTCAGTATTAATGATCATTACCACCGTATATGTATTCTGGTACAACGATAAGGCTGCTTACACATTTTTGTTGTAGCCCTTTTTTAAATGACAATCTTAAGATCTTATTTATCGGTTGATACTTACATATCGATACGCATAACATAAAGTTTACTTATTATGATTGTTAATGACCTCTGAATTTCAAAACCAACTAATGCTATTCTAGCTACGCAATAATAATACTATTTTGATATAGAAAGAATTCTATCTTTCTATATCACAATAATAAAGGAACGTTCCCTTGAACTGTAATTTTGAACTTTATTTTCAAGCTTTCAATTTAAGAATTCGACTTAAATTTAAGTCAAGATAATATACAATTATGTACATAAATAAATGCTGGTACTACATACATACTTTACATACTTTGCACCGAAGTTTATGTTATCCTCTTATATTAATTTCAAAATAATTTCGTTCTTACACAAACACACTTCATATTTTTTCAATATCGTCACTTGAAACTAAGCTTGAAATCCTTATAAACATTTTTTTGTTACAATCACCACTCAACCCTCACCGTCAAAGCCACGCTATTTTTAGTAAGTAATATTTAGTAAGTAATTATTTTCGTAAAAGTTTTAAACAATATAATAATCTTAAAAATCTATTCCTTACCTTAAACCAAGCATCCATAACTGATAAGCACTTTCTCTCACTTCCTGGAAGTATTCAACGCGGTCACCCTCGACATGACTGTCCACGGTTATGGGCGTTCTTTTAGTTATACCAAAGCCTCCAAAGATAGTGGGTGAAGGTAATTTCAACCATATCCGTACGCTGATGTCATGCCATTAGGTGCAGGATAAGAAATGGTCATTTGGGAGGCGACGAAACAGCCTCAAATCAGTTAACGGTAGCTCATATATCAAATTCGCCTAATTGGATAGTGGTGATGAATTAACATGATACATGTATGGTTAATTAAAGAACTATTTCGGTTGATTTGGGTTGTGTTTTATTGTTTGTCGTTAAAGGAGCGATTAATTTTAATGATGATACATGAATTTATAAGAGATTTGGAATAGGCCAACATGTTATTTGGTGCGTTATGATAATGAAATGAGTTCGTAATTCAGGTAAGTATGTACCTATAACTGTAGTGTAATAATCCAGTAAATGCTTACAATGAAACCATCTATAATAACCAATTGCAAAATGTGATTGACGGATTAATTAAGGATTGGATTTAAAACTAAAATACTCTTTCCTGGCGTTTTATCTTCTTCACTTTATATTATACACTTTCTAGCTATCTATTAGACTATAAGGCATATATAAACAGGATATTCAACTCAAACATATAACTATAAAAGCGCATGAGCATGATTTAACAGTCTTCAAATGTCAAAATGATGTACATGTCTCGTATAAAAGACCAAAATGTAAAGCAACCTGATATATCTACAATCTGTCAGCACGTAGATAATATCTCATGCCCCTAAAAGCGTATCGTCGGACCAATCTGCGGATATTGTGTACATGCCATGTTGTTCATAAACATTAGTATGAAAGGCGTTATATGTAATCTACTAATACGGCGACTTTGACATTGCCGCAGACTCCTACAGATCGCACCCACGTAATTTTCTTTCCTATCAAATCCATGGAGTATACAGTGTGTTGTCTGCTACGATGCAGAATAATTTATAATTTCAACTAATTATGATTTGCCTTGATGCTTAAAGCTTCATGTTTTACAGTACTGTTATAATATAGTCAGTATAAAGATATGACAGATGTATAATTAATTTATTACTATGTTATAAAGATGTGTTTATTCTTAGATATTTTAATATTACACATAACATGTTCATTATTTATATAATAAAAGTTATTAGCTCTACCTCGATGCAAAGTTCCAAAGACATTCTTATTTGTGTGATTGAATATAAAAATCAAGATCCATTTAATATTCTGTGTAGCTAGTGAATTTAGACACATCCTGTATAATAAAATGCTAAAACAACAACCATCAAAAGAAATTGCTTAAAGCCAAAATAATATTTAAAAACAAAATATCCTGCTTTGGAAAAATTAATTATGCACCTAATTGATTTATATAATTAAAAAATCCTTTGTGGAATAGTAAATGAGTTCAACCAACTAAGTCGCAGCCCACGCCTTCGTTAAAACAAACAATTTATTGCGATTCCTACGAAAAACTATGCATGTTCAACTTCTGTTTTTAACCGATCTACAGAAAAGATTTTTAATCATTCTGCACATTTGTATATTTGTATCAACAACACGCACAATTTGAAATGATAACTTAGGAAAATAAATATTTTATAAATAACGTACATATGCTTACTTAACCTTTATGCACTTTTCCGATATAATAAATTAAATCTAGTATTGTGACCATTCTTTTCTGCTTGTACAGTTGTACACACATAATATCCTATCCTATCCTACTAATATTATAAACGCGAAAGTTTGTGAGGATGGATGTGTATGTATATGTTTGTTACTCTTTCACGCAAATACTACTGAACCGATCACAATGAAATTTAGCATACATGTAGAGGGAAACTTGGATATATTTTATCCCGGAAATCCCATGGGAACGGGAACTATGTGGGTTTTTCTTTTAAAACACGGGCGAACCCGCGGGCGGAAAGCTTGTAGAGAAATATATTTATGTCAAAAGGTTTGATAGACACCTACTACCTAGGTATAAACTAAACTGTTATGTGTATTCGGATCGTATTGATGCATTTATCATAAAATAATACTGGACAAGTCTATTGATTTCAAAAACTGAAAACAAAATCAATATCTTTTTTACAAAAAATGTCACTAAACAATGTTTAAGGTGCATAAATACACAGCCACAAGTCATGAGACACGATTATACTTTTAGATTTATTGTTTCTTTAAAAGATATTGAATTTCAATAACACAATTCAATTTGCCGATCATGAATCAGAGTTTGTACGCTTGCGATGTAGCAATATGGGATATTGATGATGTAAGATGTACAAGTAATACGTATTCCGTTAACCTTAGTTATGTAAAAGTTTACAAGCTTGTTATAGTAAGTAAATAGTTAAGTAGCTTACGTTGGGATTTTAGATGTTAATACGAGTTAAAGAGTTTTCTTATCTACACAAATAAACAGAAACAATTATCTTGCGATGATTGGCATGCTTTGTCGACGCTGTATCGACTATTGTATTTACAGTCTGAATTATCGAATCATCAAATATACACAGTTATTCATATAAATACTAGTATTTAAAAGGGTAATTTAAAAAAGCGGCAAAGCATAATTATTATTTACATGTAGAGTTTTCAAGCATAAATCTTAACAGAGAAAACGATGTGTTAAAAATCTCTCAGATAGAGAGAGATTTGAAAAGTTAGAAATATAGAGCATTGTACATAAGTTTTGTTACATTTGTATTTGCGAGTGCTGTTATGATCCAGTAGTATTATCAAGTCGATGATGATCCCATTCTTTGCATGTTTTCTAGACTTTTATGCTTCGAATAAATTGAAGTTTTAATGGACCATAAACCCAGTGCACCTTATAAGAATCGTAATGTCATTGAACTTTGCCTACTTGACACGGAACAAGCCTTTAAACCTGGTTATTGCTTTTTTATAACCACCATATAAATAATTTTCACATACTGTTATCTAAAAGGAGGTTGACAGGTGTCATCAAGCTACCTTATGATTGAGGAGTAAAATGACCTAAAATTGTAATATCTTCGATATGATGACCGAGAAAGGGTTTGAGGGTTTTTCTTCTGCGTGTCCTAATTTTTCATTTCATAATATTATGATCTGCTTTGTGTTGAGTACGTGAACGAAATTCTCCGAATATGATTCCGTTATGACGTAGGTCTGTGTTCATGTAATATTGTGAGGAAAAACAAAAAAAACGCATAAATATTAAATTTTTTAATCATACAAGGAATTATAAATAATTAAATACTAAATTAATGTATTAAACAGTTCGTGATTTAAATAAGATAAATTGTTAATTATATTAAAAAGTAACCATATAGTATACTATTTTTTTTAAATCGACCATTTCCCTAATCCCCTGAGGTTTAATAATCAAAATATTATAAAAAAATGTAATAAAAGTTAAAAATAAATAATAATCCACATTCATTTGATAATTAAACAGTTAAAAAGCTAAAAAAATGTAGAGATACCTGGATGTACGCATACAGAATTTAAACATTTTAATCGTTTGTTTATCATCATTTCTGTTTCCAATACTAGAAAGTAAATGTTTCGGTATTACAGCGCATGTTGGTAATGCAATTAAGACATTATAATAAATCTATACTAGCACTATAAAGCTCCATTTACACTGGGTAAACACTTGTATGCAAGTCTTATGCTATATATTAACACGCTTTTATGTAATCGACCCGTTTAACTCGAGTTTGACGAAACATAAATGAACAAATTTAATTCAAACATTTAATTTGAACACTCATCAAGGACAGGTGACAATACAGTAATTTTATAAATTTATCTACTTAAATAGAGCGTGTTTTTTTAGTTTTCTTAAATGATATGCAGGACAAGGTTCGATCGAGTATTGAGATCATTTTAGAATGCAAAAATACCAAATGTAAGCGAGTCTTTATAGTAGATACCTAAATAAACTTAATAATTATGGAACTGTGAAGATATTACTATTATGTAAGGAATAAATGAAGGCCGTAAGGAGAAACTCCGATGGCTGATGCATAATGTATAGGAGCTACTTGAACAGGTACCTGTAAATAAAAGTAATATTAATATATTTAAGATTCTGAATAACTACACTTATTTATGCGCTGATTATCAATTAAATGAATAAAAATCATAAAACATGAAAGTCTATATACACCAAGTTTTAATATAAGCGTAAAAGAAAACTCTACACTCTCTAACTTTAAAATATAAATACATATTCCTTTAAACATAGATTTTGTTAAAAATAACTAAATAATAATAAAAAAGAAGATTTTGTTGAAAATAACAAATTAATAAAAACAACGAAAAAAAATAGCGCAATCCAAAGCCTATTTAGAAAATCACGAGTCAGTTAATTTCCTTACCCGCCTTTGTTTAAGCAAGACTGCAATCATCTGGAAATCTTTGTGAAATGTTTCCAACCGGTGCTAAATAAAAAACATTATCTGTATCACAGTCTATCTAGACAGCTCGAAATTACTTAATTGTGACTACGTTCACAGTTTTTGTGACTGAAGATCTTTTCCGTGACTATTACACAAATTACAATAACCGAATTACAATTTATTTGTCGAACAGTATCTATTGTATTTCTTAGTCTGTTACGACTAACTTATGTAAATTCTTATTTGATGTCGATAAATACAAACAGTCAATTTAGTAATCAATTGAAAATGTAACCTAGGAATAGCTAATAAATTATGATACAAATCTCAAAACCTGTATAATCTTACTGAATAATAACTGTGGGCGTAATTGAAATAACTTTTGGGCAAAATGAAGGCATTTATAACCTATAAATTATATTATTTGTCCATAATACTGTCCTTTACTAGATTTTATTAATATAAATCCATTGATAAGTATCTTTAAGATTACAATTTTGGAAGTCATGAATGAAAGGAGATTTTCGATATGAACATTCTTTGTTTAATTAAACTCTATAATTATGCCGAAAAAGGTGTTATTAGTAGTATATTTTATTTATTACATTTTACATAAATTTATTGAAAATGACATGAAATTGTATATTAGCTATAGTCTATAGATGGTATTACTAGCGGTCCGCCCCGGCTTCGCCCGTGGTACATATTTCGCAATAAAAAGTGGCCTATGTCCTTTCTCTATACCAAATTTCATGCAAATTGGTTCAGTAGTTAAGGCGTGATTGAGTAACAGACAGACAGACAGAGTTACTTTCGCATTTATAATATTAGTATGGATGTGCTATTTAGTAAATAGGTTTGACTTAGTATTAAGCCCGTGCTCGGTGCATGTGCATCAAACCTTTTTAATAAATAGCACATATAAATAATATGTAGTAAATAATAATGTCAAATTTTTTTATTTCTTACTTTTCCGTTTTTGAAGTCGGTTGTTTTTAACGCAGTTATGTATTTTTATTAGTGAATATTAAGCTTTCCGTGCGATTAGAGCTTTTTATGAAAATTAAGCTCTCCGTGTGATTAGAGCGTCTTGTGAAAATTAAGCTCTCCGTGCGATAAGAGCCTTTAATGAAAATTAAGCTCTGCGTGCGATTAGAGATTTTTGTGAAAATTAAGCTCTCCATGCGATTAGAGCTTTTTGTGAAAATTAAGCTCTCCGTGCGATTAGAGCTTTTGTGAAAATTAAACTCTCCGTGCGATTAGAGCTTTTTGTGAAAATTAAGCTCTCCGTGCGATTAAGAGGTTTTTTGTGAAAATTTAGCTTTCCGTGCGAATAGAGCTTTTTGTGAAAATTAAGCTCTCCATGCGATTAGAGCTTTTTGTGAAAATTAAGCTCACCGTGCGATTAGAGCTTTTTGTGAAAATTAAGCTTTCCGTGCGATTAGTTTTTTGTGAAAATTAAGCTCACCGTGCGATTAGAGCTTTTTGTGAAAATTTAGCTTTCCGTGCGAATAGAGCTTTTTGTGAAAATTAAGCTCTCCGTGCGATTAGAGCTTTTTGTGAAAATTAAGCTCTCCATGCGATTAGAGCTTTTTGTGAAAATTAAGCTCTCCGTGCGATTAGAGCTTTTTGTGAAAATTAAGCTCCGTGCGATCAGAGCCTTTAATGAAAATTAAGCTCTCCATGCGATTAGTTTTTAGTGAATATTAAGCTTTCCGTGCGATTAGAGCTTTTTATGAAAATTAAGCTCTCCGTGTGATTAGAGCTTCTTGTGAAAATTAAGCTCTCTGTGTGATTAGAGCTTCTTGTGAAAATTAAGCTTTCCGTGTGATTAGAGCTTTTTGTGAAAATTAAGCTCTCCATGCGATTAGAGCTTTTTTGTGAAAATTAAGCTTTCCGTGTGATTAGAGCTTTTTGTGAAAATTAAGCTCTCCATGCGATTAGAGCTTTTTTGTGAAAATTAAGCTTACCGTGCGAATAGAACTTTTTGTGAATATAAAGCTTTCCGTGCGATTAGAGCTTTTTATGAAAATTAAGCTCTCCATGCGATTAGAGCTTTTTGTGAAAATTAAGCTTTCCGTGCGATTAGAGCTTTTTATGAAAATTAAGCTCTCCATGCGATTAGAGCTTTTTTGTGAAAATTAAGCTCTCCGTGCGATTAGAGCTTTTTGTGAAAATTAAGCTTTCCGTGCGATTAGAGCTTTTTGCGAAATTTAAGCTCTCCGTGCGATTAGAGCTTTTTGTGAAAATTAAGCTTTCCGTGCGATTAAAGCTTTTTGTGAAAATTAAGCTCTCCGTGCGATGAGAGTTTTTTGTGAAAATTAAGCTCTCCGTGCGATTAGAGCTTTTATATTTTTTTTTATGTATGTACACCGATTACTCCGAGGTTTCTGAACCGATTTACGTGATTCTTTTTTTGTTCGATGCGGGATGGTGTCGAATTGGTCCCATATTTTTTTTCTTCGGATAGGCCCAGTAGTTTTTATT
This sequence comes from Colias behrii, assembly GCA_029959065.1. Taxonomy (NCBI): domain Eukaryota; kingdom Metazoa; phylum Arthropoda; class Insecta; order Lepidoptera; family Pieridae; genus Colias; species Colias behrii. The sequence goes on along the minus strand of JARWMC010000006.1, from coordinate 4,472,320 downwards.
TTATGAGCATTTTTGTCTGTACTCGATGACTAAGTTGATATGTAGCAAGTAACTTTGATTCACTTCCCGGTAACCGATTGAGCTGAAATTTTGTATACGTATGTAAATTTGATAGCGATGAAACATTATCATGACATGAAGCTGATTTGATGATGGAATCGGAAGGTGGCCATAGGAACTTAGTAATATATTGACTCAACTTTATCGAGTTTGGGCTCGTTTGATTCGTGTTGAAAAATACACTAAAAAGTATTAAATAAAAATAACTGCGTTAAAAACAACCGACTTCAAAAACGGAAAAGTTAGAAATAAAAAAGATTTGATATTATTAACTACTACATAATATTATTGTACATATTTCGCAATAAAAAGTGGCCTATGTCCTTTCTCGGGTATCAAAATATCTCTATACCAAATTTCATGCAAATTGGTTCAGTAGTTAAGGCGTGATTGAGTAACAGACAGACAGACAGAGTTACTTTCGCATTTATAATATTAGTATGGATTATGTTATCTGTGGTATAATATACAAATAAAATTTCCGCGCTTAGTTCCACCTTCACAGAAAGGTATTCATTATTCTCAAGTAATAACTATGTATAAGAAGAACTAATAAGTATAAATAGACCTCATATCAGCTTTATGTCCATCAATATTTCATATCCTATAATTTCAAATATTTATAATCAAATGATCAAAATCAAATCTTACTGGATGTACGGCATGGCCAGTTTTATGAACAACTGCGTTGAAACCGTTGTGATCATCAGCTGTATAAGACACAGTTCGTGTAGATCCATCAGGCTCCACTAGTGAATAACTTCCTGTAAACATTCCATAGATAACTAGATTAGATCTTTTTATACAAAACGATAATATTTTATGCAAGTAATAAACCGTCTTAATTATTGAATCCCTCAATTGAACGTTAATGTTCTTATTTCCTATTTTCCATGAAAGGCACAATCCAGTGGAAGTTTATTTATGTACCCTGATGAAAGGGAGAGCTTCCGAGCTTCGTCTTTAGTCTCCATGGAAACACTAGTTAAAATATTGATATTTCATAGTTTTTAACTGCTTAATAACAGTACACTTCTTAAAGATCAAATATCTAGTCTCTCACAATAAAGTATAGTAGTAGTAATATAATCAATAGTTGGTCGTAGATTCAAACATCAACTTAAGATCCTTATTCCTAGATAAAGCATACATCAACTGTCGTCACATCAGAGATTGAGAAAGAAACCAAAATTATATTATAATCCAACTCACAGAACAGTATGAAAATACATCAAAACCTAAAATAACTTATAGAAATTGTAGGAATGTAAGTATTATAAATTTTTCAATCACCAAAAATTTATTACTAACAAAGAAGACGTAAAAGCTTCTTTCTTGCAAAAAGTTATTCGTATATTTTTATGTCACACAGTTATACTTAATAAATAATAATATAGGTAAATTCTACTCACCAACATGGCACCAAAATAACACACACGCACGGTAATATTAAATTCTATTCTAGCCTAAACAGCCTCCAATACCTAAGTATTTAAAGGACCCCTCCATAACCTGAAAGTTGTAAAGTTCTTGGCTTCTTGACAGGCATAGAACATATTTCTAGCGCAAAAATTATTCATCATAGTATATTTTAATCAATACATTTAATTTCGTTTGAAGAAATAAAATCCACTTTATTTAATATTCCAACTAAAATACAAACAATAAACATGATAAAAGGTCCAACTCAAAAACTAACTAAGGATAATGTAGATAATTATTTTCACGGTATATCTATTGCATTTATAAAAAATAAATGAAAATCATAGTATATGAAACAATTATCTGCACCAGCAATATATGTTGAAATAACCAATTCGGTGCATTCAAGACGTATGATGTAACCTAAATACTATGATACAAGATCGACGAGTATTCTATCAACAGTAAGAGATTATATTAGATTTATAGAGAAACTAGCGGCCCGCCCCGGCTTCGCCCGTGGTACATATGAAAAATAGATGTTGGCCGATTCTCAGACTTACCCGATATGCACAGAAAATTTCATGAGAATCGGTCCACCCGTTTCGGAGGAGTATGCAGACTAACATTGTGATACGAGAATTTTATATATAAGATATTTTATGAAAATCCTCGTCATGCTATAATATACACCTACCTACAGCTCCTCCCCCCGTGGTCCAAGCCTTGTCGCGGCGGAGGGGCTCAGTAGCTTGGGGTGCAAGCCAGCACCTTGAGTGAAGCGAATATGGACCGAGCTGGTTGCTCTCAGTACCTCTCTTATTAGAAGAGTAGACAGGAGATGCATGGCGCTTTGGCGCGTGTCTGTGGCTCAAAGGGGCCAGCGGAGCTTTTGCTCGCAGGATGGCAGACCTTCAAGGTTTGTGAAATCTTTTTTGCAGGCGGCGGATTGGCTTCGGCTTAGTTATTGACTACCGATGGCTGCACCCGTAACCCTGAATTGACAGGGCCGGGAGTTCTTCGGGACTGCGGGGAAGACAACCCCTATAAAAATTACCCCAATCCTAAGTTAGTGACACTCGGCGAGAGGATGAATGGTCGGTGGGAGTCCGGCAGATAGAGATGTCTCAGGGGATCGCCCCCTGGTTAACAAAAAAGCAAAAATGGAGGTCAATAAAACTGAAACTACTCCAGGAGGGTATCACCTCGCTTCGAGTGTGGAGAATCCCTCACGGGACTGTCCCGACGGGACAGTACCGTCAGCCCCATCGTATTCTGGAGGGGGCACTGGCCACCACACGGGTCAGGCATCAGGCCCTAATGCTGATGCGAGTATTGATATGCTTACAACAAATGACAATGAAGCGCAGCCTAGCGGCGCTCCAAGCAAGGTTAGACGTAAGCGACGGGTTGAAAACCGCTACGTCTCAGATGATAGTGCATCAACTGAGGGACCAAATGTTCCTAAGATGCCAAGCATACGTAGAGGATGCCGTAATCGGCCTATGACTCGACAGTCTAGTCGAATCCAAAGTTCTGTACCATCGGACATGAATATTGCCGATAAACATTTTACATCGGATGACAATGAGTCTTTATCGGCAACTTCAGTCTCGGCCAAATCTCAGAAGACACTTCCAAATATTGAGGACTTGATGGATAAATTCAGGAATCAACCTATTCCTGACATTGAAGCATGCGTTACATCAGCAGTGAAAGAGATTGAATTCGTCGCTAATTCCTCGAAGAATTTAAAAGCTGATTTCGCAAGGAAGCTTAGAGCAGCAGCGCGTATCGTGCAAGCCTCAGCTTCCGAACTGACCTCACGGACACAGCAACACTTGGCAGATGAAGAGGTGGAGCGCCTTAAGCGTGAGAACACTAACCTTCACGCCAAGATTGCGTCTTTAGAAGATAGCATGAAGGAACTAACTGGAGAAATTGCCCGACTGAGTAAGGTATCATCGAACAACAATCAGAATATAGTTGGCCGAAGGAACGTTAGTAATCATGATTCCATCGATATGAATAAGATTGCAGCGCTTATAGATAGCAAATTGGATGATTTCAAAGCCTCAATATTCCCTGATAAAATCTTGGGTCGGCCGCCTTTGGGGAAAGGAAAGAAGCCGGGTGATGCGTCTTCCCAATCCCGTGCTAATGTGAATGAAGGACAAGGAAAGGCTGCGGCAGAAGTATCTTCTCCATTTCCAGAAAAAAGAGGGAATAAGAAGAAAAAGCAGAAAAACCGTGATAATGCGATGGCTGTATCTGATTCTACACATATTCCTGCACCTCCTATCCAAGCTGTAGAGGAGCCCAGGAATGAGACGTGGTCTACGGTGGTTGGTAGGAAAGCTCGAAAGAAAGCTGAAAGCCAAACCGTACGAGGACCAAAACCGGTAAAAGTAGCTCGATTGCCAAAAACAGCGGCAGTCACGGTTATAATTCCTGAAGGTTCAACTGCTAATTATGCAACAGTTATGGCTACTGCCAAGGAAAAGATAAAATTAAGTGAGTGTGGAATTACAGCTCTACGCCAGCGAAAGGCTATAACTGGAGGTTTAGTGCTGGAAATCTCTGGAGATGATAATGTACAAAAGGCAGACACTCTTGCTAATAAGATGCGTGAAGCTGTCGGGGATTTAGGTGTTCACATAGGTCGTCCCGTTAAATGTGGAGAGTTAAGGATCATGGATCTTGATGATTCCGTATCTCAACGTGATGTGGCAGCTGCCGTGGCTATAGTTGGCAGTTGTAAAGTTGAAGACGTCAAGGTAGGAAGAATTCAAGCAGACCAAAAAAAGCTTGGAACGGTTTGGGTAAAATGTCCCCTATCGGCAGTTAAGGCTATAGCAGCCACGAAGAGGTTACAAATTGGATGGATTTCGGCAAGAATAAGTGTTTTACCTGCACGCCCTCTTCAATGTTTTCGTTGCCTTGAAAGAGGTCATGCACGACCAAATTGCCCGAACTTAGTAGACAGAAGCTCGTGCTGTTTTAATTGTGGGGAAGACGGTCATAAGGCAGTCCAATGCACTGCAGATTCACCAAGGTGCCCAGTGTGCGCTGACGCTGGTCTCCCTGCAAATCATAGACTGGGGAGTAAAAAATGCTCTCCGCCAAGGAAGGACCAATCCAGGAAGGTTGTATATAAGCCTCCAACTAATGGATTAGTTAACTGTGAAACGGCACCAGAAAATTCAAATCTGCGTGACGCCGAGAAAATTGACGGAGTTGAATGTATGGAGAATTAACAATGGATCACAAAGAAAAAATTCTTCAAACTAATCTGAACCACTGTCGAAGGGCACAAGACTTATTTCTACAGTCAGTTGCGGAGTGGTCCATATCGTTGGCAATAATAGCAGAGCCATACAATATCCCAAACGACCCTCGGTGGTTTGGAGATACAACTAACACTGTAGCTGTATACTGGAAGACTACTTCAGTCAATTCTGTGTGCTCATGCTTGGAGAGGGGTCGAGGCTTCATAACAGTTGAATGGGATTCGTTTGTAGTCATAGGATGTTATGTGTCTCCGAACTGCAGCCTTGCAGACTATGAGGCTTACCTAGGCGAACTCGCTATCAGCATTCGCAGATATCCTAATCGCCCCATTCTGATTTTAGGTGATTTTAACGCTCGTTCTCGTTCGTGGGGTGATACAGTTGACAATCCGAGGGGAACAGCGGTGGAATCGTGGGCTGCTGAGCTAAATCTGCAATTGCTTAACAGAGGATCTGTAAGCACCTGCGTGCGATGGCAAGGTGAATCAATTGTGGATCTCTCGTGGGCGTCCTATCCTGCAGCACCGCTGATTTCGGGATGGCGTGTGGCTGAGGAAGTGGTTTCGTTATCTGACCACAGACATATTTTCATTGAGATCACCAAACAGGTTAATCACAGGCACAGAGAGCGATCTCCAGCACGTTGGTCTCTTAAGCGACTAGACCGTGATCTTCTCGTCGCTGCAGCCAACATTATATGTTGGTCTGACTGGCAAGAGACTGATAACCCTGACGAAGAAGCAATTAACTGGAAAAGCGTTATGACGAAGATCTGTGATATGTCAATGCCCAGAGCCAAAAAAATCATCAATCGAAGTGTATATTGGTGGAGTGAAGATATAGCAAAGAAGCGCGAAGTTTGTTTAAGGTTCCGGCGTCAGTATACAAGGACACGTAGACGCAGACGAGCAACGGCTGAAGAAGTAGCATCAGCATACGCTTCTTATAGAACTGCCACAATGAATCTTCAATCTGCTATTGCAGAAGCTAAGAAAAAAGCTTGGAATGAACTTCTAGATGGACTGAACAAGAATCCATGGGGCCGTCCTTACAAAATGGTCCTGGGGAAACTTAGGCCTTGTGTTCCCCCACTTACGGAAACTTTACGTCCTGAGTTCACTAGAAATGTAGTTGATGTTCTTTTTCCAGATAGCCATAATTCAATAAACTTAATGTCTATCCCAGACCAAAACGACGTACCATGGACACATGAATTGGATGTAACAGAAAGCGAGATGGACATGGCGATTAGACGACTAAGTGCCAGGAATTGTGTACCAGGGCCTGATGGGATTCCTGGTCGAGCTTGGGCCCTAGCCTTGACGGTGCCGGAACTAAAACATAGATTAAGGAATTTCTTTAGTAAATGTCTTAAAGCTGCTATTTTTCCATTGAGTTGGAAGGAATCTAAATTGGTTCTTATTAAAAAACCTGATAGGCCTGAGGATTCCCCCTCTGCATACCGTCCTATATGTTTGTTAGACGAAATAGGTAAATTGTTTGAAAGAATAATTGCCGCCCGTCTCTATGAACATTTATGTGGCTCTGGCCCTGATCTTTCGGATAAACAATTTGGTTTCCGCAGACGTCGCTCAACTGTAGATGCAATTTTACACGTACGCAGCATCGCAGAACGCGCAACTAACAGTGGGAAAGTTGCTTTGGCTGTAAGCCTAGATATTGTGAATGCTTTTAACTCGCTCCCCTGGGATACGATAATGGACGGCCTTGCACATCATAACGTGCCCACCTATCTCCGTAGAATTGTTGACGCTTATCTTCAGGACCGGTTTATCTGCTACGTGACGAGAGGCGGACAAAATCACAGAAGAAGAACAAGCTGCGGGGTTCCTCAAGGGTCGGTACTGGGCCCAATGTTGTGGAACTTTGCGTATGATGCTGTGTTACGAGTGAATCTGCCGAGAAGCGTGTCTGTAATTTGTTATGCAGACGACACTTTGCTCATTGCTGAGGGTGAAAGTTACCGAGAAGCCACTCATTTTGCAGAACTTGGTATTTCACGGGTTGTAAACAAAATTCAAGATCTTGGCCTAAAAATAGCACCTCATAAAACTGAGGCGCTGTGGTTCCATAAGTTACCGAGAAGAATAGAGCCTCCAAGTTCAAGTCTTAGTGTGGGTAATGCCAACGTCAATATAGGCCTGTTTATTAAATATCTCGGTCTCACCCTAGACGGGCGCTGGGACTTCGGGGAACATTTTGATAGACTGGTCCCAAAATTAAAAAGATTTGCAGGCTACTTGCAAAGGTTGCTGCCTAACCTAGGGGGGCCTAGCGAGGAAGTTCGTCGCCTCTATGCAGGTATCATCAGGTCAATGGCCCTCTACGGTGCACCTGTTTGGGCGAACAGACTATTGCTACAACGTATAAGGCGAAAAGTCTATAGTGTACAGCGCATACTCTCCATAAGAGTAGTAAGGGGCTACCGTACAATCTCTTATGATGCATCTACGCTTCTTGCTCGATATCCTCCACTGGATATCCTAGCATTAATGGACGCAAGAATCTTTTGTGAGATTAGATCTGACTCCAACATTTCTGTTGATATAACGGATCTTCGAAGACAGGCTCATGCTGATGCGTTAGAGACCTGGCACTATCGCCTTACACAGCCAAAAAGCGCTAGACAGCGGGTAGTGGCGGCAATCTTACCGAATTTCCATTTATGGATTAAAAGACGCTGGGGGACAATTACTTTTAGGATGACCCAAATATTCACAGGACATGGATGTTTTGGTGAATATTTACATAGAATTGGACGGTCTTCGCAGGAAAATTGTCATCATTGCGATGCGATCTGTGACTCGGCTCAACACACACTCGAGGTATGTCCTGCTTGGGCTATGCAAAGAATGGTTCTAATTCAAGGAATTGGATCTGATCTATCTTTGTCAGCAGTAATTAATGCTATGCTAAGCAGTAGATCTGCATGGCAAAGCGTTCAAAATTTTTGTGAATGCATTATGCTTCAAAAAGAGTCAGCGGAGAGAGCTAGAGAACGAGCTAATGCTGGATGACGTTCCAGGTGATATATCACGACTACTATCGTTGATAAGTATGGATTGAAATAACGGAAAAGGTGTTTTCCTTCTCCGATTTTGCGCTATACACTTAACTACACTGGTAGTTTAGGACCGAGGGCGGCTCAAGGGGGTATTGAGCCACCTATAACATCTTCCCGGTCCTGTGACTGTCCTACCCACTCTAGGTAGTCGATAATGAGGCAGGGAAGCCACGTAGTCTGGCATATAGCTGCGGGAGCTCTGGTGCGTTCTGCGAGAGATCCCGGAGTCCCCGCTATCATGCTTTGGGTTTGGCCGTCGAGGAGGTTTTAGTGGGTAAGAATCCCACATGCTCTCTTTTTCCCCCAAAAGGGAGTATCTTTTGAAGATTTCCTCCCCGTTACCAAAAAAAAAAAAAAAAAAAAAAAACCTACAGCTCCTATGAATAACCATGAAATGTAATAATGTGATTGTTTCTAATACCTTTTGAAAATATCCGCACCTTTTTTAATATCTCGATTTAACTATTTATCGTAATATGTTTTCTGTTTACTCTGATATAATCATAAGTAGGTAACATGAATACCTAAATAATATGAAATATAAGACAAGATTGACAAAAGAAAAGAATATTGAATACAGTATAATATTTAAAAGTTATCTTTTCATTCAATATTTGTTTATCAATTATATAACATAATTTGTAAGTCTTCCACAGTATAGACTATTGTTATTGTTATCAGAGCAATCTGCTAGAATCACAATACCTCATTCATTTACAACAATAGAAAGTCAATTGAAATTTGGTTTACATAACCTTATAACCATTAGGTCGGCAACCTTTGTCTGATCGGGATATTTATTATTCTATTTTTGTTTCTTTAATCTATTTTGTTTACAATTGCAATGAAATGTTACTAAATGTATTATCATTGCGAAAATATTATAGTCACCACATTTAAATATTTCCTGAACAATGTAACATTCACTATATTGAAATAGATACATATTATCTAAGTATATTACAATAGTCAGGATTCATTAGAAAATGCGAGAAAAAACTCTCCTGAATACTACTATTGATCCGTACGTAATAACTGTTACATAATATACATATATAGTTATTTAACAACGAACATCAAAAATGGAGGAGATACTCCAAGTATTGTGTATAATTATTCTTACAGTAAGAGATTAAATTTTTAAGTGTATATCTGAGAAGATTCACTACGAGGCAAACGGAAACGAATTTAGCACGTAAAAGGTCAGGCGGTGCTCATACTTGGGTGAATTTTAATATAACAACCATAAAGTAAGTACATAGTTTCTAAACTGGTTATGATAAGTAAATAAGTACCAAAGATAAGGACATGGATATTTCTTCTTCATATTTTATTAATATTATCTTTGGTGGTATTGAAACTATCTTCATGATAATGAATTTAAATCTGAAAATTTATATGAGTGCTTCCCGTTCTTGTACGTTAAATCTGACATAACAATTTAACCGATATTTGTAATAACAAAATATAAGACAATCTTAATATATATAAATCTCGTGTCACAATGTTTGTCCTCATTGGACTCCTAAACCACTTAACCGATTATAATAAAATTCGCACACCATGTGCAGTTCGATCCAACTTGAGAGATAGGATAGTTTAAACATGTAGGTACCACGGGCGAAGCCGGGGCGGACCGCTAGTTCTTTATACAATTTTCAAAAATTGATTATTAGCACCAATCACACTGATATCTTTAGAAAGTACACTTGCTCATCAACCTGTATTTAGAAAAACACGAAGAGTCGATATAGTGCAGTAAATTATTGTAACACGTACAATGTTTGTTTTATTTTTATGTTTATGTTATTGATACGTACCATAAATGTTAGATACAGTAAACTGACCTTATACTAAATTAATGGTTGATATATTTTAGGATACCATCCGAGAGCGGTTGTTTACTTGTGATCCTCTTTCTGTTTACAAATTTGTCACATAAATTAACGTTAACATTTAAATCGACCTTCTTGTTGACCACAATCTCCAGGTGAACGAAGGTCTATCACCTTCCGCTTCTATCTAATGAGGAACCTTAACCTAATCCAGAAATATCTTGGATGCGTCCGTTTGTTTAATGAAGTCTGTATCTTGTCGATATTATAGATTATCTTTAATACAAACACTCATCGTGTGGTTTTAATCCAAACATCCTCGCATGATGCATGAAGGGAAGCCACAATAGCCGAAGCCGACAATCTGGAGCACCGAGCGCCCTGTGCGGCCGCGCATCGCGACGACATGGAAAGTGCGTTGTTTATTTATTTTTAACGCCATCATGATGTTCTGTGCCCACCTTAGTACAGATATAGACACCGCATGGATCAGACAGCGGGCACTTAATATTGATTGATTCACAAACCGGTCAATGCGCTCATCGTATTGTACGTTGCAAATGGATTTCGGTTGCTACGACAAGGACTCGGGCGAAGTCGAGTGCTACCTCGAAATACGTAAATAAATTTTAAACGCAACTAATTCGACGATTTATCGCTTACTTCGAATCGTATTGTAATTGATATTTTTAGTTGGAAACGATGTTGTTTTTGGGTCGTGTAAACAAGCGGTCTCTTCTGACAGTAAGTTAGTCTGTATGTCAGCGCAGTCTGTGATCGTTGGCCGAGTTATACACTGTTATGAACGTAAATCATTACTTTCTCCGTAGAAGTCAATTGATCGTAATCATTGCACAATGAGTAGAGAAGCTAGGTCGTACAATGCTAGACGAGACGAAATGCCCAGGCGTGAGTAATAACTTTAAGACAAAATATTCGATTGAAAAAACATTTTCGCCAATTAATAGAACATTTAAATATTTTAGATTGTGATACGGGTACTTCTTGCGCTATTACGATACAGATGCGTAAGTGACTTCATGTTTTTCATTTTAACACGGCTAAAAGTAAGTTATAAGAATGTTTATTAAAAGAGTGAGCATATTTTTTAACAAACTGCATTATTATCTTCATACGAAATACTTGAGAATTAAATACGGCGAAGATTTATGGATCTTATCATCCGAACAGCATCGCATACGCGCGCAGAACTGCATCCAATAAATCAAACTAAATCGGTTACGTCAATTCGTTTCTTTGCTTATGGTGTAATATCGGAGAAATGTATTTTAATATGATGATTGTTTTCGATAGCCAATCCAGAAGCAGCGGGTTGTGTTGAGAGGTTCGCCACTTTAATGTCATTCCTTCTAGTCATCATTACTTTTCCCTTTTCGTTGTTTGAATGTTTTAAGGTAAGAATTTTTTGGATTTATTTTTCCTTTGTATTCTTTGAATATTTTATAATTTAAGCTCGATAATATAACTTAAATTTGAATTTATTTAAACCCATTTATAATGAATAAAATAATATTTGTTTACTGTGAACACTTTATTATTCAGATGAGTGTCTCTACAATCTCTGCCACTTCACTTTGTGGTAGAGATTATGACATAATCCAATTAAGAGGCGTATAAAGTCACGGAACTATAAAGTACCTTCTTAATGCTCCATTTTAGGTAGTGCAAGAATTTGAAAGAGCTGTCATATTTCGCCTCGGCAGATTACGAAAAGGTGGAGCGAGAGGACCAGGATTATTTTTCGTCCTACCTTGCATCGATACTTACAGAAAAGTTGATCTTCGTACTGTCTCATTTGATGTTCCTCCACAAGAAGTATGTAAATCCAATATCATTTTAACATTTTCTTCTTACCCATAAAAAGTATAAAAATATATTTTACTATATGTATTACTTTGTTTATTAATAGTGACTAGTGTATAAAACATGACTCTACATTGAATTTTTTCCTCTTTGCCATCGTTATTTTGTTGACAAATATTAATCACCGACCGCTACGTTTAGTAACCCGCACTTCAATGGAATTTTGATTGAACTTGCATCAGATAATACAAAAATATTTCATCATTCAATTTTAACTATCAGAGTTTGCACTGGAAACTTCCCATTGCCAAAAATAGAGTCACAATATTACAAACAAAATTTTCACTATTAAAAAAATCATAAATGTCCCGTAAATTATTTTCTCATCTATTCTCGTTTATTCCATCCACCCATCTTTAACACAAGATACAATCAATCTATAAACTATTAGCATTGTGCACATAAACACCCAATTAGCCATAGTTTATTGCAGTATAATTCTTTACAAATAACAATAACTCAATCTTTCATTCAGCAATTGTATCGTATTATTTTTGAAATATAACGCCACATGGCCAGTGAGGCATTGGTATTGAAAACAGTTAACCTAAATGCCGCTCGCATTTAATTGATGCGGCTGTAAACCGTCAATCAAAGTTTTACGACGAACAAACAATTGTTCGATGTAAACCAATTGTCTGGAGAAAACTAATAAAACGTCTATTAATATCATACGAAGATTATAACTCTAGTCGCGCGAATTAGTAGTTAGTCATCTTTTTCAAGTAGAACTACATCACACTCTCTTGTTCTTTCTTCTGTACGTTATCTTGTATTTAGGAGTTTCAGGGTCAGGTATTGCCTTTATATATTAGGACTAGATCTAACGTTTATCAAAACTGGACGTTTTACTTATTGATTAATCTTAATTTGTATCGTTTTTTCAAAAGAGCTACAACATTAACAATTTAACCCTTTATCCTAATTTTAAATATACGACATATTAATTTTATGTGAACAAATGTTTATTTAAACATGTCGAATATATCTGAAATTGCTAACAGACATCGCGCAGCGGCGACCTCATTTGTCTAACGGATTGATGCCCGGGAATAATACATTGGATTTAAAATTTAAATCAACACGCTTACAAAATTCAGCTGTGATCGAAAATTTGATATATATATTTTTATTAGCGAGTATATGTGTACTTTTCTGTGGATAACAATTTTATTATTGGTTTTGTCGGTTGCTAATTAGGTTATAAAAAAAATAATGATATTCTACATAGGTACATCGTTTCTGTTTAAATTGACCAGATTTTTAGTCTATTCTGTAAGAGGCTTAAGGAAGAACTACATATGTATCTAGAAGAAGATACTTTAGATACCTATATAGAGTTAATAAAAAAGCTAATTTTATGTTTTAAGGTTTTGACAAGAGATTCAGTTACCGTAGCTGTAGATGCTGTTGTATATTATAGAATAAAGGAGCCCTTGAATGCAGTCGTCAGAGTTGCCGATTACAGGTGAAATAGCTTTTGCATTAGCCCAGCTTAAAATCTAATTTTTAATTGTATGACATATAAATAATATAAATTAGAAACCTCTTGCCTTATGGATCATCACAAGTACTATAATTAATCGTGAAATTTCATAGAACCTGGCAATTATCGTTAGTTACCGCTCTATCTAAATTGTATCACGTAACCAATCCACCTAATTTAAAGCCTCGTACATACTTCGGAAATAGGTTGAAGGAGAATAAACTTATTCTAAAGATACCTACTCCACTATAAATATATTTCATTCGTCCCATATAAAATCATTCTTCATACCATGTCTCCGAAATTAATATAAATTAAAAGTAATTATTTTCGAAGTACCTATTTGTTTTTCTTTCAATTTATTTTGATCTTTTGGTACAATTTTACAGCGCGTCGACCCGCCTGTTAGCTGCCACAACACTCCGAAATGTTTTGGGCATGCGAGATCTGGCTCAGCTCCTATCTGACCGAGAAGCCATTAGCCACATGATGCAAGCCAACCTGGACGAAGCAACCGATCCTTGGGGAGTGGAAGTGGAGAGGGTTGAAATGTTCGTACTTCTTGCATTATCTGAACAAGTTATAGATTTATTATAGTTTTAATTGCGTGTAAATTTGATTAATTTTTGATTTAATATAAATTGTCACTGATATCTTCGTGTCCGTGTAAATTAAATAATGGAAGACACAGGCTCCTAAAAAACAGTTTTTACTATCTTAGGAGCCTGAGATCACTTTAATGTGTAATTTTTTTTTGTGAAAATAAATGATTTATTTATTTAAACCTCGATCATTAGGCGGGACTAAAACCAGCATAATTCGCCGTAGCACCCATAATCAAACTTTAAGATAGAGTTATCGTTTTTCCTTTTGTTGGATAGTAAATTTGCATAACAAATTTCAGCAATCTTTTTTGTGCATAAGCGCTTCAAATGTCTTTATATAACTACAGCATAGTAATAGTTATTTTGCGTAATATCTATCGATTGTATTCTTGAAAACGAGAAAACATTAAACTATGTAATACTTATTATTTAACTTTATTTGCTTCTTATAAAATCCTTAATAAAAATCACAACTATGTGAACGAAACATTCCATTAATCTACATAATAATCTATGTATTTATGATTACTTCAGAAAAAAGCAATTGAAATATTTATAAATTTTTCAGAAAGGACGTTCGGCTCCCAGTACAGTTACAACGTGCGATGGCCGCAGAGGCCGAGGCAGATCGAGAAGCTCGAGCGAAGATAATAGCTGCTGAGGGAGAAATCAAGGCTTCTAAGGCCTTGCGAGAGGCGTCCCTAGTTATGATTGATAACCCTATGGCCTTACAGGTAAGTTTGTGTCACTTTTATATTTATTTTATACATACACATTTATTAGGAACTAGCGGTCCGCCCCGGCTTCGCCCGTGGTACATATTTACGTTTTCTCTGCATAAAAACCATCCTCGTACTTCAAGGAATATAATAAAAAAAGAATTATCGAAATCGGTTCAGCCGTTCTCGAGTTATGCGCTTACCAACACATTTTGCGATTCATTTTTATATATAAGAATAAGACTTTTGGTTGAAATAACTTTAGACAATAATAATGATAACTTTTATTTATTTATTTATTGGGAATAATGTAGTTATAGTTTAACTTTTTATACAAACACCATTTTTTATGCTAATAAGATAACCCAGTATTTGATGTATAGAAATGTAGAGTCTAGTAGAGACTGTTTTTTAGCAATGAAACTAGTTTTTAAATTCCAAATTAAAGAAGATAATCAACTTTCTTAATCTACACCACATTATATTACAAAATTTTTCAAATAAACAAAAATATTTATTCATAAAATGTGCATAAAATCGATGTATACAGATAACTAAAAAAACATATTAGGTATTTAATATTGAGATAATTTACACAATTTACAAATGTTTATACGCATGTTTATGTTTCAGCTGCGGTATCTCCAATCTCTAAATACGATATCAGCAGAGAAGAACTCGACGATAATATTCCCTTTTCCGATGGATTTTCTCAAAACTTTCCTAAGTGGCGGGGCCGGGCCAAGCGTAGCACATTCACAATTGCCTATTTAATTTTAATTAGATGTTTATGTTAAGTGTATTATAAGAACTTTACAAAGAAAGACGTATTATGTAAAAGAAAATTCAAGGCATACAATCAATGTTCAGATTAACAAAGGTTGTGTTTGCCTTGATCTGTTTTGATTTGTTTCGACATCGTAGCGTATCGAAATCAAACTTTAAAAAAAGAAATACATATTGTACATAACGAGTAGGTAAATATCCTCCTAGTCTTATCTAGTCAAATTCGAAACTTTTACAAATATACTATGTTGTTATATTTTTTAAACGTTGTTTTATTTGCAATCCAAAACTTTTAAAACATTTACATTACTTTACTGTTCTGTGTACATTACCGATTGAAAAGAGATTATTTAAAATTATTAGTTAGCTATGTTCTAAAGTCAGTTTGAATGACAATAAAAGTGTCCAATCTATTATTTATTCCACTAATAACAAGAATACGAATATTTTTATGTTATTATGATTTATATATAATATGTAATTTCTTTATGACCTACAAAATGATAAGAACTGGTAGATCAAAAATTGATCTTACAGGTGAAGTTATTATTACTTTAGTCAGTAAATAAAATGTAGGTTAATAACTAGCTTTATATTTACATTACAGAAATTCACAAAGAGACTCTTTTGGAAAGAATTTTTACTTTATTCGCAATATTAACTCTTGTGGTGTTTCCTTTCGCTATAATATTTTGTTTTAGAGTAAGTATTCTTTTACATTATTTAATTGAATAATAGAAATAAATTGAGGGATTTACAAATTTTCAGCATTTCGATAAAAAGACACAGAAAATTACGGTAACAGCAATTAATCTATATTGACCATACCAAGCTATACTACTAAACTACTACAATTTATTAAAGAATAGATTGCGAATATATAACATAGAATTCATTGTAGGTTGTAAAACAATACAAAAGAGCAGTAATACTTCGTTTTGGTCGAGTGAGAAGCGACTCTCCCGCCGGGCCTGGCATCATCTGGCTTGTACCGTGTACCGACAGCGTGGTCTTCATAGACATGAGAACACAATCATTTAATTTGCCTCCACAAGAAGTAATTATAGTTTCATTATACTTACGTACTTGTGTGCTTTTGGACACATAATATGAATTACCTAATAAGCATTATTTGGAATCGTTTTTCAATGAAACATGCCATAGGTATACCTGAAGTTATTTATGACACCTTTCTCCTGATATCAGCGATTATTATATTACTGCATAGTAGGTCCTTTATATTATTTTCTATGTAATTTTCTTTCAGATTCTTACAAAGGATTCTGTAACTGTTAGCGTTGATGCCGTTGTATATTATCATGTCATGAATCCATTATGCAGCTTGCTGAATGTTCAATCTCACAAGTATCAATTTTTTTAATTTTTATTTTTAAGAAAGCATTTTCGGTCATGTGGTCCTCCTGTTGCTTACTGCTCTTGAGACAAAAAACAAAGTAGTCGAATGTATCTATTTGAAATTTAGAAGTCTAGAGTCTTTATTAATTACTCTAACTTGATTATTACATTCATTTATTTACAGACGTGCAACAGAAATTCTTTCTGTAGCGTTACTGAGGAACATTTTAGGGCAATACACGCTTTCGGATCTGCTATCAAATAGAGTGCTAATAAGTGATGCTCTCAGAAAGGAAATAGATAAAGGGACAGCTGAATGGGGCGTCGGAGTAGAACGAGTTGAAATGTAAACATTTAATTAATAAATTGCCAAAAATAACTGTTATGTAAAGTCCACATTGACCATCATAAGTATAAAAAGTGGTATAACTCTTAATTGATATTCACAGAAAAGATGTAATGTTACCTTTTGAATTACAAAAAGCAATGGCCGCAGAAGCTGAGGGTACTCGTATTGCTAAAGCAAAAATTATCGAAGCAGAAGGGGAGATAAAAGCGGCTGAAAATCTTAAGGAAGCTTCAAAAATTATGATGCAACATCCCAAAACGATGCTTGTAAATATCACAAACTGATATTATGGCCATAGTTCATAACTGACCACTTATAATTATATTTTTTTCAGCTCAGATATTTGCAGACTTTAAATTCTCTCGCTGCACAACAAAGCACAACAATATTATTTCCCATCCCAATTGAAATACCGCATCAATAAAATTTCAAAAATTTTGTAATTGTTTCTATATTAAAAACCTCATTTAAATTCATGCTGTCTATGAACTCTCAGAATGTCAAATAGTGGAAACTCCAAGTCGGATTTGTGATTATTTTGTTTTTGAATACTTTTTAACAATGAGACTGTCCAGTGAAAATGGAGAAAAGACTGTTAAAAAGAATGGTGATAATAATTTACCATCGACATCGCCAATCACGATTCCAGACGTAGAGAAAAATTCTCCCAGAATATTACGACCACGCTTTCAAAACTACATAGGTATTTACTTGCTCCTTGATCATCTATTAGACATATAGGTACTTTGATTTAGTTTATTTAAAATTATTTTCGATTTCAGGAAAAGATAAACTAATTGAGAAGTTTTTAGTATTTTTATCACTTATTCTGGTTGTGATTGCATTTCCTTTATCATTGATTTGCATTTTTGTGGTAAGTAAAGTTTTCATAGTTTGATTTACCATTATTATTTATTTTGTTCATTAATGGTGAAGTTTGATTTTCATATCGCGATATAATTTAAGGTCAGTCGGCAGTTTGAAAGAGCTGTTATTCTGAGAAATGGAAAAGTTCATAAGAACCGTCCGTTTGGGCCCGGTCTTTTATTTTATCTTCCTTGTGTAGATTCAGTGAAGTTTATAGATCTAAGAACATTATGCTATGAAGTACCACCACAAGAGGTAAGTTTGAGCATTCACTGGGTGTAACGATGCAATGAATTGACCTGTTTCTTGTACTGAAATAATAATATGAGCTCTGACTTCTCATGTCAGATCAGAAGCCACTATAAAAGCTGCAAGCAATATATCATAACATTTTACAGGCACTAACGAAGGATTCTCTGACCGTTTCGGTAGATGCAGTTGTCTTCTACAAAGTTATTGAACCAGTTTGGGCAGTTATTAATGTCGCAAATTACAAGTAAATTTTATAATTTTTTTCTTGAATTACTTCAATTATACAGGTAAATTAGCTTGGAGAAATTTTTGCGTTTGTAGTAGTGTATGGTCAGCAAATAAAATAAAACAACATTTTATTTTTAGTTTTTATTTTATATATATAAGGGATTTTAAATTAAACTATATGTGTTTCTCCTCTGAAAAAGATGAGACTTTATTTTAATATTTGCACATTTAACATACGTATAACTTTTACATTAACAATGTTACTAAAATGAAAAATTTACTAACCTGAAAAAGAAACGACATTTAAAGTTTAATTCTTTAGTTTGAGAAGTCAAAGGCTTGCCTCGACCATGTTTTAACACTGGAGCCATTTTGAATTAACAATATAAAGTTACAACACTTACACACAAATTAAACACTTCAACAAATATTATAACAATACAAATAATAACAACAATCAACAAATACAAAATTTAACAATTAAACTACTAGACCGGGAGATATTGACACAAAATTTCGAGTCATTTGTAACAGGATGGCGGTTCTACAGGGGTCTTAGTACGCAATGACAAAAAGAAAAACGATGGTGTGAACGCTGGTACCGGCGGCTTAGTCGCGTGGGCGTTAGTCGAACTCGTCGGAAAAATAGCGAAGTCAAACAATTTGTAACACAAAAATTTTAGAATTTACCGATAGCCCATAAAAAAGAAGTAGGCGGTAGTGTCATGCCATACTTTTCCGGTGTGACTTACAGCCCGCCATACCGACGCGAATGTGTTGATTTAAAAAAAAACAATTCAACCATTTGTACCAGGCTTAGTTTTGCACAGGTAACCATCGTCGTGCAGCCATTTACGAAAATCGCCATGCCATACTTTTCGGACGATTCCAAATGGTCGCCATACCGCCGAAAATCTGCAAATTTTTTTTTTCGCCGAACCATTTACCACCCTAAATTTTTTTTTCAACAACTCCTGAATGATTATAAATAGAAGTGTGATAATGTCATACCTGTGGGAGGTGGCGAATGTGTATAAGATTTTTTTTTATTGTAAGATTTTATACGTATTTTGAACGATTAGTAACAGTATGGCACTAATTTTTCTTGTAAGTTTGAGGTTCAACGAATATAAATACAAAATTTCAAAGATCTAGGTGGTGGAAATCTTCACTTATATAAATTAATACTAAATTAATTTTTCAAGTATGGCAGCACTTTTTCCCCCTACTAGAAGTATGGTAAATATAATAATGGTCACATTTTATCAAATACTCTCCAAAAATCCAAATGCAATACTGGTACAAAAAGTTTGGCGAAAAAAAAAATTTTGCAGTTTTTCGGCGGTATGGCGACCATTTGGAATCGTCCGAAAAGTATGGCATGGCGATTTTCGTAAATGGCTGCACGACGATGGTTACCTGTGCAAAAGTTAGCCTGGTACAAATGGTTGAATTGTTTTTTTTAAATCAACACATTCGCGTCGGTATGGCGGGCTGTAAGTCACACCGGAAAAGTATGGCATGACACTACCGCCTACTTCTTTTTTATGGGCTATCGGTAAATTCTAAAATTTTTGTGTTACAAATTGTTTGACTTCGCTATTTTTCCGACGAGTTCGACTAACGCCCACGCGACTAAGCCGCCGGTACCAGTGTTCACACCATCGTTTTTCTTTTTGTCATTGCGTACTAAGACCCCTGTAGAACCGCCATCCTGTTACAAATGACTCGAAATTTTGTGTCAATATCTCCCGGTCTATACGTAATAATTATAATTTTTGAATGAAATGTGTGCTTTATGTTCTAACGGTACCAAACGACTGCACGTGGCACCTGCGGACAGCGTAAACTGGTTTATTCTGTTTTTGTGCGTGTTTCCACTTTCCACTATCAAGTGACGATTTATTTATTTGTTTTGTTTCGTAATTATTATGGTGAAATATTAATTATGAAACAAATTATTATGGACACGATATTTTATTGTTTCACGGTAGTCGTCTTGTCGTTTGCTCTAGGACGTGAAATTGAATGATATATTTTTTTTTATAAAGTCAAAACCATATTCTTTCAAATAAAAACTTGTTTTTATTGAAAACAAAAGTGTTGCTAGGAATAAGTATGAAATTAAATAGTAATGTTAGGATATCGAAACATTTTTGTATAGGCCAGAACGATATAGTGGAAACGCGCTCTAAGATCTGAGTAATATACACACCACTACATATGCAAAAATTTCTCCAAGCTAATTTACCTGTACATCTATATGGCAATGATTTTACATGTTTTTAGAATTGCTACACAATTTTTGGCCTCAACGACGCTTCGCAACGCTTTAGGAACTACCAACCTCAGTGAACTATTAGTTAATAGGCCAGCAATTAGTCGCCAAGTGTTTGAACTTATGAAGAATACGACCAAAGAATGGGGAGTTAAAGTTGTTAAAGTAGAGATGTAAGTTTTTTCGGCACTTATACAAATACGAAACAAACATTTGTTATCATGGTGTTTATGTGGAAATATTTTTCTTTCTAGAAAAGATATTAGATTACCATTGCAATTGCAAAAGGCAATGGCCGCTGAAGCAGAATCGACTAGATTAGCAAACGCAAAAATTATCGTAGCAAAAGCTGAAATTGAGGCAACGAAAAGCCTTCAATTAGCCACAACCTTATTAATGGATAATCCTATGTGTATACAGGTAAGATTACATTAATTATTACAGACAATTTAATCGACACCGCGTACTTTAAAGCCTCTAAGCATTTTTTGACCAGCAATTGATCAAAAGTGTTGCTGAAAACTTTGTTTAAATGTTGATGTTGGCGAGAACATTTCAACCCGCATCTCTGAATACGCGTAGTATTGCTAGCAACATACTGACAGAAACTCTTCAACATTTCGTTACAACTTTATTGCTGAACAAATGTTTACCATGAATGTCGGGCTTTCCATGAGAAATCTGAAAAACTTGTTGATTTATATCACCACATATTATATAAAACCCCTTTTTTGTGAACGATTTTGGAAAATTATAAATTGTCGTAATTTTTGTTAAAATAATATGGATATAATATGTCTATATAACAGTTAAATCATTTCTATAAATGTTAAAGATTAAATCTTAGGTATAAGACTATTACCATATCACGTTATATTTCAACAATAACGACTTTAATTTTGTTTACAGCTCCGCTATTTACAATCTTTACAAATGATTGCTGGCGATACCACGCATACAATCGTTTTTCCTTTTTCCGTTGAAACGTTGCAGAAAATATTCAAATAACTTTATAGGTTTTAGATAGATAGTCTACTATCTATCTATTATATAATTAATTAATTTATTACCGTATTTAATTTTATAACATATTATTATAAATAAAACATGATTTTTATTTTCATTATTTTTTATTTAACAATTAAATAAATAGAACTATCTTACAAACGATAAATCCTGAGGTATTTTAATTTAATTTATGAACTAATAGTCGTTGCTGTCTTCTTCTCTCTTTTGGTGTGAATACTGGGCAGGCTGCGGCAGTGGATGCGCCGCTTGTTGCTTGTGTACTGTTGCCTGAAAGATATAATTTCAATATAAATATTGTATGAAAGATTTATAATTACATTATTTCAATTATTAATAACAAACTTTTTCTCACAAATAGTGCTGCAGAATCTTTGAATTAAGTATTCGCTACTTTTAATTTTTTTTTTGACGAAGTCATTTGAATTTATAGTAGAGCCCAAGTAGAGCCATTTTAATAGGCAACATTTGACAGTTCAACAAAATTCAACAACGTAACCTAGTAACGGCGACATAGAATAATATGTTATTTCGTTTTGTTAGAACTGCATATTTGCTTATTTTTTTTCAATTACGATTACATATTTATAATTATAATGACCGATACAAGTAATTTTAAGATTTGATTTTACTGATAAACCATTCTAAACATAATAAACAATTTCTGATTTAAAGAACTGACGTCGCTACAATTTTGTGTCATTAAACCTTTTTTCTTTTTAAATACCAGAGACGTTACTCTAAAAATCGAAATCTGACATCTAGAATCGAATGCATTGATCACTTGTGAATAAAAATCATCATAAATTAATAAATGCGTTGTGTTTTTTTTTAATTATGTAGATACTTGTCTTATTTTGCTACTTAAATTTACGAAAGAAAGTATATTACTGGGACAGGGATTCGCTTAATGAATTTTAAAATTGACATGTGTTTCAAGTTCGATTGACAAAGGTTTCAAGTCCGTATCGATTAATTCACTTTAATCGATGTTTTTAAGCAGGTTACCTCTCTTCGAAGATAAAATTGATAGACGTCAAATGTTGCCTATTAAATTGGCTCGACTATATCGTATAGGAGCTACCAACGTTGACAAGAGAGAATTTTAGTATAGTAGGTTCTTTGATATACTGTTTCTCTTCCTATTTCGGTTAGATTCCGGGCTGTCTGGCTGGCCGCAGTGGTTGCGTTTATTAGTGCGCATCTTATTTGCACAGGAAAATATCCGTAATTTAAAGTCATTTATTAACGCGTAATTTTTAATCTTTTGCCTTTAGATAGATCCATCAGACATAATTTTTTTATTGCAAGACGTTTTTTTCGTTGTTAAATAGGTGCCAAATGCAATTTTTTATTTCAAAATCATTAAAATGTCATCGAAATAAGTCAAATTCCATCAACATGAGTCCCCGTGGTGGATATACTATGTATAATATTCATTTTACTATTTACAATTTTTTAGCAACAATCTACCATGGTGCCTCCTTTTCCCAACGAACCTCAAATAGGACGTTAATGTAAACTTGATAAAAACCAAATATCATCAAATTCATATTAATACCCAAAAGTGTAATAAATATGAAACCATCTATTAAAAATATTAGTATACTAATTATTCAATATAAGTATTAAAAAAGGATAATATAATATAAGTAATAAAGTTATTACTTACCTTTTAAGCGGACTCATGTTGATGAAATTTCACTTATTTCGATGACATTTTAATTATTTTGAAATAAAAAATTACGTATGGCACTTATTTAACAACGAAAAAAACGTCTTGCAATAAAACATTTATGTCTGATGGATCTATCTAATGGCAAAAGATTAAAAATTACGCGTTAATAAATGACTTTAAATAACGGATATTTTCCTGTGCGCACTAATAAACGCAACCACTACCGCCAGCCAGACAGCCCGGACTCTAACCGAAATAGCAAGAGAAACAGTATAGTACCCAACTATACTAAAATGACTTTTTTTTAAACGTTACTAGCTCCCGTACCAATAATAATAATCATTTGTTGTGCGATGAATTGATTAATTGTTATCTACAAATCTGTACTATTTCAAAAAACTAATATAGAAGCAGTATTACTAAAAAAACTTTCATAGAAGTAAAATTTAAAATACTCACTTGGAAGCCGTTTTTAGGATCAGCAGTATATTTGACTAATCTCAAGGAACCGTCAGGCTCGACAAGAGAGTATTCACCATGAACAACGTCACCGTCTCTGAATTCTTTGTGGTTCTGTTGGTTGCCTGTATGGGGATCATCTACTCCATATGCATAATGGTAGTCTGGTTTCGCCTAGAAAACAATATTTACTTATTGACCAGAAAACTTTTTTTTTTTCTTTTTTGATAAAAAGGGGTAAACATTAGGTACAAACCCCACAAGACTAACTCATTCAACTTATTTTCACTGTCAAACTTAAAAAAAATATATTTTCTTGTTTATCTGCAGTTATCACAATATCTCTGCCACAAAAAGAACTACCGAGTATACTTATTACTTACCACATAGTCAACGGTCTTCAATCGATCATATTTAGCTGCTTCTGGGTTGATCTTGCCCGTATGGTGATCGTAGCCGTAGTCCGCATGTTGTTGTGCAGGTACCCCATGCGCTGCCGGTACTTGTACTTCAATAATTTTCCCGCTAACTGGACCACTGAAGCGGTTATATGAGTAGCCGGAAGGCGGGTGATTTGACAGCGCACTCGAACAAATTGCGAACAAAATTGATGTCTGAAAAAAGTTTTATATGGTTTTTGAATCGAGCTAGACGGTTCACGCTTGATCGCATGCAAGATAGTTACTCGTCCAAGCCAGTTTAGTACTTTTATAGCATCCGAATAATCAATGCAGTTAGAAAACCTTAGCTTCTGCAGTTTATAATAGCCAATGACGGTATCAACACTTGTGGGTACATTTTAACTTTTAATTAATTGGTATTATTGTTTCTTTTCTTTCATTGAAAAATAATATGAATTTGCTTCACTTTCATCAAATATCGTAATTGTCAACGTAGCACCGTAATGGCAAGAAGTGGGGCGACCTTCACGGTCAGGTGCTGATCTATTACTCAAGATAAACAGTGACACTGAAAAGTTGACTAGCACTTTGCACTTTTTTTCACTAACGATATAACTGAGGAAGATGAAGTAACGTTCGTATTAATTGATTTTTCTTTTATTTTGATTGACCAATTAAAAAAATATAAGGATGTTATAATTTATTTTTAGACGATATATATTCTATTGATGTAACGTAAATTATTAGTTTTAGGGATATTACAATATTTTATTTTTATTTCCAACAAAATTTATAGGTACTATGCTTATTCACCATTTAAAAAATAATGAAATATGCCTACCTTATAAAATAAAGCCATTTTGTTTTGAAGTTATTTTGTACTGTAAATATAAATATCTGCTCCAGAGTTGCCTGCGATACTGTAGCCTAAACTAAAGTCAATGCGGTTTTATAGCATTCGTTGTTTAGGAAAGTATAAGCAATCGTGATTGTATTTGAGGTGGTTGCAGAAACTATGAATCAATATTTTTAATATTTGTTTGTTCGTAGGCTATTTAATATTGCACTACGCAGTTTACGAAAAAATAGGCCTACGGTAGCTTTCAAGCTGTATAAGGAGAAAAAAACGAAAGACGTAATTGGCAAATCCATCATATTGCGATTTCTGAAATGTTGTTTTAAGAAAAAATCTGATAATATTATTAACAAGCTAGTTTCTTACAATAGCCCGTTAATAATTAACAGGTTTTCATACAGTTTCCACCATTAGGTAGGTATGTATTAAACAGGGTGAGTGATTGAGATAAAGAATAATATGAGTAAGTTACAGATTTAAAGGGATAATAATATTAGCCCATCTTAATAGTGTACCTAACACTTCTGTTCAAAAAACTGTATTTAAAGTATAAATAATAACATAAAGCTGGACCACAATTATTTTTTATTGGACCGATTTTAAATATCACAGATTTAAAGGGTAGTATAGTGTTGATTAAAAAAAGGAATATTAAGTAATAATAAGTAAGAGAACTAGTTGTGTGTAACGGGGTGTAAGGCCGCGTTTCCATCTGCAAAACTTCCGCAAGAAATGTCCGACAAACAAGTCTAAACCAGCACTTGCTACATGGTTTAGACTTGCAAGCTGTTGTCGGACAGACTGTCGGACATTTCTTGCGGAAGTTTTTTTGCAGATGGAAACGCGGCCTAACTGTGAATGCTTCCTTCCAACTTCCTTCTTATAATTCACAGAGAAAATAATACATAAAGTTTATAATTTTTTATACGAAACTGACGCGACAGTGAAAACCTTGTAAACCAAGAAAACGTGAAGAAAACCCTGTGAGAAAACCGATAGCGGCCAAGACATCTCTAGTATGTCAGTTGTCACTTGTCACATTCTTTGACATTTGAATAAACGAGTAACGTTTTGTTACTCTCGGTAGAGAGTAGTTTTATATTCCTTGTTTTGTTATGTATCGTACAAGTACAACTAAGCGTACAACATAATCTTATCATAATAATAATAACTTATTACTCTAAGTTGTTATCTGCGCTTGATGGATTCACTTGAGCTTCTAATCTTTGAGGTGTAAAACTTTCCTCAACGTGGAATAGCAAAATTGTGGCGACGCAGTACTGCCATTCATCAAAAACATTGAATTGAATTGAACATACGTTGTACAAATAACTTGGAAATAATAGCATTGATTTATTTTTTTATTAAGTAAATATAAGTACCGGCCAAATATGAGCCCGCGTAGGAAGAAAACTAAATTACAAGCTCCAGCAACGGTAAGAGTAAAGCGCGAACGAGAATCTACTGAGGAGTCGAATAAACGTAGGAAAAGTGATACTACAATAGAAGACGAAGAGAAGAAAATTAAGCGGAGGAAAAACTTCGTAACAGCATGTGAACAAGTTTCTCTCAAAGAATATATCAACTATACTAAAAGATTCAGCTTACTTCATTTTCCCAAATGCTCTAATTCTTCTATGTGTACTCATCACAACTTGCCAAACACTGTAAGTTATGTGATTATAGGGAGAATTATTTTTCTGTTATCTCAATATGACCAAACTATACAAATAGTATTTCTTATTTTCAGACAAATGTTATGCCAATACCAGCAAGAATTGAGGAAGCATTTAAGATAGAAATGAAAACGAACACATGGTGTGAGGCTCTTGAAGTTTGTTTCCTCTCAATTAACCCCTCACAGTATTTATCAGCTACTGTATTAAAGGATGTAGTTGAAATCATGATGGTAAATATAACTATGGAACTTTTTCTATTCTTCTAGGGAATGAAATTGATAACTCACTAGGAAACTACATTATTCCACTGATGGACATTGGCCTTCTAGAATATGTACCATTGTGAAAACATATTATCACATAAATTACTAGCAAGCTGGGCGAACTCCGTTTCGCCACCAGAGACACATTTTCTTTGCTATAAACCTCAGGAGCCCGATACCTTTCCAACGAATGCAAAACCGTGGAAATCGGTTCGTGCATTCTGGAGTTATAGCGTCAGGAAGGAAAACCCGACTTATTTTTATATAGTAGATTATTTACAAGAAAATTTTCACTTAAACTGTGAGTAAGTAAAGAATGATGCAAAATAAGGAAAAGTTGAAATTATTGTTCCATTTGAAAAACATTTAATTAGTAAGTAATCTGAAAAAAGTGCAAAAAATATATAAATTTTATTTGTTCACTGTTATGTTCCAGAATGCGCATGAAGATACTACATCTACCTACACAATGTCCAATCTCTTAGACCAATGTCAACAAGTACTATCATTGAACTTCAATATGCACCCACCGTGCATGGTAAAAAGCATACGCAAATGCTATTTAAAATTCTTAACATCTCCTATGGATTTAAAAGAAAACACATTTACAAATAGATCTGAGTTTAACTGTGATAAAGGTATAATTAAGTACTGTTTCAATAGATTGGAACATGAATTATCTATAGAGAGTAAAGATGAAGCTTTGGTAGATAAGTTTGAAAACACACCAGATGAAATGAAGCAAAGCGTACAAGGCTTGCACTGGCAAAAGGAAAAGTTTGAAATATTTGAATTGTTGAACAGATCTGATAGAATAGAACGACTTATGTCTGTATTGGAAACTATAATAGAATTGTTACAGTTTGATTTGGCTATATGGCACTCCAGGTATTGAAACATTATTTAACCTCTCAACCACCGAGCGGCCAGATCCGACCGTGACACAATAGATTTTCTATTGTGTCTGTGATTCCGGGGCCTGATGGATTAAAAGTTATAAAGCTTTGAATTGTTCTTACATTCTTAAAATTTTCAAGAAGTAGATGTAGAATAAATTTTATTTTTTGTAATTAGTACATATTTTTTGTCTCAAGAGAAAATTGACTATATATTTTGTGTAAGCTTTTTCTTAAGCTTTAAAATTTTAATTACAATAATTATATGCTATTGTTATATTCCAGATATACAAACAATCTAGGAAATCACATAATGAGATCTCATAGACCCCTAATGGCTCACATTCTATGGTCTGCAAATATTTTATATACAGGTGCAGTGAACATAAATTGTAGACAAATACTAAGGATATTTGTATATTTTATTCATCTACAATACCCAGAGAATCAAATAAGAATAATGACCGTAAGTGCAAAATATTCTTATATGTAAAGTATTATGTAACGCAATTTGGGGGGAGGGGAGGGGGAGGATCTTTAAAAAAACATACCATAGCCATAGCAATGGAATCAATGAAAAATGAAAAACTTCTCAAGCAAAATATTACTTTCATCTCATAGGTCATCTGCTTTAATATTATAAATATACAATTTCATGTAGATCTTTATTTTTGAACTAAATTTTATGTTTTAGTCTAAAATATAAACAGCTTCGTATTAATGTATCAGTAATTTTTTCTTTTCTTTTCAGTTGTGGTTGAACACTATGATACAGACTTTCTATATATGTGAAACTAATTCAAACAGTAACTATCCAAATACTGGGAAATACTGGAATAACTTTGCCGATGAGTTTTTCAAATTAATTTCAGGTATTACATTTCATATTTGTATACTTATATATTTTGAAAGTAAATTACTATTTAATTTACTTGAATTTCATCACATAAAAACAACATTTTCATCCTATATTTTTGTTTTCAGAAATGCCTTCACCAACCATTTTAAGAGTATTAGAGAGAATCAAACCCACATTCATGAGATATTTAGTGAGCAAACAATATTTGAATACCATATTATCAACAGATGAAGAAGAAATTATAAAAGTATTCATAAATTTTATTGAAAGATCGGAATGGGAAAATTTTCCAGAATCAAAAGAGACGCCTCAAATACCAAAAACTTTGAAAGTTCCACATATAAAGCCTAATAAGTTGCTATCTTATCTTTCAAAGACATTGATTAAAACAGCACAATTAAATCTTAATAAAAAGAGTGAATCTAAGGTTCTGTATCCCAAATTTATACCTTTAGAAGATAAAATTAAAGATATTATTGATCAAAAATATGTGTATTTGTTGATTTTTATAACTTTTCATGCTTATTTAGATGCTTTTAGTGTTCAAGAAGTGCAACAAACATTAGATACATTAAATGAACAGTTAGATCAAAACATACCAGGTACTTATAAAAAAATTAACATTGAACTTATTTCATACTCAGTTAGTGAGGATTTTATTAAAAAATACAGATCAATATATCAAATGTTAAAAGATCTAATATTATTATTGCAAAAGAAGAAAGGCCAAATTCCTGTTCAAATACTTACACTTTTTGAAGCAATACCCTTGCTGGGTTTGTAATGTTGATCATTGATATGTGTATCTAAATTGTTTTGTATAAGAATAACCTTCATTACCTCATGGATGTTTTATTTCTTTATTTTTACTATTTTGCTATTGTATGTGATTATTTGGTTGATTTCAAAGAATTTGTTGTATTTTAAATAAAAAATAATAATTTTTACTGTTTTGTTTTATTTCAATTTAAACATCTTACATATAATTAATTTATTGTAAGTTTAAGAAAAAGTGTTTTGTTTTGCACCTTTATTAAAACAGAGCTTATCCTAATAAAATGTTACTACTAGGTCACTTTCAGGTTAATATTTGGGTAAGAAGTGACCTCTCGCTTTTTTGCTCCTCTTGGCTTTTTCTATATCAACATTAGGATATTCTGCTTTTAATTTGTCCATATCCATATCTGGGAATCTCTTCAGTAAATGTTGGACGTGGTTAAAATCTCGATTGCGAGCCTTCCGTTCTTCATTGAATTGTTTTTCTTTGTACAGTCTTAGGAATTTCTTAACAGCCATACTACTGATATATCCATGTTCTAAATAAGGCCTTACCCATCTTGAATTCATGAACTTTGGTATATAATATTCTTGTTTCTGATATTTCTCTGGCAAGCCAAAGACATTGATTACATCGTCAGCTGGACGTTCACCTGTTTCTCCAGTTTCCAATTGGTAATAAGCAACATTTCTTTCTCTCACAACAGTCTCTATATTATCCATAGATTCTTGTACCTTATCGATTCTTTCAGGATTGGGGAACAAACGTACTTTTTCCTCACATTCATGTTCCATAGTATAAAGCATATTGCGTTCCTTTAACAATATATACCAGAGCTTATGCAGATCGGTATTTGACTTTATTCGTAATTCGTCTAGTCTCCAAGCTCGTCCTACTTTTATGTCTGTTTCGTTCCAATTTTTCTTAATATCGAAAAATTCCATTAAATCGTTGTTCATACCAGTCGTATGAAATTTATTTATACATATACTCGAAGCTGGCATCTTTACTACATGTTTTGAATGTAAGCAAGCGACGGCCGTCCTCTGACCGAGGACTCTCAAAAGAGAAAACTGCATTTTGAGTAATAAATCACATAAAACAAAATAGAAAGCTAACCTCACTATTACCACCTCAGAATTACCACTCTTGTCTCTTGACTTCTTGAGTGACAACTGACAAATGATAATTGTTAAATATTTTGACATTGACGTTTTAGTTTCTTTTTTTCCATTTTTCGTGGCGAGGAGAGAATAATTATTGGAGAATAAAAATTTTTATTTGATCCGTGATTTGATCTCACTTAAGCCGGGTACACATTTGTATCAAGTAATCGTATCCGTGTCGTATCCGTATCAGGCGTATCGTATCGAGTACTCGTATCCTAAGTGTGGACGCCCATTTTGCCCATACCTTTTATCGCGTGAGCCATAACGGTTAGGCCAAAAACCATACGATATTTATATTATACAATACGTATCCGATACGGCACGTATCACGGTATCAGATACACGGTTCATAGCGATCGGGGTGTATCATGATACGAAGTGTATCACGATCGCGATCATTTTGCGTCCACACTAGCAAACATGATACGCGTCGATGCTACGCGACGGAGATGTGATACGCGAAAATGATCAAGTGTGGACCCACCTTTATGTAACCAGTGCCTAAATAAATTGAATAAAGACTTTATTGATTTGTTTAAGAGGAAACAACAGTAGACGTTCGATCGATGATAAATTATCATGTCGGGCTTCGGGGACATCCGTATTATTCTGGTCGTTCCTCTTCAGCCCTTTATACTGGAATGGCTCTAAGCCTGAGTCGTTCAATTAGTTGCTTATTCTGTTAGAAGAGCTACACTACATAGCATTTACCCTGTGCATTTACCTATTTCATTTTTCTATTAAACTCCGTAGTTTTCTGTCAAAGACTGACATTTATTCAGGTTAGGTTTTATTTTTTTTGTACATTATGTTAGATTAATTTTGTTGTGTTTTAGATTGACTAAATTTCTATTTTTGTGGAAATCAAATACCGCATTAGGGCGATCAACGAATATGATTATTTTGAAACTTTGTGATTAGTAGGTACTTAACTTTTTTAGAAGTCATAGATATTTTAAGAAGTCAATGTCACAATGAACGCTGAACCATGGTCCATGTCAACTGACAACAGCTGTCAGCGCTTAAGGTTAATCGTGAAATACCAATGACGAAAACAAGTTTTAGTGCTAGTGTTTGTAGTATCTTTTTATTTATTTAACAAAAAATTGTATATCACGAACTTTTCTGTTATAATAAAAGTTTAATTTAACTTCACGATCTTACGTATAGTAGTGTGCCTTTTTTTCACCCGCGTTCTTCAAAGCTTTTCGGAGAACCCCGTCGTCAGTTTGGATTCCACAATAAAGGTACCACCACCATTCTGTTATTCTTAATATACCACCAGAAATAACCCATTTTATTAGTTGTTACCTGCTGTGTGCTATTATTTTCCATTACATTTTTTAATTATTAATGTTTACTAAGCTTTTGGAGTTAAAGAAGAACTTGTTTGCATGATACCTAATACATAAATACCTTTCTTTTCAATTCAAATAATATTCACAAGAAAAGGTTTGTTTTTAAATACTATAACCGGTATGATGCTCTGCAGAAACATTGTAATAAAGTATATCTTGCAATTATTCACAGACATAAACATTTGGAATTATTTGTAACTGGGTATGTTAGTCATAACCACTTTACAATATTGACTAATTTTATGAATTAAATGTTATCTTTAAATAATGTAAAGGAATTCTTTACAATACATCATAGTCAAAAAGTGAATTTTAAACAGACTATTTCAATTTTATTTATGTTTTGTCTTAAATATTGATAAGGTTCTTATGCAAGAGATTATAATAGGATATAGTTAACAATTTTTTCAAGTTTTAAAAATTTTCTATGTTTGTTTTTTTTTTATAAATTCGGTTGGAGTGTAGCCTTGGGGGCGCTATGGAAAATAGACAGACGAAATTTTGAAATTTTTTTTTTAGTCTATATAATACCTATTTTTTATGGTTTTATCGGCAAGAATAGCCTAAAATAAACCCTTTTTATTCTTTGTATTTTTTCTCTAAGGTTGATAGTTTTCGAGAAACTTACTGTAGAACATTTTTTATTCAGATTTTCAGTCAACTATCAACCTTAGAGAAAAAATACAAAGAATAAAAAGGGTTTATTTTAGGCTATTCTTGCCGATAAAACCATAAAAAATAGGTATTATAAAGACTAAAAAAAAATTTCAAAATTTCGTCCAAGTCCAGATCCCATTGTAAATGAGTATATTATAACTCGATTATCTCAAAAACTATCAACCTTAGAGAAAAAATACAAAGAATAAAAAGTGTTTATTTTAGGCTATTCTTGCCGATAAAACCATAAAAAATAGCTTTAGCGCCCCCAAGGGTACACCCTGACCATAAATTCTATTCAATTGAATCCTCCAGTTATCCTCATTAAATTCATGAACTTTTAACAAATCAACAATTTGTATTAAATTGTTTGTTGTTGATATAATAACTAATTATGCCCTGTAGTTTTACCCGCATTGTCCTGCTCCTATTGGTCTTAATGAGATGATAAAGCGCTATCGAACACTGAAATAATTATTCAAGTCGGACTAGTATTCCTGAGATTAGCGCTATCAATCAAACTCTTCAGCTTTATAATATAAAACGATAGCTAACTTCATCTGCTCTCTTAAGCCATTTTTCACTTTTTCAATACTATTTAATCAAGCTTTGCTTCTAAGGGTAGTGGGGTCAATGATTTTATGCTGCCTATAAGTTATAAGAATAGTTTTTAAGGCACTTCATGGTTGTTGAAGGCAGATAAAATGATACATGTGTGTATCATAATTCATAGTACAGTCTGCATTGTATATGGTTCTGATTTATTTTTCACATATTCTATTTTTATTTTTATTCATAATTAGTATGGATTATTAATTCTATTATATTATTAGTTCATCTGACTTTTTTTTGATGTCTGAGGCTCTTTTTTCCAATTCAAATAAGAAAAAGCTTCTTGAACAATCACGCACAACAAAATTTATAGGTACATTATAAAATAATCAATGAAAAAGCACAGTTTTATAACTGTCATGTGAACCTTATCTTTTATCGTGTTTATATCAATGTACAGTTTATTGCTTGAATTCATAATTGAAAGGCGCTATAAAGAGCAATTGCGTCACGCCATTCATTCATACAACTAAGGTGTGGATGATCTCGCTCTGAATCGTTGATTAAATGCGGCCGGTAGTATTAGTATTCGTTAACATGGCGCCTTTTTTTACATCGGCACTTCTTAACCAATCGAATGACGTTAAAGTTTTTTTTTTATTCATGTCTTGACTGCCAGCTTGGTTTATAAAATCGTAGTGTTGACGCTATCCGTGGTCAGTGGTGTTGAATAATAAAAAATAAAAAAAATTGCAGAGTGCAACTTTTTTATTTGCAAAACTTCGTTAGTAAAAATCGTTTTGATCATACCTCAATTACTATTATTAACGTCGCTTTGTTAGAAAATACTTGCAGTTTCGCATAATATTCTTTGAAGTTTTTACCTGTCTGCGACAGAAAGACGGTTATATACATATCAAATATATGAATGAACTTGCCTATGTAGTATGTATGTTTCTTTAGCACGCTCTGTAGCGTAAACGGCTCGATGAATGCAAGCTTGAGAGGTCTCATTAGATTCGTTACTTTGAACGAAAATTATATAAAATAAGTAATATAAAACGTGGATTTTTTACATGATGTCTGCATATTTTACAATTTACGTTGCTCGTTTTTGCATCACCATTACACGCCTTTTTTTGTCTGTTACAAAATATAAATAATATCGATGGTACGATGTATGATAAGGTTAAATACTTTCCTTGGTGTGTTTTGTTCTTCAAAAGTGATTTTCAAGGCGAGCTTCCTGCTATTTCACAAAAAATTCTGACAATGAATAATTATTGAATCATCACTGTAAAAGAAAAAAAAAAAACATTTTATTAGATGATCAAGTACTTACCTATATTTGCATTTTAACTACGTATATCTGTTTGCTTTTACGATCAGTCGGTTCATGTTTAAGATGAGAAATTGTCGATCACAGTTTTTATGCGGGTGAAAAATATGCAGGTAAGTTATCTCGATGCAACGATATGTCGTTCGAATTGCACGTTTAGTTCCTGCGAAGCCTCTTTATCTTGCACGGCTGTCACCCACATTCGGCTGCACTATAATGTCCAATACGACATCGATCGCACTCCAGTACTTTTTACTGCAATAAAAACCTGTTTTTCCATTTTTAATAGCGACGGACTAGAACATATTATCACTAAGTTTTCATTTGTTATTCCCAAGGAACTGGTTCAAGTATCGGGTTAAATAGTTAATCGTTTATTGGCGGTAGTCTTAACATGTGCAATAACAAATGAAGCTTTTATTTCTTTGTTTTTCTTTGTAAATAATTATACTTGATCGATATTGTTCAGTATTATGCTCACCTTGTTAGATATTTTACATATTTAATAGCTGATTGAACACGGTTTAATTTTTAAATAACTAATTTATCATTTAACAATCGTAATGAAACGTAAATGTTAAGGCGTTAATAGGGGCTAGCGACCTTGGCGACGATTTACAAGGCGGAATCGGGGGACCGGCGCGAATCTACCGTAGTAAAAGTACGTATAAAAATTATTTAAAAAGATATTTGGATATTGAATCAAATTTTAAAACAACCATGCCCTGTGTTTCAATTTCATAAACACACTGTAAAAACACTACAATAATTGACGTTATATTGACTTAGCGTTTTGGTTTAAAGTCCAAAAATCGACCTCAGTTCATGATTTTTTTCCAAAAAGCCTGATTGTAAAATAAACAAATTAAAACAACCATGCCCTTTATCATATTCGAAACATTAATATACATTTTTTTTAGATATGTACATTAAGAATCTAAGAAGAAAAACGGTTACAACTAGAGTTAATTTTCGGTATTAAAAGGGAATTCTACCCGATTCAGGCCTTAATGTTAATTAATATGTAATTCGGACAATAGTTCCAATGAAATAAAAAATCTATAATGCTTTGATGTACTACATAATTACAATCGGATTGAACGTTGTCTAACTTATACCACCTTATACGTTATTTTATGAACGTAAATTTTGCTCGTCGCTTATTAAGGCCATTATTCAAATCGAAATGAATTAATTACCTATCCACGTTGCATAAAGTGATATTCAATTATTCTACAATTTACGTCATCGTTGCAAGTTAAATTGCCTTTAATGTACGGAATAACGAAACAAGCTAGCTCATATTTCACTATCTTCATAATACAGGGACGCCGGTAACTTTTTACTTTCGTGCAAATTTGTCTGCTTCTTCCAAAGTATTAGTAAAAGTCAACGCTGTACAACTCGTACATAATAAGTGAAAAAGTTTTCTTATATTACCTACTCGCCCATATGTGTGAAAGGAAAGTTTTAGCTCGCAGCCTCTTATCTATTGATATGCGGTCCTCATTTTTCTTTTCTTTTTTTTCTATTATAAAACTGAAAAGAAGCTCGGTACGGATACATAAACTTCAATTACACTTTCATCAAAAAATAAATCGTATCGTTAACCGAAAACTA
Organism: Colias behrii; assembly: GCA_029959065.1. Lineage (NCBI taxonomy): Eukaryota > Metazoa > Arthropoda > Insecta > Lepidoptera > Pieridae > Colias > Colias behrii. The sequence continues at coordinate 4,436,228 of JARWMC010000006.1, read as the reverse complement.
TAATTTATAAAATATTCAAGCGTGTTCATTAGCGGTGTAGTTATATCGATTAGAACACCATACAAAAATAATTCTTTCAATGACTTGACAAGTTTTTCTGTTAAAGTAAAAACTACTGTTTCTGTTAGATGACTTAACATTTCCTATTCAAGAAACCGCCGTCGAAGGATATTATAAAATTAATTCCATTGTTGGTACTTAGGTACTCTTAACGAAAATATTGACAAAACGTTTGAAATGTAAATTCGATCAAATATTTAACAGAAAGCCTTAAACTGAAAACCCTTTACTTAGGCATATCTTGGCATATTCTATGAATCTTGAGTGGCATTTTTCAAAGGGTCTCAGATCAAAAGCTATTGGAGCGAATAAATAAAGAGGATACCTATTTCTTTGTGTTTACTAAGGGGCTACTTTCCATTTACTGAATACCGATTTTACTTTTATGGGCTCCGTTATCTGCGGAAACTTCTAGCCAATTATATTGTGGCGGTATCCAATATTTGTTCAGAGGTAGCAACTTATTAATTTATTCTTTTTCTGTTTCTACGCTTTGTATTTAAAGGCTCTGTTATAAAAATACATTTTTCAATGATTTTAAACTGATTAATAAATTTTTCTGAACATACAAATTACAAGATCAAGCCTTTCTTGACTTTTCAATTATAACTTACTGCATATCTTTATTTATTAAGCGTTTAAGGATAGTTTCTATAAATATAAAACAATACCAAGATCTATCTGACACCGACTCGAATATTCAAAATAATAATATAAAAGGTTTACCTTAATGGTATGTCACACATAATTGAATAAATACATTTACCCGGCCGTTCGAGCATGTTAAAACCCTTAAACAATTAACGGAATTTTCACTATTGTGTGAGAAAATCGATTAAGTATGAAGACAGAAAACACGAATAAGCATAACCAATAAACTTAATTTCTCGTTTACGCTAAGCTATTTTAGTATCCACTAAGCTAATAGTTTTGGCCGCTTTGTAGCTTTTCCTTGCCAATATTTATAAGGAAACAGGGTCAACTGTCGGTTCCGTAAACCGGCGATTAAAGCCTCAGTGCCAAATGATCCGCATAATGCATCTAATTCCTGTCTTGTTACGGTATCTTGGGATTTAACTGTCGTTTACTTGTCCAGTGTACATAGACAATTGATTCGCGATAATGTGCACTAACCCGTACGTGAGTAGCGTCAAGGATTACGGCCTAAACTCTCATAGGAGCCTCATTCCTACAGTGGAGAAGGCTGATGAAATAAAGCTCTCCAACAATTCCAGTAATAATAAATGATTCCATATAAGCTTAAATAACTTGGCGCAGTTTACTTAATAGAATATATGTTTTGAAAGACAATTTAAAGCATGATTATGTTATTATGTTTAATAATTTACTAATAGTAACTCAAAATGAAGATTTAATAATTGTATAACATTTATATTTAACTTCATATCACATAATACAATATCAATAAACAATTGTAACGACCATTCCACCAGCCAGTAAACAATTACTAGAAGTGTCAACCCTTATCGCCGCCTCATCTCAACCTTATTCCGCGGTGTTTGTTAAATCGTTGATAAGTGGTACGCACGCTTGACATCATTGTTGTTTTAATTTTTCATAGCACGCTTTATTCTGGTGAGGTCACACGTTATCTAAAACAGCTGTCGGGTGCACACGGGCTACAATGGAGTCGTTTGTATCCGCGTCGTGTAATATTGTCCGTAATTTAAAATATCGGCCGATCTGGCGCGAGTGGCTCCGGCTTTATTTTGCAGCCGAGGTATTGTTGCGTTGATTAGACCACGCTGCTATTGTTGGGACGCAATTCACTTATGAGGGAATAATGCTTTGCCTACACGAAATATTCATTGCGTGTGTGTTGTATTTTGCGTATCGTCTTGACATATTTTATTCTTAGAAGATGTAGGATATAATCAATGTACGATGGCTTACTACCAATATTTAAGTTTGTGATTCCGATATGGCTTAACGATCGCTCGTGGTTTAACATGTCATCTAAAGAACATGTACTGCGTAAAGTATAACTTATTGGGTATGACTATCAAATACTACCTTACTACGATACAGTTCGCCTTCTAAAACTATAATTAGCCTTTCATTCTAACCTTTCCGTACTTTAATCTAGAATCCCCTCGCGTCACTTCTTTTGTTCTATTTAATTGCAAAACAAAGTCATAAGAAGGGAACGCTCATGTAAAAAAAACATTGGTTCGAAAAATATTGAACAAAAACTCGAAAATCCGAGGGTAGCGTTGAAAGGACGCTAACAATACGCTAATGGCTTATGTTTGCGATGACTGTCCCTCCAGCAATAGGCTCTATTATCAGCATCGAGCCCCTGTGCGCTGAATTGGCTAAATGTTTTGTGCGACTCAAAAGGTTTGAGATGACGGGGAAATTGTTAAGAAAATTGATCACTTCCACTCGAATTACTTAGGTTCGCTATTATGGGACGGTGTATTGCAATTTACAAGGTCTAGTTACGGTGATGCATTTACATAATAATATGCTGTTGCATGGAGTTCATTTTTTTATGTGACAAAATTTTCAAATACTCCACAGAAGCTGATATGTATGTACTCCACAGATGTTGTTTGAATTTCCAAACGTTTTAACTAGAGAAAATCAAACATAAAAATTCAGTGGATAAACGTTTTAGTACTATTATGCCAATTTATTTATTCTTAAACCTGCGTAAAACTTACCTTATATAAATAAAAACATTCCTTCCTAAAAATGCTTAATAATATTTCATACTACAACTTAATATGAATTAAACACCTTATTCATAACTCTACGTCTTCAATCCCCTTAATAATATGTACAACTTATATTTTCATGTTATTTACACGCCATTCTATTTTATTTCCCATTTCATAGTCATTCCTTCATATCACATTTCATAATATATATCTCCACACAAATATCTAGGTAATAATTATTTGTATTCAATTTTTTTTTGATGACTTGTGGTAATGGTTACCTATACGATAGAAACTAAGAAACCCAACCCGGAAGTCACCGCTTAATATAAATATGTAAACTTAAATTAAAATATTGAGTTCTTATCAAAAATTGCCAACGGTAACCGTCTCGAAGGACAAGAATTTTGATAAGAAAATGCGCTCAAATCATCATCATCACGTAATCCGAGTTTTAAGATACTTTAAATATTCGTGCATATAACTCCACAGATATGCCTATACGCTCAAAACATGCTACTCTTTTTCATCGGAGATGAATTAAAGAGCTATGAATGCAACGTATTTCTTCCAAAATCTAATAATCTAATAACACATTATCACATACGATTCCAAGTCAAGACAAAGGCGATTTATCAATAAAAATATAGGCTATGTACACATGTCGCGGTGCGCCGATCAAACATGGACGCGATGGACGGACGACATTAGGCGTAGCTCAGGTGCCATGCTTTATAGCTCACTGATCGTCCTAGCCCTTATCTTATTCAATTATACGATTAATTCGTTTGGTAGAATTTATTACGTTTGGGCGAGCTTGTAATCTCAGTTCTTGTTAGTGTCATTAGGTTTGAGCTTTAAAGAAAAAAGGTCTTTTTAATGGGTCAAATTATTGTGGTAGAAGATTTAACTACTTCCATGATCACTTACATAAATTTGTTGAGTTACGGGTATATGTTTAAAAAGAAATACCTACAGTGTTTAGATCTGCGTTTATATTTGCTCCTTATATAGCTCGAAAATACAATTCAAATGAAATAGATACAGTCACAGAGCACTTTAATTTCGCTTAGTTCTACGTGAGCGAAGTCGAACGTAAAAGTTGGGCAATATTAAATGATGCAAAATATTAAAAGCAATTGTACAGAACATATAAACGCAATGCAAAGGAAATTTTGGCTCTACATCACGCTCCTGCGTAATGTATTGTGTTACGAACCTTGAAATTTTCCGGAAGTCTTCTCATTTGTATGATAATAGTCTTTTTCATCTGAACATTTTGCAATTTTATATTAAACTAGCGGTCCGCCCCGGCTTCGCCCGTGGTACATATGAAAAATAGATGTTGGCCGATTCTCAGACTTACCCGATATGCACAGAAAATTTCATGAGAATCGGTCCACCCGTTTCGGAGGAGTATGCAGACTAACATTGTGACACGAGAATTTTATATATAAGATTTCTTCTCAATACATTATTACTGTTTGTCGTTATTAACAAAACGTACGAAGATTTATTCAGGTGTGTTTCTTTTGGCGGGTTTATTAATTTCGTTTTCGTCTATTCATATTATTCCAGGCCCGCGCGGTATTAAAAAATCAACGATATATATTCCAGAATATTATTACCAGCACGTGATGATTTACTGAAAGCCCTGACATTAATCTTATCCAGACAATCAAATATTAACTATTACGTTGCGATTGAGGCAATACACAATGGACTAACTTAATAGACAATAGCCTTTAACTATGATATACTTGTGTATGTGAGCACACCACGTATACCCGACGCAATAATAGACTGTGTCCATTAATTAGACCAACGTGTTTCATCATAATGGGTATCGGTGACCCGACTACGGCTATGATACGAATACTAAATTTGGACATACATAAATTTATAGATAGTGATTATCACCCAAATTCTATTTATATAACTAACATTTTTAAAATTTGTACTAAGCTTTTGATAACAATGCTGATTTGATTTGTGGTCACTTGTAAACATTCACATTTAAGCGCAATTAACTTGCTCACTCATTACATTTTAATTCGAAAAAGCTTTAATTAAATATCTAATTCAAAAGTTGGTTACGGTTCCTTTGTTAGAGTTGCAATAAAACTTCATATAAGAATCTGCATTTAGCAAGTAGCAACCCGTATTTACATTTGCACAGTTGCACAGTGGAGCTATGAGTTCGCAGAGATGGGAAAAAAACTGTGAAAAGTTGAGAAATTCACTTTGGGAACTTATCGCGCCACATAATACCCTTCGGATATTCATAATCCTGTTATTACTACAGAAAATCCTTTATTATTATCACCATTGGATAATATCAATGACAGCCTTGTAAAAATAGCACAGATTATTGCACGCCTCATTCCTTCGTCTATGAGATGAGGCCATTGACCCTCACATGTAAGCCATTAGTGGGGAGATAGGCTGAATATTGGAGCAACGCCTTACGCTTCGCACAAGAGATAAGGCGAAAGAAAAATACACTTCAGGTTTTATTGAAAACGTATGTTTTTTTTCGTTAAAACAATCGTACAAAAGAGATTTAGGTAAAGGAATGGAATTTTAAGACTATTTTTCTTTTGTTTCAGGTACATGGTGAGGTTTTGCGGTCGCTTGACACATTTGTTTTACCAGAAAATAAGTAAGGTCTCGCTCAGAGCCAGTATATTGTAATGATTTGAAAATAAATTAGTTAAAATTGATGTAGAGCTATGTAAATACTTAATAATTATAATTTCAATATTTCCCAGAATGTTTGTCACAAAACTTTTGGATCGCTCTATAGCAGAAACCTGTAAGACCAGTAATTATGATAAGCTATAACTACGTGTTCCATAAACTGATTTATGTACTTATGTCACTATTTTCAATAGATTTATTATAACACCAAAGGAGAATATTAAGTATTCTCCTTTGGTGTATCCATATCCATATTTATTTCGGTCGTAATTTTCGATAAAACGCGAAATGTACAGACTACAGAAGCGAGCATTATTCGGGTGCGATTAAGGTTAAAATTGAAATTGAGGTTCCTGGTGTTTTATTCTGGCATTTCGTAACAGGGATGCCATTTAAATATTGAGCATAAAATCTCGAATGGATAAACTGCGGTTGTATTTATTCGCTTAAATACATTTCCGCCTTGAGAATTTTGAATTGCCAATGACGTTACCTCGTTCAATTATTTTAATTGCCATAAATTTATTGAGTCACTTTAAGTTTCACATCACTCCATAAAAATACGCGAAAATAAGCCGATCAAGGGAAATCGTTTTCAGAGTCATAAAAGAAAAGAAAACTGTTAGAAATCCTGTTTTTGATGGTCATTAATGTAAGGTGATAAAATATACTTAATTAGATTTTGTTGTCCTTTTTAAACATATTATTGTTAATAAAACTAGATAGCAATACATGTAAATAAAGCCAGAAATCCTTCTATACACGAGAGTAACTTTAGCAGAATATACGTCGGTTTTAATGTCCACCCCATATAAGCCTCTCCGCAATTGTTTTACCTTTAGAATAAACGTTCCCTTATTATAGTCTAGCTAACCACAGGAGCATTGTTTGTGAAATGTCACCATCATATCGTCGTGATGAATTATTATTATCTCTTTGTTATGCTGCGCTCTGCATCATTAGAATTTTCTATTCCTGTTTGCACTAATTTTAGTATAGTGTTATAATAAAATCAACAAATGAAAATATTACTTCGTTTAGCAAATACAAAAGGAAAATATATTTCAAATGTATTTGCTTAACGCAGTGATATTTTAAAACGTATGTTTTATTGTAGCAATAATTTACACAAGAACAGCGCACGTATTCAATACCTGATGTACAAATGTCTTACCATACAATTGTGTGTAACAACAGAAGTAGACATCATTGTTGATAATTGCCAGCATTAAAAATGCGAAGACGAAGAAAATTGTTTGTAATTTCCCTCAACCAACGTAGCCCTATGTACAAACCCTTGCCTTTGTCTCTCCCACGGAACAATATCGTTTGTAATGTTCCCTGCTCTTCGCAAACATAGTATGGTTTTAAATTTGCCTTTAAAATGTTTTGATATTTACAAAGGAAATATAAACGATGTGACTTATTGGAAAAGTTATCCAAGTGAAGCGTGCAATTCAATATTCATACGCTTCTCGTTAAGATGTGAAGTGCACCGTAATGATGCTGCCAAGATATATTGGATCCGCAATAAACTGAATACTTAATTGATGTTCTTATTCGCTAAGTAAACAGGAATATTCGTTAAATAGTCCTGAATTAATCTCTCCTTTAAACATAGGTAGTTCAGGTTTAAACTCATATAAATACAAAACACTACGATGTAAGTATAGTACAGGTTCTTGAATAAAAAACGAAAAGTAATAATGAAAAATTACACTTAGGCAACAACAAATAAAGAAGATAATTTATTTGAAGCAATTAAGTTACTCCTAAGACCGCTTCGTTAAATACGGAAAATATACAGAAAGTACCGTCTTATTAGCTTTATTGTATAAACAAAATAGCGGTTAATCACAAATCGAAGATGCCTTACTCAGACATGTGGGAGAGGAAAACCTTTTAGCGCAACGCCATGCGAGGTTGTATTTTCTCAACGCTATAATCTTGCGGAATCCGACGCTGAGCGAATCACGCTTACAAAAATATCCTTGTTCCAGAAGATACACACAAACCTAAATCGACAACGATATTTGTATCAGCAACTTTATACGTTGCTTGTTTCACGTCTACGCCTGATTTATGACATTCGAAAAGTTTTTTGTTTAAACGATATACGTTCAAGTTGATCCCTTAAGGGGGTAAAAACGGCCGAGTTTTATGAGAGTTGTATTGGGACCGCTATCGGAGTTGAGGCTTTGTCAACTGTCTGTATACTTTTGATGTACCTAGTACCTACTGATAATACCCTGTATTTAGTTGCTGTCGAAAGTTTGACACTCCAGGGAGCTGTCATTCAACTACTACGACTAGAAGTCTATTCGTTACAAGTCAACATTCATAATAAGTCTGAAAATTAGGAAATATTGATATAGGATTTTCTTTGATTTCATTTTAAAGTGATAATATTATAATGTTAGTAAATTGTGTGCAAACAATGTAAAAGTAGAACATTTCATGCAGTAGGTCAATATATTTGGATGATCTCAAAACGACGAAGTTAATTTTAAAATGAAAACTAAAACACATGGTAATTCAGAACAGCAAACAAATTGAAAAGATTCAGTTTGTCACCTATTTCACTGAAAAATACAATCGAGAAATTAATTACCATTTATATAACTATAGCTTTCACTTTGCCGTACTTCACATAATCGCGCGGCAGTCGTACCCCATCAATTTTTTTACATCCGCGATTTCATCCTCTTCAAGCTTTATTTTCCACACAAGGTCATTATTTATATTAATTAGTAGCTGACGTAGTAATATGTGCGCTTATTTGCTCGTGTGCTAGCTTCTAATGGGATTGTCTGATTTGGTTGCAGTTTCATTAAATTAAAAGTTATCTTTACCGTGATTATTGTTACCTATGTTTGTACTTTACATAAACTGGCATCATACAATTAAAATTTGTTATGTTTTTGCTTCTTCTCTAATCTATACCACCTCCTTTATTCATTCAAGTTAGATTGATTTATGCCCACTACTCAGATTTTACTCCCATAGGAGCTACAGGAACTTTTGCAAGCAATAATTTTTGATTCGAAATAATTATCGTGAAAGTCGGTTTCCCTTCATCCATCATACACAGTATTATGTCAACGTAAATCTATTATATTCCCCTTTTAAGTTTAAATAGTCATGATTGATTGAAATGTAATGCCTTACCCGCTCGGGGTGTTAGTAAATTAATCATAAAGCCTTACTTAGATGTGGCCTGCTGGATACAAGTTGAGTAGAACCATTGCGTTAGTTATCATTATTTATTTTACCTAATTGCTATTTATATTTCTCACATTATCTAATGAGAATGGCATTGTTTGATCATTGTTGATAACAGTTATCTCAGAGTGGTGACTTATACTGATTAAAATTTCGTGTTACGTGTTCTTAAAGTTGAAAGCATATTCATGGTATTTTAAAACTGTTTAATAAAAAATGAACAAACTAAATACTCTGTATTATAAATCGAAAGATCGAATGTATTTAAAAAATATTCCTATTTCTGTTCGCATCTTCTCTAACTAATTACTTTACGTAACTTAATAGTTAGCTCGCAATTAAGAAACTCCGAGTTAACAACATTTGTTGAAAGTATCTTAGTTATAAATAACTTTCAATATCTTGCCTTCTTGCAACACCTGCATGCATCCGCTTAATTAATTGTCTCTTCGTCGTACTTAAAACTTCCATTTATGAGAAAATGTTGCAAACGTGTCGTGTTTCTGAAATTTAAATTTTTAATCTTGGTCTGCAGAAGCCAGATGTATTTTCGAAATAGCATTTTTAACTTATTACTTACACTCCTAAATTATGAAAATGCTGGAAGATAGAACTACAAAATTAACTTGAGTAGAGGTGTTTTGTTAGAACAGTTTCGCTAGATCTATTATTATAAGAGTTACGATTACGACACGGCATGGGTATGAAATGTAACTGTTGCCGCAACAAAATCGTGCGGAACGGAGCGTTGGTACTGCGTCATCGCGGCGTCACGTCGCCGCGCCGTGCGATTGGCCGCGGATGACCCTACCACTGTCCTCTACGACTTCGACTTGCCACGCAACCGCCGAGCAGGACACTCCCTCGCTAAAATCAATTCTACCAAACGCACTCTGTAATTTTGATTATTAAACGCTACATAAATTTCTGGACCTTCGACCCCGGATCCTGGATTTTGGAGACGCAATCGGCGAAGAAGTCGCAAAATTACAGTGCAGTTTGGTAAGACGGCCAGCTAATTTATCCAACCCTGTAAAGCTTCGTCTGAGTGATACTGTGCTTTGTAAATTCCAGAGCTTTTGGTGTTGCTTGCCTCCTCACGTGCCTTTACGCAACCGAAGAATCTGCTTCACGTGGCACGTAAGTACTTGTAGCTTTTTACTACTTCAGTCATTATGTCTCTTTCTGAGCAAAAGGAGCTTAAGGATTTGAGAAAAAAAAGGGGTTTAATTAAATGTAGGTTAACTAATTTTAAAAAATACGTTTCTTCGTTTGAAAATGTTGACCTTGATACACATCAAAGGGCAGAACTAAAACTACGTATACCAGGTGCGCAAAGTTTAATGAACGATTTCAACCAAGTACAAAGTAAAATCGAGGATCTTGTCCCGGAGTCAGAAACGGATAGACTCATGGAATCACGCGTGGAGTTTGAAAGGGAATATTATGTTGTCCTGGCGATGCTGGACTGCATGGTAAACCCAGATAATTCCGAGGATAGATCTGTTAATAAATCCATTGACTGTTCCTTAGCGCACGACCATACGACCTGTAACAATTTTAATAACGATTCAGTAAAATTACCGACTATTTCTGTACCTAGCTTTGACGGTTCACATGAACACTGGGTAGAATTTCGCGACACGTTTTCATCCTTAATTCATAATTCGAAAACAATACCACCGGTTCAAAAATTCCATTATTTAAAGGCGAGTTTAAAAGGCGACGCTAAAATCGTTATAGAAAACGTTGAATTTTCATCCGAAAATTATCTGGTTGCATGGGAGCTTTTATTACACCGTTTTAATAACACGCGATTGATAGTGCAAAGTCACATTAAAGCAATATTTTCACTTCAAAACGTCTCAAGAGAATCGGCTATTCAATTACACAATTTAATAGATACAGTTTTAAAAAATTTACGTATTCTTAAAATCGTAGGAGAACCCACGGAATACTGGGACACTTTGATTATTTATATCGTAGTTTCAAAGTTAGATCCTACCACAGAACGCGAGTGGGAACAATTTAAAAATACCTTTTACAAAATAAACAAGGACAAAATTATTAAACTAAACGATTTATTAGAATTTATTAAAGAAAAGGCCGATTTATTAACTACACTATCCGTAAATCACAGTAAACCTAGTATTCAAAATAACTCAAATAAATTTTCTACTTACCAAAATAAAAATTCATCATCCAAAATTCATTGCAACATAGTTTCGGATAACAAACACTCATGTAAATCGCAATCCAATAAGTCGCGCAGCCATTACAAGTCATGTTTGCTATGTAACGAAAAGCATCAGCTGTATTCATGCCAGAAGTTTCTCGACTTATCCCCGCAACAGAGGTTTAAGTTAATTACGGATAAAGACTTATGCATTAATTGTATGCGTCCAGGTCATTTAGTTGGTACTTGTCTTTTTGGTCCGTGTAGAAATTGTGAACAAAAGCACAATAGTTTACTTTGTGATGCAATTAAATTATCACCAATTAAACAAAATACAGTGACGTTAACTACCTACGTACGAGCACCCCTCGCTTACTAATACGCATCCCGTTACATCAGATAATGCACACATGCAACTTCAATATACTAATCACGCACAAACCGTTATGCATACAAAGGATGACAATTCTTCGCAACAGATTGTCATATTGTCTACGGCGATAGTTGAAGTATAATATAATGAATCGGGTGAGTATTATTGCGCACGCGCAGTTCTAGATAGCGGAAGCGAGCGATCCTTTATTACGCAATCGTTAGCAAATAAATTAAATTTAAGAATATTACAGTCCACTCAACATATTCACGGTGTAGGTAATTCTATTAAGTATTACGCAATGTTCGCAATCTTGTAACATTGAAATTAAATCGCGCGACGGGAGCTTCACTGCCCGTTTTCAATGTTTGATTTTGCCCCAAATCACATCAAAATTGCCTACAACTACATTTAATTTCAATCAATTTAATATTCCTCACAATTTATTGTTAGCTGATCCCAATTTTTACGAAAGTCAACCTATTGATTTACTGATCGGTGCTGATTTATTTTGGGAATTAATAACCGAAGGAAAAATGCGCCTTAAAAGTGGTCCTTTCCTTCAAAACACCAAACTAGGTTGGATAGTGTCAGGTGCAATTAAATCTTTTCCGTATAGTAGTAATAAAAATTTAACACATATTAATTGTAATTATTCGACTTTATCCACGGAAGATGATTCACTCGATAAGTTAGTTAGGAATTTCTGGGAAGTAGAAGAACTATCCGCGCCTAGCAATAAATTACAGCAATTATCTAGCGAAGATATTGCTTGTGAGGAACATTTTATTCGCACAACACGTCGACTTTCCGATGGTCCTTTCTGTGTTTCAATTCCGTTGAAACAATCACCTGAGTTATTAGGTAATACACGCGCACAAGCTGAACGTCGTTTTTACGCGTTAGAGAAACGTCTTCAGCAAAATATTAATTATAAAAAGATGTATTCTGATTTTATACAGGAATACGTATGGGAATCCGCACTATTTCCTACCGCATCATGGTGTGTTTAGGGAGCACGCCACCACAACTAAATTACGCGTAGTTTTTGATGCGAGTATGAAGTCTAGTTCCGGCGTATCATTAAACGACATACAAATGATTGGACCTGCTATTCAAGGTGACTTAATTTCTATTTTATTACGTTTTCGCGAGAATAGGTATGTTGCATGCGCTGACATTGAAAAATTTTACAGGCAATTGAATATTGCTGAAGATCAGCGTGACCTGCAGCTGATCTTGTGGCGGGATGATCCCTCAGAGCCGCTGAGGGTGTACCGACTCAACACCGTGACGTACGGAACGGCATCCGCACCGTATCTCAGTTGTAGGTGTTTAAAGGAATTAGCCAAACACTCGAATATTCCGTATGTAGCCGATACTATTAATAATTGTTTTTACGTTGACGATCTCATAGTTTCATCGAATTCTATATCCGAATTAGAAAATATTTGTAAAGAAACTAGTAGTCTTTTAGATTCAGCATGTATTAAATTACGAAAATGGATTTTTAGTCATAATTTAAATTTAATTACGCCTAGCGTTAATGAATCGCAAACACACGATCTATGTTTACTTAATAAAACTTGTAACAATAAAACTTTAGGTATCGGATGGAATAGTCTCGATGATTATATTTATTATTTCACGCAAATTGTACAAAGGAGTGAAGTAGTGACAAAACGTATTATTTTATCGTGTCAAATATCAAATATACGATCCGCTAGGATTATTAAGTCCGGTTATTACTATCGCAAAGCATTTATTACAAAGATGTTGGTTGTTAAAATTGACGTGGGATGAATCGGTTCCTAACGAAATTTCGCAAATATGGGATAAATTTATAAATGGATTATCTTTTCTTAGTAGTTTACGAATACCGCGTCACGTTATGTGCATTGATCCAGTGCGAACCGAACTACATATATTTACCGATGCTTCACAGGTCGCGTACGGAGCTTGCGCATACGCTCGTACGATCAATGCAACAGCTGATGTCACAGTGCGCTTGATATGTTCGAAGGGTAAGATCGCGCCGACTAAACCTACAACTATACCTAGATTAGAGTTGTGTGGTGCGTGCGTGCGGTGCACGATTATATTATAAGCTTATTGGATCACTGCGTTCAAACTTTGATAAAATAGTATTTTGGACAGATTCAACTATCGTGTTAGGTTGGTTAGGTATGCTTACTAATTTATTAAAACCTTATGTTCAAAATAGGACGGCAGAGATTCACGAGCTGACCAAGGAACGTCCATGGCGTCACGTCGCAGGCAAGGATAATCCAGCCGATTTAGTCTCACGCGGGCAAGGTCTAGAAGCGCTTAGCTCCTCATCTTTATGGTGGGAGGGTCCGTTATTTTTACATAATGTACATTTTGAATTGCCCGACTTAAAACATTCCAAATTAATTAATTCAGATTTACCGGAAATTAAATCTACAAATATTTGTTGTCACGTAATAATTTAAACGATAATTTAATTATTTTTTCTCGATTTTCACAATATAATAGACTTAAACGCGCAGCTGCTTATGTATTACGTTTTATTAATAACGCGCGAAATAAAACTAATAAGTGGACAGGTTTGTTATCAGTCGAGGAATTAAATCGTGCTGAATTAACGTTAGCAAAGTTGAGTCAACAGGAATCGTTTCCTGATATTTATTATGCGCTTAAAAATAATAAAAATATAACGAATATATCAGGCTATAATCAAATTTCCAAATTAAATGTATTCTTTGACGCAAATAATAATTTAATTCGTGTAGGTGGGCGTATTCAAAATTCGCCAAATTTTAGTTTTAATAAGAAATTTCCTATTTTAATCGCAGCTAATCATCATTTTTCACTTTTGCTTTTTCGGTTCGAGCATGAACGTTTACTCCACGCCGGGCCACAGCTTCTACTGTTTACGCTCAGAGAGATGTGGTGGCCGGTCGGCGGCAGAAGCCTCGCTAGGAAGGTGGTACATTCGTGCATGCGCTGCGCACGACTGCAACCGACTACGGTCGCGCCTATTATGGGGAATCTACCGCAGGAGCGTCTGGACCCAGGTTATCCGTTTATACGTTGTGGTGTCGACTACGCTGGCCCAGTGTTCACGTTGAATCGTAAAGGCAGAGGTGCTAAGTTACAAAAATCGTACATATGCTTATTTATATGTTTTGTTACACGCGCGGTTCACTTGGAACTTGTTAGCGATCTATCGTCGGAATCATATCTTTAGCTTTGAAACGTTTTATATCGCGGCGAGGTAAACCCGTGACTATCTTTTCTGACAATGGGAAGAATTTTGTCGGTCTCATGAATGAGTTTAAAAAATTTTTAGCTAGCTGTTCTGATGAAATTAAAGCATATGCAACTTCGCAAAATATTAATTTTAAAATGATACCTTTTTACGCTAGTCATTTCGGGGGATTGTGGGAAGCTGGAGTAAAAAGCTGCAAGCACCATCTCAAACGTGTAGTAGGTAACGCACATCTAACGTTCGAGGAGTTTAGCACAGTATTGACCCAGGTTGAAGCTGTCTTGAACTCCCGTCCTTTGACCCATCTTTCCACAGATCCCAATGATTTCCTTCCACTTAGCCCTGCACATTTCCTGGTTGGTCGTCCGCTGACTGCACCTGTAACGGCTGAGCATCTATACGACGTGCCTGAGCTTCGCCTCCCGAGGTTCCAGAGGGTGGAACAAATACGCCAGCACTTTTGGAATCGTTGGTCCAAAGAGTATGTCTCCGAGATGCAAACGCGAACCAGATGGCACCAGCACAAGGGGGATCTCAAGGAGAACACGCTCGTTCTCATTAAGGACGACCGATTGCCGCCGTTGAAGTGGAGCTTGGGGCGCATCCACGCGACATATCCGGGGAAGGATGGAGTAGCACGAGTGGCCGACATTCGTACTGCAGACGGCATCGTGCGTCGGGCGTTCACTAAAATTTGTCCGCTTCCTTCACCAGATAGCTGATTCTTCGCTTCGTGGTCGACAGTTCGTTTGAACCAGCACGTTCCAAGGCCGGGAGCATGTTGCCGCAACAAAATCGTGCGGAACGGAGCGTTGGTACTGCGTCATCGCGGCGTCACGTCGCCGCGCCGTGCGATTGGCCGCGGATGACCCTACCACTGTCCTCTACGACTTCGACTTGCCACGCAACCGCCGAGCAGGACACTCCCTCGCTAAAATCAATTCTACCAAACGCACTCTGTAATTTTGATTATTAAACGCTACATAAATTTCATTTAAATTTCATTATTAAACGCTACAAAGAAGAGAAAAGGGTGAAATGTTGATACATTTATGATCAAAAATATTTCGAGTTGAAAGACAAATACGGTGTATTTTTCAAATTCCGGCTTGAGCGTTGTTAAATCGGACATACTGAGCTTATCCGGTATTATTCGAAACTCACAACGATAAATTTCGTACAATGATTACTAGTCTACAATATGACTCGTGTTTTCGTCTCGCTATAACTCACGCCTGTCACTGTTTTATTTTTTTGTTCATGAAATAGGACTGTATTGTTAAAAATATCCTAGGATATAGTGGGCACTGGGCACCGAATTTTTTGCCGTATTTTGCCAGCCATCGTTTCGCATAGCTAGATGAAGTAGGTCAACAGTGCATATAAAAGCAGTTTCATTTTATGAGTCGTTTAGTAATATTTCAAATGATTGTATTCCAAATTCGGATGCTAAAAAAATATTTTAAGCTCCAAATGTACTCATAATATTTTAAATATTAATGTTCGGCAAAAAGTGTTCGAATAAAACGTTTAAAATAAAATTAATATGTAGCTATAATTCATGAAAAGCGTTCATTTAATCACAAAGTACTCCCTCCGGTATAGAAATGAATAGCCAGGCGTTCATGAATAGCTTAGAAACTAAACGCCCGAGGAAAAATTAATCTAGTGTCCCGTGCCAACAAATATTGTTGTTTGGTTGCCGGCTCCGCAGGCTATAAGTAATCTCGGCACGTTATGCACTGAGTTGGGTAGTTTATTGGAAAAGCGGATAATGGTTTCGTATGGCGCCTGTTTAATCATTTACAAATGTTTGCTTGACAACTTCATTCACAGTTGAACGGGACCTTAAAATTATATATACCTGTGAATATAAAACATAACAAAGAAAAGTAATGCTAAAAGTTGTCTATCAAATAGGTACTACAGTTAAGAGAATCGAAGCGAACTCTTCAAGCGAGTCTTCGCCATTAAAATTCATTCAGTCGTCCTGGAGCCGTGCACTTACTCTGTATTACTAAAGCTCAGTATTAAAATAGTTTCTCAAACGCCTTTTCGTTTCACTCAAAGAATTTCATTGAAATTAATTACAAACTTTTAACATTTCACGGCAATATACGGTTCGATTTGAAGCATCTGCTAATTTAAGAATTCCTTTCCCGATGTAATTCCAGTAAGTTTCGTTCGTTTAATATCCTCTCCAGTCGTGTATTTTATCTTAATTAATATATTTAATAAATTCGTTAAGGTTACGGTACGGCGGCTGTCTCCATTCGGAGGACGTCTTGGTATAAATTTATATCGTCAAGACGTGCGTGGATTTTGTACGTGGTTGTATTTTCTTAACGATGTTATGAATTTTAACGTTTCTGATATTCAAATGTGTGATTGGGTAATATATAGAATAACGATCGTAATTTAATATACCTGTCATAATTTATGTATTATTATTACTCTATTGGCGTGTGATAAATCTTAAATATTGTGCTCCATTAAAATCCAAGACCCCGTAAAATATCTGTGAGCGTAGCATTGAAACGATTTGGCACTGCTAATGAGAGCTCCGGAAATTGGGCCAGGCGTCTACTAAAGGAAGGGGAAGTGTTATCTTTGACTAATCTTCAATATACATAAACATAGACTGTCTCGGCTTTAACTTCCGTTCTTGGTTATTGCAATTAACACTTATGACTACTTCGGGTTTTTATCTTTATCGCCGTAATAAAAATAATTGTTTTAATGGGTCTTGAACATCAATTTATGCATCAAAAACGTCATATAAAAATTGATAATTAATTTAGCAGATACTCCTTATTCTTGGAAAAACAGGCAGCTCATCTGTGAATCTGCGATCTATAACTTATTAAGATTCGTATCTTTCTAATACATTTTTTTCTTCTATACTTTCGCACAATCGAAACTAATACAATTTCTAAGTGGTTCAATAGCAAATAAACTATCATTATCAGAATACTATTCTACAAGATACTGCAATCCAACTCAATAATTTAGTGGAATCTTAGCGTGCGCCCAAGTTGACAGTAGTTATGATGAACGCCGCTTTATCTAGCTCCGGCTTTGTCTCCTTTATAGGTCTCCGTTTAGTTTTAATTAAGCCGAGGCTGTTCATTCTGATTGTGCTAAACCTGGTAATCTTGTGGAAAAATATTTGTTTTCACCGGTGTTGTTAATTGCATTTCGTGAAATGTTTTTAGTTTTTTTTTTAAAGTTACCAGGTTTGTTTTAACACTTTTGCTTATTCTTATATATTTTATGTGCCTAAAACTACAATATATGGCAGATAGGTATTGCATTTACTAAAATACATAAATGCTGAATTAAATAAACTGAAAATTGCTGCATAAAACTTTATTTTATCAAGACAAATGTAACTTTAATGTCTTCTTTTAAAAGTAAGTACTAAGGAAACAGCGCACTATGATTTTATTTACTCACTGAAAGTGGGTCTTTGCTTGATTATGAGTCTACATATTTTACAGTACCCGGGAGACACCGATCGATGGAAATATAGTCTCTTCGTCCCTAGATAAATTCTATTTTCCCACTGAACTTTATCAATAATGACGGTTCTGATATAATGGAAAAGAGAAATGGAATAAAACCGTCTGCTTAAAATCGAAATAGGGTCGTGCCGTACTCTGAAAATATGAAACCAATAGCAAGTAGGTATCTACTGAAACCATTACAGTTATTAACAAAGTAATTTACGATCGACGTGGAAATTAACGTTTAACTAAGGCGCCGCAGGAAGCAAGATATAACTAAAATAAATATTTGGCTCCAATCCGGGTGGCGGTTTTAGTACGAGATCCGGCTGCAGGATCAGTGCGTTCATCGGTTTTTTGCTGAAAACCGAATTTTTATGTATATTTATAATTAGGAGAATATATATCGACTAGGTTGCCAGTCAAAATTTGGCCGCAAGCATGTTTAATTAAAATTTTTCTAATAGATTTTTGGGAAAAAAATTCGTTCACTTGTTTTTTGAATAAAATGTAGTCTACATCACGACAAATGATATAAAAATTCTAAAAAATCACGGTTGCCGCTTTTCACCTGGCCGCAACATCTTGGCAGCCTGGTGCAAACAGGTATGATTTCGATTTATTTTTACGTTCATAACGCACATTTATGAATCATATATCAAATTAAAGCTAATTTTTTTCTATTTATTATAATATATGGTTGCCTAATTAAATCCGGCCGCAAATAAGGGTTGCTGGCTTATAAAAATTATAAATATAGGATTAGTGCATTCATCGGTTTTTTGCTGAAAACCAAATTTTTATGTAACTATATGTATTTATAATTAGGAGAATATAATATATCGACTAGGTTGCCAGTCAAAATTTGGCCGCAAGCATGTTTACACTCAACCTTAAATATTCAACATCTTTAACAGCCGGCAACCCTTATTTGCGGCCGGATTTAATTAGGCAACCATATATGATAATAAATAGAAAAAAAATAGCTTTAATTTGATATATGATTCATAAATGTGCGTTATGAACGTAAAAATGAATCGAAATTATACCTGTTTGCACCAGGCTGCCAAGATGTTGCGGTCAGGTGAAAAGCGGCAACCGTGATTTTTTTGAATTTTTATATCATTTGACGTGATGTAGACTACATTTTATTCAAAAAACAAGTGAACGATTTTTTTTCCCAAAAACCGATTAGAAAAATTTTAATTAAACATGCTTGCGGCCAAATTTTGACTGGCAACCTAGTCGATATATATTCTCCTAATTATAAATATACATAAAAATTCGGTTTTTAGCAAAAACCGATGAACGCACTAATCCTATATTTATAATTTTTAAAAGCCAGCAACCCTTATTTGCGGCGGAATTTAATTAGGCAACCATATATGATAATAAATAGAAAAAAATTAGCTTTAATTTGATATATGATTCATGAATGTGCGTTATGAACGTAAAAATAAATTGGAAATCATACCTGTTTGCACCAGGCTGCCAAGATGTTGCGGCCAGGTGAAAAGTGGCAACCGTGATTTTTTAGAATTTTTATATCATTTGACGTGATGTAGACTACATTTTATTCAAAAAACAAGTGAACGAATTTTTTTCCCAAAAATCGATTAGAAAAATTTTAATTTAACATGCTTGCGGCCAAATTTTGACTGGCAACCTAGTCGATATATATTTTCCTAATTATAAATATACATAAAAATTCGGTTTTCAGCAAAAAACCGATGAGCGCACTGATCCTGCGGTGGGATCTTAGACTATTTGGTAGAGACATTCCCGCCCTTTGAACAACTTCTTGTTTACGTTTGCTCATTATATAAATATAAATGGGAATTTGTCTTTCGCCAAGGATACTTTGAAATTGCCTGAATATTTTCGCAGATTTGAAATAATTTTAGTTGTTTTGAATATCTGTTGCTACAATCCTTTTATGGAAAATGGAATGCACAATGTATCGCAGATGTATATGTGTGTGTGACCTAAAAATGGAAGAATTAACGCTTCTAACTCCCAAATATTATTGTGTGAAGAATTATATATATATATTTAAACACTTTTGGACTCTGCTTCACGTATAAGAGTATATAGAGTAGCATCTATCACACTTTCCACAGCATTCTAGAACTTTATACACTTCGAATGCACGCGGGCACCATCCATCGACGAACTTCAAGGACCCAATATTTATTCGTTATACGTAAAGTGCATTCTTATAATCCGTAAGACACGTGAGATATTATATCCGATCTGTATTCATGGAGTGTACGCATAATTAACCGGCCGTCGGCGACTATGTTTGATTGCATATTAGCATCCCAACTTGATGCCAAGTCACGGATAACACAATGCGACTATTATGCATCGATTCAATTAAATAACACTTGTGTTATAACTACGATGCCTAATGTAATTGCCATGTCTAGATCTTGTGCGCTGAGTACATGAGGAATTACATTTACGGAGATAAGGTGTAAATGTGTATGCCTTTTGTTTTTATTGCCAGCTATTTTCTGCAGCGCTGTACATGCAATAAAATCTATACTAATATTATAAAGGGGAAAGGTTTGTAATTAAGTATGTATGTATGGTTTTCACGCATAAACTACTGGACCGATTTTGATGAAATTTGGCACAGATAATCTTTAGACCCTGAGAAAGAACATAGGCTACCTTTTATTGCGAAATATGTACCATGGGCGAATCCGGGGCGGACAGCTAGTATAATATAATTTAAATTATAAATGTTATTTGGTATAAATTTGTAACTAATTATGAACATGTTATTAGTGATTCTATGTAGGTATTCGAATTCAATGACATATTTGTTAAATATCCAAAAACGAATTTAGAAAATTTAATAATCAAATGAATACTAAGAATGATATGAATTTAAATTACATATTATTCGAATTCTTCGAATGTTATTTGGGCTTGTTTATGGATTATTCATTATAATATAATATTCTGTTTTGATAAGAGCTTATTGTTATATAATTAAATTTAGCAATAAATTTTCTTCTAAATACACGTTTAACCATCCCTCCTATCCGTCAACCCCATAGAAATCTAAATAACAAGGCACTAGAAGTCGTAAGCGCGCGTGACATTGTCGCCGCTCAGGTGGTTACCATGCCACAAGTCTGTTCGTCGCTTGTTCAGTTGTTCCTGACACGTGCGTGAGTAAACATGGTGTGTTGCAGCATTTCCCAGTGCGGAAATTCTTCCATAAATTGTAATTATACTAATGAAGGAATAACATTTCACCGGCAAATATTTTTGTATATAAAATTGCCGTTTTTCCTTAAAATTAAACAATATTTACAAGTAATACGAATGACACAGTCAACCGTTCCTCTCATCACGTTTAGCTATACATTGCCTTTTACTATTGTCAACATCTGACAGGTCGGTTGTTATAACTGCCAGATGTTATCAAATGACAATTACAAGAAGCAATGTACTGCATTGTTAACGATAAAGAGTAAATAGTCGCAAGCTAGTGATGTGATGTGTTAAAACATTTTGCGTAATACGATGCTAAAATATAATTTATAATTATGTATGTAGTAGTTAACTAGGTTTTTATTTATATCAATATAAGTCTTATGCATATGATGGTATGGTCATACTGATGGTATAATTGGATTATATTTTAATTTGAATTTTATTTTATTTTTATGACTGATATATGTATAACTTTTTTAACTAAGTACATCGATACAATCATTTTCGGACAATTTAACTGTCGATACAGAATCACATTAATTAAATATACAATAATGCCATAATGTAAAGGATATTCTTCGTTTAGGTTGACAAAACTATTTTATATTAAATATATTCTTTGTAGATTTCCACAATGTCCTGACATTAAGGACAAATGGATATGCGCGACTGGGAAAAAAAATTTGTTAATTTAATCGGTGTACATACATAAAAAAAAATACAAAAAAAACATACCAGCCGAATTGATAACCTCCTCCTTTTTTTTGAAGTCGGTTAATAAGTTTTAAATCTCTTTATAAACTACTTTCGTTGTACTCTTGTTCTATCTCTTCACGCCGTACTCCAGCAACACTCTCTCTTACTCTCACTTTCTAATTGATTTTTTTTTTGTTGTATGTGTATTCGGGACATACTACTAATAATGTAAATACGAAAGTTTGTGAGTTTGTGTTGTCTTTCCTCTGTTATAGTGTAAAAGGGCTCGCAGTACATTTCAGATCTTTAAATTTATACTTTCAGCAGGAAATGCTATCATGTGGATCGATTTTTGTTATGGCACAATTGTTATAACTCTTATAGTTTTGGTGGTCTGGCGCGGTTCTGCATCAGTTTTTGCAGAGATTTTCAAATTTATAATCTCAGTTTCTAAACCCCCTCCATTTTTTTAAATATATAATGTACAGACACTGTTTTACTATTTGTATATATATAGATAAATAAATATTTAAGTAAATAACATATTTTTATTTCTTATACCTATATCTACAGTCTGCCGTGGGCTCACGAGATGAGCCTACCACTGTATTAAAATCAACAACTATATATTTCTTATTTGTTAACTATCACTTAACTATCGATAACAAGGCTGATGATGTCTTACATCACTAAAGCGTTGAATGAACATTAATAAAATTTCAACCTTAT
Organism: Colias behrii; assembly: GCA_029959065.1. Classification (NCBI taxonomy): domain Eukaryota; kingdom Metazoa; phylum Arthropoda; class Insecta; order Lepidoptera; family Pieridae; genus Colias; species Colias behrii. The sequence continues at coordinate 4,413,598 of JARWMC010000006.1, read as the reverse complement.
TTCTATGCGTTGAGGTTCAAAGTTATATCTATCAAAAATTAACGCCCTCTGTTGTCGAGTAGCCGAATTTTTTCGTATTTGAAGTTTCTAAGCAAAAGGAAACAAAACATCTCACGTACCTAGGGATGTTATACTAAAATAAACCGTAAAGTTGTGCGTTAGGGTACATATTAAAATGCGGAGTTTATTAATTAAGTTAATTTTCATTAAAATGAAGCTGTCCAATAAAAGGCATAGTTTACTTGTGTGAACTGTCTAGTTATCGGTTTAAATGTGTGGGTTTTGGCGACAGTGGTTTTCATACTAATTATGACATTATAACACTTCTATTGCCTTGTTATTTAGATTTCTATGGTCAACCCTATCTAAAACTATTTTAAGGATTCTAAGCCTCTAAACCCAAATTCAAGTTTCTAAACCTACCTGCCCCTTTAGCCAAACGTCAAAACGTAATGGAATAGAATCCGCTAGCGATACTAATTGTCATAAGCGTACGATATTTCGCTAAGGATTTGTTCACCTTACCAACGACGAAGACGACCACAAACAAAATTTTCATCCAGTCGCAATTTAACAAAATTGTGAAAAACACACTTAAAAATAAAATATTAAAATTTCCTGTCATTCTGGTGATCGGAATTTTTTTTTTTTTTGAGAATAATGAATGAAAACATAGATTTTTCGTAGAAACGGTGGCTCCTAGAAAAAAATTTATTGGAAGTTTTTTATAGATAATTTTATGATCTACAATTTTGGTCCCAGGTAATTATACGATTAACTTACAGTACTCAAAAATTAATAATGCGCATGCAGAATTTCGTAAATTATCGTATTTCCAGAAACACCCGAATCACCCCGAATCATTGAATCGTAAGTGCCCTAAACAATGCACTTGCATCTTGCACCTTGTTCGAAAGAAATAGGAGTCAATTCAGAGTCATACACAATCGAAAACAATTCGGGCGATAGGTGACGGTAGCCTGTCAGTCAAAAAATTCAAAAATCCGTCAGTCGTCTTTGGATATTGGTGGTGACCGCACGTATTATCTCTGTATGGAATTATATAGAGCTGCTGTTACATACCCTTCTTAGTTTTGTTTCAAAGTTGAATTTTCCGATAAAATGATTATTTACACAGGTAGCAGAAAGCAGTGGGGAAAGTGAAAGCTAATAAGAGCATAATGAAATTTCTGATCATTCTACGATATCAGAAATAGAGATAATCCCTGATTCTGTAAATCCTTTGGACTGAGATTTTAATGATTAGATTTCTACAATTTAAATGTAAAGCAGTGTTTGAAAATATTTTTTTTAAATATAAACATTTGTCTTATTTTAACCTTCCATACATCCATCATTATGCCATCAGTACAGCATCTAAGTATAGAATTTTCCAAGTAAATCAATACAACAAATATATATTCGCAATCGTGTGGCTTATCCTCGCTATTAACTTACTGAAATTTAAAAAATTTAACTTATTGAAACAAATTTCGTTACATATCTCTTTTACCATAAAATCACAATAAAACTCATAATTCTAATAAACTATGTATGAAGAAAATACATTTAACCACTCTATATACATATCGTCTTCGGAGGCTCGGGGAATATGACAGTTGCCGAACAGTGACGAATTTTTATATGCGCATTATCAGTTTGGAAGTACTGTACCGTCTCGGCGAAAATCGCAAAAAACCTATTTTTTTATTAATTGACCTCGAAATTTTTTTCTTGTCGAGTATGTCAGGAAATTTTAATATTTTATTTTGAACGAATTTTGTCTGGATGGGAATTTTGGTCGTTGTCGTCGTCGTCGTTGGTAGTGTGACCGAACCATTACTAAAATGTCATGAGCATTATGTCAATAATTAGCGATATAGTCCATTGAAATGTTACATTTTTTAGGCCTAACCTTGCATTTTTAAGAGGACGCAATTTTATTTTTTTTATGTGTAGGGGGGGTCAGTGTGAAGCTATCACCAAGTTTGTGGGGTCGCCACCCTTGTCCCACGGCCGCCATCTTGAAAATAGCGGTTGAAATGGTTTTTACGATATATCTCTTAAACTATTTATCTGATAAAAAAAATTGTTAACATTATTTGTTGCAAATTAAATTCTCTACAACTTTGGTCCAGTAACTTTTTGACGTAGAACTATAAATAAAAAAGTTATAAGCGAAAATGTTCAGAAATTAGAGCTATTTATATTTTTCAATAAAACTTTTTTTTATCATTTTACAAAGAAATAATATCAGACCATTTTTGTAGATTGTTTTTCGAGGAACAACTATTATATACAACATTTTTTCATTACGTCAATAGCTAAGGTTTTACAGCGCTCCGAAGTGAGTACTATTTTTCAGTACTAACTATACATAATATATTGGCTATTGGCTCTTTTACCAGACTCCAGAACAATTCAAGCACACTGCAGAACATTTCAGCCCTGCTTTTCGACGGAAAAAAAACGCGCTTTCAGACTACCTCCTGGATGGTGGGGAAAAGAGCCATAATAATTAAATATTAATAATATTGCAAAATTAATTATTAAAAATATTATAATAACAAAAAAAAAACAATTACTGATGACAAATTATTATTAGTACAAACATAATATATGTAAGTGTATAGTTAAGAGTACTGAAAAATAGTACTCACTTCGGAGCGCTGTAAGCTATTTACTTAGTGAAAATATGTTGTGTTATGTTTGGTAAACTAACAATAATTGTAACGTAGTTTCACGACTTGAGCTAACGTACGAGTGGCTCAGTGGAACTAACGTGGAGCGTAGATCCGCGGGTCGTAAGTTCAAATCCACACGAATCTCAATGCATTTTTTATAATTATTAATATTTTTAAGAAACGTCTAGAAATCCTTATACGATGTCATTGAAAGGACAGTGGTCGTTGAGCAGTGGATCTCGGCACACCGTTTGTCGGTTTAATTTGTTTGAAATAATATCATTATATAAGTGTGATTACATATTCTAAGTTTGTGCTATTATTTTCGTGCGAGAAGGGGTAAGTTATAATTTTAGAACTATAATGTTAAGATAATTAAAACTCAAAAGTAAATAAAAAATGGTTGCCTGTAAAGTCGGTTTTACGGGCGAAGATTTTACGTGACAACGTCTTTTTCTCGGTAGAATATTTATGTGCTGCGCGCGCGGCAGACCGCGGGCCTCTCTCTCGTTCGGTGACTCATCGTAACGTTACCGAGCGTTACACTTTTTCATAAGTGACTCCCAGTCGCAACCTAATTTAAGACGTTGTCACGTCAAAACTAAGATTATGTCTTGTTTGTAGCCTGTATGAAACGCCTTCAATATCGCGATCAAAATTGTACGCGTTCGATATCCATGCGAATGATTTTTACTACCTGGAGCTAACTAAAAGGCAGGGATTGGAAGGATCCCGTTCAATAAATAAAATCCTCCTGGCGCCCTCATTAATTTGCTAAGATTACTTAGATATAAGTCTTGTTAAAATTAGTTACGTTAGTTACTACCTACTAATTATTATTCTCTGGTTAAGTCTTACTGTTTTTTTTTTTATAATAAGTATATGTACCTAGTTCTTACTTTTAGTTAAGATTTCTATTGATTGTGTACGTCAATGGAATAAAACGTTTCCTTCATAATAGCTTAGTTGTTTTGTTTCATATCATCGTGTGCTTAAGAAAAATAACCCATAACAAAATGGCGCCCAACGCTAAAACTTTTATTATTATATTTTATACTCTTAGTATTCTAATTTAACAAAACTATGCTTGTTATTTTTAATTAGCTAGCGGGTTAATCTCAATAATAGATACTTGATTAATTCGTTTAGTTTTAATTTAGTATTTTAAAATAGTTTAAATACATTATTTTTATGAATACATGTAAGTTGCTTAATACTTGTCAAAATAAGATTTCATTTATTACTATTGTGGATTTGGTGTAATATGTATATTATATGGAATGATTGTTTATAAGAAATTTGTTGATCGAATATAAGATTTAGTGTTACCTACATGGATAGTGATCTTTTTATACACACTTATATGTAAATAAATTGAGGATACAACTTATTCTTTCTTGCACGGTTTTTATAAGCGCATTAGATTTTATAGTATACCTACCTTTTAATTATGGATCCACAGTATTTGTTAAAGGATGAGGTGGAGTTTGAACTCGCGTGCCGTGGATACGTGCATCCAGGGGGCTTAGCCTCAGCATTAAAACTTGTTTTAAAAAAAATGTTACATGTTGAAAATTTAAAACTGGTTTCTTATGAATTAAAAGCACCCAGCCAATGTAGTGAAAATCCTAGTAATGAATTAGATATATGCTCAGATAAATTAGATTGCATTTTACGTTATGTGTCCGAATTAAAAGAAAAACCCGATAAGCAGCTTTATAAACGTTTAGTCTCTCGTTTAATTCATGTGATGAATAGGTTAAAATTCATTGAAGCAGCTGAAACATTAGATAAGGAGAAGCACAAAGCTTTGTCGGATAAGGCTGTTATATTACTTAATGATTTAGAGGCTAAGGATGATATGGAGGATGATGATAAAATTACTAAGGAAATGAAAGAAATTCTACAAAAATCATTGGGTGAAGATAGTCAAAAGATACTTAATGAATTGGATGTTGACGTCATTGGGCCGTCGACATCTAAAGTCCCCTGCGAAACGTATTTAGACAAAGAATGCACTTCGAAAGTAGACTTAGAACAAAAGAGAGTTAGCTTTGCTCATGATGATGTAGGCATTCAATATTTTCATGATAAATTACCGGCGAACGTTTTTAATTCGACGTCAGTAAATGATGCTCAAGTGACCCAAATATTAAGACACAAGTTGGTGCCTATTAGCCAATGGGGTGTTCAGTTCTCGGGCGACACTAGTGTTAGTGTTAACGCTTTTATTGAGCGAGTGAATGAATTGAAATATGCTAGAAATGCAACGGATGAAGATCTTTGGAGACACGCTATTGATTTTTTTAAGGGAGATGCTTTAATTTGGTTTCGCGCTAATAGAGAATATATAGAAAACTGGAATGAACTAGTCATCTTATTAAAACGTAATTTTCAGTCGCCGTACTATCAAGAAGAATTGCTGGCTGAAGCGAAATCTAGAACGCAGGGTTCTAATGAATCTGTAGTTATTTACGTATCCGTCATGCAAAATTTATTTAATAGACTTCCAAACAAAATTTCGGAAATGGAGAAAATAATGATAATTATAAAAAATCTTCAACCGTACTATCAAAGAGCCGTATGTAGGGACGTATTTTCTTCTATTTCCGATTTGATTAATGTTTTGAGAATTTTGGAAAGAACCAAAATTAATTGTGATAACTTCAAAGAACCTAAATCTTCTTATAAATCTATGGAACCGGATTTAGCCTATAAGTCTAGTATTGAAAATAATCACGAGATACATGAAGTAAAAGCTTTAGTTCCAAAGACATATAGTAATAAACCCAGATGTTGGAATTGTCGTGAATCTGGACATTTATTTCGATCTTGTGCAGCGCCCAAGCAACGACTTTTTTGTTATAGATGTGGTCGATTTGGCATTACATCTAAAGAATGTAATTGTATGGGAAACGAGAAAGGGGAAGGGCAAGACACTGCCAACTAACCTTTCCCCTTGATCGAAACAGTATTGAGTGGCAGAACTGGTTAAATTACGTTCGGCTATTCATGTCACAAGAAGTAATTTCGCCTCTGACCTTTCGGAAGGAGTGTGATAATAGGTCATACGTTTGTATTAACATCCTTGGTAAAAGATTCAGTGGCTTATTGGACTCGGGAGCTACTAGATCCGTGGGTAATTTAAGGTTTATAGAATATTTAAAGGTTGTAAACTTAAAGACGCAGAAACGAGAACCCGTTTACATTTTTACTGCAGATGGAACTAATCACACTCTTTCTGAAATTGTTGATGTACCCATTAAATTTAATAATAAATTTCACGTCATGTCGATATTGGTAATGCCTAATCTGTCTCAAGACCTGATTTTGGGCAAGGACTTCTTTGAATTATTTGATATAGGGTTTACATTTAAAGGTTATGATATAAAAGAGGGTTTACATATTAATACGGTATCAGATGAAGAACCAGCAATTATAAGTGAAGAAAATTTAAATGAAAATCAGAAAAAGTCTTTATATGAGGTTATTAATTATATTAAGGAAGAAATTGGGTCAGGATTAGGTAGAACAACAATTCTGAAGCATACAATAGATACCGGTGATAGTAAACCGATATACCAAAAGCAATACAATTTTTCTCCAGTTATTAAGAAAATTATTGAACGTGAACTAGATGAAATGTTAGCCAAGGATGTAGTAGAGCCATCTTACAGTCCTTGGTGTTCTCCAATAGTACTAGTTAAAAAACCAAATGGCTCCAATAGACTTTGTTTAGATAGTAGGCAGTTGAATAAGGTCACTAAAAGAGATACATACCCCTTGCCTAGAGTGGCTTCTATATTAGACAACTTGCGACACTCAAAATTTCTTAGTACTCTGGATCTTAAAACCGCTTTTTGGCAAATTGAACTGGATAAGTGTAGTAAAGAGAAGACAGCGTTTGCAGTGCCTGGTCGAGGGTTGTATCATTTTAAAGTAATGCCTTTTGGTCTTGTAAATGCATAACAAAGACTTATGGATATTTTGTTTCATGCCTTAGAGGGCAAAGTTTGGGCTTATCTGGATGACATTGTTATTTGTTCAGAAACGTTAGAGGAACATCTGAACATTCTAAAACAAGTGTGCAGCATATTAAAAGATGCCGGTTTAACAATAAATATAGAAAAATGCAAATTTGCGCGTTCAAGTATGCGTTTTCTGGGATACATTGTAGATAAAGATGGATTGCGTACTGATCCTGAAAAAGTGTCAGCTATTATTAATTTCCCAAGACCTAAAAATTTAAGAGATTTAAAGAGATTTATTGGAATTGCAAGTTGGTATCGAAGGTTTGTTAAAAATTTTGCACTCATTGCAGCACCCCTCCATCAGTTGACAAAAGGGAGAAAATCCAAAACATTTAAGTGGACTGATGAGGCAGATAACGCATTTGTTAAAGTAAAGACACTCTTAACCACGACGCCAGTGATTTGTTGTCCTGATTTTAATAAACCTTTTATTATTCAATGCGACGCTTCAAATAAAGGTATAGGAGCAGTCTTATGTCAAAAGGTTGACAACGTCGAGAAACCCATAGCTTTTCTTAGTAGAAAACTTAATGAGCGAGAACAATTATATACGACATCGGAAAGAGAACTTTTGAGCATTGTGTATGCTATAGAAAAATTCAGACCCTACATAGATGGATCGCATTTCGCAGTCGTCACTGATCACAGTGCACTAAAAATGCTTCATAAAATGAAAGACCCACATGGTAGACTTGCGAGATGGGCCATGAAATTGCAACAGTTCAGTTTCGATATAATCCATAGGCCCGGTAAATCTAACGTTGTTCCTGATGCTTTATCACGATCTATTGATGCCCTTGGTGACTGTATAGAAAGTGACTTTCTCAGCAATTTAGAGAAACATAAGGACGAATGGTATAGAAATAAAGTCTTAAAAATTACTAGTGGTAGCGAGGTTCCTAATTGGCAAGTGAGAAATGGGTTATTATATAAGAAAATTCATCTGAAGCAATATCCAGATAAAGTTAACGACTGGAAACTGTACATTCCGCATGCTCTCAGAGGTGATGTTTTGAAACGTTGCCATGATGATGTCACTGCAGGTCATTTGGGAGTACGGAAAACTTTATTTAGAGTAAAACAACATTATTACTGGCCTGACATATTGAAGGATGTTAAGATGTATGTCGGGAAGTGTGAAGTGTGTGCAAGAGCAAAAGTGTCGCAACAATTACCCTTAGGGCATATGGGTAGTCATCGACCATCGTACAGTCACTAGACCGTGGCAAGTGATTTCATTAGATCTCATGGGACCGTTTCCTAAAAGTAAAAACTGTAACACCATGTTACTTGTCATTACATGCTTATTTAGTAAATTTGTTCTTCTATTTCCGCTACGAACAGGAAAAGCCGATAAGATTTGTGACATTATTGAAAAACAGTTTTTACTGTTTGGAGTGCCTCAAGCGATTATTTCAGATAATGGGAAACAATTTGAATACCACTTATTTAAGGATTTGATGTCAAAATACAATACCAGTATTTGGTATACGCCCAGTTATCATCCCCAAAGTAACCCAACAGAACGCGTCAATAGAGTTGTTGGCACTATGATCTCAACATATATTAATAAAAAAAAACATAATGAATGGGATGTACATTTACACAATTTTGGTCATGCCATTAGAACATCGATTCATGAAACAACAGGTTTTACACCATCATACTTATTTCTTGGTAGGGAGACTGCTGTGCCTCCAAAAACCTTAAATTCGAGGGATTCGCAAATAATAGATGTTGACTCTATCGTCATTAATACCGATGATTATTTGATGGATTTAAAGAGAAGAAGCCAACTTTTTCGCGACGTTGAGCATAAAATTAAGACCTCACATTATAAAAGTTCAAAATTATACAATATTAAACGTAGGCGGGCAAATTTTAACATAGGTGATGTAGTTTGGAAAAGAACTAAGTTGCTTTCTAATGCTAGTAATAAATTGATGGCAAAGTTAGCACCTAAATTTGAAAAAGCCATAATAGTAGCTAAGTTATCAGATAACATCTATCGTCTTAATAATTGTCATGGTAAGTCAATAGGTATTTGGCATGCTAAGGATTTAAAGCCTCTCTGGCATGAACATAACGCATGAAAGAAATGAGATGCATAAACTATGACATCTCATTTCTTGTGTTGGTTGGGGGAATGTTATGTTTGGTAAACTAACAATAATTGTAACGTAGTTTCACGACTTGAGCTAACGTACGAGTGGCTCAGTGGAACTAACGTGGAGCGTAGATCCGCGGGTCGTAAGTTCAAATCCACACGAATCTCAATGCATTTTTTATAATTATTAATATTTTTAAGAAACGTTTAGAAATCCTTATACGATGTCATTGAAAGGACAGTGGTCGTTGAGCAGTGGATCTCGGCACACCGTTTGTCGGTTTAATTTGTTTGAAATAATATCATTATATAAGTGTGATTACATATTCTAAGTTTGTGCTATTATTTTCGTGCGAGAAGGGGTAAGTTATAATTTTAGAACTATAATGTTAAGATAATTAAAACTCAAAAGTAAATAAAAACTAAGATTATGTCTTGTTTGTAGCCTGTATGAAACGCCTTCAATCTCGCGATCAAAATTGTACGCGTTCGATATCCATGCGAATGATTTTTACTACCTGGAGCTAACTAAAAGGCAGGGATTGGAAGGATCCCGTTCAATAAATAAAATCCTCCTGGCGCCCTCATTAATTTGCTAAGATTACTTAGATATAAGTCTTGTTAAAATTAGTTACGTTAGTTACTACCTACTAATTATTATTCTCTGGTTAAGTCTTACTGTTTTTTTTTTTATAATAAGTATATGTACCTAGTTCTTACTTTTAGTTAAGATTTCTATTGATTGTGTACGTCAATGGAATAAAACGTTTCCTTCATAATAGCTTAGTTGTTTTGTTTCATATCATCGTGTGCTTAAGAAAAATAACCCATAACAGTTGTATATAATAGTTCTTCCTCGAAAAACAATCTACAAAAATGGTTTGATATTATTTCTTCGTAAAATGATAAAAAAAAGTTTTATTGAAAAATATAAATAGCTCTAATTTCTAAACATTTTCGCTTATACCTTTTTTATTTATAGTTCTACGACAAAAAGTTACTGGACCAAAGTTGTAGAGAATTTAATTTGCAACAAATAATGTTAACAATTTTTTTTTATCAGATGAATAGTTTAAGAGATATATCGTAAAAACCATTTCAACCGCTGTTTTCAAGATGGCGGCCGTGGGACAAGGGTGGCGACCCCACAAACTTGGTGCTAGCTTCACACTAACCCCCCCTACACATCAAAAAAATAAAATTGCGTCCTCTAAAAAATGCAACCCCAAATGTAACTTTTCAATGGAATAATAGCAGTTTCTATTCCTTAGCGTTTATTCTATTCTCTGCCATTAGTCTCGGCCTGCTGTTTAAGCTTCACATTGTCTGTCAGTTAACGTCAGAGTATTATTAGGTAGATGTGGCCAGAATACGCAAAACAATTGTCCATATTTAATTAATTTTCAAGCGCTTTCGCCATATAGCACATTTAAAATTGAAAAGAGGATCAGACATACGTGAATTAAATATAAACAGCAAGCCGTGCTAATTAGTACGAGCGCATTTTCCAGACGTCGGGATAAGTAGCACTGCAACAAAAAGTGTACAAACTTGCCCGTTAGCGATTACCGCAAGCCTTGGCCGAGAATATTAATAGTAGAAATATTTAACCCGAACTATGTTTCATTTCACGGCGTATTTCAGGACATAAGGAGTTAATTACGATGCCTGCAGGCTTCTCGCTCGACCCGATAATGTGGAAATGCTCAAGCGGCATTTTCTGAAGCGTTTTTATGCTTTCCCCTGATACTTTTTATCTTTTCAGTGCACTCTTACATTCACTTTTTGCGGTCAGCCGGACACTGGTTATGGTTAATTAATTAAAATTTCTTGCAACTATAAAACATTTTAAATTACCTTGTATTTACTGCCATTAAATATTATCTTAATATGTATATATATAAATCTCGTGTCACAATGTTTGTCCTCAATGGACTCCTAAACCACTTAACCGATTATAATAAAATTCGCACACCATGTGTAGTTCGATCCAACTTGAGAGATAGGATAGTTTAAACATGTAGGTACCACGGGCGAAGCCGGGGCGAATCGCTAGTATTATTATGAATTCAAATAAGATCTTGAATGTTCTCTATTACGTACTGCGTCCAACGTCAGCGCGTATCCGACATGCATGTTTATAAAACAGAAAATGTATTTCTAAGCTTAAGACACATGTGGACTGGAATATATGCTCTTAGAAAAATGTATTTGAATCGGCATATTACGTACTTCTATTTTATGTTCGGATTATACGAGTCAATAATATCGTACTTGTACTAGTTCAACATTATTAGAATATTCCAAGATATATACGGTTTCCGATTTGCAGCATCTGGAAGTATTATTTCTTCATACTCCGATCCTACATGATTCTTGTGATATTTGGAATGGATAAGTATCACTTGGTGCAGATTATATTTTGATTTAATTGAATATCGTCCCTAAATTGATAAAAAACATTCTGGTAACATAATTATATTTAGACTTTATTTAGGTAGGTATACACAGTTTATGTAATGACGATTGGGCAATTTTAGATATCGTTCACAAGAAAGTATGATTTGTGACAGCATATTTATTATTTCCGATATGCAGAATCTATTTGGAACGGATATCCTTTCGAGCCGCGTACATTCGCCTCAAGCGGCAGTCTTCAGTGATTGCGATTGACTTCTTTTCATTTGAATATAGTTCGCTCCAAAGGTCGCGCCGTCATTAATCGGTTTTAGCAGCGAAAGTGCAAACTGGAGCGTACGATATTATTCAAGGAGGCTCCCTGGTGGGCTTGAATTCATTATTGTCTCCCATCGGTGATGCGCTTTAAAAACTGCTGGCTCATCCGTCGCTAACGACACACGAGAGCTCTCTTCATAGATTATTGCTCTTTTGATTTTTTAATATGAATAAGTATATTGGGGTCAGTGTGCTCGACGCATGCACGATTAACATATTGCAGCTTGTTTAGCTAAATACCTAAGTTATGATTTAATACAAAAGCCTAATGGATTTCCATTATAAATACGTACCTTTTCCTTTATGAAAGTTAACACATTATATTGTCCACGTTACACGAATCTAATAAGGCTCTCAGGGTAGGGGATTGAAAAGCCAATGGCAACAAAAGCCAATAAGAGAGATAATGGCATATTACATTTATTGTTTTGTCATATTATTATCTGCATGGATAGTGTAAATATCTTGATTCGATTAAACAAAACCAATAATACCCTTTTCTCTTTATCCGATCTCAAATATTATAGTTTGAGCTGTAATTTGGTAAAGTTCAAGTTCTGTTTAACATCTCCATACATATACCTATATTATAACTATTTTAATTCAAACAACAAGAATTGGAAATGTTAAATGAAATTACGCCCTTGGATACTAATTTGCTGTGCAAATTTGCATAGAGTTGACCCGGACATGCGGGCATCAATAAAGTTCATATTATGTTTATTCAGAAAGTTACGATGTCCATGTTCTTAGAAACTTGGTTGAGTATGTTCCGTCCTCTTACCACGTACGTATACAGAATTATGAGCTTCTTTCGCTATTCATGGATCACAAGAGAAATCATTCAATAGCTATAACTTATTGCCTTATTGCGGGTAACAGATCGGTTTGGCAGATGATATGTATTCATAGATACAAAAAAATAATTCGTGTATGTTCTGCTCCAATTCACTTGCTTATTTCTTCTTTACCAAATTCTTCCTATTTTTTGGTATGACACCTTAAACAATTCAAATCCTACGCTTTGAATTAAACTATCAAATTATGTTATTTTATCAACCTAATTCTATCCTAGTGAATCTTAACTTCCTACAATCTACATGTCTGATGTCCATTTCACATGAGTTTCATTAGGTATGTATACAGGCGATCAAAGAAACTTCACATGATATTTCAATAAGATTTAATTCCAAGTAGATTTGATTTGCATGATGTGATACGAAAAGCACGTCATTAAAATGTGTCCGTTTTGAAAGCGTCTTATAGAATTAGTGTAATGAGATCCAAATATATGCTCTTTCAAAATAATTCATCTACATTTGCTCAAACGATTATGCAGAAACGCTGGTAGTTGATAAATGTTTTAGTCGAATATCTCATTCATACATACTTATGACTTGCGAGTTTGAGATAAAACTATTAGCATAGTCGGGGGATGCTTTGCTATAGTGCAATTAAGGGTATTAAGATGTGTTTGGGGTTTAGGTATGTAAAGTAGGTACTGCCATGTTGTAATTTCATATAGCCACACATTTCTCGAATTTACTAAACAAAACAAAATAAAACGGTTAGTTGTATATTATAGAACAACTGTCATGAAAAGTTATTACGTGCGCTTTGGTAAAGTGAAACATGTTACCCTCGAGCGGTGACGCCGTTTCTTCTAATAAGATGTTATGATTATTGCCAGTTTGTTCCGTCGGCGGTTGTCGGCGTTTGGCATGGGCCGGACACTCGAGACGCTGGCGTCTACCCAACGCGTTTTATCTTAATGCACTCTCATGTCCTCTTCCCTCCGTGCACCCATAACTCGCTTTTCCACTCCACAATTGTTTCAGCTATACGGAGAGTCGTTAACGGGAAATTTGATACGACCGCCGGTTCTTAGCTAGCAGCTACGTAGGTACATTCGCCAAGACTGCAGTTATATTAAACTATCTAAGTTTCTCCAGCGTCGTCGTCTGAATTAACAACTTTATAAAACTTAATGAACGAAAGTTAGTGCGCTTTATTACGGCATAGATTTAAATCGACGTTACTGCTTTAATGGAAGGTATAGGTTTATGAAATATGTTACTTATTAATATAAAATTAAGTCAGTATTTAGCAAAACCAAAAGTGCTTGTGAGTATAGTTAGGCAAGTAATTCAGTCTTTTAAATGAATAAATACTATTGAATAACTATTACCAAGCTTTTTATCAAAGTACAAACGATTTACGGTTATAAATTTTCTACACAGTAGTGTTCAAAAGGCAATGAATCATTGTGTCGCTTGTTTTGCGTTTTTCAAACGTTACAGTTGAATATGTACTGAAATAAAGCGACACCGCTTTCAGGGCGGAAATCGTAGCCGTCGCCGAGCCGTCATGATGTAGCCCAATAGACCTGGGCCCGACGGTCATATCCGCTGTGAAATCGAACGTGATACAAACAGACTATGATACTCGCGCTTTATGTAATGTGGGTACTTGTGTTGTATAATGTAAGCGTGAATGTATGTGACTTCACGTAGATACAGTTCAGATCAGTGGTAAGAAAGGAAAACTTCATGTTCGTAAAAGTCAGACCTTTTAAAGAAAATTATTTCCAAGAAGAAAATTAATTTTCAGTATTTTTACTCCACTCCAGTAAATACTTGTTTTTTTTTTTGCAATCTGCCTGCTGAGGATTGAAACTTAAATGAAAGAAATATTAAGGACTGAAATAAAAGATGCCACGTCTGAACAACAAGACGAAAGCTGATGATATTTTATAAATACGAGATATTGTAAAAGCCTTTTCATAACCAGGAATGCATTGTAAAATCGTCGAATGAATGTCGTCGAACGATACGTCGCGTCACCAAGAGAAACAGCCGAATTAAATTCCTCTTAGAAGCCACGCGCTGAGCTTAAAGGCGAATTTTACGACGATTTGAACAACTCCCTGTCGTAAATAAAATATCCCAATATGATGCGTTTAATGTGTCGTTTAGTTAGCCTTGATTCTTATATATTATATATTTTTTGGAAGGTGGTGACAATTATGTTTGATTTTATACCTCTACTGAAATAATATCTGTATTTCCTGACATAATAACAAAGACGTTTTCCTGTTTTACTGCTAACCATAAATAAACTACTAAAATTGCACTGTTAGAGCTTGCGAACCATCCGCGCAAAGTATAATTATAATACCAATAATTTCAGTCTACAACTTTTGTGATAAACGCCGCCAGAAAATAGAGTTAAGTTAAATACGAAAAGACCCTCATGCATGCACCGCCGCGGGCACCGACGGTTTTATACCTACACAAAAACGCCTAGTAAATAGAAGCCTTTGCGGTGTACACTGTACACCCCTTTCATATCGGGCGACCGTTGTTTCACCTCCACATTCATAAGACACCCCCCCGGACCCATTCTTGGCAAGCTTTCTTTTGTGACCGCCACAAATTGTGCGGGTGGGCTTTTAGATATGAACGCTATGTGTATGTCCAACAGGTTGAGGGATTTAACGAAAGTAAACAAAGTAATGATCGATGTTTCCATGTGTCCGATTTTTTTTGAAATGTAGCTCATTATAAGCAAAGAATAAAGCCAAAACTTACGTTGTGAATGTACGTAGCAAAAACGTAAGCACCACGATTGAGCTACGATTTTATAGCGTGATGATTGTGATATTAATACCCGAGTCTCTAACCGCTAATGCAAAACAAAATTTCCTTAAGAGCAAGGAAATTTACTTACTAAATTTACTTAATTTACTTAATTTACTTCTTCCTTAATTTTCTTATAAATGGGTTTATATTAAAACGTTGAATAGCAAAGATAACTGAATTGTGAGGCATTCACGGTACTGATTCGCTATTTTGCGATTCAGCCTGCGTCCTCGAAAGGCCGACCCGGTTCTGCGACGTGGCCTCTTATCGGTAAAGATACGGAAGCTAAATACGTTATCAACAATTACGTTTGCTCCTGTTTCGTATGCAAATCGCTTTGTTAAATATTGTTATGGACTTGATTCGATAGAGCGGTACGACTCTTGGTTTTGTATTTCAGGAATCATTATTGTGATATTGAATGAGAAACTGAAATATATAAGTTTCTACGTTCAACTATATCTACCAATTAGTAATCTTCAGAATTACATTGGAGAGATGGATAAATATGTGTCGTATTTGATATATAAACATATTAGGTTTTTACACGTGTTATCGTAATAGATATACGTTGATAATTATGTATTTCCCTTTGCTAAAGATGAAAAAAGTAAGATTAACTGAAATAATGAAAAATCTAAGTTTTTCCACCTTCACTTAAGACAAACTGTGTAGTCAAATTTGCATAGGGAATGAGGATTGCCATTTTCTTTGTACGGTAAGATGAAGATCTTTTGTTGTAGGTAAAACAAAATTCTCACTAAAATGCATTTGACTAAATAATTCTTTATGCATTCTGAATTTTGTAATAGGTGCATCCTTTCACTGTTCTTCTCCAGATTTATCTTATCGAAGCGCAATGGGCATGTCAATTTCCTAGATTGTACTATAAAATATTACGATCTGGTCATTTCACCAGAATATCCATGAAACACCCATATCCTGTACAGGTGCTCAAATCACTGTGTTAATTACCCATTGCCAACCAAAATCGGACCGCTCTCAGAGACGTGCGTGCGTATGACATTACTATTTAGAGGCAGCTCGATTACACGAGCCTTAACCCACTTGCCCTATACCTAAGTGCACATAATATACACGCTAGAGTAGGAATACATAACAGGGTACGAATGGAGTGTAATTGGCTTGCGTATGTGATTAAATTATTATTCCGCATAACTAATGAACTATAGGACGTCCTTAGCACCTTTCCTTTACCCGTCTTTTAACATCGATACATAACGATGGATGAAAATTGGTAAAATAGTGTAGCATAAATCGTTTTAACAACAAAGTCAAGAAAGTACTTGATTGAGACACGAATAAACCGTTTGCAATACAGAAGCCACATGATTTCGGGCCTCCTAACCTTAGCGAATCCAATTTGCGGCCTCGACGTTGCGTCTCAGTAATAGGATTTCAGCATGCTCCAAAAAGGCTGTTTGCGCGTTACAATCTTACAGTGTATTTATTAACTTATGTCGCAGTGTAAACGTCTTTTCTTGTTTATTTTTCATTGGTAGAATCATTTTAAGACTTGAATAAAATTGTACCAACTATAGAGGTGTTATACATTTTAGGTATAAGATTTTATATTTCCTAAGTTTGACTTTATAAGATGTTTAAAACTGATAAACTCAAAATATAATAGGTACACTTGTACATATGCATACCTAAGAAAGGGAAATGTTGTTAAATATTATCTTCTGACAGAATTCAGCTTCCTTAATGGATTTTAGTAAAATTGGGGTCACGCGTCAGAAACGCATATTTGCTCTTACCCAACCCATTAAACCGCTCATCACAGTTCTCTATATTCGAACGAAGTTTATGTTGATACTATTAACATGACGAAGATTTATTTCATCTTCTGTTTAGTGCAATTTCGTTCATTGAAAATTAATTTTATACGCAGAGTATATTCACGTCACGTGATAATCCGTTTGTAAACGTGACAGCCGAGTGGGCAGCTCAATTTCAACCCCGTAATTAAGGAGGCACCTGCGTGAACAAGTCACTATACGTAATTGAAGCTTTCAACTTGGGTCGAGTTATGTCGACCTACTCGGAGAGTGCGGTTTGAAAAGCAAATTTCATTTCATGCAGATAATGTTAAGATCTGCTGCGAAGTCACTCGAGCCGGAATCGATTTAATCAAACCTGAAACTAGGCGTACATAAGACATTTACTAAGCGTGCAGATAGTTAAAAAGGTATGAGTTGTGCGAATGCAGAATATTATAATACGTGGCGACGCGGCAGCGCCGGCGTCTCAATCCCTTTGGAAAGCCGCCAACTCCACTATTTGTTTATTTTGTAACACTAATTCGTATAATGCCGAATCTCTGTGAATAAATGCCCTGAATATTTGCCCGCGAACTATTGCCTTTACAATTGGATACTTTATCCCGCTATGCTGTTGATCTCCACGAGCTATGTCGGAAGTGAATGCATGTCTTCTAGCTACAGCCATGCATATTTATTAGCCGTTGTGTTAGCTGCAGCAATGTTACCAAGTACACAGTTTTATATATATTCGAGCACTACATTGCGCAATGGTCATTTGCAATTTAGATCTTATCAGATTCTTATTTGCGCTTGCATCCACTTGTATTGAGGTTTATTTATAAATATTCGGTGCACGCTTGCATTGCACTGTTTATTCGCGTTATTTATTTTTACTATCTGCATGCTGTTAAATATTGCTATCTCATGTTCTGTTTTTCGTCTGGAGAACATTCTGGTGTTATTGAAATTCATTAAAAATTATCGCTCCGTTTAGGTCGTAATAATTTCTGTATTAATTCGTAATTGGGAATTAATTGAGTATGGTTAATGAGTAATTCGTGAAACTCCTTGTTTACATAGTACTAGGAAACATCTGGTTTTGATGAACTGAATACTTCGCATTCAGGTTGGCGGCACTTGAAATCGTGCCAGCTTATTTTAAGTGGCGCCGCCTGTTCAAGATTAGTGTCTTATTGCCCATCGTCATAATATATTTTATGGATCACATTAAAATCAACAGATTTTTAAGTTCCGCATCGGTAAGTTAAATGCAGGTGTGAAGATTGTTTTGATTTTACGCAGCTCACTGAACCTGTACATATAAGTAGTTATTCTTTTAACAAAATCAGTCATCGATCATCATAATATTATGTACTACGGAAATAGCATTCATAATTCCACATACCTCTTTAAGGCATAAAATCAATTAGTATACCGTTCCTCCATATATAATTACATAATTCAATTGTTTTGTTCACGACACACACGAGTGAAATGAATTTCTTCATTAGAACAATATTCCGATTTCACTTTCGCGACACGCGCTCTCGCCGACGCATGCATGGATGACCGTTATGTATTATTAAAGTACATATTTGCAATATATTTGAAAATTTGTCACGAACGTACGTACATAACAATTGTTGTTCTGTTATTAATGGAGTACGAGCACGTTACAAACATTTTATTAATCGTATTAAAGCAGATTATTGGACGCGAGTGTATTTTGTTTTTACATCATTAAAATATTATATCGAATATAAACCTGCTTTGTGTCAATAGTGATTAATGTGTTTTGTATTCCATTCAATATTTAATGAATAGGTATAAAACCTACATAAACAAATTTTCATTATCCAATTGCCATCAATATGTAAAACCTTATTACTCCTAGCTTCATAAAATCTGTTTCTAACCTATTTAAATCTACATTGTAAAAAACATTATTATTAAAAGCTACTTCAATAACATGAACATAAACAAGTTATGACAATTACGTTATCACAACTAAGCCGCGGCGACGATCAGAAGTGGGTTGTCCCCTTTGTAGTGCTCGCCGAGACCCGCCGGAAATAAAGTTTGATTTAGTTTAGACATGGCAATCCGCTAGCTCGAACTGTAATAGATCTAATTATGCTACGTTTGTTTGGTGACAACGTAAGTATGGAGTGTTTTTGCATATGATCGCGCCGGTCGTGTTAGGTTATACTTTATAGGAATTTTTATAGGAATAGAGATTAAGTGAGGAAGGAGTCTATTGCGTTTGTGCTTATGCTTACATTTCATAGTTAGCTAATCACAATAATTGAGATTCAATTTTAGTTTAGTCATGGCAATCCGCTAGTTTGGACTATAATGGATCTAATTATGCTTCGTTTGTTTGGTGACAACGTGAGTAGGTACGTAAGTATGGACTGTTTTTGCGTATGATCGCGCCGGTGGTGTCGGGTTACTATGATGGAAAGATGTTTATGTTCTCTAATAGTAAGATATTTATAGGAAGAGAGATTGAGTGTGATAGAGGACGTCTGTTGCCTTTGCGCCTGCTAATGTAATACTGCAGTTGGTAATATTTATTGAGATTAGCTGGTTGAATTTCGGCCAAGAGAGTCATTATTAGGAATATCATTATTATGGGGTATCGAGTGCACTATTTTAGTAACAGTTAACTGCATAATTATGCACTATAAAATGTGTATATTTAATTTGTCTTGACTGGAATTCTTCATATCGTATTTGATATTATAACCGTAGTAGTACTAGTACCTCGTTTATCACTTTTTCCTTTATAATTATTATACGAAAAATTTCCACATTTTCTTGCTTATAATATTATTTTATTTTTTAACGACGACACATAGCAGTCGCTGTAGCCGAAATCGGCATGGAGTGATTATTATTATTTTATATAATTGTAGGTATCTCACAATATTCCATTATAATACATATCGAGGAAAAATAGGATCATGTTTATTTATTAACTGACCATAATTATTTATAAGGAAACAGAAGGGATAATTAGAAAAATGTCTTTGTGAACGAACACATTACAGATTTCATTATCCTCTGGCTATTCATTCTAGTCACATTACTTGTACTTTATATCCGAGGAAAATATCTTGATAAACAAAACTTACATATAATATTTTCTTTGCGTGGGCTTTAATATTGCAAAAAGTATTTTTTATACATTTTTAACAAGATTGAGTAATAAGCAATGATGACATTTTAATTTCGCTATTGTAAATCTAATCGAGTTTTTCTTTGTTGAAATCACTGTCTCTACAAAAAAATGTAATACGCGTTGTACGTTTTATTACGGAACGCTTAGCGTCGTAACTTTATTCAACTCGAACAATGGTCTCAGAAACATTTAACTTTTCCATTCATGTCGCTCGAGGGCAAGTGATAAAATCTGACAAAATATCCCATTTTCCCCTTTTAATACATCTGCCAGCAAGTCTTAAAGTACGGTCCTGCCTCCAGCGGCCGTCAGCTGTTTGGAGTCTACGATCCGTGCACATTTATGAAAAAACTTTCGCCTACATAGATGCGACGTTGTCTACGCGAATGCAGAATTTTGTTTCGTGTACTATGGACACGTTTTCCTTTATGAAGTTGATAAATGCGTTTAACACGCTTTTATTAGTTTCATCTGTATGTTTGTATGTAAACGACATGTTCGTATGTAACCGACTCCTTTCCCCGTATAAAAGAACAGATTCGCAATAGATAGACGCAAACACATCCTAAATTGGTATACTACCTATAAGCTTATGGTAAAATGTGAATAAACATTTTATTTATCTTCTGTTGTTTCTGTATTGGAAAACAAATTTATTATCAATAACTCTTTCTCAATTTCTAATTATGAATGGTTCATGTTAACAGACTGTTTCACCAATTGTTTGTTTTTTATAACATTGACGATTACATGTATCTGTGCATTACATAATTGGCCAGTTATCCCTTACAACTAATAACACGACAATAAACTATCTGTATAAAAACTGAGCAATACTATTTTAATATAAAATGTTCGCTCAAAACTAATTTCCCGCTATTACGCGATTATGAAGTCATCTATCTATAAACATTTTCAAGCGTCCTACAGCGAAACACCCATCACTGTAGTCTGTATCTCTATAGAAATTTCGCTCTTGTTTGTTTGTCATCACAGACTGAGCGCGAACTCGTTTATTCATAGCTTTGGACATAACACTTTATGTCACTTTATTGTTCAGATTCGGGAACTATTCACATTCTATTTCTACATATATTTTTGCTACGTAAATGATTGGACAATGGACATGGCGCGTTCAATATACGAGTCGAATGTCCTTTATGAATATTAAAATATCGATTTGCTTGCAGTGTGTGTTTAACAGGTTATAATGCGATAATACTGAAATGTTGAAAAGCCTTCAGATTTAAAAATACGATTTATTTTAGGCATAATCCATGGCAGCTCAAAGTAAACAAATAACAAATCAAAACGTGTACCTCGTGTATAATAAAAGTTGTAAACTTACTAACATAATATGTAGATATAGGGAAAATCGAGTCAATTGATACCTATATTTAGAAATATAATTCATTTTTTTACTTGAAAAAGAAATGTCTCAAAAGTATAGCGGATAACGAAATTTAGAATTACCATTGATGAAACTTATTTAGGAAAGTAAATAGCATACTTCTTGAAAGAATTGAACTGGAGATGATCGAACCCATCGTACCTTATGGAAATTTTGAAATCCCAATGAAGTAGGGGTGGAGCTGTTAGTTTCGTCATAAAAAGTTGATTGGGACCCATTTAGAGTGCGTATAGGACAAGGGTGCGAGTTGAGTGCGCGATGTACACACAAGGGTTGTTCACAAGTTGACACTCCATTTCGCTGCGTCATTACAATCGAAAGTTAATTACGCTGGTGTCAATTGATTTTAATACAATCGAACGCTCTGAAGTTTAATCATGTTTATATTGCAACTTCAAATCGATTCCATCAAGAAACATTTCAATGTGAATTTTCACTGCTACGTTGTAATTGCGAATTGTGGCCAATGGAGCGCGGATGAAGAGAGTTGAAATTGATTTAACAATTCACAAAACATGTACAGCGTTTTAACAATTCTTTGCGAAAGTAATAACGTTCGTAGATGAGATACTCAAGGGGATTTAGAAATTGTTTGTTTGCAATTAGAGTTGCGCGCCAAAAGTTCTGATGTGGTTTTCACCTTTGTGAGGGGAAAAGTTATGTTTAGCTTTGGCGCGAATAAAATCAAATGTTACGTCACGTAGCGGGCGACGGGGCTAATGTACGCGCGGTCTAAAATGCAAAACATTTAAGTAAATCAAAGTTCATAACTAGCTCAAACATTTGTATTCACGAAGCATGCAGCGCTGATTGGAGATAAACCATTGCTTTATACTCATTCTGTTAATTGAATTTTTGTAGAACACCAATTATTCAGAGCATGCGGTGAACACACTTCACACAAAACGTTTTTAAAACACAAAAAGTATTTGCGAATAAATAAAACTGCGTTATTTGCTGTAAAGAGTATTTAGTATTTACATAATAGGTTACGTTTCACTTATTGATTGATTGTGGCATAAGATTATTTTTTTTTCTTTTTGCTATCAATTATTGTATCGGTCAATTAAGGAAAGCTGGCATGTTCACAGTACTCACACTTATGCAATTTCACTTACAGTATGTTCAAAAATAAATGCGACTCTAGTTTCATTTTAGACTTGAATTGTAAAATGGGTGCGTTGTAGATAAATATATGCAAATATAATTATGAAAGCTCTCATAATTTACCTGTAAAATTATAATTTAAAAGTAAATCAATTGATGAAGTTAATTATTTATTCTAATAATAATCAATTGGATAAAAGTATTAATAATCATTCAATTATCAAATAATAATTAAATTTCAGGTCATAAAAACAATACAAATAACACGTGCGCTCACTCCCAACACACGGATGGTTGTTTTGATAATGATTTAAATAACGGACGTCTTCTGCAGTTGCGGAGCAGTCTTGTCCTGACTTTGGTCGAGTAAAGATATCTAAGAAATATTATATTTGTCTTAAGTACGTAATACCTACCAATACGCGCTAACAAATATGTGTTACATGTTTATTGTATAATTTTCACATTATTGGTTTTAAACTCAAACTCAAACATTTATACAATTAGACTTCTTCTAGAAGCACTTTTGAATCGTCATAACAGTTTAACAGTTTTAACATTTACCACCAATTCAGAAAGCAGTATCTATAGAGAAGAAGAAGAATCTATTTAATCATAATCGTAATCTTCTACTTCACTGAAACTTTCATCGCTCGAAGAACTCGCCGTCGGAATTTCTTAATGTTATTATAAATGAGTCAGTGTAATTATCTACTTTTGGTTCTAATTGAATATATTTTTCCTCATGTTCTCGCGTCTTTCTCCAAACGTCACTAAACATATCCAGACTAATAGCATTTGCTTCCTTTCTAAATAATTCTTCCACAGTTTTCAAGTTAAAGTTCACATTTTGTGATGCTACTTTCCCTTTAATTATGCCCCATAGTAACTCTATTGGGTTGAGTTCTGGATGGTATGGTGGAAGGCGCAATACACTATGTCCATGATCTTTGAGGATTGCATCAAGTAAAAATTGTGTATAGTTTGGCTTATTTTTTTTAATAATGTGATAACTCTGATTATTAATTAGTAATTTGATTTTTGAAAAAAAAAATGCCGATTTTAGTCAAAATTTATATTTTTATAACAAGATCCTTATCATCCAAATTTCCACCTTGGTGAGAAAAATTGACATTTCTAATGAAAATGAACAAAAAATTAAATGATTTTATTAAATACTGTAAAATAGTCTATAATTCTTCCATTTACTGTATCACAAAATTCTTCATAGATTTTTAGATATTCGTACTACACCAATTACATCACCCTGTATTTATAAACAATTGCAAAATATGACACATACATAGGCCGGGAGATACTGACACAAAATTTAGGGTCATTTGTAACAGAATGGCGGTTCTACAGAGGTCTTATTACGCAATGACTAAAAGAAAAATGATGGTCAGAACGCTGGTACCGGCGGACTAGTCGCGTGGGCGTTAGTCGAACTCGTCGGATAAATAGCGAAAGTCAAACGATTTGTAACACAAAAATTTTAGAATTTACCGATAGCCCATAAAAAAGATGTAGGCGGTAGTGCGGTTTGGAATCGGAATCGGAATTGGAATTTGGAAGCGGTTTGGAATCGTCCAAAAAGTATGGCATGGCGATTTTAGTAAATGGCTGCACGACGATGGTTACCTGTGCAAAAGTTAGCCCGGTACAAATGGTTGAATTGTTTTTTTTAAATCAACGCATTCACGTCGGTATGGCGGACTGTAAGTCACATCGTAAAAGTATAGCATGACACTACCGCCTACATCTTTTTTAAGGGCTATCGGTAAATTCTAAAATTTTTGTGTTACAAATCGTTGGACTTTCGCTATTTATCCGACGAGTGTGACTAACGCCCATGCGACTAGTCCGCCGGTACCAGCGTTCTGACCATCATTTTTCTTTTTGTCATTGCGTACTAAGACCCCTCTAGACCGCCATCCTGTTACAAATGACCCGAAATTTTGTGTCAGTATCTCCCGGCCTAACATGTGCAATGTGTAAATGTGTTGACGTTCCAGCTCTTCTTAATGGGCCTATAGTATCTATCTTAACAAGCATTAATTATTGTTTCTTAATTAAGTAAATCCTTAAAATATTTATTGATCGCCTTACTTAATTTCTGATATTGCAACGAGAATGGCTGCGGTTTTAATTAATGAATTTTAAAAATCGTACCGAAAATAAAACTTGTATGAATTTAACGTTGTATGTATTGAATGAATCTTCAAATATTTGTTCGAAATGTCGAGACAGGTACATTTAAAAAAATTTCTAGTTTTAAATTCGAAGTAAGAAAAAAATTTTTTTTTTTCGTTCTACGAACATTGAGTCGCATTGATTAAAGAAACTTTCTAAGAAATATACAAGTCCTAAATATACACGCGTTTAGCGGGGGTTAAGTTTTCTTATACAAACAAGCTTTGCTAGCATATTATAAAAGTTAATAAGTAACTATTTTGTTGTTTGCTCTCATTCTTCGCGACCGAATGAATGCTCCGCTACTTTTATGAAAAAAGTTTATGTTGTTGCACTTGTGCTACTCCTGCCTTTCTCCAATAAAACTTAGTTCTGTACGAATAATAAGTTTATCAATAACATTGTTATAATTAACTGGATTTTATATGCATTCAGAATAATTTGAAGAGGATGGGCCTCAAAGAAAGAAGGAATGTAGTTATCTTATTGGTTTTTTGAAGCAAGCCAGCGGATTTTATGGTAGATACTCCATGGACGTCAAGTCATAAAGCTATGCGATCGCAGTCAGTAACAGCTTCTTCTTTAATATCTTTATGAGTGGCTACAATCACTATTTTACTTAACCAGTTCGCATTCGATATAGTCGACTTCGGCTATAGGTACTAGTATAGGTACCTATATAAAGGAAAGGTAATGCTAGAAAATGTCAGCTAAACAATGCAACTAATGCAATAATGAAAATGTAATACTGCCGTGGCACGGCAAAAGTCGAATTTGAAATATTTTGCAGTTCGCTAAAAGTATTTCGTTGGTATAAAGTTTGTTCAGATTTATAGGCACAAGCCTCCCCACCGCGGAATTCCCGCGTTTTTTTAATATTTCCCTTGGGATCTTTTTGGAAGTCGAGCGCGTGTTATCGGTTTATGCCAGTTTTAATGTGACAAATTTATACTCGCAGGAGTTGGTTAATTATACACTGAAGTGAGTAATTTAATTCCACGTTTTATCGTTAATTAGCGAATCTTGTTAGATACTTTTAATGTGTGCACTTACTGATGCCGAGTTTATTGAAGCTGTATTCATAACATATGAGCACCATACGTACTTTTTACATAATTGAAAAATATTTTTCATTAAAAAAGATACGATTCGAAGTATTAATTAGCAGAGTTGCGGTTACAGATATTTTTAATCGATCTTTTGAAAAGAAACCGTACCGATAGGTACGCATCATAGTTTAAGAGAGGAAAAAAATGTAAGGATTTTCAGCAATTTTATAAAATACCTAAGGTAGGTATAGATTATAAAATGTTTCTAAAGTAAATTTTAAACTGAACGAATAATTGCTGTTGATTTTCAGTATACTTATAATTTTGTTCATATTTCGATAGGTAGTTAGTAGTTACATGTATTTATAAAAATACCGAAATATGTTTACGATTTTATTATGATTGTACATATCGATTATTAACTAGATAATATTATTACTAGCTGCTGGCCCCGGCTTCCGCCCCTGTTGGCCAAAAAAAAATAGCCTCTGTCACTCGAAATAGATAAATTAGTGAATTTAGAAATATCTTATATCTATAGATGGTGTTATTAAAATGAAGTTATATTCACTTATAATACCACAAGAGCTTCAAAATTATCGGGTATTTTCCGATAGGTTCGTTGCAGGAAAAATCACTCGCGCTTCGCGCTCGTGTTTTTTTAACCTGAAAAACTTGACGACTTTATTTGTTTGCAGGGAACCTTGAGGGAAATGCCAGATAATTTTGAAGCTCGTGTGGTATTCGGGGGATTATTTTTCCGTCCCAAATGTCGGCCAATAATTTCACAATTAAATTCAACCTGTCAGTTTGACGTCAACTACCAGAGAAAATTTTCAAAAAATTATCAGTATAATACCATGTAGGTTGTACCACGTGACGTCGAATGGTGCAATTCTATTGGTCGATATTTGGGTCGGAAAAATAATCAAAGTAATACATGTATTCTTACCTCAAAAACACATCATACATTGAAAGAGCTGCGTTGAATAATAATGCGTCACTTGTGTCCGTTGAAAATAAGATAGATAGTCCGTGAACAATCGAGAAGTCTGAAGCTTATTCAACCGTTGATTTATGTAAAGAATCAACAGGAAAGACGATTTGAATAGCACCTTCGATGTGTTTCAACGTGAAAGCTTTTCATAAACGAACTGACTTCAATACTGTAATACTGTAAAAGGTGACTAAAAGCTTCCTGAACTTAACACTTTGCCGAATTCTAATACGTGCATATTAAAAAGTCGCTTTATGCGCAGCGTACACGTCTTTAATTAAGGCTCTCTCCTTTCGAAGTATTAATATGAGGAATTTTTGAATAAGTGGTCAACCAGTCGGTATAATTAATACCGCTTTATACGAAACATTAAATAAATGCCCCATAAAAATAATTTACATAAAGCGGACATTTATTTTCGCTACCTAATTCAGTAATTAGAGTATCTTTGCATTTGATTACTTTCAACCGCTCATTAAGTCAATCACACCAGCGCTAGCTCATAGAACGTGCGTTCACAAAAAGTGTTCGAATGGAAAATGTCTAGTTATCGTCGAACACGCATGTTGTATAGAAGTGGAATAGTGATGGATTGCGTGCGTGACGCCCGTACCTGCTGACTGATGAGTCGGTTAGCGTGAACACGATCGCATGATCTGCTCCACGGGCATGCGATCGATTTTATCGGTACATCGAAAGGAAAAGTAGACGAATTATTAAATATTCACATTTTGAGCTGTAACGTTATGCTACGCTTTTAGAATGTCCTGTGCAATAGAGAACACAAAGGTTGCCAATACGCACTATATACCTACTCCTATGTACCTAACCCTCTAAAACACCGGGGTTTCGAACGGTCTATACATTTGATGAATCGATGAACGTTTTCAATCTCTCAATCAGCTCTGTATACTCGTAAATGGTTAAGTATCGTGTTAGTATTCATGTAGCGTTGACTTTCCTTCGTATATGTGTAAGAAAAGTTAATACTTTTCGCACGATTTGTCACACAAATGTGCGTGTACCTAACCATTAATAAAAAGGAATGAAATCCAGAGCAAGACAAAGGAGCGAGCATCAATATTTATTGGTGTGCTTAGCATTAATCAGGTAGGATCGCGCGCTGTATCGGAACAACGGATGTCGGCGTTCACGGATAGATGGACTGTCGCGGTTCAGAGAGTTTCACCTTACTCAAAGATTTTTGATCGTAGCGGATGCGTAGCGCCCGCCCAAGCCTCGCTTCCTACGATTTTCCCGCGCGCTGATAATAACCGCTCGTAGCGGTTTTCAGTTTGCATTGTGACGCGACGGTGAGCGGTTGTGTCGCGCGCTCCTATCTCCCCAGCGCCACGCGTTCGTAATGTGTGACAATAAATGTTGCTTCCTCTTTTAATAGCTGCCGTTTTGTAAACATTATACATAACACTATCTATAATTGTGTATTGTTATAGTACATAAGTTTTTCGATATAAATATTTGAACTTTACTACGTGAAAGCAATTTCAACAAGTGCCCAAGAAAGTCAATAATATTGGATGGGGTAAGATTTTTAATCAAGTTCGATTAATGACGACTTTATAAAAACCATGAGTTCATTATAAATTCATATTCATTACTGGCATTTAAATTGCTTTACAGATAAATTGCCTCTGAAATACCTACCTGCACATATAGGTACGGCATTAAATTAATATAATATTTTATTGCGTTCTTTAAACATTGAAGTTTAAATTATTTTTCAGTACTAAATATATTTAAATTTAAATTATTTATTTTCCGGTTAATAAAAGGTTCCCATTTAACACCCTAAACAATTTGTAACTCATGACACAATTCATGGCATGATACAAACATAGAACGATTAACGAATAATAAAATATCAACGCTTGCCGCATAAAATATTATAACATATGTCCAGCGCAAACACAGTTAAACAGAAAAATGTAAAACAACTGTTGACCTCGTGGTGAACCATTTTTATTATTACAGTTACATGAAAGCCGTCCTACATTTATTGATAAAGAAAACATTGTCCGATAGTAGAGCTGGATTGAAATGATTTTAGCACAATACAACGTCCATTTCAGATTTACTATTGTGCTTTAGCTCGCTTTTCTCCAGCTAACAAATGATGAAAGCCTCACTTCACGCCGATTGCAATGTTAAGATGCTTAATGCTTTCTGTTGCGGTCTTTGCTCCGTGACTTTTTGCACGAGGAGCTGTTTGTACCGCGCTAATGTAGTTTTGACGAGCCCTTTCGGTAATACAAACGTTTGTGTAAAATATTATACAGTAATCTTATGATTATTCCAATTTTATACATTGTTATTAATTAATTTGTACATTGGAATTCTGTAGTGGATTGTATTCTCGTTCGTATTTTTGGGTGTTCCCTCCACGTATTGTGATGATATACGTAACGTTATTTTCGTATTGTAATGCAGATTTTCCAAATGTATGGTTCATCGCGCTACGTGAAATGGAACACAAGTATAAGAAACGTGCGAAGGGTGGGTGGTCCTAGTTCTTTATTCACTTTCTGCGACATGTTTTTAAATAATTTAATGTAGCTGGAAAATAAGTCAAAGTAAATTAGGACACACACACTTCTCAATCATCTTTATTCAAACAGATCGATAAAATAACCGAAGAAAAGCTACGGTTAGATAATGCGCGGCTCTCTCACCTTAACTCAACAGAAATCGTTCAGCGGAACGTATGCTGGAATACAGCTACCCCGCCACCGGGGAATACTTGATGCACCTTCGTTATCGCGTCGAAGATTCGAAACGGGGCCGCGAACTGACGCTAATACATCTCGAGTTTCGCGCACAAAACTTGCTTTCGATCCGGACTTTTTCAAACTAGGATAAACTCGAAGCGCATCGTGAAAATGATAAAAAAATATCGTAGGTAGAACAAAGATTGCCTTAGCGTAATGAAATTTAACGGGTTGTTCGTGCGCACGAATCGTTTGCATAATAAAATAATAAAAAAAGATTACAACCGTAATACGGTATGTATGCGGAAATGTTAATGTGTGATGTACAGTACGATCTGGGCCTCGGATTTCGTTTATTAAATTACTAGATTTTGCACGTGATTTTATCCGCCGATTATTAAGATTTAACTCTACATAAAAAATACATATCTACATCGATTTTTTTTGCATTCCATATTTTGTACTAAATAATACATATCGATCATTATGTAATAAAAATATTTTTAAATAGATACATCTTATTACTATATCTAATAATTAAAATATTTTTAATTATCTATACATATAATAAAATCGTAGGAAAGTCAAAACTGTACATTGAATATTTTTTTTAAAGATTACATAATCCATGATCTATAATCGATATAGAAGCCAAAAATATAGTTTTTAGAATTTTTGTCTGTTTGTCTGTTTGTCTGTATGTTTGTCCGGGCTAATCTCGAAAAGTACTGCATAGATTGACTTCAAATTTTGCATGAATATTACTAACCGGTCGGGTGAGGCTTTTTTAAACATATTATCATGCTATCACCTCCGGGGGAGGAGCTGTGAACCTTTACTTTTCTTACGTATTCCGTGTACTACGACAGCGTACAATCTAAAGACTCATGTTTAAATGTTGTTTTTGAGTAAGCCATGCTATTATCTAGCTTTACACTATAAAAACTACGTCATTTACGTAATTTGGGTAGAGAAACTGTTTAATGATCTTAGTAGTATAAAGACAAATTTGATTCAGCGCCATCTATGAGATTTCGTAAAAATCAAATCAATTTACATGTTAACACTACTGAACACAATGTTAAAAATTAATAATTTAAATATAATTATGTTATTTATTTATTAAACTTTTTAACCCATATCTTCCCTTCCCTATAAGGTGCGCTTATAATTCGTGTGAATATACTACATTAAAAGTGAGGGTAGATGTTTATTATTTTAAGTCGAACCAGACACCATTAAAGTTAATCTAATATTGATTGTGTTCATTGGTTACATTTTTAAATATCTTCGTGTTTTAAAAATTCGATCACGAGGCGGGACTCTAATACAAAAAGGTTAGTTCGTTGATAATTATTATTCCTTCATCATTTACATGTTGTTAGTAAAAATATACTTTGACTGTTAATACTTTTATTCAGTATTTATCGGTATGATTATTGCTTGGTAATTAATATATTTTCATGTCGTATACCTAATTATAAACATAAGTGTGATGTGAAACTAGCTGGATTTATTTTTACACACTCACAGTCTTATATTTTGTGTTAATGTTAAAATAGTATTAATAGTGTAAATCATAATATTTTTTCACAATTAAAAATATTTCCTTTTTTCTGATGGTGTTGGCATCGAATTAAACCGCGCTGTCGTTTCGCTCACAAAAAGTGATGTTATGAGGACCGAATATGTAGCCGCCTCAACTTACGGAAACGAGAGTAACCTGCGTTGTCTGTTAGTTATTGTATAGTGGAATTTAACGTTACATGGAAATTGGAATCTAAATATATGTATACTTATATACTTATATTAAATCTGTAGAGGTCAATTCTGTACATGAAATATATTTCCTAAATAACTATCACGAGGTGATTAGGGATCGACACTGACGCCAAACGCCAAACGCTTTCGTGCGTGTGCAACCTTAATGGTTAAAGCTACACAGAAATCAAGTATGAAAGAAATGTTCTCCATATTATATAAAAAATATCTCCCGACATCATAAATGTCTATCTTTTATGGTTGAGCTTAGGAGTTCAAAGCTTTCTGATTATATTTGTCTACTAGCTGTGCCCGCGACTTCGTCCGCGTGGAATAGTGACTATGGGACCTATGACCATGGGCTCAGGGTGGGGCAACAATAAAAAATCATTTTCATGTTCATTTTTATTTTCATGCTCCCACTCCCGCGCCCACTCGCACTCCCATGCCCACGCCATATGCCACGCTCACTCCCAATCTCACGCCCACGCCCACTCCCCTTCACAATTAGTACCTACCAGATCAAAGCCAGGGTAAGCGCTCCACCCAGCCCCACCGTGGCTACGCCCATGCTGTATTACTACTTAACATACAATTATTGAGTAAATACGTACTACCATAAATAATTAAAAGAATTGTCATTAAAATTTCTTACTAAACTGAACTAAAAAACTTACGTACCAACTTATTAAAGAAAATCAAGAAATGAAATGCCTAACCTATAACCAAATAGTTACTACATACCTATTGTAATTAAAAATTATGATTAGTATATATAATATCGAAAATCAAAAAAGAAATGCCTAACTAATTCTATGTAAAATTTCTTTTAAATTATGTCATATTATTTTTTAGGAACCAGGGGGGGGAGAGGAGCAAATTCTATTTCCTTCCTTTCTTAAATGGATGTTTTTAATAATGTATGGTGTAGCCACTGATCAGCTTAATCGATACTCAGTTTTTATCAAATCCAGCAACAAATCCAAATTAGATCTTTCCTGTCTCACGCACGTAACTAAAGGCTGAAGAGAGAGAGAGCACGTAACTAAACCGTTTAGACGAAGAAAAGTGTATAGAAAAAGGAATAAATAATTTCATAAACTTCCCGACGATCTTTAAAAATAAATTATAACTTTCATTTTTTTCATTCCCACTTTTACCCCTATGTAGGTATAATAAGTGGATGAACCGATTTTGATACACTTTATCTAAGAACCAGCGTCGGAAAATATTCTGCCTAACAAAAAAAAACCGCATCTAATTCGGTTTACCTGTTAGCCAGCTACGGTGCCATAGACAGACACACACACACACACAGAAATACATAGCGGTCATACACATAACACCAGTCTTTTTGCGTCGGGGGTTAAAAATATAATACGACATAATTTAAAGGACATTTTATGTGGAAAATTTACCTATACACCAGGGTAGATAATTTTTGAAACAAAAAAAATCGCAGTAGGATGAAACCCATTAGAAAAGGAGGGGAATATGATAAAAATGTAAGGAAAAATAAATTACGGTCAATCGGAGTTCGGGAAGTGGGAGGGGGGAGCTTTTAAGAGAAAAAAATGGTTTCTCTCGATTTATCGATAATAATAACACCTGCTATTTTTTTTTCTACATATTTTAATTGTACAGATATCACTTTTCCACAATTTTATTAATATGTATTGATGATGATGATTGATGATTATAACACTCTTAGTCCGTTTTAACTTAATTTTTATTCACCCGCATCAGTGCCACCTAAAAAATCTTTATATCGAAATTCAAGCAAAGCTAAGAAAATGAGAAATAATATATATAAATGAGTTCTCAAGGATCGTTAGAGATAAGAGGCTTACTATTGACCGAAAACAACATGTGTTAATATGCCGAACCTGAAACCGCTTCACAACGAGAATTGCGGCTCACAGCTGACCGCGAACGGCATGTACTATCCTGTGAGACCGAAACCTTCACTGAGAGGGTATAACGTCTCACAGCTGATCGCAAATGGCATATTGTACTATCCCGTGAGACCGAAACCCTCACTGAGAGGGAATTACGTCTCACAGCTGATCACGATCGTCATATTTTATCTCGAGAATCTGAAACTTTTACTCAATATGAAGATCGTTTGACAAATAATAGGGTGCACCATAATATTATTCGATCTCGCGAAGATGAACATGAGCTTAAGCAATGACTAGAGTAGGGACGCGAATATTACCATTATTTGAGACAAGAACGATTAATAAGTTTGTTTAATGGAAGATTAAGAATTGAAACTATTGGTCTCTTGAAATGGACGAATAGCGAGAGGCCCGTCTTACTGCAGACAGATTTCGACATAGTCTTAATGACTTAGATGTAAACATAGAAGATCAATCTACAAATTCGGTGGTGTGGTCCGACAAAATAATATAAAAGTGGGTTTGCGTATAACCTCACAATTGATTACAGATCATCTTCTGTATAGGCGATATTAACGTAGTATGTTCTTTTTGTAATGCTTTAAAGTGGAGTAAGGAGTCGGCTTTCGTTTGCAGATAGAATAGATAGTTTTAGAGGAACATGTGCAATCTAAACAGTTCTTAGACAATATTAGCTCTTATAGTAGTGCGTTTTAAATGATCCTTTGGTGCTCAACAATTATCAGAGGGTCCTTTCATGCTTACTTTTAAGATACAAGGTCAAGTTTATCATTTGATAGGATCCCTTTTGCCTGAAGGCCAACCTAAGTTTCTTTAAATATATTTTGTATTCGACTACGACGAATAGTCGAATACAAGAAAATATCAATATTTCTCGAATTTAAAACTGAACTCATTTCACAATTTTAGAACATGTTTCATGAGGTTAATTCGTATGTATGCGTTTTAAATCGACATTAGAAGCTTTTCCTCAAGATGGTGATATTAATATAAAATTGGTATAAATGCCGATAGACGGACGTCTATCGGCACTCAGGAATTCCCTGGGCGTGTTATAACGCCCAGGCCACAGTATTACAATTTTTCCTACAGTAGGGCGACGAATGTATTTTCGCATAGCAACGGAGGGGAACTCGTGGGGGGTCAAGTGACGCGGGCCACGTACCACAAACATGCTTAGTTTGTGGTACCGAGCGCGAAAGAAAGTCATCGTGTTTTTAGTAAAGTTACTATGTAAACTAACGTAATTTATTACTTAGGTACATATTCTATAATGGTGCGCTCAAACTGTTAATCTAAATTTAATTTAGATTATTATTTTAATTACTAAGTAATGTAGAATTTAAATCACATTCATTCATGTTTTCCTCAGATTTTTAATGTCCTCCGATTTTAAGATTTTCTTATCAGAGTATTCAATTTTAATGTAGTTAAATTTTATAAGAGACAATTAAGAACATTCAAAAATAAAGTCACGTATTTTTTTTAAACGACGAATGACGAAAAACGACGTAATCGCGGACGAAGTCGCGGGCAACAGCTAGTGACTAATAAGATTCTAAATCTTAGCTGGAAATATTGTAACATCTTTAACTAAAATATACGTAAAGAAAATAGTAATCTGAGCTTAAACAATTAGCATTAGTAAAAATTCTTAATAATATATTTTAAGTCAAGCTATGAAAAATAAAATCACGATTCGTTTTCAATACTGATTTTATTTCATTTATCAAAAAATAACCTATCGGCAACGAAAATAATTTTAGTATTTAACGTGTTGGTAGGTACTTCGATCAACGTGAATGTCTCGTGTTAAAAAAGTCAATAGTTTAACTCAATTAAAACGTGACCCCAAGCCTAATATCTGTCGTTAGGGCAATAATTTAAACTTTTGACATAACAGCCATCGGTATTGCCCGCCGACACCGTAAGTAGACCAACTCACGCCTCCGACTCACGCAATCGTACACATAATTTAAATGGCGCATATTGAAGTACTTTCCGTGTCGGGTTTGATGAATAACCTTTAATCATTTTGCCGAAAATACGTGTATTAAATATATGGCGTAGATATTGTTCTGCTACGCTAGGGAACAAGCTGTGGAAATATTTTATTCAACTATTGCATTATGGGAATAACAAGAAAGAATGACAACGAATTATCAACTTTATACAATTTGTACTATCTGAAAATATAATAAAATCCAAAGAGACTTGCAGCTATAAAATTCAAGCGAAAAAATAAAGTGTTGCGCTAACATTTCCGTCGCAGTTCCGTGTTGGTATTTGCGGCTGTATCGAGGGCGGAAATTTAAAAAAAAATAGAAGCTGTTACGAGCGAAGTCGAGCGGCATACACATGGCATTTAAGATGAGAAATGGCATGGCAGTTACGACGCTGAATGTCCTCGTGGCACTAAGATTGTAGCCGCATTATACTTATGCACTGTAACACTGAATATTCATTATTCTGAACAGTATAAGCTGGAGCTCTTTAATCAACCTCTTCTTTTGCGAGCGCACTATCTGCGCCGCTAATAGCGAGTATGATGGTTGCGACGCACTTTTAAAACATTTATTGCGCACTTGTTTCAGTCGTTGCTTCTTTTAAATGAAATAATATAGGTCGTCGTGTATTTACATATTAAACATATGACTGTGCAGCTCCGAGTCGGTTCTACAATAGATTTCCGTGCGTCCATTATAGTGATGAGTCGAGTTATATTAAAGCTTTCAGCGATTATAACATTTATCATGTTTATAACAAAAGGAGTACTAGAAAATATTCACAATAACATGAAGTGTATATTGGAAGCGTTGATTATTGAATACATATATAGCATAGATACAATGTAAATGTATCTGGTTTATAGGTTTGCAACGAAAAAAGAGATTGACTCAATTTGTACTTGTCCGGCGCGCAATGAACCGTTGAGGGATACTTTTAACTGACGATTTATCTTTTTTACAAAATTAGGATTCCGGTACTTAAAATGGTAAATGACCAGATTGTTTAAATGGAGTGCTCCTCAGCTACTTTGCAAGTATCTAATGGCGAAGAAATTTTTAAAATGAGCCAATGTTGTGTTCGTAACGGCTATTCGCAAATTTAATCTACCGTTTTGTGAAAAATTAGGCAATAAATAGACAAATTGCCAGATAAGAAATGTTTACTGTTTCTTAGAATTACAGATATGGATATTGTTGGTTAAATCTACACCAGATTTTTAAATATTGCCCATATTTTCAGATTTACCAAATAATGTAGGTATGTTTATTGCGGAACTTTTATTTCTTCTAAGTACCTTCTTAATTCAACATTAACAAATTAAAAATAATTTTCACGTAAATATATGTTATCACAAACAATTATTTGTGACCATATTATATTACCGTAGCGTAAGTAATAGGGAATATGCATAAAATTTGAAATGGCCTAAAATATTTTTTTCTCGAATACTTATTATCGTAATAATATAATGAAAAGGATTTTTTTTTATTTACTTATTATTTATACCCCTAAAATAATATTCAAAAAGTGCAAAATAAGGGAGCGAAATTCAAACTTCCAAAACGCGCCACCACAGGTCGAACGAAATGTGACGTCATCTGACACGACATTGTATTCATCACTCCACAGTAAACACCCACTGGACGTGTCATGTGACGTCACGCAAAGCGCGCGCAAAGTGGCGGCGTTTGAACTGCTTAAATTTTTTAAAAGTTTTAAATTTCATTTTTAAAAATATCTAGAGTATTTTGAAGCCCATTAATATTTTTTTCTACGTTATAAAATAGTAAACTATTAATTTAAGACAAAAAAGAAAAACATGAATATTCCCCATTAGCGATACGCAATTTAAAACGTAATTATTCAGAATAGCATTGTCCCGGGCCTATTGCGGTTCAAATAAAACAGTGCACGCACTGCTGGAACCGTCACAAGAGAGCTCACCGTGATAGATGATATTCGAGAACAATTAATCTTGGGCCAAAATATGCGGACAATTTGCAAGCGTGGTTCGGCCTAATGGGCGGCAGGATTATCACGGGACCGCGAGCCGACACTCTGAGGCATTATCGAAAAATGCCTGCTTTACTAAGTAGGTCCAGGTTAGAGTGGAAAAACTTAGGTAAGGTAGAGAATAAAGATTTAGGAAGTATGCGGGATGCAGAATTTTTATCATAACTGTAGATTTAAAGACAAATTAGGTTCTTTGACTTGTACCCACAGTATAAAAAAGTAGTGTGATACCAAACTTTTCAAGTCTTTGACTGGGTATGACTTCTAAAATTCACATTTTCTATTTTCTATCATTATACATTAACTATAACATTATTATTACGTGCTATTGAGATGAGAGTCATACAAGCGAAGAAGCACAACATCTCAGTCTAGCGAATATAAAAAATAACAACATCTAACGTACTCTCGCCAGTGAATTATTACCGTCATTATGTCCCCTTGTTCATGTATCTCCGGTTGATGTCGTTATTTTTCAATGCTCATGCCAATAACGCGATCATATGAACTCAAAGGAATTGAAATTAACTGCGATTCAATCACGAGAAACAATAAAATACTCGTGACGTCGATGCTCGTGGAGGCCTTCAGTGTCCGCTCCGCCCGTCCCCTTTATGAAACCCACTTTATGATATATGAGGTTATACTGTCACGTTATTGCTCCCTGAGACGACTAAGCGTATGCATTACGTTACGGTGCATTTACATCAAACTAACATAGAGCAAGAGCAATCATTCGTCATCTTTTAGTGTTAACGAAAATTCGTATTCAGTGTTGTTCAGTATTAGAACATAGAATTCTTTCGAACGCACTAAGAACAACGAAATTATGCTCTACGCCTGTTTACACGAAAAGAATTTGACATATAGATATTAGAATTAGCATTCGCTCGTTTGATGTAAATGCACCGTAACGTAATGCATACGCTTAGTCGTCTCAGGGAGCAATAACGTGACAGTATAACCTCATATATCATAAAGTGGGTTTCATAAAGGGGACGGGCGGAGCGGACACTGAAGGCGCTGTTATGCAACTCCGTTGTCCTTGGATAATGTCTTGCATAAATTCACTTTAATCGTATGAGGAAACGCCGCCTGAATTTCCACGAACGTTGCGCTTTATTTTGTGCTCTAATTGAAGCGATGTTCAGTTTCACCTGAAATAAGAATCTTAATAGAGTTCTCGGGGAATGGATTTATGTGTGATGCATTTTACGAAACTATTAAGAAGTTAAATGTATTAGTGAATTTAGTGAGACCATTATTAAAATGATATCATTATTCTAGTGCTTTTAGTTTTTTTTTACTCAATTTTGAAACTTCTCTCAATAATATACATTGTTATATTCGTTTATTTTTATAATTAATTAATAATAAAACATTTGTTCAAGTGTAGGTAAATAAAACTTTTCCGTAGAATTAACCTTTTAAGATCCTACTTAATGACTTAAAGCATACAGCTATACAATGTTTATGTCTACAACGTACTAGTCTGCTAAGCGTAGTAAAACTTGTGTTAGGACCTCATATTTGCATACTACCGAATAGCATGGATTAAAGCACGCTACACCGTGTGTGGGACGGGCCGTGCTAGAACCGGCCACCAAAAGAAACAATATCCAAACACATTTCAACGCCGTGCCCAGCACGCCACGTTCAGACAGGAATCACTTCATACAAAAAGCATACAATAATGTTTGATCGAGCTATGTACAGGGCACGGCCCGATCGCGACACTGTGTAGCTTATATCATACTTAAATATCATTGAATACTGTACTAAACACGTGTGTTCGCATACGACTACTTCCCAGGGCCTATTCGCTCGAACGTCATAGGCCATGGTTAATGGAGCAAATGTTCCGATAATTGCAGATACCTGTTCAATGCAACATACACACAATGGGCGCACGTTATTGTTAGCTGTGCAGATTTGATTTGAATTCGCCTCTTTGATTTGATGTTAATTAATCGCTAATATGTTTAGATTGTGTGCAAACGCTTTAACGTAAATAATAAGGTTAACGTTTTGTTATGCGCAGCGTGTTTTTGATACACACATATTTATAATGACTTCAACAAGCAATATTTTTAATACTTAATATTGAAATCATTGATGCAAATCAAAAGTGAAAATCAAATAATTATATGAAATTGATGTTGTGTAAATTGATGTAGGTACCTAGTCATCTAAATATAAGAGTGTTAAGGTGGTAGTCGCATTGCAATCACATGAAAAGTCATTTAAAAAGCATACTTATTATAATTAAAAATTAATTTCGAATAACGCTACACTAATATTGCACGCGACTCGCGTATTGAGGGATATATGCGATTCGATAATTAATTGAAATGCGAAATGAATTATGGTAACCAACGCATCGAATGCAAACCGTATAATGCAATCTAGCGAAATTACAAATAGCCTAAAGTGTTTAATATACTCGTATGTACACAACATGAATTATAACAAGAGTGTACACAAATTATGTTTGTTTGTTTTCACAAACGAACTGCTGACATTAGAAGCACTGAATCCTAGTTCCTACTAATATTATAAATGTGAAAGATGAGGGTAGATGTCTACTAGAAAGATTTGGATAAAATTTGACAGTAATATAGGTTATACATCAGAATAACACAAGCAATATAGGTTATACATTAGAATAGCACATAAGCTTTATAATTACTTGATTTTGCCCGCGGGTTCGTCCGCAGGAAAAACCGCGCGGCAGAGTTAGTAGGTAGTATTTGTTTGTTATTGTGGCTTCTATCCACTTCATTCCCATGCAGGCTCCGTAACGTACGATATTAAGTACGTGTTTCAGACTAAAGTGTATACTGTATATTGGGAGTACACAAAACGTCAACCGTATATTCTTCGGGTTGACAGGTGGTTGCGAGGAATTCATCTTGTTTGATGGAATGTACAGGTGAATTAAAGATTTTGCTGGTTGTTGAAATGGTTTTGATAAGGATCTTTAAATATAACATTAGAATTTATTATTTAAGAAACGGTGGATATATTAGTACATGATTTAGCAACATTCATAATTACATTCAACATTAAATAGTACTAAGTAAAAATTGGTCGTTTATAACAATAGCGTCCATTATTTTTTATTTTTATAAAACCATTTCCATGGTTTATTTGATATGGTAATTGAAGGAATGTCAGTCTCATTTATGTAAAATGGACACGGACCTAAGAATACATGTAAAAGAGATAAAAATAAAATATGAAAATAAAGTAAAGGTCACATGGAGATAGTGTTTTTCTTTCAATGTAAAAACAGGTTAGAATACTTAACTGAAGGCTTTTATCAAATTCAACAATTGGTCAAAAAGATATTGAAATAAATATCTGCACCTTTGGCAAGTGTCTTGCCATAAAATGCTATAGCTTCTGAGTTTCATAGTAGGTATATAACTAGTTCCAAGTTAATGTTCAATAAAGGTGGAGTGTTTCAGGATCAAGGGGGGAGTGGGGGGGGTGCACCACGCTATTAACACCCACCCACATAGATCGCTATCGGGTCTGTCATTTTAAATGACTACGTTTAGGCAATAGACGCGGATTATAACCCCCTTCAATCTGCGTCGCTTGTATTATTGTTTTTCGTAATTGACATGATCAGGATTTTTAAAAAGTCTTATATTAAGTTTAAATAATGTATGATTTTGTAAAGCGTTACATATTAATGTTAACCTTTTCAGTAGGTACAAATATCAAAATTGCCTGTTCCTATTCCTCTACGTCAAAACAGCTATAAGTAAATCTTATTATTGATTATAATTGACGAATTTCAATTATACATGTATAGAATTCCAATTAGAAAACATTTCTATTTTCCTGTTTTATTGATATCAAATTACTTAGCCAAAGCTTTGAATTGCACAAAGTTTTCGAGAATTAATTGAGAAGTTTATGTTTTGATAAAAATGTTCTATATTTTCAAAAGCAATGAAACCAGTATAACACTACATAACCCACTTCAGTTTGAAATTAAAATATAATATTTGTCATCCACAGAATATTGAACAACATGTTTCAAACTCATAAATATTGATAGAATTTTTATAAACAAAAAATGTAATTTACCATATAATATGGATATGGTAAATTACATTTTTTGTTTATATTTAAAAGAGAAACAAATATTACGATCATTAAATTCACTACGAATGTTTTGCGTGAAAACAGTAAAAGTATAATAACAACATGCTCTTCTTTGTTACTGGACGAGCAGCCTCACAAAGTAGTAATAATAATTCTTGATGAAAACAAGAAATCATGTATCAACTTTCACAAGGATGTATCTCGCATACACTACGTAATGTATTCGAAATAAGATCCCAATATTATATAACTCCACTAACGATGGTATTCAGATTTCCGAACAGTAACTACGAGGTGAGGCGAACAGGCAAAGTTATAATAAGTTGAGACGATACCTTCCTGAGAGCATTGTCTTTTGATATGATATGACGGAACGGTGTTATCGTAAAGGGCTAATCTACATAGTAACTCAGTTATTCGTTCGGAAACTTCGTTGAACTCACCTGTTTCTCAGCACTACAATGATTATGGTATTACAGTTTAGAAATTATTATTGAAGTGAAAACTTCTTTAGCGGCGTTGGGTATAAAATCTTAAACTCGCGTCAGGACACGTGGCCTGATTGAAAAAGCGTAAGACGGATGTTTTTTTTTTTTTTTTTTTTTTGCCCTTATATTCCATGCGTAAGACGGATACCATTCCAAAATATCAAACATGCTGAACGTTAATAATCAAGTTTTCACTTCTGCCGGCACTCCCGGAGTGCAACCTTTTTTTATTAAGCATAAAGTTTGAGTAAAGCACTCTTGAAATTAATTCAATTTAAAGTTATATTGGATTTTGTGAAGCTTAGAATTTCAGGTGCTCGAGTGTTAATCTTAATAAATATACAAAACTCTCGCTGCGAACTATAATTTTACGTCGGAGAAATATAAGTAAGATATATCAAGAACGGGATTTTGCTGATACATACGGAAACTAAACAAAGCTTGAAATTGGATTGTATTAAAAAACCTCGAAAGGTCCATTCAATGAGAAACATTGTCTTATACTCTCTATCGGTTGTGTAATGAATGTTATTGCCTCAACCGTACATCTCCGGTGCCTTATCGCCCCACTTCCCTAGACAACCGACACCAACAGAAGATTGCCCTTTTTTACTTTAATTAAGAAGTTTAATTGCTCCGTTTCGCACAAGCTGTGTGCACTTGATTTCCGGGAATGTAATTTGAAATGGGCATCCTTCAACAGTTGATGAATTATACATTAAATTTGTAAATACAAGTTGATCAAAAGAATATTACTGAAACATATTTCCCTGAAGATCGGATCAGAGAATTATGTTGGGAATTTATACTAAAATCTGTATTTTCTCAACACGAATTTCCTATATCATCAAAGGACTCACTTTATTCGTCACCAAGGAAATCTTTTGTGATATATTTAAATTATACCTTCAAACTCTGAATTTGTAAATCACTTCCTGATAGTAAGTGGGAAAATGAATCTCTAGACAGCTGAATGTCGAACTGCGCTCTGGTTAGCAGCGGGTCATCTGCTATTTAATATTCAAAGGGACGTACGATCATGGATTCCAGGCGCGTTTCAAATCCACCGCTGACTCCGAACGAGCTCTCGAAACCTCCCTTTTAGCTACGAAATAGAGTAACGCGCTTCTATTCAAGTGTGCACCAAATAGGGTTCAAAAACATGAAACTCGGTTTAAAACGCATTCCCAGTAACAAAACTTCAAGCGGTGTATAATTTATTACTGCAACGTTTGAAGCTAACCGATGAAATATGCGCTCAAATTACCTCCACTTTTAGAAGCATAGATAATTGGCTTAATGCCACAGATACATTCACGAAATAAATGTGTAATACGCACGTTTTATTGTTCACCGTTACAACAATATATCTCCGACGCACCGTCTCATTGTGCCCGAAACCTGATTTCGCATTCATTACTTTACTTTTAATCAAATTTAATCCAGAATTTTGAGGTTCGCTGGTCCAATTTAACAGTTCAATGAATTTATTTCGGAAAGAAGTGTTTCAATGTAAGCCTTGGTTCAAATGACACGAAGGTCGGATTTATAGGAGCACCCGGCCAACCCAAGTTTTCACGTTCCGAGTAACTCAAAGTAACTTAGAATATATATATTCCCGTTATTATTAGGGTATCCACGTACACTTTCGTGTGAAATATTTGATAAAATGCTGTTACCACCATAACAATATATTTGTTGTAATTTTACATGCTTTAACATGAATAATATTATGAACTGTTATTTCATTAATCACGGAGCAGCTACGAGCTTTTGTATGAAAACTTTTGTTATTGTTAATATAGAGCAGGCTCCAAGGAGATGTTCGTTTGCAAAAATCGCGGACCTAAATCTGACTTCTGATATATATTATTGTATAGATCCCAGACATCCTATAGACAGATGTTGCCAACCAGTTTTGTGGTCCCCCTGCCCGCACCCCGGTAATTAAATATGGCATACAAAGAAAAAAATAAAAATTTCCAAAACATGCCGTGTGGGGTATCAAATGAAAGAGCTTATTGAGTAGATCACGAATATATAGCATACTATATACATTTCTTACACTTTCTCTAAGATTTTTTAGAAAATTTACGAAAATGGTCCATTTTTGAGTTAACTTTAAACCACTATAGATTGAAAACTCATGAATATATTTTTTAAATTATTATTTTAAATAATTAACAATAGTCCATTGTTTATGATTCAATAGTTCGTAATATAATATAAGTGAGCTATGTGGTGGATTTGATGAAAATAACTATATACTATATGAACTTGAAAATATACTCGCCATCTTTGAATGCTCCCCCCACTCCCCCATGCAACTATTTCACTGTACGAAATATTGAATCGTAAACAATGGACTATTGTTAATTATTTAAAATAATAATTTAAAAAATATATTCATGAGTTTTCAATCTATAGTGGTTTAAAGTTAACTCAAAAATGGACCATTTTCGTAAATTTTCTAAAAAATCTTAGAGAAAGTGTAAGAAATGTATATAGTATGCTATATATTCGTGATCTACTCAATAAGCTCTTTCATTTGATACCCCACACGGCATGTTTTGGAAATTTTTATTTTTTTCTTTGTATGCCATATTTAATTACCGGGGTGCGGGCAGGGGGACCACAAAACTGGTTGGCAACATCTGTCTATAGGATGTCTGGGATCTATACAATATATATCAGAAGTCAGATTTAGGTCCGCGATTTTTGCAAACGAAACTCCACTGAGAGTCCGGTCTAATATGCGTATTTATTTCTGCAAAATAATTATAATATCAATATATTCAGCTGACAAATGTATT
The DNA here is from genome assembly GCA_029959065.1 of Colias behrii. Lineage (NCBI taxonomy): Eukaryota > Metazoa > Arthropoda > Insecta > Lepidoptera > Pieridae > Colias > Colias behrii. Next base: position 4,368,819 of record JARWMC010000006.1, on the reverse strand, counting down.
ACTTTCGTTAATTGAACTTGTTTTAATCATCAGAAATATTTTTTTTTTTTTTTAATATAAGTTGTCTTTAGCATTAAATTACATAATATCATTATTTTTTTTTTATATCTAAGTTAAAATACGCCCATGAAAATTTTTAAACTTAACTTTAAGAATGTTTAAACCTAATAACATAAGTTAATAACATTTATTTCTGTTGTTTCAGCCAAGACCGATGAGAGAGGCAGCCGGACCCGACCGTATTCATCCACGGATGCCGTGAGGTCTCGACCTGGGAGCGCACGCCGTCGCCGTGATGATAACAACCCGCCAAAATGCGTCGGCGGCCATTTTAAACAGGCAACGGATACGTTTGTCGGCACGAGATGGCCGTCAGCGTCAGCGCCCACTGCCTCCCAGCGAACGCGCGCGTTCCTACCCAGAAGCGCTGCTATGAAATGTGGAAACACTGCAAGTGGCGACAGAAATCACCAAGGACGAACCCGGCCATTAGAGTTCCCAGATAGACATTGTATAGTGAATTTTTTAGAGGCCTAAGTGTTATTGTGTTGTGTAAATATAGTGGTGTGTTGGTTAAGTATGGAGGGTCGTGGAGCGCGCACGCCGCTGCTGGAGTGCGGCGAGTACCCGCACGCGCACAAGGCGCCGGCGCCGCGCTGCTGCTTCTGGCTCGCGAGCCACGTCAACGTGAGGAAGTGCGTCGCCGGCGTCATGCTGCTCTCCGTCCTCACTATATTCTTCTACACGTATTACGTCACGGCACCCTTGACTAGGTTCGTATTATAGATAGACATAAATTATTCATAACTAGTGTGTAAGAGTACATTTTATGCGAGGTAGGTAAGTTAACAATGTCAGGGGACCCAACAAAGGATAACGTAATTTGACAAATTTTGGCCCTCCGCGTAACGAACTCTACGGGCAATCAATATCGAACCCTTTTTTCTATGTCACAGATAATCATAATAAACGTTACTTCTTCTACAAGTTCATTTGTTTAGCGAAGGATATAAAAAGTAAACAAAGGTAGCACACAACTATAAACCCCGTCTCGGTATATGCTTATATTTTTGCGTTTGTGTACCGTCTCGACCAATAAAACGTCGCGCGTCTGTTTATTCTTCCGGCAACAGGCAAAAGTTATGTCGCTCGTTACGTGTTCACGTCACTCGGGGGCTGAAGCGCCACTAGAAGTTACGGTAATTGTATTTCATATTCATAAGTCATTTGTTAAGAATTTCATATACTGTAGGAGTGAAATCAGTGTACCAAAGTTCTTACTGTGTTCGCTTAAGAAATTATGGAACAATATTTTTGTTTAGGAAAATCTCAATACGATGCTCAATACAAGTTACAATTAAGATGTGTATTATCTCAAATTAAATTACTGGAATTGTTTTTCATTTATATTTTTTTATATTGCTCAAAAATTTGAGAAAATAAATTGGTTACGATATATTATTATTATACGCCAATATGTGTAACAATCTTCATCAATCATCTCCTTCCTTGTTATTACAATGCTTTTATTTATTCCTTTAACATATAAATGTATTAGAATGTAACAAACACGACTGTGAGTCTTGACCGCAACTCTCATTATGTTGTTTTATCCAAGGGAAACCCAATTCATTCAAGAAAACATTTTCATTAAGATTTTTCTAACTTTTCTTTTAACGCTCATTCAACTCAAAGCTCAACGTGGATCAACTCTTACTAGTTCATAGTTGAACGTTACAGACCTCGATATTAAAACAGTAATATTTCATCTTATATTTTACTGATCTTTAACAACAAGATTAATGCGTTTTGCAGCAGATTCGTAAACTAATTATCGTTCGTGAAATGGTTATAAAGTTTGTCGCTCACCATCAGGTAACACACGTTCGCTCACTTATAAAAAATTGTAGAGCAGCAACATTTTAAACGAATCTCATTTGCACACATGATTGATTCATTGCTCCTGTACTGCACGCTTCTGGTTTAATGTGGATTGACGGAGGGAAACCCAAATTGCACTGAAATTTTGCTATCCATCGTTACCGTAATTGGTAATTGCCTGCTATATATCACCATATTTTTGTGTACGCAGAAATATGCGAATATCTGAATTCTGAACCTTTCGTAACGCTTAAATTGGCTTCGGTCGGATCGATTCGCAGTAACAAAGGTTTTATTCGTTCCCTTGATTTCCATCAATATGACTGGCATATTGTGTATCTTGCGTGAGTGCAGAAACGCGCTAACACAGCCGTTTTTCTTTACGTAAATCGACGGAAAATAAATTAGAAAGACGCGAAATTGTTGAAGTTTTTATACTGTAAGATCCCCTTTGTGCCTGTTATATGTAGGTATAGTGTGTCTGGGTTGTGTATTTATTGGTCTTCAATTTTGCATTCAATAAAATAATTTTCTAACAATTTAAACATTCGCTTCAAGTTTAAAATATTTTGGATATAAGTTGACGAGAGAAATATCATAAGATATTTCTCTCGTCAACTACAACAACAACGTCAACTTTACCATAAGGTAAGCATCTGCATCATGAAGCACAAATCCATCTTTATTATCAAAGAAATAATAACAGTCGCGTGATCAATCACATTATTCAATTATGGTGTAACTGATTACTTAACATCTTGATCAGTTGACGCATACGATGCGAAGCGCCACGCCAAATTTAAAACATAATTTCGCTATGGCCTATGAAATTAAAATGACGTAAAATGTGTTCGATCATAATTAATTACTCTCGCTGAAATATGCGTCATTCGCACAGAATCCAATTTACTTGCTAACTATCGTGAACAAACACGTTGCTTTTGGAAAATTAATAATAATTTGAAATTATCGGCCTTGGGCAGATCGCATAATATCCGCAACGGGATTAGTCTGCCATTGTGAATGGCATGCCTTGAAATAATATATGCTTAAATAACACGCTCATATTTAATAGCTGATTTGCAAATTCAACATTCACCTCATGTTCTCATAATGACAAGAATCGGAAAATTGCCGGTGGTCACGTGTTATGGAAAATACATTCGGAATTATTTGATTGTATTTCCAAAATATAGATTTTTTTTGCATTTAGGATGGTAAAAGAATTTATTTCTATCATTGTAAAACTAACTTGTATACTTTAATTAACATATAAATAGCTCACGGAACTCTCAATACAATACGATTTGCTCCCATTTAGAATTTAAAATGCTTCCGTGTTTCCTTCCTACAATCTATCAACGTCCTTTTATCGTTCATCTAACAACACGAGTTTATAAGATAAACATTTATAAAAATGTGATGTTATTTATATTTTGTTGCGTCACTTATTGTCGTGAGTTTCTATTTAAAGCGGTTAACGAAACAGTTCATCTAATCTGTTCTAAAAAGACATCTTTAAATAGAATAGATTTTCTTCGATTATTATTAGCAATATCGGTTACAACAAGTGTATCAGTTACACGGATATTAATTCCACACTTTAATATCTCTATACCTGCAAGGCAGAGAACTGTTTCGCAAGATATCCGACGATCTGATAAGTAATTCGTGTTCCGTCATAATTAAATACAATATTATGTTAAACCGAGAGTAGCACTTCCAGCGCGCAGTACCTACGCATATTTGAATAATTCTCGGTGAAAATTGGAAATGTCGCAACGAGTTTTGTACAAAGTTTCTTAATAGTGGCGCTTTGACAGGAGTTGTGGACTTTCCTTCGCCCCATTGTTGAATTGTTTGACAGCCGGTAAAGCTTGCCAATTTCGTAAAGTATTATAAAAATGGAATACATTTTCGTTAATTATGATATTGTGAAACGTACGCTGAGTACAAATAGAACTCCGCTATTTGTTATTCTTGAGAAGGGTACACGGACCCTTAAGTTGGCCAACGTTAAGTAAAAACTTCTCGTATAATCTTCCGTAACTAGTAACGGATTTAACTGGCTTTGTTGCCTACTTTGAAACAAGCAGGAGGCAGATAGTTTGTGACGTATAAAGGGCAAGGTTTCTGTTCTTAATCAATCAAAGATTTTAATAACGCCGAGAAAATAATTTAGATCGTTCATAAATAATTCGGAACAATCGAATTGAAAAAAACAACATTTAATTCATTCGTAATATCTTTGTGTATTTTTTGTATTTGTCACGTTGAACTAAAGTTACGTAGATCATCGTATCAAGCGGGGTTATCGACCTTCACATAATAATCGCATATTTCTTGTTTTTTTTTTTGTCAAGGTTACTACACTTCTGGAAACTATAATCATTTGGCAATGTTTCGAAGAATAATATTTTTCTTAGAATATTTCTTACTGGAAAATTTCTGGTATGTTTTTGCTGGGCGTTATTGTTAAATAGGTTGTCAAATTGTCAAATCTCAACAATAAATCCTTAAATAACTGACCTCTTTCATAATATTTGCACGAAAGGAATTTGAATCGCAAGCTAGATCAAGTAGCCCTTAATTACTTAAATATATTCTGATATTTAAGTAATTAAGGGAATCAAGGGTTAATTCACAATTAACAAGAATGAAGTAAAGCAATTTACGTTAAATACAAAAAAGAAAGAAAATGAAACGAAGTAAATTTTTATCGAATAAACAAATCATGGCTTCATGAAAGACTAAAATGTGTTTAACTTTGGCGAACATCCTCGTCGCCCCTTGTTTGCCAGCTCATGGCTAAATTAGAGGAGGCGAATATTTCAGTGTAATTTATAACGTGATTTTATTTAATTAGGGAGAATGTCGTGTAGCTAGGACGATAATATTTTATTTTATCGCCTTAAATTTACACCGCCAAGAAGAGAGTTAGGGCGGCAAGTTTGGCGGACTCGTTTAATTTATAGCAAAACTTGTGTTCTGGCTAATTAATGGAAGGCATTAGGATTACTCGTTTTTAATATATTGTTATTTTGCTGTTTTCTTTTTCGTTAGAATCCTGAGAAAGTTACAAGTTTTATCAAGATTAATGTTTCAGACTGTTCCCTGAAATTCATACTTTAATTTAACTTGAATATAAATCACATCAAACAACTTACACATGAATTTAATATATACTCTGATTAAGCTCCATTCAGAAAATCACGAATCCTTTAAAATGTGTTTCATCAGAAGCCAGCCTGCTAAAAAGAACTGCTGTAGAACGTTTTTATCGTTAAAATGTACATTCTTAAGAGAAGTGCTCTTCATGGTACACACTAGAGAAGAGTTGGCGCATGAGTGACACGTAATTAGAGCTTTAGATCGATGCCTTCCTTCCGTAACCTTAATCGTAACGGGTGTTTATATGTCCACCAAGAGCTAAGATATCTTCAAGCTGAGTTTAGAAGGCAAAGGTCGCATAGTCTTATCTCTTAGCAGCTTAATGAATATAAACTTGACCCAGATAACTCAAGCCGTGAAAAAGTATCTCGTCCGACACTAATTAAGGTTAATTTACACTGCACTCCCATTCGTCTATTCAGGCGTAACCACATCGTCAGAAAGTTTAAATAAGAACTGCCTTGGCTGAGTAATTCTTTTTCCGCTCGTCGTTAAAGTTTCTCCGGGACGGACCGGACGGGCCTTTCATTAAAGCAAAGAGGCCACAACTCGACCTGCCTATGGATAAATATTTTCATAAATTCCACCTTTTATTTATTCCAGCGTAATTCAGATTCACCGTAATGGCTCTTTGATGTGGCTTCAAGTTGAATCGCAGCGTTAACTTTGGCAGTCTTTGATTGATTTCCATCAAAATTTCGTTTTGGAAGATTACTTAGTAATCAATTTGCGGAAAGTTTAATTACTATTACAATTACGCAATACATATCTTATTCAAGAAGCGGTGTTTCAGAAAATTTGTTGATTGGCCTAGTTATAACTTAAATCTCGTGGGAAGCTTTTAATGGTCTCATGGAATTAAATGTTATATGGGTATATCTCGACGGTTTATTGTTGTTGTTTAATAAGTAAATATAATATATATTCGGTATTCTATCATATCATGTCAGAAATTTTGATAAATTTACCTTTATTGAGATGACTTGCTTATTTATTGCCTATTGTTTGATGTCTTTGTTCATTTTTTAGAATCATATAACAAGTATGCAGTGTTGTATGTATTATTGTTCCTTATTTATTATCTTTTGACGAAAATAACTGTCGTGTCACAGCGCTTGCAAAACTCCTCAGACACGGCTGGACCGTCTTTTAGGAAATTTAATACGTATATTTCGTAGGTAATTTTTAAAGCCCTTAAGATATTAAGTAACCGGTTGTTCTGCTCGTTCAGCTTCTAGCATATATTTCTTTCATTAATACATGTCTATTCTACAGTCTGGTATGGCGTGATCGAGTACCCCGGCCGCTGTCACAATGCTCACTGCTCGCGTCGCAGCAGCAAGCGGCGCGCGACCACCGCTCCGACGCGCGCCTGCGCATCGACGCGAAGGTGCTGGTCATCGCCGAGTCGCTGTACTCGCGGCTCGGCCGGGACATCGCTGAGCTGCTTGTTGCCAACCGTATACGGTAAGTTGGCTTTAAGGTGGTGGTAATAGGATAACAAGATAAGGTCCGGGTTACAATGCTCACTGCTCGCGTCGCAACAGCAAGCGGCGCGTGATCACCGCTCCGACGTGCGCCTGCGTCTCGACGTGAAGGTGCTGGTCATCGCCGTAATGTGGTAGTAGTTATGGTGATTATAGTAACAAAATTATAGAGGGTAAAAATATAAAGGCAGATCCCTACTAGTTAAATGATGCGCTAGTTATTAAGATATTACATTGTTAAATACTTGTAAAGCAATTTGCTTGGGGTATTGAAGTAATGACTTCGTAGTGAATGCGCTTGTAGACTTTTTTTCTTAAATATCGAATTTACCGGCAAAACATTTATGTAAAGTAAAAGTTTATAAAACATTTGGTATACTTAGTTCACTTAATTCAGACTGTTTTGTTAATAATAAATTTGTTCCTATGGAAAAAATAATTTTGCCATACCAACGAATTATTAATTTGCAAAATAGGCAAAGTAAATATAAAATGTATTAATAATGAAGAGCTTTTGACGGGTTGTAAAACCTGTTAATAATAAAGTCCGGATATCCTTGGTCTTCAAGTGCGGGTGAAAAATGATATATAGTTAATTAATTACAACCCGGTAAAACCCCTTTTATCATCAAAACGTTGAAAACGATAGCTGCGAATATCTAAATAGGTCAGTTGATTAATGTTGTTAGCATTTTCTGTTAGATTATTGAAATATTAAGTTTATAGATAATGACTGCAGTATTCAATAATAACGTCATCAGCTTATCACCCTTGAAGCATGAACTCTCGGTGCCGGAATGTCTTTCAGAAGTTAATGTTATTCTTTAAAGGAGATTTCTATTTCTCGTCCATTACGAGTGATCGTTACCAAACGCATGATAGCGTATAATGCAGCACTCGATACGAATACCGATATGCAACGGCAGATTGGCACACTTATCCCTCGCCAGATGCGGCCCTAAAGGTCCTTACGAACAAGCTTGTGCATCTAGTACTTTCATTAGTATGCAGTTTCAATAGCCGGCATTACAATCGATAACGTTGCTGGAATAAATAAGCTTAAACAAGTTCGATCCGTTCCAACTTCTAAGGAATTTATGGGAGTCTTGTTTAGAATTTCAATATGTTAATACGATTCAGTAATTTATTACTAAACGTTTTAGTGCTATTACGTTCCGTTGTGATTTAATGTTTATTGTTTTGTTTATTTCGTGATCGTTTAAAAATACTGAATAGTACGGTAATGTCTTGGTATACTTAGTTCATTCATAAAAAGTAAATACACATGCAAAATGGAGTACTTATTTAAAAACGTTGTTGTACTAATGTTTATTTCAGTCTTTAAAGTGAAAAATAGTAAAGTTAAAGTATAAAAAACATTCTCAAGTGAGCTGTTTAAATAAAGACGGGTTGATGGATCGCAAATGAAAACAGATTTCCGAAACTTTTCCGTTTTAAGTTTTGACTGGAGTTGAAGTTGCTTAGGCCTGTATACTGTATATCTAACGTTTTATTTCTATTTACTGAGCATTAAATATTCTATTAAAATGCGAGGAATTATTATTAGAAAACTGTTAGTATGAAATGAACGAATGTTTAATTCACTTCATAGTTTAAATTTAATTGTTTAGAAATCATAAGCTTCTTAGAATCTGACCACGATTCTGTAGAATTTCAAGTGCACCTCAAATAATATGGAAACATCAAAATCTTAGCATTATAGTGAGACTTTAACAAATGACTTGTGAGCGGGAGCTAATATTTTAGGTGGGTATCTTTTGAAATCTTGTCCGTATATTTACCCGGTCCGCTTTGTTGATGACTATTACCGTACGATGTTTGCAGACTAGTTGAAGTGGTGGCTCGAAAAGGTTCAACGAGGGGGGTTGTGTTTGTGTATGTAGCATGTTTGTTCCAAAGCCATCTCGTTCAGCTCGCGTCAATCGAACACCGATCTCGTTGGAAAAATTGCTCGCTACTTGAACCTATTGCGGAGATGTCGCCAACGCTCCGCGCTTGTTTGTGAAATGTTTGACGTATTAGAAATTAGTTTGTGATATCATAATTCTGGGTCAATATGGATCGTGTGTGCTTAGTATCTTCAAGAAATTGGACAGTGTTAAAAGTAGTTTTTTTCTCCCATAAAGACTATCAGGGAGTTTATCGGTCGTTATCATAACTTTAAACCGCATAAGTCACGCCGCATTTGACCTCTAAAAGATTAATAAAGCGGGAAATAAACACGGTAAATGGACGTCATTTCGCGAATTATTGTGGAGGGGTCACTCTGACCCAGCCGAGCGTACGCCCAATTGCGTTGATGACTGCCTACCTTGGGACCTTGTTTGTATTCGGTGCGTAATAAATGCAATGATAAAAATGAAAGGGACGTGATTGTAGCAAATTGCAAACGCAAATTAAATTGTGTCATAAATGATATTCAGGGACGCTTTCGTATTGAGCAAAGTTTCGTTGAAGGCTAACGAAAGATTAATATAGATTTGTCACTGTGATACACACCCGTCTGTGATATCCACATAACCCCAATAGAACTTAATTAACACGTTATTAATTCAAACAGTTTATTGAAGCAAACGGTAACTGTAAACATTACTTGCGAAGGTTATTAATTATTAGAGGTCGTGCCTTCTATATAAGGTTACGTTATTTACGCTCCAAATGTAAGGGAACCGTAATAATTTCTATATTGTTTCGTATAAGCAAATGTGTGAATCAGTAATGCGGAGTTAAAATATAAGGTGACAGGCTGGCGGTGCGACGCGCCGCGTCTAGAAGTCGTTGCGGTGACACTTAGTTAGTTAGTAGTGCCATTAGAGGCAGCATCGCGCCTCGCCTCGTGTCTGCCTTCCCACCTCATTCCTCATTAGTGCTCTGTGCTGTCAAAACGGCTTAATTACTCTGTGCGAAATTTGCGTCACCTTAATGCCATGAGAAACAGACTGTCAGCTCATAATATTATTCAACTGCATATGTGACTTGATGCTGACTATATTCATTGTAGTATATTTAGGAGAAGAGATTGTTGCTTTATGGATTATTCCAAATTTTACAAGACTTTTTTTATTAGGTACTTACTTAATCGAAATTCAATTTCACAAAAAAAATCAACCGTAAACTTAAAATCAATAAAAGAACGATCCAATGCATAATAATCGCGTGCATAATTTTCTCTCGGTTTATGACGCTCATATAAAAGCAAAGTTTAAAAGTTCGTTAGGAGTCAGTTCTCCATACCATAAAAGCGGTTGGTGCGGTCGTTGGTTCACTAACTTATTACTTACTCCGCCATTACAGTAAAAGTCCGGGGAACACCCCTTATCGTCTCATGTTTATTACATCACATATTATTAGGCCATTTGGAATACTTTTACCCAACTCGGCGTTCAATATGATATAATTGGCAATTATCTTATGCAAACATGAACGTACTGCCGATATACGAGCAACTTGGGTTGATTTCTGATGTATTTATACAACCCGCAGAAGATATGTCTTTCGTGTGTTATTATTAACCAATTTCTTATTTCACGAGGCTCATAAAGGAGGCCACTCTTTGAATGTAGTTATGTGATATTTTTTCGGTCATAATTTCTCAATTCCTGGAAATAATATTCAAAATTAAAGTCAATATTGTTTCTTGTATAAAGTCGTCGATATAGAATTTTATTCAAAGTATACAACCAATGCGCTATTATAACTTATTCGGAATATAAACGGCCTTTTTATAAAGAAGATATTTCTATTTACTTTAGACCGCTAAAACAAACAGCCCTTCAATGAGCCCTATCATTTCTGGGCAACGCAAATTGGGACATTTCTTCCTCCCAGCGCTCGCCCAATTCCCTCCCTTATCACGAATTAGCCCTCCTCAAATTCCATTCACGGTTAAATTAGGCCGTTTGCGTGCTTTAATTTAAACCAAGTGTTGTCTCCAGTAACAGCGGGGCACTAATTAAGGTAATTAGAAACATGTTAGCGCTCAAAATTCTATACAATACCGCATAAGCAAAAAGAACGCAGCCGGCTCGGCAAATGTGAAGGTAACGTGGCCGTAACTGGCGCTCGGTTGGCAACAAACGCGGCATATAACGTACATTTAGGTAGCAAGGCAAGGCGGACAGGCCAGAGATACGTAAATGCTATTTGCAAGTTACCATTCAGCCCGCGCCGCCCGCCAGTGCACTCAGCCTGCCAAATTGAAACCATACTTTACTCGAGTCTCGAACGAAATGAATGCTCTTCGATATTTTCAGCCCACTTACCTGTTGGTAGCTTTCTGTTTATACTTCCAATATCAGAAATTTCAATTGGCCCATCAGATTTTATCAATATTGGTTAAATTGCTCCTATTGATTGGAAATTGGAGAGCATCTTAGAGCGAATGTTTATACAGTTTCAGCTTCAAAATTGCCAATCAACTCGAGATTTTTTTGTTTGAGACCGGAGTTTATATTTTTGAATGTCGTATTTTCCTTTGCCAATGTTATTTTATACCTCTTTTATACAATCCAAGATAGCTTTTACGGTGAGTCTTTATTACAATTAAATCCGGCAGAATATAACGAGCAAAGAATAATATGAATTTAAAAATATAATTACAAATGGAAATCCTTTAAAAAAAGAGAACATCGCAATTACGCTGACCTACACAACATGGACCTCTGCTTTATGTCCAAAGAATCATTAATTATTGCGCAAACCCAAGCGTATATATTATGTTTGTATTTTTGCGTGAGCAAAAAATATGCTATAATTTAAAAGAGTAAAGGTGTTTATTTTTGTCGCGCTTCTTGCTTATTCGGTTTGAATATATTTGATTTAAGAACTGAGCATCGGGAATTGGCGTCGACACTCCCGTCGCAATCTCGTTGTGGAACCCGTGAATTGTACGATATTCGTATCGATTTTTCTGATGCAAAAATGTATATTCAATTCACTATCTATTGTGCTACGACTTAAGCTTTTTGTATAAGTATGTATTTTTAAAGAAGTTGACGCAGTTTCGATTATCGCTCGCATACATATCTTCTTGCATTTTTCCTTTCCGATGGTCGTAGTTTGAGCAATTGGCACATCCAATGTGTAGTTTTATTTCGTGCCTCAACTAGAACGGATTTTTGCGGCAAATAAATGAACCCTTCGTTCTGTACAACGCTACATTTTGCTGTCAGTTTTTCGGTTTGTAGTGGTCACTTGTGAAACTGCTGTAGAGACGATTCAATTCAAATTCGATTTCGTTCTCCCATAAAAAAATTCTAATAGGTCCAACTATACAAGGAATAAAATAATGTAATCTACGTAATTTGCAAATCATAAATAATCATATTTAACAAATTATACAGACCAGTGGGTTTTAAGAATATTTCTTGCAAAATCGATCGAAAATCGAACGTAATTTTATTCCCAGAAAAACCCGCCCAGTAAAACCATGCGTATACAATACATCAATTAGTTTAACTTGTTACAGAAACAACTCACATAAATCACATTTTCGCAGGTACAAGGTGGAAGTCGCCGGCAAAAGCCTGCCAGTTCTTACCACTTTGGACAAGGGGCGCTACGGCGTCATCGTGTTCGAGTCGCTTTCGAAATACGCGAACATGGACAAATGGAATCGAGAACTTCTCGACAAGTACTGTCGAGAATATTCAGTAGGGGTGGTTGGGTTCGCGACCCCCGGCGAGGAGACTCTCGTGGGTGCCCAGCTGAAAGGATTCCCACTCTTCATGCATACCAATTTGAGACTTAAGGTAAATTGAAATTTATTTTACACCCTTTTATCAGTTATACATTTTGTGCTGTTTTAAAATTTACGATGTACGAGTATTAATACAATTTCAGTGAAGATGTATTAGAAGGCGGGATTATTTATCATTTCAACTATAATATATAATTTTGAATAAATCTTGGATCGTAAATATTTATTACTATTATACAAAGAAAATTAAATGTCATGTTATTGCCAAGCAATAGTAATAAAATTGTTTTATTAAAAGACACATTAAGGCTGCAGTCTAGCAAAATTGCGTTTTCAACAAGTTATTTGACAATTTTTTCCCGGCTATTGAAATGATAAACTGAATTTTTTTTTCTTGTTTATCAATAAGTGTTATATACGCAATGCGCTTGAATTTTTTCACATTTATAAAGTTACTTTATGTTACCTTAATCAGGCCTTCAAGATAAGTCTCTTTCCCCCAAAGACATTTCGAGCTAAGTTTGTGCACTCACTACGTTGCAACCGATTACAATTTACACAATTTGATCAGCGCATAAATATCATTATATAGTCGTAATTCAAATCTGCTGAATACAATTGCCGAAAAACTTATGATTTTCCTAATTAGGACGTTATAAATTCATCAAATTTCCCATTTTTTGCCTTACAAAAAACTATTGATTAATACTGCTAAAAGTTATTTTTTCCCTTAATTTATTCGAGTTGTTTGAAGACCAATGAGTATTAATCCTTTAAAAATTTTTTTTTTGAATTTTGATAATTCTTTAAATATTTAAAAAATATTTAAAATAATTATGAAAAATCCTAGCGAATTTCTTTAGTCGCGCTCCTTGGGCCGGAGCGTTCTGACGTGTGCTCTACGCTCGATTTTCCTTCATACCGAAGTGAAAGTTGCTCTACTTCATTAAATTTAATATTTTTGTTAATTGATATTTTTATCTTAGTTTTGTGCAAATATTCGTATTTTTAAACATTTGATTTCGATATGGAAAATAAACGAAAAAAATATGCGTGTAACTACTAGGAAAAAAATTATCTTCGAACATAAAGTGTAATGAAACCAAATAGATTACAAAGGTGATTGTCAACAATTTCTTTATTTTACGGGGTTTCAGTAAAGGGATGTATGTTTCTTTAAAACTAAAGTAAGCTCATAAATTTTCTTATGATATAATTTTTTTTTGAAATTCCAAAAATGTTTATTTTTCGTTTGAGAAATACGAAATATATAAAATTGTATTGAGAACTTGAACTTGGGACATACGGGGAAAATGATTTGTTTACTCCAAAATTCCAAATATGTCGAGGTGTTTTAATTTTTTCTTCTAGTCATTTTAAACGTAGCGGCATGTTGTTTGATTATTAATAATTTTGTAACTTAAATACAGGATGTTGGTTTTATATTTTGATCTTACAGATGCGCTGACAAATTTAGTCCACCATTTCTAGTTTAGTCCACCAACTCTAAATACCAATATTAAAACGAATGGATTATCATCACAACATCAAAACTCAGATGTAATGGAAGATCGCAATAACATAGAAAATTCAATGGGTGTTGAGAACAAACACAAGTACACAACAAACACAAGTAACAGAGACGCACAGAATAAAAAAAGAGGACGAAAACGATAATTCGTTGATGCTTTCCCTTTTCGACGTACTGTTAGGGTACATCACCAATCTGCAAAAAACAAAACTGATGATTCCCAATTGCTGATTATATTCTATTTTTAACGAATGATTCACTCCAGTCCAAACAGCAAATAAGCAGACTTCTGCTTCTGCAACGTTTAGTTGTTCCTGAATTTGGAAAAAATAGTCATGATTCTTATCTATGACAAAAGTGTTATTTTTTTGCATTGTATTTCAAATATTTATTTTTATTATTTTTAACCGCATCTTCCGCATTCATGTCTTTTGCCGGAATTAGACATTTAACTCAACTAGTCCCATTTTCTCTTCTTGGTATGGGAGTGTATAAAGTAAATTTTTAAGATATTTCTCGTTATACTTTTAAAGCTATAAATAGCTAGCACATGGCTATAAATAAATGGACCCGTAAAAAGATATGGAATGCGTATGACATATCCGTCCATCCTAGGTATAAATGACACGGGACTTTTAATTAAATTGCTGCGTTCCTATGTCTGTTATCCGGTTCAAATATTGTGCTCCATTTTGAAAACTCGCTGGAATTTGGCACGTCTGCAGTACCGGTGAATATTCAACATAAAGCTTCTAAAACGTAAATGTAAAAGATCGTGTCATGTATCCTGGAAGTGTCCAATAGAAAGAAAGAAATTTATTGTCATTTAACGATATGCCACACAATATAACAAAAAAAAAAACACATAAAAAAGCTAAAAAAAGAAAGAACTTAAAAACTAATTGACCCTTAAATTATATAATACTTTTACATAAAAAAAAGAAGGGAGAAGATAGGGCAAATCAGCATACTGCGCAGCTCGTTGGTTGCTGACAAAAGGGGCTGACTCAGCAAATAGTTGTGTAAGAGCCAGGGCCCTTACACAACACTGGTTTTCAGCAACCCCTTGTGATGACCAATATTTCTTCCCAAAACACTTACCCATACATCCTGTGTTAGGCTAAACAGTACCTGTATATTTTAGATCTACCAAAGACTTACTTTTCCAGTAAGGCACGTAAAAGTTTTCAAGAATTTGGCTTTAAAATACCATCATTTTCACCAGGATGCGGCATTGAACCCCGCATCGCCAGTGCTCCGGCTAGCGCGCGCTGGCGAAACCGCCTGGGGCCCGTTACCCGGTGACCACTGGACAGTATTCAGACCGAACAGTTCGACCTACGAGCCAGTCGCGTGGGCCTTAAGACAGAACGAATATGGAACTAATGGTGAGTTCTCGAATTCTAGAATTCTTGCAAAGAACAGAGCCCTGTTTGAGAAGCGTAATGTCAAGTTTGATCTCACGTAAGAAGCTTTTAGTATTATGTAATATTTCGCTCTTTAAAATACGAAAGGAATAAAGTAAATTAGGTTTGCACGAAAAATAAATTATTGTCGAATCGCCTAGCTTGTTTGAACGTACCTAAATATTTCATGTTTGAATACTTAGAGCACCGAATTTCGGGTTCAGTGTGAACAATGTTGTGTGTGAAACATCAGTCTTGAATTTATATGTTTTCGTAATTTCAACATACAATTCTGAGAATATTTTAAGTGTGTATCACTACATAGTATAAAACAAAGTCGCTTTCACTGTCCCTATGTCCCTATGTCCCTTTGTACGCTTAAATCTTTGAAACTACGCAACGGATTTTGATGCGGTTTTTTTTAATAGATAGAGTGATTCAAGAGGAAGGTTTATATGTATAACAACATCCATTAAATAGTGGAGAAGTACTGTTATTTTTGAGGTTTCTAATGTGATGTCGTAAAAAATTACATTTTTTCCGCTTACATTGCAAACGCAGGCTGAACCCTTCGAGTTTTATCAAAATAATGTACTAAGTATTATACACATTAAAAAGGTCTACAGAAAAATCCGCGATGGTATATGTCTATCTCTTGTGGATAACCCACAATAACTTTTGTTTGTCCTTTACTTTTTACGACAAATAATAGCTAATTTTCGAAGCGATTTTAACCAATACAGCATTAATCCTTAACCAATTAAATACCTTGAATACATTGTTCATTTAATATAGATCTATATGGCCCTTTACACCGTATGATTTAAGTGAATATTTTCGAAGATATTACAGATTTAAAAATTGCGGGACGTACCGTTTGCGGCGGTACCGGCCGGCCGCCCGGCTATATATTTTATACCCGTGCGAAGCCGGAGCGGGCCGCTATGTTTTTATATATGTCGTGGCCATATCGTAGATTTGCTCATTTCATGATATGATCGATCATTTCACGAAATGGTCGCATTTCATGAAATGGCCAACATAGTTTGATCAGATCGTTAAATCGTCAACGTTTCACGATTTGGTCATCCACATTTGGCCAGATCGTATAAAATATAAAGAGTCCATAAAATATTTAAAAAATTCAGAATATTCTAAAAACTTAATGTCATTTAAGTTAGTGCCGCGGCAGCGGACGGCGAATGCCAGAAGCGAATCGTTTTTGCAATAGAAAACAGTTAGGTTAGGTTAGGTTAGACTTTGATAAACAACGCACGAGCCGAGCGAGCAAAGCGAGCGTGCCGCGGCAGCGGCCGGCGAGTGCCAGAAGCGGATCGCTTTTTAAAAAACAAACAATTATAATAATACTAGCTTTCCGCCCGCGGCTTCGCCCGCATTTTCAAAGATAAACCCGCATAGTTCCCGTTCCCGTGGGATTTCCGGGATAAAACCTATCCTATGTGTTAATCCAAGTTACCCTCTATATGTGTGCTAAAATTCATTGTAATCGGTTCAGTAGTTTTTGCGTGAAAGAGTAACAAACATCCATACATCCATACATCCATACATCCTTACAAACTTTCGCCTTTATAATATATATTAGAATATATTAGATATATTAGATAGGATAGTAGGATATATAAATATATGTCGGAGTATTGATTTATTCAGTTGGTATTAACGCCATCTACTGGTAAAGTTGTGAGTATTTTTAATATTGACATCGAATGAATTTATGACAATGACAAGTGACAATGACATTTTCCTTGAGTCAGTAGTTTGGCAGTTTGGGGGGTGTCAGTTCGAACGACACTTGCCGCCCGACTTCCAACCGCGCTAGTTGTGCGCACTGATTCTTTTTATTATTTACGATCATGGCGGACGTTGAAATTAATCGCGAGGAATCTCCGAAAGCAGCGGTGGGATCTGACCATCATTCCTCCAGTGTGTTTAACCGATCCCCTGCTACTACGAGCGAGACATATTTCCGAGAATCGGCGAACCAATCCACCGAATCAAATACTCCACCTGGCTACGTGGAATACTCCACCAACAAGCTGGCGATGATCGATCGACTGGAGACAGCGTGGAGCGAGGCGAACAAGATCGAAGTCTTCATATCAGGTATCTCTGACAATCAGGTACGATCAGATTTATTAAAAAATACCCCCACGGACTTTGTAGCATTAGATAGACACCTTGCTACCTACCCTCAAATTAATAAAAATAATAAACGACCTTCAACTTCGAGCTCTTTTTGTAGTGACTTTTGTAGTGACTTTAAGCAGCGTAAAATTGAAACAAATGACCATGTTATGTGCCACAATTGCGGCAAAATGGGGCACTATAAGCGAAATTGTAAATTCCGTCCGCACACTAAGGTTTCACATTCGGAAACGTCTCAATTAAAATGTTCCCCGCCTGTCGATAAAAATGTTCAGTGCACTTATTGTCACAAATTGATGCATACAGAGCAGGTGTGTTTCTCTAAACAACGAGACGAAAAATTAAAAAAAAAGTAATGATACAAAGTCCGTTAATGTGTGTGTCTAGTCAGAATCGCCGCTTGTTAAAATTATTGTTGGTAGATTTCAATTACAAGCCCTCGTAGATACTAGATAGTGGATCTAACTGCTCGCTCATTCGTAAACCTATCGCTGACGTTATGACCGGTGTACCAGATTTTTTATTTACGCGTTTAACTGGTATTGGCTCCACTTTCACTCATTCTTTTTCCCGTATTACTTTGCCTATAGAGATCGATGATGTTCACTTAGAGGTTGATTTTTTTTTTTGGTGGTAGACTTTCAGGCTTTACCTCATGACGTCATTGTGGGGTGGGATGTTTTTACGCGACTCGGGGTAAACTTAATAATTAAAAATAAAGGCGTTCACATTTCTCGCGATGTTCGTTCGCACGTTTGTGCTTTGCAATGTGCCGATATAGAAGCAATCGATACCTACCTTACAGACATCCAAGATATTGCTCGTGTACGTGCTATTATTGAAAATTTTAATGAGAATTTCGTAAAGGGGAACTCTCAGACGGTCGTAACAACAGGTGAGATAGAAATTAGATTATAAGATCCGAACAAAATAGTGCAGCGTCAACCTTATCGCCTGGCCCCCGCGGAACGCAAGGCCATGATTGACATAATAATTGACCTCCAGTCTAAAAACATTATCCGCGAAAGTACGTCACCATTTTCGAGTCCGACGATCCTCGTGAAGAAGAAGGATGACTCTGACAGGTTGTGTATTGATTTTCGTGAGCTGAATTCGAATACCGTGCGCAATATGTGTGTCATGAAAAGCTGAGTAAATATCCTATGAGTTTACAAGAAATGTCTAATCAATTTGATGATTTGTAATAAGAGTGAGTTTTATTTTTCTAATCGGCTTTAAAAATTAATAATTAAATATTGAGTTATGTTAAAATAAAATGATTAGTCGCCAAAGTAAACGGCATATGTTGAGATACACGATTGTATTTATTATGTCGACGGTTGCGATATGATGATTTTTCCTTTATTTTTGTTGTTGATGTTTTGGTTAGTAGAAATGTTTACAATTTATTTTGTTGATCAATGCTAATAAATGATCGCATCTCTAGACGCTTGTTTCTTTTTCCTTTCCTAAGAGGAGCCGATGGCGTAAATTTAGCATTGGAAGCTCCGCGCTTCATGCGAAAGTTTAGCGTTGGAAGCCCTGCGCTTCACGCGTAAATTAAACATTGGAAGCTCCGCGCTTCATGTGTTGGTTCTATCTACATTGGAAGCTCCGCGCTTCATGTGTTGGCACTACATTGGAAGCTCCGCGCTTCATGTGTTTGCTCTAATTACATTAGAAGCTTTGCGCTTCATGTGTTGGCTCTACATTGGAAGCTCCGCGCTTCATGTGTTGGCTCTATCTGCATTGAAAGCTCCGCGCTTCATGTGTTTGCTCTAACTACATTGGAAGCTCCGCGCTTCGTGTGTTGGCTCTACATTGGAAGCTCCGCGCTTCATGTGTTTGCTCTAACTACATTGGAAGCTCCGCGCTTCATGTGTTGGCTCTATCTGCATTGGAAGCTCCGCGCTTCATGTGTTTGCTCTAACTACATTGGAAGCTCCGCGCTTCGTGTGTTGGCTCTACATTGGAAGCTCCGCGCTTCATGTGTTTGCTCTAATTACATTGGAAGCTCCGCGCTTCGTATGTTGGCTCTACATTGGAAGCTCCGCGCTTCATGTGTTTGCTTTAACTACATTGGAAGCTCCGTGCTTCATGTGTTGGCTCTACATGGGAAGCTCCGCGCTTTATGTAGGTTCTACGTTACAAACCTTGATGAAAAGTTGTGACCAGAGCTAAATAGGTTTAGAAATCGCGCGAGAACGCGCTAATTGTCAGAATGGCCGTGTCGGAGTATTGATTTATTCAGTTGGTATTAACGCCATCTACTGGTAAAGTTGTGAGTATTTTTAATATTGACATCGAATGAATTTATGACAATGACAAGTGACAATGACATTTTCCTTGAGTCAGTAGTTTGGCAGTTTGGGGGGTGTCAGTTCGAACGACACTTGCCGCCCGACTTCCAACCGCGCTAGTTGTGCGCACTGATTCTTTTCTTTCTTCTTCTTCTTTTCTTTTTATTATTTACGATCATGGCGGACGTTGAAATTAATCGCGAGGAATCTCCGAAATATATATCCTAAAAGAAAAAATGCGTCTTAAATTATTTTATTTAAGACGCATTTTTTCTTCAATACTCGAACCTCTTCGTCGTAAATTCTTTGCTATGACTTTCTTCACGAATTATCAAGTTTTTAACTGCGAATAATTAAATTTTCGCCAGCGGCCGCCATCTTATCACATAAACACAGAGCTTGCAGCGCCTCTACCAATGATTAATGTAACTATTTTACGATATGATCAAATAATTTTGACCATTTCATGAAAAAACCGCGCGTTTAGTTGGCCATATCGTGAAACGATTTCTTATCATTGATCTGCTCAAGCCACATCATGATATGGCCAAACTAAATTGGCCATTTCACGAAATGCGACCATTTCGTGAAATGGCCAATCATTTCATGAAATGAGCAAATGTACGATATGGCCACGACATATACAACGTTCACAGTTTTTCTGTAGTGTATTTAGTATCAGCATTGCACCCGTGCGAAGCCGGGGCGGGTCGCTAGTGTATTATAATGTGAACTGTAGAAGTACTATTTGTGAACGATGGAAGGACTCGTCCTTTTAATAAAACTATACTTAAATAAAGCGTAACTTTAAAAGGCAACCATAAACTTAACAATAATTTATTGATCCATTATAGAGTAATGTGTGACCTGTATGATTCACAAGCTAGGGTCCACGATCGACCCAGCGTTTAAGACAATTACATCTCGTTGTAAAAATACGACAGTATCGAGGCCTTTGCCCTACAATGGTCCCATCAATTACTTATTTGAATTGATAGCGCCCGAGTCATAAAAACAACTTTTATCTCAGGGGAACTTTGAGTCTCGTAGTCTATAAAAACGCAAATTGACGGCACCCATTCTTAACATTGCTATATCTACGTACGAATTTTATTCGTTTTGATGGCAGTGTGGAGTAAATTCTTTTATGATTGTATTATTATTCTGTTCTTGTTTTTTATTCACTGGTACGATGAGTGGCTTAATGCTTTTGTTCTGTTTATTTTTAGAGCACGATCTAACAGTTGACGGTTGATTGTGTCTTAGTTACATTTTAATAATGAAATTTAAATTTATCTGGATGTGTCTTTTGCGTTTAACATATTCAGTGCTATGTCAGCGTTATTATTTTCTTGCTCTACAGCAGTACTTTAAAGTTTTTATTTTCTTTCGTGTTCATTTATTCAAAGAATCTCGGTTGTATACAACGACATGATAATAAACAATGGAGCTTCTGTTTTCTTGTTTTCTTAACTTTTAAAACGAAATCTATCTTCTTAACTTACTTTAATATTGCTTCCTTTATATAAACGTAACTATGTTACTTTAAAAAGACAACAAACAGCTCGATCTAAATGAAAAATTCTGAGGAATAGTATTTTACGTAAGAAGTAATTACGATTTAAGTTCTCGTTATGATAGATATCTTTTAATGTTGAGATGCTCATTGCACGCTGTTCAGATCAGACTTGAAGCTATCATTCCGAAGTTTCTGAGAAACATTTGTTTATGAGCTAAATGCAGACGTTTGGCTAAAACTAGTAGTTGTAAATTCCAATTTATCTACGGAACAACCAGATTTCCCTAGTTCTAGCTATAAGCTGCGATAGATTGTTGTAAATGAGTTCGTTAAATGTATTCTAATTCAATTTCTTTTGGTATATTTAAGGTTATTTCTTATTAGCACTTCTTATAAGCAATTCTTTTATATTATGTACTTATTTGACTCACTTAATGATTAAAGTAAAGAAGTATTGATAAAACTGAGTAAAATGATGTCAGAGACTCTTATTATTCCGGTCCGTTGCCTTGTTGTTCAGTTTAGACCCCTACCGAAGTTAATTCCTAAAAAGATTATAAAACAACGAACAATATAATAAAATAAATGTTTAATATAATTATATACCCGTAGTAAAATCAATTTTAAAATTAAACACGGGTTTAAAACTGAAACAAAACAGAGAAATTGGATTTTTAACTATTTAATCCTGCGTTTCGAACACACTGCAGCGAACAGAATTAACGGTTATGGTTACTTTATAATAATAGTTTTTTATTTTCACATCAAGTTTTTTTACATTTAAGATATATGTATGTTTTTTAAATAATTAATTTGGATGTTTAAGTTACACTTCAAAAAATACACCAAATGAGCTCATATGTTCCAAAAATTGTTTTTATAACTTTAAGACATGATCCTGACTAACGCAATGTAGACTGTTACACATTTTTATTGATATTAATCTTGGACGAAAAAACATGTTCTCTAATTACTTCTGATAGTGATACTCGTGTGAATTCGGGACCATTACTAGAACATTTTAAACAACAAGAAGCCATTCCGTCTAAAAGAATTTATTTATTATCTCACAAATAATTGTTTTGCGCCATACCAGACGAATTAAGGAAGATGTAATTGGAACAATTCATTCTATCTTAGTAAAGTATTCTGTTATTGTTCTAGCAATTCTCGAGACGATACTTTACTGCATATTTTATAACGAATGTTGTACAATAATTAATTCTTGATTCAATTAAAAATGTGTTCTATTTGTTCGTTGTATGAGTTTCATTTTTGTAAACCAATGTACATAAGGCTTCCTTCCTTTATTCATATCATATCAAGGGATGTTTACAAAGGATGAATCTTGATTTAAAACATCAAAATATATAAAAATATGTATTTCGCATTGCAGATGTCTTAATTATTTTGGTTACTACAAAAAATATTTTAAAATGAATTTTATACAGTATAGGTCTGATTAAAGTATAAAATCGTCATTTCTAAGAACTTTATAAGGCTTAAATCGCGTGGTTGAGAACTTATTCATTAAAATAACTACTGAGTTAACCTTCCGGGCCACACGTACAGTTTCTGCATAAATTACAAGTGATAACCTTATATTTGCTTGCTCTGACATAAAAAAAAAAAATTATGCTTTGCCGTAGGAAGGAAAAATGTCACGCTAACGTAAATACTTAGAAGCTTGTTGCATTCAAAAATGTATTTTCAAGGATATTATATTAGTCAGATAATTTCTAAATAAGTAGAGGTATCAAAACACCTACATTATTATCCAAAATATTGCCAGTTATAATGATGTATTCATGAAAGTCATTATAATTTGTATTGAATATAAATGTAAACATTTCACAGAATGTATAGGTAGGTACCTACATTCGTAGTAAAATTTTTCGTTGATTGCATATTTTTTACTTTTTCCTGTGTATCTTTTTGTATATTACTCGGAAGCGGAAGTAAAAGTTATTAAACACAATTGTGAAAAATCGCTTTGAAGTTCGCATTGATTAATTAGAAAGGAAAAAAATATGTTGTTTTCCAGAAATTTTATGTATCATAATTATTGTATCAACATCATCATTATTACAATACCTTTTCAAGAGCTCTGAGGCTAAGTTAGCTCCGCATCTGAAATTACTAGTTATAAAAAATAATTATCATTATTCTATTGTAAAATGCATAATGGCAAATTATAAGATTAATGATAGATTAACATCATGGAATAGCAAAAACAGTTGCAATTCTGAAGGTCTCCGAAGCCGACACACGAACTCAAACGGCACATGATATAAAAATATACAAGTATTTATTTTCATAAAAAAACGATAATCTGCTTTATTTAGCATTCGTGTTTGATAACCTCAAGTTCAAACACTTTTTATTTACATAATTAGTATTAAAGATATGCAGAAGTGCTTTGGGTTATAACGCATCGTCGGGTAATTCCAAATATCAAATTGGATTTTTATAATCAAAAGATAATATGAGGTGTGGAATTCAAATATTTACGAAAATACCCTACGTTGATAATTTCCCTTATATGCTCTTGATTAGAGAGGAAAAATGTACTCTTTTTAATTGTATATTATGAATTTAAAAAAATCCATTGTTTCAATCATGTATAAAACCATTTATGTAGTTTAAAATAGGCCTTTGGAATGCTGTATTACAGATTAGAATTTAGTAACCTATTTTATAACAAAACCTAATTTGTTGAATTTCTATTCTTTATAAATTTATAAAACCTAATTTATTCCATACACAATTTGAATGTATAAAGTAGGTACTTTACAAATACTATATTTATAGAGAAGTGACATTTGAGTAATGTATTATAATGTTTTACATAATATATATTTTGTATTTAACAACGCTATTATCCAACAGAAGACCGAATACCACTCGCGACGGTGATGCAAGACCACGGCCGCCTGGACGGCATACAAAGGGTCGTCTTCGGTTCTGGCCTCCAGTTCTGGTTGCACCGGCTACTCTTCCTTGATGCATTAAGCTACTTGAGCCACGGCCAGCTCAGCTTGAGCCTGGAGAGGTGGATACTCGTGGATATTGATGATATCTTTGTGGGGGAGAGAGGTAAGTGTGGAAGTGGCTTTTTTCTGTATTATAGCTTGTCTAGTATAAGGTTAAAGGTATAGTCGTATGGTTGTAGAAGCAATAAGGTTTGAGTGTGAACACTAGTAAGCATGTAATATCAAGTTACTCGTCTGCTTCGATTCTTCTCAACTTATGAAACAATGTGTGAAATGCATCTGCTCTATACCCTACAATAGGAGGACTATCTTTGAAATGTTTTTGTTTATATGTAGGTAAAAGAAAAGTGTTCATTACGGCTGTATGCACAAAATCAACAAAGTAAACATGTAACTTATTCAATAAATGAAACAAAATCTATAATTGAAAAAAGTTGGTTGAGTATGATTCACAATAAATATATTGTGAAAACATTAAATTAAAATTATCGGAAGGAGAATGGACTGTTTAAATTTTCCATTGGACTTCCAATGCTATAATCTTCTTATAGGTTATTAATGTATGATGAAATAAATACTTACATCGTTATGAAACAGGTATTTCAATAATAATACATATAAGACTTTATAACTGGACTGTTTGTGTGATAAACGATCTTTAAACTTGTTCAGGATCATGATGTCTTAAAGCATTATTATTTCCAGTGTGTGATGTGAAAGTGATGGTGCTAGACGATCTATATAGCTATGTATTTTTTTTCGCTTTAGAATGAATACTGCTTTAAGACGATAGAAGAACAATATGAGTGAAGAAAAATCGCATAGAAACATTGAAATTAATCAAATATGGACGCCATGGTGCAGTGGTTAACCCATATTGCTACAATACTGCTGGGTTTAAGCGCCAGCTGAGCCCTTTGAAAGTGCTGCTCTAGCACGGCACAAAGGGAAGATCAATTAATTGCTTCTATAGAAAGTCAATCAGTCAAATATATGTGTTTCTGTCTAAATACGAACGATCAGGATTTATTGAATTAATGATTCGAGTGTCTAATTATAAAGATAAGTTAATAATATTAGAAACAATCGACCAATTGTCTCCGAAAGTAGTAAACTCACTAGCTGACCTACGCAACTACGTCAGCTCTCAAAAGGAATATTTTTCAGTTCTTTGCAACATGTATACCCCGTTTCCATTCTGCGATCTATAGTGATGATAGTCTTTTTTAACAAATTAAATATTCAAGACAAAATAATTTATCTATTCAAATCTTATTCAAATTGACTCGATCAAACAAAATCCTAGACATCATAATATTTAATGGTGTAGAATGTAGTAAACTTATAATTAAATTGCTTTAAATCTGAGTTAAAAAAAATACAGAACACCCAAGCAAAGTTGGCGTGAACTGATTTTAAGTATCTCACGCAATAACGGCCACGTAAATCCGATTACAGCGTATTAACTCTGCTGAATCGAATCGAAAGCGGTATAGTTATAGGTATATCGATGTACGTACTAAAGTTAGAGCGGTACCAATGGAAATCGGCTCAAAGGACCTGTGTGTTCAAATCAATTATATTGTTCTAGAAGTGATTGGATACGACCTCAAATTGAATGTGTTTTTCATACATGATAATAAAAGTGAGAAGGTATTCCTATAATAAGTAGACAATAATATCATGAGGAATATGGGTAGGTACCACAGACATGTATCAAGATAGACTAAGCGAGTGTATGTACTTCCCGTGTCCAAACTAAGTTTATGAAACTTACTTGACGCTGGCCTACACTCAGTCCGCGCTTGCAGTTCGCCAAGGAAAGACGTGAAGCTGAATAAAGTAAAATGCCGAATTGCGCCGTTATAAACTGTAGAAACTCCACAGCTGTGAGTGGCCGAGTTTTCGGAGATGTTTCCTTCCACCGGTAAGTAATTTTCTAATCAGAATATGCACTATTTATTTTAAAATCAAATAAAGAATATCTGTGGAAAACGATCGTGACAAACATGGATACCAAACCATACGGAATGATTCGGAATACATTGCGGCTTTTACTTGGCTAAAGATCGCGTCGTATGATAATAAGCAATGAATAGCGTCTTCTCATTTTTCTGTTCTCATTTTTCTGTCCAATTTTGTGGTTAGTGATGTTCATTTGATGCAACAGTTCTCGATTCTAATCGATTTTATAATCGAACAGAAAAATGATAATTTGAAGGAGCAATTTTTTCAGAAAAAAAGGCATAGATTTTTTTTGTCATTTAATACGACTTGACCTAGAACTTTTAAGTATTTTAATACAAAGGTACTAAAAATAAATATTATGACATGGACGCCATTAGTTAAAGTGTCATCTTGGGAGTTTTTTAAGAAAACTCCTTATTGCTAGACTATGTTTGTTTTTTCAGTTTTCCAAGTAACCCGAACATAAAAGAAAAATGGATCGATGCAACGGGATATAAAGATTGATTGATTGACAGTTTCATTACTTTCTTTCGATGGCCTCTCTAGTACGTAGTACATGGTAACTCAATGGGCATATGTAAGAAAAAGCTAAAACACATTAGTTTACTTGTTAGAATATTAAAAGGTTTATAACTTTATTTTATCATTCCTCTGTCTATGGTAATTATCATTTTTCTGTCTTGAATCGATTTAGTAATCGATTACGATTCATTTATTTGACTACCTCTTAGACATAGATCTAGTTTGATCTGATTTCTTTCGATTTACTTCGATGGGATAGGACGATACTAAAATCGCCGCGCGAGTGGCGTCCTAATCGATTTAGCGTAAAATGAAATTACCATCACTAAAAAGCGCTCGTGACGTCATAACGCGTCAAGGTCAGTACAAAAAATATGACACGCTTGGTTTTCATACAGATCGCGGTACTTGCGTTGTCTACTTAATATAATATGTCTGTGGTAGGTACATATTATATAACTTAGTCGATAGGTCGTAAAATCCGTGCTATAATCTAGATGCGTTGTGTGTCATGTTGAAAAGAAATTGAAAGATATTGAAAAAAATTCGGCTGCCCTTAAAAACTTTTAGATATATCATTTGCCGCCAAAAAGACAACGACGACTAACGACACCTCTCAAGCTAAAATCCATCAAGCCGTTTATGCTGCAGAGCTTGCCAAAAAATAAACCTATAGATATAGGTATAAGTACACTCGAAAATCATACTCATCTGCCGAGATCGGTAACCTATTAAAAACTCGAATTTCTATTACCCGAATCTTAAAACCCCGAAAACGGTTGTTAGAACTTTTAAAAGACAGATGTAATGAATGACAAATTTTTAAAATTCCTTTTTTAATTTCCCAGATGAATCAATTTCCAGATGCACCAAAACCAGATTTTTAAAAAGTATTTTTTTGTTTCCCGTATTCTCATAATACAGATCTCATTATACCAGATTCTCAGAATACTTTTTTTTGTTTCCCATCGTACCATTTTCCAAATAAACTATTGCCAAATTTTCATAATCTTTTTAATTGGTTCCCATATAATCGTATAACAGATAAACTATTGCCAGATTTTCATAATCTTTTTATTTGATTTCCATACAATCGTGATTATACCTTTACTATCGACTGAAAATAAACATTGTCAGTAAGTAAATTTATTGTTTTACTTGTCTCGGTTTTAGTGTCAAAGTGTACTCAGTAGGTTAGGTTTGAACTACGACCCCCACGCCAGAACCGACTCGCTATTGTTTTACTTGCCCATTACAGAAAGGTCTAAGTGTCAAATTCGACTCAGTAGGTTAGGTTAGGTTTGAACTGTGACCCCTCACGCACGAGCCGAGCGAGCGAAGCGAGCGTGCCGCGGCAGCGGCCGGCGAGTGCCAGAACCGACTCGCTATTGTTTTACTTGCCCATTACAGAAAGGTTTAAGTGTCAAATTCGACTCAGTAGGTTAGGTTAGGTTTGAACTGTGACCCCTCACGCACGAGCCGAGCGAGCGAAGCGAGCGTGCCGCGGCAGCGGCCGGCGAGTGCCAGAACCGACTCGCTATTGTTTTACTTGCCCATTACAGAAAGGTTAAAGTGTTAAAATCTATTCAGTAGGTTAGGTTCGCGGCTCCGTCAATAAAGCGGCACGGCGGAACACAGTGGAGTTTAGTCGGTAGGACCCTGCACTCAGCAGGGTGAGTCCGACATAACCCAGGGCTCTTCCCCCGAGTGCCCTGGGTATGCCTAAATGCATTCTCCACTATAAAAAAAAAAAAAAAAAAAAGGTTCGTGCTGCGACCCCCTGGAAGGATTTCGTTTTGCTGGATATCGTTTATTTGAATTTCAAAAATCTAGACATTGTTTGTCTGGATATCAATTAACTGTATTTCAAAAATTTGTGTTTTAAAAATCTGGCTTTCTTGCATATGGATTACGGTCATCTGGATTTTGTGCATTTAGATTTCGTATGTCTGGAACCCATTCGTCTGGATTGTAAAACGTCGTACAAATAAAGAAATGGGCAAATGAAATTCGGAGTTGCGATTATATGGCAAACAAAACTTCGAAATTTTAAAATTCGGGGTTATGAAAAAATGTCCAAACGTTTTCTGGATTATGATATTCGGAATATTAAAATTCGAGATTAAGATAGGTAACCGCCGAGATCGTATAAAAATCAATATGACGTAATATTTAGAACTTACACTTTTTTAACGGTTTGCAACACGATTTATTCCTATTATACGCAGAATAGATACGAAGTATTTATGTTAACATAGTAAGCTATGTTAAAATAAATGATCAGATACATATTTTATAAAATGATATATATTTCTTAATAATTAAAGCAAATTATAGTCTAATGTATTTAACAATTACTATAACACAAGTAACATGATACCAATAATATAATATGGCTTTAACGATTGATTTATGTTCGCGTATCGTTGTCGCATAAAATGCGGTTTGTAATATTTATTAAGACAGTATTACATTTCAAAGAACATGCACTAATTCTTTGATATATGCGTTCATACAAATATTATACAACACTGGCTGCACTGCAAAATATTTTCTAAGCTAAAGAAATTTCCTTTAAAATAAAATGCATCCCTCAATGATATTTTCTGCAAAAACTAAAGCAAAGCCGCCGCTCTGTAGACGATGGCTCGTATACAAGCAAGTAACGAGTTTGTGCTAACTCGCTTTTTCAACAATATTAAAAACTAGCTTTCCGCTCTCGGCTTCGCCCGCGTTGTCTAAAACTTATTAAATTATTTACCAAAACCTTCCTCTTGAATCACTCTATCTATTAAAAAACCACATCAAAATCCGTTGTGTAGTTTTCAAGATTTAAGCATACATAGAGATATAGGGACAGAGAAAGCTAAGCTAAAACTTTGGTTAATAGTATGTAGTGATTGATGATTGTTTTTTTTTTTTTTATAAATACATATCAAGAAACATTAGTATTGCCGTCATCTTATGATAAAAACTCAATTACATGTATTGATGTATCGGTATTGTCGTTTCGATTCTCGTAACTAGCTTATTACTTGTAAGCAGAGCCAATAATAATTGATTGGCATTATAATTAATATATTGATTATATTATATAAGAAAGGTATTCACTTTTTCAAGGAAATTGTCTTGTTAAGATATACCAAAATATTGGGTCAAATATACTCGTGTATCATCTTAGAACCCACAACAATTGTATTTTATTTTCAACCACATAGCATATGTATAATATATGTACGTATATAATATACGTTACACACTCATTTATTTAACCAGAGAATATGGAATCGTGTCTCCAGGGGGGCACGTGGATATTTTTAGATTTCACTAATGGAGCGACAGGATTAAATCGCACTTTGCCTGGTTAAGAGTGAATTTAATCATTTCGCGAATTGTACGGATGATAATTGTTGTAATAACGATTTGGTTTAATCCCAGATTATGTATATCAAAAGGTTCTATTGTTATGTGAAATAATTTTATATATTTAATGTCTGGCTTTACTTGATCTTTATATTAAGAAACCTAAATTAATTCCCGAATCTCTAATGGTGCATGTACATCAAACAAACATAGAGCTATAGTATCTTATCATTCATTCATCAGCAAGAGCATTTCGTGATCTTTTAGTGTAAACGAAAACTCGTATTAAAAGTTGTTCAGTATTAGAACGTTGCATAAAATCTTTTCGAACGCACTAAGAACAACGAAAGAATGCTCTACGCAAGCTCTACGCCTGTTTACACTAAAGAATTTGACATAGTGGGGTTAGAATGAGCATTCGCTCGTTCAAAAAATGATACAAATAGGAATTTTCATATTTGTAATTAAGTGTTTAGATAATACAAAATGGCGTGTTCATTATTCAAATAATTGAAAAGTAGCCCTATTTCAAAACCCCGCTGACCCCACGGTAAATAGAGTTTAAATATACCTTCACATAGAGCCACTCCATTATCCTACACGAAGGTAGTAAATTATTTTTGGGTTGCATGTGTATTATACAGAATTTTGTTGAAAACTACAGCAATTATAAAGTTTAAAAAATCAAAACCGTTTTTATACGATGCCCTTTCTATCTCAACAAACTGACTAGAAAACTCAGAGCACTATACTGAAGAATTTAAAAAACATTTATTTGCGCCATGTTTCTATGTTGTTTTGCTGTGTGGATATTTTGGAAGTACTTACGTTAAACGTTTTAAAATTAAAGAGTATGGCAGGGAATGAAAAAACACTACATTTCGGTTTATGCATCACTATTTGTGTAGTAATGCATAATGCATATGTGATGCTTATATTTTAATATTACTGAAATAACTCTTTATACTCAGGTAAAAAAGTAAAAAAAAAAACATATGTAGCTGCTTATGGAATTCATTGTTCAATGTCATTGTACAAACTAGCGAAAGATAAATGACAAAAGTAATTAGGGTATGAAATAAGTACCAAGTAGGTATAATGAATGGTAATCCCTAAGTAAAAATACAGAAAATGTGAAAAATAAATTGGTATTCCGCGTATTTCACAATTAAATGCAAATAAATTGTGATATTGCGTGTACACAGTTTTACTAGGTAGGTATAGGTAGATTATTAGCTTATCGTTATAACTTGAACTAATTGAAAGTAGTCAACGGGTTATTAGGTCGTGTCTTGTCAATGTCTCGTTGAATCAATACAATATTTGGCGAGGTATTATCGACCGACCAACCGGTATATTCTGTAAAATTGCCACTTGTGATTATTTCACCGAAGGGCAAAACGATGCTATCTTTCGCCCAGTTGGCAATTTTATGCGGGATTATATTTTTTTAGCGCCCATTACAATGTTTGCCACTTCTGCTTTTTGCAGCTTTTAGCGTTACGAGCGTCATTCACTTGGTTTAGAAGTAAAATTGGGCTGAAAAATATTTGCGAACTCTTTCACAAACTCCCTTTGAAATGGCGGCCATTAAAATGAATTAAGCGACGCCGTGGATTAGTTGAAAGTACCGAAAAAATAAACCCGGTGAATAGAATATTTAAACATTCGCTGCATTTAACAAGCACCTTAAGGGTTATTGTGTTTTATTACGATTTTTAGTCAACTCGAGACGTTCATTCATTGCCTTCATAATTTGTTTCATAAAAGGCGTTAAACTATTACAATAGCTTTCAAGATTTATAAGCTGTCTTTGTGAGTGTATTCAAAGAGCTTTAATAACGTTTGTATGAATTCCGAAATAGTAAAGGGAATTGCGAGCTATATTAAATGTTATATTTAGCTTGCGCTAGAAAGGGAATGCAAATTAAAATACTCGTTAGTCAAATTATTGTTTTTATTCTTATTGGTTTTGTTCTTTATCGCAAATTAGTGGATTCCCACTGTTACACTTTTTGTTATCGCTGTTTAATGCCAAAGAGTTCAATACTCTCTAGGAATGCAAACCTAATTACCAGAACATAATTTTATACATTGGACACTTCGCTGCCTTATTTTGTGTATCGACTATCAACTTTTGTATATAGATATTACCACGAGAAAAGATGACGTTGAAATCATGCGCTCATACAATTAAGCAAATTACTGTTAAAGGTAATAATTTTATTCTATGGAACTTTTAAATCCATTACTACGTAAACAGTACAAACATGTCACAATCTTATACAATGCACCGAAACCCAATCAGAAATCGTTCCACCCACAGCACACGTAACAGCGAGTAATTTCAAATTTCCAAGCATTTTACAAGCACTGAACAAATATGAGCGTCATTGTTGACCTCTGAGCTCCGACCCGCCCTGTGGCCGGCTTGAATAGGATCCCGGGTCCTCGGCAAATAGTATTAAAAGGCGACTCGTATTGCCCTACACGTGCATTCTTTCCGGAAGGTAGCTCCACTGTTTTCAATAACAGCCAGCGGACGTGTGAAACTCTGTTTGTTCACGGTTCCACCGACGCTAAGTACGTGACCGGTTCAGTTATACTGTATATTAACGAATATCGCCCGTATTCCTGCGTGGATTTTGTTTGTTCGTGCAGTATAATATTAACTCTATATCTGACTATTTTCACCTCAAGGATGCAGACGTCATATACAAAAGTATTTGCGTTTTATAATCGCGTTTTAGTCGAAACTGGCCTTCAAAAGTATTTTTAATTCGCATATTGCGTTCCAACTAATGAATGAAAAATACTAAACACATTTAAATGAACGTAGCTCACGTGAAATTAATGTCTTATTCCCCAGTGAAGAATTTATTTGACGGCCACAGTACTTAGATTTACGTTTATTAGCTAAGCGATTAGCATCTATCCTTCGCGCCAACGTCCAACAAATTACTTGCATAGATAAACTAATATCAGACTTGGCGCCACGTAGCGGTAAAATAGCTATTATAATTAAACGAAGTAGCTATAATTAAAGGCAGTCGTTTACACGAAGTGATATTGTACATTTTTAATGGCTTTATTAAAAATTTAGCTATGCTCCTCGGTTTTCAAAACTTTGGGCAAAACTTTACCCTCCCTCTAGCGGTTGATTCAAAAAATAAGCCTTCGTTTGATCCTCCTTTAACTATATTTTCAGTATTAAAATTTCATTCAAATCAATACGTGTTTAGCCGTGAAAGCGTAACAGACATACAATCTCAGTCATCTTATCCATACATTATTATAATTACGTACATTTTCGCAATTATAACATAAATATGGATACGATGTTTTAATCCCGTGTACATGCGTGGTTTCACGGTGTGCTCACTCGCACGAAGCAGCATTGATGTTTG
Source organism: Colias behrii (assembly GCA_029959065.1). Taxonomy (NCBI): domain Eukaryota; kingdom Metazoa; phylum Arthropoda; class Insecta; order Lepidoptera; family Pieridae; genus Colias; species Colias behrii. The sequence continues at coordinate 4,335,386 of JARWMC010000006.1, read as the reverse complement.
ATAAAATATACGAGATAAGATAATGTGATCAGCTGTTTAAGAATTCTAAGATTCTATTTAGTCATTTATTTATTGACGACCGTGAGCTAGAATATATCGACCCTATGACTAAATTATCCTAGTACCATTATTGTAAATTACCTTTTTATAGTGCAACTAGCGGTCCGCCCCGGCTTCGCCGTTAGTACATGTTTACGTTTTCTCTCCATAAAAACCATCCTCGTACTTCAAGGAATATTATAAAAAAAAGAATTATTGAAATCGGTTCAGCCATTCTTGAGTACATGCGTGCACGCTTACCAACACATTTTGTGATTCATATTTATTGTATTGATGATTATAATATATAATAACCAAATATTTTAAACAGATTTCCATAAAGTATTACGTTTGTAAAGAGGCACCTTCCAGGAAGACGTGACTTGCCACCAAAGCTCACGAACTTTTTCGCAGAACCACATAATGACAATATTAATATGTATTACGATATTAAACGAGATAACCGAAAAATCAGCATTACATAATTTAATCAAGCTTCATATCTCCACGAGAGATCGACAATAGGACTTGACAATATAGAGTAAGATCCCAGAGCGATAAGACATAACTTATTTTCTAAAAGATGAAACTTTAAGTTCTCAGTAGTGTCTCATGTACTTTGTATACCTGCGTGTTTGTGAAGTTTGCCCAGTGACACCTGGGCAGGTACCAGGTGAGAAAGGCGACTAAAAATAAGAGTTACTTTACTTAAATTTAGATGGCTGATTTTTAGATATATTTTATAGAATATCATTCTCAAATGGTATCGCAAGTATCAGACACTTTTCATGGACCAAAACTTTTGTCAGACGCTTTAAAGCTCCACCAAAAATAAATAAACTTTACTTATTTTTTAATGTCTGTTTTTTTAATATGTTATCAACATAACTATTACAAAATTATATGTATTTAATCAGTCAGACAAATTGGAATGACCAAAAATCCACTAAACACAAAAAATATTCGGCCGTGAGTACGAACGCGAGAGCATTATGCATGCGTTTCAGAGCGAGTGAGACGTCCATAGTAACCCGGTTCTCCTTCTTTAACTCACATTCTGTTTCAGTCTACTGTGTATGTGCGCGCAATGTATAGTATACACTATACATTATACCCGGCGCGGCGAATGATGATTCCTATGACACTGACAGTTATTCTCAAGAGACAAACTTGTAATGGCGTCACCATTAAATTAGAAACGTATTGGAGGCGTCTAAAAATGGCATTTATTAATTTTTACGTAGCTTTATGCCATAACAATGATATTCCGTTGGAATTATAACCATTCTTAACATTTACGAGAAATTATATCAATCTGACTTTGCGTTTACGTCCTACAAAACTTACATCGTTGGCATTTATCGACTAGTGCGGAAAGTATCGATAAACCAATTTCGATAATGGAAACGAGTTCACATTTTTTCCATGCTTAAGCTTTAGTTCATTCACTATTGAATGGAACAGAAGATCGCAGCGTAATTAATTAATTAATTACCGTTCGCGTTAATTTACTTACCTATGATAATATAAGTTTTTTAGACAAATTAAATGGGGGCTTCCATTTTCATGATAAAATAATATACACTGTGTTAAACGGGTTAAAAATTACGTGAAAATGATAAGGCGCATTTTTATGCTTTGGAAAACTTTCGTTTTACTTACCTACTTAATCTATGCTAAAAAACTTAAATTAATACAACAACAACATAATAAAACAAACGGCTTCAGCTGTTTTTAAATAATTATACCGTTTCTGATGTTAACGAAGAATTTAATCCAAAAAGTTTAAAAAATTTTGATGCTAGCAATTTACCACCATGCAAAACTGAATTATTTCAACAATATCTCCGAGCTAATTACATTGCTAGCATATGGAATAATGCAAATGAAAAACAACCAACCATCTTTACCCCTGAAAATAATGGCTGGACGTTAGAAGAAAACCAGTATCACTTTTATTGGTTTGATGGTGACCAATTACCAGGAGACGTCAGTGAAGCACTTCAAGATCCAGGTACTGTACTTTAACTTTAGGTTTACAATTCATTTTATGTTTTATATTTGTAGTTTTATGTTTTGTAATTCTTTAATTTGTTTTTTTACAGAAGAAGCTGACAGCAACGACAACAATATAAATGATGACTCGAATGGACAATATGACTGGCTCAATTATGAAAATTCTAATGATTATTTTGATGATGATAACGATGATTAAGGACAATCAAATACTTTCACTTACTAACTATATTTATTTTCTTTTTTACTAAAATTATTTTTTTTTTTTTATTTATAATCTTTGGTAAAAAAAATAAAAATAATTTTTTATAAAATACAATTACTCCGAAAAAAAATTAATTTACCGAATATATGCAATAAAATATTTTAATTTTAATAATTATTAATTATTACCTTAATGTTGAAATTCATTTTATTTGAAAAGAGATGCAGAAATATTTTATCGAAAGCAGTAAGTACTTTTTGGAATATTTACATTCTTCGCTCTGACACGCATGCGCATAGTGCTCTCGCGTTCGTACTCACGGCCGAATATTTTTTGTGTTTAGTGGATTTTTGGTCATTCCAATTTGTCTGACTGATTAAATATAATTTTATAATAGTTATGTTGATAACATATTAAAAAATCAGACATTAAAAAATAAGTAAAGTTTATTTATTTTTGGTGGAGCTTTAAAGCGTCTGACAAAAGTTTTGGTCCATGAAAAGTGTCTGATACTTGCGATACCATTTGAGAATAATATTCTATAAAATATATCTAAAAATCAGCCATCTAAATTTAAGTAAAGTAACTCTTATTTTTAGTCACCTTTCTCACCTGGTACCTGCCCAGGTGTCACTGGGCAAACTTCACAAACACGCAGGTATACAAAGTACATGAGACACTACTGAGAACTTAAAGTTTCATCTTTTAGAAAATAAGTTATGTCTTATCGCTCTGGGATCTTGGACTAATAGTAGTTATACATCCGCATAATATATGTTCTTATTAAAATAATGTTTAAATTTATCTTACAGTGAGTAATTACATGTTAAAGTTTATCATTTAGTCACTTGCAACTGTTATCTTAGTACAAATGTATACGGAATATTGTAACTAACTTATATTTTTCATAGAATAAGAGTATCATTTCATTTTGTTACTTTATATTTAATTGTATGAAATATATGTCGGAGAATTTAAATAACTCTCCATAATTAATTATAATTAGGTAGATATGTGAAATAATATTAAATAATGACTCATTGCGCACACCTTGCGCGGTCGATGGTAGTACCGAGACTATATCATCGAGCTACTGACTCAAGGAATATAAAACATAGCATGGCCCGTAACCCCATGCATTTCATATCAATGCAATATCGATACTATGTTGTACACCATAGAGTACATTATAATAGGAAGGTAGGCCACATAACAACAGCTACTCTGTTATAATTCTCTCACATATACATTTCAAAATTAAATATGACGGACGAAAAGAAAATGAGGCACGTTTTTACATTTACATAATAATAAAACACATGCAAAGATATTTATACAATGTCCGTAATGAGATTTTCATAATTTTAATGATAAATTTAATGTCGGAAATGTGATGTAAAATTATTTTATATGGTCCAATAATATTTAATTAATTGCATGCACAATAGAACAATAATTTTATGTACGGCCTGTTAAATATAATATTTATCCATAAATTTTAGAGGAGCGCCATAGGGTATACGGTTTTATGCAGTTCACATCTGTTTCACTATCGATCTTTTTCAGCATAGAATATTAAGAGATTTATAGATTATAGATTTAATATAATCTATAATATATTTCTATGTGTGTACTTAAGTAGTGAAAGTGATATATGTATGTACATTGGTAGCGTACGCGCAAATTTAGGCCTAAAGTTATTCGTTCTAAAAAAAAATTGCTTGATTCGAAATGCAGTCCTTACGAACGTCTGGTAGATGATAAGTGTCGCTTTCATAAGAAAAGCACAGCACTAAATATATATTCCACTAGCTTCCACCCACGACTTTGTACGTGCATCCCCGTTTTTCCACGTTCCCGCAAGAATTTCGGGAAATCCTTTCTTAGCGGATGCCTACGTCCTAACATCTACCTGCATGCCAAATTTCAGCCCGATACGTCCAGTGGTTTGGGCTGTGCGTTGATAGATCACTATATCAGTCACCTTTGAGTTTTATATATATATATATATATATATATATATATATATATATATAGATTCATATATATATATATATATATATATATATATATATATATATATATAGATTCATACCTTACAAGGAAAATACTACAGGATACACTTTTAAACAGGTACTCGACTTCACGAAGAAGACGTATCCGCGCTCATGGCGTCGCAGGTGGCGCTGCAGCGGCTCGTGCCCGGCTTCAGGTTTAACCTGGGCTTCAGCGCGAAGTACTACCACCATGGGACCACGCTGGAGAATCGAGGCGATGACGCTTTACTTAAGAATCGGGAGCATTTTAGCTGGTAAGAATATGCAAAAAAAATTATACACAAATTTTTGAGAAACTGTGTTGCAATCTCGTTCAAGTAAAATACATTAAGTTAAAAATTATGCGGTCAAAAAGGTTGAATGATCGTAGTTGTGAAGATGTTTGTTCTGAAATAACTTCTAAAACTATTATTATTATGTTAGATTATGATATTATGTAGTTGCAGGTTACATACTTTATTTTGTCATTAAACCTGCGTGTTAACGTATTTTAATTAAAATTATATAAGTAATCTAACTGGTACATATACGTTTGTAGAAACAATTTGTGGCTTTCTACCTTGATTTATACTATTAACATATGAATATAGGTACGTTTCCTTAATTGACTTTATAATTACACAGGTTTTGTCACATGTGGAACCACCAGCAGCCTCACCTGTCCAACAACGTGTCGCAACTAGAAGCCGAGATGATGCTCAACAAACAGTTTGCACTAGAACACGGCATTCCAACTAACTCCTGCTATTCAGTATCCCCGCATCACTCTGGTGTATATCCAGTACACGAACCGCTGTATGAAGCGTGGAGAAAAGTTTGGGACGTGAAAGTCACGAGTACAGAAGAGTATCCACATCTAAGACCTGCGAGGTAAGTTTCAAGTAGCGTACATATAGAGCTCCCAAAATAACCCCTTTTGTTCGCCATCTTCCTGACACGGACAGCGAAAAGCTTTTTTGTCGTTTACCTTCACCTTTTAGAATCGCTAAGCACCGCGTGTTTGAATGCAAAAATGTTGTTCAGGAATCCGAAAGCTGTCTGCTTTTACAGTGACGTTTGAAATATTTAAATATCGCTTACAACGCAAAAGAACCGGCACTATATTATTCACATACCGGGAAATATCTCGGGGCAGGTAGGTGTCTCGGGTCGGTTGGCTCCAAAGCCTGGGGAAATCTAGAAAATAAGGGCGGGCGGTGGGCGGGTCTTTGTGGGCTTTCGCCTTGTAATATATTTCACTTACGATCGACATATTTCCAATTGTCCACGCACTGTTTCCCTTGACGAGACGCGTCACAATGGACTTGGTCTATCAAAAGACGGGAAAGAGATCCATGAGATTATTCTACAGCAAAAGGGAAAATATATTCTTTATTCCATATACATATTATATGATTTGCTTTATTCATAAGGCGCTGTGAATTAATTCAATGTACCTAACAACCGTTTCAACATTGATAAATGCTACAGTCTTACGAAGACAATTGACATGAAGTCGGTATACATGCTTGTAACTCAAGACTTGCAAGCAATGTTGGGCTATGCTAGTGACGTCAGTATTGTGGTTGCCAAACTCCGGTACCGCAAACGGTGCGTTGCGGTGACTCCACGCTTGCCGTGTCCAAGCCACTTATGTGTACAACATGGAATACATACACTGGTTATATAGATAGCTAGATATCCTACTGATAATATACATGTGAAAGTGTTTTTGTTTGTGTCTTTTTCATCGCAATAGAGCGATATTATGACTCAGGTGTCTGAGATAATTCGAGAGTGGCTTAAGCTACTTTTTATGTCAGTATTGTGGTTGCCAAACTCCGGTACCGCAAACGGTGCGTTGCGGTTATTCCACGCTTGCCGTGTCCAAGCCACTTATGTGTACAACATGAGATATATAACCAGCTATATAGCAAGCCAGATATCCTACTGATAATATACATGCGGAAGTATTTGTTTGTCTCTATTTCACAACGGAATGAAATTAAGACGTAAGTGTCTGGAGATAGTTAGGAAGCTAGAAAGTGACAGGCTACTTTTTAACGCACGGAAAAATGTTACTCTCATGGGACTTTTTTACCACGCAAACGAAACTGTGGACGGAAAGCTAGTATAGCTTTTGTAGCGTTTGCTGAATTGTTTTACGTTGTGTCAATACGCCATGTAATAAAAAAAATCCCCGTCGAAATATTTATATTTAGCGCTTGCTTTTCTATCTGCTACATTTTTTGCGTGACAAACCAAACTTCGCCTTTATTTCCTTTTTCTATGTTTAATTATTTATTTATTTAAAGACGCACCAACAGTAGCTCAATTTGTAACATAATATAGAATTCGTACATAAAATCTTATTCTAAATTGGCTACTAATTAAAGGTACATACAGCATTACTTGAAGAACAACATTGGCTTGAATTTAGTATTTAATCTAAATTATTTTCAGTGATAGTACACATTATTTTTAATTTATTGAATTATTTAAATCCGTCGATAATGAATTTATTATTCGAATCGTGTATTCTGTTCTTGGTTATAATTCAACACGCATCACATATTTACGACATATCTTTACGGAATGACAGAGGTAATAAACAATTTTAAATCATTTTCATATTATAAAGATCTAGATAAGTTCTAGATGACGTGTAACAGTGGTAGAATCATATCAGAATAAATTATATTTTGATTATACTTGCAGTATTCACAATTTTTTGCTCTTGTCTTGATATTCGGCAGAATTATCTTTATGGTATTTTTATAAATAGGCTAATGTATGTTTTTGCAGAACTTCTCCGATTCAATTTTATGATATACCTAATTGGAATAGGAAGTATAAATCAAAAAATAAAACACGTCCTTAACATACGTATGTAAGTATAATTCGGTACTCAAGTTTTCATTGAAATGTATTAACAAAAGGTTAATGACTGTTTATCGTTTTTCATTTTGGTATAAAATCAAGGCTTGAACTTTTCTGATTAAGTATATAAAAATCTGGCGTATATACGAGGCATTGTTATTTAAGTTATCCAAATCATTCTCGTTATTTAGAAAATCAGTCTGAACTTGAGAAATGTGGAAAATTGCTTTGGAATTTCGAGCTAGCAAGTGGCATTGAATATATCACGCAAACTTTACAATAAATAAAGTAATACATTTTTTTTATTAATAAGGACAATTTTTCGTCTGTGAACCTCTCCCAATTCAAAACGATACGCCATTTTAAACGTAAAATTACAAGTTTAAAAGTGCAGGTGCAAAATGAAATAAAAGTTTCATTTCGCACGCGTAGAGACAACAAATGTTACAACCGTACACTAACTACATTCTACAGAATTTTTGGAACGCGGACAAAATTTCATACGCTATTTTACGTGTAAAACAATTGAAATTTGCAATGTTAGCGTTAGCTGAGTTAACACCTAATACTCGTATATTCAGGATATTTACAACACCTAAAAAACATTCAAAACATTCGCTGCAAAATGTCAAAGCGATTAAACAGAATTAACAAATATTGAAACGTCCACAATTTGCTCATAAAACGCACAATGAAATATTTTAATGTATGTGTTGATAGAATTTAACAGTAACTATACAAATACGTCACAATATTGAAAATGATGTAGCTATGTATTTCAAAGTATTATCGACTCTGATGATTTCTACGTATAACATAACGATTAAATTACTATATTAGGTTTATCTAAAGACAATAATAGCCGCTTTCGCAAATCATATTTTAGTATGAATACATTAACTTATTACTTTTCATCGAAGCTACAATTTCCAACCAATTTCCATATTGTTAGAAATAGAACAATAAATCTTAAGTTTTATAAATTACAGGTGTGTATAACGTATAAGCCTCATCTAAAATGATGTATGTTTCTATCACATGCCATCAATAGCTGAAATAAGCCCGCACTAAGAAAAAATAAACATATTCAGAAAGGGTGGGAAATCCTCAATAACGCTATGAATATGACAATTCGGTGCGATCAATTTGCGTAGAAAGAATCCCAAATGTATGCCAGTTTAGAATATCGGCTGTTAGTGGTAAAAGGTTGCGGCTTTGAATAACGTCCAAAACAAAAACACCGAGCTGACTATACAATATGTTAAATGCGGTAGATAATATCTGTTTTCGATACGGGCAACCCTAATTGCGGTTCTTATTTTGTACAAACTTTGTTATCCCCCGTGTGTTTTTAAAAACACGAGGCAAACGAATTTTGTTTGAAATGTTTATTTGTAGCGAATGTATTTTTTAACAGATTGTTTTTTAAATTATCTTTTTATGTATCGCGATGTTTTGTATACCTACTCTTATTTTTACAAATTTACTTTGTATACCTAAACTTTTTTTTATTTAATTAGTTACTTGAGAATGTTATCTTGTAAGTTGACTTGTCGCGTCGGTATCCGCGGTTTTACACAGTTCCTAAAATAACTACGTTCGTTTCGGGCTTTATTCTGAAGGTCTACAGTTTTTGCATTGTCAAAATGGTTAGGAACGTTATTTGTTAGCTTTTCAGGAATTCCCACATTTTCTACGCCCACTGTGCTGCTTGTTAGAATACGTTTACTTTGTCGCGTTCGTAATACCTCATTTTTTGCCGTAAATATGTGACCACATGTAGCAGCTTTAGTGTTCAGAGCACATTATTAATGGAAGCTCATTAAAATTCTATTGCTTTATTTTCTTTTTGATATCTTATTTTGTTTGATCGTGATATAATATAGGTATCGATATAATATAAGTTTTTTTAATTACGTATACATTTGGAGTAAACATGAACGACCATTATCCTTCTTATCCTAAGAACATGTTACGTCTAAACATTTCGCCCAACAAACTCCTACTACCAAAGTTGAATGTATCAAGCGCAAAAGATATAAATATGAACATGTCATTTTCTAAGTAACCGGGCCGTCCAACAGATTGCGGCGCGGCTTCAAACACAGGGGGGTGATGGTTTTGCCCCGACAGACTTGCGGCCTGTTCACGCACACCCTCCTACTAGAGCGGTACCCAGGTGGGCGACAGAGGCTCGACAAATCGATACAAGGAGGCGAACTATTCCAGACAGTCATCAATAACCCGGTAAGTAATTTTGACTCGACACTGCCTAGTAAATTAAACACTCATTAGTATCTAATTTGTTCGGAGTTACGGGCCACCTATCCGATAGCGGATAGATCGTTCTGTGGTTGTATCGCCGAACTTCGTGGCGCGAACTAGAAGGAAGGTAATGTTAATGATAGGTATTACAGTTCTTTGTTATTTCACTTTTAATGGTAAGTATAGCGTGGGAAGGATTAGGTTGATGTTTATTATATTGCACTTTTGAACTTTGAAGTAGTTTAACAGTAAAAGAGAGTTATATTAATTTTTGGAACACGAAATGTTGGTTTGCAGGAATTAAAATATGGATATGAAAATCAGGACCTGTCAATACTCGCTAAATAACGAATTCAATCATGATTTATTTATTAATCTTGTATTATGAAATGCATAATATCTACGAACATGAATTCATTAAAATTAATAAACGGAACATTTTATGTACCTATAAATTGTTGAGCGTAGCTGAATATTTTCAGAAATACCTCTGTCCCGATTTTGATTGATTTGTTTTTGGAATAATAAAATATCTCAAAAGAATTTCGCACGCTGTTTCATCGCACTGTTTTTTGCCCTCTTTTGTTTTGTTTAAACAAATACTGAAAAACTTTTTCTATACGTATACGTTCCGGACATAACTTTTTCTGTTGTACGTAAAATTATCTCAAATTATTTTTTTACTATCTCCCTGCTATTTAAACGCTAAATTGTCTCTATAAAGTACATATGTTTTGCTTAATGTGTGGTTTGGTATAAAATAAGACGATTACGTATTTCGGCAACGTTTAAAATTAAACATAGGAGTTAATTTGGAGTAAACGCCGTCGTGACAAACGTGTGGTTAGCGCGCACTAAAGCCGAGTGTACATTAATATTGCTCTTATCTATGCAAACTATGTAAAACAGTAGTATACGGGCTGAATATTTAGCGATGTTATATATTGTAAATGTGCTGGTTAATCTTTCGGTACACCGCCTTATAGCTTAGTTTGCTTTGAGCTTGCTTTGAGCCTGTAATTTCGTTTCATTTCTTGGAAATTCATGAGTATTTCATAAGGAAGCATCTTGAGAATCTGTATCGGGGTTTAGGAATTTTTGTGTTTAATTTTATTTTTATTTTATCAATGAAACCCTTGAATTTCTGCTAAATATATTCAAGAATCTGTAATATCCTTGAAACATTTGATGACAAAAAGCAGCTCTGAAAGTTCTGAATTGCTTTACACTAGTTAAACTAGTTGAGAATTACTAACCATAGAGCAGTAGTTCAAAACCAAAGATAGTTTCTATTGAAGTTGCATGGTTAGGACCAAAATTTTATTAGTACCTATTCGTATCACATGTATACTCTTCTGAAAGTATGTGGCATTGTACATAATATGTGTTTATGAATTTTTTCAAGTTTTCTTTCGATTTACAAAATAATTTTTATAAAAAGTTTTATTCGTAAATAATTAAAAATTATTTTCCCTTTTGTACTTTGATTATCGCGTGACCATTAAAAGTCCTAGATTTTATCCCACAAGTAGGCTTTAATCCTCTTACATTCAATAAATATATGCAGTAAATTATAATCGTGTACCTATATCTTAAAATCTTTGAAGAGTAAACACGCGTGCTTGAGAGCATCTCTTAACTAACGGCTTAACATGTCTACAAGTATGAAAAGATATCAATAACATTTTATTTATAGAAATAAAGTATTATGGTTGCTACGAACTTACATTTTTTTACACATAGACTAGGTGACCCATGAAATTTCATCCGCTCTCAAAGGGAATATTTTTGCAATATTATGCATTGCTGTACAACTTAACATTCTTCGATAAATGGAATATCCATAACTATTTTTTTAATTTGAAACTGTAGTTCCTGAAATTAAACAAAAGAAACAAACTCTTCAGCTTAAATGTTACTATTGTATAGCTATATTTATTTATACAAAAATATTGTACCGTGTTTATAGCATCTTCTCCACGGTTATACTTTCACATTGGATACATTACACAATTTACGAATACATTTATTAATAAGCTTGCATATCAAACTCAAGCTAAACTCGATATAGCCCAATATAGTTATAACGTAAATATAGCAATCCACAAACACTCGATAATCCCCTCCATCCTCAGTGCGTGTGAACTGCTACCAAATAAACTCAGAAACGGTCCATAAAGGAAGGCAAGGTGTTCCGAAACTTCATTAATAACTCGACACGAATTTACAGCGGACCTCCAGCGGAATTGTAGCTCGTGAACAAAGTGTTATTGTCACATACCTAACTGGTTTGGACTTTGTTTTGTGTCCTTTGTACGGTTTTTCCACTATCACTAGCAATGGGAAGCTTGGATGAATTGTATGTATAGTGGACAGATAGCACGCATGTATAGGTCAAATGTTTAGGCTTCAATTTTAGTTTTGAAAGTTTATAGACTTGTGTATACAGAGCCTTTTTTTTATTCGACGAATATAATTATCCCCAACTATCTATTAATGTTCTATTTTACGACCAATATTTCGATATGAGACAATAACCCACAGTCCACAGTCATTAATTTCATCGTTACAAGAAATCGTGCAGTTAAACAATGTAATCACAAGTCACAATTTTCGCACTCGTGTAAAGATAATAAAGGACGTAATCTGCGGTTTATCTCAATACGGACGTTCCAATTATGCGCTGTAAGAATATTTAGCACTTCACTCGTACTCGTGGTAAATGATGTGACCTTGCCACAGATCGGTTGCTTAGCAACGTAGCGTCATCCTTTTCTATTGGTTCTTACTAATTAAAGTGAAATTAGTGAAATCTTGCTTTTTGTTGTTTGTTGTGAAAATGTGTCGATATCGATTTTCTTCGAGATTATAGAATCATATCTTAGAATAGAGAAGAAAAATTATCTCAATGAAGTTATCCTTTTTGTTACGTATACCCAAAAACCCAGTGGTCGGCGAACCACTCTCTGTATACCAACGAATTATGTATGTTATTTATTTTGCTCTGCTACCATTATACTACAATAGTAATATCAAACCTAGATACATACCTGAGATTACCACGTTGCGTAGAACATAAACTGCACATAATATGTGGTGTGTCGGTCAGTCAAATGTTATAAAAACAATAGGGGCCCCTTGGGGAGGAAAAACTATATTTACGGGAATAATAGATAATAAAAGATAATGCAAAAGAGACAATTTACGATGTGTATAGTCACCACTTCTGCCAGGCACGCTGCGACGCCATTACCGTCGTCCTTCACTTCACAATAAAACTCGCGGTCAGCGCGTGATTACTAATATCAATAAAAAGTACAATTAACAATTCCGCGGGCCGATTTTACTAATTTACTACGTGTTCAGCACGTAAAACAATCGACGACACACTCCGATGCGCGCGTAAATAACTTCCGAGATAGCCGATACAAACTAAATACACGACTGCTCGCTAGCGGCGCGGTTGGCGGACACCGATAGACTCCTACAACAATTAATGCGAACCCCGATTCATCGCCAATTGAATACATCGCGTTCCGCTATCAGTGTGACCATTTAATTATTTTATCTATTCCGAACATTCCCCCGTCCCAGTCAGGCAAAACCTGACTGAGTCCAAAACCAGAGGATAAGGATAAAACCTACATAACGGGCAGCCGCGACAAGCCCGCAACAGCTCTTTTAAGGACAGAATTTCCTACCAGGACCTCAGCAACTCGCGGAATACCGTCCGCGCCTAGGAATAGCCGCAAAATTCGACCACGTCTCCAAGACAGTGGGGGCATATTCATCTCTTTAACTAGGACGAGGTCACCGACCTTTGGTGGATCCGTTTTATCTGTCCAGCGAACACGCTGCTGCAACAAATGAAGATATTCTAAATTAAACCGTTTCCAAAAACTCTGAGAAAGTTGTTGCAGCAGTTCAAAACGTGAGAGCCGATTAACCGGAGTATTCTCAAATGGATATTCAGGGAGCGCATTAAGTGGACCCCCAATCAAAAAATGTCCTGGAGTCAAAACCTCCAAGTCATTTGGGTCCGATGAAATAGGACATAGTGGCCTGGAATTAAGTACAGCTTCAATTTTACAAAATACCGTTGCTAATTCTTCAAAGGTGAGAACCGTTTCACCTATAACTCGACGAAGATGAGTTTTAGCCACCTTAACTACTGCCTCAAATATCCCACCCCACGAGGGATAAGCAGGAGGGCTAAACTGCCATTTGATTCCCCGACGGGAAAGTGAATCCTCAACCGAAACTTGATTTTCAGATAAAAATTTATACACATCAGAAATATAACGATCGCCTCCCTTAAAGTTTGTACCGCAGTCGGACCGAATCAAACTCGGTAACCCACGACGACTGACAAAACGGGACAAACATGCAATAAAGGCTTCAGTGCTAAGAGAAGACACTACCTCCAAATGTACGGCCTTAGTAACGAGGCAAACAAAAACGCACAGGTAGGCTTTAACTATCTTAGCATTCCGTAACGATGAAACCTTAACCGAAAATGGACCAGCAAAATCCGTACCCACACCTGAAAAGGGTCTAGAGGCTGATATCCGATCTGGAGGCAAATCTCCCATTTGCGGCTGAACAATAGCCGTCTTAAGTTTATAACAAGGAATACACTTAAATATAACATTACGAATCGCTCGTCTAGCTGACAAAATCCAAAACTCCTGATGTAGGATAGCTAGAAGAGTATTTAAACCAGCATGAGCATTTCTTTCATGCCTATCCCTAATAATCAATTCTCCAAGGGGGTTATTCTTGGGAAGAAGAAGCGGATGTCTATGACCAAAAGACAAATTAGAATGACGTAATCTTCCACCAACACGTAACAAACCGCGATCATCTATAAACGGATTCAAGCGAGCAACAGCACCCTTCAACTTACCTTGTCCCTCTTTCAGACTTGTAAGTACTGTATCAAATTCCTTCACTTGAATATATCGAACCCAAAACAACAACGCTTCCCTCCGTTCATCCGGACATAACACCTTGGAGCAATTTTCCTATTGGATTTATTCCTCAAATTGAAAACAAACCTACGTATCCAAGCGGTTACACCCAACAGCTTATCTAAAGAACTGAACCGCGTTAACAAAAAATCGAAATTCTGTGCAGGCTCCTTTATAACCGAAAGGACCTTCAAGCACGGGAGAGGCTCAATAAGCTTAATAGAAGCTTGAGGCCAACAATTCTCTGGTTGGAGCAGCCAACCGGGACCCCACCACAACGAATGATTCAATAAAACTGGAGCCTCACAACCGCGAGATGCACAATCAGCAGGATTAACATCCCCTGGCACATGTCTCCATTCAAGATTAGCAACCGATTGCTGAATTTGCGACACCCGATTCGCAACAAAAACTTCTAAAGCATGAACTGATGCTTGCAACCATGCAAGAACAATCTGACTATCAGTCCAAGCAAAAATTCTTCTAATATTAATATTTTGACCTAACGTCGATTTAACGTGATTAAGGAGACGAGTCAAAAGTACAGCACCTGATAGTTCCAATTTAGGAATAGTTAATCGCGTTCTAACTGGAGCTACTTTACTTTTAGCCATAATAAGCTTAACCGTTACAACACCTGATTTATTAACCGTACGAACATAGACTGCAGCAGCGAAACCGCTCTCTGAAGCATCACAAAAACCGTGAATATCTACTACGCATTTACCCGATGGTAGTAACGACCTATCTATTCTAACAAATTCAATATCAGGGAGGGACGAAACAAATTTAATCCAAACGTTTAACAACTCACCCACCAATGGGGCGTCCCATGTCAATCCCTGTAACCAAAGCTTTTGTATAAAACACTTTGCCAAAAACACGACTGGAGCCAACCAACCATTAGGATCATATATCCTAGCAACAGTCGAAAGTACGGTACGCTTCGTCCATGTTTTAACAACATCCAAATCTTGAACTCGAAATGTAAATACATCTGAAATAGGTTGATACTGAACCCCTAAAACAGCGATGGCGTCCGGATTATCCGTATTCTGAAAAATATAAGGATCCTGTTGGTGGTCTTCAGGTAAACCTGCAAGAACAGCTTGCGAATTCGACAACCATTTCCTCAATTCATAACCACCCGCCTTGAGAATATCAATAAGCTCATCGCGCAGTATCAACGCTTCCCTTTCATTAGCAGCACCGGTGCAGATATCATCAACAAAAACATCACTAGTTAAAACATCAGCAGCTCTAGGAAAACGCAAATGCTCTCGTTCTGCTAACTCTAATAAAGAACGAATAGCTATAAAAGGACTCGACCTAAGTCCATACGTATTAGTATTTAACTCAAAAACCGAAATAGGATCTGATTCTCTCTCTCGCCACAAAATCAACTGATAACGACGATCTTCTGGATGAATAACAGTCTGCCTAAACATCATTTTAATATCCGCAACAAACACAACCTGATGCCTACGAAAATTTGTTAAAATATCACCAATGTCCCGATGCAACTTAGGACCCGAATGCAAACATTGATTTAATGATACGCCATTAGAGCTGGGCGCAGAGCCATCAAAAACTACTCTTATTTTACCACCCTTAAACACCGCATGATGTGGAATAAAGTAGTGCTCCTGCGACCTCCAATCAAAATTAGAAACAGACATATGACCGAGCTCTAAATACTCTTTCATAAACTCAACATACTTAATACGAAATGCCGAATCCCTCTTCATACGTCGCTCCATAGATGCTAACCTCTTTTCAGCTAGCATTCTAGACTGACCTAATGGAGGACGAGACGGTAGAAAAGGTAACCTCGTGACAAACCTACCCGAACAGAGACGACCTGTATTATTCTGGAAGAACAGCTCACATTCCAGATGCTTTGGGTTATCACGGCGTGCTGTAGGGGGCTCCTCAACTTCCCAAAAACGCTGAACCGCTTCAGCGAGAGAGAGTCCTACATTCAAGTTACCATCCTCTTCACTAAAAACGCATAATGAAAATACAGGGCCCATGATGACATCACCAAGGTCTGTTGAAACAGCTACTAACCCACCACGTTGCAGATGAATGCATTTCCCAAACCGTAGCATTCCCAAAACATCTGCACCGAGTAGCAAATCAACTGGACCTGGAATATTAAATTTGGCATCAGCTAAATTCAATTGAGTTGCAAGTTCAAATACCTCCGATGGCAATTTAACAAGCGGATGTTTTCCCATAACATTATCTAAAACAACAGCAGACGTTGAAATACGAGGAAAAGAATAATTAAGAGGAGAGAAGGTGAGTGAGACCTGTCCCACTAAACCGGACACCTTAACTCCGCCTACACCAAAAATACTATTAGCGGCAGGAACAACACGCAACCGCAACCGCTCCACTAAACTTCTCGACACCAAACTCCCCTGTGCACCAGAATCCAAAATCGCTCGCGCCGCAACCTGCTCACCCGATGGGGAGGCGACGCAAACCTGAGCGGTGGGCAACAAAACAGTAACAGGAGAGGTCGAAGACTTAGATGGAGACGGTGTGTGTTCTAGTCAATAATCTCGCTGAAATCCCCGCTGTCCTAAGCGAGGCCACTCCGAATACTGCAAAGGATTGATAGAATCAGACCGTTGCTGATCAGCAGCAACCCGAGATACATTGGGCCCCCCAGGGCCCCTAGGGCCCCGGGCCCTAAATGGTCGTGACACATCCGGTGTCCGATATACTTGACGTCTACTACCACCCCCGCCCATGGGGGGACGTGCCTGGCTCCGATAATTCAAATTAGCCTTTCTGCCACCGCGCCTGTAAGTGTGACCAGAAACTCGAGGTCTGTTAACCTGCACACCACCTGCCCATTGATTATCAACATTTTTACCTTCCAATCGATTGTTAACAACAGCGTCCTGCGCCGGAGCAGCCGGCGGAGGCGTCCCGTTCCTGTTGCCACAAAGTAAAGGGTGGTGATTACCACCACACTGCTTGCACGGTCGAGAAGAACTGCATTGCGACACGAGGTGGGAACCTAAGCAACCGTAACACCACCTGCGCTGTCGCACAATATTACGTCGCGCCTGAAAACGTAATGCCAAAAACTTATAACAATAAACTACACCGTGACCAGGGGCCCTACAATACGAGCAGCAATTGTCCGGCTGCCGGGCCGCAACTACATTGTACACTCGCTGGTCCGGCCGGCGCTCCGCGCGCACCGGCGGCGGCCGGGGCCTCGCGTGGGCCGGGGCCGGCGACGGCGAAGGGACGTTGTCCTGCCTGCGACACTCATCCTCCAAAAAACAAATAAAATCATCAAACGAAGGGAGATGAGTGGAAGAGTCCCCGCCGTATTCCTGTTCGAACCGGTTACGCATATCAACATTTAATTTTTGTAAAACAATATGCAATAAAATAAACGACCAACTGTCTATAGGTAAATTTAAACCCTTCAACGCATTAATCGCCACCAATAAAGGATTTAATAAGTGAGTCCGAAATTACAATTTTTATTAATATGTGGCAAGTTTAAAATTACCGCAACATGATTATCCGCTAACCGGCGGATGTTTTGATACCGACGCATAAGTAAATCCCGCGCTATGGAATAATTATTATCAATGAGTTCCAAATGTTGGACCAAACCCTTAGCCTCACCGGTGAGACTAGCCAACATATAAGCTAATTTCTGAGCAGGTGTTAAATCACATCTATTATGAACCAAACTATCAAATAAATTAATAAATGCAACCCATTGGCTTAAATCGCCACCAAAATGGGGTAAATCAAGTTTAGGCAACCGACCTATTATTCCACCGGACGTAAATAAATTTTCTTTACATGGTAGATCACCGACAGGCTGGACCGTGGACTTAATTTGACCCACGGCTTGTCGTATTTGGTCCGCCAAATCCTCAGCCTGATCTACATCCGTACATATTCTATCCATAACCTCTGGTTCTAAACTCATTGCATGTAATGCCCGATAAGAATTATATAAATCATTCATTTTTTCTTCCAAAACCTCTCCCCGGGACAAAAGTGCCTGAACTCGGTCTTTACGCGATATATTCAAAATGGCCGAACCGAGCCATCGCAATACACCGGCTACTTGCGCTTTGTGAGTAGCGGCCATCTTTAATTATTAACAAAAACTTTCCGTAAGCACGAACGAAAAACACAAGTCAAAAAACAAAAAACCGTATTGAAATAAACAAACTATCACAATATATCAAATGTACCTATTCGAATCTCGAATGTTCTATTTTTAGAACGCAATCAATCATTCAACACAATATGATGCAATACTTATGACCTTGACCTATATTACGTATAACCTTACAACTTACAAGTAAGTAATGCACCCAGGATTGAAATATTCAACTATTGTTTAGATTGCCGATATTTCTTACGAAAATTATATGTATGACAATTTATGCTATAACCGAACATATAAAATACCGTAATGTCATAACCGAACATATAAAATCGCAATTACTATTACCAAAATTTCCGTTTTAACTACGCTGGGCCCTACAACCTAGAGGTCGATGGATTTCTAACCACGCTCTGCTACCAAAATGTTACGTATACCCAAAAACCCAGTGGTCGGCGAACCACTCTCTGTATACCAACGAATTATGTATGTTATTTATTTTGCTCTGCTACCATTATACTACAATAGTAATATCAAACCTAGATACATACCTGAGATTACCACGTTGCGTAGAACATAAACTGCACATAATATGTGGTGTGTCGGTCAGTCAAATGTTATAAAAACAATAGGGGCCCCTTGGGGAGGAAAAACTATATTTACGGGAATAATAGATAATAAAAGATAATGCAAAAGAGACAATTTACGATGTGTATAGTCACCACTTCTGCCAGGCACGCTGCGACGCCATTACCGTCGTCCTTCACTTCACAATAAAACTCGCGGTCAGCGCGTGATTACTAATATCAATAAAAAGTACAATTAACAATTCCGCGGGCCGATTTTACTAATTTACTACGTGTTCAGCACGTAAAACAATCGACGACACACTCCGATGCGCGCGTAAATAACTTCCGAGATAGCCGATACAAACTAAATACACGACTGCTCGCTAGCGGCGCGGTTGGCGGACACCGATAGACTCCTACAACAATTAATGCGAACCCCGATTCATCGCCAATTGAATACATCGCGTTCCGCTATCAGTGTGACCATTTAATTATTTTATCTATTCCGAACACTTTTAATATTGATAAAAAGGATAAAACATCATTGAGATAATTTTTCATTTCACAGAAGGACATGGACATGGTCCACGTTGGTTTGTTTCTTAATATTGCTCCGTAATATAGTTAAAAAACATAAACAATGTTACAGTACATAAACAAAGATTCACAGTTAATAAAACACGCTTTTCTTTATCACCTTACTGATAATGGTGTTGTTACCTTGAAGCGACACGTTTTCCCCATAGAGCAATTCGAGACAACGACATTATTAGAGCGCGATAAAAAATGCAACGTTGCTCTTAGATCACTCTGTCTTTATGACTATAAATTGGTGATTATCGCCTTATACTTATTTTTATTTATGCATAAGTTTGACAAACTGATTACTCAGCCATATTATTTAAAAAAAATAACTTCAAAATGTCTCTTTAGGCTTCTAATGCCTTTTTCGTACTGCAGTCTGTGTATATTCTTTCAAAAAAGTTTAAATCTTCTCTATTCGGTGATCTATAGCTGCCAATTTGTTATACCCGTGAATATTTATTTATTTTATTCGAGTAAATAAATTTCGGGAAGTTAAATTTTTGATGTTTTAAATGTGTAATAATAATCCATCAGATAAACATATTCATGACGCACATGTCGAACTACGGCAACGACCGGCTCGCGCTGTACACGTTCGAGTCGGTGGTGAAGTTCCTCCGTTGCTGGACGAACGTGCGGCTCGCGTCCGCGCCGCCGCTCGCGCTCGCCGAGAAGTACTTCCAGCTGCGGCCGGACGAGCTGAGCCCGCTGTGGGGGGTGAGTGCACACATGCCGCTGTACTACACGACACTATACACACACATCACACATAACATTATATACCTACGCCCTCTCACACACTCACTTAACACACCACACAAAGAAAGGAACTTTTATTGTTGTATAAATAAAACAATATTGTAACATGCTAGCATTTAAAAAAAAAGTCTTCGAGCAGTCCGTATACGTCGCACAGCCGTCAACTGCTCGAACCGCCCGTGTACAGCCGCTCTAACTCTTCATAAATTATGAAACACGAGGATTAAGACGCCTCATGTAGGTATAGAAGAATTATTAGTCTTCATAGGATTAAATATTATCAGAAAATGAAGCAGTGTTTATGATTCTCTTATAAAATTATATTGCAATATAAATGAAAATTTCATCCCCATTTTTCTGTTCCGGTTTAATGCATCATCCCAAGAACTATAAGTCGTAAATTTTAAAAGAAATACCAAGAGTAATAAATAAATTTTACTCCTCCCGAGTTTTCCGTGCAATCAATTTTTCCGCCAATGTTTTTCAGCTTAAACAAAAATTTATATGCAGCTTATTACCGGGATATTGTTTTAACCCGTTGCGGTTGTCGCGGCTTTGAATTCGGCTCGTATGAAAATGGCACGAAAATTGTAAATAAATTCGTTGGCGTGTTGCACTCTGTGCATTGTTATTATAAATTATGCATTTCCACTAAATGACGATAATATAACACACCTAAATATGTAAGCCAAATCGAATGATCGTTGAAATTCATCGGGAGTTCGTAGATTGAAAGCTATTAAATGTTCGCGTTATAACCTCTCCAATATACGTAATTGCCCTTTATTCAACGTGATCCTTAGCTAATACTTGGCCCACTCAATAGTCGAGTTAGGCTACAACTCCAGATATTACAACATTGAGATCGTTTATATCTTCTCTAAATTGGATCCTCGAAACGTAATAGTAGTTTTGATACCTTCAGACTATACAGTATTATATAAAATACTATTTACTTAATTTCTTAAGTGGCGATGCCGCTTTGTTCATTAACTTGAAATAGTATCTTTCTTTCAAATAAATGTAACGTTATTCGTCACGGCCCGGACCACTTTTTGCAGCTAAATTAAGAGAAAAGGCCATTTTTTGTCTTGAAATGTATAATTAATTAATAACACTGAAGGATCACTGCCAGTTAACGACTTTAGCAGACAAAGTAAATTGAAGTGGCTATAAAAACATATTTGTCACGGCTATCATTAATTCTCTTTTGCAATCTGCCTTATTTAAGACTTATATTTTGATTATACTAAAACGTGGAACATTTCCAAATGAAATATTTTATATAGGTAATAAAATAAAATTTTTCCTGTTGATATTGTGTCAGGAAAATGTTGTAAATTTCAGTACCATGTCCACCAGAAGGTTGGATGAATTTCATTGTTTTTTGATGATTTTCTATAATATAAAAATGAATCGCAAAATGTGTTGGTAAGCGCATAACTCGAGAACGGGTGGACCGATTTCGATAATTCTTTTTTTATTATATTCCTTGAAGTACCAGGATGGTTCTTATGTAGAGAAAACATAAATATGTACCACGGGCGAAGCCGGGGCGGACCGCTAGTTTATGATAAATTTTTGTATTGTCCACGGGATCATGCAGAGCTTATAAATACTTATTGATTAGCATTTTATTGACAAACTTAACAAAACAAAGTAATAAATATAATCTTGACCCTATCCAGCTAAAAATTAATAATACAGACTACGTTTATATTGAAATCAATTTTATGAACGCCCATTGTATTGTTAAACAATATTCCTACCGAGCTTTCGGAGAAATCTCAAATTATAATGCATTTTATCAAACAGAATCGTAGGTATTTTTTATGCGAAAGAAAGTGAAATATTTTTGTTAAAACAATTTGAAAACCGTCCGTTGATTCAATTTGTGGAATTGATTTTGTGCGTGGGTTTTTCCTAGAAATAAATTCAACAACTATGCCCGGCACGGCTGGTTTAATGTATTAAGTTTTTATATCAATTGTTATGAAAAATATTAATTCCCTCTGGGATTAATCGGCTGAATCGGAAATGGATTGCTTTATGTAAACTTCAAACGTGGATATCACAATTCAGCTAGCGAGGGCTACCTTCAGATCTTCGTTATGATTAAAATCATACATAGGTAGGTATATGCTTTATAATTTTATTAAATGAACTGCCGACACAAATTCAATTATTTATGAATTCAATCAATTAGATTTATTTAATAGAAAATTTTAATGGTAACAGAACATTTCACGATTTATTACTCCCTGTCGTGAACAAAAATTTTTTTTTTTCAAAAAAGTTTCTCTCGTCGTATCATTACTTCATTGTCAACTTAACCTTATCTAGTAAAATTATCCGACACAATAAAATACCATTTTTTTACACTTGTAATATAGTTACGTATCTGTAACACTCATATTTCTACATAAATAACAAGGCACCCCTTCCAGAATCCGTGTGACGACATCCGCCATCGCCGCATCTGGTCCAAAAGCAAATGGTGCGACACACTGCCAAAGGTGCTGGTCATCGGGCCGCAAAAGACCGGCAGTACGGCTCTATACACTTTCCTAGCTATGCACCCAATGATGGTGCCTAACCAACCGAACCCGGTCACGTATGAGGAACTGCAGTTCTTCAATAATAACAACTATTTGAAGGGATTGGATTGGTAAGTCTTGTTTGTATACTGAATAATGTACTATACTGTGGTAAATTGAGTTCCGTACGGTGTGTACATGATATACTTATTAATTTTTGTTGCTAAATTAATAATTATTTATTATCTGGAAAAACATTAATTGTGACCTCTGAACTCTTTTTGTGTATAAAACGATTCTTTCTTTCTAGCTATTCTAATTGTACACTCAATTTACATTTGATAAATGATAATCATTTCAATAAAATATATGCAATGTCACTTACTGTATTCATTAATATTAATTATTAAGATATTGCGATAAGGTTTCCTATTTAACTCTGAAGCTATATACAGATATACTATATTTCTTATACTATATAGAGCTTTATTATTCTACAGTACTACCTA
The DNA here is from genome assembly GCA_029959065.1 of Colias behrii. Taxonomy (NCBI): domain Eukaryota; kingdom Metazoa; phylum Arthropoda; class Insecta; order Lepidoptera; family Pieridae; genus Colias; species Colias behrii. The sequence goes on along the minus strand of JARWMC010000006.1, from coordinate 4,311,857 downwards.
CTTGTTCTTAGTACTGAGATTATTATACACATAACTATTACCAGTAAAATTTGGTACACGTGCTCGCTACGCTTATTCCGTTTTGAATTTGAACTCCGTATTTAAATAGCCATTCTCGAGTCCTTACATTGTTGAAAGCGTGCTTTTACTAGCTTAGCAGTTGATGTACTTACGATTATTTCACTAATTAGTAAATATTTCTCTATAATTCACGTCCTACAATATACGTAGTAACTATGTAGTTAATCTGTGCTAATATTGCTAGTATGGATAGTTGTATCATGTTTGCACATTTGTTAGTCTTTCAAGAAAAAACTGCTGGACGGATTTGGAAGAAACCTTATCAGGATAAACTTTATTATTTAGTAATGTAGGTAGTTTACATCAGAATAACACATGAGTTATAGAAATACTTGATTTTGCCCGCGGATGAAACCGCGTGGCATAGCTAGTATATTTATATTAGCTAAGTGTTCATAACGACCTCTTCCAGGAAAACTTATGAATAGGATAGTTCTGAAGTTATAAGCAATAAATGGCTCGGTCACATCTGCCTTAAACGGTTTCCGTACTCATCACCAGAATATAAGCTAAATCGTATCAATATAACGCAGTAGACTATTAGAGAAGTCAGTTAATCCTTTTTTCTTCTAACAAAATATAATTTATAACTTATTGATATTAATATAGTTATTGTATTGACCAATACAAAAGGTATTATAGCATTTTTCGTAGGTCGTTATTCTGCGAGTTCAAAAGAAAAACAATTTATTGTACATTATGCACCGAATTAAGTCTAGACTTCAAATTTAATCAGATGTTTTGTAAAACAAATTATTCTTTCTGTATAAAAATATAATTTGAATATAATCTCTTTAGATTATTCTTTCAAGTAATACAGCGGCTCTTTCAATTTCGTGTAGACCATTAAAGCTTTGTTATTTATCTTTTAAGTTTGTCGATAGCAATTATTGAAATTTCGTTTTGATTTCACGGTTCTATGAACTAATATTTTAAATGTTCAATCATAATAAAATAAAGTCTGCATGTATAGCGTAGTTGCTACAAGTACACTCGGATGAATCGGAAAATATGACGTATATTAAATGAAAGCATATTTAATAAGCTTTCTAAAAATAGCAAATATTTTCCAAATATGTTTAAAACATAAAAATAATTGAGGTTAAACTTAAAATGTAGGGGGTGTGCGATTTTTTTGCACCCGAGTGTAGTATTACTAGCTCACGTACAAATTTTATAGGGATCACAATATATAGAACAGTTTGTTTGAATATATAAACAAAACTTATTTATATTGGCAGATAGTCGAGAGCCATAAACAATCCATAATAGCTGAAGGTTGTCTGAGATGAATAGAGTATTACCACAGTATTACCATCCTACAGTAGTGCGACGAATGTACTTGTGCAGAGAAACGGAGGGGAACTGGCGGGGGTCGGGCGACGCGGGCCGCGTAAAGCAATCACGCTGAGATTGCTTTACCTATCGCGAAAGGACGACGCAGTCGTATTTTTTGTGTAATAATTTTATTATACATAGGTACTTACATATTCTATTATGGCGCGCACAAACTGTTCCGTTTACGGATGTAAATCTACATTGAAATCTCAGAAGGAAACAATATTTCAGAAAGATTGTATTAATTGTATCTGTTGAATTAAAATCAAAGCTATGTATATGTTGTCCTCATTATTTCCTAATCAGATTGTACATCCCAATGCGAATGCATTACTTAGTTAAATGTTATAATATACAATTAAGAACATCCAAAAATAAAGTGTCCACGTAAATAATATTTAGCAGTGCAATATCTGTAATTATATATTTATGAACAAATAATTACATCAGATTTAATAATCGCAATTATTTTGAATGTACATATGAAATATGAATAAATGATTTCATCATAATATTAATAATCACAATTGTTTTATTTCCCATTTGTTGCAACCCTAGCGTATTTTCGTGTGGCAGCGTAAGTACCTACGCTGGCGGCGGCATCGCGCGACATCAAAGGCGATTCCTTACTGTAGGAAATAATATTGTAATACTGTGGTATTACGGCGTGTGTCATAAGCAAACCTTTTTATTCATGAAAATATAAACATTATGAGTTTGTGAACAAAATATACTAAAAACTCGTCTTATATAAATAACTTACTTATCGATTAATGAATATTTTAATACCGATTATTTGGGCCAGTTTTTACTGCTTAACTTGTTTTTCAGTTAAAATAATAAATAATGATTAATTAAATGTTTCAGATATTTAGTATTAGATAGACTATCAGGGGTATAAGCAAACAATGAAACCGGCCCTTACTCTAATATTGAGTATGGATTGATTGTACAAATAGCACTTATTTTCATTACGTTCTATTTCTATTGACAGTATTATAATTTTCTATAAATAGAAAAGGTAATGTACACGTGTAATAATAAAACAATTGTACTAAAAATACCCTTAAAGATATGACGATAAAAACAACACGTATCTTAGTCCAATATTCATCAGCCCGTCCATAATTTTAATCAAATTTGTCGGGTTAAACTATTCCAATATGTTCATGAGAATGATAGGTTGTAAATCGGTGACACACTGTAAATCGAAGGTCCAATCTCTGGCGTGTTTGCACATCTTGCGTACTTTGTTCGCGTTTATGCATTTTATATGGAACGTGTTTTATGTCACACGTTTTGTTACATTGTGATCAATGTTGACTGCAAACAAATGTGGACATGACTGGCGAGTTTGGCTTCATAGTATTGTGATTTTTTTTTACGTTGGTATACTCATAATATGTTGAATTATAATATTAGACTTCGTTGAAAAGATAAAGGAATCTTGTTGTGTGAGAAGTAATTTGTTTCATTGAAATTTGTAGTACTCAATCCTGCGAATACTATTTGCTGTACGGTTTCTCGGTACAATGATTACCGTGTAAGCATTGCAGTTTGGCATCGTTCTTAGTAATTAAGTAGCACATAGCGAAAATTGATCCTTCAGGTAGATAAGAAATGCCCCTGCACTTTATCTTTCAAGGTGAACGCTACCTTACGTTTATGTTAAAGAATAGAAAATTTTATGCATTTAATTACAAGTAAAATAAAACTCTTTCACGGTTTATATAATTTACAAAATTTTATAATTACCTGAAGTTATTAAGTCAGTAAAACTTTTTTTATTAAGTTAATAAACTCTCCCTGATTTCGAACCCTCAAATGTTTTGCCCAAAATCACGCGACCCTACGTAAATCTTCGCTATATTACATCCCTTCGTTAATAACGCCGGTAGGTCGTTCCTACATAGTTCAAAGTTTTGATCGTATCATAGGCATTCTCATGCTTTCTCATGGAAATATCGTCGCACCTCCAACCTACATACATACAAACTAAGCGGGTCAGCGTAATTGTTCATCAACCCCTTTAGATTTAAATGACGCCTATCGATCCGAGTGAGCACGACAGCTTTTAACGAAATAGTTTTAAAATGGAACTATCGAGCGGATGTTATACTATGAAGTTTGCTTGTTAATAGTGATGTAATGAAAAATAGTGCCGCTCCCGGCCTCCTGCACTTAGCGTCAAAATATGGTGTTTTGTCTAGCACTCCTGAAGAGCGCATGTTTAAGAATAATGTGAAAATTCCTTCGGGCTTTTGTGGACTCTTTAGTAGGAAATATAAAGATATTATTACATTAATTATAGTCATCGCAATGTCGATAGGTACTGTTAATGTGTTAATTATGTTATTCAGTTTCCAGTTCCTTATTATAAAAACTTTTTATTTTAACTTTTCTACAGCGACCCAACCAGACCAATTTACAATCGAATTTAATATAAACTATTTTGAATAATTAGTTGATTTTCAGCGTCCTTCGTAAAGTGTATGAATATATTTATTCTGTTACAAATAAACTTCGTTCTATTTGCACGCAATTTCTTCATTACTTCTTGATAAAATGTTTTGTTCTTTGTTTAATATTAATCTAATGTCTTAACGGTTAAACATGTGACATATACGTACAAAGGAAAATTTTAGTAGCCACCACAGGTTCCCATTATTATTTCGATACCAATTTAGACTTTGTCCTTTAAAGCGAAAAGCCCACACAGCGTTACACAAAATTTCAAAATTAATTTTAAATGCAATTTTCAATTAATTTTCAAAGCGCTCACATCAAAATGTTAACTTAAATGCTCTATAATTTGCACAAAATTTCATGTTTGAGTTTTGACCGTTTCGATTGAACCGTTGATTACCAAATTACTTAATTTAGTCACCGTATTGACTCTTTTATTATTAATTAAGCTAATGACTTTTTTGTTTCTTTCTTCCCTTCAAAGACTGAGATAGAGACAGAGCTTTACATCTTAACTTATAAAAGTAAACGGACAACATTAAAACATGATTTGACTTATAGAGATTTTGAGGTTATAAATAAGTAATTGTTCGCAGGTACTTAAACTTTTTCCCGCCAAACCAGAGCAACGCGTCACAGATAACATTTGAAAAGTCGGCGACGTACTTCGACGGTGAGCTCGTACCGCGGCGAGCGCACGCACTACTGCCAAATGCGAAGATCATTGCCATACTGATATCACCGTCAAAGAGGTTTGTTATACTGTGAACATTTATACTTTATTTTTAATTTTTTCTTTTTTATCGTGACAGGAAGGCAAAGGTGTTCACAAGTGTAATTCATAAAGAGTATGGTTAATTTATGTTTAGTTTTTTTTTTTATGACAGGAAGGCGATGGTGTTTACAGGTGCAAGGCGGAACGGATAAGAATCTATGTGTTAATTATGTAGCGGCGAATGTAGTGTATTGATATTAATCATTAGTGTATGGTATAATTAACTTATGTTTGTATAATTAGCTCCTTGGTACAGTGATTAACGCTATGAACTAAGAAGTGTTACACTGAAAAATCTAGGTCAACTGGTCACTTAGGTACTGCCCTAGAGAAAGTCGATCAGTGAAGCAGGTGTGAAATCATTGTAGTCATCTTCCCCATACCCCCTCACGAGACTGTTTTTTCATTCAATATTCAAATCTTACCAAACACTAAAAAAATGCTTGTTTGAAGACGTAAAAACGCTCTTTTCGTTTTATTCACTAACGACTATTACTATCTACCTTATTATCACAGTAATTAAATGAATAAAGTGCACCCAAATTAATTCTCTGCATAAACTAAATTCTAAAAGTGGCGCGCGTTGAAATGTTCCACAAAAATATTAATTTAGGTGCTGATTTTATCGCACGTAAACGTCCTAGTTTACACCGTTTTGTAGACACGTAACTACATAGCCTAGGCTGGGTAATGGCCGTGCTATGAAATTTTAACTGGTACACTTGGCTTAAACTGAAAAGTTAAATTATAGAAATGAGAGCAAATATTACTCAGGTATGTATATTTTTAGGTTTTTGGGGTGGTGATTAACTATCAAATATTTAATGTTTAGTATTTATTATAATAGTATTTATAGCGTTAGGTGTAAGGATATATCTATTATGAGAAATGTTTCGTTCGGTCCTTTTAAAAATATTGTGATCTATGTGCTAAAGAAATTTTTTTATGTGAATGTGAAATGCATCTTTATGCCATTCGACAACAGACAGGTTTATTAAATTTCTAAAACTCGTTGTTTGTTCTCCCATAGGCACGCTCTTTTTAACTAAAAGATACAGAAATGATAAAATCCCGTCCCGCCCTTAATCTATTTTATTGTGTAGGTACCTATTCCTTTCTACATGTGTCCCTTGTCGTCACGCAATCTCATCATTTTATGAGATTACATTCATAGCAAAGCAATGGAAATCCTTACGGAGAAACGTTATTACAATAAAGGTGGATACGTATTGGAAAACGAAAATTCGTGAAACACGATCACTGTAGGTACATACTATGCGATCCAACTAAGAATAGGAATGGCAATAACCTTTATGTGTATATGTCATTTAACTAATACGATGTTTAAAAAACGTTTTTGCATATATGATATATCGATAACGATTACTGTTATTAGTTTGACCCTTACTTATTGCTAAACTGAGATTGTTCATTGATTTGAATTATAACAGTTATTACGTCACAATATGGCTTTAAGTCAATCCTATTCTTAGTTGGATCGGATACTATTCAATAAATCTTTCGTTAAAAAAAGTAGCCGACGTTCCCGGAGGGGAGATGCCATCCAAGATTTTAAAATAGGAGCAAATAGGAAAAAAATCCTTACAAAAAACAAAAAGAATCAGTTCCTATCAAACAGAAAAGCATGTATCGGTTGAAAACCCACGCAGTTATCGAGTAACAAAACCAAAAAACATACGTTTGAACTACTACGTTTTTATGATCATCCGTTGAAAAATACGCAAGCAACCCACATATACTTGTAAAGCTTTAGAAATATCTTAACAAAACGGTGCTACATCGTTCATTACGCCGTATCACCCCTAAACGGGCAATTAGAGCCTGCCCATGTAATGTCTGACCTATTTACTTCGTGAGTACGAAGCGTCTAGTTTTTCTAGATCAGCCCTACCTTGATTACCGCTATACATGTGAAGTGCTTGTAATTGCTCATGTTTACAAAAATGAATGATAAACTTCACTAAATTTGTTAGAAGTTTTGCAGGAACGTGGAAAGTTCACGGAAGAATTTTACCTATACCCGTGGCCCCGTCGTTGATGCGGCTGGACGGAACACAGTGGGGTTTTGGTCGGTAGGAATCCGACATAACCCACGGCCCTTTCCCCGGAGGCCGTGGGTATCTATGCAAGATTTCCCCACTTAAAAAAAAAAAAAAGGAACGTGGAAAGTATTTACATAATATGGAAATTGAGAACATTGTGGTACCTACCTATATACAAACATTTAAAAATTTTCAATAGAGATGTGTACCTACTGCTTATAGGAAAATAGTAGCTTATTGTTTTACCACTTATTTTAACTTTGTGCACAAGTTATCACATCTAGCTTTATTATTAATTTTTTTTTTAGAACACTACCTATATGTATGCATTATAGAAAGGTCTTTATAGAATTTCAAAATATAACACATCAGTATTACTTTATACAACATACTTTACATAGCTTTAGCTACATTCTCAGTGGTTACGTTCTCAACATATTCGCGGTTTGGCGGTAAATATAAGAAGGTATATAATATAAATATAATATGATTAAAATGGTTAACATTCAAAATGAATTTCATATTTATAAAGGAACTTTTTACTTATTTTCTTTTAAAGATCACAAACTTAAGATAACGTATAACGACAACAAGCAAAGATCTTGGCACGAGTTAAATTCTATTAAATATGTTTGCATGCAAGATACAGTCAGATATCATAAATACAAGCGCAAAGGAAATTGTAGTAAATTTTAGCGAGCGTGTATGAAAATAAGAATTTAAATGAAAATATTAAAGGCATGTTTTCAATGTACACAAACAGGATTGCATTTTATCGACTTTTACTCTCGTACTTTCGGTTCATAGAATTGTTACAAAACACATTTTGATTTCTATTTAAGATCAATGAAAATATTTATTCTAAAATGACTTCAACTATGCATCGCTATTGTTTTGGACAAACTGCATGATACGGAATAAAGTTCATTGCGAACCGTTCATGTAAATATTTCAATCAAGCACATTTGTTCAATAACACAGAAGCCGATGTTAACAGTTGAACAGAAAAATTAAAATAGTTTATAAACACGCTCTCATTTCAATTTCAATATTGAAATACTCTGTTTATTGGTCGCGGGAAGTTTGAACAAATGCTGCCACAATCAATCTTCAGAACTGAATTTACAAATGGCAAATGATCAAAATTTATAAATTAATTGAAAACTAAATAGGATACGAATATTTAACGTTCCTTCGTATATTTTGTGAAAGTAAGGGTTAGTTAGTTATGGATGGTTTTTAATGAAGTTTGAAAACTTTTGAGATTTCTTTTTTTTTAGATATCTAACTTAGTTCTAGAATGGACTTCGACAGATCTAAATCTGTCCTACAACTTTAAATTATCGATTTATCCTTACTTCAATAAGCCGCTTAGTTAAATTCGTAAAAAAATGTTGAAGTAATCAACATTGTATTAATGAATTCGCCAAAATCATTATCAGGTTCGATGACACAGAGCATCGTCACAGTTACATATTTTAACAAACATTTTCTCGCAATCAAGAAAAAGTAATGCATTTTTATGTGTAAGGATAGGACTAATAATATTTTATTCTAATAAATGGATAATTTGCAGGGCGTATTCGTGGTATCAGCACATTAGGTCGCATGGCGATGCAGTGGCCAACAACTACACTTTTCATACAGTCATCACGGCGAATGATTCCGCGCCGAAAGCTCTGAGGGACCTTAGGTAAGTTACTTATGGTGAAAATGTTGCTTTCTGTGTTTAATTCCTTGATTAATATGAACATAACAATAGATGTTTATGTTGGGGGAAATTGATTCATATAATTTTCCGATGGTAAGTTATGAAGTATAATTCTGAAAAAAAAATGCGGTAGGTACTTACATGAAAATTGATGAATTGTCAATCTCTCTAACGTGATATAATTCGTTTATAAATATTAAATATCCTTAGTCTACAAAAAAAAAATGTTGTGTGGTTTTATGAAACCACGGTAAAAGTGAAACTGTTCGAACGGTTCCGAACACTGCTTTGTGTAGCGCATGTCGCGTGTCGGTCGGCTGCCGAGTAGGTATACCTCCGCGATACACGCGACATGCGCTACACAGACCAAAAAGTTTGAGACGATGTAATAAAAGTTTCACTTTAATAAATTCGTAAATGTAATTAATATAAGATAAAGTTTATTTAACATTGTTTCTTGTTAATTTCATGATATTAGTCAAGAAAATATGTTTTTTATTTTGTTGGAATAAACGGAGGCGGAACTCCCACTCTGTCCAACCCCGCGGCTACATGTCGTCGACTCTTCACATTTTATAAAACAAAAACTATATCAGGTGTCCCATTATTTTATTCTTTTAACGTTAAAGGTCAAAATAGTTTGAAACCGATACAATTTACGAGTGAGGAGAAACCCTCACGTTTTCCTCCAAACTGCACTGGGTGATGGAAAGTTCCAGAAATAAGAATGGCAAAACATCGCATCGCTCCCAATCTGCGAAACTTTGTTACGTTCCGAATGACAGCCCTCCGGTATTCTATTTCTGAAACAATTGTTCCAATCGTTATAGGATATTCGTTTTTATGTCTATTTGTTGCGATAACAAGTCGACAATTGGATTCTGTGTCCCATACAGAATGGAGTTAATTTTTAACTACTTTCGCAACAAACCTTGTTAGTGCTCCTTGCAAGTCCTTTTAAATAAGTATTACCTTCAACTGTATTAACAGAAGCACTTTATGCTTTAACTAGATAATCCACGTAACTTCGTCTGCTCACAACTATAATATTCTTTCTCATTCTCACAATAATTGGTATACTCATACGGTAACTATGAGCAAAGCAAATATTATTATTAAATTTCTAGTCTGTTACTACATACTAATACAATACATAAAACATAATATACCTTTGATCTCTATAGATTTCATTTCGTTTTCATTTGCGCAAAAAAATACATATTACTACAATATGTGTAAGAAGACACTATTTCATTATATGAAAAGCTTGTAGTTACCTCTACAGACTTCATACAATAAAAAACAGATTTAAATTCGCAATCAACGCCAAAATTAAACGTGTCGATTGTTAAACAAAACGGTGCAAAAGTAAATGACACCTCACAGAGTAACAAAAAATAAACCGATACATTACACTCTGTAAGTGAATAAATCCCGGATATTTGAAATAAAATGAGTTCAACGCGACCAAATGAAATTGTACGGAAGTGGCACGTTCGTGTCCTTAGCGTTACTAGTTTTTTATTTATTCGTGTAATACGATATAGCTTTGCGTGGAAATAAATTGGCAATGCATTTGCTGTCCCATTATGAGATATAAAAAAATAAAAAATATATGCAATGTAGTATATTGGTAACTGATCCTCGCTAAAAAAGCTGAGCTAAAATTTAGCTGAGATAAAATTTAACAATTACAGTATAGACGTGGAATATAATTTACTAGCAGATCACCCCATCTTTGCCCGAGTGAACCCTACATTCCATAAAATATTTATTAAATTATCCTAAGTCCTTAAGGAATAAAGTAGCATTCCACTGAAGAACTTTCAAAATCGGTTGAATAGTTTTTGACTTAATCCATTAGGTAGAACAAACAAACAATAAATCAAATCATCTTTATAATATTAGTGTAGATGTAAATCTAGTTTGAAACAGAACGAAATAGGTACAGTTGTTTACAAACACTCGTAATCTTGCCCGGTAAATTAAAAACAGTTTCTGTTTCTATTACCATAATTTGTCGACGACATTTTATGAAGGTATTTTTTGTCACAGCCACTTACAACTACTTAATTATAATTGGTCTGCCGTTGTATAAATTTCATAATAGAAAATTCTTAATTCATTAACCTTTGTTGTATTCGGATTGTTTCTGAGAATTTAAATGTTATCGCTCTTTGCTTGAATTGTGTTATCAAAACATTGAGCTGTGAGTATACCGAGAAGTTGCTTAATTTAAAAATGTTTTGTTATATTGTATTGTGTTATTATAAATAACTAGCGACCCGCCCCAGCTTCGCACGGGTGCAATGCTGATACTAAATACACTACAGAAAAACTGTGAACGTTGTATATAAAAGCATAGCGGCCCGCTCCGGCTTCGCACGGGTATAAAATATATAGCCGGGCGGCCGGCCGGTACCGCCGCAAACGCGACGTCCCGCAATTTTTAAATCTGTAATATCTTCGAAAATATTCACTTAAATCATACGGTGTAAAGGGCCATATAGATCTATATTAAATGAACAATGTATTCAAGGTATTTAATTGGTTAAGGATTAATGCTGTATTGGTTAAAATCGCTTCGAAAATTAGCCATTATTTGTCGTAAAAAGTAAATGACAAAAAAAAGTTATTGTGGGTTATCCATAAGAGATAGACATATACCACCGCGGACTTTTCTGTAGACCTTTTCAATGTGTATAATACTTAGTACATTATTTTGATAAAACTCGTAGGGTTCAGCCTGCGTTTGCAATGTAAGCGGAAAAAATGTAATTTTTACGACATCACATCAAAAACCTCAAAAATAACAGTACTTCTCCACTATTTGAAGGATGTTATTATACATATAAACCTTCCTCTTGAATCACTCTATCTATTAAAAAAAACCGCATCCAAATCCGTTGCGTAGTTTCAAAGATTTAAGCGTACAAAGGGACATAGGGACATAGGGACAGAGAAAGCGACTTTGTTTTATACTATGTAGTGATTAATGTTTGTATCATAGAGATCTAGAGAGATGCCAATCGCTTGCGCTGAGTACGAAACCTGGTGTCTCATTACAAATTTACGCACACAACAGTAAACAAAATAAAAACAATACTTCGCGTTGTGTGCGTGTCATCACACAAAAATTTGAGAGCGACTATTCGTTCGCACACTAGATTGTAAGTGACGTACGTATACAGCACCACTAAAGCCGCAAGATATGCGTTTATGATAGGAATTGCTTGTCGATAAAATGATAAACGTTAAAATTAAAACAATTTATAGGCTATACAGTTACTAGGTAGAAATGGACACCTTGATGGTAGCATTCATGGTGATGAAGTCCATAAAGCATTGCCTATTGACTTATTGTAAAGTAAAATAAGTATGAAATAAGTGACTTCTTTTTTTAATCCATGTATAATAATTACTATAAAATTATTGCTCGAGTACCTATCAAATAATAATAATACAATCAGATATTAAGCTAATAGTAATACATTATGATATAAAAATAAGGTAGTAAGGTAGTAAAAATCCGAATCTTATCGACATTGACACACTCGATTCGCATCCTTAACTAACGACCGCGAGCAGCGGCCGTACTACACGATTGTTAGCTTTAGTATGTTCATTATACACTGCGGTATTCGAACTCCGCGTTTGAATAGAGTCACGTACAGAAGAAGCATTGTAAACTATTTACATAAATTATTGTGACTGTCGTTCTGTCACATAATATAAAAGATAAGAAACCAAGAAATCACTCTACGTAATATTGTTTTTGAAATTTTAGTAAGAAAATCGTATAATTTTCAGTACTTACCGATGGTATGTGATTCTATTTGACTTAAAGATGCTGGTTTCACTACGGTTTTTACGAACTTTAACGGAACAACACGGCATTGTCAAATAATACCCGGCCGACGGTCGAACGTCAACTGAATGCAACAAACAGCATGTGTTCTTTTTTTGGGCATATTGCTGCGACACCGGCCCCGCCCCCTAACCTTATCTCCCTTTTGTTTCTGTGATCTGTGGTTTGTATAGTAGCTCGACATAAGGAAAATTGCTCATTTGGTAGCTTGCAATATGAAATTTTCTTTTGATTGAACAATATTTATCGAATCCTTACATTACATTAAAATTTCTCAGTACAGGTTATTTAGAACATTTTAATTTTTTTTTTTCTACAATGTATTATACTTATACTAGCGACCCGCCCCGGCTTCGCACGGGTGCAATGCTGATACTAAAATACACTACAGAAAAACTGTGAACGTTGTATATAAAAACATAGCGGCCCGCTCCGGCTTCGCACGGGTATAAAATATATAGCCGGGCGGCCGGCCGGTACCGCCGCAAACGCGACGTCCCGCAATTTTTAAATCTGTAATATCTTCGAAAATATTCACTTAAATCATACGGTGTAAAGGGCCATATAGATCTATATTAAATGAACAATGTATTCAAGGTATTTAATTGGTTAAGGATTAATGCTGTATTGGTTAAAATCGCTTCGAAAATTAGCCATTATTTGTCGTAAAAAGTAAATGACAAAAAAAAGTTATTGTGGGTTATCCATAAGAGATAGACATATACCATCGCGGACTTTTCTGTAGACCTTTTCAAAGTGTATAATACTTAGTACATTATTTTGATAAAACTCGTAGGGTTCAGCCTGCGTTTGCAATGTAAGCGGAAAAAATGTAATTTTTTACGACATCACATTAGAAACCTCAAAAATAACAGTACTTCTCCACTATTTAATGGATGTTATTATACATATAAACCTTCCTCTTGAATCACTCTATCTATTAAAAAAAACCGCATTAAAATCCGTTGCGTAGTTTCAAAGATTTAAGCGTACAAAGGGACATAGGGATATAGGGACATAGGGACATAGGGACAGAGAGAGCGACTTTGTTTTATACTATGTAGTGAAGGTTATAAACTAACTATATTAATTTAATAGCCATCATTTAAAACAAACACTGTTACGATACTTTTTTAATACTTACTTAAAAGCTGAAATACAACAAAATAGGAAAAACAACAATATATAGTCAAAAACAAAGTTATAATCGAGTTAGCGAAGTTTCCCGCGTAAATTCTAGTGTCCAAACGAAAGTTAGTGACCGCACGCGCCGTCACGCAACGTTGCGCGAGCTATGACTTGAATAGGGATTTATTTTGTACTTTGTACTACTACTTACAGCCTGTGGCTCTGTTTGTAATAAAAACGAATATATAGAAGTCTATATTTAATTGAGAGGAATAATCTATCGCCATACATATTAAACTTCTGACGAATATATTGCCATTACTTTTGGAGTAGCTTTCGGGATCGAGCATAGAATTTCAAATTCGATAGATAGGTTCAGTGTGCTATATTTAATTTTTCACACTTTTACAATTGATTTAGGGATTCACACTATTTTAGGAAACATCAAATATGAATATGCGGGTCTCACAGAGCCTCGCAAAGCAAATTGCTACGAGGCCGAGGAAAATGACAGCACACGTCATTTTACTGACTAGATGTCAAATGAAGCATTATTATATCTGAATATTGAAACTTGAATACCTTCCATTGGAGTTGGGTTGTTAGGATATGGTTGGATGTGGAATTTGAGTTAATACGTAATATGATCGCTCGTCTCAAAGTGACATCTTGACTGACTGTATTGTAATTGTGAGATTTATTAGACAGCCGTGTATAAATAGGTACTGTTATTACAGGTAACTTATGCATGGGTTGTTTCAGCCCACATATACAGGGTTAATGAAAACTAGCGCATTAGATATCTCTTGCAGGCAGTTTCACTACATCAAACCCAACAACATCTGTTAACAGTTTTAAATATTTAAGTTTTTCCATACAAAATTTATTTTTATTTTGATGATGTTAAACACGAAAGACGTGACACCAAACTCGATTTTTGAAGTGAAACTTCTTTAGGTGCGTTAAGAGTAAAATTCAAGGTCGCATCATGACAATACCGTCACGTATGGGTAAGGCGATGAATTTGATATCTTTGAATCTTGCCAAAGAAGATTCATTTCTGACACGTGTGGTCGGCACACATGCTCTTTTTATTATTACACGCTTTATATTAGCTTCACCTGTATGTTTGTTTGTTTGTAACCGACTTCTTTGGGCGCGATTTTGGCCCACTTTAAACGGCTAGATTTCGTTCAAACTTTGTAGATTTATTGAGGACCGATGACAATACACTAATTTGATAAAATTTTCTATAAAAAGCGTGTTTTTTAGTTTTTTTAAACTATTATTATTTATATCCTACAAATGCTATGAATTACATTTCCCGCAGCCGGAGGCCCCAAAAGAAACTCAGATATACTTAGAACTACATTTAATAACTAAATTGAGACTTTTACACCCATGTCTGCACGATGCAGACCGGAGTTAAAGAATGAATTTATACATTTTAATAATTATAAAGACGTAAGCTTGGATGCTAACTCAGGGAAATCGGACTAACATTCTATTCCCGTGCGAACGGCGTATTCATCAGTTTCGTATGAAGGCAGGGCCGTAACTCCTCCCGCCGAAGTTCAGCGACCATTTTTGAATTTTGTGAAAAAATGTTGCTGGAAGCTGGGGCTCATCTGCTCATCTGTGGTCCTCTATAAAGTATGTGTCGATCTGCGTCACATCGTGTATCAAATGGCCAAAATTAAGACTGCACCAACCAGAATTACTTATGTATATAGGGATAGTTGTTTGATATATTACAGGATCCTTTTCTATAGCGATAGGGGTTTGCATTAAAACTTGCAATTGGATTTTGTGCAAATCTTCCAAATTAACTGAGTTGAGAATTGCGTATCTTGTATATTTATTTCTAATGTCCTTGATATCTGTACCGCTTATCTTCAGTGCCTGTTCCTTAATTTTGTCATTTACATTATAGATCTTGAAATTCTCCGACTCGAACATACATCCAGTAGGTATAGTTAATAAGAATGTACCTTGGAGTATCACGAAGTCCTCTTGTTGCATTTATAGTGAGATTTTAGATGAGCGTGGTAAAGATAGTATGTAATTTCGTTCATTTAATACTTGCGTCGTTTCTTTTGAGAGTGAAATAACTGTCGTCTCGCAGGAACTATTTAAGATTTGATTCTGAATCTGAATGAAGTTCTGAATACAGTCCGGCTTCGTCTGAATTTGATTGTTTTTCGATTCATAGAGATACCATATATTATACCTCGGGCATTCAGCCTCTATGTACAAGAATGAGTTACTGTTAGTTGCTATATAGGGATAGGAAGGGATGAAGGCCTGCCTATTCTTATTTGGAAAAATAACAAAAAGAAATAAATCAAGAATATCTGTAGAAACTAATGGAAATTTAAAAATAATTACAATTTGCTTATTCGAAAAGTAGTATCCAGGCTTATGTATATTATAATATTCCCTATCTTTTAATTCTAATATTTGATTCTTATCATAAATGTTACCTAATTTCTTAATCATCTTCCTAACTGTTTCCTTAGCTAACATAGAATCACATAGAATGATGATTAACGTATTTATTAAGATTATTGTCATTAATTTTTTTTTTAGAATTGAATTAATGTGAAATTAATTTTCTTTTGATTTTCCACTATCTGAGAAAGAATAGATGGCTGTTTTATATCATTAACTACAATAGTTGATGATATAAACTGAATGCAGATATTTTTTTTAAAAGCTTTAATGAAATTGTCATATTTTATAGCATCTTTGTAATCCAAATTAATACCGGTAATTTATACCTATGATGATCGATCTTAATCTTCACAGTCAGTAAAAGCTATAAAAAGCATAGTGTGTAAAGTTCGGATCATATGTATACCGATAAGGCGATTCACTACTATTGTTAATACGAATAATTCTCGGAATAAAAGTCAGGGCCGTACTCAGGTGGATATAATTCATGAATATTCATTTCACGCATTTTTATACTGTAAATAAGATGCATTTAATTCTTCGTACAAAAATTCTAATGATTAAATTATATTGAATGAAATGAAAAATTTATTTGTCACAATTTTTAAACGTTTTTTTCAATTGAAATCGGCCGCATACATTGAATTCTTGAACCTAAAGCCTCCTATAAACCGCGAATAAAAGCATGTAGATTTTTTTTTATATAAATTGTAGGTACGTTTTGCCTCTATAATGATTTCTAGGTACTGATTCATGAAGCGAAATGTAATATATAGAGTGGTTTTGTCTTTTTGATCCTGAAATTATTTATTAATGCATTTTGAATGCCTACTCAATTTTGGGTATGCAATTCGAGTTAATTAATCGCACGGCAGAACCGGTAATTTTATTAAATTTATCATTGATTAAGAAATTAGGCTATTCACTACCTTCAGCAGTAACTTTATAATATAACTTTATAATCTAGTTAATCTAATTAATTTTAAAGTAAATCTCTACTATTATCTAAAAGTAGTCTACGAGCAGCCTAAATTGATGTAGTGCTCTCGGGAATTAGACTTTCACGGATGGAAAATCTTGGAAAGGAAATTAGGACTAAAAATATAAACTAAATAAAATAAATAAATAAATAAATAAATATTATAGGACATTATTACACAAATCGACCTAGTCCCACAGTAAGCTCAATTAAGGCTTGTGTTGTGGGTACTAGGCGACGATAAATATAATATTTAATAAATACATATATAGATAATAACACCCAGACCCAAGAACAAATAATTGAGTTCATCACACAAATATTTGCCCTGACCGGGGATCGAACCCGGGACCGTCGGCTCAGTAGGCAGTTACTTTACCACTGCGCCAACCGCGTCGTCTAAAGTAAAATACAACTATAGTAAAAGGAAGCAACACAGAACTATTCTATGTACTTACCAAATCTGGTTACTTTTTGGGATCGATGTTTTGATATAGCCTCCAGGCCGCAGGAACCGTAGATTCTGGATACTCGCTTTTGTTTTTAAAAAACCGGTCGGCCGCGCGGGGCCTCGGAACCGATATTTATTTCGGATATCTTCCCGCCGGATGACCCGAGTATCCTACCGACTGCGCCAATTACATTTCCCGCAGCCGGAGGCCCCAAAAGAAACTCAGATATACTTAGAACTACATTTAATAACTAAATTGAGACTTTTACACCCATGTCTGCACGATGCAGACCGGAGTTAAAGAATGAATTTATACATTTTAATAATTATAAAGACGTAAGCTTGGATGCTAACTCAGGGAAATCGGACTAACATTCTATTCCCGTGCGAACGGCGTATTCATCAGTTTCGTATGAAGGCAGGGCCGTAACTTATGCGAATATGTTTACTACATTATACGTATGTGTTCATCTTGACACCAGGAACCGCTGCCTCAACCCGGGCAAGTACAGCCACTACCTGGAGCGGTGGCTGGCGGAGTTCAGCTCGCACCAGCTGCACATCATCGATGGGTCGCTGCTGCGCTCTGAACCAGCGAGTGTAATGAATACGCTACAGAAGTTCCTGAAGGTGCCGCACGTGGATTATAATAAGTTGCTCAAGTGAGTTTTTTTTAGATTTTTTTTAAGCTATTGCATAGCTTCTATCGCGGGCCTTGAGCGCGGGGACCGAATCGAGAAATTCCGTAACGAAAAAACCTCACGCTCCCCACTCCGACGGGCTCGGAGGTGTGGCTTGAAGGCATGCTATGCATTAGCTTTACCGCGGCAGTCCCCGAGTGCCACACGTCTTTTTTTTTTGTTTGGTGAGTATAGTGTAAACTGCCCGTATTTTAATGTATGTGACCCCTTGTGTTTTTTTATAAGCTTGTTGTAATTTTTTTGTCTACCATATTTTAGAAAAATCTCCTCACTAATTTCTTATCGGGAAAAAGTATAGCCCTCTTACTCTTTGTTTCAATTAAATAATAATCATGAATTTACATATACATAATAAAATTACGTATACCTTACTGTCTTAAAGAATACCTTTAAACTTTATATTTTATCATTCTCTAATACAAATAACGAGATAACGCAAAATGTCGCTTCAACAGACTTTCTAAGATAAAATATTAGTTTTTCAAAATGACTTCTTTTGTTTCGCAGGGAGAATCTAAACATTCTTAACTCTGCAAATAAATGACTTGCTCGCATCTACTGCCGCTTTTTGTATCTACATCTCTCCATTTGAATGATTACGTAGCTCGCGCTCTTGTTGCGTCGGGTTATTTGTTAAAAACGGGGCGTCATAACATTTAGACAGAACTTATCAAATATTTTTTTTTTTAGGTCAAGTTTTATTAGTTATTCCGTGCAAATTTTTGTTTGATGTAAAAAATAAAAAGATAACGTTAGTACCGGCAAAAATATCGCTCTTGATTTTGTAGATCATTTCATATAAACATCGAAAACAATTAAAGTCGCCTTCAAACTTAATATATTTAATCAAACGCAAAGAACACGAAAGTTGGCTGTATTCTTAAATAAATGTCATTATTTCCAACGTTCAAACAAAACTCATGCTACGCGATTCTTATCCCATTGTATGTTAAAAGCTTACACTAAAGCGATATGTTGGACATAAGTCGCTTACGTATTCAAAATGTTATTTCCAACTATAATATACATTCAAGGAAACCGAACGTTTTGATAGAATAATTCAATGTATTTTAACGTGTTAAAGCTTAATTTTGCATCAATAAAGTATGACGTGATGTAATTGACGTTATTATGTGTGTTGTGTTTACGTGTCGTGGTTAATGAATGTTGAATATGTACTGTGAATACGTACTGTAGGTACTATATGGGTTGTTTATTCGTTTAATGGTATGCGAGATAGATAAAGCTTTTTATAGTTATGTTATAAATTATTTGTTTTATACATGATATTTTCAGTAAAATTTACACAATTATAATGTAAACATACAACACAACTGTGACATTCCGAATCGATAAAAGAAAATGAATGTTCACACAAGCAAAAGTTTACATTTTATCAGTTGTATCAATATTTTCTATTTGACCCAAATCATATTAAGGTTGACAACAATCGTTTTACTATTGTTATTCAGTATCCTTACAGACAAGTTACATGTAGGTACGACATTATAATAAGTGACAAATACAAAAGGACTGGGACGGTCCAAAGTTGGACAACTGGACCGTTTCAACCATTACGAACAAACTTTGGATATAATAAATAAATAACTCGACTTATAAAACGTTTAAATGTGGAATTTAATTTAAACCCGCCGCGTCGTTGAGGCGTCATTTTGTAACAAATAGAATTTCTCATTTATACGCCGAAGTTTCAGCATGGATTTGCAATCGCGCCGTATTACGCTAAAATATTTTATAAATTACACAAAGCTTCTATTACGTCGAATAATTTACTCTAAAATTATAATATAATTGGATCGCGGCCGTATAATACGGGTCCATTAGGGCGCTGCAGTATTAACTTGTAACGCGAATTTACCTTTTCAGATACGACGCGAAAAAGGGATTTTTCTGTCAAGCCGTGAGCAACGAGAAAACGAAATGCCTGGGTAAGTCGAAGGGTCGGATATACCCGCCCATGGAGGAGAGGTCGGCGAAGTTTTTGAAGCGATATTACACGCCTCATAACACGGCTTTGTCGAAGCTTCTGGTGAGATTGGGCCGACCGGTGCCGCAGTGGCTTAAGGACGAGCTGTCGAACGGATAGCACGACTCGCAACCCGTGCGGTTGGAACAAACTCAAATAGTGCGCGCACTCTTCAAAGTGTGTGTGGTGACGTTGTCTTAACGACTCGTGACGTTTCGTGAGAAAACTCCACCTTCGGACGGTGTACATAACAGATTCGGCTTAAAGCGATATAAGTTTGTATAGTTTATTAAAACATTAACCTCCTTTTATCTTGTAGGGACGAGCCCTTAAAGTTACGCCTTAATAAGGCAAAATGTCCGCTCCATGTTATAAACTACGGGCGTCATGTCGCAATACGTAAATGTTTGTGTGTCAGTGTGAGTGGAGACGATTTATAGTTTTATCTACGGATGTTGTATATTGAGGAGTTGTTCGTCTGATGCGCGAGTTTAGATTTAGTTTTTTATACTTATGGTTAAAATCATAGTTTCGTTTTACTTGCCAGTTTCATTGACGCCGATGCTATATTGGTCTGGGTGCTATGACTTTAAATCTTAAGCCATTAGTTTTATTATTTAGATTTATTGTCTATTTTATTTCGTGAACAATAGTCGAACCATGGACAGCTTCATATTAACCTAACTTTTTTTAATAAGTAACAAAAAACATGTGAAACATGTATTAACATTGTATACGCTTTTGATTTCATGAAATTTAATTGTTTGTTATAAATGGTAATTTTAACTCGCAATGTATTTTGATTCGCCGTTATTTCATCCAATTATATTAATGTGTATTATAGATAGAGCAGGATAGAGATAGAAGATCGCAGTATCCGTACTGTCTCTATCGCACAAACGTAATTTACATATAATATATATAAAGGTATATAAGTACAGTTTAACGTTTTGTCCCATAAGTAGAGAAACATAGATAAGGTACTGTGATCTTCTCTCTCTTTTTAAACGTGAGAAATTTATGTTTACGAAAACTTGAATGATATCGCCTGCTCTATTTATCATTAACTCTATGGCCATGTTGCGGTTTATTAAAATTTCTCAACCGCCAAAATACTCTTTATTTTTTTAGTGTCATTCCATGTATTTGTCACACGCTTAGTAAGTATTTTTACAATGTTCGTACCTGATGCTCTTTGTACATTTGTAGTTTATTGCCTCTAGTGAAATGGACATTATCTATGCCTGTGCCATAGACTACTCTATCGATTATTTTCTAGTGTAAACTGTAAAGTATTTGATTTGCCACGTTGTTTTACCTATAGGGAAATCGAATTTTAACTCAAAACTATATCTGCGGTGTTCGCCACAGATACGAGTATACTGTAAAATGTTTAGTAATATATTTTAGTATAAATTTGTTAATATATCTATCTAAATGTGATTCGATGTTTTTTCACTTGTTTATGATAGCGAGTCCATTGTAATTTGACGAGAATGCAATGCATGGGACGCGAAGTTAATATATTTTGATATGGCTGGATTTTAAATATCGAGTGACGTCTGTTTTCAGAGTTTACATGCAGTGTTGGTACTTAACGAGTTGTTTTAACCGAAACATAGCTAGTTTAAATTATATTATGAAGTGAAAATAATAGAGTATAAAGAATCAGATGTATGTATAAAGCGATTATTTCTCCTAAAGCTTTATAGATTTAGAGTTTATGTCTACAGATAAATGTTCGGAAAGACTTTATAGATATTATGTTTTCTTTTAATGTAAATTAAATTTCAGCTTGTTCTACAGTTACACCTATTGGATACTGAATATTTTTATTTTAGTGAAATAAGTTGTCATGAAATATGTAAGATTAATTTTTACGCAGCTTAATGTTTAGGAAAAATAAAAGCCTAATTTAAAGTAATATTTTATTGTGAAATTATTTCTCACGGCTTGCGGGTTTAGTTTTTACTTATTTGTAATTCTAATTCTAGCGTTTTAGCTGTTGCAGAGGTGTAGAACAAACGGACTAATGAAATCGGTTTTACATTTTTATGATTTATTTATAATGAGTATGTAAGTAAAATCTTTGCTCGTCATCGATCCTAAGTATGTATACAATACGATCTGATATAAAATGTATATTTTTTTCATTCGTCAGCAATTTATTGCTCTTTAAATGTGTTCTTATATGAAAATTATTGCATCACTTATTTTATTAAAGAATATAATGTATACTTGTGTTTCAATTACCCTTTACACCCACGTTTAAATTTAAATATTAAGTACTAAACTATTAAGTATTATGGATAAAGTTCTGATCTATATATAATCCGCTTCTAAATAATTTTCATAGTAGTTAAGATGAATTCGTTAAACAGCCAAGATCAGTCAAAGTCATGTACAGTACTCCCAAACTGATAATGCGCATAGAAAAATTCGTCACTGTTCGGCAACTGTCATATTCCCCGAGCCTCCGAAGACGATATGTATATAGAGTGGTTAAATGTATTTTCTTCATGCATAGTTTATTAGAACAATGAGTTTTATTGTGATATTATGGTAAAAGAGATAAGTAACGAAATTTGTTTCGATAATTCAATGTAAGTTAATAGCTAGGATATAGGAATAGCTAAGCCACACGATTGCGAATATATATTTGTTGTATTGATTTACTTGGAAAATTCTATACTTAGAACTATTAAAGTGTCTTACTGGAGCTGGCGTAATGATGGATGTATGGAAGCTTAAAATAAGACAAAGTTTATATTTAAAAAAATGATTTTCAAACACTGGTTTACGTTTAAATTGTGAAATCTAATCATTAAAATCTGAGTCCAAAGGATTTACAGAATCAGGGATTATCTCTATTTCTGATATCGTAGAATGATCAGAACTTTCATTATGCTCTTATTAATTTTCACTTTCCCCACTGCTATCTGCTACCTGTGTAAATAATCATTTTACCGGAAAATTCAACTTTGTAACAAAACTAAGAAGGGTATGTAACAGCAGCTCTATATAATTCCATACAGAGATAATACGTGTGGTCACCACCAATATATAAAGACGACTCAAGGATTTTTGAATTTTTTGACTGACAGGCTACCGTCACCTATCGCCCGAATTGTTTTCGATTGTGTATGACTCTGAATTGACTCCTATTTCTTTCGAACAAGGTGCAAGATGCAAGTGCATTGTTTAGGGCACTTAAGATTCAATGATTCGGGGTGATTCGGGTGTTTCTGGAAATACGATAATTAGCGAAGATCTGCATGCGCATTATTAATTTTGGAGAACTGTAAGTTTCTTGTTGCTCATAAATAATTTATAGATTGCTTTGAACATAAAATAAATAAATTTTGATTGTATTCTAGTTAATACCTAATATTGCACAAATTGTTAAGTATAAGTTGTGAATTTAATTAATCAAACACGATACAATTTTACAAACACCAACTTGTCTGTGTACAATAAAAATGTGTTTTTATAAAAAAATAATTGAGTCGGCAAACGCTTTTCTGTCAGGTCTTTTCATTACCACAATCATTACCTACCTAGCATTTACTGACACAACATAAAATTTTATTAAAATCGGTCAACTGTTTCCGCCACTCACACTGTGCTACGAGAATCTTAGATCTTTATATCTCTATCTATACGTATATTAAGATTTCATGATTGAAGCGGAGTCGATTCGATTACGACAAAGCTACTTAACACAATAAAATATACCTACATAAATATTATTTATCATAGACAGATGATATTAAGGAAATTCACATTTAGATATAATATAATTTGGATATGGTAATATTCAACTGTCAAACTATACCCAGGAGCAAAGCAAGCGTCCAAATCGAACTAATTCTATTTTCTCTCGAAATGAACATGAAATATTAAAACAATCTATTTACAATAAAATTGATACATACATATTAGATAAATAACAAAGGCTAATTGGTTCAGAGTCTACACTAAAATTGCCTATTTTTGGTATGCACCAATTTTGTTTGTATTCTATATTGTGAATTTTGTATTAGGCATGCGCCTAATACAAAATTCACATACAATCCTATATAAAGTACAATAAATTTGCTAACACTATTTTTTCAGTGAAAAACGAGTAATTCTGAAGTACTGTGTTGACTTGTGGAATTCCTATCGCTTTCACTGATCGATTTTCATTACTTTGACCAGTGGTCATAGTTAGAGATACCTTAGTTCTTTGCTCAAGTATTAACTATTATTCCAAAGAGCCAGGAGGTCATCAAAATGTGACGAAGAAAATCTACGTTACATAATATCACCTACCTGCATTTAAATGAATGCCTTGAAAACAATCGAAAATCAAAATCTTATTTAAATGTTAAAGTGAAACTTTTATTACATCGTCTCAAACTTTTTGGTCCGTGTAGCGCATGTCGCGTGACGGTCGAACCGTACGATAATTATCGTACAAATACGATAATTTTGTGCCTAAGTTTCACTTTTACCGTGGTTTCATAAAACCACACAACATTTTTTTGTTTATTATATAGTAATATAACATTAAAAGAAAAACTCCCTTAACAGGATATCTACGAATGGTTTTTAATAAGGTATTTTCCCTAACAAGACGTTTGAAGACCAGAAATATCACTGCAAATGTTTTAAATTCTTTGTCATGGAAACCACCCCTTAACATCTGTCAAAGCTGATATCTAACTCGGCCCCTTTTCATTTAAATCTTAAGGTAAATTAAAGTCGATTTCACGCTACAACAAAGGAACGGAAATTACGAGTATTGACAATAAACTTTACGTGAAAGTAAACAAAATTATCATTGAATATTGAAGTCTTTGATTCATTTGATTGAAAAAGAACAATAAAATACTAGTTTTAAAATATTAATATTCCCTAGAACTATGACTACCCGATTTCCGGAACAATTCAGGTTTTTAGAAATAACATCATTTATATAAGCTGCCTACATATTTTTACGTAAAAAGTACGAATATATTCTTCATCCATCAGTAACACAATGTAAAATAATACAATAGTCGCATGTTTATAGGTTCACAAAATCTCGTCTGAAAGTGCGGTTTATTGCAAAGCGTTTTAGGAGATTGCGTCCCATTCGCCAGGTTTACTCTGGGTAGCGATCACCGAAGAGAGTGCAATTTAAAACAAAATACAGTCTAACCGCCCCCGAACGTCTTGAAAAATCTATTACTTGGGAACCGAATTGCTCACTGCTCCACGCTTGAAAATATTTAGCTTTTAACCACACCAATAACCTTTGAAGGCTAGTCTCCGTGGGTACGAGCATTGATTCAATATATTACTGTGATTTCTTTGAAATACATTTCGTTCTGTATAAACATTAAACAGGTAAGATTGAGTTCAAAGTGTACAGTTTGATTTTTGACGAGGAGGTGTATTAAACGTAGGAAGATGAAATAACCGTCTTCTTGAGATAAAAAAGTTAATTTACTATCTACTACATAGTTATAAAGTCAAGCCTTCGCATCAGTCGATAAATGAATGAAAAAAAATCTATCCTTAGGCTAGGTAAAAGCTTTTCTATTATTTAAAATTTTTCAGATATCTGAAAATGCATTAAGATTGCCTATAATGCTATACATATATAAACAGCAATAGTAAAAAAGTGCAATTCCATTAAATATTTCAATGAAAATACTGCGTAATATTACTTTACAAATGACGTCGCTCGCTGTAATTCACATCATAGTCGTATGTATCTGAGTACAGAACAGACTAAAAGCGGAGCTGCACTTAGATATTAAATAACGACTCCAAAAGCAAAGAGTAAGTAACAAAGGATGTATTTATAACTGCTAGATATACACATGAAACAAGGAACATTGATTATTGTATCTGTATTAATGAGAGTTGTTTATAACCTTGCTTTGGTTGTCTCAATTACCGAATAATTTGTTTGATGATTTATTTTATTTCTTGTGTCTGTATTCTCACGAACTATATTGTATGTGTATTTATTTATTTATTTATTTATTTATTTATTTATTTATTTATTTATTTATTTATTTATTTATTTATTTATTTATTTATTTATTTATTAGGTTTACCAGTAATTGTTACACAAAATAAACAAGTATATATAAAATTAATCTTAAAACTAAGTGTACAATTTAAGGTAGGTAAACACCACATGCATACATTTAAATTTTAAAAGGTTTTATACAGGAAACAAAAAATGTATGATATGAAACATAAATTCAAATTCAAATTATATTTATTTGCAAGAATGTAGTTACAAATTATAGATGTTTACATACATATTTTTATATAGTAGTACATATATGTATCTACACGTACTTAGTATTAATCTGTACTCAAGTATGTGTTCAAAAATATATATTTTGCTATGTTCATCGTGTGACCAGTTTTCAAATTATGATCAATTAATTATTCACCTCATTACAATAAAAATATGATATATTATTATAATTTAATATCGTACCAAATATTGAATAATTTATGGACTCAGAATTAATTAATGAACCAAGAAAAATGATACTAATAGGTTCTTACAGGTAATTACTGAAGCTTACAAAGGCTAGAGTGTGCAACCTGCGGACGCCATGGCTTTATCTTAAAATTACGGACAGTGATGGATGGTAAGTGCCAACATAATTCATTTATCCCCGATTAAGGGTCAGCGCGATATCTACTCCGCGTTTATCTAAGACCATATTATAGTCCTTATAGGAATAGCAAAGAAACTCCCAGCGGTTGTAGTTTCTCAGCTTTTTAAAAGCTTTTTAGTGAATGGTCGTGCACTTTAATAAAGCACTCTCAAGTCACGGACTTTATGGTCTTCGAGAAAAGAAAAAACATTAACTCACTCAGGACTATTTTAATTAGCGGATGTAATAACTTATAATTACGTGCACTGAAAACTTGCAAATTTCCCTCTCCTCCGCTGCAGTATTAATTCGCTTAACGTTCTCTTTAAAAATACGTAAAATAAAATTTCATTGAAAATATTTTACATAAAACGTTATTAAGTCTTCGTGTCGCTATAAAAATGTCTTGAAAGATGCAGCGGCGCGCATTTGCATCTTCCAATTATGGGCGCAAGGTATTATGCTGCATTCCTCACTCCACTCCAGATGATGTCTTTACTTCATTGGCATTACCTTGCCGTGATAATAAGGTCATATTTTCGACACTAAAAAGATCTTAGATAATTGCTACATGTTTATTGTAATGCATGTAATTTACCCTAATTAAGCAACAGTACAGTTACTGTAACATTGTAGCAGAAATGGCATTTAGAGAGCAAACAGCATTGAAAGACACATAGGACACAAAATTACGAATTTCCGAATGAAGCTGGGGTCTTTGTTAATTCGGGTTAACTTCTGGGCGAACAGAAAATTGCCGGCTATCGCGTAGCTAAATTCGTAGCACATCGTAGCTCCGTAGCTCCGTAGCCCGTTTGTACGCGCGTGCACGATAACGCGATTTTGATGACTTCCCACGCCTTAACGCGATTTCCACTAAACCTATATTATTTGAAAGTCATTTCGTTTGCCCTTTAATTCTTATTTCCATTTCCAGATGTTCGATATTTTTTTCGTAACTTTGTATTGTAGCGCATTGTTAATAAAAAGTTTAACGATTTCGCATTAATACAAAGTTTATCTTTGTTAGAATTTGTTATAAATAAAATATCTCTTTACTTTTACAAAAAATTGGATAACTTAATGAATTTAAGTCACTCGTGAAAATCCATTTAGTTAACTCCGTAATTAACACGATTGTCCCGGATTCCTAATACGCAATAAACCACCCACCCAGATTTGCACCGTACGAATTACGTAGTAAGTAATACTTAATCTGTGGTACGAATAACGTGCTGACAGCTGCCAAACGTTCCCCAAAACGGCTGAATTAGTTTCAAATACGTTTAACCACACGAAGGGCTGTTGCGAACTCCATTAGCGACCTCGTGCCTACCTTGAGGCGCAACCCGATGGACGTCCAAACAATATCCAAGTTACTGTCGCTTTGTCGTAATATTTGCCGCAACTCCAAAACTCCGCTCGAGTTTCAGCGACTTCACGAGCTTATTACTATTTGTTTTACCCAGACTTGTCTACTTCTGACATAGTAATTGTTTAATACTTATTTAGACATTTCAAAATGTTTGTGTTGTGGCTTTTTCAGAGCTTATTACGCACGTCAGTGCTTGACGGAGATGCTCACAAAAAGGAGAGGAGACTTCGAAGAATTGATTAGAAAACCGCCTGAAGGAACGAGTATATCTTTGGAGAATTGAATATAAGAAAGGATTCAATAAAAACTTTATGTGGTCAAATTATTTTTAATTTCAAGCTACATAAGTATGAATAAAAATTATTTTCTCTGTCATATTAAATTAAATCTGACTTTCACTTTAATGATTTCATAAAATCAAACAAATAAATTATCTTTGTATATCTAATAATATACAAGCGCGTTTTATTGAAATAAAAACCGGCCAAGTGCGAGTCGGACTCGCGCACCGAGGGTTCCGTACAAACCTGCAATATATATTTTGTAATGTAACTAAAAATTTAAGGTTTTCGGAATTTTTCCTTTATGTGTGCTATAAAACGTTGCTTCATGCCAAATTTCAAGATTCTAGGTCGACTGGAAGTACCCTTTAGGTTTTGATTCCCTTGCGAGTACTTGCGAGTTTCAAAATATGCAGCTTAAATTGCTGTTTCTTTTGATTGCGTTGACATAGAAGTTTGATTTTGTTACAGCTTAAAGGTATTATAGACCTGAGTATTTGGTATGAATTTCAATTTAATACCTCTACGCGTTTATGAGGAAATGGGTAGTAAGTTTAAAATTATTAAAAAAAATATATTATGTGATGTAACTAAAAATTTATGGTTTTCGTAATTTTTCCTTTATCTATGCTATAAGACGTTGCTTCGTACCAAATTTCAAGATTCTGAGTTCACGGGAAGCATCCTGTAGGTTTTGATTCCCTTGCAAGTGTCGAAAATTTGCGGCATAAACGGCTGTATCTTTTGATTGCGTTGGCTTAGAAGTTTGATTTTTTCACAGCTTCAAGGGACAGTAGACCTGAGTAATTGATATAAATTTCAGCTTCATACCTCCACGCGTTCCTGAGAAAAAGGGTCTTGACAGACGGACGGACGGACGGACGGACAGACGGACAACAAAGTGATCCTATAAGGGTTCCGTTTTTTCCTTTTGAGGTACGGAACCCTAAAAATGTTACACATTAACCGCGGTACGTGATTTATCAACTCACTCCACACAATACGGCAATGTTTTTCATAAAGCTTGACAGAGTTAAGTTATAAAGTAGATAATGAAAATGCTCGTTGAAATGATTGAGGCGTGCGACACAAGGCGTCTGAACGGCATGTGTTTACGTCACTTTAAGTAAGAATAATGGCGAACATAAATCAGTGGCGTCTTCGTCTTTTGAATATTCACTTGAATAGACGTCGGGTGCGGCGAGCGACCCGCGGGAGGACGAATAAACTGAAGTCACCTTTGTTATTGATAAATATGAACCTCGAACCTTGTTGTTACTTTACACCTACCTACACTTTGAGCTTTTGACACCGTGTTGTGCTTTTGTTTTCATAGAACAGTGTACCTACAGTTTCTATTTCGTAATGTATGAAACATGAATATATTGAAAAATGTATGTAAATAACGTAGCTTACTTTTTTATCATTAATGTATCTATTAGGGGGAATATTCATATATAGTTAGACTTGATATTAAGTGAAGGCTTATTAATTATTGAGCAGACGAATTATAAGCATTCGTTAAAATAATTACACACCAAACTATGCATAATCAGAAATCTAAACAAAGAGACAACGAAATTATTCATAGATTTTCCATTATACATATAATTAAATAAGCCATATAATTAGAAATCTTAAATCATAATTACTATAATAAAAACTTAGTCAAAAATTGTAAAGTAAGTTGATATTGTGAATGTCACAATAACGCCCAACGTGCAGTCTGAAGTAGGCGTAGTTTCGACACATTAGTCGGTAATTATCGACAATTAATTTATAGTCCCGTCTTCAGCAATGAAAATGATGTCGCTTAATACCTCTCCCTAATTTGATGGAAGTATACAATGGATACATATTTGTTTATAATTTTTATTCTTTACAAAACTTTCCGTAATGCGTCAAAATATTTATATAATAATAGCCTTGTAGTAATGCATTTTTATATAAATTAATAACATCATTATTTCAATTCCGTAGATATATGAAAAATAAATAAAATATAGATTTCATGGATTTGGAAAATCATTTCTTTGCAACACATTCGAATATTGTCAAAACAAATTATTCTTTGACATTGTCAATCGTTATGATACCGACGTTTGATCTCGACAAGATTTCGAAGGCCCTTCTCCCATTACGCTACCGGTATCCTACACGTCCGCGACTAGTTTAATTGGTCGCTTTTGCGTCGCGTTTCGCGCGTATCTCTTCGGTAGAAAGATAAAAAATTCTTATCATCATGTTGTAGTTCTCGTGCGGCTATAAAAACTCTACAATTTATGTTTCTTTCAATATATGGATGAATCCAGTACCTACTTCCTACTTTTACGTCGTCACTGGAATCGCTCGACATAGCGTCCGTCTACAAAAACGAGGCACAATAATGATGAATTTAGTCATTTTTCAGTCGCATAATATGCGAGCATCGGGTAGCGAGCAAATAACTAACTAGTATTCTACTCGAGTATCGTATTCTAGAAGTATCGTAATGGGAGAAGGGCCTTACGGTTTGTGTGGGTTTGTAGATACGGTTGATAATGTCGGAAAAATTATAGATTATTATAATTTTATAATAAAAAGATATTTCACACTTCCGATGCTACATGATTTAACGCAATATTGTTTTCTCTTATTTAAAGTTATTGCAATTAAAATAAAATAAACAAATAATGTTTTATTTTTAAGATGGTTTCAAAATTTTATTGAAAATGTTAAGAAGCCTCTTATATTATCCATACTAATATTATAAATGCGAAAGTAACTCTGTCTGTCTGTCTGTTACTTAATCACGCCTTAACTACTGAATCAATTTGCATGAAATTTTGTATAGAGATATTTTGATACCCGAGAAAGGACATAGGATAGGCTTTATCCCGGAAATCCCACGGGAACGGGAACTATGCGGGTTTTTCTTTGACTGCGCGGGCGATGCCGCGGGTGGAAAGCTAGTATTAAATAAATATTAAAATATGTAGTGTACCGCTGTCTGTATTTATTCAGCCTAAATTATTGCATTCATATTCGATTAATTTCTTTCTGAACTTCTAGGATAATAAAATTATACAGATGAATACAAATAAAAAACGATCGAATTAAGAAAAAAATTTATTAGAAAAATTTAATTTAACAGTTTATAATAGCGTAGTTGAAAATTTGGCTCAAAACCATCATCTCTCATCAACATAATTCTAGTAACTTGTTCATCTGTAAATTATAAAATTTATAGATAAATATTTATATTTAACACATAAATAATTACCCGTGAACCGCTAAATCAATTGCATATATTCATCCTTTGCTTATTAACTGTAATAAAATATACAATGATGCACATAATATAATATATGTATACAAGCTAAAAATACAAGTGATACAAATTATCCGTTCCGTCCTTAGTTTTAGTTCCGTCCGTTTCTATAAGGTCTTAAAGATTTCTCGAAAGGCTTCGAATTGAGCAGAATTATCTTGTAGAGCTTTTAGAGTCTTTTGATTAGAATTTTATTGCACTTCACAAATAACAAAATATTACTAAACTAAAACTAATAGCTTTAACTATATAAAAACATAACGCAGATTGATATTTTCTTAGGATATTTGTTATCCCATAGATTTATAGGATTTTTAAGAACCTAATTAAAAATTATCCTCTTGAAAACACAAAATTTATATTTATTTTGATAGAAATATTATTTCGATTGATTGATGTCAAATGTCAAAAAAGTAAATAAGGAGATTGCCATACATGGAATTTTGGATTCCATGAATATGTAATAAATAGAACATTAATTAAACGATTGATATAAAAAAATATCGAATTTGATTAAAATTAAATTAACTGCCATGTTTTTTGTGCATAACATGTGCTTTTTTCATATGCAATTGTATTTGTAATAATGCGAAAAATTTATGTAACTAATTTTAATTTACTATATATTCCCTAATATCAAGGTAAATTTCTTGGAAAAACAACACAAAATTTTTTAGGTCCATACTATAGTTACTGAAAATCGTTAGTTACCGAGCGATTTCGGTCGAGATCGATGTCGATTAATGTGTCGAGACTACACCTACTGGGACTCGGAACTGCAATCGGCCACTAAACGTTAAGTTCAACGAGTTACATCACCCTGAAACAACTTTAATAAAGAATCAGCCTTTACAGAGTTTGGCCTTCATAGCAGGGTAATAGTCATAATTGTTTGGTTAGTATTTGAAGCTACAATAGTTCAAAACCCAACTTCGAAGGTATGATAATGATATAATTATAGACGATATGAAAATATACAAAGGCACACACAGAATTTTTGATAGTATAGAGTATAAACTATGCAAAAAGGATAAGATGCAGAATATTATGTCTTTACAAATTCACTTCACATAATATCCACGCCAACACATTTTACGTACAACGAACTCAAGAACGAAGTTGTTTAATAAAGGAGATAGTACATGTACCTAACAAAGGAACTCTTATATTGCAAAACAATCATTATTAAAGAAAATGCAATTTCGCTGGTCCCTTCGAGGGTAAGCTCTTATAAACATCGGCGGTTAAACTGTAGGAGACGTAATCTCCCGAAAACATAAAAGCGTATAAAAACTTTAGTGTCCATAAATTTTGTCAATATACGCAAGGACGATACAAGTATTTTAACGGTGTGTCAGCTCTACTCGCTGAAAAATATTTGCTGGCTTGGGTTAGGATAAGATTTATACAAACCTCCTCAAAGGATACGTTCTGACTAAAACTATTTATATGACTTTAGATACATTTACTGAAATTGAAGCTAACAAATGGTATAGCGTAGGATGAAAGACCCAACTGAATGAGCACTATTATCATGCCATATCAGAGTTAATTAATTCATATCTTCTGTAAAGTAATAAATTATTTATACCTTCGTGTCTTTATATTTTTGGTTTTATGGCATTCAAATGCTTTATAAATATAAATTTATAAAGAATAGAAAAAATTCGATCACGAGGTGGGACTCGAACCCGCATCCTTCGCGCCATTCCGGGGCGGATGCCTCACCAACTCAGCCACTCGTGACCCGCCCGAGTGATCGAATTTATTCTATTCTTTCAGTTTTATGTGTCTGAAGGGACACACCGCGCGCCATCTATTGAGATGATTAACAACCATTTCAACCAATATGAAGCACTTTTCAGTGAATACAATATTGTAACGATGGAACACGACCTTTTTTGTTGAATTTATATTTTTGGTTTTATGGCATTCAAATGCTTTATAAATATAAATTTATAAAGAATAGAAAAAATTCGATCACGAGGTGGGACTCGAACCCGCATCCTTCACGCCATTCCGGGGCGGATGCCTCACCAACTCAGCCACTCGTGACCCGCCCGAGTGATCGAATTTATTCTATTCTTTCAGTTTTATGTGTCTGAAGGGACACACCGCGCGCCATCTATTGAGATGATTAACAACCATTTCAACCAATATGAAGCACTTTTCAGTGAATACAATATTGTAACGATGGAACACGACCTTTTTTGTTGAATTTATATTTTTGGTTTTATGGCATTCAAATGCTTTATAAATATAAATTTATAAAGAATAGAAAAAATTCGATCACGAGGTGGGACTCGAACCCGCATCCTTCGCGCCATTCCGGGGCGGATGCCTCACCAACTCAGCCACTCGTGACCCGCCCGAGTGATCGAATTTATTCTATTCTTTCAGTTTTATGTGTCTGAAGGGACACACCGCGCGCCATCTATTGAGATGATTAACAACCATTTCAACCAATATGAAGCACTTTTCAGTGAATACAATATTGTAACGATGGAACACGACCTTTTTTGTTGAATTTATATTTTTGGTTTTATGGCATTCAAATGCTTTATAAATATAAATTTATAAAGAATAGAAAAAATTCGATCACGAGGTGGGACTCGAACCCGCATCCTTCGCGCCATTCCGGGGCGGATGCCTCACCAACTCAGCCACTCGTGACCCGCCCGAGTGATCGAATTTATTCTATTCTTTCAGTTTTATGTGTCTGAAGGGACACACCGCGCGCCATCTATTGAGATGATTAACAACCATTTCAACCAATATGAAGCACTTTTCAGTGAATACAATATTGTAACGATGGAACACGACCTTTTTTGTTGAATTTATATTTTTGGTTTTATGGCATTCAAATGCTTTATAAATATAAATTTATAAAGAATAGAAAAAATTCGATCACGAGGTGGGACTCGAACCCGCATCCTTCGCGCCATTCCGGGGCGGATGCCTCACCAACTCAGCCACTCGTGACCCGCCCGAGTGATCGAATTTATTCTATTCTTTCAGTTTTATGTGTCTGAAGGGACACACCGCGCGCCATCTATTGAGATGATTAACAACCATTTCAACCAATATGAAGCACTTTTCAGTGAATACAATATTGTAACGATGGAACACGACCTTTTTTGTTGAATTTATATTTTTGGTTTTATGGCATTCAAATGCTTTATAAATATAAATTTATAAAGAATAGAAAAAATTCGATCACGAGGTGGGACTCGAACCCGCATCCTTCGCGCCATTCCGGGGCGGATGCCTCACCAACTCAGCCACTCGTGACCCGCCCGAGTGATCGAATTTATTCTATTCTTTCAGTTTTATGTGTCTGAAGGGACACACCGCGCGCCATCTATTGAGATGATTAACAACCATTTCAACCAATATGAAGCACTTTTCAGTGAATACAATATTGTAACGATGGAACACGACCTTTTTTGTTGAATTTATATTTTTGGTTTTATGGCATTCAAATGCTTTATAAATATAAATTTATAAAGAATAGAAAAAATTCGATCACGAGGTGGGACTCGAACCCGCATCCTTCGCGCCATTCCGGGGCGGATGCCTCACCAACTCAGCCACTCGTGACCCGCCCGAGTGATCGAATTTATTCTATTCTTTCAGTTTTATGTGTCTGAAGGGACACACCGCGCGCCATCTATTGAGATGATTAACAACCATTTCAACCAATATGAAGCACTTTTCAGTGAATACAATATTGTAACGATGGAACACGACCTTTTTTGTTGAATTTATATTTTTGGTTTTATGGCATTCAAATGCTTTATAAATATAAATTTATAAAGAATAGAAAAAATTCGATCACGAGGTGGGACTCGAACCCGCATCCTTCGCGCCATTCCGGGGCGGATGCCTCACCAACTCAGCCACTCGTGACCCGCCCGAGTGATCGAATTTATTCTATTCTTTCAGTTTTATGTGTCTGAAGGGACACACCGCGCGCCATCTATTGAGATGATTAACAACCATTTCAACCAATATGAAGCACTTTTCAGTGAATACAATATTGTAACGATGGAACACGACCTTTTTTGTTGAATTTATATTTTTGGTTTTATGGCATTCAAATGCTTTATAAATATAAATTTATAAAGAATAGAAAAAAATCTTTTATTTTATAAAAATTAAAATTTAATTATGATTTTAAAAAATTTAATAAAAAGACTAGGATTAGATACCCTATTATAAGAAAATTTATTAAAAAATACTAAAATAGTAAATAATAATTTATTGAAACTTAAATAATTTGGCGGTATTTTAGTTCATTTAGAGGAATCTGTCTAATAATTGATAATCCACGAATAAATATACTTAATTTAAAATTTTATATATCGTTGTTAAAAAAATATTTAAAAAAAAAAATAATATTTAAAAATTTATAGATTTATTTATATTTATAAAGCATTTGAATGCCATAAAACCAAAAATATAAATTCAACAAAAAAGGTCGTGTTCCATCGTTACAATATTGTATTCACTGAAAAGTGCTTCATATTGGTTGAAATGGTTGTTAATCATCTCAATAGATGGCGCGCGGTGTGTCCCTTCAGACACATAAAACTGAAAGAATAGAATAAATTCGATCACTCGGGCGGGTCACGAGTGGCTGAGTTGGTGAGGCATCCGCCCCGGAATGGCGCGAAGGATGCGGGTTCGAGTCCCACCTCGTGATCGAATTTTTTCTATTCTTTATAAATTTATACCTTCGTGTCTTTCAAATTATTTTATTTTTTTCAAATTGAATGTGAAACCTCACAATTATTAAAGATAAGATATTTATGTGTTTACGTAGAACCATTTCATTAATAGTAGATATCAATAAAAGCAATCAGAAATTGTGTTTTCCATATTTAAAGGTTAACTTCAATAGTAAAGAATTTATTAGAAATTTTTCCATTAAACATGTAGGTTAAGTAACTTCAATAGAAAATAATTTATTTGATACATTTTTCAAACTATTCATACAAAGAAAGATATAAATATTATATCTATATCTATGGCTTAAACGATTAAAGACTATTTTAAAGTCTAGAAACAAATCGTATGTGGAAACTTAACTAATTAATCAATGGTGGGGAATCCATTCGCGAACCGAATTATCGGAAAACTGAACCGTTCTGAGATCTCCACTCGAGTGTACTTCCTTTAATTAGATGGAACCTGCCTCTTAGAGAAAATTAATTACGTGCAAAGATTAACAGATAAAAAGCATACAGAGGCGAACAATAGTATAAAGATACCATATTCTTTGTTGTGGATTAATAACAGGGATAAATCGAGAGAGCCGCGGATATTGCAATTGTCTAAACGCCTTCAGCGTAACACTACTCTTTGTCCACAGCTCTTTGTTGCGCCTAGAAGTCTTCGTTCAAATAATTATTATTGTCTCTTGATTAAATGTTTTTAAACGAGGAAAACTATTAGATACTTTATTTCATGTTACGGTTAATTTTTATCGGGACCAAAGCACTGCTCGTGAGTTCCCCTCACATACATTTACGGGAATTGGCGAAATTATGAGCATTATAAATTTATTTCTCTCAGACAGAAAAATCCATTTAATGCGTGCTTAAATCATTTTTATTAACTCGAAAAAGGTTGGCCTTATTCAAAAAGGCTGACACAAGTATTTCTGAGATTTATTTTAAATTAGATTTTGCGAAATTAAATTTCAGGATTAATTGGCTAACCTAATTTATTTTAATTAATTTAATCTATAATGATTCTTAATTCTACAGAATGATAAATATGTACCAATGTTTATGTGTGTGTCATAATAGAACAATTATTTTAATTGATTATTAATTTATAGATACTGTATATATACTGCACTAGGATTAACTTTTATATCATTTGTATTATAATAATCTTACTTGTAAGTTGTAAGGGGCTGAGGATTATCTCTGTGTATTTTCATACTCAACAAATAAAATATATATTTTTAAGAGTAAAAAATATGTGCCACATATATTTTTAATAAACATTTACAATACAACTATTAAGATTGTATTTTGTGTACAAGATATACAGGTAAACGTTTCCAACGTAGCGTGCCAATTCGTATTAAAAAGTTTAAATTTAAAAAATTTAAACAGATCCAAAGGTTTAACGAAACGCCAGAGAACAATATTACGGTAAAAGCACCATGTTTCACTGTAATCCCGACCGGATCTGCAGCTGAATTTTTTGTTTGCACAAAGTATCTATTGGGACTTGGCCTTTTAGCCAAAGAATCATGGTGACTGCTACAACTGGGCAATAATTGGACTGCTGATTGACTCACTTTTCCCTTTTTCTGAAATTCCACTTCGTTAGAGAACACATGAATTATTGTACTGTTGATATTGTTGTTTTGTTTATGTTTATATGCAATTGGAGAAAACATAAATAAACTTTATAGTTTAAATTACGATTGTACAACATTCAGAATTTCGAAGTGCGAAATACGACAAATTATACTTTTGAAACGACTTATTTTAGAACTTATTATTGCCGGAGTTTTACTTCGTTACGGTCAATAAAATATCCTAACATTACGTACTTTTATAAGAGAAGTGATATTATAAATCTCGTTTACGAAAGGACGGACGGGGGAGCGTACCTTTTCGCAAACGCACATATAAATTTCTTGTGTTATACTCTCCTAATTTAAAAAGAAGCTCTTGCAATTTTCTTTATGTAGTTCGCTTTGCTCCTCTAAAATAAATTTAAGACGGTGTTTCATAATTCAACAGCAAACTATCTTATAAACCCTTGCATTATTCAATTAAAAGTAGCTTAAGTATTAAATGAATTTGCAAAGCTTCTCGATGCTTGAATAGGGATTATGTTGTCTTGTTATTTAGTATAAGTGTCACTTTATTCTGTTCAATTTGGTGTCTAAAATAGGCTACTAATTCAAAAAACAATTAAACATTGAGTATATTGGATTTATAAAACAGTTATAGTTTTTCGTTGAATAAAATATACATACTAAATTTTTATAAAGACTCGAATTGTGGTGGTAACACAATATTAACCGACATGTGACTACACTACTAAATATTAATTTATGAAATTATCGGTATATGCAACATGTATGAAAGTACGAAGGAACTGTCGATTCTGAAAAACATTACAACCATTATTGCCACACGATTAAATTCATAAACCTATCCTATTTTTAGACGTTATTATTATACCTATTACCTATGCCAATAAAATTGGAAGAACATTCATAACGAATTTCGCACAAATGTGAATACGGGAATAAAATTGAAAATATATGTAAATCTTAAAACAAAAATTTAATCCCAAGTCGAGGATAGCGCGTTCTCGAAATTGCTAGAAGCATGTCAGAAAATCGCTTTAGAGCAGTTGAAATGTTAAACTTCAAACGTTGGCAGAGAAAAGTTTTTTGAAACATTGCCTAGCGTTGTGTATGCTTCGTTTCTGCTCAAATAGATTCCACATTTCGAATCCATAAATCTCATATTTTTGTTGCCAGGATTTAATTGGGATAAAATTGATTTAAATGTTGCTCATATCCATTACAGTATATCCCTACCACTACAGTGCGTGATACAATACAGAAGCGTGAAGACAGAGTTACTTTCTCATTTATATTAATTAGGATTAGGAACATATCTTAATCAAGTGAATACAATTTACAAAATGGTGTCTATGTGACTGAACATTCGATTTCGATCATAATTCTCTGAGATAATCTATAAAAGTATATTATTATAGTTATTACCTGTATGACAAAAATAGATAATGAATATAATACTCATATTATGTCTAAATTCGTCGTTATTGTCGACTCCGACACCAACGCAATAACATATTTTTATCAAAATGAAAATAAGGACTATATCTATATCTGAGTTTATTTTACAAGATATATTACTGTTTTAATAAAATAAGATGCCAACAAAAAGTCGCCCACGTATTACAGAACTCATAGGCAATGTATTTGCTATTTTCGTTCCAAGAAGTAATAAAAGTTTATCCGATTTTATCAGCGGGTTAGTTATTCAGGTGAATTACCTCTTTCACAGCTTTTCATGGATCAAACTTCAATATGAAGAAATCCTAATGAAATTTGTCAGGGAGGGTTCAGATCAGGGATAAAAATATTCCTGAGAGCTTTATTATTATTAGTTTTATCCCGGGTCAACCTGGGACTATAATTGATAGATTAAGCTCTTTACAAACACAAACAAGGTCGAAATTTAATTTTAAAAGTTGTTTTTTTTTTAGTTTGTTTAAAAATTATCGGGTGGTGTACAAAATGAAATGAAATTTAAAATTATGGTGTACTTTATAGGTGGTTCGTAAAAGGTTGAATTTTGTAAAACAATCATATTTAAATCTTTTAAAGTGTCTGTTACATAATCGATAAATGGGATAAATTTGACATCACATAAAGAATACTTATTAGTTGTATATCAGTTGAAGAAAAACTCTCTTTTATAAGTGCAACGTGTATGGTATACAACACCACATGAATATAATATAGATATATATTATACATAAATCCAATGCAAATCAGCGATTCACAAAAGCTTGGAAATAATGCTCAAATCGCGAAGCTTTGTGAATTTCATCTTTGTGACTTCAATGCCATTAATACAGACATAAATAGCGATATAACGAGCTGATATTCGCAGAAGACATTATAAGCTAATCACATTACCGGGGCAGCAATAAAGTTCCAGTAATGAGATCGTCTTATACCAACGACATTTTTACCTTTAAAAGCTCCACGATACTATGTGATTATACGAGTGGCCTTCATATAAAAGTAATATTATTATACTTAAGTTCTCGTAAAGAAGTTATTAGATTTACTCAATCTCGTTTTAGCTTCCTTCTTTAATAGGGAAGTTGCGAACTTACAGCTTTCTTTCTTCTTTATACAGCTCGTTCACAAGTTTGACAATTTGTTTTTTAATAACACAAAGATCCGTGGTAGTTTTAATGGCGGACTTTTATTCAGTATATTAAAGTTAATTTTCAAAGT
This sequence comes from Colias behrii, assembly GCA_029959065.1. Classification (NCBI taxonomy): domain Eukaryota; kingdom Metazoa; phylum Arthropoda; class Insecta; order Lepidoptera; family Pieridae; genus Colias; species Colias behrii. The sequence continues at coordinate 4,271,199 of JARWMC010000006.1, read as the reverse complement.
TTTACTTTTATGCTCTAAATGAATTAAGTAGTAAAATATACAGCTCATTATTTTTACAATAGTGGTCCTATTGTAAAAATATAAAACTTGACTTCATCGAGGTAAAATTTCTACCTACCTCTAATATATGATAAAATTGAGGTTTTATTTATTAAATAGACTATTATGTTCGCATTTCTTTGCTTTCATGTTGATAAAAAATTATACAAAGGACGATGACAATGAACTATAAAAGTAATATCTTTGTAAAGTCTTTTCTTTTATTATTTAAAAGAATTTTTATCATAATATAATTGGGAATATCTTGTTCAGGAGAATGGAATCGACTAAAGATTTTCCCCTTCATTGTTATCACCTAACAGAAACAGTGCTAATTTACAGCCGCGCTCTAATTAAAACGTTTCACAATTTTGAATATCTTCGGAATTCTTGTTGCCGAGTTGCTAGGCGATTATTTTAATATCAAATGATAGTGATATTTGATAAATTTCATTATTAAAATCTTATTAAAATGTTAAAAGTTTTTTGCGTTTTTTTAAATTAATAAAGGTATTTATTTTCTTTTGTGTGACTTGTCTCTTCTTTTTCAGTATCCTGAACGAAAACAGTCTTGTAAAATGTAGTCAGCAAAATTTAGCTTATTTTATGTATATTTAATACTTAATTCCCAATGGAAACCTAAAAGAAATAAACATCTCGGGCTGGCTCGGTCTAACTGAAAAAAAAAGTATGAATTATTATAACCAACAAGTCTAAGATACCTATGTAAATAACATCCAGTATAGTTGACATTATTTACGTTGATTAGTAGAATGCTTCGTGACATAGATTTTTAATATAATTCTACAGAATCACAACGATCACAATAATGTTCATTGATCCTACAGATATTCAAATAAACGCATAGTGGTATTAAAAAGGGATGACCTAGAATGTTCTCTTTCATCTCTAACAGATCCACAATGACAATCACGCAATAAAAATGTAATTTTATCACACATGGACAGAAAGCGTCACGGCTGATCGACTATCAAAGTCGCTAGCAAAATGCGGACGGCGTAATCATTGATTAAAACAAAGCCTTGCCTCGGGGTATTTGTGCTGACTTTTAACTATTAAATGTAGAGTATTATTTATAAAAAATTATTGACTGTAAGTTAGTAACAAGCATGATGAAGCTTATGTTTAACTAGCTATTCTCAACAGCTAACCTCGTCATTTTCTTGTTGTGAAATAGGAAATTTATATTTAATAGGTTATTACGCACAAGTAACTAAATTTTAATAACTACTTAAATATAACAATTTCCTCAGACTAAAGCTTAAAAACTCTAACCAGAGTAGGTACTTAATAGCGTGATTTATTTCATTAACTATATATATCATACAGATCAAGAGTCACTCTATATAATAAAAAGCTGTGTTATAATAATAATTATGCATTAATTAAGACATGATTAAAATAACTGCCTGTTATTTAAGGGTTTCTTGAAACACCGTCTCGAGCACGTTTAATAAGGAATTTAAAGTTGATCTTCATAAAAGGTTTCTTGCCTTTAATAAAGTTCAAAGCGACGTACCGACTACCGTCGGTATAAGTAGTATAGGTATTAAGGAATTCAAGTCAGCTTCTTATTTCAGCATCCAATCTGCAATAACTTTTCATTGCAACTGGAGCACAGAATAACGACCCGCGTTACATCGGCCAATTATTAACGAGAGTTCTACATAATATACTGAAGTTTTGTATTATTTGCCTTATGCCTATAAAGTATTAAGTAATGTCTCGAAATGAATGATGACGGCACAACAAAAAGTAATTTAAAGACAAGCATAATGAAGAAACGCAACGACAAAAATAAAGATGCCCTCAGAGCCTGGCTGATTACTTTACGGAGCACCGAAAGTGGCGCAAGTCGCCGCCCCTTCCGTCTTCCGTCTTACGTATTACCCTCTTTAAATATCCTCACGAGTCACGACACGTCGTAGATATTCACAAATTACAAGTACCGCGTTTGTAAAGTTTTATTAAATTGTGCAAGTTATTTATCGTTCGTGGGTAGACGCATGCGGTATGTATTGCAATAAACCTGAGTACCTCCTGCGACCTTTGCAATATGAACGCTTTTATTTTATAGCGACGTGTACCAACATAAAAGTAGCGCCGCGCTCGGAAACCTTGTTTAGAACAGAAATAGAACCAGTTTTCTAAATGGCCACATACAAGTTTGCTGACCGTTAAATTTAATAACACCGTGACTTTATTGTAACGAACGTGAAATATTTTTAGTTACTATGTAATTAAACGACACCCCCGGGTAAAATAATATGTGGGCACGACTAACGGCTCTTATGTGTAACTAAATGCTTCAACGGAGCTTATTGTATTAACGGCAAAATTACCTCTCTAGACGCTTTCATCTAGCGATAACTTAATATTCACATTATACATGCCTACTTAGTGATCTAATGGCCTGTTCCGAGTTTCGCAAGAGAAGCACTTATATTAAAATTTATTACGATGCGCTTTATCGAATCGAAGCGAACAAAGTTAAAGAAGAATAAGCGAAGGACTTACATTAATTCCCGACGACTGAAGCCGATATTTGCTGTAACGATATTTTTATAAAAGGACCTGAAAGTGCAATAGCATTTGTTGTGCATTTCTTGATTTATTTTAAAGTTTTAAAAATGTTTATCTGCCGTCGTCATAAACGAGCTATAAAAAGGAGAGTGTCGTTATTCACCGTTCTAAGCACTTCAGAAGATTTTCGTCACCAAATAAACTCGATAATATATTATGTCTTACAGTAAAACAAGAAAATAAGAAATGATATCCCTTGTTTTATTTTTATTTACATATGTTCTACTAATGTTTATTGTAAATAGGGTCATATATGTCGAGAGATTATATTATTTTTGTAATAACATAAGCTGTTATAAAACATTATATTTTATGTGTTAGTTCTATAAGATATTTAGGAAACAAAATAACTTTTCGTAACTATAAAGTTTAACATTCCTAATTAAGTTAAAACGCTTAAATGGATGACGAAAACTGAATATTCCCCGCGATCCGGATAATCCTGTAATTGTAGGGCGGCTGCGATTTACGCGCCCGTCTCTTCAGTAAAATTTTACTTCAGAACATAAAACAAACAATTAAACCGCTTACCTTGTTACGTTTATTGCCTTAATTTCTTGTGGTATCTGATGTATAGGAAACCGAAGCCTTTCGATTGTTGTCTAATTAAATTTGTATTTAGAAATTAATTAAGCCTAGTTTCGAGAGATTTGAAACTAGATATCTGTAGGTAGGTACTCTTAGAGGTCATAGTTCAAGATGTAAACTTTAACCTATAAGAAATAAATTAAAAAAGGCTTTTTTGTATTCTACGTAGATTTCCCAAACAAGTATTACGCGCATTATTACATTGCAGTGTTTCGTAGACGAATGCACACATCGGTCGGAAGCAGCACTTCAGGCGAACACTCGGGGCTCTCGTAAAACACCCAAGTTTCCCGGATAATATATGACCCGTCCTCTTGTGATGTGTTTACGAGAGAACAAAAAATGATTAACTTGCCGACTTTTTGTGCTGCTTTCCTTGTACATGTATGATGTACTTGGAGGGGTAATTATGTTGAAAGCTTACATGTATGTAATCAACGTGGTCGTTTTTTCTTGATCTTGACTTCTAGGAATTATATCTAAAATCCCGTGTCTGTTTATTAATATCCATTTCGTTAGCTTAGCTTTTTTAAACACTATTTTAGTCAGACCTTTTTAGTAGTTAATCCGTGGTCAACCCCTCACCGAAGATTAATTTAATGAAACCATAAAAAATGTATAATGCCATGTATATACATATTTTAAAGGAAGTGAACGCATTTTAGTAAATCTTATCCACAAAAATATACCACAGCGATATATTTGAACCAGGAAAGAAAACCTCTCGGGGAGGTGAAAACATAAAATTTTATCTGCGAATCTGACGTAGTGATTTTTATAACCCTTTCTGAAAAACGCATTTGTTCTTAATGCTGTGTGTGGCTTACGTTGTGATTTATAAGCGTTATTTTCGCACAATATAAACAGTCTCGCTATCCCGCCGGATTTCTGGAAGATTTCATCTGAAGTTAGAAGAAATCACAAACTTACTCCCCCATACTGGGATCGATACGTAACTTGATAGCGAAAATAAAGAGATACTTTTAACATTTATGAATTTACGTGCTTCAAGTATTAAGGTATGCACAACCTTGAATGTTTTATGGATGAAATAAATCAAACATGAAACTCCCTTCAAATTATCGAAATATCATGACGTATAGACCAACGCATATAAACATATAATAGACACAAATGTACATACCTACGTTCAAACAATTCTTATCCTTCGTTTCACACTGCTACTTACCACAACAGAAACATGTAAAACAAACAAAGTTCTTACCATCCCCACAGCAAACAAATATTTCACATCAAAGCCAACGCAACAAAAAGAATTCATAATACGATAACATAGAGATCAATGCGGGGAAACATCTGTGTTGCACTATTCTAAATGGCCTGTATATCATAAAGCGGAAAGTAACCGGAACAAAGCACGGTGATATAGTGTATAAATCCTTATTTACAGATACATGACGCACTGTGTCGCTTGATGCAGCTGATTCTGAGGCAGCAAAATTCTGCTTTGTATTTCAAGTTTAGTACTACTCTACTATTTTAATAATTATAATGAGTTACATTACTATAGAATTCATTATATGCGTACCTTGTTTTTCATTACTTTTTAAACCTAAAATTATAATGGACCCTGATAACTTTATTTAGAGAAAAAACTGTAAAAACTTATGAAAATAAACTAAAGAAATAACAGCTAAATCGCTCATAGCTAATGCTCAAATAATCTTAACCCTCCGGCTATGAAATATTTCATACCGTTTGGTATCTGTGTAAAGCGAACAATGTAGCCATCTATCATTCTAGCTGCTAATAGTTAAATGTCCACTACTTCACACCATCATCAATCTTGCATCTGAACTAAAATATCGCTAAGCATTTTTCAATTTCAGTTGGAGCTTAGATTTGACTGAGAAATTGTTACACTTCGATAATTACTTTACGGTGTATTGACTGTGATATTGCTTCATAATTTCATTGTTTAATTCGAGCATATTTTGAGTCTATAGTTAATTATAAATCATTGGGTATTCAGTTATCGTTATGAACATACCTACTGTGTACACGTTCGAAATATGGCCAATTTCTGACATTATCTAAAATCATTATCTGGCTTGACTAAAATCACTTTTGTGTTCAACTTGATCCACCAAAGGCTATTTTTATTATAGTCCCTGTTAAATGGACTGAATAGTGACTGAATATGTAACTGAAATTGCAGTTAAATTATTTGGCGAGCGTGGCGCGTCACGTCACCCCTTTTTGTTTTGGAGCGCACACTATTTTAGCCTCGGCTAGAAAATCACAGACTAGTCTATTATTCAAGCAATAAAAATATATCTAGTCAGATTTCAAACAATAATTACTCACAAAAATCTCTTCACTCACGTTGTTTGCTATATTTCGTAACGAAATACAATGACGCTTCTTGTTGAACAATATTAGATTCCGCGACTCCGTGAATATTTTAATGGCTTTGTTTCCTTCGTTTACTTACGCTACCTTTGTGAAGACACTCATTCCTTTGAATAATTTAGTACGCGATCATAATGGTAGGATAAAATAGACTTCTTTACGACGGGTATGCACGTGGATGTCTGATAATACGGTATGAATAAGCGAAGCTAATTTAATTCAACAATAAGGCTGTATCTATGGAAACATATAATCTATTCCGTGAAATAATAATATTAATCCACTTTAAAACCTCACTAGTCTCTGGCATCACAAAATTAAAGTTATCCCAGGTATACATAAAATATACATTGACGCCGCACTTGCATATCAATAATGCATAGCAATATTATCTAAGTATATTCGGAAATCGAGCTGCAAATTCCTTCGGTCATCGATCAGTGAGGTTTTGGCAGCGCATTGTTGCTGGAGGCGCTTGGCCGACCTCCAGGGCCGATCATTCCGACGTAATCTCGCATAACTTCTCGAACATTCATAAAAATTATCCAATCCAATTGTCACGTTCAAACCGTATTTCGATAGTGGCTAAAATACCGGCTATAATTTATAAATATTGTGCCCGTGATATATCCACACAGGCGACATAAAAACAGGTGTTGAGAGCACGTTTGATACGACGTTTTACACTGACCGATGTCAGCTATCGATATAGTAAATTTTTCAATATAAAGGAAAAAAGAGCATGTACCATACCATAAGCTTAAGCCATTTTCTTGTAATCATAAAGTATTAAAGAGACGATAAGGAATAAGCAACTGTGCACCCATCGGATATTCGAAACCGAAATTCTGAATGAACCAGTAATGGCGATTTATTGTCATGGATTCCTTGTGTCAACACAGGAAGGCGATCTAGCGCAAGCGTCCGGCTCGCCTTGGTTAATCGACTACTTTACAGAAGCCATTTGAAGTAAAAGCTTTTTGTATCGGCTAAGTTTGAAAAGGAAACTCTAACAGGCATAAACGTTTCACTTCCAAACAGACGTTTAATTTGAAATGTACTTTTTCGAATAAACATAAAAACTTTCCAATGCCCGCTTTGAAAGTAGAAAATATTGGAGGGAATGTTTTAATTAAAGTTGTTAGATATTGCGCTTAGATACATAATCTCGAAAGTTTCACAATCTTGAGGTTCCTTGCTACGTTTTTAAACTTTAAAATTTGTTATGAGTAAACTGAACCGCCGTGAGGGTTGGTTGAAGGCTATAGCATAGATCTTATATCTAAAATTGTATATGAATTCACTTGAGATTAGATAATGCACATATCACAATAGCGGTTCATAGTTCTAAATTGTTATTAAAATTTAAATATAATATCAATAAAATCACTTTTATGTTACGTAAACTGAAAATTTTAAAATCATTTAAATTACATTACTTAGCGCACAAGGAATTTAACTATTTCATCAATCTGATAGAAACATCATACATAGAGTTTGTACAGGAACGTTGTTAGAGTTGGCAAACCAATAAGTTTCTTCAAATTATCGTATACTTTAATGATACAAGTTATATTTTATTGACTTCCTTTAGACTAACTAGCTTGCTAACTTTAAGAGTTGCCCAGAGTTGCGTGGAGTCTGAATGGATTGTAGTCAGCATACGCTTGCAATATTAAGTAAGTGTGCTATTTCATAGTGTAAGGATGATTAAACTTAGAAATTTCCTAATAATATTCTAACTATTTCGTTTTCCCCCTTTTTATTTCAAGTAATATAACGATATCAGCACTCCGAATATTATGTCAACTAGGTTAATGAAATCGAAATTAGAAATTAAATTATTTTAATGATTAGGTATACCATTTACCAAATAAGTTGCAATAAACCAAAACATCCTGAACTTTTAACGGCATTCAAGGAGAAACATATGATTTAGATTAAAAAAAGATAAAAGCAAGAAAATATAAATACCTAGTCAATCTTTAGCTGTGCACAGAATTGCAAACACGTCTGTATAACATCCAACCCTGTACCACACAAAACAAAATCCACACAAAATTTAAATATTCCTCTAAATTCGATTCGAATACCCTCAGCTCACGTACATGCAAAGTCGGAACGGACAAAGTCCTGATGTACGTAATCCATTTCCTTAACATAGTTTGTAGCGAGTTCCTACTAGTCTTGTAAAACGTTACTTACTCACTGACAAATAACTGAAAACTTTCCCAGCGGCTGACAATTCAGTCGCGAACGTGGTCTGGACAAACAGACGGTGTTTGATTTGTGCACTGATTATATGGGTATTAATATAATAATTGCATGCTTGCTTACCGGGGATATAAGAAATGCAAGGCATTATCGTCTTTGTTTTTAATTAACGCGTAATCTTCTTGATCAGGTTTTAAATATGGAGATCCAGTACTCAGTAGCTATTTATTTTTTTATGCTAGCCGCTCTCCCCAGGGTGTGTTATAGAGACACGATTAAATAGGGATAATGCCGCTTTCTTCCGGTGACAGATTTATCAAATCGGTTATGTAGTTTCTATTTTATTTTTAATTTATTATACAAAAAATATTCAAACAGTGTTCACACAATTTTACCTAGAGTCATTGCTGATTGGTAAAGAATAATACATGTAAATTAATTATATGGGTACTATTTACTTATGACACATAATCGCTCATTCCATTTTATCGATGTTTGGTTGGACTTTTTTTATTGTGAAAATATTATGGTACTCTGTGTCATATTAAGCCTTTATTAAGCAGTTTTAGCCGTCATGAACCTAAATAGGGTTATCGTAGTACTTATCTACATTAAAAATTGTAATATGGGTCACCTTCTACCTACTATATTCATCATTATATTTATCAAGTTTGAAGGATTACACCGGATCTATTACCGAGGGTGGCAAGCGAATTGAATTTTTTTTTTCTCTTCAAAAATATGTTTTCTTTTTTATCTACAGTATCGAAAGTACTTTCCCTTCAGGTTACAATATTCCCTGTATAGATGAATAGGTATACCTACGTTATATGATGGATTTCCCTCTCTCCGTCTGATATCCATCCGGTCGTGTTTCTTTCCCATTGAAATATGAGAGTGATGGAGGATGGCAAGCACTTGTTTTTGCGGCCGTATCCTATAATAAATCTTCTTGATGTTTTTGATCTAAATTATTTGGTTAGTGATTTCCTAAATCTCAGTTTTAGAATCTCGCGATGTAAGTTTTTTAATAATGGTTTTCCTTATAAACTACGATATGCTTATCTATGTTTGAAGTAGTTTATCTTGCTAAACATTTACAGTTACATATTATTTAATTAATTGATTAAAAATTACCTACGTGCATAAGTCATGATCTATCACAAATTAAAAATCGTATGGAATGATTGTGGTTACACTAATACCATAATAGCATTATATATGTTATCATATATACCTTACTCAGATTATATTGATTCCGGCGCTAACCCACCCTTCCAAAGTGGAAAGTATGAAGGATGACCTAACACTTTTTTAAAGGTAAACATTATCAAATAATATCCAGTAGATAAACAAAAAGCAAAATAAAATAAACAGTCTACATTTTTTTCGGTTTACGCAAGATGGATTATTTTTAGAATACAAATAAAGAAACAAGAAGTTAATTCAGGATAGGACTTAAGTATTTTAACTGTCTTATATAAAATCGTCGTAGCTTGACCTATGTCCAGCAGTGAACAAACATGGGCTGATAATGATGATGATGATGATGATATAAAATCGTCATTATAATATAAAAAAATATTAATAACAACCAAATATCTAAAAGTGATGCCAAATGAGAAATCTGCATGCTTTGATTTTTAACTTTATTAGGCTTTAATATATTTAAAAATAAAACGATATCTTGATTATTAATTTATTTAAAAATATATATAAATATGGGTTTAGTACATCGATAAAAAGAAAAAAGTGTAGTTGAAATGAAATAAATACTTAAGCTTGGCTTAAGCCTTGATATTTACACGTCAGAGTATGCTTGACTTTAATCGACAAAGTTTTATTGTATTTTCGTTATTGTTAAGACAATTTTCACTAAACAAGTATAGAAAACAATCAACACGAGTCTAGTATTTTGCAACAATCTCTTTAATTCCAAAGAACCGTTAACAAGGAAGAAAAAGAGCTTGGGGTGTAACAATGTGTACAAATATTTAGGAAAAAATACGTAGTTTGGGAACCGTATAATATAGAATTCCATTATTCTTAATTTGATTACTGAATCAAATTTTTCATTTGCTTCACATTTAAAAGTTAAAGCATGCAAGTTAAAAGTATATAGCTTATCTAATTACTTATCGTCGTAAGGCCAAGATGCTGTAACATGATCCGTACTATGTTATTCCTTCCTGCTCTACCACTCCATTATTACCTATATTGCGAGTTCCCATTGTTGCCAGAGCACGGAAATATGATATTCCAGGATTTCATTATTGGACAGACTTCACAGAAATAGTCAAGTTTGTTAACAAACCAAAATATTAAAACGAGCAAACAAATGAAGCTGTACAATCTTTCCGAGCTCTTCACATCATTTCTTCATTAAGAAAGGCAAAATAAAACCCAGGAAACGGCCAGTTTTCAAATAAAAGCGGCTTATCTGAGAGCTTCCTTTATGTGGAATGCACGGAACTAGCAATATATCCTACTGCGCTCGCAACAAGAATGAAACCGAATTTTTCATTACTCGCTGCGAAGACAATGGACGAAATGAGCCTGGCGTATGATGCAGCACACGGTCTTGTTCACACAACAATCTTCTATAGAAATTACGTTTCATCTGTTCTCGAAAACATTAGGTTTGACAGGAAACTAGCGGATTATTTCGTGAAAATAGCAGAGTATGCTTTCAATTTGTTGAAAGCCAGGTTTGACCTGATTTCATATACCACAGTCATATTATGCTGTAGTGTCTGCGCTATCTTTTTTTCTATTTCAATACGGTAAGAGCTTTATGTAAACCTCAAATTTGGTTTTGACCGTAAACATATTTCATTGGAATGGAAAAAAAGGATTCGGGAAAGATTAAAAAAGGGTTTAAAATGGTGAGGGAATAAATGCATGCGTCACAGCGCTAACGGTTCGGAACCCATCAAAACCGACTGATAAATGAGATGTGTGACACAGTTATATAGCTCAAAATATTCGCTCACACACACTCTATATGACTGGGACAATTTTATTCATAAATCACGTCGACTGAGCCTGCACGCAAGCAAATGGAAAAATATACTCAATAGAGATATACCGGCATTAGAATGCCGAAATCACTCGCGTTTTTCGCTATTCAGCCAAATGTTGAAATTCAATATTTGAAGTTATCATAAATTTGGAAATAACATGACCTCCTGTATAATTCTCCTTCTGTTGTTATAAGTTCTATATTATTAAAGCTAATTTTGAAGAAGAATATTCAATACGGTTATATGTTAGTTTCGTGTGAGAAAAAAGGAAATCTAAACTCATATAGTAGTATACATCTACAATTTCAGACAGATATTTTTTTATCCCGGGTCAACCCGTTCGAAGCCAGCGCAAGGACAAGAACACCAGCCATTCTCTGTAACCATATAAATAAAATGAAAATGATTTCCATGTTTAAAATTGTATTATTTAATACATACGTTACTTTTAACACGGAGTCGAATATGATAAAGGGTAAATAAAATTGCGCATTACCTGTCCCCTATAGATAAAAAATATATAGCGACGAACGCCAACATCCCCGAAAAACTCAGCCCATCGCTCTTGCAAATCCAAATCACATCGGATGTTCGAAAAACTCAGAACCGTTCAAACCATATTCGTGCCGGTACGTGACGTCATGACAGAAAAGGCCCTCTATCAATCTACCGCAAACCTATTTCCTACGCCCTCATCTTTTCATATCACGCCGTAGTTCGCATTACGAGTTCGGTGGCAAAATATAAACGACATTCACGCTCACACAAGGGTTCAATTGACGAAACAGTATCTTTTAATACAATAAAAACTTTCCGCGTATTCAAGTTAAGACTCTGATTCGATTACCCGCCTTGAGATAATTATGTTTGTTACACATTACCTTGGTACATTTACCGGGAGCAGTCCGAATCCACAAGCCAGACTCGTTACGAAACTTGGACGTAATCGAAATAAAATGTTATAACAGAGAAGATTTATATTGTAGAAAATTAATGAAATACCATTTTATTTTTGCTGCTCTTCGTAAGCATTTAGATATCTACTTATTAAATATAATAGAAGTATTCTTTAGAAATTACACTAACACTTTATAGGTTATAATGATGCCACATCAAAAATCAAGGAGGAATAAATATAAACACACACACAGCTGAAGAAATGTGATAATAATCAGACGTTAAACAAGAATACATTTAATCACAAAGGAGACGTTCAATTACTGTTTCCAGCATTGCCACGAAACAATGTTATTCGATATTGTGTTCCTCGAATCTGAACTTGAGCTATACTGAACACAAGTTTGCGTTTTCAAAGATAAATAAAATTAGCGTGCATAATAACCTTTATAAGAAATGTCTAGTTCTAGTAATATCTCTCCATAATTATTTTATTAAAATTTAAAACTATTTCAATTACCTACTTCACTTCAGTAATGCAATGCTTTCAAAATGTAGGGCAGAGAAATAGCTTACATTTTAATAAAAACGTAGATTTCAATCTTAGACATTGCGAGGCAAGATTGTTATCTATAGAAATCGGTTTCACAAATGTAACCAAAAAAAATGTTCTACCAACTCAACTCTTCCAACAAATATTAATATCTACCTTTATATTTCGCATCGACATTCTCGTTACAATATGGAAAATCTTTTGTTTCGGGATTCAAATAATTACGGCTTTTAGTCCTCATAATGTGTAACAAAGAGAGAGATTTTCATCACGACGCGACGCGCATTGCATGTCATTGTGACGTCATCGAGGCCACCTCAAAGACCCGCCTCCTTTTGTCGAGGCGACAAGGGTTGGCTAATTACAGCTTGCAGCTACTGTTTGCCTCAACAAACATCCAATCTATTTGTTTAGAGGAATTTTTATGTATAATTTTGACTTGATGTTGTTAAGCTTACAACAAAATTAACACGAAACAAAAAACTTTTTAATGAATAAATGTCATTACATAGATACACATAGATTTGACGTACATAATATTATGAATATACACGAACAATACATTCAAAATTTAACGTAATTTTGGAGAAAGAAGAGAACATATAACGTACATTCCGGAAATTGTTTGAGCTTTATAATTGTTTATTAACATTGTTTAAGAATTTTATTTGTTTTAATTGTATTTGGTCTTGTTTCTCCGTCCTCAAGCGGTTTTCTCAGAATAAGCATTAAGGTCATCTATCGTCGACTCTGGCTATAAAGCCAGAGTCGACAAAATACATACAAAATTATATTTGTTCAGCATAAGCTGAACATATATAATTTTGTATGTATTTTTTTGTATGGAGCCACATGAGTAGAAAACCGTTTTTCTACTCATGTGATGGAGCTAACATTTTTTTAAGTATATATAAAATGATATAAACAGACTTTGTTCGTGGCCTAACTTGTCCTGTCCCAAATCCAAACAGGTCAGTCAAATTCTCCGAAGCCTACATATCTCGTAGTGTGCTAGCAAAGCGCATGTCCAGCCATTATCACGGTGTCATGAGTTGACTAATTACAAAAGCTTTTGGCAGGCTACCTGCAGATTCAATGCCAACCTAATAACCGTATAACGCGTAAAGTGGCGCAGATTAAATAGTGCATGGATCACCCCTTAATTAGCAGCTAGTAGTGTTAATAAATAATAACCTAATTAAATTGCTAATAGCATATTTTCATTGAGGAAATACTTACACTTTTAAATGTAGTCTGTAGACAGCCCCATGGCTGTCTACAGACAAGACCAATCTTCTCTGATGGTCTTCTCCATAGAAGATCATCAGAGAAGATTGGTCTAAATAAGTTTCATTTAATATTCAACAATTCATTCTCACTTTAAAAATTGTGTAAACTATTATACAACCATTAGAATACATTATTTCCATGCCATACAGATGCAACACAATATAACGTAAGAATAATAAATTAAACGAAGTGTAACATTACTCCTCCAATTCAAGCGCTCACTGCACATTATTCAGGAACGATACTCGAGGTAAGGAAAATGATTTTTCTGCCCGAAGCAGTTTTCCACAATAATGAGTCACTTGACGTATTGTCCCGCGGGCGCCATCTCGTCCAAATTACGAAGCTATTGTTACTGAGATATTGTTCGTCGCCTCGTGAATATGTGCAAAAGGAAATGAAATGGTTCCCTCGCGCCCGTCACCGTTTGTTGGCCTCCGAGAGCCGACATGGCGACCTGCATACCCATTTCGTACCTTTAATCATTTTTATATGAAAATCACAATCAATCAAAATCCTTCACGTTTTTTTTCTGTTACGCTCGCCTCCATCGTAAAGTCGATAAAAAGCTGGGACATTAGATATGGGATGGATATAGCTCTCCATAGAATTATAGAGGCTGTTTATCTATCTAAGGATGTATGTATAAGCTTTCTGTACAGAGTAAGAGTAAGTCCACACGGCGCGTCGCGTCAGCGTTGCGTCGTCGCAACGCAAATATTTGACGCATAGCCGGCCACACGGGCGCTGCGCCATCGCAGCGTTACTACTACTACAACTGAGCGCTGACACCCCCTCCCGCTTCGTCTCGGGGGCTGCTGTCCGTCACGTGTGCGTTGCGCCACGCAGCGCGCCGTGTGAACACCTTGGTTATTTGTATGTAAAACGACGCAGCGACAGCGCTACGTCGACGCAACGCTGACGCGACGCGCCGTGTGGACTTACTCAGGATGTATAAATCAAAATAGTGCCTCTGAATTACAGTCTAAAATTGAATAGCCAAAAAGCCTTATTTATAGGAAACATTTCCTAGATACCAATTATTTACTTGATAGATACAGCGTGGAGCGTTCCTTTGCCGGCTTTTAAAACCTTAAAAGATTTCTTTCAAGGAAGCAACGTAAATGCAGGTTGTTCGTTTAACCATAATTCAAACGAAGTAAAAGACTCAGGAATATAGTTTTTAAAATAGAAATTTGTGCTATCCAACTATATATTTTGAACTTTATTTTAAATAATTAATTCCCAAGTTTAATTAAAAATCTAAATTTACCGTTGTATCAGATACGGGTACGTTTTTGTACAAGAAGTAGGTAACTGTAACGAAGTTTAAATCCGACGAATAGTGCATTTTCATTACTTCCATTGACCTTTTATTCGATCGACAATCGCAATTTTATTAGTGAATTCCGCTACAGCTTCTTATAATTGAATTGACGTTTAGCTCTGAATCTGCACTCGATACAAAGCGAATATCGTTTGATATACCTAGCATTGATATTATAATGTTAAGAGAATTTTAATAGACTACAAGCCGGCATAGGAAAAAAATATGGGTCAAATGAACCACCAGGGGACATATCTAGAACGATAGAAGAGCATAAAATAATAAGATTCATCACTATGCCGTCACTTGTAAGCTGTCCAACTGAGTGCAGATGAGAATTCAAAAGTACAGGTAGACTCGGTAAATTTTGGTCATATATTTTTGTACGGCATTCTTAACCATCGATAGATCCATTAAAAATAATAAGAAACCGCTCAGTGCCGTACAAAAATGGTGGTCCACAAAGTCGGAATTTTTATTTAATTTCCGAGAGTTACCGGGGGTAAATTTGGTCATTTGACCATGTACGGCATCTGTGTCATACTATTTCTATACTGCTTTTAATCCATTATTCCGCAACGCCGTACAAAAATCATGGGGACAAGGGGAAAAAATCGAGAGTTGCAATCCCCTCTCTTTCCCCACTCCAGGGGGTCATTTGACTAAGTACGGCTTCGGTTCCAAAACATTATCTAGCACTCAAAAGTACTATTAGAAGCAATGCCGTCAAAAAATAATTGTTCTTTTAAATGTATACCAATAATCATCTTAATTTCATCGAATTCTTGATATAAAGAGCTGCAAGGTCATTTGACCCTGTACGGGAACTTTTTTTTTAACATGATATTGTAAAATTCAATTGTTGTATAGAGAAATGCAAAAACTGAAATTTTGTAAAAGTTTAAACATCGTAGATTAATGAAATATAATAGTTTTCTACACTTTATTCGTTGTTTTAAATAGTATAAACATAGATAAATTAGGAAAAAACGATGCCGTACATTTTTGTGCAGACCACATCTTTTAGGCTGATGAAAGCGACGAAAGCTACAATTTTAAGGGTGCTTTATGGCCATCTGATACAGTACGGCATTAACATATTTTTACCCGACTACGGTAAAGCAAAAGGAGGGTTATGATTTTGACAGGTCATGTTTGTATGTTCATCTATTCCCTCGTAACTTCTAAACTACTTATCAGAATTCGACAAATGATATATCATTAGAAGCGTCTGAATTGTTCACTGGATAACCAGCGACCAGCTAGCTAAAGGCTTTATGGGGTTTCACAAAATCTAATGTGGCGCCTTCTAGCGGACAAAACATACAGAGTAAAAAAATTAAGTTAAGATAAATATGCCGTGTTTGGTATCATTTGAAAGCGCTTTACTTGTACATTTTGAATATGTATATATTACTAGCATTTGCTTGTGACTTTACCTGTATTCATGGGCTAATTGCATATAATTCACATCTTTTCGTTCATAGCTTCTTTATTAGTTCATCAATTTAACGGAGTCCATTCCACCTGACTCCGACTTTCCAAGGTGACAATTAACCACCTCAAGCTTCTTAATATTAATGTATATTTATATTTTATTATCAAAATATAAAGCAAACATTTCGTTATATGGATTTTTTTCTTTTTCAGATTTTTCCCCTTTGAACCAACGAAAATGTACGGCACATGAAAAAATATTATCTATGCATAAAATACTTTAAAAATAAATTTATTTCGTGTTGTGTCAAACGACCCCCTGGAGTGGTGAAAGAGAGGGGATCGCAACTCTCGATTTTTTCCCCTTGTCCCCATGATTTTTGTACGGCGTTGCGGAATAATGGATTAAAAGCAGTATAGAAATAGTATGACACAGATGCCGTACATGGTCAAATGACCAAATTTACCCCCGGTAACTCTCGGAAATTAAATAAAAATTCCGACTTTGTGGACCACCATTTTTGTACGGCACTGAGCGGTTTCTTATTATTTTTAATGGATCTATCGATGGTTAAGAATGCCGTACAAAAATATATGACCAAAATTTACCGAGTCTACCTGTACTTTTGAATTCTCATCTGCACTCAGTTGGACAGCTTACAAGTGACGGCATAGTGATGAATCTTATTATTTTATGCTCTTCTATCGTTCTAGATATGTCCCCTGGTGGTTCATTTGACCCATATTTTTTTCCTATGCCGGCTTGTAGTCTATAATTGCTTTCATTGATCTTATTTGAATTATCATAAAAAAATAAAGGGATGCTGTTTGTTATGTCCCTTTGTTTTTAATCGAGCGGTTGAGTTTTCAGATTACTTATATGAGAAAATCCTTTAATCCTATAATCTCAAAGCTAAAAAAAACCTTTCCAAAGAAGCTTTAAATAAGGACCTCATTTCAAGATGATTATACTATCAAGACTAACATTATTTATTTTACCTTGATTTTACCAATTCTGATGAATTAAAATGACAGACGTTCTTTAAATAAAGTACCCAAGTTCCTTGGTTTTATATTAAACTGAGTTTTATTAAAGTTTTTCTTAAAATTGCCAAGACATCCGTGACTGCGAATTTCTTAATACCTTCTATGCATAGTGTTCACAGATGCTGAAAATGCTACGAGACTCTATGTATTGTTTCATTTAACAGGAGCACACGGTTCTTATTGAAGTAATATCAGATATTGAAAACGCTCATTTATTTTATACTAGAGGTCCGCCCCGGCTTCGCCCGTGGTACATATTTCGCAATAAAAGGTAGCCTATGTCCTTTCTCGGGTATCAAAATATCTCCATACCAAATTTCATGCAAATTGGTTCAGTAGTTTAGGCGTGATTGAGTAACAGACAGACAGACAGAGTTACTTTCGCATTTATAATATTAGTATGGATTAGTTACAATGTTTGAAATTTTCCACGGGTTTATAATAATACTGGTAGCAATGTAGACTATGTAATATAATATGTGGACTACGGATACATGAAACTAAAAGGTAATACTTAAAAATATTGAACTTCATAATTATACCTCAAAGGCTACTTAACCGAGCATGTATATTTAAGCACTTTAACGATAGGTAGGATACGAGTTAATTGACAAGCTGTAGAGCATAAAATATTGGTAATAAATACCTCAAAGGAACCAGATACTTTTCAATATTCTAGCGTGTTGTAAAGAAATACTACCTGTTTAATATTAGTCGCTATAAGTGAAGCAAAATCAACTTGCTTTGATTACTTTTCACTTAGTATAAGTCAGCTCAGTTCGTACGCCTGTTTGTCAACTCCAGTCTAAGACGAAAATGAGTTTTCAAGAAGTTCTTTGTGAAATCACATCGACTCGACTTCCATTAAATAAGATACTACAATATGCTACAATATTATCACTGAGCATTTAGTTTTAAAATACTTTTATGGATATTTATTTTTTAATAATAGCAACACTGAATTTCATTAAACATTAGCCCCAGTTAAACAAAAAACGTTCTTAAAAATACACAATTAATTAAGTATTGTTTGAGGTAAACAAGGAAAGTTATAAACTTCTCTAATTTATAACTTTGCTCCTTTTAATTACTTTTGAATAATTGCTAATTAGTTGCGAATTTTATTTATAATCGTATAAAAAAACATCTTTATTTAGGTATCTTAATAAATCGCGGAAACAATTTTTTTAAAACACAAATATCTTCTTATCACCTACTGTTTTATGGCCAATCATTTTCCTACGATTTATATTTAAACTCAAATTATAATATCGACATTCCGAAAAATAGCAATCATTTTAATATACCTATCGGGGTCATTAAAATTAATTGCTTATGTATAATATCATTGCAACTGAATCAGTCGTAATTAATGATGCTCTTTAAGTTGGTATAACATCCGATACCACAACGATATCATATATAATTCAAATTACCGACCACTCAATATGTCAAGCTTAACGCTACCAATGAAACAAATGTACGACAAAATATGTTAGTCTAATTCAATGACATCATTTATTTAAGTGGCTTATGTTAACACGCTAAAATATTACACAAGAGTGGTTAGTTATAGATGTAAAAATCTGATTAATAACTTTACCAAAAAGAAACATTTAATTTCTTACAAAATTGATAAAAAGTAAACATTATAACAAAGACACCAAATTCATGTAAAATGGCTGTCTGTTCTAGAATTAGTCCATTGAAATGTTACATTTTTTAGGCCTAACCTTGCATTTTTAAGAGGACGCAATTTTATTTTTTTATGTGTAGGGGGGGTCAGTGTGAAGCTATCACCAAGTTTGTGGGGTCGCCACCCTTGTCCCACGGCCGCCATCTTGAGAACAGCGGTTGAAATGGTTTTTACGATATATCTCTTAAACTATTTATCTGATAAAAAAAATTTGTTAACATTATTTGTTGCAAATTAAATTCTCTACAACTTTGGTCCAGTAACTTTTTGACGTAGAACTATAAATAAAAAAGTTATAAGCGAAAATGTTCAGAAATTAGAGCTATTTATATTTTTCAATAAAACTTTTTTTTATCATTTTACAAAGAAATAATATCAGACCATTTTTGTAGATTGTTTTTCGAGGAACAACTATTATATACAACATTTTTTCATTACGTCAATAGCTAAGGTTTTACAGCGCTCCGAAGTGAGTACTATTTTTCAGTACTAACTATACATAATATATTGGCTATTGGCTCTTTTACCAGACTCCAGAACAATTCAAGCACACTGCAGAACATTTCAGCCCTGCTTTTCGACGGAAAAAAAACGCGCTTCCAGACTCTACCTCCTGGATGGTGGGGAAAAGAGCCATAATAATTAAATATTAATAATATTGCAAAATTAATTATTAAAAATATTATAATAACAAAAAAAAAACAATTACTGATGACAAATTATTATTAGTACAAACATAATATATGTAAGTGTATAGTTAAGAGTACTGAAAAATAGTACTCACTTCGGAGCGCTGTAAAACCTTAACTATTTACTTAATGAAAATATGTTGTATATAATAGTTGTTCCTCGAAAAACAATCTACAAAAATGGTTTGATATTATTTCTTCGTAAAATGATGAAAAAAAGTTTTATTGAAAAATATAAATAGCTCTAATTTCTAAACATTTTCGCTTATAACTTTTTTATTTATAGTTCTACGACAAAAAATTACTGGACCAAAGTTGTAGAGAATTTAATTTGCAACAAATAATGTTAACAAATTTTTTTTATCAGATAAATAGTTTAAGAGATATATCGTAAAAACCATTTCAACCGCTGTTTTCAAGATGGCGGCCGTGGGACAAGGGTGGCGACCCCACAAACTTGGTGCTAGCTTCACACTAACCCCCCCTGCACATCAAAAAAATAAAATTGCGTCCTCTAAAAAATGCAACCCCAAATGTAACTTTTCAATGGAATAAATAATTTGTTTTATTTTATGTCCTTTTAACTTGTTAGAGCGCAACTGTCAACTACAGTGAGAAAAAGTATATGTAAGCTACGGCTAAAATTGCATATTTTCTTGCTGTAGTAATTCTTTCAAAGTAAAAGCCACTTAAATAATTTATTCTCATTGTTTTAAACACGAACTCAATTTTAGTTTAATGGCTTAAAACCATGGATATTTTTATAAAAAATGTTTATCATTTATTCTACAAACCATCTAGAGTCTAGACTCTAGACTCTAGAGTCTTCTTCTTCTTAACAAAGGAAAATAATATTTCTATCTAATCTAAATCCCACCAGCTCTACGACACTAAAAAATTTCATTAAAATTGTTTCAGTAGTTCAGACGTGAAAGCGTACCTAATAAACGAATAGTTTTACATTCGTAATCTACATACCACATATTTTTATTTCAAATCTGTTTTTTTATTAATATAAAAGTAAAAATCCCTTCTCATAAATGACTAAAGTTTAATACAGACTACGCAAAGTTGAAAATCTAGATTGAACTCGGAGTGCCCCTGGAAGGCTCTCGAATTTATGCCTCATTAGGTCACCTTCCTACACGTTCCTGAACTACTGGTATTTCAGTTCACCTTATACTGCTGCGGAAATTCAATTACGACCACAAACTTCCCTCTTTGTTAAATCTTTTACATAATTTAAAATCTTATCGTTCTAACCAACCTGGTTAAACCATTTTATGTTTTAAATAAGATTTTGTTTAAAATATATATAGGGAATGCCAAAGGAAAAATATTTCACAACTAAATAGTTATAATAATTATTTGTAAGTTTTTTAGTTATCTACACATATTTAAAATTGATTATAATGTATGTTTATAAAAATATATAATCATCTATGGCTCTATGCTATACCAATAAAGCTCTTAGAGGTGACGAAAATTCACATATCTTCGATGATATCAAAGTAGTGATATCGATCGATATACATATAAACAATATTTTATCTTAATAGACTTTGCTGTTCTTTCACACATTGTTAATTCAACATAATCTATAATTAAGAATATTTTCTAATCGACACCAATTTAGCTTGCGATGCATGTCGTTTATTTAATTTATGAGCAAAGTTCGTATATAAAAGGGTGCCTGCCCGCTTCTCACACACCAATTGTGAAACTCCAAACTTGGTTGAGTTGTCTTATTATTTCTAAGCGATTCCAAAGCAACGCAAAGCCGGGAAATAAATTATGAGCGAACTATTGAAAGCTGTTCACAGACTATTGTTTATTAAACGCAGGTGTATTTTACTCCTTATGTAAACACACCGATATGCGTATACGGCACAGGTATACGGTAATTTATTCTACTACATACCTACTACTTTACAGGAAAGAATTGATAAGTTGTTAGTCTCCATTTTAGTCTCAATGCTCGATCGTTTTTTTTTTATAGGTACATCTTGATCGAGTTTCTTTTTTAATTCACACAAACATACACTTTCTCTACTTTATCTTTTATGCTTTTTATCTTATATGAACCCGAGCGAAGCCATGCCAAGGTAAGATTTATTTTAACTCGCCAAATTGCAAACTATTGTAAATATCTAAGATAAGATACCTAGTAGGTACCTAATATCCAAATCAGAGATAAAATATGCGCTTAGATAAAAACTTCTAAGAAAATAACATTATTTTTATGACAGTATCGAGATTTAGGAAATGTCAAAAATAATTTCTATCAGGTACTTATTTGCCTACCTACCTACACAATATTATCACAACTCCTCTCATTTGAACATATCGTTTTATACCAATGTTTATACCTTAGTTTTATACTTTTATCAGTAGGTACTAAATAAAATTTTACTGACCATATTTTAAACTTTGAAATAAATTAATGTTTTAACTTTTAACCTTTTATGAAAAATTATCCAAATAACCTTTATTTACCTTGTGGTTGTATGAAAACAAAATTAATTTTTTCAGTTAGAACTTTATTGCATACTCAGGCTGCGACATTCCCTACAAAACCAACATTTAAATCAAAAGCAACTCATATTTACGAGTGTTATTAGCGCGAGCAGCAGCCATATTTAACTTAACACCTGTACTGTAATTCATATTTAATATTATTAATAAAACTAAAGTTACGATACAGGTATTTTTGAATAGGTTTTTTTTTTCTTAATTAATATTGCGCAAATTTATTATTATTTCAATTGTATCTTATGGTTTAGTAGAGCATAATATCTATATATATAAAACTCAAAGGTGACTGATATAGTGATCTATCAACGCACAGCCCAAACCACTGGACGTATCGGGCTGAAATTTGGCATGCAGGTAGATGTCATAACGTAGGCGTCCCCTAAGAAAGGATCTGATCAATTCTACCCCCAAGGGGATAAAATAGGGGATGAAAATTATTACCATGAAAATTTTTCTTTTCCACGCAGGCGAAGCTGCGGGCAACAGCTAGTCAATCAATATGATCCATTAATAATAATAGAAAAAATGAACCATATCAAACACCGAATTTCGTAAACTTATTAAAAAGGAGAAGCACCCATCGCTGTTGAAACTTTCGTTCGATCAAAAATTTTGTTATTTCAGTGCAATATTGTGAATAGTCGTACAAATCAATCATTAAACAACACCGGGACTCCATACGTCATACACCATGAGCCTAAGGCGATCTTCACACTGCCCCGCATCATGCTGCATGTTGCGTGTCGAAACACCTACGCGCGTTCCTGCAGGAGTGCAGATCTGCATCATCGTGCGGGTTTTTTGCGCACTCACGCGCGTAGGTGCGTTTGTAGATTCACGCACGGCGGCTCTCATTTATTCGCCGTTCTCTGTGGTGGTCGTACAATACTGAGCATCACGACGCGCGGCACTGCGGGATTCGGTGTGCCATACCTTGCGTCTCGCCCCGCACCTACGCGCGGGTGTGCATGTTTCTCCGCGTGTATGCGCGTGATCCGCATGAACGCGCGTGGTTGCATTTTCAGTGTGTTGGACTGTGCGTGTTTTCTATACAAACGGAGATACTTACAAGTAACGTTAAACACGCAGTCACGCAACATGCAGCGTGGTGCGGGGCAGTGTGAAGATCGCCTAAATTTGCAAATGTCAATGCGTTCTTTTCTGTTTGCTAAAAAAGCGTTTTTGGTGGCATGATGAAACCGATCTCAATGCTAACAACGTTGTCACAAAACTATACGTTTCAACATGGTTTCAACTTACAATATAAATTTAATGCTCTAGCATAGCCTAAATGTATTATAATGCTGATAAGTACAGTAGGTATAAAATTTTAATTACATTAGTTAAGTTCTTATATGTGCAATCATAAAAAGTTCCCCGAGAATCTGGTAATAACATCTTCACTACGTCAAGACATGAAGTCTTTGAGTGGTTTTGACAAAAATAATGTCTGGCCATAAATTGTGCTCTCCTGAAGAAGTCGCCTTGCCTCTGAGAATATTGTGGGACGCGCCGAGCCGGGACCAACGATAAAGCCTTATTTATTTTCAAATATTTGTTTACTCCACGAGATCATTTCAAACAAGAGCCCGAAAGCTGATCCAACCATTTTTTAGGCTTACACTTATAAGAATGAAACTCCATTACCATATAAAATAGTGTGTGTGTGTGTGTGCCATAGCCTTAGAAATCTACATTGTTAAGAATCCAAATCACTATGCTTTTGTTCTTCTATCTATAAACTGAATATGCAAATATATACTTTTTACTTTGTTGTATGGCGTCATTTTAAAAACAAGCATATACAACCTTTATTTGTACCTAATTGCCAACTGAACGAAATGAATTACAGTGGTTAAACATAAAACAAAATGCGAAATCGATAGCTATTACAGTCGAAGTCATTTGTTTGGGATTAAAGTTTAGGCTTTTGTTCGGGAGAGACATTTGGGATCAGAAAATGTGAGCCTTTTCGGAGTTATAGCGGCAGAAAGCAAATGACGCGCAAGTTTACGAGTGCCGCGCTACCAGTTCCATCGCGTTTTATGCTTAACTTCCATTTACGCTTTTGTTCAATTTTTCTAATGATATCTGATAGTGTAGCTGCAGATAATTTTTGATTTAAAGTTGTGTGTAAATATTTACCACTAATTGTAATTAATTGCCACGTAAGTTGTCTAATACGAATTATTATTTATTCATTGTTCTATCTAATTATGGAAGTTAGAGTGTTAAAAAATGCTCCGAGTTGAGAACCTCCGTTATTTTTGGGAAAGTCGATATAAAAGCTTTATTGTCATAAGTAGTGGCTTTGAGATAGTTTCTACAAAAATGTATCCGTTACTACGTCCCTATCTACTAAGACCAACTTTCCCTATGCACAAAATAACATCAAATATTTGCAATATTTTTAACATTAAGATACAAACTTAGTTCTAACATCAAATCGCAAAGCATTGTTCAAAGTAACTACAGTCTACATGTAGGAACATAGCAAGCGCAATGTTGTGCAAGTTTCCTTCCTCTCTCGGATAAGAAGCTGCGCTGTTCTCAGTAGTTAGTTAGTAAAGCAGGTGACGACGTTTCCACTTTTAAAAGTTCATTATGTACAAGGGATTTAAAGGCGTATGTTATAATTCTATGTTTGTTAAAATCATGTTATTTTTGCGCTATGAATTTTGTATGTAATTAAATTTAATTGCATTTTTGCACAAAAAAATTGAATCAAAAGAGGGAAAAGAATAAAGAATTATTCTTTTGATCATTCTTATTAGAAAGTATTTAGTAATTATAAATTATTTCCACCTATAGTGGAAATAAGGTTGAAATTCTCATGAAGATTAATCTTGTTTATACCAGTAATATTACATAGGTATCAAAACATAAATTAAATACATACATCAAAATATAAATTAAAAACACAATATATTGTCCCTCCACCGTCGTAATAACTTGTAAATTATCACGTCTATTAACCGGAGTCAGTGTTGCAATTTCATGGTACGACGCTTCGCCCACCGCTATTCCCTTACACAGCGAAGAGAATTCCTGCGTTAATAACACTACGTCGAGTGTACCTTGAGTGTACCGTTTATGTCTTTACTGCCCCAGCAGCATGGTCACCCGGCCACAGAGCATACATACGACATGACATTCATACGCTTGTGACATGTTATAATATAATCTACGTACCTAGTGTATTACCTACTCTGTGTTATCCACACTAAAGTGATGGAATAATGGTTGGAATCAAGAAGCTTATATCTAATACACTGGAGATTGCACTATGACCATTAACTTGTAACAAGAAAATATGACGTTGAATGACGCCTGTATGTTTTTTTATCCCTTTCACACCAACTTGCGGTGTGAAAGGGATAAAAAAACATACAGGCGTCATTCAACGTCATATTTTCTTGTTACAATTTAATGGTCATAGTGCAATCTCCAGTGTATTAGATATAAGCTTCTTGGTTGGAATAGTTCAATAGAAGGATATGTTAACAATCGATAAGTCGTAATATTATAATTTTTATAACGAGCTCTTGATGCATTTTTATGTCTACATATAATTTATAGATATGCATAGTGTTGGCTGATTTAATACAATATAGGCAAGTCATGCTCACAACTCAGCCGAAAGGCTTATAATCAGATATTTGATAAAAAGACTGGTTTATATTATTTTTTTAATTAATGTTTCTCTATGAAATTCTTAATGAAAATTAATCAAAACCAAGAAGCTTATATCTAACACTGGAGATTTCGGTATGAACATTAACGTGTAACAAGAAAATATTGCCCAGTTGTTGTTTTTTATCACTTTCACACCTAACTTGGTATTGCCACTGGTAATACGAAGTTTTCCCAAGGCTACTATGTATGCTGTAATATTCTGTGCAAAAGGTTAGTTTTTGTACATGAGT
Source organism: Colias behrii (assembly GCA_029959065.1). Lineage (NCBI taxonomy): Eukaryota > Metazoa > Arthropoda > Insecta > Lepidoptera > Pieridae > Colias > Colias behrii. The sequence continues at coordinate 4,244,961 of JARWMC010000006.1, read as the reverse complement.
TTGTTGATAAATTGCCAACAACGTCATTCAGAAGCATTGTTGGATGAGACAATTATTATTTATGCTAAATAAAATAAGTATCTGAACCAATTATTAAAAAGCGATACTCCCTGATTATGGGTAGTCACCATAATAAAATTGTAGCAACTCTCACTTTGCCAATATGGCATATGTGTGTCAAAAAAATTGCGTCGCTTCGAATATTTAAGTTAATATTGTTGCTTATTTAATAAATATTTTCCGAATATAAAGAATGCATTGTATTGTGCAAAATTGCAGAAGTGTTTGGACACCAAATTCTGGCATAGAATTTCACAGGCAAGTGTATATAATTTACGTTATTTACAATATTCCTCAATACTCCTGCATTTACCTGTTTAGAATCATTACAATGGCAAAAATTGTAAAATTTTGCATCATTTTAGTAAGCAGTCATGTTAAATTTGTTATTTTCCTAATACTTTATCATTTTTCAACAAGTTTTCAATAAACAAATTTAACAAGTAAGGTAACCATGATGACGAGTTTTTATGGATAGCGAAGAGAATATATTGTAATAACAATATTATGATGAAATTTAGAACACCATTTTCAAGATTGTTACTAGTAATGAAACAACACACGACATCGGTATTGCACTCCCATGTAGTTATAAGATTGTTCGTTTTTACATTGAAATTTATACTTTTTTAACTTACCTCATATTTTTTTGTTTTACGTATTTCAGCTTTCCAAAAAGTAAAATAAAAAGAAATATATGTGCCCATCAAGGGTAAAATTACTGAGGATTACGACCCAGAAAAAAATACCTTTTGAAAAATAAACTTTGTAAAGTTAGCTGAAATTTGTGCAAGGCTGCTATAAACAGTTTTTCTTTGATAATTTTGGCTTGAAATTGACCCGTCGCGTCGAAGCAACGCGTTTAAAAAGAAGATCTGAGTAGCTTACAATTTGGTAAACAGCATCTGATGCAAAACACAACTTTCTTCTATTTACAAAGGATGTTAATGCTATATATTGGTTCATATCCAAGCTTTGTAGCCAAAAGTTATTTAAAACTATCATTCTATACCAATTAAAATTGTATGTACCTATAAAGTATGACCAGTAATCCATACTAATATTATAAATGCGAAAGTAACTCTGTCTGTCTGTCTGTAACTCAATCACGCCTAAACTACTGAACCAATTTGCATGAAATTTTGTATGGAGATATTTTGATACCCGAGAAAGGACATAGGCTACCTTTTATTGCGAAATATGTACCACGGGCGAAGCCGGGGCGGACCTCTAGTATTATAATATAAATACTGTTAAAAATATATGTCGTTATTATTTATAGACCATGATTTTTAGTTTTTTCTATTTCGAAAAATCCTGAATATACAAACCAGCGTGGTCACTCCACAGAAAGAGACAAAAAACAACACTGACGTCATTCAAGGTCATATTTTCTTGTTACAAGTTAATGGTCATAGTGCAATCTCCAGTGTATTAGATATAAGCTTCTTGATCAAAACAAACAGCGGAATACAATAAAATTCATACAATAGTCTATGACGTGGTGGACAGGTCAAAACTTGTGGTCGTGTTTTGTTCTACAAAAATAGTTGATCTCGAGCCCGCAGACCTCTGACCATTGTCATATCCGTCTATGAAAAGTCCGGAATTTCATAGAAAAGAGTAGGAATACTTTTTCTGTCGCTTTTTAAACTTGTTTTCTCAATGCACAACGGAGACCGAGTTTAATCACTTAAAGCGCGCTGCTTTAAAACTTATAATAAAATTATGTGGGTAATGTTATATGTAAAAACTACACTGCATCCAACATAAAATCTGTTTTTGGTAATGATATAACACATTACAACGTAGCTACATCTACAAACACACTGTAAAAGCATATTACATACATGCATAGCAATTAGCAACCTCATTTAAGAGTAGATAATAAAAGAACGATTGCAAATGAGGGTAATTAATTATTATCTATGTATTATGTATGTTCAAAATTTCTAATCGGATAAAAAATACATAAATAATAATTGATGATGGCGTCATCAGTTTTGTTAAACACATAAACAAACCAAACTCTTAAATAATAAGACAAATAAACATACCGTACCCAGTTGGAAAACAAATAATGCAACTGTTCCAGCTGCTAATAATAGGCTGAGGAAATAGTAAAAGCTATTTTCAGTGTCAAACGATATATATTCCTCCATCGAACCTTCCTATATTGACCGTTTGGTGAGAGAAACGAGGCTAACATTGTTAGGCGTAATTTCTGTGGAGTGTGGAGGGTCATCAGGAAGATATAATGCCATTTCTGTACCCTTGATGTCTTTTTAAGTGCGGTCCCACTTAACCCTAACGCGGGGCGCATTTCACTATAACATGACGCATTCAAAAATAGGTGTATATAAATGGATTAACAATTTCTGCACTCAAAAAAAAATAAAAATTCATGAAACATGATGTTATTATAACAACCCTGTTATACGTACTTACTTTTGTATAAAATTTTCTGCTGCTGAAAGGTGGTATTAGTACCTAATAGTAATTGATCCATTTGAAAAAATCGAAAATTTTATTTAAAAATAAAATTTATCTTCTTTATTTATATTTGTTTTGATGTGTGATAATACATTTTAATACTGACAATAAAGCCGAAACAAAATTAATAAAAAATACCTAAATGCTAAGATTTAGTAGAACTGATTCTCTCGTTTCGTCTGAACGGAAGAATGGAAGTACTTCTCGATCACACGCTGAAATTATGGATGAACTATAATTAAACTTTAGTGAGATAGGACTCTGGATACATTTTTCCCGAAATACAGAGTCCCCATGGGAGAGGGGATGAGAGTAAAAATGTCTACTTATTGTAATTCATTGAAGAAGCTTCCGCCAAAACTATTCAATAAATAACGTGTAGATTTATGCACATGTTATTAAGTATGGTATTAGTTAACTATTAATTGACAAAAAAACAGAAATAAGTAAAAAAAGTCTCTTACATTTTTTTTTCATTATCCTTGTGATATCCATACTGCCTTGTAACGAGTTTAGAGTACCCTCAATAATTTTAAAGATCAATTTATTTCAAAATTAAACCATAACTACATATCAGTTTTACGTTTGTTTGTCTGTAATATGTATATTTGTTTGAACTCCCGCGCCGTAATCTCAGGAACTATTTGGCCGATTTCAAAAATCATTTTTCCGTTGATTATACGCACTTAACCCATATGAGCCATAATAAGACTTAACTTATAATGTAAAATTAGTAGATATATCACATTTAAGTCGTAAGTGTTAGAAATAAGTAAAAAAGAACACTTTCACATTTTTAATTACTTACTTAATAAAATATATAACATATTGAATTGCGGCGCGCCCTCTAAATTTTCCAGCACAGATTAACAATATTATATTATTACCGGTTTTATCGGTTATGGGCTTCATGGTTAAAAAAGTTAGCTCGACAAAATCAAATTCGCTAATATGAATCATTAAATTTAATTCTACCTTAGCATTACAATTAATTAAAAGATTTTAACCACATTTTAACTAATTTTAAAAATAGGAGTACATAATTATTGTATATTTATTTGTCTATACTCTATACCGTATTATTTGTCTGTCGTAGTTCCAACCTCTATTGTCAGTGGTCTCTTTTGAATTGATTGACGTTTCGCGGCGTCTCAACAGCTGTTTGACCGAAGTCCCAACCTCGTTGATCTTTCTATGAATGTGAATCGGTTATTTCGTCACACGTGTTTTCGAAAATATCAAATTTAAATTCGTAAAAGACAATAAGATTAATCAATTAAGTATGGAAGAAGATAGTGGTGTTAAAGGTAGGTGAAACCGCTTATTAGGCGATGGAAACGTGCAAGCGTTTGCTTGTGTCCACCCCTTACATTTTTATTATCATCTTGCTAAATAATTATTGGATATAACTAATTAAATTTACATTCACTTCCTTTATCGACTTATTCTACCTTCAAAACTGTGACTTAATCACAATAAAATCCTATATATTACGGCATAACGCTACGACAACTAAAACATGCTTTTGCGTAGAACATTTTCGCTTTTTATTTATATGGTGTAAGTATTATATACAAAACTGTATTTTGATTTGTGAGCATTTTAACTAATATCAATTATTTTATCTAAATGGGTTCTTAATACATTTTTATAACATCACTACAAGCAACGCCATACAGCCGGCGTAAGCATACGCATCAAATAACCAGATTAAATTACCCCCATTCATCTTATCCTCGTTATGCTCTTGTACCTAAAAAGCATATTATATGTGTTTTCATCCTCCTACACAACATTTTACGATAATTTTAATTCCAAGACATAATTATTCTTCTACTTACAGTAAATTAAACAAATGTACTTCTGAATTTATAACATTATTGGATTTAATAAATGAATTCAGAGTTTAAAATTAATCTTTATGGATCACACAAATAATGTAACAATTTACAATTAATGACAAAGCCTTCCTGGCTAGAAAAATCCTGTACTAAGAAAGACACTTCCTTCATACAGTGTAGTTAAAGTTTAAACAAGCAGAAAAAAATGAAGATTCAAGCATTGTTTTTTTAAATTATACAGAAATTATATGATCAAGAATGTTGAGAGCCTTTGACTTTTTATTTTATTTATGGATAAGAGTTTAAACTATTTGAATGGTGTTTACAGTGCCTGTTACACGGCTGCGTCGGAGGCTGTCTGTAGAGCAGACAGAGGAGAAGGTGTTGACACCCAACACTCCAACAAAGAAAAGAGCAACAAGACGCGCAAAGCCTGAGCTGGATCTCATTGATGAAAATGGTATGAATAATTGTATTGATAATTATATTATCGAAGTTCATTTTTTCAATTTCAATTTTTTTCCCCTTTCCTATAGAAAACACTTACAGAAAATGTTTATTGATTATTCATTCAATTTGTAAGTTACAATTTGATCAATAAAATTTATTTCCAATTTAAGTTGTTCCTGAAACCGTAACACCAAAAAGAACTACCCGGAAGGCTGTGAAGGATGTTCTAGAGCCAGTAGAAGAAAGGGCGGTGACACCCTCGAGACGCAGTACAAGGATCAAGTCAAACACAAGCATTGTATCGGAGACTGCGGCTTTAACTGTGGACTCGCCGCGAGCTAAACGAGCCGCAAGGAGAAACTCACAGCTTGGTATGTTGCTTTATTATATTGGGTAACATAAAACTTAAGAAGGGAAGAATATAAAATACTAGCTGTGCCGCGCGGTGTCACCTGCATTGCTCCGCTCCTGTTGGTCTTATTGCCTATAGCCTTCCTCTATAAAAGGGCTATCTTACACTGTAAGAATTTTTCAAATCGGACCAGTTGTTCCTGAGATTAGCGCGTTCAAACAAACTCTTCAGCTTTATAATATTAGTATAGATAAACATACTTATGGCATTATTATTATTTTTTTATTTATATATATTATTTTTTTACAATATTTTTTATCAAAATTACTTAACAATGTGTCCTTAATTGTCTAATGCTAATGACTTTTTTTATAATATGCATGTTCTTTTTTTTTTGCAAAGGGTCACCTTATTACTCTGTTAAAAATTTTCTCTATTCTCTCTTGTTATAATATTATACAAAAGAGTGTCAAGGTGAAACCAAGTAATACATATAATGTTACATATTGTATTATTTTTAATTTCAGGAAGTGATAGTGAAGCTTCTAACACACCTACTCTACAAACAAGGAGGACAAGAAAAGATTCAACTTCCAGCATTGATAAGGGTATAACTTTTTTTAATCACAGTAAATTAATTAATATAACTAAAAAAAACACTTATTAATTAAATGAAATAAATAAATTAAAACCACATATTTAAAATATAACATAGTTCCCATGTTACAGATTGACATTTTTTTTTTAATTTGAATACTTATGTTATTAAAGACCTAATTTAATTATTACGTTTTAGTGGATGCAATATCAAAGCCTGCAATCATAATAACTGAGCCCATTGTTGAAGAACCAGAAACAGTATCAAGAAAATCAACTAGTGACACCACCGGTAATGACACCACCAATACTTCACCTCAAACCAATCTAAGAAAAAGTCCTAGGCTTAATAAAAGCCCACAAAATTCCAATGATAAAAAACTGGAAGATAAAAATACAAGTGCCTTATTAAATAATGATAATAATGTCAATGAACAAAAAGAGTCCAATAACAAATCAACAGAATCACCTAGTATTTCATCAACTCAACAAATTAATGATAAATCAGAAACCAATAATAGTGATAATTCAAAATCTCTAGATTCAACAATAAATTTAATTAATAATATTGACCAAATAAACCCCAAAACGAAGAATATTCATAATAAGAGTACTTCAGCTCTTGAAAGCAATAATTTTAAAAGCAAGAAAAAGAGAACTAAATCTTGGTCTACTGTATGTACTGTATGCAGTCCAAATGTAGAAGAAAATATTTTTTATAGTGATAATGAGAGTAAGAAAGACAAATTGAGTTCAATTAAATTACCATTAAGACATAGCATGGCTTCTGGTGACAACAAATTGGACCTAAATGTATTAAAAATCTCTGAAATTTGCAAAGATGTTTCTGTTACTCTCACCAAATGTGATATTAATTTAACAGTTGAAAATTTAAACAAAAGCCAATTATCTAGTAAAGAATTGTTTGATAGAGAACCTAGTGGAATAATAAACACAGAAATAATAATTGAAGATTCAGATTCCAATCCGGAAAAAGCCGAACCTGAAGAAAATCATGATAATGAAGATCAATGTGTTCCAGTCGTATCTGTGCCAGATAGTGTAAACAAATCTTTGCCGTGTCAAGAAACTCTGAATACATCTAACATGACTAATGTTAGTCATAAATCTGAAAAAGAATTGAATAAAGATGGTTTTAATGACTGTGTTGAGCCTATGGATATTGATGAAACTGTCCCTGAAAATTTATTGATCTCTGAACCTGAAAAAACTAATAATTCAATAAAAAATGAAGTAACAGTTCAGCAAGATTCCAGTATCAATTCACATTCTAAATCAAAGCGTAAATCTTCAATATCCTACAGTCCTAATAATACAGAAAATAAAAGCACTTTAATAATAACAGAATTAAAAGATAACTCTACCAATGAAATTAATAAAAGTCAAATAACTGCAAATAATAAGTCCATTTCTAAATCTATTATGGACTTGGACAAATCGCAAAATAATGAGACAGACAGAAAAAGTATATTATTGAATTGCTTAACTAGTACACCATTACAACAAAAGAATTTTCAAAAGTTATTAGCGCCCATTAATACTTCCATAATAAAATCGAATCAAGATAATGCCAAGAGTCCAGTAGACCAAAACACATCCCATGAATCAAAGAGTTTTAAAAATAAAAGTAAAGAGGAATCAAATGATGACGACTCTTCAAAGGAAGAATCTTCCAAAGAAAAAAATGAATTACTAAATGATGAAGCGATGGATGCTGGAGATGATTACGAGTCAGGGGACAGTCAAGATGAAGATGAACGTCAATATGCCGAAGAAAACGAAATAGTCGATAAAGGTGTAACTATTTCATCAGAAGACGAATTATCGAATGATTCAGATTACGAAAAAGATTCGTTTGTAGTTAGCTCAGATGAAGAAGATAACCAATTACTAGATGGTACCGATGATGACTTATCAATGAGTGACAACGAGTTGAAAATGACGGCAAAGTCTAAGAAAAAATACGATGAACGCATGGCCAAACAACAAAAGAAAGCCTCCAGGGAGATGTTTGAGGCACGTCATAAACTCGATAATTCTAAGTCTAAGAAACGTATCTCCGATAACAAGGATAGTTCCGATTCATCTGATGAGGAAGCTCCAGTCCTCCAAAAAAAGAAGAATAGAATGAGATTAGATTCTAGCCATGATACCAGCACAATATCTAATGAAAATTCTGCAAAGAAGAATAAGAAAAAACGCTTATCTGAATCTATCTGTAATGAGAGTGTTCTTAATGAAAAAGAAATCACTATGCAAAATGAAAGTTTAAAAGAGAGTGATCCACTCGAGGCAGATATAAAATCGGAGCCAAAAACCCCTAAAAAGGACATGGATTCCACAGTAGACTTTGTAGATGCCAATAATGCAAATAACACAATCATTAATAAAAGTGGACCAAATGAAAACTTATCGGATCCATTACATGCTTCAATGGAAGATGAATTGTCGTCTTCAGACAGTGACACCAATAACATAATCGATAATTATGATTCAGTTCTGAATTCATTGAATAAAAACAAAAATCCTAATATTGGTAACGCATCACTCAATCATGAAATGAAAACAAAAGAGAAGAATAAAAAAGCACCTGTAATTGATGATTTGAATCTTACACAAGTGAAAACGGTCTTCAAGAATCTAAAACCAGAAAAATCTGATAAAAAATCTGAAAAAGGGTCAAAGAAAGAAAAGCAAATGCTTGAATCATCTAAAGGTGGTAGTGATAGTTCATCGGATTCTATTGATTTAAATTTACTTTTCTCTGAAGAAAGCAATGCAGATTCCTTCAGTAACAAACCCAGTGATGATAAGGATGCTATACCATTGAAAAAGAGTGAAGCTAAGACTAATATAAGCATTCAGAATGGTAAGTAATTTCATATTGAAGTATCTTTATAAATTACAGAATGCTTCACAAAGGATAAAGCAAAAACTGTCGGTGTCAGATATGTAGATTTAAAAGAATTTTCCAAATTGGCTTGTAAATTACGAAACTTATCTACTATATAAAAATAAGTCGGGTTTTCCTTCTTGACGCTATAACTCCAGAACGCACGAACCGATATCCACGGTTTTGCATTCGTTGGAAAGGTCTCGGGCTCCGTGAGGTTTATAGCAAAGAAAAGGTGTCTCTGGTGGCGAAACGGAGTTCGCCCGGTTTGCTAGTATGGTATAAAAATTACAATAAATCAAAAAACTTTAATTAAAAAAAGCTTTATTTGTTTTATACAAGTTTGTATCTTATTTTATAAATAATTTTAGATCAAGACGAAGCAGATGGCGCCGTAAGCTTTTTCATTGATACAAAAGGTGAACGCAGCAGTGAAGAGGGTAAAGAAAATATTGACGATGAATTAAATATGTCTGTTGATGATGGTAATTATTTTTTATTTATGACATAATATTATTACATTTCAATATTATTTTCAGGATATCGATAGCCATTCTTATATGTAAATATTTAAATAAGAAAAATATGTAATTTAATAATTTTATTTTTTGCATTGCAGACCAAAGCTTGAAATCCAGTGCTAAGAAGAAAAAGAAAAGCTTATCTCAATCAATGATAAATGAAGCAACAGGTAATAACCGAATTGTTTAAATTTAATTTATTGAAAATATTTACTCTCTATTACAAATAAACAGATAATATATCAAAATATTATTTAATTAATATTTTCCGATTTATTTAAGATGTACCATCTGAAGGAACAGACCAAGCTAAAACACCCAAAAGTGAAAAGAAAAAGAAGAAGAGGCAATCTGAATCGCAAGTTGACTCCACAATAGGTATTATTAATTTATTTTTTCAATAATTACGTATTACTATTTAATAAGTCGGTTGTAGCTTTATCTTTTGGTTATAAGTTATAAGGTTTTGATAACATAAAATTATTGGTGTATTCATTTATCAATTATCATATTCAAATATTTATTGTTGCGTTTTCAACAGAAACCCCCGCTGAAGAAATAACTCAAGAACAGAATGAGTCAAAAGCAAAAACTCCTAAAAGTGAAAAGAAAAAGAAAAGGCAGTCAATATCACAACAAGATATTGAACAAGGTAATAGCTCTATAACATTAATAGCTTTAATTATTATTACGACCTTATAAAATATTAAAAAGAGCGTGTGAGCACACGTTTCACATGTGAAACTTCTTTGGAAAGATTCAAAGATACCAAAATCGTCGCATTACTCCATAACTTGACGATATTGCCATGACGCGACCTTGAAATTTTACTCTAAACGCGCCTAAAGAAGTTTCACGTCAAAAAATATTTAGAAATAATAATAAATAAATTATTGTATGTAACGCCTTATATCCATCCATCCTTACAAACATTCGCGTTAATTATAGTTTAAATACTATGTGGTGTATAAATATTTTTTTTTTCAGATGAACCTCAAGAACAAGATATTATTGTGTCCAATATTAAAACGCCAAATAGCGAGAAAAAGAAAAACAAGCGACAGTCGGCATCCATTGCTGATAATTTCGATGGTAAATAAAATAATCATTTTTTAATTTATTAAATTTTTTTCTCCCAGCCAGCAAGCCTGAATTTCATAAATATTCTATTGTACCTACTGACTTTTTCCATAATATAAAAAAATATCTTTTTTTCTCTTGCATTCAAACAATTTCTATGCAAATCATGAAAATCGTTCAATACATTTTATATATAGATAGATAGATAAATATTCAGAGTTAACATTTAACTTGCAACTTAACAACTTTGAATTATAGATGTAAAAAGTAAGTTAACTTTCTACAAAATTAAACTTGTTTATTTTTCATAATCAGAAGCACCATCTGAAGAAATTAATACTTCAACTTTAAAAACACCAAAGAGTGGGAAGAAAATGAAGAAGCGACTCTCAGAATCGCAGGTCGATACAACCACAGGTAGGCAAATATTTTATTACTATCATCAGCCCATATCCGTTCCCACTGCTGGGACACGGGCTTCTTATGCGGGTACAGGCCATGGAATTATCAGTATTGATTACAATTTGGTTAATTATTAATATTATTTCTAGAAAAGTTTAAACTGAATGAAAAAAAATGTATGCGTGTACTAGAGTACACACGTAAGAAGTGAAACTTCTTTATGGCCTTAAAAATGTCACGAGTATGGCGTAACGCAAAAATGTCACGCGTACGGCGTAACGCAAAAATGTTACACTCAATTTTTGTCCAACCCCGATAAAGGGGTTTAAAAAGCAAAACTGAATTTATAAATTAATATTATTTATTTACGTATAAATGATACAACAAAGTATAATTATAATTCAAGTTGCATATAAATAAGCCAATCTCAAAGTAACGAAAACTAAATACTGATGTTCATTAACATATTTATTGTAAAATATTATTAATTTTCAGAACAAGAAGTTGTAATTGAAGAAGTAATAGATGTATCAACTCAAAAACCAAACAGTGAAAAGAAAAAGAAAAAGCGAATGTCTGAGTCACAAGTGACTATAACAATAGGTAAGTTTAATTTTTAATTTTTAATTAAATTAATATGTATAACATCATATATTTTATATTTTAAAAATGTTTAAGTAAGTATGCAAATATAATCTGAAATAATTGTATTGTTTTTAAACAGTAGAAATAGTTTTAATATAATTCATATCCTGGAATTATATCATAATAAAATCATGAAATAACATAGTTTATAATAAATTAATATTACATTCAATTTTATTTTCACTCAAGATGAACCTGCTGCAGAGGAGGGCAATGGTTCTCTAGCAAAAACACCGAAAAGTGAAAAGAAAAAGAAACGCCTATCGGAGTCACAAATTGCTGCAACAGAAGGTTATTTGAAATTGAGATAAAAAATCTTAAGTAATATGTTCTACTTTAATATTTTAACTGCTTTATCCATATAAAATTTAGTTCTTTTTAAAGCGAATTCAACTACATATTTACACAAATAAAGAGTACTGCTTTCCAATTAATTATATATTTACTTGAGAATATAAATCTACATGTAACTAGTATTATAATTATTTTTATGTTTTTCGTTTGTCAATTTATTTAATTAATAATAATTGAGTTTTTTTTTTTCGTATAAAGAACTACAAATTGGAGAACAATCTTATAAAGAAGACGGCAACATTTCAGTATTGAAAACGCCAAAGAGTGATAAAAAGAAGAAACGCGTATCAGAATCACAACCTGATGCAGTTGAAGGTAAAACTATTTTCATTGATTTTTAAACGCAATAGTAACTATTAAGTATATTTATTTGTATTCATAGTTTTTTATAATATAATTTTTGAAACCATTTTAGATTGTTGATGGGTTTTAAATTTTTAATGTGTGTTAATATTAATTTATTATAAATTATGTTATTACATGCAATTTTATTTTAAGACTTCACTGAAGATGAACCTGCTGCAGAGAAGGGCAATGGTTCTCTAGCAAAAACACCGAAAAGTGAAAAGAAAAAGAAACGCCTATCGGAGTCACAAATTGCTGCAACAGAAGGTAATTTGAAATTTAGATAAAAAAATCTTAAGTAATATGTTCTACTTTAATATTTTAACTGCTTTATCCATATAAAATTTAGTTCTTTTTAAAGCGAATTCGACTACATATTTACATTAATAAAGAGTACTGCTTTCCAATTAATTATATATTTACTTGAGATTTGAGAATATATCTACAATCTACATGTAACTAGTATTATAATTATTTTTATGTATGGTAACGTTATGTTGTTTTTCGTTTGTCAATTTATTTAATTAATAATAATTGAGTTTTTTTTTTCGTATAAAGAACTACAAATTGGAGAACAATCTTATAAAGAAGACGGCAACATTTTAGTATTGAAAACTCCAAAGAGTGATAAAAAGAAGAAACGCGTATCAGAATCACAACCTGATGCAGTTGAAGGTAAAACTATTTTCATTGATTTTTAAACGCAATAGTAACTATTAAGTATATTTATTTGTATTCATAGTTTTATATAATATAATTTTTGAAACCATTTTAGATTGTTGGTGGGTTTTAATGTGTGGTATTTAGTCATTAGAATGTTCTTATTATGTTTTGAAAATGCACTCTTAAATGAAAATTATTCGTTGCTTCCCGACATGGATTTTTGATGTGAAACTTCTTTAGGCGCGTTGAGAGTAAAATTTTAAGGTCGTGTCATGGAGTAAGGCGATGATTTATGTTTCAATCTTGCCAAATAAGTTTCACTTCTGGTACTCTTTTTTATCATGTATCTTTCCAAATAAGTTTCACTTCTGGTACTCTTTTTTATCATGTGTATTCTCTTTTATTACTTACTTATATATATATATATTTTTTTTTTTTTTTTATTATTATTTTCATAAGATATACCAACTGAAGAAGAACCTGCTGCAAAGGATGGCAATATTTCGCTATCCAAAACACCAAAGAGTGAAAAGAAAAAGAATAAACGCCTGTCAGAGTCACAAAACCAAGAAGCAGCAGGTATATAATATTATGTTTAGATTATTTGTTAGATTTCCTATAAATAAATAATATTTAAATAATAATCTACTTCGTCCTATATTTTAGAATTTTAAACCATCAAAATAATTGTATAAAGTCTTAGGCATAGATTTATAAGAAGCTTGTTATAATAAATTCTGAGCAATATTCTTATTACCATATTCATTATAAAATTCGCAAAAGCCCAATTTCATTATAGTATCCTGCTAATTTTTATTTTTATTTCATTTTAAGATCCATCTGAAGAAATGCCTACGATGGAAGGAAATGTTTCGCTATTAAAAACAACAAAAAGCGACAAGAAGAAAAATAAACGACATGTTGAAGGTATACCATTATTTTTTATTTAAAGAAAATAGTAGCCATCCCGTTTATAAGCTTTTCATTTATTGTATTAGGTAAGGGGTTGAAATATTGATGAGTCTTTAAAATACTAATCAATAATTAAGATTGAACAATTTGAAAAATCATGGTCATAATATATTATAAGAAATACATGTCTAACGATTTATAATTTTTAAATACAAAAGGAACTCTTATTTTCGAGTATCATTTACTAAGAATAATAAGGTCCATAATGTTAAATAAAGGTAATAACTATCACTAAGATGTCCTTTGTGATTTTGAAATAAACATTAAACTCAAACTCAAACATTTATTTATTCAATTAGACTTCTTCTAGAAGCACTTTTGAAACGTCATTAGGTACATATTTTTAACATTTACCACCGATTCGGAAAGCAGTATCTACGGAGAAGAATCGGCAAGAAACTCCATAGTTGCTCTTTTTAATCATGTCAGTTTTACAATTTTACAAATTACATATGTAACATCATACTTATATTATAGTAATATGCCAAAAAACTGTCCTGTGGTTTTTACGCGACAACCCTCCATGGGTTTTTATCGTCCATATATTCCTTAATACTGTAATAGGCTCTCTGAACTAGTACATTTTTTATATAAGTTTTAAATTTAGAACTACTAAACTCTTTAATATTATGAGGAATTCTGTTGTAAAAGCGACCTTGACCCATAAATGAATTTTTAACTTGGATAACCTCGGGAATTCTTAGATCAATTCGGAAAAGGGACGTACTACACAAAAAATCTAACAAGACACCAAACGATATAGTACTCAGAAACCGCTATACAAAGTACAGAAATACATGCAATAACATTATTAAATCACAGAAAGAACTCTATTTCCAAAATAAATTTAAACTTCACGCAAAAAATATCAAAGGTACATGGGAAACTATTAAAGAATTATGTAATCTAAAACGATGTAACAATTCAGCTATTGACCTGTTGAATTTAAAAAATACGCACACTGAATCATTAGACTCCGTTAATGAATATTTCACGAATGTGGGATCAAATTTGGCTAACAATATCTTAACTACAATCAATAAAACTGTCGCGGATCTCTCTACTAAAGCTACACATTTTAATGGACCGATTAATTCCATGGCTTTAATCCCCACTGACGCTAAAGAAATTGCTAATATAATTGTCTCAATGAAGAAAAGTGCTTCGGCAGGTCTGGACGGTATAAGCTCATCTGTGTTATACAGGGTGTCCCACTGTTGGTATACTAAGCTCAAAGGAGGTTATAGTTTTGCATACGCTGAGTACGTAAAAAATAATTAAAAAATTCCAGACACATTTTTTTTTTCAAATAGATGAATTCTTAAAAATCTATGTGTACACCCATAACAAGCGAGCCGCCCAACTTTGCCACCAGCACGTGAGCTATCGTATAAGATTATGTTTTCATAGATAAAATGCTCATATTAGAGAAGCGGTATATGCCGGCTACGCGGAGCTAGAGAAGAAAACATGGATTTTCAGGAAAAATTTAGCAAAAAATTTTGGACGTAATTTTTTTTTAAAGTATTTTTTACGTGATCAGTGTATGCAAAACTACAAGTTCCTTCGCGCTTAGTATACCAATAGTGGGACACCCTGTATAACAATGTTGATATTCTTTCTGAACCTATTAGCTACCTCTGTAATTTAAGCATAAGCACGGGCCAATTCCCCAAAATTTTAAAGAAAGCAGTTGTTGTTCCGATATATAAATCAGGAGAAAAGACCCTACCATGTAATTACCGGCCAATTTCCCTTTTATCTAGTATCTCTAAGATACTAGAAAAAGTGGTTTCAACTCGATTGATAAAATTTCTAGATGCTAATAACATTATTTCTAAAAATCAGTTTGGATTTCGTAGTAAACTCTCGACCCAAGACGCTATCCTCAAACTCACTCACTGTATCACTCATCACTTGGACCGAGGCAATAAATGTTTAGGTATTTTCCTTGACCTTCAAAAGGCATTTGATACAGTGAGCATACCTATTCTTTTGTGTAAACTCCAGAACATAGGAGTGCGTGGCAATGTCTTAAAGTGGTTTCAGGATTATCTAAGTGATAGAGTCCAATGTGTCAAAGTAGAGGGATCGATGAGTAATCAATCTACATGTACCTATGGTACTCCGCAAGGTAGTACTATAGCTCCTATCCTGTTTTTGATTTATATCAATCCCTTATGTGAGTTAAAAATAAATAACGCAGAAATTGTTACTTTCGCGGATGATACTGTCATCTTGTTCTATGATAAAGATTGGCTCAAGCTCAGACAGATTGTAGAGAGAGGGCTCGCTTCCGTGACAACATGGCTTGAGGATAATTTACTATCTTTAAATACTAAAAAAACGACTTACATCTGCTTTTCTAAGAGTAAAACTCTCTCTCCTTCACCTGATTTTGAAATAAAAATTCATACCTTCCCATGCAATAGGATTCCCAGACTGCAGACAACTTGCAATTGCGAGAAACTACTTCGAGTCGAGCACACCAAATACTTAGGTATACAGGTAGACAGTCACTTAAAATGGGATGTTCAGGCCTCTTATTTAGTAACGCGGTTACGAAGGATGATCTATATATTCAAAAATCTAAGAGCAGTAGTAAATAAAAATACCGTTCTACTAACATACAAGGCACTAATAGAAAGCCTCTTAAACTATTGCATATGTGCATGGGGAGGCATGGCTAAGTCCCACCTTATTCATGTCGAACGAGTTCAGAGGGCAATTATTAAAGTAGCGCTAAAATTACCATTCAGATATCCCACTACAAATCTATTTAAGGAATCAAACTTATTAAGCGTACGGAAAATATATTTAAAGGAAATCCTACGACGATACCATACACAGACAGTACCAGCCTTACAGATTGTTAATAAAAGAAGAGACCGATTCCCTATGCCGCGTACTAATAGTAGGTTTGCTAAAAGATTTTTTCATTTTGCTGCCCCTAAGTTTTACAATATTATAAGTAGGACCCAAAAAGTTAGGACTTTAAATAACAGTTTATTTAAAAAAGCGGTCATTAAATGGCTTGAAAATTATGATTATGATGAAATAGAGCAGCTCATAAATAATGGATAGATGTCAATAATATAACATACACAAACACACAACACTCACATGCACAAGCACACACATTCACAAACACACACACACACACACATATACACACACTCACACTAACAAAATCACGCACTATACTTGTAAAAAGCTTGTAAACGCACAACTGTATATTTTATTATATGTTTTTTTTTTACTTTCTCTGTTTTTTAAATGTAATCTTTTTGTTGTACTGAACATGTTCTCTGGGAAGGAACTGTCTTCCTTAACACAGGATTTTCCTAGCTAGGAAGACAGAGCCACACTGTAATTGTACTGTATTAATTTTTGTACTCAATAAAGATATTTTTATTTTTTATTTTTATTTATTTTAACTTTAGCTAGCCGGAAAAATGTCATTTCAATTTTATTTCTGTTTCTTGTGTCATAACAAAATTAAACCTATGAATGATGTAAAAATCGAATAATTTATTAATAACCTTTTCTTCGCAGAAAATTCCGATTCCGATAGTCCGCTGGAAATAGGTGTCGAAATGAATCAACCAAATATTGAACAAAATGGTGAGTTAAAATTATCATTTCTAACAAAAATGATGCACTAGATACACTAGAGAATACCATTGTCGTTTTTTTTTTATTATCAGAAACAAAAAAGGTTTGCAGATATATTAGTGTACAGTTGTAAATTAAAAACCACTGAGGTTTATAGTAATGTTCGTATACAATAATTTATTTTTTATCTTATATTTAATTTAAATGATAACAATAATTATTGAAGAAAACATATTACTTTTAATTTTTTTTTAGAAAATTATGAAATAAACGTATTTTATTTTCAATTTAACTAATATAACTATTATTATATTAGTCTATTAAATATGTTCAAACACAAAATAACTTAATTATGTAAATGTAATTTTACTTCTTTTGTAGATGAGGAAACAAAGAAATCAAGTGGCAAGAAGAAAAATAAAAAGAAGGGTCAATCTAAAACCGAAATTCAACAAGAATCTGGTAATTATTTTGTTTATGTGATAATGTAAATAGCAATTTTTTTCGTCATATAACTAATATGTACTTAATTTTTTATTCCTTTTCTTTCTAGTTCAAGTATTAGATGACAATGAAGGCAATGCCAACAAAAAACGTAAACGACAACAAAATTCTGTGGAAGAAATATCTGGAGGTATTTTTAAGTTGTCGTAAATATTATATTTAAAATAATATTCATTAAAAATCCGATAATAATAATATGTTGATTTCGATGATTTTGACATGTATGTAAATTAATATCACTCAAATGTTTTAGATGTTGAAACCTCTCAGTCGAAGAAAAAGAGAAAAATAACGAACAGTGAAGAAGAAATATTGACTGGTAATGTTAATGGAGTGGAATTCACTTAAATCTATTCAGCCCTCAGACGTGACAAACAGACAGACGAATACTTTGGCATTTTTATCTGAAAAATATATAAATTTTAAGTATTATAATTTAATTATTAGATAGAACGTAGTTTGACAATGATACTATGTGTTATAATAAAGTATGTATGTATTTGAAACATTTTATTATATTTTAATACTGTTGTTATAATGTATTTATTTGTTATAGAACCTGAAGAAGGCAAAAATAAGAAAAATAAAAAGCGAAAACAAAGGGAAGATGATGAAGTGGGTGTTTCAAAGGTAATAAAAACTTACTATATGAAGTATTTTATAATAATAGCTAAGATAATCTAGTTACCTACCTAATTGATTGATAATAAGCGATAAATTTGTTTGGGTGTTATTGATTATTAATTGAAAAATAAATATAAATCGCATTTTCTAACAAAACGACATAATTTGTAATAAAAGAATAGATTTAATCCCTTATTTACACTCAATTATTTTACTAGGTACGCAAAACCAACGCTCTCACAAAAATACCCGTGCCCCGTTTGCCGACATCCATACTGAGCCAATTAGATGACAAACCGAAAGAACAAACCAAGAAAAAGCCCAAAGTAATCGCCACAAGCGGGTTCATCGTCGAAGAAATACGGAGGAGCAAGCCTTCCAATTACCTTGAAGAGAGTATTTATTTACACGAAGACTCGCCCAAGAAGAAAAAACCTAAAGCTAACATTCCTAAACCAAAAGTGTTGCCTACAATGCCCACAGCTTCTACGTCAAACACCGGATATACAACTAAATTCAAAGTTAATGTAATCCCCACTGAAACCAAATTCGTCGCTAGTAGTAACATAGTTAATTTTAAAGAAGAACGTATGTACAATAAAAATATTAAACGTTTAGGTACCTATGAAATGTATAAGAGACACAGGAATATAAAATTGTCGAAGTTTTAGATATTTTCACGTTTCAGTTATGTTAAAACTCCGCCTGTTATAATTATTAATGTTCTATTCTGCTATTCCGCTATTAGTTATACTCATTATTCAATAAATTTTTCTTATTGTATTCATATTGACTAAGGATAAAAATATATTGATAACCTGCTTTCCTTTTTGAAGTCGGTTAAAAACAAATTCTTTCAATCTTGTGTATCAATGTTTTTATAAATTTTGATAAAAAATTATATAAATTTTGAGTGAATATGTGCTTCTTATAATTTCTCTGTGTTTAACAATTTTGTACATTATTTCTGTTCCAACTTCCTAACACATCTAAGTAAGTACATTTTTTGTTATGTTTTTTTAATGTGTCTGTATTTTGACTGCTAATTTTATGTTTAGGATTATTATTATAATTATTTCGATTATGCTGTCCGTTCATGTTTCATATATTTTTTGTTTGGACTGTGAAAATATGTGAATAAGAATTGATACGGCTAGTGTTGAAAGACTAGTTTGTATATGGTTTGTATTTACCGCCATTTGTTTCTTTGCGTTAAGTTTGTAGGTTTTTAACTAGATGGCGCTTAATGTTGTCAATAAAACAGTACTGCGCCCATGTGCCTTGTTTTTATTTAGGACGTTAATTTAACGATAGAATTCTATGAATTATTTGAATAAAGTTGTTAATTAGTACAAAAACATTGTTTGAAAATACTTATCTAACTAATTTCATATACACAAACCAAACAAATTCTTCGCGCCTGGTCATGCCGGTGTAAACAAACCGCCATGTTGTTATGAATGACACGACGAATTTACCAAAGTGAGTATTAACAAATTATTCATACGCCCTTATATCAATTAAACAGATTACTTCAATAAATTCATTAAAATTTTATCATTATTTACATTATTGCATATTAACCTTGATAAATTTTAAAAAGTTTTTAAGTTCATCTATTGACACTTGACGTCATGTCATGGTAATTTTTTAACCAATGGCGGTTCCCGCTCAACGGTCACGTGGTCTGAATTCTCCAATAGCAATGGAAGCCATTCTTTGTGTACCTTTTCACATACTAGTGAAATAAAACATTGTAGCCTATGGAGTGAGTGGTGTATATTTGTCAATTTCATGACGCTAAAAACGTAAATGTGTGAAATTCAGGATTATTCTATTGAGCATAAGGATATTTATGTTCATAAATATTCGGTAAGTGATATTTCGAACTTAAAATGTTATGAATATGTACTGTTAAACCCGTAATTAGAGACGAGAAAGTATGTATGATGTCCCGCTCTTTTTAATGTCATTGGGAAATGTATTAATCATTTGGCTGCAAAAAATACAAAATATTTATGAATGTTTCCTTATTTAATGTATTCCAAACATATCTGTACGATATTTCTACATAGATAATTTGTTAATTGAACTAAAGTGGCGGGAAACCATTCCGTCTCATTACGTATTGTTTGACAAGTTGTATTGAATTGAAAATTAAAAAAAACATTATCATACTATAAGCAGAGAACTCATTTATCAGTGAATAAGTAAGTGAGAGGCAATCTGTACACCAGAACTATAGTAAAATCGTGGATTTTTACAAATTTAGTACCTAGATCGTAACGGACGAATTGTTACGTATTTTTTACTCAGTCTGTCTCGCTCGTTGATAGTTAGTGCAAGAAGGACAAAAATACATGTTATTATTATTATGTATTTCCAAAGTTATTTGTATGAAAAACAATTAATTATTGAATCGGTTAAATGTTTATAATATCATGCCTGCATAATATCATAATTACCACGTTAAATTTGTTCAATGCAATATTATTACATATATATAAAACGGCGCCAATTCGCCGTCAATGAACTTACTATGAACTATCGACGTGGAGTAGTTGTATGTACCTAACCAAATCTTTATTATGAATGACAATAGTATGCATAAGTTAGGAAAATTATTTTAATCAACGAATTTCTTTCAATACGTAAGATGAGGTTTACCGACATTAGTAAATGAAAAAAAATCTATAACAAAACTATTTTAAATAATAAATAATCAAGCTATTTATAGCAGCTAATAAATCATCCCTTTTGAATCATTATTCAGTTAAAATTGCAATTAAAATAACTTTTTCTTCTTTACGAGGCTGTGTATTAAAGGTACCTACTACCTAGTATCGTTCCCACGGCCGGTTCTAAGCGAGAATTTCAAAACGTTGAACAATGAGTGCACTAAGTCTATGTGTGTGTGAGCTCAACGTTGTAAGATTGTAGTGGTGAAGGCGCCAAAGAGCAATAGTAATATTTTTTTTTTCTTCAATTCAATAATAGTATTCGCTTCCTCTAACTTAAATGAATTCAATGTGAATATTTATTAATCAATATCTAAATGTCATTAAGTAGTTAAGTAGGTTAATAAAATAATAAAAAAAAATTCTTTTACATTTTAGGTCTAAGGTATCGAGGTACCTATGTGCTTTCTTAATTTTATTTTTTTCATTTTACACGTACATACTATTAATCAGTTCTTTAACCCTTAATCGGCCATGACTTCAAACAAGTTTATTTTAATAAATCAGTACGGGGTTATATCGAGATTAAACAGTAAAATATTAAAAAGTAAAATATTGGGTAGCTTATAGGTTTTTTTGGCGGTGGGATATTATTTCCCTATAACCATTAAAAGTTATGTTTTGTGGGAAATTATTTCCCTATATCCATGAACATACATGTGGGAAATAATCTCCCACTTTTGCCGCTTTTGCCCGCGCCTTTACTCGTCGATTTTAACACAGGGACAAAAAATAAAAATGCATCATTAAATTCATTATTTATTGAATATGTATGAATTTTTAAATTACTTTTTACTTTACTCAACTTTTTACTTTTTATACCTACTTGGTATCCTTACAGGATAAAGGGAAATATATTCCCACTTGAAGATTCCATGCACGGCTACAGGGTATTAATTTCCCACCATTTTTTAAATTAGAAAAAATAACCCAAAATAACAGCTTTCGTACGTTATTTTGTTTATATTTGATAAATAACACGTTCTTCTTTACGAATTATAAACAATTGCATATTTACAGGAATTTTTCTGGGCGTAGATCCAAAAACTATCTTGAATTTCGGGAAAAAACGGTCGTTTTAATGAACTTTTTACTTCGATTGTCTACTGACATTCACAGTTGACGTTTAGAAAGAAGTGTTGCTAGAAAAAAATTAAAAGAACTATCTATCTTAAGGTGCGTTCCTTAATTTTTACCGTATCTTTAAAAATACAAAAAATAATAATTAATTTGTGGGCAATGCCGAGGTGGGAAAATAATATCCCCATGGCTTATTAAGGGTTAAAGAAACGAATCTTCAATGGCGGCGCTTATCATTCCCTCTCGCTCACACACGGCCGTACGGTATGCAAAAAAAAATGGAAAAATAAAATTACTAAAATGTATTTGATTTTCCCTATAATAGTTTTTATCATAAATTTACAATGCCAATTATGCATTTGCGAAAGTAAATAATGTTTTATTGGAATTTGAGAAAATATGTTCTTTGGGAAAAGTTGTTCACTTTTATGGACATATTACAAGTATTATGGGGATTTTATTACATTCTGTATACGTAAATATGATAATTCATATAAATACACAAATACAATAACAAAAAAGTTTGCCAACAAACAATTTGAAATAATTAATAAAATAATTATCAATTTACGTTATTTTTATTTTCTTTTTTGCTGATCCTACCATCTGTCAAAGTCAGCTTTGGCCGCCATTGAAAATTCGTTTCTTTATTGAACTGACTAATACATATATTTATTTTACGTGCATTTACACCTCATTAACTAAATATATCTGAACAATACCTATAGTACGAGATCCGGCTGCAGGATCAGTGCGTTCATCGGTTTTTTGCTGAAAACCGAATTTTTATGTATATTTATAATTAGGAGAATATATATCGACTAGGTTGCCAGTCAAAATTTGGCCGCAAGCATGACTTGCGCTTGACATTACTTTATAAATTAATTTGTAGCCAATAGCTTATTAAAGTATCTGGATTTCACTACTCTATGAAATGCATTCAACTAAAGGGCCTGGCTGCAAGTTGTGGATGTGTGAGTGTGCATATCCGTGTACGAATACTGCGCTGTCGCACACACCTGTAGTTTATTCCGTCAGCCGTTACACTCCCCTAATATTAACGGTTGGCGTTCAAACTTTAATTTATTTTAATTAAAACAAACACATCTTAGAAAATAGAGAATAAAAATAGTACTCATCTCTATTAATCAAGAATGCATGGTTTTAAAATAGGTATGTAGGTAGGTACCTAGTTCAATTTCAAAAATAAAGGTAAATAGTATATGACTAGAAAGGTATTAACTATAACACTTAATAAATTTGATATAGGTAGTTAATGAAATAATAATCATTCGATTTAAAAGTAATGTGAATAAGGCAAAATAAGTAATTTTAAATCACCTGAGTCATTCTTCAAGGTTGTTGATTAGTATGTACTTGTACTATGTATATAAAAAATATCGAGGTTGTTGGCCTCTATAACTATGATAATTGGCATGAAAATCGAAATATCATATCTGGACAAATATTTTCTATTACCTACAATTCAAAATAAATAAAATGAAACCATATTAAGTATTCAATTTCTCATTTAATATTATCTAAAAACAAACACGGGAAAGTTTAAGCGAATTCCGGTCTAGACATAACAAAATGTATAAAAGTTCTCGCAGTATATTCCAGTTTCCCTCCTTTCAAGCGGGGTCGGGGGCGAAGGGGACTGCACCGTAGTATCCAATCGATACGGAACCCCTCCCTTGTCAACCACATTCTGCGCGCGCACGTGGAAAATTGTATAATTTTCGCGCCATCAACTTTATCAATTTCGTACGTTCATTCGTACCTACATATGTAATATATAAATTATTTATCTACCAAACTCGCTGAACGGAAAAAATACATATTCAAATTTATGTATGATAGCTAGATCTTTCAGAAATTATTATCAGTTTTGTCTAGAGATATAAGTCAATTTGTAAAAGAGCATTCTACGATGAGTTCAAGGCGATCGCGCGCGGTCAGGTTCGAGGCCGCAGCGGGCCCCTTACGGCGCCTCCATACCCCCACTACTTCTGTTTCCACGATCTCTGAAATAATTACGTTAATCTTATAGTTCAAATTTCAGCGGCTGTATGATTTTGTTCGCTTCGCATTAGAAATGAGAAACAATAATGGCATTTTATATAACGTGTTTGGTAGGTTTGGTTATGAATTATTAGAATGTAGATTGTAGGTACTCGATAATTCGATATGCCTACCTAACGTTGTTGTTGGTCTAGACCCGATTTTTGGTAATAAGTTTGTAATATAAGGCTACTGAATTAACAAACTTACCTACTATAAATTCGTTGAACTGCTATTTTTCTGTTGATAACTAAATAAAATTAGGTAGGTGCCTAGTTAGTTGTCTAAAAACGTGAATGGCATAGAAATTAAAGAACTTTACAAGATGACTTCACCTGGTCTAGCAGCAAATGTTAGTAACCATGGCTGTTTAAAAATAATTTTATTAGTTCCTATTTCATATCGCACATAATCGAGATGAACTCTCAGTAATAAAGAGCGGGTTCATGGCCCTCTGTAGTGTGGCAACTGGCACTCAGGCACACAAGACGGATGCACAGACGTTTTCGGCCCGTGAAATACTTCGTACATGTGTCTGAGGCAAACGTGCTCACATGCACGTTTGTAAGTCATTCTTATATGAGAAGTATGCGAATTTAAATACATAATATGTAAGTACCCGTTTAACAAAACGGAACTATAGGTATATTTTGTATGTCTTTATCCTGTTCTACAAGACAATTGAAGTAGCTAAATATAACTAAAATTCGTAGTTTTATTTTTATATTCAATTTTTTGTTAATTTTATAAAGCAGTCAAATATGCTAGCTTATTTCAAAGGGCGCGTTGTGGCTGGCGGCTGCAATGTCATTAGGGGTCGATTTTACCCTCTTTCGACATTATCGTTGTCTCGTTCTGACACCCTTTACCATGTTTATCTCTTTCGGGCTCATGAATTGTAGCGTCAACAGAATAATACAAATAACTTTATTAGATGTATTTTAGTGATTAATTATTACATTTTATGCGATTTTATGTAAAATGAGTCTAATAATACATTATGTAACTTTTTCTGATAACGCACGTGGGAAACAAGTCGAAGTAATCGTAACCTATATTTGTAAAACACTCGTTATTTGAGCCTTATTACATTTTGCACGTTCCGCATTTATAATCACCATAATATGCAGAAACTTCAAATATTTGTATACAATTAAACGTCTCGAGATAACGATTAGGAAAGTAAACACAAAAAATACTTTAATATAAACATCACCTATAGATAACGTAGTCGTTTCTCTTATCTGTCAATGCACCCGATTATGATTTTACGTACAAAAACAATATTATTATTTACTAACGTTCATTATAACCAAATTTTTGTTTGTCATGAAAATAAAAAATAGGTACATTACGAAATATATGTACCTAATACCTATATTTATTATGTATTATTATATGTACCTATATAATATTATCAACGTTATTTAAAACGTTTCGTAAAGGGATCGGAACAGGTAACAAAAGATCGGTCGCTGCACACCTGTCGTTAAATTTTTAGCTTGGCTATAGAGCAACAGAGTTCCGACAAGCATTTTATAAATAAATGTTTTATGAACTTAATCTAATATTGCCGGTTTTACAAGGTTATCACAAAAATATAAAGGTATATATAGTTAGCATACCATATATTATTTAAGTATGTAATAATACCTCCCTTTCAGCTATTATTAAAAGTATACCCTTCAAAAACGTCCTAAACGAAGCAAGCATTTCTCATAAAGGATTTTTTACGATAGTATACCGTAAACTTAATTACTTATTATCAAATGAAGATGAAAGTAAAACGCTTATCTTAAATGGAGTACATATTTCGAACACCAGATCCAGTTTATTTATAGTAACCATACGTAATGGTTTGGACAAAAAATATTGACCCGAAACGTGGAAGGAACGACTCCACTTGCGTTAAAAGTTTAAAACGTTTTTTGTTCTCGTCTAGGTAGCCAACTATCCAGAATGGTTCCTCAAACAACAATGACTTTGTTGATGTAGGTCTTTGTTAATATACATAATGACTTTCTTAGTACCAAGACCAGCCATGTGTCGTCACAAGTAACAGGACCGTAAAAATGTTTATTTTAACGAAGCTTTCACATTAATAATGTCAAGAAAATCAAAAAGAGTACCTATATTTCAATACATAAAAGAGATCTTTCCATTTAATAAGGAGCTTTCCTTTTTCAATGAGTGTAAAGGAGACGGCAATAAAAACAACTACACAGTTCAGTGATAGGGCATTGCATACCAACATAAGACAAAAACTGGTTTCCGTTCCGAGTAGTGGAATCCGTCCCTCGCCCGTCCCACTGTCTCGTCTCGACGATGGGAACTATTTATATTGTACGAAGGAAAAATGGCGCGAAAATTTTACTCTGTCGAAGTAAATAGTACATAGATAGTAAAATGAATGGTTTGTTTCATAAGATTTTGATTTTTGTTATAGGCGTGCTTAGACATGGATTTGTACATCACCGACTCACTCCAGGACATGCTGGACATGGACATAAAAAATGAAATAGCAACAGATTTAAGCAGCATAACAGATTTTTCCGTTAGTATTAATTGTTTATACATATATAACTATAATATTTATTATAATACCCTATAAAATTATACACAACATCTGCTATGAAACTAACAAAAACATTTGTATTCCAGGATTCATTAGGATTAAATTTCTCAGAAATGCCGCCCTTACTCGATATGGACACAGATAATTCTGTAACGTGGCTCAATAACTCCTCGTCGAGTTTCGTACACAATCTAGATTTATACGGAAGCGAGGCAAATGCAGTGATGGTCAATCCAAATTCAGTTATGCCGTCCACATTTGCCGAAACTCCTGTAAAAAGCGTCGTTAAAGAGGAAGCTTCCAACTTGTTGTTAACATCTGCTGCGAACAATGATCTAAACCAGAACACGTCGCTATCGAGTCCAAAGGAAGAAAAAAGTCATTTAACATTTTCACCGAACGCAATTAAAGTAACGAAACCGCAAGAAGATGACACAACGTCGAAAAGACAAACCGAGGAAGCTACGCAGATGGTTATTTACGTGCGAAAACAAGACAAGAATGTTGTGAAGGATTTGTTAAAGGATCTAGACACCAGTAAGATGAAGTTGAACACGAGCTCAACGGTAACGCCGCTTACGCGGATAAAGACAAATCAAACTGAAATTATTAAAGTGAATAACAAGAACTGTTCAATATTAAACACTAGCCATAAGATAACACAACAAATAGGTGCTAAGACAATAATCTCGGGTAATATACACATACTGGACGCTCAGCAATCTAGGACAATTTTAGCGAATGGTAATAAAAATCAAGCGACAATATTAATTGATAATTCGTCGCTGAGTAATAGTAGGCAAATAATAAAGACATCGGTCGGTGGGACATATACGGTGGAAAATAGTCAAGCGAAATATGTAAATACTAGTAGTAATAAAAATAATAATGCTGTGGGCGAGTTTCCCAAGCCCGCCTATTCGTATTCCTGTTTAATAGCGATGGCGCTGAAGAATTCTAGAACGGGAAGTCTACCCGTTTCTGAGATCTATAATTTTATGTGGTAAGTTTTTCTATTAAATTCCTCATCAATTACTGTCTATCTGTTTTGTAACTTATCAACAAGAAGGTTTTTAAAGACAAGTGTTTCTCCTTGTTATCTGTTTAATAAAGTGGTGATTTTTTATATGAAGTAACATCAAATTTACTCTTCTTTTTTCAGTCAACATTTTCCATACTTCAAAACGGCTCCTAATGGTTGGAAAAATTCTGTAAGGCATAACTTAAGTTTAAATAAATGCTTCGAAAAAATTGAAAAACCATCGAGTAATGGAAGCCAAAGAAAAGGTAATAAATAACAAAAAATATTTTATAAATGTATAGAAATTGAAAAGATTACTTTATAAAGAAAGAAAGAACATTTACTAAAAAAATTGTTTATTTTTAGGATGTTTATGGGCTATGAACCCGTCGAAAGTGGGCAAAATGGACGAAGAAGTTCAAAAGTGGTCAAGAAAGGATCCTCAAGCCATCAAGAAAGCTATGATATATCCTGGTACGTGATAAATCGTAATACATATTTGTCAAAATAAAACATATACTCAATAGGGTTTCACGAGGAAAAAACATAATTGCAGTTATGTTTGTTCCAATTCCTCACAATACGACGTCTTATAAAGTAACTCACGTGTCCTTACTTTTCTTTATTTAAACTCTTTTAAAGAATTTTCACAAAAACCTTTACTAACAACACTTTGTAAAGGGCAATGTTGGAACAATTACTACGTAAGAAGTACATACATACTGCCTCATTCAGTTTTATGGTTTCTTTTTTAATAATGTACCCTTAAAGGAAGCGATTTATGATGTTTTTCGTGTATAAATTAAGTTGTTTCACGCAATAAGTATCATTAACGTTTAAGAGCACATTTTTTTGCAACGGCACTCTTCACAGGCAAAGAATTTAAATTATTGTCATTTAATATAAACGCAATATGCCACATACAGTCTTAAAATTCGATTAAATCAAATTGTAGTTAAAAAAGTATTAACAACACGGTCCATAATAATAAATTGAAAGTTAACAAACTTCCAATGCACAAAAATCAATAATGTATGAAAAGGATAGACAGGCTACACACTAAGAATATCGTGTTTCAAAACGACATTGTCCATTCATAAGCTGAGCTCTTTCTCACTCACATATAAAGCAGATCACATAATATGGCTCACTCGCCTACACGAGTATGGCAATTACCTGACATTCGTATTGCCATGCTAGAAGGTGTTCAAAACGTATAGCTAACTTTAAAATAAGAAAATATTACCATTTAAGATCCATCTATGTAAATAACCAACAATGAACTTTTTTTTTTAAATCGTTCCAGTAATTTTTGAGATTAGCACGTTCAAACAAATACCAGAACACTCTTCAGCTTCTTCTCATTAGTAACTATAGAATATACTCGAATCTCATTACACATAACGTTATCATATAATTTACTAGCTTCCGCCCACGACTTTGTACGTGCATCCCCGTTTTTCCCCGTTCCCGCAAGACTTTCGGGAAATCCTTTCTTAGCGGATGCCTACATCCTAACATCTACCTGCATGCCAAATTTCAGCCCGATACGTCCAGTGGTTTGGGCTGTGCGTTGATAGATCACTATATCAGTCACCTTTGAGTTTTATATATATATAGATTTTGATAAAAAACTTGCAATTCCAGATAGTCTAGAAGCGCTAGAACGTGGCGAGATGAAGTACTCCGGGTTCGGCAGCGACACAGAGGCGGAAGATGACGCGGATGTTGATGGTGATCCCGATCTAGATCCAGATCTAGAGATAGATCCTGAGGTCAAGGAGGAGGTGGACGACACGCTCGTGGAACAGGTATGTTTGAAATAATTATTTTTACAAAAAAAATGTGCGTGTAGTGTGTACTAGTTTACACACATAAGAAGTGAAACTTCTTTATTTTTCAAAAAATAATTTACTATATGCAACTTTACAGAAAAATGATGATGATAAAAAAGATGACGCGTAACGGAAAAATGTCACGCGTAACGAAAAAATGTTACACTAAATTTTTTTCCAACCCCGATAAAGAAGTTTCACTTCAAAAACTAAACTAAAGAAAACAACTGGCAATATAACACATTTAAAGGAAACCACACATTTGCGGAAAAAAAACATCCTTACAGCCATATACAGAGATGTTTTTGGAAATCTGTTAGAAATGTATGATGTATTTAGTGAGTCTCTTTCGTCAAATATGAATTCTATCAAATAATATTCATTGCTAGTTGTGGCTCTTGAAGCATACGCTTAAACTGTGTGTCATTGTGTGTTTGTCCCAAAACAATTTACTTGAATTTGGGGCGAGCAGTAACTTAATGTAGCTGGTTTTCTTTGAACGAAAGATGTGAATTTGTATAGTCAATATAATCTATATAATATATAAAAGAAAGTCGTGTTAGTTACTCCACTTATAACTCAAGAACGGCTGAACCGATTTAGCTGAAAATTGGCAGGGAGGTAGTTTAGAGCCTGGAGAAGGACATAGGATACTAAATATGTACCACGGGCGAAGCCGGGGCAGACCACTAATATAGATTATAAATTTGATGTTGTATGAACTCAAAACGCATTTAATAAATTACAATGATATCGCCGTTACGAATAAAAAAATGAGGACATACGTCAGTTTAAATCTGATGGTTACTGTAGAATATTAATTTATTGCATACAGTCTTAGTCATCAACGTTACGGATATTGTTTAAAATACTAAGAAATGCTGATAAAACAACAATAAACAAAAAAGGTCACAATGGACATCTGCAAATAAAGTTAAAAAAATGTGCATTATTTGTTTATCCTCTGTGAGTGACCTCACGAGAATGTAAATGTGATCGAGCCAATGTCAAGACTAAATGTAAATAATTTTTGAATTGTCCCGCACGATATTGACATTTATTTTTTTAATTATTATTATAAATAATGCTGTGTTTGTACGCCTACATTTTATAAGCTTAATATCAGTGTGTTATTAATAACAACGCTCGTAGGATAAAAATATGATGCGTCATAACTATACGTATCGCGTTACAGTTTTTATTTCTTACTCGGTAATTAAATCTGTTTTAAATAAACACACGTAAGGTGATACTGTATTCCTTTTTTTAAGAAAGGAAAACATTGAATTCATTCATGTTTGACGTTCTTCCGATAATATGTGACCAGTTTAAGCGACATCCAAATAACTACAATGACTAATTATGCATTTATATCAATCATGCAGATAGAAACTTTTATTCTTATTTAACTGTAGGTAAAAATTGAAACATAAATGATGATGAAAAATATCTACCAATACAATTACTACATACTTACAATTTACATTCATCCTGATTTAGATGCAAATAGATCTATAAAAAATCCAATTTAGTCTCTTATTTTGTATAAAATATCATAATATTGTCACCTAGTTCTAAACTTGAATCCCAGCTATTCCTTAACCCCACCAAAATTTTCTTCTGATTCTTAAAAAGATGTTTCTTTATTTATCCTATTATTGGTTCCCAGGAGGTATCAGACCAAGAGTTAGAAGTGGAAGAAGTAGTAGAAGGCACAGGCATGGTGGGGACGTACAGACTGCTGGCCGGACCCGCGCTGTCTTATGTCACGGATGACTGCGTGGATGAACCTAGTGATGTTGAGGTATGGGAATTATTTTATTTAAAAACATTGAGATAATATTACTACGTATGGAGGAGACACCACGAACAAAATCTGTGCGCCATTATTTTTGCTCTAACCACAGCTCTAACTAAGTTTTAAAAATTACTAGCGGTCCGCCCCGGCTTCGCGCGTGGTACATGTTTACGTTTTGTCTACATAAGAACCATCCTCGTACTTCAAGGAATATAATAAAAAAAGAATTATCGAAATCGGTTCAGCCGTTCTCGAGTTATGCGCTTACCAACACATTTTGCGATTCATTTTTATATATAAGTTTATCTAGTTAGGTACTTACCGATGAAAGTTATTCCTTTGCACTTTTCCGTATTATTTGTATTATTTGTGCAATATCGTAACACACACGAAGGCATATTTGATGCGTTTCACTTTAAAACAAATAAAAAATGAGCGTGCAGTTACGCCATATGGCGTATGTTGAGAGGAACATAAGTGATGTAGGCAGTGTCGTCTCCATATGTATATCTCAATGTTTAAAAAAGAGCGTGTGTGCCGAGCACACTTGTCCGAAGTGAAACTGCTTTGACAAGATTCAAAGATACCAAAATCTTTGCCTTATCAGGAGTCGGGACGTGGCGGTATTGCTATGACGTGACCTTGAAATGTGCAAAGAAGTTTCACTTAAAATATCTTTATCTATACGAATATGTAATACCTAATAGCTTTCCACCCGCGTCTGCGTCTGTGTAGCTTTTAACTGAAAATTTAAATGCAGTAAGAGATATGCTTATATTTTAGGCGTAAAGAAAATACAGATTGACAATGTTAGGAACTTTCGCATTTATAATATTAGTTAGGGATTCTAAAGATATAAGTTTGTGAGTCTGTGATGTTGTAGGTCTGAACATACATACTTAATAATATGTTTTGATTGGATTTATTATGCCTGGTGGTAGTGTAAAATTTAAACAAATATGTAATTAAATAAGTTTTTCAGTTCTCCTCCTGATGTATAAGCATATAAACTAAAGCCCGTTTCTTCACTGATGTGCTTACATTAACCTTGAAAGGCAAAATTTTGGAGACACGTCTTATGATGCGAAATTTTGCACACCGGAAGCGGTCGTAAATATATGTACATAATTTCAATACGAAATCCTTAGCAACCATTCCACAAAATGAATGATTTGAATTGAACTATTATACAATCATGTTTTGTTGTTATGGAGTAGATAAATACAGACAGAAGATTTATAAACTTTTTATACTTATCACTACATAGTTTAAAACAAAGTCGCTTTCTGTGTCTATACGCTTAAATCCTTAAAACTTCTCAACAGATTTCGATGCGGTTTTATTTTTATATTCTCAAGGAAGGTTTTAGTAGGTATATTATAATTTATTAGGTTTTAGTCAAAGCGGGCTAAGCCGCAGGCAGAAAGCTATTTTTATATAATTTCAATGATACATTCATAATTTTTATAACTATATTTAATAATTATTTCTCTCCATAGGTGCTCGACCAATCGTACGATGATATCGACATCGATGAAATGAAACCCGTCAAACTCGATCTGTCCTTTACGGAAAACTATACGAGTGAGTATCTGAGAATTGTACAATTTTGTTGATTTCGTCCTTGTGTACCTTCATGTAGACTTCCTACGTGAATCAGAATTAATTTTTACAAGTATTGAACCCCTTAAATATGTTAAAGAAACTGCATTTAATAACAACGGCTTTGTACGAAGTCATTTTTTATAGATGCTTTTTTATTTTTTTCTTATAGTGTAGCTGTTATATAAATGATATAATTACTCAATTTAATCTCATCTAAATAAGATGTAATTATATGTAATGTAAAAATCTTAATGTACCTACACACTAAGAAAAAGAAAGGACGTTCTTTGTTACGGGTAAACTAAAGAATTTTGCATTCCTTATAAGTTATAACAAAGTAAATTTTCATTACAAGATAACATTGATAATGCTGTGACTGTTGTTACCTTGTTGAAAACGAGTTAACTTCAAAAGTTGATGACAAATACAATAAAAGCCAAGTTAACTATGTTTATCTTATTTCTACTAATATTTTATCTGTACTTGTTAATAGCAATAATTAGCTCTAAAAAAGAAAGGCTTAATTTTGTTAATATCTTGATACTGGCTTTTAAAAACTAATCTATCTATATCTATCTATCTATATACATAATATTATGTAGTGATCTTGATTCATACAGTCATATGAACATAATATTTGGGTTGTAGGAAATTTCAGTAATAATAATGCCATGCCAATGAAAACGTTTATAAAATAGCAGTACATATTTCTTTTTGACTGTGGAATATAAAATTAAATATACTTACAGTATTTTTTTATCTCCCCTATTCATAACATAACTTATACACTGACTTGCATTTTTTATCAATAACACCGAAGAAAAATACTATGTATAGTGTGTTTGTCCAATTTCATAATTTTAATATTATGTTGTTCCAGTCCAACCAGCCAAGCGCGCGAAGACAAGCTTCATCTACCAACCTCTGACGTCACAGTCGCACACGAGCCGGCGGAAAACGCCGCTCGTCAACCGAGTCGCTCTAGTTTAATTCATTGAGATAATATTACTACGTATGGAGGAGACACCATGAACAAAATTTGTGCGCCATTTTTTTGCTCTAACTAAGTTTTAAAAATTATTATCTAGTTAGGTACTTACCGATGAAAGTTATTCCTTTGCACTTTTCCGTATTATTTGTGCAATATCGTAACATACACGAAGGCATATTTGATGCGTTTCACTTTAAAACAAATAAAAAATGAGCGTGCAGTTACGCCATATGGCGTATGTTGAGCGGAACATAAGTGATGTAGGCGGTGTCGTCTCCATATGTATATCTCAATGGTTTAATTACAAATGCCTCAGGCCCCGGAATCACAGACACAATAGAAAATCTATTGTGTCGTGGACCGATCGGGCCGTTCGGGGCTCAATGGGTTATTTAGATTTTAATCAATTGTGATCCACGGAGGCCATCCTCCTAGTTAAGTGATTGTGAATGTGGTTTGAACTTTTGTGATAGTGACATGAACACTCGTTACATTATGTACACTATAATGTCCTATTTTGTTTGTGTATTGTGTCGACAATTTTCGGTAGCCGGTAAGTAGGATTACTATTGTGAGTACAAAACGTGAATATTAAATTTTGCTACTCTGTTCGTACTTTTTTTACTATGTAGCGTTAGGGATAGTTTAATTCATTAAGTATGTTTCGTGAATAGCGTATCGTAGGAAGAACTATAGCGGGTATTTTACTAAAGATCCCACCGCTTGTAAATATTAAATGTAATTGCTTTGTTGACACTGGCAGTTTATGTCGACTAGGCATTTCTGAATCCAATATAATATTATGTCCATAACGCTTTAAATGTATTCTCTAAACGATCCATTTTATAGAATACATTTGATAATCATGTACCTCTCTATTAGGCCTAGGTTTATGTATAATTATGTCTCAAATTAAGCTTTATAATTAAAAATTAGAATAATTGTTTGAAATAATATCTTTTAAGGGATTTAATTGCTATCTTTCACAACTACGCAGTATTAGACATCAAAACTATCATTAATTGAATTCCTTAAAAAAGTTTATTTCAATTGTACCAATAACTTACTGCTTTTATGTGAATAGGCTATTAAAGTATATAATATAAATTGGGTTTAGTTATGACTAGTGGTAAGTCTTAGCTTGTATTGTTTGTTCTTATATAACTCTGAATATGTATGTTGGTTACAGCTCGGAATTTTATAAGAACTTAGCATTTACTAATTTAAGAATATGTATTAGAAATAAAAATTAATACAGGATTTTTGTATGAACTCTAAAACAACATAATAACTGAGTAGATTATAAGGTGGCAACATGTAACTGAAATAAAGATGTGTTAGATAAAACACTATAAAATTATGGGTTTTAATATACTTTACTTCCATTGGAATAGGCATTATTCTATTGTCTGAATTAATTATATTCATAATATTAGTAATGTTAGTGTGAAAATCATTCATTATTAGAATACACTGGTTTAATTCCGATCTTATACTGATATAAGTTAGTTATAAATTGGTAAAGCATCAGCACTAATATTGATTCTCCATTATCTACTTATTTTTGGTATCTTATCATTATTGTTTTTACGGTGCAAATACGTATTTTTGTTTAACTTAAAGGTGCCTTTGGGCTAGTCCTATTTTGATTTCTTTTATGATACAATATTGTTTGTTCTGTTCATTATAATGAAGATAATAATGTTGAATTATTCTGTTATACATGTACATAATATTTGAGTTTAATGTATTTGTTTAAATACAAAAACATCATCTTCATTTATTATATTAAACTAAATTTTTATAAGGAGTTGTGGGATAACAGCAATTGTCTAAAGTTTCCTACAAATTGCTTATGTTACTTATGTATCACCCAATAAGCTATTGTGCGGTATCACAAAGAAAAATAGAAATTGTGAAAATAATAAATATATGTACTTATAGTTGCAAAAGGGTTGTATTATTTAAAATTTGTTGATTTTTTCCAATCATTGGTGAATTTTTACAAAGATCAAATATGTGGAATATGAAACTAGTTAAGTATACTATGTCTAGCTTATAAGTCGTAGAATATCTCACTGCCAGTATTTCAACATTAATCTAAAGTGTTAGGACTAAAAATAGTTTTAGTTATGTAGCTCCGAGTAGTCGTAATTAAGTTGAATGATTTTTAATAATTCTTTTGTAATAAAATGACTTTAATAAATAGAAATGACGTTTTATTTCTATCTCTAATGTTTTTGTGGTTTGTTTTGATACTAATTAATAATACTTGATAATTTTTAAATTTTTAAGTAGATGTAGAAAGGAAAAATTTCAAATACATACATTAGAAATATCCACCACCCCTACTCCGATATAACATACCTACATATATTGCCTATTGCACTCGAGGATCACGTATTTATTCATAAAAGTTTCAGTTTGGTGTATTGAGTTGCTGAGATCAGCGCGGCGCTTTCTAACAAAGCAACCCCAAAAAAATAGTCATAGTTAAGACTTATTAAATTTAAAACAGTATAAAAACAACCGACTTCAAAAACGGAACGGTAAAAAATAAAAAGATTTGAACGTAGTTATTTTTATTTAATACTTTTTAGTGTATTTTTCAACACGAATCAAACGAGCCCAATGTCGATAAAGTTGAGTCAATATATTACTGAGTTCCTATCATCGAGATAATATGTGCATGGTTCCTATGGCCTTGCGATTCCATCATCAAATCAGCTCTATGTCATGATAATGTTTCATCGCTATCAAATTTACATACGTATACAAAATTTCAGCCCAATCGGTTACCGGGAAGTGAATCAAAGCTACTTGCTAGATTTCAATTAAGTCATCGTGATCAGACAAAATATGCTCATAAAATAAAAACTACTGGGCCTACCCGAATGAAATTTTTATGGGACCAATTCGACACGATTCCGCATCAAACAAAAAAAGAATCACGTAAATCGGTTCAGAAACGTCGGAGTAATCGGTGTACATACATAAAAATATAAAAAAATATACCGGCGGAATTGATAACCTCCTCCTTTTTTTTGAAGTCGGTTAAAAATAGCGATTTGGGTTAATATATTTAAAACCTTAATGTGTCTTTTTAAAAAAAGGAAGGATAAATATAAAGAAACATGTTTTTATGGAAGAGCAAGTAAATATGCCAGCCATAGAAATCTAAATAACAAGACACTAGAAGTCGTAAGCGTGCGTGACCTTGTCGCCACTCAGGTGATTTGCACATCACCAGTGCATTCGTCACTGTTCAGTTGCTCTGGTGACGTATGAGTGTCAGCGTTCCCAACCGTACGATAATAATTATCGTACAAACACGATAATTTGGTGCCTACGTACGATGTACGATAGCATGTTACTATCGTACGCTGATTTTACGATAATTTCTATCAGGCAAAATTCGAGAATTTATATTATTTCACCCATACAAATATGAAATATTGACGTGTTTCATATCGAACTTTCATGGGAACAGTGAAATTTTGTCAGATTGAATTTTAAACTTGGCGCGTTTATTGAACATAAAGTGGAAATGGAATCGGTTCAGGTCTGTAGTCTGTACCACGCGTAAAACCAAAGAGTATAATGAATATTAAGGCACGTAAAACGTTTGGGTTTCAGTGTCCCGTTGATTTGACAGCGGTAGTTAAACAAAGATTAACTATAGAGAACTTGCATACTTATCAATATTACAATTTATATGATTTATTTATTTATAATTGACTTTATTCTAAAAAGTACGATAATTTCGAACCAAAAACGCCTAATGTACGATAATTTTACGCCCCTGGTACGATAATCAGCTCACTTCAGGTTGCTAACACTGATGAGTGTATACATGGTGTGTTTGATGTTTCAGCAATTCCCATTGCGGAAATTCTTCCACAAGTTGTAGTTATACTTATAAAGGAATAATATTTCATCGGAAAATATTTTTTTTTAGAAATAATGCCGTTTTTCCTTAAAATTATAGAATATTTACAAGTATTACGAGTGTCATCATAGTAATCGAAATAACAATGAATGACACAGTCGAGTGTCGACCATTCTTTTTATCACGTTTGTTCGTATTGGAGCAAAAAGTCTCATATAGTTAGGGATGTTATTCTAAAATAAACCGTAAATTCGTGCGTTAGGATACATATTCAAAAGCTTAATTTAATAGATAAGTTAGTTTTCACTAAAATCAAGCTGTCCAATAAAAGGCATAGTTTACTTGTGTGTACTGTTTAGCTTTCGGTTTGAATGTGTTGATTTTGGCGACAGCGGTTTTCATACGAATTATGACATTATAGCCCTTCTATGTGTCTTGTTATTTAGATTTCTATGATGCCAGCAAATGGTGGGCCACCTTATGTTAAATGGTCACCACTTACAATCGCCCTTAGGTGCCTAAGGGCGTATGCAGAAAAGAAAGCTGGAAACTTATGAGCGCTTACCGGCGCTTGTCAGCGCTGGTAACCCGCACAGGAAAATATATGAACACGCGCCGATAAGCGCTTATAAGTTTCAACACGCGCTGGTCAGTGCCATATAAAATTTGTCTTGGTCTGCTTCAACCTGCTTCAATTGAGTAGAACCACAGAGTAGAACGAACCAGCGCTGACAAGCGCCGGTAAGTGCTTATAAGTTTCCAGCTTTCTTTCTGAATACGGCTAAGGCACGGTCTAAGGACCGTGACAGACACTAGAGTTATATTCATATAGAAAAGAATATCTAGTTCATAAAATTATATTGTACAGTGCGACACAAAAGAGATGAAAATAAATGAGGGCGCCACCGTCGCTCATATAGCAACACTGATACTGCGACGCAAGCGATCTTGATACTATAGAATAAAAAACCAAAAATGTATATAATATAATCTAAAATAAATACCGCGATTTAAACCGTTATAATTGTTTCAGTGTAGCAATAGTGTAATTTAAGACAAAAATACATTAGTATTTTAATTGACCTACCTAGGTCAAATTTTACTTAAATGTATTTGGAATTAGTTATTTTATAAAAATCGGTCAAGTGTTTAGACTGCAGAGGCGCACATAGAATCAAACATACAAACAAACAAGCATACATGCAGCTCAAACACATTACCCTCTTTCTGGGTCCGTCGGGTAGAAAAAAACAAGGCGATTTGAAAACCACATATTTTTATTTTTTTTGTAGATAAATTTTGTACATTAATATAATTCATCAAAATCTAAATATTCTACTCCTTCAAAGGACTGATCATCACTCTGTTTCGAAGTACTGGCAAGAGGGTACGGGGCATCTTCAGTATCTGTAAATATGATACAGTAAATATGATTTTTTTTCTTATGGTTTGATTGATTAATAGCTTAATAGATAGATAGCTGTATGAAAACAGTTATCACTATACTATGTAGTAAAATCTAAACTAGGTACTTTATTTGAGGCTGGTTGGATTGGATATAACTTCTTGACTCAAATTGTGCTGGTCGCACTATAAAAACTAGTTTTTGTTTACATACAAATAACCTCAAATTAATTTGCGAAAACGTAATAATCGCCATACATACATACATTAAACACTCGTTACTAATGGTATATTCTATTTTACGTAGTACTGAGCAAAAATAAATGGAATCTCACCGGTATATTCTGCTGTACGTTTGTAAACGTTTTCCAAATCAGTCAATAAATTTCCAGCTTGAAATTCGGACAAACACCGAATAAAAACTTTATACACCACATCACGGACACCGCTACGTTTAACCTTTTTCATGATGTCTCCTTTTTTTTTTAAATTTCTTGTTCTAAATAACAATTTTATCTCAATAATTCTCCACTTCACGAAAAAAACAACAAATTTTTATTCAACTTGACAGCTACATTGCCAATTCAGGGTTGCCAGGTAATGAAAAACGAATTAGTTCCAAAATAATTAATTTCATCTCTTTTATGTCGTACTAAGTTGTAACAAATTTAAAAACCATTACATCGAAAAATCGCACAGTTAACGCGGGTGTCGCGACTCACGACACAAATTCTTTTGCAAAAGGTTCAAACCAAAACAACACAACTCACAAGAATAACTAGACAAAATTAAAATGAAATCAACTTCAAAAAGAAAATCATCAAAATCGGTTCAACTAGTCCAAAGTTCTACAGTAACAAACCCATAAAATACCTACAGTTGAATCAAGAATCTCCTTCTTTTTTGAAGTCGGTTGAAATTCAAAAGTACTCTGTGTTAAAAATTAATCTGTGGATACTATGACTAAAACTGACATTGAGTTGAGAACAGACATATTGACATTTAATTTGACAATTTATATTTTATGCCAATTTCAGATTTGTATAATGTATTGATTCGAGACATGCATTTTTTTGTTCATCGAACATAAATAAATAAATTATTTCAGTTCAAGATATTAGCTTTTATTTTCAGTATTTTTGTATGAGTGATATGAAAACCTGCTGCACCTTGTAACACTACATTTTACCTTCGATATTAATCATATCAGAATAAAAAGTATTTTATAAACACAATGTCTACACGTGAAATTCTTACCATTCAGTTAGGCCACTACTCCAATTATGTGGGTGCACATTTTTGGAATATACAGGAATTAAGTTTTGATTATACTGGAACAGTAAAAACCGAAGTCAACCATGATATTTTATATAGAGAGGGCCAAACATCCACCGGAGAGGTTACTTATACACCAAGATTACTATTGGCAGATTTAAAAGGTTCTCTTAAAACTTTGCCAGCAACCGGCGGTCTCGAAAGTGCAACCAATGATGAAGGCGATCTTCCTTGGTCGTATGTTGAAAAGATAGAAGATCCTCCAGCCGAGAAAAATGAATTTCTGTCTGATATTGAAGCTGAAAACCCTCCAGACACCCAAGACAAAAAATACATTTTAGAAGACACTATAAATACATGGACTGACTATCTATACCCCAGATTTCATTCACGGACAATAAATGTAATAAAAAGTTATCAACATGGAGATGAACATGTAAGTGTTAATTTTATGAACAATATTGTAAGTAGTTGTTTTATAAAATGTAAGAAAGTTCTAATAAGACTTTATTTATTTCCAGGAAGGTTTTGATATAGGAAGCACTGGCAGATCAATATGGAAATCAGATTATGGTGATACCTTTACAGACAATATACGGAAATATGTAGAAGAATGTGATAGCATGCAAGGATTTCAAGTGAATTTTGATTGTAACAATGGATTTTCTGGATTAGCTATTGGATGTATTGAGCATTTAGCAGATGAATATTCCAAAACTGTACTAGCTTACCCCATAATTCCTTCATATTTCAATGATAATAATCCTGCTAATCAAGAAGAAAGAGATACATCTAATTTGAAGGATTCAATGCGGCTGGTAAATATAGCACTTGCAATTGAAGAATTGTCACAGAATGCTAGTCTTTTTGTGCCTTTATGTACTAGTGATAAGGGTTGGAGAAAGCCTGGAAATCCCAGATCATTTGAACATGTTTCATATAACCCTGAATTGTATTATCATTCCTCTGCTTTGCTAGCATCTGCTTTAGATACCTTGAGCCAAAAGTATAGACATAAAACAAATATCTATACCTTGTCTGATATGTGTGCTGATCTGACAGGCTATGGGAGAAAAATGGCCGCTGCCTCTCTAAGACTACCATTTGCATTCCATGAGTCAGAATATCTTATTGACTACTTAAATACTACCACACAGCCTATATACACTCCAATAACACCAAGTTGTAAGATTGCAACTGACAAAATATTCCAGCTTATAACAGTGAGAGGTATTCCCGAAAACTATTTGAAAGCACCAATGAAAGAGGCTAAGGAACAAATGAACATTCCAGCCTACAGATGTAGAGACATTAAAGAAATGTTTGAACTCTATTTCCAAGCTAATAACTTCTTGTCCGCAACAAATGTTACAGTTTGTGACAAACCATTAGAAGTGAAGAATCCATATCCAAATATATTTTCTGATAAACTTAATAAGTATGGCTTTATTCAAGATGATGCAAGGACATCTAATATTCAGAGTTGTCCTGTCATAGCTGGATACCATAATGGAAACTTCATGGCAGATATGATAGAAAAACTGCACAGAGAAGTGAGCAGAATAAAATTTGCAAAATTGCATAAATTCAAAGAAGAAGGATTGGAAGCTGCTGATTACCAGGAATGCCTTGATAGACTTGCTGAGTTTAAGGATAATTACGAAGACGACTTCGAACTATAAGTTATTATTTAATTAACTGTCTCAAATAAGAAGCTTTAACACAAATAAAACAATATTTATGAAATTCATATAACTTTTATTCATGATGATTTAGATAAAATAAACCATATTCTGCAGACACTCATTCACAATAATTGTACACATTTACAGCCTTAAACTAAACGCCTCGTATCTGCAACAATCACGACGATCGCTCCAACGCTCTCTCTTTTATTCTCGTAATAAATGCCGCACCTTTGTTCTTTCTGAAGTTTTCATATGGATCATTTAAATTAACTCCTATACCTGTAATGAGAAATAATAATGTTTGAATAATCGTTAATTTAGAAATTGAATCTAGATAAGAAATGTGATTTATTTTAGAATATCATGAGGCTTATTAAATTCATAGCACAAATTATTAAGACAAAAATTATCACAAAAGTTAGAAATCTTCACATGATCAAAACTACATCCCCAGTGAGGCTGGGTGCGACATACCCTTATACTGATCCTGCCTATCGCGCACGGCCCCACCGCTGATCGGCTCGGCGATGCCCTGGCCGGCCGCGCCGAGCCCGCCCGCGCTCCAGCCCATCTTCTGCAGC
The DNA here is from genome assembly GCA_029959065.1 of Colias behrii. Taxonomy (NCBI): domain Eukaryota; kingdom Metazoa; phylum Arthropoda; class Insecta; order Lepidoptera; family Pieridae; genus Colias; species Colias behrii. Next base: position 4,201,985 of record JARWMC010000006.1, on the reverse strand, counting down.
AGCTGGTGGCCCTTGTTGCTCGAGTCGATGCCGCCCGACGTGCTCGGGTATGATGAACCCCTGGGCAAATTAGACAAGTAGCAATAAGTGGCATTGTTTTGAACTGAACTTTTTAATATGTTCACCTAAGATTATACAGCCTTTAGACTATGATAAAAATACATTTTTTACCATTGCATTTTTTTTTGTTATTTATAATACTTTATTGAAAAAACGATGTAATTATTTAACAATGTAAGTTATTAGGTACAAATATTTTGCACAAAAGGCGGCCTTATTGCTGCACAGCAATCTCAGCCAGGCAAGTTATGTGTTATGTCGAGTATTTACTTTTCTCAAACTTCAAAGCTATAAATCATACTTAATGGGATCACTATTTGTCGACAGATCTCGCTGGAATCTAGTCCGCAAGATTGTAATCTAATGGAGCTTACAATTTTACGGTGACATAATAAATAAAATTACAAATTCATTTAACACTGTACATACAAAATGAAATACACAAGTATACTCACATAAAACTAGGCGGTGTGGGTGACCGCGACTTCTCGACGCGTCGCATCTTGTCTCGCGGCGAGTCGCGGTGTCGCTCGCGATCACGTGATCGGCTGCGCGACCGTGAGCGTGACCGTGACCGTGATTTGCGACGACCTGGGGGAAATACAGATGTATTGGAATATGGTGTTCAATAATATTTAGCTGAAAAAAATATCATATCAAATATGTATTGGACTAGGACCAGGATATAAGATAAAGATTTAAAATAATTGTATTGGTATTGGTTTCAAATTAGAATATAGCAAACATATAATATTATGTTGAACATAGTAATAAAACAAGTATATTCTAGCAATAATCTTTACAGTTATACAAACATGAGAATTTACTTTAAAAATTTATCCTGTTATAAAATATATCGGAAATATACCTGCAAAATATGTTTTTCATTATCTTAGAAGATAATAATTAATAATTGGACAGCCTCTAAGTTATTGGAAGTTTCTATTAACGCTATTCACATTTAAGGCTATTACATCTTGATATTTTATAAAATTGAAGTTGCAATATTCATAAAACAATATTGAATAAAGAAGATGAATATAAATTCTCACTATCTCTATCCCTCCTCCACGTCGTGGGTCTCCGTCTGGGCGACGGCGACCGTGACTTTGACTTCCGCGGTGATAATGGAATTACTGGCTTCGGCTCTGGTGATTTACTTAATGACCTGGCAAATAAAGATTATAATCATTTTAAATGAGTCTGTTTAAACTATCTCGACCTTTTCGAATAATAAGAACATGATTTATAACTTGTTTGTGTAATAATTATTAACTGTTAAGTGTATTTATATTAGTGTAATTATATTGTAAATTATAACACCTTAATATACCATGGTTAAATGCAAATAAAGTATTTATTTATTTATAGTGTTAAATGATAATATAATTTATTTCAACCCCAAAACTAATACAATACCTACAAGAAATATTAAAATTTTATGTGGCAGTTACATTCTTAATAACTCAGGCCCCGGAACCACAGACACAATAGAAAATATATTGTGTCTGGGACCGATCGGGCCGCTTGGGGCTCAATGGGCTAAGAATTGTATTCATATAATGTTATTATAATTTATGACAGTTAGAAATTGTTTTATCTTTGGAATTATCTTATTGGAATGTTTTGATAAATTAAAAAAAAACATACCTATATCTTCTTCCCGGTGGTGTTGGTTGTTTCTGTAAGTCTTTTGGTATGGGGCTGGGCGACTTGGACTTCATCCTTCGCCCTTGCGCAATCGCTTCCTCTTTATTCTTTCTAGCTGCATTCTTTGCTTTGTAATATTCATATAATCCTAATTTCTCCCATCCTTCACTGTAAGAGTATTATCAATTTTAGCAATTTTTTTTTAAGGTAAATAAGTTATATGTTACAACACATGTATATGAAATGAATTTATATATTTATAGAATTGTTAATTATTTTATTATTAATTTATATATTTATATAAAAACAGTTCATTATGTGATTTACATTTTTATAAGCAAATAGTAGAAAAATCTAACAAATATTAAATACTTCATATTATATATTGCACATAATATGTAAATTATTGTTAAAACAACTGTTTTAATATTTTCATATTATAGATATAAATTGAATAGTAACATTTATTAAATTTATTTATTTTAATTGATAACAATCTCGTAAAACAAATAAATAAAAAGAGAACTAACTTATCCCTCGGCCGTTCATGGTTAGGTGATGCATAGAACGCGTCAACAGCTTGTAAGAGCCTCTCATTTGGCGGAGCGGGTGGGGGCAGTCTTATACGAGCTGGGTCTAACGGCTTGTATTTGTCGTCTTCCAACTAAAAATTAAGTTTTATTAATATAAGTGAATTTTCTTTTATACAGAAAAAATACAGTTGCTGTGCGTTATTTCTAGGAGTAAATGCTACAGTGCGTTAAGAAAAATCTTAAGTCATTCATATTGCAATGAGAACTGTTGAAACTGACAAATGATTTGATACAGTATGAACTATAATATGCATATTGTGTTTTCTATTAACTAAATATTTCAGTAAAAAAATGCCTTATATAAGTGCCTTTTTAGTTCTATCTGACATTAAGAGATTCCCAATAGGTACAAGTATAGGGAGTGCAGGTCTACAAATCGATAAAAAAGATAATGTGCTTAATTCATAGAATGACTGAGTGCATTGTGATTTCATAAGTACATTGTTAGTCATGCACAGAGTAAGAATGTTTATAAATTCTGTTACTTTTGAAACCAGGTTAAGATCAAGAGACTTATTTAAATCACTCAAACATTTATTTTATAATATATTTTTTTGTTTCAATGAAAACTAACTTACCATTATAAGAGGTACCATCAAACCAGCAGGTAATTCAAAGTATGGGACTGAGGGCATCAGCTCTTCGTTGTTAATTTCTGGGAAGGGGGGGAATCCTGGTGGGGGCTTACTGAGATCTGGAAGACCATTTTGGAAAGCCAATGGCAGTGGCTTAGGTTCAAAACCGGGTGGCGGTTGCGAGAAATTTATGTTTGGTAAAATGGACAAGTCAGGTTCATCAGCTTGTTCCGTTTTTTGTTGTTTCATTTGATCAAACATTTGACTATCAAAACTGTTTTCATTTCCGCTCAAACTATTGTTTGACGCATAATTGTCCCCACTCTCGCTTCCAAACTGCTGGTGGTTTGGTCCGAAATTCTGATCAAATCCGCCCATCGGAGGATACCCTTGGTCATTGAAATTGTTTTGGAAGGGATTTGGCATATTTTGCTGATTATCTTTGTTTGATTCCTGGCTGTTTAGTTCTAGCGCATGCTTTTGCATCTCCATTTGTTGTATTTGTTGCAATGTGTGAGCGACAAAAGCTTGATGCTGTGTTTGATAGCTGCAATGAAGAGTTTATTAGAATTTTCTCTTTTAACTGTTAATTTTACGAAAGACGGATATAACATACTTTTCAAAGGTAGATTTTGTTTGTTGTGTTAAATGAGCGATAGCATTCGAGTGCTGCGCAATCAGGTTATTCTGGTACTCTTGATATGAACTGGTAGGGCTCTTCATCTTTTCAATGACCCCCGAGTCGAAGTAGTTGGACTTGGATTCCCAGAGACGAAGCAGTTTGTTAAGCTTAGCCTCCTGCTCTTCGGTAACGGCTGAAATGTAAAAAGGATTACATGGTTGTCGCAAGAGCCAAGCTGACTCAAGCAAGTTTTACCTGACTGACAAACCACAGGATGATGCTCTAGATGTTAAGTAGATGAGAATGCACAAAAAGACAAGAGACCTAAATTTTGAGGACATTATTGTAAATATGTTACCTATACTGGCATTGCAAAACATTGGAACCACCACATTTTCCAAATTTTTCTTGAGATCTTCGGCGTTTTTGCGTGCACTGTAATTAGGAATAATAGTATCATAGACACCGAATTGACATCGATCGCAAGGGACACGATATATTTAACAACTTGGCAACTCAAAATTTTATAGAAAAACAAGTTCATAGATAGAAAATTACAAAAACAATACTATTAAAGTACATATATTCTTTTAAAGGAAAAAGAAAATAGAAATATATGTAGTATATTATATTATGAAGATAAGATCAAGACATATTATATTTGAAACAAAAAAATTTTGGCCTCCCTTTGTGCAAAGGAATACAATACCGTTACGTAATGTTAAAACAAAAAAATAAAAACATGTTAGAAAGCAAAATGACCTAAAGAAAACACCTCACTAATTCCCAAAAACCCAAATTTTGATGACACAATAAGTACCATAAGTTGTGATTTTAATTCTTGTTTTTATATACTAACCAGTGATGTAAGACGTCGTTGACTAGATATATGATGTGCAGTTTTTGTGTGAAAGCCGCTCCAGGCTGGGTAACCTTCCGCAGCAGATGTTGAGAAATCACTTTGCCTGCATCTGCCGACGAAGCATGCTGCAGTATCCATCCTTTTCCTAAAATTAAAGCCTTATTTATTCCCTATCCATGAATCTAAGAAATGAAATTGTAAACAATAATGAATAACAGATAATATGCACTTGGAATTGCACAAATTTCTAATATACCTGCTGATATGCTATCTTTAGTGCAAGATTCAATAATGGGCTGTAAGATGTTGTCTAACTCCGATAAGCTGATGTTGTTATCTTCTGCCATGATCTGTATAGTCTCTACCTGAGCTTTGCTCACCAATTCATTGATTTTAGCTTGTTGCTGTTGGATGAGTACCTAAAATGGTTTAGTAATACATAGAACATTACACAGATAAAAAAATGTACAGAGATAGTATTCTTTAAACAGAGCGACTATATATTATGTATTATAAGATAGAGATAGAAGGCTCTAATGTTTATTGCTCTATTTAAAAAATGTTTGAAGCTATTAAGGATGTGTGTGAATATAAATCCTACATAAAATAAATCTGTCTTATGTATAATTACAGACATGCATTTAAAACAAACTACAGTAGCACCTCGTTAAGTCGAACCTCGATAAGTCGAAAACCTCCAAATCTCGAAAAAATGTTTTGTTCCCTTCCCTTCAAACCCGAAAACCTCCGTTACTTGAAATCTTGACCCTCTGTTAGTCGAAATTATCACCGAGTCCCTTCAAGCCATTTTGGTACATATTTTCACTCTATAACTCGAAAAATTAAATTTGACCTCTGTATCTCAAACATAGCAACGTTTTATTTTACAACCTTTATAACATGATCATTTGGAATTTATTACCTCTATTGTTCGAACAAAAATAAGTTACCCACTTTAACAACTTGCCGACAGTGCAAGTACACTATTGTTTCTTAGAAAAATTTTTAGGAGTATACGATAATAAATTTATCCATCAAAAGAAGAAGAATTTTCTGCTTTTTAAAGATTAGACAATGCTAGAGAACAACCAAATTAGGTATCTAAAGCAAAAAAAAATACTGACTTTTTTTAATGCCATATTTTTTATTTTAAACTGATTTGAAATAATGTTGATTTGTAATAAATAAAAACATGTCTGTCACCTCTGCAAGTTGAATTTTAATGTACTTTACCTCTCTAACTCAAAATTTATAAGAATAAACCTCAAACTCTTTATGTCGAATCAAAATCCGCCTAAGTTGAAATTCTCCATAAGTTGAAAACTCTATAACTCGAATTTTTTGGCGTCTCCCTTGATGTTCGACTTATAGAGGTGCTACTGTATTTTATCTTATACAGATATAACTCATGCCTGAAATCTGACCTGCCATCCAAATACCTATTACTGGAACATTTATCTTTATATACAAAATAAAAATAATGAAGCACATTAAAAACATTATAAAAATTATTTGTATTTAAAAGTTGCATTCAATATTTACAACAAAAGCAGACTAGCCCACTTTTTCGTTCCAATTAGATACAAATATTGTTATGCATCTAGACTTTGTACATAATGGCATTTTTTAAACATAATATAAACAAAAATATGACAGTCTGCAAGAAAACTGTGAAAAAAAAAGCAAATAATTTACAAGTGAAATGATACAATAATATTATATTAAACTCACATTATGTTGAGCATTAAGATTATTCTCTGATTGAGTGATTTGGTCTTTTAACATGTTGATCTGAGCATTCACATTGTCAATCTCAAGGGAGTGCTGCGGAGCGGGCGGGGCCGAATTCGCCGCGAGCCATTGCTGGAGCGCCGGAGCCGCCGCCATCGTCGCAGCCAGCCCGAGCTGGGCAGGCGTCGCGCCAGCCTGTTGGGGCATTACATATTGCCTTGTCTGTGCCATATAAGCCCCGGACGGAGGAGGGGCCGCCTGGCCACCGGCCGATTGCTTTAGAACTATAAACAGCGGAGGGTCACTTGAAACGGTTATAACACATCAGCGATCGGGCGCGACCGCGACTATCTCTTAATCTTTTAACCACCATCGTCAATATGCTTACTTGCTTGCTCTGTCGTCACTTTGTACTGGTAGTAGTTGAAGTACTCGCCTCCGTACAGGAAACTGAATTTGGGATTGTTCTTTTGTTTCGTCTTGGTCATCTTCTCGAACTCGGGCCCATTTCGTGCGACAAATTGGGCGAGTTTGTCGATTATATTGCGAAGATCTTGATCTGCAAGTTGCAGAACGGTTTGATAATTATTGAACTATATGAATAAACTACATAGTGAATAAGAAATTCTAAATTTACCTTGTGGCGGCTGTGGAAGCTCCATTTTATCTTGATTTATAGTTATTTTTAGGTTAACACTAACTAACAATTGTCCATCATTAGTCACTTTTTAAAATGTTCTGTAAAATTATACACTGGAAAACATAATACACCTTAAATACACCGATTAGCACACACAATATAAAACATAATCATTTAATACGAAGGTGCACGATACAGTTAAACATCGGCAGCCATTAATAATTGTTTCATGTTTGCTTTTTTTATTTTTTGGCATAGGCAATACCATGCCAAATTGGTACGTATAATCCCTGGGTGTATCATCCCAAATCTTGGATCAGCATATTTTAGTATATTCACTAATAATTAGAGTATAATATTAAATTGGAGATCAATCTATCTATACATAAATTATTAGAAATGAAATTTGCCTTAGATATAATATACTAGCGGTCCGCCCCGGCTTCGCCCGTGGTACCTATATGTTTACGTTTTTTTTTCATAAGAACCATCCTCGTACTGCAACACTGTACTTCAAGGAATAGATTCCGCAGCGCACGCGATGACAGAATTTTTATTAAGGAATTTTTTACACCTTGGGTTACATAATTGCATTTTGGTAAGGATCTCTAATTTTTTTGAAAATGCAATATAGCCTATGTTGCTCAGTGAAGATGCAGCTTTCTATTGGTGAAAGAATTTTTGAAATCGGTCCAGTAGTTTATGCGTGAAAAACACGTGAAAACCATACATCTTAATATACTATTATAAAGGCGAAAGTTTGTAAGTATGGATGTATGGATGTATGGATGTATGGATGTATGGATGTTTGTTACTCTTTCACGTAAAAACTACTGAACCGATTACAATGAAATTTAGCACATATATAGAGGGTAACTTGGATTAACACATAGGATAGGTTTTATCCCGGAAATCCCACGGGAACGGGAACTATGCGGGTTTTCCTTTGAAAACGCGGGAGAAGCCGCGGGCGGAAATCTAGTACATACATAATTACAAACCTTTCCTCTATAAAATAGTATAGATATCTGACTGAACTGAGAGCTTTTGTGCTATTAAACTTAATATATATAAAAAATACTGTTTTGTACTGTTATTCAAATATTCAATTAATGAAGCGTCGCACCCACAGGTTCCCTCGTACCGATGCCGAGCCCTTGTCACCAACGACGGCCACCGAAGTAAAATCACTTATCAAGTCACTTGCCAGTAGGAAGTCCCCAGGCGGAGACTCTATTCCCAATAGAGCTCTGAAAAGCCTGCCGCCCGCCCTTATCGCTCTCCTAGTAGCCACCTTTAATTGTCTCCTGGCCAATTGTACCTTCCCCGCTAAGTGGAAGGAAGCAATTGTGATCGGGATCCACAAACCGGGCAAACCCCGGAACGTGGCATCTAGTTACCGTCCCATCAGTCTCCTCAGCTCTCTGGGGAAAATCTATGAGAGAATCATCTCAAAACGCCTCTGGGACGCAGTCATTGCCAAAAAGCTGCTTCCAGATGAACAATTCGGGTTTAGACGAGCTCACTCCTGTCCTCACCAGGTACACCGCATCACGGAGTACATACTCGCGGGCCTCACCCGCCTCAGACCCCACAGAACGGGAGCGGTCTTCTTTGACGTAGCGAAGGCGTTCGACAAGGTCTGGCACAACGGTTTGATTTACAAACTGTACACTCTCGGCGTGCCAGACTGTCTCGTGTTCATCATACGAGACTTCTTGTCTAACCGGTCCTTCCGCTACAGATTAGACGGCACGCTCTCGTCGTCACGTCCCATCCAGGCCGGAGTCCCTCAGGGCTCCGTCTTGTCGCCCCTTCTATTCGCGCTATACACTAGCGACATTCCAAAGCACGATAAAGTGCAACTATCCCTCTTCGCGGACGACACGGCACTCTACGTGTCGAGTCCAAACCGCAAAAGAATAGCTCCACTCTTACAATCCGCGACCGATGCATTAGGCAAATGGTTTCGCAAATGGGGTATCACTGTGAACCCCGACAAGAGCGCCGCCGTGCTCTTCAGGCGCGGCGGCCCCGAGGCCATAGATAGTGTCAAACTCTATGGCCAAGTCATTCCGTGGCAAAAGCATACTAAATTCTTAGGCGTCACTCTAGATGCACACATGTCATTTAACGCCCACATTAAGGCAGTCCGTAAGAAAGCCAGCTATGTTCTTAGCCGGCTCTATTACCTTATTAACAGACGCAGTAAAATGTCCCTTAGAAATAAGGTGACACTTTACAAAACGGTGGTCCGTCCAATCCTCACTTATAGTAGTGTAGTTTTCGCGCATTGCGCTCCCAGCTCCATACACAAGCTCCAGACGATTCAGTCGCGGTTCATGAGAACAGCGACTGGAGCGCCCTGGTTCGTGCGTAACGTGGACCTACATAGGGACCTAGAACTCCCCACCATAGCCCAATGGATGAAGCAAGCGTCTAAGCGCTACTTCGACAAGGCTAAAAACCACCCCAACCCATTGGTGACAAAGGCCATCGCATACGTCGCGAAACCCGATCCCACTCATCGTCGCAGGCGGCCGAGACACGTCCTGGACGACTCCGACGATGATATTACCAAAGCTAACGCACGGCTAGACTCGGCGATTGAAGCCCAACGTCGAACCAACCGCGACACCGCACACACCACAGCAGAAAGCGTACACCGTCTTCGCCGGCGAAGGCGAGGTCCCTTGTTCCGCGTTCCCGCGCCCACCCGGGTGAGCGCCCGTCCGATTAGGGCCCTTCTGGCCTCCTCCACTCAAGCGACAGCCCAAGCCGAGGTTCGTGGTCCCCGTCAAGGGGGGACGCCCTTGTGCATGTCGCTACCAGGGTGAACCTTCAGTTCACCCCCGCGTCCGCGTTAAAATGTAGAAGCCCTTCTGGCTAACATTGAGAGACACCACAAAAAAAAAAAAAAAAAAAACCCACAGGTTGCACCGAATAATACTTTACAATAATATACCTGCCATATTTATTTCAAACACTCACGTAATTAATTAATATTTTTCAAGCATCCGTCGAATCTGGTCGAATCTGTTTAAAAAAAATAATGACACAACATTCAACAATTTGTGGGAGTCTTGGCGGGAATTTGAAAAAGCGCGGTTCATAGTTTTGAAATTTAAATTAAATTAAATACAGTTTCTTCATAAATAAGTGTAAATAAGTTAAAAATTAGAAAATTAATATAGCGTATTCATAAAAAATGGATGGAAATGAGGAGGGCGGCGATAACCCGCCCAAATCTAAGAAGAGACCACGACATCCAGAAGATCGAGATGTTTCGGGTACTGGCGGCGGTGGTGAGAGTGACTCCTCTTTTCTACCTTTCCGTAAACCAAATTATAAAAGACTCTATCCGGACAGTAACATAAACATGCAATTCAAAGTATTTGTGGAAAGTAAAAACAAAGAAGAAAGAATAGGAAATAAAAGTCCAGTCTATTTAAATCATATATTTAGTAATATTAAAGGTGTGATGGCACTGAGGCGTATTAGCGCGAATAAAATAGTTGTGATCTTCAACCAGCACAATACAGCTAATAATTTTCTCAACCACGGCAACTTCCTGGAAAAATACAACATAAAAGCATACATTCCAGCAGCACAAATAGAAAAGACTGGTATAATCAGATTCGTACCAACTAATCTATCAAATAAAGAATTGTTTACAAAGTTAACCTCAGTATATGAAATAATTGCAGTTAGGCGATTTATGAAAAAAGTAGGACATGAGTTAGTAGGAACACAAACTGTCAGTATCACATTTCTGACAAATTCCTTACCGGAGAACGTACAATATGATTTATTCTCATATAGAGTTTTTGATTATATTCCTCCTCTTCAACAATGTTACAAATGTTTTAAATTTAATCATTCTGCTAATATATGTAATGGCAAACAGCGGTGTTCAATCTGTTCAGGTGATCACTCATATAAAGAATGCAATAGACCAGATGAGATTTGCTGTGTGAATTGCAGTGGACCTCATTTAGCTATTTCTAAAGTATGTCCCATTAAAATGAATAAAATATTAGAGAAGAAAAATAAAATTACCTATGCTAGTGTTGCTAAGACAAAAGAAAGTACTGACTTCCCTTCTCTGCCATCACGTGGCATCCCTGTAAATAAAAATGTAAATATTGTACAAAAACCTGTAAATAAGTCTGTAAATATTAAACCTGTATTAAAGAATGTAAATATTCACGATATAAAATCACAAATCATTGGAAACAGTGATGTACTTATGGCCCTAGTACACACACTGGTCCAAATAGGCAATAAAAGTGATAACGAACCAATTACTTCTTCATTAATTAAAGATGTCCTCATTAAAAATTTGTCAACATAATGGATACACAAACTCATAGAACTCCTTCTTTACGTATTGCGCAATTCAATGTCCAAGGTGCAAATCACAAAAAACCTCTTCTTACAAAATTTTTAAAGGAAAAAGATATTGATATATGTTTATTAAATGAGACATGGTTGAAAGATCATCAATCATTTCATATTCCTAATTACAATTTTTACAACAGAAATTCTAAAAATGCTCGTAATGGTGTGGGAATATTAGTTAAGGAACATGTGAAATACAACGTTTTAAATACCTCTTTTTATGAAGATATACAAAATATAGCAATAAGTTTATATACAGAAAATACTACACTATCTATTCTTTGTGTGTATTGCCCTCCCTCAAGCGGACATATAAGAATGAATAGATTGCGCAATATTATAAGAGATTTACCAAAACCTCTTTTTGTGAGTGGTGATTTCAATGCACATCATATTGCTTTTGGATGTCTATCTACTAAAGCTCGTGGTCAAAACTTGTATGATATAATTGATGAATATGATTTATGTATTTTGAATAATGGTAGCTTCACTACTGTAAATTATCCTACACGCAATCCTTCAGCAATAGATGTCAGTTTTATTAGCCCCGAATTGACCCCACTTTGTGAGTGGTCTGTGTATGATGATCCTATGGGTAGTTATCATTACCCAACCATCACAGACATTACTATGTGCATTGAAAGATACACAATCAATAAACATGTTGACAAATTTTTATATAACAAAACTGATTGGACTCATTATGCAGAAACCTCATATTCAGTCTTCCAAGACATGATAGTCAGTGCAGAGAACCCGATGAAATCTTATGAGGAGTTCTGTAATCGGCTTGATAAACTCAAAGAAATTGTGATTCCTAGATTCACCAGGACCAACTTCAGGAGTAGACCACCAGCTCCCTGGTGGAACAGCATCTGTGAACAATCTGTTATTAAATCTTATGAAGCATTGAAATTGTACAGAAATGATCCAACCATTAATAATTACATTAACTATAAAAAATTAGATGCTTTAAAAAAAAGGACTATCAAGGAGCAAAAAAGAATTAGCTGGAATAGTTTCTGTAACAGTTTCAATAGAACTACTCCCATCAGTCAAATCTGGAATCTGATTAAAAGATTTAAGAATATCAGAATTAGTAATAAGTCATATAAAGATGAATTTGTGCAACCACTACTGGATAGACTATCAGATAGCACCAATTTGACTGACCGGGTTCAATTAGACAATTATTTTAATATTAATAATGAAAATCCGCAATCACGGTTTTTATTGGATCCTTTTTCATGGTCTGAATTCCTAATGAGTTTACAATCTAGGAGAAATACTAGTCCTGGTTTAGACGGTTTTCCATATTTATTGATTAAACATCTTCCTGAATCAATACAAAATTTATTTTTGAATGTTCTTAATAATCTTTGGCATAAAAAGTTAATACCAAGTTCATGGAAAACTCAATGTGTTCTACCTATACTTAAAAAAGATAAACCACCTGAACAGGCTAGTTCCTATCGTCCAATTTCACTGTCTTCATGTCTTGGAAAGATATTTGAAAACATGGTGAAAACTCGCCTTGATTGGTATGCAGAATCGAACAGTGTTATCCCTTATGTTCAATATGGATTCCGCAGAGGACGAAGTTGTGCTGACAGTTTCGTTTCTCTTATAAGTGATCTGAAAAGTGCAAAAGACAAGAGATTACACACAGTTTGTGTATTTCTAGATGTGCAAGGTGCATTTGATAATGTAGATCCTGGCATACTGGTGAAGGTTTTAAGCAATGCAGGTGTACCTGGACAATTGTGTAAATGGATTTATGATTTTCTTAATAATAGAATATTATATGTTAAGCATAACAATATCTTACATGGACCCAAAACTGTCTCAAAGGGTACTATGCAGGGTGCAACTTTATCACCCTTATTATATAATTTATATACTTGTGAGATATGTAAATATGTAAATACTAAAAATGTAAATATACTTCAGTTTGCAGATGATTTAGCATTGTACAGTTCAGATGTGAATTTAACCGTAGCCATTAGTAATGTTAACATTGCTCTAAGGCAGTTGAGTAACTACTATCACCACAAATTAAATTTAAAAATAAATGTTGCTAAAAGTAGTGTAATGATATTTGGTAAGGATTCACCACTAATCAATGTTGTTTTTAATGGTGAAATTATTCCAAGAGTAATGTCCCACAAATTCTTAGGTATCGTAATTGATCACAAGCTTTCATTTGAAGAACATATTAAACATATATCTAGAAATGCATTAAATGGTGTTAACATTTTGAGATGTCTAGCAGGTGTAGCATGGGGTGCTGATCCCAAAATACTTTCAATTTTATATAAATCCATAGTCAGAAGTCATTTTGATTATAGTTCCTTGGCATATTTAAATAGCACTCATACTCATAAACTGGATATAATACAGAACAAAGCTTTGAGGATCATATCAGGGGCAATGTGTTCGACTCCCATAAGGGCCATGGAAGTTGAAACAAATATTATGCCTCTGTTATTGAGACGAATCAAACTTGCAAAAAGATATTGTTTAAAACTACTATCATCAAATAATCTCCTTATTATAAATAAAATCACCTCACCTCATTTAATAAGCACAGATGATCCACTGACTTCACCTAATGATCTGCTAAAAGGTATATGTCCAACTTTGTGCCATATTTTCCTGGAAATAAAATCTCAATGTTCAAATATTAAAAAACAATCTCACTGGTCATGTTACACTCATTCATTCAATAGTATTATACATCCAATGTCAATTTTATCTAGGACAATTGATAACAATTCTGATTTTCTAGCATTCTTAGAAGAGAACCAAAACTATTATACAGTCTACACTGATGGTAGTAAAGGTACAGATTATGTGAGAAGTGCAGTGTATGATCCCCAAAGGGGTACTGCTCAAAGCTTTGTTCTACATCAACAGTGCTCTATTTATACAGCAGAGGCATATGCAGTTTTTGAAGCTTTAAGATTGATTAGTTGTGTAAATAATTGTAAATATTTTCTAATCTTAACAGATTCTTTAAGTCTTATAAATAGTCTGAAACTTGTAAATCTTAATTTTAAAACTAATTATATTATCTATTTTATTAAGGATTTTGTATGGCGGTTACATAGTAAAGGAACTACAGTTGCCTTTATGTGGGTTCCCTCACATAAAGGTATTTTGGGCAACGAAATAGCGGACAAAACTGCTTATGTAGGGGTCAATGCTATTGACGTCAGAAATGTGGTACACGTTCCTATGACTGATTATTATTATGATGTAAATGTTTTGTTAAATAATATGTGGTTAGAATTCTGGAAGGAGGATCAGAAATTTAAAGGAAAATGGTATGGAAATATTCAAGAGGATTTACAGAGAAGACCTTGGTATGATGAGCTGGATATAGCTAGTCGTGAGTTTATCACCACAATCAATAGATTAAGATTTGGCCACAATAAAACACCCGCACACCTTGCAAGACTGAACATAATTAATAGCAATATATGCACTTTTTGTAATGAGAGGATCGCCGATATGAACCATATTTTTTTCAACTGTCAAAACCATATGTTCATATTTCATAGACTAATATTGGCAAGTGAAATAGTAGAGTACGTAAGTGATTCCTCCCGCCGCCAGTTGAGTGATTTATTGAAAAACAAGAAGTGTTATTGGGCGTTGTACAGATACATTAAAGGCACTGTCGGAGCGATCTGATTACGAACAAGGGAATGAAAAACATCTCGAACATTATTGATAAAAAAATAAGAATTGGCTTAAAGGTCTAGTAACCAGGCCATTAAATATTAAAAAAAAAAAAAAAAAAACAATTTGTGACATGTCAATTTGAAAATGACAGTGACAAGTTTTTTCAATGGATTAAACTAGAAAACGTGTTTTTAATTTTTATTTTTCTGATTTTCGCAAACTGTGATAACATAAAGTTAGCGATAATTTAAAAGATCATCCAGTAAGTTAAAAGGCGTTAGATTTTCATGTAGTATTCTAACATCCACTTTACATTTAAGCTATGGGTCGTCGAAAGTCGAAAAGAAAGCCACCACCAAAACGCAAAGCTATTGAGCCTCTTGATCAACAATTTAACTGTCCGTTTTGCAACCACGAAAAATCTTGTGAAGTAAAAATGTAAGTATATTTGAATTAAGATGCAAATGAACGATGTATATTAAGCAGTATTACTTATGTGTCCTTTATATTTCCAGGGATCGCGCAAGAAATACGGCGCGCATCCAATGCCGGGTCTGTTTAGAAGATTTTCAAACCACAACAAATGTTTTATCTGAACCTATAGATGTTTACAATGATTGGGTTGATGCCTGTGAAAGCGCTAATTAGGTCTAAGGCCATATGTATAATTATGTATTTTAAGGATTGCATTGAATATATCGTGTGAGAATGATTGCAACATCATTGATATTATTTTTTTGTTATTAATGGATATTTCCTAGAGTTATTAAGTACTTGACTTAAATAAATCTTAAGTTTCCTGAAGTAATTTTTATTTTTTAACTAGCTTTCCGCCCACGGCTTCGCCCGCTTTGTCTAAAACCTAATAAATAATATACTAAAACCTTCCTATTGAATCACTCTATCTATTAAAAAAAAAAACGCATAAAAATCCATTGCGTAGTTTTAAAGATTTAAGCATACATAGGGACATAGGGACAGAGAAAGCGACTTTGTTTTATACTATGTAGTGATATGTACCTAATAGTAATTTACTCACACCTACAACAATACAGTCTGCATTATGAAACTCTGTTTTATTTATATACCAGTACCTAGTGGTATATAAATAAAACAGAGAGCAAATATAGACAAATGTGTATATTTGCTTAAAGATAATAAAGTTCATCTAAAGACACTTACATAGGTATTAAATAGTTTTATATATGTTAGATCTTCATTGCCACTAATTTATCCCTTTATAACAAGAAATATGGACAAACTAATAATAGAGAAAAAATATGGCAGAATTACCAAATTAGAGTTTTTAGCCACAAAGGATTGCATGGAGATATCAGAAGTTATGATTTGCATATTTTTTTGTTCATATAGATTTGGCTCTGAAACTGAGTGACATATTGGCATTCATTTTTCGAGTTTCTTGCTTGAATGGAATATGATGTGCATAACTCAAGAAGCTTATATGTAATACACTGGAGATTGCACTATGAACGTTTACTTGTCACGGGAAGGTATGACCTTGAATGACGCCTGGTTGTTCCACAAAAAACAACCAGGCGTCATTCAAGGTCATACCTTCCCGTGACAAGTAAACGTTCATAGTGCAATCTCCAGTGTATTAGATATAAGCTTCTTGGCATAACTATATACAGGTAAATTAGCTTGGAGAAATTTTTGCGTTTGTAGTAGTGTATGGTCAGCAAATAAAATAAAACAACATTTTATTTTTAGTTTTTATTTTATATATATAAGGGATTTTAAATTAAACTATATGTGTTTCTCCTCTGAAAAAGATGAGACTTTATTTTAATATTTGCACATTTAACATACGTATAACTTTTACATTAACAATGTTACTAAAATGAAAAATTTACTAACCTGAAAAAGAAACGACATTTAAAGTTTAATTCTTTAGTTTGAGAAGTCAAAGGCTTGCCTCGACCATGTTTTAACACTGGAGCCATTTTGAATTAACAATATAAAGTTATAATCCCCGCAAATTGCTAATGCGCCTGGCCGCCATTTTGATGACGTAATGATGACGTAATCTCGTGACATTGTTAACTCAGTACCGTAACACCACCGGCCGGCTGACGTGCGGGTGACGTCACGTGGGTGTTAATTAGACAAGGTTCCAGCGCATTAGCAATTTGCGGGGATTATACAACACTTACACACAAATTAAACACTTCAACAAATATTATAACAATACAAATAATAACAACAATCAACAAATACAAAATTTAACAATTAAACTACTAGACCGGGAGATATTGACACAAAATTTCGAGTCATTTGTAGTTAACAGGATGGCGGTTCTACAGGGGTCTTAGTACGCAATGACAAAAAGAAAAACGATGGTGTGAACGCTGGTACCGGTGGCTTAGTCGCGTGGGCGTTAGTCGAACTCGTCGGAAAAATAGCGAAGTCAAACAATTTGTAACACAAAAATTTTAGAATTTACCGATAGCCCATAAAAAAGAAGTAGGCGGTAGTGTCATGCCATACTTTTCCGGTGTGACTTACAGCCTGCCATACCGACGCGAATGTGTTGATTTAAAAAAAAACAATTCAACCATTTGTACCAGGCTAACTTTTGCACAGGTAACCATCGTCGTGCAGCCATTTACGAAAATCGCCATGCCATACTTTTCGGACGATTCCAAATGGTCGCCATACCGCCGAAAATCTGCAAATTTTTTTTTTTTCGCCGAACCATTTACCACTCTAAATTTTTTTTTTCAACAACTCCTGAATGATTATAAATAGAAGTGTGAGAATGTCATACCTGTGGGAGGTGGCGAATGTGTATAAGATTTTTTTTTATTGTAAGATTTTATTCGTATTTTGAACGATTAGTAACAGTATGGCACTAATTTTTCCTGTAAGTTTGAGGTTCAACGAATATAAATACAAAATTTCAAAGATCTAGGTGGTGGAAATCTTCACTTATATAAATTAATACTAAATTAATTTTTCAAGTATGGCAGCACTTTTTCCCCCTACTAGAAGTATGGTAAATATAATAATGGTCACATTTTATCAAATACTCTCCAAAAATCCAAATGCAATACTGGTACAAAAAGTTTGGCGAAAAAAAAAATTTTTGCAGTTTTTCGGCGGTATGGCGACCATTTGGAATCGTCCGAAAAGTATGGCATGGCGATTTTCGTAAATGGCTGCACGACGATGGTTACCTGTGCAAAAGTTAGCCTGGTACAAATGGTTGAATTGTTTTTTTTAAATCAACACATTCGCGTCGGTATGGCGGGCTGTAAGTCACACCGGAAAAGTATGGCATGACACTACCGCCTACTTCTTTTTTATGGGCTATCGGTAAATTCTAAAATTTTTGTGTTACAAATTGTTTGACTTCGCTATTTTTCCGACGAGTTCGACTAACGCCCACGCGACTAAGCCGCCGGTACCAGTGTTCACACCATCGTTTTTCTTTTTGTCATTGCGTACTAAGACCCCTGTAGAACCGCCATCCTGTTACAAATGACTCGAAATTTTGTGTCAATATCTCCCGGTCTATACGTAATAATTATAATTTTTGAATGAAATGTGTGCTTTATGTTCTAACGGTACCAAACGACTGCACGTGGCACCTGCGGACAGCGTAAACTGGTTTATTCTGGTTTTGTGCGTGTTTCCACTTTCCACTATCAAGTGACGATTTATTTATTTGTTTTGTTTCGTAATTATTATGGTCAAATATTAATTATGAAACAAATTATTATGGACACGATATTTTATTGTTTCACGGTAGTCGTCTTGTCGTTTGCTCAAGGACGTGAAATTGAATGATATATATTTTTTTTATAAAGTCAAAACCATATTATTCTTTCAAATAAAAACTTGTTTTTATTGAAAACAAAAGTGTTGCTAGGAATAAGTATAAAATTAAATAGTAACACAATAGTAATGTTAGGATATCGAAACATTTTTGTATAGGCCAGAACGATATAGTGGAAACGCGCTCTAAGATCTGAGTAATATACACACCACTACATATGCAAAAATTTCTCCAAGCTAATTTACCTGTAATGGTTTGTGTTGTCTATAACTTCTGCACAGTATAATGGACAATATGAAGTTCTCTAAAATAAGGTCTATTGGGACCCATTTCATGTTTTGTTATTAATTTTAAGAAAGGAACTCCTTCTAATTTGACCTTTCCCTTTTTTAAATATAAACTATGTTAAAGGTTAATATTTGAGGTATCTTCGAGAATAAAAATCTTGAAATATATTTTGTATTTTTTATTTAACAGAAAATGCATTTTAGCAAAGATAATATGAATATCATTTTTAAGTTCATAAATAAAATAGGCTTGCTAGTATCACTTCAATTCCTTTACAATATTAAATAATATTTATAATAATACATTTGGCTATAATATTATAATATTATCTTTGCTAATAAATATTTTGAGTAAATTATTATCTACACATCCATAGATAAAAATATTTGCTTTGATATTGAACACTACTGAACAATAATTGTGCTCTAAAGCTAATAAGAATATATTTTTATATAACAATGATTACTCTGCTGGTACAATATTCCACTTACAGATGATATATTGGAATGTATGTTCATGTTGGAACACTATAATTTAAACCTAGATAGGAAGTCAAAAACATCAAGCATATTTTAATAATTGAACTTTTACGGTAATAACACCCTACATTCACAATACTAAATCAACAATCAAGTAACTGTAATAAGTATCTAAAGTTTAACTTTTGCTAAATTGTACTTTGAGAATCCCATGGAACAAGCGATCGCTATTTAGCTTAAGGTCATATTATATGACATGAGGATCCCTAGCCTACCTCAGTGATAAGATTCGTAAATCGTAATACTAATACTTTGACATCTTCACTTAAGCTACGAACAATACATAACATCAACTATGCAACACAATTAGACAGCATCAAGCTGTATCACATTCGTAATAAATACAAATAAATAAATTTTATATTGAAATAATATAATACACTATATAGACAATTGTTGAGCTATTGCCTACTAACAACCCCAGGATTTCCGCAACCATGTCACATTATTTTCGAAAAAATAAACATGTCTATATAAGAAGGAAAAATATTTACAAAGTATAATTTCATCTATAAAAAATAAATGTTAAAATAACTATATAATAATATGACATGGTTCTCAGATTTGCATACCACCGAGCCCTCTGTGCATAAGCTGTGTAAAGATTTACAGGACATTAGATTAGATATAGGACATAGCTCATAGAGGATATAATAATATTTAACGTTTGTGTAATTAATAAAAAATAAATAGAAACTCAGGATTACAACAAAATAATTTCATAATCAAAAATTAAGACCAATGGTACTTATACACAGAAGTCAAAATTTCCCCATATCTATATAGGAGTCGTATTGTAATTCATAACTATCATACAAGGTCTGTTCTTCACTAGTGGGAACATTCGGCGAAGGGGTTAAAAATTTCGTACTAGTCGTGTCTTCACAAATGGCCGTGTCATCTGAACTTTCACTGTGGCTATCGATGTACTCGAACAATTTTCTTTGGATACCATCGCAATCATCATTACAAGCACTCGTCTCTTCGACATTAACAGTATCAAAGGAATGGGAAAGCAAAGCGTCCTCGCACGACGGTACTGCGATCTCGACACGAGACGAACACGCGTCTTCTGTGAATCTTCCGGAATCGCCCAATTCCGAAATATTCAGGGACAAAGTGTCGTCGGTCACTGTGAGCGAATCCATTGGCACATTATTCTCGACTTTGACTTCAACTTTACCGGCACTCAATATGTTGTCTTTGGTAACTGTTATCGAATCGTCGTCCGATAGATCGACGTCTGCATTTAGGGTAACAGAATCGTCGTTTTCATCTTTAGCAACGTGCAAATGTTCCAAGTCATCCACGCATTTGGTGGAGTCGTCACTATCGGAGACGAGAAGCTCTATACTTCTGTCCAACAAGCCGGTGTCGGTGCAAGTCGAGAGATCATCTTCGAACACGATTTCGACGCTCCGTATTCTCATGAGGGGCATTTTGGCCGGTGACACTTCGTTGCCTTTCGCCGTCCTGACTTTTATATTGAGACTAGAGTCAGCTAATGATTCCGTGCACTCGCTAGTATCGTCGTAGTCGATTTCGAAGCTTCTGAGATCGGAAGCGCAAGGCGAACATTCTGTAGATCTAGCTTTTAATGAGTAAATAAGTGCATTGGGATGTTGCGGTGAGGGCGTGCGCGTGGTATGCGAGTGTAGTCCCTAAGGTTGCAGCGAATCTTATTGTATGGTTGTGCCGAGATCGAGCCCGCCCTCTTCTTGCATCTTTGTGAGGAATTTAAACACGCGCGAATCTTCGTCCGTCTGTTTCACCATGTCTATGAGGGCCAACAGTTTCTTGATGCCGATGAAAATTCTGAAAATTGTTTTATATGAAAATTATTGCATTATAGTAATATATCGAAAATTTTAATTTAATTACGATTGAAAGAATATTTCTATTTCACTAATAATTCTACCAATATTATAAATGCGGAAGTTAAGTGAGGTTGAATGTGTGTATGTGTATTACTATTTTACAAAAAAAAAAAAAACAATTCTAGTACTAAGCTAGGCACTATATAAAAATGGATGTTGCCATTTTTCAACTAAGGTTGAGACTTAAAGCATTCGAATTGCGAAAAGCAAAACCCTTCAAATGCTAAACAAAGTATTAAAGAAAAATCTAAATTTAAAAAAAAATTCACGCAGTTGGCGCCTGTAACTCTTGCTTGTGCCGACATCGCCATATCCACCTCCAGCACCTATAAATTTACTAACCAAGCTGGCAGCAAAGAGTTTTCACTAAACAAAATAGAGAAAAAAAAAGAAAGAAAGAAAATTCGAAATTCAAAAGCGTTCTACGCACTTGGCGCCATGCAGCTTGTGATGTACCTTAAAGAGGTCGCGGCGCCAGAATGCGTCGTTGTTGCCGAGTCCGGCGAGTTTGTGCTCCGGCTTTGCCATGGCTTCCACCATTTCAGTGACCTGAACCCATAAGATAACTTACCAAATTGGAATCAACGACTTTTCACTTCCATAATAGAAGAAGAAAAAACAAAATTCTATATTCATAATCGTTCCACGTACTTAGGTCCTCCCAACTCGTGCTGTATCTTGGCGAGATAGCTAATTTAGAGCATGGCAAGCACGTGCTCCGGCACCTCCATTCTCTTCAACGTTTCACTGACCGCACCTATAAGCTAACTTACCAAACTGGCAGCAAAGAGTTCACACCCGAAAAAAAAAATGACATTCGAAAAAATCGTTCCACGTACTTGGCTCCCATCAGCGTACAGTATCTTAGCGTGATCGCGGCGTGATGACATATCACTCTGTTCAGAGAGCATGTGCACCGGCCTCTCCATAGTAGCTATTCAGTGACGTAGAACTTATAAGCATACTTACCAAACTGGCAGCTCACATCACATTTTTATCCAAAAAAAAAGAACATTCGAAAGTTCCAAATTCAAAATCATTCCACGTACTTGGCTCCCCGTAACTCTTGCTTTATCTTGGCGAGGTCACGGGCCGTGAATACATCGCTCTCCTCTAGCACTGAGAGCACGTGCTCCGGCTGCGAGAGGTTCGGCACGTGAAGCACGCCCGTGAAAGCGGACAACACCTCCATGTCTTCTAGCACTTGACTATGGGTAAAACAATAATTAAAAATAATATTTAATTTGGAAAGTAAATAATAAAAAAGTATTGCAAAATTTTGTCCATTATGTTATTGAATAAATAGGTATTTTTTATTAAATACTAAATAATTATGCATTAAGGCAGTTTTACATTGAGTCAGTAGCTAACGTCAGTCGACTGTCGGGTCAGTGCTGACCTGGCACTGCCATATTGTAAATTGATTTCAAGTCAGTATAGCACTGTCGCGTCAGCACTGACTTCAATATACCCGCTTCATATTTTTGACGTCAGTCCGCTCCCCCCTCCACCCGCGCCAGTGCTACTGACGCCGTCTAAATGCCGAAGTCAGTCGCTGGTCAGTCGCTGCCGCTCTGTTGTATGGTGACCACGCTGCGTCGCACCGCATCAAAAAATGACGCGAAAATTGAACGACACGGAAAACTTGTCCAACTATAACCGCGTTATTGAATGTATGTGGGATAATAAATCACAAAATTACAGAACCCCCACTTTTCTGTCTGTCATCTATCCATTTTCGTACCCAAATTATTTTCCTATTTATCCCAGATATCTCTTCTTCTAACATACCAGTTAGTTCTTGCATCATCACAAAGGTAAATTTTCTCAACAAATTATTGAGTTTAATTTTTTGCTGTTTTCGAGAATTCATTTTTCCGCACTGACTTTACAAACGTGTGTATAGGCCGATTAAGAAGAGCTGGAACGTCAACACATTTACACATTGCACATGTGTAGTGTCTGTGAAGACGCGCGCGGCGTGACGTCATACTGCATACGCATCATGAAAAGTCTGCACGTCTCTCGCGCGCAAACTAGCTTATGAGGGTGAAGGGGACAATTATTGTTTTTATTTTGCAATTGTTTATAAATACAGGGTGATATAATTTAAACAAAGACGTTAGGTATACTACTAACTATATTCAACGAGATACTTCGCGGCACGCGGATTAGAATATTTTTTTTACGGGATATTTATCTAGGTTAAATTATGTAATAATTTTAATAAGTTTTGTAATCAAAAACAATTGTAATCAAGAACAATACAGCTTTTATTGTAATGTAGCCTTATCTCTTACGTGCTAACGCTTGTCTTGTTTCTTGGGAGTGAGCGCACGTGTTATTTGTATTGTTTTTATCGTTATTTAGAATAGTTAGTGTTCATCAATTGAGTTACTTTTAAATTATAATTTTACATATAAATTATGAGAGCTTTCATAATTATATTTGTATATATTTATCTACAATGCACCCATTTAACAATTCAAGTCTACATTTAAACTAGTCGCATTTATTTTTGAACATACTGTATAGTAAAATTGCATAAGTGTGAGTACTGTGAACATGCCAGCCTTCCTTAATCGACCTGTACACCAAAAGAAATATCGTCGACTACTGACGAACTATTGACTGCGTGTAAATAGTATGAAACAGTTTTCGGCGCCAGCACTGACTCAATGTAAAACTTCCTTTATTTAAAATATTCGGTTCATCCAAAGTATTAAATTGTTAGTGTCTAATAACAACTCTTAACTTCACTTCTTTAAAAAAAATATTTGACCCAATTTTGCTGGATTTTTAAGTAGTGGAGCCCATAGTCCAGCAGCAGACGCTTTATATTGTCCCCTAGTGTGATCAGACTTGTTACCCAATACATACCGTCTGCTACTAGTGCACAGGATGAGCAGCTTCCTGCCCTTCGGCGGCTCCTTCTTCAGCAGCACGAGCAGCGCCTGCAGCGTCAGGTTGGAGTAGCGCGGTCCGATCGGTCCGTAGTCTAGCAGACGCTCGATATTGTCTACCAGTATGCACGACAGGGTTGAACGGTACGCGTCGTCGAAGTACTAGTGAATAAAAAATATTGAGGTTATAATTTTTTTGTGGATTATTTTGGTTACTTAGATCTTTTATAAATAAATCGACTTCGAATCGAGATAAAAAAGTACAAAAAAATGATTAAATAGGTAATATTTTTACTCAAACAGATTGCAATCATTCCTTTCATTATCTAAACCCAACTACTTAAACCTGGGTTAAACAGTGATTTCAGAAGTTCACTGTCATTTCAAAATTTTCAAACTAATTATACAGACCTTCCTTATTTGCAGACATTTCGCGGTCTCTGTAAACCCGACCATATCTTCAGGCGAGCACACTTTGACGAACGGGAAGTCTGATAACTTGGCGAGTTTCGCAGCCAACGCGGTTTTGCCGCTGTTCGGTGGACCTTCTAGGAGTACTGATACTAGACCTGGGATAAAAAGGAATTAATTTTATTGTAGACTAGTAGCGGCCCGCGGTTTTACTCGCATTGCTCCGCTCCTATTGGACTTAGTGTGATAATATTATATAGCCTATAGCCTCCCTCAATAAATGGGCTATCTAACACTGAAATAATTTTTCAAATCGGACCAGTTAACTAGTTTCTTAGATAATCGCGTTCAAACAAAAAAAAACAAACTTCTAAGCTTTATAATATTAGTACTTATAGATCATCTATTAGCTGAAAAATGTGTTGGTAATAATTAGAATTTTTTTTAAAGTACTCGTAGTAAATTCGTATTCGTATTCGTAAAATATTTCGGCTCAAAAGATGGCTTTAGGCTGTCGAATGGAAGGATTAATTGACGCGAAACATATGTATATTGGAACTATTTAAAACATATTCTTTTCTATCAATTTTAAGTTTATACGTAGCCATAAAATAAGTAGAATTGAAAAACCATATTATAATATATTTGTTACCGTTTACAGGTGGTCAGGATATACATAAATCTGAAGAGAAAAAAAAAGAAATATCACTTACCACTAGCTTCAGTAGCCTTAGCCTGCTGTGTGTACAGCTGTCCATCTTCAAGTATGGACGAAACGGGTGAACCCCAGTTGATGATGCCGCGAGCGAGGAAATGTTCCAACGCTTCTGCTGCCGTACCGAACGCCTAGTAAAATAAATGTTATTTAGATTATTATTGACGTAGATAATACGTACTATTATAGTTATTAGGAGATTTTATCAAAATTTTTTCACTCAATAAAAAAAAAGCAACAAAAAATATACAAAAATTATAAAAAAAATCGCAAAAAATCCTATACCCGCACTGTTATTAACATTTTTAAAAACATCACCAATATTTGCAAACAAATACAATCAATAACCCATAAACATTCAACTATTTTTCAATACTACCCTCAAAAAAAAAAAAAAAAAAAACACCACAAAATCACTTACCGGCTTAATATCGTTCTCCAGAGCGTGAAAGAAGTCAGCCCTCTCGACCATGAGTTTCTCCATTGCCTCCGGGTCCACTTCCACCTTATTCGATGCCTTGATCAGTCTGTTCAAGGCCGTTGACTGGGCCGCACGTACTAGACCCTCGAGCTCCGCGCCGGAGAAGTTTTTGGTGAGCGCAGCTAGTTCCTGTGTTTAAATGTATTCAGTTTACATCTATTTTTAAAATTCGGTCAATTTTTTATGCCACTTCGCTCTATTAAAAATTCATAAAAAAAACAGTCATAATTTGTTTATTCCACTTCGTTCTATTTCAAAAAGTCAGTTAGAATCTATGGTTTATGATTAAATATTATAAATTTGATCCTACCATTTACCAAGCTTAATTGTTAAAAACGCAAGACACAATTCAAGTGCAATTTCTAAACATGCAAGAAAAAATTGCCGAGAAAATTTACTTTTTCTCGGTAAGACACAAACAAAATTAGAAACATCACCCTATTTAGCCACCGCTATTATTATTTCATTACGTACTTCAAAAAAAGGCAGATTTCAGTTTTATCTAACAAACGTACCTTGCAATCAACATCCTCCGCGATCTTCTTATACTCCCTCATCCGTTTGGTATGAATGCTCAAGATTTGCACTCTACCCTTCTCATCTGGTAGACCGATCTCTATTTGCACTTCCAACCTTCCCGGTCGCATTAGAGCCTCGTCAATCATGTCCCGTCTATTTGTCATACCGATCACCAGAATGTTGTTTAGTTGGTCCACACCTGAGGAAATATATTGTTATAAAATTCGTAAAAAATGACATAAAATCAAAGTCTTGCTCAGTTTTTTGCATGTTCTTATGGGTTAGAGGTATACCCCGGTAAATTGGATTGATATCTAAAAAATTAATCGCAGATTGGACAAAAAAATTGTATAGTGTATGACCCATATTGTAGCGATAATGCATTTCTATAATGGATATTTCTGTTGGCACATTTTTATCCTTCAAAAATTACCACTCCACTCTACACCAACATGTGTCCAATTATCCAGTTATTTTATTATTCTCTAGTTCTAAATTTTATACGAAAGAAAAGAAGACAGTTTTTCTTTATTAATTTATATCCAACTTTAAGGATCATTACCATCAATCTTTGAAAGCAGTTGGTTCACAACGGTGTCGTGAACGCCAGTATTGCCGCCAACCGAGCCTCTCGCTTTGCAAATGGCGTCAATTTCGTCAAAGATTATGATGTGAAGTCCACTGTTGGGTCCACACTGGGAATAAAATATCATATAATTATAGACTCTTTGTTTATTATGACTTTATTATTATTTATTTATTTCTATAATATTAGTTTGATTGATCACTTATACATTGTAGCCTTATCCCAATTCCCAACAGAGTTTCTACACACATTTATAGAAAGGTTATTTAAATAATTCGATGTTATTGATGGACTTTAGTCTAAAGCTAGGCGTCCATTAGGGACGGATCGGGGCGGATCGCATCGGAACGGGCCGCGGCGCTGTTATGCTCTTGCGTCCATCTGTACGGGGCGCGGCGGACCGCCTAAGCGGATTTTATCTAACAGACGTGTTTTCGTGCTTGGACTGACATCGCGCTACCATGGACAGCTCCGACGAAGAGATATTATGGTTTCAAATCAATTGAACAATATCTAGTACAACAAAAAAAAATAATTATTTAAATCGGACTTATACTTTTGGAGATATGCGTGGACAAACATACAAACACTTTTGAAATTTGGCACAGGTCTTTATTAGAAGCTGATATAGATTAACATATCCAAAAACTGGGCATTTCTGGAAATATACAATAATACATACATACGGGTCGAATTGATAACCTCCTTTTTTGAAGTCGGTTAAAAACCTAGAATTTAAATGAATTATTTAATTAACTAACTTACGTGTTGAAATTGATATTTTTGGTTTTATGGCATTCAAATGCTTTTTCATTGCATTTCATTTTCGTTTATTTTTTAGCACGGCACGTGCGCTCACATCCGCCTGCCTACGTCCACTAGACGGATCGGGGCGGGTCGCAGCGCACCGCCGGCAGAAATACGCCTGCGAAGCGATCCGCCAATGCGTTGCGGCCCGCCGCGCCCCGATCCGTCGCTAATGCACGATGTTTCATACAAAACATAGGCCGGCGTATTTTTGCGTTGCGATGCGGCCCGACCCGATCCGCCTAGTGGACGCCAGCCATAAGACTTTAGTCGAAATAATTATACAATATATAATTATATTCTGCTGATTTAAGAAAGATCTATTAATGCAAAGTATGTGCTCATTACTGAAAAATTACAATACAGTATTTTGTTCTCAATCCAATTATCCCTAAACTCATGTCCCCTGGTATTGGAATATACAACTTTTTCGCATGTATCGACTATACATGCTACTTACCCTTTTTTCTTCCTCTTCAGCATCAGCGAACAGCCTTCGGATATTGGCCTCGCTCTCACCAACATATTTGTCCAAAATTTGCGGACCGTTCACAATTTTCGGTTCACGTGCGTTCAACATTTTGCCGATTTGACGCGCCATCAGGGTCTTACCAGTACCGGGTGGTCCGTAAAGTAGGATACCCTTTACGTGCTTGCATCCTACAAAATAAAATATATATTAAATTAATTGATTACTAAGACTAGGTAAGGCGAATTAAAGAAAAATAACAGAAGAAACCTATTTAAACAATAAAAGTATAATAAATGCATACTCACCTAACTGTTCAACGACTTCCGGTGGGAAGACACGGGAAGCGAAAGCACGACGGAATATGGCATTGAACTCATTGTCCAGACCACCAATTCCCATCTTTCCGAAGTCCCAGTCTGGGTTGATGATGGATTGACGAGGTTGTTTTCTAAATTTTCAAATAAATTTAACTTTACATAGAATAGCGGTAAAAGTACCAAATGAAAGTTAAGTTTCATTTTACTTAGTGTTTTAGTGTATCAGTAGTGTAATGCAACCAACTTTACACTTTAATCGTATCAAAATCGTAATATTAACCTATAATCCACAAAAAATCATAGAATATATATAATACATTTTCCGATTGGTACGTATACAACTTACATTTTAAATACAAATAAGTGACAGCAATGAGAAATAGATTAGATATTAGTATAGATATATCTTACTTAGAAAAAAAATACCCAAATACTCAATTATAATTTTTTTATAAAAACAATATTTACCCTTTAGCCTTGCCAACAAGATTGAGCGAAGAGTTCTCAGCCTTATCAAATTGAATGCAGGCATCAGGTAAAAGTCGTCCCAATTTAACGCGACGGGGCACCGCATTTGCCCCCGATGCTAACGCTTGTACATCAACCGCTGTTAAAAAAAAATATTTTTTTTCCTTTGTTTCATGCCAGTTATTAATTATAATTTAATTAAAAAGGGAAATCTATTCGCAATTTATGTAACTAGCTTTCCGCCCGCGGCTTCGCCCGCGTTTTCAAAGAAAAACCCGTTCCCGTAGGATTTCCGGGATAAAACCTATCCTATGTCCTTTCTCGGGTATCAAAATATCTCTATACCAAATTTCATGCAAATTGGTTCAGTAGTTAAGGCGTGATTGAGTAACAGACAGACAGACAGAGTTACTTTCGCATTTATAATATTAGTATGGATTATAACAATATGGGACCCTCTTAAAAAAATCGATTAAAAAATCCCTAAGTTTTTGATGAAGAAAATTCTTTCATTCATTTTCTCATGACATTGTATTCATACAGTCTTGGGTTTATTTCATAAATATAATTTTTAAGAAGGAAGATGGTATTTGATAATGCATTAGTATTCAATTCACAATGTAAATCCTATTGAAGTAATTCTACTTAGAACTAATATGAAAAATATGAAGATGTTAATTCCTTTTACATTCACACACTAAATAGCTAATTAGAAGAATACGTTTTTTTGAGGCTAGGGGGAATTTAATGACCTACAATAAATAGTTTCTTTTTTCTTTACTAGGACTGGTTTCCTTGATTTTGCTAGACATGTATGTACAACAAGGAAATATTTAAAATGCCAATATCAAAGTAGCCTAGTGTATAATGTCAGTATGTGTTACAAGGAAAATAGAATACATTTTTTACATATTGGAGCACAATAAAACATAATATGTAAATCAACGATTAATTGTTTAAAAAAAATAAACAGGATTCCTTATTCAATAGAATTATTTCGAGATTTTAATTAAAAGTATTTATTATACTTAAAAATTCTATAAAAATTCTGATAGGAAAATGTAGTCTAAAAATTCTGATAGGAAAATGTAATGTAGTCTCTAGTCACGTTGATAAAAATTCAGTTAAAAACTCGAGTCAGTTGCATAATCTGAATTCTGATCAACTTGATAATAATCTATCTATACATATAATAAATCTGTAGAAGGGTCAATTCTGTACTTTGAAAATATTGAAAAAATAAATAGCAGGGGGTGTTACTGGATCGATACCAAACCCAAATATGTGATTAAATTTTTGTCTGTCTGTCTGTCTGTCTGTATGTGCAGGCATCACGTGAAAACTAACGGTTCGATTTCGATGAAACTTGGTATAATTATACCTTATTATCCTGGGCATAAAATGGGATACTTTTTATCCTGGAAAAATACGTAGAAAAAAAATCTTAATTTTTCCGCGCGGACGGAGTCGCGGGCGGAAGCTAGTTATTTTAATAATTTTTCAATCGGAAAATATTATTCCAATACCTTATCAGTTTTGACATTAATTTTAAATACATTGCTGGCTCATATTTCATAATACCAATTATATAGGTATACTTTTTACACTAGATAACAAAATTTGTGACAATGCTTCCTTACTATATCCAACTGGATAAACTGATGATTACCGTTAAAAATAAATGACTCACCATACTACTAATCTTATTACATTACAATATGTATATTATAATAGATTAGTTAATATTTTTGCTAACAAAATATTATTGATAAAGGGAAATACAAAAAAAATTGTAATGTATTTTTTATTGTTTTAAATATCTTACCTTCCAAGTTCTTGACGATCAGAGAAAGAACTTTCTTCTCCTGGAACGAAAATGCCAATTGTTGGCCGACGGTGAATATTTGATTCGAAAACTGAATGAGGAAGTCTCGCGCCATTTGCTCTGAATCATATGGCTCCATTGAGGTCCTAGTTTGTAGAAAAAAAAAAAATAGATATTATTATTTAAAAAAAACCTGAATAAAAGAAACAAGGTACGTATTATGTTGTAGTATGTATGAAAATGTAAAATTGCATATTTGCGTACATATTTCTTCATACCTAAATTAAATGTATTTTTTTTTTCATCCTTTGGCGTTTATTTCAGAGTTTCAATATTAAAAGAAACTTTTAATTTCACTTAACAATTCATGATGTTTGTTTCAAATAATTCATTGTTTCGAGTTACTTACGTTTTCTTAAGCATGAAGTCAGCTTCAAGTGTAACACTGCAGAGACATTCTGCACTTTGCGGCTTGAACGGTCTCACATCAATAGTCTGCAGAAATTTATATTTATTTAGTTCTTTTTCAGTTAAGAATGTATTCACAAAGATCTTGGATGTTCTTTTGTTGAATAAATGAAAAGATGACCCACCCATTTTTGAATAAAGAGATATGTCTAGAGTGATTAAAATTTTACAACATATACATATATAAAAGATCTATATCATCATTCAACTTCATTACTCTGTACACAAAATTTGTTGATTTTTATTTGATAAGAACAAAGTATAAGAACATTTTTAAAATTTAATTGCAGTCCCGATTACATAATACCTACAAATACAAAAAGTGAAAATTTGCTGCTCAAATAATTTTATTTGGTTGGATTTGGTTAATATATAATTATATTTAATTGACTATTTACCTGCCCGATGGAGAGTGTAGCCCATTTACGTTGGGGTGCTGAAAAGCCTACAGTACCACGGTCCACCCCACTGTAGAATCTAACACTAAATACAAAGTGCTGAGATGGACCTGTTGAAATCTCGATGTGCCTGTAAATAGTATATCATATTAACAATAAAAAAGCAAAAAATGTCTCTGGTCTATAATCCAGAGGTGTCGCGAACACTTTGTGATGGTGGGTGCCTTAAAAAAAAAGTATATCATATTAGCATAGATGTTTTAATTAGGGTATCATTTAAGCTATCACCAATTTAATTAGTTTTGTGTTTCTTAAATAATAGGGTTTGTCCTCAAAATAGTAGATCTGTCACCAAAATGTAGTCACCAAACAATGCAAAATCAGTTCCACAATAAATCACCTAAAATCCTGAGATATAAGGTCTGGTACCAAATAAATGTTTTTGGATGTATTATAATAGGTGTGTCCTAATAAGTATTTAAGCAAACTAATTTAAAGAGATCACCAATAAATCATATTATGTTACTAGAAAATTGCATTAAGTTCAAATAAAAAATTAGGGTTGTCATCATCGTTTCAACCAAAAGATTCTGCTACTTAACTAGACTCCCAAGGTTCTAAATTTCCACTGGTAGTATAAATTATATTTAAATAAAATTTTTTGCAGAGTAGTAAATAAAACACTTATTAAAGTCAAAATAATCAAAATTTATTGTTTAAAATAATTACCACTGAACAATCAGCGCTGGTTTAAAATAGCTGGCTTATGGCTAGCAGGATAGTAGATAAAACACTTAATTAAAGTTAAAATAATCAATATTTATTCTTAAAAATAATAACCACTGAATAATCAGCTCTGGTTTAATAGCTGGCTTATGGCTAGCATAATTGTAGATAAAACACTTAATTAAAGTTAAAATAATCAATTTTTAAAGCGCGCCAATTTGTCTCCGCCCCTTTGATCATTTTTTCATTAAAATTATAAATTGATGTATTAACTTGGTATCGAATACTATTAATTTAATATCTGAACGAAATAAAATGTTACTACTGTATTGGTGACAAAATATCAAATAAAAAGGAGTCGCAGTCAGGGATCGATAATCGATTTATTTGGTGACAGATCTACCATTCTGAGCACAGAGCTATTATTTAAGTAACAAAACTGTTATTATAAGAACGAAGTTTATATTCATGTAATGCAATATAATTTTATTGGTTATCGATCTCTTATTTTACACATATATTAACATTAATTTGATAATTCATACATGGGAACAATTTTTGTTTATCTGAGAACGAAAATATTTCGTGGTGATAGATCTATTTATTAGGTGATACAACTTGATGACAAATATAAATTTTGGTGATAGAAAATATAGTTCCCTTTTAATTATAACAACATTAACACTATGTACATAGTACACACTATATACACCAGTATAGTTACTCAGTACCTGAACATGATTGTAAAGTTATATCTGTTTATGAATAAATACTTACTTTACGTCACTTGGGAAATCATCAGGATTTACAAGAGCACAGTTGGTAATTGCCAGCTCATCAGAGGGGCATTTGGCTGCCTTCATGCGCTGTAATTTATTTATTATATTCAGAAATTCACCAAGTCTAACATAATTATGAGAGTATTGATTTTTAAGATAAGGGTAACATAATATGTAATTAAATGATACTTTATTGATATGATGAAGTGCCAATAAGATTGCAAAATTATAATATTAAATCCAATGAATGAATGGAATTAATTAATTAATAAATTGAATGCATTCAAAAATAACATAATAAAACAAGAATTATATTTCATCCTGTGAATTAATCAGGCTTATGTAAAAGTGTTTAATTAAATTAATAGATATTTTCTGCGCAACTTACCATTGAAGACATTTTATTGAGATATTTTATTTATTTTGTATTTTCAAAACCAAGTTGTGTTATGACAGTAATGATTCACGTTGATTGGAGTGACATCAACCCAAAATTACCACTTTTTGCCATCAATCAGAAGTCTGGTGATGCCCGTTGAAAGGAAAATACTGCAGTAAAAAGTTTGGTGTGGTGTATTTTGGATTTTACGACTGTGGATCAATACGTGCAAAAGTGTTGCTATATGTAAAATCGTGTCATAATACTTATTTTTTATTTAATGGTATACCGTATACGTGGTTTTGAGTTTCACTTTGAAAAATGATTTGATTTCTATTAGTCTTACTTCTAATTTTACAATTAATAAAAATAACTGCGTTAAAAACAACCGACTTCAAAAACGGAAAAGTACAAAATAAAAAAAAATGTTGTGTGGTTTTATGAAACCACGGTAAAAGTGAAACTAAGGCACAAAATTATCGTATTTGTAGTTTGTACGCGTACGGTTCGACCGTCACGCGACATGCGCTACACAGACCAAAAAGTTTGAGACGATGTAATAAAAGTTTCACTTTAAAAAGATTTGATATCATTAATTACTACATATTATTTAGATGTGCTATTTATTAAATAGGTTTGATGTCGGTGCAAATGATATCAAATCTTTTTTTTATTTTGTACTTTTCCGTTTTTGAAGTCGGTTGTTTTTAACGCAGTTATTGACGTGACAACGTCTTAAATTAGGTTGCGACTGGGAGTCACTTATGAAAAAGTGTAACGCTCGGTAACGTTACGATGAGTCACCGAACGAGAGAGAGGCCCGCGGTCTGCCGCGCGCGCAGCACATAAATATTCTACCGAGAAAAAGACGTTGTCACGTAAAATCTTCGCCCGTAAAACCATTTTTTTTTTATTTAATACTTTTTTAGTGTATTTTTCAACACGAATCAAACGAGCCCAATCTCGACGAAGTTGAGTCAATATATTACTAAGTTCCTATGGCCACCTTCCGATTCCATCATCAAATCAGCTCTATGTCATGACAATGTTTCATCGCTATCCAATTTACATACGTATACAAAATTTCAGCTCAATCGGTTACCGGGAATTGAATCAAAGTTACTTGCTACATTTCAATTAAGTCATCGAGTACAGACAAAAATGCTCATAAAATAAAAACTACTGGGCCTATTCGAATAAAATTTTTATGGGACCAATTATTCGACACCATCTCGCATCAAACAAAAAAAGAATCACGTAAATCGGTTAAGAAACCTCGGAGTAATCGGTGTACATACATAAAAAAAAAATATATATACCGGCCGAATTGATAACCTCCTCGTTTTTTTTGAAGTCGGTTAAAAACAGTGTAAATATAAAAAACTAGATTTCCGCCCGCGGCTTCGCCCGCGTTTTCAAAGGAAAACCCGCATAGTTCCCGTTCCCGTGGGATTTCCGGGATAAAACCTATCCTATGTGTTAATCCAAGTTACCCTCTATATGTGTGCTAAATTTCATTGTAATCGGTTCAGTAGTTTTTACGTGAAAGAGTAACAAACATCCATACATCCATACATCCATACATCCATACATCCTTACAAACTTTCGCCTTTATAATAGTATTGAGATAAAAATATTCGAACATTTTTTTCCCTAGACGTTTGCTACCCCTTTGAAAAGATTAAAATTATAATATTCTGAATATTCTAGCTTGTGGGCTTTTTGCGAAACCGTAGTTTATGTAATTTAGGTTGGAATATTTATAAAATTAGATCACATTATATTATGCACTGGTTTAGGGTTTAAGATTATGCAACTGCAGCTTATAAACATGATGAGTTCCTGAGTGAGAGTTTTTCGTGGCCGTGGGGTACATATAAAAGTGTATCCAAGTTTTCGTCACTATTCACTGACCATTCGTACAATGTTTGGGTTTTTGCTTGGTTTTTGCATCGAAAAGATTTTCGAATGCTGTGTGACGAAGATATTACGTGGGGGTGAATCAGAATTTTATATTAATAAATTTGACCGCGGTTCCGACCTCGGCTGATTTTGCGCGGAACATTTATTACTATTATACACATAAATTCTATTAATGTTTTTTTTTAATTATTCCAACATTATTCAAATTTCTTCTTGTTATTCTCTTTCAGTTAATATAGTGAGGACTTGGTGAGGACCAAGAAGCTTATATCTAATACACTGGAGATTTCAGTAT
Organism: Colias behrii; assembly: GCA_029959065.1. Lineage (NCBI taxonomy): Eukaryota > Metazoa > Arthropoda > Insecta > Lepidoptera > Pieridae > Colias > Colias behrii. Next base: position 4,166,189 of record JARWMC010000006.1, on the reverse strand, counting down.
GAACATTAACTTGGCTATAAATTTATAAAATTTTTAGATTATTTTTTTCTATTCTTTATAAATTTATATTTATAAAGCATTTGAATGCCATAAAACCAAAAATATAAATTCATTAACTTGGCTGTTTTCCAATTACAGAGCATAATGCGACTCAGTGGCGCACAATGCCGAATTATGCTGATGCTCAATTGGAACGTGAAACGCACCAGCAGGTTAAGCTTAGAGTATATATACTATCTATAGAGTGCGAACAACCAAGTGGGAACAGTAGGCACAGGTGGGAACAACACGACGTTCCTGCCGCGAGCGCTCGTAGTCGTGGTTGAGTGCTGTCGAAGTGCGTTGCTCTGGAATTTTTTTCATATTTACGAATAAACATGGTGAAATGTGCAGTTCTATCTTGCAAAAACGATATTAGAAAATACACAAAATTGAAATCCAGTATCACATTTCATCAGTAAGTCGATTGTTATACTTATTTTTATGAAAATAAATCTAGCATCGCGGGGGTGAAGGGGAGGTGGGAGGCGGACACGCGCAGGCTTGCTCGCGCGCCTCACTGCCGCCACGTTATCGTAGTGATGTGACCAGATCAACGCTGTACTCGATATAAAGTTTACTAGAAGAACTATATTTTAACAAATTATTTATTTAACTTTAAAATTAAAACTCTTTTAAAAATGTATTATAAATAAATTTGTGGTGTGTTTTGTATGATACACTTTCTAATATTATGAATGCGAATGTATTATAGTGTAAATGTAAAGTATGTAATTTTACAATATATTTTCTGAACCGCTAAATTGATTTTGAAGATTTTGATAGTAGAATGGATAAAATTAAATAAAAAAATTATTAATATTATTTATTATATTATCATTTTAAATTATTAATTATTTCTTATTTTTATTTAACATTTTTAAAACATTATTATTATTGTTTGATTTATTATTAAAGAAATAGCACTAAACCCGATCTTTTATTTTATTAACTTTATTATTTAACAAGTACTCACGTTTTTCTGATATTCCAATTAAACATATTTTTTTAAAGTAGGTACTTATATAATAGAAGAAATATTCAAATGGAATAAACAAACTTTATTCAGTTGGTAAACAAATTTAAAATTACATATTTATACTTTATTCATATATTTTTCCTTTAATAACTTATTGAACATAAAATTTACTTATGATACATATTTATTTACATAACTTATCGATAGTTCAACACGCAATTGATACCTACCCATCCCTATAGGCCTATCCACACTCGCGCACGGTTCGCGCGCGAAGGCGCGAAGTACCCGCGAAGCATGAGTGTGGATCCGATTCGCATATTCTTCGCGGTTTCGCGGCTTGTTCCCCGATAATTGTCGGTTTTTTGTCCCGCGTCAAAGGGTTCGCAGGCGCGAAGCGCGCACTATACTGTGAGCCCGGCGCGAACCCTGCGAGTGTGGACTGTTGGGCAATCGAGGCGCGAACCACGCCGCGCTTTGCGGCGCGATTCGCGCCGTGATTCGAGTGCGAGTGCGGATAGGCCTTATTTGTCACACACACATCGATATAGTATCTATAGCTCATCTGCCTACGTAGAAAGAGAAACCAATAGACAAATTGATATCTTATGTCGCATTCACACAAGAAAAAGAGCAACTTATGCCGGTGTTGTGTAAAGAAATGAGAGAGAACGATAAAATTTTTTGTTTCACGCAGCGTGCCACTTTTTTCAAGAATAGCAACCTACTTTGATAAACAAAGTTTGACAGCTAGCTATCGTCTTCCATAAAAATATAGTTTTTACATGTTCTAAGTTACGTAATTCATAGTATGTTTGGTTTTGCATGATTTAGACTTACTGTTAATACCTTATAAAATAATACCATGGTGCGGTGTAGCGTTAAAGGGTGTAAAAGTGATAGTGGAACGAAAATGCCTGGATTGTCTTTTCACTCGTAAGTTTACAACTCTTTATCAGTTTATAGGCCTTCATGATATTTCAGCGTGTTAATATATTGTGTATCACGTGCTGTTGACTTGAATACATTGTTTAAAAACCACAAAAATAACAATTATAAATTTTAACATAAAAAATTTTGTGTTGCCAACTTTTCTACAAATTGTTACCCACTATTATGGGAATAATAATATATATTCTGCAGTGTGTATTTAATTAAATATAGAATCTGAAATATTCAATGGCTTGTTCCAGTTTTCCTGAACCGGATAATTTACGACAAATTTGGATTGTAGCTACAGGATGAACAGATTGGAAACCAAAACCGAAGGTTAGAAAGTATTACAATCACCACCACCGCGACGCTGCCCCGCCGAAGACAATGGACACTCTTGGTTCCAACATTGAACCGGAGGGACGTAGTTAATTAAGTTAGAGATAATTTAAATGTAATTTTTTTATTACAATAAATTATTATTAAGTAAATTTCGTATTTTTTTTGCGCCTTCGCGGGTCGGTCAATATAATTAACGTGTGTATCTGTTAATACTTACGAAAATAAACATTCTTTTATTTTTTTTATTTTATTTTATAAAAAAATAATAAACAATCGAGTTTTCATCTGCATTATCATTACATACACATTTTCATATGGGGTTATGATAATGATATATATATATATACATATTATATAATATATAGGTATGTGTATATACATAATATGTATTACCCATCTAAAAGTAATATGTTTATTATATACTAGCTGCGCTCCGCGGTTTCACCCGCGTGGCTCCACTCCTGTTGGTCTAAGTGTTATGGTACAATATAGCCTACTATAGCCTTCCTCGATCAATGGGCTATCTAACACTGAAAGAATTTTTCAAATCGGAAATTAAAGTAGTTCCTGCGAATATCCCTTCCCTCCTCACCTTCACCCCGTCCCGCACTACGCCTCCTCATTGTATTAAACAGTATACCTACTATTTTCTGTAAATTGACACTTTTAAAAATTCGTTATATCTTTTGAATGGAATATCGCGGACTTTCTTGTAGATATTGGTCCATTCTATAATACCGTAGAACATTTATTTGATCTATTTTCAATAGATTCCGCAGCGCACGCGATGACAGAATTTTTATTAAGGATACATTATTGCATTTTTGGTAAGGATCTCTAATTTTTTTGAAAATGCAATATAGCCTATGTTGCTCAGTGAAGATGCAGCTTTCTAATGGTGAAAGAATTTTTGAAATCGGTCCAGTAGTTTATGCGTGAAAACCATACATACATACATACATAATTACAAACATTTCCTCTTTATAATATTAGTATAAACATGTAAGTATGTAATGTGGATATCTCATTATTATCCACTTATGTTATGTGAATGATATTGAGAGATTTGTATCTTACAAATTGCGGGGTAAATTTTCCCTCACACGGTAACCCTAAATATTGTGACGTATTCTTTTTTTATCTCTTTCTGCGACACCTCGGAGCAATTAACAAGCCTGGAGAAGTAACAATTAATTGAACGTTTCTTATATAGTGGCTCTCTTTTATTCAATACCCTAATTAATGCGATAGAAAGAGACAACATACTGTTATCGGCTTGGCATTCAAATCCACATGTAGCCACTTTTTGTTCTAAAAAGGTAGTGCTTGCCACTTTATCGAATACTAAAATATCGATAAATAAAAAAATTAAGTTATAAAATTGCTTGAAGATAATTTAAGATTCTTTTAATTTTGAATTATGGATAGGTAATTCCAAATTTTAAGATTCGTTTAATTTGGAATTATTCATTTACGATGCGTATTGACTGCCTTGCATTGTATGGTAGTGGTATTTATAAAAAAATATTATTAGGTATTTCGGTTTAGGTTGTTTTTTATGGTTTCGTAAAAAGGTACGTATTTTTTCCTGTTTTCATAGATTTATTCATAGAATTATACGGAACCCTTCGTGCGCGAATCTGACTTCCACCTGGTTGATCTTTTTACAAATCAATAATCGTATCCTACTAATATTATAAAAGCAAAAATATATAAGAATGGACATTTGATATTCTTTCACGAAAAAACTACTGAATGAGTTTTTATGGAACTTTACAATTATACATATTATAGATTAAACATCAGAATAACATATAGGCTACAATTTACCGCGGGAAAATAACTCATTCCCACAGGAAAAAATTGGTAAAAGTTTAAAATAAATTGCTTCAAATAAAACAAATAAAATTTAAAATTTTTTTTTACAACATTTTATTTCGATACTTAATTAACAAATTACAATATTTATTATTTAAAATAGATGCCACCTTAAACTTGTGGCACAGCATCTCTGCAAAGCACTTTACTTTTCTTCCCGTCTGATTCGAAATGATTTGAACAAGGCCGAGAATGTTTTGAAGGCTTCCAATTTTCCCTGTGCTATAGCTTTAACCCAAACATCTAATTTTTCTCAAGCCAGAAACCTGCAAATAACAATAAAATCCATACTTAAATACCTTTTTTTTTCTCCTAACCTAAAGCAGTCATTATCAATGAAGTACTTCGTACCTACTCAAGTATCGATAATTGCACAACACTATGGAAGTTATATTTTGCATTTTTTCTAAAAACTAAGCTGATTATGATTTCATTTCAATGATTACGGTTAGATAAAACATAGATGATTATGAAAATAACGTAAATTAACTTATTTATAATACAATTAACAAAAAAATTGATCAAAACACTAACCTGTGAAAAGACAAATTCCAATCTTCATCCGATTTCCCAGTACTACGGCTTTTACAGCCGTGAACAACACAAGCCATGTAATCTTTAGTAAATTATCTTTTCAGAAAATAACATAAGAAACTAGAAAACACGTTTTTCACTTCAAAAACAATAATTAAAATCACCATGCGTTAGTGACCAGACTGGTCACTAAAACAAATTGAAATGGCTACATGTCATTTCAAACTGTCGAACTGACATATATCTGTCCTCTTTTTTCGCATGACATTTTGCCATAAGCCAAAAAGGCCAAACTAGTGCTTTATTGTTCAATTAATTGTTACTTCTCCAGGCTTGATAATTGCTCCGAGTGCGACACGCATTGCCGGTGTCTATTGGATTCTCTGTCTACGTCTGCCTACGATGCGCAATAAGCAATTTGTGCAATACACGCGCTCTATACTATTGTAATATATACTCTAAGGCCATAAGCTTCTTGGTGAATGGTGAGGACGGATTCTACCCAAATTCTGCCACATTATTCAAATTTGTATAATCTATGATTTAACTGCCAAAAGTGAACTGTCATTTTGTTGAAAAAGGGTGGAGCTCGGAGCTTAGGCTCGGAGCAATTATGGGTGGAGATTGCAGAGTCCATTGTTTTCACTTGTCAGTTGTCTGTTGACGATTTTAAATTTTGATTTTTACACAACTTCTAAATGTATGGTGTATCACATTACACGTAAATATGAAGTGTATATTATTTATTTCGATATGTATATTTATAAGTTGTGGTAAGTATTGTATTATTACATGATTGGGACGTGAAATTCCGCGTTATAAACCAACGCCTAACAAACTTTTATTCTTTCAGTGCTGCCGATATATTCAGAATGTAATATTCCAATAGTTCTAAGGAATTCATGGTTTTCATTTGAAAATGGGCAACAGACAACCACGGATATCAACGCAAATGAAATGACCGGCAGGTAATAAATAAGATTGATTTGGTTTTCGTCATAGATCCTTCTTTAATTTTAAATATTGTATTCATAACGAATATGTGAAGATATTAATATGACGAATATGTGATTAACTAAGTTTATAATTTGTTGATTTTGCAGAAAATGCTTTTCTAGTTCTTGTTCATAGTGTTGTGTATGTGTACAGTTTAAAATTTTTAACAAAAGGCTAAGTTTAAAAAATATATATTAGACATATATTTCGTCATGTTTATTGGTTATATAGCGGATTTTTTATTGTTTACTAATTGATTTTGATGCATACCTATATGTTTAACAATATCTAATTTACATTCCATAAATTGACTCTTATTATTTCATGCTAAATATATATTCCTTTCCTGTTTGAAGCAGTTATGTAATTAATTATGTTTTGCTACAGAGGGGTTTGTGTGAACATACATGCAGAATCACAATCAAACTACTCAATGGTGTTCAAGTATACCAATTGCTACTATTGTGTGAAGCTGATTGTCAGAACGGTAAATGTACTGGAGAAGATTGAGACACCCTGTGTTAGCTTGGAGTCGCACGAGGAACCAACAGTGGAGAGGGTGTGCAGGCATCTGAATCCTGATCAGTATTTCGTCACATTTTTTGCTGAGAATTTTGTTCCTGTAAGTATTTGTTGTTATAATGAATAACTAAACTAAATGTCTTTTGGCCACATAAACTTGATTCTATTTTAATTTCCAAAACTTGAAAAACCTGGGTTTATACTCATGAAATGAAGTGCATTCTTCAAAATTATATGTACTGTTTCATGATTACATACATGTATAATGTATAACTGTTGTGCAGTTTGCTTTAAGCGTACTAGCCACATTTCAGTTATATGCTTCACTAATAGCAATGAAAATGTGCGTTGGTATGAAGAAAATTTAAAATTTTAATTAAATTTTACAATTCTTTCAGGTAAATTGTCGTTCATCATTGGAAGGTGTGTGGCAGTTTGCATACCAAAACCGTTTCAGATTTACTGGTGAATGTAATAATCCTGAAGCACAGATAAAGTCCTGTCAAACAGCTGGTACTCAGTTCTTGATTACAAATCAAAAGTTTAATATTACATACAGAAAATGCCCCGGTATGTCTGGTACATTTGAGGGAGTTGTTGAATATAGTTGTCTGGGTAAGTTATAATTTGTTAACCCATTGAGCCCCGAACGGCCAGATCCGACGGCAACACAATAGATTTTCTATTGTGTCTGTGATTCCGGGGCCTGATGGATTAATATGTAACAGTATACTTTATAAGATATATTCATAAGTTATGATAGTATAATACTTTATGATAAATGAAAATTTTATACTATAAGATGTTAAGTTTTGATTTATTTGAGGCTGTGCAAAATATTAATATGTAGTTACCAGAAAATACAGCAACTTTGATTATGAATTAAAGTTGTGATTATAGCTTCAAATTTAAACTTTTTAAAAACAATTCAAACATTTTAAGGACATTGGTTTGTAAACAAAAACATGTTCTTCGCTGTCGCTAACACTAAGGAATCTCGGAAGGACGAAAGGTATCGTTGTTTCTTAAGGAACAGAGATGATGATCTGTACATTGGTGCATCTATTACACCTCAGTGCAGTACATTGAAAACAGTTGAGAAGTCTCCGGAAAGATATAGGATTACACCAGTCAAGGTAAAATATGGAAAATCATACTTCTTTATTTCTAGTTCATCATTATGAAAAACAAATTTTTATCTAAAATTTAATCTAGCTTAAAAAGGTTGCGATCGAAAACAAGTTAAATATAACAATTATTAAAGAAGTTGTATATTTATATTTATGTTTGTTCTTTTGTATGAGATACATTAAGAGTAACTTATTTTTTCTTTGAAGGCTGAAGTTGTAGAACCAGGCTGTCGATTACCGCAAAACTTTTCGGGTGACTGGATTAACACGGCTAACATAGACGCCGACGTATTCATAAACGAAACACATATAATCGAAACCTATTACCCTGATGAGGGGCGATATAGACGTACTATTTATGTTTGCAGGTAAAATATTAATTATAACAAAACCTTTTGAAGTTGTCTGAACTTAGTTGAACATTATTTTTTATATATTTTTGTACCATTAACATTGAAAGGATTCCCTTGCAGGTTTCTGTATCTATTTATTGTGTAGATCTTTAAAATTAAGCAGTGGACTTTGTATTGTGAAGTATTTTCTTACAATGTGCATGATGTTATACAAATTTGCTTATATTTACAGAGAACAGCGTGACAGCAGAGTGATGATGGCAAGATTAACTGTTGATGGGTGTCAAAAGGATTATGTGTGTTTCGACTTTGTACCACAACATCATAATGTTATTAGGTACGTATTTGGTTGAACTTTAAGTGTAACATAGTGTTTTTTTTATTAGTCCTCAAAATGTTAAAGCGTATGAATGTAACTTCAGCTTGTAGAGTTTACGAACATGTGAAGAAAAATATCTTTTTATAATTTGCTTTGCCTACAATAATGCACTTTTTCATTATTCCTAGTTTATAACCATGTATTGTGAACTTTAGTATTTCTAATAGTGATATTAATTTTTCAGATTCCGCAAAGGTTTAGCTATGACGCAAAACAATTTCCACACAGTGTGCTCTTGGGTACAGTTTCAGAATAAACAGAAGTGGCGTTACGATATATTCCTAAAGAAGGATCCCACGCCCATTAGATGCCCGGTCGCTGGCAAATTCAATTTTACACAAAGAGGCGATGTTAGGTTCGAAACAAGGATTCTCGGTGGTGTCACATTAAGTCCTCGACCAAATTTGTACTGTAAAATAAACATAAGCGATTTCTCTGTGTGTGATGTTGATCAGAAAACAGTTCAAATCAAGGAGAATTACTGTCTCTCTGTGGATTATTTGGGAAGGCCAGTGGATATTTACAGTGATCCCGATTATAAGATGAAGTGTATAGGATATTGGAAAGAGAATTTGAAGTCGTATTTGATTACGTACGACGAACTTGATCCCTTCTCCAAGTATAGGTGTTGGGTGTACCAGAGAGCAGATCTTAATAGGTAATTCATTCCTACTCTATTACAATCTCTTTATGTCCTTGAAAAAATTCTATTAATGAAGAAAAAAATTACAATGTTGCTTTGAAAACATATTGGACAATAGGCATTGAATTTAAATAGAAAAATAAAATATCTTTAAATGGTTTTAAATGATTTTTTTGTTTGTTGGTACTTTAAATTGTATTTGTCTTCAAATAACTTTTTACTACTTTTTCTTTCAGAGTGCTCATGTCGCAAGCTCTCGGCGCGTACTGTGATTTGAAACAAGACGTCACATCATGGAACTATACAGAGGGCGCTGCAGTCGCTATAGAAATGGAAGAGTATGAGAGAGAAAGAGATCAATGTCCAATGCACTTTGATGATGGAAGCGATCCTTGGGCTACTAAGGAAAACTTCATCAAAGTGTTCTCGTTTTCATATTCGTTTTGGAGAGGAAACGGTGCGCCAGTGTTGCATGTAGCTAATCTAACTATAGTTGTTCTATTAGTGTCTATATTGAAGTGCCTACTTAATTAATTATAGGTTAGAATGTTTCTCTGTAGATATTGAAATTCATCAGTTTGTTTTGATGATGGAGCAAAGATAAGATGAAACTGAGTAATTTTTTTAATGAACCTGAATATTCAAGAAATAATTTTGTTTCCTTAGTGCCTTGTAAGGAGTAAGAGTCATAATTTTTGGCAAAACTGTTGGTTAACACCATAGCAACTGCCAACTAACTATGTATATTTAGGTGTATTTTTAATAGTTACCTACTGTGCACAACTATTGGTAATCTCGTATTTACTTACTAACTGGTAAGAGATCAAAGAGCTATATATAATTTAAAAATATAATACTTTTTTTTTAATAAAAAATGATCTGAAAAAGACCCTAATGTGCCTTTTTCTTAATCAAACAAGCACAAATTCAGGATAAGAATATTCTTAAAGTGCCTTAAAAAAGGTATTAAGTACATATTATGTATCTATAACTTTTCTAGCAAACTTAATTGTATACCTCAATTCATATTTTTTATATTTAAGGCTTTGTATACTAAGCAACCACAATATTCTGTTTTTCAATGCTAAAAACAGGCATTGTACAATTATTTATGTATAAGAAATATCTCACTTAAAACAAAATCCGTCCATTTATATTGTTTTAAGCATTGTATTTTTTAAGTCTTATGAGACAGTATTTTTTTATTAGTGTATAACTTTTATAAAAAACATCATTGCTAAAATATGACCTGTTATATTGTTCCATGAAAAAATCCGTCCAAATGTGTTTTATTTTTTCTGAGAATAAAAGTTGTAGTAAATATTTGTATCTTTCATTTGCTCTTAACCTTTAGATTGAGATAGAATTTTGCTTGCAGTGTTATTGATTGTTATTTTATGAGAGCATTTTCCTGTTTTAGAATAAATGATTCTTCCAGAATAAATGTTCCTAAGTTCAGATTACCAAACAATGAGTTAGTATTATGCGATGGTATCATTATCAGAGAGGGTCAAACATTTATAAAGTTTTAAAAAAGAAAAATATAAATGAAAAGCAATTCTGCCTTAAATATAAACATTTTATTTTATTTATCCTATAAGTAAAGTTATAATTAAAATAAAGTACAATAATATAATGAATAATCTTGAATTCTTTTATTTGGTCCAAGACACTTTAGGGATATCAAAGTGTTCAGTCAGACTGTCCAAATGCTGATTAAACTTCTCCACTCTTTGTTTGTGGGTCATCTCCGCTTTTTGCTGTATTCTTTGTCTTTGCTGAAATAAACAAAATAATTTTTTAATTTAAATTTAAACTATATTAGCTATTTACTTCAGAATCGATAACTCTTCTTCAAGCTATTAAATGAAGATCCAGGCTGTATGAAATGGTTATGTACATTGCATTACCTATCATAAACTATTTAAAATTATGTTAAAAGTAGATAATGCAGAAGATGCTGTGTAACTTACCATTTTTTCTTGCATTTTCTTGAATGCTAACTCAGCTTTAGTTCGTTTTTCCTCTTCTCGTTGCTTCACCTGTTCTTGCACTTCATTGTTATTTATCTGCTGTTTTATGACCTTTTCTGTCTCTTTATTTGCCTTCTTCTTTTTTTTCTTTTTGATTCCAGAATTATCTTTAATTTTTAAATGCGCTCTGTTGACACATGCATATTCGTCTTCCTCCACCATTGTTTGATGCAATAGTTTTAAGAAAAGTTAATAAAACACAATGTTGATTTAACAATATGGAACTAAATGAAATATTTTATAACGTTAATATGTGTTTTGTATGTTAAAATAACAAATAAATACAAATGAATCACAATTCACAGTTCTGAACAATATGCGTCCTTCTTCCTTTCACTGTCAAGCACAGCTGTCAAGTGTCAAAAATAATCTGACTCTTTTTTTTTTTTTTTTTTTTTTTTTTTAATGGCAAGAAGATATGACTATTTGCCAGTGTCAAGTAAAAGGTAGGGAATCCATACACGGGAAAATAGGATAGGACCACGATAGGACGGTATAGGCAAGATGATCAGAAGAGTTAGAAAATATCAATACAAATTACATTATATGTATTATTACATATTTTTTACATAAACTAAATAGATTAAATGGAAAATAATAAACCTTACAATTTGACATTATTCTTAAACATAAACATAGATATATTAATAAAATATTTTTTAGGATACATTAATAGATATGACATACGAGTAGGAAGAGGAACATTTGAGGAAATTAATGAATTATAAAAGGAAGAATGATCGTATAAAGAGCAAGAGAAAAATATATGGTCTAAGTTTCCCTCACCCTCTCCACACTCGCAAACTTCAGTATTTAATACGCCAATTCTGGCTAGATGGCTAGGAATACACATATGTCCAATTCTCATGCGACTTATTGTAGATACAACTAATTTATTTGCTTCAACACCAACAAACCAAGGCTTTATTGGTATTGTCGGTTGAATTCTATAATAATTCCTTCCCTTACACTGCCCAGTATCTGCCCAGACCGTATTCCACGCTTCAAAGAGATATCGCTTCGGTAATGTCATAAGATCATGAGGATAATTAATGTATGGATACATATCTCCACATTGCACCGCATCCTTTGCCAAACTGTCGGCCCTATCGTTTCCTTGGATTCCACAATGACTTGGGATCCAGGCAAAAGTCACCGAGTATCCCAGGTTAACGCATTCAGCTAACTTATTTCTGATTTCAAAAATAACAGGGTAAAATGGTTTATTATAGAAAGAATATTTATCGCATTGCAGAGAACTCATTGAATCAGTAAAAATTACAGATTTATGTAGCTTCATTAATATTATATATTCTATTGCTTTTAGTAGGCCAAAGCATTCCCCAGTGAACACTGAAGACTCCGGCGGTAACTTGATCTTTTGTGTAATCTTAAATTGTACGTGTAATATACCAACTCCAACACAACTATCAGTCGAGGTTTTAGATGCATCCGTAAAAATATGATGCCAATTGCGCCACTCCCTATCGACATTAAACCTAAAGTTTGCATTTGAATTCATATCATTCTTATTGATTCCTATATTGTACTGTATAATTGGTTTGATCAAAAGGCACTTGAAGTTATATGCATACAGAGGTAAAACTGGGGACTGAAAAATACTAGATGACATTGAAATGAGTTTTCGGTAACTTATAATTAAACAAGGTAATGATTTATTTTTCCAGAAAGAAGATGTACGAATCCGATCGTTTAAAATTTTCAACTTGTTTATTAATGGATGGTTGGTGAATTGTATTATACGAAATAAAAATCTATCGGATAAATATTGCCTTCTGATCTTCAGTGGGGGATCTCCACATTCAACCTGAAGGGCATTAATAGGGCTCGATTTCATTGCACCTAACACAATGCGCAGAGCTTTAGCTTGGATTTTATCTAATTTCTTAAGTGCCGTTACGTTACCGCTTTCTAACAAAAACGTTCCATAATCTAGAATACTGCGTATCAAAGCATTATACACCAATTTCATACAAAAAGGGTGGGCACCCCACCAAACTCCGGAAAGACACCTCAACAAATTAAGTATACTTTCACATTTTGAGTATATGTACTCAACGTGAAAGGTACCAGACATTTTGCTATCTAAGACCACGCCTAAAAATTTTGTATGATTTTGGAGTGGGATCCGTTTCCCATTAAAACTAATATCAACCCTAGGAACTATTCGCGATCTCGTAAAAATTAGAGCGACGCTTTTGTCAACAGAAACATCCAATCCATTTTTATCTAGCCAGCCCTTAAGCTCGATGAGACCTTTATTTAAAAAAAATACAAGCTGAATCTAAACTAGAATCTATAGTGTATAATACCAGATCATCAGCATACTGAAGGGTGTTAATTCTGTTATTAAACGAATCAGCTAAATCATGTGTATAAATATTATATAATAGAGGACTTAAGACCGACCCTTGAGGAAGACCCTTACTCATGGTACGTTGAAAATGGACTGATTCATCAATATTCAAAACAATATATCTCTCTTCTAATAGACATATGATTAAATTAATCAAAATGTCAGGAATTCCAAGTCTGAAAAGTTTCTGCTGTAGGATTGTGATAACCACATTGTCATATGCTGAGCGAATATCAACAAACGCAGCAACAACATGTTGATTATCCGAAAAAGCAATATTAATATCAGAAGTCAGTATGGAGATGTTATCAATGGCGCTTTTCGCCTTACGAAATCCGTATTGGCTATTTGATAAAAAATTATTGTGTTCCAAATACCACTCCAGTCGATTTTTGATTAAATGCTCTGAAATTTTGCAAAGGACAGATGATAAAGCCACTGGTCTATATGATGACTTGAAGATTTATTGGGCTTTAAAATAGGAATAATTTCTTGTAATTTCCAGGATCGCGGAATGTTCCCAGAAATCATAATTAAATTTATGAGGTCCAGATAATATTTTAGACCAATTTCTGATAGGTGAGATAAAAAGGAATATGGAATCCCGTCCATACCCGGCGCAGAATCTTTAACACATGAAAGAACTCCTTTAAGTTCCTCTAAAACAAACGGAGATACTATTAAAGAGCTATAATCGTGGTCTGTAGGGGAGATAATAGGTAATGATTTCCCAATGTACTCTGGCGCTGTAGATGGAGCTAAATTATCCATAAATTTGTGAGCTAATTCCTCAGAAATGACAGATGTTTGTTCCCTGAAAGCAGATCGGAAGCGCCTGATGTTTTTCCACACTTCACTTGAACAAGTATCTGGTGATAATGACGAACAAAAAGATTTCCAACCTTCTTGTTTTTTCTTTTTAAGAAGTGATCGGGTAAAGTTAATATTTTGAGAGAGGTTTTCAAAATTAACATCAGACATGTCATTTTCATATATTCTTTCCATACGCTTCCTTTCTTTAACTGCATCACTACATTCTTTATCCCACCACGGTGGGGTAGGAACTTTAAAACTTTTATCAGATTTATGCCGGAAAGTTTCATCAGCAGCTTCAATTAATATTTTCGCTAAATATTCAGAACAAATCTCTTCATTACCTGCCTGACTTTCAGGTAGATCTTTAATACGTAAATCAACCTTTTCTTTAAATTTATCCCAATTAGCATTGTTCAATAGGTACTTCAACCGTGGCTTTCTTGTTGTGTTATTAGTATTTCCTATGGGAACTGACATTAATAGCGGGAAGTGATCACTGCCGAATGAAGATGATAAGGGACGCCATGATATGGATGATGCTAAACCTGGCGAACAAAGAGAAAGATCTACCGCACTCAGATTTTCATTCGCTCGCGTACGTCGCGTTGGTTCACCTGTGTTAAGTATACATAAATTATGCATGTCCATAATATCTAAAAGTTGCTCACCACTACTAGTAGTAATACTACTTCCCCAATATTGGTGATGGGAATTGAAATCACCAAGCAACAATAAAGGTGTAGAAATTGATCTTATTAAATTTTGTAAATAATTAAACGTTGATGCTGAATTATACGATATATATATTGAAATGATTGAAATATTATTTTTTAAGCTAATGCCAACACTATTTACATATTTATTATTGTGCGCTGGTAATATTAGACGTTTAAATTGAATTGACTTTTTAACAAGTATGGCAGCACCACCATACCCATCAACTCTGTCATCTCGAATACAAACATAGCCTGGAATGCGAAAAAAGAGATTTGGTTTTAGCCAAGTCTCATTTAGAGCGATTAAAAAAGGATTATGCTTATTTATTATGTGAATTAGGTCTGACTTTTTAGGTATTACGCTTCTGCAGTTCCACTGTATTATTTTGGAATCCATGATTACTATTTAAACTATCAATTAATTTATATAAAGTGGCAACGTTGGACGGTTTTAAGGTGTTATTCTTTAATAATGTGTTGATAAGGGAAGTAATTATGTCCATTATCTGGGAAGTTTCAGTATCATTAGGGGCTACTTGATAACCACATCCATTTTCAGGCGTAGGTATCTGAGCTTCCCTGATAATCGTATTGTGAGCTATTTTGTCAAAACCCTTGTTCATCTTCGGAGGCGATTTTGGTTTCAAAAAATAAGTTTTTTTGTAAGAAGAATTTGTAGTGTTTACATTTAATCTGTTTGGAGATGAATAAGCCGGTGAAGATATTAATACATCCCCATACGACTTTGATATTTGTGGGTAAAGTTTACTTGCCTCACCATATGAAATGTTTTTTTGAGCCATGCTAATTTTAATGTCTTTTTGGCGTTTAAACTCTGGACAGATTTTGTTGATTGCATAATGGAACCCTGAACACAACAAACATGATGCACAATCTTCTTCTACTGTACAAGTGTCACCGGAATGGTCTTGGCCACACTTGTAACATCTGGGTTTAGATCGGCATATATTTTTAGTATGACCATACCGACAGCATTGATAGCATTGGATGGTAGGGAAAATGTATAGGTTAACTGGAAGGGAGTTATAACACACATACACACGTTCGGGTAAAACTTGGCCATCAAATGTTAAAACAACTGATTGTGTTGGCTTCCAAGATACAGTACTGTTAACATTTACTTTGTAATTTATTCTCCTGACTTTAATAATTTTACCGCAGCCTACTGGGGTGGACACATTTTCTTTTATTTCTTCAGGTGACCATTCAGTTGGTATTCCCTTAACAATACCAATTCTAGTGATATTAAACAATGGAATTTTTGCATTAAGGTTGTATGAGCTTAAATTTTTATTTTTGATAAAATCATTTGCATCCTGTGCTGTAGTAAATGCAACTATGCAACGGTTTCTGCCTATTTTTTTTATACTTCCAGACACAATATTCTTAATATTATTGTTTTTTAAAAACCTTCCGAAAGTTATGGGGTGCAATGTGGAGCCATCACCGGGTGATGATTCAGTTCGCTGAACATGAACAATGTAAGGATAAGAATCTGTCCCTACATATTCACATCGACTATCTTGCATGGAACTAGTATCAAGTATTTTAGGTTGAATATTAGATTCATTTTGCCTATTATCAACATAAGTATTTTCTGTTAACATTAGCTCATTTAATTCATTATTTTCTTTCCTTCTAAGACGCCTTTTTTTTGGAGTACTCTCAAGAACTAAATTTTTATCTAGACATGTATTTGAAATAGTAACATAACTGGCTACCTCAGGACCGGGGGTACCCAGCCCTGGGGGATTAGGATCCGGCGGATCGTTCATCTACCGAATCTTACCCTATGAATTTTTTGGTTTTTACATACTATACATAAAATATAAAAAAAAAAACTTACCTATACGAACACTACTATACAAAATTTATTAAATATATACAATTCTACAATTATAAACTATATATACAAAACCAAACTCCACTGATCATATATCAAATTGATAATTTTAAACTCAATTAATTAAAATTACACCCGCTTCGTTCGAAGGTTCCCGCGCTTTTTTCAATCTGACTCTGTCACTGTCAGAACTTCCAAATTTGTCTATGGTATGGTTGACAATGACAAAATATAAAGTTTGTCCACAGATCTCAAATATTATTTTTTGAGTTTATATTTAAAAAAAATGCGTTTTCCGCTTACGTTTTCCATGATTTTTCCTTATCTGTCCCAAAAAAGGTGATATATTTGAGCGACAAGGAATTTATGAATGTACGTTACCCAATGATATTATGTATAATTAAAAGGTGTACCTAGTTAACTTAAAAGCGCTCCCGGGTCGGCACGTTGAGATGTAGCTAATTAGCCTGAATTGACTTCAGTTGTCTCTTTTTCATTTAAGATAACTAAATGCTATCTTGCTTTGACGTCTGACTGTGTGGGCGTGAGTGGAAAATCGAATGTTGTGCAGTTGGTAAACCTATATTATATGTATCTACTTGGTATCTTAGACCCTTTTACTTATTACCGTTACTATTTTCTTAGTTGTACAAAAATTGTAGAAAATTGATATACTTAATTTATTTGACATTATTTTATTTCTAAGTTTCTAATCATAAAATCTTTGAATGACGATTCTGCTTCAATAATGTCATAATATTTTAATCTAAAGATATTTTGTATGTGGTACTAGAACCAGAATTCGCCACGGCTTGCAACTAAGTTTGTTTTTATGAATTTCTACAACAAACATTGATTGTTTAAGCTCGATGAAAAGCTGATAAAACGTAGATAGATACATATTTTAGGTAGGTCTGCAAAACAGGCATCATTATATTTTTTCATTATTTTTTAAAGAAAACTGTCACGACTACTATCATATTGTATCCATTTTACGCACAATATTATTAATACTGAAGAACATAAATCAAAATCATCCTATTTACTTGCAAAAACTTTAAGATATCAGCTGATTCCGCTCTACCACTGCTTTATAATATGTATAACAAACAATCAAATTAAAATATCTAAAAAACAGTTAGATTTTAAAAAATAAGGTGTAGTAGTAAAGCATAGTTTCTAAATTATTTGACTATGAAGTCAAATAATTTAGAAACTATGTTAATTCTTACCCTGTAATCCTGTACAATATGTACATGTACATTTCAATAATTCGTCAGTTGACGAATTGAATAGAACTCTCCCAACTTAGAAGTTAGAACATGGTGATTTTTATCCTATTCGTTTTATAATATTACTAGCGGTTTCACTTGCATTGCTCCGCTCCTGTTGGTCTTAGCGTGATGATATATTATAGCCTATAGCCTTCCTCGATATTTATCGGCTATGTGACACTGAAAGAATTTTTTCAAATCGGACCAGTAGTTCTTGAGATTAGCGCATTCAAACAAACAAACAAACTCTTCAGTTTTATAATATTATTATAGATTACATACATACCACTTTTAAGTAAATAAAAGTATTATGATGATTCTAAAGCTGGTTGTACCTATTGTTAAATTTTTAAGAAGGAGATTCGAGCCAATCAAGCTCTAATATTATGCACTGAGAAGAAAAAAATCCATTAAAAATTTCAGTGCACATTTGCTTCAGTAACCTAAATCGTATTTAAGGGTGTCAGGTTGACTGGCAGCAAATATCATAAATAAATATGCGATTGTTCGGGACAAAAGAGCGGGAATGAATAGCGTTTCTTGGCGTTATCGGGTAAGCGCACGCGCTCCGCCCGCCGCTGACGCGTACGTCTCCGAGATTAGTTGATTTGCCGCCACGCGGCGCCACGTGCGCTCTGACTACCCGCCAAATAAGATTAACGGATTTGCACACTACAGATTGCACACGAATGGGCAGGAAGTGTAAAGTGAAACCGCGGTAATGAGATCAATTGATGGAATGATAAAAAAATATTTTTAATCATAGAGTATTGATAAAATGGATAAAATTAGATAATTCTTTATAAAAAAGAAGACGTCTTGAAGATTTTATAGAGAACATGGGGATATCAGGAATTTGGCCAACAAACTTTACAAACATTATTTTATTTGTTTGACTTTATTTGTTCAAGAAAATCTATAAATAAATAACTAATAGAGTAGGATATTGGATAAAACATTACCAACAATTCAATCTCACTCAAATAAAATATTGAGTCTTTAGGTATTATTCTTTTTTTTTTTTCTTTAACAAATTAATACCCAAACAAAACAATTAATTTAAATCATTCCTCTATAATGCAGATCTCATACGTTAAATCAAAAATGTAAAGTTATTCAATAGCATTTATAATCTAAGTTCGGTTAAAGTTGTACCAGTACAATCTCAATGGTTTATCGCTAGATAAGGGTTGCAGGTCGTAATAGGATCAGATTTAGACACGTGTGTTGCTTAGTGATAAGGAGCCCTCAGTGAATTTATGTTCATGGGGTTTTGTAAGATATATTTTTGTGGCCAATAAGACTGTCGGTTTATTCCTTTTTTCAATGGCATGTAAAGATGAGTAATTTTAAGTATACAAAATAAACTATAAGTAGGTAATAGCTATACCAACATTACTAACTACAAATTATGAAATTCAATGATTATATTTTTTACATGGTTTCATGTTTTGATTTAAGTGTTTATTGAATGATATCAATCAGGTAGGATTTTATGAATTATTAAAAAAAAACGAGAAATATTGATTAAAAAAAGTTTTCCTGCACAAGTGCGCTGTGTGAATATAAAATCAAAGTTCATTCCTATAGTTATGAAATGACAAGCTACCTAATTCATTAGACCTAAAATGGCATAACATTCATTGTATTCCCAACCTTTCCCTACGCATTTCAATTTAGTTTTTCGCAATATACAAAGCATACATCCGTCATCACCTTATTATACAGGCAATTATGAACGCAATACTACTTGACTCTGTTTACTCCGTGCGAAAGGAGCCGGCTTAGCACGTCGCATTAGTCAAATAAATCCTTATAAATCGAGTATGAGAACAATGCACGGCTTCTAATAGACATTAATACAACATTAGTTGTAAGGGCGACGGCACACGACAGCAACGCCTTGTTTGCTAACTGCCCTAATCCACTATTTGTAGTTCGGTATGCCTATGATTTTGGTAAGTATGGGAGAAAATGAGACGGTTTTTAGTTACGTTTTATGGGAGTTTTGTATTAGAGTGATGGAAGTAAAAGAATTTAAAATAATTTAGTAAGGTTTATTAAAAAAAAAATAGTAGGTACTTGAAGGTAAAATAATTAACGATACGATTATATTCGGTTAATTTAAATAAGTTATTTCCTGTGTGAAAAGTTAGAGCTCACAAAATATTAAAACAAAGAATAGCTATTCTATTCATTCTGAATTTACTTATCAAAAAATATTTTATAAGAATTTTAATAGTATGGAACATTTAAACATGATTTAAATATAATTTGCAATACACGAGAAAAAAGAAACAAGCATTTAATATCCGTGTAACTTGATACTTACTACATACTCCTAAACAGAGACAGTCCTCGTAACCCAGTAATTTAAGCACACCCTATATTATTGCCAAACGCCGCTTAACTTCTGAGAGGAAATCCTTTTCCCACGAGCTTTATTCAAACATATGTAAAGCGTATGATGGATGACGCCGACGCCGCCCTTACCCGGGGGTTAGCCGTTTAAATCACAATCACGCGACCCCAAATTTTTTCTCTGGTCACCGATATAACACGGCGAATTTATAATGTAATGGATACTCCGCTAATTCTATGAAATAGTTCAGTAGAAAGAGTTCAAATGGCACACGTCACGTTGATTGCGCTTTTTATTGTTATAGGGTGTTGATTTTAAAATTTGTAAGCTATTGTTGATTTGGAATGGTCGAGAGAACTAGACTGTCTGGTTGTTTCTCATGTCGAGAAACCTTCTAATATTTCTTTATGAACTGGAGCGTTTGTGTGCTATTAATTGAAGACCATTTTTTTGGTTGCTGGTCTACACCCATATGATTTTAAAAATAATTAGTATTTTTTACAAAGAATTAACAATAACCTGAAGAAAATCGAGATATGAATATTAAGCATCTACAACAATGTTTACTGATACACTTCGTGGAAGCACGCAATGTTTCGTAGTCAAAACCAATGATATTATAAGTAAAAAGATAATATCATATATCATGAGTGAAAACAATAAGCAGTTCATAAACTATCATTACTGTTGTGTTGCATAATTTCTTCCAAATCTGTCCAGTCGAATTTACATTCAACCAACAACCACCCCAACGTCTAACAAACCAATCCAATTTATTATAAGTAAGATTTAAAAATAATCAACGTGATATTCCAACTAAGCATCGAAACTCAGCATTGATCTTGAACGGGGCGGAGGCCGGAGACTTCAAAGTTTTCCCATTACGCAGTTCGCAGACATTAGCGGCCCGCTTAGGTTCATTAAAATTTGTCATCTTGTCGTACGTATACGAGCAACTTCCAAATGGATGTAGGAACTTGTCTAAGTGAAACTCGGCTGACGTGAAAACTTTCCCGCGTTTTTTGACTGCCACTTTTTTTCGACGCCATCAATTTCTCAGCCCGTCAAGAAGATTTTTCGCACTCGTACCAATTGCGGAAAAAGAGTAATTTAAGTTTTCTAGAAGAGTCGTTGCGTAGGAATTATGATCTTTGTTTTCAAAGTTTGATTGATTTATGGAGTTCACTCAGTTTTCGAAAGAGGGTTGGAGTTCTTTTGAATAATATCAATTTATAACCAGAGATGAATTAAGCAGAACATTAGGAAAACAAAAACTAAATATTCGTTTATCGGGTAAAAGTTTCTTTATTATTCGTACATATTTTTGGTAAGTTTCTAAAAAAAATGGACTAAGTACTAGATATAGACATGAATGAGTTATTTAATCCTTGGTTCTAAAATTACTCCCAAATACATTTAAAAACACATAAAAAGAGTTCGATTAATCTCATTTACGCCACAGATTAACTTAATAAGACAAAGACTCGATTTAAAATCCCAATTACGTCCCCAAGTGCAGTATTAAACGGGAATCACTTCGTCCGCCCCAGCATCAGTCCATTGTTGTAGGGGGTTAAATGAGCTGATACGAAGGGTGTCAGACGATAGTTTAGTTTTAAATAACAGATGTAATTGTGTTCGAATGGCTTAACACGGCTGAATATATTATTGGCTGGTGTTGGAGCAAGCGCGTTAATAGATATGTCTCTGTCGGGGTGTCTGGAGACAGTAATATGAAATGTTTTAGTAAAAGCAAAAGACGTAGTATGTATTGTAGAGCAAGTTAGTAGTCTTCCATCGCTTCCGAAATTTACCAAGCATACCTACCTATTATGAAATTTCTATAACTTTGAAGTATCTAATACTCCACAAACGTAATTTTTTATCAGTGAAAATAAAAACTCATGTAGGTACGTGAACCCTAAAACAGCTATTTTAAATATTAATATTACGAAATGTAAAGCAGGTTATCGATTTAACTCTAGCATGCCTAAACAACCTCGCGGATGTATTACTGGTTCTCCAGTAGTAATTAATTACATATCTATGTTATTAATACCAAAAGATATTTTAATAACAAACAGATATATCTTCTAAATAAAATGTTTTGATTTAATAGGATGCGGTGTAATCAAGGGTGGTAATGTAACTGGATACCAGTAATGTCATTAAATCAGATTTCGGCTTGGGGTGACTTATCTCACTCAAATTTAGGGGATCCTACAAGTTTGTTCCACTTGGGACTTGAATAATGGCCTAGCTAAATTTTGTGTATAATTTTAACTTTTAGTGTCAAACTATGTACCCAGCGATCTAGTTTCTATTTCCGAGGATTCATATGCGAATAGAAAAATATTAATATAAAAAGTAGTATTTTAGTTTTTAGAAAATTTTTAGAAATAAGAGTTTTTATTAGAAAATCGCAGTAGTTTATTAGATCTGGAATATTTTTATACTTATGGCAGTTAATTGTAAGTAGCTAATTAGTTTTAAGTTGGTATCGTTATAGCATAAGAATTTCATGCCAATTTCATATAGTCATAATTAATTTACTTACACTTTTACTTAGTTACTAAATGTATTGATTAAATACAATTTACTATGAGTTGACAAAAGCTGTAAAAAAGCTCTTAAAATAGTACTGAGTACTCGTATATAAATTATGATTTATGTGGAATAAACTATTTATGGAATCGTCTACAGCAGCAATTACAATATAAACCTTTATAGTACTAAGTGGAGTATACCCTTGAACTAGAAATAATTCTTATCACGTGTATTTAATTTAACATTGATACTATAGTAAAGTGACATTCCGAGCGCGGTTTGATTAGTTTAATCAAATTTAATGATTACTAATAAGCAGGCTAATTAGCCAGATTATTAATGTTCAAGCACGATCATAATTACAACATACCTAATCTTAAACGTTTGTGTGTATTTAAATGTAATAAAAATATAACATAAAAAACATGTTGCAGACGCGTAAATCATGATCTTATATGATTAAATAACAGTAGTATAATAAACAACAGTATTATAAAGGAAATAATTAGAAAGTAAGTGGGCCATGTTTCCTTATGATGGACTTCCTCACAAATATATATATATATATATATATATATATATATATATAACCAGCCATGGTAGTATTATATGAATTTGCCATTCAGTTCAATTCACGGCGTAAACTGACTGGGAATAAGAGGTCATAATACGGTCCTTGCCCGCCTTTGGATTGATTACTTCCACAGATTACTTCATTTTAATTTAAATACAATATCGACGTTTGTTAGAGGTAAAGTTAGAGAATACGGATTATTTGGATGAATTGACTTGCATAACCTGAATATACAAAAACACCAATTTAACGACAAAGTAGGTCGAGATTAAGCAAAATTTCATATTAGTCAAGCCATAAATATTAATATTTTTAAATTCTATATATATATATATATATATATATATATATATATATATATATATATATATATATATATAGAATTTAAAAATATTAATATTTATGGCTTGATGATGATTCAACAAAGATATTTTTAATTAAACAATTATATCTTAATGCGTTATGACTAACTTTCAGGAAGCGCACGCACACCCTATACCACAGATAATAAAATACTATACCATTTTATACTATAACTGCGCAACAATCACAGCAACACAAACAGTTGGTAAACATTACCTCCAAATCGCCGCCCAAACAAGTGTTGACAGTTGTCCTGGCCCTTTATCAATTGTACTTTATTGTCATACCATGTGCTCGCCGTGGTTTGTTTGCCTTGTTAATATAGTCTATGGTGAGACTATAAAAATTGTTTAATGTAGGTACCATAGGGAATAGGTGTCGACTTGTGGTAATGTTAGTTGTTGGTGATATATTAATAGAACGAAAATGATATACAGGTAGTAGGTACCTACACGCGAAACTGTTCAGCCATTGTTCAGCGTACCTACAATATGATACAGGAGAACTAAAAAATACGTGAGGCACTCGGGGACTGCCGCGGTAAAGCTATTGCATGCTATGCCTTCAAGCCACATCTCCGTGCCCGTCGGAGTGGGGAGCGAGAGGTTTTTTCGTTACGGAATTTCTGGATTCGGTCCCCGCGCTCATGGCCCGCGATAGAAGCTATGCAATAGCTTAAAAATATGGGATATAAAAAGGAAGTAGGACGTAGTTAATTGGAAAGTTTAAAATTATTATCATCCTATTATTTCTACAAAATGAATTTTTACACCTTGTTTCTAAATTGTTTTTAAATCTTGGATGATGAATTCTATGTTTTTCAAGGTCAAACTACTCGTGTCCTTAACAAAACTCAGCATTAATTATTTTCCCACTTTGCACACCCTTATTTGACACACTCTATACTATTGTAATTAGAGGGTAGCCTGGCCGGAGATGAAGGCGCGATACAATATCCGGAGACGCCATCCGCCGCACGGATCATGTGTGATATTACGAAATCGTTGGATGCAAGATAGAAAGTATTAATTGTAAATTGTTTATGTTTAATTAGATTATTGCTTTTATTTTTATGATAAGGACAATATAAAAGATGATAGATATAGTAAAGTTTCTTGTGTTGTCAAAATATGAAGTTATGAAGAAAATAGGTAATTAATTAATGATTAAGTACCTACCTATTTTTAAGTACTTAATCGTGTTTAAAGAGATTGATAAACTTTTAAAGAACGTTTTACAGAATGTATTAGAGTTAGGTACTTTTATTGTAAACAAATTTATAATACTTCCCATGGAATACATAATACAATATTACAAATAGATCGTGTATTTATTTCTTCCTTTCACCAATGCATTTGATTTATAATTATACCATAGACATGTGGTTTATTTCTAACATACAGTTCGGTGTCTAACACTAGAAATAGTAAAAGCTCAAAACAATTTAAATATACAGCATTCAAAATGCTCTAAACGACACAATAAAGATAGAAATCGCAGCAAAAACTGATTTTCCAAACTACCGAGCGAGCACCCTTCAGCTTCATCTAGTTTATTTTAAGTATACAAATGGGAGTGCCTTTTGTGCGCCGATGACGTCGATAAAGCATACCAGAGCAAGTCATCATCTCTCAAGAGGTCCGTTACCTCGGTCACTTCAGGCTTTTGTTCGGAAACAGGACTCGACGATTGACCGTTTAAGCGATTCTCGCTGAAAAGTGGTTAAGGATTCCACTTGGATTGCGTAGTTAGCGCTTTCGTGTTGCTACGTGATTTCACGTTCATTTGTTTATTGGAATATCGCAATTCAATAAGCTTATACGATTTGTAGCTTACTCCAATAAGTATTTGTGAACATTACGATACCTATTTACATAGATAAATTCAAGTTAATTTTACAGGATCAAATGAACGTTTATAATCCTATTAGTTATTCATTTGTGAGAACGTAGATAAATTTTGCATTTAGAAATATTTTGTCTTCCGACAATGTATTATAGGTATAAATACATAGTCGGAAGAAATATTTCTATACCTATGAATAAATATAAAGACACTCATAAATATGTACGTACCTATTTCTAAATTTAGCTCTGTTCCTTTTTGTACGCAAATTTTTCTTCATCTTGAAACATTGCTTTTATTCATAAAGTTCTAGAGAAGAGTAAATACGCAAGTAGTGCATTTGGTTAATTTACTAAAACATCAAGATAAGATCGATGGTTATTCAATCGGCATTCGAATTGCAATCACGCACATAGGTGGAATAGTAATGATAATTATTATCAGGCTTGTTGCGATAATATAGATTTAGATAGCGCTTGCCACCGAGATAACCTCTTACATAGCTAAGAGCATATAACGCGCCACCCCCTGTGTACCGTCAACAAATAAAGACCGTCTTAGGCACGGTTTGTGAAATATTTTGTAAAGGAAATAAGCCAAGTCTAAAAGATTTAAAGGAATTTTATTTACATTTGGGTAAATCAGGGAATTTGAGTAAATTAGGAGACAGTTTAGTGTTTAGTTTATCGAAGTTAAAGATCTAAGAAGATTCTTATTGCTTTATTAGCCTTCTTAGAACTTTTCAATTTATAACTATAACATTTCTTAACATAGGTAGAGTTGTTGAGAAATATACAGCGAAATAAAATGATCATTATTCATACCACAGTTTCTACCGTTACCTGTATATAAATTGAAATTTATTTAAATCACCATTCATTATTGTAACATACATTTATTGTTAGTGAACCAGAAAGGTGAGATGGTTGCAAAATGACAATTGTAACTGCTATTTCTTTTCATGATTTCATCATCACTAGAATTATTATTTTGTATTACCTAGGTATACTTTTTCTATGTACGGTACTAATTCTGCATTAAATTGATTGATATTTAATGTTAATCAATTTTAAATGAGAAATGGTTTATTAAAATATCATCAATCATCATGCTTTATTTAAACTTGATACATATGATTTCCTATGGAAATGTAAAATTTTGATTATGATCATCACCTAATAAGAGTAAGTTCTTACAAGTTTAATATCTCTAAACCTATCTTATATTGCTTATTGGTTTTATTGTTGTAGTGAAACAGTTTTAAAGAAAATAGAAAAATTATAAAAGATTAGACGTTTTTTGTTTGATAATAGTAAGCTACTAGGACACAGGAAATTATTTTTGCACCAGGTAAGTAATTAAGAAAGTAAATATTACATGATCTTATGAGATTTAGCGATTTCAGATCACGTAAACTTGCGTGGTCAGCAGGAGGAGGAGGAATCTTCAAGCAGAAAATGTTTTGGCAGACGCTGCGTTTAAATCTTAAGATTTCCTTTTTGCAGTCTGTACTTGGCGGATTTCAGAAAGGATCCAAGGAGGGTGGCAAGGCCTCGAGGATGCGCCCAGGGCGGGAGGCGAGGGCCGTGACGTCACGTCCTATCTCGGCGGCCATCTTGGATTATCTCGTCGCACCTGCGGGGCGCGGGGGGATATCGACCGAATGCTTAAAGCATTTTTCATGAAAAATCTAAACAGTGTCTTCGACTAACGGGCGAAGTGGCGTTGATATTTTAATTTTTTTTTCTGATGACACTAAAAAAGTACCTAAATTATATAGTTATTTGTATGTATGCAATTGCATTTGCTAATGTGCAATTCGTATTTACTTGGTCCTACCTAATTTATACATATCAGACAAGTAAAAATCAATTTAGATACACTTTTTCAGTTCTATGTTTTTACCTAGGTATCTAATCTATGTCTAATGTATACCTATAAGCCTTAAATATTCTTTAATTATTCTTGAATTAATTTAGCAAACATCTCAAACAGTTCAAAAACTATAATAACAAATAATTGAAATCCCAACAATGAACACTACTTACTACACGATATGTCATTTAAATATTAATTTAATCTGGCCATGCAACGTTATCTGTCTGCGACAGTTCGGCTGATGCTATCGCTCCCCATCCCCCAGAGCTAGGCTTTGAAAACTTCAAACGATGATCTTCGTACACAAAGACCGCATTTCATTTTTACCCACTCCAATTTATAAAGACGCCCGCTAAGAAGGCGGAGTAATTATTCTGAGAGTTCCGTTTCTGGCTATTTTTAGTGCTCCTTTTAGTTTGTACACAAAGGCTCTGTAAGAAGACTTCAGTAATGCTTTATATAAATAAAAACGAAAAACATTTGAGTAACATTTTTGTTTGAAATCTTTATGCAAATTATTGTTTTTTCACATTCAAGTGAGTGTATAAAAACAGACGTATTCATAGGTACTTGAAAAAGTAGCTACAAACTTTGAAGAGGCGACTAAATGCACAAAGCCTATAGGAAACAACGGGGCCTATGAAGTGGTAATCGACGTTAATTGTGGACCACCGCGACGCAAACACTTGGCTAAAACAATGTAATGTTATCATTAAGAGCGCGTGTCGGGACAGCTGCGTGTGCGCACCTAGCGGTGGTATGATGTTGTTCCGGACATAATGGAGTTAGGGTAAACTGGGGCACGTGCTGGCACCCGGTGGGTAGACCTCCGTGATAGACACTCGACAATGGATCACTGGCCAGAGTGTACAGGAAGGAAAACCTATAGATTATGAGTACCTACCGCGTAATCCCCGTTAAAATGGTAAATCAGGAAATTCGAAATTAGCTCTGTTTTATTATGACCCTCTCGTACCTATGCCATTGAACATATTTTAATGAAATTGGGAAAAGATTTAGTATCTTGGTAAATGACATAAGCCTACTCTTTGTCAAGGAAAATTTTTTAAAAATATGAAATGGAAGATGCGAGAAAAGCAGCCGGCTGAAAGCTAGTAAACTACCATAATCGTATATACCAGTAGCGTTTCATCGTATCGATGGGTAATGAAAGTAATATCATGTAATATGATAACACTGTAACAAGAATTTTAGAGATGTGAAAATATGCTCAAATAATTACATACCTAGTAGATTCCTATGAAGTAAAACTACGTAATTATTGTTAAGTACGTAAGTATTTTTGTTGTAACTGTTTCATGATTTTTCGCAACAAGATAGTAGATAGGTACCTATACATTTAAATTTCCCATATACGAAACTTTATAAGAAAAAACTTTGGAAGATGTAATGCCACTACAGGGAGAACTACACATTGTAATAACAGTAAAGATAACACTATTTTATCGTCTTATTGGAGAGATGGCGTTGTGGGTCTTGAATTATAAGATAAAACACTTATAAGATTCATGTTCCTGGAGGAGAAAATGCAAAAAACAACATACAATATAGTAATCACATATGCCTCGAAATAAGTCCATTTTTGTAAAAAAATAAAGTGTCAGCAATCAGAATTAATTTCATATTTCTTTGTTGTTAACCAATCAATAGAGTAGGTAGAGCAGTAAAATTATTTACCTTACATAATTTTCTTTCTTTAATAAAAATATGACAACTAAAATTATAGCGACTAGATAATACCTATAAGTTACGGTTCGCTAGAATTATTGTAACCATCACAGATATCTATGTAGTTAACAAGCTTCTAGCGGTAAATATCCAAACGCGGTATTGATAGGTACCTAGGTATGACACAAATTGCTTTATATATTAATTTGATTACTGTCTTAAATAATTGAAGAAATAATCCTATTACAACCAAATAAAATTGCGTAGCTTAGCTTATAAATAAAGGTAAAAAGTCAGCAAAGTATTCATTTACACGCTACCATAAGTGTTCTGATAGAGGCGATCACTTCGGACCTGCAGTGGCAGAACACGTAGCAATCATTTGTCGTGCGCCCCACACGGTCGGTGGTACCTTTATGTCATTTATTAGCTCCTATAGTACTTTTGTATTAACTTAATACGTGTATATTATTGAAAATGTTTAAAGATTTATAAAGAAAGATATTATTAATTGTTAAAATATTTTGTAAAGCATAGAGATGTTGAATTAAATATTGTTTTCTCAAACAGAATCTAAGTAGAATATGATTTAGGAGATTTCCTACTAGAATTACTTCTTATTTGAAAATAGTATTGCAATGGTTGGTTACCCCTTATATTCAAAACAACTTCACCAAATTCTTCGGTACAATCTTTAGCAAAATCTTATTGATATTTAGTTTCTATGTAGTATGAAAAAATACGATTACCTAAGACTTTCTGATTTCAATGTAGAGTACTCCATAATTATAACAACCCAACCTTACAATGTATGTGACTAGCTGTGGTGTATTGCAAAATCAAGTACATATTTCTTATAGCTAATGTGTTATTCTTTTGTAGGTATATTAATTATTAACTTAAATTACTGTAAAGTTTCATCAAAGTCCGTCCAGTGGTTTTTTCGTGAATGAGTAACAAACTTTCATATATAGGAACATCCATCCTCAAAACTTTTCGTATAGGAGCTACCAACGTTGACAAGAGAGAATTTTAGTATAGTTGGTTCTTTGATATACTGTTTCTCTTCCTATTTCTGGTTATTATTTGTGGTTGCGTTTATTAGTGCGCATCTTATCTGCACAGGAAAATATCCGTAATTTAAAGTCATTTATTAACGCGTAATTTATAATCTTTTATTTAATCAAATAGGACGTTAATGTAAACTCGATAAAAACCAAATATCATCAAATTCATATTAATACCCAAAAGTGTAATAAATATGAAACCATCTATTAAAAATATTAGTTTACTAATTATTCAATATAAGTATTAAAAAAGGATAATATAATATAAGTAATAAAGTTATTACTTACCTTTTAAGCGGACTCATGTTGATGTAATTTCACTTATTTCGATGACATTTTAATTATTTTGAAATAAAAAATTGCGTATGGCACCTATTTAACAACGAAAAAAACGTCTTGCAATAAAAAAAATTATGTCTGATGGATCTATCTAAAGGCAAAAGATTAAAAATTACGCGTTAATAAATGACTTTAAATTACGCATATTTTCCTGTGCGCACTAATAAACGCAACCACTACCGCCAGCCAGACAGCCCGGACTCTAACCGCAACCAGCAAGAGAAACAGTATATCAAAAACCCAACTATACTAAAATGACTTTTTTTAAAACGTTAATAGCTCCCGTACCATTTTAATATTAATACTCTACAACAAAATGTTGAACTTGCAAAGAAAAAAGTTGAATTTCAATTGGAATAATACAGTGACAAGCCTGTGAAGACGAACGCAACACATTTGAATAGTTGTGGTTTTCAATAGGCATAAAGAATAAACACCTGTTTGAATTAAAGGCGTGTCATAAAAGATAAACCAAGATGTCATTAGAATAAAACATTTTATAAAGCCTTCGAGGCGTGTCTGTTCTTTGAAAGAGGTAAAGCGTCATGTTTCAAAACAACGAATTTGATATTTCAATTTTTCGCGCGTTTTGTGACAGGTTGAGGGAATTTTAATGTCTATTCAAAGGGGTTTTTATATCGTTTCGGCGAAGCTGTTGGTGTCTAATTTCATAATCTTTGGATTCGTTTTATTATGGTTTGTGTGTATGTTAATTAGTTTTATTTCTACAGAGATTCTGAAGATATAAATATAAAATGGAATGAAAAATAATTTAAGTTCCTGATGATTTATAATTTTACTCTCTAAAATGTAAATATTTAGGTAACTATGTTATAACTGCACCAGAATTTGAAATGAGATTTTGCAACCGTTTGTTTTGCAAAATCTCATTTTGCAAAACAAAAGCTTTAAGCTTTGTATAAATACCTTTAACTTACCCTTATAATGATAAAGGTAAGTATTTTATTTTAGATTAACGGATAAACTCCCAACTTACGTAGGAAGGAAATATGATAAGACCATACTTGTAAAACAGGATTTATGTAGTGTTAGTATTTGTCTCGAGTTCTATTAATTTAAATGATTGAAAGATATCACAGAGATCGAGAACACGCGTCGAAAAAATAAATCATACGCTCTCAAAATGACGCCCACCATTAATAAAACTGTTTAAAATATATTTAATAATGTCCACAATTGGTCGGGGCACAATGCTCGACCCATAAAGGGGCATTTATTATAGCGACAATATATCGAACACAAAAAGATAGTGTGACAAAGACGCGTACTTTTTAATAATATTGTCATTTCTCAGCAGCAGTGGACTCTTTCAAAAAGCCATAATGCAATAATTTATTTCTTTATAAGAGTTTTTTCTCTGTGGGAGAGTAAGGAGCCAGGTGAGCACGGGTTAACTGATTATTGAAGCCTTTATAGAACCTCTGTTTGATTCAATTATAGACTATACAAATGGTAAACATTTATTGATTTTCAGTTCGAACATTTTGTAGAGCTATATTTTTGGTATGATAATATTTTCTTACGTATTAATTATCAGAAAATTCATACTTAAGTAATTGAAGTAAAACTCTATCTTAAGATTAAGTAACATATTATTGCAATTATATTACATATTTTAAAATACTTACGTGCGAGTAGATACTAAACTTATCTACACCTAAGCTACATGTTTCAGCATTAATAATAATTAATCGTCATAAAAACTTTCGTAAACATAGGTATGTATACTATAATATCTCAATGTCATGTTTTGTTTTCAGTATTCGATTCATTTAAATTATCCACATATTTACCGATTATAGAAAGTCTATCGTCTAATAAATTCGGTGCGAAAAAAGCGCGTTGCGTAAAAAATTAACGACAATGTTTATAGTCACAGTCGAGACGGGGGTTGACATTGGAGCCACTATAAAATCGATGAAATATCTTTAAGGGGTAGCAATAATTCATAGTGGGCGATGTGAGGCAGAACCATTGTGACAATGTTAAAATGTTTGCACAGGTAGACACGGGCGGCACCCTGATGCTTGCGTGGCGCTAACATCATGAATATCCATAACTTCCTTGTAACGTCACTTTTTTACAATTGTCTTCAATGATTTGTTTGATGCCAAGCGGTGCAACAATAGTTTGATCGTTAATAGCCGATTTATGGCGTAGGTAGTAGGTAGTGTTTTTTTGGTTTTGAAACAATTGTTGGTCAGATTAGGTAATTTATTGTTGTGCAATGGTACTTACAACTATTTATCTTTGTACCTATAAGTAATATATCTAATCAATGTAAATATTTAATACAATTTTATTATCTATTATTAAATCGATAGAATTAGCAAAATAACACGTAAAAATATCTAGCTATTGAGCTGTGTGAAAATTTTGCAAATTAAGAAATATTTAATCGAAAACAAAACGCACGAAAAAAATTGTTTTGGTAAAAAAAAGTTATGATATAGATAGATAGTATCATCATATGCACAAATAATAAAACATTCACGCGGTTGGACCATAGACAAAAAAGCTAAGTCCACACGGTGACCACGCAGTCGAAGCACGTACAGGTAGGGCTGGATAGTCCCGTCACCCGGGCGTTCCGGGAAGCCGCATGAAGTCGTCACGTGGCGCCCCACTGGGACCCGGACGGTAGCGCGCGGGCGGTCCCTACCCCCCCTAATTAATTTTGATGTATTTACCTTCATGAATGCGAGCGAATTAGCTTCCATATCTCCGCGAGAATGTCATGCAACTTCAACGCGTTTACGTAATTTTTATAGCAGCATTTACCGACCGTTTATCGATGCATTGAATTACACTAAAAGCAGTCTAACAGCTAACTCCATTGAATTTCAAGGTATTATACCAAATTTTTTGATGAATGAAATTGTTTAAAAGCACCATCTAGATAAGATAGAACTAAAATGATGACGTTTTTAGCAAATGTTTCATATCTCTCGATTAGATCGCATTTTAATTATTTAGGTGACATTTTGTTTTAACGAGATTTCGACATGTTTACGAAGTTATCTTATTCTTCAAAATTAAATATCTATAATATTAAGGCTAAGGTGAATTACTGATATTTATATAAAATTTGTAAACATTTTTATCTTTTTTATTATTATTTATGAGATGTTATAATTTTATGATGAAAATATGCCATAAATGTAGTTAATTAAAATCATCATAAAATACAGGGAAAACCGTATATCATTATCATCACACCTCAACGATATGCCTTCCTATAGATATGAGATTTTTTATAATAGGTAATTTTTATTAAAACTCGTAGAACATTCATACATCGTAAATTACTTCAAGTACCTACATTATAACTGATGTACATAGTTTAATATTGGAATTATAATATTTAGAAGTAGAAAAAATTAAAAACACAACAGAGACTCTTTTTGGTAATACGTGAAGATAGAGTGAGGTGGGTTCAGTTTTCTGTAATATAACATTATAACTCGACATGTATAGGTAGGTAACACATAACACTGTATATAATACAAGCTATTTGTCCCAGCTCTGTCCGGGTATAAAAAAAATAATTAAATAAAACCAATTAAATTACACAGGATTTCAGGAATTCACTGACTGACCGACAACTATATTAGCTTTCGGTCAGTGAAAGAATTTTTCAAATCAGTCCAATATTTTCAGAGCCTATTCATTTTAAACAAACAAACACATAATTAAATCTTTTTTTTTTAATATTACTGTAGATAATAAAAAAGCCATGCTTACTACTTATACATAAAATAAGAGATTTTAAGAGAAGAAAATCGATTTACAAAATACTGAAAAGTTATGAAATGCGGCGGCCCATTTTCTGTAGACATTATCTTTCACTTTACTGGCAATACAAATGACAGTAAAACCCACAAATGCAAATACTTTATATATTGCACCTTAATTTTTTATGCCTTTCTATATTTTAACATATTTCTTGATACACTTTTTTACATGCGTTGATTATTACCAAGCCCCGTAGTAGACGTCTTTTTTTTAAGTTTTAAAGTTATTATCGGAGACAAAACTAAACCATTAAAATTCTTTCATCCGTTCTTGTTTAACAAGTTGTGATTGACTTGCTCGTAGATGTAGTAATAAAAAAGTATTCATATCAAAAAGTAAGAATTTGCCTCGATACTATTACTAAGCTTTTTGATACAGCTGTACCATCGACGTCTAACACAGATAGCTATTAAATACCAGACTATATTCTCAGGCTTATTATAACATGGTTACGCTTATACCAAGGCTATTAAGGGATCAAATTTGCGTACACATCCCCACAATATAGCATTAATGATTTGCCGTTACTGATCGACCCTCCGGCAGTAAAAGTCATTTAACTGGTGCGTTACGAATGCGTTTACGTGGAAATATGCGAAAGATTGAGTTTGAAATGTATCTGGAATAACATAAAGGAGTTCTTCTTCATAATCATCCTATCTGAGTTGATTTCAAGTAGAGTAACTTCTAAGAAATAATAAATAATTTTACTCCAATAGATAATGGTTCTGATCCTGAAAAGCCGCAGTAATCTTTACTAAATGTTAGTTATGCTAAAATACAAACGTAAATCACGTAACTGTAAGGAATATTGTGGAAAGAGTAAGTGATTGAAATGAATATATGGAAGTAGGAAAGAACTATAAAAATACTGCAGAAAAATAGAGAGCACCATTTAATTTTATGTCTGATCGTAGCTACTAGACATAAACAGAAACATTTGCGAAGCAGCCCAACGCTCCGCCGTACGGGACAGTTTTATAGGCTTTTTATAACTTTTCTTCATTAAGTTAACTGCTAAATAATCGCTAAAGGCGAACGTTCGCACAATTCAGCCGAACATAAAATTGAAATTGCGATTTCGACAACACGCCCCAACGATTAGAATGTGTCGTAATCTTTGTCAACGAATTAAACTTTGACCGAATTATCGTCGAAGCGGCGCGTTCACATCGTTAAATTATCTCGTATTGCAATAAATGTGTCGTTGTTTTGATATAATATCGGCGTGTTTGGTAACATGGACGAGTCGTGTCGAATTTTAATAGAGCATGCAATGGGGTAGGCCGCTGTGCGGTTCCGACGCTCATTTTTTGTAGAAATTGTTCAGTCGCTTGTCCGAAAGCTTATTGATTTATTAGCTTACCTTTTGTTTGCGAAAGAAAGACTTTTTTGAATTCTTTGCGAAAGAATTGCATATTCAATTAACTGCTTCAAATAGTTTTAAGTAGTCTATTTTGGAAAAAAATCAAACGACTAATCTTGATATGAAAATATAGATATTTTGATTTGAGTCTTGGGCTTGAAATACGAACATCAAATGAAAGAATTTTATCAAGGAATTCCTTCAAAAAATCAAAGCGTTTCTTTATGTTTAAGTATCGTTTTTATTATGTACAAACATAAAGTCAGGCGTGAAGTTTAAACAATTCATGACAAAGGATAAATGCAGATGAGATGAACACCAGAAAAAATAATATATATTGAATATGTAATGTTGGTAGCTTTCTTTCTTTGTTCTGTAAATTTAGCAGAGAGCTCGCCTTTGTGCGAAATCTAGACAAAGACATCAAACAGACGCGAAATAAAGGGGATAAATGTGAAGTTTTTGTGTATGTCAGTGGCTTAAAATCTGTATGCAGGTACTTTCGTTTGTTATACTATTGGAGTGAAATGTTTTACGTAAATAAATAATAGAGATTACGCCTTTCATTTAATCCCTTAAGATTTTATGTGGATCAAGCATAAGTGGCAAGAAATAATTTGTTATGTTATGCTAAAGATTTGTTTTGGGTTCATACTTTATAGAGATCAGTATTTGTACAATTTTGTAATTACTCATTTTGATTAAACTGCAGCCTACATAATTTAATTAAGTGTATTCTGTTCTGTAGGTAGATACAACCGTTTTAAGTTTTATTTACAGAATAATTTTGATACATGATTGCAAATTATTGAATTCATCTTTGAGATTGCCAACTGACTTTTAAGGTTGGGGCAATAAAGGCTATTATTTTTTTTTTGTATCCTTCTTATTTTCATGTAATTTTAATGTAGAATAGGTATAAGTTGGCCCTCTGTTTGATGGCCTATGATTTAATGTACGTACTTGTCTTTCATACAAGAACCACTTGATATATCTGTTATTTGAAAACATGCTACACAAAAAATCTGTGGCCAACAAATTTGCTAACGACAGGCAAATAATTCCCAACAAAATAAATAATATTATTGTCCACTCAGTGTTGCCAGTTACTTGTGTGTAGTCACCGTGGTTAACAAAAGATGCCAATAAATATTAATACAATACAACGTCACCGCATTTGTTATGCAATTAATGGTAACTGCGTAAAAGTTATTATATAATATGGGCGTTAGTATTGTTATAATATTGACGCGAAGTTATTGTCATATATTGTACGTAATAAGAATCAAAATGTTGTGACGATTTCTATGAAATGGACGCCAGAAGTTAGATGTTATTAAAATGGTTATTTACTTGAAGTAGTGAAGTTACGACTGTAGGTAGGTACCTACAATTTGTGAAGTTATTGAAGATTTAAGAAGCAATATTTTATATGTTTTTAATGCATTTTCAATTAAGAATTTTAATAGGTAAATTATCGAAATTATGAGATTCAATACTGACTCTATATTTTTTTAACATACGAAACAATGTAGAGCGTTGTGAGAGCTTTCTTAAATACCATTTCGCCATTATTTTCGCTATTCCTAAGCAATATCCTAAATTCTTTAATTTTAAATTTCCTATTAATCTGCTTCAGCATGTTCCTCAAATATTAAAAGATCATTAGCTTGTCACAGCCCCATACCTGCCTATTCATTATCTTGTCAAAATATTTCTCTCAAATATCTTTTTTTTTGTAAAATTCCCGTGAATCTATCGAATTGTCGGGCAATGACATCTCAATATTGGCAACAAAGAGATACATTTGTCATTGTCCATTAGACGATATTGTTACGAAACATGTAAAATATTAACTTTTACTTTGAACTGATATTAACACAAATTGTATACGTATTGAGGTAGGTATAATCTAAATGAGTAAGTTATTATTTTGGATTTGAAATGTTTAGAAAGGCATGCGTGTGACTTACAAAGAAAGGATATAATAATCTACTAAGTAATCTACTTTTTAACCTATTTTAGAATTTTTACTCGTTTTAAGACCATATCGTAAACTCTACCTTTACCTTTCTTTAGGTATTTCAAATAAGTATATTGTTAAAATACGCTAGAAGGATTGAGATTAATTATACTATGGGGTACCTACATAATTTTTTGGGAGTGAAAAGAGGTGAAGGTTTCATTGTAGAGAGGATTTTTAGAAAATACGTACTGCTCGATACGGCCCGTATTGAGCAATTTTCTCTTTATAACATATTGATATACCTACCTAGACAAAAAGACATCTTAAAAAAATCCTTTGAGATATTACAATAATATGAATATGATGAATAAAAAAAAAAATAATACGTAGTAGGTATATGATTACAAAGTGGTGATAATTTAGTGAATGTGGTTAGTGGTTTATGCAATATTATTTTAGATGTAATAGAAAAGTTTCTGTTTATACACTTCGTTTGAATACTGTTTTACAATTTTATCAGGCTCTACACGAGTTTAGCACACTAACACACCCACAGGTAATTATTAGCCTGTAGCGCATTTATTTTGGGGGATAGATAGATACAGCTGTCGAAGGATAAAGTTATGTACCATGTAGGTATAGAAGAGGTTTGTTGCCGAAATATTATGGCTATAATAATTTGAATTTATACTATGGTACCTCTTCATTTTAGCATGATATCTATTCTAAGACTTATACCTAAGGCGTACAATATATACATACAACTCTTCCGTATTTTAATAGCCATGCAAGTAGGTACGAATAAAGCACATAGCTGAATACAAAAGCGAATACAGCATTAAATAAAAATCGCATTGTAATCCGGTATTGGCCGTAGATAAGGAGGGTTTGTGACAAGGCAAGAATTATGTGCTCCAGAGGGCAATTTTTCTTTCCCGGGATTTATTCTCGTAATTTATTGAGGATCTGCCTGTATCTGGTCTAACCTGGGCGAGGGTCTAGTTATTCTAGAGAGCAATTAAAGAAATCTGATTACTAATTAGTGAGTTTTATCAAGGCATCTGTCGTTTGTTGGAATATGACGTAAAAATTAAAGTTTTGTTGTTCAGTACATTTAACATTACTTTTGACATGTTTATTTATAAAAGTATACTAAATTACACTGATAAATCGTTTAATATTAAATATCACCGTACCTACTTATTTTATTACAGCGAGAGTAGGTAGAAGTAATAGCACACGAATATAAACGGCGTATTCGCTCGTTCGTCTCTACCTTAGAAAAACATCGTATCAGCGGGTCGATCAAATAATATTCATATGAGAATATAACACTTATTTTTTGCAGAGCGTGCTTACTGCTTAGTCATGAATTGTGGTGAAAAGTGTTTCTAGTACCGACATCGAGAGTCGGCTTAAACCAGCCCTACCCCTCGACCGCAGTCGTAAATTTAGGGTTTCATAAAACCAGATCTGAGATAAGACACAGTGTAGAGAGAGCCCGGATCAAATGCGAACCTTTGAATTGCCATAGACAATAAAAATAACGCCAGCGCATCTGCTGATACATTCCGCGTCCTCGCCACAAAATTTGTCGTGTTTACATAAAATACGCGGCGATAGCGATCGAGGATTCACCAGAAATCGTGAAAAAACGAACGCGTCATTTGCAAGCGCACTAGCAATATGAAACGTACGTATGCGAGCAAAAAATCACAAGTAAACTGTCAAGAGGCACACAAAAGCGCATTATGATTTTAACAAGTTTCTGAATTGTTCGACTATTATGAGGCGTGTATTAAGCCTTACCAATAGTCAGGGTATTTGGGCGCCTTTGTGGCTCGGTATTGACAAATAACTTAAGAATCACTCTTAAAGCAAAAATAATGGAGGATTAGTGTTGAAAAGAAAGTTTTTTTTCGTAGTACTTTTAGAGATGGCGCCATTGGCCCGGTATTGTATTAATCCCTATCTGCTCGGCTCGAGCCTTCTGTTTTCTTAGTGAAAGTATTGAAAATATATCAAGTGGAAGTTTTGTTAGGAGAAAAGAAGTTTGCGTAACAATGTAAAATACAATGATCGTTCGCTTCAAATGTTTCGCTTGCGTAATTAAAATATGTACGAATCTCTGTTTGGCATTCGAGACTTTCTGTCATCGAGATGGTATCGCGGCACTACGTGTTCGAGTGGGCGATTTCGCTAAACTACGACTTATAAAATTGACATCAAAGCGTCGTATTCAGCACGAGAACGGGTTACAGGCAGCGTGTCGGGGACATATATTTAAAGCTTCAGTAGATAGGGGTGCAATAATTTTGACAATGACTAGCAGCCTTACCCGGGCGAGGCGTAGGCGCGGGGCGCGGGTAGCGGGGGGCAATCTGCGCACTAAATCACGCTACGAATAAAATTTATGGCGCCGAGATAAAAACTCGCAGCTTTTCTCTTTTACGTTCCTTCCCCCGTCCGTCCCGCGCGCCTGCCCCCTCCCGCGGAAAATCCATAGGGATTTTTCCAAGTGTTCCAGCGACGGCGTGTGTGGGGCCGAAACGATTTTGTTTTATGCTTATTGCCGGCTTGCGATGTTTTGTTTTCTAAGTTGCAAGATAAGGGATTGCTGGCGAGATTGTGTTCTTAGTCGGACTAGACGAGGAGGTTTTCTGGTCGCGTTCTCGCTCATGTTAACATCTTATGAATTAAGGGAGCGAACCCTTTACTTAGAAGTTGTTCTTAGCTATTTATATATAGTACAATAATATTTAGTTTTAGTTGTTTAGATTATAAGAAGATGATCCTAGTAGATATAAATTTCAACCTTATAACATACTTTGAATTACATACTAAACAAAACGTGTTTGTGGATTTATGTTTTTCATTTAGTAATATGTTTCTTAAGCATTAAAGAAATTTTGCATGTTATCTCTTTTAAAGTTAATCAAGAATATTGAAAAATTATTTTTTTTCAATTTGACCTTTGCATTAAGACTTATAAC
This sequence comes from Colias behrii, assembly GCA_029959065.1. Classification (NCBI taxonomy): domain Eukaryota; kingdom Metazoa; phylum Arthropoda; class Insecta; order Lepidoptera; family Pieridae; genus Colias; species Colias behrii. The sequence continues at coordinate 4,125,576 of JARWMC010000006.1, read as the reverse complement.
TGAATATGCAGCTGCAGGCTTAGCGTCCTAAGGGTAACCTATTAAAAACTCGAATTTCTATTACCCGAATCTTAAAATCCCGAAAACGGTTGTTAGAACTTTTAAAAGACAGATGTAATGAATGACAAATTTTTAAAATTCCTTTTTTAATTTCCCAGATGAATCATTTCCAGATGCACCAAAACCAGATTTTTAAAAAGTATTTTTTTGTTTCCCGTATTCTCATAATACAGATCTCATTATACCAGATTCTCAGAATACTTTTTTTTGTTTCCCATCGTACCATTTTCCAAATAAACTATTGCCAAATTTTCATAATCTTTTTATTTGGTTTCCATATAATCGTATAACAGATAAACTATTGCCAGATTTTCATAATCTTTTTATTTGATTTCCATACAATCGTGATTATACCTTTACTATCGACCATAGAAATCTAAATAACAAGACACTAGAAGTCGTAAGCGTGCGTGACATTGTCGCCACTCAGGTGATTTTCACATCACCAGTGCATTCGTCACTGTTCAGTTGCTCTGGAGACGTATGAGTGTATACATGGTGTGTTTCAGCAATTCCCATTGCGGAAATTCTTCCACAAGTTGTAATTATACTTATAAAGGAATAATATTTCATCGGAAAATATTTTTATTTTAGAAATAATGCCGTTTTTCCTTAAAATTATAGAATATTTACAAGTATTACGAGTGTCACCATAGTAATCGAAATAACAATGAATGACACAGTCGACCATTCTTATTATCACGTTTGTTCGTATTGGAGCAAAAAGTCTCATATACTTAGGGATGTTATTCTAAAATAAACCGTAAATTCGTGCGTTAGGATACATATTCAAAAGCTTAATTTAATAGTTAAGTTAGTTTTCACTAAAATCAAGCTGTCCAATAAAAGGCATAGTTTACTTGTGTGTACTGTTTAGCTTTCGGTTTGAATGTGTTGATTTTGGCGACAGCGGTTTTCATACGAATTATGACATTATAGCACTTCTATGTGTCTTGTTATTTAGATTTCTATGCTATCGACTGAAAATAAACATTGTCAGTAAGTAAATTTATTGTTTTACTTGTCCATTACAGACCGGTTATAGTGTCAAAGTCGACTCAGTAGGTTAGGTTTGAACTACGACCCCCACGCTAGAACTGACTCGCTATTGTTTTACTTGCCCATCACAGAAAGGTTTAAGTGTCAAATTCGACTCAGTAGGTTAGGTTAGGTTTGAAGTGTGACCCCCCATGCACGAGCCGAGCGAGCGAAGCGAGCGTGCCGCGGCAGCGGCCGGCGAGTGCCAGAACCGACTCGCTATTGTTTTACTTGCCCATTACAGAAAGGTTTAAGTGTCAAATTCGACTCAGTAGGTTAGGTTAGGTTCGAAGTGTGACCCCCCATGCACGAGCCGAGCGAGCGAAGCGAGCGTGCCGCGGCAGCGGCCGGCGAGTGCCAGAACCGACTCGCTATTGTTTTACTTGCCCATTACAGAAAGGTTAAAGTGTTAAAATCTATTCAGTAGTTTAGGTAAGGTTCGTGCTGCGACCCCCTGGAAGGATTTCGTTTTGCTGGATATCGTTTATTTGAATTTCAAAAATCTGGACATTGTTTGTCTGTATATCAATTAACTGTATTTCAAAAATTTGTGTTTTAAAAATCTGGCTTTCGTGCATATGGATTAGGGTCATCTGGATTTTGTGCATTTAGATTTCGTATGTCTGGAACTCATTCGTCTGGATTGTAAAACGTCGTACAAATAAAGAAATGGGCAAATGAAATTCGGAGTTGCGATTATATGGCAAACAAAACTTCGAAATTTTAAAATTCGGGGTTATGAAAAAATGTCCAAACGTTTTCTGGATTATGATATTCGGAATATTAAAATTCGAGATTAAGATAGGTAACCGTCCTAAGCCGTATTTCTAAAACTACGGATTTAGACCACAGCAAAAAGCATCACATTCACATCATTCCGATTGTCTTACTTATCAGTACTCAATCAGTGTTTACATTATTACATCGGCCTGATCTCCGTCAAAATAATGTCCCTATTAGACAACAAAACGTTTTCAAAGGAACTACAACAAAAAATGACAAAACTACGCCAAGCGCAGAGATTACTCGAGAGCAAGGCCATCTGTGGATATTGAGACTATCTCACACGAGACGAGACCTTATCAGCCGATCTCGGTACGATTTTGTGAAGAAAAAGCGAAAGAAAAGGCTCCCATTTATAGCTGAAGAACCATAGAGTACAGCGCGCACGCCACAATCGCATTAGGTCGGCGGCTGTCGAACGCGATGATGATTTGAATTTCCATTGTTTATGGTGGCAGACATGTGTCAAAGTTCGATCGGAATTTAAATTCGGCTCCTTTGTTGTGTGTTTTTTTGTCGAGTTGTAAACACGGCGCAGTGATGTTCCAATTTGGTTTGGGAGGTTGTATCTATGACTTTCTTGTTACTTTGGTAATACTTTTGACGTCGGTATTCCGGATGAATAATTACGAATCATCCTCGTTAAGCCCCCGTTTCTTACTACACTACCTACTTGTGTTTTTATTTCAAACAAGATTCGTGCTTAAATCCAGTTGGATGTCAGACACATTTCCTGCAGTCGGAACTTCAAAGCGAGCTAGCATCTGGTAAATTACCAAACTCGAAGCATGAGCGAGGGCACGACACAAAGCAGCGACCATTTTGTTCCGACACTTTTCAAAATTGGAACGTGACGGTTGCAAGCGCTGTCGACCAGAGACAATGATATGAAAAGGAAAAATGTAAACGGCCCTACGTTAAGCATAAGCATCGCTCAGTGCTATTTTATATGTGCCTCGTTGCACGTAGGCAATTATGACGTGTTCTGATTTTATTGTCAAGCGCATGAGGGTCGAGAGTGGCGTGTGTTTGAATAGACTGTTTTGCTGTTTTGGTATTCAGAGATGTTAATTTAAAAGTGCGTTCTTGAACCCTTTCAGAGGCATTGTATCTTTGTGTGCTTTGTACAGAGATGGTTTATCAGCGTCGCGGGGTACATAAGTACTGTTTTTTCATTCAGTAATGCTTTTACATTTCAAAGGGGTTAAATGTTATTCAGACTGGCTGCCCGCTTAGAAAACGTGTGGGTGTTTGGGGGATTGGAAAATACCAATTTAGTTTTGTTTGAGTGAACACACTGAATTTGGTTTGCGCTAATGTTCTTAATGTAGATAATGTGGTAAACATCCGTAACATAGAGGAAATTCTAAGTGTAGGTAGTTAGTAAAATTAAATATCTACCATCTTATGAAAGTACTACCTACTGGGGATATAAAGAAGAATATAATATGAAAATCTTGACTGACCGGTTGGCTTGGTTGGTTGTAGTGGCCTGCCCTTCACAAGCCCTGCCTTCCAAGCCCCTCTGGCTTGGAAGGCAGGGCAACTACCAACCAACCCTGGCTCGTGGGTTCGATTCCCACCCGGGGCAAATATTTGTGTGATGAACATAGATGTTTGCTCTGTGTCTGGGTGTTAATTATTATCTTTATAAGTATTTATTTAAAATTATATATGTATGGTTTCCATAACACAAGCAAAAGTTTAGTTTGGGATCAGATCGTGCCGTGTGTAAAAATTGTCCTGAAATATTTATTTATTTATCTGAATTAAGTCTATATTGGCACGTATTGGTATAACTTTTCTTGTGTCTAGTGTTAATTAGATATAAAATAATGTACAATAAAAATTTGTGTAAAAATATTTAAAAACAACTCAAGCAGTAGCGCAGACTAGCGGAGACTCACTTGATGGTAGGTGGTAGTCGCCGCCGCTGCCATTCGCAGATGTAGAAAAATTGCGCTCGTATTGCCGGCTAAAACTTTCGATCGTAAATATTTTCGATAATTATCGGATCGGAAGCTTTGAGGATCTATAATAAAATAAGGGCCGATTTTTCAATCCTTGGTTTAAATTTATTCGTCTAATAAAGTATTATACGAATATATTATTTTATTAAAATGTCACCTGTAAACTGTCAAATACGGACAATTAGAATACATTTTTGAAATGGTATAGTTTAATACGGTATTCGACGAATAAGTTTTAACCAAGGATTGAAAAATCAGCCCTAAATCAAACATAAAAATTATGTAGGTAGAGTAGGTACCTATCTAATTTTACTGAGTTTCTGCATTAATTGGAACTGAGTGAATTTAGATATCAAAATAAAAAAATCTACATTTTACAAAGATAAATTCCTTATATATCTACCCATATAGGCAACTTATTGAATAACACATGAGTAGTTGTGATTCGGCGAATCACGTGTTGGCGAACCCGCAAATCAGTGGTACCCCATCCTAAAAAAAAAAAAAAAAAAAAAAAAAAAAAAAAAAAAAAAAAGTTTGGACTCTTTTCCCACTAAAGCGGCCACGCTGAGTCGATAGCACTCACTCCCGAAGCGATAGGATGCACGGTTTCGGAGATGTGCAGATCGATTAACTCTTATCTAATTGATATCCGGTGGGTCATTAGCGTCCCATGGTTCACCTTTTCCTATTAGCTAATTACACCGTCCGGCGTTCTTATCTATTACTCATTGTGCACCTCGCTTATCACTGCTTTTGTATTAAACTTCTTTGTTATGACCTACCTCACTATTCTAACCAAACGATGTATTATTATATTCAAGAAAAAATACGTCTAAAATCCTATAACTATATTTATATATTATCGTACTATATTATCATAATTGTTGCTTTTTTAAAAAGCGATTCGCTTCTGGCACTCGCCGGCCGCTGCCGCGGCACGCTCGCTTTGCTCGCTCGGCTCGTGCGTTGTTTATCAAAGTCTAACCTAACCTAACCTAATTGTTGCTTTTTTAAAAAGCGATTCGCTTCTGGCGTTGTTTATCAAAATCTAACCTAACCTAACCTAACCCAATTATTTTTCCGGGTAATCTGATGTATCGAACTTTGTTACGAGCTACCTCGCTATTCTGAATCATCAATAAAACACATTCATTTTACTGCCATTTTTATTTCCAAAATGTTGTTGCTTATTATCTACTGGTTTGTGTATTTGGCGACCATTTGTCCATTTTGCTATATAAAAATAATTATTGATGAACATTTGAATTGTAGCCTTATCTACTTATAAAATAGGAGCGAAACATCTCATCCACTAAAATATCGTTGTACAGTGTGTTCCCTGTAAATATGCTCGTAAAACTATGCATTGAATATCCCTGAAACTTATATAGCAAATACATTAAGCAATATTCTCCACAAACTGAAGTCCAATCATTCTGAATCCTATCAACATTCCAGTCCCATCTCTTACAATTCCTTTTCAAAAACTGGAGATGATATCGCTCAGGTGTTCGTCCATATGAATCAAAATATTGACCGATGCCATTCGTATCGATATGTACAGCTACCCAGTGTGAACCCGGTTTATCATCCGCATCCAAATTGCATATTATATACGTTGGTACATGGGTATACATAGGCAGTCTATTAGCAGCATAAACATTATTTTCTAGACTGGGATGAATCTTTTTCATATGTTTTTGTAATTCTAGTGTATCCATGATATTACTGTTATTAGCAGATTATTACAGTACCAATCTATTCAATGGTTGTCATAGGAATGTTCAATTATAGTGTTTTGTATAAGATTAAATAGGAAGTTTGTAATGAAATAAAAAATAGTAAATTGCATACAATTTGTTTTATTTAATTTTATAATGTTTCCTTTAGTTACATATACACAAAATGCATTAAGCATAACACATAAATCTAAAATATAACACACATTATAACCTTAACTACTATAGTCTACAGTAACATTTCTATTTTTATCTATTTCAATAATATTATCAAACTCAGCATAAACAATACAGTTAATTGTTTGTGTTAGTGAGGATTCAAATCGTACTTCTAATCTTACACTACCATGCTTTATGAGATTCCAATGAGCTGATGAGTTAGCTGATAAATCAGGAGTTAAATCAAATGCTAAAAGACAGTAGCCTTTGGCATACTGTTCACGAGAGATTGCATTTCCTTCATTAAGAAAGTGAATACCAGTCCCCGAGAATAGAGTATGACAGGTTGATACCTGTTGCGAAGCAATTTGAGATAAGTTTGATGATTCATAGAGTTACTATCGGTTTCGTTTTGTAAATATTTAATCGCATTCTTTTGTGAGAGTCACAAAGCAGGTTGATGTCATTTGCGAAGGAACGTGAGATAAGTTTGTTGACTCATAGAGTTACTATCAGTTTCGTTTTGTTAATATTTAATCGCATTCTTTTGTGAGAGTCACAAAGCAGGTTGATGCCATTTGCGAAGGAACGTGAGATAAGTTTGTTGACTCATAGAGTTACAATCAGTTTCATTGTACTTAAGAATTTGCTTTAGATAAGAATGGTGCTATATATGATCGAACAGTTGCAGTCATGCAGTCAGTCTATGGTCGTTGGACCACAGTGGATTGTATACGTCTACCAATACTACGTTTGTGTTGTGTTTTGTGTCATCAATGATCATGGAGGTAAGTGATTATTCTATTGACAAACTTACTTGTATTTCTCTTAACATGTGTGTGTGTGTGTGTCAGACTAAGTGTAAACAAATTGATATTAACGCGATAACTCTGTTGTTGCAGAAATCATTCAACTTCGATGAAAATACCTATAAACTGTGTTACTATTCGCCACTCTCTCCTCAAAACGAAGAAGAGAGTGATGACATCATCGTTAATAACACAGACGATGGCGGAAAAAGGAAATTGCAGTCAATTGATCAATTTTTTGAAGTGGCACCAAAAATAAAAAGGAAGAAGCTGCTATCGTCAACTGTGGCACGAGCCGCTAGAGATGGCGTATCATACATCTCTACAAATTCTGATGACGGAGACCAAGCGATGCATCTCATAAAAATTGAAATGTATGATATGAAGAAACTATCCAAGATTCCAACTAGTGATCACTGGAAGCACGCTACCACGAGGATTAAATATTACGTAAAGAAAAATAAGGATAGCATCTATGACAACACAAACGCCCTCGTATACAATATTACAAAGACAATAGCAGAAAGTGAAAAAGTGAAAAAATACTTTTTTAACAATGATCATTAGTTAATGTTACTATTTTAACAATGATCATTAGTTAATGTGATTCTGTTTTCTTAAATTACTTCCATGTACTCATTAGATTTTACAAAACTTTCCTAATCCTATGCTAGACTATAAATATTGAACATTTTTTAAATTGAGTATCAGTTACTCTACCAACACTTAACTGTTACTTACTGTGCTACATACTTTCTTCTTTATTATAAAGATGGAAAACTTTAGTGAAATGTGCACCAGTGCTTTCTTTTCCGCACCCATTGAAGAGAATATAGAACAATTCAACAGCGAATTCAATCAGGAGCTGCATAAAGTTTGTGATGAAATGGAGAAGCGTGAACTGTTCGATTCATCGTATGATGATGAGTTGTATAATCAATGTTTGATGGTTGAAACAACGTTAATGTAAGTATTAGAAGTACAAACTCAATAAGAAATATTATTGTAGTAATGTTTTATTTTAAGATTTATCTAATAATTTTCTTTTTTTGTTACAGTCAACAACAAGTTGGAAGAGGTATCAAACGAGGTATCACTACAGATGAAAATAAGGTTACCAAGAAAGCAAAATTTGATGAGGGAGCTTCTACATCATCAATTGAAACCAATGACGTGGACAACAATAAGGTGGAATGTGATACATGTCATGTTTATATTAATAAAAGGTATCTAAACAACCATTTAAAAAGTAATACACATAAAAATAATCTTTTAAAATCACATAATTCATTAACAAATGTAACAGTTGTTGAAACCGCTTTTGGTAATCGAATTTTAACATACAGAATTAATAGTAAAACACTTCAATCGGGGCAATATTTTGAAACACCAGAATCGTTTTTAAATTCACTAAAAATCGATATCTTATTTTTGATAAATGAATGTATTCAACAACATACAATTTTAAAAATAAACTTCATATTGCATGCTGATTTCATACAACAAACTAAAGATATTAAAAATACGTTTGATTTTCAAACGTTTAATTACATCATTTGTCAGGGAGATGACTTAAATATTTTTTATTCATCATTAATAGACACTGTAGTCGGTAAAATTTGTCAATTTGAAAAAAAAGATAGTGGTTGGAGTCTTAATCAAATTAAATACATAGATATGAATGTTAACAAATTCAACCCCCTACGTGGTAGTTCATATATCGACCTTCCTCAAGATATTAAATCAAAAAAAGCTGTAATCAATGTTAAAAATAATGATAATATGTGTTTTAAATGGGCATTACTCTCTGGTTTATATCCTGTATGTAAAAGTGTAGATCGGGTAGCATCTTACGCAATTCATGGAAATAAACTAAAATTTACTGGTATTTCTTTTCCGGTTAAAATTGCAGATATATCAAAAGTAGAGAAATTAAACAATATTAGTATTAATGTTTTTGGCCTAGAATATAATAAAGAAAAAAAGTGTAATTCTGTTGTAGGTCCTTTATATTTAACAAAATGTCGTACACCTAATCATATTAACCTACTATATATATCGAATGGTACTAACAATCATTACTGTTATATTAAAAACTTATCGCGATTAGTTAGTTCACAAATATCAAGTCATCATCATGCAGTTTATATATGTGATTCATGTTTACTTCATTTCCCATCAGAGGAAAGACTTAATAACCATCAACAATATGATTGCGCTCACATTTGTACGGAATTACCAAACGGCGAGGATTCCAAATTGAATTGGTTTGGTAAAGCAACCTCAAATAATAAATTAAAATTTGATAAATTCGCGAAAAAGTTGGAAATGCCCTTTGTGGTTTATGCAGACTTTGAGGCATTTTTGAACCCGATAGAATCATGTAGTAACGATCCATCCAAGCCTAGTACAATTAATATTCAAAAACATGAAGTGTATAGTTTTGGTTATTACATTAAATGTTCATATGATAACAGATTATCAAAATATGAGACGTATAGTGGGCCAAACTGTGCACAAGTGTTTATGAATCGCCTTTGCGAAGATGTGAAAACAATAGTTAAAAAAAATAGTTTCCAAAAATGTCCCGTTCCATTATCAGATGAAGATAAAATTAAAATTTCAAATTCAAACATGTGTCATATTTGTGAAACTGAGTTAAATGGAGATCCTTTTAACGATTTTGATTGGTACACTGGTAGTTTTAGAGGTGTTGCACATCAAGTGTGTAGTACTAAGTACAGAACCCCTCGTCATATTCCAATATTTTTACATAACCTCAGTCACTACGATGCTCATTTCATTGTCCATGCATTAAACCTCTATGATGGCAAAGTTGAAGTTATTCCGCAAAATAAAGAACGATACATATCATTTTCAAAACAGTTAACAATAAATAATAATCAATCAGTAAGTTTAAGATTTGTAGATTCATTGAAATTTTTATCGTGTAGTTTAGATCAACTAGCTAAAAATCTTAATGATGATCAGTTTACAGAACTAAAAAGGAACTATCCTAATAATGAAGATTTTTCACTTTTAAGACGGAAAGGTATTTATCCTTATGAATTTATGTGTAATAGTGATTGCTTGAAACATCCATCACTTCCTGATCAACACCATTTTTATAGTTCACTCACAGATACAAATATTTCAAATGATGATTATAATCATGCAAAAGATATTTGGCAACATTTTAAGTGTAGTAGTATGTCCGATTATTCCGATTTATATTTAAAAACTGATGTTTTACTTTTGACTGATGTATTCGAAAACTTTAGAAAGCTTTGTATTAAAACTTATGGATTAGATCCTGCTCATTACTATACTGCCCCAGGTTTAAGTTGGGATGCAATGTTAAAATTTACCAAAATAGAATTAGAATTGTTAACGGACTATGACAAAATTGCTTTTTTTAAAGCTGGTATTAGAGGGGGTGTATCTCAGTGTAGCAATCGTTTTGCTAGAGCAAATAATAAATTCATGGAGGATTATGATAGTGAAAAACCTAATTCATATCTAACATATTTTGATGCGAATAATTTATATGGTTGGGCAATGTCTCAATCTCTTCCTGTTGGCGGTTTCGAATGGATAGATTCTAATACAGATTATAATGTGCCGGATAACTCTGATTTCGGTTATGTTTTAGAAGTTGATTTGGAATATCCTGATGAACTTCATAATTTGCATTCTGACTTTCCGTTATGTCCTGAAAACATATGTGTGGGTAATACTAATGAAACTAAATTAGTTCCTAATTTAAATAATAAAAATAAATACATCATTCACTACAGGAATTTAAAACAATGCATTGAAATGGGAATGAAATTAATTAAAGTACATAGAATTTTAAAATTTAAACAGAGTTCTTGGTTAAAGAAATACATAGACTTAAATACTACTTTGAGAACGTTAGCTACATCAAACTTCGAAAAAGACTTTTTTAAATTAATGAATAATTCTGTCTTCGGTAAGACTATGGAAAATATTGAAAAAAGAGTAAACGTTAAACTACTAACTCACTGGGATAATCGTGGTAAAGTTTTAGGTGCTCAGGATTGGATTGCAAAACCAGAGTTCCATAGTTTATCAATATTTTCAGAACATTTAGTTGCAATACAATTACGTAAAACAAAATTAATTTATGATAAGCCGATTTATTTAGGATTTTGTATTTTAGATATATCTAAGACCCTTATGTATGAATTTCATTACAACTACATGATTAAAAAGTTTCATAATAAAATTAAGTTATTGTACACCGATACCGATAGTTTGATATATCAAATTTTTACAGACAATTTTTATGAGGATATAAAACCAGATCTACCTCACTATTTCGATACATCAGATTACCCGGAAAATAATATTTACGGATATCCAAAAATAAATAAAAAAAAGTTAGGTTTTTTTAAAGATGAGAATAATGGTAAAGTATTGAAGGAATTTGTAGGGTTGCGATCAAAAATGTATGCCTTAGAAATAGAAGATAAATTTATAGCAAAGGCAAAAGGGGTTAACAAAAGTGTTACCAAAAAAATGAATATGGAAAATTACAAATCGTGTTTGTTTAATAAAAATGTATTATATTGTAGTATGCTTCGATTTAAGTCAATCAAACACACTATTTTTACACAAAAAATAAATAAAACATCTTTATCATATAATGATACCAAACGATGTATTATGAACAACAACATTGATACATTGGCTTGGGGACATTATAAATTACGCTAAGTGACTTTTTACTATTATTTCTGTGTGTATATACAAATAAGTGACTTTTTACTATTATTTCTGTGTGTGTATACAAAATTTGTACTGATTGTAAAAAAAATTATGATATTGCTATAATGTTATATAATAGTTTATTAATAGTTTTATAATAGTTTAGTATTGTTTGATTGTAAATAATGTAAAATAATTGTAGTTTTTATTTGTGTACTTAAATTTGATGTTGAGGTGATTGTGAAATTCTGATAAGTACTAATTGTGTTAGAAATAGTAAACAGATCATTTATTTTTAGCAATATAATATATATATTAAATTTTTACACCAACATTTTCATTTTTTATTTCATCCCTTTAAACTCTAGACGTGTGAAATGTTTCACTTTATCCATCCGTTTACTGCTATTGTGGCCGGACCAAGTGGATGTGGGAAGTCAAATTTTGTAACAAATTTCATAAAATCAGTTAAGGAAATATGTAATTGTGATTTTAATCATATCACATGGTGCTTTGATGAAATGCAACCTTTATATAATTTACCAAATGTTAACTATCATCAAGGAATTCCAAATCTTAATATGTTTGATGGTGAAAACCCACACCTTATTATTATTGATGATCTAATGAGAGAGTCTGATGGAAGAATTGTGGATATATTTACAAAAGGCAGTCATCACCGGAACCTTAGTGTATTTTATTTAACACAAAATTTATTTCATCAAGGTAAAGGTCAAAGAGACATTTCTTTAAACTCAAGTTATATAATTTATTTTAAAAACCCTCGAGATAAAACTCAAATAAGATATTTAGCACGACAAGTGTCACCAGATAACACAAAATTCATTGAAGACGCCTACAGGGATGCAACTTTAGAAGCACATGGATATTTAATGGTAGATTTAAAACAGAATACAAATGATTTTTGTCGTATCAAGACAAATGTATTCCCATTTAATGGTTACTGTACAGTCTACGTCCCCACGAAAGAGTTTAAATACACCAAGAATCAAACAATTCAAATCATTTCTAAATGATGCATCGTCGAGTCACAACGCATAAACATTTGCTAAATGCTTTGCATACGCTTAAACCAAAACATCAAAGAGCATTACTTAAAACGTGTGATGAAAAAGAAATAAATTGTATTTGTGAATGTATTCATAACGTTTTACAAGGAAAGATACCACTTAAAGATCAAGATAAACAAAAATTGAATAAACACAAAAATATACTCCGTAAACTGGTGCGTAAGTGTAAACATAAACTAAGAAAAAATATTATTATACAAAAAGGAGGGACTTTCTTACCAATAATATTAGGTGCAATATTGAGTGGATTAGTAAGTGGACTAGCCAGTTAACATGGAAAATGCTAAGAAAATGATACTTATTGAACCTGGATTGATTGAAAAATTAAAACAAGAAAATAAGGATACAAGTAATTTGTCTCGATTAGATATTGAAATGCAAAATATTATGAATAGTAAGACGGAAGACCGAAAGAAGTGGATGTTATATTTACAAACACTACAAAGATACCTTCACTTTACCGAAGAGGATCGTCAACCACTCAGATTACCAATTTATTCTGATACATCTAATGAATATTCAAATGAGTCTAAAATTGGTTTTAAAAATAAAGATAGAGATCTAAAAAGTTCAGTTGATGCTGAATCTTTGTTGGAGGAGAAAGGTTCCATTAAAAGTATAGAAAGTGAGGCAAATCCACTGTATTCACCAACACAAATACTCAGTTTAATACCAAAAACTTATAATAAAAAAGGTGAGTCATTATTAAACTTAATTGGAACAAGTAAAAGTAAAATACGTTGGGATAATGAAGGCACAGTCATAATTGATAATGAAAAAATTCCAGGAAGTAATATTGTTGATTTAATAAATGATTCACTTAGACCCTTAAAAAAAAGTGATCCGATAGGGTGGGATAGATTTGCTAAAGCATTGAAAGATATTAAAGTACCACTTACTTATATTGGAAATCCAAAGAGATGTGAGTTTATTAACCAACTTCAAGCGAAAGATCTGAACAAAACCTCTGAGATTGAAGTTCAAGAATTTTCTACACCGAGCAGTGGAGATAAAAGATATATAACTAAAATACGTAAAAAGATCGATTGGGAAAAATGGACCCCGTACTAGAAGAAATTAACAGGATTTATTATGATCCATCTAACCCCGCTGGTTTTGGTAGTATTGATAAATTATCAAAAGCTATGAAGGGTAAAATGGATAAAAAGCAAGTGAAGGAATGGTTACAATCACAAGAAACATATACATTACATAAACCCATTCGGAAAAAATTCCCGCGTAATAGGTACATTCTATCAAATATTAATGAGCTGTGGCAAGCCGATTTAAGTGATATGCGAACTTATTCTCAATATAATGATGGTTTCAACTACATACTTTGTGTTATTGATGTATTTAGTAAATATGCTTTTGCAAGACCAATGAAAAAGAAAAACTCAGAAACAACTAAAGAATGTTTTGAAAGTATATTTACTGAAAGTAATTCAACCCCTACTCACATACAATCTGATAAAGGTACAGAATTTGTTTCAAAAGATGTACAAAAATACTTTAAATCCAAAAAGATAAATTACTATACCACTAACAATCCTGATATTAAGGCTAGTATTGTTGAACGATTTCAAAGAACTCTAAAAATGAAAATGTGGCGTTATTTCACTCATAATAATACTTATAGATATATAGATGTTTTACAAGATTTAATATACTCTTATAATCACAGCATTCACTCGAGTATTAAGATGTGCCCATGTGATGTAAGTTCCAACAATATTATGACAGTTTGGACTAATCTTTATGATAGAGGGTCAAACAAACTTTCTTTAGAAAATTCAAAACCAAATTTCAACGTGGGTGATTATGTTCGAATAACTAAATATAAACATGTTTTCCAAAAAGGATATGAATCAAATTGGAGTGATGAAATATTTATTATATCTTCAATAATTGATAGATCTCCATGGGTTGTTTATACAATTACAGATTTACAAAATGAATCAATAGTTGGTACTTTTTATGAAAGAGAATTACAGAAGGTCACTTACAACCCCACCTCACAATATAAAATAGATAAAATAATTGGTACTCGTTATTCGGGCACCAGAAAAGAAGTATTAGTGAAGTGGAAAGGTTATCCAGATAAATTTAACAGTTGGATTTTAGCTTCTAGTTTAAAAGAAATATGAATAAAGAAAGTTTTTATTTAACTTTGCTCAGCAATAGTTCAATGGAATACTTTCCTGATAACAAGACCACAAATTTTTCAACAAAATTACCAAAAGCTATGAAATTAGAAGGTGAATGGTTGGTTGGAGTTGTCGAGTTTCAATATCCATGCACAATGTTTACTGTTCAAGATCATGAAAATGTTGTATACATCACAAAAACCATGTTAATTCCTAATGAAGATAAACCATCAACAGTGTACTACAAAAAACATATTCCCGCTACCAACTACGATAACGTTGAACATATTTTGAGAGCATTAAATGGTATCGGAGAGAACTTGAAATTTCGTTATGATGAAATAACAAAATTTGTGTCTGTTTCTGTTTTGGATAAAAATATAACATCCGTAACATTATCACCCAAATTAAGTTTACAACTAGGTTATGAACCAAATACAAATCTCCTAGACAGAAATTTTGGGAAGTGTCCTGCTAATTTACATTTAGGGTTACCATCTCAACTATTTCTATATTGCGACATTATTTCGCGATCGGAATTTAAATTCGGCTCCTTTGTTGTGTGTTTTTTTGTCGAGTTGTAAACACGGCGCAGTGATGTTCCAATTTGGTTTGGGAGGTTGTATCTATGACTTTCTTGTTACTTTGGTAATACTTTTGACGTCGGTATTCCGGATGAATAATTACGAATCATCCTCGTTAAGCCCCCGTTTCTTACTACACTACCTACTTGTGTTTTTATTTCAAACAAGATTCGTGCTTAAATCCAGTTGGATGTCAGACACATTTCCTGCAGTCGGAACTTCAAAGCGAGCTAGCATCTGGTAAATTACCAAACTCGAAGCATGAGCGAGGGCACGACACAAAGCAGCGACCATTTTGTTCCGACACTTTTCAAAATTGGAACGTGACGGTTGCAAGCGCTGTCGACCAGAGACAATGATATGAAAAGGAAAAATGTAAACGGCCCTACGTTAAGCATAAGCATCGCTCAGTGCTATTTTATATGTGCCTCGTTGCACGTAGGCAATTATGACGTGTTCTGATTTTATTGTCAAGCGCATGAGGGTCGAGAGTGGCGTGTGTTTGAATAGACTGTTTTGCTGTTTTGGTATTCAGAGATGTTAATTTAAAAGTGCGTTCTTGAACCCTTTCAGAGGCATTGTATCTTTGTGTGCTTTGTACAGAGATGGTTTATCAGCGTCGCGGGGTACATAAGTACTGTTTTTTCATTCAGTAATGCTTTTACATTTCAAAGGGGTTAAATGTTATTCAGACTGGCTGCCCGCTTAGAAAACGTGTGGGTGTTTGGGGGATTGGAAAATACCAATTTAGTTTTGTTTGAGTGAACACACTGAATTTGGTTTGCGCTAATGTTCTTAATGTAGATAATGTGGTAAACATCCGTAACATAGAGGAAATTCTAAGTGTAGGTAGTTAGTAAAATTAAATATCTACCATCTTATGAAAGTACTACCTACTGGGGATATAAAGAAGAATATAATATGAAAATCTTGACTGACCGGTTGGCTTGGTTGGTTGTAGTGGCCTGCCCTTCACAAGCCCTGCCTTCCAAGCCCCTCTGGCTTGGAAGGCAGGGCAACTACCAACCAACCCTGGCTCGTGGGTTCGATTCCCACCCGGGGCAAATATTTGTGTGATGAACATAGATGTTTGCTCTGTGTCTGGGTGTTAATTATTATCTTTATAAGTATTTATTTAAAATTATATATGTATGGTTTCCATAACACAAGCAAAAGTTTAGTTTGGGATCAGATCGTGCCGTGTGTAAAAATTGTCCTGAAATATTTATTTATTTATCTGAATTAAGTCTATATTGGCACGTATTGGTATAACTTTTCTTGTGTCTAGTGTTAATTAGATATAAAATAATGTACAATAAAAATTTGTGTAAAAATATTTAAAAACAACATATTATTTAGTAGCGCAGACTAGCGGAGACTCACTTGATGGTAGGTGGTAGTCGCCGCCGCTGCCATTCGCAGATGTAGAAAAATTGCGCTCGTATTGCCGGCTAAAACTTTCGATCGTAAATATTTTCGATAATTATCGGATCGGAAGCTTTGAGGATCTATAATAAAATAAGGGCCGATTTTTCAATCCTTGGTTTAAATTTATTCGTCTAATAAAGTATTATACGAATATATTATTTTATTAAAATGTCACCTGTAAACTGTCAAATACGGACAATTAGAATACATTTTTGAAATGGTATAGTTTAATACGGTATTCGACGAATAAGTTTTAACCAAGGATTGAAAAATCAGCCCTAAATCAAACATAAAAATTATGTAGGTAGAGTAGGTACCTATCTAATTTTACTGAGTTTCTGCATTAATTGGAACTGAGTGAATTTAGATATCAAAATAAAAAAATCTACATTTTACAAAGATAAATTCCTTATATATCTCCCCATATAGGCAACTTATTGAATAACACATGAGTAGTTGTGATTCGGCGAATCACGTGTTGGCGAACCCGCAAATCAGTGGTACCCCATCCTAAAAAAAAAAAAAAAAAAAAAAAAAAGTTTGGACTCTTTTCCCACTAAAGCGGCCACGCTGAGTCGATAGCACTCACTCCCGAAGCGATAGGATGCACGGTTTCGGAGATGTGCAGATCGATTAACTCTTATCTAATTGATATCCGGTGGGTCATTAGCGTCCCATGGTTCACCTTTTCCTATTAGCTAATTACACCGTCCGGCGTTCTTATCTATTACTCATTGTGCACCTCGCTTATCACTGCTTTTGTATTAAACTTCTTTGTTATGACCTACCTCACTATTCTAACCAAACGATGTATTATTATATTCAAGAAAAAATACGTCTAAAATCCTATAACTATATTTATATATTATCGTACTATATTATCATAATTGTTGCTTTTTTAAAAAGCGATTCGCTTCTGGCACTCGCCGGCCGCTGCCGCGGCACGCTCGCTTTGCTCGCTCGGCTCGTGCGTTGTTTATCAAAGTCTAACCTAACCTAACCTAATTGTTGCTTTTTTAAAAAGCGATTCGCTTCTGGCGTTGTTTATCAAAATCTAACCTAACCTAACCTAACCCAATTATTTTTCCGGGTAATCTGATGTATCGAACTTTGTTACGAGCTACCTCGCTATTCTGAATCATCAATAAAACACATTCATTTTACTGCCATTTTTATTTCCAAAATGTTGTTGCTTATTATCTACTGGTTTGTGTATTTGGCGACCATTTGTCCATTTTGCTATATAAAAATAATTATTGATGAACATTTGAATTGTAGCCTTATCTACTTATAAAATAGGAGCGAAACATCTCATCCACTAAAATATCGTTGTACAGTGTGTTCCCTGTAAATATGCTCGTAAAACTATGCATTGAATATCCCTGAAACTTATATAGCAAATACATTAAGCAATATTCTCCACAAACTGAAGTCCAATCATTCTGAATCCTATCAACATTCCAGTCCCATCTCTTACAATTCCTTTTCAAAAACTGGAGATGATATCGCTCAGGTGTTCGTCCATATGAATCAAAATATTGACCGATGCCATTCGTATCGATATGTACAGCTACCCAGTGTGAACCCGGTTTATCATCCGCATCCAAATTGCATATTATATACGTTGGTACATGGGTATACATAGGCAGTCTATTAGCAGCATAAACATTATTTTCTAGACTGGGATGAATCTTTTTCATATGTTTTTGTAATTCTAGTGTATCCATGATATTACTGTTATTAGCAGATTATTACAGTACCAATCTATTCAATGGTTGTCATAGGAATGTTCAATTATAGTGTTTTGTATAAGATTAAATAGGAAGTTTGTAATGAAATAAAAAATAGTAAATTGCATACAATTTGTTTTATTTAATTTTATAATGTTTCCTTTAGTTACATATACACAAAATGCATTAAGCATAACACATAAATCTAAAATATAACACACATAATAACCTTAACTACTATAGTCTACAGTAACATTTCTATTTTTATCTATTTCAATAATATTATCAAACTCAGCATAAACAATACAGTTAATTGTTTGTGTTAGTGAGGATTCAAATCGTACTTCTAATCTTACACTACCATGCTTTATGAGATTCCAATGAGCTGATGAGTTAGCTGATAAATCAGGAGTTAAATCAAATGCTAAAAGACAGTAGCCTTTGGCATACTGTTCACGAGAGATTGCATTTCCTTCATTAAGAAAGTGAATACCAGTCCCCGAGAATAGAGTATGACAGGTTGATACCTGTTGCGAAGCAATTTGAGATAAGTTTGATGATTCATAGAGTTACTATCGGTTTCGTTTTGTAAATATTTAATCGCATTCTTTTGTGAGAGTCACAAAGCAGGTTGATGTCATTTGCGAAGGAACGTGAGATAAGTTTGTTGACTCATAGAGTTACTATCAGTTTCGTTTTGTTAATATTTAATCGCATTCTTTTGTGAGAGTCACAAAGCAGGTTGATGCCATTTGCGAAGGAACGTGAGATAAGTTTGTTGACTCATAGAGTTACAATCAGTTTCATTGTACTTAAGAATTTGCTTTAGATAAGAATGGTGCTATATATGATCGAACAGTTGCAGTCATGCAGTCAGTCTATGGTCGTTGGACCACAGTGGATTGTATACGTCTACCAATACTACGTTTGTGTTGTGTTTTGTGTCATCAATGATCATGGAGGTAAGTGATTATTCTATTGACAAACTTACTTGTATTTCTCTTAACATGTGTGTGTGTGTGTGTCAGACTAAGTGTAAACAAATTGATATTAACGCGATAACTCTGTTGTTGCAGAAATCATTCAACTTCGATGAAAATACCTATAAACTGTGTTACTATTCGCCACTCTCTCCTCAAAACGAAGAAGAGAGTGATGACATCATCGTTAATAACACAGACGATGGCGGAAAAAGGAAATTGCAGTCAATTGATCAATTTTTTGAAGTGGCACCAAAAATAAAAAGGAAGAAGCTGCTATCGTCAACTGTGGCACGAGCCGCTAGAGATGGCGTATCATACATCTCTACAAATTCTGATGACGGAGACCAAGCGATGCATCTCATAAAAATTGAAATGTATGATATGAAGAAACTATCCAAGATTCCAACTAGTGATCACTGGAAGCACGCTACCACGAGGATTAAATATTACGTAAAGAAAAATAAGGATAGCATCTATGACAACACAAACGCCCTCGTATACAATATTACAAAGACAATAGCAGAAAGTGAAAAAGTGAAAAAATACTTTTTTAACAATGATCATTAGTTAATGTTACTATTTTAACAATGATCATTAGTTAATGTGATTCTGTTTTCTTAAATTACTTCCATGTACTCATTAGATTTTACAAAACTTTCCTAATCCTATGCTAGACTATAAATATTGAACATTTTTTAAATTGAGTATCAGTTACTCTACCAACACTTAACTGTTACTTACTGTGCTACATACTTTCTTCTTTATTATAAAGATGGAAAACTTTAGTGAAATGTGCACCAGTGCTTTCTTTTCCGCACCCATTGAAGAGAATATAGAACAATTCAACAGCGAATTCAATCAGGAGCTGCATAAAGTTTGTGATGAAATGGAGAAGCGTGAACTGTTCGATTCATCGTATGATGATGAGTTGTATAATCAATGTTTGATGGTTGAAACAACGTTAATGTAAGTATTAGAAGTACAAACTCAATAAGAAATATTATTGTAGTAATGTTTTATTTTAAGATTTATCTAATAATTTTCTTTTTTTGTTACAGTCAACAACAAGTTGGAAGAGGTATCAAACGAGGTATCACTACAGATGAAAATAAGGTTACCAAGAAAGCAAAATTTGATGAGGGAGCTTCTACATCATCAATTGAAACCAATGACGTGGACAACAATAAGGTGGAATGTGATACATGTCATGTTTATATTAATAAAAGGTATCTAAACAACCATTTAAAAAGTAATACACATAAAAATAATCTTTTAAAATCACATAATTCATTAACAAATGTAACAGTTGTTGAAACCGCTTTTGGTAATCGAATTTTAACATACAGAATTAATAGTAAAACACTTCAATCGGGGCAATATTTTGAAACACCAGAATCGTTTTTAAATTCACTAAAAATCGATATCTTATTTTTGATAAATGAATGTATTCAACAACATACAATTTTAAAAATAAACTTCATATTGCATGCTGATTTCATACAACAAACTAAAGATATTAAAAATACGTTTGATTTTCAAACGTTTAATTACATCATTTGTCAGGGAGATGACTTAAATATTTTTTATTCATCATTAATAGACACTGTAGTCGGTAAAATTTGTCAATTTGAAAAAAAAGATAGTGGTTGGAGTCTTAATCAAATTAAATACATAGATATGAATGTTAACAAATTCAACCCCCTACGTGGTAGTTCATATATCGACCTTCCTCAAGATATTAAATCAAAAAAAGCTGTAATCAATGTTAAAAATAATGATAATATGTGTTTTAAATGGGCATTACTCTCTGGTTTATATCCTGTATGTAAAAGTGTAGATCGGGTAGCATCTTACGCAATTCATGGAAATAAACTAAAATTTACTGGTATTTCTTTTCCGGTTAAAATTGCAGATATATCAAAAGTAGAGAAATTAAACAATATTAGTATTAATGTTTTTGGCCTAGAATATAATAAAGAAAAAAAGTGTAATTCTGTTGTAGGTCCTTTATATTTAACAAAATGTCGTACACCTAATCATATTAACCTACTATATATATCGAATGGTACTAACAATCATTACTGTTATATTAAAAACTTATCGCGATTAGTTAGTTCACAAATATCAAGTCATCATCATGCAGTTTATATATGTGATTCATGTTTACTTCATTTCCCATCAGAGGAAAGACTTAATAACCATCAACAATATGATTGCGCTCACATTTGTACGGAATTACCAAACGGCGAGGATTCCAAATTGAATTGGTTTGGTAAAGCAACCTCAAATAATAAATTAAAATTTGATAAATTCGCGAAAAAGTTGGAAATGCCCTTTGTGGTTTATGCAGACTTTGAGGCATTTTTGAACCCGATAGAATCATGTAGTAACGATCCATCCAAGCCTAGTACAATTAATATTCAAAAACATGAAGTGTATAGTTTTGGTTATTACATTAAATGTTCATATGATAACAGATTATCAAAATATGAGACGTATAGTGGGCCAAACTGTGCACAAGTGTTTATGAATCGCCTTTGCGAAGATGTGAAAACAATAGTTAAAAAAAATAGTTTCCAAAAATGTCCCGTTCCATTATCAGATGAAGATAAAATTAAAATTTCAAATTCAAACATGTGTCATATTTGTGAAACTGAGTTAAATGGAGATCCTTTTAACGATTTTGATTGGTACACTGGTAGTTTTAGAGGTGTTGCACATCAAGTGTGTAGTACTAAGTACAGAACCCCTCGTCATATTCCAATATTTTTACATAACCTCAGTCACTACGATGCTCATTTCATTGTCCATGCATTAAACCTCTATGATGGCAAAGTTGAAGTTATTCCGCAAAATAAAGAACGATACATATCATTTTCAAAACAGTTAACAATAAATAATAATCAATCAGTAAGTTTAAGATTTGTAGATTCATTGAAATTTTTATCGTGTAGTTTAGATCAACTAGCTAAAAATCTTAATGATGATCAGTTTACAGAACTAAAAAGGAACTATCCTAATAATGAAGATTTTTCACTTTTAAGACGGAAAGGTATTTATCCTTATGAATTTATGTGTAATAGTGATTGCTTGAAACATCCATCACTTCCTGATCAACACCATTTTTATAGTTCACTCACAGATACAAATATTTCAAATGATGATTATAATCATGCAAAAGATATTTGGCAACATTTTAAGTGTAGTAGTATGTCCGATTATTCCGATTTATATTTAAAAACTGATGTTTTACTTTTGACTGATGTATTCGAAAACTTTAGAAAGCTTTGTATTAAAACTTATGGATTAGATCCTGCTCATTACTATACTGCCCCAGGTTTAAGTTGGGATGCAATGTTAAAATTTACCAAAATAGAATTAGAATTGTTAACGGACTATGACAAAATTGCTTTTTTTAAAGCTGGTATTAGAGGGGGTGTATCTCAGTGTAGCAATCGTTTTGCTAGAGCAAATAATAAATTCATGGAGGATTATGATAGTGAAAAACCTAATTCATATCTAACATATTTTGATGCGAATAATTTATATGGTTGGGCAATGTCTCAATCTCTTCCTGTTGGCGGTTTCGAATGGATAGATTCTAATACAGATTATAATGTGCCGGATAACTCTGATTTCGGTTATGTTTTAGAAGTTGATTTGGAATATCCTGATGAACTTCATAATTTGCATTCTGACTTTCCGTTATGTCCTGAAAACATATGTGTGGGTAATACTAATGAAACTAAATTAGTTCCTAATTTAAATAATAAAAATAAATACATCATTCACTACAGGAATTTAAAACAATGCATTGAAATGGGAATGAAATTAATTAAAGTACATAGAATTTTAAAATTTAAACAGAGTTCTTGGTTAAAGAAATACATAGACTTAAATACTACTTTGAGAACGTTAGCTACATCAAACTTCGAAAAAGACTTTTTTAAATTAATGAATAATTCTGTCTTCGGTAAGACTATGGAAAATATTGAAAAAAGAGTAAACGTTAAACTACTAACTCACTGGGATAATCGTGGTAAAGTTTTAGGTGCTCAGGATTGGATTGCAAAACCAGAGTTCCATAGTTTATCAATATTTTCAGAACATTTAGTTGCAATACAATTACGTAAAACAAAATTAATTTATGATAAGCCGATTTATTTAGGATTTTGTATTTTAGATATATCTAAGACCCTTATGTATGAATTTCATTACAACTACATGATTAAAAAGTTTCATAATAAAATTAAGTTATTGTACACCGATACCGATAGTTTGATATATCAAATTTTTACAGACAATTTTTATGAGGATATAAAACCAGATCTACCTCACTATTTCGATACATCAGATTACCCGGAAAATAATATTTACGGATATCCAAAAATAAATAAAAAAAAGTTAGGTTTTTTTAAAGATGAGAATAATGGTAAAGTATTGAAGGAATTTGTAGGGTTGCGATCAAAAATGTATGCCTTAGAAATAGAAGATAAATTTATAGCAAAGGCAAAAGGGGTTAACAAAAGTGTTACCAAAAAAATGAATATGGAAAATTACAAATCGTGTTTGTTTAATAAAAATGTATTATATTGTAGTATGCTTCGATTTAAGTCAATCAAACACACTATTTTTACACAAAAAATAAATAAAACATCTTTATCATATAATGATACCAAACGATGTATTATGAACAACAACATTGATACATTGGCTTGGGGACATTATAAATTACGCTAAGTGACTTTTTACTATTATTTCTGTGTGTATATACAAATAAGTGACTTTTTACTATTATTTCTGTGTGTGTATACAAAATTTGTACTGATTGTAAAAAAAATTATGATATTGCTATAATGTTATATAATAGTTTATTAATAGTTTTATAATAGTTTAGTATTGTTTGATTGTAAATAATGTAAAATAATTGTAGTTTTTATTTGTGTACTTAAATTTGATGTTGAGGTGATTGTGAAATTCTGATAAGTACTAATTGTGTTAGAAATAGTAAACAGATCATTTATTTTTAGCAATATAATATATATATTAAATTTTTACACCAACATTTTCATTTTTTATTTCATCCCTTTAAACTCTAGACGTGTGAAATGTTTCACTTTATCCATCCGTTTACTGCTATTGTGGCCGGACCAAGTGGATGTGGGAAGTCAAATTTTGTAACAAATTTCATAAAATCAGTTAAGGAAATATGTAATTGTGATTTTAATCATATCACATGGTGCTTTGATGAAATGCAACCTTTATATAATTTACCAAATGTTAACTATCATCAAGGAATTCCAAATCTTAATATGTTTGATGGTGAAAACCCACACCTTATTATTATTGATGATCTAATGAGAGAGTCTGATGGAAGAATTGTGGATATATTTACAAAAGGCAGTCATCACCGGAACCTTAGTGTATTTTATTTAACACAAAATTTATTTCATCAAGGTAAAGGTCAAAGAGACATTTCTTTAAACTCAAGTTATATAATTTATTTTAAAAACCCTCGAGATAAAACTCAAATAAGATATTTAGCACGACAAGTGTCACCAGATAACACAAAATTCATTGAAGACGCCTACAGGGATGCAACTTTAGAAGCACATGGATATTTAATGGTAGATTTAAAACAGAATACAAATGATTTTTGTCGTATCAAGACAAATGTATTCCCATTTAATGGTTACTGTACAGTCTACGTCCCCACGAAAGAGTTTAAATACACCAAGAATCAAACAATTCAAATCATTTCTAAATGATGCATCGTCGAGTCACAACGCATAAACATTTGCTAAATGCTTTGCATACGCTTAAACCAAAACATCAAAGAGCATTACTTAAAACGTGTGATGAAAAAGAAATAAATTGTATTTGTGAATGTATTCATAACGTTTTACAAGGAAAGATACCACTTAAAGATCAAGATAAACAAAAATTGAATAAACACAAAAATATACTCCGTAAACTGGTGCGTAAGTGTAAACATAAACTAAGAAAAAATATTATTATACAAAAAGGAGGGACTTTCTTACCAATAATATTAGGTGCAATATTGAGTGGATTAGTAAGTGGACTAGCCAGTTAACATGGAAAATGCTAAGAAAATGATACTTATTGAACCTGGATTGATTGAAAAATTAAAACAAGAAAATAAGGATACAAGTAATTTGTCTCGATTAGATATTGAAATGCAAAATATTATGAATAGTAAGACGGAAGACCGAAAGAAGTGGATGTTATATTTACAAACACTACAAAGATACCTTCACTTTACCGAAGAGGATCGTCAACCACTCAGATTACCAATTTATTCTGATACATCTAATGAATATTCAAATGAGTCTAAAATTGGTTTTAAAAATAAAGATAGAGATCTAAAAAGTTCAGTTGATGCTGAATCTTTGTTGGAGGAGAAAGGTTCCATTAAAAGTATAGAAAGTGAGGCAAATCCACTGTATTCACCAACACAAATACTCAGTTTAATACCAAAAACTTATAATAAAAAAGGTGAGTCATTATTAAACTTAATTGGAACAAGTAAAAGTAAAATACGTTGGGATAATGAAGGCACAGTCATAATTGATAATGAAAAAATTCCAGGAAGTAATATTGTTGATTTAATAAATGATTCACTTAGACCCTTAAAAAAAAGTGATCCGATAGGGTGGGATAGATTTGCTAAAGCATTGAAAGATATTAAAGTACCACTTACTTATATTGGAAATCCAAAGAGATGTGAGTTTATTAACCAACTTCAAGCGAAAGATCTGAACAAAACCTCTGAGATTGAAGTTCAAGAATTTTCTACACCGAGCAGTGGAGATAAAAGATATATAACTAAAATACGTAAAAAGATCGATTGGGAAAAATGGACCCCGTACTAGAAGAAATTAACAGGATTTATTATGATCCATCTAACCCCGCTGGTTTTGGTAGTATTGATAAATTATCAAAAGCTATGAAGGGTAAAATGGATAAAAAGCAAGTGAAGGAATGGTTACAATCACAAGAAACATATACATTACATAAACCCATTCGGAAAAAATTCCCGCGTAATAGGTACATTCTATCAAATATTAATGAGCTGTGGCAAGCCGATTTAAGTGATATGCGAACTTATTCTCAATATAATGATGGTTTCAACTACATACTTTGTGTTATTGATGTATTTAGTAAATATGCTTTTGCAAGACCAATGAAAAAGAAAAACTCAGAAACAACTAAAGAATGTTTTGAAAGTATATTTACTGAAAGTAATTCAACCCCTACTCACATACAATCTGATAAAGGTACAGAATTTGTTTCAAAAGATGTACAAAAATACTTTAAATCCAAAAAGATAAATTACTATACCACTAACAATCCTGATATTAAGGCTAGTATTGTTGAACGATTTCAAAGAACTCTAAAAATGAAAATGTGGCGTTATTTCACTCATAATAATACTTATAGATATATAGATGTTTTACAAGATTTAATATACTCTTATAATCACAGCATTCACTCGAGTATTAAGATGTGCCCATGTGATGTAAGTTCCAACAATATTATGACAGTTTGGACTAATCTTTATGATAGAGGGTCAAACAAACTTTCTTTAGAAAATTCAAAACCAAATTTCAACGTGGGTGATTATGTTCGAATAACTAAATATAAACATGTTTTCCAAAAAGGATATGAATCAAATTGGAGTGATGAAATATTTATTATATCTTCAATAATTGATAGATCTCCATGGGTTGTTTATACAATTACAGATTTACAAAATGAATCAATAGTTGGTACTTTTTATGAAAGAGAATTACAGAAGGTCACTTACAACCCCACCTCACAATATAAAATAGATAAAATAATTGGTACTCGTTATTCGGGCACCAGAAAAGAAGTATTAGTGAAGTGGAAAGGTTATCCAGATAAATTTAACAGTTGGATTTTAGCTTCTAGTTTAAAAGAAATATGAATAAAGAAAGTTTTTATTTAACTTTGCTCAGCAATAGTTCAATGGAATACTTTCCTGATAACAAGACCACAAATTTTTCAACAAAATTACCAAAAGCTATGAAATTAGAAGGTGAATGGTTGGTTGGAGTTGTCGAGTTTCAATATCCATGCACAATGTTTACTGTTCAAGATCATGAAAATGTTGTATACATCACAAAAACCATGTTAATTCCTAATGAAGATAAACCATCAACAGTGTACTACAAAAAACATATTCCCGCTACCAACTACGATAACGTTGAACATATTTTGAGAGCATTAAATGGTATCGGAGAGAACTTGAAATTTCGTTATGATGAAATAACAAAATTTGTGTCTGTTTCTGTTTTGGATAAAAATATAACATCCGTAACATTATCACCCAAATTAAGTTTACAACTAGGTTATGAACCAAATACAAATCTCCTAGACAGAAATTTTGGGAAGTGTCCTGCTAATTTACATTTAGGGTTACCATCTCAACTATTTCTATATTGCGACATTATTGATCCTCAGATTGTGGGTGATGTTATGACTCCGCTATTAAGAGTCATTTCATTAGATCCTTCAAAATACATTTATGGTGCGTATAAAATGCACGTTTTCTCTCCACCTCACTACTTACCCGTTATGCGAAGAGAGTTCGATACGCTGGAAATGGATATAAGATCGAGCGCAGGACAAAAAATACCATTCCAGTTTGGGACCGTGTGTATTAAACTACATTTCCGCAAATTATAATAATGTATTCTCCTCATGATCATCATAAATGTCCATATGAAAATTATTATTCACATCAAGCTGGATCAGGAGTTGGAGTAATTTATAAGGGTTCACCATACCAACGCGGTCATGGTATTGGGAGCTTCTTAGGAGGATTATTTAGATCAGTTTTACCTTTACTTTCAAGTGGTGCTCGAGTGGTTGGTAAGGAGGCATTAAACGCTGGAGTAGGACTTTTATCGGATATGATTCAAGCCCGTCCTATGGAAGCCTCAATAAAAGATCGTCTAAAGCAAGTTAGTGCGAACTTAAAACGAAAGGCTGATAACAAAATTGATCGATTAAACATGACAGGATCTGGGTATATAACTAAAAGAAAACGATTGGCCTCGTTAATTCCACCATTAACAGCTAAAGTGAAAGCTACGAAAAAACTTGGTCTAAAACCAAAAAACATCAAAGATATATTTTCAAATTAAGTATGTCTTTCCTTCATAATCATTCTTGTGAGTGCGTTAAGTCAGAATTAGATTTGTTTGCATTACCGTCCACACAAACAAGCATTGAAAATGGATTGTGGATTCACTATAAACCAATTTCATCTCTTGCTGATGATGGACCTATCGAGTTTCAAGTTCCTGGAACAGGCGATGACTACATAGATTTGTCTCATACATTACTCCACATAAAGGCAAAAGTATTAAATCAAGATTCAACAAACTTGTTATCAGCTACAGTAGTAGCACCTGTAAATAATTGGTTGCATTCACTTTTTAGTCAACTCGATGTTTATTTAAACCAAAAACTTGTATCACCACCTAATAATACCTATGCCTATCGAGCATACATGGAAACCCTTTTAAACTATGCTCCTGCTGCTAAACAATCTCATCTTACTTGTAGTCTTTGGTATGATGATACAGCAGGCAAAATGGATTCCACAGATGGTAAAAACACAGGATTTGCTAAAAGACAGGAATTAGTTAATGAAAGCCGGGAAATAGAAATGATTGGTCATCTTCATGGTGACATTTTCAATCAAGATAAATTTTTAATTAATGGTGTTGAAATGAGTGTAAAATTAGTTCGGTCAAGAGAGAGTTTTAATTTAATTGCTGGGTCAAATGATGAAAAGTTTAAAGTTTGCATTACGGATGCAACTCTTATTGTTCGAAGAGCACGAATTAATCCAAGTGTATTACTCGCACATCAGAAAGTTTTAGCTTCTACAACTGCTAAATATCCTATTACTCGTGCTGAAGTTAAAGTTTTAACAATTCCATCAGGTGTTCAAGGAAAAACTCTTGATAATATATTCTTGGGACAGGTACCCAAAAGATGTATTATTGGATTTGTGAACAATTCCGCATTTAATGGTTCACTTACTAAAAATCCATTTAACTTTGAAAACTATGGTATTAACTCTTTCAGCTTATATATTGATGGTCAACAAATACCTTCAAAAGCTTTGCAACCATCTTTTAATAATAATATATTCACATCGGCATATCATACTCTATTCTCGGGGACTGGTATTCACTTTCTTAATGAAGGAAATGCAATCTCTCGTGAACAGTATGCCAAAGGCTACTGTCTTTTAGCATTTGATTTAACTCCTGATTTATCAGCTAACTCATCAGCTCATTGGAATCTCATAAAGCATGGTAGTGTAAGATTAGAAGTACGATTTGAATCCTCACTAACACAAACAATTAACTGTATTGTTTATGCTGAGTTTGATAATATTATTGAAATAGATAAAAATAGAAATGTTACTGTAGACTATAGTAGTTAAGGTTATAATGTGTGTTATATTTTAGATTTATGTGTTATGCTTAATGCATTTTGTGTATATGTAACTAAAGGAAACATTATAAAATTAAATAAAACAAATTGTATGCAATTTACTATTTTTTATTTCATTACAAACTTCCTATTTAATCTTATACAAAACACTATAATTGAACATTCCTATGACAACCATTGAATAGATTGGTACTGTAATAATCTGCTAATAACAGTAATATCATGGATACACTAGAATTACAAAAACATATGAAAAAGATTCATCCCAGTCTAGAAAATAATGTTTATGCTGCTAATAGACTGCCTATGTATACCCATGTACCAACGTATATAATATGCAATTTGGATGCGGATGATAAACCGGGTTCACACTGGGTAGCTGTACATATCGATACGAATGGCATCGGTCAATATTTTGATTCATATGGACGAACACCTGAGCGATATCATCTCCAGTTTTTGAAAAAGAATTGTAAGAGATGGGACTGGAATGTTGATAGGATTCAGAATGATTGGACTTCAGTTTGTGGAGAATATTGCTTAATGTATTTGCTATATAAGTTTCAGGGATATTCAATGCATAGTTTTACGAGCATATTTACAGGGAACACACTGTACAACGATATTTTAGTGGATGAGATGTTTCGCTCCTATTTTATAAGTAGATAAGGCTACAATTCAAATGTTCATCAATAATTATTTTTATATAGCAAAATGGACAAATGGTCGCCAAATACACAAACCAGTAGATAATAAGCAACAACATTTTGGAAATAAAAATGGCAGTAAAATGAATGTGTTTTATTGATGATTCAGAATAGCGAGGTAGCTCGTAACAAAGTTCGATACATCAGATTACCCGGAAAAATAATTGGGTTAGGTTAGGTTAGGTTAGATTTTGATAAACAACGCCAGAAGCGAATCGCTTTTTAAAAAAGCAACAATTAGGTTAGGTTAGGTTAGACTTTGATAAACAACGCCAGAAGCGAATCGCTTTTTAAAAAAGCAACAATTATGATAATATAGTACGATAATATATAAATATAGTTATAGGATTTTAGACGTATTTTTTCTTGAATATAATAATACATCGTTTGGTTAGAATAGTGAGGTAGGTCATAACAAAGAAGTTTAATACAAAAGCAGTGATAAGCGAGGTGCACAATGAGTAATAGATAAGAACGCCGGACGGTGTAATTAGCTAATAGGAAAAGGTGAACCATGGGACGCTAATGACCCACCGGATATCAATTAGATAAGAGTTAATCGATCTGCACATCTCCGAAACCGTGCATCCTATCGCTTCGGGAGTGAGTGCTATCGACTCAGCGTGGCCGCTTTAGTGGGAAAAGAGTCCAAACTTTTTTTTTTTTTTTTTTTTTTTTTTTTTTTTTAGGATGGGGTACCACTGATTTGCGGGTTCGCCAACACGTGATTCGCAACTACTCACATGAGCTCGATAGGTTCGTTCGCGGGATTTTATAGGCAGAGTTAAAAAAGTAGAGCTTTGATAAAATTATAACTGTATTAAATAGCGAAAACCTCTGCAAAGTGCTAGTCGAGTCAAGTAAAATTTACTTGACTCGACTAGCTTAGATTGGTGTATTTTCTATAAAAAGACGTGTGGCACTCGGGGACTGCCGCGGTAAAGCTATTGCATAGCATGCCTTCAAGCCACACCTCCGTGTCCGTCGGAGTGGGGAGCGTGAGGTTTTTCGTTACGGAATTTCTGGATTCGGTCCCCGCGCTCAAGGCCCGCGATAGAAGCTATGCAATAGCTTAAAAAAATACTTATCACTTTGATTGAAAATAATTTAATAGAAGACTCAATATACCTACATATTATGACAGTGTTTTACTCATCCTTACATCCTACACTTATTTTAAATTAATTTTTGAATTTTTTTACATTGAATAAATTCTGTAGGTACCTACCTACCTATGTTGCGTCATTTTCTTAATATTACCTAATTGTAGGTATCTGTATAGAGTAGGTAAATACCTAGATAAAACTACTTTCCTTATTACAATTATCAAAATCTACATAAATTAAGTTTACTTAGGTATAGGTACCTAATATGTATATGTATTTAAGGTCAGATAATACGCCTTTTTTAAAAAACGAAATAAAGATTTTAACTAGGTACATAAATATACCTAGGTAGATATTTTTCCCGACAAGAAATTAAAATTCTAGGATAGATAAACATGAGATTTATTCAAATAGTTGAATTAAAATTATGTTTTATTATCTAGGTAGATTTAAATTACATACTTTTATACTTACCTATAGCTGTACGTAGTTACCTACTTCTAAACAACGTTTATAGAAAAACATAAAACCCCACACACAAAAATAACATCAAATAAAGGGTATTTTTAAAACAAATAAAATATCTCTACATTACCTACTTATCTAATAAATAAATTGTTAAATAATATAGAGATATCTACTTTTAAATTTCGGTATTTTTGCAATAATGGCCTATCCATCTACCTATAGGTACGAAATAAAATTATACTTAAATTTATTCAATAACATTAAAAAAATCATATTAAAATATTTCTATTGAAATATAATTAAAGATACCTAGGTACCATTAGGTAAATCTACAATAACATTTTTATAATATGACAGGTAGGTATTTAAAGCTATTATACCTACAGACAATTATTAGATTATCACTTTCTTATTTTAACCCTATACGTAGGTATTTACTAGGTACCTACACAGGCAGAGTTGAGATACATAAATAATGTAGAGCTATTAAATATATATTTTTGTAATGCAATACAATTATAATTAATATATAACTGTATGATTTAATATATTTCGATTGAAGTTAATTTATTTATGACGAATAGAACAACAAGTTAAAAACAACATGAAAGTTCTATCAAAACCAAACCATGGGTGAAGTGTAAACATTTGAAAACATACATTCGTACAACATTAATTACACAATTATAACATTAGTGAATTATGGGCGATCAATCTCAACAAATTGTAATTGTAGAGTCAAATCTTTGAAATGGAAAAAACGCCATCGCACTCCCGCCATCCATCAAAGCGCGAAAGCGACTGACGCTGCGCACACAGCGACAATCTCCCGCCCAAAAAGAGAAAAAGAAAATTTAAAAGTGTACACTCCCATCGGCCCGCCTTCGCCGGCCGCCTATGAGCCGCAGCCAATCCTGAGCGGCTGCGCTCAAGCGTCGCTCGCCGCCGCCGACTCGCTCCGAGCGACTCCGACTCGCGCTCACAACAAAAAATCATACGACTGGTTTAGTGTCGGGTTGCGTCCCATCGATGCCGCTTCGCGTATCGCGCTCACTCGAATAACGGCGCGCCTGCGCAATATGGACTAAATATCATCCAAAACATCGTTCACATCTCATTCCTAAATTAATTTACACTAGTGACCTGTGATATTGCATCAAAATGAACCTGCGGACGGAATGGAGCGCATTTCAGTGTTGTTTATCAGGCCAGCGTTATTTGTGATTAGTGATAGTGATCGACAATTAAGTGATACCCAGCTGATAGGGACATTTTAGGTATGTATTATAGTATTCATAGAATTCAATACAAACGGTCTTTAGATTAGATTATACAATCTAGAGCTGGTAGAGATTGACAAGAAAAATAAAATCTCTACCCCTTAATAAATTGCTTCAAAGTTTATTAAAAGTGGTCAAAGTAGAGCAGTAAAAATTTTGTTATTGACATTATATTATAATTCATAATATTATGTAAATAAATATTACAATAAAAGTAGAGTCAAAACAGGCAATAAATCTAAGGTAGAGCTGCATACATCAACTGCTCTATTGGATATATTTTCTTATATGAATACTAAATACAACATCATACCATGTAAAATGATTAAAATTATTTTAATTATATAAACATCATAAAAAAACATCATTATTATTAATGAAAACGATCATAAAATGATTTTTCATCGTAAATTATGCAAAATATCTCTATCCGACGGCATTTTAACGGTAGCATGGAAACAAACAAAATATTCATATTAATATTACCCACATATGAGTTATTTTATTTTCTATAGGTACATTATATAAATTATTCAATTATTTGATATCTTAATAGTCAGTTTAATTCCTTAATAAAATGTATACATAATACATACATATTAAGTTACCTATAGATAGGTAGGTACATGTGTCTATTCATATCATTTTTTGATTATTTCACATTGAATTTAAAATTTTTATTTTTAAATAGATTAATTAAATACATCATAGATAACCACCCAGTGTGTTTAACACTATAGGTGTTGTTTTATATAAATAAAAATATTTAAATAATATGTTTTTACTTTTTATCTACTAGAGCGAGCTAAATATAAAATTACGATTATTAATTGAAAATAATAAAAACAAAAAAGGTACTTACAATGTAAATATATTATCAGTTAAATAATCTGAAAGTATAGGAAAAATAAAATAATGAATTCATACCTAGACCTATAAATGCATAAATTATCCAATAAAAATTATAATTATTCTTAAGGGTGCGTATAAAGCAAAATTACCAATCTTCTATTAGATGATACGTGTAATATTCAAGACCAAATCTAAAAAATAAAATATATATCAAACTAGATGATATGTTCAACGATTCTGTTTAATCAAAAACATAAAATATTAAAATTTACTCGATAAAAAAAAATCACCAAGTTAGCTCTAATTTTCACACTTTTACGTTTTCTACTTGACATGGTAATACTTATTATGATTTTTTTTTCATAAACAATTATATTAAAACATTTGCAAGATATTTGTCAGAGCATTTTGTGTACCTAATTACTTTTAGTTTTGGTTTTATCTGCGATAAACCACTTTTGGCGCTCTTTTTTTCTCGAGATAAACGTTTGGTTTTGTCACGATAAAAGTGGTTTATCGCAGATAAAACCAAAACTAAAAGTAATTACACAAAATGCTCTGACAAATATCTTGCAAATGTTTTAATATAATTGTTTATGAAAAAAAAATCATAATAAGTATTACCATGTCAGGTAGAAAACGTAAAAGTGTGAAAAATAGAGCTAACTTGGTGATTTTTTTTTATCGAGTCAATTTTAATATTTTATGTTTTTGATTGAACAGAATCGTTGAACATATCATCTAGTTTGATATATATTTTTTAGATTTGGTCTTGAATATTACACGTATCATCTAATAGAAGATTGGTAATTTTGCTTTATACGCACCCTTAATATGTTTACCTAAGTAATTACCTAAACAAAAATGATATTAAGTATAATTTTATTGATGTGTTGTTTTTTTTTTTTGCGGAAAGAAAACTGGAATTACAGCTTCAGGTAGGTATATAAGGCAATCATTGAAAATGTAATCATAGCTAGATCAAATATATTCACACAGTTAATTTAATTTACTAGGTATTTATTAGGTTGTGAGAAAAACTAAAATTTATTATGCAATGATATTTACAATGTAGGTAATACATTAGCCCGATGATTTAGGTACGTAAAGCTGGCGATGAAAAATTAGCGAAATTAAAAAAAAACAACACCAGAATTTGTTGCTTATTTGTTGCTAATTAGTTGCTATATTGACGATTTTGTTGCTCAACCCGTTCGCTGAAAATCAGCAACAGTTCTAGCTTAACATTAAAATAGCGTGAAGAAATCGGAAAAAGGGATGGATCGTTGCAAAAATGCAGGTGAATTTGTTGCTAATTTGTTGCTGCATAAAAACAGTGAAAATTTTGAATTTTTTTCATTGGCGCCAAAAATAACACTGGCCACGTCAACTTAATTTTCGATTTTCGGTAGTGAAACATAAAAAAATAGTTGGTTGCTGCTCACATCGTTCACTGGCACAGTGTACAGAGCCAGCAACAAAATAGAAACCGGAAGTAGAGTTAATTTTGAAACCGGTTTGCTAGAAATTCGTCCACGCCAGCTTAACTGTCAATTTTCGGTAGTTAAACATAAAAAAATAATTTGTTGCTGCTCACATCGTTCACTGGCACAGTGTACAGAGCCAGCAACAAAATAGAAACCGGAAGTAGAGTTAATTTTGAAACCGGTTTGCTAGAAATTCGTCAAATTCAAAACTCTACTTCCGGTTTACTATTACTATTTTGTTGTTGGCTCTGTACACTGTGCCAGTGAACGATGTGAGCAGCAACAAATTATTTTTTTATGTTTAACTACCGAAAATTGACAGTTAAGCTGGCGTAGACGAATTTCTAGCAAACCGGTTTCAAAATTAATTCTTCTTCCGGTTTCTATTTTGTTGCTGGCTCTGTACACTGTGCCAGTGAACGATGTGAGCAGCAACAATTTTTTTTTATGTTTAACTACCGAAAATTTACAGTTAAGCTGGCGTGGACGATTTTCTAGCAAACCGGTTTCAAAATTAACTCTACTTCCGGTTTCTATTTTGTTGCTGGCTCTGTACACTGTGCCAGTGAACGATGTGAGGAGCAACAAATTTTTTTTTTATGTTTAACTACCGAAAATTGACAGTTAAGCTGGCGTGGACGAATTTCTAGCAAACCGGTTTCAAAATTAACTCTACTTCCGGTTTCTATTTTGTTGCTGGCTCTGTACACTGTGCCAGCGAACGATGTGAGCAGCAACAAATTATTTTTTTATGTTTAACTACCGAAAATTGACAGTTAAGCTGGCGTGGACGAATTTCTAGCAAACCGGTTTCAAAATTAACTCTACTCCCGGTTTCTATTTTGTTGCTGGCTCTGTACACTGTGCCAGTGAACGATGTGAGCAGCAACAAATTATTTTTTTATGTTTAACTACCGAAAATTGACAGTTAAGCTGGCGTGGACGATTATGTAGCAAAACGGTTTCAAAATTAACTCTACTTCCGGTTTCTATTTTGTTGCTGGCTCTGTACACTGTGCCAGTGAACGATGTGAGCAGCAACCAATTATTTTTTTATGTTTCACTACTGAAAATCGAAAATTAAGTTGACGTGGCCAGTGTTATTTTTGGCGCCAATGAAAAAAATTCAAAATTTTCACTGTTTTTATGCAGCAACAAATTAGCAACAAATTCACCTGCATTTTTGCAACGATCCATCCCTTTTTCCGATTTCTTCACGCTATTTTAATGTTAAGCTAGAACTGTTGCTGATTTTCAGCGAACGGGTTGAGCAACAAAATCGTCATTATAGCAACTAATTAGCAACAAATAAGCAACAAATTCTGGTGTTGTTTTTTTTTAATTTCGCTAATTTTTCATCGCCAGCTTTACGTACCTCGATGATTTTTTAATATTAATGTGCTAAATCTGATGAATAGAATATTAATAGATAGATTTATTTCTTGTTATATTTAAATGAAAATAAGACAGACTTTATCGTTAGTAATAATATTAAAATTTATTAAGATAAACATCTTGAGCTGAATTTAAATAATATTTTTATGAATTCTAATGTTGTCAACATGTTATTGCTTATTTTCATAATTTATATGAATTGCATAAGCATCGTTTAACAATTTTTATTTGTAGGTCTACTTATTATACCTAAATTGAGCGTATTTTTACATTATTAAGGACTATTGGTAGTTGATACATAGATAGTAACAACGCTAAACTTATGAAGTTATAAGTAGGTAGGAAAAAAAACTTGCATTGCAAAAAATATAATAGGTATGTAGGATGGTAGGTAATAACTAATACCAGTCTGAATTTCATTTGTAACACAGCTTCCAATATATATATTTTTTTACATATGACATTAGGTTTTTTAATATATCATTGAGATGTTTTATAACAATATATCAATATAATAATATACAACACATGTAACTGCAAAGATTATTGAACCTAAAAAAGCGTGTATGCATCGTTCATGTACACGGAGCAGGTTTGTAAACAAAAACTTATGTATTCAGACTAGTAATACGAATAAATACGAAAGCACAAATCAATGTCAATGTCGGATCACTGTTTTCGTTCTGAAGCCCTGCGTTTTCGGACGTTACGATTGGCCGCCATGACAGTTCGCGTTCGAAATTTGAATGCGGCCGATGCGCAAACGACGATTAGCATTCGATAAGATTACACATGTGTGCGTTACGTGTGTTGAGATTTCCGCTGGAGACACCTATGTAGTGGATATCCTGTAGGCTATTCTCAAATAATAGACTCAAACTCAAACATTTATTTATTAAATAAGACTTCTTCTAGAAGCACTTTTGAATCGTCACTACATATTTTTAACATTTACCACCGATTCGGAAAGCAGTTTCTATGGAGAAAAACAGGCAAGAAACTCCATAGTTGCTCTTTTAAATCATGTCAGTATTACAATTTAATTTTACAAAATATGCAACTATATAAGTAGCTTCTCCATCGAACGACTACAATTTAATAGGTATGTTGATAAAGCCATGAAAAGCAAAAAGCGCATACCGAAGTGAAGTTACAATAAAAATACATTTAATTAGGTACCCTTTGCATTGTAACCTTGCATTGGCTAGAACGTTTTGCGAGTTCGCGCCCGCAGCAAATTATGATATTTAGGTAACCTATTGCTATCTAAATGTTATAACACAGTATTACAATATTATTTTCCTACAGTAAGGAATCGCCTTTGATGTCGCGCGATGCCGCCGCCAGTGTAGGTACTCACGCTGCCACGTGTAAATATGCTAGGGTTGTCACCAAATGGGAAAAACATATACAATTCCTTGATTTCATACATTTCCGGTAACATATATTATATGTAATGAAATAACATTTCATCATTATTCAAATTTGGCGCGCTTCGCGTGTTCATGTTATCTGTGGCTCGGATTGACGTAGCAGAAAGAAAAAATGGCGAGAAACGATTAAAATTTTTTTTATTCGCGGATTTAATAAGTACATACATGATAATAAAATTATTCCAATAGGTATCTAACCCAATATCCTTGTCAAATGGACTAATAAGAAAGTAAAATAGATCTTATTACAAGTTAGCCTAAAGTACATATTATGTTGTTAAATGATATCGCCGAGGCCTTTGACACAAGCCGCCTTTGTCGCAAGCCGCCTTTACTGCGATTAATGTTTTTGAGAATGTAAATAAACAGAATGGAAGCAACCTTATAACTCAATAAATAAAGTATATTTTTAAATGTAGTTCCGTTTATAGTAAAAGCCGCTTTGCGTGTTTTATTGTTTCGTCTTTCACATTCGTTACAAAAATTGTGATCCACTGCACTCTTCCTAGTTTATAATGTCAACTAAAAAAAATGAGAAACGAGTTTTGACACAAAAAAAAATCTCAATCGTCAACTAGGAACGTATCCCCTATAATCCCATATAAATTACCATTCCGTATTCACGGTTTCTGTATTCGCGGCATATTTATGGAACATATACCCCGCGAATAAGGAACTTTTACTGTAATTGAGGATTTATTATAAGTGGACTTTAAATGTCGTTTCTTTGAATTTACAGGTGAGATTACATATTTTAAGTTGTTGTAGTAACAAACTATGTATTTGTATGTTAACTATTGTGAAAACTTTAAAATAAAAACTTTGAATTAACAGAGAAACAAATTGGTTTTCTTGAAAATCATCAATAATATATTTTATATATATCTTATAGCTACTTAAAATATGTATAGTCAAAAACATCTTCAACATCTTTGAATTGGTACTAAACAGAATTTGAAAAACCTACCTCTCGTCGCGAGGAAATCTATGAAACTTTATGTCCTTGGATTTAAATGTAGATTTGCATCCATAAACACAACAGTTTATGCCCACCATTATAGAATACGTAAGTATAAATTATTACACAAAAAAACTGAAGCGTCTGCCCTTCGCGATAGGTAAAGCAATCTCAGCGTGATTGCTTTACGCGGCCCGCGTCGCCCGACCCCCGCCAGTTCCCCTCCGTTTCTCTGCACAAGTACATTCGTCGCACTACTGTAGGAAATATGGTAATACTGTGGTTATAATGCTTCTGGCTGTTAAATGAGTTGCTAAACTGCGAAATATACACTTAAATAATAATTTAATAATATGCGATCAAATGTCGTAGGAATCTGTAAAAAATAAAAAGCTAGATATAATAACAATAGAGCCATGACAATTTCATTTTATTTTCATAATATTATAAATGCAAATAGATTCATTATCATATTTAATTTTATTCTTGTACAAAAATAACTTAAGAAAGTATGCATCTAGGTATAGGTATGCAAAAATAAAATACCTACCTCCCTTTTGCATATTTCTTTTTTTTTTATATAGATCTATTTAGACAAAATCGTCAGTTCAATATTATAAATCTTTAAATTCCAATGAAAATTAGGTTTTTGTCATCGTTGTATGTATTAAAAATAAAATTTATAGGGTAATAATTTGGTTCATTTAAATAATGACTATTGACCGCCCGCGGTTGTACATGTACTAATTAATTATTTATTAGTGTTATGACAGCACACAGCTTCCGATCTTCAAAGAAAGCCTACAAGAAACCAAAACGACTTCAATTTTATCATAATTTGTTTTTTAGGAGAGTTTGGAGGAAGATTAGGTACCTATGTTTAGTGTTATTCTGGTAACATTAAACATAGGTACCTAATCATTTATGTACATGTAACTTGTACCTTGTACTTGTACCTACATGTAACGTTTTCTATTTCTATTTCTAACTTAATTAATTAGGTAACAATTTTATTATAATAACTGAACCTAGATATTATATATATAACTTGTACCTTGTACTTGTACCTACATGTAACGTTTTCTATTTCTATTTCTAACTTAATTAATTAGGTAACAATTTTATTATAATAACTGAACCTAGATATTATATTTTAAAGACTAATGAATAATAGTGCATGTCTGATGTCAGTAAAAGTAGTCTAGGGTTTTACAAAACAAACAGTTTGAAAAAAAAACCTATTTCAAATACAAATATACGCTGCAATAAAACCCGCATAAATGTAGAGTTATATAAAACACATATATAAATATTTTTATTCCTTACCAAATAATTGCATTTTTTTTAAATTAGGTAATCGTTATTACTATCCAATTTGTTAAAACATATTACGGTAATTACTTAACTCCAAAAATAACAATCTTACCCAAATAATAATATGCAATATTTATTAGTGTTTTTGTGGTCTCATGGTCCATTTCTGTCGATTTAAGATTGTAGTTATCTTTATAGCTTTGTCAAACTGTTGTACACATGGGCCTAACAGGTCCAATCAATTTATTTAATTGGAAACTCGATAATAAGCGGCCCTTTGATAATGCTCCTATTAATTGATATTTGTTTGAACACTTTTTGACTGATGAACAGAAATATTTTTAAGAGTGAAGAGTTAATTTTTTAAAACGGTAGCAAAGGTATGATAGAACGGATGTTTTTATTATTTTTAATATTTTAATGCATTATAATAAGTCTAGTATTATCGAAGATTTTTTATATAATCTATATTTTCTGATAAGTAGTTAGTTTATATTATTTAAAGATATTAGAAAGAAAATCCTCATTTATCCTTTCGCTTTTCTTTAAAATGTAGATAGAGCAGAGCGCAATTGTTACATTTTTTTTACAATCTTTCGTTTATTTCTAATTGATTTAATGCACAAATAATTATTTGCTTCAACAGTTAATAAATACTATAATATGAAAATAAATAAAGATGTGGCAATGTGATATGAAACCTTATCAGAGATATGGAGTTATGTTCTGTGATTTATAACATAAATGTTCTTGATAGTGTTCAATTTGAGATAAAGCTTAGGTATCTATCATGTTTGTTATTTTTTTTGGAACGTTATAGTTGAGGGATTTTTTTGGCTATAATAGGTTTACTTGTATATTTGTATGGATTGATTTAATGAGAGTAGACGTACACTATTGTGTTTTGACTAAATTTGTCAGTAAACATTTTTATTTATTTTTGTTAATAAGTTACATTCTATGTTTTTTAAAATATGTAGAGTAGATTAAGGTTTTAAAATATTCATAGAACACACATTTATATCGTAAATAATCCGTGGCTAGGTATATACTCACAAAATTAAAAAAAATTGAAGAAATTTTTATTTTAGCCGTATTGAGTTTAAATTACCGAATATTTTATAGATTTATATGCATATTCTAGTGAATTTAACACCCCACAAATCCGTGTCATAAATATTTATTCGTCTGGTTTTCATAGTACCTAATCAAAGATTTTATTGTATATATCTGCAATTTTCATGTTCATTAGTTATTTTATATTCTTGACATTTAAACAGAGCAATAATATGTTCGGGCGGTATTTTAAGAGTCCCTGAATACATTTTTGACTGCAAAATGTAGGTTATATTTAGAATAAACCAGTTAGATTAGCTATTCGCTAGAAAACTAAAACTGATTGTTATCAGAGCTCTTTCTATCCTTGTTTAAAATATGAATAATAAAATAAAATGCTATTTACACTTTCAGTTAGTGAATTAATAAAATTACACGTTCCCAACGTCTTATCATACGTTATCGTTCCGATATTATGAGGAAATCACACAAAATGGACGCAAATTGCGATAAATATGTGATTTCTTTTATTTTATCTTTAATCCTTTTTTCAGTCGATGGTCAGATAGCGGCTTTAGCGGTTGTGATAGAAAGAAGGGCTTAGTATCATCGGTTATGCCTATATTAGTGGAGATTTCATCTTATCAGCGTAATTGGTAAGAGTTGGATTTATTATTGGCCTTGTGTTGAGATGCCGTTGATTTGTGTTTGATAGAATAGGTAGTAATATAAGGGTTGCATAATAATTATATAATAAGTACTTAGTGTGTATAGAGGTTAGGGATTTGGTTAGATTCTTAAATGTTTCTTAACACGATTCTTCTTATTCTTTAAATACATGTCTAATTCAAGCTGAAGCTGTAAAAAACGTGCTGTAAAAAACTTTAATTTTGAACTTCTAGGAGACATTTACAATATTTAAACATTTTTTTAAAACCTAGGACGCTACCTTGTACCTACTCTTAATTTTTGTTCTTAACAAGCTTATGCGTTGTTGAAGCCAAAATATTATTTATTTAGATGCTTTTGTTTATAATTACATTTTTTTAATAGTGAAGTGCATTGACAATTACTAGCATTAGAAGAAAATCCTACTTCTGCCTGCGCTCTATATGTTTTATAACCTTAACGCACACGTTTTTTTAATCTGTAATAAGAATTACAGATAAAAAATAATTCATATTATCAATATTTAGACGGGAAAAACTACTGTAAACTAAATCAGCGCGTGATCACAGATTATACTATCTTATTGACACAAGTTAGTCAAATCAAGAGTTTCATCAATGATGCCGCTGTATGACATGCATTACGCATTTTGATTTAAAAAGTAAATATTTGATAAGATTTTGTCTATGGTGCTTTTAATTTTCGAACTTTTTTGAACGTAAATTGTCTATGATATGTTTTTCTTTTATAATTTAAACATGCTGAGATCCATTTGAGAAGTGAGTTTCATATTGATATCTTTTTACATTGTTGTGGAGTTTTTCTCTACCAATTACTTTACCTATTTGTTTTGACTCTACTAATATGTTCATGTTATGTTATTCTTTGTATACAAGAGTATTTTTACCAGATAATATTTAAAGAAATTACTCGTTATTTTTAGTGCGTTATAGTGTAAGTTATGTACCGTTTTTATATCAACAAGACAGTATTGGCATAATACATATTATAATCCAATTCTCAGATATCACTGCTAATAATCATACATGAGTATGTAATTTTTATTCGATGTATTGTAAGTAAAATTGTAATGTATCACACCCAATAGTAATTAAGACATTGATAATGGTTAAACGATTTTATCTATGAGAACTGACATAATCTTATCATAATACAAATTAATTATTAATACGTAAGTGCTTATACGAGCATT
Organism: Colias behrii; assembly: GCA_029959065.1. Lineage (NCBI taxonomy): Eukaryota > Metazoa > Arthropoda > Insecta > Lepidoptera > Pieridae > Colias > Colias behrii. The sequence goes on along the minus strand of JARWMC010000006.1, from coordinate 4,081,865 downwards.
AGTAATCACTGCATTAATACATTACATATTTATTGATTATATTTTACGCACAATTGATATTAATTGTGGGACAAAATTGCCAAGCAGGTGCTCTTATTACTTTAATTCAAGATAGAAAAGTATATTTTACGTATTTATAGTGGAAGTTGTGTTACGATTTGGTAAGACTATAAATATTTACTTCGTTTTTTATACAGCTACTGTTTCTTTACGTACATAATATATAATATTGTATATATCACCATAATAAATCATCAAATGAAGCAAATTCTTGGAGCATGTAAGTCAGGCCGACCGCCGATACATGCATAAATAAATAATTTATTCCCGACGCGTCCAAGACACCTCCATACTACAAGTTTCTTATATAGGTTTAGATAAACTTGGCGTTTTCTATACATTCATGTCGTACACAAAATGTGAATGTCCACTTTGTTTATTAAATTCCTCTGAAAGATTTCGACATGCGGGTCGGTAGCGGCTTTAGTAATATTGCCGTCATCTAGATGCAGTATAGATAGATATCTTCAGTTGGCTTAGCGGTAATAAAAATCACGACTCAGTTGGCTAACAACGCTTAATGCCCGGTAACTTATCGCTCGTATCGAGTGTTATTTGCGGTATATCAGTTAATCAAATTGGAAGCGCGTCGATATCGCGGACGTCTTTCGATAGCGCACCGGTTTATCTTAATTGATTGTCTCTTTTTGACATAATATACCGATTTATTTAATCGTTTCATTTGCTTTGATGTGCGAATTACCGCTGCCCTTATTGTTTCAGATACGTGCGGCATGAGGCGGATCGATCCGGGACGGTCAAACTTCAGCCGTTCGGGATAGGAACGTTATATCGTATAGACTGAATTGAGATGATAGGAGTGCGGACTCATAGTGCGTGTGTATAAAAGCGATGCATGGTTTGTGAGATCGGATCAGCGGTCATGGACATGAGCGGTGAGGGTGGCGGAGCGGGGGCGGGCGCGTTGCAGCAGCGGTGGTACGACAGCCGCGTGAACGGCAGCCCGGCGGCCGGCGACGTCTCCGAGACCAATGGGGACGGCTTCTTCCACTCGCCGCTAGAGGGCGGCCACCACAGCCGCGCCCGCTACTACCATCAGCAAATGCATGCCCCTTATTCTACTGCTGTTGGATCTCATGGTGAGTTCAACATTTTCACTATTACTTTTCTTTTTCTTAATCTTTTGTAATAGATAGTACCTACTATATGTGTATTAGATGCTATCCTTGACCTTTATTTTATTCATTAGACATTAGAGACAGGTCTTTTCAGTCGTTATAGGTATTGTAATTTGTAGCCAAAGAAGTTATGCGAAGTTTGGCATTTAAAGTCGAAATGACTGTTATGTGTGTGTAATTTATAAGTATTAATTAAATTTACGAATGCTAAATATTTCGAAGATTCGCAATCGTAAATCACGACAATTTAAATTAAGTACGGAAAAGTTAGCAGAACCGAGAGCCGTGATAATTAAATATGTTAAGCCGGTAGTAATTCCGTGAGACTGTCAGTATTTAAAGCAAAACGCGGACGGTAGGCAGCCCCGAATCTTATCGCGCATCAGACGATATCTCTCCAAAACTCCACAATTAATTCAACAGAGCCGGGCCAGTCAAAATCGCCATTCTGTAAGTTGACAGCTTAGGTAAACACGATCTAAAATGGGCCTCGGACCGTAAAAGAAAAAAATCATTCCATACTTTTTGTTTTTGCTTTTTAAGGTTTAAATTTTATGGTCGCTATAAAGATTTTCGTGGGGACAGGTGGCTCTGCTTTATAATTTAACTACTCGTGGAAACTTACACAAAATTTAATATTGAAGCTCGTCCTTAAAGGCTAGATTGGCGTGCGGCGGACGTTTTTTAATTTATTAAGCGGTGCGTCGGTAGTGATGTGACACTCAAGAAACTGTGTCAGTTCTCGGAATCGGAACTGGGAATCGATTTCGTCGCGTTCACAGCAGTTATGTACTGTAGTTTATGTGTGTCCCATCCCTAGTACGATTTTAGCCTGTTTGTAAACGAACTCTCTTATCGTGTTATGTTCTCAGTCACGATGCGGCTTCTTGATGCTTTGATTATATCTAAATCTGGTAAATTCATTTGTCGAGACACGGCAGTGGACGGCCCGATTAGCCACTAAAATTACTTAAAACATTGATTGTCATTTTATTTTATCATCGTATAATCAATTTTTATAGTAATAAAATAAGGTGATTTGCTCAAAAATTATATTTGTTTATTTTATGTTACACAAGTTTGTTGTATGTTAATTTATCTTGTTCTTTATTGTAATAACGTGCTTAAAAGTTAAATGAAAATATTGTTTGAGTAAATAAATTTTACTTAGGAATGTTCTTTGTACTCTACAATGTTTAAATAAGAAAAAAAATGTACCTAGGTATGGCATTTTAAGAAATAACAAGGACCAAAATATGTCTTTGCGTCTATAATAGCTCATAGACACCTCACGTTTTTATCAGCGCACACGTCTTAGGAGAACACAGAAGATATTTTTAGAGACTGTAACTCAAAAATTACATTAAATGGTATGGTTTTCATCAACAATTTTACGAGGCAACCGCGCACTCGACCCCGAACGCCGCATAATTGTACTTATTTATTTTCATAAAGTAAATGACATTTATTTTCATACAACATTTACCAACTCGCCAAACGAGTACATCTTTACAGCAAAATTGCGGTTATATTTTTTTTATTTATTACCATTTAGAGCTTTTTACGTGGTAAAGATAGTAGAAAGATAATGTCGAATTTTTACTTGACAGATGGATTATCTTTACCTACAATTATTTCAAGTGATACTACTTACTTAATTTAATATTTTATTTCGTTGTTTATTTTTAATGTTTTTATTTACGTTGTGGGTGCTACGTACTTGGGAGTAAGGCGCTTAGGTACCTATATTTAGGTATTTACCTACGTCAATAGTGCGAAATAAAAACTCCTGGGGTAGTAGTATGTAGGTACCTATATATACGATAGAATTTAATTCGTAGAAAGAAGGCAACAACGATTTGTTTTACACAATGTACAGGTTGTTTCATTCATCAAGTCCCTTAACTCAAACAGACCATTAAATAGCTAAAAGTGTATAAAACATAATCCTCAACCGACAACTAGAGTGTTTTTCGTTTTTTAAGGCTCTCGAGGTAGTAATGCAGTGTAATGTGATACCCGCCCGGCGATTTGACGCACCCGCTATAATTTATTTGATGCTGACACGATTGATGATATGGACGAAATTATTTATTTTATAACACCTCTGTTTCATTACCATATCGAATTTTTGAAGTACGAAAAGCAATTTGTGCTTCAACCGCTTATTTCAGAAGATATGGTATGCGACGAGATTATGTTTCGATAAGGTCCCTTTTTTTTTTTTTTTTTTTTTTGTGGTGTCTCTCAATGTTAGCCAGAAGGGCTTCTACATTTTAACGCGGACGCGGGGGTGAACTGAAGGTTCACCCTGGTAGCGACATGCACAAGGGCGTCCCCCCGCCACGGGGACCACGAACCTCGGCTTGAGCTGTCGCTTGAGTGATAAGGTCCCCAATAATAGATCACTATCTAATTGATTTTACACATGTTCTAGCCAATTTAAATAGAGTTATGACGCTTGGCAACCCATGTTGACATTTGCATGATTTTAAACTTTCTATGATGACCAATTTGTAGCGTGTTTTAAATTGCTAATGTGTTAAGTTGTAACTGTATAATAGAGGATATATAGCCATGGAATGTAGAACTGGGCTTAATGCCGGAGATACTGATACGTATGTGATGTACAAAACAATGAATTGGGTAGGCAATGCTTAGACCAGACACGGGCGCGGTAGGTATTGTCATGTCGACGTTAGTGTGAAATGTGTAGGGCTTATAGTGCATAGGATTTGAGCTAGGCTGTGCGGCGCGGGCTTGTTAGTATTATCTTACGGGTTTTTGTATTTATGAAATAAAAGTTTACAATTATTTAGGTAGTAAAACCCGATTTATTAAATATCGTCGCATTAAAATTCATCCTAAATAAATATTCATGATCAATCATCAATGTACCTACCAATTAACCAAATTTTTATATGAATGTACACTTATTAAAAATGTCATAATAGCTAAGTAGTAAGTTAGTGTAGTTACGAATAAAATCCGAAGAGCAAATAATCTTTCTTTGATTGTAAACAGTGTAAGAATGAAGATGTGAAGCTTAAAAACAAGAATTTCTTGTTTTTTAGGAATTAAAGCATAAAATAGGCACAGAAATTCCGTCCCGTTAACTAAGCCATAAAATTAAAAAATATAAAAAGACGTAGATATCGTGTGTCCGGGAAAGTTAAATAAAACAAACATTGAAATTAATCTGTATCGGCGAATGATCGTCCATTTCACACATTTTGAAACAATAACGTCAAACGTATTTGAGCTTTATAATTATGGCAAAAAGACTGTAAGTCCCATGTAGCTATAAAATATATATTTAATATCTATGTTAAAATTATGTTAACAACGTAATTTCGTTATAAAGTCCCAAATGGCATAGCGACAAAGAAATTTACCTAATATAAAGTTGCATTACAACATTATCTTAATACAATGTCTTTAGATTTTATGTTACGCAAATAGTGTAGTTATTTACAATAATAGAGTAGGCTACATAATTTTATGAACTATTTTTTATTTGTCATCAAGTAATGACATATTCCCATTAATTAAGTAATTTTTCGTCTCTATTAAAAGCATTTCCAATTACGCTTGCAATGTCACTTCAAGTTGAGATGTAACAACTTCCCTAGGTAGGTATATGTACCTAGGTAGACGTATATGTTGATAGATACCTACCTGGATCAATTTAAACGACTAGCTTTTCCATTCATGAAATATCAACTTTACCGTTTTTAATTTCCCGTCTGTTCATGTCATTCCTGGGTCAATTAGCACTGAAGCCATCACACTTTTATTTGTGTCTGGCTTTAAAGTGTTTGAAGTTTCAATTTTAATTAATATTCACCTTCGTTTTCTGCCAAAATTGTTAGTCACTTGGCATTTTTAGAGTCGCAAACATTCGTTGTTTTAACAAAGAAATGCCAGTTATGTTTAAGTGGCGTTTCTCAAATTTAAATGTATTATTTTGAGTGCCGTACGCCTGTTTTACAATCAAGTGAAAATCAAGAAGCGGAACTGTTCTAAAGTTTATTATTGTGCGTTGTAATAGTTGTTTAATGTACATGGCTTTGCAATTTAGAAAATGTTATTGTTATTAGAAGAAATGTAGGTAGGTTAATTTGCACTGAAGAATAATGTAATACATATAAATACATATAAAGTTTATTCTCAGATCATTACATAAGTGCTCATTAAATTGCATGTAAATTAAAAGAAAACTCATGCAAGATTTTCCGATGCATCCAGATAATACAACTGCAACAGCCAATCGGCAAAACCGCCAACAATGGAACGATAAATAAAAACGTATTCTAACGCAATACGAATTGTGCGTAGCGTTGCGTGCGTAAAAAACGTTGCGTTCAGATTGGCGCAATTAGTGCCGCGGGGCGGGGCCAGCGCGCGCGCAACGACATGTCCTCCTCACGCACACCACCGCAGCCGACGCTAAATAATGATGCCATGAAACTTTAATTATTTCCCCCGAACCAGACGCATTCCAAGCGAAACCTATGGGAACACTCGATCGCTATTCTAATCCCCCTATCGACTCTATCTATTCGTAAACGCTACAAGTTTTTGCCGAGATAACGCGCGAATTAAATTCGCGTTATGATTTACAAAACATGGTGGCTAATTGTTTCGTAGATAACTTAACGCTAATTGAAATAGAAAGTCTGTGGTGTTATCGTGTTAAAATGTTGATTTTATCAAATGAATCAACTTTTTTAGTGCATAATGACATATTTTATCGTCGGACGATGAATTGTTTGTTTCTAGCTTAGGTATAGTTAGTAATTTATTTTTACTTTATTCTTTCAACAATGAAAATGAATTATAAAAAAAACACTTTGTTGTTTGATAAATTAAAACAAATCGATTCTTGTATATTTACTGAAAAGTTTAACACATGAAAAAGTTACCTAAACAGAAGCAAGCCGCGCTTACATTTTTTATCTTTAGCACGTTATTAATTTAAAAAATAATTTGTTATTTGAACTATTTTTCGCACAATAGGTTATTGAACGAAATATGAGTCTATAGTCTATACAACAATTTCGAAGTAAATTAAAAGCGATGTGTTCAGGAGCCGTGGGCGGCGGACTGGAAGCTTTCTGTTAAACTTTCCAGACGATTCTGTTCAGTTCACATACCAAATGTATGGCGTATGTTTACTTTTTATGATACTTTAATGAACGTTTTTTTGGAATGATAATACAGTTTTAGTCATTTTTTTGAGAAATAAAGTTATTCCTAACTTTTGAAAAGCTTAATTTTTGGTAGAGCATCATATACTGGATTTTTTATGGATACTTATTTTTATCTATTTTTTGACGCTTTGTATATATATTTTTTGTTTAAAAATTGTAGCCTTGTTATTTTTTTTAAGTAGGTAGGTAGTAAGAATGCAAAGGATACTTACCTATTCGAAAAGGGTTGGGACGTCATCTGAAGTTGCATCGCATTTAATCAGTCAAAAGCTTTGTACTAAGCTGTCGATTTAATTTATCCCTCATCAATATTCATAGCTTACATTTGTTATATACCAAACCGCTTCGCTCAAACTAATGGAATTCACGTATGAAAAACATCAGTATATTCGATGTAACATCGAATGATAAATATTAAAGACCAAAATGATGCTTAAGGAATGAGGAATGAAATAATTTTTTTGCACATAACCGTCTCAGATTAGACCGCGAGTTAGCATTCTAAAGGCTTTAATAAAAAACGGAAAGTCGCAGAAGCTTCACGATTAATTAAGTCAGTCCGTTATTCATCAGAGCGGGCGTTTATTGGCCGTAACAATTCATTTAACAGGCATTTGCTTGTTCAATATGACGCAATTGTAAATACATATTCGATAAAAATTAAGAAGGATAAGTCTAAGAATAACAATTTTAATAATAAACACAGATAGAGAGGCGCGGGTGGAGAGAAATTTTGACAAACTTACAAAAAAGTTGTATCATAAGATTTTTATAAAAAAAAATGTTGTGTGGTTTTATGAAACCACGGTAAAAGTGAAACTTTCCGAACACTGCTTTATACCTACTCGGCAGCCGACCGTCACGCGACATGCGCTACACAGACCAAAAAGTTTGAGACGATGTAATAAAAGTTTCACTTTAAAAAAAATGGTGAATCATACCTAATAGGTACGTTGCTTGTGAGCTCCGTTTTTAAAAGGAAAATATGGTTTTTATCTATTACATTGAAGATAAATATAAATAACAACATTAATGTGTAGAAAAACGCTAATTTGTGGACATCATTATCATTCAAATCTGATAATTATTTGTGTTTTATTCGTATATTTTTTTTTTTATTACCTGTCTATTCAAAATTCATGTACATAGGTTCGTTGGATTTTGGTATTTTAATAAAATATGGCCTATCTTTCTCACTTAAATAAATATTTAATGAGATGTATAAGCTATAATTTATTCAAGCTAAAGGAACGTTAAAAATGAACCTTTTATTATAGATTTTTCCGGATTCACATGTTATGAGTGCAATAAATTCGTTTAAAGGTTATAATTTAAAGAAAAATAAAACTTCTTAAGTTTATCATAATACTTACCTACATAGATAATTTTTTGCACATCCTTGACTAATATCTACTGAAAATACTGTCATATTGATAATAATAAGTAGGCACTTGTGATAATCTTAGTATCTGTTAGACATAAGATTTTGTTTTCCGTCGGAGTTTTGGCGCAGATTTATTTGCTTTACACCTTCACACTTATTTCAATGTCGATCAATATCTAAATAGATAAGTACATGTCGTCTATCAATGAATTTATATATACACTATAGCTTTCCGCCCGCGGCTTCACTCGCGTTTTCAGAGAAAAACCCGCATCGTTCCCGTTCCTGTGGGATTTCAGGGATAAAACCTTTCCTATGTGTTAATCCAAGTTACCCTCTATATTATGTGCGCTAAATTTCATTGTAATCGGTTCAGTAGTATTTGCGTGAAAGAGTAACAAACACACACACACACACACATCCTCACAAACTTTCGCATTTATAATATTAGAGAAGGATTAGGAGTAGGATTTTTAGTAGTTGAGGACATAAAAAAGTATTGTAGATATAATATTACTGTAAAATAGAACACACGGACAAAATATTGAACTATCATGGCTCGCATGTCCCCGAAATGTAAACTACACTAGTTTTTAATAGAAAAATCGATTAGTTGCAAACAAATAGCTGGAATAGAAACAGTGTTTACTTTAATTGGCCCCGCTGTTGAAACTTTCCGATCGATAGATTGCTTCTAAGCACGGTACTAACCTAAATACGTTAGTTTTGTAGTTTAGTTTGTTTGTGAAAAACAGTGTTGGTGTTACGGTTAGTCTTGAAGGTCGGTCGGTCATCATGCATGAAAAAAATTGCAGCCCCGTGTGTCCCCTTTATATGAACCGTGAAACTTTTCATATCTTATCTAGGTAGGTATAGGTAATACCATTATACTTCCTTTACGTCCTAAAAGATCTTTGCTTCAATAATAAATTAAATTGAAAAAAAAAATGGATTTTAAAAATATCTGTTCTATGAAAAACAACCATTTCAATGAATGAATATGAATGGCAAACTAAAATGGGCTTATGAATAACCTATGCCTTACTCGTTTGATTGTCTTTTATATTGTAAGCGGAACTTCCTGTTTATCTATGTAATCAGATTTTTCATGCTTATATTGGAATATTCGATATAAACAGACCGTGTAAGAATCGATCAAGAGAGCCACAAAAACTTAAATCAATATTAGCTCTCCGACCCCTCTTATTAAAAGGTAATTAACAAAGTTGCTTACGTCATGACACTATGCTTAATACACAACTCGCGAGTGAGTTTTTCTAATCCGTAATTATTGGGGTAAAAACGGACCCCAGCGCTCGGTTCGTTGAACAATCACCGGTCACTAAGACCTAAATGTATGCAAGCATGTATATCTTTCGCGTGATTAACTTTGATTGATTGTAGGTATCCAAATATTGACGACTCGCATTTGGATCACTGTAACAATCAGAGAAAAAACATATGCATTGTAAAATAAGAAGGAGAGAGATAGCAATCGCATAAATTCCCGATTACGAGTTTTAGCAAATGCGACACGATGGTAATAGTTGGTGTTGCCGACTTAGAACGCGAAAGAAAAAAAAAAGACGGGTTGTACTGCACTCCGGGAGTGCCGGCAGAAGTGAAAACTTGATTATTAACGTTCAGCATGTTTGATATTTTGGAATGGTATCCGTCTTACGCATGGAATATAAGGGCTAAAAAAAAAAATCCGTCTTACGCTTTTTCGATCAGGCCACGTGTCCTGACGCGAGTTTAAGATTTTATACCCAACGCCGCTAAAGAAGTTTTCACTTCAAAAATATAGCACAATTTTATTATGTCAAAGGATCCGGTTCGGTGAGTGAGAGGTAACCTTTAAGTTTATAGCCGTAAGGTTCACGTTTTGCGTTACGTAATATAGCGACGGGAACAACGCTGTCGGGGTTTCGTAATGGCTGGCGTCCACTAGGCGGATCGGGCCGGGCCGCATCGCAACGCAAAAATACGCCGGCCTATGTTTTGTATGAAACATCGTCCATTAGCGACGGATCGGGCCGGGGCGGGCCGCAACGCATTGGCGGATATCGCTTCGCAGGCGGATTTCTGCCGGCGGTGCGCTGCGGCCCGGCCCGCCCCGACCCGTCTAGTGGACGCAGGCAGGCGGATGTGAGCGGCGAGCGTCTGTTAGATAAAATCCGCCTAGGCGGTCCGCCGCGCCCCGTACAGGTGGACACAGGAGCAAACAGCGCGTCCATTAGAGACGGCCCGTTGCGATGCGGCCCGGCCCGATCCGCCTGTAATGGACGCCTAGCATTATCGATAACACTTTTAAATAAACAATATCGGGAATTAAGGATTTAATTAATAACACGAGAAGGTTTTATAAGATTGATAGTTGTGTTTACATTGTTATTTATCGGGTCCCTTCGTCCAATTTGGAGGCTGTTGCGGGTCCCGCTTGTTTCCGGTCGATTGCCGCGCTGAAGGTGATTCGCCGAGAGCTTAATGGATGAAGGTAGAGAAGGCATGCGGCCGACCCGACTCAATTCGTGTATTCATTTACCAAATTAATTCTACATCTCCTCGAGTGACCGTAGACACATATTGCGATGAATTAAGAGTCGAATTTCGATTGACTAAAAAACTACAGGCTCGGATATGTTTGTAAATGACTTAGTGTGGATGAGTCGGTGGTTATGTCACGATTTGTCATTGCCATGCGGTTTGGGATGAACTTTAAGCAGAAGCAATGATAAAAATGTCATGTTAATGAACTGAACTAACTGAGCAACTATCTAGTTGCGAATGAATAGAATTTTATTCATACTGACTACATCTCAGGAGGAAAAACGTAACGTCAAAATTCTTTAAAAAAAATGTGAGCCGTCATGGGACGCCTGGTAGATGTGAAACATCGTGTGTGTACAAGTAATATGCATAAAAGATACAAAACGGTTTACAAGTGAGCCTATAGATGTGTACCTATAGCGTGGCGACCCGTCGCCATGGCAAGCGTCGCCACGTCAACAATTTAATTACGATGTGAGCTTAATCCACTGAAAATATTTAAATTCTATAAATAAAACTTATAAATGCTGGCGAACAATGCTCAGCATTTTAAGCATTCAGCCAGTGTACTCAGTACTGTGTCTCGCACCTTGCAGAAATCGCTCAGGCAAGAATCAAGATTAATGTTTTCATTACGCCATAATTTCTAGTTTAAAACATTTAGGGCAGAGGGCGTTAGCGTCGCACGAGTCGGTTCCGCCTGGAAGGCTATTTTCGCAGCACATTACTGAGGATGAATGATTTCCTGGCGAGCCATGATTTATATTCCGTTGTTACGTAGCTACCAGCTAGACTCTACGTAAACTCATTACCGACCGCTTGTAAAGAATGGAGGTGTCCATTCGTAGCTTTGTATAGAAACTATCGCATTTGTCTTTCTTTGTTAAGTTCGCCACGCGATCGCACTTCCAACGTGTATCGATTTACGTAAGCTCTATTGAGGGAATGATTAAAACGTTCGTTCGTGATATTTTATATTTGCAAATGGGATTTTCTTATGATTAAGCGTTATCATCAATTATATTCTCTTATCATGCATACGCAACCACAATGCGCGTAATAGCAATCAGGATATACTTTTCAATCCGCTTAAAATATTAAAAAGATAACAAAGGTAAGTAATTAAGGAACTAATTATATTCATTCACAATTAATAATTGTATTATTCCACTGAGGTATTGTAATGTTCTCCATATTCCATGCTTACAAGACCAAGATAAACACAATGTATGTATACAAGCACAGATAATATAATACTACTACTAGAATCGATTGTTATTCCAGTGTTTGTTATAGATAATTTTTAGTGGTGATAATCTGTGGTTTGCGAACGCGTGCCCTCTCAATCACTATCATCAAGACCCTTGCTACGGGTGCATTTACTCTTACTGCTTGCCTCGAGTTTGTTTTCTAAATAACAGATAATTTTAGTATGAAATAACGTTATAAATCCGAAAGTACAGTACTCCAAAATTAATAATGCGCATGCAGATCTTCGCTAATTATCGTATTTCCAGAAACACCCGAATCACCCCGAATCATTGAATCGTAAGTACCCTAAACAATGCACTTGCATCTTGCACCTTGTTCGAAAGAAATAGGAGTCAATTCAGAGTCATACACAAACGAAAACAATTCGGGCGGTAGGTGACGGTAGCCTGTCAGTCAAAAAATTAAAAAATCCGTCAGTCGTCTTTATATATTGGTGGTGACCGCACGTATTATCTCTGTATGGAATTATATAGAGCTGCTGTTACATACCCTTCTTAGTTTTATTTCAAAGTTGAATTTTCCGATAAAATGATTATTTACACAGGTAGCAGATAGCAGTGGGGAAAGTGAAAGTTAATAAGAGCATAATGAAAGTTCTGATCATTCTACGATATCAGAAATAGAGATAATCCCTGATTCTGTAAATCCATTGGACTGAGATTTTAATGATTAGATTTCTACAATTTAAATGTAAATCAGTGTTTGAAAATTATATGATAATATTTTTTTTTTATATAAACTTTGTCTTATTTTAACCTTCCATACATCCATCATCCCGCCAGCTTCAGTAAGACACTTTAATAGTTCTAAGTATAGAATTTTCCAAGTAAATCAATACAACAAATATATATTCGCAATCGTGTGGCTTATCCTCGCTATTAACTTACATTGAATTATCGAAACAAATTTCGTTACTTATCTCTTTTACCATAAAATCACAATAAAACTCATAATTCTAATAAACTATGCATGAAAAAAATACATTTAACCACTCTATATACATATCATCTTCGGAGGCTCGGGGAATATGACAGTTGCCGAATAGTGACGAATTTTTCTATGCGCATTATCAGTTTGGGAGTAAGAGTAAGCGTTAAAGTTTGCCTCTTTAACGCCGTTTATGTTTATTTATATTTAATACACAAGCCATTTTTATGTCCTTTTGTTCCGTGTGAATTTTAATAAAAAAAATAATCCATACGTCTAGTGACGTCATTTGCATAATTCAATAATCCTCATTTAGTACGTATTGTGATATTGGAAATGATCTCTAAATAGCGCCAACAATGGCTGCAACATTGATTAATTTGCTGAGTAAGATATAATGTAACTCGATTTATCTATATCAATTACGTTTATGGAATTGTATTTGATTATACCGCCGCAATCGCTTTTAAACGTAATTAATATAGATGACAAATTTTCTAGAAATGTAGTACTGACTGATTTTAACACGCAAAATATAACAATATGCCTTAAAAACCTTATAATATATTTAATTTAAAATTGTATGACGGTTTTAAAATAATTTTAAATAAGATGGCGTAAGTAAACTGTGTTCCCGTTGATGTTTCTAAACACGTAGGTAATAAATGTATATGGTAATTACTGTAATAAGATAATTATATGAGTTAATTTTAATACATGAAATCGTTAATTTGCATAACCAGTAAGCCGGTAACTATTATAGCTAACGTTGTACGGAATTCGAGCAACAGTTAGTGCATTTTAATTTAGCCCGTTCACTGGTCTATTTATGAAATTGTAGCATATTGTCATTCAGCCGGGTACGTTGGTCGCGTATTTTTCTCGATACCGTAATGCGCAAGTCACGAGCGGTTATGTAATCGGGCTGCTGACCGGCGCCGTCATTATAGGCATTATTATAGGAACACCGGCCCTCTCGCCCGGCCATTGTCAAGATTGTGGGGTCAGAGAGACCCCGCGAACGTTAACCGACTACGTAATTTCGCTATTCCTATAACCTTATAAATCGTAGCTTGTAAAACAATTACTTGCTCGTTGAAAAGCCAAGATCACGTTTAATGATAGAAATCGTGATCGAGCTACGGTTATTAATTATGGAAATGATTATGACGACTCATATTCCACTCATGTCGTGCCTAATATTATATACTCCGATATTGTTATCATTGAAATCATATGGCAAGTGCCAAGGCTATGTTTTGTGACGAAGACGTTTGTTCTAAGGTCCCTCTTTGACGTGCGAATGCTAGTAGCTGGAATAATAAATGTGCGTTGCGAAGATCAGGGTTTAGTCATGTTCTGAGTTTAACTTTATTAGTTCCTGTGCTGCATAGACTGCATACTTTAAGTCGGCATACCTGTTCTAATTTTAAACTTGTAACTAATGTAATGCTGTATAATTTAAATTCAAATAGAATTGTATCAGTGTTAAGCTACCAGCTCATCAAACCGTGGTCTGTCGTAGCAAGTGTAGTGGAAATTTTCTAGAGGCTGCGCGCACGCCGCGGCCGCCGGCATAGCAAGGAGCGGTGCGTTTGATGTGAATCATTAGCAGGGCTGTCACCTAATGACACGCTTGTATTTAGAGCATGGCTTATTATTTAGTTTTTAGCTACTAAGGTTTATGGCTCTTGATATTGTCTGAAATGAGGTAATGAAAGAAATGTTTTAACATTTCATTTTCGATTAAAAATTTTCCTGTTATTATGAATAGTTGAAATAAATACGTTATATAGGTATACTGGTTATGAAAAACGCAAATGGCCATGCTACACATAAATTGCTTGGTTTGTTTACTTTTATACGACCTGTCAATAAACTCCATATTAAGAAAAATTTAATAGTTTTTTTTTGCAGCTGGCAACCCTAATCACAAATGTACCGTGACATATCCGACTGCTCTGTGCTCGATAGATTTTTACGGATCTATTAACATGGTTGCTATCGCCGAACATTTTATTTGTAACATTAGCTGACTAACCGATTCTTTTCGTGGTTAAACACCGTTGTCTTTGAACTGACCACATTATAGCCGGATCATTAATGCGGAATGTAAATCCGAGCTATATGAGTACACGGATTAAATTATAATTTAAATATAGCAATGATAAAAAATATGGAATACGTTATCTATACTAGGACAGAAATATTTGCTTTTGTCTGTACAGGATATAAAAAGGACACGCTTAGAAACTTAAACTCATAATAAAGTCCCAATAGTCCAGTTAAACAATATTAATTTAACCAGTCGAATACCAGCTAATACAAAATGCCGGCTACTTCCTTCCTTACTCGGAAACGAAAGAAAGCCATCGACAACGCATCGAACAATGAAAAATTTATTAAAATGCAATAACAATAAAATTCGTGTCCGGACATTAGTGATGTTAAGTTATTCTCCAAACGCCACTTAATGAGAAGTGATGGGTTCGTAAGAAAATAAAAATACAATGTCCCACCCCGGGTTTGGAACCGTCAGGCATTCATATGCAGGGCGCAAGCCTTGAAATTACATGCCTTGTATGCAAAGAAATGCCACGGTGCAGCCGAATGTGTTGTCAAATTATCTAGCTTCGTGGTTAGTTTTTGGATTAGCGTAATCTAATGCTTTATTGCATAATAACTATGGATATTTCCAAATTTAAAATAATAGAGTAACCATAGAAATTTATAGCAAGGAAAATTTGTTAAATTCATTACTATGATTCATACTTCAATAAGCGTAATTTTAGTAGGTACCTACACAATTCAAGTATCACACAGTGACATTAATAAAACCTAATGATATTTAATGCGAACGTAGAGCCATAGAAATAAGTTGGAATTCAAAGTTTACAAGGAGGTTTTCTGTGTACCATAAATAACCATGCAGGTCTATTTAATAAGGTCATATTGTAAGCAAACGCGACATCGAATCGTATGGAACCTGTTTCTCGCCAATACAAAACAATCGCCACGCGGCCGCTGTTAGACCGTTCACAATTCATATCTATTAAGCACTGGTTATAGTTTTTATGGGAAGTTTATAAACGTTCTGATATGAGGCCATAAATCTCGGCGAGACACCCACGACGAGTTCGCTCTAATCCAAGATGGCTTAACGGCTGCTGTTTCGATAATTATATTGACGTGCCAGTTTGGTTACTCGAAGGATGTAAATCTACTACTTTTATTGTCATTACTCTATAAAAATAAAGATACGGTGAGCTAATGAAATTTATAGTATGTTTATACGTAGGTACGCTACTTACCTTTAAACTTTAAAGTTTGTAACAGCTTGAACTTATAAAAATTTGAATCGCTATTTTGGCAACACTGAGCTTTAAAGTGTCATGCAATTTTTATTGCAGACAAAGTTTTATGTTTATTTTATGCTCAGCACTATTTTATACTTTTATGACTCTTTTACATTGATTCGTGTATATATTTTGTATGTATGGACTGTGAAAAGTGTCATCAAATCGATTATTACTAATTGTCCAAAGAATTCCAAATCACACCAGTGCGTTTAGCTCGTTGTTATTCCTCGTGTAGCCTCTCACGGTACAGTAGCTCGATAATAAGAAATGTAATATAAAAGTATTATAATCCAATCAGAGTGACGTGAGGTGACCGCCCGGGCTCACGATTTACCATTCGGGACGCGGATGGCTGGTCGTAAAACATTTTTTGGACGAACACTTATAAGAATTAGAAGGACATTGTATTGAATCGGCGCATAATGATTACGTAAATGTAAATGATAGCATCATGTGTGGCATGATGAATGCGGTACTGCGTACTCTAGTAGGTAGTGGAAAATGCATTTCAAATGTTATAGGTTAATACTTAATGCATTAGCAAATTATATTGTTAATGTTGCTAGATACAATCTAAAAAATAACGTGTTTCAATATAAATTATAGGTCTATTTATACGTAGGTTAGGTGGCAGTAGGTAAGTATAAAAATTAGTATCACTATGCAAAATATAATTTGACCATGAAATTCAACATTTAAATTAATCAAATTAAATAGGGGACTTGTTTGTCAAAATCTGAAAACAATATCATTATGTTATCTTTAACATCGCCACCTTGGAGCCGACACATTATGTATACTTGATATTTACAAGATTATCAACATAATATGTGGGAATATTTTGTAATAAATTCAACACATTTATCAAAAAAAAAAAATCATCACCAATGTCTCAAATTGCATATTCCCACGCTGTAAACGTCTCATTTAAATAAATTATTCATATATATCGATTCGGAAACTGCTTTTATGAGTCGTCAATTTTGTACCTACTCCAAATATGGGCGGTCGGTTTGTTTGCATGCGAAACTAGCTGCAACTCGAATGGCATAATAAATATGATTATATAACAATTTAGATGTATCGTATGCAATATATCGGTGGTTTAGCATCACATGTTTATAGTGGGTATCTTAAATACTCGTTACGACGATCAATAAATTAAAATTAATTCGGCATGCGAACGGCAAGATCCGATACGCGATATTGACGCCTACATTTATCATTCGCTAACACGTCGGACATTTCACAGGGATTCGGCTGTGGCAAAGTAATGTCTAAAACTAAGGACATAAGGGCGACACGGGTTTCGATGATTGAGCACGTAGTGATGGTGTGAGAACAAAGGATAACACGCCTAAACTCGATGTATCTAAGGGATATGTTGCCGTGTGAGTTTATTAAGGCTGTTGATACTTGATACGCGTACGCAGCTTGCATGCGGATAGGGTCGTACGATCAGCAAGCAAAGTCGACCATCAAACTATATTAGTTTAATCTGTAAAACATTTTTATTAGTCAACCATTTCGATTCGGAAATTCCGCTTTGATTGGTTTATGATTTGATTTATTTGAATGATGTAACTCAAATACACAAACGAAACCCAAGGGATACTTCTATTTGATTAAAATTGTAGGAATTTTTTGCTAGCTGTACTCGCAAATATATTGCGGTAGACTGAACGACGCTTTTGTGGCCTTGACGCCTACAACTCTCACCTTATTGCGGACAGTAAAGTATGAACTATGAAGTCCAAGTAGACACGTGTGACATGTTAAGCCATCGTGAGGACGTAAACGAGCTTCTACTATTCTCTTTGTATATATTCTATTTCAAATAGTGGTCAAGGGATTTGTGATTTAAGGAGATTTAAAATGTTTTTTGTATTCATTGGATTAATCGGTAAAAAAGCTTATTGAGATAACTTTTTAAAAACGCATTATTGATTTGTGTCTAAATGAAAAATTGTTACCAAAAACCGTTACAAAAGTGGCGTCTCTGTAACAATACTTGCAATGCCCCGCGGCTCGGTCTGATAAGCATCTCTAGTTGCATCTGCCGAGCGGACACAGGCAGGGGTTGGGGTTCAATTCCGGTGCTTTGTTTGCTGTGAGAACCCGCTTTGATTGGTTTATGATTTGATTTCGTATTTACTTGTTTTGTTTGCTTAGGTACTTTTCGCGGGATTATTTATTGGCACAGTATTGAATGATATGGATTTCAGCGTGCGCTTCTGAAAAGTGTATTGAGATTTATACAGTTTGTTTAAAGAACTGCTACTGCTAGTGAAATTAGGCTTCGATTTTAGATGAGAATTAAATAAATACATCTGACTTTGAAACTTTTAGTATTTACATGCAGCAAAGAAAAAAATACAGCTTCAAATTTAGAAACTAAACATTAGATTGGCGCCAAAATAGTAGCATAGGGAAATCATTTAACCCGGTACATTACCTACGCACGGTTTTATTGAAACGTCGCTTTGATGGTACGTGGTGGGGCTAGATGGTGCGATAAGGGAAATTATTCATACACGCTATCGCCCGATCTGCTATTGTAAGGGGTGGCTCCCGTTGGCGCGGCCGCTGTCAAAACGTTGTTGTGTACGCGGCCTAATATTGTGCTATTCGTTTTTCCGTAACTATGAGTGAATTAATTTTTAGTTAGAAGCACATTTTGTATCGATTGGTTGCCGATGATATAACGATTCTTATTTTCGCTTGATAATTTGTACACATTTCATCGCTTGCATTTTAAGCAAAATTAAACTCTCTACTATAAAAATTTCAAATTGTTTGATAACAATACAAAACAAAACTTTCCTTACATCCCAGTCACGAAAAGTTCCTCATTAACGAACAGTTATCAACAATCATCTAACGGAGACTTTTCATACCAGTTTTAAAGCCCCAATAAGAGCCCATCAAATCAATCCGTCCGTTCAATATTGTAAACACACAATCACTAATGAATTTCGTGTGCCCACTTACCTCATGCTAGACACTACGGGTGCACATTGATAACAATCTGGGACTTATCTCTCTGATCAACACCTGGGCAGGATCGATGCGGGCAAGGGTTAAAAAACTAGTTAAATTTGAGCTCCACTCACATAATATATCGCTCGCTGGTTATATAAATTCTATAGTTTTCATGTTTACGACCTCATTAGATGTTCGTATAACCTACTTAGATATTTACTTTGATTTCTTATCTGATCCTCGTTAGGATTGTCCTTGTGAAAATGTAGCTACGGTGCATCTACGTTATTTAAATTTATTTTGATTATTTAAATGCTAGAATTTTTGAAAGAATGTTACGTCGTATAATTTCCTAAAAAATAGAGATGTGATTGTCTTGAAATCTTTTCAAGTGACAATGTTTTTGTATACGTATACTTTAATAACTAGCCATAGAGATGGTTTCACGCTGGTAGTCGAAAACAATTTGTCTTGTAAACATGAACATATATGAAGCGATTGAAAACTGTTAACATTTTCGAAGCCAATAATTAGCGGCCCGTAGCGCACCGCATGTTATTCCATTGTACACAACTCACAAGGGATGTACCCTACGAATAGAGAGCCAATAGTCACACAGTTATTAAAACACCCTTGCAAATGTACATATGTTCGAATTCTTTAAATAATAATCGTGAAATTGAAAGGGGAGTGAACTTACCTAAATTGTATTGGTAGGTACATATGGTTTCTATCAGCGTGTTTTATTGGTCTTTTGATTAATGCCGTTTCGCTGATTCATTATTGAATTGTTGGGTTTATACGAATATGTATGTAGATGATATTGTTTTAGGTATGTGTTTTTGGGTGTGTGCAATAATTTAGTGTGAATATAATGTTTGCCAATATTAGGTAAGAATTTAATTAAGGACAAAGAACCGTATGTACCTACCGTTATAGCAATTTTTTATTCGTAAGATTTACTTAAAATAAATAAAAACATGTGGTATAATAAGAAGAGCAAATTTAAATATTATCAGTAAATATCAGAATAGAAACTCTGAGATGAGAGAGATTTACACTTTCAGATAATTTAAAAAAACGTAAACAAATCACTACACTATACTATAATTATACTGACAGAGTAATTGTTAAATTAACAAAATTTCCATACAACCGGCTATTTAATTGCCCTTTGTTGCCACAGTTCGGAAAACTCCAGCCTTTGTTTTTACCGCGTCGTGACTTGACATATTGTGTACGAATTATCAAATACCTAGCCATTATATTTAATTTAATTTTTAATATAACGTTAATTCTAAACAATGAAGATGTCATGTGAAATAGTTCTGTTATAAAGAAAATGTTATCTATCATCTTAATAAAGTAATTAGGCTATTCATTTTCGTTCAATTAAAGGCTTGCGATAGTCTGACGTCTGTTTATTATACAATATATTTAAACGAATTTAATTTACTTTTTGTTTTCTTTTGGTTCTGTAGTTCATTATCGTGTCGAATGCAGATACACGCGCGAGTTTATTTAAAAATAGACATCACAAGTGGTTTATTAATTAACGCAACTGTTTTCTTTCTAGGTCGAACGTTAAGTAGTGGTAGTGGTCAAGTGTGCAGGCCGCACTTCCACACGCCTTTGCACCCGTGGCTCGACTCCAAAGCGCTCGGCAGCGGCGCGTGGGGCAGCGGCTTCCAGCAGGACGGCGCGCCGGCGGACAAGCCCCTCTCCCCCGCGCAGCACCCGCACCCCCACCCCCTGTTCTCCTTCCCCCCGACCCCTCCCAAAGACTCCACGCCCGACTCGGTGGCGGCTGCCGCGCTCGGCCAGCAGGACTACCAGGCGGCCGTCGCGCACGCCACCGCCATGAGCGTCGCCTTCATGCAGCAGCAGCAAGAGCTGCCGCTGTGCGGCGACGTCAAACCGATGATGGGCGCGCCGTCGAAACAACGCGAAGGTGCGCAATCTGACTCGTGTCCTCAAGAGAGTCAGCCCTCTGGAGAATACAACGCGCAATACAACGCCGCCGGCGGCGACTACTACAACTACCAGGGGAAGGGATATAGCGCGCAGCAGCAAAAACCGCGTCCGAACAAGACGCGAACGAGCGCCGGTGAGTTCGCGCGAACGTCTACTGCACTCGCTCGCTCGCACTCACACCGAACGCTTATCCGATCATTCAGACCAATAATCTTATCACTAACTATCAAGTTATACCAAATTCAACCAATTTGATTATTCAGACAACATTTTTTTTGAATAACTTTATACCTTTTTATCAAATTTGAACCAAACTATTCGAGGAAATACTTTAATCATAAAAGTAGTTAGCTTGAGTCACAAATTCGTGACATGAAAGCGCTTCTAATAACTATCTGAGACAGTTTAACAGTACAATATGGCTGTCAAGCTATAACAAGATCTGTCTAAATTAAAACCAGTAACGATTCGATATTGATAACTTCGTCTGGTCTAGATAATGATCTGATAAGCGTGTATTTGCACCGGGATAATCACGTGTTCACTTACATTCACTGGTGTTCTGGTGTCCCAATTTAACGCTTTACTAAAACGGTGGCGGCTAACTCATCATAGTTTTATTGGTGTTGGTGTTACTAATACAATTTGAAATAATACTTTATATTACCGAATAACACACTTCAGTTATGAAACAGAAACAGAATTCTTCGCTTCGCTCGATAAAAGATTTTCCATATTGGAAAAGCAAATTTAATTTCGTGACGACGTGAATTAAATTAAATGTGCTCACATTAAAAGAAATATTTTATCTTAGATACATAAATAAATTGAATGTCGCTAATGTAAGGTTTTAACAATACAGGCTATTTCGAATAGCAATAGAATTATACTAATCGGAAAGTAACGACCTAGCTCCAAGACCTTAACGTCTTACGTCCGATTCAATAATACAATATTTGCATTCATTACGGTAATAATCTAGCATTCAGATATATAAATAGTGTTACATAAAATCGGTGAGTAAAAGCAATTAATTACGGTTTAATCTGT
The DNA here is from genome assembly GCA_029959065.1 of Colias behrii. Lineage (NCBI taxonomy): Eukaryota > Metazoa > Arthropoda > Insecta > Lepidoptera > Pieridae > Colias > Colias behrii. Next base: position 4,059,955 of record JARWMC010000006.1, on the reverse strand, counting down.
GGAACATTTTTAGTATATTTATTCGCCGGCTCATTGTTTAAGTGACATGTGAATAAGCTTCTAAGCAAGTTAAGTTTCACATTACCTAATTGCTGGGTGCTATTGTTTCTCGTGGGTTGCTTTTAATTTTCGGAACGATTTTTGAAATTATGCTGTGACGAAAGTATGTCAATCTTGTTTACTTAACTCTATTTTTTGTAGACAATTTTCGGGTCGTAGGAAAAACACCGCACTTATTTATTTAAATAAAATTCATACCCTTTCTTGTTGTTGTTTAGAGATTGAAAAAGTAGATTTTCGTTATTGTGTATAGAATTCATTTACAATAATTAGGTAATATTAATGGACTTCCCATTTACCCATACTTTTAATTTAACCTTAGTTAAAAGCTCAGTAGTAGAATTACAATACATAGCGAAATGTAAACACCAAAAAAGGAATATTTAAGACTTATTTGTCAGATTCGGAAAATGTTAAATACAAAATCCAGGTTAATGAGTTAAAAATAAAATTAAATAAAATTTTCAATTTGGCAATACAATAATTAAATCTTTAATATTATATATTGTTTCACCGACCTTTAATGTTAATGCGACCATTGTTCCTAACAATTGTATGTGTAGTTTTCGCAATCAAGACCCCACAGTAATATGACGAATACCCTGTGCTACTGCGAATTACTCAACATTATTGTACAACAAGAGCGCTTTATTTTAAACATAAATATGTAATTATAACTCTCATAAAGCTTTGACAATGGTCGGGAACAAAAGGCAGTACTTATTGTCTCTTATAATGGTCGGAATATAACGGACGTTGATATTAAATAGAATTATGTTTATTGGATATTTAATATTGATCGTAATTTTGCTACTTTCATATAGCTTACGTTAATACAGCAATATTTATGTATGCGAGCTTTTAAACACGACTATTTGTAGGTTGAACGGAACGTTAAAGTTTAATACACGAAAAACTAACTAATAGAGTTTAAAATCGTAAAATCTCTACTAGATATATAAATTAACACTTTCGCAATATCGTTATTAAATATTGAGTATAAATATCCCACGGGGAGTGGATCTAATAGTTAGCGGAATTTCTCAAGGCAGTAATTGGCATCGTATTGAAAAAAGTCGCTCGTTAATTGTTGAAGAAAAACTGAACTATGAGGCAGGTTGTCAAAGCGTCATTAGATAAGGTGTGATAAACCCTGGCGGAAACGCAACGTTTTTATTTACTGTATTGACAATATTTATGAATGTTATATATATATGAGCTGTTCGAGTTAATTGTTTTATAAATAACACTTTAATTATTTAAACTGATTTTCAAGCTTATCGGAATGCATTTTTATCTAAAAGATTTTAACAAACAAACATTATTTATTCATATTTTAGGAATAAATACTCGGATAACTTTATAAACTACAATAATAAAGTATTTAACAACTACAATGTTTACCCAACAGCCCGAACAGCCCGTGTTCGTAACTCGTAGTAAAGTGTACAAAAAGTTCCACTAGGGGAGGTAATTGGAAATTGCCTCTCAATTTATTTATTTAATCGATAACTACTCTGCCGTGATAACTAAGAATGCAGTAATCGCAAAATGGCGGTTTTGAGATAAACGCGGGAAAGACATTTTTACATATTTGAGGAAGATGTTTATATTTTATAGCCCTTGAAATCTATCAATAAAATTGGAAAAAATACAAGCTTTACAAAGATAATTATCTTATATTTCATAAATTAGTATATCCATTAATAATGCGTATTATTGCGTTTAGGTTTAGCATCAGGACATGTGAAAATCACAGGACACTAAGTCTAAATACAGTACTTGCGCTCATTACTGCATTATGTTCTAGCGCATGTTGATTACTGCGTTATAGTTTAGTATTTAATACAGGTTTTTAATGTCCGGGGCTAAGTAGATGTACACATAATATCTTCTCACTTTTACACAGATTTAAAAAAATGCTCTACGGTTGAAACCTACTGCGGGGATATCAAAATTAAACAATTTGTAGAAGAAAATTAAGTTTTATTAAGACAACATTTATTTTAACGTCAGTTAAACTGACATATATACAGGGTGTAATCGTTAAGTGTGCACAGGCGATTATTCCGTAACTATTCTGCCCCCCTATGCAAGTGGCTTTCTGTTAGCGTAGCGTTCAATAGAATAGACCACGAATGTATGAGATTGACGTAGGCTGTAGATAAACGTATCTACAGCTTACGTCAATCTCATACATTCGTAGTCTATTCTATTGAACGCTACGCTGACAGAAAGCCACTTGCATAGGGGGGCAGATATCAAAAAACTATTAACTGATATTGAAAGTACTTAACCTAATGAGTAAAATGGCCATAATAAATTTTTAAAAATAAAACGAGAAATATCCAAATTACTATATAATATAGTGCCTGGGGGTCTTCACCTCGGATTAGAGTTATAGTGAATGAATTATTATGATCGATGTGGGATATTGTTTTTTAAACTATAAATTGCAATGTTTACCCAATTTTTTTTGTGCACTCCATTGTTTCATTGTTTAAACAAATTATTGTGAAAAATTCATGTTTGACCATAGAGGGTGTCCCAAGAAGTAGTGATATACTGAAGCTGGGAGGTAGAGGACATGAAGGGCTATCCGAATCACCCCCATGTATATTATGCGATTTTTCGTATTTTCGGAGTTATGATGTTTTTTTTCAAATTTTCACCTATCGCCGAGTACGTAGAGATTTTGTTTTATGGTGACGTGAATTATGGCGGTAAATGCTTGATTTTTTTTTGTGTGCTAAGCTGAAAGATAGGCTAATTCAGTATAGTAACATTTACTATGGTTAGATCTTCGAATGGAATAAAAAAAAGAATTTAATGCCAAGAAAGACAAAATTACCCAGTATGTTCATAACTTCAAGGGCCCGTAAAAAATAAAATCACATAAAAAATATACGTTTGGCTTTTTAAAAACTTACTCTATCTATGAGGTAGCTACCCTGAAAATTTCATTTTATTATTCATAAGACTTCAATCGAAAAATTGAAATCTGAAAGTGGTAAATGCAAAATTTTAATGCAAACAACATAAAACCAATTACAAGGTGTTTAATTACAATAAATTTTCAAAATGACCCCCCCTGTTGCTCACTGCAAGTGCAACATCACCGGAAAAAGTTGTCTTTTAAACGTCTGAATACCCTTTTATTATTTTAATGGTTTCTTCTGCTACTCTCAATTTCCGGGTTAATTCGTCCAAATTGCGGCATTCTCTCGAGTAGACGAGGTCTTTTTAGTATCTCCATACAAAAAAATGCCGGCGTAGTCAGATTTCATACATCAACACTTCAACTTTGAATGAATCCATCACGAATTTTATAGCCGTCCAGAAATCCGATTATTATCGAGATATCCAGAAAAGGATTTCTGGTATAACCTACTTAGAGACACTTGCAGCAAAATATCATTCGGATTATTATAATTTGCTGAAAAATTCAATTCATCTCAATAATGTTGAAAAGAAAATTAATCTAAGTAGATGCAGCAATGGAGCAAATATACAAGTACCCACATAGAAGAGAATGATGATTGCCAATTTACCATGCAAAAGTTGAAAAACGTCATAACTACAGAGCATATCCCGGTAGAAAAAACTATTAAAAAACGACTAATAGAACGCTTTCACGATGATATTATCATTTCAACTAAATATTTGATGTAGGCAACAAAGTTGGTAATTGTAATATATTAAATAAACAAATTTGGTACTAATATTTTTTTTTCTTTTCATTAGTCGTAATTAATTACCTTATTTTTTTAAATGTACTCAATTATAGAGTACGTTTAATTTATAATTAAACCGGCCGAGAAATTCCATTGTACATAGCAGTTGTGGCTCCGCTCTTCCCTCCACGTTTTTCTATCTGTTCGAGATCCCTACTGCTATTTTTATACACAGATATCTTTGAAAAATATTCCTATATGTCTACTCGAATAAAAAAAAAAGAAATACTGTTTAAAGTGAAAATATATGGTCAAACATTAATTTTTCATAACATTTTTTTTTAAACAACGAAACAATGGAGTGCACAAAAAAAATTTGGTTAAACATTGCAATTTATAGTTTAAAAAACAATATCCCACTTCGATCATATTAATTCATTCACTATAATTACTCTAATCCGAGGTTATACGGTTTTTAATGCTCCAGGCACTCCACTAATATGACGACGAAGCACTGATTTGCTTCAACAAAACGCAGCACTGTATCGTACGGTTACGATCTCGCGAACTTTTACTACACACAAATGCAGTAATGTGGAGAACTGCGTTTTGACGTAGCAATTGATCTACAGACATTGGAATAAAATGTTACAGTAATGGCTATTACTGCACTTTGTTTTAGGGTATCTTAACAAGAACTGCATTCTTTTTTAGCACATGTTTAATACGGCGCTTTTTCTTATCATTGATATAGTTTTCATGTAAGTACTGCAAAAATCGTTAGCTAAAAAACATACTTCCGGGTACTTTTTTTATGAAATTATTTTTTTTTCATGTTAATAAACCCCTTGGGATCCCATTTCTTGCAAAAAGTAAAAATCCCAAAAATGTCGATTACTGCATTCTTTGTTATCAGGGCAGTACTCTTTGCGACTAAACGCTTAAAAAGTGGCTTTATTTCGTTCATTGCAGCGTTGGTGGTACAAATGTGAAGGAATTATCTGAAAATCGAATAATAATACGGATTGAGGATTCATAAATATTTTATGGCTCTATGATCAACATTACATTTCCATGATTTTGCACACAAAATGTAAACTAGACCTTTTTGCTATGAAATTTAAATCCAATTGCAAACATTGTGACAATATTATAGCGGATACTAATAATGTTTGTTTTTTTGCGAAAATTTATAGAACTTTATTGATATAAAAAACAAAGCTCATGTCAAACGGTATAAATTTTTGTAATGGAATATTTATATTGTATTAAAAATTTTCAAAAACCCACGTTTGACCAACTTACATACCTACTCATAAATAATAATAAGCAAAAAATGTGAAACATTATTGTTTTCGTTTATTTTAATTAATATAAAAATTAGAGATGAAACGGATATCCGGTAACTATCCGGTATCCGGCCTATCCGGCCGCCATAATACTATCCGGCCGAATACCGGATAGCTACTATTCGGCCGGATATACATCCGGCCGATTAAAAAAAATAGCTGGATAAAAGACATATTTTTGAGTAATTATTTGCTTTATTTAGCAAGAATTCATTTCCCCGAAATCAATAATTATTGAATATGTTACGAAACTTGCAAGATATTATTTTACTTGATAGGTATTAAAATTATTGCAATTAGATTATTTATTATTAGATACATTACCTGCTTTTTTCGCTTCGCCGCCACGAGAAATATTAACATTGCATAATAAACAAAGAGCTAACTTTTTATTTTCACTGCTTATGTCAAAGTATTCCCATAAAGACGACCTTTTCTTCACCGATGCCATTTCTCGTTGCTAAATCTTTTAGACCTATGTATAACTATATGTATGTACTTAAAATAATAAGAGCACAAATAAAATTATAACCTAAAAACGATCACGCACGTGTCTGCCCTGCATGCAATCGACACAATAATAAAATTGTACAATTGTTAACTTCACTCATCAACGAAAAGACCCGAATCGAACCGAGTCCATCCTATCGTTCGCGCGACGCCTACGCAAACGGCTAAGTTTCGCCGGATATTCGGCGGCCGGATATTCGGCTATCCGGCCACTTGGTCGGCCGAATATCCGGTATCCGTTTCATCTCTAATAAAAATCCCACTAATAAGCTTAACACGGCAGCTTTTTACGCATTGATTAACCCGTTTTTTCTTTTAATTTTGAGTGGGAAAATTTGAGAAATACTGTGTTATATACGACTAGCTATTTATCCCGGCGTCACTTCGGTCGATCTGATATAAATCATAAATAGCGAATTACGCGGTAAGGATGAAGCTTTCTCATCCTATAGCAGTATTTAAAATCGGTCACATTTTTATTGGGTTAAATTATTGTAACAAAGAAAATCATTCAGTCAATCATTAGTTCATAATATTTAGTATAGCTGTATCAAAGTCTTTATTTTTCCGGTAGGTATCGGTAAAGTTTACTTAGAATTCCGCAGCCGACCTCAGGCTCGGTTCAAGGAGAACGTTCACCAAAGCTTTATCGCAGGATGTGGTGGTCTATTGCAGGTAGACTTGGCAATGACCCTGTCAGAATATATTGATATATTATTGTATTGATTTATAGACAATTCAATAATAATAAAAGTCTTGAAGAGCCAATGTAGGTAAACCAAGCCCTCAATTTGGAATATGGAAAAATGTAGCGGTTGTTTTTAAAATCGGTTAAAAAATTTACAATTCTTATTGTGTTAATATGTGTTGAGGATAGTGAAATAGCAAAATTAACTTATTTTGTTTCAAAATTTAAGCAGTAGGTACGTCAGGATTTTTTTTGTTTTTTATTTCGATGAAAAAATCTACGAATAACGAACTTAATTAAGTTACCATGTCGGATTTGATTTAGTTTTTTAGTGACTTGCTTAAATATTAGTTACTTATATATTCTCGGCATCCTTGTTCATTCAGGTATATACCTACCACAAACGTCTTATTCATTTATAGATACAGTTTAAAGATCATTCCCAAAAGTATGATATTAAAAAGTGTGTATAATACAGTGTCCTTTAATAACTTCGCCAACAATAGAACAGTAGTTCATCAGCGTCCGTGACCCGTTACCGAAATCAATAGCATTCATATACAGTTGCTGTAATTTATTAAAGATTTAAAAGCGTCAGTTTCATCTGAATCCGCTTGTTTAGCACGAGGTCACTTCGCACAATGGAATGGGCTACATCCGGGCACCGTACATTATCATAATATTGCTTCCACTAAGGAATATTTTCACCTATGAATACAACCTACTTGTATCTAATTTATGCTGGGCATAACTGGATTGTTTACGCGATTACTGTTTGATATTGTGGTGAAATAAGATTAGAGAGATTATCCAAATAAGGATTTGATTCCGTATTGATGATAAAGACGTGATTTTTTGTAAGTATGTAATTACTTACTATAAAGCTGTGTAGTACCTAGATAATGATTATGAAAATTACAATAACATAATTATTATTAGTGAGAATGTTGCTACCGTGACATAGAAATAAGGTTAAAAATATAATCAATAACAACGAGTAATATAATAAATCATACATGATATGTTACGAACTAGTAAGTACAATAAAAGAAGTGAATTATAACTGCTTTAACCCAATACTATCAATGATATTTGTAGAGTAAAGCAAATTGTACGAGTGTAAGTACTTTCTAAAACAATGCTTACGTTCACTAAAATGGCATTTAATTTAATCTACAATTCCAATGTTTCGACAGTAATTCAAATGCAATGTATCTCACGGAACTTAATGCACTTTTGAATGTTATGGCTTTAAACACAAGGCCCTATGAGTCATAATCGAGCAGACCATATCTTTTGCGAATTATAATATTCAGGGACATTTCTATTCGGCTCACGTAATGTTGCTAAGATGTTTCGAAGAAAGTTGCGCAACCAATTAGCGAACTCACCGACTAGGTACCAGATTCCAAACTAATATCCAAAAAATGCATTCGAAATCAACCACTGTCTCAAAGGCATAAATGTCATATTAGTATGCAGCAATTTTAATATTTCTCATGTACATCCGCGCGCTACGGGCTGGCGGGCAGCAGGAATGAAGTGGTACTTATAATTGTAGAGCTATATCATTTTTTGTAGAAAACAATACTTTTTATGTTAGTGTTAAGAGCTATTTTGTAGTAGCTACATTTCTTTATCATACTTATAATTTCATTCAAAGATATTATACAAAATGAACTTTATGTTATTCTGTAACGTAATATAAAAAATGTTAGGGCCTTTAATTTCATACTTTGTATGAACCTACTATGTTCGCTGGCAAAGTGTTGGTTAATAAAAAATTCAACAAAAACACAACAAGTCGTTAAAGTTCAGTAAAAGTATCCGTAGACAGAAATGAATTTGTAGTATTCCTAACAATCAGTCCTGCAGAAAACTCCTAACAAACAACAATAAATCTTCATTCGCAGGTTTCGATGCGTGACTCTAAGCCATACATATAAGAGTCGATTTAGAAATTTGGAAATGTTCATTACACCATTGTTTTTAGCCTATTCACGTTTGGTAACCGGGCGTTAATGAATATTTTTGTAGCCGAGTATTGTGTACAGCGAGCGTCACGGTCTGCTGCCAACATTGTGGGATACAATTGCACTAACATTTGCATATGACTTCGACGGAAATTCATTGAATAGTTTAATTAAAAAATTTAAATAAACATCTATGTTCAAATTTGTATACAACAGTTATATGCAGTGAAAACAGCAAAAAGATTCCTGCCGTGTATAATATGTGTGAGGCTTATTGAGCCCTTGTACGTATAATTACAGGGAGTTCATTGCAACTGTTCGTTGCTCCGCCGTCAAACGTAATTATCTGACCGTATGCTAATAACCAATGCAAATATGAATGGCCGCCCGCCAGTGCAGGCGCCGTGAAAAATGACTTCATTCCTTCACATAACATCGCACATCGCGCCTACTACATTACATTACTACATTATTGTAATCGAAATTCACCTTCGGTTTATATCATAGCGTTAAATACCGACCGGTGAAAACCACGATTGAGATTGGCTTCCAGTTTCTATTTGCATACTTACATATAATTAAGGCGTAATAACAGCCTCTGTGGCGCAACAAAGAATAAGTTTTAAGCAATAATTTAATGGTTTGTATGCAAAATAGCCTCCGTTACGTGTTGATGGGCCGCTGCGCCGAGAGAGCGTCACGCACGGTACACGAGAGAGAATTAGTCCTCCGTTTCCCATAGCTGTTTTAGTTCGTTCCACAGTTACATTGAAGTTTCGATCGGCGTGGAAGCGTTGGGGTTACACCTCTCGAGGATAACATTGTCAGTCAATACGTGAATTCGATGGAGATCTGTTTTCCCCACGCATGAGGGGCGTGTGAAAAGTTTTGCGCTCTCGACGGGGCAGGAGTAGTCGCTGGAGAGTCTCGAAATATAAAAACCGCCCACTCGGCTACGTAAATATGGCAGATGAAAATCTTTTATCGCGGTCACGTAGCACCGCCGCGTCACGACCGCACGTCACTCCGGGCAATAAAGAGCGAGCCGCATTCTAATTTTGAACAAACACTGGAATTTTTCGCTCAAACTTCTGCAGCCTTTTAGGATAGGTTTATCTCAAACTGGACAGGCACCGTTACGTGCACGGTGATATCTTTATTTCATGTCGAAATCACGTTCGGAGAGTTGAGCCGGTAGATCATTCGATAGCCGAAATATGAGGCATAGTTATAACTTTTATACTACGATGCGTACGTTTACCCGCTCTGTTTTATTATGGAATAATTAATCAAAACGCTAGTTTCTACGTTTAATAATACATGTGATTTCGGCTTAGAATAGGGGCAGGCGGCTGTAAATCTTGCGCTCGCCGCCGGCTGCTTCGACTTTCACAAACGTTTTACCAATATAGATGTTACTATTGAACGAAATCAATGTCTACGCGGGACAGTCTCATGATACCCCACGCTCCGTCTAATATCCTGTTATTTTTTTTCTAATAATCACTATTGATGTTTATTTATTAGAAACCTTGTAGCAAATTACAGGTTTTACCGGAGCAATATTAAAAAATAAAAGGGTTAATCCGAAAAGTGAGTTGTCGGTTCGATCGCAATAAGTTTTCGATAAGGCCCGGGAGATTTAATTGCCGGTTGTGATCTGGTTTTATATACAAAAAAAGATGAATGGCCCGAGTGCCTAAAGCATCGGGAACATTTTGTTTTTATCGGGATATTTTTTCTATGAGACATTGGGTCACTTTCACCTTCGATCGAAATCCTCGCGCGGCCATCATTATTTATTCAGCGCATCGTTGCGTATATCTGGGAACTCGGATAATCAGATCGAGATATGTGTTATTATGATATAGATATCTACCGATACACTCCGCAGATATTATCAGTAGGGCAATAAACTCGGTGTATAAGACAGAATGTGGCCACTTTGCGAGCAGCAAAAAAGGTTCATTTGTTTATTCAATTCGAGCACGGAGAGCATAAATAAAAACCTCTAATTCAAAATGGTACTTAAAAAATATAATGGCACTAATTAAAGAAAAATTCTGTCAAATAAACCGCGCTTTTAATAAGCTTGTAAGGTGGTATGCTATATTATCAAACCATATTTTATCCGAAAATATTGTTCGAGATAAGGTTGGCCGAATGAATTAAACGGGTGTATTTTGTGGGAACTTTTTAAAAGGATACGAAGGTGTAACGAGATGAGATTTTATATTCGACCTCGGTAAATCATCGATATTGTAATCGAGTTTAGAGAGAAATTGTGGGCGGCGCGCGCGCATCCCATATGTGAGTGAACGCATCCTTCTTAACAAGTTTTAGTAGCAAGTAATTACTCACCATTTTCGAATCCCATATAAAAAGTCGCGAATTACGTTCGTACATGTGATACCGAGTAATTGAATAAGTATTCTTCCAGAGGGCGGCTCGTCTTGAGGGTTTATAAACAATCTTTTCTTATTGGCATGCTTTGACAATAATCTTTCTTTTACAAAAGTATTTCGCCTTTATAATACCGTAGATTTTATTAAGCGTAGATTGCAAGTTTCTGTTCATATTTATGGTTGAGATGTGGTGCTTCGTAGAAATTGTTTTAAACGCGATTATAATACAATTACAAAGCGTATTAGCATGTGTATAGTAATTTAAACTTGTTCTGCTCTGATTCCATTTATTGCTCATAGCATTTTTTTGCAACAACATTTTTTCTATCTTACGTAGTAAAAATATTTGTATAGACAATAGTTACTTTTTATTTACGCAGTAATTACCCATTCAGTTTTGTAATAATTTACCTTTATCTGTTTTATATTTATTTATTTGTTGCATCATTCTGGAGTTATTATTTTAATAAAAAATAAATACAAAATTTGTAAAGCTGGACTTTGCATGACCAGTAATAATATAATATCGTTATATCTAAATTTTCCTTGCGTGTAAAAAAATCTTGATGTATTTCAACGAGCGAAACTTGTCTTGCTTTCTCTTGTTAATTAATATAAAAAAATTATGGTAGTTATTATTATTATTAATTGGGGAGTTAATGGTTTGTAGTGTTTGTGTTGCATGCTTAAGTAAATAGTTAAATTTGATTGGTGATTGTTTCTGAATGTGATTTTTCTCTCATCTTCCCCAGCCTGCCAGGAGACAGGTAATCAAATCATCCTTTTGCTTACTAATACATTACAATATATCTCAACTAATTTAATATAATTTATAATCCAGTTTCCATATTCCTCTACCTATATTACGTCCAAATCAAATCCTCGTTCTTCATATTTTATATTTTGAACTTCATTAAACTTTCTTATATTAAATTTCGATAATACGTTAATAAACAATATTAAATAACTCGCTTATGCATTCAGTAAAAAATTTATAATCCGATCCAACATTGCTAATTGCTATCTATACAACAATACTAACACACGATTTTCCACAGAGGGTCGAGAGTGCGTGAACTGCGGCGCGACCAGCACGCCGCTCTGGAGACGCGACGGCACCGGCCACTACCTCTGCAACGCCTGTGGGCTCTACTACAAGATGAACGGACAGAACCGACCCCTCATCAAGCCTAAACGAAGATTGGTGAGTGTAAGAATCCGACCAATTTTGTTTTTTGTGTTCTAGCGTAGCGCGTAGGGCTGAAACCTTTTCTGAAAACAAATAAAAATGTTTTAGCGTCGCTGATAATTTGCTCAGAAGCTCATTTGAATTCAGTTTTTATGTTTCGTTAGAATTCTGGTTGAGGTTTCTGAACATCACATCGAACAGAATATTAAAATTTCGGACACCCTTTAAACAGTCTATAAAACTCGTACTTTATTGAACCAAACATTAAAGAATATAAGCTTAATATCCAAGACAAGCAGAATGGGTGTTGTTTACAGTCAAGGGGCAGCAATAAAAAGGCGGGGCATGCATATGAGCACGACATGACATTAAGCGCTCCCACAAATTGGCCCCTTAAGAAACCTGAGCGTTTCGACGAAAGACCACAGCGTCCCAAAACTAGCTTCTCTATGACCGCCATAAATCTTCCACTTAACGTTTAATCTAAGGCCGGGGACGCATAAAACTGAAACAATGCGACATTTTCGTCGAGACGTCACGTCGGAGCGGCATGTTCGCCTAACGAGTGGCCCGTGCCGGCAATTGTACAATTTACCATAATACCCTTACTGCGAACATAAACTAACTCGAATTTCTAGTCTTTTGTTAGCTAAATTACGTAATGTCCAAACATGATATAATCAGACTTGCAACGGATGTAAAACGACTTTACTCACTCTTTTCGTACCGAACGTTGATTTACATAAAGTTTTTGTAAAATATTTTAGGTTGCCGCTCGGCCGTGTCATGGTTTTTAAACCCGGATGTGTTAGTACGTAGTTTTAATAAAAGTCACTGTACTGTGGCATGATACCGTTAATGCAGTGGTTCAGGAGATTGAATTCTCACTTTTATTTTCGTTGTGGGAAATTATGAGACAATGCGTTCGTTTGTGCATACTGAGGAACACGCTTTTAAAATAATAATTTACAAGTAGGTACTGGAAGTAATTTAAAATAATTGCTCTTACATTAAGCATACCTTTCATGTAATATTGGGCTTTAATAAAACGAATTGCGAGACAAAATTTTCTACTTTAAACTTAGTTAGAATGTATAATTTATAAAAAAAGTTGCACAATTTCGTAAAAAACAAAAGTAGGGCACAGTAATTAAGGTAATCCATTAAGACACTGAGACCTTCTTCAAAATAAAGTGAATAATTGGACAGTAAATTAAAGAACTGCACAACAATGAATTACGGAATAAGTTCTGTTTTTTAAATATACCTATTATAATTTATAAAAATATTTAAATCACCGAAACGCACTTGACACTAATAAGAAATATGAAATGTAAGACAATATACGTATAATATGTTAGAACTTTGTTGTGCTATTATTTAAATTGCCTAATATATTAAAAACAATGGTTCACATAGTTAAGCATTACATATAACTTCGTAAATTTTTTATGGTTAAAATTGTGATTAATTAAACTTTATTGAAGGTCAGTCTGTTTTGTGTACAGTATTGTTTTACTATATGTATTATTATCTATATATACCTATACGGAATAAAAAGGCCATATTTATTTATTAGTATTTAAATTTATTCCTGATCGAAGCAATTATTTGTATATTTTATAGCAATTCAGAAAATGAATGCAGTATTTTTCACAAATCTTCAAGATTTCAACATTTTATTGCTGATAATAAACTTCAATACGAATACAAATTCAGTACCTAATAACCTCATATTCAGTAGCAAAAGCGTTTTACTTTTTCTACAGGGACCTTTTTACTTTAGATTGGCCTGAGATAAAATTTTATTGTTCAAGTTAAAATACTTATAAACATTATTTTATGTGGAAAATGCAAACAAAAATACGAAATTTAATGTAATTTCAAAAAAATCTTAATTTATTTTTTACTTACGCATTCACTATAACATTAAACATTATATCTCTACAAAAAGTTTAGCTTATATTTAGTCCAACCGTTAATCAGTCCGACTAAATTCTGCATTTTCTTACATGCATTATATGATAATTAAAACAACAATCTATGCAAGATATATTATTGTAAAAGAAAGTCACGAGACAAATAGAATACCATAAGCATGCACATAAAGAGTTTGCAAGTTTGCTATGCGCGGCACAACTGCAATTCATATAAATATTATTAAGAATTATGAAAACAAAAGAGCCGGCTACACTGGTCCCATGCACCTGCATAGACTCTATAGTTTATACGTAAAGCAATACAAGGTCTTTATGATTTATTTTGCAGTTTAACATTCAACTTGAAGCTTTGGAACGTTAATATTTCTTTAGCGATTAATTAGTTTAATCTGTGACAATGTTTTTTCTGAAAATTAAAAAAAAAAAATCAAACATTATGGTTTTTTCATTTGTTTATTCTTCACGGTAAGATTAATTCTTTTTAGAAATACATGACTATTATCTATGGAAAATAACACCAATCGATCGTAGAAGATTCTAATTCTTACTTCGACTCTACATTGCCAGTAAACAATAATTTTATTGCATAACATTCTCTACAATTTTAACATTGCAACCCCAGCCTGAAGCTTGCAATAAAACAGTGAAGCCGTGTACCATAAAGAGTTATAAACATTATGAGTGTTGCCAGGTTATATATTTAATCTGTGGCGACTTTACGCGGGAGCAACGCGTGCTAACATTATATTATTCTCTTATTTTTATATAGGATTTATATCACAAGCGATGAGATCTGTGAAAGCGTGATAAAATATGCATTTTATATAGCTTACTTTACAAGAAGAAAACAATTGTATTGCGGCATGAAGAAGATTTGTTGATAGTTGATTGGCAGATATTTACGCGAATTTCGGATTGTGTTTAAACTAACAGATGTTTTAAAATAAAAAGGGTGGTAATCTAAATAAGAAAGAATATATTATCTATCTATCAAATAAAAGAAAAGCTTTATCAGAATTTTTATAAGCCGATAAATATTATCTTTTCAGGGCTAGACTCATTCACATTTAAAATCTTAAGGTCGTTCAATAATAAATCACTTATATTCGCAATAAAGTTTAATTCAACTCTCGGGTCTAAGATATTAAATCAAGAGAACAACGCTATACTTCATAAACAAATGTAAATTTAACATAACCTTGCAAGATAATGGGCAATCACACCTGTTCGCTATCACATTCGCTACACTTTACTATTCAACATACGTTCATTACTTACAACTCATTCATTAAGCTCCCAATAAAGTATCACCCACGCCATCTATCTCGCGACTAGAATGTCACATTAGTAGGTACTATCGAGTTTTATCACATAGTATGATCGTTACATGCTCGCTCCGTGCATGAACAATTCAACAAGGCGGCCGGTCATAGAACTCGCCTATTTGGCATTCAAAAGCCCAACAAGTGCCAAATAAATATTACAATAAGAATTCTATGGGCTCACGCTTAAGTACGATTTGGTCCCACACTGTCTGCCTTATGTGAAATGTGACGTCATACGAGAATGAAGATTTATGTCGTTCCGAACTTCGTTATTGGTAACTCGTTTCGACTGTTTCATTTATAACTTTGGCCGTTTCGGCGCATCGCATTCGTGCCTTCATACATATAATAATCATAAAATGCAATATACTGATATAACGTAAATTATGAAGTGATTTTATATACATACTTACTTAATGTATTTGAATAATAATAAAAGAAGAGCTTTTCAATAAATAAATACGAAAGCAACTGTAAACAAATCCGATCAAGTCCTATAATATGTGAATGGCAAATGAGCTTCTTACCCATTAAAACTCGGTTTATAATGCAATAAATCTAAATAAAAATGAACCAGCGCTAATTAAATATAATGTTTCTATATTGGTTCGCGTTTTTATTGTTCGGTAGGTTGGTGGCGACCGCGCTACGGCCGCTCATCGATCACTGCGCGATGTCGAATAAATCCTGCTTATATTTGTGCCCCAAGTTATAAGCGGACAATTCATTATAATTTGAATAAACATTATTTCAACGTTTAAACACGTAAACGTGGAATTAACCGTCGTGTACTCACTCCTTTATTATTAAATCAAATACGTTGGCAGTATTCAATAAACTAAAAACCTATTTGCACTTGCAAAAAGTTCTCATGTCAAACTTCATATATAATTTATAGCACAAACACGATTTTATTCTTATTTTCAGAAACTTAGAAAAAAGAATGAATGCTTCTGCAATATGTTAGCACTTCTCTTTTCACACAAAACCTTCGAGCTTAATTCTAGATAACATAATAAAAAGGTTTATAATTATTGAAAGAGACGCTTATTTAATTTTACACCATAAAAGTAATGTGTATTTTTAAATAAAGCCGAAGATTTAATATATTTTGATATTTTAATGAAATTATATTCTAAACACGCAAGTTTTACTTAGTGGCTAGTTAAGTTGCACGAATTAAGCTTATATTAATGAGTCATTCGTCAAGTTATGTGCCGGGTCGTTCACGTGTTGTGGTCAAACGGTTTACCGATTTTCCGATTTGATATTAATTTGATATAACCGATTCGTATCGATCTAAATATAGATTGTGTGAATGCGGTTATTCGGTTTCTTGTCATTGTGTTATATGTATTCAAATTTATATATGCATTTTTGTTGTAAATTAGCATTCATTGTTTATTTATCGATTAGTAGATAGATTAACGTTAAGATTAAGGAAGATTACCAAAACAAATGTAGACAACAACCATAATACGTATAGATAATATTTTTCCTCACTCTAAACATAGCCGGAACGGGTTACTTGTTTTTTTTATTTAGTTTTGCTTGTTTAAAGCCTAATTCATTAAGATTTAAGAGTAGATTCGTACAATTTATATGTTTAACATGTGTCTAGAATATCGTTGACTTAATTATACAGAAATGTATAATTTTATAATCAGATCGAGTACTCAAACGTGTATTTAAAGAACAGTATTTCAATGTATTTGATAACGATACAGGATTTATATGCAAAGAACGTAATAAAATACTAATTAACATATAGTTCACATGTGTTTTTGAAAATGAAATAAACGAATGATAATTTAATTCTATATTTTCAAAAGTATCAATTTTAGAGAATTTAGCTTTTCACGTGAGTAATATGAATTGAGAAGATATACTTTAATCAATAGTAAGTTACAATTTAATAAAAGCTTCTGTTAAATTACTTATTTTATTAACTCGTTTTAACATATTGAAGTTTATCATCAATAACCACACACAGTCGCAGTTAAGTGATAATCAATTAACCTGTTTATTTGTTTTATTTTATATCGGAAACAAGGCAATTCCTCGAATATGTTCCCATCAGTTCCCAGGCAATGAGTGACACCGGGCGCTGCTTGCGCTGCGGGGGGCACTTGCGTACAATTTTATTTCACTCTACCTGGTCACTTTTTACTCTATAGTAAAGAGGTATACAGGTCGGTTGGTTAGTGCAGGTTCGATTCTGAAGGTTGTAAAAAGGTTATAGTATTTTTGGCGCGTTTTTATTTTGTATTCATAATAACTGTTTATTGATTTTCCTGAAATGTATTAATTCTGGTCGAAAAACTTATTGCGTAAGAATGTGACCAAGTAAGTAGATCAATAAATTTATTTTTAAAGTTAAACATTTAATACAACGCTTTATTTTAAAAATAGCAGAGCTTATTAATTATAAGGCGACAGTAAAATTAAAAGCGCGCGATCATAGCCAATAATCAATTAAACGTATAAAGAATTTTTATTGTATCGGTGAAGCTATCGTGCGCCCGCGCAACGCTCGCGTCTCTTTTATTGCATTTCCATAAACACCGACCCTTTTTTTATCCCACGACCCGAGCACGAGGAAAAAATTCCACTTTTGTCAACGCCTTGATTGATATGGTAACCTTCCCTTGTTTTAGCAATAACCCAGACTTTTTTCTGTACGCCTCTTACATTTTTATTTGCTCCGTTCAACTGGTTTGACATATCACTAAATTTTGTAAGAAAAATTACAAGGCCTCTACCGGTGGCCCCGGTGAGGTGTTATAAATTTAAGAGTTTTTCTAAGCTTCAGAATGTTTTTACGTACGCAGTCTATGTACCTGCGTAAGGCGCCAGTTGTGACATTTATCGTCAGGATATTGGGAAGGTATTAATGTTGATATTAATAACGGGGAAGCAAGGTTAGGCCCATAAATTCGTATGATCGAGTGCGGTTGTTTTGTCTGTCACAATAACGTATGACATTTTTTTGTCATCTCCCCCGTCTTGGAAGCGATTGATTTTTTATCGACATGTTACGTGAATTAATTTATAGTATTTTCCTCTTTGTTAATGGCCTGATTCTTTGGACTTCAAACAGTTTGTAGAAGATTTCTCCACGAACGATATTTGTGATTTTATAAGTATATCTAACGTTGCGTCGGTAGCTGAATAGCAAGGTTTGTAAAGGATTAGGGCGGTATACATAATCAGTCGATTAGAGATATCGGTTTAGAATGAAAGCGCGGTCGATTTCACGCGTCGGGCGAGGAGAATCGATTGCTCGCTACGTGTTCCCAATTGAGAACTCGAATTACTACGATAAAGCGGTTACCTGTGTCAATAAATAAAGGACTATACTTTGGATATTCATAATTTAATTAGTGGCCAAGAATTAAAATCTCTTTTGTAAAGGAAGAAAAATAAGCTTTTCAAGCCCATTTTAAGCTTATATTATTCGAAGAAAAGTCGTGTCAAATTTCAAGATAGTTATGTTATGTTCAAGATAGTTAAGATATAATACCAATTTCTTTACAAAACACTTTTTAACTAATGTACCTATATCACACATCTATTCGATACCCTGGTTGGCATAAATACTCTTTTTTTTAACCATCTAGAACGATATCTAGTACTCCCATAGCATTTAAAACCACCATCAACCTTCTGGATGTCGTTCACGTGTCGTACAATTAGGAGCAATAATAACTCAATAAGAACGGTTCAGCGTGTACCACTAATCGGTTCGCGGCTCCACGCGTTATTTATCGGTAGCACAGGGACGTGATTTTGATTTAGAGCCTTAAATTGCACGCCTCGGTATTGTGGGATATTCTCGGTACACATCTACTTATTTGTAGGCTTACGTTGTAAGGCATGATGATGATGACATGGGAAGACGTCAACGGTCATAAATTTTCTTGAACAAACATTTTATAAGAACTTTTAAAAAAAATGGCCGTACAGCCACATCTCAGATTTTTAGAAAACTGTTCTAATGAAACTTAATGATGATTTTTAATATATACTATATCTTTTTTGAAATTTTACGATTTAGATTCTAACAAAATCGGTACTTAAAATTATTAGTTAGAAACATGATTTCGTAATGAATCATCGATTTATACGATGTTTTATACTATTTTTAATGGTCCCAGCAAAAAATCACCTTTCGTACATTTCGACTTAGGCAATTAAAAGCATTAAGCAATCATTTGAATGACATCGAACTACCGTATTACGTTATAATCTGGCGTAAGCTCCGTCCGGACTGACAGGCAAGTAAGTAGCCACTGATCGTGACCAGCCAAAAATGTATGTATGCGACCATTGACTTCCTCGGCAATTAGCATAGCAGGAAGCGGCATCTGTCATTAGGCCGTCAGCGCCAACTGTTCTACCGAAATGCATTACAATCACAGTTTACACTTAGCAGAGATATAATTAGTACAATGCGTATAAATAGAAATAAATAAAGTACGCGAGGTGGCAGGCTGCAATTTACTGATGCGTTCGGCCACTGGTCAAATTATTGGTTGCGCGCGGTGTCTCATTGACTAATGACGCGACTGGCCGACTGCTACAATGCTAACATGCTGTTATAAGCATATTTAATAAGCGCATTGTTTTATACATTTGTTTTAGAGTGCTAGTTTTTATGGGTAATAAGTAATAACATTTGCATAAAACTTTAAACACGGAAAGATTTAAGTAACAAAGTTCTAAATGAAAATCATAAAATATTGTAGTTGTAAAGCTTTTTAATGCCGTTAATGAAAACAGATTAAAATTAATTTCTTGATAACTTAACGAAAATATCCTGCAGTCAGTTCCGAATAGCACTAACCAATTTCAATAGGTACTAATAAAGATATATACAAAGCAATCTCTATTAACACTTCAGTATCATTGTATCTATTTAACGGTATCTTTAAATGTTAACCCCTAAGTCGCACAGGCGATGTTCGGCCCACGCGGCCGTGGTACAAGCCACCGCCGCTCACTTCCGCGTCTACGCTAGTGGTCCAATTGGACCAACAGAAATGTCGAAACCTATCAGATGGCTACATTTTGCAGCACTTACGAACTGTACAACAAATGTTTTATACAATAGTCGAGTTTTGTCGACAATTCGATAAAATACTCAAATCATCAACAAGTTGCTCTGTGATATTTTTGTGAGCGATAAAAATGCTATGTTATAGAGTCTAAAAGGAATGTGTTAGTAACGATCTATTGCCACCGTATGCTATTCGGTTACTCCTGATTTCCATCAGCTATCGATTGTCGCCAAATGTAAGGGTACGCATACAATACATTAGTATGTATCGCGTGATCGCGGCAGAAAAGACGCGTAATTGACGCAACGATATTATCCGCGCCTCAGGATCACACTCGAAGCGATAGCCTTACGAAAAATATTCAAAGCGAAATGCTTAATGATGCATACATTTATGTAATTGCTGTTTGTTTTTGTAATCACGCATAATGTGACGTTAAATCGTTTGATTGATTGCACTATAAACAAGTCAGGTAGAATAATTACATATTTTACAAATGCTGGCACTTGTGAATTATGAGTTTATAACTGTGTATGAATGCGTGGCAAGTTTGAAATCAATGGTGGTGTATTATAATATGTTATCTAGTTCAAATTCCTTGTTAGGGTACATATGTAGGTATAGAGCGATCATTGTTCGAACGTGTTAAAGACCGGTTGGATGCGGAGTAACGAGCATTTCGTATACAATAGACCTTTTAGCGTCATGTGGACGCACGTCAATCGCAAGTCGGCCGGTCACTCACTAGTGAGCCCTTGCCTTTATTATTTCGATGTGATATGCTTACCGCAGGCTATATTTGATGTAAATATATTGTAATTATTATAATAGTGGTGATAGTAGAATTTAGTTCCATTGGCGATTGTGGTTACGTTCTCATTTTAATTTTTTTATATAACTAACTAGCGGTCCGCCCCGGCTTCGCCCGTGGTACATATTTATGTTTTCTCTACATAAGAACCATCCTGGTACTTCAAGGAATATAATAAAAAAATAATTATCGAAATCGGTCCACCCGTTCTCGAGTTATGCGCTTACCAACACATTTTGCGATTCATTTTTATATTATATAGAAGATTCACCCTAGTTTCGCTCCACTTGTTCTATACATATTTAATTTATGCTACGAATTATATCAGTGTCAAATATCACTAAAATCTATCAATGCGATTATAGTGAGAAGCTGCTACATATATGTAAACATTCAAATATGCATAAACTTGCTAAATATTTCAAATTTATAACATTCGTATCTAATATTCTGATAGCGATGAAGACTATCAGAAATTTTAAAATATATGATCTCCAATAACTATAAAGCATAGTCTCTTTAAAATTCGCTGTAAACAATAAGACCAAAAGTGTAACTGAAGTTGACGATACTCGTATATTGCCACCACACACATCACAACAAACGGCTATAAAATTAATCATATACGCGACTCGGACAACTATTATAACAAAAAACAAGCAGAGTCGGTTCGATTCGGATGAAAATAAAACATATCCAGGGGACTGACGTGCGTCCGGCGTCACTTAGCAGCGCTGGAATGATGTGAAGGCTCTTGCCGATCCGAATTCCTTTTTTATATTTAAAATTAAAAATAAAAACACTAGCTCTCTGAATCTGTTCCATTGTGTTCACGTTTTGGAAAAATTTAAATGACCGAGCGTTGGTCGCTTTTTTGAGAGTCGGAATGTCGAAATCGGCGTTTAAATACATAAAGATTCGCGGTTTAGCGCCATGTTTTTTCCATTTTCTGCGCATTCTTTCCCGTCGGATGTGAGGCGATGCGGTAGATTTGGTCCGAACCCCGCGGTGTTAGAAATAAGTTGTTAGTGTTAACGAGTGCAAACTTTTGTAAGTCAACACGTCGGTGACTTATATAGGCCCGGCAATGCTTCGTGTAGCTAGTAACACCTGTTTGATAATGACGAACCGGTCCGCGTACTTCATCGATTAATCTCTACATTTTACTTCACACCGAATGATAAAGTATGGCTTCAATTACTATTATTGGGATGGAAGAGGTTGTTCGCGAAACTGTTTCCATTGCAGATATTTAGAGTGGCAATATGAATGTATTTATTCAGGGCTCAGGGCGGCCTCTGCCTAACAATGCTACGCTTGTCGCTGCCACGCCGCTCTCATAGGGTTGTAGCAAACCGATTATAATAATTGTTTTAAGAAAATTGTATATCCTATCTCATAAAATTTTTTGACACGGGCAAATTTAACTTTTTATTTTATCAACTTTTTTGCCTTTGTGTCTCTAAAATCTCAATTTATCATTATGTCTACTTCCTCTGAGTATACTTTTTCGTATTAGTAATTCTTCAAATATTATCTTTACTTATGGTCAACCTCAACTCTAAATGAGATCTTCACTATAACTCCCAGAGCATTGCATTCCATACTGCTCAAAATCAACACTAAAGGCAATCGTCCACCACCCAACCACCTTGTCACTAAAAATCTATCAAGCTCTACTTCTACGGGTATAATTTCCCATCAAAAACCTTTAGTTCCAACCCTGTTTCGAAGGTCGTGAATCAGGGCTGACATTGCCGCCCGGTGGTCCCCGCGTCACCGCGCGTGCGCGCTACCTACCCTCCTTATTTACATAAACCTTTATATTGTTGCTAATACTTCATTACTATTGAAATTGTTCAACGTATTACATTGTGCGTCAGATTTGCTTCTAGTGGATGCTGGTGGAAAACAAGCTTAAATGTTAGTAAATTAAATATCTTCTGTATTTACTATTTTATTTATCATACAATATGAATTGATGTCGATTGTTTTGATGATCTTCGATCTTCTTAGGTGGTTAGATCTCGTACTTGCATACGCATAGTAGAGATCGTTTTCCAAAGTTGTCTATTTGTTTACTACGCTGTTTTTCCGAGACAACAGAAATAGTATAAGCCAAACTTCCTTAAATATTGTACACAATTTTATTACACGCAACAATTAATAAGGAATTATTTTGAAATGTTTTATCGTGATGGTACACGCTTCTTTTAATTTCAGAAGCAAAATGGATAACATCGAAATTGTATATGTATAGCCAACATATTTGTTCTATTTGCAACAACTTGTTCAATAATGCATTATGACCTTAATATCTCAACGAATTCATTGCGAAAGCATGCAATGGAATCCCCATTACATTCAAACACAAGTTCAACAGTTTAAAATTATAGCTAGTTTATAACAGTGTTTCAAACAATAGTTAGTAAGTCAGCTCATATCTTAGCTTGTGCGAAGCCGGCGGCAAGCGTTCATTTTCATTCATACAGTTTTGTTCATTTTGCGTCGATTGTCATTGTGTTTACCGCGTTTACCATTGTTCGGGGCCCATATAAATTGGATCGCGTCGGTTTACAGCGGTGACAGGTATATTTGAGTGCTCGATTTTGGCCGATAATTAATCCGTATTGTTAAATGTGAGCCCACCCTTGTACGACGAGCGCCGTGCGGCGTGCTTCGCTCTTGTTTCGCTGTTCATTTGTTGCGTTTGTTTCTTACAAGCCCGCCGTTTAATTGTTTCCTAGGTCAGTTTTGGACGCTGTTCCGACCTTCTTGTATGCATTTCTTCTCTTTTAGTCAAGGGTAGGGTATGTAGATAATTCATAACGTATACGATGATAATTGTCTCAATGAAAAAGAACATAATAATATCAATAAAATATCAATAATTGTTTGTAAGAATTTTCATAGCTGTTACAACTGACACATTCCTAAAGTACTTCCATATAATAGTTAGCACGGGTGTATAAATTAATGCGAATAATTACAAAACAAGATAATGTTCAATTGAAACAAATTAAGTCATATATTCAACGTATTTAAATAAAAACATGGGTCGGAAATTGTTATTTATTATACGCGATAAATGTGCATTAACTAGTAAAATTTTACTATTTATCGTTTTTGTTGTAGTACCTATAAACTTATAAAGTGTTCGATAAATATAGTCATTGTTTAACACCCCGTCACTCACGATGTTATTATAAGAAAAAGGTGAATTTAATGAACTTTAATTTTTAACGTTGTTACTCGAAGTATGCATTTTGTTCGCGTGTCGAGAAAAAAGTCGATTGCGACTATAAAGAAAAAAGTTCCTTACTTATTTCGAATGTCATTTCACGGTCACTTAAGGTTCTTAGAGGTTAATTATTTAATATATTGTGATTATAATGTGTTGATATTTAACACCTATTTGCGGAATAACTATTGTTTTTTTAATTTTCTGTAACGTCAATGGGCATTATGAATTATGATTATGCACATTTATTTAATAAATTTATTTGTAATTTCAAATAATATATAAATAATTAATATCATAAATATTACATAATTACACTACAAACTCTTCACTGTATTAACGAGTATAGACTATAGAGGTGCACGGAAATTTTAAATAACAAAAAATTGCAATTCGCACGTCGCTTTTATAAGTTTTATACCAACTTTATGTGTATAACGTGTTTAGTTCAAATACATTAATGCGCTAAATGTCAAAAAATATGGATCAAAGTACTTAGTGTAGTGTATTAAAAGGAAATGCCAACCGCGTATGGGTGTAACACCTGCTTAAAGACATACGATTGATTGAACTATTATATTGATGGTACTTAACCTATGAATGCAATGGGCAAACTTTACGCGTTTTGTGTATAACGTAATTGACGTTATTAGAAGATGTTTAGCTTGTACAGTAACATCAAATGTATTAGTTTTTACTATACAATACACAATTATACAATAACGTATTAATATATTTTAGATCCACGAATAACTTTCATATCTATATCACAACGTCCTTCAAAACGGTACACTTGACGGTGGGTAATTAAACCATCAGATAGGTGGTCCGCTCCGTGTATCAACTTTTTGTAACATAAAGCCTAGTTGCCACTCATTAGTTACGTTCGGTCTGTCACAGAGGAATTGTTAAATGTGTACGAGGCATTACGTCTCTTCGTATATGAGCTGTCAGGGAATGACGAGCGCTACTACCGTCAGAGTATCCACTGAGTAACGTATGTTGAAAATATTTGACCCCAAGGTTACTCTATCTACACAACGGTGATCCGTTTGACGTTACTGAGCTTTTAAAGTAGTACGCGGCTAATGTCATAATTGATTGCTTCTAAGTTTCTGTACCTAGCTTTAAG
Source organism: Colias behrii (assembly GCA_029959065.1). NCBI lineage: Eukaryota > Metazoa > Arthropoda > Insecta > Lepidoptera > Pieridae > Colias > Colias behrii. The sequence continues at coordinate 4,034,598 of JARWMC010000006.1, read as the reverse complement.
ACGAGACTTGTTATGTGATTTTCATGGTTGAATAATAATTAGAAAATATGAGTTCGATAATATAAATGAGCTTAATTAATTGATTAATTCTGGGAACGAAGAAAAAAATTATACAGAATTCTAGATCAGATTAAAATAATATAATAATAAAATACTAAAATATATCGTGAAACAAATACCAACCACCTTCAAGCTTTATAACTACACTAGCGGTCCGCCCCGGCTTCGCCCGTGGTACATATTTCGCAATAAAAGGTAGCCTATGTTCTTTCTCAGGGTCTAAAGATTATCTGTGCCAAATTTCATCAAAATTGGTCCAGTAGTTTATGCGTGAAAACCATACATACATACATACATACAAACCTTTCCTCTTTATAATATTAGTATAGATAACTCGAATTCAAGGTTGCCTTTTAAATTAGTAATATTCATTAGAAACAAAATGCCACACGAAAATTTAGAATTATATATGGGTTAGTGCACTTTAGACGTCACGGCATCAGTTGATACAAAGCACGTCAGCATTTGAACGACGATCATGTTTTATGCTTATTAACCGTACCTAATTTAACTCTCGCTTCAGTCAAATCACGTATGAGAATATATCTTCCTTCAAAATAACTGAGCCTTTTCGCGAGTACGCCTCTCTTTATCATCCTTTAAAAATGATCCAATTAAGGGTAGCCATTACGTTCAATAAGTTACCAAAGTTAAAATCTCGCGCACACCCATTGTAATAACGCTCTCAATATTAAATTTTAACAAGGTATTAATTAAAAAAACTAAAGCGAATTTAAATTTTTCTCAGGGCGCACGAGACGCTCGTTGTTTTATTTTTAATTCATTTTATTCGGCGCTGGTCGAGCGGCGTGTTCCGCCCACCGGTGATTTAAAATTTTGATTTATCGGCGTATGCGCCGCGTTTGAGTCTAGCTCGCGGTAATTATAAATATGACGCGGTGTTAAACTGCGCCAACTGACCCCGCGACCCCACGGGCCTTGTTCGCTTCATTTCTACACAAATAATAATACAACTTACAACAACCCACCCAAATACTGCGTGATTCAAACGATGTTTGTCAAACTGTAGGTAAGCACTAAGCAGTGTCGTTCCCACAGTCAATATAAAATGCCTTATCAGATATTTTGATTGAAAATTTAATAATAATAATAATTCATTTATTTATTCAAGTAACCAGGACTCATTTTGTTAGTAACAATTATTATCTTAAAAATTATCTTTAGCACTGCAATAAATTTACATAATTATGTCCTAGGATAAAGCAAATATTTCTAATTTATTTATTGCTGCCGATAAATCTAATTCAGTATAATTTAAATCGATTATCTGGTTTTGTTATTTAAGATAATTTAATGACAATATTGCAGTGGATATTAGATTACCTATTTTACATATAAAATTAAATTGTCAAATATTAAAGCCACCTTACCTTACCTTTACAATCAACTTTTGTAGAAAATTTTTAGTAGGTATTGTAGATCATATTTTTTATTCAGGAATTTATTTTTATCGAATAGAAACAATTAGCATTTTGATAGTTAGTACATTTTCTATATCTATGCAAGCATAGAAAAAAACCACATTCGTAAAAACATATCAGAAAGTCAAAGCAATTGACACAAGGGGGCCGCAGCTATATCAATTTGAATGTAAATTTAGCACATCAAAAATGGACCCTAGAAAGCAAGTAAGTGTTATAAGCAGCTGTTCCGTATTTATGACTTCCCACTACGCAGCTTTCCTACGGGACCATCCACCTGTTCCTTTTGATTAATTAACCGACCCGTCATGTATGTGACATAACTGCGCTGTTCTTTAATATTAAGCGGCTTAGATGCGCAAATTATCAATTTTGAATTTTAATTATACGGTTTAAACGTTTCGTTCTTATGTGGTAAAAACGGTACAATTAGCTGTAATGTATGTTATGGTCCTATCGGACTTTATAAGAAATTCTTGTAGTTTTAAATAGTGTAGATTCACAGGCTTTGAATAAACACGCAAATAATACATAGGTAAATAAATACCTAACTGAGATAGCATCTCTCTATTTTCGACATCTAAAAACATGTTTAGCCTTAGAAACTTTATATAAAAGCTCGATTTCTTAATAGCATTAAAAGTGATCGTAAATTATATTCAAAATAGCATGACAACACAACATACGTATGAAGGATTAACAATCGATACGCGTTCGATAAAGCCATAGCTTTTCAATCAAGCGCTAAACAGTGTTACAACGATTAGCGAATTCCAGGGTTTATTCTACGCAGGCTCGAGTCCCGACATTGTGTACTTTGCCTCTGCATGTATCCAATTTGATGAGCGCTCCCAGTGTCCTCTCCCATTCAATGCAAATTCACACGTTATAAGAAACGTTCAACGCGGAATTACTAACGTTTAGTCGCCTCTCGAACATAATTTTACGTTTGTTTCTTTGTAATATTGCCGCGCTATTGCCATTTCAATGAAACTGTTTTTTCCTTAAAATAAATAACAAACTATTAGATTACAAGCAGGTGTACGAAATAGGCTCAATAAAACGGAACAGCGTTTTATGTGATAGTAAATTATTGTCGTCTACGTTTTTATTTCTATGTACCTTTAACGCCGCTCTTTACTTGAATTGTTTTATGTATTTGTAGCAATTTGCTAGTTAATTTATTTAGTGCTTTAAAATTAATGTTTTCGTTCAGTACAATTGGTTGGAAGGTAATTTATTATCCACCTTATGATTTCTCGAACATACGATGTCTATTAACATGTAGTTAATATGTGTTTTTAAGTATCTTTTGTATATTATTAAAGTATTAATTCAATGAAAAAAAAAACAAGTTTCGTATGACATTATTTGTAAAGTTTATTACCAGAAATATAATTCTGACAGGCTGTATGTGCTATATTTATTATGTAGATTTAGGAGACAACATAAAACGGTTATTTGCTTAATTTAAGCATACTAAAAGTTGTGGAATTTATTCTTAGAATATTTTTCAAGATTTAATAGTTTAAAGTTGAAGCTTTATTTAGCATCAAAATTAAGTCATCTTACCAGCTTGTATCAACCTCAGTGCTCAATTATATATGTCATTTAATCTTTAGAGAAGCCGAGAAATGATAAAGAAATAATTACAAAGTTCACGTTCGGAAATTCCGTGTCCACTATCTTAGCGAGGCTCTATTTACATTGTACAGTGGCGCCATCTATCAATGTCTCTCTGAACTAATTATAGCGTATTCCATTTATTGTTATTTGCATTCTTTATGAATATGCATCTGGTGAATATTTCACAAGTGGCATTACGAGTGATTTAATTCCGCTTTAAATTTTAAGTATTTTTACCGTTTACGAAAATGAAAAGGGTTTATTAGCTAACCCAATGACATTATTTGAACGAATTGAAATTGTGAAAACAAGATATTTATTATTCTTATTGCGTTACCCAACAACCACTGTTACCCGCTGCTATAAAATATTTATTATACTTATTTACAAGCGCAGTAGAATGTAGGACCAGCGTGACGCTAGCGATTACGTTTCGTCGATAGTATCTCGCTTGATGTGTCAATCTGTTCTATCGCGATACTATTGCCTATTGAGTAACCGACAAGCTTTGTTAGTTTTGTTACCGTGATAGACAGAAATTCGAACCCCATTTCGAATACTTCAGATAGGCATCTCTAGCTTACGACCTATTAGCTCACTATGAGAGCTTCCATTTCTTAGAACGCAAACAAACTCCTGAAAATTCTTATACGCAGCTTATATCGCTCTTCTTTATAAAGCTCCCAGGAAACTAGCTCAGAAGCCACTCTTTGCATCAAAGTTTTGTCGACCCTTGCTCTATTTGAAAACCACTTTACCTATAGATGTGTACAGGCCCCATTAATACCTACACAGCACACAACCACTATAAACTTGTACGAATTGAAAGCACCTCGGTGTGAGTGAACACGATGAAAATCTTTATTTTCACGCTCTATCTCTCTTTATCTAATCGCCTCAGTCAGATAAGGACGGAACGCCGGAAAAACTGGTGCGGGGCGAGGGGTAAAGGCTACATCGATTCCGCGCTTTCACTGCTAGGGGCCATGTAAACCTTTAGCAGTGTTGCTATACGATTGTCATCTCTAAGTCGTTACTTATAGGAGAGAATTTTCAGTATAGAGCTATCACTGGTAAATGGATTGCCTCCCTCTTGGGGGTTCTCATAGTGGGATCTAGATGGCGTAGATATGCTGATATGCGGGTATGTGAGCGTGATGTGACTGAACGATGTTTGCATGTGTTGCTCCGAATATAGATTATAGGTATGTTTGAGTCGCTTCCGATGGGTTAAATTTTGCCTCTGTTTGCAAATATATGAGGGGTTGTAGGTGAGCGTCCCTTTTTGTAATATAATTTTATGTTTAAGTGTAGATAGGTGGATAGATTAGGGAAGACGGAGGCTGTGATTTGATTTGATTAGGAGGTGTTTGCAGTAGGGTCGAGAGATAAGGCTGATTGGATCGCGAGGAGGCGAGGAGGGCTGGGCTTTATGGAAATATGTTTTAATGTGGGTGGCTTATTGAATTAGCCAACTTTGAGTGAATTGGAGCGAGATTAATCTGTTTGATGTGTTTGGTGTTCATTAATTAATAACCGTTTTGTGTTTGTAAATTCATTTATTTAATTCGCGTGTATAATTTAAGCATAAAATACATATGAATGAAGCGAACAGACGTTTGGAAATTAAATCGTTTGACTGAGTAAAGAATGTAATTATACGTGAAATTGTCCACTTCAAGGACAGTATTACGCTTTATAAATGCTAAGTTTTGTCCAAAACAACAACAAAAGGCATGTTTTTGTTCGCGTCGCAATACAAAGGAGGCCTGATGTTGTCACAGCGTGCTCTCCTTTGAGTTTACACTACACTGAAAATTAAAGTACCACCATTACAATATGTACTGAATTTTGTCTATTTATCCGAGTATGGCTCTTTATCTTTGTCGGCGTTTATCTCATGGTTGTTTTGGAAGCTTGATATCGATCGCGGTGGAATGCTGTTGACAGTGAAATGGGTATAACAATTAATAAAACTCTTCCGTCGAAATGTACAAGTGTCCGCGTGCTTCACGTTTTTTAAATGAAGAATTCAAGGATTCTTCTATTTTTTCGTTCGTCGGTACGGCGAGTTATATATGAGCTGAATAAAAAATAATTGTGCTCGTAAAATTTACGACGCTTTCCAGCGGTATCGGTGTTTGAGGAGCGAAAGTAATTCGGTCATAAAATTACGAGTAAACAGTCATTTTTCGTTGGAAATAAAAGCGTCCCCACGGCCGGTTGACTTTTGTAATCGGCTTAGCGGCGGCCGGCGACCCCTCCGAATTAACCAGCAGATTCCCCAGAGACGAACGTGATGCAGCGGACGATATAGTTTGATGAGAAACTCTTATCTCCAGCTTATAAAATCGGTTTCGCGTAATTGACTCGTAAAATTTAGGGCTAACTTTTCATCCTGTATGGATGACTAATAAATTGCGACCCGGGTGAAAGTTACATTGTTTTAGTTAGTTATCGCAATTCGAGGACATAATATTTATTTCAGGTATACTATCTCGTATTCTCTTTTTACTATTTATCGTGATCAAAAATACTGTTATCTTAAAAATCTAGATTCGCCCAGACAAATATAATATTATGTAAATGCGTTTTGACAAAAACACGATTGAGCTCTACTGTTCCCAAGCAAAGAAAATGCCTGGCTAATAAACCGAGCTCTAATCTAATAAAAAATATAATCTTATTCTGGCACAAAGGAGTCGCCATGACGCGGCGAATATCGACGCAAACCATTTAATATTTAGGTATTCCAATATGCAGCTTGAGGTACACGCGTGTGAAAATGCTATTAGTATTAAATTGCTTAATTTCCATTTTAATTTGTTATTCATTTATACGATTCAATAAGTAAAAAGTTGGAAAGTCAGACATGTGACTACAAATTTTACAATTAACATTGTAATTTTAAGTGCGTAAGTAATTTAATGGACAGAAGTATAGAACTATAGACATAAATGCCTTGTATTTTAAAATGCATTCAAATTAATTTATTAGAAAACAAGTGTCACAAACATGTTTAACTGGTGCTAGGTTTTCATATTCGAAAAGACTCATGTTTACTTGAAATATTAGTATGTATCAGGTTCCTAGTTATCACTGTAAACCGCTGTTCTCGACTGTACCAGAACCACACTTACGATATTACAGCGGACAATACACCGTTTCGGTCACGATAATCTTTGGTAGTATTCGATTCTAGTTACAGAGAATCGATCAGGATTGAACTTCGAATAGTTCGTAATACTTTACGACCTTTTTGTTCGATAAATGACATGACAAATTAATGGATTTATTATGAGTAGGATTGCGCGTTTCGTTTTATTCCTCGTGTCGGTTTAGGACGAATGCATTTTTAATTGAGTGAGGCACTTTTGTGGACTGTATAAACGGCCACCGGGTTGTTTTTTGTTTGATTGACGTGTAGTAATGGGCAGGTGCGTAGTCGATGGCTGCTTCGCTTTTTGATATTTTATGTCAATGTGCTTCTTGTATTTCCTTAGCTTTTACTTTGGTTCTATTTTATGACGGTGCACAATGTAGAGCAATATGCCAATAAAAGTTTTCATAAGTGAATTTCAAATTATTTTGACATTAAATGTTTAATAAATAGTCTCATCATAGAGACCTACAGTTAGTGAGTTTAACGATATCTTTTTTTACTTTAAAGATCCTTGCAAAATTAATCAGGCAAGTTCACAAGCAAATGAAATTCACGCACTATTATATTTAATTTATTATTTCCCTAACACGATAAACTAACAAATATTGTATTGTTATAGTCGCTACAGTCAGCGGCAAGGCGGGCGGGGACGTCGTGCGCCAATTGCAAGACAACCACCACCACGCTATGGCGACGAAACCAGAACGGCGAGCCTGTATGCAACGCGTGCGGACTGTACTACAAACTACATAATGTAAGTATTATAAAAATACTAGCGGTCCGCCCCGGCTTCGCCCGTGGTACATATGAAAAATAGATGTTGGCCGATTCTCAGACTTACCCGATATGCACAGAAAATTTCATGAGAATCGGTCCACCCGTTTCGGAGGAGTATGCAGACTAACATTGTGACACGAGAATTTTATATATAAGATATAAATATGGGGAATACGGTTAAAGAGGCTAAATTTATTGATGAAGGAACAATTATGCTATAAATAGTCGATAGTTTGCTACATTTTCTTTTTATAATTGATCAAGCAGGCATTTGACCACAGATCTACCTGATGTAAAGTAGATGGTGATCTGGATGGTGACATGCCTGTTTGAGAGAAAACTATTCACTCTTACCTTGAAAAGATCCCTATCATATGTTTTTGGAAATATGTCACATTTGTTATATACAACTCTATATTGAAACAGTAAATACGTAATCAATGAAAACAACTTTAATTACACCATTGACACAAATATTCGTGGTCCGCGTAAATACAAATTAAAAATTAATGCCCAAAATCTTATCTCATGACATGATCAATTCGTAAAATTGTAATTATGACAGTAACAGAATTAAGGTCATTTTTCATAAGGTACTTATTTTTAAACAATACATAACAACCTAACGTAATAATTTCCCTTTACAACATTGAAAAAAAACTTCTTTACAATGTAAGCATTAGCTACTGTCTACTGAACAGTGATTGCAGTTCGCACTCAATAAATAGCAGGGTAGAGACCAGTTATTCTGGCCGATTTAAAAGTCCCCTATTGCCCCCAGAGGCGGTATCCTCCCGGGATGAATTGACAGTATCTTAGCGACAACCGCACGGCTTTGGGATCTAATAGCCCACACCCTCAGTAATGTGTCATAATACTCGATGCGAATGAATAACGACTCAATTGTGACGTTGCGATTCGATGTTGGTGGACCAAATCGCTTTTGAATGAGAAATTAATTAAAATGAAATAGGATTAGCTTCGGTTGTTATGGTTTATAATGTACCTGAGCAGAGAGAATGATTTGTTATTCTTTATTGTTAGGATTTTTGTTTAATATAAACATTTATAGTTACTGCTATAGATGCTTAAGTCTTCAATTTTTTTTAAAGAAAGTGGAAGTAGTATCAATTGTGTCTTATAAAAAAAAATTTTTCAAAACTCCATGACATCTAGTGCTTAAGATTAAGCATATAGCAAGAACTGGTAGCAATTCTCACGACTCTCCCAGCCCCGTAGACGCAGAATAATAAACAAAGTCCCTTACAGTAAGCGATACATTCGTAAAAGGAACAAACATAAGCGGGTAGGTTACAATAGCAAAATTAACTGCCGATACGACCCTTGGCGCACTCGAGATTTTTTGTTGAAATGTATACTTTATTGCCTTTAAAGTGCCCGAACAACAATGTTGTTTGGTCTAATTATTTGGAAGCAGCGACAAAGGGAAATGGGAGTGGATACTTGAACGTTGAAGGAATGATGGGTGCACAATACGGGAATAAAGCAGTACTTAGCAATGACACGACGGATGGTACACCTTCTCATAAATATTTATAGAGTCCTTTTGGTATTTGCGACCGAGTGCTGCCTACTGGTTACATTTTATTGTTATTGAAACGAATGTTTAAAGTTACTTTGTTCTTTTAGTTATATTATATTGAGAGGTTTAAAATTGTATTTATTGGTTAGGTGAAGATTGTCTCATTTAAAAGTATGGAGGTTATATTATTATTTTGTCAAAAAACACTCTTTAGATTTAATTTTGAAAAAATAACAAAGTTAAAATTTAATCTAAAGTTCTTTAATGCTGTTTTATTATTTAAAATGCGATCGTTGCGCTCATTGTTATTATTTAAATTAGCTCAATCGTTTCAAGTCGCTACCATTCATAAGCTCTTGGTATAAGTGGCATTGTTTTATATAAAACATATTACATTGCTTAATTTTGATTGATATGGGAAAGTTTATTTTAAAAGACGATTGAAATTGATTCATAAAAGATTTCGCTTCGCCAAATAATACATTTAACCAATATAGAAACCGCATTATTCATTTTGATCACATATACTCAATAGGATTAGCTCCGTAAAGTTGAAATAGAATCAATATTTGTGATAAGCTAATGTACTTCTTATTGCAACATGATAGATACTAAAATACAATTTACGTATATTTTTATTGAAAAGGTGGTTGTCTGTGTGGGTTTTTGTAAATTTGTTTGTTTAATTTATCACGCTCGTTTATTCGGTACTTCCTTAAGTTATACGCGATTAGGTTTTTGTGGTTTAGATTCCATTTTTTTGTGGATCCTTTGAAACGGATCATTGGTATTAACTTTTTGCGATCCTCTGTTATTGGTTCACTTTATTGTTATTATATTTACTTAGTTTTTTTTTACGAACTGCCTTAGAAGATTCGCCCTTGAGCTTTCAATGCTCATCAAATTCAAATTAATCTTGTTTGTACGAAATTATTCATTTGAACATTGTATTTGTAACTAGTGATTTCTATTTACTGTATTATTACGATGCACTTGGTACAAAAAGAGCTATTAGTATTTATGAAGTGATCAGTAGCTGAATGAATGTTAACACTAAAACAACTCGAAAGTGTTATAAAATAAAAAAGTACACGCATTGCTACATATCTTTGAAATAAGACAAAGTAATCCTTATTTGTTTCTTAATAAAACACTAAACAAATCATAAGCCAAGGCACTTTGGTCCATTCTAAACTAGATCGTTACGTTAAGTGCCTTCTATTCAAAAGTATTGGATTACCAGGTTGCATAGAATGTTAGAGAGAGAGCCACGATAATAACAGCTCAAATGATACATTTCGAATACAATGGGGCGATCAATTCAATTTTTGAATTGAGAACGCTCTCCTAGTTTTTTTTCTTCGTCTAAAGTGCTGTTTTGTTCAGCCAACATCCGAGGGATTCTGACAGTCACTGTTTTTTCAACTATTTTTCTTTTACATTAGATTTTAATGTTGGGTTATTGATACAAAGTAAATCTTTGAAGTTTTCGTCGGTGCATTAACATTTCTACGCGATAATTACTGAAACTGCACGGCTATTTCGAGGAGCTTTTGGAGATAATGTAGGGCTTAAAATTTTAAAATAGAGGCTCGAATTGTACCAAACTGTTGAACCTAATCGCGCGTGAGATAAAAAAGTAAAATTTTCTCATTACACTACATTACACATGCACTGGCTGGTCGCCAAACTGCCGGTACGTTGGGCGAATGTTATAATGACATCAATTTGAATATTCAACTTTGAACAGCAATTTCATTAACATAGAGCTTGAACCTGCTGTTTCATTTTACCTCAAAATATTCAACCGTCCTTGGATTATTCGTGAACCACCTTTACCTAAAATTATAGTTTGCCGCTGTCGCCGTGTACGTTGTCGCTTATCAATTTGGAACTTTCTAAAATAATATTGTATCGTAGGGTGATAAAAAATATCGAGAAGTGCTGTCAAATCGAACGATCTAATTTCGCCAAAACGTGATCGTTTGTTTAAAATAAAAGAAATAAAGTGGGCGTTCGTGCAGTAGGCCGGAAAGATTTTATCTGTTGGCTATACAGAAAAAATGGCGCCCACCGGAAGTGTCCGAGCGCGGCGCGCGGCGTGTTACCATTTTTTTTCTTTTTTTTGTTTTAAATGGCTTTTTCCCGGCAGCGTTCGGCCGGAAATGCGTTTGCGTAGAACTGGCGAGCGATGCCCGCCAGTGGCTCGATAAAGTTTATTAGCAATTTGGAAGCTCAATTCAGTTTGTTAGAGTTTAATATCGTGTATCGGTGAGCGAAATAAAACCGTTTTGTTGGTCTGAAGACGGAGTGTTGCGCTAAATAGCATGTTTTTATTCATGAGGCTCTCATTCCGCTTAGCGAGCGATTCTCAGCTGATTTATTGTCTTTGTGTTTGGGAAACTGGGCTTCTTCAGGATATATATTGTTGTATTAATGCGTTCCGTTCGAATTCTTTGCGTCTTTGATAACCGTATAATTCTCAACATTAGGTAGGTCATAATTGTCTTCTCATACAAACACTAAAATACTTGAAATTTTCTTACAAACACGATTTTATCATCTATACTTATTCATATTCCATTTATTTCCAACGTTACATATTTTGCGTTTTGTATATGAACCATAATTACTAAGATTCATCGACATGTAAAAATTTACATTATTTTGAAGGGGGCTTTAACAAAAGGCAGCTGCGCGACAGTTCGATCGTTCGATGCGATAAACGCGTGTCCTTTGCGCAATTATTGTTTTTTTCTTCATAGAGATTAATGCTTTAAATAAAGCTAAATTATTTATTGAAGTTTCGAAATACAGTTCTTGAGTAACGTCGACTTATAATATATAGGTCCAATAGATAACGACGCTCGAAGGTCTAGGAATAGAAGGCCGCACTAAATTGTCTGACAATGTGTATCGATTCATAGCATTCTGAAATGTTATAAATAGTATGAAATATTCTTTTATTACTGATTCACCCTGTTCTCTAAACTAATAAAAATGAGAACTTCCACGGCACTGGTATTACAAAAACACAAATTATGAACTAAATACATATTAAGATAAGATTACCTACATCGAGATGTTAATTACAAGTGGATATAATCATCAGAGATGTGGCCGTGTGCCAACGTATCAACGACATCTAACGTGATCTACGGGCAAGGCTCAGCTTGATATCGACTGGGGTTTAAACTTCAGTTTAGTTATTCTAAGAAATTGTTGAATGTTGGCTCGAAATTCTTGGGTAGAATGTCTTTGATTTATTGATGGTGAGTGATCAAAATAGAGATCGTGTTTTGAAATTCACGAAACTAAAAACTGTTTTAATTAAATAGCAAAGAGCATTAGGTATTCAGTGATTGGTTGGATTGAGAATCATTTATTAATAGGTATAAATGTGCATCTACTTTTCTATATAATTTTAGTTATCTACATTTTATTGTTGTTATATATAGATACATAATGGTTTTGCTGTTTTCTCGGATCACTACCTAATATTAAATTATGTAGTAGATTTCTCTCACATTCTGTGTCACAAGTCACAACCCTTTCGTATCTATAATAATTATGAATCGATAATTAGGCCTTACATTTTTTTAACCCGTTCAAAGTACATTCGGTAGAGCACAGTTAATTAACTCGTACATGAAGCATAGAGAACCGCTCGATTGCGCCCAACTTCGGCCCTACATCTGTAAACATCTCAGATAAACATCTGACGTTTGACACAAAGCGCGGTTGCTAGATAACATCACAACTATCCGGATACCTCCTACACCCCACATCTAATTATATTTGTTTATCGGTACATCGATGTGCTCCACTGCGAAACTGCGTTTTCATAAGCACAAATTTAGAATTATCAACTAGGTGATCTAAAGACGTCGAGTCGGGACGCTCCGTTTTATTTTAATTTTACGTGAATAAATTACGAATGTCACGGCTTTCAAATTATATATTATTTGAAAAGGAGTAATTGAGTTGTAGATGCGCTGTAACGAAATTCATAATTAAAAGTTTAATTCAGGCCAGTCAGCGGGATACAGCGGTCACATTAAAAGTACAAAATTTAATGTAAATTACCACAAATAACTCTCGAAAGACCCAACACAAATTACAAATTGAATTTAAAATAATTGTTGCCCCGTTTTACACCGTTACCACGCGAGTTAACCGAACTTATAACGACAAAATAAAATTTATGACATCTTATTCGAACTCAAGGTGTAATTTGATTGAAAGCACCAAAAAACTCTGATAATCATATAATAAGTCGTGGAATAATTACTGGGGTCTTAGGAGCAGGTGCGAAGCTCGTGCACGCGCTGCTTGCGGCCAAATCTAACCGACGAGACATTCCCGCACAACTAAAATATCGTCATACATTGGTATATAAGTCTTTGTGTTCTAGATAAAAGCAGCAATGTACTGTAAATCGAATTAGGATAGCTAACTTGCCGTGGTAGAGGTCGTCCTTCGCAATGACATCGGCAGATATAAAATTATATAAAAATTAAGTATTTACCGTAAATTTGTGTCTCGTGGCGTGGTGAGCTACAGCTGCCTTTATTTAAAGTTATTGCTATTGTTTTAATTTCGTTTTAGTGGGCCATTAAATAACATTTTGTGGTTATGAAGATGTCGCTGTCGTAATAATTTCGAAGTAATGAGTAATAAGTGTTATAAATATAAAAAATGGTGAGACGTGAATTAAGTTTTTTTACATTGAAAAGTTAATACGGCTGCGCTGTGAGTATTTCGCTTCAAGCAATTGATATTACCTATACTTGACTGATAGTAAAATAGCTTCGTGTAAAAAATATACATCAAAGATACCGTTTATTAGTTAATAATATGCTCAAGTAACTTATGAATGTGTAAATATGTGTGAAAAGTGCAGGCAGACATTACGCATTAATGCAATTAACATTGTATATATTTTTTCTATGAGCTCGAGGTGCGAATTTGCATTTTCATTACGTAAAAAAGTATCCATTAATATAAAGGATTCAAGGAGCGTAGTGATGTGTGGAGTCGGTTATATTATATATCGATGATCTCCGTGTCGACATATAAAGCGGCTCGTTGGTGAATCTTACGAATTAGTGTAGCGTGGTAGCCGTGTGAGATTTAGTGCGGACGTAACGGACATCTAATTGGACCGGGTTCAGTGCCACAGGCTGACCATAAATTTATTGTTTTCCATAATTGTTTTTGAGATATAGCCGTGCGAGGGTAACTTCATTTTGATTCTTGAGAATCAACTGCCGATTTATTTATATTACTCATTTTAATAATTTACGACCGCTTTATGATAATACACAGTAGGTAATTGTTTCAATGGAAGATTATTTATAAATATATTATACCTAATGAATTTAAAAAATTCATGATTGTTATGCTCTATCTGATGTACGTATTTGTCATTTTGTTATTATATGGTATCGATACGTAGCTGCATATGGAAAATAATAGGCTTATAAAATAGTAATCAGTATTGATTGTTTGCTTCGTATGTAATCAATACCATATCTGATTGATATCTTACTTCTGACGTAAATAAAAGAAATTATAGTATTGTATGAGTCATCTAGCATTGGATTCATTTCGATAGTATTACACAAAAGGCAGCCCTTCTAAGGTCGTGAATATAATTATAGGCATACTTGCGAGAAAGTCAGTGTTCGCTATAAATTGAGAATATCGATAAATTTGGCGCGGTATAAATCGTATTTTCAATTATCTTTTCGAGAAACAGCTGTCCGTTGCCGACTACTGCCCGGAGTATTTATTTTTATCGTACGCTCACTTCAAACAAGGAATGGTGTTTCATCGACATATCTTCGGGCACATCCTTAATTATGAAATATTGCTTACGTCGCAAAAAAGAGCAATCAACGATATGATGAATGATATTAAATGTACTCAGAGTTATTGGCGCACTTCGTGTTCGTGTGATTTTTTTAATCATAATTTTTAATGTTTTTATGAAATCTTTATGACACTATCGTGGAAGGGAACGTATATTAAAAAGTTAAACATATACAATAAATATATTTTGTTTTTTTATCTATACCTTATAATTTTATTTTATAACTTCCCAATTAAAGTGCTGCTATATTCAATTATTCACAGCATCTACAATTTCTATACGGTTTTGAACTTTTATTGTTAATTAATTAATTATTTTTCATTAGAGGATAAGGATGATTAAAAAAGTAAAATTGGTTTGTTGGGTGTTATATGAAATAAACTTAAAAAATGTTTTCTAACGACTATAGGTCATTATAGATATCAGTATACACAAATCGCAGCCACAAACTAATAATCTTTTTCGTACAAGATGCGCAGGCGCCAAGCCGCCCGATTGCCGCGCGCTAACTACGCGGAACTAATTCTCCGTCACCAAAAGAGCCGCTCGCATTCAACCAAACATTGCATTAAAAGTTTTAAAACATAGAACCCCTTTCCTTGATGCAACGTTTGAGATGTATAGAGCGACGCAAATATGTGGCGCCACGGTAGAAAAACTATTTAAAAAACCAGGTGTAGACTGTAGACACTGAAACGATGCATGTTTTGGTAGGAAAGTCTATCAATGTGGTTACAAAATCTATTGAGTTAGTATTTTCGAATACATTTGAACTAATGGAGTTTCGACTGTATGGATATTGATATATTTGACAAATCCGCATTGAAATATGACCATTTAGAGATATGTATCATGGTTGTATCACGTATGTTGTTGTAGTTTTCTAATCAAAATAAGAGAAGCCCCGCAATTGTAACAGATTTTGTGGTCCTCTTTATCTACAACATTTGTAGAAATCTCTGCTCTATAGAATGACCCCAATTACCAGTACTTTCAAAATATTTTTAAGTATTATGACTGCACAAACAGTAGCGTATTAATAAGACGTAGACGATTCCAACAACCCGCGTGTGGCCGGGTCGCGCACAATTGCATCTCTCGTTTATTTTGCTCCACGCTACATTTGCCTTGTCCTCGGGATATTTTAATTGCACGAAACACGTCTCTGATTGGATGGAGAGATTTTTGGAATCTATCATCGATTTTGGAAGTAGCTAAGATATGAATTTTTAAATGTAGAGCGAATGTGAATTTCTATCTCTTACTTATAAGTAAAATAATGTGAGTAAAAACTTTTCCGTATTTCCAGGAAAGGATATATAACTTGATATTTAATTTTGGCTCAAAAAACCAACAATTTTAACACTTGAGATTGAGAGTGTATTTAATACCTACATACATATTCGCTAATGAATTAAGTACCTATATAGGGTATGCAATTGCAATAGATATTTTGTAGTACATACAATATATTCTAGGTATCTTTACTGCTCAATTACCTAACAAAAACAAATATAAAACAAATAGTCAATTGTTAAAACAATGAGTTTGAATGATTTATAGTGTACCTACAGTCACAACGATAGGAGCTACGTTTTGATTAATCAACTAAGATTTATGATGCATTTGTCTTATATAATTTATTCAACTACTATATTATACTCTAGTGTATACATAGGAACTTGGTAATTAGAATAATTAAAACAATTTGCATTTCAATTTACTAAACGGTTAAGAAACTGCATAAAGATTATTGTTTCTAGTTCTAATTTTATAACACACATAAAGTTAACAAACATATAGAAAAGCTTGATAAAAAACGTTCCAGTATTTTTGTGTTAGTATATACATCTATTGGTGTTGAAATGAAAAATTAAATAAGACATGAGTAAGACTTATATTACAAAAAACCGTAACGCAGAGCCCAAGTCTTACCTCTTTATTTATATTAATGCTATACTTACTAAATGATATATGTGCGTAAATGTATAAGAAATCGCAGTTGCATTGTCAGTTAAACGCCACTAAATACCGTATCAATCACCGGTGGCAAAAACAGAAGTCTCACGTAAGCTATCAGTTTCAATAGCGGCGAACATTGCTTTTTCTCGATAATGCCTCGTTTGTTACTCTATACGGTAATTGATCGCTAATTATTTAATTTTACTGTGAATTATGTTTAATTGTTCTGTGAAATTTATAACTCGTTTGAGAATTAAACTTTTTTCACATAAAAATATGTTGCTTTGAAGTTCCCGATGTCATAATTTGTAACACACCGACTCTAGTTTTGCCTTCATTTAAAGATATACGTTTTGAAATAAGAAATGTAGGTTAAAGGTTGTAAAACAATTTACTTTTGGTAATTTGTTCAACCATGATTAGAAGCAAATAATTAAGTTACAACAGTTACACCGAAACAATGAGACATTTGCATTATTGCCTTAATTATGTTTGTCTGTGAAGCTTTCTAGATGTCGGGAAAATTGCATTTCAGTACATTTTCCACGGCATTGTGATGTGAGCCTGTTATTTCCCCGACTGATTTTATATACCATTTGTGTTGTAGGCAGATGGGCACAGATAGCGCTCAATCTAGAAACCTAACGTCATTATACACACGCATAGTCACATAATATAATTCAGTACACGCATATTCGCCGGCAATTTACATTTATTACACGTTCATTGCGTGAATCGTTTGACTTTTTTACTACTATTTTGCAATAAAAACTTCGATGGAAATCGTACATTGCGTTGAAGTCATTGTAATTAGTACACGGTATGTAACTCGTAAGTTACACTGTAGATAACAGATATTTATAACTATCATTCACATATAATTGAGAATGAAATTCTAGGCTTGTCATCGCGCGTTAAATAGTTCGTAATTAGTGTGATATGAAAGTATATTTTATGCCAATTATTTATTTTTTACGATTTTTACTATCGGTGTGATATTTCGAAAAGAATTAAGTACCTACATTGATCATGCTCAAGACTCAAGTACTTTAATACAATACAAACAACAGTTTTCCGTTATAAATTATTTTTCAGCTTTGAAATAATGTGACATGAAATTATACTCAATTCCGCATACCTACTCCAGATAAGTTTAATGTTCAATACAAGTTTTCCATACGATTTAGGAATTCATACGAACAAATGTTATTTCCTCACGCCACGCACCCTTAAAGGGGAGCTCTGTTTCATAATTGCTCACTGACTTCCAATGCCTGTATTCGAAAATACATTAAACATCATTATAATATTTTTCACTCATTGAATTTTATACTGATTAGATACAATCTGATATACAATCAGATTCAATGATAAGCTGAGGCTTATTGCGTCTTTACATGTATCGACTTCCTTTTTAGACACATTTCACCGTTTAAAGGGTAATTAAAAGATATAAAGTAGTTTAAGTATTTAATTATAAAGATTAACGGTATATTAATTATAGTATTATTTTCAAGCTTATTCTTATTACCATGACGTTGTCATATAGGTTCCTACCTTGTACTGTATATCTATCTTAATATATATATATAAATCTCGTGTCACAATGTTTGTCCTCAATAGACTCCTAAACCACTTAACCGATTATAATACTAAAATTCGCACACCACCACTGCAGTTCGATCCAACTTGAGAGATAGGATAGTTTAAACATGTAGATACCACGGGCGAAGCCGGGGCGGACCGCTAGTAAACTATATTTTTAATAATTCACTGCATAGAAATTACTAATCGCTATTATAATAAAATAAAAAAAAACTTAATAAACTTAAAAAACTTAATAAACTTGCAATGAATAATTACTTACACAGTTCTTAAATGAAGAATTTACATTCCTTGTTATATTCATGTGAACAATTCACATTAACACAATTCGCAATTTTATGTTGAAGATAAAGCTTTTAGTCCGGAAAGAAGAATGCTACTTCTTTCCATTAAACAAAATGGAGTCTTAAACATACTATCAAACACGTACTAAAGTTTAATTGATAATTAAGCAGCTTTTACTCAACTATCATGACAATACAATAACCATTCGTAATATATATTTTTCGAGAAAATTAACGTATGCAATATTGTGCCTTATTACTATTGTGTCAGTATCTACAATAACAGTAAACAATATCTACTCGCGCCGTTTCCCAATTATGATGCCCTACAAGGTGGAATTGCATGCAAAGTGCGTATATCGTTAGCGAAGTAGCGGATTCACTGCCACAACCAAGATATGTCTGTTCATAATTATGATCCTTCCCATTTAATGGGCGTCGTGCTTTCTACATATAATACCTACTACGAATAAAATCCAGCTATTTTGTGGTATAACAAAACAACTACTTAACTTAACAGCAATTAATTAAATGTACAAATTTATAATAAACCAGTAACAATACTTAACTCTAGTCACCCCACTTCATACCATCCAAATATTGACATAAAATATCATAATTATAACACATATTAGGCTACATTGTTCGCACACAGGTATATATTATTATTGAGTATACAGAGCATATCGTCTCGGAGAGGGAACAGCAATGTAATTAACCTGACATAATGGCCAGTTATTAAGCAATTTCTGCACCAACATGGCGGATGTCTTAACTATATAACTGCTTGACGGGCGAAGTGAAGAATGCCAGTATTTCAATATGATGTACACCTTCCGCGACTCCGATTATGGAGCTATAAGCCTTAGAAGGAAGTATATTTCGCATGCAAACTACGTACGAATGACCATGTGAACCCGAGGACGTTTTCCTGGTTGGATTTTAATACCATTTTTATAAATTGTGCGCAGAATGCAAGGTGTCGTTATTTGAACGTTTCAAAAATGTTTGCGGTTTTAAATGCTCATAGCATATAAGGGAAGTAGATACACAAAGTATATGAAGTATCAGATACAGAGCACGGTTGATGGTAATGCTCTGATTATGCCACCAATTTGGAAAGAACGTGAAGGCTTCTCAATGACCTAATTACGCTGCACTCGCAAATCTGCCGGCATATGCACTAATATTAATGCATTTTATATTGGTTCAATTGAAGGAGCGACGGCGCGGTATGCGGGCACGTTGTGTGGGCGATTCGCGTGAACATATTAGGGCCATTTGGAATTAGCACGCACTGTCCTGCAACATTTGCGGGGAATTTTTTCAAAATTAGCCTCTTAACCTAAATTAAGGACGCTATGTCCAAGCCGTTCTTGCGTGTGGACACTTTAATAAACGCATTTTACATAAGTAATTTCTATATTTAACTTACAAATTCAGGATGTGATATATCTGGCATATGAAATTAAAAATTCAGAACATATCGGAAATCTTTCGCTTACTTCTTTTAAAGTGAATAAATACTGTCAAAATCTGTCTTATTATCTGGGATGATTTTCACTTTTGTCACGAAGCCTATGAATATCAATTAGAACATAGGTGTATAAGACATGGTATCCTAATATCCCAAAGTATAAATAAGATCGGGTCAGCATGTCCTGGTGTTGGCGGCGAACATTGAAGCGTTTAGAGCCACATGCCGCCAAGTTCCAAGGAAGGCGATGAATAACTCATTGTCCATCCGTCCGTCCGACGTGACGCACGCTTCTCAGAACCACAGTGCAGAAAGTGACCGAGATAGTTTGACCTGCGAAATACACAAAAATTCTATTACCCTAAAAAGTCAATAGGAGCTCTTATCCCTATCATATGATACATCACATATGTTTAATTCAAAACATGTAATGGCACAGGAAAAATCAAAACACACTTTTTACATATTTGTCATCAGTTCGTAAAAGAGGTTAACTCATACGCCACAAATGATGATTGTTTCTCTATAAAATCATTTACCTACACGTATGCCTTGATTTTTAAACACCACAATACAACACTATAGATCTTCATTACTTGATTTCAACATTAAAAAATAATATAAAACGGAATGCAAACGATCCGAAATACCATAACTGTTTCAAGAAAGAATTCCCAAGCCCCGCTGTCTAGCTATGTGACTCCACAATTTGAAATGGCAAACCGCAGAACTATCGAAAGTGCTTCGAAGAACTTGTCCCCAATGACATCAACTCGCATTTAAATGTGCGACCGGCAAGAGGAACTGAGAATCAGTTCCCGTCATTCCCACAAAACTAAAGAATACAGTCACAAAGTGCATCATTGCAATAATTAGGATGCAAGCAGTGTTCCCTTCACGCATGTCGGCATCGGTCACCAAACAACTAAATATTCGCACACGACTATTGTGATACCATTTTATGGTCCCGGCTGCTTTTATACCGCTTATTTAGCATTCAAAATTGGTATTGTAAATGTTTTTTCATACCGTTTTAATGTCATGTCATAGCAATAAAGAGGAAGGTACTGAGTCAGTTGTTACGATTGTTAACCTCTTGCTATGTGAATTTGCAATTAATTGCTGTAGTTTTTATGTGTAGTTAGAGTGATTTTTTATTGGGATACTAATTGCAAAGGCTGCAAGAAATAAAACAAGATATGTAAATAATCAATCATTAAAGAGTTTCTGCATGTCTAAAGATGGTAATTCCTTTGCTGCAGGTAAACCGGCCACTGACAATGAAGAAAGAAGGTATCCAGACAAGAAATCGCAAGCTTAGTAGTAAGAGTAAAAAGAAGAAAGGCGGTATGGGGATGGGGGGAGGTGGGGCCTGTGCTCTTGCCTTGGGAGGAGTCATGGGAGACATGATCAAGCCTCTGGGAGATGCTTCTAAGGGCTTTGGAGGGTCCTTCCCTTCAGCTATGGATTTCGGTACGTGTTTTGTTAAATATGAGTACTTTTCTATGTTTATATTAATATTTTACTCTGAATTGTGAAGGTTTCTTAAAGTTAAATCCTACAATTACCAAAATAGTGCGGGTTTGAAAAATTAAGAAATTTGACCAATATTTCTGTATTCAGTAGATTTAGTCAAACAATAACACAATTGCTTTACCAAATACTATCATAAAATTAACCTTACCAATAATATTATTAACCTATATGTCCTTGTCTACAGGTCAGCACCAAGTGGGTCTGGTGCACCCGGCGGCTGCGCACATGTCGCACTGGTACGGGGCGCCGCACCAGGGCTTCGCCCCTCCGCCCGCCTCGCACAACCCTTACCACCACCATCACCTTGCACAGCTTAACTCTATGGTAAGTTTCGGAAATTAAGCCTTAAAAAAATGGAAATTATGTCTTAATCATGTTTCCTCTTGATTTCTTGTTATCTAGAAATAACGAAGTCTGTCTCGTAAAATGGCAACGAGAAAGCAATTTTTAATTGCTTGACTTCAGTAAATAAAAATACATGTTGCTCTACATTGTCTTATGGCTCATTCCTTTGTTCATCCCCATAAGAATCAGATACGGAGTTGATCATCTCTATTTTAAATAGGTTGAAGAGTATTAATGTAAGCTGGTAATGCATAAAATAAATCAATGATAATCTTAATAGAGCTTTAATGTACCTATAGATTTGAAGAAAATTTCCAGTTTGCTACAACTGGGTTTTCTTCGTATTGACGCCTATATGATCTGATCTTTATCAACTAAATACTACATAGATCTTAATATTGTATCTAATAATGAATATTGTCCACAGACTGGCTGGAGGAGCGAGTACACGTGATAAGCCTAGCGGCACCGAGAGAAACGTTTGCAAGTCGAGCTGCGACCGCGCGCCGCGGCCCGCGACACTCACAAATAGATTCTGTGATTTCACATAGCTGATGTACTGACATAGTTCGATATCACATCGTCACTTAATTCATAAGACTGTTACAGAATTGATGTTTGCGACACGTTTACAAACGTACACGCTGATTTGAATTTAACATATCCGATTCAAAATTAACCTTTACCCAGTTTCGACTCCAGTGTGAATTTTGATATTCCGCGATTTCCTACAAGTATTAATACTGAGTGTTTACAACAACTAGAGAAATTGTACAGTATTATAATTTAGATAAGTTCTTGACTATGTCCGCTTAGATGATTTATATAATTAAGTAGGTACTGTTAAAATCATTGTGTATTTTGTAAATATATTAAGTTATATTCCGTTCCTGTATATATTGTTTTATTTTTATTCGTATTTAATTTTGAACTGTTCGGTTCGCTCTGTAGGAATTGTGATGTGTTCAAATTTTTGACAATTCGTTTTTTTGTAAATTTGATTTGAGTAGTATATTGAACGAAATGCAATAGTAATTTATATGAATAGTTATTAATCATATAATTTGTAAATAAAGCGGTTTTATTATCAGAAGTATTGTTTACGTAATATAAATTATAATCAGTTGCGAGGTCACATTATTTGGTTATTTATGTTAAATTGCCATTTCAGTTAATAGCGTTGTATTGAAACATTTGTATTACTGTATCATTTAAAAATTAAGAGATTGTGTGGCCATACATAAAGGGAGATACCATTTGTGGGTTCAGTATAGTTAATTAAACAAATTATATGTAATGTACGATTAGTTGTGATAAGGAATGTAAATACTGGCCTCACAAAAGGTATCCGGGACTCAAAATATATGTACATAAGAAATTGTAAATGGAAATTTTCTAGAAGATAAAACAATATAAATTGTAAATTAGTGATCACTCACAGTGCAGAACGCCCATAATTATATCCCGTACCTAAATTTTTAGTTTTTAAAACAGAACATTGTGAAGTTGTGTATTTTAAATAAAATTGCGAATAAATTATCAATAATTATTGGTATTTCAACACGGCTTTTCTTTTCAACTTCTAAAACATATTTTTATCTAAGACCTAATAATACCTACCTACACAGAACACTATTTCAAAGAAACACTCTCAATTGCATAAAGAACTATCATTTTTTTAAACCTTAAAGTAATTCAAATTGGCATCTATAACTATATCGAAATGCAAACACAAAATTGAGCATGGTATTACGATCCGATCTCCTTATTACACGCTTTATATTAGCTTCACCTGTATGTTTGTTTGTTTGTAACCGACTTCTTTGGGCGCGATTTTGACCCACTTTAAACGGCCAGATTTCGTTCAAACTTTGTAGATTTATTGAGGACCGATGACAATACACTAATTTGATAAAATTTTCTATTTTTTAGTTCGGTTTTCTATAAAAAGCGTGTTTTTTAGTTTTTTTAAACTATTATTATTTTCCGGTCAAACAGCTCGAGCGATCTACGCATAACGCATCCATTTGAAGTCGAAATTAAATTAGAAATCGATTCAATTGACCATCCTCTCCGTCTTCAGCCGCCATAAGTCACCGGATCAATTCCGCCATTCCGCAGAAAAAGTCCAAAAGTCGCGTTTATCTCGCGGCAAATTGAAAATGCACCGGGCCGTGAGATTGTGACGTAACGGGGCCGCTGCCTGCGACATATGGACCTATTCAATTTTAATCGCATTTCAGAAGAAAGGACATCGGATAAAGTACCTATAAAGCGTTCCCCGACCCGATATGCCTTAGTTAATTTTCGTTTTATTTGCGGTATCGCCGCGTCCGGATTTCGAGGGTGACATTGTTGCTACACAATTAATGTTTGCAATTGATCTTTTTAAGTTCAGGATATCGTTAGTTTGTAAGAATTCCGCTTCGCTGACTTCTGTGGTATTGTGGTCGACTCTTAAGAAACATACTCGCTCCGAAATAATCCAATGAATATAGTTTATTTTTTCGCATACAGATTATAAGGGATCGTAAATTGCATTACGATTTCGAATTAAATGTTGTAGTAGAAATCGTTTGGCGAATAAAACACGTCCCGTTCGTGCAACTTACAAGAATTATTAAGTGTTAAAAAAGGTAAAGAACGTTTTTCAAAAACGACACAGTTTATTTTAAACGAGTCTTGAGACAACGGCATAAGTCACTAGGAGCTGTGATATATGCGCCGTGGGCGCGGGAAAAAATGTCGCCCAACAAAAAGCACGCCATCACTCCCCACGATTTATTGAGTACGGCAACACCGTGGAATATTCGAGGCTTACAACACAGCAAATATCCTTACACCTACCAAGGAACGTGCGAGCCCCCTGATGCGACGAACTTCGCACTTTGCTAACTTACGGCTCGTGATTTCTTGCTGCGTGTAACATACACAACAAAGTATTTGAGTATTGTAGCGTGCATTCATTATAGTTATTAGGCTTCCTACGACACACAACATTTCTACTACATTGTAAACATAGAGATATCATCAGTACGTTGATGATTACACTTTCGACCTATACCATACAGGGCATTGCATACAATTTCTATTACAACTTACGAGGCATAAATCAAACAAACTGGCGTAATACTTTACTCGCAAGTGTCGACTAAATCCTATAAGGAGTAAGTCGTAATAACCAGCGAGTCGAGAGAAAAGGATCGTCCACAGTCGACTGCATCGAGCCGTTTGATCCGGGAATCAATCTGGGACTTAGCTTATCTTCTTGACCCCGGTATCGCAACACCACGGCAAATATATATCTTTGGGCAATGTTTATGAAACATTTATAGATTACACTCTGTTACCTTTTTATTTTATGGATATGAATTTACCCCTATCATAAGGAACCCTACCTACTCTTATGATTTTTAGTGAACAATTAAGGACAAACATGCATACAATAAGCGGTAATTTATTAAAGGTTAGAAAATTAGATTATGAGCAAAGTGTGAGTTTTATGTCGAATTACAATTTACTATAATTAAAAATTATATGCTCTGACTTTTACTTTAACTCTATAATATTCTACGCAATATTAAAAGTTACCATTTCTATTCAATCCTATAATTCACAAATCACAATGTCAAACGTGCCTTCACTTATTTTAATATTTGAATCACATAGAAAGCCAATTATGATTTTCACCTGCCCGACTCCCTCGCATTAATATAATAATGTATACAAAAAGACGACCCTTAATGCAGTCGACAGAACTCCCGTAATTATTATTTGGTGTAAACGTATTGAGTCCGAGTATTCGGGCCAAATAATCTTTTTGTTGTAGTAAAAGTATGCTAATTAACGTAACGGACAGTGAGGGTCGGCAGGTGAGCTGATAAAAACTGACAGAACTTTGATAAAGAGACATAAAAAAATGTTAAAATAATTTAGCTACATTTCGGTCGCGAATTTTGAGACGTCAAATACAAGTTGTTAATAAAAGGTAGCTATGACAGTACGATTTATGAAACAAGTCCGTCTCTTGAATCAGAAGTTTAAAGTAATTTATAAATTTGGTTGATGGAGTAAGTCTTCTGGATATAAGATATCGGTCATTTGCCATGGGAAAGGTATCTTATCCGTAAAATTTGGCCTGAAACGTGAATGCACATATACCCTTGTTGATCGATCGTTTTTCATATTTAGGTAATTGATCAGCCTCCTATGCTTTGCTAGTCTATATTTTTTTTATAGACTAGCAAAGCATATAAAAAAAATAGAAGGATTGACACGTTATATCAGTATAACAAGTTTATCTGTGATTCTAGTAGAGTAATAGTCGAAAAGGCTTAAAAAGTCCAGTGACCGTTGTACAAACTTAATATTTGTGTTGATTATTATTATCACTTATTTAAGGATAAAAATTTTCTTATTATAGCGACACTCTTTATAAAATATATGAACTATATTGGAAAGCAAAGCAAAGTTAATGTAGAGTCGATTGTCACACTCAATTTCTGCTATTCAAAATTATTGTAATCGTAATTGGATCCTAAACGCATTATTGGCATAGAATCGTAGAAACAAAAACAAAAGAACGTAATGCGTAAAATAAAAATAGTCTTATAAAAGCTCATTTATTATAGTCATTTGTGTTACTCGAATGAAAGTAAAATCGCATCAGTGGTTTTGTTTCAAGCCGTTCGCATTGTTTAATGAACATAAATCGAGGGCACCTGTAGGTAAAGCTGCGTTGGGGTCATTTATGGCCTCTGATTGCAAACCTGCCTTAACTTCCGACCAGGTTAACGGGTGTTTGGACACACACCTTTAATCTTTCAACGGCTTCACTAACTATAGGGTCTTTGACTTGTACGAATACATAATTAGCATTTTTTCGTTTTTAGTCTTTTGTTACTACACGAATAGGGAACACTAATATGTTAGTAATTTTTGGAATACAAAAAACCTATACGAATCATATGTTTTAGTAGTTACTAATTAGAATATAGTTCACATTGAAATAATAATCTTATATGAACAAAAGGTAGCTCATAGTGTGCATATAGTTTATTTACGTCATCATCATCATCCAGTATGGCACTCATTTTATATTTTAAAAGAGCAAGATAGTTCTTGCTCTTAAGATGTCTCTTACAGATACAGGTAGTCCTGTAAAACATCCAGAAATAACTAAGAAAATAAGAAGGTGACTCTGGTATTTGGAACTTTGATTTAAAAGGAAGATTTAAAAGTTACACAAATTCGTTGGTATAGCGCTCGGCAAACTTCTTGGCCAAAAAGTAGCATGGTGGGGGAAGTTTGCGCATCAAGTTTTAGTACATTTTTATATATGCAAGCTTCCCCCACCACGCTACTTTTTGGCCAAGAAGTTTGCCGAGCGCTATATTAGGGTGCATGTATCTGCAGTTTCTAAACATATGTCTTACAGCTTAATCCTAGAATTATGCACACTTAAATAAAACAGCATACAAAGTGTGTCATATTTTATTTATTTCTCTTTCACACTCCACTGACCGATATTTTAAACAAATGAACTCTTGAAGCGTGGACATGAGCAATCACAATCAAACGAAACGCGATACTCTGCGGCTACAACCTCCGTCAGGGGATATGCTGCGCACGCGTCGATTGCACCTGTCCTTGCTAAGTTCGCTTAATCTTTTTGTTAGTGTCGCAGACTTTTTATGCTTTCTTTGAGACACTCAATACTGCTTGAAAAATAAATATAAATTTTTAAACATAACACGGTAGGTATATCTTATTACATACTAAGCTAATAATCTAGTACCTACTTTGGAATCTAAATAACTGATACAGACAGGTATTATATACCTACATTATAATGTTCATAATAAAAAAATTCGTGTAAATTGTAAACTCGTATCCTAATTCCTAATGCAATTATGCATCCCGCATCCCCTAAATATAGAGGCATTATATCTCATTCGTATCCTTTAATTTGCTCTTTCTATTTTAGACTTTAATGTGATCTGATTTTCCAATTGGTATCTATTAAACTAAAAGTGAAGTCCCATGTCCCCTAGTGGGGTAAGGGGCAGATGCATTATACATCTATTTCACTGATTGATTTTCTTTAGGGACAAGTAGGTGATCAGCCTTCTGTATCTTACCAGACCGAGACATTTTTTTTTCTTCGTCTCCACCGGGAATCGAACCCAGAACCCAGGTTCTACGCTCACGCGTCAGCCACTGTACCAAGGAGGCGGTCTATCGATCTATTAAACTAGGTACTACATAAATAGTCTTGAACTTTTTATATTAATAACTGACTGTGCAGCCAATGCAGTGTAGTTGTAGCTTCCTTTTGGGACCATTTTGTATACTGATCTTTACTTGTTCATTGATTTAATAAAATCATGATATACAAAGGCTTTTTACATTTTTCAAAATAAACGGAGGATTTTTAAATATTCTGATTTAATTTTTGGTTTTGAATTACAATTTAATAGAAAAATCAAGAGAACCTTGAATTTTATGTATCAGATCGATCTTTGAGGAAAAAGCAGGGTAAAAAGATATTTTATTCATTTTATTTATACTTATTGATAGAACTCAATTTTATTATATTTTCAATTAACATACATCCCACCAAAAACATTTTCATGTAAAATGTTGCCAAGACCAGCCCATATGACTCGCACTGTCAAAAAGTTATCAGATCTCATGTAGAGCCAAGCTTCTAACACTACACGCCCTAACTCTACAAGGCCTAACTTCACAAACTCTACACCTTAGTCAAAATATGTGGCTTGGCCATTTCGCTACATTCACATCGGCGTAAGGTGAAAAATTAATTCACTGTTCATTACTTTTGTGTTATACAATAGTTCTTGTAGTAACGAACGGCCAAGCCACATATTTTGACTAAGGTGTAGAGTTTGTGAAGTTAGGCCTTGTAGAGTTAGGGCGTGTAGTGTTAGAAGCTTGGCTCTACATGAGATCTGATAACTTTTTGACAGTGCGAGTCATATGGGCTGGTCTTGGCAACATTTTACATGAAAATGTTTTTGGTGGGATTTCATTTCTTTTTGTAAGTTGTTTGTAACAAATTTTATTTTTATTTTTAGCTACTGTGTGGACGTAAGAGGCAGGAGACGTTCGCAACACTTCTATTCATTCATATTTATATGATCTGATCTGAAGTATATGTCTCAATATATTATGTCGATTAAATTTTTAATTTTTTTTTTAACAAGGAGTACCTATTCATACATATATATATCTTGGGGAACCAAGTTTTAGATTATTAGATTAGACCTCTAGCGTCATCAAAATTTAATTTAAAATTACAGGTCTCATACAAACTCCCATCCCCTACTTTAAGGGGTTGGGGGATGAAAGTTACAAGTTTTATATTTTTTTTGTTGTTTGTGTGCTAATACTAGCTTACATACAAAATTTCAGCTTTCTAGGACATTAGGAAATACCTTAAGAATTTTGATGATCATCAGTGAGTCAGTGACGAAATTAGCGTTTTTTAGATATAAATAAAGTCTGAAGTATAAAAGCTAATGTAATTAAAACTTTATATGTTCAATAAGTCCGCTATTGACAATATATCCCGAAAATTTTGTTGATCTAGCATAATCCAAACCCAAGTTATGAGGGTTCAAAAAAACGTCGAAGCGCTTCGAGAAAAGGTAGGTAGTGCCCGTGCGTTTCGCTTGGCTCGTCTTGGCGGGGGCACTACCGTGCCCCTAGATATAAGCAACATTCACGTTAATGTTATTGGGACAAAAAATAGCAACATCAATATTTCAACGCTAGTAATACAAAAGAAAAATTGATCGTTCATTTAACGATCGGACAATCCACATTAACTTTGCCATCAATAACTGTGATGCAATAGTAGCTGTTAAGTTTAGCGCATCTTTAAAAGGGATTATTAATTTTATGGGTCCCTTAAGACAGTTATAGAGCAGCCGAACAAATACACCTGATCAATTTAGTCTTGCACCTTGCTTCGACTGAGTGCTGGGTACACCTGTCCCTGTCTTACTCTTTTATTTTAATACTTGGGTGAAATCACTAGAATGGAAGTAAGGTAATCAGATAATCCTTGTTTGTTAATAAGTAAGGATCTACTATTAATTAGGGCAAAGTCTAGAGCATGAGAGTTGAATAGAACTTAGTCGAATAGGGACATTTGCACTTCGGGAAGTAACAGCTATACTTATTATTATGTTAATTTAAGATGTAACGTGTTATACCTATGTATGCACTATGCAGTAGGTAGGTACCTATTTTCTATGAGTAAGAGAATGGAAAGCTAATTTAAATTAGGAATAACGTACCTATAGGTACTATAATATAAATATGAATGAATGCGATAACATCCATATTGCTCAAGTACTGAAAATGATATGAATATTGAATATGGTACAAAATAATATTTATTTTATGAAATACCACACATATAATAATAATCTATGAATTCATTCATTTTTAAGAAGAGAGAAAGATAAATGTATCGATTATTTTAATAAAATGGCAAATGCATTGTTCCATTTCTGGATAAAATTATTATAGCATCTCTCCTTTACACATGTTCACCAGATATTCAGATTATGCTGAATTCTATTCATTGTTAAACATCGATACGAGTGTACTCTCATAACGGTATTTGGACTGCATTTAAAGGAAACGTTGGTTCATTTTAATCGATATACTTACATATATTACTATTTACTATTATTCAACACTTTCTCTAACAATTTTTTTATGACAACTAAATAAATAGGTACTTTGATGGGTACATTAAGTGTCGGACTTTGTATTTGACGTGGTTGTTTCCTCGACACAAAATATTTAACTTTGTTTTAACCACAGAACAGTAAAGTAGATAGAAGTGTGATGTGGGCGTGGCCCACGTGTCACTGGTAAGGTAAGATCACCTAACTTGCTCTCAGTTATGCGCAGAAAAATATTCGAGTCGGTTGTCAGCTGTCAAACCTTTTTTCCATATTTATTCATTAATTAGGACGTGTTGTTCGGTATTAGAGTGCAAAAATGATAGCAGACGAAATAATATCAGCAATGGAGGCATTTCATACCATCGGTAAGTCTTATTTTTATTTATTTTAATTATATTTTATGTTATAACTTCGCTTGTCGTAATTTGTCAAAATTGTATACAAATATCTAGTCAAAATGAACCTTAATCCGTAAGAAATTAGTACTATTATAGATTGAACAGCAAACAAGACTTTGGAATATTATTGCAATAAACAAACGAATGTCGCTTTAGTGATGCTTGTGGCGCATATCGACAGTATCGATACTTTAGAAAAGACAAACATTATAAATATTAAATTTTATTTTATTTTTCCTTAGTTTTCATTTGTCCAATTTATTTATAGATTTCCCAAAGAGGCTAATTTAAAAGAGAAATGGATAAATGCAACGTGACGAGTTAACTGGATGCCGAACAGCACTAAGCGGTCTAACAAAGGCCACCGATACAGCAAACCTACGGCAGTTCCAAGATTTAAAATAATGCATATTTTCTGTTTGTATTTTGTAAATATAGATTAATACTATTCTATTCCGTTTTTTATTTAATAATAATAATATAAAGAGACGTACTTAGTAGTAATAAACATACTCCAAAATGTGACACATTATACTATACTCATATAAAAGAAAGAAAAAAAAAAAAATACACAAAAAATATTTATTTGTGAATTATCGATAACAAGGCTGACATCCCTCAGGGCATAGCATCAGATAAACAAGTTAATGTCATTAATGTTGAGTGACACAAATTTCAACCTTATCTCT
This sequence comes from Colias behrii, assembly GCA_029959065.1. Classification (NCBI taxonomy): domain Eukaryota; kingdom Metazoa; phylum Arthropoda; class Insecta; order Lepidoptera; family Pieridae; genus Colias; species Colias behrii. The sequence goes on along the minus strand of JARWMC010000006.1, from coordinate 4,003,093 downwards.
ATGTGTTGCGTTTCAAATTTATATCTATCGAAAACTAACGCCCTCTGTTGTGGAGTAGCTGAATGTTTTCGAATTTGGAATTTCTGTGCAATGAGAAACAAAACAGCTAATATACCTAGGGATGTTATACTAAAATAAACCGTAACATGGTGCGTTAGGGTACATATTGAAATGCTGAATTTATAACCTAAGTCAGTTTTTACTCAAATTAAGCTGTCCAATCAAAGGCATAGTATACTTGTAGTGTACTGTATAACTATCGGTTTAAATGTGTGGGTTTGGCGACACTGGTTTTCATACTAATTATGACATTATAGCACTTCTATATGTTTTTACTGTTCTGTGGTTTTAACGATGTGTATTTTATGGGTAATAATAATATAAGCAGTTTTTGTGATAGATGTCCTGTTTATAAAATAAATAATGAAGAATACTTTTCAGAATGAGCAATTAGCTGTGGTTGTTAGAAAAGCATATTTGAGATTTTCAAATATGTACTACAAATAGTAAAAAAAAGATTGGCATGGTAAATGAAAAATCGCTTAATTTTAGAAAAGAGAATAGATTCGATCCATATGTGGCATGACTTCATTCCCACCTGATAGTGTCTGTCTTCATCATTTTTACGGCCATCAGGCAAAATATTTGGGCTTAAACTTTAAGTCATACAGTTCCAAAAAATACAGTTCAAAACATATCTAAATTAAATATGTCACTGGGTTTTATTTAGCATTACATCAATTTCTTTATATCTATGATCGAATAATATGCATTAAAATAAGCCTGTAAAATTCTACCGATCTCGTGCAAACGCTCGACTGCAATCGCGAGTGGAGTCAAGTCATTAAAATCAATATGTATAGATAGGGCATTTAAAAAAAATAATATAGCCGATAAAGTGATGATATTGTATTGCTAGTCACACTTTCAGTGACTTCATGTTCTACTTACACTCTTCAAATTTAGAAAGATGCGATCAAAGTTGTCTGTTCGAAAGATAAAAACTGTACATATTTGAAACTGCTCGCATTTGAGTTGTTTCACCTCATTACGTGCACGAATAGCGCTAAAGCTACTTCTGTTGTATCGACCAATGTTTAACTCAATTCCAACTCTATTCCTAAAAACACAAAAACCATTTGGCAGTGGAACATAATCGATATTTGCATTCTACTGTTTGAATCTAATTTGCAACTATAGACTCAAAGGATATCTTGGGAAAGTTGGGTATTCTCTGTTTTATTAAATGAGGTAATTATTTATAAACGGTTTGTACTACAATTTGATCTTTATTTCTGTGGATATAGAGGGCAAAATTGTTTCAAGGATAATGTTGTTTGAAGGTGTGAAGACACGCGCAGGCTGTCTCGTGAATGCGACAATTTTGCTCATTGAAATACTGGAACTAGGACTAATGCCTACTATCCTTTATGTCTCCAATTAAAATAATTCTCGACGTATAGAGGATATGTTTGTTGCAGCGAATTCCTGTCTGCGATTTGAATTTATATGCTATTATATTGTTATAAATAGATATATCGACTGATTATGTTTGTTCACATGGATTATGGATAAGAAAAAAGCAGTATCTATTACCTATTATTTACCATTGATAGATATACAATAGTAGATTAAGAGCTTGATTGTGTATTTTTACTTTAAGAAATATACTATATTTATTTTATCATTACCCCAAGCAAGTGACGTCACTCTCTAAATTAATTGAGAAGTTTTCAGTGGACGCGTGTAAAATTTACATAAACAGAACATTCACTATCGCAAAACGAAAACATGATTTTGAACTCGGGGCGCACAACGAATAAATCGAATAAAAAATCGATTTTAAGCGTTCGATCTGCGTTGTGGATGCAATTAAAGGGTTCTGAGAATCGATGCCCGGGGATTGCATGGATCCCGCACGAATATAGAGCTTCGCTATACCTTCAATTAGATTAAATTCGGACTTTCAGATACTTACTACTTGTTTTGAGATTAGTTATATGATGTGCATTGTTGGGTAATGTGAAATTTTGATGCGATAAAATATACAAAAATATTGAGACCTGGAGCTGGAGGAGAGGATAGAGTTCGATTTTTCTTTATTGATACCTTTTTTGAAGTATGAATGTAAAGCGTAGAAGAAATAGAAGATGGAAATTGTTCACTATACTTATATATTTTTTCTGGTTAAAATTAATATTCTTGAATGAATGATTTTATTCATTCATTCATTCATTCATATTCTTGTAGGTACATAAGTTTTGGTAAAAACTCTTTTCTAAAGCATCACAATTATTTAAAAAAAATATGTAAACATATTATGGTTAGTAAATTTTATGATGAATTTGAAAACTATACTTGCTATATTTGGAAAAAGTATAAAAATCTTGTATCTTATAGTAATAAAGATCTGCAAAGATCTGTACTCCGTATTTAATTAATGTTTTTCATCTAAAAAGGATTCGCCAATATTTAAGCGTTGAGATTCTCTCAACTTATCAAAGTTTCATCGCAATCGAACTAATGATTCGAACGCTTTTGGGACAAAGAAAGAAACCATTATCATCTTCAGTAAGATTTGGTATCGTGCCATTTCATTTTACTTTTTAATATTTGGTTGCATTGTTTTGCAAATTAATCACCTTTATCCATACTGATATAAAAAGCTGAAGAGTTTCATTGTTTGCTTGAACGTGCTAATCTCAGGAAATACTGGTCCGATTTGAGAAGTTTCAGTGTGATAGCCTTTTTATCGAAGAAGGTTATAGGCTAGGTATATTATATCATCATTGTAGGGCTAATAGGAGCGGAACGGTGCGGGTAAAATCGCAGGGCATAGCTAGTATAGTATAGAAAAGGTTCGCTTGCTTTGAAAACTTGAGTTAAAAATTGCTCTCAGAAACCGAACCTTTATGTCGACTTGTGACTGTACTTTACAACAGAAGATAGTATAAGTGAATGGTTGAAAACTGTCTTCGAATGTAACTAGGGAACGTGACTTCACTTTCAAGAAAGTTTAGATTTGTTGCGAAGCTAATCAGAGATTTTTAACGTAATTGTATGTACATCCTAGTTTCTAAGTTCATATCCAAAAAATTAAGATAAAAGATACAATGATTTTCCGATAAATTTGTGGTTTATTAAAGTATGAATTATCTAGAATATATGAAGCAATCTAGTTAGATCTGAATAAATTAATAATTAAATCAAATCAAATAAATATAAACGGGAAAATTATGAACATTTTGAATTTAGTATCCGATTTCACAAAAAATGTCACTTGAATATTTTCCTGATTCCGTAGTTGTGTGGGAACTTTTGTAAAGAATATTTGGCTTTTTATGAGTTAATGATGCATTAATTAATAGATTGATAGTTAATTTTAAATTTATATTTTCTATAATCGCATATAATTTAAATAATAAAAATACAATAATTGTTTACTTACTATCAACCATAACCACGGATGATAGAAAACCTATTGAACTTTTACACATATCATCAAAATCTAAAATCAATTATTATAATCAACAGCAGCATGCAACGCATTTAGAAATGGCAATTAAAATGAAAATAATAATTAGCTCATACGGTTCTAATTAATAACAAACCAAGCGATCGTTTATCGTTATCAGAGACAAAGCTCGGAGACGAGCGAACAAGGTGTTTACCATCCCGATTCCGATCGAAAAAAAACGTGACACAAAACAAAATCTTTAGCGAATAAATTATATAGTCTGTGGCCGGCCGTGTCGTCGTTTTAATTGGGCTATGTCGCTCGGACAACGAAAAACCTTACATTTGTTAGGTATTCCAAGAATTGTACACTTGTTGCTTTCGTCCATTGCTTTGCATAATGTACATAATGAGTATACGTGCAACGCGTTTATTGTTCCATTGTATGTATTTTATTGGATAATTACGTTTTATGTACCAAATGTACGCTGTAATAGGTACGTTTGAGTTATAATTTCATTTCTGCTATTGCATTCATTATATGAAAATAATAGCTTGAATGAACATTAAGCGAACTCCCATTTTGCGAGCATAATTACTTTTATTACGTTTGAATTTGTTGAATTTTATTAAATGTGGATAATATGTTGTTTGCTTTTAATGAATTTAATTTTACCATTGTTAGTAAACTTTTTATTAACAAGGTCTATAAAACTCGTTTTATAGTTGAAATAATTAGACACGTATAAGTAATAAAATTGGTGGTGAATTTTTAGTTTTAGTAAATGTTTTTGATGCTCATTTACATAGTAAAGTACCAAAAATTGAGAAAGATACTTGGCTCGTAATACATAGTGAATATATGTTTGACGTTTGTCTTTACAATTTTCATGGCTTCAGTGACCGGACCATTGCAAAACGCGTGGTTTTTGTATCAGATCCAAAACGAAGTGTTTTCACTAGGGTATAATAAAACGTTATCGTATTCACTCAAAACACGTTTAGATGTCATCTAAAACATAACATCTCTAAAAGAAAAATTCGAAAAAGTCTCAAGATAATTCCGTGAAAAAGGATTTCGTGTAAAAATCTCAGATGGCTATACTAAAGTGTAATGACGCGGCGCGCGTGTCACTGAACGTAAATTGTTTATTATTTTTTATGGGATTTTCATGGGAGCGCTCAGCCAACGCATTAACGTACCTTCATATTACTGTTTTATTATTTTTGCTTATGCCAATGAAAATTAGCTATTTTATTGCCGAAATTCTTGTGATAAGGTCAAGCAATTTAGGTGAAATACGAGTGTGAGTTGGCTGTGCTTTTTTTGGAAATTTATTTTTTGGTTGTTTTCGGCGTTGAGTAATTTAGTAATAATTTTGAGTATTAAATGTTGAATTACAATAAACAATATTAAAAATATCAAAAATTCTTGTAAGACTATCTGTGACTATGTCCCAATAAGGCTATTAGATAAAACACGTTGATAATAATTAAAATTGACTCTATTCTTATTAATTTCTTCATTATCAGAATTTAGGTATCTACCTGTAATAAACAAGACGTGTAATATTTGTAAAACTAACGTGCCTATAATTTGAAATAAAAATGTACAGAACTTTTTGTGTTCACCACATATACAAAATGGTACCTAATCATAGTTCTTTCATGATATCCCATATCTACTTATTTTCATAGACCACGAAACATCTAAGTCTACAAAATAATCGTCATAACTCTAACATAAGACGTAAATACATCTCCCGAGGTAACTTAAAGCGAAGCTATAGGAGGGGGGACCGGGGAGTATTGTGTACAATTACCTCCCCCGGCAACAAATGGCACCTAAACGACCCATCGCTGGTGATTTGTTACCAATATGCTTCAAGATTTGGAACACGGAACCTCTTATACTTTTCAACGATATATCTTGTTCGAAATTAGGTTTACGGCTTTGCGAATCTTGTTAGAACTGTTTGTATACGGAAATGAATTAGCTTGGGATTATGTTTAAGGTTTATTTTATGTAATAACTGTTTATGTTGTGTAACTCTCCAACGAAATCATTGGAGAGTTATCTTGAAGATATTTCCATTTTTTCAATATTGCTCGGTATGGATTAGACCAAAATTAATATCTTATTTTACATATCGAGAGCCACATTTGTTTAAACAAGGCATAATTATGTGTTTCTATTGTTAAACAAGAAAAAACTTTCAACCATTGTCCCTCTAGACAAATTGCAGTTTATACGATCGTATTCTTCAGTGTAAACCAAAACAAAACAAGCGTATTTATAGACAGCCCATTACTCATGGATGCCGTACCTACAATTTCCTAAGACACCGTCAGTCCCACGTAACACTAAGGATCACACCTCATCAACATAACTAAAAAGGTGATTAGCATAAGCGATTTCAGTTATTCCAATCCAAATTGCGTACGTTGAATACGCCAGCCGTTAATCGTTTAGAACAAGACAGGCGCCTACGAGGGCGGGGCTCGCCTTCCTCCAACCGTATAAACAACTCAAGTACAACATTTAATTATCGCTCTTTATTAAACCACGCACCTATACGAAGAGCTGATACCAATCGCGGACGGATAAAACATCGTTTGGACGAGAGGATATTATATTTAACACCTTCTGACTTGTCCGTTTTGAGAGAGCATTGTGCTCTATTGTTCGGCATTAGATTGGATGTGTGTATAATCGATGGACCATGACGGTTCCTAATTTGATTTATTAGGAAACGTTCTGTTTAATGTAAATAGTAATACGTCATTGTATCATTTGTTTGGGAATCTATTTCATAGCTGTTATGAAAATATTACACTTCAAACGCACTGAAATAAAATTAAATAATGTTGTGCTTTCTCTAGGTAGAGCATTTACAAATAAGTATTCGTATGTAGTTTGAAAAAAGTTGCAAATATAATATTATAATGTGAATTAATTTAAAAAAATTAGCCCTGTTAAAATACTAAATTTTACATTGAACAGTGTCTCCATTTTCTTACCCGTATAATGTATATACTACAGCTGCTCCTTTTAACGTTCTCTTAACATTCTTACACCCTATCTTCTATCAGTTTTAAATATCATAATGTAATTTCACAATTCATATTACCATTTCACAATAAATTAGCGGTGAAAATAGCTCATTATGTATAAAGATTGAAGTGCGCAAAACGGATCAAATGCTTGGGGGCGCGAGTTCTGGCCGGTACATATTTTATCATGTGCGCTCACGCCTTGACCTGCCGGCAGTTTTGCCCGCCCTTTGCAGGCACGAACTGGAAGGATTTAGCAATAATTTCTACATATACAAATATATTTCTTCTTTTTCTTCCATACCATACTAGTTTCAGCAATCAAAGCTTTTCCGTCTTCAGTCTTCTGCAGGCAAGAATCTAAATAAAAGTATTCTTAAGCGCAAATTGGTGTTATGTTATCATCACCCTTGTTTTTGTTGCTTTTGGAGTGATAAAGGGATTATCTGAGGATTAAGGCCATTACCAAGTACACTGGATTTGTTTGCATTGGTGATTGATAGGTCCACATTAAGTTTAGCGTTTTTGATCTTGAACATCCTAGTTTCCTCATGATGTTTTCCTTCATCAGCATTTAGTAGCGGTGATTTGGATGTGTTTAGAATGAAAGTATGTAGTAGAAAGTATATTTAAAACGTCCACTCTGAGGGAATAAGAACTATTACAGTTCCTTTTTACATAGCATTGAATTTTTCTAATTTTATATTTTTATCAATAATAACCTCGGCGTTTATCATAAAATAACTTCTTATGATAAATTTTTTTGCAAAAGTAATAAATCAAATCAAAATAGGATATTGCAAAGTATTAATAAATAAAATCTGACTGATAAAGATGTATTACAACCGATGATTATTTATGACCCACTTCAAAGGCGATAATTTGCAGATATGCTGCATAAGAAAGTATTGCAACTCTCATTTGATAAACATCAGGGAGATATGATCTAATACATCCATGAGATATGAATCCGCGCAATGATATTGTTATTAACAAAAAATTAATATCTAAGTTCCAATCATGATACGGTTTCGTCGTGTGCCATTCCAAACGTGGTATTCTAAGAGTGCAGACTCTGGACGAAATATTCCTCATCACACGATCGAATTTGCTGCGAGTTGCGACCATATCGTCTCTTTTTGCTGATTACATCTCGTTTACGAATTCCTTCTTTGCATTCTGCAGTTCAGCCGACTATGGTATTTGACAGGTTTGATTTTTTTGAATGGGAGCAACATGCTGACAACATGGCTAACTTTGTAATCAAAATGAAAGAAATTAATACCATTCGATCTGGAAAAAGGCAAAATTATAAAAAAGTATTCTAAGAGTGCAGACTCTGGACGAAATATTCCTCATCACACGATCGAATTTGCTGCGAGTTGCGACCATATCGTCTCTTTTTGCTGATTACATCTCGTTTACGAATTCCTTCTTTGCATTCTGCAGTTCAGCCGACTATGGTATTTGACAGGTTTGATTTTTTTGAATGGGAGCAACATGCTGACAACATGGCTAACTTTGTAATCAAAATGAAAGAAATTAATACCATTCGATCTGGAAAAAGGCAAAATTATAAAAAAGTAAAATATAGAGAAGATGGCCTTGACTAAATCAAGGTTTACAACACGTTATTCGCTAAAACTTATCCTGAATAGAAACTGACTGAAAACATGGCCGGGCGAGTTAGTTTTAAGAAGTGTGAAATGTATCTTTGAAATAATTGTCTCTAAACTATCTACTTTTTCGATTATATAAAATATCAATACGTCTGTAATTGCATCCACTTCGTATGTTTATTCTATTGTTTCGTTGTCAAATTCTACGTATTTCAAAATATTCAAAAATATCTCTCCATAAAAACTTATAAGTTTGGAAGAACTCGACCACTCCGTCCCTGCTTACGCCCAACATATAGAAGGGCGCTTGAAACATTGCAAGCATAATCTTATTGCAAACCATCATAATGAGATGTTATTTATTGAGCAATTTCTTTATTAATCACCATCAGGTCGATAACCGCTAAAAGGTTAATAAATTGCATTAAAAAGTAAGACTAAATTTGGAGATGGAAAGTGTTGGAACTGTGATGTAAATGAATTTATTGTTACATGAAAGTTACTCATTTAATCTTAAACTTTTTAAGTTGAAGATAAGGTTCATAAATGATGGATTAATATATAAATTATGTGTATACTATTTTTTGGAGTTTTTTTTATTTAATAGAAAATGAAACAGGATGTTTTAACAAAGATAACCTAAATAAAGCGTGTCATAAAAATGTATGCAACATATTAGTACTTTCAGCATAACGAGAGCTAAAACATCATTTAGATATGGAATCTCAGGCTAGGGTTCCGCACATTAACACTTAGGCCCTAGAACTTGTTAGACGCAATATTATTGGTATCAGCGGTCTCATGGACTAAGCCTATAATTTTCTTAACTAGCCTTACCATGTAGTTTCGCCTGCAGGTAAAGGGATATCGTTCATCTGTAGCACCTATTTATAATTTGTGTTCAATTTATTGAGCAATGTGACTGGCCGATGATTTTAAATCAAATGTTTATCTACAGTGTAATGTTAATCTTTAATTAATGACATATAAAAGAATAATATGTACAATTCTAAATTCTATATTTAGTTATTGTTGTTGTATTATGTTTGTTCAAGTTGATCGTATTATTTTGTAAGAATAGTTATTATCATCAAAAGTTTTTGCGCACGTCTACACTCGTATACAAGTAGAGCATGATATAACCTTTTTACTCTAAGCTTTTTACTCTGATATTGATTATTGACCTTCTGTACATACGTGCCAAAATACTGATGACCAAACCAACAAAACTATAATAGCATGGGGAAAACTGAACGGAAAAATGATGTAACGATTGCATGCATTGTGTATTTTCAAAACATATAACAGTATATTAATACCAGCAAGTATACCAATAATATATATAAATAATGACTAACACAAAATAAATAATAGGTACTAGCAAACTTTAATGACTCAAGTTATTAAACTATTATACGCTCCTCATTATTGTTATGAAAATAAATTATTAGAACACGATAAAATAACCACGTCACTGAAAAGGTAATGAGGATACATAAGAATTAAACTGAGGCAATTAAAAACAAAACAAAAAATGTTTAGCAAGCTGCATTGTGTTGTATCGATCGTGATAGAGGGTGTTCTTGGATCTTTAGATATATTTATTTATGTTCTACATTTGTGTACAGAAGATTCATGTAGAGTTTTAAAGGAATGTGGATGTCTCGTATGCTCGTGGTGTAGATTTCGTGAAGATGCTCCCTTGAATAGAGTATATTCTGTTCTGCTTCTACTTTCTTATGTTACAATACAATTTATTTTGGGTTAGTTGCTCTGTATAGAACAAATTTGATAGGCCGAAGATTCAGCGAAAGGGAATCTTCCAGTGTCCAACTACGAATTGTACTGAAAAAATCATGTAAGTATTGTTGTTGATCAAGTGAAAGTTGTGAGTGGTAACTGTAAAGACGTACTCATATTATCATAATCAGCAATAATTTTGACGAACAAAAGAATATCCTCATTTATTCTATTCTTAAATCTTATACAAATCTACAATATTATAGCACCCTGTATAACCTAGAGCTAGCCACAGTGACTCAGCACAACAACGTTCTCATGTGGTTCGCGGCTTACAAACAAATAGTCGGTATCACACTTTGAGAACCTCAGTGCTGTGACGTCATCCGATTAGCTTGCTCAGCACAATAGGTACATGTGGTTCTGAGAAATACTTTCATACGTGTGTTTGATGTGATTGACATTGAAATCCATGAGGTTGATTGGAATGTGCTTTTTATGAAGCAAATTCTAGTATTAATAGGAGCATTGATGATGAAAAACTTGGTCTACATATATTTGTTACCAATAGGTTGGGAAGTCGTAAGTCGAGTAGGATGGCAAATAAGATGGCTCATAGAATAAAACATAGCAAAATATAATAAGTAACTAAAATTACAAGCAAGATATAAAAATCCACCAGAGGACTGAGTCAAGATAAGTTTTCTGTACTATTTTGAATTATACAAAAATTCTGTCTCAATTTCTTTACAGTCTTCACGTCCATTAAATTAATTGAATCGTGCAGAACCTAAAATCATGGGATAGGATTGAGTTATTTTAGTCGGCCTTTACAGGATCGACTTAATGAAATAGATTTAACTTAGAAATGTTTCCATTTTAAGATTTCTATTTTTGTTTTAGAATAGGTTTTTTATGACATATGAATATCAGGTTGCTTTGATTGCTACTTCAACCAAAAATCTTCTTGAGTCTCAAAGCAATTGATCGTAGTAATTCTTAACTACTCCAACTGCCCCATCTACTGTTTCCTATATCTTCTTGTCGTTTTTCCAATCCAGCATAATATATTATATAGTAACACAGGTTCCAGTTCTTCTCCACCTGGACCTTCCACCACTAATCGGTTCACACAGCCGTCACACTTTGTCTAACAGTCCAAAACAACAAATAGAGAGGCGATACCCATTCACAAAACCTATTATGTTAATTTAAAACACATCAGAGGCAGATAAGATCGCGGCTCGTTCACACCACACCTCCCGAAACAATAGTTAATAAGATGATTTATATCGATATCCAGATAGGTGAGTTCGACACGTCTAACATCGTTTTAGCATAATCTCGATTTAGGATCGAGTGCTCTATCGATTTGTGCTGAACAGAATCGGTGTATGATTCCCATCTGGGCGACCGTCTTCCGTGTTTCAATGAAATACTGGTCATTACATTCTACATTGCTTAAGTTCCATGGAACCATTTACTTCATGGATATTTTTAGGATTGATACAAGTGTATTTCTTCAAATATTACTAGACAAATTTAATAAACTACTACAAAATTAATAAACAATTAGTACCTATTTAGTTTAGGATACCAGAATGTATGTGTGTTAGGTACCAGAATATTGGAAACGAAACAATAATTCTGAGCTGGTACCTTCATGTGTCCATTACATAAAAGAAAACACTATTTGCTCTTATATAACATTACATTCTACGCGATTGGTACGCAGCGGAGTTCGATCAGGGAGACAATAAATCATTAATTACTATTGTATCACGATTGCAGAAACCACAATGACCTAGTAGGAGTGACGTTACCGCCCAGAATGTGGCAATTAATTTGGTAAGAGTTGGTTATTTGGCGTACCGCAGCATGACGCGGAGGTTTGAACGCCCTCTATCTTACTTATTATAAAATAATGAAAGCCGCGCCGCCCGCTGCGCACTACAATTGCTCTCCTTAGGCGGGGAAGCCCGTTTAGCTATTTTTATTTTTAGTTTGTCTAATAACGGACTTGTTTCGTAAGCTGTCAATATCTGGAGGCAATCAACGGTCGCACTCTTCTCTTCGACTTTTAATTGTTCGTTGTATTGCTTTGCTCTGATTAGATGTTGTCCTGGATATTCGTTTGATTATATTGAGGTTAACGAAACTACAATGCGCGTAGTATACGATAAAAATCCGTTCCAATTGAATTTTGTTCGCTTACAAAAATCTTCTATTAGTTATACCAAATATCAGATATGCAAGTATTGTACAAACACTAAATTTTATTTTCTTTTAAAAGCAGTGAGATTTTTAGAAGTTGAAAAAAATTGTAGAGATTTCGATTTCACAACAACTGATATAAGAAACCAAATACAATAGTTATTCCTATACAATAGTTATTCTTATGGTATTCAATAGAATCAACTTGATTTTTAACATATATTATACATAGTATATAAATAAGTACCTAATACGAAATAATACACAAACACCAATAACAATTTAATGTAGCAGTTATTAGTGCTGTGTACCATTAGTTCTCTACATGGTTTGAAGGATTCTTAAGCTATTTTGTATCGTTTTACACGTTACCAATTTCCCAAATCCTCTATTAGAAAATGAAGAGCATTCTATCAATTTCCTAACCACACAGCCATTACAAGTATCACTTACACAAGGTGTTGCGTAAAGCCGGGCGCGTCATGTGGCCAGTCGGTTGGTATCGCGTAATCTTTACGCGTCGCTGCCTGTGCCCGTACCTACCCCCCCGATTTGCGTAGTAATTATTGATGCATGTATAACCTACATATTATTTCGAATAATTATTTGTGGGCTAGGTGTTAATGCTAATGGGCTTAACTCATATTTTGTGGTCGTAGTCAAGGGAGGATTGTATTTTTTGTTGCTCAATGTTCAAAGTTCCAGAAAATGTTTCAATATTTTTAATGCTGAATGTGTAGCTTAATAGAGAATTTTGCTTAATTAGAAAAGAGATGAACAAAAGTCCCTAAAATATTTGCTCTATATTTTTCCGAATCCTATTTTAAAGAAAAGGTAGGTAAAAGGCGAACGTATAAGACCCGAAAACGTCAGAGCTTTTCCATACAAGTAGTTGGAAAAACTCGTCTTGTCTATCTAAGCGGATATAGGTGTGAAAGAAAAGAACATGAACAATGAATGTGATATTTGGTTACCTTTGTTAACATAGGCAGTAGGCACTACGTTTCAGTAAAAGAAAGTCTTCTTAATTTAATCAATACATTTACCTTTAAATGCACAGTTATTTTAAGCTTTTTATTTTGAATAAGTATGCACTCTAGGTACCTGCTTAGCCCTGTATGCTGGCTATTCCTTCGAATTGTATCATATATTTCAATTTCATATCACCAAAACCTCGATCTCACTATTCATTATTGAATTATTAGCCTCCAAAGCTTGTAATATACTTACTAGCATTACCCAACACAACAACAACCTTTTCTATCACTGTTCAACACCGATATGTCTAGTTAAACAAAAGTTTTATAAAGAATTCATGCAATTCACAAATGGTGAAATAAGCATCGATCAAGTTGAACTTAATCAATGAAGTTATGGCGGCCTCTTTGCGATCTAACTAACCGAACAAATTCGGGAGGTATGATAAATGGATGTTCTTTAAAATGACAAACTTGATTATCGTCCGTGAACGTTAGAATAAAAGTTTTTATGTCAAATGGAAATGCTTGAAGATACTTTTAAAGTTAGTTAGTAGTTAGTTCATTAATGTAAGTTATCATGGCATTATAATATCTAAAGATTCGAAATATAGATACCTATTTATATATGTGTGACTGTTAGACAATTGGCTGGCTGTATTATATGAAGTTAGGTAAATTTCAAATTAATTTTAAATTTGAAACCTACCAAACTGATAGATGATATAAAACTCATATTCTAAACAAAGACGGTGCAAGTGACTAGCATTTATAAATGTAGATACCTATATTTAGTGAAAACGATGACGCAAGTATACAATTGGTGCGTGTCTATAAATAACAAGTCCTAATTGTCACCATTTCTTAATTATTTTAAACTCTTTTACAAACGCAAGGTGTTCATTAACATACAGACCCTCATTTTATGACATATAAATCATATTATAAATTGCTGTTAATGAATCATTCGCTCTTACAATTTGCCTAGTTCGTTACTTGGTAATTAATTTATAGTGAGAGTAAATATATTTTTATTTTTTAATTACAGTGCATGCACCTTTCTTTGATGTTAAACAAGCACGTTTGAACTGTATTTATATGTTAATTTTGAGAAAGCTTTTAAAATTGCATGGTTAGTTTGTAATTTGTCATCTTTATCGAATTAATTTATGTAGGTACCTAATTATATTATTTAATAAAAATTAAATATCAATAACAAAATGTAGGAAAACAAATTTCGCTTTTTTTTAACAAAAAGTCATAAGCAGATTCGTATGCATTTGAATATAACAGATTAACAGAACAATTAAAGATTTGCATACCTACGAATAATTTCTTTAACAGTAACATTTTTAAACAAAATACTAGAAGATTTTAACCAAATTATCAATGCAACGAACTAATATCAATTTCTAACACACTTTTTTACTCTATTTACCGATATGCACCTTCATTCACATCGTACATCGGTGTCGTAGCGCGTCCAAGACTGCTGACTCAGCATCATCTCTTTAACTCTTCCAGCGATTGTTCGAGCATTGTCATGTCAATGCGCCTCCCACCGGTTAATTACTTTTCATTAGACAATACCGCTGTGTTTCCAATTGTTGGACGTTGTGAAATGTTTCATGTGTGTTAATTTTTCGTCTAGAGGTATGCAAATATCATCGTGATAAAAGCACAAAGCGAGTTGTGACCGTGGCCTGTCGTTGAATTGGTACCATGATACGTAGATATATTTACGAACGAATAAAGGTAATCTCGGATGTGTTTGTTTGGTTAAAGTGTTGATCAAATCTGACTGCTTGTGAAATCACTTAAATGTGAGATAATTATTCATATAAGTACTAACTAACTATGTTTGAATTAATGATTTTCGTCTCAAAAACCCTATTTACCAACTATGAGACCCTATTTATACAGAAACAAGAAACTGTTCAATGCATTCTGTAATGATACACATTTTTTTATGTACATTCATGTTTTACTCTAATTCTAACAAAATTCCATAAAATAAGATGCTCTGGTATTTTTGAACTGAGGTAAAATCGTTATTGGTACATGTGCAATTCGTAATCTGCATACCAAATCGCAATTCCACTCACTTGATTTCTATTTATTGATTAACTAATTGAATATATATACAAACTTTCTTATAATAATAATAGCATTCTTTCGAAAGTTAATTTCAGCTACTAGAGTCGCCATATATTAGCGCTTGTCACTGCTAAAGTATTGCTTACATGGGCCCTATTGGCATATTGAGTAATTACATGGATCTGAGTATTATAGTTGTGTAATTGATGGCTGAGACTATGATAAATGATGTGGCTATAAAGATATTATTTATTAATATCATTTTGAATACGGCAAGCTCTAATTGAAGGCATGATTATAGGAGTTGGGTGTTAATAACTTTTGGATGTTTAATGTTTATGTCAAGATAAAAATTATGAGTGTCTAATTAAATAATGTGCTCGCTGCGAATTTCAAAATGACGTTTTTAGATTTTTGTTACACACGCGAATTTTATACTTTATTGTGACACGTTAATTGATCGACATACCTTTTTTACAAAATATTTTTATAATATTTTTACAAATTTCGAAGATATCACACAGTTTAAAAAATCCAATTTCTGCAGTTACGTATAATTTACTTATATGTTCAAGAAGGAATGTGTAATTACAGGCCAATGAATATTACCTAAGTATTACCTTTTATATAACGTGGATGCCGCTCCTTACAGAAGGTTGGTGTGAAGTAACCCTGTGAATTAATTACTCCTTTGTTTCGGTTGTGGTAGCGGAAATAAACTGAATAGTATACCGATTCCATACAACAATATTTTAATGTTTATTGTGAGTACGCAACTTATTTTGATATATTAGTAGGTACTGAAACCATTACTGAAACCTATATTATATTCGCAGATTTCCATATATTGTTCATTTATAATGAGGTATTTTAAAGGTAAAATTGTGGAAGTTCCATTTAATAATCATTTAGTAATCTTATAATGATTGAATAGGTCGGATACACCCCGCCTTTTTTTTATTAGATCACAAACTCTATATGAACAGTGTGGTCAAATCCCATAATATTTCTAGGTACCAGTTATTTAGGGACTTATAAAAGTGAGATCCATGTACAGTTCATTCTAAATGGAACTGTGGTAAAAACAGAAGGAGGTATTATCGCAACTGATATATCAAGATCTAAAAGAAATTTCAGGGTTTACTTGGATAAATTTAGTATAGTGGCGTCGTAAGCTACGCAAGTTAGATACAAAGGGTCAGGATGGTCGTGCCCGAAGGACATTCACTAGCGCATTTACATGCTAATAGCTAGAATGCGGTCAGCTTTAATTGCTACCCGACACCGTGAAGTACACAAAATTTAGTGTAAACCTGCCTACACACTATACCGTAAGGGAACCGTAATAGGCCCTTTACTTGATTTATACCCACTATTTTCATACAATTTTTCTCGTGAAACACATCTAGCATAATGTGAACGCACCCTAAGAAAATTTGTATATAAAGGCCATAAAACGTGTTTAGCTATTTGGAACATAAAATATGTTTATTGGGTTTTAACGGTGTTTAAGTTTTTGTGAGTAAATCGCCTTGTTTCGGGTTAGATCATCTTATCGCTGAAGTGACGCAATTTAATTAGAGTAATAAAAACTGATGATCCTTTCCGAGTAATGAAAAGCTGTATTCGTTTAAATTGAAAAATATTTGGGTACATTAGATTTACTTTATGTTTAAGCGTACACAGCTACACACATACTTGCCCTTATCTAGATAACCAAAATTTGGTTGACCATTGCTTAGCGAAATAGTTCTGCAAGTAGTCGTAATTGAAAATTATTTATTTTTACAAAATAATATTTGACTAAGTATGTAAGAACTTATACAGTTCTTGCAAGTTTTATAATCAGTAACTAGTTGAACAAAATATTGAATATTTTCATGGAATACAACATACAATACAATAACTACATGTATCACCTCTAAAGTAGTATTAAATAATATTTATACCTAAAATTATATCTACAGCCATTACCGCTAACATTAGCGATAAAAGCTTTTAAACTTCGACTCCAAGAATTGGTGTGTATTTTATGATATCAACTAGGTTTCATGTTTTCCCGCCATTCGTGGGGCTCCGTCTTGACCTGGGTAATAACAATTAATTAAAATACAATGTAGGTGCCTGAACCACATCGCTACCACAAGGGCTACATGTCAAAATGTCAACTTGGCAAAATATATACCTTTACGTAATACAACTAAGGGACTCTACCCATTACAACGTATTATGATCGTAATAGGAACGTGTCAGGATCGGAAAGCAACATGATATGCTCTACTATGACCATTAGATATATGTCCATATCAATTACGAACCAAAGACGTTTGTATCAGCTTTTCGACAATTGTTGACGCTCCGTGCATGCCACGTGACGGTGATGGAACGATCTAGTGATAGTGGGCATAGTCTAATGGGCCCTCCTCACCATGGGCAGCGTTGGGCGAGTAGAGGCAATCACGATAGTGTAGAGGGCATAAATGTCTATGATCGGACGTCATTGTAGATGTTAATTCATAATTGGCGTAATGGCGGTAAACATCGGCGATTATTTGTTGGGCCAACGCTGCTCATTGTGAAGTGGGCCCATTAATTTTCAATACAAATAATTTATTTGACACCTTTCTGTTACGGTCATAGTATGATACGTAGTAGTGGGTAGAGTCCGTTATACGACTAAACTAAATATTGTGTTTATTGCAATTTGTTCACCTTGTTTGGGATGATTATAAATTGGCAGCGTAATGTTATGATAATGTTTGTAAAGGAATAAATAAGTTGTTTGTATATCTATGTTTGAAATTGTTTACGGTGGATATTTGTTATTAATTTTATGAGTGTTGTTTGCTTGTTTGTGTAGTTCTTGGCGCTTGGCATACAACATTCACATGTTTTAAAAAAACATTATTGGTAAACCATAATGCATAATATTACACCTTTACAGGTTACATATTCGATGGCTGATGAATAGTTAAGTTTCCTTTAACTGTGATGCAATTAAAATCAATACAAATTATAGTTTATTTTTAAACAATCAAAATATGACATAAAAAGTATATAAGTAGGTAGGTTAATAACAAAGTGTCTACGTATTAATAACTACATTTTAATAACAGAATAATAAGGTAGATATTTAAATCGTAACAAATAGGTACCGCTAACACCAAAAGAATCTGATAATTCATATCAATAATTATCAACAGCAATATCATAATTATCCTCCTTAGGAACAGATTTAGATTATTAGGTACCTACGTGATTTTTAATCAAAAAAAAAATAGACACCTGTGTAAGTACACAATATTATATTGAAAAATACGTAAGTAGAAATATTTTTGATCCATATTGAAATGTTTTTGGCTGGACCACGATTTTATCTCAGTAGCCAATGTTCACTGAGTGTGAATTGGATGATATAGACTACAAGCCCGCATAGGAAAAAAATATGGGTCAAATGAACCACCAGAGGACATATCTAGAACGATAGAAGAGCAAAAAATAATAAGATTCATCACTATGCCGTCACTTGTAAGCTGTCCAACTGAGTGCAGATGAGAATTGAAAAGTACAGGTAGACTCGGTAAATTTTGGTCATATATTTTTGTACGGCATTCTTAACCATCGATAGATCCATTAAAAATAATAAGAAACCGCTCAGTGCCGTACAAAAATGATGGTCCACCAAGTCGGAATTTTTATTTAATTTCCGAGAGTTACCGGGGGTAAATTTGGTCATTTGACCATGTACGGCATCTGTGTCATACTATTGCTATACTGCTTTTAATCCATTATTCCGCAACGCCGTACAAAAATCATGGGGACAAGGGGAAAAAATCGAGAGTTGCAATCCCCTCTCTTTCCCCACTCCAGGGGGTCATTTGACTAAGTACGGCTTCGGTTCCAAAACATTATCTAGCACTCAAAAGTACTATTAAAAGCAATGCCGTCAAAAAATAATTGTTCTTTTAAATGTATACCAATAATCATCTTAATTTCATCGAATTCTTGATATAAAGAGCTGTAAGGTCATTTGACCCTGTACGGGAACTTTTTTTTTAACATGATATTGTAAAATTCAATTGTTGTATAGTATTGCCGTTCAAAAGAAACCGTTCTAAAAAAAGTTATAGAGAAATGCAAAACCGGAAATTTTGTTAAAGTTTAAACATCGTAGATTAATGAAATATAATAGTTTTCTACACTTTATTCGTTTTTTTAAATAGTATTAACATAGATAAATTAGGAAAAAACGATGCCGTACATTTTTGTGCAGACCACATCTTTTAGGCTGATGAAAGCGACGAAAGCTACAATTTTAAGGGTGCTTTATGGCCATCTGATACAGCACGGCATTAACATATTTTTACCCGACTACGGCAAAGCAAAAGGAGGGTTATGATTTTGACAGGTCATGTATGTATGTTCATCTATTCCCTCGTAACTTCTAAACTACTTATCAGAATTCGACAAATGACATATCATTAGAAGCGTCTGAATTGTTCACTGGATAACCAGCGACCAGCTAGCTAAAGGCTATATGGGGTTTCACAAAATCTAATGTGGCGCCCTCTAGCGGACAAAACATACAGAGTAAAAAAATAAAGTTAAGATAAATATGCCGTGTTTGGTATCATTTGAAAGCGCTTTACTTGTACATTTTGAATATGTATATATTACTAGCATTTGCTTGTGACTTTACCTGTATTCATGGGCTGATTGCATATAATTCACATCTTTTCGTTCATAGCTTTTTTATTAGTTCATCAATTTAACGGAGTCCATTCCACCTGACTCCGACTTTCCAAGGTGATAATTAACCACCTCGAGCTTCTTCATATTAATGTATATTTATATTTTATTATCAAAATATAAAGCAAACATTTCGTTATATGGATTTTTTTCTTTTTCAGATTTTTCCCCTTTAAACCAACGAAAATGTACGGCACATGAAAAAATATTATCTATGCATAAAATACTTTAAAAATAAATTTATTTCGTGTTGTGTCAAATGACCCCTGGAGTGGGGAAAGAGAGGGGATTACAACTCTCGATTTTTTCCCCTTGTCCCCATGATTTTTGTACGGCGTTGCGGAATAATGGATTAAAAGCAGTATAGCAATAGTATGACACAGATGCCGTACATGGTCAAATGACCAAATTTACCCCCGGTAACTCTCGGAAATTAAATAAAAATTCCGACTTGGTGGACCACCATTTTTGTACGGCACTGAGCGGTTTCTTATTATTTTTAATGGATCTATCGATGGTTAAGAATGCCGTACAAAAATATATGACCAAAATTTACCGAGTCTACCTGTACTTTTCAATTCTCATCTGCACTCAGTTGGACAGCTTACAAGTGACGGCATAGTGATGAATCTTATTATTTTTTGCTCTTCTATCGTTCTAGATATGTCCTCTGGTGGTTCATTTGACCCATATTTTTTTCCTATGCGGGCTTGTAGTCTAGTGGACGAAAAAACGGAAAAGTTATTATGACCAAGTTTTGTGTAAATAAACTGAAAAATGTTAAGTAGATAGATATTGCAACAGTATTCTTACACATTTATTATTTATTAGCTGCGCTTCGCGATTTCACCCGCGTGGCTCCGCTCCTGTTGGTCTTAGCGTACCTAATGATTTATAGCCTTCCTCGATAAATGGGCTATTTAACACCTAAAGAATTTTTCAAATCGGACCAGTAGTTCCTGAGATTAGCGCGTTCAAACAAACAAACAAACTCTTCAGCTTTATAATGTTAGTATAGATTGATAAAAAATGATTTTCATCATAGAAGTCTACTTGACCAAACTTTTTATTGTATTTTTGTTAAACCTTTGTTTTTAACGTTCGAATGTTTTTGTTGGCCGTTCCATGTTTCTTCACGAAGTTTTCACTGATCAGGAATATATAAATTTAACAGAATGCAATATTTCCTTAATTTTAAAATTAAAAATTAATTCCAATATTCTAGTTATACGAATCGCAATTGAAAACAATAGTAAGATAATTGCAGACCACCTGGTTGCAAAAGGAGCGGCAATACGTATTAACCTTTCAAATGAGATTTTGATTTTGATCTAAGCTAAATGCCGAAACAATATCTACTGCAATGCCTTTATCACTGTTTTAACTGTTTTTGATACTTATATTCTATCATCAAAATTTATTAGATAATTCCTTATTCTTTTTAATTTTCATTTGCGTTTATAATAATTGTATCTATTAACTCCTTTTAATCTTTTGTACTTTTTTTCTTGGTTATGTGTTGAAATTTAATGAGATTAGGACATACGAAAACTAAGGTAAGGGGTTAATAAAATTAAATATTATTATTTTGTATGTCACGGTTTATTAATAAAATTGATCGAAGCAATAAGCTTTTTTTTTTATTTCCAGACATAACTAAAGAGTATCAGTCTCTATCTTTCAATTTTAAACACGAATTTAAAAGAACGACTTCAGTTGTAAAACCAAACAATAACACAACCAAGACGACGCTTTAAATAATTTTATTAATTCCCTCCACTTTTGTCAGTCTATAATAATTTCACGAGCGAAGTACGGAGAAAGGGCTGAATGGCTGCTATCAGAAACAACAATGACTTTCTGACTCACTGCTCATCTGAAGTAATTCGCATTTTTCACGGAAGAGACGACGCGGCAGACTAGTGCTTGAGATAGCTAAGTTTTTTGTTAATAAATATTATGTGGTTTGAGATTTTGGTGTGATAAGATTGGTAGAAATATTTGAGGGTATAGTTTCGTAATTCATAACTGGCAAGGTGTCTCTAAGAATAGGTAGAGTCTCTCTTAGTTTCGTCTTATTGTATAAAAGTGGATTATTAAAAAAAACAACGTAAACCATTAACACTTCTTCACTTCACTTGTTATCAAAAATATAAATAACTATCTGTTTGTTTTCTTGCTGACTTCACATTGAAATTTTGAATTTGAATTAAAGATGCATCTTCAATTAGGTACCAAGCCTTTTTATCATAAAAAATAGTGTAGAGTGTCAAAATTGCAGAAATTCTGTCCAATAATATCGGGCTCCGGACACGAGGCCAACAGCTGACTCTGTTACCAAAATATACAGTATATGTTAGATTTCTAGATAAATTTCAAATTTATCGGAAAATAATTTATACTATCGCTGTTGAAATGGCGCATGTATAGATATACCTAGTGTTATTATTAAACAAAGACCGTATATTTAATTTTGTGTGAGATGTAACTGATACTTTTTCCCATAATGACATTTATTTTTAAACGACCTCTACAAGTTGTAAAAACAAATAGTTAAAATATTAAAAATTTCTCAGCACCTATATTCTATATGTAGCTTAAAACCTTAAATAAGCACCTGTAAAACAGACACTTTAGGTTCAAATGTGTAATCTGTTATTCCAGCATATACTCGCGGCTCGTCATCACCACGGTCCACGTGCGCAGCGCCCGTTAATTGACTTCGGCTCCAAGTTCCAGTATTGCCAGTCATCCTAGTTTTGTATTTTTGGCGCCTATTCCCCTCCTAACAGCCCTATATTTTTTACATACCAGATCAATTA
This sequence comes from Colias behrii, assembly GCA_029959065.1. Classification (NCBI taxonomy): domain Eukaryota; kingdom Metazoa; phylum Arthropoda; class Insecta; order Lepidoptera; family Pieridae; genus Colias; species Colias behrii. Next base: position 3,980,365 of record JARWMC010000006.1, on the reverse strand, counting down.
TGATTTCGAATTGGTTTGATGAATCTGAATATATTCCATTTCTGTTGTTTAATTGCCTTGTTGCCTGTTTGAAAAATGATTTAATCAACACAATAGACTAACGCTTTGTTGTAGTATTTTATTATTAAGTTATGGTATCTGTTGTTTGCGTTTTTTGTGTTTGAAAAATTGGTCACTTTTTAAACATGATACGAAGTTCATAATTTTGAATTCGTCTTTTCGTAATACTTTACAACGGAAGGCGAGCGTCTTTAAGTATCTACTTACCGCTGCATTAAATACAAAACCAATTAAATTCGTATTAAAAGAATTATATATTATGCGTTATAAGCATGCGTGTACGCATCGGTCGCATTGTACTCGCAAAAATTGAATTTCAATGCAAATGACGTCGAAAATGAGTCAAAACGACCGTTCCGAGTCCGATCGAATCGGGTAATTGCCGCATATCCGTGAAGCAAAAAGCTAGCGTCGCATCCCGATGCGTGTGCTATCGGAGAAAGAGATCTGTGATATGATTTTGATAAATAACGACTGGGACGCAACAAATTGTGGTGCGAAAGTTACAAGGTTCGAGGCGACGCGACGCAATCTGGTCACGCGAGCGGCGTGTATCTACAGTAGGCAGTAACTAACTGTCTATATATTTTAAAGTGTCACTCGGCGATCGCTTGGCTATTTAGAATTTAGATCAACAAGGACGCTGGTTATTAGGACTAGCCGGTGTTATGGGAATATTTAATAACAAGCTGTAAAGGTAAATAAGTAGAAAGAACTACAGTATGCAATGTGTTACGTGGAAATTAGAATGAATTGTTCTGTTGCGTCACTAAGAGATCACAGATTTCCAGCGAGCGTAATAAAAAACGTTGTTTACTGATCGGAAATTTACTTTTACACCTACTGGCTGGCTACTGCATTATACTCGACTTCACTATCCTCCGTTTTTTTCAGAAGAACTTCTTACTGACACAAGATATTCTTGTTAGTAGGAAGTTATTACCTAGTAATTATCACTACATAGTATAAAACAAAGTCGCTTTTTCTGTCCCTATGTCCCTATGTATGCTTAAATCTTTAAAACTACGCAACGGATTTTGATGAGGATTTTTGTAATAGATAGAGTGATTCAAGAGTAAGGTTTTAGTATATAATTTATTAGGTTTTAGACAAAGCGGGCGAAGCCGCGGGCGGAAAGCTAGTAAAATATATTATCTAACAATTTATAAATAAAGTCATGTAATATATTGTCTTACAAAATCAATACTTTAACAACACAACTAAGTAATTGTAGTGTATTAATTCACGTATCTACTATTTACTAACAACATATGAAATCGAGGAAGTAAGCAATTTATAAATAAAACACATATCATATCATCATATTTGAAAACCTAGAAATTGTGTTTGCCTTTATTAATTAACTTTATGAGGGCAATTATTTAATCATCGTCAATAACGTAATTGTTTCCTACGCATTTCTGTAGCCGAGTTACGTAAAAAATTAGAAATCTATGAACAATGAAAGCTACACATGTCGCCTGCTTTTTGTGCGCTAACTGTGAAACGTAAAATAAGCTGTCAAGTTAAACAAAGTTATCTTTGAATATTATCGCATTATATTATAAAAGCATTAGGTATTTCATTTTCCCATAATTAGGTTGGCAAGTATACATGCGAATTCATTAGCGTAGGAGCGGAGTAGGAACGTCGCAGGGGCGCGAGGCAGACGATGCAATCGCTCAAATGTACGGTCTGCAAAATATTGCATTCTAATAATTATATGGGTTGAAGTTTTTTTCATTTACTAGGTATATATTATAAGGTACTAAGAATTCGCTTTTTTATAATAATACTGCATTAGACGTCGTCGTCGTAACTGATTTTTTCTTGAAGCAATGGTAGATTGTGTTTGTGGGTGTAGTTGAGAAATAAACCTTTTTAATATATCGGTTAAAAAAATACGTTTTGCATGGTAAAATAATTTTATAATATGAATTTACTATTTTCAATTACTCATGTTTTCTGTAACAAAAAGATTGATTCATTTACCGCAGCAATTTGTTTTATAAATTGTGTGATAAATTAAATAATTTTAAAAAAGTTAAATTATATAATTATGTTCAGATTACGGATTCTTATATATGTACACATTAAAAAGTCATTTTCTACATTTCCTTTTATTTATAATAAACTAATTAATCGAAGTGTACCTACCTAACAAATCAGTGAGATTGTTAATTTTTTTGTCATCAGTACACAAATGTAGCAAAAAGGCTGGCAAGTTCTGATGGTATCGGGCGCACACGTAACTATGTTTCATGATTAATTAAAAACAATAATAAATATAATTAGTTGTCGGCGTATCGAAGAATGCAGTGTCGCTAATCATTGCTTGATTAAATTCATCGGCCATTTTTGTCATCTATAACTAGGTCCCTTGTAAAGTGTAATATGAGTTTTATGTCTCAATTTCTTTGTTAGCAGATGTCATCGATTAATGCAAGAAATTTATCAAATGAATTGGAATGTAATTATATACATTTTGAAGTTATCAGCCGTTTAAATCTGAAGGACTTAATTAAATAATTATTCTAGGCATTCGAGAAATCTTGAGCGGGTATGTGCATAAGTTTATGAAGGGATTGCTATAATAAAGTTTAACGGTTAATCTCGTTTGAAAATCGAGTGTCGCATTTATTACTATTATTATGTTATACTTAACGGTATTTAATTATACTATGTATGTCGACAGAATTAATTCTAATACTGCAGCTTGAGATATTATATTGGCATTGGGCTCTAGCACTAAGAAAGAACTTGTCAAACTGTATTTTCAATAACACAATCACTGGTCACTACATAATGTTTTAAATTAACTTTTCGCCCTCGGCTTCGCTTGCATGCAATTCATATCATCGCAATAGCCTTTCCACATGTATAGATTTCCATCTTTTATTTACTTAAATTAGCCCATGTTCCATCGATTAACTAATCGAACCTGTGAATCGAACGTAGGATAATTTTTATGGATTTCAAATTAATTTAGACAAACAGACGGAGTTGGTAACTTATAAATTTAAAGGTAAGTAATTAGTATTTACTGATTGAGCCCGATGTTCGTTAATATGGTATGGGGTCAATTGTAACCTAGGTTTATATTCTTCGTCGAAAAGCTGCTTTGATTTTCTAGTGGTAGGTATACACAATGCATTGCAAAGAGATTTATTTGTTGTTGCACATTTTTCTTGTATAGTAGACCTTTATGTTAGTGAATTGTTGAAATTACTCTCTCGTATCTTACCGGGTTTCCTTACAATATTTTGAGCAGTTTCTGAAAATTTGTCACAAACATGCGCACAGTAAAATTCATTACCACGACCACTTTGTTTCCCAACAAATACCACTAACACATCGTCCATGCATTTATTTAAAAAATGAATTAAAAAAGCAATAATACAAACACGCATCAAAGCAACAAGCTCGTCGACAAGTTGATTGGACTTCCATTTGTCTCCAGACCGCAAGGAACGTGTGTTCGCGTGACTGACTCTGTGGTTTTTGAGTTTTACTCTATTTACGCAAAACAAGGCTATTTTTATTGAAAGCTATTTCATCAAGCGCTGTCACGCGATACAAATGTATCGGCTGATGTTGAATTTTTGTAATGTTCATGGCTTTATAAATGGACAATTTATGGGTAAACAGTGCAGTCGTTGTGTATTGTGCAAAAAGTGATAATTTATCATCATCAATAGACGGCTAGTTTTTGTCCCATCTGAAAGTACATTCCTCTTATTATAACCTCCTGGTCAGATAGTAGACATTCCTCCTATATGTATATACTTATAATTATAAACCACCTTATAAACCATGAAATATTTTTTTTTGTTTTTGTAATACTTTCTATAATATATAATAATATTTAGAATTATGTTACTCTCTTTCAAACAGTGACTGCATAGAGCGATATTTATATTCAAGTCCAATAGAAGAAAATAATGTGATACCTAGGCTTCTATTTTCTGGAGAACTACAAGATCATACTAACTTTTAAGTGTTACTTATATAATTCTTCCGAAATAATTTGTACATAGAAGCAGGTATGCCACCTTATTATCTACGAAATTAAATATAACCTTACCTACATAGAATTTAACTTCAAAAGTGCAATATACCTAGCGTTTGAATCACCACACGTTCTGAAAACTGAATTTGGTCATAAAACTTTCAGTTCATAAAAATTTCAAAGGGATAGGTTCAATATTGGGTAGTGAAGTGAACTGTCATAATATTTTTCAAATTCAGAATATAAATGGGTCAGCCGTCAGACCCTAGAGGCTATTTTTTAAGTTTATTTCGGTCATCTTATTTTCAAGCATATGGTTTAAAATGTATTTTTTACACTTACCTACTTACCTATTGAAAATATATTTACCCTTACACTAGTATAGGATTAAATATATTATTTGTGCCCTTATGAATTATTGTGTATACGTATAGAAACAAAATATTGTGAGGTTTAAAATACCTTAGTTTTATTATAATGTAAGAAATAACACGAGAGGCCGGGTTAAATATTAGTTTGAATGTAATAAGAATGTACTGCGATTCTACACAGCTACCTAATTGATGTAGGTAGTTGATAACAAAACGCAGCAAGTCAACGACTATTAGCAAAGTGAAGGTAGTTGGGTCGAACGTCGTATAAACAACGTCCGAGCACCTAGGCACGATTCGTACGAATGCGCCACGAGTCAAAGGAACGCAGCAATTTATAGTATTCGACAGCTAAACATGTTCGGACAGGAAACAGTGACAATTATTCATCCACAAAAATATTAAATCAAAAGTTACGTCTAACAATAAAGTAATTTGTTTTTTAAGACAACTAACAAAAATTCATATACCTATTTGTACGAAGCTACAAAGACGTCCGTGGCAGAAAAAATAAAAGAAAGTCTGTAATAAGAAGCTATTTAACCTTTTTCAATGAGCACTAAAGTCTAAAGTACAAAGACTCAAAGCCTAAGAAAGTTTGTTCACAGCAACATAAATGCAATGCTATGTGACACAAACGCACACAAGCATTTCTAGCGCTCACGTTATTCGTTAGCATTTCTCAACGCTCATAAATAAAATTCTGCAAGAGTTACTATTTCGATAACAGCACAAATTTAAATTTATGCTCGTGGTATGCATTTTAAGCGTGTAAAGGCAAGTAGGAACAAAAAACACGACTGAGTTGGAGTAATCTTACGTGATCTCCGCGGTTCTTGTCGGCTGTGCAAACATCTGGTGATGAAAACTTATTGTACGTAATTTAGTTTATTCTAGATGCCTGTATTGTTCCACTGTTTGATATTATCGGGGAAATTATTTAGGTTCCTTTAAAATGTTGTTGTTTTTTATAGTGGTTCTGAAATTAAGCTGGGTTTTGTGTGTTAGTCTAAATTGTTAATGTTTATTGCATAAATGGCTATTTTGCAACGCCTTGACGTTTAAAGCACGTTGTCGTTTTATATGAAGAAATCTAATAAAGTCTCATTATTTTTAAACAATAAAATATTTAAATTGAGAATGTTAATGAAAAAGTGAATGTTTTGCTGCATGCTAAGATATTGGTACCTATGTACATTGCACATGGTATTTATTAGTAGGTATTTTTTAATAAGTATTGTCATTCCTGTTAAAAGAGATACAAAAGTTATATCTGGTTACCCATATTTTATTGATAGTTCATTAATAACCGTTTGATTAATATAATATCAATCCCTCATTAAAACAATGACAAATAAGTAGTACAATAAAACCATTAATATTTTAATCTCTCTATCAAAAACAAATGATTCTTAACGATACGTTTGATAGAGCTGTCCTTAACGATGCTGATGTATCGATACCCATATCGATATCGATACATCGATTCAGCTACCTAATGTTGGTACAGGTGGACCTATCGTATGGCATTCCATTCATTATCGGTGCGATTCGGATCTGATGACGAAACACTCGACAAATATGATGCATTGGCACTGCGACCGATTCTCGATAACCATCCCAATATAAAACACAACTTAAATAAACAATCAGCCAACTTTCAACCTTATACCCTATGACAGTCATTACATATTAAAACCACTTTACTGTGTATGCTTAACGTTAAACTATCGCAATAATTAGCTCGGAATCAATGAGAGCTCATTTTGTAGATTACCTCCTCGTTAAATGAGTGATCGGTACTTTCATTAAGATTTATCATTGTACGTGAATTTTACTCGGAATAATGAAAACTGATCGCGTTTGAATCGTGTAGGTTGGACTTTATCGATTCAGTTTGTTAATTAATTGTGGAGTAATGGTTGTTTAACGACGGACTACAGTATCGAAGTCATCTAAGATGATTGTCAGCTTTGTATGTGAATATTATGACGTCTTATCCATGTATCTCATTTGTAACCAATTATTTAATAACTTACGATATCTACTTATTATTAATTTTATAGGTTAGTGATGTTCTGCTGCCCTTCGATAAATTAATATTGATAGATCTCGAGGGAGGAAATCTGCTTTGAATCAATTTTTATAATTTTCCCAAAAACAATGAACTGTTTGTAGAGTAGGTATTCGTAGAGTATCTTTTTAAAATGTTATTTTGACTAGATATTCGTCGTACTATTTGGAATAACGCTGAATAGACAATCAGATAACAGAAAAATCTGTTTAATTGTTATTTCTCTCAATAATAAATCTTAAATTTCTACCCACGAATGATTAGACTTGTAAAATCCACGTTACCGGTTTTAATCTTAAAGCTAATAATTTACCTCGAGGTTCAGTAACACATTAATAGAGATATTTCAGCAAATTGCCGTTAAAATTGCTATAATGATTGTCAGTGTTGGATAAGATAACTGAGCATTTGATATTTTGTAATTTTCTTACATCGCACCCATATACTATAATAATATAGGAACTTATGGAGTTATTAGTTAACAATGATATTAATTATAAGGTGAACTGAGGTGGGGATAAATTATATAATTTTATGCAATTATTATTCGGTAAGCGGATGTTAAAATCAAATTAATGCATACCTATTGAGAGCTTTCGACCGCCCTTTCAGTGATTATTTTTATCAAGTAGGTATCTAAAGAAATCTTATGGTGAACTTTTAAGTACAAAATTTGTTGAATTATGTAGAGATAGGTACTTATGTTATATACCGTTGCACATTATTCTTGCTACATGCAAATATACAAAAAATAAATAAAATAATCATAGTAAATAGAATTAAAATGCCAAAGGCAGGAATGATAGAGACAGTATTTGATGATATTCAAAGATCATTTTGAAAATATCCTAAGATAAAGAATTGAAAGATGTACCTATAGGTATCTATTCATATTTGTTATTTACATTGATGCCTTTTATACCTAAAACGTTTGCTCCTGCCACTAAAGCAATAAGCATATGTGAATAGGCACCTTCTAGGTAAACATGCCCTAATTATAAACGCATTGTCACTTACGATAAGGTGAAACAGCGGCAAAATGTTTACCTATAAAAAATTAAAATTTGATTTTAAAAACGGTTCATATTATGAGGACCTGTGACCAAGCAATGCAACTAATCTCCGGTCTTCCACAACAAATCCGGAAGCGTCCCACGGCCAGGTAATTAAACTAAGGTATATTTAGTGATGAAATATTCTAATCAGTCACTACTATAGGGCCCGGGCGATGTACGATAAGGCTGTGACACACGCGCGGGCCGCACACGGCGTTGCGCGCTTTGCATAACAAAAGACGCAATTTGGTCGAAAAATGGCTACAATCGCTTCATCTTCAGTATGGGGACTTGAGTCTTGGGTGTCTTGATACTAATGTTATCTGTGTTCTCTATAATTCGGATGTTCTAACCTTTTTGTTTTGTTCTGTTTCAAGGGTTGAGATGGTTTAATGTTATACGAAGATGAGGATGACAAAATATAAAAGGATAAAAGACGCAATTTGGTTGAAAAATGGCTACAATCGCTTCATCTCCAGTACGGGGACTTGAGTCTTGATACTAATTTTATCTGTATTCTCTATAATTCGGATGTTCTAACCTTTTTGTTTTGTTCTGTTTCAAGGGTTGAGATGGTTTAATGTTATACGAAGATGAGGATGACAAAATATAAAAGGACAAAAGACGCAATTTGGTCGAAAAATGACTAAAATCGCTTCATCTCCAGCCCCGTGCTTGAGTCTTGGGTGTCTTGATACTAATGTTATCTGTGTTCTCTATAATTCGGATGTTCTAACTTTTTTGTTTTGTTCTGTTTCAAGGGTTGAGATGGTTTAATGTTATACGAAGATGAGGTTGACAAATGTAATAGGTACGAGTAAAGTGAATTGTATTAAGATGATGCTTACTTAAGAACGTTTAAGTCATTTAACATAAATTATATCAAAGCTAAGATAGGCCTACTCTACATTATTTTTATAGTAGGTACTACAATTAATAACTAATAAGCATTTTTCCTAGTTCTACTATTCATTTTATGATAGAGAATGGTAATACAAACATACGTATTTGTTTGTATTTTTTTCACCCAAAACCATATAGATATAGCCTAATTGATTTCACATCGTTATACAGTTATAGTTATTACCTATTGTAGTTTGGTTTATCATTTTAGGTTTTATAATAAGGAAGCCACATGAAAAAAATGTGTCACAAGAATAACATAGAGTCATGTTCTTAATCAAAGATTATGTAAAGGGTAGGTAAACTTTTAAGAGCTAGCGCGCAAGAGCAACTTTTCTCTCCACAACTTTTTTGTCTCTCCCATCAACTCTACCTATGGGCTAGTAAGAAAGTGCGCGCACGTAGCGACGCAACTCCCGGGAGACTTTTTTACTAGCCCATAGAGTTTATGGGAGAGACAAAATAGTTGCGGAGACAAAAGTTGCTCTTGCGCGCTAGCTCTAATTACAAATTTATTGTAAACCATTTTCTTAAACCGTGAACTTTCTTCCAAGCACATAATTACAAATGAAGTAAAGCCAGTAATCTAATTCCAGGCATGTCTGCACTGTTACAGATTCAAATATGGCGATATTATCTAGATATTTATTATTCTCAGCCGCGCCGCACGACTTCTATTCCTCCTAATGAATATTTTAAAAGATTTATGTTGCAACACGAAACTGTGTTTAGCTCTATTATTTTATGCTTTTATTGTTTCCGCGGTTTGTAAAGTGAACAAGGTGTTTGGATGCCAGTCTAAAGATTATGGTGACATGTAGATTGTAGACACATTTTTTTTTCATATTTTCAATAACTATAAAAGTAATAACAGATACAATTTTCACTTGCACAAAATATTACCTACTTCTATAAATTCTATGGATTTATGAGAAACTGATTGAATCATAATCTGATTAAAGTTTTAATCTTAAGTGTAGGTATTTATTAATTATAATCTATCTAGGTTCACATAGGTATAACTTGTATTCATAAAATTAAACAAATAGATTATCAGTTTGTAAGCTAATTGATCAATTAGCCAACGTTCTCTATCCTAACTTTTCATTTAACTCTGCGAACAATATGCCGTATAGGTACGTTTTAGTTTCATCATTATTTTATTCCTGAACGAAGAAACAAAAATCTGTTCCCTTAACGATAACCCTTCCAATGTCCGTACCAATTAGATACAGTTAGTAGCTCTATCGACAATGCTCTGAGTCTGGAATTAAACAGATTTTGAATAGGTTTTATTGTAGTAACTAGTGAGTAAAACACATTTTTTTTATTTCTACACGTTGGTAGGTACAAAAAAATGCCTCAAGATTTTTGACATCAAACTTTTTGTAAAAAAAATTCGCTGATTATCACAACAATCTAAAGGTTCATTGAACTCCCTAAATCATGAAAAACATGATAAACCTAAAACAATCACCAATCCTTTGAATTATTCTCTCAATTCAAGGATACGTAGTTACTCGCATATTATGTTTCATAACAATTGTTAGTTTTTAGTAAATTTACATGCGAGCGATAGAACAATGCATGTTAGTATCGGAATTAACCGGGAGTGGGTTGTCGCGTACTCGCACAATAAACAATACCTACAGAATGTTACTGAACAAAAAGGAACTATAGAAACGTCGGGCAACAAGAAGAATAGGAAAATTGCTTTAAAAAATCTATTTGTTCGCGTCTCGAGATGAACGTCTGTGCGTTTGCGGCGGACCAATCGCGCGCAGGCCGTTTCCCGCCTCCCACCCGCCGGCCAATCAGGCGAGCCCGCCGCAAGAGCAGTTTGCTTTTTTAAAACTTTCTGCCGAGACTTCATCCGATTTCCCGCCTTAACTTCTTAAGTTATGGAAGTTGAAAATACGATGTTTTTATTTCAGTATTTTTTGGGTTATGGTGTTACTGAAAATTGAATAGGTACTGTATGATTGTAAATAGGAGGATATAATTGGTGATTAAAAATGTAGGTTAGATATAATAAATTTTTGATTAATTAAAAATAATTTATTTAATTGGTCTCCTGAGCATGACTGTTTATTACACAGAATATTAGATAGATAGGTACTTAGACTAAATTTTTGTATAAATAAAACATCTAAGAAATGGCTTTAAAATACAAATACCTATAAATTGGTTAGGTAATTTTTTTCAAACACTTGTTCATATATTTGAAACGTATTTCTTCAAGTAATACCTAGTTTATTACCTATGAGATCCAAGCCAGGTAGGTATTTCTAATTTATAGCAGAAGGTAGCTAAGCTAAAGTTTAAACAATAATAGGTACCTATTATAACTTAAATTTCTGAAAGCCTTACTCGATATAAATACCTACCTCGGTCAATAAGTTATAACAAACATGTCACATTTCGCATTTAATATTTAAAAATTATTGATTTAATGTTGGATTTCATGAATATTGTGTTCGGTCATAAAACTGATAAATCTAACTATGTTTTTGTCATAGCAATTCAATAAATAAAGTTAGTTGAATTTAACAAAGAAAATGTACTTAGGTACCCGATAGTCTTTCTAATACCTAAGTAATGATTACCTATTTAAAATTTTACGCAAAGTGCCCAATATGAAAATTAATATTCCACACTTTCATAATGGGTATAGGTAGGTAGGTCATGGTTTAACCACATACTAACTCTTGTAACAAAAAACTCTACCCTTAATTATCTATTATGAAAATATCGGTTCAATCTACTGCGATTTCAGAGGTAACATAAGATAAAACTCCTAAGGTCCATGAAAAAAATTATATCAGGTATGAAGTAGGTATTTTTTTTCAAACACACATGACTATTGCTCAAATTATCCATCAATATAATTTAGAATATTCTCAAAAAATCAACACTGGAGCAAAAAATCAACACTGGAGCATTTATTCTGCGCTAGGCCAATTTGATATCTACTACTTTTGTAATAGGCAGTAGTAAAAAAATCTTTCTAGATACTATGTCATATTATTTGTGAGTATATTTACGTAAATGCTTTATGAAATCGAAGATTCAAATTTTGCATATTTGGTAATAACTACCTAATTTCAAGACTAGGCCATAGATTTTTGAACTTGGAAAATGGATGTCCATGCATGCACCTTCAGGATCACAACCATCATCAATAACAATAACACCATAGGAAGAATATAGTTACACAGCTTCCTAAACTTGGCTTCTTTTATTATGAGCCAATTTAACTTAAGTAAAATACCCTTAGAAAAATACCCAATTTGAATTTAAATTGAATTACGGATTCAGTCACTGTGGAAGTAATGATCAAAAATTGTTCATCATGACATAGCCTTCTTAGGTAAAATAGTAATATAATTACCAATAGATTCTTACCTAAAAAGCCCAGGCATTCAATTCATAAAATGGTCATCAATTAATATTTATAATATTGTTTAAATATTATGTTTCCTAATATCATCTGCAAAATGAATATAATAATAAAATCTTTGTATTAACTTACTAACTATCTTTAAATAAAAACTATCTACTTGAATTTGTATCACAGACATAATGTAGAGCTAGAGCCTTACCACTAGGTTGTGTATGATTTTTCAAAGTCAGTCCAATAACGTCTTAGATTATTTTATTCGATCTCTTATAATACTTATAAGTAAGAGATAATATAATGCTACTGGAAACTACATTATTATATGTAAACCTACGTCGTTTATAAGTCTGTTGTACCGACTACCAAATATATTATTCGAAATATACAATGGATATTTACTTGCAGATAAGGATATTGTATACCTACAATATTACAATTAGGTACATTAACTTATTTCATATTTTAAGTTTTTTTTTACTTTTAAATCAGGTCGTAATAAGAGAGTCAGCAATACGATCAAAGAAAAATAAACGTTTTTTTCTATGTCGTTGGTACCTACGTGTTAGAAACATACATTAATTATTGGAATTTAATAAACACCGAATTTTTTATTATTTACATAACTACAAGCTATCGTTTTGTTACTGAAGAAAAGCATTTAAAATTGACCAGAAACAAGTCCTTCCAACAATTTTTGTTACGCGTACCTACCTAATCGTTATTTTTTTTCTGTGCCATCAACAGTACAAATCTACCGAATATTTAACTGGATATATTTTATTATCTGTCTCCATGATCCACACTTCAGATTATCACAATCTTAACTATCAATAAACATTCAATCAAAAATCAATTATACCATAGCGCAGCCTATCATAAATCGATTTTTCGAAAACACATATCATTTACCTAATTAGATTGGGCGTTAAATCGCCAAACAACCCTTTATAATCTGTTCATTTAAAAATAATGCCGCATAAAAAACTCGTCAAAGATATTGTCAGGAGATACCGTCCAGTGTTCGCAGGCATCGTTTGAAAAAAACTAAAAAACTCCCGAGGCGATCCGTGACTCCTATTTTTTTGTTTTATTATTTTTAATTCATATTATCGTACGGCTATCCCCTTTAATTTTGTTTTTAAGTATGGGCCTCGGTATGCTGCCAGCTACGTTTATGGATATACAGAATTCCGTGGAGTATCGTCTACGGGCCGATTTCGTTTATGTAAATGCGCTGCGCCTGCGCAGGTGTGTTTTAATAATTGTGACAGATGTAAATGCTTCAACCATTGTCAGTAATTAAATTATAAACATTAAATGTGCATCGTTTTAACATAATAACCACAATCATCTATATATTTTTAATTTGAAAGTGCGGCAGTAAAAAAACATATTATATTTATTATTTAACTGCATTACTTTCGTTTTATTTTTCCTCATTAACACGATGTAGGAGATAGAGCAATATGTAGAGTCGGCTATTAATTATGGTAGAGTATGTGTCATTTGTAACTATTAAAATTAAAATAATGTTGATAATATTTCTTTGAACGTCTGGGAGTATACATACCTCAGTATTTAGGTATCGTCCTTTTATAATTTTATTCAGTCTATTATACTAGGTATAAGTAATACAGAATTTCTTCATAAGTTCATATATTTTCAAGGAGTTGCAGCATCCATAAATCGGTTAATGTCTAAATCTGTGTTGGCGTTAGATAAGTTCGGACGAAGATTTGATTCATCGTGGTCGAAGGGCCAAGCATCGTACCATCGACTCCGCCTACAAGCGCCTCATCGCTGACTTATGAAGTGGGAAACGGATAGTACAATTAGTTTTCGAATAACTTAACAGGATAAATGAATGTTCGATATTTATGCGAACCACAAATGGTTGTGTTAATTGCATTGCATCAAGTGTCGTGTAAAATAGCTGTTTTCTCGAATCGTTCGAATTTCAATGATACTATCGTATACATAAACAATATTTATAAGCGTAGAAACTATTATGTTGGTCATATATTATGATAGCATCTACAATCAATGAGCACCTAATTACATCAAAATTATGGCAACTGTTCAGCTATAAAATAAATATTCTCAAATACTATAAACGAGTGTATGCAAATGGTTATATTGACATTAATTTAATATGAAGCAAATTGTATTAAAATATTAAGCGCTACATTCTAGATTATGCTCATTCGAATTTAGTGTAAGTATACATTACATAATATAGGTAGTGAATTTATTCTCAATCAAAATATATATACCGAATATTTCCGTCCTTTATTCGTGCATTTAGTTACTTGGTTGATCAGTATACTTATTTTTGTTACTTAAAAATGAGTTATGGACTTGGCTATCGAAGATCAAGTATTGCGAACATAAAATATATTTCATAGTTGTTAAACAATGAACTATATTTTATGTTTTTGAAGATATTTCCAGTAACGCTACACAAAAAAAATCATAAACTTCATATAACCAAATCTACGAAATAGAAATCACAATTACTTCAACATTAACGAGCACAACGATATTTTGCATTTAATAAGGGCTGTAGAGAGCCCAAGGCGAGAGATGGACGTAGCGATACAGAAACTTTTCGATCGAGTCTCGTTGAGTATGAAATTATTGGAAAACTCACTTCGTGCACGATGCATCTGCCCGCTAATGTTGTAAACGATCCGAGAAAGCCGAGTAGGTTTTAAGAGATAAATCTGAAAGATATCGACTGTGCCTTAACTGAACTCGCATACGATTTGCGTTGAGCAAAAGCTCAAACGGTAGTTGCTATTAAAAGTTTATTTTATTGAATGTTTAATTTTGTTTGTAGATCTAATCTTACAGGCTATAAAATTAAACTTCAAAGGACATAATTATAATGTGTAAAGAAAAACCAATGAGCAAGCATCCAATATGTTTAAAGGATATACTTAGATAAAAATTAAGCTAAAGACCATGTAGAGAATATTAATTTTATGATAGATCCTTGATATAATGTTCTTTAATAACTTATTATTTAAGTGATCTGAGTAATTTAGATCAAACCTAAATCTACTAGATTCTTGAGATCACTAGAAACACTATACCTACTTTTGATATTTATCAATTTTCCTATTAACTTATTTGTCCTACGAAGTAAGTGTAGAAGGCTTGACTTTTCGTTAAAACAATTTCAAAGATAAACAACTCTGATATAGATCTTATGACAATTAAGAAATTTCTTGTCTGTTCCAATAAAAAAGTGATGAAGTCATCCACAAAATAATAGGAATACGTAAATACGGAATAATAATAATAAAACATTTAACATATAACTGTTATTGAGTGTGGAGAGCTCGAGGGCTGGGCGGGTCCAGACACCTGTACCATACATTTGAATATTCTCCAAATCGATATTTTATTATCGCCCTGTAATTAAGTACGAATTAAGCGTCGATTGTTGAGGATCGAATGTTCACGCCTAGGTGTTGCTGCGGACACTGCAAGTTGGTCTTGTTTGTTTTGTTTACTCGTATTTTGGGATGACCTTTGGACTTTGTATACGAGATTGTACTGACCTCTCGTTTTGGGATGTTTGTAGATTTTTGAGGTTTGTAATGTACTGACTATTCATTTTGGGGTATATTTTTAGCTTCTTAAGTTTTGTTACTTATAAGAATTTTGGGCGTTTTTGATATCTTAAAAGAAGGCCTGTAAGATTCCTCGTCCTTCTCAATCTATTCCGTTATTGCTGTCGTTATTTCTTTCTTTATTCTCATCACGCAAAAAAGGTACAATACATTTGTAGAGAAGTTACCTCTGTCCATGGACGGTGGTAGTCGCTTACTAGGTATCACATGAGCTTCAAACCCAGTCGTCAGCTATGGTATGAAAAAAACATCCATCTTCGGAAGATTTTTTTAAAATGCGGAAACTTTTGAAAATCATAAATCAATTTACATTTTATGGCGTTTTATATTAAAAGCCATATTGCAAAAATGGTTCAACATTTAGTTATTAAGAGAGGATCCCACCGCATTGAGTGTACACATAAGATCATAAATAAATAAATAAGGCCGAATTTAATAACAAGCCTGCGCCTAAGTAATGGCCGCCAGGAGGCAACGCTACATATATTATGAGGTCCGTCATTTTATAACTTTTACGTACATTTTTTAGCGTTATATTAAAACGGTTAAACACTATAATTTGATCGTCGTTGTCGACCTTTTTCGTTTATCCAATGTTCGGAGAGGAATTTCTTGATGTGGAAAGCTCCGTTTGATGAATGATGCTTTTCTACCAATAATATCCTCATGAATTTTAAATGTTTTTAAGATGAAATTCTTTTAACGTTAATCTGATCGACCGAGTAATTCACATTAATACTTGTATACCAATAAATAAAAAAGCATAAAGGTTTTGACATTATATTTTCGCCAACATTTATGAAGTTATAAATTCATATCTTGTTAATCATAATAATTATTGTGCATCGCGCAAGCCGTATTGTTGCTCGAATTAATTGCATATTTATGTTAAAAAAGTTAAGAATTCATATGACATCGTCCGCTCGGCCACCGCCTATAGGCTCGATATCGACACCATCAGTGACGAAACTCACAGTGCATAAAAAACAGTTAATGGCATTCCGATACAGCGCATTGCATTGATTTTCTTGTTGCGACCATTATGACAGATTTTCGTCAATACGGATCGATACTTTGTGTTTTTGCGGCGCGTTCGCACGAGAATTACAATGAGAGCTTATTATCAATGGATGAAGTTGTGCACTGAATCGCAACGACGATGTATGAAAAAATGTGGATGTTAAAGCGAGTGCGATAGGTTCTAGGATGCCATCACGATCGGCGGTGTCGAATGGTTCTCAAAGGCGTGCTTGCGCGGGTGCTTGTCGCCTCGTCGCATGTGAAGACTTTATCCGTCGAGGGCATGTCTTTGGCCCGTAGCCGCGATCTAGATTGGCGGCGCCGGCGACTGGTCGGCACGATGCTATCGTTAAGCTGTGCCCGCGCGACAATTGCTAACAACGGCGCTGAACAACGTCGCGAATTATTCGCACCGAAACCGAGTTCCCTGCGTTTGTAATCATTGACATTCCAATTTCTTATGACCATATGCTCGGAGCCTACATACCGGAGGTGTAGACTGTACGTGCATCTTGGGTAAAAAGCGACGAGATATCTTGATTATAAGGAGAAATTATACGAGCTTCACGAGTTTTAGTTCACGTTGAATGCCTCTAGATGCGGATTGATATCATTGGACAATTTAAATATATTTCTGCTATCTCAAAGTAACAGGTTTGCCGCCTTTGTGGCGAAATTGTATGTCATTAATATTTATTTACTCTTGCCAAACGTAGTGGATGAAAGTTATGTGCGGTTAAATATCAAGGAAAGTAGCTAGGAAGCAATATCTGCAACCTGCTTTTGTTAGTGCCTATATAATAATTTAATGATAGTAAAAATCAACTTTAATTTGATAATACATATTATATTACATCAATCAATACCTAATGGAAAAATCATTGGATGATCCTGCTACCAAAAGTGTTTTTTGCAGTAGCCGATTTCAAATAATTTCCGTACGTCCGGTTGTCTGGAAGAAATCGCTGCATAGCGATAAGACCGCCAATTGTTGTAATGTATTCTTAGATTAAGTATTATTGTAAAGATTCTAAAAGCAATAAAGTATTAGGTAATAAATAAATAAATAAATGTCAATTCTCTAGCAGCTGACAAAAAACATGTTCAAAGCTTTTCCAATAGCATTGCAATAATACTTTTTACTTTTGTATGACCATAGTATGACGCTGTGCAATCCTCAGTTCTATAGAAGCTTCTTTACCTCGTAGACAAGTAAGCGGCTACCTCAAAGGATTCGTGCAATCACGTACCATACATAGCTAAGTTTAATAGTTTCTAGGAAGCTAGATGAAAGGCCAGTTTTCTAATCCCTATCTATATGGTAGAGTACATATTTCTAAGCGTGCACGTTTAATCGTATTTTTACATGTTTTGCAATGAGTCATAGTAATCTCAGTTTTATATTAGACAAGATATAAAATGAACAACATTTAACATTTTAAGATCTTTAAAACTACTGTGCTGTTTTACGATATGATTAATCTGAAAATACCTTTGTAAAAAAATCCAAATCAACTTTCTTAATTAGATATAAGCGATGGAGACTAGAGCTCTGACCTAACAAACGCAACATATTGATTATTCTGTTGCTCTATCTTCTATTCTTGATCCTCCTTATTATAATTTTAGAACTATATATTATAATAAAAATAAAATGTTATAAAATTTAAATATCATTAGAAACTCAACTAACCTGTACCTGATTTCAATAAAGTTTCAATAAAAAGGAAATATTTTGTTTTACGTTGTTTTTGCTTTTATTTTGTTTTACGCTGCATCAGGATTTGCAGTAGAATGATAAATAAGTGTCCCTCATCCAATCCTTTCATTCAAAAACTTCTTATTATATTAGAGTAAGCACCTCGTTTGTGGTTCAACCACCTACCACGGATCACCCAAGAGTTTATCACTCAATCAAACTACTTCTACGCGTGCTCTACGCATTCGTACCGACATTTTCATACTAATGAAGTTCCAGCAAATTATCTTATGGTCAAGATGTACCGTTTCGTGGAAGGTGTGGTAGGAAGAATGGTAGAATGCCAACACGTGCGTTGGATCTGATAGCTGCGTACAACTCGACATGCAAAACTCCAAGTAGTTATAGTGAAATATAGTTCAAATGTCACTACTTATCTCACGATCTGCCGTGCCTTATAACGTTCTCCATGACTTAAATGGTGGTAAACTTTGTACGGATATTATACTTATTACAAATTCGTTGCTTTAGGATTTTGTAATCCGGCTTTTTACTGACAATCCAAAATAGAATTTGAATAGATGTATTAACTATATATTATGTACTAATTCTTACATGATACGTATGATATGATTAAGACGTCTCTACATCCTTTTTACACCAGTGATTTCAATTCCTTGACATCTTTAAGGAGTCAATTTTGTTATTTTGTGAGAATGTTCGAGTACATACATAATTTGTTATCAATCGGCCATCACAGTAGTTGCTACTTTATATAGCTTGCTATCACGTAGTTAACTCTACTAGTTTCTCTTTTTATCTGGTAATAATATCCAGATTTTGTCATTTTTAGGTTGACATCCGTAATTGTCTCAGTTGCATAATTTGTCTTTTGTATTGTTAAAGCTTTTGGTTGTAGATTTTCATCATCCAATACAACGGATTGGCATTAGATATTAAATCCTTTTTTTTTCGGGGATATAATTTACAAACTTGATGAAACTATGGTATGATTTTATTGATTAGGTTTATATTATGTGGAAATTATTGGATCAATATATTATGAGGTAGAGCTTTCATACTATATAGACTACATTTAGAGCCCACTATATAAACTGTTATATGCAAGAGTTATAAAACGAAAACTAAATGAAATAACAATAAACCGTCATAAATAGCAAAGACAAAATCTTACAAATGTAACAAATAACAATGGTCTATAATACACCCGCTAATAGGCACAAAACGCGGCAATAAACAATGTTTCAGTGTTCAACTACTCTTTCACTTAGCAAACAATTACGAATTCCTCTCACGAAATTCATCTGCATCACTCAAACAACAAAGGTCTGAATGTGATCGCAAATAAAAAATATATCATCGAAAATCAAATATCGTTATGAAAATTTGTTTGACGTACGAAAAAGCGCGAGGAACGACGCATGCGCGGGAGACCGCCGGGCGCGCGCGCATTCCCGCCTTTTTGTGCTCCCTCGACGTATTTATTGCGAGCTCTGGAGCATTGCTGCTCTTCGCTGAAGATACCAGATTCGACAACGATTTCTCCCACTTCGATATCTAAGCTATTGTATCTCCGCCAGTTTTTATTACATGAGTTATATGCGATCGCGTCAGACTTTTGTGAATGTCTGTAAATTTGTGTTTCTTTCCATTTACCTTCCATATAAGTACAAAGTACTGAAAGCGATGCTTTTCCCACGCTTTTTTGTCTTTTCCTTTCCAATTTTAGCAATTTCTTTTATAAGAAATGTGAGGAGCATTCAGCATATACGAAGGAATGTGTTCTTTAACAGAAAATTGATACAACAATTCTGAAAGTGCTTTATGAAAATTAACGTCTCTAAATATACGACACAATAAATTTTAATAAAAAATTGGATATCGATTTAATAATGCAAGCGGTTTTGTTTTAATTTAGCTCTTGGATATCGATTTGGAATTGGATGGCGGCGGCGGGATCAGCACAAATATGAATAAATTGCATAAATATTTATCAGCACGCATTATGCTACCGCGGCCCGAGGCCCGGCGTCTAGAGACAAAATGAACAATACAAAGATTCGCAGCCGACATAATTGTTTTTGTAGATTCGCCAATCTTATCGAAACACCGCTAGTGCTAAACAGAACCGCAACAATTAAATTCTTTCAAGTTGTTAATGTTATGTGACGATTGATAAACATATCGCATGTTAATTTAAAAGAAATAATTAATGGTTAATGGTGGTACCAAAGACCATATTACATGAAACTACATTTCATCAAAAAAGCTAATCTTATTTAAAAAATCAAAATAACTCTTCTTCATTGAAGATGGCATAAGTTTTTTTGGTATTTTATAAAATTTTAGTTAAATTGTATTACTTTTACTAACATAATATTTAAGTTATTAATTGTTACTAACAAAATGAGTCCTGATGCTTGAATAAATGAATAAATTATATTAAATTATATAATTATTCTTCTAGACCACAGTGATTAAACAAACTGTTGTATTACCGACGGACAATACTTGCTGCAGCACAAAGCATGCCTTAAAAAACAAACGTGTGCATTTTTACCTGAAAACGATTTTACATTACTACAAAAATAATTACCATTAGTATTAAGTATAATTTACTATACTCATGCGTATGACAATGTGAACGTAATTTCACTTTTTTACCCCATATTATATCTATGTACCAAAATAGTTTAGAACTTAGAATACCATTCCACCAAACACTCCAGTCATGCAGCATCCCGTCAGAATGCAAAACAAAAGGCGGTGAACAATTTTTCAAATCGTCCAGCTACATGAGGTATTGTCAGCGTTGCATTGCAGTAAATCAAATCGTAGCTCTATCCGTCGAGGGCCCTCGGCTTGGCGTCCCGCTGTTTAACCGCACAAATTTACGATCGCCCCTGAACATTTCCCGAGACCATACTACACAATCCTGATCGGCTCCTCCGCGTTATTTCAACAAAATATCGTGATTTATACAAAAGCTCGACTCGCGGATTTATTGTGGTGACGTTGGGATAGCCCTCTTTTACGTTTCAGCTAGTTTCGTAATCTGTATAGGTTCTTTAATATTTGTAGTAGGCAATATCGAATATCTGTCCTTCCCGCTTTTTATACAAGTACTATCGTATATGCCTATTGCTCTATCTGCAGTGGTAGGAAAGAATGAAAAAAAAAACTAAGCTAAATGGTTGTACCTACTCAAGCACTATTTTACCAATGTTGCTTCGTCTTTTCCAAGTAGGCGGCGTTTCTACTTTCCAAACGTTTCGAAATTGAGGTTATGAATTCCCAAGCACGCAGGACATACAATACACACCGAAGGTTTTACGAAAGCAACACGAATAAATATTCCTTTTATTCCAATTTGTCAGCTAAGCCACTCTCAGCGGCGACTTATCTCCGTATTCAACGGTAAGCTCTCGCCAAAACAATACGCCTGAATCGTTAAAAAACGTGCTCGAATACAGCATTTATCATCGTTGATTAAATACCATTGTTTTGTATCGGCCGGAGACGGGAACTCCGCGAGTCTTGCTCCTTTTGCGTCTCCCTGCGCCTCGCATTATGGGCCCTCGGAGACAATAAGTCTGTTAAATTGGCCTCCTATGCTTTGTATATTGTATTGCGTATATTTATTTCTGGTTATTCGTGTATGCTTTAACGTAATGATGTATACGATTTAGTATTTTAATAGCAGCTGTGTTGTAGTATTGATAAGTATGTACTATGAGAGAACAGAGTTCTTATCGAACTAGCCGTAGACTGCAGTAGATGTAGTTAAAGGATACAAACTGGAGACTATTTATAAAATTAAACATTAATGTATTTTTACTACGATAAGTATATAAAATTCCTTGACATAACATAAATTAACTTTGTTCAAATTATATCTAACATTCTTTTTCCCCATGCTATGCTCTGTACCTACCTACTTGTAGAGACATTTAGGTTTTTTTTTATTCTTTCTATTCCTATTTCACCCAAAAGTTATTAATGCGATTTTCTGAATAATTTCAGGAACTGTTGTTTTAGTAGTAAGAACTTTTGCTTCGTCTCCAATAAATGTTCTTCCCAAAGCATTCAACAATCTGTGTTGAACTTTCATGTCCTTACAAAACTGTCAAATGTAGGAATATTACCATTGAGTTAATATTACATAGAAATCTATACCTATTTAGATGTCTATGGTATATTGTATGTATGGATGGTTGAAGCTATATTAAAAAAATAACACTTATGGGTTGCTATTTAATTGATAGAGCCTAAATTGCATAATTAATAGAAAGTGTTACGTTTCGAAACAACGAATCTCACTTATCTAATGCCCACAAGACTCAGTAACACGTACGTATCTAGATAGATGGCGACTGGCCAGGGTTCTTGAAAGTGTACATCATTTTGAGAATATACCATCTAGTACGTGACATACCTCTGTCGGCATACATCAATGGCTCTCGTTTGGCCTGCATGGAAAAAGCATATTACGATGTGTTGTGTAGGAATTTTATATGGGACTAGCTGTGCTCCGCGGTTTTACTCGCAGTGCTCTACTCCTGTTGGTCTCAGCGAGTTAATATATAGCCTATAGCCTTCCTCGATAAATGGGCTATCAAACACCGAAATAATTTTTCAAATCGGACCAGTAGTTCCCGAGATTAGCGCGATTTATAACAAACAAACTCTTCAGCTTTATAATATTAGAATAGATATGAATTTTATCGAAAGAGGTCAAATTCTTGGCAGATGTAGGAACAATCCTGTAAGCTCTTATGTAGATGCTTCTATTGTAAACAATATTGTAGAGCATATTTCTTATTCGTAGTACCTAACTAATTTTAAAGCTTGTCTCTTCTATCTAAATAAAGTTATTACCTATTTATGTTTTACCAATATTAAAGACGACTGCATTATACATATTAATAATTTATTTTTATGTATTGGAATTTAATATAATTAAGTATGATTAATATTTTAAAACCAGTAAGAAAGCCACGCCTTAAGATTAATATGACAAAAATGCCGAATACATAAAAGTAGAAAAACATATTGACACATAATTTTAATTATAATCCGGATCAGTGTAATTAAAATATGACTGCACCTCGTTAATTAGGCTCAATTGGGAGTTCGTCCAATTAGGTCGTATCGATTCACACTTCTTAATAAATTAATTACATAATTATACAGAGAGTGGAGTTAGTCCAATGAACACATACGAAATATTAAAACATCTCTTACAAAACTTATAATTTCAACATTTCTTTTACCGTTGCCCATTACCTACTAATTACATAAAAAATAGGTGATTAATGCTAAGATGTACCAAGAAACGAACTCATTGAAGCATCTCATTGACATGGTTAATTAATTTATTAATTAGAATCGATTGATGATGTGGCGGTGCGACGGCCCTCAGTCGATGCTCCAGTAGTTTCCCGGAAACATATATTCTGTATGACAATTACAGCGTAAAGTTCATGTACCTGTATTACGGATTCGTAAAGCTACCGACACTTTTTACTGTATCGCTACGATTGATAGAGTTGCTTATAAAAAACTGTATAGATCGATTTACAATGTTATGCTCACACGTTAAGTAATATCGGCTAGAAATATTCATTTGTAATGTTAAAAAAAAAAAACAATTTTCACTTTAGCTTTAATAAAGAAAACAATTACAATAGGAGTAGTAGAATTTATTCATATCGTAAAAACAAGAAACGGTTGCTTGGTCTTGATTAATGTTTCTATGGAGGATGTTTTTCTCAAAACAAAACTTCATATATATGATAAATAATTTCTTTAACAATTAAAAAAGAAAGACAACCATTATAGGTGTTATTTTGCTTTTAAATGTAAAGCCGTGTGTTTAAATTTAATCTTGCATCGCACCTGTAATGTGTGTTTATCATAGTGTTTATCCATTCCAATATTGTTTATCTAACAAAATTTGACGAGGATCTTTCAGTGAATCAATCCTTTATCAACGGAGCAAATAGTTTAGGACACATTTGCACGATCCATAGTATTACATTTTCACTCAGCGTAATACATTGAGTGCTGTTCAATATTTTAAAGAGGGTAAAGAGACACAAGTCAATGCAAGCATTGAAATACGGCACTCTAATTAATTAAGAAATCAACTAGCTGACGCTGAACAAAAAACGTCTTGTCTGAAAATAGAATTACTAGTATTTTTTCGTAACCGGTCGCAGCTAATCACGAATACAGGTAGCATATCGGTGTATCTTGCGACACTATCCGATCCGGTTATTAATGAACACGGGGCATTTACGAAATTCGCTCAGACACTGCATTGACAGCTGTTTATTTGTCAATGTCCATACTCCGAATGAATCTGAAAGAAATTAGAGTAACGTGTAGGCTTCTGGGCTTCAACAGCTCGTATCATGTGCAATTACTTAATCATTGCAGTTTTTATTAGAACCTTTTTGCTGAGTGTGGAAGAAACATGCTTCAACAATTACTTTACTCATTAGATTGTTGTATGGATATTATGACTTTTTACAAAAAATAATGCTTGTGTATAATACTTTTTTGTTTAAAGGAAAGTGTGAGTCATCACCAAAATATTTTTACTACACTAATTATAGTAGATATTCTTTTAAATTCATAAAAGGCTTAGATATTTTTATTAAAATGCCATAAGATCTTATAAATTCCGATGTATATTTAGGTATATCTTGTAAGAAATAATAACGATCATTTTTATAATCCATTAATGCACAGCGAACATGCAAGACAAACATCAAATTTCTTATCGGAATTATTTTTAATAATCTTAATGACATATTATATGAATGCTACTGTAAGTTTCGGTAGCTATACCACATTAGGTACTTATCTATTATCAGCTTTCTGTTTAGCTATTGACGTTTTTACTAGTGTTTTTATATGGTACCAAATGAATGTTGGATCACGGATCAGATAAGGTTACTAGGGGTTACAATTCGGAGATTACGGACATGAGATCGTTAAAGAAATACTTTGAATTTTTCAATGAAGGAACTGGAATTTTATTTTGGATATTTTGTAACTAGATGGTACCTACTTATGTTAGGCGTAGGTTTGTATTGAAATTTTGGAATTGATAGGTTATCCCATTTATTTAATAAGTTTATTATCATCACAGAATGAAAGATAATGTCAATTGTAAATGTGGAAAAATTGATGTTAGGTTCTAAATTTGATTTCAAATAGTAATTATTCAAGATTTTTCTTATAATCTGACGAACATATTTTTGAGATAGTAAATGATTCAACATTGCTATTCTGCAATATTATGCTATGTGATTCAGTATATAATATGTACCTAGTTATTCTAGTAGGGTGATTGATTATCATTAAAATGAACATGTTGATAAGTTATAAAAGTTAGGAATATTAATTATAGAGACAAAAAGTATTGATTTAAAGTTATTACAGAATGTATAAACATTCTATCTATTTTTGAGGATTTTTTGTCACTATGGGTAATAAAAGAGAAAAAACAAACTTGTTATTTAACCATGAAATATCCAATCCATTGTTGTCAGATTATTAAACAAAACAATCAAAATATACCAAAAACGATGAAATTTTAATTCATTGGTCTATTAAGTGACGTGACGCCGGCGGGGGGCGCAGGGCTACCGGGGCTTGGGGCTTTGCCCCCCGGGGCATTAGGGACATGTAGCTCTCTCTAGTCGAATATTATCTGTCATTTTTAATTTTAAAACAAACGACGATTCATAAAAATGTCCGTTTTTTAAGCCACCAAATTCTACCTATATATGCAGTTTTAGGTACCTAGGTAGTAGGTACCATCTAGATACTAATGAGAAAGTTATTGTATGTAGTCCATTAGATTAAATACATTATCAGCAGTGTATAGTCATTGTAACTTTATAGTTACCTACTAACTAATAAAATACCTATATTATTAGATTTCAGATTAATTTATTGAGTGATATAAATATTGTATTGTGTCTTATCACTTAACTAGATACCAACGCAGTAATACAAATAACATTGTATCCAGTTAAACACAATATTAATTTACAACACTCTATATTAATATCATTGTTACGAGATATTATAAATACCGGTACGAAGCTAGCCACCTACGAGATACGCTTTCTTGGAAACGAACATAAGCCTTCCGGAGTAGGTACCACCTACCAGCCATCATCAGTCACTGCTTTTCAGTTATAATGATGTTAAAAATGTAACCTAACAGCCGTGCTTGTCCACCCATTGTACGAGCTCAATATCCAAAAAAATAACGTTTAAAAAATGACTTCCAATTTATTTGAAGTATAAAAAGTCTCATTTCCCATGACACCCGCCTGGGCGTTCCGTTTATTCACATCGGAGCACCATCCTTCTTTATATCTCGATGTCGTTTTTTATTTAAACAGCTTTGACATTTGGAAGCCGGGTCACTTATTAAATTAGCCTTTGTATTTAAATGAACAATTATAATTATCTGTGTCGTTTCGGTTGGCACATTTCGATGTTAAATGGGTAGTTAAGAGACAGATTTAACTAACAGTTTTGACTTAATGATCGCCATAATAACTGTAGATACGAACCAATTGTTATGATAGTTGGAAAAAATCGCGTGAACCGGTGACTTCCTGTGACCTCCTCCACTGATTTATAGTGATTTGAAGTAAATATCCTTTGGTAATACAAATTATACCTGTATACTAACATTATTATTAGTGAATGATTACTTAGGGCCGTACTCCTGCCCATAATTAGGTTAATTCGTGTTTTTTTGAGATATGCGATAGTATGTAGAGACTAGAGAGATATGTAGAGACGTTTTTAGTATTCTCTAGTACAAAATAACAATAGCTATATTATGCAAATTACACGAACATAGGTAGATAATAATTTACTGTTCAGCAAATGGATGAATTAAACCAACACAAACGTACCTGTGTTTCAATTATTTTGAGGAAATCTATCATACACATGGGATAACTCGTCACGATTATGCTAATTCGTAATATTTTATGTCGCAATCAGTAGGCTGATACAGTAGCATCAGATGTATGGAGCCGAGCTCGTATATCAAAAGTCGATACAGATCAATCGATCTTTCGAATCAAGCGATTGTGTCGGCATTCCGATAATGTACAGTAATGAACGATATGATGAACGATTCTCTATCGACATTCTTGCTTTATTTATTACGGATTTTCGTTTTATGATTACTTGGTGTGGTATTTGTATACTTATAAAATGTTTTTAAAGTGAAACTTTTATTACATCGTCTCAAACTTTTTGGTCTGTGTAGCGCATGTCGCGTGACGGTCGGCTGCCGAGTAGGTATAAAGCAGTGTTCGGAACCGTACGATAAGTTTCACTTTTACCGTGGTTTCATAAAACCACACAACATTTTTTTAAGATATAAATGATAACATTAATATGTACCTAGGTAAAGGTGGGCATACTTGAATAGTCACTATAAGCAAGCTGTCAAACAAGGATCGCTGAAAATAAAAACAAGGAACAGATTATGAAAATAAGAATCTTGAAACAGAACCCTTTTAAAGGTTCCAAAGAGCTGGTAAACAAAAGATTCGATAAGGATACCAAGAAAAGCGCGTTACCGAACACGTAACACAGTATTCAAGTTTAACCATTAAATATTCGATTGTCGTGTCAGTTCGCCATCAGAACACAACAATATAAGGGGACAAGCGGATAACTGATGCCCGACATTAATCCTAATGTAGCGATCTACCTAAACGTCATTTTATCTAAACAAATATTTCAATGCACC
The DNA here is from genome assembly GCA_029959065.1 of Colias behrii. Taxonomy (NCBI): domain Eukaryota; kingdom Metazoa; phylum Arthropoda; class Insecta; order Lepidoptera; family Pieridae; genus Colias; species Colias behrii. The sequence continues at coordinate 3,952,313 of JARWMC010000006.1, read as the reverse complement.
AATAAAAGTATAGCAATGAAAAAAGCAGAATGGTGCTCGTAAGGTATTCGATGAGTACGGGTTCTGGGAAGCTGCAGACCACTGTCATATCACGACAGATAGTGAGGCGCGCTGATATTTGAGGAATTTTTGTCGATACTTTTGTTTCTAACTCGTTAGGTTACACGTGGATCGGGTATTTTGGGAATTTAATCGATCGTGAGATATTTCCGTTTTATAATTAGAGTTGAATATAGTTAAATTTGCTCAAGTTTTTCTTTTTAATCGTGGGAGTTAGGTATCTATGTATTTCCACAATGAGTGTCATTTCTCTAATACTTAATTATATTCTTCAAATAATTCGCACTGTAAAAATTATTGTTCAACGTTAAACAAGTTTCGATCTCGAATCGAACTAGAAAAATATATTCATAACACACAAAGAAATAAACAAAAACGATCGATAACACAGCACATCACTAGTTGCGCAAGCGCAGGCGCACGACAGATGATCAGTCATGACCAGATGCTGCGATAAGCCAGCAGTAGCCACTCATTAATCTCCCCACTCCCCACCAATAATTAACCCGAAGCAACATAGACACTGATTCTACGAATCTTGGCTCAACCAAATTTCTACGCTGGTAAAAGTTTAAACCAGTTGTAATCCAATCCGAATAGTTTATTGACAAAGCAGTCGATGCCCGTGATTTATCAAGATAGAACTTTCTATAATGTTGACTAGAACAGTTTTATGCTAAAGTATTTTAGAATTTTTATTAGTAACGATAGGTAGAGACAGGTATAGATTGAATTCTTTTCGTTCCCAAACTTAAGAAGTCAAATATTTCGCATTAGGTATTTTTGAATTTTTTTATTACTTACATTAATAAAATGCATACTAATTAATAATAGGTTTTTTTAAGTTTAAATCGCATATAAATTATTTCAATAGGTAAAGAAAATGAACTGCAAATTTATATTTTCATTTATATGCACCTACAATATAATTTTCCTAATATAGGAAGACATGGAGTTAAGCCGTGATGGATCAGCGGATAAAACTTCCGACGGCATAAAAATGCGAGGGTTCGGTACTAGTTGAGTGCGTAAAACAATAATAATGATCTAATTATAGTGTTCAATTTGTCTACAAATAGCTTGAATCTATAAAAAAAAAACTACACAGAAATAGGAGCCCCGCGAAGCGGGGCTCCGTCGACGCGCAAAAAAAAAATCAAGTTTAGGTTAGGTTAGGTTAGGTTTCTTAAAAAAAAAACTACACAGTAATAGGAGCCCCGCGAAGCGGGGCTCCGTCGACGCGCAAAAAAAAAATCAAGTTTAGGTTAGGTTAGCCGTTAGGTTAGGTTAGGTTAGGTTTCTTAAAAAAAAAACTACACAGAAATAGGAGCCCCGCAAAGCGGGGCTCCGTCGACGCGCAAAAAAAATCAAGTTTAGGTTAGGTTAGCCGTTAGGTTAGGTTAGGTTAGGTTTCTTAAAAAAAACTACACAGAAATAGGAGCCCCGCGAAGCGGGGCTCCGTCGACGCGCAAAAAAAATCAAGTTTAGGTTAGGTTAGCCGTTAGGTTAGGTTAGGTTAGGTTTCCTAAAAAAAAAACTACACAGAAATAGGAGCCCCGTGAAGCGGGGCTCCGTCGACGCGCAAAAAAAAATCAAATACCTACGTGTGCCCTCCTCCCCCCTCTCCTCCCCCCACAAAAAAACCTATAATACGTGCGGCAGTTCTCTAAAGAAACCCCGTAAACCTAACTATATAGATAAACTAGCTGGTGCGTTGTGCGCGGGCTGCAAGCAGCCCGCGAGCCCCTTTTGCCCCTGGGTTGAAGCAATAGGGCAGTCATTTGAAAATGCATCAAAATCCCCCGTCAATTTGTTATTATTTGCCAACAGCGATTCCACTGCAGTCAATCGGAAGTGCTTATAAATTCCCAATTCAAATATTTTCTATTTTGAAATGCTGTCGACCTTCGAGGGTGCGTGGTGCGCGGGCTGCAAGCAGCCCGCGAGCCCCTTTTGCCCCTGGGTTGAAGCAATAGGGCAGTCATTTGAAAATGCATTCGAATTTTCTGTGCATTTGTTACATCTGCTAACAGCGAATCTACAGTCAGTCGGTAATGTTTATAAATTCCCCATTCAAGTATTTTCCACTCCGGGAGGCTGTCCACCTTCGAGGGAGCGTGGTGCGGAAGCATCCCAGGGCAGAAATCTTCAGTCATTTTAAAATGCATTAAAATTCCCCGTCAATTTGTTATTATCTGCTAACAGCGATTCCACAGTCAATCGGAAGTGCTTATAAATTTCCCATTCAAATATTTTCTATTCCGAGGGGCTGTCCACCTTCGAGGGTGCGTGGTGCGCGAGCTGCAAGCAGCTCGCGGCTCATCCCAGGGCAGAAATCTTCAGTCATTTGAAAATGCATTCGAATTTCCTGTCCATTTGTTACATCTGCTAACAGCGATTCTACAGTCGGTCGAAACTGCTTATAAATTACTTATTCAAATATTGGTTAAATTTTTGAAACGTGATCCCGAATTTCATTTATTTAAGGTGTCTAATCAATAGCGGTGACTTTTCATAATAAACTGTTCAAGACAATAAAAGTGTGAAGATGTATAAAACATATTGAAAACTTCAAGTCTTTTTAGTAGCGTCGTTTAAAATCAAATTCATTATACTTTCGGCACTAAAAATATCTAAGTGAAAGCCTACAAAGACTACAGTCAAAGGGTGTATCGAATAAGATATCGTTACACTATAAAAATAACTACTTTAAAAAAACCGACTTCAAAAATGGAAAAGTAAAAAATAATTAATTACTACATATTATTTAGTTGTGTTATTCACTATATAGGTTTGAAGTCGATGCCAAGCACTAAGCACTTATTAAACTACGCTATTTTTTGATACAAGAACTACCTACTTGCAATTCAATTACATTATTCGCAATACAAAAAATTGGCTATTTTCGATACAAAAACTACACTACTCTTGGTGTAAGTCCTGTACGCTTATAAAGCGTGAACGATTGGCTCATTCACTCAATAAATGTGTGAAGATGTGTATATTATTACGTATTGAAAACTTCAGTCTTTTTAGTAGCTTCGTTTAAAATCAAATTCATTATGCTTTCGGCACTAAAAATAAGAACCTACTTTTCCGTTTTTGAAGTCGGTTTTTTTAACGTAGTTTTAATAGTTTTTAACCTACGTAGTTTTTTTGTTTGAGTAGGAATCGCCCTAAAGTCGCTTCTGTTCAAGAGTTTACTTAACACGCTCGTCGCTTCGCTCCTCGCTACCTATTTGAATATTTACGCCGGCCGCTGACGTGACTTGCTCGCTTCGCTCGCTTGGCTAGTGCGGTAGTTCAAAAGTTAACCTAACTCGCTCGTCGCTTCGCTCCTCGCTACCTATTTGAATATTTACGCCGGCCGCTGACGTGACTTGCTCGCTTCGCTCGCTTGGCTAGTGCGGTAGTTCAAAAGTAACCTAACTCGCTCGTCGCTTCGCTCCTCGCTACTTCTTTGAGTATTTACGCCGGCCGCTGACGTGACTTGCTCGCTTCGCTCGCTTGGATAGCGCGGTAGTTCAAAAGTTAACCTAACTCGCTCGTCGCTTCGCTCCTCGCTACTTCTTTAAATATTTACGCAGGCCGCTGCCGCGACTCGCTCGCTTCGCTCGCTTGGCTCGTGCGGTAGTTCAAAAGTTAACCTTACACGCTCGTCGCTTCGCTCCTCGCTACCTTTTTGAATATTTAAGCCGGCAGCTGCCGTGACTCGCTCGCTTCGCTCGCTTGGCTCGTGCGGTAGTTCAAAAGTTTATAAATATTTTCTACTCCCGGAGGCTGTCGACCTTCGAGGTTGCGCGGTGCGCGGGCAGCAAGCAGCCCGCGGTGCCGTCTTTTGCCGTTGCTATTCCTATTACCCTTCCTACTATGAAAATTTCCATACAAAATTATCGAAAAAAAAAATTTCGCTTTTTAACCAAAAATTTTTATATGCCTGGAAGCGAACCAAGTTTTGAAGCATTTTTTACTTTGGCGACCCCGACCTACCTGCCACCGGTTCAGAGAGCCGTTGAATTACGTGATGTATGGAAAATGGAAACCGGGGGTCGGAGAGAAATTCTGAGTATGCAGTTTTGTAAATCTGGCCGATCTGAGCACAAAAGTCAATTTTCAGACCGATCGTAAAGTAACCGGCGCCACCATCTTGCTTTGAAAAATTGGCCATTTTTGAAAAAAAAAATTGCGTCCAATTTGAAATTTCTCTATTGCCCTGGTAGCGCCCCATCTTCCTGATCATTTTTTAGTTCTACACCCCCCACCTATCTGGCGCCGTTTCGGAGAGCCGTCGAATTTCGCGTTGTATGAAACTCGGAAACCAGCGATGGAAACTCGATGATGAGTATGCCAACGTAATGTGAGGCTCGATTAAAGCCCCTGTGCCAAGTTTCAGCGCGATCGGACCAGCGATGGCCATTTTAGCATTTGTATGGCGGCGGCCATTTTTTCCGCCATTTTGAATTTTTTTCACTATCTGTGGTAATTGCTCGAGGTCTACTCCAAGTTTAGTTCGAGCACCCCAGATGTAGCTGCTACCGTTTGCGCGGGCCGTTGACCGTCTCCGCGGGCTGTGAGAAAGTTCAAAATTTCGGATTTTTCTGGATATCCTGGGAGCTGGGCGAGTATGAATGCATCATTGGTGTGTTTCTCCGTTGCGCCACCTCGTCTAAATTTACGTTTTTATGTTTTCGCCAAAAATGGAAAAATTCCAAAATCGAGCGACCCACTATGGCTCCCTGGTAGCGTCCCAGGGTGGTGATCATTTTTAGTTCCGGGACCCCCCACCCAACTCGCACTGTTTCCGCGGGCCGTTGGATTTTCCAATGTATGAAAGTCGGAAACGGGGGCCCGGAGCCACTCGAACGGGGCACCGATCGATTCGCCGGCTCGAACAGAGCACGTGTGCCAAATTTGAGACGTAAGGATTCATAAATGGCGATTTTGGCAAAGTACGGCGGCCATCTTGTTTTCGCGAAAATCGCCATTTTTCCACCACCCCTGGTAATCGCCACCAGTTCCGAGCATTTTTTGTTCAGACACCCCCCTCTAGGTACCACCGTTTTTGCGCACCTCCAGGGGTCCACTTGGTTTTCGAAGATGATCGAGATCGCTATATTTTTCCGGTGGTCACTCGGCGCACCTCTACACGATCACGTCAAAATCCCCCCAACTTTCCGCGTAGTTTCCGAGAAACCCGATGTCAGTGAGTGGTAGTGTAGCTTTATATTATACTAGCTGGTGCGTTGTGCGCGGGCTGCAAGCAGCCCGCGAGCCCCTTTTGCCCCTGGGTTGAAGCAATAGGGCAGTCATTTGAAAATGCATTCGAATTTTCTGTCCATTTGTTACATCTGCTAACAGCGAATCTACAGTCAGTCGGTAATGCTGATAAATTCCCCATTCAAGTATTTTCCACTCCGGGAGGCTGTCCACCTTCGAGGGAGCGTGGTGCGGAAGCATCCCAGGGCAGAAATCTTCAGTCATTTTAAAATGCATTAAAATTCCCCGTCAATTTGTTATTATCTGCTAACAGCGATTCCACAGTCAATCGGAAGTGCTTATAAATTTCCCATTCAAATATTTTCTATTCCGGGGGGCTGTCCACCTTCGAGGGTGCGTAGTGCGCGAGCTGCAAGCAGCTCGCGGCTCATCCCAGGGCAGAAATCTTCAGTCATTTGAAAATGCATACGAATTTCCTGTCCATTTGTTACATCTGCTAACAGCGATTCTACAGTCAGTCGAAACTGCTTATAAATTACTTATTCAAATATTGGTTAAATTTTTGAAACGTGATCCCGAATTTCATTTATTTGAAGTGTCTAATCAATAGCGGTGACTTTTCATAATAAACTGTTCAAGACAATAAAATATGTGTGAAGATGTATAAAACATATTGAAAACTTCAAGTCTTTTTAGTAGCGTCGCTTAAAATCAAATTCATTATGCTTTCGGCACTAAAAATATCTAAGTGAAAGCCATAGGACTACTGTCAAAGGGTGTATCGAATAAGATATCGTTACACTATAAAAATAACTACTTTAAAAAAACCGACTTCAAAAACGGAAAAGTAAAAAATAATTAATTACTACATATTATTTAGTTGTGTTATTCACTATATAGGTTTGAAGTCGGTGCCAAGCACTAAGCACTTATTAAACTACGCTATTTTTTGATACAAGAACTACCTACTTGCAATTCAATTAAATTATTCGCGATACAAAAAATTGGCTATTTTCGATACAAAAACTACACTACTCTTGGTGTAAGTCCTACGCTTATAAAGCGTGAACGATTGGCTCATTCACTCAACAAATGTGTGAAGATGTGTATATTATTATTTATTACGTATTGAAAACTTCAGTCTTTTTAGTAGCTTCGTTTAAAATCAAATTCATTATGCTTTCGGCACTAAAAATAAGAACCTACTTTTCCGTTTTTGAAGTCGGTTTTTTTAACGTAGTTTTAATAGTTTTTAACCTACGTAGTTTTTGACGTGACAACGTCTTATAATTCGATAGCCGGCTGCACGCACGAAAAAACATGACTCATGCGGCGTTACCTCACTCTGAGGCGTTCCATGTAAAGCTTGAAGTGCAAGCGAGAGCGCGGAACGAGCGACAAAGACGCACAATCGGCCGTTGTCACGTTCAACTATCGTCATTAAACCGACTTTACAGACAACCAATTTTTTTTGTTTGAGTGGGAATCTCCCTAAAGTCGCTTCTGTTCAAGAGTTTACTTAACACGCTCGTCGCTTCGCTCCTCGCTACCTATTTGAATATTTATGCCGGCCGCTGACGTGACTTGCTCGCTTCGCTCGCTTGGCTAGTGCGGTAGTTCAAAAGTTAACCTAACTCGCTCGTCGCTTCGCTCCTCGCTACTTCTTTGAATATTTACGCCGGTCGCTGACGTGACTTGCTCGCTTCGCTCGCTTGGCTAGTGCGGTAGTTCAAAAGTTAACCTAACTCGCTCGTCGCTTCGCTCCTCGCTACTTCTTTGAATATTTACGCCGGCCACTGACGTGACTTGCTCGCTTCGCTCGCTTGGCTAGTGCGGTAGTTCAAAAGTTAACCTAACTCGCTCGTCGCTTCGCTCCTCGCTACTTCTTTCAATATTTACGCCGGCCGCTGCAACGACTCGCTCGCTTCGCTCGCTTGACTCGTGCGGTAGTTCAAAAGTTAACCTAACACGCTCGTCACTTCGCTCCTCGCTACCTATTTGAATATTTACGCCAGCCGCTGCCGTGATTCGCTCGCTTCGCTCGCTTGGCTCGTGCGGTAGTTCAAAAGTTAATAAATATTTTCTACTCCGGGAGGCTGTCGACCTTCGAGGTTGCGCGGTGCGCGGGCAGCAAGCAGCCCGCGGTGCCGTCTTTTTCCGTTGCTATTCCTATTACCCTTCCTACTATGGAAATTTCTATACAAAATTTTCGAAAAAAAAAATTTCACTTTTTACAAAAAAAAAATATATGCCTGGAAGCGGACCAGGTTTTGAAGCATTTTTTACTTCGGCGACCCAGACCTACCTGCCACCGGTTCAGAGAGCCGTTGAATTTCGTGATGTATGGAAAATGGAAACCAGGGGTCGGAGTGAGATTCTGAGTATGCAGTTTTGTAAATCTGGCCGATCAGAGCACAAAAGTCAATTTTCAGACCGATCGTAAAGTAACCGGCGCCACCATCTTGCCTCGAAAAATCGGCCATTTTTGAAAAAAAAATTACGTCCAATTTGAAATTTCTCAATTGCCCTGGTAGCACCCCATCTTCCTGATCATTTTTTAGTTCTACACCCCTCGGCTATCTGGCACCGTTTCAGAGAGCCGTCGAATTTCGCGTTGTATGAAACTCGGAAACCAGAGGTGAAAACTCAATTATGAGTATGCCAACGTAATATGAGGCTCGATTAAAGCCCCTGTGCCAAGTTTCAGCGCGATCGGACCAGCGATGGCCATTTTAGCATTTGTATGGCGGCGGCCATTTTTTCCGCCATTTTGAATTTTTTTCACTATCTGTGGTAATTGCTCGAGGTCTACTCCAAGTTTAGTTCGAGCACCCCAGATGTAGCTGATACCGTTTGCGCGGGCCGTTGACCGTCTCCGCGGGCTGTGAGAAAGTTCAAAATTTCGGATTTTTCTGGATATCCTGGGAGCTGGGCGAGTACGACCGTGGTGTGAGTGTGTTTCCGCGATGCGCCACCTCGTCTAAATTTACGTTTTTATGTTTGCGCCAAAAATGGAAAAAATCCAAAATCGAGCGTCCCACTATGGCTCCCTGGTAGCGTCCCAGGGTGGTGATCATTTTTAGTTCCGGGACCCCCCACCCAACTCGCACCGTTTCCGCGGGCCGTTGGATTTTACGTTGTATGGAAGTTGGAAACTGGGGCCCGGAGCCACTCGAACGGGGCACCGATCGATTCGCCGGCTCGAACAGAGCACGTGTGCCAAATTTGAGACGTAAGGATTCATAAACGGCGATTTTGGCAAAGTACGGCGGCCATCTTGTTTTCGCGAAAATCCCCATTTTTCCACCACCCCTGGTAATCGCCACCAGTTCCGAGCATTTTTTGTTCAGACACCCCCCCTCCAGGTACCACCGTTTTTGCGCACCTCCAGGGGTCCACTTGGTTTTCGAAGATGATCGAGATCGCTATATTTTTCCGGTGGTCACTCGGCGCACCTCTACACGATCACGTCAAAATCCCCCCAACTTTCCGCGTAGTTTCCGAGAAAACCGATGTCAGTGAGTCAGTGAGTCAGTGGTAGTGTAGCTTTATATATTATAATAGTAAATAGTAAATAGTAAATAGTAAATAGTAAATAGTAAATAGTAAATAGTAAATAGTAAATAGTAAATAGTAATAGATGTTATCGGACGATTAAATTATTTTATTCATCCGATATTCGGACGACTAATTTATTTTATTCATCCGTTTAGCGGACGACTAGCGCTGTCCTTAATTTTAAATAATATGTGCAACTGGATTCAAATTAGTAAGTAGGTATTTGCTATTTAGAAAATAAGAGGGAACAAAGTATTTTGTAATAATACTGCTGGAAAAGACTGGATAACAATAAAATAAGCTTAATTGGGAGCTTTTTTTCATTGGGCAGGAAAAAAAAGTATTGCGTATTTCAGGATTCCTCTTTTTAATAATTTTTCAGGAATTTGAAGATATGTCCGCGGTAATTTGTATGACATATTCATAACGATATTTGAATCTGAGGAGAAGCTTATTGTAAAGGAGATTGCCCAAGTGACTTTGGCACTTGGTATCGCAATCAAACTTATTGTGTCAAGATAGTCCAAGATCCCAGAGCGATAAGACATAACTTATTTTCTAAAAGATGAAACTTTAAGTTCTCAGTAGTGTCTCATGTACTTTGTATACCTGCGTGTTTGTGAAGTTTGCCCAGTGACACCTGGACAGGTACCAGGTGAGAAAGGTGACTAAAAATAAGAGTTACTTTACTTAAATTTAGATGGCTGATTTTTAGATATATTTTATAAAATATCATTCTCAAATGGTATCGCAAGTATCAGACACTTTTCATGGACCAAAACTTTTGTCAGACGCTTTAAAGCTCCACCAAAAATAAATAAACTTTACTTATTTTTTAATGTCTGATTTTTTTATATGTTATCAACATAACTATTACAAAATTATATTTAATCAGTCAGACAAATTGGAATGACCAAAAATCCACTAAACACAAAAAATATTCGGCCGTGAGTATGAACGCGAGAGCATTATGCATGCGTTTCAGAGCGAGTGAGACGTCCATAGTAACCCGGTTCTCCTTCTTTAACTCACATTCTGTTTCAGTCTACTGTGTATGTGCGCGCAATGTATAGTATTAGACTGGGAGATATTGACACAAAATTTCGAGTCATTTGTAACAGGATGGCGGTTCTACAGGGGTCTTAGTACGCAATGACAAAAAGAAAAATAATGGTGTGAACGCTGGTACCGGCGGCTTAGTCGCGTGGGCGTTAGTCAAACTCGTCGGAAAAATAGCGAAAGTCAAACGATTTGTAACACAAAAATTTTAGAATTTACCGATAGCCCATAAAAAAGTATGTAGTAGGTGGTAGTGTCATGCCATACTTTTCCGGTGTGACTTACAGCCCGCCATACCGACGCGAATGTGTTGATTTAAATAAAACAATTATTCAACCATTTGTACCAGGCTAACTTTTGCACAGGTAACCGTCGTCGTGCAGCCATTTACGAAAATCGCCATGCCATACTTTTCGGACGATTCCAAATGGTCGCCATACCGCCGAAAATCTGCAAAAAATTTTTTTTTCGCTAAACTTTTTGTACCAGTATTGCATTTGGATTTTTGGAGAGTATTTGATAAAATGTGACCATTATTATATTTGCCATACTTCTAGTAGGGGGAAAAAGTGCTGTCATACTTGAAAAATTAATTTATTATTAATTTATATAAGTGAAGATTTCCAACACCTAGATCTTTGAAATTTTGTATTTATATTTGTTGATCCTCAAACTTACAGGAAAAATAAGTGCCATACTGTTACAAATCGTTTGACTTTCGCTATTTTTCCGACGAGTTCGACTAACGCCCACGCGACTAAGCCGCCGGTATCAGCGTTCACACCATCATTTTTCTTTTTGTCATTGCGTACTAAGACCCCTGTAGAACCGCCATCCTGTTACAAATGACTCGAAATTTTGTGTCAATATCTCCCAGTCTAATACTATACATTGCGCGCACATACACAGTAGACTGAAACAGAATGTGAGTTAAAGAAGGAGAACCGGGTTACTATCTATACACATATATATACACTCGCTCTGAAACGCATGCATAATGCTCTCGCGTTCGTACTCACGGCCGAATATTTTTTGTGTTTAGTGGATTTTTGGTCATTCCAATTTGTCTGACTGATTAAATATAATTTTGTAATAGTTATGTTGATAACATATTAAAAAATCAGACATTAAAAAATAAGTAAAGTTTATTTTTGGTGGAGCTTTAAAGCGTCTGACAAAAGTTTTGGTCCATGAAAAGTGTCTGATACTTGCGATACCATTTGAGAATGATATTCTATGAAATATATCTAAAAATCAGCCATCTAAATTTAAGTAAAGTAACTCTTATTTTTAGTCACCTTTCTCACCTGGTACCTGCCCAGGTGTCACTGGGCAAACTTCACAAACACGCAGGTATACAAAGTACATGAGACACTACTGAGAACTTAAAGTTTCATCTTTTAGAAAATAAGTTATGTCTTATCGCTCTGGGATCTTACTCTAAGATGAAATATAGTTCAATTTAAAGCTTGATGTTAGTACTTTTAGATATGATTAAAGTTTTTATGTAAATAAGCCGCAGTTCGCGACAATAAAAATGAAACAATAGTTTTATTCAACACTTCAAAAAATACTTTATCGAGTTTAAACTAACGTTAAGTTTTACATTTATTATATAGGTAATATTTTAATTTACAAGACAAATGTGACAAGTAAATCGTAATAAACATTATTTCAAAATAAAGAACGTCGAACAATGCGTCGAACACATTCATTTCAAATAGGAACATAATATTATGACGTTTGCAAGAGAGATACTGAGATAGATATATGTGTCAAAACAAAAACTTTTACTTTTATTTCTATTTATTCGGTATAATTACGACTTAATAGTGATAAATATGATGATTATAATTACAAATAGGAATTTTAACAATATCACGAACACGTGACACAACTAGTATTTTACCGATTCCATACGTGGTCATACATGTTTCAAGACACAAACTTTTACTTTTATTTCAATTTATCCGGTATAATTAAGACTTAATAGTGATACATATGATCATTATAAATACAATTAGGAATTAACAATATCACGAATACGTGGCACAACAAAAATTTTACCGATACCATCCGTGGTCATTCTCCTATAACATAAATGGTACATTTTTAAACCTTATCATCATTGTAAAATATTATTTAATCACAAACTGCATGTCACTCAAACTCAAACAAACTCAAACTTTCATTTATTCAATTAGACTACTATTTAGTAGCACTTTCGAATCGTCATTACATAGTATTTTTAACATTTACCACCGATTCGGAAAGCAGTATCTATGGAGAAGAATCGGCAAGAAACTCCATAGTTGCTCTTTTAAAATAATGTCAATAAATTTACATAATATGTAACTTATATCTAACTACATAATATGCCAAAGAACTGTCCTGTGGTTTTTACGCGACAACCCTCCATGGGTCTTTATCGTCCATATATTTCTGAATACTGTAGTACGCTCTCTGAACTAGTACATTTTTTATGTAAGTTTTAAATTTAGAACTACTAAACTCTTTAATATTGTGAGGAATTCTATTGTATAAGCGTATACCTTGACCCATAAATGAATTTTTAACTTTAGCTAATCGGAAAAATGGCATTTCAATTCTATTCCTGTTCCTTGTGCCATAATCGTGTCTATCTCCTACTCTTGTGTGTAAGTCAGAGCTTTTGTGTACATGCAAAATATTATTAAATATATACTGTGATGGTACAGTAAGGATACCAGTATTCTTAAAATGATCTCTTAGTGAGTCCCGAGCACGTAAATTATATATAGAGCGAATGGCTCTTTTCTGTAAGATAAATATAGGTAGTTTCTATATCTGCAGCCCTGCCCCACAGTAGAATTCCATAGGACATAATGCTATGAAAGTAGCTGAAATAAACCAATCTAGCCGTATCTTCATCGGTGAGATGCCTTATTTTTCGGACTGCATATGCAGCAGAACTGAGCTTACCTGCAGCGGTGTTGACATGGGCTCCCCACTGTAGTTTCTCGTCCAATGTTAACCCTAGAAATACAGTAGACTCAGTAGGATGCAATACCTCCCCGTTCAAGGCAATATCTCTGTTCAACTTTTTTACATTAGGAAGTAAAAATTCAACACAAGTGGTTTTTTTGGCATTTAATAATAAATTATTGGCAGTAAACCATTCAGATATGTGTAAAAGAGCACTGTTCACTTCGTCAACATTTGGGTCATGCCTATCCACATTAAAAATTAATGAGGTATCATCTGCAAACAGAACTATTTCACACCTATCCTGCAAATAATAGGGAAGATCATTGATATATACCAAGAACAAGAAGGGACCTAAAATTGACCCCTGTGGAACACCAATGTTAATTGACGCACCGCTAGAACGTTCTCCATTAACAACTACAGTCTGTATCCTATCATGCAGGTATGACGCTATGAGGTTCTGGGATTTTCCTTTAATTCCATAGTGATTAAGTTTACGTAACAAAGTACAATGTTCAACGCAGTCAAATGCCTTGGAGAGGTCACAAAATATCCCTAGAGCATTTTTTGAGTTTTCCCATGCTTTATATATATGTGTTAGTAGTGCAACTCCAGCATCTGTGGTTGAGCGCCCCTTTGTGAAACCAAACTGTTTGGTGTGCAGTAAATTATTAGATGCAAAATGACTACTCAATTGGTTTAATATTAACTTCTCGAATATCTTACTTAATGTTGGTAAAATAGAGATAGGTCTATAATTGTTACAGTCTTCTTGATCGCCCTTCTTAAATAGAGGTATAACTTTACTAAGCTTTAGTAAATTAGGAAATGTACCATAGTCACAACACTTATTAAATATGAAAGCTAAATTTTTCGCAATATTTTCTATTATATTATTAACTAAATTTACGGACATTCCCCAAAGATCACAAGTATTTTTTAGATTAAGCGTCTTAAAGGCAGTAACAATATCACTAGCAGTTACGTGTCGTAATTCAAATAATGTACTGCACCCCGCAACATGGTCCCTCAAAAAGGTTTCTGCAAGTGCTGAAGACGAATTTAAACTATTAGTAATAGTAGCAGGGACACTACTGAAGAATTCTTCAAAAGCAAGCGCAACATCAGCACTTTTGTCAATAACCCTGTCATTATTTACAAGTTTTATGGTATTACTTGATTTGCTTTTACCCATTTCACCATTAATAATTGACCAAACTGTTTTAACTTTATTATCAGAGTCGCGTATTTATTCTTTGATATACAAACGCTTTGCAGTAAAACAAACTTTTTTAAAAATTTTTGAGTAATTTCTAACATAACTAAGAAAAGATGGGTCTTTATTATATTGCTTCATACCATATAATTCATAAAGAATGTTCCTGCACCTATGTATACTAGCTGTCGCCCATTTACTAAATGGTAAATCCTTGGTAATATTTAAAGATTTAACTTTAAATATTTTTTCAAATTCTTTATGTACTAAATTAAAAAGATTTTTAAACATTTCACAAGGACTATTAGGAAAGGATTGATCATTTAGTACGGGCAGGTTTTTATTAATATTATTCCTAAATTTATTAATGCCTTTTTTAGTTATAGGCCTAACATTAATCCTTTTAAATGTAGGTATGCAATCCCATTCAAAAACTAATTTCTGGCCACAGTGATCCGAAGTCAATGTATTGGGAATATTTTTCTCTAAACAGATGCAGACACAGTATATATTATCAATACAGGTTGCAGAAGTAGGTGTAATTCGTGTGGGTTCGTTAAAAAGTTTATATAGATTAAATGACTGAAATAAATTAACAATTCGTGTAGCCGTTTGTGTTTGTAAAAGTAAATCAATATTAAAATCACCACTTACTATAACTTTTTTTTTACTCCTGCTTAGACGCTTTAATATTTCTTCCATGACTGTCTCAAACATATTATAGTCACTGGAAGGGGGTCTATAAACGCAAACAATAATATAACGCTCCAGCTCCACACAGGACAGTTCAATGGTCCGTTCTACAGAAAGACTAACAATGTCAGTTCGTTCTTTACATTTTACACTATCATGTACAAAAATAACAGAACCTCCGTGAATAGCCTGTGTCCTAAAGTATATACTTTTTAATTTGTAATTTTCAATATTTACTAACGACTGACATTGTTTAAGCCAATTTTCTGTTACACAAAATATTTTAATATTGTTATCATTCAGAAACAATTCTATTTCTAACAATTTGCTAGCCAAGCCTTGAATATTTTGATGCACAATGGAAAAAGACTGCTTAGCTGTTGTCTTATATACTACTTTAAATCTAGCTTAGGGCTAGATTGTCTGTCTGCACTTAATCTAGGTTGATGTATATAATTACTACTACATAAAATTATAGTAGATTGATGGTCTGATACCGAACATGTACCAGACTGGTTAATATTATATGCTATTAGCATAGCAAGTTCACGCTTATATCTAGATGGCAGATACACTGTATTCTTTGTCAAAGTAAAAGATTTAATACATAAGTTAATGTCAAAGTAAATAAATGCATCACGATGATGATTTGTTAGGTTATACAATTTTAAATTCATATTATGAATTAATCTATTTTGTTCTTGTGTTAAACCAGGTAGGTATGGCAAGGTACACAACATAAATTTACATTTAGTCTTACTACTAATATCTAACATTTTTTTAAATCCTACATCAATATCCTTATTATTTATATTTAAACTGTCCCCATATAATATAATTACAATATTATTCTTATCACTCGTATCGCTGCAATGAAAATCGTTTGTAAATCCATAAAAATAAATGAATCCACAAAAGCTGGTTTTGGTGAACGCAAAAGAATGTTAATCTGGTTTGTTTTACGACTAAGAACGAATTCGTTTAGACAACATCAGTTCAGTTGTCACGAGTCGCCGCCGCCTAATTTAATTTAGACAATTTACCGTTTTCATTGGCCGCATCGTGCCTTACCTTTGTGGTTTCTCGGAACTCGTAAAATGGTCGGCCCGGGCGCATCGCAGTACATATCCACTTTCTATATAAAGACGCCTACTCAATGTAGTGTAGGAACTCGATAGTGAAAAATATACTGCTTTTTAAGTATGTGACGGTGCAAGTGACTGATTGTAAATATCTTTAAACACTTGGATGTAAATAAATTATTTTTTGTTGTCTGATTTAAATGGTAGCAAGATTTATTGACGGTATTGATGAACTGCTTCTTCATCACAATATTTCATTGTAATAATAATAAGGCGTGTTCAACTCACTGATTCCTATATAAAACTAATAGCATAAAAATCAATTGTTTTCTTATTTTACATTTCCTTCCAAGTTTTAGATCATCTACTTATTTCAAGGTGAGTGTAGGTAGGACGATAAGGAAATTCCCATACCAATAAGAGCCCGGTAAAAGACAGACAGAAGCTCCAGACACAAAAATTATATAATGAAATTGCTCCGGTGCGACGTGAAGGAAAGAAAGAAACACACTTTCACATATTTTATAGCAAGGATAAACAAGCTGAACCGGCAATCGTAGTTCTACCCTTCTACCACACACCCTTATGTTAAGAGATATTTTAAATTGATGTTCGCTGTTTCTCAGACCTAACCGATATACCTAAACACAAAATTTTACAAAAAATGGTTCAGCTGCTTTGCAGGAGTTTGGTAACACCGCTACGAAACAATTTTATATAATTTCTTACATATTCTGCAATAAAAGTGCTTGTTGTTACAAACTAATTATTTGTAAATTTTCACAATCAAATTTTAAATTTCATTTCACATCAAATAAAAAATAAAAGTTTAAGATATTTGGTACAAGATATGCAAAAGACTCTTTATTAATGTTCTCAGTCATCAAACACCATCTTAATTTTGAATAGCTGTACCATGGCTTTAGTTTAAAAGCTTTTTACTTTTCCTAGAGTATTGTGATTAATTATTTTATTATATTAGGATGAATCAAACAACGTACGAGAATTTATCTACTGTAATTAACAGAAATTATAGATACCTACCCCTGTTTGACAATAATGCAATTAATAGATAGTTATGGCATAGCCCCGTTAAAAATACGACGACAAAGCTTTTTGCAAGCAGTTTCAAATGTTTGCTTCACAACTATAGGAATATCCTAAGAACAATGCTAATTTTTTTTTTCATAAATATCAAATAAATCCTATTCACACATGTAACTGCAGTATTGTCACAATATATATTATTTACATTACTAGGTTTAAAACAGCGTTCGAACCAATCATAATCGCTATGAGCAAGTGGTTTAAAGTCACAAAGAACATGGAAGACTATGTTTTATTCATAACAACGCGAACGGGTAATGCACGTCAGTTTGCGTTGCAAGTGCTGCTACAGCGCAATAAATCTTGTGGCGAAATTGTAACCATCTCGTTTGTCGGAACACATCTATTTGTCTAATAACATGGGGTGAAATTGAGATAAACTGTTTATTTCTTCTCTGCTTTCTTTAAACTTGCGAAGACTCGGATAACATTTCTTGTACCTATCTAAGAAAATCATACCCGTTTTCTGATAAATAAAATAACCTGCACGTAGAATAAGAAAATATCTGAAATATGTTGTCTTCTAAATTTAATTTTTCTGTCATTATGCTGTGTTGCAGAAGTCACTTTTCTCCTTTAAAATTATGCGCTAAATTCACAAAATCTCTTTCTAATTGCAACAAACAAAACCAAAAACTATTCATAAACATTCACTAGCTCTAGAAGCATTTAATTTCAATCATACATTATTTATTATAACCAACAATCGTGGCACAAATCCCCGCGGATTGTAACGAGCAAGAATTAAAAATATAAATAACCCAAGTGCGTGATGACATGAATAATTGTAACCGCGGCTATGGTTTAAACTCTACTCCATTTCCATGTCATTATGGGGTTTTATTCCGCTTGAAGCTGTTGTTTGACACCTGTTTTTTAATAGCGTCGTTAATATTGTATGCAATTTCCTTATGTGTAATTTGTTGGAGATTAAAAAAAATATTTTTTTGGCAACAGGTAAATAATAGATATATAATTAATAAACACTTTTGGATACTTAAGCGCTTAGTATGTACAAGAAAATTTAAATTAAGTAGATACCTATGTTCTCAGTAATTTATAGTTACTTTAGAAGTGTGTAATGTTTAGTAAGTTCAAAATTAAAAAAAAAATATCATAAAATCTTGTATTTGAAAAAATCGAATAGAATAGAAAATAATCTATTGCTGATTATGGTCTAGTTGTCCAAGTTGTCGCCACGGAAGGGAGAACTTTAAAAGAAAGCAAAGAAAAAATAATGTTTGTAGACCGCGCTGACACTGACACATTGGTACTTAGTAGTTTTTTTATTAATGTTTGGTTGATAGCAATTTTTGTCTCAATATAAAAATAAAGGGACGGAGCCAAGCAGAACAGCACACCGAATGTGAGTACAGGCCAGTGTTGAATAGACAGCTTATTAATACGATATTGCGGTCAAAAGTTAATCGGGTTTAAGTCGCTCGCATCGCCCACGAAGATCCATCACAATCGTCATTATTCACACACAAATTATGTAATTTCAATAAATGGAACTTATTGAATAGTGATGAGCGTCAGTAGGCCCCGGCGGGACCCCCGTCGCGAGCCTCGCGCAACCTACCATCATTCATACATTATGTTACAACAAAAATCACCAACCACTATCCATTACCCATTTTTCTTACTTACGTTTTTTGATATTAAATTTCAACGAGCGATGTATCGAGACTTTTGTTATCCGTCCTGTATTTCGTGGTAGGTGAGCTCAATAAGCACTAAGATCATCATTGTCCAAAATAAATGTATTTTGTTTGAATAAATCAAGCGTCTGGAGGTCGTAGCGGTGTTAATGAATCTCAATGTTGTACAAGGAATAGTACCTACCTTAAAACTGTAATAGCAAACATGACGAACACAATGAAATGATCATGAGAACATAAAAGCTCAAAATGAAAACATATAGATACGTAAGAGGTAGAGCCCCATGGCTCTACCTCTTTAAAAAGAGTTTTTTCAGCGCCTTCAAAGTAGTAATCTAATAGCAACTTATTATTCTCGAATTACCTTCTATTATAAGATACCTATTAGGTACCTACTTCTCAAGCAAAGAAAGGTTTTTTGCAATGCTACAGAGGAACATTGTCGCACAGATTTAGGGTCATTCTCAACAAGGATAAAAAACACACAAGTTATCCAAATCGATCCCAAAACAAAATCAGTTTGTCCACTACAAGTGACTGATTAACTATCAGATGTAATCGATTATCTGCCATTATACATGTTTTTTAATGTGAGTTAGGATAGCGAGGAATTCACAGAGGAGCTCGTATCTATCATGCGTGTAGAGCGAATGTAAACGTCACCCGCCGGCCCAGTGCACAAACATCACTTATCAAAACAATACAAAACGGGGATGTTATCGATAAGCATCGCGATCACGACGAGCCTCTAAAACCATTTTTTGTGGGTTGACATCGCGCTAATAATACTCATGAGAAAAATGCGCTGGACCCCTGTCATCCTCCTTTTGTTTTTAATTTCTACCTCAGTGGCACCGATTTAATTGGGCTCAACTCGAACGAGCTCGCCTTCGTATTTCACCTCGGCTCGCTTCATTTGAATATTTAAAGCATTCGGGGTCCCCGTCGCATTATTTTCTTTATACAAATACAATATTTATATATTTATTTCAGGGCCAGCGTCATTTATTCGGTGACGTGACTTACCGATGTCGCGTCCTTCCCAGTATCGGCATAGTTACGCGGTGAATTCTCTCGCGTTCCATTTAAAAGTATGTAGTTTTGTTTATTTGTTTTTGTTGCTCGTGCGCGTCGCAGCCGCGTGTGGCTGCGCTCTTCGTTGTTTTCTCGCCAGCTCTTATCTTGGACAAGATTGCTCGTTTTTAAATGAAGTTATATCGTCCCGATTGAACACCAGGCTACGGAGGCGAGGCGAATTTTTAATTAGTTTCCGAAGATAGGGGATTTTAAGGAGGAATGCAGGAGCCGTGTTGCGAGTGTGCCTCGGTTTCTTAATTGAGATGTGAATGCACAAATTTAGGAACAAAGTAAGATTTGTTGCACGTGTAACACCAATTAATATTCAATTAGATCTGTTATCATTTTTTCACGGATACGTTTGTATTTGTCTGATAAAGATGGTAAATTGTATTAAATACGGAACATCTTTGTTGTTACCAGTGTAATAAAAGTTGAAAAATGAACAATTTGCTTACTTATACAACATTTTAGTTTGTTTTGTATTGGGAATCTTAAAGCTAAAAGGGAAAAATATAAACAAATGATCTATTGTCATAAAAGAACTTATTTATTTTATGAAACTACTTGTGTTCATGCACATTTCACTACCAAATAAAATTAATCATCAAATATATTACTCAGAAGAAACGAGAGCAATAACATTGAACCCAATATTGTCCGGTTCTCTGGCAATAAATTCGCGACATATTTTCGCAGCGTCTTCCAAAAACGTCTCTGGTGTTGTAGCACCATGTTCTATAGGAAAAGATTTTCTGCCGTCCAGCTCGAATAACTTTCCATCCTTATGGATGAAAGTTACGAAATGATTAGACGCTTCGTTGACATCGGTTTCGTCATTACCACCTCCAACCAAATCTTTGTAAGCATCAAGCAAAGCTGCAGAGTTCTCCAAAAGAGCTCCTTTGGCCGCTGCATCGAGGCCTTTAGCGTCATTCAAGAACCTTTTCAATGGGCCTTCTTCTATTTCAATCGTATGTGCATTGTTGGCCACACTATGAACTAGAGCTATTGTTCCACATACATTGCTAAGTACTTGTCTAAGGTGGAAGACATCATTGACTTCCTGGGCTTTGCTTCTAAGCTCGATTTCCTCTTGAGAGCGGTGCTGTTCGTAACTTTCTGAAAGGGGAAATAGAAGAAGAACAGCGAGGACCGGACGTGGAACCCATTGCAGAGCATCTTTCTCCAAACCTAGAACATCGACCATCTTCCATTTACTCGATACGCCTAGCTTTTGGAGGTACTTGTTCATCACCTCAGGGTTGGATTCCATCGGTAAAGCGACAGCCATTGTAGTTAAAAATTTATTCGAGTAGGTAAACGACAACAGGATATTCCGCAAAATTTTCTTTGACTTACAATTTCACTGTCAATTTTAGTTTTCGGTAAATTGTTTAACTGCCAGACCAAATAGGCAAGTAGCGAAACGAACCTATATACATAATTGTAAGATTTAAATTCTGGGTTTAAATCACATTAAAATAATATTTAATTAGCACCATGCCGGATGGCCGTTGACCGTTGTGGAATAATAGGTCTTCATTTTCAAGAATTAATTTTAATTTTTTTATTTACAACAGTAGGTATAAGTAATAAGATTGTGTAAACTTAATCAGGCGGGAAATTTTTTATTAAAAATTTCTATGCCTATTTGCCTTGCAAATTCAATACAACATAACTTTAAATTACACATAATATGAGTTAAGCTATACATGTAAAGGCCAGGTTGCATCCTACACGAGTCAGTCAAACTATTCCCTCTAATTAAGGTGTCAAATTTTGTCAAACACTCTCTACATCCATTAAGGGCAGCAGAGGGGCGTGGCTATTGGACAACGCTTCGATACACACGAGATAGTTATTTCAAAACCGTTCATAAGATACTCTACTTTTCTTTAATAAATTTTGAGGAAATGTGTATGTTTTATTTTCTTAAAATAGGTATTATTTGATAGTGACTCATTATTTAAATTGTAAAGTAGTGGTTTGTGGCAATAACTTAATTTTACATAAAATTATAATTTGTAAGTAAAAAATGTAAGTAAATTGGCAATACAAAATTATTCACTTCATTATTCCAATAATTTATACCCAACGCAAGGAAAAGTCTATCTCTAGACATATCCATCAAACCAAATCTCGTCTACATCAAGGCGTGGCCAATCGACGCGACTACCTTCAATTATAACCTAAGAGCGGCTATTACTTCGAAATTCACTAGTTAAATACAATAATCGTTTCGCATGACAACACCCGATGGCAGTAGGCGTTTACTGCACTTTCCATTTTATGTTACGTTAGATATAAACTGCGTAATATAATGGAGTTCAACAAATTGTTCTAGAACTGGGAGTATGAGCTAGTATTGATCTTGAATACGATCAAAATATCTTACAATCTACATGTTCAGTGTAGAATACGAGGAATGTCATTTCAGTTACACGTGAATTAATTAGGGCCTATGTGGCTTTGTATATCATGTTTTTTTTTATTCCAATAATTCTAAAAAAATTGTTACTCAATTTATGAGTTTTTACTCAAAGAATAACAAATTGTAAACGAGTCAAGTTCGTTGTTAGATATCGTAAATTTGGGTAGGAGGTGTTAGTAAAAAATAAAACAAATCCATTGATCTAAATATTTATTTCGCTCAAATGCATACATTTTTGGAAATGGCATACAATTTCAATTCACTATAGCAACACCGTTAACCTAACCGCTACTCTTTGTACTGATCGCTTTTACGTCACTCCTTAATCTCAATAATTGCCAATGGATTTAGTCAAATATATAGAAAAAGATTAAATAATTACATAATTCCCATTATAACTCCAAAACTTCATATTTCTAAAAAAAAAATATTTTATAAAATGCTATAATATATTGGAGCATTGAAAAAAAATAATCCACTGGCAACATTCACCATACATTTAATTGGAAACCATTTTGAGCGACGCGTCGAATAAATAAAATGTTCATACAATTCCATTACAAAAATAGCCGAAGAAATATTTGGTTATATTAAATTACATTAAAATGTATTATATTCCACTAGAACTACTGAGAAATGTCTAACAATAATGACGTGGAAATAATTCAAAAATCAACTACACAATAAGTTCAGTCAAAACCACCTCACTTCGGTAACTACATTATATTGGCGTATTGGACATTATTTTTTACTGTGACATAAAAATTATTTAATCTCTAAGAATGCGTATTTTAAAAACAACAATTAAAGGTCCTTATATCGATTAAATTAAATAGGAAACAATATAGTTTTGCTTAGAAATTGCTTAAAGTTTTTTCCGGTGGGTTTCTATGCTCAAGAATATCACATCAAAATAATGTCCAAACCCAACGTACTCCAACGTAATAAGAATACAATAAACAGACAATCAATGACAAATACAATAATAATTATAACTATCATTAATGGATTAACATGTATCATAATATAATATTGTTCGTTGGAAAAGTCAAATTATTGCTAGCACTTATACTCTATTGGTTTAGAAAAGATATTGTAAATTTCACAAAATATCACCTGGTAAATGGAAAGACATTGTTATTTTGTCGGATGATCAAACGTTAATATTAAATATGTATTAAATCTGACAACACCGAATGCTGTGACAACACTTAATAATGGCAACATTTTCTTTAAGGATAATTACTTAGAATTAAATTCAGAGACTTTATGACACTTGCAATATTTGCCACATAATAATATATCCTAATATCTAACGATAAAACACCAGCTAATACAATATTAAGGAAAAAAGAATAAAATACTGAGCTAAAAATTCATTACAGCCAATATATAAAAGTACTCATTACAATGTTTCGTTTTTAATGAAGAGATCCGAGTTTAAAGCCAAAAATTTAAGGAAAAGAAAAATCTATCCTACGATAATACAATATTATTAATATTTGGACACGATAAAATGTAATAAACATCCACTAAAACTATAAAAAATTTCAAAAATGCATTATAATAATTATGTTAAAATTGCACTGTGTTTGTGTTGGTTAAAAAATAAAAATATTTTGTGAATTGTCACTTCACATCAAATATCATTAAAATGTTAATATGATTCAAAAGTTGGATTTTCATTAATTTCATAAAATAAATAGTTTTATTCACGAATTATATAATATTAGTGAATTCCAATTGCGTGCATGAAAGAAAACTTAAATACTGAATAATATTTTCTTACAGCTAAATTCTCCAAATGTTTAAAAACACGTTTAAAATGAACTTGACCAACCAGTCAGTCGATGGATACATTCAAAATATAAAACATATAGTTGATAGTAAATATAAAACTTTAAAAAACTTGTTGCAAAAGCCGGTTCAAAAAGGAAGCTATATCACACTATGAGTAAAAATATTTAGTGAACCTTATTGTGTGCGTAAAAGCTTGTATTAAAGAAGTATAATTTTTAATATGCATGGTTTCAAAAATCTTATTAATAATGTATTCTGGCCCCGAAGAATAGTTTGCAAGTCTATTACTGCTTTGTAGCTTTGTGCGTGAAAAAACTAACGCCTGACTGAATAAAATAGCAATTTCGTTTTAAAACATATTTTTTTTTTTAATCCTAAAAGTGAATTTAAAACTACAATTAAATTAAATTATTAAAAATGTTGTGCATAAATGACAAGTTAAAAAGCTTAAAAAAATAATACATCATAAAAAAATAGAAAAATATAATATATTATGTGAATGTAGATGGTATATTTAACTAAATTAAAACCTAAAAATAAATTCGTACTGCATCCATGTACTATGTTAATAAACATTGGCCACACAATATAGGGCTGATATTTCAATCCTTGGTTAAAACTTATTCGTCGAATAATGTATAAAACTACCATTTTAAAAACGTATTCTAATTGCCCGTATTTGACAGTTTACGTGACATTTTAATATTATCGTGTAATACTTTATTGGACGGATAAGTTTTATCCAAGCATTGAAAAATCGGCCCATAATGAAATTTAATATTTCATGGGGATAATATCAAACAATGGCATGATTAGAAAAAATAAATAATATTATCATCAACCAATCTTGACCAAACTTAGAGCAAAAATGTTAAGTCCAGTTATAATTAAGTGACCAACTTTTATAACACTAGGCTCTAAAGTACTTCATTTTTTGTTAGCACTTGCTATTTGAATACGATATCTGTTATAATATAGTGTTAAATTTGGACGATATGAAACAATCATATTTAAGAGGGTTTACTATAATAATAGATAAAATGGTTAATCTTTAAAAAATCGGGCAGATGAAGTAATTAAATACAAGAAGAAAAAAGTTGATGACAGTAGAATGAGGGTAGTAGGAGAATTATTTATTTATATTTTAAAATTATTCGAGTTACTTTTTCAATATCAAAGATACATCAATTATAAATCAAAGCTAAAAATATTAGGAAAGTGTAACTCTAAAGTAACAGCCAATATTTAATTTAGTGGTACTTTGCACGTTTAGAAATTAAAAGATTGTACGACTAATTGATATCGCGATGAATTATTATTTATAATGAATATGTGCACGGGCATACACAGGTATTCGAATCTTTTTTTTCCTTTGCCATGTTGTTGTTATTATCTTCAATTTCGAGACCGTGTAAAAATGAATCACAAGATACATATTTTGGCCTATTGAATAACAATGAATTTGTTGTGATTAATAACAGTGATTTTTACCATGCGTTTTATGCATATTAATTAAAAACAAGCCTTTTAGCCTGTAAAATGAACCATGTAAGCGGCAGTGAAAAATCACTGTGATTTTTCAAGCGACTCGCTTATTTTTTTGCAGAAGTGTATCTATTCGAGCCGACGCGGACGTTCTGATATTATGCATATAATCTCTTTGTAATACAACGATTTGTAACAACTGATTTAACAGGCCAAAAGTAGTTTCCATATTAGGTTAAAGTGACAAATCACTACGATTTTCACTGGCGATTTTATGTCCAAGTAAGTCCTCTTAACTTTTGGCCTATTAAAAAGAGCTGTTACATCGAAAATCACATGTGATATATCACAGTGACAAATCACAGTGATTTCACGTATATTTACTTAACAATGTGACTCGCCGTTCTCATGGTGTCCGGAATCAAAACTGCTGAGGTGTCCGAGTCCTTTTGGCGGTATGGGGGGAGGAGTTTCACCTTCATCTACACGTAACGGTTCCGACATCATGGATATAATCTCTTCGTAACGCAGGGACTCGACTAAATCGATATCTGAAATTTAATATGGCTTATTATTTTGTTGGTTTTGTTGTTATTTATTTGTGGAGAAAATAATATTTACATGAAGTTTCTCAACGCATTCCACTATTTTAACAATAAGGTATTATTTGAATTGAATGGTGCAGTTGTTTTTGCAAAAAACAGGCTTAGAAACTCATTTTTACTGTATAAATATAAATTAGGAAGTCCTAAACAAATTTTGTTTCATTCTGCTAATACACCGTGTATATTGGAAACCTTGTAGAAAGAGTGCATAAAATCAATTATCAACTTTAACATTCCACCTACCACCCGTAACAACCACCAGATGCATGTTACTTTTGTTACGTCCAAGATCACCACTCGACGTGTTGTGATGTGTTTATTTTAAGTAAATATGAAATATCAATGATAAAGGTACAATACGTGAAAAAAATTGCATAAAAAATGCCTGCTCGATAAAACAATGAGATGAACTATGCGAGTACACTTTTTTGCTCACATATAAATAAAAATGATTTCCAATAGGATGAAAATATACATGCTTGTATGAATATGGGCCGATTTGTAATGAGTGAAATTGTTCCCTGTGCCGAAATAAAATCAAGCTCTTTAACATCTTTGCTTACATAGATGGTCTGTGGTCGATTATCGTCCCTGCGCGTAGAGAATTATACTGTATGATAAAATATATTGTATAATATAATACCGCTTTAATATATTAAAGTTAAGGAAGTGGTAGAAATATGAGTACTTGATGGTACTTGTGGTAGAAATATGAATTGAGATTATCAATATGTCTGCTTTTGAATATATTTATAAGTAACAATAATTAAAATGTATTATTTGCTAAGGTATTGCGACGTAACTTATTTGGCCCTACGTATGTTTGCCTGATTATTAATTATTTGACCCTCCTTGTGTATTTGTGTATTCATCTCTGCCTCAATTTCTCCCATTACGGAGGGGAAAATATACGCTTTATGTGTCTATATCTGGTTGTATGTATCCATGCGTATATAAATAAATAATTAATAATAAATATTATAGGACATTATTACACAAATCGACCTAGTCCCACAGTAAGCTCAATTAAGGCTTGTGTTGTGGGTACTAGGCGACGATAAATATAATATTTAATAAATACATATTATAATATAGATAATAACACCCAGACCCAAGAACAAATAATTGAGTTCATCACACAAATATTTGCCCTGACCGGGGATCGAACCCGGGACCGTCGGCTCAGTAGGCAGTTACTTTACCACTGCGCCAGCCGCGTCGTCAATCGCGTCGTATATGCGCGTGTGTTACGGCGGGTCATATCTGTAGCACGTTAATTTACTTATACATGTTTATTGATGGCTGCCTGTGACCTGTGAGTATGTGTCGTGTTATCTAGACCTGTGTATGTATGTATATAACAACTAGATTTCCGCCCGCGCAGTCAAAGAAAAACCCGCATAGTTCCCGTTCCCGTGGGATTACCGGGATTGCGTCATTTTCCCGGGATAATAAGTAAATGTCCTTTATCGGGTATCAAAATATCTCCATACCAAATTTCATGAAAATTGGTTCAGTAGTTTAGGCGTGATTGAGTAACAGACAGACAGACAGAGTTACTTTCGCATTTATAATATTAAGTATGGATTTATCTATTTATTTATTTATTTATTTATTTATTTATGGAACACACAACAATAAATACACATCACATTATATATAGGATGACATTATCTAATTAATTGTATCTTATGTATTTATCAATTATAGGTGTACACAACATTCACATTAATAACACTTATACAATTAAACATAATCGAAAGAAAAACATAATCAATATACTAAACGCTACTGGAAAAGCTGTGAATAATTTGATGCTTATACTGTGCGAGGGATCCGAAAAATATATCAAGATCTGGTAAGAGCATTATTTGTTGGTTATAAGTAGCACACATTCTCGATAATGGAGCATGTTTGCCTAGGTTAGTTTTGCAAACTGGAACACAAAAAAGGTGGTTTACCGGTTTTCTGGGAAGGCGATACGGTATCTGAAAAGCGATGCTAGAAATAATGTCCTCGCAGACAACAGCGCCGTTTACACATTTATGGAGAAATAGTAAATCGTGTAATTTACCATTATGCCGATGGTCATCCGCATTAGTATACGCATGCGCGTCGACGCTAACTCCCGAATCCCGTTCGTCAGCAGCGCGGCCCGCACGACGCGGCACTGCGGGTGCTTCGCCCCATATACGTTTCTCACCTGCGAGAGACAGCAAAGATTATTTCACAACATATATACAGGGTGTCCCACTGTTGGTATACTAAGCTCAAAGGAGGTTATAGTTTTGCATACGCTGAGTACGTGAAAAATACTTATAAAATTCCAGACGCATTTTTTTTTCAAATAGATGAATTCTTAAAACTCTATATGTACACCCATAACAAGCAACCCGCCCAAATTGCCACTAGCACGTGAGCTATCGTTTAAGATTATGTTTTCATAGACAAAATGCTCACATTAGAGAAGCGGTATATACCGGCTGCGCGAAGCTAGAGAAGAAAATATGGATTTTCAGGAAAAATTTAGCAAAATTTTTTTGTTGTAATTTTGTTGTTTAAGTATTTTTTACGTGATCAGCGTATGCAAAACTATAAGTCCCTTCGCGCTTAGTATACCAATAGTGGGACACCCTGTATAGGTACAGTACTATTCAAACTTAGTGGCGGCTCGAAACATCGAACTATCAGATGCGCAGAAAACAATTTTAGATATTGCCGGAACGTTAAGGGCCGGATACCTACGCGCTCGTATATTCGCAGCTAATTTGAGAACCGCCATTAAGTTTGGATCGAACTGTAATAGGTATATGTTAAGTGGAAATACACACCACCCAAACACAAAAGTAAAGTAGGTGCTTGAAGTCATTTCTATAAATTCAAAGTCGAAGTCACATTCGAATACAATTATTCCAATTTTTTTTATACAACAAGACTTAAAAAGGACCTAAACTGGACCTACCAAACCTTTTTATTTGAACTAACACTGGATAAAAACAGTATTACTCACCAGAAACTCTTGGCGGCAATGGCGGCGCATCGTGTTCACTCCAAGAGGCGCGGCTGTGTCTACGCGTCTCTACTTCGTCGTCCATCTCGCTATAAATATTTTAAATTTTAAATATCTGATGTAACAACACTATTCAACCCAAATATTGTGTTTCAATAAACATCACAAATGTATGTTTTATTACTATAAGCTTATTTGAGAGCTTATTTTCAGCACCTAAACAACCTAATATTTTTTGTGTCTGTATCTTTGCCTCGGATGTTTAATACATCATTGATGTTGAATACATTTGCGATACACTAATAATAAATTGAGTTCACTTGTTTAATAGTTCATCACATCACATGTTTAAGTTATAGAATACATAATGAAAATGGTTCTCTCAAAATTTCATTCAACTTCCACTAGCTTTTACAGGACACTTTTTCAAGAAACTTTCAATAAACGGATACGTATTAGTCTCAATTCTTAACATATTTATTATTTATACTTACCGATATTTCTCAGGTCGTGTAGGACTCCTAGGATCACCAGACTTCGGTCTAGACGGTAATGGCGGCGCTGATTTCACCATAGACATGCTGTCTTCACAATCTCGATTATCGCTTATCGGCAAACTGCTCGACATAATACTGGCCTGTTGTTCTATTGAATCTTCGAGGGAATACTGGAAAAAGGAATATAGATATAATTTTTAGAAGCATAATATCACCTATTAAAAAGGTTATAATTTTAATAGGCGCTTAAAAATAAATTAAGGGGAACTCAATAATTTTTTTGCAAAATTAATGTATTGATGGTTTATCTGAAAATCAATTACAATTTCATAAATAAAATTCAGTACATTAATTTATTTCCTTTTCTTAAACATTGCGGGACCCATTCTTTCTGTGGCGTTTTAAATTTTTATTCAAATATTATGAACGACTATGCAACAAAAACGTTTGTTATACTTACAATAGGTTTATTGTAGAGATGCCCATCCTCGTAATATCCATCTCCTTGCTGTATGCTGTGAGATCGTTTATCCAGCGCAGGGACTGGAGGCAATGGAGTGCTGAAAATTAATATAATAAATGTAGAATATGTGTTACAAAATACAAAAAGAAAACATATCCAATGAAGAAAGCCCTACAGGTAAAGGACAAAAACATGAAAATATGTAATTGTTTTGTTTCCGTATTCCAGATTGACATTTTATTCTAAAAAATCAAATTTCTATTTGTGAATTCATATAATAATACATTGCGTATACTTACTTGACAATACTTTCAGAGAGTTGTCGGCGAGCTCGAGCTAGACCCGGACCTAGGTTTTGTCGCAGTTGAGTGAATCGTTCTACTAAACGCCTGTAAGGAGAAATTGTATCTGTTTAATATTATTGTAGTTATTATGATTAAATTGGGCAAAGGCATTACCATTAAATTATGTAATACACAACTGCTTGTAAAAATACAGACGCTCATAATAGCCTATGTAAGAAAAAGAGCCTGTAAGATCGGCCAATCAGGTATAGCCTTTTGAATTTGACAATTTAACGGGCCTTTCATTGTAACTTTACGGTTTCATTTCGATAGATTATAAATTAACGACAAATAATGCGAAAATTGCAAGAAAATATCAGAGCGGGAGCAAACGATACGGAAGCGAAAATTTTACTGTACGTACGGTACATGAACGGTGTGAAAATTAGGGAATAAAAAAAACAAAACAACAAGCAAGCATGTGTTTTGGGACGCATAAACAACTGAGTACCACTGTAACCTCGAAACAAATTCACTCTTCAATAAGGTGGAAGTTAGTTAAGTGCTGCACTAAGACGACGCCGCAACGCAACAATTTTCAATCTCGCAAGATATCGCAATAATAATATTAAATTGGCGACATTAACATAATAATAATTAACTCAACTATGCAGCGGCTTCACTTCCTCCGGCGCCAACCTCCCATGCAATCCCAGCCCAGCTTCCAATACCGCCAGTTGCGAGATCACTAGTCCTCCTTAACTTGTTAAAAAAAGACGGGTTGCACTCCGGGAGTGCCGGCAGAAGTGAAAACTTGATTATTAACGTTCAGCATGTTTGATATTTTGGAATGGTATCCGTCTTACGCATGGAATATATAAGGGACTAAAAAAAAAAAAAAAAAAATCCGTCTTACGCTTTTTCGATCAGGCCCCGTGTCCTGACGCGAGTTTAAGATTTTATACCCAACGCCGCTAAAGAAGTTTTCACTTCAAAAATTTGTTAAATAAATTGTTTAAACTGACCTATGTAGCGGCTTCACTTCCTCCGGCGCCAACCTCCCATGCAATCCCAACCCTGCTTCCAATACCGCCAGTTGCGATGCTACCAATCTCCTCAACTTCGCAGCAGCAGCCACTTCCCTCGCACTAGCGTTTCTACCAAACTCCGCAGTGAGGAAAGCTTGTTCGTATTTAGAGAAGCCCCCTTGTACATTCGCGTCTATTGTTCCTTGAAGTCGCATGGAGAAGGGGTTAATGTTTCGTGTCGGATCGGCCGTGTATTGCGATATGAGGTTGCGCAGTTCGCGTTCCGTTGATTCCATCGTTTCGCATGCGAACTGGGGATAAATGTTATTGCTTAATTAGTTAAAAAAAATATGTACAGTCAGAAGCATAAATATTTGCAGATCGCCCCCTAGGCATATATTAATGCTCGTGACTGTACAATCAAATCGATATATTTAAAAGATTTAGTTTAATTCAAAATTAAAAAATGTATTACGAATTGTAGTGTTATCAATAAAAAAGAACGTGTGTATGTGTTTCAATTCAATAAATACCACTAATTATAATGAAATGACGGTCTATGTATTTGTAAAAAATAAGGTAAAATTGTGTTGGCTACTAACAGCGACATATTATCACATTATTAATTTTATACTCACTTCCACTGGTGGTATTTCTTCAACAGATCTGGTGACTACTTCGGACCATCGCAATATCCCCGGAAGCGTATTCTCTGTCACCAATGTTGTGCGTTCAATCCACAGACTCTGGAATTAAATGTTAATTTTAAATATGAACAAAAATAATGTTTATTATATTGTCACTTTGGAAAATAAGGAAATAGGTATAATTTGGTTCATTTAAATAATAATTAAAAAAGTAGCATGCGATTTAAATTGGTAGAATATTGAAGATTTAACATGAAACTATCTTTTAGAAATAATTAGCTTCATTTTTTAATTAGAATATAAATAAGCACGTCGCAGACGATATTGCATGCGTTTCTAGTCACTACATAGTATAAAATAAAGTCGCTTTCTCTGTCCCTATGTCCCTTTGTATGCTTAAATCTTTAAAACTACGCAACGGATTTTGATGCGGTTTTTTTAATAGATAGAGTGATTCAAGAGGAAGGTTTTAGTACCTATATAATTTATTAGGTTTTAGACAAAGCGGGCGAAGCCGCGGGCGGAAAGCTAGTATAACATATAATCATTACCAACCTTAAACTCATTATCCTTATCTATTGGAGGTTTATGCAATGGCCGATCACACAAAAAGGTATCGACGTCATTGAAAGCATAGAATCGCTTCACTTGTTCCGGCGCGTGCGCAGGACACGATTGTTGTCTCGCTACCGGCTTCACATTGCAGATTTGGATGTCTATAAAATAAATTATCAATTAAGATAAAACACAAAGACGGAGAACGTGATAGAGCGATTATCTAATATATATTCTACTAGCGGTCCGCCCCGGCTTCGCCCGTGGTACATATTTCGCAATAAAAGGTAGCCTATGTTCTTTCTCAGGGTCTAAAGATTGTCTGTGCCAAATTTCATCAAAATCGGTTGAGAGGTTTAAGCGGGAAAGCGTAACAGACAGACAGAGTTACTTTCGCATTTATAATATTAGTAGGGATTCACAAATATAAGTTTCAAAGTTTTATACAACTATACTAGTTATATCATCAGAAAAAGCATTAACTACTGTACCATCCACTTACCTATATCTAATTTAATAAAATATGGTTAGCGAGATTAAATCACTTTATAGAAAATAACCAATCTAGTGTAATTCTTCTTGATTGATAACTTATCAAAATATGATATCTACTTGTAAATAAGATACATATTTAATCACGTATATTTAAATTAACTTTAATTACATAAAAAACTCACACTGTCCATCAGCAGCTATAACCGACTCATCAGGTGGCGTGTTTCTCATCAAAATATGCGCTGACACGTATTCAGATTGTAAGCGTTGCGTGAACGCACCGATGCGTTCGTACTCGTGCCCACGGTATACGAACTGTTTGTTCTGAAAAAAAAATAAGAAAGGTAATTATTACAATGATGTTTTTTATTATGGTTGGTTAAAAGTCAAATATTTCATGATAACACGAACGGAATTGTCATTATGATAAAAAAATTGACCATGATTAGAAATATATCTCGTAATCGTGATTTTCAAGACTATATTTTATTTTTATTTAATCAATTTTTGTTTCAATAAATTTATGTTAAATAGTGTTATATAGATTAAGATATTTTTGTAAAATGTTTAGGGACCTTTAAAGAGCATACCTTTATTTTATTTTATTTTATTTATTAAGGTCATCCAACACCTGTCACAACAATACATATAGCTTAGGTACAAGTTACAATAAAAAATTTTGACAATTGTGACAAACAATTATAGGACAACACAACATGGAAAAAAAAACAATAATAATTAAGTACATTTGAGTCAAGTCACGTCACAAAAGGAAAAGAATACAAACCAAATCAAGACAATTCTTTGAAACATTTACGTAATCTATGACAGTTGTCGTGAAAAATATCAATACAATTGGCATACTCATTGACTAGTTTACTTAATCTACAGACGGGGGAGTTTCGGCCAAAAACGGTCCTACGCAGTGGAGGAACCAAAAGTGTAATTTTATTGCGCGGGTATCTAGAAGGAACTCTGAGATTAAATTTATTTAACAATTGCGGACAATCAATTTTATTCTGGAAAATTTTGGCTACAAAAACAATATCTGAAAAAATGTAACGATTTTCGAGGGATGAAATGTCAAAATGCGACAAGCGCCTTTGGTAAGAGGTGAGCCTTTTATGAGATAACCTGCTAGAGAAACTCAGGTGCCATAAAAATTTCTTTTGTATGCGTTCCAGTCTTAAAATGTGAGTCGCGTAATGTGGTCTCCAGACAACCGAGCAATATTCAAGAATACTACGTACGAGACTGTTGTATAACATAATCTTAGTTTTGGTGTTATGAAATCCTTTAGAATTTCTTACAATAAAACCCAACATCTTTGAAGCACGATTCGTAACATATTCAAGGTGATTAACAAAAGTTAGTTTACTGTCAAATAGCACTCCCAAGTCTTTAGTAACAGAATTCTCCTGGATTTCCATATTGTTTATGTGATATTTGAAAGGAATAGTTTTAGACTTTCTAGCATAGCGGATGGAAAAACATTTTTCAGTGTTCAATTCCATACCATTGCTACAGCACCATAAGGCTAACTTATCAAGGTCTTCTTGTAGTTTCAGTGCATCTTCAAAGCAATCAATAATTCTACAGAACTTAAGGTCATCAGCATACATGAAACAACGTGAATTTACTAATATTTCTGGAATTTCATTAACGAAGAAGTTAAAAAGAACAGGACCTAGGTGCGAACCTTGAGGAACTCCCGATGTAACATTGTGTGGCGAAGCATCAAACCCGTTAACAGCTACAAAAAATGAACGATCGCTTAGATAGGACTTTATCCACTTCAAAAACATAGGTGAGAGTCCATATCTACATAATTTCTGCAGCAAGATGTGATGTGGAACTCTGTCAAAAGCTTTGCTAAAGTCAGCGTAAATTGTGTCAATTTGTTTATTCGAATCCAGCTCGTGGATAATGGTTTCGGTAAAATCTGTCAAGTTGG
The DNA here is from genome assembly GCA_029959065.1 of Colias behrii. Taxonomy (NCBI): domain Eukaryota; kingdom Metazoa; phylum Arthropoda; class Insecta; order Lepidoptera; family Pieridae; genus Colias; species Colias behrii. The sequence goes on along the minus strand of JARWMC010000006.1, from coordinate 3,917,359 downwards.
TCATAGTAGATCTATGCTGAACAAAACCATGTTGGTGAGAAGAGAGGAATTGTTTGAAATGCTTAGTGAGAGATGGACAAATGAAAGACTCAAATATCTTGGCAAAGGTGGAAAGAATTGATATGGGCCTATAATTATTTATTAGTTCTTTTGAACCAGACTTATGAATAGGTATGACCTTAGCCACCTTCCAGCTTGTAGGGAAGAAACCATAACTCAAGGAAAAGTTAAAGATTCTCAAAAGTGGCTGTACCAGATTTTCTGCACATGCAACAATGAACTTAGGATGTATGCCATCCGGTCCAGCGCCCTTATAAACATCGATAGCCTTGAGTTTCTTTAAAAGAGGCCCATACTCAATACGCGGTAACGTCAGAAGAAGGTCGTTATTCACGGAAATTATAGTTGATGGCTGCTGTTCTTCAACATCGGGATCCCTCTTCGAATACACAGACCCAAAATATTTGGAGAAAAGCTCGCATACACGAACACTAACCGAGGAGGCTTCATCACCTAGAGACATGGAAGGTGGATATGCACTATTACCTCCTCGTTTGGACTTAATGTATGACCAAAAATATTTAGGGTTAGAATGAATTTTATCTTCTACAGATCTAATGTATAGATTATAGCAATTATTTGCAGTTTTAGAACACCTAGCGCTAATTATGTGCAATTCAATTTTATCTCTAGGATTGTTATACTTCCTGTAACGCTGTCTTAGTTTGAACTTCTCCTGTAACATTTTTATAAGATTATTATTGAACCAAGGAGGATATTTATTATTTTTGGACTTAATTTTAGGCACATATTTATGAATGGTATTCCTAATCTTAGCATATAAAATATCCAACATTGAATCCACGTTATCAAGGTCACAAAACAGTTCATTCCAATTACAAGTGCTAAGTTCGTTGTTAATAGACTCGTAATCTGCTTTAAAGAAATTAAATTTACAAGCAAACCTATTATAAGGGAGTTTAGCTTCAATTTTATTAGTAACTACTATATCGAGAGGAGGATGATACTTATCAAGATTACACAGTGGAGATACAGACTCAATGACGCTGCAAAGCGGCACGTTATTAGAGATCACTAAATCCAAAATTCTATTTGTTGAGTTGAGGACATTGTTGTGCTGCTTTAAGTGGTTTAGAAATAAGAAGTCGAGTAAAATTTGACAATGGTTGGGCGCAATGTATTCATGCGTACCAACTAAGTCCCATTTAATATGACCTAGATTAAAGTCTCCAAGTATTAAGTGACCATACGACAATTCAAGTAACCTATTACAATTATCTAAGAAATGTTCCAGTATCGAACGTTCCACCGGAGGAGGCAAATAAACGGCACATATTGCAATATGATGAACAGATTGCGACAAAGGCCAGTCCAGTATAACCCAGAGATCTTCAAGCTTAGTTTCCCATTCAGGCTTACGCCTCGAAGTAAATTTTGAAGAAACAGCAATAACTACCCCACCTCCATCTTTTTTTGATGAGAAACTGGAGTCGCACCTATCCTTTCGATAGACAGTATAACGGTCGTCAAAAAGCTCACTACTTTTGATATTATCATTTAACCAGGTCTCTGTAAGTATAATTAAGTCATAATTAGAGCATGCCAATTGTCTGAAAAATTCGTGCGTTTTAGTTCGTAAGCCTCTAGTGTTTTGATAATACAGATTTAGAGTACCAAATATAAATAAAAAACAATCCACATACATGAATAAAAACAGAAAAGAAAAAGTATATATGTACCAGATCTTAATCTAACTTATCTAAAACATTAAAGTTCTGGACTAGGATATATGGGGCTTCCTCATTCTTCCTCATAAAAATACGTCCACCTCGTATCCAGACAAACTTGTATCCCTTTTCCTTTGCCCTTAGTCGAGCTGCTGCGTGTAACCCTTTATAGAAAGGTGATAAATGCTCACTAACAAATATAGGTGATGGATTTCCTGAAACCCCAATGAGTCCACTGTTTATTCTATTTTTATCGTTTTTTTTATTATAATTTTGAACCGAAGCTATGACTTGATCACGAAGTCTTGTAGAGGACAATTGAACAATAACGGATCTAGGACGAGGACTAGTCTTATTAATCTTTGAGATGCGGGTACAATGAATAATGCTTTCATCTTCTAAGGGGCAACCAACAACATTTCCAAGATTTTTAATTATTTGCAACAAGTTTTCATTTTTATTTTCGGGTATGCATTGTATTTCTATATTATTTTGGCGAAGTTGTTGTTCAATTTGGTTACAGCGATGCTCAAGACTAGAAACTGTATGTAGCAAGCCATCATTTTCTTTCTCAAGAGCGGAAATTTTTAATTGAGACGCATCATGATTCTTCTTAATATCTTCGTATTGATCACTAATAAACATCATAGAATTCTTAAGAGCGGTAATTTCATCCTTTAGCGGTTTTAATTCACTATTAATTGCGTTCACAATGTTATCGTTCATTTTTGCGAACAAATTATTTAAGGTATCCTTTAAAACCTCCTGTACGACATCCTTAACATCTTCGCGTGTAATATTGGGAGACACATTAACCATCGGGGGAGAGTTGACAGCCTGTCTTTTATTGCCTCTGACGGTTGAAACGTTACGTAGGGGGGTATTATCATTATTTGATGCTCTCGGAATTGCCCGCACACAGTCGGGACAGCTCCAAACGGAGCGCATTTCAGGACTAAGCGAGGCTTCGTCAAGGCCCATACATGCAAAATGATAATTTTTTTCACATTTCACACAAACGATATAAGGATCTTTATTTTTTTGATGCGGTGTACAGCATCCCCAAATATTATTATTACTCATATTTGTAATGATTTTATAGCCACTATTTAGTACGTAGCAATAAGATACGTGTCTTGAATAATGATGTCTATGACGCTGTCGAAAAGACTTGTATCTGTACCGTCGTTGATTGTTTTAAAGTAACTTGACAGATTCAAACAGCGTTATGACAGGTGACATTTAACAGAAACTGATTGTGTTGTAGACAACCATCAATATTAATAAATTCATACCAGTATAGGGCTTCGGTACACTGATATACTTATATACCTTTTAAATATATACTTTACCGTAAAACATAGGCTTCCTTACAACATTTTATTGAGTATATTACCAGAGAGAGTTGGCAATTTATCTATAGGTAAACGGAATAAAAAATTACTCACCCTCACAAAAAGCGGACACCCTTTCCCATAGAATCCGACTCTGAAATATTCTGGCTCGGGTCTCAATTCCTTCAACACAGAGTCGAGGAAAGTCGCGTGCGTTCGCAAGCAATGTGCCAGACGAGCGTAGTCGCATAGCTTCACTTCGTATAGTGTTGCTATTTCACGCAGTAGGGGAAGACCTTTTTCCCAACACTAGAAAGATTAATATGTGTATTAGATTGATTATTTTTTTTAAACATACACAGAACAAATTGTGCTGCCAAAATAACTATTTTTATGTTGGCAGCACAATAAAGTGTTTAAAATAAATTAATATGTAAATTAGTGTATAGTAGAACTTTTCAGCTAGTTTGGTGCAACCAATTTATTATAATATACTTAAAATCGGACGTTTTATAAATAGATAAATAATTCTTCCAGGATGCATGTTGTAAAAAATCCCTACTTTCCTTACTAATATTATAGATTTATAAAATGCCTGTCTGTACTTATTCTTACCTGAAATACTGAATCGATTTGAATACAATTTGAAACAGATACCTAGGAAAGGACATAGGGAGAGGTTTAATCCCAGAAATGAACAGGTTCACATGCGGGTTTGTCTTTGACAACGCAGGCGATAAGCTAGGAAATATAATATAATAAATAATAATATTGCTACATTATACATGTACCATTGTATTATTTATAGGTACTTTGATATGGGATTTATAAGCTCTACTTAAAGCAGAGCATCAAAAATTGAGTTAGACTCATTTGAGTGTTCCCCTCCACGGAAATCTTTAGTAAAAGGCGAAAGATTTATACGTTTTGAAGGGAAACCAGAGTGACTATCGCAGCTCGTATGAAATTACTTACGTTATCCAAAAAACAAAACGATAGTGCGATGTAGATGACAACTAGCGACATCTAGTTACCGTTTTAAGTATCAAAATCGTATATTTTTCTTATATATAAAATTCTCGTGTCACAATGTTAGTCTGCATACTCCTCCGAAACGGGTGGACCGATTCTCATGAAATTTTCTGTGCATATCGGGTAAGTCTGAGAATCGGCCAACATCTATTTTTCATATGTACCACGGGCGAAGCCGGGGCGGACCGCTAGTATCATATAATATTGTTTTAATACAGTTTTGATAAAAAACCAAGTGACTAAAATTGAAATTAAATCATTTTTAGTGACTAAATTGAATGAAGACCAAAAAAAATTTCAATTTCGTTTATTTCAATTTAATGATGATATTAGCGCCATCTGTGTACATATTAACAAAACTCATTACAATTATGGCGCTAAGAAAGAAGATTACCACTAGAGAATAAGTTTCTAACTCCAAGCTATAGATGGCGTTAAAATATAAATTTTTAGATCGAACATAAAAATGCAAAATAATAAGTGTACCTAAACATTGTTTTTTCTTATTCATTATAAACTGCCGTTGTATAAATATGCGAATCGTTTTTTTCATAATAAAATAATTTTCAATACGAGCTACTGAAGTTGTTTTAAAAAGCTTTAATAACTAGCTGTTATTTTGGAAGAGCTCATCAAGACCTCTTCCATCGTAGACGAAGTACGTATCTACCCAGATAATTTATATGGATACGATACCAAAAGTTTACCACGCATGCCAATAATGGAATTCTGCTCAACCAGCTAAATGCTGCAACTGAAAGTTGCCTGGCAGAGATGGCTTAGGGCCACAAGGCCGCCATTTGAACATTGAACTTGAATAAGATATTTATGAAATAAGTTAAGACCCATTGTACAATGAAGAATAAATAAACAAATGCCTATCAGATTGCAGGTCAATAGGAGATAAAAAAATAGGAAACATACCTTTCCTCTATCGAAGTATTGCAGGACTTGATTGTAAAGCGCCTCCTTTCTCTTCCATTCTGGAGTTTCTGGATGTTCAGAATCGACACCAATTTGATCGCTGTCCCAACTGAGTGTTTCAGCATATAACTGTGAATTTGTGAAAAATATACTTTAAATATGTGTAACAATCATAAAATAAATTATAACATAACCGATGATTGTATGAAATAACTGGAAATATTTGCTCGGATTTATACTTCTTTAGCCCAATTTAAAATACAAGTAATCATATTTCCTTATCATACTTAAAAAATTTGCTTCAATTCTGAGATGATGATGTTTTCATATTATATAACTTAGTCTTTAAAAAAGAAGTATTACATTAAAATAATAATTAATTAGTTACCAAAAGAGTACATCCAGCTTCTACAAAGTTATCCGAGGCGATGTGCAGATCATGCAATTTGTACACGTACCGGAGGTACATCTCTTTACGGTCGATTTCATTTTTGTAAAAGTTCTGAAAAAAAATATTATAATGTTAAAATTACAAAAGTAAAAATTCTACAATAAATGCACTTACACACGCCTACACACACAGTTTAAACAGAAGTTCGCATTCGAATTCTAGAACAATCCCACATCATCATCAGCCCATTATGTTCCCACTGCTGGGACGCTTACTAGCAATATGTATGTGAACGCCATTGAGTTAAAAAGTACTACGTACTAGAGAGGGCATCGCTACTAAACTATTTGAAATACGAGTTAGAGTCAATCGTCTCAAACCATTTTTTTTTTGTTACATTGATTGGTTTAAATTTATAAGTAATAAGAGGCAGAATATCTACAAAGTGTATGACTCACTAGCCGGCCCGCACCGCCGCGCTTGTTGCACAGATTTTGTTTGTGGTGTCCTCTCTATAATAATACCTCAATGGTGAACGCGTGTTCGAATTCTAGAACATTCCACCACTCACCAGCAAGTTGACAGTGGCCGCCATGCGTTTGTGTCTATGTTCAGCGCCCTGCATCACAGCGCGGTAATCCAATAGTCTTTCTAATAAGCGGGTAACACAACCGACAAATGCGGCGCCTGCTTCCCGCCAACCCTCCGTAGATACGCGTTCCATGAGACTGTTTTAAAAAATATATCTATTTTTATGACAGACGAGTAAAAATTTTATATAGTAGAAAGGTTAATTGGCTAGAAATTAACCTTCGCAATTTTTATAAATAGATTGATAAGATCGCCTTAATTCTGTAAAAAGTTTAACACATCATTTTTTTTTTACACAACATTGCTGTTGCAGATGGAAGTAACCATTTTTTCTGTTAGTTCTCAAGACAAGTATGCTATTTGTATGTAGCCTTACATATTCTGTAACATAAGTTATATGAAATAATAAAATATGTCCAATTTTACGAAATAATTAAACTTCGAACTGATAAACCTCGATTAATGTATTAACATCTATTCAATAATATAACTGAGTTAAATTTGATGTCAACTATTAATACTTAAATTTACTATCAATAATTGGTATTTATACTCACACTGAACTCAAATGTTCCCTGATGTACGTAAGCATGTGTAATATTTTTTCCATCATTAACATTTTAACAAAACTTATCGATGAACACACAGCAGAACACAACATTGTATACTTATTTTTTAAATAATATAAACCGTACATTCATGCCGAAAAGCACTTACTTAATGGTATATCTATCAAGAAATAAACTATCGTTTATACATTTTACTAATTTGTATAACGAATATAACGATCTCTTTTATTCAGTTATCATTTAATTACCTATTTATAGGCTATTTGAAAGTAATTTGATAATAATATATTCATGTAAGTACTCCTTGTTTTGGTTGTAACATTTTAGTGTCTGCTAGTATATTTCAATAATAATGAAGGTTTGCTCAACCATAAAAAAAAATATATTTTATCTGTAGGTGCAAAAATTAGATTTTATTGGTGTATTCTATTTAGACGCAGTCCTCTATTGTGTTAACCAAGTATTACTTCTACTTATTACACATTCACTAATTCACTCGCTCATTCATCCATTCATTTATTCTATACGGACATTGCAGTTACAATATATATGTCGCAGGCAAATTGTATAATCTCGCCGTTTACAAATGCTCGGCATTTTGTAAAATGCTGAGGATTTACTTTTTCCAAAATTCTATAAAAAGACGGTCGCGAGCCGATGTAGCCCCATTTCGTTCGGCTCCTATTTCTGTGTAGTTTTAAAAACACGAACCTAACCTAACCCACCCCCTTATCCAAACGAAAAATTTCTGATTACGAATTCTCGACATATTACAAAATGCCGAGCTTTTGTAAACGGCGAAATAATACAATTTGCCTGCGACATATACACTGACTTTTATTTTTACTATCTTGAGTCACTGCAATTTCAACATGTCATTATCTATCATACTTACACGGTATCAAAAAGCCGTCGATAGTGATCATCCGCCTTATTATCCGCAACTAACGAGTCCAGTTTATCAACTAGCGCCGCTTCAGTGCGTCTTGCTGAGCCGGTAGCCGCTCGTTCCGCCGCCATTAGAGCGACTAGAGCGCCTAGAGCTGCTCTACGGAGCTCCCCTACTAGGGTGATCTCTAGGAGCGCTCCTACTGCCGCCCCTATTAGTTGGAGTTGCGCTGCCCCTGTGAATTTATTTGGGATACCTATGTCATCATTATGAAAAAAATTGGTTGTTAGTAAAGTAGGTTTACGATCGAGATGTTTACGTGATAACGTCTTATTGGTGGCAGCGCTCGAGATGAGACGGGAGATCGGTCCGTCTCTCTCTCGTTATACCTGCGATCGCGCTCGTGAGGTTTTGGTGTGACACAAGTTTCTGAACATGTCACCCGACTAAAACGATTTTAAAAACGTTATCACGTCAAAAGACAAAAAAGGTGTTAAATTACTGGGTTGGATAATAAATGCATAGAATAATACTCTTTATAGCGTTCTAGTAACGGTGAAATTTTGATATAATGTTAATTAACTGTGTTATAATTAGCACGTTAGTAAATGTTATTTGTAAAAATATTACTGATTATTATAATAATTATGTAGGAGTCAATTGTTAATATTACATATCAGTTTAATTAACTCAACCATCACTATATAGTACGCTTGTGAATTGGCATTGTATTTTTATAATAAAATTAATTAATACTTTATTTGCCCACGCTCCATGTAACCCAACCCTTACAATACAAGCACTAACCCAGTCGACTCCACACGGCCAACACTTGCAGGCCAGCGGCGGCTCGCATGCCGCTCCTGTCGGGCCCTTTGCCCGTCCACCGCTCCGTTTGTAGCGCGCTAGATGTCACCAGAGCTACACCTAGCTCCATGTAGCCCGACCATAACTATAATACTACTAACCCAGTCGACTCCACACGGCCAACACTTGCAGGCCAGCGGCGGCTCGCATGCCGCTCCTGTCGGGCCCTTTGCCCGTCCACCGCTCCGTTTGTAGCGCGCTAGATGTCACCAGAGCTACACCTAGCTCCATGTAGCCCGACCATAACTATAATACTACTAACCCAGTCGACTCCACACGGCCAACACTTGCAGGCCAGCGGCGGCTCGCATGCCGCTCCTGTCGGGCCCTTTGCCCGTCCACCGCTCCGTTTGTAGCGCGCTAGATGTCACCAGAGCTACACCTAGCTCCATGTAGCCCGACCATAACTATAATACTACTAACCCAGTCGACTCCACACGGCCAACACTTGCAGGCCAGCGGCGGCTCGCATGCCGCTCCTGTCGGGCCCTTTGCCCGTCCACCGCTCCGTTTGTAGCGCGCTAGATGTCACCAGAGCTACACCTAGCTCCATGTAGCCCGACCATAACTATAATACTACTAACCCAGTCGACTCCACACGGCCAACACTTGCAGGCCGGCGGCGGCTCGCATGCCGCTCCTGTCGGGCCCTTTGCCCGTCCACCGCTCCGTTTGTAGCGCGCTTGATGTCACTAGAGCTACACCCAGCTCCATGTAACCCGACCATAACTGTAACAAACATATTAACATATTTTTTTATACCTACTTTTATATGTACTTGACAGATATGCATGCTTTAAATACAGGTATTACAGGTAAATTAGCTTGTAGAAATTTTTGCATATGTAGTGGTGTGTATATTACTCAGATCTTAGAGCGCGTTTCCACTATATCGTTCTGGCCTATACAAAAATGTTTCGATATCCTAACATTACTATTTAATTTCATACTTATTCCTAGCAACACTTTTGTTTTCAATAAAAACAAGTTTTTATTTGAAAGAATATGGTTTTGACTTTATAAAAAAAAATATATCATTCAATTTCACGTCCTAGAGCAAACGACAAGACGACTACCGTGAAACAATAAAATATCGTGTCCATAATAATTTGTTTCATAATTAATATTTGACCATAATAATTACGAAACAAAACAAATAAATAAATCGTCACTTGATAGTGGAAAGTGGAAACACGCACAAAAACAGAATAAACCAGTTTACGCTGTCCGCAGGTGCCACGTGCAGTCGTTTGGTACCGTTAGAACATAAAGCACACATTTCATTCAAAAATTATAATTATTACGTATAGACCGGGAGGTATTGACACAAAATTTCGAGTCATTTGTAACAGGATGGCGGTTCTACAGGGGTCTTAGTACGCAATGACAAAAAGAAAAACGATGGTGTGAACACTGGTACCGGCGGCTTAGTCGCGTGGGCGTTAGTCGAACTCGTCGGAAAAATAGCGAAGTCAAACAATTTGTAACACAAAAATTTTAGAATTTACCGATATTTTTTTTTTTTTTTTATGCTATAGGATAGCAAACGAGCAGACGCGTCGCCTGGTGTTAAGCGATACACGCCGCCCATAAGCATCCACTCCACTGGGAAGTGGATGTGTTGCTATCCTCAAAGGGATTTGGAAGGAGTTAGGTACAAGGGGCGAGGATGGGAGGGAATGAGGATAGGGAAGGAGAGGATGGGTAGGGGATGGGAAGGGATGTGGGCCTCCGGACCCCTCACTCACCGTACGGAACGCGACAGTAAACTGTCACTATGGCGCCGATATTCTGTGAGGGTGTGGTACCTTCCCCGGTGCGAGCGTGGCCCAATTCGTGCCGAAGCATGCTCGACTCCCACTCTGAATACGATAGCCCATAAAAAAGAAGTAGGCGGTAGTGTCATGCCATACTTTTCCGGTGTGACTTACAGCCCGCCATACCGACGCGAATGTGTTGATTTAAAAAAAACAATTCAACCATTTGTACCAGGCTAACTTTTAACATACTTTTCGGACGATTCCAAATGGTCGCCATACCGCCGAAAAACTGCAAAATTTTTTTTTTTTCGCCAAACTTTTTGTACCAGTATTGCATTTGGATTTTTGGAGAGTATTTGATAAAATGTGACCATTATTATATTTACCATACTTCTAGTAGGGGGAAAAAGTGCTGCCATACTTGAAAAATTAATTTAGTATTAATTTATATAAGTGAAGATTTCCACCACCTAGATCTTTGAAATTTTGTATTTATATTCGTTGAACCTCAAACTTACAGGAAAAATTAGTGCCATACTGTTACTAATCGTTCAAAATACGAATAAAATCTTACAATAAAAAAAAATCTTATACACATTCGCCACCTCCCACAGGTATGACATTATCACACTTCTATTTATAATCATTCAGGAGTTGTTGAAAAAAATATTTAGGGTGGTAAATGGTTCGGCGAAAAAAAAAAAATTTGCAGATTTTCGGCGGTATGGCGACCATTTGGAATCGTCCGAAAAGTATGGCATGGCGATTTTCGTAAATGGCTGCACGACGATGGTTACCTGTGCAAAAGTTAGCCTGGTACAAATGGTTGAATTGTTTTTTTTTAAATCAACACATTCGCGTCGGTATGGCGGGCTGTAAGTCACACCGGAAAAGTATGGCATGACACTACCGCCTACTTCTTTTTTATGGGCTATCGGTAAATTCTAAAATTTTTGTGTTACAAATTGTTTGACTTCGCTATTTTTCCGACGAGTTCGACTAACGCCCACGCGACTAAGCCGCCGGTACCAGCGTTCACACCATCGTTTTTCTTTTTGTCATTGCGTACTAAGACCCCTGTAGAACCGCCATCCTGTTACAAATGACTCGAAATTTTGTGTCAATATCTCCCGGTCTAGTAGTTTAATTGTTAAATTTTGTATTTGTTGATTGTTGTTATTATTTGTATTGTTATAATATTTGTTGAAGTGTTTAATTTGTGTGTAAGTGTTGTAACTTTATATTGTTAATTCAAAATGGCTCCAGTGTTAAAACATGGTCGAGGCAAGCCTTTGACTTCTCAAACTAAAGAATTAAACTTTAAATGTCGTTTCTTTTTCAGGTTAGTAAATTTTTCATTTTAGTAACATTGTTAATGTAAAAGTTATACGTATGTTAAATGTGCAAATATTAAAATAAAGTCTCATCTTTTTCAGAGGAGAAACACATATAGTTTAATTTAAAATCCCTTATATATATAAAATAAAAACTAAAAATAAAATGTTGTTTTATTTTATTTGCTGACCATACACTACTACAAACGCAAAAATTTCTCCAAGCTAATTTACCTGTAACACTATTCGATACCCGACAGGATAAGTAAGTGACAGGATAAGTACATCTGAAATGCTTTAAATTAGGGGAAAAAAAACATTTCTCCTTAATTAAATATATCTAATGTAAAATATATCATATATACTAACTTGTGAATCGAATTGCGGTGGTTCATCTCCCAAGAATCTTTCGAGTAGAGGTTTAGCTAAATCCTGCAGCGCTGATAACAAAACTTTGCAACTCTGCACACGCAGGACCATCCAATCAGATGGGAATACCTAAAAATGTAATAATTTTATAATATAGGAACTACGATTTCAAAAGCAAATTTTATTACCAGAATAAAAACTCTACTAATTGTACTGTAAACGTAATATGATCTCTCATATGTAAATAATAATACATAATAATATATATGTACTTACTTTAGTACAGATATTTTTAAGCTACTTTTTCTACGCGAGCAAACCCGCCGGTTCTAGTTAGTTATCAATATACTTACATCTTGTTCAATCAAATGTCGGAATACAAGGAACGCTCGCATCAGGAAGTCCTTTAGCGGTTTCCTATCATGCGGGTGTGGGGCGAGATGGCTCCATAATCTCTGGTAATGAGCTGGCTTCAGTAGCTCCATCACTCCCAGTAAACCAGCTACCATTGACCCCTAAAAGAAAATTAAATAAGCTTTTTTTCTGTCATCATAGTTTGTTAATTTTTAGCGAGTAAAAAACTTCACCATAATGTTACCCGAGTTCCTAACGTGCAAGCATTAAACTTACAATTCACGAATGTTGCCTTGCCTTATTTATGGGGAAAAAAAAAAAAAAACATTTGCGAATTTGAGTGAGCGGCATTCTGGTGAACCAATCAATGTTCAGAACTGGTCATGACTTTTCTTTATCGCCAGAAGGCGTTGTAAGCGTTTTCTTTAGTCATAACACGAATTTCTCGACATGGATATTTTACGGTTACCCAACACGCCATAACGTCACTAGCTGTGACAATTACACCAAAATATATACTTACAAGTACGGGTGAATTGCCGCCAATCAAATGCAGTACAGTTTCAACGAGTACATCCAGTGTGTTCAAGCAGAGCACATCCACGTCAGGATCCAGTGCATCATCATCCAATGGAATGTCAGGGTCTTCTTTCTTCCACAATAACGTGACAAGTTCACCTAACATGTCGGCACATTGGGATAGTTCGTCGCGTCGTGCTAAGTGTACTCGTAGATGGTGACATGCTGTTGTTAGGACTATATTTCTCGCTTCTGTAGAAAATTAGATCAAATTGAGTCGATATAACAATTTTATCAATTATAATAATTATTAATTAAATTAAACTACAACAGACTTTTTATCTTTAACTTCCATATTCCATATTACATCTACATATTTTAAGAAATTACGTCCCATAAATTAATAATTCCTACCCACATCAGTTTATTTAAATGTTTTAAATGAATTTAGTTCCTAAATGTGATGCAAAAAAAAATGATAAAAATACAGATTGAATATTATGATATGTTCATGTAATAAAAATGACAAAATCGAAAAAATGATAAGTCGAAAGAGCTTAATTTCTCACTCACCAGGTTCTTGTCCCAACGGCCCTTTCAATATCTCCTGTGCCGCAGCCAACCTGGCTCTCGCCAATGGCGCCGGCACATTCGCTGCGAATGCATCCAACATGGCCGCCGATATTCTAGCAGCTTCTACCGGACTTAGCGCTGAAGATACCTCTTTCGCGACGCTCGCCCATGACGTCATAAGGGCCACCTAATGAAAGTGAAATTTTAGGAATTAATATTTTATTTATGCAACTCACAATTTTATGGCATGAATATTTTGCTATATTCAAATATAGCAAAATTTAAATTTTAAGTTATACTAACAAACTTAAATGACAAGAGTCTACTTCTTTGTTATACTTCTTAATTTTAACCCAGTTTAAGTGGTGTCAAATAATCTACATGTGCATATTACGCATGTAACGTAGCTCTAACATCATAACATCTAAAGCTTTCTTCATACTGTCCACCAGGGGGAGCACAAAACCTTCACCGACTCAATAATTACCTGGGCAGGCGCTAAGTGCTCTCTATGCGGGTGTTGAGCCAGTGCTTTTAGCGCGTGTAACGCCGCCCTAACATCCCGTCTGAAGCTATCTTCATACTGTCCGCCAGTAGCTCGCGCGAACAAACAGCGCGAGCGAACAGCTAATCGGAATACGGCGCCAAGAGAGCGAAGGCATTTGCGTATTGGCTCCTGGCCTTCAGCGCCGGCCGCCCATTCGGCACAATGTTGTACGGAGGAGAGGAGGCCTCTGGAATGTTTTATTAGTATTTTATATAACTGACATATAAAATAAATAAACTACCTCTATTACTACTAGTTATTGATACAAACTAGACTACTAGAAATTTATTTGTTACAAGCATATAAATGCAATGATTACAAATTTAGTGTGATTTTTAAGTTTGATTGCAGTAATGTAATCTTCGTTAACATTATAATTCGTAAAACGTTTATTCTATTTACTTTTAGGTTGGGACAAAATGTATCTCTCCCTTAAATTTAAAATTAAAACCAACAAGAGATATAAATGAATTCCTTCTAATTAGAACACCAATAAATATACCATTTTTTCAAAATAATATGCACATACTTGTAAACAAGAGCTGCAGAGAAATGCTCTTCAATATACACATCCAATACAGGTCTAAAGTGTTGAAATCGGCTTTCATCCAATAAACTGCATATTGATACCAAGACTAGAAAAACTGTCCCAGAATGAGGCGTACTGAAAAGAAAAGAATGAATAGTTATCTAGTTATTTATTCACTATTTAATTAAAGCTTATAATATAGTTTATTATACTTTATAGATGACACATTAGTTCATATTGGGTCAAATATGTTGTACTAAATTCTTTAAATAAATAATTTTTTTAAAATACAAACTTTAACAAACTAAAGAGCTATCAAAAATTGAGTACCTATTGCCATCTTCAGTGGAAAACAAAGCGAAAAGTGCGTCCAACACATCTCTAAGAAACTTGATAAGTTCCTCACAGCTGAGACCGTCGCCCAAACGCAACACTCTCAGTAACGTTTCTTGCACTTTTTCCGGGTGTGCCCGCCATTGTAATAATGCTAGGAGATCCTCTGAAGAAGAAAGTACAAATCATTATTCTATTCCTATTTTTTCATATTATATTATCTAATGTTATTTTTAGTGTGAAGCTTAGCTAAGCCTTATACTATTCATCGGCATATTTGTAGTGTGGTTTATTACTGTCTTTAAACTATTTTTAATGTAATAATTGATAAAAGAATCACCACAACAAAGACTTAAAAAATCACGATAATCTGATTCGAGTTGAAAGGAGAATGACCACGGGTGGTATCGGTAATATTTTAGTTGTGCCACGTATTCGTGATATTGTTAATTCCTATTTGTATTTATAATGATCATATGTATCACTATTAAATCTTAATTATACCGAATAAATAGAAATAAAAGTAAAAGTTTTTATTTTGAAACATATATCTATCTCTCTTGCAAGCGACATATGTTATAGTTTCTATTTGAAATGAATGTGTTCGACGCATTGTTCGACGTTATTTATTTGAAATAATGTTTATTACGATTTACTTTTCACATTTGTCTTGTAAATTAAAATATTACCTATGTAATAAATGTAAAACTTAACGTTCATCGTTAGTTTAAACTCGATAAAGTATATTTTTAAAACTATTGTTTTATTTTTATTGTCGCGAACTGCGGCTTATTTACATAAAAACTTTAATCGTTTCTAAAAGTACAAACATCAAGCTTTAAAATGAGCTATATTTCATCTTGACACAATAAGTTTGATTGCGATACCAAGTGCCATAGCCATTTGTCACTTGGGCAATCTCCTTTTATCAAGATAAATCATCCAATGGAATAAAAATATTGAGATATGCATGACATAATATTCTAACAAAATAAAAACTACATCTACTGCCACGACAGAAATGTAATTTCCTAAAAAAAAAAAGGTCTCACCATTCTGCGTAAGTTTAGTCGAACACAAAACCGTACTAATAGTGCAGTTCTCTTTGGTACTCCTCGGGAACGACGTCACGAGCCCGTTGGTTGCGTTCGCGCGGACAGAGTCGTTCGCACACGACGGTAGGGAGAGATAGTTTGCTGATATTAACCTGTTTATAAAGAAAATTTAGGTTTATTGCCTTAAATATCTCGCTCTATAAAGAATTCTTAGTTACAAAGCTATTTATTTTAAAAGCAACGGTAGATCAAGTGGATTCGTTGTTCAAAAATGTCTAATATTCGTTAATCGCATTAAGTTAAAGCAAATAAAAAAAAAAAATAAATAAAAAAAAGCAGTTAGCAAATCGCGCCTTCTTACGAAAGAAGAACACAAATCATTTTACATTCTTCATCTAGATAGGAAAAAATCAAATCTAAGATATTGCATAACCAAAATAATAAAAATGTATTAAGATTTTAAATACCTAAATTGATAACAAAATAAAATAATATTTATTTGCCAAAAGAAGGTTATTAAATGTACATATTACGACAGCGGACCCCGCACACAGCCTGTTTCGCGGGGCCAACAATACAAAGAACATTGTTGAAACGACTGTTTCAATTCATATCTTAAGACCTTGCAAAACTACAAAATTGCATATTAAACTACCCTCCATAAATATAATAACTCACTTGCTAGGATCATCACACTTGTACACATACAACTCGTGAGCTCCATCTCTGAGCGTGGCGCCGCTCGCTTCCATTAGTCTTGCGAATGCGAAACCGTATAGTTTCCTTTCGTTTTTGTCTCGCGCTGTAAGTATAAATAAGTTATTAAAATGAGATTTTGGGAAATGGTATTTAATGTGAATAAGAAAGGTAATTTTTACTGAATGTAGGTATTTCAAATAAATGTCAATAGCCTGCTTATAAAAGTAAATTTTTCCGTCATCCATATTTTAAGTATATTTTAATGTGTAGGCATATCCAGCTTTCGTTCGAGTTTGTGTCTTTAAAATTGTAATGAGTATTTCGGAATTGCTATTGCATTTGAATGCGTGCGCTAGCGTGAACGTTTCCAGCGTCACTATGAGACGCAACTGTTCACCACAAACCGAACCGTTCTTGTAATTTAGCACTAGAAATTCGTATGAAGTGGAGCCAATACTATTAGCACCTCATATACTATCCTATAATAAAATATACTCACTAGAACAATGCCGAAACTCGATGCGTACGTGTGCGTGTGTGAACGTTTCTAGCGGTACAGTGAGACGCAACTGTTCACCCCAAATCAAACCGTTCTTAGCACTAGAAATTGCATGAAGTGGAGCCAATTCTATTAGCACCTCATATACAATCCTATAGTACAATATACTCACTGGAACAACGCCGAAACTCGATGCGTACGTATGCGTGTGTGAACGTTTCTAGCGGTACAGTGAGACGCAACTGTTCACCCCACGCCATACTGTTCTAGTAATTTAGCACTAGAAACTCGTATGAAGTAGAACCAATACCGCTTGTATCGCATACATAATACTATAGTACAATATACTCACTGGAACAATGCCGAAATTCGATGCGTACGTGTGCGTGTGTGAACGTTTCTAGCGGTACAGTAAGTCGTAGTTGTTCACCCCACGCTGGGCTGTTGTTGTGGTATAGTACTAGAGATTCGTATGAAGTAGAGCCTATACCGCTGGCGCCCCATACGCAATCCTGTAAGAAAAATCATTAAAATATACAGACCAATAAGACAGCATTGCATATATTTTTATGAAAGGAAGTAGAAAAACATACAATAAACGAAACCTGTACGTACAATGTTCTAATAAATACACAGAGAGATAAGTAATAACTACAACTTTGTCGATTAAATCGATTTGAATAATAAAGATGATCGACGAACCGATATTTAAACACAATATTTTCTACAGAAGTATGGATCAAATGAAAAGTAATTTAATAACATTATTTTTCCCCAAAGAAAGAATAGATCCTTTAAATTACAACCTACTTACACTTATAACCAGTCCCGTACTATCGTGCACGCTGACAGTTGCGAGAACGTTCTTCGCCGTACTTTTCCCGCCCCTTTCGAACTCTGCCCTCTCCAATGTTAGATAGAGATCATTTCGAACATCTCCCGGCATGATGACATCGGGGAATCCCCGTTTCGCTGTAACTGTGGCTCCGGAGGCCACCGCTTCTGATATACTGCCTTGGTTCGTGAGCAGTCTGAGGGCCACGACAATTCCTGCAAGAAAGAGGGTAGTTACAGATTGTTACTATACCAACTTTATTCTTCACTAAAATGTGCTTTGTGAAAGAGAAATAGTGGACAAGAAAATTATTACAAAACGTTCGTAAAAGTATCGTAGATTAAATTTAAGGCACAAGAGACTACATTTGATTTAAATTTAAATATAAATACCATAATTAGGTTGTCCTGGCAAAATGTTGCACTTATTTGTTTGCTTCCGGATTAACATATCATGAAGCTGATGAAAGTCTTTCTCTTCGCATTGGTAAACCTGAAATTGGTCCATAAATTTACTTTTTATGTTCTATTAGAAATAATCCAAATTCCCTGATGAATACATACTCATATTTTTTAATTATATTATAGCATTGGACGTTCCAGATATAATATTATTTAGCATTTATTTAGGTCGCAAATTGCTTTGTATCATTGCAACAGACTGTGTCGTGTTTAGTAAACAAAGCTTTGAGTAACCCAGCAAATATTATGACAACGACATATAGTTTGCCTATGCCGATTCGTAACGTAAACATAAACAATGAATGGGCATGTTAATTTTAACTACACTCTGGTCTATAATTTCCAAATAATTAAAACTACATAAATAATGGTAAGAAGAGCGTTCCAGATCTTATTTGTTAACTAGTTTTAAAATATAGTTTCTCTTTAAATAATACTAATATTCCGTTAACCAATTCGCAACTATTCCGCGTTACCATTTCGAATTACACATACAAATAAAGTTAACTGGGTACTTATCCTATTTTCCTCAACAGTTACTAAACTTGTTAAATACAGAGCAAACGAAAACGCTTTTACCTCTTGACCTAAGCTAACTTACAAAACACAATTTCCTTCAATACTCATCACAAGTATAAAATATTATTACGTATTAATCGTTACTAGAAAATATAAAATTCAGAACACTGCAACTGTATGAACTTAGATACAGTAAAAGTTACCAACATCCTCAAAAAAATACGAAAATAGCCAACAAAAAATGTCCAAATCACCCCAAAACTTCCACCCACCTTAAAAGTATACTCCTTCTCTGCAGTCGGCTGCTCGGTTTGTCTCAGAAACTCAACCAATGGCAACACACCAGCTCCCAAAGGCCGTCTAGCTACTGGACCACGTCTCTCCCCAGTCCCACTACCAATACTACCCGCTCCAGACCATCTCCCCACTCGTACCACCCAGGCCACCAGCCAGAGCTCGCGAGAGAGATCTGTTGCTGATAGATCCTGGATATGGAAGAATGGGTTATTTAATTTCATACATTATTTGTCATTTTAACTGACATATTAGGAATTGAATGCGGCCCTTAATCCTCTTCTTGAATGGTATCAATATTCCACATCAAGTCTTTGTATTCAGCTATAAGGACAATTGTTTTCGGACGTTCCGTCAAAGCGTCCCAGCTCCCACGACACAAGTTCTCTTAGTGTGGGAGCTATAGTTAATAATTATAATGTATAATAAGCAACAGCAAATTCTTATATTATTAAATTTGTTTTGTTACCTACTTTGTTTTTGCTGAAATAAATAATTTTTCATTTTCAAAAAGCTATAAAAAAGCAATAATATTTTAATGTCGAGATATTTAGCAAACTTGGCCAAAAACAAAATAAAACAGTTTATTCATTGACAGGATAATGAAAGTACATAATATTCGCTTAGATAAATTAAGTGTGTGGCCGACTGCTGTGGTTTTAGAAAAATCCCCTTACATGACAATTAAGAATCAAAACTTGCAAGTCATTTTAAATTAAATTATAAACTCTTAAGGAAATCGACTCAATATAATGAGTAAAAGTTTTTGTATTGCAATTAGGTACATATTGTAATTCTTACAAACACACGAAAGCTTCATGTCTATTAGTATATACCTATATACAGAGTGAATACGGAGATTTTTGTCCAATTTCAGTTTCGATTTTTTATTTTATTTCATCGTTTCATTTATTTTAAAACAACAGTTTTATTAAATACCATATCATACATCGAGTCAATCTATTAAAACAACAAGCCAAGCCCGCAGTTTAGAAAAACGTTTATTTTTTTTTGTTGTCGTAACTCGCAGGTATTTCTTATTAACTATATTTTCGGGTATATTAACACCATAATTACAGTTTTATTTTTATTCAACTATACAATAGAGAAGAGACTATGATGGAAGCGTCATTCCGACACAGCACATTTCTCGACAAATGTAATAAGTACTTCGAACAATAATACATTATCAAGTGTCATAAAGGACAAGTTTATAATTTAGGAAGGCATATTTATAAAACATCGCGTGTTCATATTTTTGCGATTTATCGCTTAGTCATATTGCAATCTGAATTCCAAAAAAATATGGTACAATGTTTAGAGTTGTGAATGAATAGCCGACGAACCTTTACTAACTGTATGAACAATTAATCATCGGTACAGATAATGATCACATTATTAAAAGATCTAGGTTCAGTATACTCTTTAAGAATTTATATAAAGTACCCGCAACATTTTAATATATTATAATTATGTCTATGTCTATTGCGAGCTTTTTTCACGAGTGATTAATTCTAAACCAACAACCATGGTGATGTTCACATGATTCACACCTTTCTTGCTCCACCTGAAAATAAAGCTGCCCACTCACCGCAAACAGCGTGCTATTCGCGTGCAGCCGATCTATATAGTTCGAGAAGCCGTCCCTCGCTATCCGCACCCTGAACCTCTCAGACAGCGGCTGGGCTCGTCTAGCATCGTGTAACCATAGCAACAGCTCCGCTTCGTCACCACCGGCTGTGTGACCGAAGTCTCTCATACTGCACATGAGGTAGTGGGACTGTACTGTGGGTGTAGTGCTGGTTGAGTTTGTTAGCGTGCCCGAGTTGAAACTGCTGCCCGAGCCGCCCGCGCGACGGAGCGTGCCGCGCCACTGGAAAAAAATTATATCGTGTGAACAAACTGGATGCATACAATTTTACGATACAGCCAAAAAAGTGATGCATTAATTTATACTACTGAAAAATTTATGGTATAATGGATTAAAGGTATTACCACAAAACAATTTAAACACAGTCTAACATTAAACCAGGGATCTGTCACTTTAATAGTTGTCTATGTGGAATACGACAAAACCAGATTAAAGAGAACCCGCGCTTAAAGTTAAACCCTGTCTAAAGTTTTTTTGTGGTAAGACTATTTAAGATTATTTTTAAATCCATCATATTTTATTTTAGTAAACATCATTCAACGCATGTAGTAGTTCGTTACTTGCTTTTGTCTGACAGATAAAAAACACCTTAAACTTTCAAATATTCATGTTATAAGGCCAATAAAGATTTTGCATATTTTTCACAATGAATATCATAAGAAAACTCATTTGAGTACCTATCTACCAAGTGTTCTATGTGCATTTTATGACACACGATCACACTATGTTGTGACACATAAACATTTTAACAAATAAAGAAACATGACCTTTCGGACCAACTGTATCTGTATCAGTTACGTAAACTCTCCATCTACGGTTATGATACTGAGCAACATATAGATCGAAAGGAGGCCATTAAAAGTAACAAATGGGTATAAATTATACAGTGTGCAACTAAATGAAATTATTCTATTAAATCGGTCGCATGGCCGGCAGGGGTCAATTTGACCCATTAATATAGACAGACTAACTAAGAACCAAAAGTAGTAGGAAAAATAATCTATCGTTTGATATACCACGAGTCACGACCACGGTGTATTCAAGTTACGCTAGTTGAAAAATATCAACTTGCAACTGGAATTTTTATATTGCAAAATTTTAAGCTGTAAGTTTTATGTCTACCCGCAAATTGGGCATTTCAAATCTAATGATAGGAATAAGAGGATCAATAATCTTTTACTATGGCAAGTACTAAACATTATATGCTTTCATTGAGATGTCTGGCTGTTCCTACACTCTCATTTGAAATCAAATCCTAATAACCTTGCGTTATCTTTGTAATTGAAAACATAAGCTAAATACTATCCTTGAAATAAAAGTGATCCGTAAATAAAAGACGTAATCATCTATTCACATTATGATTGCCGCTTGTACGTGATACGAATACAAACTCGTAGACATATATATATCAGCACAAAATGTTTTGCGATCTCATCACATTAAGAATGCACGAGACTGGAGACGCATGCTAAATAACACATTTGTATTTATTATCTGAAAATATTATATTAGACAATAAAGCTCGATTGCTTTATAAATTCTATGAATTTCCATAACACATTGTACAACATGAATTGATTCAATGATTCAAAAACAGGCCGTTGCGTTCCCTATTAAATGGAATTAAAAACGAAACTTTAACTGCATTCAATATAATTTCCTAAATACTGTAACTGAATGTAATGAAAACTTACACTATTGGCTAGTAATTATAATATGTATGTTACTTACGTTTTATGAATCAGACCACATTATGACTACTTTTGTATGAATCGGGTAGGTACCTACCTAATACGCGGATAAAGCCTGAGGAGTGAGGGGTTAGTTAGTAATATTGACTTGTCCTTAATCAAGCCGCAGAATATAAAAACTTTATATTTTTTCTACCATAGCCAACATATAGCCCGGTCAAACACTGTAAAATCTAGCAACACTATAAACGTATCTTCAACGCACGCAACTCATTGAGTAGTCGATAATGATTAACTAAGTAAGAATTACATATTTTAATATGTATAAAAACTCACTGCTGCAGCCCTTTCAGCGCTTTCCACGTGAACCCTGTACAGTTCCACCAGACTGGACTCCTCGGGGTCCACCGCTTCAGCGCCACGCCGCGGCACTAGCTCCAAACCCAATTTGCTGCAAAAAGGATATTAACTTGTTAATTCATATTATTTCAATTGTTTGAATATAAATTGGTCCAACATAAAAATGGGTAAAGACCGCCACCTCGTTCATTTTAACACATCCGAGGATGTAACGTACTAGGTATACCTACATCCTATGTATAGCTAGTACGTTACATTCTTACAATAAGAATACATTAAAGTTATATTATAGTGATGGAACCATCGAGCTTCAGCAGATATTCTGATGAATAGTCATCAGAATTTTTGGTTCCATGTATGTATTTTAAGCATCTAAGGCATACAAAATGCATCAAACTCCTAAATAGGAAAACTACAAACATTAAAATATGAAATATGTACAAAGCAACGTGATGCGCCGCACGAGTTTCGCGCATTTCACTTGAATTACACACAAAACCGCAAAACCAGTCTTTCCCGTATTCAGAATACCAACTCTAATATTGATTCATATTGTCAACGCATAAAGACATTTTGCCAAAACATAATTCTGCTTACAAAATGTACCTGAACACAATGCAAATGGACACACCATGTGAATATTGTGAATCACTTAATAACGATTCCGAGAATCTTTACCCAACACCTACCGGATATTCGAAATGACCAGAGCAACATTATAGGACAACGTTTTAATAATATCCAATGTAAGTATTCTAAATAAAAAAAAGGTTAAAAAAGTAAATGACTCGATTTGCATATCGTTTCGCGATAAATCTTAACGCTAATCATTCTGATATATAATCACATGTTTCAGAAACTTTATCCTATAAGCGAAATTAGATGTTTGGATAATCGGTCACGTAACAACCGTTAAAACAAGCTTTCAATCAACTCACGTATTTTATAGTGAGAACAAGATAATGCAAGCGAAACACGACTTTCACATTCTGAGAATTAAGTTAAAAATCATGTCAGGCGTTGTTTAAATATTATTAAATAATCTAATTCGTCGCATACCTACCTAAAGAAGATGGTATTAGCTCGCGTCGCCATAAACGTGAAAAAAATGTATTGGTATTTCAGAATTCCCAAAAGCCTTAAGTAAGTGAACGTAAGTATTGTGAAACAATGTAAAGAACAATGGATAGTAAATGACTTGCATATTGTTACAGGCTTACGAATATCATCATCATAATAATTATGTAGAATGTGCATACAATTGTAGTATAAACGTTACAATATTAAGATTTTTTGCTCTTTTAATCTATGTCTGCATGTGATAGAACTTCTAATGATGTAACAAAACGAGTCTGGGCGGCAACACCGTAGAAATGTGCACAACTTCCGACTGATTGATCAGTGAAGCAGAAAAAGCTATAGATTTTGTTGGGCTGCAGCAGAAAGGTCACCAAACCTGTTGACGCGCCGATCCCCACTCACTCGTTGGCTCTGGTTGCTAACCAATACAAAAGTCAAAAACCAATATTCCTTGTATAAAAAACTTTTAATTTTAAATAAATGCTATGATTGAACCGTTTTGTTAGTGTCAAATAAAGCTTTCTTTTATCGCACTTAAATTTGCAAACAAAATTGCGTCGATCAATCTCTCGCTGAATACTTGAAGCTGCTATAAGATGCAACAATATAGTAACCAATAAAATATAACCGAATATTTTACTCATATGAAATTCTTGGTTACGTAGACGTCTACATAGCTCAAAATATGATACTAAAAAAGACTGGAGAATCAAGTTTAGCCAGTAGGTATATTCGGCGCATCGAACTCTTAAGTCGTTCTAACAATAATAATAATAATGTGACGACCCCATCGCCCACGGTTGGGATATCTATTGTCTACGTGATAATAGATATTCCACCCGTGCAATCAGTCAACCCGCGGGACACCTTGTGGCGGGGTGTCGGGGAGTAGCGACCCCGCGGGAACTGAGTGCTCCCGGGGGAGGCCCCTGTCTTCATCTCCGGCTTGCCTTCACTGGCCGGTCGGAGTGAAGCCTGACGAGGACAGGACCCCCACCTCTGGCTTGCCTTAACCGGCCGGCCAGAGTGGAGTCGCGAGAGCTTTTAGCTCGAAAGGTGGATGCGAATCGTAAGTGGCGAGTGGGCACGTGATGCTGGACCCTCAGGGAGCGCGTGATCGTAGTTTAAAGTCCAGGGACGCCTCTCCATCCTTAGCTGCTCACAATATGTTGCCCCCTTGTCGCACTATTGCAGCGACTTATTTCGGGGGCCCATACAGTGAGAGGGCGAGTCACCACCTGCCAACATATTTTTACTTTCTTTTAGTAGAAAGGCAGGTGCCATAGTTTCCCATAGTCCCCAATACCAGTCCATTTAGCATCCCAATCCAAAGCCCAGTTATTAAATTTCCATACCCTGCAATAGTCCTACATCGGCCGCGGACTGCCTAGGACTGTATCTCTATAGTGCAGTCATGGGCAGGCTGCGGCTGGTGTCCCACAACACAGTAAAGTTCTCTAAAGGGCCTCTGCGTGTTGGATCCGTGTCCCCACGTAAGCCTTCCAAAGGACCGGGTACCTTCCTTATGATGGTACCCGAGTATTATGGAATGAGATACACATAATAATAATTAATCAATATTTGATTTAGCTTGTCCTGTCCAGGATTTTTTTAGTCAACCCATCTTTAATAGATTTTTTAATAGACTAAGTACATTTATTATAAAATTGGTCTCATTCTATTATATCACGCCGGTGAAGGTCGACCTATATTCGGATCTTAGACCATATTTCAATTTTAAATATGGACCATTTAATAATATTTTGTGCTATTTGTTTTTGTGCTTGGTATAAACAATAATATAATAATGGTATAAATGTATAAATCGGTTTAATAATTAATTATCTATGTAAAACTTTTTTTAAAAATTGTACGCCACATGGCAGATCACAGCGGATCACCTCATACAATGTAATAACCCTTATAACCTGTGAATCACAATAAATCATTTTGAATTTGAATTTAAATCTGAGCTAATATCAAAATTATTTGGATAATAAATAAAATAACTTGTTTGTATCTTAAGTTGTTATAATATTTTCTAGTATTTTTTCTAGTTTTATCAGCTTTGTTTCGACCAAAACTTCGAAAAATTGTTAAATTACCAAATATTATATTACGAAGATAAATATTTGTAATTCAAATGCCATACGACTAGATATAGAAAAGAACTAAAATTCTGAACATTTGTTAAACGTCTCCGCTAATCCGATAGGTAATTTTTTTAAGTAGAAAAATAATTCTGAAATCTGTGTTAAATGTAATTAGGTACATACCTACCTACGTAGATAATTTGAAATGTGGTGATTCAACCGGTCAATTTTTACCTATAGGTTGTTTCCTCCTCTCACCACAAGACAAAGATCACGTAATGTAACACTTTTTAACAATGACTACAAGCTATTGGAAATTAACGAATGTTGGTTTATTATTTCTAAATAATTGGAATGTGTCCGCGATTCTTGTGAATACATTTTGTATGAATGTTACAATTAAAAATGCTGATGTCTGTAAATTATTAAGGCCTCAATCGGGTAGAATTCCCTTTTAATACCGAAAATTAACTCTAGTTATAACCGTTTTTCTCCTTAGATTCTTAATGTACATATCTTAAAAAAAAATGTATATTAAAGTTTCGAATATGATAAAGGGCATGGTTGTTTTAATTTGTTTATTTTACAATCAGGTTTTTTGGAAAAAAATCATGAACTGAGGTCGATTTTTGGACTTTAAACCAAAACGCTAAGTTAATATAACGTCAATTATTGTAGTGTTTTTACAGTGTGTTTATGAAATTGAAACACAGGGCATGGTTGTTTTAAATTTTGATTCCATATCCAAATATCTTTTTAATAATTTTTATACGTACTTTTACTACGGTAGATTCGCGCCGGTCCCCCGATCCCGCCTTGTAAATCACCTAGCAAGGTCGCTAGCCCCTAATTAAGGCCTTAATATTGAAGCAGTAGGTACTGACCTACCAATACAAATTAGAAATAAGTCCAAACTTACAATTTCTTAGTTCCTCTGCCAGAAGGTGTATGAGGTTATTTTTTTATCTATTATGCATTCCTTTGTCCTATGTTGTACCGTGTACGCAAATAGATCTTAGGTAGACCGTATTTAAAATATTCAATTCTGTTAATAAATAATTAGGTATGAGAACAAAACACGCAAAATGGATAGATATGTTTGTTTCTCGAGTCACGACAGATGTTTACGCAAGCTCAGCTTGAACATCCTCGTTTGAGTCTTCATTGAAATGTTTTGTTTAAATTATTAATTCGTCATTCACGATTAACCTACTTCCTTCATTATTTACTTTAAATTGTGTTTCAAAAGTAAACAACCAACCTTGTAGACGATTTAAATTTTATAGTTTAAACCAAATGCAATATTATAAAAAATATTAAATTATTTATTATTATTACTTATGAATACCCAAAAAATACCCCAGTATTAATTATTGCCATTGTACCGCACTCTATCTTTCAAAAAAATATTAGCCAAATATCCTAACATAGCAAACTATCTACACCGCTCCGGATTCTTCCAGCGCGATTTTCTTTTATTTCTCACGAGGCAGGTAGATGCCCGCATGCCTAGCTAAGACAACGAGGCCCACAGACCACATTTGACCTCATAATGAATCGAGCCCTGATCGATCATGATGCAAAACTTGAGATTAAAATGAACAGCAAGTGCTCTCATAATGCTCTGGCTTTAACATGAATACTTGCATAAATGATTAAAACATTCCTAATAAAAGAATGTATGAATTTGCATTAATTGTTCCCATTATTATGTATTAAAAAAATAATAATAATCATTACATAAAACAGAACTAATAACTTATTTAATTACCTATAGAATCGTACTAGCTTCTGTTTTAATAAATCTTAATAAATAAAGCATAATCACGTTAAGTTTAAACTCATGTAGATAGTCAGTAGTAATATTTCATCGATGACATAATACACATAACAAATAATGTGTTAATTAAAAGCCTCGAGCATTTTCACCGGCTAAAGCCCGTAATCATAAGCGCGATAAAAAATTTGCTGAGAAACAAAGTACTGGAGAAAACGCAAGAAGTCACGAACCGAACTCGTTTCCCGATGGATTCTCGAATCTGACTACTGTGCATTTGCACGGGTCGGAGTGAGAAAGGGACGGCTGGTAGCGAGCGAGCGCGGCAGGTGTGCGACAGAGCGAGACAAATATAGTTGCGCGTACGCCGCTAGCTTCATTCGGTAGTTAGACTCGCAGGAGGTCGATCGAGTGCGCTTTTCAGTTCCAGTTTGTGTTCCCGTCTCGCTAGCAGCTGGCGTGCGGCACGACCGCACTTGCCACTCGTTTTACTCAAAATTATTCAATCGCTCATACCCCCGAATAGTGTGCCGTAAAATCTTATGTGCGCCAGCGTACGCGCAGTTGTGTATTTTGTGTTGTGATTGAGTTATCGAACGTCGGCGGCGAGAATTACAGTTACTTTTGAAAAGGTAAGTTATGCCACAAAAGCTCAGATGTATTGGGACGCGCTTAGCAGTTATCGACAACGACGTCGGAATGCAGTTTGACGGCATACGTTATAAGCATGTGCAGGAACAAAAGCCTTGTGCACAGTCATCGAGCCTCTTTTTTTTCATACACGCTTTCACGGGCGAGCCGCTTGTTAAATGAGATGAACGAGGGTGACCGATTTCCAAGTTATGAATTAAAACTTGTTATTAGGTGCTAGAATTTCAATATTCTCACAGGTAGCGTCCCCGTCTTTTACCTGGCGGCTGGGGACGCTTTGTATCGCACCCCGTATTTGAATAAAAAATCAAAATACAACAAATACGTTTTGCTAAAGACCATGCTTATGTCGCGTTAGATTTGTAGTAAATCTGCATAAATTAGTAAATTAGAGTCGTTAGGCATCATAAGTTAATAAATGAATGTTTAATAGATAGTAAAGACGTAATAGATTTATAAATCGAATACAGAGGTAATAAAATAGCGAGTGTTATTAAGATGAGTTTATCTATCGTTAACTATTTGTTAACGATTCACAAAGATAAAGAGATTAACAATCTACCTTTCAAAATAATTTCACTAAAGATTTGCAATCTGTCCGCTGTATCGTGCAATAATCGATTGAGAGTGCTAACTGAGTTTGAAAAGTATAGCACAAGTAGGCACCTATACTAGTTTTTACATTCCAAATAAAGTTATCATAGTTTACACAAGATATCGAATGTTGACCATATGTAACATACAATTTTAAAATATTTTATAGCATTCTTGTAACATTTGTGACAAAATTTAAAAGGTTGCTGTTTGACAATTTGCTTGCAGATATCACTATTATTTTGAAAATGTGGAAAACACACAGTTATAGGATTATATTCATCATAATTATAGACCGTAGGTATATTTAATATGTTTCTTTTTTCTTTCTACTTTCACCAAAATTTATTAAAAACAGCCTCGTTTTTAACGCAAGTCATGTCTTAACTCACTCAGTAAATACCGTACGGTGTTCTTAGAAAAGCAAAAGGATATTGGTGGCTCAGATTTTCAATAATCATTATCATATTTTTATGTAAATTTAATTGAATTTTAATGATTTTTGTTGATTTCAATAAATGCTCTTTACAAGTACGAGTACTAGTTTTTAAAGCGGTCTTAAGAGCATTGTTGGTAATTTCAAGGTGTAGCCTTGAACTTGATACATATAATACAAGATAACTTTTTTTAACTATTTATGGACTTCTAACATAATCATTTATTTAAATAGAATAACTAAAATGAAGTATGATCTCAAATGTTTAAAAAATATGAACGTAGAAGAAAAAGAAGCATCTATAACCAACACATAAACAATATTATGATTATCTGGGTACAAATTCAAAGACAATTAAAACTTTTTGTGGCGCCTAGCTATAGATCAATCAAAGTGAATTCCTCTTAAATTAAATACTACAAAGCAAAACACAAAATAAGATGATTATCTTAATAGGCACTTTCGTGTGTTTTTATAGGTTGTTAAAGTGGAATCAAATCAAGCGTAATCCC
Organism: Colias behrii; assembly: GCA_029959065.1. Classification (NCBI taxonomy): domain Eukaryota; kingdom Metazoa; phylum Arthropoda; class Insecta; order Lepidoptera; family Pieridae; genus Colias; species Colias behrii. The sequence goes on along the minus strand of JARWMC010000006.1, from coordinate 3,887,489 downwards.
TTGCATTAACATGCTGCATATCACACCATAGAAGGAGTTTGCAAAAACATCAGTGATTATTGTGAGAACGAAAGGTACCACATAGTAGTAACTACTAACTACTACGTAGAATACATTACCATAATCGATACTAATATTATAAAGCTGAAGAGTGTGTTTGTTTGAACGCGCTAATCTCAGGAACTTCTGGTCCGATTTGAAAAATTCTTTCGGTGTTAGATAGCCCATTTATCGAGGAAGGCTATAGGCTATAATATATCATCACGCTAAGACCAACAGGAGCGGAACACAGCTAATCAAACACGTAGACTATAGTAATTGTTGATAAACAATTTCAACCTGTTAAAGCCACAATACCACCATATCTTTACAGGTCACACACATTGCATTCTGTCACGCTGTATGATCACCATTTGTATTTTAAATAAATACTATAAACCCCATTGCTGATGTTCAATTTGTAATTGATTTTTTTTAACTTTAACAGTAGTAAATTGATATAATTACTCACATTTTCCTGTTAAAATAAAACGTACTAGATTTCTTACTACGTGTTCTTTATTTAACCTACTATATAAGGAATTTATTATCTCGTATTAATTACAGTTATATAAATGAATACATTTATAATCTTAAATTTGTATAGACCGTTAATCATTTGCATGATTATTTTCTAACATTGAGTAATTAATGTTGTATGTTGGAATAAAAAGCCATTTTAGGTATTTTCTTTCAGTAAGTATGAATATGAGATTGCTGTTTGCACTAAAATATATTTTATAACATATTCATTACTTATAGCAAAAAACAATTATTTTGTAAATATGTAAATTAGATTTTTTTTACTCATTTAAATATTCGAAATTACGATATACTTGTTTACATAACACGTCAGCGGTCGAGGTTACGCACAGTTCAATTTACAATAACTATCGGGTTTGCAACACGAATAGATAGCAATAATAAATAATAAATTTACACAAACTACGACACACAAAAGCTACAAACCCTTTGTGGATAATGATTCACTGAACTGAAACAATTGTGGGGTATAGACGATAATTCTCATCGCGTATTCCGCACACGTGGTAGCAATTAAACTTAAACAAGTTTTACAATACGCTTTTTGTTTGTGCAACGTATTTGTATGTTTGAACCCATTGATAAGTGATAACGACGTATTTTCGCTTCCCCTGGTTTTTACGACAATTTATATTTTATACATAAACAATCCGTATTAATTATACATTCGTGTTCTCAGGCCATCTTAACTTAACAGTTAACAATCGCTTTTATGTGTGAACATCTTTTATCACAGATTTCCCGAGAGCGTTATTCAATATCAACATTGAATGTCATCCTGACATTGTAACGTAAATCCATGCCATCTACCGTAACCACAGTCCAGATACGCTGTATTTCCGCAACACTTGATATTATCTCGATGACAAACCGAACCAATGAGCCAGGGACACCGGATACGGTGACAAATACGTGTTTATCTAAATGGGTCATTTTCAAAATATTTGTACGTCACGAAATTGTCAGTAAACTGTTTCGTTAGGAAATGTCAGGAAGTTGTAAAAGTAAGGCTGTATTCAGAATAAGGTAATATTACATATAAAAAAGTAAGAAGTCACTAGTTAAAAAAAATATATTTTTATTTACAAAATAATCAACAAACAATCAATTTTTATAATTCTCTGTTTGCTTTTCCTTTTCTTTTCTTCTATCATTAGCTTCTTTCCATTTTTGTCTTCGAGCTTCTTTTTCACTGTCATTAAGATCTGATATTTTTCTTTGTCTTTGTTTCACTTTCTCGAGGTGTTTTTTCCTTTTCTTTTCATATTTTTCAGGGTTTTGCGCTTTTTTAGTTTTTCAATGTACTTTTTTGCCGTTCGGCACCGGCTAGCGGCATTCTGAAACTAAAAAAGCTGTTGGATATATGTATTTTGAATAAAAATAAAAACAAAAGTAAGCATCACTCGTGTGGGTGGAAAAGCGATCAACACTAAATGCAATAAGGCAAGCGTTATCCCATCAGAAACCACTTGTAAAATTGGAGGCCAAGACTCACTGATCCGCTTTCACTATAAAAAAGTTATCAGATCCCAGGAAAAGTCAAGTCCCAGCCCGACTTTACTAACCCTACATCATGGTTTAAAAAAGTATGGCCTGTAGTTACAAAAAAATAATCTTGAGAGATTTATTGTTTTTCTCCTTTATTTTTATTCGTTACATTAATTTAACACACATTTTAATATCTTATTTTCATACTTTACACATGAGACCACAGCTTTACCGTCTACAATTTACTGACGTCAGTAAATGTCAAGAAATTGTTCGTCAGTAACATGTAAAAAATAACCTAAGAAATACTTTTACACAAAACATAATCACATTTACCATTAGATTGAAAGTGTAATCTATTACTCTAGTCATAATTTAAGTATATTACAATTGCGGTAGGTGAATTCTTCAAAATGTACTTACTTTTGTTGAGAATACGTCGTTAGGAAAATGTAACTAAATTTTTTGCACAGCACACTACAGGACTTCTTCCGTGTCTGGACGACGAACAAAATGGCGGCGCGTTAATGTGACCTTACTTTTCGTGACATGACCAGTGTTACCAATGATTAGAGTTAGATTCCACCTCTTTGTGATACAAGAAGTTGGTTAATTATGTCAATAAATCAGTGTCACGAAATTGTAACGATTGATAGGGACATTTTTATAATATGTCATTCTTCGTTTATTTAAGGTAATTTAAATAGTTTAATCTATCAGATATAACACTTCAAACATTGCTTTTTAATTATGATACAAAAAAATAGGAAGTTTCATACAAAAATTCTGATAAAAATATTGGTTTTCATTGTCGTCCACATAGGGGACAATAAAAAATGTATGGAGTTTTTTTTGTTACTTTATTTTCACATTAAAATTATGTAAGAATTTGAATCGCAATTCATTGCTTTTTATCAGAAATGATATGCAGTATGCTTAAGTTTAGTCTGTAAAACGTTAACAATGATTTATTTCAGTCGTAACCATATTTTTTTCGAAGATTTTTTAGGGGGACAAACATTTTGTAGTAATGTACAATTATTTTGAAAACGACTCAAATGCACTTAGCGACATTAAATCATTTTGACGCCTAATTCATTAGTGAGCAGTGTTGTATTCAATTTGTTCAAGTGTTATAGTCAAACATGATTAGTTATATCAAAAATTATACTTACAACTCATCAAATTATATCTTAAGTAGGTATAGAACTTAAATTTGCTTTATTCTATTTATTATATTCAACTCTGAAAATTTTTTATATTCAACTCTCAGGCTTTAGAAAATTAACAACCTGGAGCGGACAGCGGTCAATGAAAGTTAATTATATCTGTGGACAGAAGACGTTTGTGAGCACAAGTGTGGCAAACACCATCGCGTTCATTCTTATTAAATTCATTCACTATAATATGGGTTCACTATTTCATCATCTTTAACACCTTTACCTCAATTTTTTTTTACCTCAGAGATTGAAGAACGACTAGTAATTGTTTTTAATTTAAGAGATAATTGCCCGCGTTCAATGGAGGAATAAATTGCTTAATTGAAAAAATACCGATGAGATTTGCCACGTCAACAATATACAACCGACAACGGCCATACCGGTCGCAGGCGCATCATGCAATTAGAATCCATTGAGTTCAGACCCGTCGTCGCGTGCCACGCGACAACCCGACTGTTATTGCTTACATATTATGTTTCATCGTGATATATAAACCGACATTTAATATTTAAACTTTAACACAATATCAAGTCGCGGCCTGTCGTCATAAAAATGCAGGAGACGTCAAAGCTAAACTCGGCGTCTGTGCTTATCGTAAAAACTGGAATGTAGCTGTGCGGTGTGCCCAGCTTATTTAAATATTTGTTAGCGTTATGTAAACAGCATATACATGAATTGAAGAGATAGTACCTACGATAAGTAATAGTATAATTTAAGTTATAAAAATGTTGAGTAGGTACGATATGTCTATAATCTGACACAACTAGTATCGATGTTCTGAGTTAAACCTTGACCAAAATTTCATAAGACTTGAGCGATTTGTGAGCGTAAATAATTTGGAACAAGTAAAGTCGTGATTGCGGCTCGCCGGTGAGCGACGTGCGAATCTGGTAAAGATTGTCGTCGGTAAACTGGTTTCCGCGTCAAATTCGCGTTGCCACGCGGTGCATCAGTCTGCCCTGAGAAGGCACCGGGTGGGGGGGAGGGGACTTGTAAGCGCAGGAGGCGATCAGCGGTCGACGACCCGCCTGCCCTGCGCCGGCGCACCATTCGCCTTCAGCGGCCACGGCCTATACTAACACTTAATGTAGCCGCGTTAACAAATTTATGATCATAATCATGATAACGAGCTTCTTAATAAGCCCATTATTTATGTCAGCCCTATCTATACTATCAGTTAGCTTATGTGCATTACATTCCCTACAACCTAGGACCGCATTCAATATAAATTGATTGCACGTGTTGAAATTGTCGTTCATTGGTAAATTGAATATTAATTTTGCCCCTACATACGTTGGTACGTAATACATCTTGGACACACGACACCGCGTAGGAACAGGATCAAGAAGTATTCAAGGTTGGATCCATTTGATGAATTGGTACTAAAATTGTCTACGTCCATTGAGATAGAGTTCTAACAATTGTTAAACAAATAGATTTTTAACGTCAACGTTTTATGCTTTATAAATAGATCGGAAATTTATCACCCACCGTGGAACTGGTTGAACTGTAAGTCACAAAAAACGAGAGACGAAAGACGAATGCGGCGTGGGCATGAGGTAGCCGAAACTTTAAATTGTGTGATGTCATTCATTGAACGTACCTACTGTTTTATAGTAATGAACTTCATAGTCGAATTATATATTTTTTTTCAGTAAGTAGATATTTAGGATCAAAAGTGAAATCGCCAATGATTATATGTTTATAACTTAACTAAACAAGATCTCAAATCGTTCAAATTACCTCTATCTATTCGTTTCTAGTAAAAGCAGTTAAATATACCGTTTTAACTCTAAATCAGTATGACCGGCGTGTGGCACTTGTCATGGCACTGTTTTCGACGGCAGCTTATTTATAGATACATACTTGTAAGTCGTAATAGTTACCATTGTTTGGTTTCACACATTCGAGTCTTCACCTCAATAGAAATAGATATGATCGCACACGAGATTTAAATGGTGTATTCCTTTGTTTCAGAAGTTGTAGAAAACTTAAATCAAGATGGCGATTTTTGGCATGGCGTCCGCGGTGGCGGGCTTCGTGAAAGTCCGCTACCTGATCGACAAAGCTGTCATCGACAACATGGTCTTCCGAATGCACTATAGAATCACCTCCGCCATAATGTTCCTGTGCTGCATACTTGTGACCGCAAACAATCTTATTGGTGAGTTAAAAATTTGAATAAACATTTTCATTTAAAAATAAGGGGTTCTTGAGCTGTTCTAGCATAGATTATAATCAAAGTAACAATGTATCAGTAATCTTTATGATCAATTTTACATAGCACTTGACCGGGTTAAACGCTGTGCTTAAATGCATATTAATGTATTATCTAACGACACATATAATTTGTGATAGATACATAATAATTCATAGGAAATGTAGGTCGATGCAAATAATGCACCCGCATTGATGAGGTAATTTTTTGTGTCATAATATTTATCTATCTTCTAAATAGCTTTGCGCGTCAATTCAGCCTTACCTGTAAGTATACACACTTAAAATTTCAATTCTTTTAAATAATGTATAATCACGAGAAAGTAAATCATAAAACGGAACAGAGAAAGTCAATTAGGAGAATTAAGAAACGCCTCCACAAATTATCACTGCATCCTAAAACCAGACCTAATAACCTAGACGGAATAACAGTTTGTCTGGCCCGGCTCGGTGAAAATGAGTCATATTCAGTTTCCCGTTGAAGAAGTCATTCGTAAATTCGTAACAGTTACCCAAATTGACACGTCACGAGCAAATTGTTTGTACACACAAACATTGGGAGGTGTGTACTGTGTACGTGCCAAGTTTAGAGCCATTGAAACAAATCGGGGCACTGAACTATTGCATTGATTCCGATTTGACCCGTCTTCGTTAATTGTTGACCAATTTAGTTCAATTCGGATAAAGACGTAAATATTTTCATTGCGGTATTTCCCGTAACAGTACTTCATAATAATTAATTAATTATTCGTTAATCACCTACAAATAGACTACAAAACACGTTTACAATGCGGTTTGATAATAATGAACTCGCTCTGGGTCACCGTTCAGAGGTATGATGACAGGATTTACAACATTTTTGCAGTTTTTGTTGACTAGAGTAATCTTAAACCTTGTTAGTTGATAATCTAGGTCAAGTACTAGACGCTAGCGGATGAAATAATGACTTCAATTAATGTTAATTATATAATAGGTACCCGTGTTTAGTGACCATCAAAATTCTAATACAAAGTCGTTTACATTTTCAATTTTAACTTTCATTTGGATTGACAAAGTGAACAATACGTGACATTATCTATTTATTCTAAGATCATCGTAATGCAATGCAAAGTTCAACACAAGTGTACTCAGCGTCATCGTCCAATATTACGATAATTATTATAAAGTAACAAAATCCTTGCACGTAATTAAGTCCAAGCTGCTTATCTTCCTACAAACGTGCCAGAACATTAATAAACACGAATCCAACACACCTCTGCTTACCCAACAATTACATAATACAAGAAAGGATTGGATTGCAAGGTATAGAGTGTATCAAATCAGCATGTAAAACGCTGGCAATGCAAGATATCTAGCCATAATGTGCTGCACACATCTGCACACCAGGTGTGGGCACTGGGCAATCAAAACAAATGCGATAACAATTGTTACTGAGCCGTTGTTGTTAAGGCTTTTATTTTATTGCAAACTGAAGCATATTTTGATGCTTGACGCTTTGCTAATGCTTTGATGATGAGAACATAAACGATTGCAACAAAAGCATAGAAGCCTTCAGAAGCCTTCGTATTGTATACTTAGATTAGAAAACACGAAATCGGTATGAACTTTGACTTATAAATTGAGAAATATAAACTTTATTATTCCCTACATTAAGATATTCAGAAAAGACAAATTACAGCAAAAAAGAACGCCCATTTAATATTGTATAAAGAATTTTTCGTTGAAACAAAATAAGATATTCACGTCCATAAGTCAAGTGACATAAGACGAATTTAATATCGTGGTCGTCAAATTTCCATAAACTTCCATTGTTTTCATACAGAACATAATACGGTATTCAAGCCATTTAATTCAATAAAAGAAACGGCGTGGAAAATATACAAACGTTCCGAAACATCCCAATGTTTATAAATATTATTTTTATTGAGACAAAATTATTTTACCTGGCTGTATCTTGGCTGAGTCATATTTAAGGCACACAATTTAATAACTCGTTAAACGACCGCTTTGTGAAACAATGTGTTGCAATGAGACAATAGTTCGTTAATATTTTAAGACCTTTTCAAACAAGGATTATCTTTTGAGCTGCCATAAAAATATTAAAGCTTAACATAAAGTATCCTTTATTCTGCATAGTACTTGCCTTAGAAATAATCTCAATACAGTTTGAGTTCGAACGTTTTTGTTCTTTCATACTATTTATAAGGCCATGTATTAGGTTTACACTTTACAACTTGCATCGACAGGTGCACATAACAGTAAACTTTATCGTCTGAAGTTTACCGTGACCCAGTAACAACTTACAGCAATATAATCGTATTAAATATGTATATTGTTTTACATTGCATTATACAATGATAAATACTTCTCTTACACAATGAGTTATTTCTAAATAGTTACTTTATTTGAAAAGCTGGAAAAAAAAGTATTTTATCCTGAAATAAAAAAGATATCAAGACAAAACGATTTATCTGCACTAATATTATAAAGAGGAAAACTTTGTTTGTTTGATTGTAATGAATGCCTATTCATAAACCTTCATTTATGAGCCTTCATAAACTACTGGACCAATTTTAAAAATTCTTTCACCATTCGAAAGCTACATTATCCACGAGTAATATAGGATAGGTTTTATCCCGGAAATTCCACGGGAACGGGAACTATGCAAGTTTTTCTTTGAAACCGCGGGCGGAGCCGCCGGCGGAAAGCTAGTCTTTTATTAATATTATAGTTAAGTATTGGAAAGTATTAAATTTTTCTTTACCATACCATACCATACTTTTCCGTCCAGTATTTAACAAAAGAAAATACCCTTTATAAGATACATCGTTTATATCAACAATGGATCGATATAATTTGCACATCCATTAGTTATCGAGTAGCGATTTCTCAGATTCCATTCTCGTACAAGTATATCGAGCCTAATTAGATGATAAACGCTCTAACTATTCTAAGTGCTCGTTAGGGAGTAATTAGCTGCATATGACTGGAAGACACCCGACTCGAGTGTGGAGCAGCTTTTAATAGCATATTATATTTCCTATATTTCTTAGGTTACCACATTTATCTTTGTTAATTGGCGAACACAATCATGTATGTACTAATTGTACGACTTACATAAGCAATCAATCATATTTATCTTGTTGATGGTTATAAAATATAAATGCTCATAAAGACTATTGAAAAAATTTCTTTACAATATGTGAATTAGTTTATACCCCGGAAATGAAAATAGGTTACTATAACGAGGGCAAGAAAAATGTATTAACTAAACTAATATGTCGCCAGTTGACTAACAAAAAATTAGTTTCATCTTTCTATGAAACTACACTTATCATTAAAAGTTTACGGCTAAGATGATACTCTTAAACGCTCATTAAAACATCCGTGTTTATATCTCTTAAATTCAGTAGGTATGTACGTCATACAATACTCCAATTTGTTGACATTTTAACCCGTTCAATGTCACAACACAGCCTATATAATCACAAACCATACAATTGTGGCATGAATGAATGAAATACAAGCCTATACAATAAATAGAACTACAAAGTATCATGTCATATAGGTACTTGGTTTAGATTTAATGTAAAATTTGAGGCTATAAGTGGTCAATAATATGTAGTTAAAAAAAACTAAAAAACACGCTTTTTTCAAATTGAAAAATGGAATAATTTTATCAAATTAGTGTATTGTCATCGGTCCTCAATAAATCTACAAAGTTTGAACGAAATCTGGCCGTTTAAAGTGGGTCAAAATCGCGCCCAAAGAAGTCGGTTACAAACAAACATACAGGTGAAGCTAATAAAAAGCGTGTAAAAATGACAATACTTTAGTCTTAAATCTTAGAGTTATGACCAAATTCCCAGAAATTAAGCATTCTGGGAATTTATAGCATCGCGTAAATTTTTCCTTACTTTGCGTCTTGAAAACAATAGTGCAATACTTTCGAAGAGTTACTACTCGATACTATTGTTTAATAAATAGAGTTAACAATAACTTATTATGCGAGCAAAGCATATGAGGTGATAAAAGTCACGGTCAACAATTGTTACACAGGTAGGGGAAGAAACGTACTATCATTAGCGAACATTAGTTAGCATCCGCAACGCTTACGGATGCAATGTCGAGGCCACTGGGGAAATTATAAGTTCATATCTTTTAAACGTTCTAAATTAAACCTCAAAGCATTTGTGTGCTTGATTCACACTTTTCACAACCTTTCGCTTACTATAGACGTATTTTACCGATGACTAATGTGTGTCAACATAAAGCAAATGATGCAAAGCTAAATATTAAAAATTTTTTGTCAAGTTTCATTTTACCTATTATACTGGCGATAAGTGCATACCAAACTTAAATATTGTTTTAATCAATTATAAAAAAGATACACGATACGATAAAGACCGTCTCAAGCTCTTCCTATAATTTCCAGTGTCATCTTCCTCCTACTAAATTCTTACATAATACTATTTCAGGTGACCCAATATCCTGCATCAACGACGGTGTCATACCGAACCACGTGATCAACACATATTGCTGGATCACGTACACATTCACTCTGCCGAACACAGCTTCGAAGGGCATCTCGCATCCCGGTCTGGGCAACGAATATGGAGAAGAGAAAAGGATCCATTCCTACTACCAGTGGGTGCCGTTCATGCTTTTCTTCCAGGTAAGATTTTCATTTTCCACTCAGATTCCAGTTTTTTTTATGATCAACTAAAGTAAAAAAATTTAAACAAAAGTAGTTTAGTGTGCTGTGAATCTGGTTTTTAATTAAATCAAACATACATATATCTCAGATGAGGAAAATTATTCTGTTCGAATAACATCCATTACACAAAAATGTTTGAGAGTGGTAAATAATAAATAAAAAAAAGTTGGCAATAAATTGGCCACCTATGAATAAATACATGCCTTTAATCTACAATACATTTAATTTATAATATGTAATATGTTAATTATACTTGCAGGGAGTATTGTTCTACCTCCCTCATTGGATTTGGAAGAACTGGGAAGAAGGCAAAGTCCGCATGATCTCAGATGGTATGCGAGGTACCATGGCAACGATTGACGACAGTAGGACTAACCGTCAGGTTAACATTTATCTTATATATTAATGTATATTTTAGAATTAGAATGAAAATAGATATTTTTCACAAAATATTTTTCGAAAATATTTAAATGTAAGCAACTCGGTATTGTCTTTATAGTATCTATCATAAAAGTTAGTACTTATGAAGTTTGTAATAATTACTTGTGACTTTTTTTCTGATAAGATCATGGCATAAATTTTATGAAGCCGCTACCAATAAAACTATAAAAATTCCATTCTAAGATAATGCAGGTAAACAATGTCTTCACTGTCCTCATTCATTTATTACGTATGTAAATGCACTCTTTGATCGCACAGACACAGCAGCCTCATCAATTGGTACAATTGAGATAAGACTGTACTAATAAAACTTGTCCATGTCCATGTCCCTAATAATTGACCTCAGTATCGTCATCGCGTCGCGTTATCGTGTCTTGAAAATATTTCATGATTAGTACAATTTACGATTGATTGTTTCTTTTTCAGAGTCGACTAGTTCAATATCTGATAGACACCATTCATATGCACAACACCTACTCTTTTGGTTACTTCTTCTGCGAAGTTTTAAATTTCGTTAATGCTGTAAGTATCAAAATAGTAAAATAATGGACAAACCATCTACCTATTCGTTCTTACCATATTGTATGTTATTTATTCTAATTAATTTCGTTAACTTTTAGGTTGGGAATATATTCTTCTTGGACACATTCCTTGGTGGCGCTTTCTTGACGTATGGTACGGATGTCGTGAAGTTCTCAAATATGAATCAAGAAGACAGAACCGATCCTATGGTAAGCATTAATGTTAATAAATCTCTAAATTGCATCCCTCATGTCTCTTAAATAATAATTAAAAAATATGAAAATATAAGTAGCGTTTACGTAACATTTTGCTAATAAGCAACATTAATTTACAGATTGAAGTATTCCCAAGAGTCACCAAATGTACATTCCACAAATTCGGAGCTTCTGGAACAATCCAGAAACACGACTCGCTTTGTGTTCTTGCCCTCAACATTCTGAATGAGAAGATATTCATTTTCCTTTGGTTCTGGTAAGTGCTAGCACGCAGAATAGACTGATCAAATTGATATGAAGTTATTTAAGTGTGCTATTTTAAATCAAAGGAACTAGTTATATAAGGAAACTAATTCAGAAATTGTGTAATTCCAGGTTGATCATCCTCTCAGTTGTATCTGGTCTGGCGCTAGTTTACTCAGCTGCTGTCATACTTCTACCTAGTACACGCGAAACAATTCTCAAGAGACGCTTCCGATTTGGTACACCTAACGGTGTCGAAGCCCTAGTTAGAAAGACACAGGTATGCATAATTCAATAGACGTATTGTAAACAATTAGTAATAGAAACATTGATGTAATCATATTCTGTTCGACTATAAATTTGTTATGACTAAATTTGTATCTTATTCAGGTTGGTGACTTCCTTCTTCTGCATCTACTGGGACAAAATATGTCGCTTCGTGTGTTTGGAGAAGTATTGGACGAATTAGCGAGAAGACTACACTTCGGTTCGAACCCACCGTCTGCTCCTTCCACCATCGAAATGGCCCCGATTTACCCCGATATTGATAAGTTCTCCAAGGAAACAGAGACGTAAGCATTCTTGTTGGAGAACAATACACCCCTGTACTGAAATCTGTTTAAAACAAAGGCTCAAATACGTTCCTTGAGTTCATAATACGAAATTTTAAATATTATCAAGAAATTCTCCTCGAGATTCGAATTTGAGCCTTGGCAGTTACTGTTCCTACTGGTTGTATTGTTCTATTATCTGAGCAAGTTGCTATTAGCAGCTAAAATGTAAATTGATATTCCCATTGTGAACGTATAGCGAACTCATGACATTCCTATTTTTATGTAGACAATGTTTTTAACGAAGCCACATATTGCCTTTTGAGACAATTGTAATAAAAGTGTGAATGAATGAATATTTTTATATGGAAAATAATATGTAAAGTTTTGTGATTTCGTAAATGTGTTGTTGCTGTACGATTGTTGAAAATCTAAAACATATCAGGGTAATATTTGTGAAGTACTATTGATTGATGGACTAAAATACGATTATAATGTTATTGTAAAAAAAGACACTTGTTATGATATTAAAAAAGCAGTCCGGCTTAGGGCTGCTCAATATTCAAAGGCTGTCAAAATTTCAATTTGTTATTATGAATTTAGAACTATAAAGCTCGTTCACATGCTTTGTGATTTTGATATGATTTGAAAGACACAACAAATTCTTGCAACTTTCAATCATACATCGATATGATTAGATTCAAACCGCGCGCAAATTAGCATTGTATGATTTATTATTTTAGAATCTGTTCTTTTTGTAGCATATTAATTTCACGTAATGTATAAATCAATGTATACATGAGCTATATTGTAGGCTATTGCATGCTTCTTATTTACTGTTAATTACCTAACAGAAAAGACAAGTAAAAGTCAACGTTCGAGTACAAAGTAGTGTTGTGTACAGACACTTTGACTAGCCTTATTGGGTATTTCTAAAGATTTATATAATTTTGATGATATTAGGATAAGTATATTGGTGCAAGTGGCAGTGTCAAATGATATTTTTATACTCGCGTTATTTACTCCCAACGTTGTGCCATTATATAGAATGAATTTTTGGCGTAAAAAGTTTATAACCAGAAGTGCATTTTACTAAAACATCTACGGAATGCCCTAACTCATTTAGGACCAATTTATTGTATGCCTTTTTGTATTTAGTATAAGACTTTTCAGTCAATTTAGCCATATTCATAATTATAAGAATTATACGTTAAGTGACTTCCAAGAATCTCGATAAATGTTTCTTCCATATAAATAAAGTTAGCATAATAAGTTCCCAGTATAATACTGTTATCATAGAACTAACTCGATATTTGGTTATATGCGACAATATGATGTACGTAGTTGCATTTTTTGTTTATAATTGACAAGCTATATATCTCAATCATTCCTACTATAGCTTATAGTGCTAGGAAGACTGTTCTTGTGAATTTTTATTTGACGGTATTCAATGTAGTTTTGGTTATATTTTCATTCAAATAAAGTATGTATTAAAAATTTGGAAGTGTTTTATTTTTTTTTTTCATCCATACTATAATATAATGTAATATGTAATCAGTTGATAAGATTAAATAGTTTTAAGGTAAGTATTTTATTTTTTTAATAAATCCTAATTTTAATAATGCTATACTTAGTATTAATTATCTAACCCATACTATCAGCTGTCCCAATCCCTCGATCTAATGTCATTTCACTTACATAAATTACACACCCACATATCAAAAAACACAAGAAGAATAGGAAATGTAGGACCTTTACATGCAAAGTTGGATACAATCACAAAGTACACGTCATGTTCTTTTTATCAAAAAAATAAATGCCAGTCTGCAAACTTAGACATAAAGTGTGTACCCACAACCATCAAACCTACTTACCAAAACCTTCGACTACTTTTGGAAGTAATACTTCTATATTGTAACAATAAGTAATACTTCTATATATACTTTTGGAAGTAAAAAGGAACATGTGTGCTCGGCACAGACATTATTTTTTTAACATTTGGCTTAAACATTAAAGCAGACAAAATTAAAACACTAGGTCAAGTATACTGCCCTCCAAAATACTAATAAATTGAATGATTTCTGTTAATCCATTATTTCAAATTCACAACACAGTATGCATCAAGTTTACCCCTTCACCCGTTACCAAGTGGAATTTCAAAATACTCCAAAAAAGAAATCAATTTAAAATCAAAGTAAAATAACTTACCGATTACCCCAATCGAGTTTGGCGACTAATTTCAAACGTAACGCCCTCGTTTGATCCTGCGTCAGTGTTCCAGTGAGCAGAGCGCGCCGACCACTCAAGAGTTCGCGCATTACTTTTGCGACTGCGCTGAACCGGTAGGTTTCGCGCTCCTGAAACATTAGTTCGATTGTAGTTCATCTATTTACGAATAGATGACGTTGAAATTAATATTGGATCAACTTCTGATGGGGTACTAGAAGATGATTTGGGGCTGTGGATAAATTCTAACTTGCCACTTGTCTATTGCTCTCTGGCCAGGAGTCAGTCAACGTAAATAAGTCTATATTTTTCCTTTCATGAGGATTGAGAGTATTGGATATAAACAAAATATGCAAAGATTAAACTTTTCTTGGTTGGGAGAAGATTTTTATAAGGATCATAGAAAGAGAAAGAACACCAATAAAACTATAAAGAAATGCATATCAGTGAAATTATACACAATACTGCGCAACTTCTAAAATAATTGGCATTTAAATTGCAATTTACACAAATAAATGTAGTTTACCAAGAAAGCAGCTGAGTAAGTACAAAAGAATTTTTGCTCATTAGTCAAACAATTAAACTAATTATAACTTTACGTATCTATCGCCATTTTATCTTAGTCAGTTCTATTGTCGCTTGACTCAGTATTTCTAACATAATCACTAGTTTATTCAAAAATCTATATCAGACGTCACTGTTTTATTTCATATATTTTCGGACCAACTAAATGTGGACGATTGAGTAGTGTTAGTATGTACTACTAACGCATGCCTACCTATAAACATCGCCAAACAGCCCTACAGTTACTTACAAGCTCATTAAAGACACCTGAAAATGTACCTAAATAAAAAAAAAAAACAAATTTACAATTTATTAAAAAAAAAATGACATACCACATATAGCTTCTTCCATAGACGTGCCCATTCCCTCAGCACGCAGGCTATTTCCCGCACCAGAGGGTCGTCTTTCAATTCAGCGATCGCCGATAAGCCACTCCCCTTGATCGTACATGGTCGTATTGTTACTACGGATGCGGGAAAGATTCCCCACGCCGATCTGTTTTTCGAGCTGAACCCTCTGTACCAACCTAACAGAAAATATTATATTATATACTTGGTTACCATCGGTAACCCATATTTACTATCAATAGGGATGTCGAAAGAAATACTCACTAACATATAATATTTTATCTATAATTTGTTTCAAATATTTAGAACCCGTTATATATTCATTTGCAAAATGAAACGAGTATTACAGTTAATCAGATCAGTAGAAATAATAAATTTACATATTTATCAACAGAAACATTTGTGTATGTATGTTTTAAAGAAAACAGCTAAAATAACATTTGAAACAGTTTCAAGGAAAATATTTTAAAGACTCACCTCCATTTTCTTCCAAGATCTGAACAGTTTCTCCAATCTCTAATGGTAACCCTGATCGTACATCTCCTTTCCAATTGTACACAGCTGAAAATTAAATTGATTAAAGACTAAATTAATCATTAATGTATTGTGCAAAAAAAAAATATAATCTGCATCCATTCCCAGTTTTGTATGGTGTGATAATAAAAAATAAAATGTAAAGCTAAACTGTACATTATAGGGCGTGGAGTTGAGAGTCGTAAATTTATTGTTTTGACACTGTCAAAACAATAAATATGCGTAAAACAAGATGGAGTAACTTTATATAGTAATTTTACGATATGAAAAACTAAAAGTTTCCTCAAAGTAAAATTAAGATTTAGGTTCCATAGGACAATAGCTAACCACAAAAAATTTACGACTGTCAACTCCATGCCCTATAAAGTACAGTTTTACCAAATAAAGAATTACAAAGTTAATATTTTAGTAACTGTAATAGAGAATGACTGAATCGCTATAAAGAGTTCACTATGCGATTTTGTAATGAAAATGAACCGAACTATACATTTGCAGTAAAACTTTAATTTAATTCAGTTTCATTCATTGATAAGCTAAGCAAGATACTGGATAGAACAATTTAAGAAACTTCTTACTTATATGTATTCTTATATTCTTTCTTTTATATAAGTAATCAGGTAAATAACTGGATACTTTAATAGAGAATAACATATTCATTGTTAGTAACTTTTTGTGTATGATGTATTTGTATCTATATAACTTACTAGGTATATATTTTTTATAACATTAATTTTCTTAGTTCTAATCTCTACTTAATCCATATCCTTATATCATCCATACATAAGTTAAAATAATATAAAAAAATATATTATTATGTACCAGTTCTGTAATATTTTCAAATGGAAGTATTAATATATACATGGACTTGCAGAAATTAGGAAATATAATATAAGCAAGAACTCGGAAGTTCTTACGTGGGTTTGTTTTCGGAAGCAATTTGTTTTATATTCATATCAAGTCCTAACATTTCCTGTAATTGTGCAGGATGTAATACTGATTGAGACAAAACGTCAAACTCACCGACTGCAAGTTTAGGAGTTTTCAATGGAATCCACATTTTTACACCTATTTCAACACCACAAAACACACAATTAATATTTTAGCGAATCATTTTTTACTATAAATTATTTATTTTACATTGTCTTGATGTTCAATCGGGATAATAAAAAAACTGTGCTGAAGGCTAAAGAAATATCGCCTCGACCCTTGTCTTGTGTTGATTAATAATAGTGATGTTTTGTTGATACTTGATGAAGATTTAAGATTGACGATAAAAATTAAAATCGGTTTAATGTTTTAATTTAAGTTAAGAGTGTTTAAAATTAGTTAGTTATTTAGTTTATTAGTTAGTTATCTTGAAAACGAATACATAGTAAGGAAAATTTGCAATATTTTGATTTCATTTTATATAGAAATATGTATTTCTAAAAAAAAATAGAAGAGACAAGTAGTTTTATTTTAAAATATTTTGTAATGTTCAGGCGGGTAAAAAAAGCATAATATTATAATTTATATAGAACTAGGTACAATATAGAACTAAATTAAACTACAATAATTTGTATTTGGATATGTTCTAAATTTCTGTGTATTATCCGCAGGACTCAGTTAATAATTTACATATTGTAACTGACGATAGATATTATTCATTCAAGAAAGATTTTGCACCAAAATCATATTTTTTTTTTATATTTGAATAACAAAGTTATAAAATCGGTATTTCATCTCATCACTAGTTTAGAAAAATTTATTTGACGTTGCATCTGTGACACTGATGACATATGCCATTTTGAATTTGATCAACAATAAACATTTAAAAAATCGTATAATCACACATGAATCACACATTGAAGTGAAAAAAACAAATCTGAATATTTATTGTCGTTAGATCTTTCACCTTACAGGATTTCATTGATATCTATATAAGTTTTAAAATGTCGGACAACTTTATACCGCTAAATCAAAGTACACCAGTACATGATAGATGGAACAATAGAAATCAGAACCACAGTGGTTACCAAAACGGATGGCAACAAAATAGCAACAGGAATCGAAGTCACCAAAAGTGGGGAAACAATTCAAGAAGAAATAGCAGCTTTGGGGTAAGTTGATCACAAGTTTTTATCAATTACATTTATAGATAGTCATTGCTATTACTTTACTTTAATTAAAAATAATATGGTGTTTACTAGTGATAATCATAATCGTCATTACCTACTTTGTTTTATGCTTAATAATATAATAAGTAGGGAATAATCCTTAATTTATTATTTCAGAGTGAAAGCAATAGCAGCTATGGCAGAGATTACAAAAGCAATAACATAGATGCATATCTACATCCCTCTATGTTACAAGACCCTTGGGCACATCTTAGAAAAAATGAATGATAAATAATAAGTTAGTTGTAAATCCCTAAAAGATTTAAAATATGTACTTATGTATGTGTAAATATATGTATGTACTTATTTTAAGTCTAATTTATTAAATTAGGTAGTTCATTTTTATTTATATGTATTGTTTTTGATATGCATTGGTGGTTGACTTACACAGTAATAATTAAAAAATTGCTACACAAATTTCAATAAATGGAATAAATACCTAAATACAATAAATAATAGTTGTTTTTTTTTCTACACAATGAATAACCCTAATACTCAGACTCAGATGATATTGCATTATGCAATATGGTACATAGATCTAATATGCAATTTGCATATTAGATCTATGTACCAGTAGTGATGAAGGGACCTAAGGTATATGTAAATACTATGTATATGCATTATCTATACTATAGCTTTTTACTTCAGAAATAATTTCTAAAATTGATCAATTACAAATTAAACCAAGTGTTCCTGATACAAACATACTAAATAATAAATCTTTTCCATATCATCCAAACACTATAATCATATTTCTTTGACTGTTTTTGTTACATTAACCATAAATTAAGTACTATATACTACTACTATAAGCATTGTGACAATTGTTTTTGAAATTGATAAGGTCTTTATTTAAAACAGGTGGTATGAAGAATTAGTAGTCTGCAGTGGGTGGAATACCAGAATACAGCATATCTAGAAGGAGGTAGGTACATACTTCTTATCACTTTCTTACAATTTGCATCAGTTTTCCATTTTATTCATAGAGAACTTCTACGAAGTAAAGTTTATACCTACTATTCACCTGTTAGAGAACTGAATAATGTTTGTTACTAATATCAGACTGCTATAAACAAAAGTTATTTTGAGCAAATTTCATCAGTGGCAAACTACTTTTAAGACTTCCCAACCTCACAGAAGATACTAATATTTAGAAATTAAAAACTTCAACAGATTTCAAAGTCGATTTAGTAATTACATTTTTTAATCCAAAGCCTTTAATTTCTAAATGTATAATATTCGCGAAAAATTAAGCACGAGAAGTTACCATGTACTTAATATTTTAAACCTAACTGGAACCCGCGGCATCACTCGCGTGGTACTAGGGCGAAAAATAGGCTATGTGTTAATCTAGATTATATTAATCTACTAGCTGTGCCCGCGACTTCGTCCGCGTGGAATAGTGACTGCATAGTACACACAATTATTGAGTAAACACGTACTACCATAAACAATTAAATAATAAGCACTTGCAGATTATTTTACAGTTAAGAAATAAAATAAATTAAATAAATAATAAGACAAAAGAACTGTTAGTAAAATTTATTTCTAAACTGAGCTAAAAAACTTAGGTACAAAAGAGTTCAAAATTTCCAGGGTATGGCTATCCTCCCGCTCCCATATCCTTCTACTTTCACAGACTTTCAACTTTTCCCTTTCACCCCTAGTAAATGGCAGAACCGATTTTGATGTAAACCATGTCTAATTGTACCTATATGTAGGTACACGTTTTCCTTTGATGCTTCATTTGGATTATTTATTTCCACTATCACCCCTTAGGTGCACTATATGTAATAAACGGATGAACCGATTTTGATAAAACCAGACTAATTGTAATTCACACGTCATGCCCTTTCATTTGATATGCCGCTTGAGTGTATTATTTGACCACATTCGATTATTCATTCCTACTTTTACTGCTATAATCCAATAAATGGATAAACCGAATTGTATAAAAATATGACTAATTGTACTTGCACACGTTATGCACTTTCATTTGATATGTCACAACATTCGTTTTTTAAATTCCCACTTTTAACCCTATTGTGAGAAATTACACGCGAGGCCGGGTTAAATATTAGTTTGAATGTAATAAGAATGTACTGCGATTCTACTCAGCTACCTAATTGATGCAGGTAGTTGATAAAAAATCGCAGCTAGCCAACGACTATTTACAAAGTGAGGGTAGTTGGGTCAAACGTCGTAAAAAAAACGTCCGAGCCCCTAGGCACGATTCCTACGAATGCGCCACGAGTTAAAGGAAAGCGGCTTTTTATAGTATTCGACAGCTAAGCATGTTCAGACATGAAATAATGACAATTACATTGACAACTATTCATCCACAAAAATTTTAAATCAAAAGTTATGTCTAACATGGCCATACTGACAATCGTACGTCCTCGTACGCCTTTTCTCGTACTACAATACTACGGTAGTTCATCTCGGGATTTCAAAAACACACTGCCTCGGCCACACTGATCTTACAGAACACCAATCACTCCACATGACAGAGGCACTTCGTTAGCGTATCATGGGAACAACACCAACTCATTTGTGACATAGGCATCGAGGATCGCTTATCACAAAGAGACACAACTACCCTGGACCGCAGCCCAGATAGAACACACAATTCCTTCGATGAACTACATTCCTGTTACAATAATCCACGTAACAAACTTTTACTTTACACAACGCACGAAAAAACACAAACGCCTGTATGCCGTTACAAAACTACGTAAACTTAAACACATTTAAAAAGTATGGGCTTGAATTCTATCCCACTTCTGATGTAAGAAATAACACGCGAGGCCGGGTTAAATATTAGTTTGAATGTAATAAGAATGTACTGCGATTCTACACAGCTACCTAATTGATGTAGGTAGTTGATAACAAATCGCAGCAAGTCAACCACTAATAGCAAAGTGAGGGTAGTTGGGTCGAACGTCATATAATCAACGTCCGAGCCCCTAGGCACGATTCGTACGAATGCACCACGAGTCAAAGGAAAGCGGCTTTTTATAGTATTCGGCAGCTAAGCATGTTCAGACATGAAATAATGACAACTACATTGACAACTATTCATCCACAAAAATATTAAATCAAAAGTTACGTCTAACACTATATATAATAAATGGATGAACCGATTTTGATTAAATTTGCCTGATTATACTTCACACGTCATGCCCTTTCATTTGATATGTCACTTATGTATATTTGACAAAATTCATTTTTTTATTCACACTTTTATACCTATATCCAATAAATGGATGAACCAATTTTGATAAAATAAACCTAATTGTACTTTACACGTCATGCCTTTCATTAGATATGTCACTTGGGTAAATTTGATAAAATTCATTTTTTAATTCTCATTTTTACCCCTATATTATCAAATAAATGGATGAACCGATTTTGATAAATTTGATTAATTGTTCTGACAGGTCGTGTACTTTCATTTGATTTGTCACTTAGGTATAAATTACAACATTCGTTTTTTTCATTCCCACTTTTACCCCTATATATAATAAACGGATGAACAGATATATATATCTAAGAACCAGCGTCGGAAAATATTCCCCCTCACAAATACCGCATCTAATTCTTATTACTCGTTAGCGGGCTACGGTGGCACAGACAGACATACAAACACACATAGCGGTCATAACACGTCTTTTTGCGTCGGGGCTTAAAAATATAATACCTACGACATAATTTAAAGGAAATTTTATGTAGAAATAATGCAATTTGTGCAGGTTTTAGGCTGAGCAAAAACCTAAATAAAGGTCCTTTGAACTCTTCCCCCCCTACTGCACCCTCAGCTTACCCCGCCCCCCCTTGGGGACTTTCGATATGACAATCTGGACTTGTCAAGGAATAACTGTAGCGTATAACTTACGTAATAAATTTATTTATATTAAATAAATAAATAATAAATAAATATTATAGGACATTATTACACAAATCGACCTAGTCCCACAGTAAGCTCAATTAAGGCTTGTGTTGTGGGTACTAGGCGACGATAAATATAATATTTAATAAATACATATATAGATAATAACACCCAGACCCAAGAACAAATAATTGAGTTCATCACACAAATATTTGCCCTGACCGGGGATCGAACCCGGGACCGTCGGCTCAGTAGGCAGTTACTTTACCACTGCGCCAACCGCGTCGTCGATATTGTGTTTGTATCGTACACTGTACAGTGTATCAATAGAATGCCTTAGCAAATGTTCGCCGTGATTACTTAAATGGTCATAACTTTTTTATTTATTAACCGATTAACATGAAATAAACACTAAATGTTAAATGAAGCTTACCACAATATATTTGTGAAAACCGCATCTAAATCGGATAAGCCGTTTCTGAGATTAGCGTGTTCAAACATACAGACAAACAGACAAACAGACAAAAATTTTTTTAACAACAGTTTTGGATTCGGGCACGATTAAATAATAACACCTGCTAATTTTTTTTTACATATTTCTATTGTACAGACACTACTTTTCTACAATTTTATTATATGTATTGATGATGATGATGATGATATGTCTAGAGTTTTAAACTCAGTTCGAAACATTTTAGACCCCACCTTTCGAATGCATTAAAATTTAGCCAAAAAAATGATGATAATTGGCTATCTCATTTTTTTTTATCGAGAGATATAATCATTATGTTATGTTTAAAAATAAAATATCGATTTAAGTAGGTACCTACTAGCTTTTCGCTATTCGCGTCTTCGCCTGTGTAGTCAATGAGGGCAAAGAGTTTCACCGTTATTAAAAGTAGCTTATGTCACTATCTGGCGTCCTAACTATGTCTAGGTACAAAAATTGTCATAAAATCGCTCCGCAACAAAAGGATAATTTATTACTTTTAAATGTAATCACATAAAGTGGGAAATCCGAAATTTCTAAAATTAAATATCTCCTAAAGGACCCGTTTTTAAATGGGGATAGGTTATAGGTAAGTAGGTATAAGAGTTGATATGTAACTACGGATAATAAAACTTAAACCATTCCAAATAGGTACCTACTACTTATATTGTACCTGTTCAGTACTTCCGGCATGATACAGTCATGATAAATCTAGAGAAACTGACGATATTTTTCAAATGCAAGAACAAGTAAAGTTGTGACTGCTGTCCAATAGATACAAATTTTATTTTTTTTGGTTGATATAAAGACTTATAAACGCTTGAGGTGATTGTAAATCACTGGTTTTTAATTGTTAAATACGTATAGAAGTAGATTATTAATTAAATTATTTCCCAAAATGGTGTAGGTAATTATATAGTGCGTACTTACGTGACTTGTTGAATTATCTGCTATCTATCCATTAGGTACATACTTAATATGTACTAATGTATACTTTGCGAGCTTAGACACTTGTATAATAATAGTGCTCTACAGTTTTATTGGACAACATTTATATTTTTATAACCCATTTTCGGTATCATTAAAAACCCAATCTACTTGTCAATCAAGATACGAAATGACATTTGAATTGGTCAATTAAAGGGGTGGTGACTCTCTGCTTAGCCAAAGCATTATGTACCCAAACACCATGAAATAGAGTCCATTTGTAATAATCTGTCCTCATAGGTCCGTTTCCTAGAGTCCATAATAAAATATTCCACAAAATAATTTCTTTTGAAATGACATTAATAAGTAAAGTGTTCATAGACTTTGCCCCTTACTAGAAACAAGTGAACGCCTTACCATTATTAGGACGTATCGATGGAGATAATAATAATTATTTTAATGACTAGATCATAGCTGCTAGATACCTACCTACCTTATCAATACCTAAACATAAAATCCATATTATGGGTAGTTACATAGTTTTTGAAGTGAAAACTTCTTTAGCGGCGTTGAGCACTTTTTCTGTAATGGAAAGAAAGAAAGAAAGAAAGAAAGTATAAGTAATGGGTATAAAATCTTAAACTCGCGTCAGGACACGTGACCTGATCGAAAAAGCGTAAGACGGATGGAGAGTAGACAGCTATCCCCTCTCTAATAAGCGCGTTTTCACTTCTGCCGGCACTCCCGGAGTGCAACCCGTCTTTTTTTTTTGTAATTAAATTTTCTTAAAGCATTTTACGTAGTTAGGTACATATTGAAACTTTATGAATATTCCTATATTTATATAGGTCTATTGTAGGGAATTGTATTACCTAACTATAGCCTAAATAACAGACCTATCACTTTATTTGGAGTAGTTACAGAAGCTGTACAGTACGAGCGAAATATCAATTATCCTGATAAAAATAAGCTATCATTACCGTGTCGTCAGTTTCTCACAGCCAAAGAAGTATAAATAAAATACAATCTACAAAATTACCCTAATCAATTCTGCGGCAGGACCCCACGCTATTTCGAAATTAAGAACTCGAGTTCAGGGGTTATTTGGTTTTACCTTCAAGAAAATACCTGCTTTTATAAATCACGGAGAAATGCTGACGAGCCATATTAAGAATGTAGGACCTCTAGACTTTTTGTATTAAGGTTTAGTTGATATCAAGTGACCCTTATTATATGTTCGTATTGTCTGAAACTTGGTCCAGATAAACGAAATTGAAATAGATATTATTAGTAGGTCCATGTACCAACTCACAGTGTATAAGTGTGAGTTAAAAAAATGTTTTCTCATAGACCTTTAGAACTTTCTTAAGCCTACTTTAAGATCCAGTACGTACTATTTAACGAGAGATCATCTAACGATATTGTATACATGGTATTAAACAGATAAACTTAATACCGCTTAATACCCTGTCATGCTAACATTTATTATAGTGTTGAAAATTACAGTAATTGTATCGACAGGCATGCCAAAAACCTAAATAACTTTGCTCTTTCCGCCTAAAATGACGATAATTTTATATAAAAAGTAAAAATATAATATTTTTTACAGGAACTTCATTAATTGATACCTGCATTTAGTTGAAAAATGCTAACTCCTACTAGTAATTTCATTAATAATTGAACATTCCTGAAAATCTACACACGTATATCTATTTTAAAGAAAAAAACGATTACGTTAATTAACTGTTATATTATGTACATCTAGACATAGTGCTTATAGCAATTTGATTTATATCTAGGTAGATTATTATATTTTATTACTAGCAGTCCGCCCCGGCTTCGCCCGTGGTACATATTGACGTTTTCTCTACGTAAGAACCATCCTCGCACTTTAAGGAATATAATAAAAAAAGAATTAACGAAATCGGTTCAGCCGTTCTCAAGTTATGCGCTTACCAACACATTTTGGGATTCATTTTTATATTATAGAATATGCCGCTTGAGTATATTATTTGACCACATTCGATTATTGTTCATTCCCACTTTTACCGCTGTAATCTAATAAATGGATAAACCGAATTGGATAAAAATATAACTAATAATATTTATTCCCACATTCCCACTTTTACCTCTATATACCTAGGTATAATAAATGGATATGAACCGATTTTGATACACTTTATCTAAGAACCAGCGTCGGAAAATATGCTGCCTAACAACAAAACCGCATCTAATTCGTATTACCTGTTAGCGAGCTACGGTGGCACAAACAGACACACATAGCGGTCAAACACTTATCACCCATCTTTTTGCGTCGGGGGTTAAAAATATAATACGACATAATTTAAAGGACATTTTATGTATAAAATTTACCTAGAAGTAAGCATAATTCTAATTTGACCCCTCCCCCCTACTACCTAAGCTTACCCCCCCCACCCTTGGGGACTTTCGATATGATCACCTGGACATTTATAAGGAATAGCTGTAGCGTATAACAGATAACTTACGTTTTATCGTACACTGTATAGTGTACAATAGATGGCCTTAGCAAATGTTCGCCGTGAATACTTAAATGGTCATAACTTTTTTATTTACGAACCGATTAACATGAAATAAAATTCGTCTCGGCGAAAATCGTGATTGTTAAATGAAGATTACCACAATATATAAGTGAAAACCGCATCTAAATCGGATAAGCCGTTTCTGAGATTAGCGTGCAAAAACATACAGACAAACAGACAAAAAAATTTTTAACTACAGTTTTGGGTTTGGGATCGATTTAATAATAACCCCTGCTAATTTTTTTTTTACATATTTTCATTGTACAGACATCACTTTTCTAGAATTTTATTATATGTATTGATTGACCACGCGCAAGGTTACTAATTTCCACATTGAATCTGTAAATAAAAAAAAAACCAAAAGATAACTGTACCTAATTTTATTAAAAAGCTACTAACAAAGAAAGTTTTATCAAGAACTAAAGTGACCTTCTTTGGGCGTTTAAACTCTTGTAAAAGTTATACATAAAAATAAAATTTCATCATTTTCTTATTTTGTCATAACTTTAACTAATTAAAAACATGAGTCTAACTACTTATAAAATTATAATAAACAATAAATATAAAAGCTACAACTTACCTTTTGTGGGAACGCAAGAAGGCGAAAATTAAAAAAAAGCCGAAGATTTAAAAAAATGTAACCAATGAACACAATCACTGTTCTACTATTACCCAAAGAGAAAAAGAGAATACAAATACTACGTCTATTACCTATATTAACTGTAATGGTGTCTTGTTTGACATCAAATAATAAACATCTACCCTCACTTATAAAAATTTAGTATATTCACATGAAATATAAGCGCACCTGAAATGGACTCTGGGAAGATATGAATTATTTATTTAACTTTAAAAAAAAAACAACCTCACCAACATCATAATATTTAAATTATGAATTTCCAAGGAGCGTTAATATTATGTAAATTGATTTGATTTTAATGAAATCTCATAGATGGCGCTGTTTTAAATTTGTCTTTATACTTCTAAGATTCATTATACTGTTTCTCTGCCAAAATTACTTAAATGATGTAGTTTTTATAGTGTAAAGGTAGACAATAGCATGGCTTACTCAAAAACAACATTTAAACATGAGTCTTTATATTGTACGCTGTCGTAGTACACGGAATACGTAAGAAAAATAAAGGTTCACAGCTCCTCCCCCGAAGGTGATAGCATGATAATATGTATATAAAAGCCTCACCCAACCTGTTAGTAATATTCATGCAAAATTTGAAGTAAATCCGTGCAGTACTTTCTGAGATTAGCCTGGACAAACATACAGACAAACAGACAAACAGACAAACCGACAAACAGACAAAAATTCTAAAAAATATGTTTTTGGCTTCTATATCGATTATAGATCATGGATTATGTATTCTTTTAAAAAAATATTCAATGTACAGTTTTGACTTTCCTACGATTTTATTATATGTATAGATATGATTGTGGCCTTATACCTACTAAATATTATAGTAGGCACCTAGTTGGGATTACATGAAATTGGTATATTTTCCTTAAATACATACTAATCTTTATTACTTACTACTATAATATTTATCCCGTATAAGTGGAAATTAAAATGAAATGATAACTTAATTATTATACAATTTAACGGTAATGAACTAGTCTGTGTAAATTTCAAGTTCATGTTTTCTTTGAATACCTACATTTCATTAAAAATCATTAGAAACGATAACATTAACATTGAAATGATAAATATATTATTTTCATGTTTAGAATGCATCATATCGTTTAATACAGCCGCGCATTCTGTGACAAATCAAAAATATCAGCTAGGTACATTATTGATTTCATTGTATTTATAAGAACGTATTTACGTATATAAACTATATGCAATGCAACACACAAAATGAATAAAAAATCTGAATACGAATGGTGTAAGGTTATCATAGCTGAAACTCTCGCAGAAAAGATCATTGAAATTCAATTAATTTCAGTGGCGAGTGGACGGTCGAGCGAAAGTTCGTTTTGGAGCTCAGCGACCCTCCCGCATGCGGTTTTGTTCACTCTTTGTGCGCTCTATGGATGAAAAACCCACCGTACCTCGTTATCAAACCGACATGTTTGACATTTGACTTTTTATTTTATAATCTGCTAGGGACGAAAGTTCCATTCTTTTCACAGTTGTTTGAATAATCCGTGCCGCTCGTGTGAGTGTTTATGAATCGTTGTTGCAATTTCGTGAGTATTTTTGTGTTAATACGAGTAGATAGACTAAATTCTATCCCGCTTATATCTTGAATTGTGCTACAAAGTGATTTTATGCTTTTTAGGTTAGTCTTTGAGATATTATAGACTAGATCAATAATAATACCCGCTTTAGCTTAGCACTCCATTTTAATACCGTTTGTCTCGCACCGTCGGGGCTGCCTATATTTAAAACTAGTCCGATTCGGGGTCAGCGTGACTTAAAAACGCTACGAATTGTTACGTCGATAGGCGATTTATAGGTCATCAGACACTTGCATCAGCCCACGGAAGTGACTCGCACTGGATAATGTCATCGATCGCCAAAAAAACTAACCCACATACGCACTGGCATCGTAGTCAGAATTATTAATCGCGAGGAGTAAAATGTGGGGGGTCGGGTACGGGCAGGTCGCGCAGGGCGCAGGCGCGGGCGTGGAGCGGGCACTCCGCGAGAGAGGTTCGCGCGCTCCGGCCGCGTCCGAAGCGCCCGCGATGCGCGAGCTGCCGGCGTCGCGGCCGCCCCCGCAAGCGCCGCGCTAACCTGCACCGATGCAGTGGAGAAAATTGACCAGGTTGAAATCTTCGCCGGGCGGACAGTCGCGCGCTCGGAGGATGCTTTGCTGCGGCCGCAGGAAGGTATGCGATACGATCGATAGCGCGCGCCGAAACCTTCGCCCCTCCCGGCCCGGACGCCGACGCCGTTCGACGACCCCGCTAGCTAAGGCCTCGCTAAATCCTGCCTGCTACATTTTCTGGATGTGAGAATGGAACCCTCGACACCATTGTTTCCTGAGCAATTTTTATGTCGTACAAAAGCCGGTTTGGTGGTGCCATTCTTCTCGTATAATTATATGCTTTTATTGTACACTACATGTACCTATAGTCCTTTAAGTGCCTATTTAATTATTTAATTCACGATTTTTCATACATGATTATATAAAAAATATCCTATGTCGCGCATACGATAGAAGCGGGAATTGAATGATGACTGAATTATCGTATATGTAGATGTTTAATATAATATAATATGTTAACTAGAGCTATATGAACTGTAGAATGGGCCTATCACGCCATCTTGTCGATGTTATAACGTGCGCTAACAGACGTTTCTTAAAATATTAAGATAATTTCATTTTACTCAGAAACTAACAGTACTGTTGTAGCTTTAATGTGTCTTTTCAATCAATTTTTATGAAAGAAAATCAATCAATCAATCAATGCTGAAAGAAATTTAGACAAAATAATTAAGATAAGCGTAATTACTTACATTAAGATTAATAATTACACTGATAATTAAACACTAGTATGTTACCTATTAAGGAAACATACTAGAGTAGTACGATAAAATGACATAAAACAGGAAATACGCTGCGCTAGTAAAATCCTAGTATGTTAAATAGGTCAATATAAATTATCTGGGTCATCAATCGTCTCCATTTGTTAATGTAATTCCTATGAATAAATTTTACCCGATGATTTACCAATGAATGACTACTGTAGCTAAAAGCTAAATATAAAAATATAATGGTATAGAGTGCCGTAGCACCGTCGTAGAGCTTTCGTAGACCACAGATATGATCATAAAATAATGATTCCCATTACTTGAATATTACATATTATAAAAGTTTATCATACAGTTTAAGACGTTGTACATTTTAGATAATAATAATATTTTATTTTGGGCAAAATTTCAGTTGTGTATGAAGTTATGCGTCCACGCATGTCTAATACGAAAATCTCTCAAATCTCATCCAGCATGTATATATGATTACGTATAAGTTTTCACAGTTCCAAATTATTATCAGCTTGTTCAAACTAAAAGGTTTCAAGCGCTTTTCGCCCACGGTTTACGTCATACGATATGTATGAGCTTAAATGACATCATAGTCAAAGCTCCTCTTAAATTTTCCCACACAAAAGTGGTTTTATTTAATCTCAATTCTTCACTACATAGTATAAAACAAAGTCGCTTTCTCTGTCCCTATGTCCCTATGTATGCTTAAATTTTTAAAACTACGCAACGGATTTTGATGCGGTTTTTTTTAATAAATAGAGTGATTCAAGAGGAAGGTTTTAGTATATAATTTATTATGTTTTAGGCAAAGCGGGCGAAGCCGCGGGCGGAAAGCTAGTGTTATATAAACATAGTATTGATATAATTTCAGCGGGAGATTTTTTTCGGTATAATTTTTCAAATAATCATTCAAACTCAACCACTTCCTTCAGTCCTGCAGAAGCGTGTTTTAATTGTCAAAATACATTACAATTTACCTCCGGTTCAGAACATTTTAAGTAGGTTTTTTTCAAGCGTAGAGTGAACAGGTACCTTCTAGGGAAGCGCGTTCCATCTTAGACCACATCTCAGCTTAGATTGTGGTCAAGCGCTTCCCTATTCTCAATAAAACAAAAAAAAAATCTACGGAGAAGAGGCAAGAAACCCATTTTCATTCTTCATTGTATAATATCATGATAATGACATATCTAGATTCTAGACCATATTTTCATGGTAATAAATTAAAATACCCCATAGGCATTTTACTCGTCTAGACGCTTAGTGAAACTATGTTATGCTAAAAATGTCAAATCGTTAATAAGCTCCCATTAATATGGAATACTTAGCAAATCTTGCATTGGTTATGTAGACCTTGGACTGTGACCTAAGCCCTAACCACATAATATTGGCTCAACCATTGGCCATCGGAATTTCATAGAAAATAAAACTGCAGAGATTTTTAGAGGTATAATATAAGAGATATTGCCAAAACAATGAAGATTCTATCGATATGAGAAATGTAACATGTATTTCTTGCAGGTTTTGTTTAAAAAGCCTCTACGGAATGGTAATAATTATTTGAGACTATAATAGTTAGGTACATAACTGTTACATAGCTGTTTTGTGATTATTTACTATCAAATAGTACCCTGAGATGATCAGTTTAATTGTAATTGAAATATACAATGCTTGAATTATGTACTTCTTCGTCTATATGACGATTACATTCATAAAATTTTAAACTCTTATAAGTGTTAATACACAAAATACATACTAATAATGAATATTTCATTTAAAAATCACAGGATCCTTAATTGCTACTGCTGCTACGAAAAGAAACAAACTTTTTTCTATGTACATTCATATTTATAGCAGCTATTAATCATTGGCTTAATATTGTTAAGAAATGCACGCGTCTACTTCATTTTTCCACTCAGTCGCTTTCTAATGGATATTTACGACCTAGTTTGCGTGTGATTTTAATTTCTTGCGCCATGAGTGCCAATTTTCCTGTCTTCACAAGCGTTGCGCCCTACGCTTAGCATTTAGAGTGGCAGGGTTTCGCTGACTCCGTGAGCCTAAGCACTTAGCTTCTCTTGCCAGGCCAAAGCTTTGTAGGACGTAATGACGCTTAACCTTTATATTCAATGATGAATAGTCGATTTTTAGCTCAATTTGAAAATTGGAAATTGATCTCTTGGTCTTTGGTGCTAAAAATTTTCTTCTCTGATTGATGTTAAACAATTGTTTCAAAGTAAGATGTTAAGGGCGGCTTGAGCTTTGTTTGTTAAAACAATAGGGACTTTTAAACGATAACAAAGAATATAATATTATATAAATGGAACAGATTGAAAGGAGAAATAACAGTTTTATTTTCACTTAAAATTATTTTCCGCAGTACAATACAACGTGGTTTCAAAAACCAGTCTCGGATATAATTCTTTAAACTCTTGTGCATGTGATTTCTCAAAGAAACGCTCTCCTTATAGGAGCTTTGAGGCTTCGAGATATGCCAATATTATTTTTAACTCGAGCTCTTACGAAATGCGCATAACATTTCCTTAAAGGCAATTATGTCTCTCTCAGTCCGTGTTCCTTTGATTTATTTAATTCTTGCTCCACTTTTAGCGCGTTCCGGCTCTCGACTGTAGAGTCCTCCAGAGTTCGAGTTGGCACCAAATTTTAGGTTCCAACTGTTCTCATTAGGCATTGCTCGCAGGGAGGCAGGATGAGGGGAACGCGGAGGGACCATTGTGCTAAGACGAAACGTTTTGTTTCGCGTTTCTTTATGCGTAGGGTATTTGTCGGTGGCTGTGCCTATAGCAATGTATGGAGTGCCACTTAGTGTTATTAGGCGCTTGCTCCGTTGGTAAAGTTTTGAATTTTGTGTTAGCAGTTCGATTTATGTTGCACGCAATTTAGTCGTTTTTTCGATATACTTTTATAGAGCAATTTGTATGGAGTTGTACAAATGCACTTCACTATTATTTCATTGGAGTTACTGTTTAATTTTAGCATTTCATTGTACTGACGGTTTATAATTTAATGAATATCTACTATGTATTGTTGTTCATAACCTCTCATAATACTTACTTCACAAAAAATTACTGTCGCATCAGATTAGAAATTAACCCTTCAAATAAACTTTTTTTGCCAAAGTATTGTTTAAATAATGTTAAAGTATTTTTTTATCTCTTCTAAAGCAATTCTGTAAAGTAGGTATTTATATAAAAGAGAAAAGCAGAAGTATGTCACGTATTGACAATATTCCCCTTTAAAGCACTTTCCTATTTATAAGGTTCATTTTCATATATCTACTAAATAATAAATGACCATTTTTGTTGCTAACCAAGGTAGCGTTGAGGTCTTGCTTATAATAAATTCAGAAGAAAACATTCGTATCCGTATAATGTACAAGCTTAGTAAGTAATAATTACGTGAGCTTTCGCCTCTGAAGTTTTGTCCGTTTTAATCTTCATAATTAAGCAAAGTCCGTTTTAACAAACAAACTTTAAATAAAGAAAAAATTACAATAAATAATTGTATTTTTTTTAGATAATGACTCGTTTACGAATAACAAATGAGTCTTGAAAACAACGTGTTAATTTTGAATGAAATGTATATAAACATAATATAATCGGTTTAATAAGTTTAAAATGTTAATATTGTAGTAAACAAGAGCACTTCAACTATCTCGCTGTAAACGTTGACTCTGCTTACCTAAAAGGTTTACAAAGAATACGATTTAAGGACCAATTTGCATTCCAAGTATTCTGTTACATTATAAAATAATTATAAGGTCAGCTATTAGAGCCAATAACGCTTAAAACGCGGACGGAGGGCGCTTATCTTGCAATTAAGGATTAATTTGATAGCTCGCTTCACGGGAGCTCTGACTTATTAATGCAATTATGGTATCAGGGTACTGGGTAGCCAGTTACCGAGTAATCTTTGATGATAGCAGCCTGATTTTTTTGCCCAATGTCATTTTACCTGGTTGATATGTGCTGGTTATGAAAAGAGGTATTCAATAATTTCACTGTCTTGAAATCGGTGTTTTAATCGATCTTGATAGTATCTATACTCTGAATTATTAGCTGTAATTTTAAAGGTTTAGTTATGTATTATCTTTTCATTGATTTTACAACAAAATACCTAGATTACCGTTCCGATAATGTATTTTTTTATATTCTAAAGATATTTATTTTTAAGCTCAACAAAATATATAATCTAAGCTTTCACCCATATTAAAACTTTCTATAGTCATTTTTTATACGATTTCCTAAATCATTAGTACAAAACGAATTATTTAGAAATCAGTGTATCTAATCAATATTATGACTATTTGAGTGTAAGGTCATTTGGGATGATTACATAACGTACTCAATAGCGCCTCTCAAGGTTGCTTTACCATACAATTGTATAGGCCGATAATATTTTCAATAGTGGGTCAAGTTAACCGATCTAAAACTGTTAAGAGAACTTGAGCTTTTCAAACGAACGCCGTCACCGCTTTATATTCCTCTGTTCATGTCTTTTGAAAGTTAAAGGTATGATAAAACACCAAAAATAGTGACAGTATTATCGACTTTTGAAAGGTGAGGGTAGATAGAGAAATACAAACGGTTTATATGTCTTGTCTGTGTTTGTACCTATTCATTTACTTGTTATATTTAATACAACAATATTCATCAAAAAACAATTTGTAATAATCAATAACATCCAACTAAATCAATCACCATAAAAAATCTAACAACACTTCAATTTGGACATTAAAGTAGATTGAAATAAAGGTCCATTTGGTAATTCGAAATCGATTAATGAATTACGTATTTAGATGTGAACGAGTGATTTTCATCAGATCGTTTCCAGCGATCTTCGGAAAGGGCGTGTCCGTCTGCAACCGACGGGCGTAGGCGGCTCTAATGAGCTTTGATACGGTTCACTGAAGTATCATCTTTATTTACATTGCAGTAAAGTACTCTTTACTTCGTAGACGTTTAACGACAATTTTCCAACAGGATGACAAACTTGACAGGAAGCTATTACGAGTGCTGGATTACAATTTCCACTGTATCTTAGATTTTTTAAGCAAATAGATTGTAGATTGAAACTAGAACCTTATGTTGTTAGTGGAAGTTTATAGTTTTTTGTTAACTTGAAAAAATTATTATAAACAAAGTATTAACATTATAAACAATGACAATGACAATGAGCAACCGTCGCCCCATAAGACCATTGACTGCACTGACATACATAGTATCCAACCAACGGCAACAATTTCATCTAGTAAAACAAAACATCTTTCCATGCAGGAAATTGTTGTGTTGTCAGATAATATAGGTCAGGGTTTTGGCGCTTTGCTTAACAACTTAGGGCATAAAGTAACCAATTTTTGCACTCCTAATAGTTCATTTACATATATCATGAATTCGTTAGATAATTTTAGTTTTAAGGAAAATAGTATTGTTATTATATTATACGGAGATAGTTTTAATTTAAAAAAACATGACATTGATATAGGATTTCAAAAAATGTTGAAAATTAGTAGTGAGACAAAATGCAAATTTATGTTGTGTACATTGCCATATCTGCCTGGTTTGACACAAAATCAAAACAAATTTATCTATAATATTAATTTAAAATTATATAATTTAACAAATCATCATAGTGATGCATTTATATATTTTGACATAAATTCTTGTACAAAATCATTTGTTTGACAAAGAATACAGTGTATCTGCCATCTAGATATAAGAGAGAACTTGCTATGTTAATAGCATATAAAATTATTAACCAGTCTGATACATGTTCAGTAGCAGACCATCGATCTACTATAATTTTATGTAGTAGTAATTATATACATCAACCTAGGTTAAGTGTTGATAGACAAACTAGCCCTAAGCTAGATTTAAACTAGTATGTAAGACAACAGCTAAGCAGCCTTTTTCCATTGTACATCAAAATATTCAAGGCTTGGCTAGCAAATTATTAGAAATAGAATTATTTTTAAATCATAATAGAATTAAAATATTTTGTGTAACAGAACATTGGCTTAAACAATGTCAGTTGTTAATAAATATTGATAATTATAAATTAAAAAGTATATACTTTAGGACAAATGCTATTCATGGAGGTTCTCTTATTTTTGTACACAATAGTTTAAAATGCAAGGAACGAACTGACATTGTTAGCCTTTCTGTAGAACGCACCATTGAACTGTCCTGTGTTGAGCTTGAGCGTTACATTATTGTTTGCGTATACAGACCTCCTTCCAGTGACTATAATTTGTTTGAGACAGTCATGGAAGAAATATTAAAGCGTTTAGGCAGGAGTAAAAAGAAGGTAATAGTATGTGGTGATTTTAATATTGATTTACTTTCACACACACAAACGGCAACACGAATAGTTAATTTGTTTCATTCATTTAATCTGTATAAACTTTTTGATGAACCCACACGAATAACACCTACTTCTGCAACTTGTATTGATAATATATACTGTGATTGCAAATGTTTAGAAAAATATATTCTCAACACGCTAACTTCGGATCACTGTGGCCAGAAAGTAGTTTTTGAATGGGATTGCATACCTACATTTAAAAGAATTAATGTTAGGCCTATAACGAGAAAAGGCATTCATACATTTAGAAATAATATTGATAATAAACTGCCTGACCTGAATAATCAATCCTTTCATAAAAATCCTTGTGAAATGTTTACAAATCTTTTTAAGTTCATTCATAGTGAATATGAAAAAAATATTTAAAATTAAATCTTTAACTATTACCAAGGATTTACCATTCAGCCAATGGGCAACTCCTAGTATACACAGATGCAGGAACGTTCTTTACGAGTTATATGGTATGAAACAATATAACAAAGACTTGTCATTTCTTAGTTATGTTAGAAATTATTCAAAAACATTTAAAAAAGTTTGTTTCACTGCCAAGAGTTTGTATGTCAGAGATAAAATACGCAACTCTGACAATAAAGTTAAAACGGTTTGGACAATTATTAATGGTGAATTGGGCAAAATCCGATCAAACGATAGTACCATAAAACTTGTCAATTCTGGTAGGGTCATTGACAAAAGTGCTGATGTTGCGCTTGCTTTTGAAGATTTCTTTAGTAGTGTCCCTGCTAGTTTAACTAAGAATTTAAATTCGTCTTCAGCGCTTGCAGAGTCTTTATTGAGGGATCACGTTGCTGAGTGTAACAAATTATTTGAATTGCGACACGTGACTGCTGATGAAATTGTTAAAACTTTTAAAACATTAAATTTAAAAAAAACATGTGATCTCTGTATATTATATATTATATTATCTCATGTCTGTAAATTTAG
This sequence comes from Colias behrii, assembly GCA_029959065.1. Taxonomy (NCBI): domain Eukaryota; kingdom Metazoa; phylum Arthropoda; class Insecta; order Lepidoptera; family Pieridae; genus Colias; species Colias behrii. Next base: position 3,850,771 of record JARWMC010000006.1, on the reverse strand, counting down.
TAAATAATATCATAGAAAACATTGCCAATCAACTAGCGTTTATATTTAATCAGTGTTGCGACTGTGGTATATTCCCTGATTTACTAAAGTTTAGCAAAGTTATTCCTTTATTTAAAAGTGGTGACCAAGAAGACAGTAATAACTATAGGCCAATTTCCATATTACCAACTTTGAGCAAAGTCTTCGAGAAACTAATTTTAAACCAATTAAATAGTCATTTTGCATCAAATGGTTTACTGCACGCCAAACAGTATGGTTTCACAAAGGGGCGCTCTACCACTGATGCCGGAGTAGCTCTTTTGTCACATATATACAAAGCATGGGAAAATTCAAAGAATGCTTTGGGGATATTCTGCGACCTTTCTAAGGCTTTCGACTGTGTAGAACATTCCACTCTATTACGGAAACTAAATTTTTATGGTATCAAAGGTTTAGCTCAGGATCTCATAGCTTCATATCTTCAGAACAGGGTACAAACCGTTGTCGTTAATGGAGAGAAATCTCGCGGTGCGCCGATTAACATAGGTGTTCCGCAGGGATCTATCTTAGGACCGTTTTTGTTCTTAGTGTATATTAATGACCTACCTTATTATTTGCAGGATATGTGTGAAATAGTACTGTTTGCAGATGACACCTCATTAATATTTCATGTGGATAGACATGACACAAATGTTGACGAAGTAAACTCTGCTCTTTTACGCATATCCAATTGGTTTAATGCTAATAATTTACTATTAAATACAAAAAAAACAAATTGTGTAGAATTTATCCTCCCAAATGTAAAAAAGGTGAAAAGGAATATTATTTTAAACGGGGAGGTATTATACCCTGTGGAATCGACTGTTTTTCTTGGTTTGACATTAGATGAGAAGCTTCAATGGGGGGCCCATGTTACCACCACCGCTGCTAAGCTCAGCTCAGCTGCATATGCAGTTAGAAGAATAAGGCATCTCACCGATGAAGAAACGGCTAGATTGGTTTACTTTAGCTACTTTCATAGCATAATGTCCTATGGAATTCTGCTATGGGGCAGGGCTGCAGATATAGAAACTATATTTATATTACAGAAAAGAGCCATACGCTCTATATATAATTTGCGTGCTCGAGACTCACTAAGAGATCTCTTTAAGAATACTGGTATCCTTACTGTACCGTCGCAGTATATATTTAATAATATTTTATATGTACACAATAAAGCTTACTTACACACAAAAGTAGGAGATAGACATTGTTATGACACAAGAAACAGAAATAAAATTGAAATGCCATTTTTCCGGCTAGCTAAAGTTAAAAATTCATTTATGGGCCAAGGTATACGCTTTTACAACAGAATTCCTCATAATATTAAAGAGTTTAGTAGTTCTAAATTTAAAACTTATATAAAAAATGTACTTGTCCAGAGAGCCTATTACAGTATTAAGGAATATATGGACGATAAAAACCCATGGAGGGTTGTCGCGTAAAAACCACAGGACAGTTCTTTGGCATATTATGATAATATATTATGATATTACAGATGTAATTTGTAAAATTGTAAATCTGACATGATTAAAAAGAGCAACTATGGAGTTTCTTGCCGATTCTTCTCCGTAGATACTGCTTTCCGAATCGGTGGTAAATGTTAAAAATATGTACTTAATGACGTTTCAAAAGTGCTTCTAGAAGAAGTCTAATTGAATAAATAAATGTTTGAGTTTGAGTTTAAACAAAGTATAACAAAGTATTTCCAACGGGAGAAAATTCTTTGAAGTGTTCGGAATACACCATAATTTTTTTTTTTTTATTTTTAAATTAATATTTAATACCTTAAAAAAATAATTAGTGTGACGTGCTCGGTTTTGAAGCCGCGCGCGCTAACTAAAAATGCCGCGCGGAGGCCTATTTTCAGCGTTAAATTAAAATTATAAATAATGGAGATAGAATTCCGGGAGTCGGGAGATTTTCGTTGGAAATTTCCTCCTCTTTAAGAATCTTTTTTCAAAATTTCTGAAATGTTAATAATTTCGGAGTTATTAACAATAAACGAAATACCTTTTTTTTGCAACTTAATTTCTAAACTAAACTTATTACATGTTAATTCGTAAACGTTAGATTTGCATTTTATTCGCGTAAGTTAAGACCATAATAGATATTACATCCCCATTTTATTTCTAAAGCGCATAAAACTAGGTCAAAGATAAATAGGTGGTTTTTATAAATGTTTGCTTTCTGTCGTTGTGTTAACAAGAATAATAACCCCATTTCTACCAAAACTCATTCATATCAACCAACATGCAATTTGTCGATTAATCTGATTTAAAATAGCATTATATTTGCATTCATTATTTACGTTTAAACGATGTCTCTGTAAAATTGATATTTAGGAAAACTTATTCATTACTTCTTTGCTACGAAATAAAATAAATGGACCGTTGTCATTCAATCCAAACCAAATTTGAAAAATAGGTAGCAGGCATATTTATAATATTACTTTATACCTATTGGATATTTTGGCCAAAAAGCTGTTAGCATTTGATGATTACTGCTAATAACAAATGTAATTTGAATAAAATGTAAGTATTATATTAGATTTTAATGTTTTCACATTTCCAATATACACCGAATTCATTTTAGAGATTATCTACACAGGAGTAACTGGCAACAAATAAAAATTCGAACTCTTCATTTTATCATTCTAAATTTGAATTTACCAGTAGGTAATTTTCACGGAATTTTCACTTATAATACCACAAGAGCTTCAAAATTATCGGGTATTTTCCGATAGGTTCGTTGCAAACAAATGAAGGAGTCAAGTTTTTAGTCAAGGTTAAAAAAAATTTTTCCTGAAAAACTTGACGACTTTATTTGTTTGCAGGGAACCTTGAGGGAAATGCCAGATAATTTTGAAGCTCGTGTGGTATTCGGGGGATTATTTTTCCGTCCCAAATGTCGGCCAATAATTTCACAATTGAATTCAACCTGTCAGTTTGACGTCAACGACCAGAGAAAATTTTCAAAAAATTATCAGTATAATACCATGTAGGTTGTACCACGTGACGTCGAATGGTGCAATTCTATTGGTCGATATTTGGGTCGGAAAAATAATCAATCAAAACCCATTTCAAATTGTGAAAATAATCTTTATTGTTATAAACTTAGGGCCGATTTTTCAATGCTCGGTTAAAACTTATCCGTCCAATAAAGTATTACACGATAATGTTAGAATGTCACGTAAACTGTCAAATACGGACAATTAGAATACGTTTTTAAAATGGTAGTTTTATACATTATTCGACGAATAAGTTTTATCCAAGGATTGAAAAATCAGCCCTTAGATTACAAAATAAAAGGCAGATGGACCATGCCAATCGTCCATCGCCCTTGTCAAAGAAAATACGAAATCAAAAACGAATACGAACCTTTTTTTTTTTAAGTGGGGAAATCTTGCATAGATACCCACGGCCTCCGGGGAAGGGGCCGTGGGTTATGTCGGATTCCTACCGACTAAAACCCCACTGTGTTCCGTCAAGCCGCATCAACGACGGGGCCACGGGTATGGTAGAATTCTTCCGTGACCCCATCAGCGGCTGCCCGTCGCCAGGCCAAAACAAACCTCCGCCAGTGCTATAGCGATTCTAGTGTCATGCAATACGTCAAAAGGGGTTTGATATTTTAGTAAAAAAATGCTGTCTTGTGATATTAAAACGCTGTAAAATTTGTTCCCGAAAACAAACAAAAAGATAAAACATCGTTTTACAGGTTGTAGATTATTTGGCTTATTTAATTTTGTATACAAATAATAATTTTATATATACGAAGGAATTCAAAACTTCAACGTATGCTGCCAGTATTTTGAAAATGAATTTGCCATTTTTAGGGGTAAAACGTTAAAATGGTTAAAAGATTTTCGGGGTAGTGCTGTTGGATTTTTCGATCGTGAATGTGATTATTTGTATATTGCAATAAAGGTTCATGATCATTATTAGATTATTTTAATAAGCATTATAAATTTTTTTGTTACTTTTATAAAAAGCGTCATAGTCGTTTTCGCTCGCGATTTAATTCATGTGAACTCCATGATGGATATGATGAAAATAAAATGTCCCGCATTCTCGACTAAAAACTACCGCTATTCGCATTCATATGTTTTGAAAAATAAAAACTTTTTTTTAATGTAATTTATTTATTTAAAAATTGAATAAAATTATTTTGTCCATATATAACTTTAGTAGATAGGTGCTTTATGTAACAAAATAATTTTTACAATAATAAAAAAAACCGGCCAAGTGCGAGTCGGACTCGCGCACCGAGGGTTCCGTACATTGCTGTTTCTTTTGATTGCGTTGACATAGAAGTTTGATTTTGTTACAGCTTAAAGGTATTATAGACCTGAGTATTTGGTATGAATTGAGTTCACGGGAAGCACCCTGTAGGTTTTGATTCCCTTGCAAGTGTCGAAAATTTGCGGCATAAACGGCTGTATCTTTTGATTGCGTTGGCTTAGAAGTTTGATTTTTTCACAGCTTCAAGGGACAGTAGACCTGAGTAATTGATATAAATTTCAGCTTCATACCTCCACGCGTTCCTGAGAAAAAGGGTGTTGACAGACGGACGGACGGACAACAAAGTGATCCTATAAGAGTTCCGTTTTTTCCTTTTGAGGTACGGAACCCTAAAAATAATATCATAAACCCGAATTTATATTAAAATAAAAATTAAAACATGACTGCTAATTTATGTAGCTTACGTCACTACCACCACTACCTTCATAATTCAGATGATTGCAATGACACCTCACAACTCAAAATCGATCCAATAGTTTATACTGCAGGGCGTGTCAAAGAAATATTATACATACATACACTCGAAAAACATAACCCTCTTTCTTCCGTAGTCGGGCAAAAATTTGGGAAATTTTTCAATATCTGGTAACATAACACGCACACAGAAGAACCGTGTTCGTAACTTCCATAGAAATCTAATTAACAAGACACATAGAAGTGCTATAATGTCATAATTCGTATGAAAACCGCTGTCGCCAAAATCAACACATTCAAACCGAAAGCTAAACAGTACACACAAGTAAACTATGCCTTTTATTGGACAGCTTGATTTTAGTGAAAACTAACTTAACTATTAAATTAAGCTTTTGAATATGTATCCTAACGCACGAATTTACGGTTTATTTTAGAATAACATCCCTAAGTATATGAGACTTTTTGCTCCAATACGAACAAACGTGATAATAAGAATGGTCGACTGTGTCATTCATTGTTATTTCGATTACTATGGTGACACTCGTAATACTTGTAAATATTCTATAATTTTAAGGAAAAACGGCATTATTTCTAAAAAAAAATATTTTCTGATGAAATATTATTCCTTTATAAGTATAATTACAACTTGTGGAAGAATTTCTGCAATGGGAATTGCTGAAACACACCATGTATACACTCATACGTCTCCAGAGCAACTGAACAGTGACGAATGCACTGGTGATGTGAAAATCACCTGAGTGGCGACAAGGTCACGCACGCTTACGACTTCTAGTGTCTTGTTATTTAGATTTCTATGGTAACTTCGTACAGTGCAACGGCGAAATGACAGCACACATAGCTTTATGGAAATGACGATAAATCATTCGGTTTAGTTCGGCAACGCTCCATCTGTCTTTTATTTTGTAATCTAAGGTTATAAAACAATACGGCTAATTTTTAATAGGTATTTATCAGTTCCATTAGAATCAAACAATAGAATGAATCATTAGTAGGAAACAAAGAGGAGTTAGCTGAGTCATCTATACTTATAATAAATCTGTAGAGAGGCCAATTCTGTACATGAAATATATTAAAAAAAAAACTATGAAGGGGTGATAAGGGATCGCTACTGATGCCAAAAATGCAATCAGTAAAATTTTTGTCTGTCTGTCTGTCTGTCTGTCTGTCTGTCTGTCTGTCTGTCTGTATATTCGTTATAGAAACAAAAACTACACGACGGATTTTAACGAAATTTGGCACAATTATTCTTCATACTCCTGGGCAGGTTATAGTATACTTTTTATTACGCTACGATCAATATGAGCAGAGCAGTGAAGTGAAATATTGGGAAAACGGGAGAAGTTACTCCATTTTTTAAGCTTCCGTCGCGTGTGCAGCCTTAATGGTTAAAGCTACATAGAAATCATGTACGACACAAATGTTCTTAAATTATTATTATTATATAAAAATAAATTCCTAGACAGCATAATATGTCTATCTTTTAAAATTGACTCACAATAACACGTAGTTTCAATAGCTTAGCAATTCGGAGCTTTCTGATTATATTTGTCGACTCTTACGTTTACAACACTCTCACTCATCCCTAATTAAAAAAGTTAACATTATTACCTATTCAATAATAATAATAAGAATCATGTAAATCGGTGTAGAAACACCAAAGTTATACATATAAAATTACGTAAGGTATTCAATGCGGTTCGCGCCTCTTTGATGGAAACCCATGGAGCGCATGTACTAAGCACGTCTTCTATGTCATCTTCGGTTTTCTGAGCTACTGAATCGATAATTTCGTCATCAGATAATGCAAACACGTGTTTACGTGAGTCATAAATTTATTATGGTATAGTCCTAAAATGTTTTCTAAGAAACAATAGTGTACTTACATTGTCGGCAAGTTTATTTTATTTTATTTTATTTTATTAAGGCTCATTAGCAGCTGTACATCGATTGTTTTACATAAAAAGTACACAAAAAAGTTCAAGTTCTTAAAGTCGGCAACTTATTTTTGTTCGAACAATAGAGATAATAAATTCCAAATGATCAAGTTGTAAAGGTTGTAAAATAAAACGTGCGGCGGGTCCGCGTGCGAGGTTCATACAATATTTGGCTGTTGATGCGAATAGACGTTCAGAGTGTTCGACCTTATTGACAGATTTCTTTTGTTGTTTTTCTATAGGTTTTAGTAGTGTTAAAGCATATTATTAGTTTACATTTTATTTCTTTATAAGTGAAGTACCAGTAGGTACGCATTTTAGTTATTTTGGAAGTGTTTAATTATATTAATAGTTTATTTTCGTAATTATTTGTTTTTCCATAGGTTTTGGTAGTGTTTAAGCATATTAATAGTTTACATTTTATTTCTTTATAAGTGAAGTAGCAGTTGGTACGTATTTTAGTTATTTTGGTAGTGTTTAATTATATCAATAGTTTATTGTCGTAATTATTTGTTTTTCTATAGGTTTTGGTGGTGTTTAAGCATATTATAGTTTACATTTTATTTCTTTATAAGTGAAGTAGCAGTAGGTACGTATCTTTGTTATTTTGGTAGATATTAATAGTTTATTTTCGTAATTATCATATATTTATTATAGTAGTGTTTAACTATAATTATTATAGTTCATTTATACATTTCTTTTGTTGTTATTCTATAGGTTTCGGTAGTGTTTAAGCATATTATTAGTTTACATTTTATTCCTTTATAAGTAGTAGTAGGTACGCATTTTAGTTATTTTAGTAGTGTTTATATTATAATATAATATTAATAGATTTCATAAGTGCAAGGTAGCTTCAGTTACTGTTGATTAAAAATACACAATGCCACCTAAAAAAAGACCATCTTTATCTCGAAATTCTAGAGATGCTAAGAGGATGAGAAATGCGCGTTCTCAAGAATCGGCAGAGGAAAGAGCACATCGGTTAAACTCTATGAGAGTTAGTGCCTCAACTTCTCGAGCCAATAAAAGCTCTTCAGAGAGAGAGATGCGATTAGCAGCTGACAGAGCGAGACGAGCTACATCACGGGCGTCTCAAAGCTTTTCTCAACGAGAGCTAAGGCTTACCATTGACCAAGAACAACATGTGTTATCCCGAGCAGCTGAAACTGCTTCACAACGAGAATTGCGTCTCACAGCTGACCGCGAACGACATACATTATCTCGCGAGTCCGAAACATTTACTGAAAGGGAATTACGTCTCACAGCTGACCGCGAACGACATACATTATCTCGCGAGTCCGAAACATTTACTGAAAGGGAATTACGTCTCACAGCTGACCGCGAACGGCATACATTATCTCGCGAGTCAGAAACCTTCACTGAGAGGGAATTACGTCTTACAGCTGACCGCGAACGTCATATATTGTCTCGCGAGTCAGAAACCTTCACTGAGAGGGAATTACGTCTTACAGCTGACCGCGAACGTCATATATTGTCTCGCGAGTCAGAAACCTTCACTGAGAGGGAATTACGTCTCACAGCTGACCGCGAACGTCATATATTGTCTCGCGAGTCAGAAACCTTCACTGAGAGGGAATTACGTCTCACAGCTGACCGCGAACGTCATATATTGTCTCGCGAGTCAGAAACCTTCACTGAGAGGGAATTGCGTCTCACAGCTGACCGCGAACGTCATATTTTATCTCGAGAATCTGAAACTTTTACTCAATATGAAGACCGTTTGACAAATGATAGGGTGCACCATAATATTGTTCGATCACTCGAAGATGAACATGAGCATGAACAACGACTAGAGTCGGTACGCGAACATTACAATTCTTTGACACAAGAACGATTAATAAGTTTGTCTAATGAAAGATTAAGAATCGAAAATATTCGGTCTCTTGAAACGGACGAACAGCGAGAGGCCCGTCTTACTGCAGACAGATTTCGACATAGTCTTAATAACTTAGATGTACACATAGAAGATCAATCTAGAAATACGGTGGCGTGGTCCGACAAATATAAAAGTGGGTTTGCTTATAACTTCACAATTGATTACAGATCATCTTCTGTAATAGGCGATATGAACGTGGTATGTTCTTTTTGTAATGCTTTAAAGTGGAGTAAGGAGTCGGCTGGATTCTGTTGTTCTGGAGGTAAAATAAATTTGCCTTCATTCGAAGACCCACCGGAACCTTTGAAATCATTACTAAATTAATAATACACAAGGAGTTACACGCTGACGTAGTCGCGGGCACAGCTATCTATACTTTTCTGCCGGAAGTCACTATTCCACGCGGACGAAGTCGCGGGCAAAAGCTAGTAACTAATAAAGCTTTAGAAAGGGACCTGGTATTCCCTGAAATACTAGGGTATTAGGAAGAAAGGGGTGATGTGTAGCTATGTAAGTTATGCGCTATACTTCACGGGGTTTTTTACTTTCATGATAGATACGTTTTTCGTGAAAACTTCCTGAATAGTAGTAGTTCCCTTTGCTTATCTAATAATCCTTTGGAAAAGAAGCTTACGTCAAACATTGTCGGTAGTGTAAGTCCTTTACTCGCTATTTAAAAATTCCTTTTTGATCTGTCCCGGATTACTGTTGACTTTTATCAGGTTCGCTTGCAGTCCTTTATTGTCAAAGATGTTTCAAGAAATTGTTATTGTTTGGTTCTCTATCCTCCATCCTACATGTGGAAATTAAAGGAAAAACACTAGTATTATGTCTACCTTGATCAATAAATACCTAAAAGTGTTATGCGATACAGAGTCTAGTATAAAGTCGAAGGGTTAAACGATTTCCTAGTGTTGTAACACCGATACTTCAATGTTTCTAGATCGGATTACAGGTTATTCAACTGGATGCGTCACTATTGCGTTTTATTTTCATCGAACGAAAGGCTTTTATGTCTGGTAAATAGCAGCGACAGTTCAGCATTTAACATTCTTGGTTGTGGATTTCTTATAAATATTCTGTCTCTATCTATGTCTTAAATATTGATATTAATAGTATATACGATTTGCATACAGTACATGAATACGCCGATAATTTTATCGTTCCATAGCTTATGTTCTTATGAATAAAATAACTATTCCTTATCTGACAATGTTGCCAGATGTAATTACTGAAAGCTGGGTGAGCAAAAAATCGCAATATTAGTCTTGTTCTCACCCCATCATGGTTGATTGAAAAACATCTCTATGACCCAATAACTATCATCGGTATACAAGTAATGTAAACTAGGTCATGAGGTCCATTGAATGCCATGGCATGTCCTGAGGGTATTAATAGAGGTGTGACGTCATTTTTCTCGGGTGCCATAACGACGGCGCCTGTCTAGACGGCTGAACCTTGTAAGTTGAATCTTTATTATGAAAACAATTTTACTTCTAGACTATGGATTTACGATGGAAAAGAACATTTATTACATGCAATAAATATTGAGCCATTTCAATCAGCTTAACCCGTTGAGTCAGCTTTTAGACTTTTTATCATAAATTATAACTTGACTTGAAAATGAGGTCTTCTCTACGATCGCGATAGTTGGTGTATGAAATATTCTTGGAACTGCAACACATGTACATAATAAAATAATCTATTATGGCTTTGAAACAAATAAGCAGTTTTTAATAGATGTTAATCAACTTCCATGTATTGCATACCATGCATGATATTCCATTTCCCTGAAAGTATTATGGGATTGTGACAATTATTTCTTATTGTAAAACATTGGAAAGTTTGGCAACTTTGCAAGTTTCATAGATTCGGTTATATTAGAAGTTAAAAAAATTTTGCTCTCGCAGTCGAAAGTTCTGAGTTAATAAAACCAAAAATACAGTCGAATTGACAACCTCCAATTTTTCAAGGTGGTTGAAAATTATGAATTGTTTCAGGTTTAAGTTTTTATGTGAAATTTATAAATTTTAGAAATATGTTCCTGGAAATTTATAATATATAACAAATGTTAAAGCGGAATCGACGTAATTTTTGCGATTGTTGGAACGATTTTCATTTTAATTATTAATGAAAATAAACGAACTAATTTCACATGAATTCGCTGTTTTATGTACAATAGTGGCAATAATTTGCACACAAATTGCAGTAGCTAAATTGAACAGCCATGCGACAAAACCCACCCTATTGACATGACTAATATTATTAATGCCTCGTTTTTGTTCTGTTATTTTTTATCTGTTTAAAAATAGCTTTTGTTAACTTGTTTATATTGGGGAGATAATATTGGTCTAAGCGTGATGATATATAGTCTCTAGCTTACGTCGATAAATGGGTTATCTAACACTGAAATAATTTTTCAAATCAGACCCGTAGTTCCTGAGATTAGCGCGTTTCACCAACTAACCAAACTGGCAAACAAGAGCTTCAGCTTTATTACATTAAATATAGTATAAACTAGCTTCCGCCCGCGACTCCGTCCGCGCGGATGTCGGTCTTCGCGTGGATGGTTTATTTCTCCATTTTGAGTAACTCTGACAATGACATCTTATAAATATCTATTGGACCCAAATACCTATAATAATTAACGCAACGTGTGTTCTCGGTTCTACAGAACAACGTCTATGGATAAAACTGAAAAATTAAGATTTATTTTTTTCTACGTATTTTTCCAGGATAAAAAGTATCCTATTTTATGCCCAGGATAATAAGGTATAATTATACCAAGTTTCATCGAAATCGAACAGTTAGTTTTCACGTGATGCCTGAACATACAGACAGACAGACAGACAGACAGACAGACAGACAGACAAAAATTTTTTTAATCACATATTTGGGTTTGCTATCGATCCAGTAACACCCCCTGCTATTTATTTTTTCAATATTTTCAATGTACAGAATTGACCCTTCTACAGATTTATTATATGTATAGATACCTAACTGTATAATAGGGATAGATATGTTTATGTCTAAAGCTCTGCACTTCTATTCCGTTTAGAATTCAAAGGTGAAATATGAAAGCACAGAACAGTAAAAACATATAGAAGTGCGATAATGTCATAATTAGTATGAAAACCAGTGTCGCCAAACCCACACATTTAAACCGATAGTTATACAGTACACTACAAGTAAACTATGCCTTTGATTGGACAGCTTAATTTGAGTAAAAACTGACTTAGGTTATAAATTCAGCATTTCAATATGTACCCTAACGCACCATGTTACGGTTTATTTTAGTATAACATCCCTAGGTATATTAGCTGTTTTGTTTCTCATTGCACAGAAATTCCAAATTCGAAAACATTCAGCTACTCCACAACAGAGGGCGTTAGTTTTCGATAAATATAACTTTGAACCTCAACACATAGAGTTAAGGTTGAAATTTGTGTCACTCAACATTAATGACATTAACTTGATATTTATCTGATGCTATGCCCTGAGGGATGTCAGCCTTGTTATCGATAATTCACAAATAAATATTTTTTGTGTATTTTTTTTTCCTTTCTTTTATATGAGTATAGTATAATGTGTCACATTTTGGAGTATGTTTATTACTACTAAGTACGTCTTTTTATATTATTATTATTAAATAAAAAACGGAATAGAATAGTATTAATCTATATTTACAAAATACAAACAGAAAATATGCATTATTTTAAATCTTGGAACTGCCGTAGGTTTGCTGTATCGGTGGCCTTTGTTAGACCGCTTAGTGCTGTTCGGCATCCAGTTAACTCGTCACGTTGCATTTATCCATTTCTCTTTTAAATTAGCCTCTTTGGGAAATCTATAAATAAATTGGACAAATGAAAGCTAAGGAAAAATAAAATAAAATTTAATATTTATAATGTTTGTCTTTTCTAAAGTATCGATACTGTCGATATGCGCCACAAGCATCACTAAAGCGACATTCGTTTGTTTATTGCAATAATATTCCAGAAAGTCTTGTTTGCTGTTCAATCTATAATAGTACTAATTTCTTACGGATTAAGGTTCATTTTGACTAGATATTTGTATACAATTTTGACAAATTACGACAAGCGAAGTTATAACATAAAATATAATTAAAATAAATAAAAATAAGACTTACCGATGGTATGAAATGCCTCCATTGCTGATATTATTTCGTCTGCTATCATTTTTGCACTCTAATACCGAACAACACGTCCTAATTAATGAATAAATATGGAAAAAAGGTTTGACAGCTGACAACCGACTCGAATATTTTTCTGCGCACAACTGAGAGCAAGTTAGGTGATCTTACCTTACCAGTGACACGTGGGCCACGCCCACATCACACTTCTATCTACTTTACTGTTCTGTGTATGAAAGCGTTAATACGTCAGTTGCTCGTAGTGTTCAGTTTAATCGCCCCCTAGAGATGTCAGTTGACATCAATACGAAGACGTAGGGGCATAATGGGTTTTTTCAAACGCCACGTCTAGACAAGGTAGCCTTGACGAGGCTTCACTCCCCTCTCTGACATATTAAGATCATATAAAGCTCAGTCTTTGACTGTAAGCCGTCAAAGGGAAGATTTCGCGAAGTAAAAGTTGTGAATTAAGTTTGTTGATGAAAGGTTTTAAGTTCTTATGTGGAGAAACGGGATAATGTATCGTTTTTAATTTATGTTAGGTACATATTCTTCTTATGTTTCGGTTTCTGAGCTTATGATTAGGTACATATTCCTCTGAACAAAAAAAATCTGTGGTGATGATAATCACTGTCTTGATTTTCAAGTGTAAATTGTGTTGTTGTTTCCTCTTTTTTTAAATATGAATTGAAATATTTTATATCATTAAGCGTGATCAAATTTCTTTGTGTTTTTGTTTTATATTTAAATTTTGTGCTCACTATATTTTCAATAGAATGGAGTCTCCTTTAATGTAAAAGCTTTAATAGGGTAATTCGTTGACATTTAAATAAAGCGTGGGAAAATAGACGATACTCTGACCTTTTAATGTCATAATATACTCTATTAAATTTAATTACATTTACGTTAAAAAGCCTACGCGAAATACTATATGTTATTTATAAGTTATTTTTGTAGGTGTAGCCTTAATCAGGTTGTGTTGGGTGTGTGAAGTCATAAAAAGTGAATGAACGTAACGTGATAAATTTGTCGTAGTTCAACGTAGTGTAACATAACGTAGTTTCATTACACGTAAAGGGTTAGCTAATGAAAATGCGTAATAGCAATTTTATTCATGAAAACCATTAAACGTAACGTAATCTGCTCGTGAAACGTAAACTAGCGTGCGATATAGTATGTTTAATTAATAGTTCATAGACATCGCGATCGTTACATACTCATTACAATTCTTCAATAGCTAACGAAGATCATTATCAAGCCAGCTAGCCGCTACTATGCACCCTTGAGTGCAGCGAAGGTTGCGCCGGTGCAATGACACCGACTACCCGCCTGAATTCAGGATGGCGTTTAAATAAGCGCGGCAAAGAGTGGGCGAGGCTTTTCGTTTCGGTCGGGTCTAGCTAGGTGGTAGTATGAAGCAACAGGTGACGGTTTCTGCGCGTTACGTAAGGAATGGCGGCGCGCGCATCTCATTGAGGTAGTAGTACGACGGTATCGATTGGGCGTACGCCGCCCATCGACCCGCCGGCGTTTGTGCCGCCGGAGACTCGTTTTATATATTGTCTAAGATTCTATAAATACTGGTCTAGATTTCTGGCGGAGAACTTCATAGTTTTGGAGTTAAATTGTACGCTAAAATTGGGTTCCGGCACGGAATTTGCATACTTTTGCTATAATTTACAGTTAAGAGTTTAGAGAAATAGCTTTGTGGGTACTTTTTATTATTACTTCAGATATACTATTTAAATTAAATATAGATTTGAAATATTAAATGTTTAGAATTTTGTACTTAGTTCCTACAGAATAAGACTCCCACGTTGAATATTAATCAGTTATAAGGATAAGTCCTTTTACTATAATATACCTCACGATATCAGTAGGTACTTAAACGTTCATAGAAATTTCTTTAATTAGGCCACTAAACTATTCCAAAAAGAGAAGGGTTGCTACGTTTAAAAATTCCTATTGCGATATTATGCCCACAAAAGGATTTTATAAATGATTCCCGTATATTTAAAATCGTAAATAGAGCTAGGAGTCTTAATTTTTACATAATATATTGGTTCTACTCATCAAAAAGTAAAATATCGTACCTTAATTAAAAAAAAATTGTTACCGAAACACTACATACACCATTAGAATTAAAAAAGAAATCTACAAAGGTATTTTACGAAATAAATGTATTCACGCGTGAAACTGCTCAAAAGATTATAAAAATGATTTTATATTCCTTTGCGCCTATAACGTTTCTCACTGAGAATTAAAAATTCCTTCTACGGTCTACCCTTTATTCGCTTTTGTACGAATTATCCCGTTGGATAATAATATGATATTCATACCGAATCCCTGTTAAAGCTTGACCCAGAACCTCTGTAAAATGTTTTTTCAATATCCCTTCAGTTTGTATAATAATTCATATTCTTTGCCGGATTATTTCGGTATTCCATGGAATATAGAGTGTGCTGTGTGTCAGATTTAAAATGTACCTACTGAAAATATATTGAAATATTTTCGATTAAATATATGCTAGTGATATGATATGCAAAAAACCGGCCAAGTGCGAGTCGGACTCGCGCACCGAGGGTTCCGTACATTGCTGTTTCTTTTGATTGCGTTGACATAGAAGTTTGATTTTGTTACAGCTTAAAGGTATTATAGACCTGAGTATTTGGTATGAATTTCAATTTAATACCTCTACGCGTTTATGAGGAAATGGGTAGTAAGTTTAAAATTATTAAAAAAAAATATATTATGTGATGTAACTAAAAATTTATGGTTTTCGTAATTTTTCCTTTATCTATGCTATAAGACGTTGCTTCGTACCAAATTTCAAGATTCTGAGTTCACGGGAAGCATCCTGTAGGTTTTGATTCCCTTGCAAGTGTCGAAAATTTGCGGCATAAACGGCTGTATCTTTTGATTGCGTTGGCTTAGAAGTTTGATTTTTTCACAGCTTCAAGGGACAGTAGACCTGAGTAATTGATATAAATTTCAGCTTCATACCTCCACGCGTTCCTGAGAAAAAGGGTCTTGACAGACGGACGGACGGACGGACGGACGGACGGACGGACAGACGGACAACAAAGTGATCCTATAAGGGTTCCGTTTTTTCCTTTTGAGGTACGGAACCCTAAAAACAGATTAAAACAAAAGAGGCTGTGTGACAGGCATTATTTCTTAAGTATTATATATATTATGAAAAATAAGATCTACGTTCTATAGGTACCATGGGAGTGATTTCCTCATATCAAACATTCTTAATACAATTTCCGTAGCTTGCATTTTGAAATTAATGTTTATTTCGCATAATGCAACCAAAAGTATGTCGACAGGCTGACTGCTGACACATTTTTAACTTTTATTGTTTGCGTTTGGTCCTCTGCTTTCTTGGCGAGCAATTGAGGCGCGCGAAAAGTGTTGTGTCATTTTAGTTACTTCAGAGTTACAAAGTAGCTTTTCATACATTTATTATGTAAGCTTTAATATGTATAAACAAAAAAGGGATATATGATTTGTCTAAATATTTAGTGGAAGAGGTACCTAATTACATACATAGATAGATAGATAGATACAAGCTCCCTTAGTGTAGCCCTGCAGTTCATGTTATCTTTTTTAAGTATCTGGTTCAATGTGTATTATAATATTCTTGTATTTTGAATGTTAATTAATTAAGATAATGGTACTATGTATTAAATTCTATTTTTCTGAGAATAAATGATTGATTGATTGAATTGAGACGATATTATTTATTGGTGATTTTATACATTATCTTGTCAAATCAGTCAGTATGTAACTAGAGATAAACTACGATAACATGGCGCGCCCCTCCAAAATTCAAAACGTTTGAAAGTATTTGTGAAAGTATTTACAATGCACCACCAAGATTCACAACGCATGTGTGCGTAATGAGACGGCCGTCAAACAAAAACAAATCCACGGATTTGTTGCTCGACTAGTCACGCTCTAATCGCTCATTATTATTAGTAATGGCGCTGCACTGACGTATTCTATGAAAACGACACGTGCGTTGTCTTGGGCGCTCGGCAACTTATGATTAGTTGACCAACAAATCTGGACGTAAAGTACTAAAGACGAATACGTACAACTACATACAAACTCCTTCGTAAGGATGTCACTACACACATTGAAACAGTAATTTGGAGGGGCGCGCCATGTTATCGTAGTTTATCTCTGTCATTACTTTTTTAATTTATATAGTAAAAGGTTACTCTGGAAAGTTTACGATAACTTTGAAAGCAAACAAACATGGAAAATAACAGATTTTTCGTACTTAATCGCATGATTAGACAGTGGGAATGCTACATGAATGACATCATCTAATCCGCAGGCTTTCGGACCGTGTACCGGATTAACTTCAACTGTCATAGTAGAATAGAATAGTACGTCGGATTTAGCGCAGTGGGGACATTAATTAGCTAATGATGCATCGAAGTGTTGTAATTTTATGAATTTTTGGTTAAAATTTGGGAGAAAACTTATAAAATTATTTTGGGAAATTGTACGTTGAATTTCAGTCTTTATTCTATATTGATTTCATGGTGTTAATAATTAATATTGCTATTTTATTTTATGGCATAAAACACGTGAAATAACTTAATACGCAATTTTATATTTTCTATAACAAAACCACTAAATGTAGAGCATCTTTGTACAAAGTATCAAGACGTCTTTGATGGCACTGTAACTTCTTTGTAAAAGTAGGTCATGGCAAGGAATGGGACTCAAAGGGGGACAGAAGGACGTCTTATGACTCGCTTTGATACTCATGTCTCTATGGACGTGTTGAATTTGCATTCGTTTAACGAGGGTATATAATATTATTTATTGTACGTATATATATGAAAAATCCCATCATTGTATTGCGTGTGAAAATTGTCCCATTTATACCCTACTGTTAGATATAAAATTGTATCAGGAAAAATGTTCGATAGTTCAGTATTGTGGTGAAAATGTTTCATTGGAACGTACAGTCACCTTTGCGGCGTTCGGAAGCTTGCAACTGCAGTACAGTGACCTCATGCGTACGCGAGGGCGGCTTTAAGTGGGTCAGGGCCCTCCTCGCCTGCCGCCCTCCCCACCCAGACTCCGCACTCGATCGACCGCCTAATTCTAAACGTTCTCATGGTAACAAAACTGTAATTGGAAGTGCTTTATAAGATAAAAAATATTCAAGAGCCCTCGATTGGTGGCATTCTCGGAATTATCTATTAAGTAATTACTGATACAGAAATTTCTCTTGTTTTTGCTATACTGGAGTATTTTCTGGAATTCGATTATTACACGTTTTGATACTTCGTCCCTTTTTACATGTAAATTTTTACGCGTTGGATCAAAAAGCTTACTGCATGACAGGAAAAGCTGGTTTTAATTGTTTAATATAGGGATGACGATGAAACTATAAAAGCGTGGTATGTAATATTGAGTACAGCTTTTCATTTCCCGGTTATACTTAAATCCACGTTATGTTTGCAGTTGAATGAGTAATCAAGACTGTTTGAAAATGGGTTACCCATATTTTCTGTGCGTTTCGAAAAAGTGCCTTTTAAAATGGTGGTATTAAAGACTCATAGAAACAGCAGGAATAAAATATGCTTTGACCTACTTTCCTATCAGGGCCATTGATAGCTTGTTATTGTGTTAAGGTCTCTCTTTCATTGTTTTAAAGTGAATTGATTTGCTGACGGTTAGCCCAATAGAAAGCTCTCATTGCCAAATATCTTTTGAAGATTTGTAGATAAGGTTACACTGGATTTTTAAATGAAAAGCTTAAGTTTATTTAGTGAGGCTTTAAATTGATATCAATTTGTTATGTATTTCAATATGTTTTTGAAACATAAAAATAGTGTCGGAAGGCGAGTCATGATAACATTTTTTTTTATTTTAATGTCTATCTATAAAATAATATTTAATTTGAAAAGTTTTGAATAACTTTATTGAAATTATATATGGGTACTTTTCATAATAGATATATTCCAAAATATAGAAGTCACAGTCTGAATATTGGTTTTGTGGTATAGCGTTTTCTCTAATAAGGAAGATGGCGACCCCCTTGTATATTATCTCGTAAATGGCCCCAAGCTTGACAAATAACACAGTTTCAAAGTTATATTAGAATTTGTCATCGTTTAACTTCTGTTTGTCTATTTGTTTTGGAAGTTAATTACCAGTTCTGTGTATTTTGTATGTATCTCGGTATTTACATGTTAATACACTTCGTTATTTATGCATAGAATTTTTAATATGATAAAATTCGTGAGTGTAGTTATATTTTAGGAGTGCAGAGCTTTTTTGAAAAACTTACAATATTATATTTCTTTAATTCGATAAAGTGTGTCTACGCTACACGCTACAGCTAATGCTACATAGATTAATTGATAAAATGTTATTATGTTATTAATAACTAGCTGTGCCCTGCGGTTTTACCTGCAGTGCTCCGCTCCTGTTGGTCTAATCGTGATGATATAATATAGCCTATAGCCTTCCTCGATAAATGGGCTATCTAAAACCGAAAGAATTTTTAAAATCCGACCAGTAGTTCCTGAGATTAGCGCGTTTAAACAAACAAACTCTTCAGCTTTATAATATTAAAGTAGTTATAGATTTAATTACTAATTTATGCCTCTTAATATTTAGTTCTGGGAATAGGTAATTGCTGGAATAATTATAGAACCTATCACGTCTTACCGTTCAACGATTCATGCGGAAATTCGCAAAGGATAATAAACGAGTAAAGTCTTTGGAAAGCTGATTTATAAAAACATTGATGCACTTTTATAAGCTCAACAAAACTTAGATTTTTTTTAATAATATAAGTTTCTGATTTCGTTCAGGATTATAAAACTGTGACTCGGAAGTTTCAACAAAGTCCGACCTACTTAGATTCTCAAACCACTGAGTGGATATTATCCATTTTGTGCCGTTGTAACTAGTTATAAGTTAATTTTATTTATTTTTTATGTATTAATGTGCATCGGTACAAATAAATGTATTTTCTTTCTTTCTTTCTTTCTTTCTTTCTTACTTCCCGGCTATCGTTTACAAGCCCTTTTTCCGACGATCGTGTTCCACTATATTGCATTCCTCTGACATAGGAGATTAGATAAAGTTCGACTATTGATTCTATCGTGTACAATGTTTGCACGAATTATACGGGTTCAAGAGTAGATACGTAACATGATAAGCAGTGCATTGGTGTAACTGTATCGTATTATATCTTTCTCCTTTCTATGCTTCGACATCATCGAAAAGTGTAATTTGAAAATGTAGGCAATTTAATAGGTACTTTATTACAATCCAATTTCATTTATTTTAATCGTCTGAAGTATATAAGATTAGTAGATATCTTGAAACAATTAGGTGCTTACCTTGCATTATATAAAGGAAAACTTGTGGATATGTGGCATACCTAAACATCAAATATAAAGCCAACAGAAATAAACGACGTTGTTAGAAATGTGTAGTTATAATATTTATTTTTAAATTAAAGACTACGTTATTCGCTCAATATACTATTCAAGGGTTTATAGTCTGATTCATTTAATGGTTCGCTAAATAGCATGCATATTCGACTTTTATGACTGAAACTATAACTAAATTATTTTACTATTTGAATTACGAATTGCACTGAGGCTGTCGCATGATTGGAAATACTGAAAATATAATAAATAATGCAGTTGATTATCGGTAATTCTATCTTTAATGTTCATGTTTTTATTGATTATTCTTTCTAAAAATATGATAGACAAAATATAAACATTTACATACAAAATATCAGTTATATCTATGAACAGCTATATCGATCGATATTATGCTTAACTAAACAAGATTATATCATTTTTCACTCTACATGTTCTCCAAACAGCATTGAGGCAGATCTTGATACAGATGATACCTAATCTACTAATCTTTAAGTTGAAAAATAGGTTTATTACTTCATAAGTATACTTACTTGGCCCGGCCGAATTTAGCACTAGTGTCACCTGGCGCTTAATACAGTCGTTATTTTACATTCGCATCGACTTGCGCCTAACCTCAACCCAGCCAAAGCTATTGAACCTAGTACTATCACAGACTAATAATGTACTATATACAATACTCTCCTTTACTTAGATCCCCTATACTTAAATCTTAATCTATATAATATTGTGTAGGAGAATGGGCGAGCGGCGCCGGACCTCACGGCGTCGCCGGGCCGCGCTCCCGCCGGTCCGCTGCAGCCGGCGCGCAACAACCATGCGCCGCCCTGCGTGCTGCAGCCAGATTTTAGGAAGGTATGTCATAGAAAAGTATGCGAGGAATTAAATGTTTAGATGATTGCTCTTCCCCCTTTTGATTGATCCGATTTGTTAATTAAAATAACGCATGTAGAAAAGTACAATGCGAGGCATAGAGGCCTCTCTAAAACGCAAGAGCAATCAAAGTCTATTCAGACTTTGATTGCTCTTGCTTCTTTCGATTGATCAGCTTTGCTAAAGAAAATAAAATACAATAGATACACCAATATGTTGTGTTAGGTGTAATGTAATAGGTGCGTATGTAGACGCATTTGATCGATTTACTTCCTGTACCTCACAGTTGGAGCTAAGATTAAGTATTTAGTATTATTTTCTGGAAGACAACAAATCAATTTCCGACAAATTTGCCACTATACTTCTACTTTGTATACATATTTGTAAATCCGCCAATACAAGAGAAAATTATCTGTAAACTGGTATATTATAGGTAAGTGAATTCTCCCAATAAAGCGTTTAATCCATTGGCAGGTATCGGGCGTTAGCAATGAAATATTCAGGCAGATTGAGATGGTTGAAAACGATCACGACGCAACGACGGCCGCGGCGCTCGAGGTAAGGATTTCTTGCTTAAATGTTTAATACGCTCTTAGTTTTAAATTATTTACGATTGAGTAATGAGTTGCTTTCTTTCTCTATAATTAAAATAAGGAGAACACTTTTTTAACAGCTATGAGTAATTTAAAAGAGCTCAAAAAAAATAAAAAATAAAATAAATTCACGGTTTAAAGCACACATATTTTTTATATTTGAAACTAGCTGTTCGTCTCAGCTCAGTCTGGTATAATATTTTTGAGTATTAAAATTTTTACCAGTTATTGTCTTAATCCCTATTTTATCCAAATTGGTTCAGTGGTTAAAACGTGAGGAAGATACAGACAGACAGAGATAGTTACGTATTTAGATTAGATACTAATATTGTATAACACATATTCGTAATTTATTGTAATGTAGTTAATAATATGTTTGTAGTGTAAAATATTTAATCCTTTTTTGTTTGTAGGCGGTGGAGCGCCGCGGTGAGATGATTGTTCGGATCCTTGAGCTGAGACAAGTTGGACGAAACAACATTGAAGCCGCCAAAAAGTTTTTCTCCTTGCAGGTATGTCCATAAAATGTACACTACAAAATATTTAGATAATTAAACTTTATATTTAGACGCTGTTGTGGAAAATAAAGGAGAAGTAACAAGTATACAGTTAAGCAGTTCAAGCTTTATACCTACAAGGAAGCTTTCCGCGTTAGGCGCTTTTCCACTATGTCAGCCGATTTTTCATTAAAATCCACTCTACCAGTAATATTTATACTTTTAGAGGATGTTATTACAACGGACGACTAAATGTGATTAAAAATTTTAGAGCTTGCATATTCTAATAACAATACCTGCGTGCTCAGAAATAAAACTGCCAAACATAAATTAAGAAAGCCTTCATACTTCACAAAGGATTACACCTCAATTTTCTTCTTCAAATATATCCTCCCGTCTTATATAACCATTTATTACCTCCTCAAAGAGGCGCGCGGAAAGGGAATTTATTCATCGATATTTACATATTCTAATTCCCTTTAAAAACAGGTAATTTCGCCCTCTTTGTTGACCTGAATACTTTCCTCGTAACCTAGTACTGATCTCGATGAAAGAGCTCTCACCAGACAGATCCATTGTTTGGCTTGGCCTAGATAATAGGAATGCGAATCCAATCTAGCCTAGAATTGTTAGGATGCGCACTCACAGCTCGTACATCCAGCCAATGTTATGCAATCTAATTGATGTCTCTGCGGTTTGATCGGTTTGATCTAGCATTGATAGCAATAATGGGTTCAAATATAATTCTATAATATCTTTCAATCACCTATTTCGTAGTTTATGTAGATATTTGACCATATTGAAGTCGTGTGTAGGAAAAAACCTTCAGCCAAACAATTCTTAAAGACTATTTCGAATTTATTGTTGAAAAATACCTAACTAATAAAATGTCCACAGGATGCACGCCACATAGTACAACTGGTTGAAATCGTAAAGCGACCAGGACAAACTTTAGGGCTATACATTCGGGAAGGGGATGGGGGCACCAGAACAGACGGAGTGTTCATATCGCGAATAGCTTTAGAGTCTGCGGTATACAACAGCGGGTGTCTGAAAGTGGGAGACGAGATCCTGGCTGTGAATCTGGTGGATGTTAGGCGTATGTCGCTGGATGATGTTGTGATCATCATGTCGATACCCAGGCGGCTCCTGCTTTGCACTCGACAAAGGAAAGGTATGAACTAATTGTGACTTTTATAGGACTTTGCCATACAAGTTTTTTTTTTAGAATTATGTTGATCCTTTTTGTTCGTTTTTCGTTGTCTTCCTTGAAATATATTGTGTTTTTTACTTATTTATGTATTATTGTGACAATAACGATATTGTGAAATATAGCGATAAATGCGTTTTTTCGGCTAAAGCCTGTTAACCAAAATTTGGGACTGAGTAGATTTCAAAGTAAAAAATAGCAAATTAAAACTACAGCATAAATACAGGTTTATAATATGTCATACTCTAGGTATATTAGAACGTAAAATTTTTGTTCAGTGCAATGAAATGTAAACGAGGCCGCAAAATTAAAACATGTTTCGTTTAGTTTCAAATTAGAAACACACTGTTATTGCAATATTTTCAAATGAATAATTCCTTTCATATTTATTTCAACAAGCCTTTTATTTAATTGTTCTAACCAGGATACACATTAACATAGTTTGTGCAATCAGCAAGATTGTACTTGCAGAAATGTGGTTTTGTAAAAGTCGCTTACATGATAATCTAAATTGAATATATCCCTTTATCTACATTTATACAATCAAAACTATCTAACATGCATGTATTATAATATACACGTATATGCGTACAAAAATTTGAACGGAACACCGAAGCAGATGTGGTCCCGCCTAATAAGGCGCTTCGCGAGGCTCTGTATGCTATCCGCCCATTGAATTTCCTTTTCCAAATAAAACTTTCCTCAAATTTAAAAGAACTGCCAATAAAATATAAATTTTGTCACATATCCAGGTAAATCAGGACCAGGATCACCATCTCTTCCTCGTTCAGAGCACAAACCTCCACCAGTGGTGGTGTTGAAAAGGGACTGTCGGGATGATGATGACAGAGATCGGGATAGAGTGGATGGACTTTATTCACAGTAAGTATAAAAGTTCGGCTTTAATTTAGTATATTTTTTGTGTAAATGGTTTAAAAAAAACGAGAAAAGTCAGAAATTTTAATGCACTATAATCAGGAATTTCATTTTATAATGTGATTAAATATACCTAAGTACATCTTTATCAAACAATTTTGGTATTCTCCGAGGTACTTGTAAAACTATTTGGGAAAGTTATACTAAGAACTATTTTGACGACCCGGTCACGGTACATTCCTAGTAGTTAAAATGAGTAGCCACCTAGTTTCCGCTTTCTACTGTAACTTTCTCACTTGCGATATTTAGATGTTCATATATTATCATACAAAACATACTCCTTTTCTCACTTTAGATACAAATGTTAATTTCACACAGATCCAGACATATTCATTTTTTTTCTTTTATATAAATAAATGTTTATTGCACTATTTATTTAAATATTATTTACTAATTGTTTCTCAGGCATGGAACACTCCGATCATCTGGTCCATCAGGTGGTGTGCGGCCGGTCGGTGATGGGCGGGAAGAAAGAAGTCGCTTACAACTTGGAGCATTATCACCTGATTCTACGCCGTTGGACTTGTATTACAATTCTAGACCACCTTCTGATCATTCTACTTGGAGGTAAGATTTAATAATAACAATTAACTCGTAGAATTGAAGACGAAGTCAGATATGCATATTATTCGAGTTCAACGTTTAAGGAAATTTTAGATTATGTAAGAAGTCTTAGAGTGATTTTTATTTCTATGAATTTGAGGACTGAATTAATACTGAGATTGTAAAATAAGACTCTCGATATTGATTCATTTAATATTTTCATAAATACAACAGGATACGAACTTATTGTAGATTCACTATCAGACACTTCGAATTAGGTTACCATAAGAATCTTGCTACAAACATTCACAGTTCTTTAGTTATGTCTATTTGTTACACAGAAATATTATTAATTTATTTATTGCCTTTCAATATATTGTAATCTATTTGAACAGTTATCGACCGCCACCGCCGGTGATAACAGAGCAGCCGAAGTCAACAGCGACCCACTTTGTGCCCTATGAAAGGTCCTACCCCAACACTTTGGAAAGCTTAGCTGAGAAGGTTCATTCGTTTTACCCATCGGATGGTGCAAGGTGCGTAAAGTTTTATATTTTTTTAACTACTACCTATTTTGTAATAATTATTTAAATAGTTTTTGTTAAGCTATTGCATAGCTTCTATCGCGGGCCTTGAGCGCGGGGACCGAATCGAGAAATTCCGTAACGAAAAAACCTCACGCTCCCCACTCCGACGGGCGCGGAGGTGTGGCTTGAAGGCATAGCATGCAATAGCTTTACCGCGGCAGTCCCCGAGTGCCACACGTCTTTTTTTTTGTAATCAAAAATGTATTGTTAAAAGTGCTGGCGAAAATCTGTATAGAATAAGTTTTCGAAGTCGTAAAGACTAAAATAAGTTTGATGTTTTTCATGAACTAGGAGTTTCAGCATTAATTGCTATGTCATTTTTGTTTTAGCACCCGATTTGGAGGAAGAGTGCCGCGATCAGGATCAGAACAACAACTTCCACGCGCTGAGACGCATTCAGATTTCGGCAGACATTCTCTGTTGCGTTCTAGTTTGAAAGCATCTGGTGCTACTGGACCTCCTGGTGGTAAATATTGTGTTATCTATTTAATAACTAGTACCAGATATCTGATAAATATATTTTTTTCATTTGTCTTAGTGCCACTGAACGATAAAAGACGTGGTTTCGAATTCATTTAAATGTATAAAACTAATAAGTTCAAAATAAACTATAAGTTCATTTCCTTTAGTTACAACTTTGCATAAATTATCCTTGTATCAATTGATTTTTTTGTCACAGCATCTACGTTGTCGAGATATCAACGCTATGGTGGAGTTGGAATGCAAGTGCCTGGAATGCCTGGTTCAGGATTAACAGGAACAGGCTTGTCTGGGTCCGGCTTAGGACCAGGTTTGCCTTCAGGATTGTCATCAACTGGCCTTAGCGGCCTCACTGGCTCCAGTTTAGTGGGAACTGGCCTAAGTTCTGGCTTAGGCACTGGCTTAACCGGTTCCGGATTGAGTTCAACTCTCGGCGGTGGATATGGAACTACTGGCCTTGGATTATCGTCATATGGTAGTAAATTTGGTACGACGAGAAGAAATCGAAGCTTAGATTACTCGTCGGATACAGAAGCTACGGCTCCTACACGGACTCCGTACTATTCTGGCTTGAGTGGATATAGAAGCAGTACGTTAGGAAGGGATATAAGCTCTAAGTTTAATTCCTTGCCGAGAGACGTCAGGGGAACTGGCCAAAGGTGAGGACGTTTTAATAGAGAGTTTAGAAAGAAGAAAGAAAGAAAGAAAGAAAGAAAGATCATTTATTTGACTCCACAATAATAACAAACACAATTGACACAGAATACAATACTTAATTATATTTATATATATATAATTATATATATAATTATATAATTATATATATAACATAGTTTAGGACTTTGGATATCTAATTAATAACGTAACATTCTTTGTAGATTGGGATTGTCCAGGCGAGCTGGAAGTGTACTTCAAGATGAACCCGAACCTTTATCTTCACGTCTGGATCTTCGTTCTTCCAGAGGTAAGCACATAGCTGAACATAGCTAACAGTTGTAATGCTAAAATTTTCAAAAAATATTTCTATTATCATGGATAGTGTTAGTTATCCACGACTTTGTTTAACCTTTTATTAATACCAGCTCGAGTGTCCAAAAGACACGTAAAACACTTGTTAATAAAAAATATCCATACACTTTGTATATCCGTCCACTCCGTTAGTGTTGTCGTTGAACGAGTACTACCAACTAGTCTGCGTTAAAGCTATCAATAAAAACACTTGTATCTAGATTTGACACCATGAACTGTATAGCGATAACAGCTTTTAATAGCCCTAAAATCATTCATGTTTTTGGTCTAATCACATACACCTTATTTGCCACAACCTTTTCGTTTACACCAGTAAGACTTTCAAGAAAATCCCCCATTCTCTTTGCATATTAAATACTAACAAATTCAGGCCGTCTCCCGTCCTCACCGTCAGTGTTCACATCAGACGAGTACCGCGCGTGGCTCTCCCGCGCTCCCTCTACTAGTGCGCTCTATGAGAGTCTACCATAAAGCTATAAATAAAAACACTTGTATCTAGATTTGACACCATGAACTGTATAGCGATAACAGCTTTTAATAGTCCTAAAATCAGTCATGTTTTTGGTCTAATCACATACACCTTATTTGCCACAACCTTTTCGTTTACACCAGTAAGACTTTCAAGAAAATCCCCCATTCTCTTTGCATATTAAATACTAACAAATTCAGGCCGTCTCCCGTCCTCACCGTCAGTGTTCACATCAGACGAGTACCGCGCGTGGCTCTCCCGCGCTCCCTCTACTAGTGCGCTCTATGAGAGTCTACCATAAAGCTATAAATAAAAACACTTGTATCTAGATTTGACACCATGAACTGTATAGCGATAACAGCTTTTAATAGTCCTAAAATCAGTCATGTTTTTGGTCTAATCACATACACCTTATTTGCCACAACCTTTTCGTTTACACCAGTAAGACTTTCAAGAAAATCCCCCATTCTCTTTGCATATTAAATACTAACAAATTCAGGCCGTCTCCCGTCCTCACCGTCAGTGTTCACATCAGACGAGTACCGCGCGTGGCTCTCCCGCGCTCCGTCTACTAGCGCGCTCTATGAGAGTCTGCGCCCAAGACTACCGACGCATTACTCGGCTGAAAATATTCATGATGCACTTAAAAATGTAAGTGTAATGTGTTAGTATGATTTGATATTTGTGCTTTAATTTGGTAATCATATATCTTGCCCAAGATAGCGAATTTCTTGTCTGTCTGTATTATTTTCCATTGCTTTAAATTCATTTTATACATCACGTCAACAAGGTGTAATCATTGTATTTTAATTAACTTTATTTATGTTACCCAATTTCTGTTTTCCATTGTATTAGATACATTTTGTTCCTTAAAATGTTAAATAAACTTTGGTGGTTTTTTAACACCTTGATCATTTCACAGATGGAAACAGGCAGTCGCTTTGGTTCTACACTTGGTTTGGCTGGTCGTCGAATTGAACGTCCGCGACATTTGCCTGCACGTTCACTGTCTTCTCAACAACTTGGTTAGTACTATTTTTTGTATCTAATCGAAAAGAAGAGTATCCATGACACACTATTTTTATTTACTAATAGTAATTGTCGAGATTATACATAAAAGTTAGAAAAAAATCACCTTGGAAGGTTATTAATACAATGGAGTAAGTAGAGTGAAGTTTAATTTAATGTGAACTGGTCTTTTTACAGCTAAGTTGTTTAAATCGTCAACATAAAAATAGTCAGTCATTGCATTTTCACACTATGCAAAAGAACAATCTATTTCTATTATACACATTCTTTAACTAGCATAGTTTCTTCGTATTATGAAAATTCAAACCCTATTTTTATCTCTTACAAATTTTAAGACATTTATACCGTTACAGGACCTACAGCCAGTGGTTCTCCTTCAGCACGTCGTGTGAGACAATTGCTCGAGCTGGGTTCAAAGTTCTCGTGCCCTAACCCTAGCCCGGTTCCCACACCGGGATCTAGACATCAACGTCATTTGGATATTAACCCTAATGGTATGGTGATAGAATTCCTTTTAGCTTATATTGGAGATAACACTATAATTGCTTTAATATATTAAAATAGAGCGTGAATTTAAAAATACATTCAGCAAATACATTTTAAATATTTAATGTAGTTAAATTTAGAATAAGAGCCTTTTTTGTCACTTATTACGTGACAATTTTGCATTATGTGTTTTATTATGTACATTATATATTTTTCGGTGGTTCATTCAAACGTGTTCTTCCAGAGTTCTTAAAGTACAAGATAGAGAAGCCAGGCGCGGGGGGTCTGTCCACATCGATGACGGGACTATCCCGGCTGTCGGGCGGCGTGTCCGGGATGCTGTGGGTGCACCTGCTAGCGGGGCGGGGGCTGAGACCGGCCCCCTCGGGGTCGTCCCCGGGCTCGCCCCCGTCGGGTCCATTGGCCCCACCACAGCCCCCGGTGGCACCCCGGGATTTGTACTGTGTGCTGGAATGTGATAGAGTGCATAAGGCTCGGACTGTGGTAAGTTATGTACATTTTTTGTATTTTTATATCATAAATTATTCAAATCTGTATTATTTTAAACTCGAACATATATTTATACAGTTAAATTAAACTTGAGAAATTTTTTATCGTCATAATGATATATTATAAAGGAGAATGGCGAAACTGGGCCTAACTGTTACAGAAATCATAATATATTTAAAATTCATTATGTTAATTTTAATAATTATTTGTAAAATATTGACTTCTGATTCTATGGGAAAACAAATCTTTGAAAAAAAGATAATTCGTTCACTACCGGTCTTATCAAGCAGAGATGTCAGTGTTGTCAGGAGTAAAATAGTCAAATATATAGATTAATACGAATGAATGTTTATTTTTCATTTTTAGTTTTATTGAATTCAAATGCTATAGAAATCAGAAGAAAAACTTAACCTATTTTTAACACACATCTTAATTTATTTAGGTCATTCTATAGAATAAAAACATATTTTTCTTAATCAATAATAATTATAACATTTTTATTTAGGTAGCTGGCAATTGTAAATGTCATATTATTAATTATTGTTTCAGTGATGACTGATGAGTGATTTGTTATGTTTGTTGTTTGACTTTTGAGTGAAGTTTTAGTAACGTTATATTCAAAATTGCCTTAAATCTATTTTTACTTTCTTTGTCTTATTATGAAAGCGAATCATGATTCATCCATTTATAAAGATATAAGAATTAATGTACCTACCTAGTGATTGTTGATGTTTTGTGTAAGTTAAAATGTGTGTTGAATAATATGTGTTGGATCCAATATTTCTATTACCTGACTGTTCTACTGTTACACTCTTATTAGGTAGACAATGTAGATAGAAAATAAACTTACCTGGACATAGAAAAAGGAAATGCTATTCATTTAACTCAAGCAAACTAACTTTTATTTTTGTTACTTTACACCCCAATATCTCTGCTATCCCATAGAACAGATCTATAATTATTAAATTTATAGAATCTGTATATTTTTATCTATTTAATCCCCCATAAATCATCAGTGTAACGATCAGGCCCAGAGTCCTATGGGAGTTTGCCATTCTCCTTTACCATTTTTTTACCAAGTTTCTTAGAGATGAGTTGATTAATGTTTACTTAAGATTTACTAGATGGTCAAAATGACTATTACATTTCTATTTTCCTTAAATTTTCTTTTACATTTACTATTGGTAAACAATGTACCCTTAATCCAGGTACGCACAGGCGAACTCCAATTCGACTGGGACGAGTCCTTCGAGCTGGAACTAGTGGACAACAGACAGCTAGACGTGCTAGTGTACTCGTGGGACCCGCAGCACAGACACAAGCTGTGCTACCGCGGGGCTGTTACATTGCCAGATCTCTTGTCGCGCTCTGCGTCGCATCAGTTGGCTATAAGGGTAAGAATTGTAGCATTAAAAATGTTATAGAATTAGCAATTTGAAATACTTGCAAAAATTAATAAATGTTTGTTGATAAATGTTTAGTTAAACGCTTTGAGATAAAGAATGTAAGAAATAAAGTTTATTCATCAGTACAGCACAAAAAAACCGTATTAGGGAAATTAACAGAATTTGAAAAATGGAAAGAAATTTAAAAACCGTAACGATTTGAAATCTTTATAGCTGTTGGGCATTGCCTATACATAATTAATACTCAAAAACTCAAAAAAAAAAATTGGTTGTTTGTAAAGTAGGTTTACGATCGAGATGTTTACTTGATAACGTCTTATTGGTGGCAGCGCTCGAGATGAGACGGGAGATCGGTCCGTCTCTCTCTCGTTATCGCGCTCGTGAGGGTTTGGTGTGCTCGCGATCGCGCTCGTGAGGTTTTGGTGTGACACAAGTTTCTGAACATGTCACCCGACTAAAACGATTTTAAAAACGTTATCACGTCAAAAATTAACTCTTATTACTTTCATTTATGCTACTAATTATTATTATCTTCAGTTGTTTTTTCAAATCAATGCCAAATAACATTCCCTATCACACAGATGGAACCCCGCGGCACGCTGTACGTGCGTGTCCGTCACACGGAACCTCACGAACTGTTCCGCCGCCGTCCCGCCCCCCCGCGCCTCTCCCCACCACCACTGTTTGGTGCAGAACTCGACCAAGTTATAGCAAGGGAAGTGCGGCCGAGTCATGCTCCCCCCGTACCATTGATAGTGAGGAGATGTGTGGAGGAGATTGAGCGACGCGGATTGGATATTATTGGTAAATATATCATCCATGTATGTGAGTTCAAATCGTTTCAAACCCAATCGTATCA
Organism: Colias behrii; assembly: GCA_029959065.1. NCBI lineage: Eukaryota > Metazoa > Arthropoda > Insecta > Lepidoptera > Pieridae > Colias > Colias behrii. Next base: position 3,819,087 of record JARWMC010000006.1, on the reverse strand, counting down.
AAAAAGCTTAAAACTATAAGTGTGGTCGAACCACGCACCACTAGTACCGTTTATAGTGAGACGGTGTGTCGAGGAGATTGAGCGACGTGGGTTGGACATTATTGGTAAACATTTTAGCTTAGTATCGTAACTTGATAGTATCCCTATAAAACATCCATCGCCGCTGTTCGCCGCTTGTACCGCTCATTGTGATATTGGCTTAGTATCGTAACACAATAATATAACAACCGTATATACCTAGTATCATTACTTACCATTTTTACCGCGCCATATTATAAGGTAATTTCCAATACATCCTTAGTTCTCACTGACGTTCGAACAACATGAAAATATCCTGCAAATTTTCAGGTTACTTATCCTTCTGAGCTGTGTAATAAAATATAATGATATGTTATGAAAACCATCTGTATATATGTATTGTTATAAAAATAAACTTAACTCACTATTAATTCAACTTATATTTTTCCTTTCCAGGCCTATACCGTCTTTGCGGATCCGCGGCAAAGAAGCGAATCCTCCGAGAGGCGTTTGAACGCAACGCTCGTGGCGTTGAATTAACCCCAGACTCTGTTCCCGATATAAATGTGATCACCGGAGTATTGAAAGACTATTTACGAGAACTACCACAGCCGCTGTTTAGCCGTTGTTTGTTCCAAATGACATTGGATGCTCTAGGTAAATTCGAGTTCCTTATTTCAAAGCATTTATAAAAATTTCAATAATTTTTTTTTACAAAACCTACAAAATCTACAAAAGTGCGATAATACGTATTATTTATAATTTCATTTCTATTATATTTTGAAATCAACTTAATTTTCTCGATTATTTCCAGGAGTTTGTTTACCAGACGACAAAGAAGGGAACGCCAGACTAATGGCGTCGATAGTAGAATGCTTACCACGGGCAGCTAGAGCGACGTTAGTCTTTCTTCTCGACCATCTGGCGTTGGTGGTCGCCGCACAAGATAGAAACAAAATGTCCCCACAGCATTTGGCGGTTGCTTTAGCTCCTCCATTGATGCTCCAGTCCCAACCACCGTCTGAAATGGATTACCAGCGGCCGATACATGTTCTGCAGTGTCTGCTGCAGATCTGGCCGGCGCCGAAGCGTTCAGGTAATGTCATCATCTATTGCGTTTGCATTTATTCATGTGTGTAAACAAATTTTGCTACTTTAAAAAAAAGATTGGCCGTCTTTGTAAGATAGCTACTCGAGAAACATTTCTAAACGATGCAAAAGTGAATTGTATTAGAGGTAAAAATAAAACAGTAATTCTTATTCCAAATTTCTCAATAATTAGTACTGCTGGTTTCAGATTTTTCCAAATTTACCTATCGACGTTGACGTCACAAATCACAATGGACACCACGTCTAACGTTATTATAACAAAATCTCCCATCGGCTTTAAGTTTCAAGGTAACAGGGGGAAATCGGTCGGAATGAATTCGATTTGGGCGGACTGAAGACACGTGTAAAGCAACACCTTAAAGCATGTATGTTTGTAGACAGTTCGGCGCGGCGAGCCAGCACTCGGGCCGCGTGGCAGCAGAGCCAGTGCGTCGCAAGCGGCCTTAGCCACCCTCCCCCCAGGTGTGTTCATGAATGATCTATACTAATATTATAAAGCTGGAGAGTTTGTTTGTTTGAACGCGCTAATCTCGGGAACTACTGGTCCGATTTGAAAAATTATTTCCGTGTTAGATAGCCCATTTATCGAGGAAGGCTATAGGCTATATATCATCTCGCTGAGACCAACAGGAGCGGAGCATTGCGGGTAAAACCGCGGAGCACAACTAGTGTCAATATAAAATGTCTACGCAAGCTTTGTCTAAAACCTAATAAAAAATAAATTATAAACTAAAATTACTCTATCTATTTATAAAAAAAAACCGCTTCAAAATCCGTTAAAGATTTAAGCACAAATAGGGAAATAGGGACAGAGAAAGCAACTTTCTTTTATACTATGTAGCGATAAAAGAATAAGAATTGGTACCTAAATCTCTACTACGTATCCTTTCAAATAATTAAAGTGATATCCACCCCCACAGGCCGAGTTCCGCCCTCAGTCAGTCCATATCGGCCTCCAGCGGCAGCATCAGCAGCATCTCCGCAGCCAGCTCACTCGGCTCGGCCCGCGGCAGACCGCTCGCCGCCCGCACATGTACGTATTATGTGATAATAGTCTTTATTTGTATGTGTCGTAAGGCTTCTTTTCATTTGAACTTTTACACAAATGTGACTTATCATTGCTTATGTTAAAAATGAGTTCATGTGTATGTGTAGTAAGGCTTCTTTTCATTTGAAATTTGAAAATGTACCTTGTGTTTGATTGGTTATGTGATAATAGACTTAATTGTATGTGCAGTACGGTATTCATTTGAGCTTTTACTCAAATATGTTTCGTATATGTTTTCGGTTATGTTAAAATGGATTTTATTTGTATGTGTAGTAACGTATATTTTCATTCAAACTCTAATTTGAAAATGCTCCTTGTGTTGATTGATAATGTGATGATAGGCTTTATTTTTACCTATGTGCAGTAACGTATTCATTAGAACTTTTCTGAAATATATGTCAGATCATTGGCTATATTAAAATGGACTTTATGTGTATATTTTCATTCAAACTCTAACTCGAACTTCGGTTATATACGTTTATGGGCAGTTAAGGTATTTTTTCATTGGAACTGTTAACTCGAATGTTCCGTTTCATTGGTTATATTAAAATGGACGTTATGTTACTATAATATATTGATTAAAACTCAAAGATATGCCACCTGCCAATTAGTTTATCAATTAATTATCAATTATTCCTTTACGTGGGAGATTTGTGTTTAAATGATATACTTTATGATTAGGTAGGTAATTCAGGAATTCATATTTTGAGTAAGAGTTTATAAAATATTTGACTTATGACTTAATCACAGTCTTAATGTGTGCTGAATCCTGCTGTAATTAATATTTTAATAGGTACTGGGTATACCCAGAGGCGGAGGGCGGCGAGGGAGAGAGGGCGTATTATAATACGCCCAGCCAGATCTGTTGTATAAATTATTTCAAAATATTAAGTAAGAGACAGAAGCGTAGGTCGAATTTCCATAACATAGAAAATGAGACATTTTAGAGAAGAAAAACTTGAAATATTTAATAATTAATAATTTTATTATTTGCATTACTCATACTGAGTTCCGATTCATGTAATTATTCGCTCTCATTCCATTATTTTTTCATTTCAAATCGTGCCACCTCTTTCAAACTGAGATATCAAAGTATGAAATATGAAAGAAAATGCATGAAAATATTTCATCATTAGCCCTTACTTATTATGTATTGCTTTAGATATAGGTAAACGGAAAGTTGCCAAAATAGAGCATTTACATGGCAGGATGATTCCATAGAAAAAGTAAACCTATGAGAAAATAGAACGATACTTCTGATGATTTTATTTTTTTAACGATACGTTCTTTGCAAGCTAGATGAAAAAAGTCTTGAATGCTGTGCATGAAATATACTTTTAAAGTTAGGTGAAGGTATTTGTTAATGTTGCTATTATATTGCGTTTAGCTGCGTACCACAGCATGCCTACAGCCTAACCAGGCTCTCAAAATTTCACTAAACAATGGCACAGCGGAGGAAATTTTTTTGGGTAATAAAAATGATTCAGAAGATAACACTTATTATTTTGTTGTACGTGGCTAACCGCCAAATTTTACGAGTGGCTGTGTTTCTGTCAAGTGAAAAACGATTTTCCTTAAACTATCTGAGTTTCCCATCACGTTTATTTACGCAGCAACTCTCTATCTCTAATAGTTTAGCTGGACCTCTGGGGTTTCACGTCAGTATGCGCAGGCCTTCTTTCAAAACCAAAATAATGTGTTGTCGACAGGTTTAAGTAAGTGTGCAGTATTTCAAATCCCTATGGCATGTAGTAGTAGACATAGTTGCAAGACACACTGACGTAAAACAAGTTTAGAGCAGCATTAAATATTAAAAACATTAGGTTAAGGTAAACTCTTTTTGAAGGCGGTTTAGATAATTATGCTTATAACATACTCGTTTATCGCGAAGTTTAACTACATTAAGAATGCAAAGACGAAAATAGCCGTCGCGGTCGTCGTAACGATTATGATGTAACTGCCGTCTAAAATGGTTTATCTGTATTAAAAATAAAAATACGCAACCCATTATTAAATAAGTTTACAACTTAATGCTAGCTTAACTACTATAGTATTTTTTCCTGGCTCATAAAATTTACCATTAAAGCTATTGCGTGCTAGGTTATGAGGATACTTATAGTTTTTACGTTTACGTTTTTTAAAACACTCCATTCAATGGATTTTCTGATTTTTTTTATGTTTGGCGTGATACTTTTTGGTTATTTCCCTATTATTATAAGTAGAGGCATTTTGCGTTATAATTTTATATAGTTAATTCCCACAATCGCTGCTCGTCATCAACGGGATAACGTCGAGCTTTCGGTTTCAGGTTCTCTCATCAGTCAGGGCCGGCCAATATCGTCCGCAGTCGCCTCTACGCGGCCCTCTGCCCGCTCCGCCTCGCTCCCGGCAAGTGACGGTCTCGTCTCCCGGTTCGCCCAGTAGCAGCTCGGGCAGCCACAGCCCGGCCGACACCATCAAGCACGGCGGCTCCGTGTCGTCGATCCTGCGCCAGCCGGAGCGGGCGCCGTCGTCGTCCCCTAGGAACTCGCCTCGAGCGTCGCCTCGCGCGTCTCCCAGGGACTCGCCGCGCGGCACTCCCCGGGACCTGACGCCCCGGGAGTCCCGGGAGTCCCGGGACGGGTCGCGCGAGTCGCCGCGCAGCGCCATCCCGGGCACGTCGGCCGGGCTGGCGGTGACGCTGAACTCGAGCGGCAGCCCGCGCTACAGCTCCACCAACCCGTTCCTGCAGCAGTACGACGCCGAGGAGGAGGCGGAGGCCTGGCGCGCCGCCGACATATTCTCCTCGTCCGCGCACGCGTAGGGCTCCCGGCGAATTGAACGTTTTCCTAGTCAATTTTTTTAAAGAATCGAAAGAGTGCTACGATTCCGCCGGACGCTGCGTCGTCTGGAGCGGGCGCGTTCGCGAATTTGTTATATATAGCGAGTTATGGTGTACATTATGTGAGAGCGTTCGAGACGCGAGCGAGCCGCCGGCCGCCCTCGCGGCGCCCGTGGCCGGGTAGCGTTTACGGTGATGTATTGTACATTGTATATAATTGAGTACGTATTGAATGCGGGCCCGCTCCGGTCCCGCCCCGGCGGCGCCCGGGCGGCCCGCCGCACACCCCATCCCACATATCAGAGACTTGCGTGCACCCTCGACACGAGTAGCAACACTACACTCGAATGCGACACGATCACTTCATCGAACTCCGTCGTCGACAGTGGACACAAGTCAGTAGGCAGGCAGGGAGTGTACAGGACGAAGTCGGAATGTCTAGAGACTGAGGCCATATCAGAGTAGCTCGTAGAGGTCGCGGTGGGCGGCCATCGTAGGACGAGCGATCGCGTCACGTTAATGGGTCTAGAGGCACGACTGTTACGAAAGTTTAAAATATTCCAAATATTCCTTGTTCATTATTAATAAATTAATAACTATTATACATATAACTATATATTAAAGTAAAATAGTGTTAGTGAAGCATTTTTACGAGTCGCTAATTCTGTGAAGGAACGGATTCTTCCTTTAAAGATCGGTCGCAATCTCGAGATCTGAGATCGTATTTGCGAATTGAAAATGACTAATTTCAACGATACAAAAATAAAAATGCTAATAATATTTATTTACCGTTCTTCGATGAAATAATTAATAATGTTCTCCGAATTGATATTGCTGTAGGACTTTTAAATATTCATATTATATTAACTAATAAATTCAAAATATTGTTAAACGTTTATTAATTAATTATCTGTCTGTTAAAGAGAATTAGATAAATGTATTTATTGATAGGATAATTTGAAATTCGCAAATAATATCTCTATTCTTATAACTAGCGTCTGCTAGACATATAAGAGTGATGGAAATCGACCAATGACAGCACTGATTAAAATCTCACTGCCATGATTGGTCCATTTAAAATAGTTACGCATATTATTACATAAATACACTTATTTATATGTCTGTCGGAGGCTCTTTGGTTACTCGATGCTTTTGAGCAACACTTCAAGACGAAGTTTTGTTACTGTTTTTTATAATATAGAGTTGCACAAAGAACACGACTGAAATGGGACACAAGGTTTTTGATACTTTACCATTTTACCCTTTTTCTCATTTGTGATATACTAGAAGTTGCGTTGGAACCTCGCCTTTTATATAAATGTAAGTCTGTTCATGAATTCCTATATTTGCTATACATTTTGTTACAATGTTTTGTATTTCTTTAACTGTTACGCTCTTGATGTCTTCTGATTTAGTCGGTTTTTAGACGTTGTATATTACGTACTTATCAACGAATACGAAATATTATATTAAGTAAGAAAACTTTGGAATTCATGTACGGATTCTCATAATTTACGACGTCATGTCTTAAGGCCCTGCCAAACAAACAGTGAATAAAAGTACAAAGAAGCAGTTTCGCAACTATTGGAATTTGGTTCGTTGTGTGTTTGAGGTTTGCCTTAGAGGTTGAAAGCGAAGACAATATGATTTTGAAATCTTTATAGAATCTGACGATGAAATACATATATTAATCTCAATGATATCGCCTTCGTGAGTTAAAACGGAACCACGTGAAGTAGATTGTATTGCCATATTCATTATATAATAAAAAAATAATGCATTTATTAGCTTAATATATGAAAATTGATAGCTTTTAACTGTTCACTATACATACTTGTTACTAATATTAGACAAAGCTATTAACATTGTTACCGAACATTGAATTTATTTCACGTGGTACGCTTATGTTGGTGCTCTCGGAATCTTAATAGGTCCACTTGCTATATCTATACTATATACTAGGTAATAGAATTATTATTATAATTTAATATGCATGAGCTAAAAACATATTCATACATAGCCGTATTACATAATTACTAACAATACTACGTCTTTTATATTTGTTAACAAGAATGAACAAGTAACATTAACATAATATAATACCTAAGATAATATCAGATTTAAGCATAAAAAGCTTACAAATGACGCACATGGTCTCCGTGCTGTAAATGAATACATAATGTTTATTAACACTTATAATTTAATATTTTAAATTCTGACAAAAAAATCAGGTAACGTATTATACGTTATAAAATAGAAAAAAAATCGATCGTGAGACGTTGACTAGACTTTTTTTTGGAGCAGTTTTAAATCGACATATAAGTTGGTCACAAAATGAGTTTGAAAACGATCGTGAAGCTTCGACTCTACATTTTTTCAAGCTCATTGAAGTTTTAGCGTCAAATGACAAATTCGTCTGAATTATCACTGAAGTTAGTTACAAAGTTGTCCTCAGAAGCTTTCGGCAGCCCTCACAAGCTGCTTGGCTTCATGGAGGAGCTCGGATGGTTTCAGTTTTAGCTGGTTACCCCCACCTCCCTCTCTCACGCAAAATAAGCGCTCGATGTCGAGTTTCGAAGAAATGCCCGTATATTTTTATTATTATTTGGTCCTCAGAATCCGATAGCACCAACCAAATAGAGTAACATAGTGTTAAAGACTTGAAGTGTCGCTCGACGGCGCGTAGCCGCGCGACAGTAGTGCGTAGTGACGGCGGCTTCGGTTGGCTTTAGCGCGGTCACCTGAGAGGTCACTTGGCATTTGTAGATATGTTTATATGTTGTGGACGACGGTCGTATTTCATTGTTCTGACTTCTGTTGTTCCGTTGCGATGTAAGTATTAGATGTTTCACAGATTGCTCTGTGCTCTTTCGTGTTTATTGGTCAATTAGTTTCAAGCTGAACTGGTGATATGTTTTTTTTAGTCCAGTGAATTGTTGGATTTGAATTATTCAAGTCTAATTGTAGGTACTGTAGGTAAAATATTTATTTCTTAGATAGATGAATTCGATATTTTTTTTCAGAATTAGATAAAATTGTTTTACTTATATACCAGTTTCGTGTTATACTTAACTGCCTTACTTCTGAGAAAGCCACTTTACGTTATTCTGTTAAATTCTCCCCTTCTACAACTATTGTAAATTCAAAAGAAATGACAGATCGTGCCAAAGATGTTATTTTTTCATACCACAATTCTCACCTTACTCATTCTGATTTGTCTTAAATATAATTATAAAAATGTATTAAAACAATTGGTTAAATGCTATATAAATGTTATAGAGCAATAAACGAAAAGATAACTATTTATAAATATAAAGATGATATTGTAAATAGCGTTTACTTTTATGGTTTGTGTATGTTTATAATGATTGTATTGATAGATGTTTATAGATATACAAGTTAGCCTCTCACGTTGACCCCCGCGGTATGTTTGTGTTGCGGGGCCCACGGTCCTCAGATAATATCAGTATTTCGAAAATTTGGTAAAAGTAGCGTTATTACGTGTACGTAAAGAAACACGCCGCTCGCGACTGTAGCGGGCGGCTGGGACGCAGACGGGAATAAATAATACGACGTTATAACTGTTTTTCATTTTTTACCCCTTTTTTCTTTTATGAAAGAGCAAGCCCTAGACTCGAGCAAGACTGATGGTGTTACAGGTGCTTTGCCAACCCAAACGCGGGTTGCATACTTGTGTCATATAATATAATGTCGTAAATGAAGCCAAAGATCCCACTGCTCGATTCTGATTTTCTTTTCATGAAATAAAATTTAAACAAATGTTGATTAAGCGATAGGTTGCGTGTAAAAAATTGGCCGCAAGTTATCTACCTAAGTACCTTTTTGTAATACGAGTTTGTAACCATGGAATAAGTAAAAAAGTTAGTTTTGATGGGTTTCATTATAATAACAATAGATTTTGTATGAAAGGAATTATAGTGTTAAATCTCATAGTCATTCTTTTGTAGTAAATATTGTAAAAAAATGCTAATGAGCCATTCATTAGCATTTACTTACATACCTACACTTTTCTCAACTCGTATTCAACAATGTAAAGATTTTTTTAAGAAAGGCAAATCCTAAGGGCAAATCATCCATCTTGTATTTAATACAATATATAATTATACTTTTCAAAGATTAAAACAGTAGAAAGAAATAACCTCAGTTTTAAAGTACCTACCTACATTAGAATATTTGTAGCAGCTCTAGTCGTAAAATAAGCAATACTGTGTTCCCCTTATTTCGCCAGTGTATGTTATAGGTATTATGTACAATATAATACTTATACAAATTATTATTAATCGTTTGCAGAGTGCTGACAAGATATTTAATATTTAAACATTATGCACAATGCCTAATTAGAACCTCAATAATACTTATTCAGTGTTTATAACACTTGAACCTAAGATAAGATACCTACAAATTACTTGAGATAATTGTTAACATCCACTTCGCAACAAAGTATTTTTTCAGATAAATATTTTGTAATTCACGTTTGCTTGGCGATTCAGAAATGATTCTCAAGCGATTAAAATAATAATTATTAGAGTTAAAAATAAAAATAATTAAGGTAGGTACTATCACATTATGAATTATGTAGTTTCAAATAAAACCATTTCACATTTCAAACGAAAATATTACTCACCTATACCTACGTAGATTACACTTAACTATGAAAATATTATTATAATAAAAGTTTTGTTCAGGTCGTTTCACATGTTTTTTCTAACACCTGTAGAGGTCAGAATTCTAAACGTGTTTTACTTAATAATAATATTGTAATAAAAAATTCATAATATTGTGTTCAAAGCAATTTAGTGCAAAGGCATATTTATGAGTTACACATATTTAATTACTTATATCGTGTCAAAATATAACGCCGTTTGAATGTTTAATAAAAAAGCTGGACTTGGGCTGGACCATGGATTGGCTAATTAAAGAGCTGATTTAAGTGATTTGGGCTTTGTTTGATTGGCTTCGGTTGTAGGTATAAGGAGAATAATTATTATATTTGAAATCTTACAGTAAAGGACATGTTAACATTGGTGAGCTGGGCGAGCAGCTTGATTGCAATGGCATCTTCCTATTGGTACCAACCTACCTAAGGTGAACTTTTTAGTCACCTCACAATTGACATAGTATATGAAATTTATGGGGAAAATAAAACAAGATGCCTCTTTAAACAACATTTATTATATTTAAAGAAATACTTAACAGCAAACAATAGTTCTAAGGATTTGTTAATTTCGCAAGACACCATAAATATTTACTTTATTCCCTACTTTAAATAAACGAGTAATAATTATTGCACTTGTTATTAAATTATTGTAATTTCACCAATAAATTATCTTGAACTGTATTATCTAGCTTCCAAAGCTATTTGATAGTTATCCTTTGCTTTCATCATGATGTTAAATTTAGTGTCTATCTTTGGAGCAGGACCTTCTTCTTCTTGACCAACAACTTTATATCGACGTAGTACACCAATAAGCGCCATTTTTACTGACATTAAAGCGTATTGGTAACCTGTAAATAAACATAACATTTTATTTATGGCTGGTTAAATTATCATCGGTTTGTTGTACGCACGATTAAAATTCCGATCTTAAACGATTTTTTTTCTATTCACTGTATTGTTATTCATGATACCCCTTTTAGATAGATTTGAGCAAAATGCGGAAGGGCACAAATTAATTAATTTTATTGGAGGTAAATTAGGACAGCTGAAAAGGGATATCAAATTCAATTACAATAAAGTAAGAACTTGATTAACCATTATATAAACAGCTGTATAGAAATTGTGTTTTGATTGAGCGTAGAGCCGAAGGGTCCTGTGTTCGATTTCCTGTGGGGATTAACAATAAAAAAAACTCTATCTGGCAGTACACCTAAGGCTGATCATCCATTTGTCCATACAAAGGAGCAATCAATGGAACACATGCATAATGCATCCGCCTCATTTCCCGATAAGGGGACACAGGAATTCACTTTTTTCATACCTACCTATGAAAAAGTGAATTTCATACCTACCTACACAATTCCGTGGACCAGAACTAAATGGTATGAACAAGCCTGTTTTCCTGTCAGGCAGGAATCTATCCGGGTTGAAGCAATCTGCATCTGGTCCCCAATGTTTCTTATCTCGACTGATTCCCCATACTGATACTATGATAGCAGTGTCTGCTGGTAGAGTCACCCCTGTAGCTGTTGGAAATAAAATATTATATTTTAAAACAAAATTTGGTTTGCTTTATTGAATCAACAGAAGAATAACTTTAAAAAGAGTAAAAACATCAATCTTATTTTTGTTTTCTTTTTAATTTCAAAATTAGCACTTGAAGAACTATCGCTGACTCTGAAAGGAAAAAACTTGATCAAGAATTAAGGGTTTTCGCACAGAACAATAAAAACGTTTCTAATAAAAATAATTTATGGTTAATATTTTATGGGAAATTCTTTGTTCTTTGTAACACTAAAGATCAAGAAAGATGCGTACCTACGTCATAATGACATCCATTGTCAGATTATAATACAAGCAAAAACTATTTCCTGTAAATATAGTAATTTTACAGAGATTTATATCCAAAATACATTATGAGATATTATAATAGCCATATTATCTAGTTATAATGATGGGGAAATATACCATTTCTGATTTTAATACTTCATAATAGTTTATTCAATTCCTAGAGATCTGAGCAAAATAAACTTATTTAAATAATTCGACTTCCACTATGGGTACACTATGGGTAGGTACACTTTAATTATAATAGGCTTAGATAATAGGTACCAAAAATAATTAATTTACTAGATCTATTGTGTTGAAGCCGGACATTTAATCTATTATTTGGTAGATACTTACGCATTGTTGTTTCTTCAGTAACCTTTCTTATCAATAATGGCGCTGGAGGGAAAAGCCGAAGTGTTTCTTTTATTACTCTTTCCAAGTATTTAAATTCCTTGAGGTCATCTTTTTCTAAAGGTCGATCTAAATCTCCTAAAACCTCCACTATTCTGTTGAAATTAATAAACATTTTTAATACGTAAAGAGCTGTTTAATATATGTATTATTTTATAAGAAGATACTTACTCTTGATAAACTTTTTCTTGTATTTTAGGATACTTTGCTAGTAATGTCAGTGTATTACAAATAGCAATAGACGAAGTGTCCGTTCCTGCTAAAAGAAAGGTTATAACTTCCTCTCTCAGTTCTACATCAGTGAAGCCACCAGAATTTTTCGATAACAGTATTAGATGTTCCAGGAAGCATCGAACTTTTTTAGGACTTTGACCTAAAATTTTGTAATCGGTTTTGAATAAAGTTTTTGTAATCTTGATATTATTGAAAGTACGATTGATGATGTTTTAAAACGTTTGTCATATTAATGAATGAATGGATATTATATTAGTAAATAAGCATACCAAAAATAACGCTATCGCTGTCTAATTGTATGTCCACATCCTTGAGTTCTTCTTTTTTCGTCTGAATTATCTGAAATTTGTACATAAGTAGATATATTAGGTACAACTTGTTTAAAATAATCATTATTACGAATGTACATAGAACTAAATAACTTACCTCATCGGTTAAGTCGTACACTGTTTTCAGATTTTCATAGAATTCAGTTGATTTAGAAAAACAATTGTAAATTACGTCAGGCCAAAGCCATATTTGAAACATTCTGTCAGTAATCAGCGCAAACAGATTCGTAGCGGCTTTTAGAAACTTATTATCAGGATTCTGAAGATAGTTAATTCGTATGCCCAGAGCAGTTTCTGTTTGTAAACAAAGAATAACATATTTTAAATTCGTAGCTTAAGTATTTACGATCTTCATACAAAGAATTAATACAAAGAATTAAATATAAATTCGTTTTCACACATTCTTCGGTATCATCATCAACATGAAAATTATATGAATATATTATGTATTGCAGAAATAACGATGGTTTAGTCCATTATTCTTTGTAAAACAACCTTTTATATCTCTGCTTATGCTTTGATTTAGTAAAAAGTTTCATTACTAAAACTATTAACTAAAAAAATATAGTGACTGACGTCTGACCGGTTGGCTTAGTCGGTAGCGACCCTGTATGCGAAGCCAGAGGTCGTGGGTTCGATTCCCGCCCAGGGTCAATATTTGTGTGATGACGTTTGCTCCGTGTCTGAGTGTAATTATCTATATAAGTACTAGCTTTCCACCCGCGGCTTCGCCCGCGTTTTCAGAGAAAACCCCGCATAGTTCCCTTTCCCGTGGGATTTCCAGGATAAAACCTATCCTATCTCTCAAGTTGGATCGAACTGCACATGTTGTGCGAATTTTATTATAATCGGTTAAGTGGTTTAGGAGTCCATTGAGGACAAACATTGTGACACGAGATTTATATATATTAAGATATAATATTTAAAATTATATATTATGTATCTATATTTATCAGCAATTTGGTTTCCATAACAAAAGCGAAAATGTTAGTATGGGATCATCGTGCTGTGTGTGAAAAAATGTCATGAAATATTTATTTATTTACTAAGTTTCCACGCTTGGATTATTCGAACTCTCGTCTGGTAAATTGTTTTGCTGAAAAGGTTTATATTATGCAGCCATCCCTGTACATGTCGTAGATATTTTTTATATGAACACTTACCACAAACAGAGCCCAAGGTATACGCACTAATAAATGGCCAAGCTTCAAATCGCCCGGTTCCGACCTTTTTATGACGTGACAATTGCTTTGCCAATTCTTCACTTTGATTAATAAGGATATTCATAAAGCTATTGATAATTTTGGGACTGAATGCCGGTATTAAAAGTTTCCTGCGACGTGTCCATATTGATACTAAAATTAACAAAGAAACATTTAGAAAGAAGTACACAGATATAATAAATTATCTTTTATTTAACTATAGTGACTTAGTACTTATATAACAAAAATCATGATTTTAAATTTCATGTTTGTGAATTCTACAGGCAGACACATCCTCATGGTTGAGCGAAAAAATTAATTGTATGATAAATCTAAGGCATTACCTACATTAGCTTAATTAAATTATAATGAAGAATAAGAACTGAATGACATAATTAATAAATACTAGGGATGGGCCGAAGTTCGTTTCACATTCGGTTTAACCGAAATTCGGCACATTAAACCGAATTTCGTCATTCGGCCGAAATTCGGTTGATAATACCGAACTTCGGCCGAAATTCGTTACATCATCGTCATAGTAGTAGGTGGACCAGCATACATACATACCACGCCGATATTCCTTGCGAGAGAGAATGAGCATCGATAATAATTATGTTCAATTAAAATAATTTATTTAATTATAGGTTTAGTTAGGTGAAATGTATTATGAAGTCACAAACTTTATTATTTCTTGAGTATTCAAAGTCAATGGAATTATATTATTTTAATGAAATAAAACGCAGAATTAGGTATGAAAAGGAAATAATTATTTATTTTTAATCATACATAAAGTTAGGTAATCATAACATGAATGACTCATTGAATAAAAGGCGGGAAGATCTGCCGAACTTCGGCCGAAGTTCGAATTCGGCGTTGTCATGTACCGAATGTTCGGCCGAAGTTCGAATTCGGTTCAATCCACATTCGGCCCATCACTAATAAATACTTTTTTTTTGTTTCTTTGCAATTAGTACTTGTAATTTAACACATTCATATGCATATAATTATAGACTTTATTTTGATACTGTTACGGATATTTTCCTATTTTCATTCATTATTGAAAAGTTAATTCATTTTAAGCATCATCCTGTCATTAGTCATTCAATAGTGTTACAGAGTTTACAGTGTTTCATTTAAACCAGATGCCATTAAATCTTCAAAAAAAAATAATAATAAACCAGATGTAATATTTATTGCATGACATACATTCTTCATTATAATTTAAGATATCATTCCAAAAATTAATCAAATAGTGAAAATATTTTATAGCAGAACATTTACCTGGTGCAAATATCCCAGCATTGCCGACGATACTCCTCATAAACTTCACTATAATATCTTCCTTCTCTAAGCAATTTTTTAAAATGAACTCTACATCTTCGGGATTTGTTATACCTATAAAATATTTGATCAAATCAGTGAACTATTTTTGTTCCTCCTTATTAATTAATCAAAAAAGTGTATCTGAATTTGAATATGTTACTATTATGTAAGATGTTATATTCAAAATAATTAAGCCTTCTCTTTGTTATCATTTTTAGTGTGGGTACACTTATTTTTTGTTAATTTTAATATTGTAATTTTTCTTACTACCTTTATTTTTAACAATTAATATATACCTATATATTCCATCCTATTTAAATAAACGTGGCTTTGCCTATTTCACCTTTTACGTTTCTCCCCATATTAAATTTCATCAGTTTTACCGCCATCAATTTTAATTTTCGAGGCCTTCTTTAAGGTTACATCTATCAAATGCGCTTAGATCATTAGTGAAGATGTAACAGACTTTTTGTTATAATATTTAATATTGTATGTTAAATTAAAATTATTATTACCTTGTGTACCAGTTTTTTATTTTAACTATGATATCAAAGCTTACCCACATATAGCATCGGACCGATCCAAATTTTGACAAAACCTCCGTTGTTTTGGGCGAAGTCTGTGTACTTGTGAATCAAGTCGATTATATCTAGAAAAAAAATAGACAATATTTTACATCTAAGTAACATCCTGAAATACGTGCGAAGTTTAAAGGCGAATAAGTTAACATTTTTTCCCGCTGTTTTACCCGCATTGCTACGCTCCTATTGGTCTTAACCTTCCTATACTCGCGCGTTGGTCTGTGAGACCGACGAAACACATTTTCGTAATTATTTTTATGCAGGTAAATCCTGTGAAGTCGAGTTCCTTGCTAGTTTCCGGATTTGGGGCTAACTTCATTTTAGTGCAGGTCGCGTGGTCGGCAGAAGTTCACGTGTCATAGCATTTGGCGCCAATCGGTCCATGAGACCGACGCGAGTATAGGTGCAACTTTTTGTGTAAGTATTAATATTATATATTTTGTACATTTATATATTATTTTTACAGACTCTGAATACTTTATGAAGTATGTATAGTAAAATATATGTATGAATGTTGCTCTAAATTATATTTTGACCAATTTTTTAGGCCATACTTCATGTCAAAATGAACGATGATCAAATCAGATTGTTGCTGGAAGAATCAAGTTCTGGTTCTGCTATGAAGACGAAAATGACAGTGAGGTGGAAGACAACGTGGAGGTACAAGAAGAGACATACGACACCGAGCCAGACGATGACAATTAAGAGATATCTGAGGAAAAACACAGTGAAAGTTCCCGTGATTTTTACTTGGGAAAAGATGGACAGACAAGGCTCAAAACTAAGCCAAACATAGATAAATATGTGCTTTGATATGTTTATTATTATTATTTAGAAGTTTATTTTGTTTTGAAAAAGAAGTTCTGTTTTTAATTTAGTTTTCCCTAGTACTTAAGAAAAACATCTCAAATTCGAGGACTGATTTGTGATAGACTATAAGTCAGTAAAATAATTAATAAACTAAGTATGATCAATACTATTTTGTTTCAGTACATCCTAAACTTTAAAAAAATTGTTATAGTTTTCGGTTTTCTTAGTAAATATATATAGTGTAGGGGTAAACACTATCGATCTGTGACATCGTGCGCGAGTATAGGTGTTACATAAATTGGCGCGAGTATAGGAAGGTTAAGTGAAGTCCCATGTCTCCTAGTGGGGTAAGGGGCAGACCGCAGATGCATTATACATCTGTTTCACTGATCGATTTTCTTTTAGTGACAAGTAGGTGATCAGCCTTCTGTGTCCTGCCAGACCGAGACATTTTTTCTTCGTCTCCACCGGGAATCGAACCCATGACCCCTCGATAATATTATGTTGAAAGCTTGTTCTTATTTGAAAATATGCATTATATTACACATTTTTTGTTCACCTTCCTTTATTGTTATGTAAATTATCTATATTCCAAACGTAAAATGTAAATATTAAAAATTAAATTTATTAAAACACTAGATTTCCGCCCGCGGCTTCGCCCGCGTTTGCAAAGGAAAACCCGCATAGTTCCCGTTCCCGTGGGATTTCCGGGATAAAAACTATCCTATGTGTTAATCCAAGTTACCCTCTATATGTGTGCTAAATTTCATTGTAATCGGTTCAGTAGTTTTTACGTGAAAGAGTAACAAACATCCATACATCCATACAAACTTTCGCCTTTATAATATATACTAGCTGGCCCGGCGAACTTTGTACCGCCCAGTCAATGAATGTCGTGTTACCATGTTACCTTAGGGCTTGGAGCTAATTTAGGCTTTGATAAACGGAATACAATGCTACAAAATAAATATAGATATAGGTATAATGGCTTTTTATTTCGACGAATAACATATATAGAAATAGAATAAAAAAATAATTACTTAAATACTACAAATCGTTTCCTTTCACTTTAATTATGATAGTTCTACTTCTACCACTATCATCGGGCGACCGACGATGATACAGTGGGTAACCATCGTTACCTGTGATGGTCTTTGCCGTCAATTTTCGTGGATACCTTTTGGAACACTCGCTGTCAACCATGCATGGTGATTGGCGGTTGATGATGCCACACGGTCCATGAATCATATTATATTCGTGATTAAGAACATCATGTCATGTCGTTCTGGATTGGTTACAGGATTAGCATTCCCCGCACATACAATTTTTATCCGCCCGAATTCTTTCGACTAACCAAATTAAAATGTGTGCATGCTGCAAGCCTTATTTTTGTCATTCGATTGAATACATCCATTATTGAATAATCCCAAAGATGTGTTGCTTTTGTAACTCATGATCGGATTTTTTGCTTGAAAACACGTGTGGTAATGTCGAGCCGATCACTTGATATCTGTCCGGGAAACAGCAGTTGAATAATTTCCATCCATTTTGGATACATGTAAATGTAATGAATAGATCTGGCCGACCATATAAATGACGAAAATATTATGTATGTCATTGCATCTTGCGCATATTCATGACCTGTGTATGTCGCAGTAAACAGACCAACATTTTCTGCATCTTCTTCTCTGTGCTAATTGCATCGCGTAAATGGATGTAATCTTCAAAACGCAATTTAGCTTGGTTCGAACCAATGAATCAGGGGCTCCGTTTCAATTTTAACGTTATATACATAATAATATTATTATGTCAACGCAATATTGTTGAAGCAGTCGACGAAATTGCAACAAATTAAAATTATCAAAATTTTTACATTTTTAAAGAATTTCTTTTTAATAATTAAGCGAACTAACCTTCTTGGTTAGATTCCTCACCAAAAATACCTTATTAATTTCTGAAAACACGCGTAAACACATACATTTGAGGAATTTTTATATCTGCTTTTATTGCACTTTTTGATAATTGATTTTAAAAAAATACAAACAATATTTATTCACCCTTTTTACTTTTTAATTATTTTACACATAATACATTTTTGAACGCATGAATGTCAAACATTATTTTCCGTATTTGACAGGATTGACAACTAATGATTGACATGTACGAAAATCAAAATTTTGGGAAAATATTTATTCGTCTAGTTTTTGTTGTTTTTATGATTCTGCTATTCTGGGCGGTGACAAATCCAACAAATCCAAAACCATGAAAATTGGTTCAGCAGATCTCGAGTTATAAGTGTTGGAACATACAGACTTTCTTTATATATATATATATATATATATAGATTAGATAGATATTAGATGAATATTATTTACGTAAATCGTATATAATAGGCCTCCAGTTTTTGTTCCTAAAATACGTTTTTATTGTATTATTTGTATTCGTTTTTGTCATATATATTTACATTTGAATTATGCATATTCATTTTCATTGACACTACTTACGTACTTGCCTTAATAGTTAATTAATATATTAGTTAATTTATATATTTTTTAGTAACTTGTTTTCCTTATTTTTTTTTGTAGAGCAGTTGTTCCTTAAAAATGGTTTAATAATAGGTACAAGATCTGAATTATGTTTTAAGTTTTTTTTTGGCGAAATTAATGTTCTCTGGGAATAAATGCATGTTGCGGGACTAGGCAATGGATTAGTTGCCTGTACGTATCTACGTATAATTCATTTTTGTAGATTTTTTTAACTGGCAGCCATATTTTGTCGTATATTGAAAATATACAATTTTAATTTTGTACCAAAGCAACAAAAAACAGTTAATTGAAAATATTAAACAAAATTATAGCTACCTAGCAAACGCAACATGACGCGCTGACTGAGAACTGACTGGACACAATTTTTTTCTAATCTAACTGTGTCTTTACATCATTTAAAATGGCGTAAAATTGTTAAAAAAAATTCCTGGCTTCGAAATATTTAAAAAAAAATTCACCGCGACAGCTTACGACAATCTCTACTATCCTAACTACGTACATACACAATCATCCTCAAAATTCATATGTATCTTATAATCGCTCCGCTGTGACGTGAAAAAAGGATAAATAAACAAACCCACAAACAAAACACTACAGGATTTATAACAGGAAGGACTGATTATACTAAATTAATTACAGATACTTGCGGCCATTTTATAACATTCATTATATTATATTATGTCTATAATATGGATTATATTATAAAATTAATTTCTCCAAAAAACATATTAGACAGGAAAGATCAGCTTCATCTTGTGATTTAGGAAATGTTATTAATAATTATTACATTATTTTATTTGACACCGAAAGTATACGAAGCTTTCGAATATTATGTATTATAGTCCTTTCCACCTAAGATGATTTCTGTGACACATCGATTTTTGACACGTGTAGAGATGTCTTTACTGAAATGATATGATTTCAGTAAAGACATCTCTAATTGTTTCCGATAATCGATAATATTTTATATGGAAATGAAATCGATTTGAATAAAGTACCAAAATTAGTTTTTTCGGCATTTCGCCAACAATTAACTAAGGAGACTTAGCAAACAACAGCAACAAAAAGTCAACAATAACAATTAGTAACAATAACAGAATACCACGTAAAGTATCAATATAAAAATGCAACTTGTATACAAGGCTGACGCACTCGTACAGACGATTGACTCGATTGACAAACGATCACAAGATGGGCGCCGATTGTATGATTTTCCAACTCTATGATTTTTCAACGATCCATTTCATGTAGGTACGCGAATTGCGTAGGTATTATATTTTTGTGTTATTTTATTTTATTTTTCATTATATTAAACTAAACAATACTGTTTTTGATTTATAAGTTTAAGATGTTTCATTTTTATATTTTTGGTAATAATGCCGCCATAAAATAAAAATATTATGCACTAAAATTATTTTGGCGTTTTAAACATAAAATACGTAATTCGGAACACGATGAAGTGTCACAGGAATCATCATAGGTGAAAAGGACTATAGTTACTTACGACCGTTTTTATCGATTATAATATCTACTAATACTCGTATCTATAAGATCTAAAAGTCTAATATTAGATGAAAGAACGGTATATTTAAGGTTTGTAATGAATAAACTCAAAAATATTAGATCGTTTAATAAAAAAAAAACTTTCACCACTGAGTTACAAAGACTTTATTGTTTGTATTTTTTTTGTTTATACCCTAGTACAGATAATATGATACTATAGCCTATTTCAAACGTTGTGATGTATTGTAATATAGTACCTAACAATCATTGTAGTTATCATTTAATCATTGTACCAATGGTACGCAAATTTGAACACAAATAAGAATAAAAATATTATTAGAAAAGAGCAGGTAAGGTCCTTATGATAAGTGGTAAAAAACGTCTTTAAACAAATCATCATTTTCATTTTATAACGACTCCAATGTTGAAACTGCAGTAGTTTTAAAATTGCATTTAACAGTGCGTATAGGTTTTATTTGTGTGGAAAAAATCTTATTATGTACCTAAATAAAATGAAATAATTTTATAATCAATGGACTAGGTACCTATATTGATTTTTGAGGCTTATAGGCTTATAGGCTAGGTATCGTAAATAATTTGATTTAAAAACTACCTATATTGGTTAAAAATGTATCAAAAAGTTTATAAAACATGCTATAAAAAAATTGTTTTGATAATATACATAATTAAAATATACGTAATGACCATCGCTCCTGAAAAAGTTACAGAAATCTATGATAGCTCTCGTTATTTTTTTAAATACAGAAAAAAATTGTAACCATATAATATACTTACTATTCATAATATTATAGGAATGTTGTAGTGCACCCACATAGGGAATTTTCTCGGGGCGGGTCGGGATAAGCGCGGCTAGTTCGTACACGCGTCGTCGTCTGTATCTATACAACATGTACCACAGAATCACAACTACGGTTATGAGATAGACGTTCATTGTAACCACACTTCACCACTGCTGCCTCTCAAATGACCAAGGAAGAAGGTTTCGTCTAACTATATATCACTGTCACATTTCGCACCTCAACCAACCTTCAGGGACAAAAACTGTTGTATATTTCGTTTTTGAAGATAATATTCTGTTGCCATGCAAAAACTTGATTATTCATGATTACTTCTACGTACATGTAGGTACATATAATTGTAACAACAATTACACATCTTATTAATATAATTCATTATTCATTAATAAATTTACATAAAAAAAAAAACAACAAAATAGAACTTTGCGTGACTGTTCCCATATTTGCGCATAATTTTCATTCCTAGAGAATTAAACAGTTGTATTACAGATAACAAAAAGAGATTATAATATATAGAAATGTATTCAAAATCAGATTCAAATTTTTTACTGCCGGTTTAAAAGTTAAAAGCTCTTTTATCTATAATATAAAAATGAATCCCAAAATGTGTTGGTAAGCGCATAACTTGAGAACGGCTGAACCGATTTCGTTAATTCTTTTTTTATTATATTCCTTGAAGTACGAGGATGGTTCTTACGTAGAGAAAACGTAAATATGTACCACGGGCGAAGCCGGGGCGGACTGCTAGTTTATAATAAAATTGAATACAGAAATGAAATTTAATTATAAAATTAATATTTTTTGTTTGGATTATTCACTCAAATAACATTCATAATAAATCGGTTGATATTTACCCCACTGCAACAAATGGAGGCTTATGTTTTTCGAATGTGTGCATGTTCTTTGACACGCCCAAAAAACATGTCCAAAGCCTTCACAGCTTATCGTATTTTTTATGGGAGTGATTACAATAGATTCGATATCATCGTGAGCGGTGCAACTACTTAGTAGGCACATAAAAATAAAAAAAAAAAAAATATTGGTAAAACGTAATTATGTAATACAAAATTTTGCAATCTTTTTTTGTTTTTATGGTTATATCTTGTTGGTCTTAATGCCTAATAACTCTTTGATGTTATAGTTATACCTAAATCTGGAGTTTATGATGTAAACTAGGCCATAATATGAAGAAAAACTCTTATACTGTTATGCATTTGTAGGCATATCACCATATCTATATTTTTTAGGCATTTACGTTGGTCGCGGAAGAATTCTAACCAATACCCGCGGCCCCATCATTAAAGCGGCTCGACGGAATACAGTGGGGTTTTAGTCGGTAATAATCCGCATTACATATATAAAAAAGGCATTTACGTTATTTCGGGGCGTTAGAGTTTTCAACTAGTAATAGTTGTACTACAATGTGATATAATTTTAATAATAATATAATTTAATAAACCTAATAATTGTATGTTCGAATATAATGTAAGGAAGGATACATCTGAAAAGTGTTCACTATTAGGTATCAAACGCTGTACTGTATCAAACGCTACGTAGGAGTAACATTTCCTACTTACTTAAACTCATTAGTAAGTCAAAGAAAAAATATAAAGGTTACACAAGAAGGGTTTTGGTGAAGGACATTTTACATTAGGCGGTGGAGGCCAAATTTTGTACTCAGTTGTTTGTTGTTATGCGCAGAATAGATTTAAATCTAAAGGATACAATTTTACAAATAGCTTATATTTGCCATTCAGTCCCAAAATTAATAAAACACGAACGTATATTGATTTGCAACAAAAGTTAGCCTATGTTATTCAATGAACATGTAGCTAGCGGAAAAATATATCCTCTACCTATATAATATTTCATTTGACGTTTTCTGAAGTTTTTCAATTGGCCTAATTCAGAAAGTAACATCCGACTATGATTGAAACTTCCATGTTTTGTGATATTAAAATTAATAATAGACAATGGCAGAAATATGTGAAAAATATTAATTGGCTTTAGAAAAAATGTATGCATTTTTATACTTAAATAAACAAATAAATGATTACTTAAATCTCTATTTCACCAAAGTAAAAGTAATGCGACCTCGACCCTGCTCGATTTACCAGTACAGTATAATAACTGTCCTCGAAAAACCAGTTATATAATCTCAGTTTATCAAATATATTTCAAGTTCCAGGGCCGGCTCTACAGGGTGATAATATCCTACTAGTTTGTCTTAATATATTGTACACTCAAATGTTTGTGAGGATGAATGGATATATTTTGTATCACAACTGATCTATATACTTAATCTTTATCTCTATAAAATTGGATATAGAAATCGATTAGTAGATTATATTATATAATATAGTCTGAATTAACTCATAGTATAAATTCTATACATATCTAGTCTTATGATTTGATTTCTCTTTTCGATATTGCAAGCCAGCTTTAAAAGAAGTGTAGGTCCTTGAACGGAGTACTGAAAAGTAGGAACAAAAAAAAAATACAATAAATTACTTATAATTTTATCCATGTTCACCGCCCATTCGCGCCCGAGTTTGAAGCCGATCCTGCGAACTATAAATATTTTTTTTCTACTCCTTGGTTTTAATATTACTTTCCAGAAATGTTTTAATTACTATATAATATCGTAATTGGTCTTGAAAAACATTACATTGACCGTGCGAATCCAATTCGGTGACCTTTGTATATAGGTATGTTTTTAATTAATTTGTACGCATAATTAAGAATCTGTTTTATTGATATAATCACTGTCATTGATGATAATGATTCATTATAATATAATTTACATGATCGCCATCATAGAATTTCACAACTTACAATAATACAGTAATGTCTATAATGCATAATATTATTAGGTATCTAATAATAAAAAAATGTCAACATGAGCGATTTTTTTCTCACAGCAGAGGGACAAGTGAAGTTATACAGTATTACTTCAGATAATATTATGTACATTCGTACATAATAGCGGGGTGATAGACGTAAGAATAAGTAGTAAATTTTATTTTTGAAATTTTGTTTTGCCTGCAAGTGGACTTGCCCCTAAGCTATCATTGCTTGCTTCTAACCTGAAATTACTATGACCCGTTGAAAATATAAGTAGGTAGTACTTATACAGGGTTACTTGTAAAACACCGGCAACCTCGCAGGACAAGATAGCTAACATCATAAGTAACAACATTTGTTCTACGACTTTTGATAATTTGTTAGATTTTATTTTCATACAAAAATAAATATTCATTTAATTTTCCGTCTGAATATTATAAACTCTACGCCTCCCAAAAATTACGTAAACAAAAAGCGAACGAGAGGGGGAAGGGGGCGTCGCGTCGTCCATCCGATAATTAATAGAACATAGACTTACAAATGTAAGGAGAGTACAATAAAAGTTTAAAAAATCATTTAAAAATAATTTATTGCGTTATGCCAAAAGTCGTAGAACAAATGTTGTTACTTATGATGTTAGCTATCTTGTCCTGCGAGGTTGCTGGTGTTTTACAAGTAACCCTGTATATGTATAATTACTTGCCTTAATATATGTATAATTACTTGCCTTAGTGAAAAACAGCTATTGTTTAAAATTACTTGCGGTAATTTTCATTATTAGCCAAATGCAAATTTTATTCTTTTAATATTCCCTTAGTTCACGTATCATTTCTTATAGTCCTTTCCACCTAAGATGATTTCTGTGACACATCGATTTTTGACACGTGTAGAGATGTCTTTACTGAAATCATATCAATTGTTTCCGATAATCGATAATATTTTATATGGAAATGAAATCGATTTGAATAAAGTACCAAAATTAGTTTTTTCGACATTTCGCCAACAATTAACTAAGGAAACTTAGCAAACAACAGCAACAAAAAGTCAACAATAACAATTAGTAACAATAACAGAATACCACGTAAAGTATATATAAAAATGCAACTTGTATACAAGGCTGACGCACTCGTACAGACGATTGATTCGATTGACAAACGATCACAAGATGGGCGCCGATTATATGATTTTCCAACTCTATGATTTTTCAACGATCCATTTCATGTACACGAATTGCGTAGGTATTATATTTTTGTGTTATTTTATTTTATTTTTCATTATATTAAACTAAACAATACTGTTTTTGATTTATAAGCTTAAGATGTTTCATTTTTATATTTTTGGTAATAATGCCGCCATAAAATAAAAATATTATGCACTAAAATTATTTTGGCGTTTTAAACATAAAATACGTAATTCGGAACACGATGAAGTGTCACAGGAATCATCATAGGTGAAAAGGACTATAACAACTGCTTATTATTTATAATTAAATTACCGTTCAATTATAGTAAACAGGTTTGTACCTGTAAATTGTATTAATTCATTATATCTTATCTTGTGATAAGATATAATGAATTAATACAATTTTCTCATAATTCAACACGATGTGAGAGCCACAGAATAAGAGTCGTTCATGTTTATTTAGTATCTTCAGCTTTAATATACAATAATATACTATAATTTATTATGTTTTTTTTTTATTATTATATTAATATCCTATTTATTATATTAGTGAACTAATGTTTTCTTTAAAATATATATATATATATATATATATATATATATATATATATATATATATATATATATATATATATTTAATAACACTTCTGGATGAAACGCGTACGGGGAAATCACGCATGCGTTACAAAAAAAGTCCAATAATTAAAACACCCTTAGAATTATTTATTTAAAATATGTGAAATTAATGTATATTAATTTCACATATTTTAAATAAATAATTCTAATCAGATAATAGGTATCTATTATCTGCTTTTGTTCATTTAAATGTTGATCTACTTTATCTCGTTAATTTTAATGCCAATCTCCATTTGACTCTATCGCGCATAACCTCGACCTTAGTATTTATGGATTGAAATTTAAATACCAAACTTGACCTTTATTTCGCCAATTAAACTGGCAAATAATCCGTTATTTTTCAGTGATACATTAATGTAATGTTTATTAATTAGTCATGTGGTATTCAGATTAGAATGTTATTAATAATGTAAATTACTTAATAAAATAATTATGCATGCCTATTTACGTCGTATTATGTATTTCATTATAAATTGATATAACGACAGAGGAACTTGGAGCATAAAATAAATAATAATGTTATAATAGTTGTTAATAAACATCTGGGTTCCTACAGGCTACATTTTTATAACAGCTTTGAAATAAAATAGGAATACATTTTCAATCGTATATAATATAATATATATAGTTGTATATATCATTCACGAACTAATGGTACAGATGTCGTAGGGTAAAAGTGGGATAGATGCCGCACCGGGATAGATGCCTCATTTTCAAAAAACCTCACTTCCCAGAGTCATGACTACGAATTAATGATTTAAATAGGAGCTCCTATCACCCCGCACCTCGGGTACGCATGAGCTGTTGTTTGGTGAAGACGTGTTTCGCTAGTGCGTGTTATAATATCCGCGGCGAACTTCACGAACACGTTAAAATTTAAAAAGGTTGATATTTGCCTTTGCATAACTTTTTAAGTATTAATAAATTTCACTATATTTCTTATTATGTCTATACACTGGTTCATTAATTACAAATCTAAGTGAAAATAGTGTCTCTTTTGTTTTTATTTAATAAAAAAAAAATACTGGGGCAGCTATCCTTATCAAAAAGTATAGTTGCCCCTTTTTTTCGAGGGATAGATGCCCTAAGGGGCCTCTAAGGGCATCTATCCCTCAATACATATGTACATGTTATTATCGATAATCACAGGTACTGTTTATATTTTTACCTGATTGCGTCAGAGGTTTTCTCTATGTTAACCGATTTTACTCGTTTAATTTGCTTTTTTTGTTATGTATACTTACTTATTAATGATCTGCCCTTATACTGATTGAAGGAGAACCACGCCACGAAAATACAAAAGAAAAGAAGGAGTGCGAGCGCAAGTATATTCTTGGACAACAGAACAACTATGTTAACATGACATTTGCTGGTTTATCATATAAATTTTATTAGATTTCGCGTTTATAGAGTATGTAAGGCATCTATCCCACTCTGCAGGCATCTATCCTCCTTAGTATTTTCATGGTGGGGCAACTATCCAACTAGGTAGGCATCTATCCTCAAAAAAGGTGTTCTACAAAAATGTTTATTATACATTATCTATAAATGATAGGATAAAAAATATATATAGTAATTCAAAACAGATAATTAACCTAGCTATATTCATACAAAGTGTCCGTATAAGATTCATGTTTTTAAAATTATGAGGCTATTTCAAAAAGTGGGGCATCTATCCCACTTTTACCCTACTAGGCAAATTGTAGAATTTGGCGTCTGTCACTACAAAATCTTGGCATATTGTAATAATATACCGAGGATATACTTTTTCCAATTAATGTCCACAAAAAAATCGTTGCGAGGCGACAGAGCCACGCTTCGCGGGGCTCCTATTTCTGTGTAGTTAAAAAAACACGAACCTAAACTAACCCACTCCTTATACAAACCAACAATTTCTGATTACTAATTTTCGACATAATATGGACCTATTTATGCAAACAGGGACCAACCCACATTTTTTGTGAAATTGAGTTAAGTACACAGATATTGTTAAAAAACGTTTTCTACCTTCTCAAAAAATTTGGTAGATTTTTGACTACTGTAAGTACCTACAGTTTTTTACATGTCAGTTGCGGAACCAACCCAATTTCGCCAACTTTCATTAAGCAAGCTGGAACCAAAGTTGGTTGGTTCTATTTTATCACAAAAAGCTTCATTAGTTTTCAAGGTAACCAGAACCAACTGACTTTGGTTCTTGTTTGCATAATGAAATTTCACGGTCTTTAAGTTAGCAAATGGCTTGGTTCTATGTTGAATTTCATTTATATGTTCTATTTATTTAACTTTAATCATGTTTTTATTACAAAAAGCACTATATAAGAATTCTCAAATTGATATACTACAATTTTACAAAAAAAAAATGTATCTACTTAAAAGTAAACAATGTTAAAAGTTACTTCAAAATCGGGAGTCCCGGAAAAGCCATTGATATCATCTTCTAGAATATCTTTGGTCTTTATTTTTATTTTATTTCTTTGAAAAAAATTTGAGCGTTGCTCGGATTGAGATGCATAGTACTTTTTAAATCTGTTAATTTCTCCTTGGGAGTACGTATCGTTGTGGGCCAGAGTAAGCTGAGCCCCGCAGGAGTCATTTCAGAGTAAACGCTCAACACCATCTTTTCTCTCTCATCCTCTCCGTGATCCAACTCAAACTAACGAGGATGCTTAAATCATTCATGATTGACCATCCAACAGTAAAACAAATCAGTCATAATTTTTTTTGCGTCTGGTCACAGTTTTTTATCCAAAGCTGAAGATTTTGGCCGATTGAGTGTGCCCAATAAAACAAAGACTGTTTATACCCTGGAAAACTACATGTAAATCATTAAATATGTAAAAAGACTAAATCAAAAGACTTTGTCTTCACAAATCTCTTCAAAAAAAAAATAAATAATGAAAGGCACTATCATGAAGACAGAAGAAAGCAGAAGATAGGTCTACCGTATCTTTGTTAGATAAATAAAATAAATAAATAAATATTATAGGACATTATTACACAAATCGACCTAGTCCCACAGTAAGCTCAATTAAGGCTTGTGTTGTGGGTACTAGGCGACGATAAATATAATATTTAATAAATACATATATAGATAATAACACCCAGACCCAAGAACAAATAATTGAGTTCATCACACAAATATTTGCCCTGACCGGGGATCGAACCCGGGACCGTCGGCTCAGTAGGCAGTTACTTTACCACTGCGCCAACCGCGTCGTCTCAAACGAGATACCAAAGTAGTGTCATTAAATTGAAAAAAATATATGTATTTTGATATTATTACAATATAATCATGATCTTCTTGCCCTTTATCCATGTTATTTGGATTCGGTATAACACGTTTTATTTTTCTATTCTCCTGACAAACATCAGGGCATATTTTACTCTTTTTTCTTTCATAATATAACTTTGCACAATAACACCTCTTTCCTTTGGCCTTCCTCTTGTTCTACATCCATCAACATTCATATCCATCACTTTCTTAGTCATATGCGTGTCATCTATCCTCACCACATCTCCATACCAAGACAGACACAGACAATTCCCTTTCAATCTTGCTGTAATAAGACCAGTTTAAATCTTCTTTTTATATATTCATTCCTTACTTTATCCATTCTTCTCACCCCACACATCCATATCAACTTTCTCATCTTCGCTAAATGCAATAGTTTTTCTTCCATCTTCTTCACTGCCCAGTTTTCCAATCCATACAGTACGACAAGTCTAATCAAGGATTTGTATATGTTCCCTGTTAACTTTAAGAGCGCTTATTCAATTTAACGCAAGTCAAAATCTCCGCGATCTATTACGATAGATCGCGGCTTGCGCTATCCTTTTACTATGAACAGCATAGGTCCACAGGAGAGCGCCCAGCAACATGTCCTCTCTCTGGAAAGGCTCGCTGCCGACTGATTTGAATCGGGTCGCGCGCAGTGTTTTATGGTACTTTTAAAAAAATTGTAGAAAAATAATATAGGTACCTTAGTTGATTTTTTAAATTTTATCTTATAAGTAAGACATTCTTTTACTGCAATATGTATAAATTATATTCAATTAAGTCAAATATCTTGGTGAAAATAATCATTTTGTCGACTATAATTTCTAAAAAAATTCACATTGTTCGGATTTTAATTTCGTAAGTTAGGAGTCAAAAATAAAAAAATCTTTTAACTAACTATTTTAATAAGGATTTTTGCAGTTAGTTAAAAAAAATTGTTTGTTAGATCTGTCAGCAATTTCAGATATTTTTAGCTTCGAAATTGACACTAAAAGTGAAATCAAGTAATCATCGGCTTAGTTATCTTGATGGTATTCACAAATACTGTATTAATTGAAAAAAACTCTTAACTAACAACATAGACAATAAAATTTCCTAAAATTATTAGTAATTCATATGTTTGTAAGATAAGTGGTTGATGGACAATGTGGTTTGAAAAATCACATATTTGAGCCAAACAGCGCACGGACCGCGTGCACGGCCTTAAGGGCATACGTAAGTTGCAATTAGTTCCAGCGAACTGTCGCTGTTTTATTTAGCCTGTTTTGATCGTATGCTTAACGTTTTTCTTTAATTAGGGCAACAATAAAAACCAAAATAATTCTTGCAATAAAGAACCAATCCACAAATGTGTTTTTTTGCAACACAGAACCGGACGGTTTTTTAAGGATTATTTTGTTAAAATTTAATAAATATCCATGTATCTGGTATCCCTAGATAGGATTCAATATGATACATATGCCTAACAACTCTTTTTCTCCAAATTTTGCAACGCATACTTTTTGCAAACTCTTTTCACAAAAACCTCATTTTTTCGAAATTGATCCGGTGTGGGTTGGTCCCTGTTTGCATAAATGGGTCCATATTACAAAATGTCGAGCGTTTGTAAACGGCGAAATAATACAATAATTTGCCTGCGTCACATAATAAAGTAGGTATTATTGGATATTTTGTATTTAAATATTTTTTTATGTAGTTTAACAACTTCGTATTAAATCTTTTAATACATACTTTGGAATAGATAACTATTAGTCTATGACTACCTGAGTTATGTCGTAACTAATCTATATACTAAAAGTATACTAATATTATAAAGCTGAAGAGTTTGTTTGTTTTTTTTGTTTGAACGCGCTAATCTCGGGAACTACTGGTCCGATTTGAAAAAATCTTTCGGTGTTAGGTAGCTCATTTATCTAGGAAGGCTATAGGGTATATATCATCACGCTACGACCAACAGGAGTGGAGCCACGGGGGTGAAACCACGCGGAGCAGCTAGTTCGTAATATTAGGAAAACAAAATGCATACTATGTATAGGTATGTGACTATTAATGTGATAAATTAATAAGATAATAATGAATAATATAATATTATGTTATGTATACGCCAATTATCAAAACGAAATTATTCAGAGTATATATGATTATACAGATAATATTAAGGTTTAAGGTTTAAAGACATTTATTGTCATTAAGACATGAGGTCACTTACACGAGAAACATAATTTTAAATATAGGTGTAAATAAAAAGGTTTGATGTCGGTGCACGGGCTTAATACTAAGTGCTTAGTACTTGGCACCGACTTCAAACCTATTTAATAAATAGCACATCTAAATAATATGTAGTATTTTAATAATATCAAATCTTTTTTATTTTTTACTTTTCCGTTTTTGAAGTCGGTTGTTTTTAACGTAGTTATTATTATTTAATACTTTTTAGTGTATTTTTCAACACGAATCAAACGAGCCCAAACTCGATAAAGTTGAGTCAATATATTATTAATGAGTTCCTATGGCCACCTTCCGATTCCATAATCAAATCAGCTCTATGTCATGATAATGTTTCATCGCTATCCAATTTATAATCGTATACAAAATTTCAGCTCAATCGGTTACCGGGAAGTGAATCAAAGTTACTTGCTACATTTCAATTAAGTCATTGAGATCAGACAAAAATGCTCATAAAATAAAAACTACAGGGCCTATCCGATTTAAATTTTTATGAGACCAATTCGACACTATTCCGCATCAAACAAAAAAAGAATCACGTAAATCGGTTCAGAAACCTCGGAGTAATCGGTGTACATACATAAAAAAAATATATACCGGCCGAATTGATAACCTCCTCCTTTTTTTGAAGTCGGTTAATAAATATACAGCACAATGTACAAACCAAGAAATGTTGTTGTCCCTGTGAATATGAATCCATATTAATATTATAAATGCGAAAGTAACTCTGTCTGTCTGTTACTCAATCACGCCTAAACTACTGAACCAATTTTCATGAAATTTGGTATGGAGATATTTTGATACCCGAGAAAGGACATAGGCTACTTTTTATCCCGGGAAAATGACGCAATCCCGGAAATCCCTCGGGAACGGGAACTATGCGGGTTTTTCTTTGACTGCGCGGGCGAAGCCGCGGGCGGAAACCTTATAGTAATGAATATGTTGACGAATGTATTTATAGATATTTTGTAAATTTTTGAGTCATAAACACAGAGTTAACTGACCTTCCTCAAATTATGTTTTTTGTACATAATATTATAATATGGTATTGGTATCCATCACTACTCACTACATAGTATAAAACAAAGCCGCTTTCTCTGTCCCTATGTCCCTATGTCCCTATGTAGGTATGCTTAAATCTTTAAAACTACGCAACGGATTTTGATGCGTTTTTTTTAATAGATAGAGTTTTCGTATTTCAAGAGGAAGGTTTTAGTATATAATTTATTATGTTTTAGACAAAGCGGGCGAAGCCGCGGGCGGAAAGCTAGTTTTAATATATTTAAATTTGACTTATGAATGAACGAGATTAATAAACCGTGAATTGAATAAAAATCATATTACAAAACAAGGTATATCCTTTAAGCCCAGATTATCATCTACGGTATTAACGTGAAACTCGTTCTACCCGTATGATATTAACAATAAAAAAGCGCTAACACTGTTTATTTTATATGCTTTTTTTTAAGACCTTGAAGATGTTTTCAAAGTCCCTTTGTGTTTGGAAATTTCAAGGTTAGCTATGAATAGGTATGAAAGCTAGAATTAGGAATGATAGAACGGCTAAAATATATATTGTGATAATTTTAAATTATAAATGTAAAATATATTTAAATTAAATAATTTATCGATACGAAGTTTTAAAAATGATTTAGTTAATGATTAAAAATATTATAGGTTCTCAAATATAAAAATAGCATTTACTAGAGACCCCACTTGTATTGTTTTGATTAATTATCTTCAAAAATGTACGCGATAAGAAAAACATAATGCAAAT
The DNA here is from genome assembly GCA_029959065.1 of Colias behrii. NCBI lineage: Eukaryota > Metazoa > Arthropoda > Insecta > Lepidoptera > Pieridae > Colias > Colias behrii. The sequence goes on along the minus strand of JARWMC010000006.1, from coordinate 3,785,883 downwards.
ATTATACATATAAATATAGAACTGTGGAATAAAAATAGTCGTATCATTAACAATTACCAGTCATAGGGTACGGAATCCAACTGCAATATACATATACATTCGTTTGTATAATATACGTGGATATATGTAGAATTGTAGTGGGACGATGAGTACTGAAAATCGATTATCGCACACACTCGATCAAGTCCCGGCCCTGGTGTCATGCAAATTAGGGAATACACAATATGGTTTTATATAACCATGTCTTTTATAGGAGTATGCAGTATCGTCAAAGATATTCGTTCTCATTGGGAATATTGTTATTAAAGTTAGATTTACAGCAGTAATATGAAAATAAATTTCACTGCATTCAACAGAAAGCCGAGTTCCTCTAATTCTAATAAAAATTTAATGGTCATTTTTACTTGCATTTTAGGAGTTTCAAATTTTTGGCCTGTTAAAATAAACAATGGGTTTGATGGTCCGAATCTTAAGTATTAAATTTTTTTGCAAGATGTTCATTAACCTTTTCGTAGCATTGAATATTATACAAATAATATTATGTTGGTACAATATTCTCAGGCTCTGTGTGTGTTTGTATTGTTGAATTTAGGGCACACTATTGTGTAATGCAATGCATAGAGCGTATTCTCATACTGAAGTGTGTATGAGTTAAATATGTCATCTTAATAATATAGGAAGGCGATTAACTATTGTTACATTGACTTGATATAAAAATAACAAAGGAACTGGTGAGACAGGTACTTACATAAAACTTTGTAAAAGTCATAGGGTCAAGCACGTGTAACTACCTAATAGGTACCTATTGCAATTTTTTTATATTTTACTATAGAATTCTCTAGCTGTAAAATAATTTTTTTTCTTATTTATTTTAGACGTTATCTTTCGTCTCAGTCACACTCTCTTCAATAATAGAAACGTGAATTGATAGTATAAATTAGGAATTTCATTAGTTTTTCTACACAACTTACCATTTATTTTAATCTGACATGATTTTTAGATATCGATACAAATTCTCAATTTAAAAGTTTCCGAGATATTTAGATAGATATAAATATTTAAAATTTTATGTAACAAGTAACTCTAATGGAACATTATCTTGCTGATTACATAGAGATTATACAGAATTCACAATTTATTCTTTTAGCCTCTATGGGCGAGGTTATTGTCCTCGCTCCCTTTAGACACAGATCAAGTAATATAGTAAGAGACGGCACTCAGTACTTCGATTTCGAGCTCACACACAAATATGCATGCCTTATCTAACCGCGAATCTTATATACCAACATAGAGAAGTTCACGTCAAAAATGACTTGACATTGCTGCCAACATTTGAAAGTTGACGTTGCTAGTGATGTCCCTTTATGAGTACTATTATGGATAAAACTTCAAATCGATATCGTTATCGATAAAATTATCGATGCTCGGTAACAACACTACTAATTCTCATGTATACTTTTCCTTGAAATATTTAGTGGGATATCTGTTGTATAATCTCGTTCTAAATTTCGATTCCAATCTATGATATATAAAAAAGCTAGATACGTTACCCGCTCTCTATTTTGGCAAGAAAAAACTCAGCTAAGTGCCCGAGTTTCACTTAGTCACGCACCATTCAGCGTCGTGGCTGGACGTTCTTTTTATATTTTAATCGGCAGTTGTTATTACGAAGTACATGAGTGAGACATGTATTATGTCTCGTGCGTGAGAGTGAAAGAGAGAACAACTGTATTGGTGATAATGCGTTAGTAAGTAGGTATGTATTAATTACGCTGTTTTTTAGTGCAATGATGTTGGCGTATGCCGCGTCTACTAGTATAATAGTTCATTGATTCCAATATGCATGGTTGCCGTTCGGTTCGCCATATTGGAATTGTACAAGAAGAGCCGTTGTTTTCTTTGCACATAATAATATCTCCTCTCCAATTGATTCTTCAGCCAGAACATGTATTAGAGAAATTTTCTCATAAATTGTTATGTAATAATTATTATATTTTATGCTCCTTTTAGAACAGTCATTGGGTTACATATTGCAAATATTGATTCGCAAATCACAATCATTTACACATAACACTTTTTTCACTTTAATGGCAGAAATAACAAAAAATTGGAAGAGCAGTCTCAGTTTAATATATTTGGGATAATTCAATGTACAGTTATTAGCCGAGTAAATAACAAAATCTACGATATACCTACGACCAACAAATTTTGTAAACTCTATCCCAAAATAAACAATAAACGCCATTTTGAGTTCAAATTTCAAACGACAAATCAACATCAAGTTGTCTATGACAAGAAATCGAAGAAAGAAAGAAATAATTTATTCATGTAAGTACCAAGTTAAAACTGAAATGTACAAAAATAAGGTTACAAAAAAAGAAGAAATAATAATAAATAGTCAAAAATAAATTAATTTTAAAACTAATATATTATTAAATCGGAGAGGCCAACATTAGAAATATGTTTTTATTTTTTCTAAATGGTGGCATACTATATTCACGATTAGCTCTTAGAAAAGTACAAAATAATATGAACTCTATATCAATGGAATGAAGTTTTAAATTGCTTGATAATATAAGCCTAACCAAAACGATGTTCTAAGTGTCGACCCACTACCTTTAGAGAATAAAATGTTTGAATACATTTCTTGTACCTACATACTTATATTTCTCCTTTGCTGTGATTAAAAAAGTGTCCTTGACTTTGCGCTTGTGCGTCAGTGCGTCACGTACAATTAAGCATTATTTTAAATTTAAAAGTTATAAGATAACTATTTACTTTTAATAATATGAACCACACCTTGCCTATCAATTTTCCCAAAGGTTTTAATAGGACATAAGTAGATTATTTTATAGCATCACTTTTCATGTAAAAATAATAACACAAAATTGAAATAATTCATACTAAATACATTTAGGTATTGCTAGCTTGGTTCAGAGACTTGGTTGGTGTAGGTAGAGTTCTTAAAGAGGATGGAAAATCACTACATAGTATAAAACAAAGTCGCTTTCTCTGTCCCTATATCCCTATGTCCCTATGTCCCTTTGTACGCTTAAATCTTTGAAACTACGCAACGGATTTTGATGCGGTTTTTTTTAATAGATAGAGTGACTCAAGAGGAAGGTTTATATGTATAATAACATCCATTAAATAGCGGAGAAGTACTGTTATTTTTGAGGTTTCTAATGTGATGTCGTAAAAAAATTACATTTTTTCCGCTTACATTGCAAACGCAGGCTGAACCCTACGAGTTTTATCAAAATAATGTACTAAGTATTGTACACATTGAAAAGGTCTTCAGAAAAGTCCGGGATGGTATATGTCTATCTCTTATGGATAACCCACAATAACTTTTTTTGTCATTTACTTTTTACGACAAATAATGGCTAATTTTCGAAGCGATTTTAACCAATACAGCATTAATCCTTAACCAATTAAATACCTTGAATACATTGTTCATTTAATATAGATCTATATGGCCCTTTACACCGTATGATTTAAGTGAATATTTTCGAAGATATTTCAGATTTAAAAATTGCGGGACGTAGCGTTTGCGGCGGTACCGGCCGGCCGGGCCGCTATGTTTTTATATACCTACAACGTTCACAGTTTTTCTGTAGTGTATTTAGTATCAGCATTGCACCCGTGCGAAGCCGGGGCGGGTCGCTAGTAATAAATATTATAAAAATCCATTGTGTTTAAAGACTCTAGAATTTATAGAAACTACTAAATCTAGTTAATCCTACTAATATTATAAATGCGAAAGTTTGTGAGGATGGATGTGTACCTATGTGTATGTTTGTTACTCTTTCACGCAAATACTACTGAACCGATTACTATGAAATTTAGCACACACATTTAGGGTAACTTGGATTAACACATAGGATAGGTTTAATTTCGGAAATCCCACGGGAACCTGAACTATGCGGGTTTTCTTTAAAAACGCGGGCGAAGCCGCGGGCGGAAAGCTAGTTAGTTTATAAATGTACTAGCTTACCGCCCGCGGCTTCGCCCGCTTTGTCTAAAACCTAATAAATTATATACTAAAACCTTCCTCTTGAATCACTCGTTCTATTAAAAAAAAAGACGTGTGGCACTCGGGGACTGCCGCGGTAAAGCTATTGCATAGCATGCCTTCAAGACACACCTCCGTGTCCGTCGGAGTGGGGAGCGTGAGGTTGAACGTGAATTTCTGGATTCGGTCCCCGCGCTCAAGGCCCGCGATAGAAGCTATACAATATTATTTCCTACAGTAAGGAATCGCCTTTGATGTCGCGCGATGCCGCCGCCAGCGTAGGTACTTACGCTGCCACACGAAAATACGCTAGGGTTGCAACAAATGGGAAATAAAACAATTGTGAATATTAATATTATGATGAAATCATTTATTCATATGTACATTCAAAATAATTGGGATTATTAAATCTGATGTAATTATTTGTTCATAAATATATAATTACTAGCGGTCCGCCCCGGCTTCGCCCGTGGTACATATTTCGCAATTAAAGGTAGCCTATGTTCTTTCTCAGGGTCTAAAGATTATCTGTGCCAAATTTCATCAAAATCGGTCCAGTAGTTTATGCGTGAAAACCATACATACATACATACAAACCTTTCCTCTTTATACTATTAGTATAGATTACAGATATTGCACTGCTAAATATTATTTACGTGGACACTTTATTTTTGGATGTTCTTAATTGTATATTATACCATTTAACTAAGCAATGCATTTGCATTGGGATGTACAATCTGATTAGAAAATAATGAGGACAACATATACATAGCTTTGATTTTAATTCAACAGATACAATTAATACAATCTTTCTGAAATATTGTTTCAATATTGTTTGTAGATTTACATCCGTAAACGGAACAGTTTTTGCGCGCCATAATAGAATATGTAAGTACCTATGTAAAATAAAATTATTTCACAAAAAATACGACTGCGTCGTCCTTTCGCGATAGTTAATGCAAACTCAGCGTGAGTGCATTAAGCGGCCCGCGTCGCCCGACCCCCCGCCAGTTCCCCTCCGTTTCTCTGCACAAGTACATTCGTCGCCATACTGTAGGAAATATGGTAATACTGTGGCAATAGCTTAAAAAACCGCATCAAAATCCGTTGCGTAGTTTTAAAGATACATAGGGACATAGGGACAGAGAAAGCGACTTTGTTTTATACTATTAGTCCATTGAATGAGTCCCTCCAAGGGGGGTCTAGAGTGCGTGAGTTAGTAACGTAAGATGTTTCTTCGGAAACATGTCAAGAGTCCCTAGGTAATAAACATACTAAAACCCCGGGACACTAGGAGGAGCCCCGGAGTGGGGGGAGGGGGGGAATGGGTCCATTTTTTTCATTTTTCGCTTAAATCTCAAAAACGGTACATGTTAGAGAAAAACTTTCAAGGAAAAGTTGAAAGGCCATAAAATTATCTACAAGTTGTACCTAAATCATTTTTTCCTATATCCTACCGTTTCTGAGTTATACGCAGTAAAAAATGATTTTGGCTCAAACAATTTCCCATACTACACATAAATCGATCAAAAAATATTTCTTTCTTCCAAAAAAACTCAAATGTGACCAGTACTGATAGATTGCTCTTAATTAGGTCTATAATTGGTAAATTAAACACATTCCTCCATGGAAGCCTTTAGGAGGAATCGATTGTTAAAATATTATATAGGGCAGTTTGAGTTACTGAACTTGATCTTTTTATTTTTTTCTTCCAAAAAACTCAAAAGTGCAACTTGTGACCGGTACAGATAGATTGCTCATAATTAGGTCTATCATTGATAAAAATACCAGATTCCACCACGGAGGCGTTTACGGGGAATTGAATTTTATCAGGGTAGTTACGATACTTGAACTTTTTATTTTTTTTCTTCCAAAAAACTCAAAAGTGCAACTTGTGACCGGTACAGATAGATTGCTCATAATTAGGTCTATCATTGATAAAAATACCAGATTCTACCATGGAGGCGTTTACGGGGAATTGAATTTTATTAGGGTAGTTAGTTAAAAAGTTCAAGTATCGTAACTACCCTAATAGTGTAGTGATCATTATTTTCTATAAATTAAATTTTCTTCATAATTGTATGTTTTCTTAACCTTGACTAATGAATTACATGGGTTTTATTAATACTTTTAACGTAACATGATTAATGGAATAAACACTTTGACCAAATACAATTACTTTTGAGTAATTTAAAACAGCATTCATTTATAGCAAAAAAATAAAACAGGCCAAGTGCGTGTCGGACCACGCATAAAGTAGGGTTCCGTAGTCATGTTTTGTCACTGCGCTGTTTTGTACTTTTTGCGTCATCATCATCAATGGCTAGGGTCGGCTAGGTACCTAATCTAGGGGTCAAAACCCCTAGGATACTGGTCTGGTTTTAAAACAGAGTGACTGCCATCTGACCTCCCAAACCCAGACCCAGAGGATCGACACGAATCCTAGATTAGGTTTATGTGCCTTCCGAAGCACGGAAAACGGTCGTGTTGTTTACTTAACATTGGCGATCGCAATGAATAAGCACTAACCAATAGATCAACTAGATTGCATGTTTCACAAATCCTATTGGTCAATTTTTCTTGGGCCTATGGTTTTGAGTACCATACCACGGAGTTATTCGGGACACATTAAATATGTAATTTTAATTTACTTTTATGCTATTACTTTTATCGCAAAGCTACATTCAGTCCTAACAGTATTTTAAAATACTTTATAGTTTGCAGTTCTTTGGGATAAAAAGTCTATATTTTTATTTTATTTATAATTTCAAAAGTATTCACCATAAGATACCCAAAACAATTTTAATTACTAGTTTCCGCGCCACTTTATTTACGTGAGTGATTTGAAGTCTATAGGCCCAAGATTTTAGAAATTACAAACTCGTTAACACGGTGTCCCACCGTGTTAACGAGTTTGCAAATGGTAAAGCTGATAAAAAAGTGTTGTATGGAAACTCTGCCTCATTTACATAGACCTTTTCAACGATACCCCACACAAGGGGATGCGCTCAAAAAAATATTCAGCCCCCCTTTACATGTATGGGGAGGTACCCTTAAAAAAGGGTAATTTTCATTTTTTGTATTTTTAAAATTGAGATTCATATCCAAAGTATCCTTGAACCAAGTTTCATGCAAATCGATCCATAAACGTAGAAGATATTATGCTGTGAGAGACTAGGACGGACGGACTGAACGATCTTATAAGGGTTCCTTGTCGGACTACGGAACCCTAAAAACCTTATAATAAATACAGCTTGTTAATCTGACGGGATCATTTCAATACAAATCATTAAAGGAGTGTGTTTAAAATGAACTTGCTTATTGTTAGTGTGGGATTTCTTTTGTATTATATATTATTTAGATACAAACGTCGAAGGTTGTACGAACTAGCTTCCCGTATACCGGAACCTCCGCATAAGTTTTCAATCTTTGGTCTACTACAATATACGTACAATGCTGAAAATCGTAAGTTTATAATATTTTTTAATTATTGGGGTTAATTTTTGTACTAGTGGGGAAAATGAGTTGGGTGATAGCATAAATATCTATAATATATATATATATATATATATATATATATATATATATATATATATATATATATATATATAGTATGTAATAATTAATTATTATGTTTTTTTTTTATGACGACATGCAGACCGATTTATTCACCTAATACTGTAAACCTAACCAATATTACTAATTATAATTAAGAAAATTAATTAATTGACCAATTCAAAAAACAGGGGTTTAATAGCATACATTAGATGGCGTGGATTGAAAGCCAGTTTTCGAAGCAGTGTGAAATTTATTAATTCTGGGATAAATATTAGTAACATAATATAATATTGCATTATAACATTTCCATCGTTTTCATTATTTTCAGTAATAATACCAATGATCAAGAAGTTTTCTTTGTTTTGCTTCAATAATGGTGGCTATTCTAGATTATGGCTGGGGTCAAAACTTTATGTTGGTGAGTAGAGTGTAATAACATAAATCTTTAAACCTATAAATACATATTATGCGCAGCCGGTATATAATGTTTTTTGTCGCATTTTGTCTATGAAATCATAATTTTAAACGTAAGTGCAGGTTGCCCGTACACATAGATTTTAAAGAATTCATCGAATAGAAAAAAATGCATCAGGATTTTTTGAGTTTTTTTTACTAATCAGTGTATGCAAAACTATATGCCCCATTCAGCTTAGTACACCAACATTAGGACACTCAGTATATTATGTATCATTTCAGGTATCACCCATTCCGAGGATACAGAATATCTATTGAAAAATTGTTTGCACAAGGACGACGTCGTGCAATTGCTTAAACCTGTTCTTGGAAATGGCGCTTTTATCGCACCAGGTAAAGTATCATGTGATGTAGACTCCTATAGGTCCATATTACCTAATCTATTCTTATATGAATATCAAACATTATAATAAACCGCGTCTTCTTTTGGTTCGGCTTACGATTAAACGTTTTTATCACTTTTTATCGTTTCCCCGAAGAATTTGGCAAATTTCCAAAAACTTAAAATGTCGAATATTTTTGAAAACTAACACGTTTCGGCTAGGTAATGTTTACTTTTTTCACCCCTTTAAAACTATTATACCTATAACAAGTGACCCTGTGTAGATTTGTAATTAGATTAAAGCCCAGTACTATTTTACCTATTGTAGTACCAGAATGGTCTCGGCGTAGAAAAGTTTTGGTACCTGCATTCAGCCCAAAAGTATTAAACAGTTTCGTGGATATAATTTCTAAGCGAAGTCAAGAAATCGTTCACCAGATTTCTTCGGAGAATCTCATTGGATGCGGGCAGTTCAGTATTTGGCCATATATTAGCCAATATACTTTGAGAACGGTGACTGGTAAGTGATTCTTAAAAGTGAAGTCCCGTATCCCCAGTGGGGTAAGGGCGTAAGTAGATGCATTATTTATACATTTTTTTCACGGATCGATTTTCTTTAGGGACAAGTTGGTGATCAGCCTTCTGTGTCCTGCCAGACTGAGACGTTTTTTCTTCGTCTCCACCGGGAATTGAACCCAGGATCCAGGTCATGTGATTCATAAGGACAACACTATACTATAAATGCTATATTCGTCGATTGATTTTGTTCTAGAGAAAATATAGTTTATGAAAATTATAATAAATAATGATGGAAAATGTTTACAGAGACGACATTAGGTATAGATTTAGACATGACAAGAGATCAGTTAGCGGAATATCTCCATGCCATGAGTCAAATATTTCGATTAGTCACCGAGAGGATATTGCACATATGGCTTTGGCCAGATTGGCTTTATAGTTTAACTTCACTGTCAAAGGATCTCTTTAAGTATTCCAATATCATAGACAGTTTAACTAACAAGGTATGTGATAGGCGATAGCTTAAAAAATTATCATTCTTTTAAAATTTAAACTAAACACCTGCTTATTTTATAATATACAATTCACTTGACTGATATTTGCTTATATAAAGAAACCCTCAATACCTATATTTTATAAAAACTACATAAAATATTAGGTGCTTTACTTATAATTTGCTTTGTCGCTGCTTAGTAAATAATTTACATGTTATAAGAAAACAACAACAAAAAAGTACCTATGATTTATTCTTATTTTCCAGATAATTCAGAACAAATACCATAGCTTAGAGAACTATGATAGAAGTGCTTACAATGAACAAACTATTTTTGGTATGTACTGCGAACTATCATTATTAGGAGTGTTTTTAAGTAAATGTGAATATATTTTATTTATTTATTTTATTTTTAAGCTATTGCATAGCTTCTATCGCGGGCCTTGAGCGCGGGGACCGAATCGAGAAATTCCGTAACGAAAAAACCTCACGCTCCCCACTCCGACGGGCTCGGAGGTGTGGCTTGAAGGCATGCTATGCAATAGCTTTACCGCGGCAGTCCCCGAGTGCCACACGTCTTTTTATTTTTTATCAATAGGTACAGTAACAGATTGCAGAACAATTCATATCTAGCTCTTACATTATAATACATATAAATTCCACAACCCAATTAACACCGTACACAGCTTTGACTAAAAAATATAAGAAAAAAACTGTTTACATTATGACCATATTGTACAAGCTATAGCTATAGGAATAAATTAAAATTAAGAACAAAAAAATTCTAACAGAGAAAAAAAAACAACTAGTATTTCAAATACAAAAAATATTTTCTTATAGTAATTTATAAATATTATTTTTAAAGACATCTAAACTACCTAAGAATATGTCACAATCTGGGTTTAAATTATTATACAGGCGGCACATTTAATTCTGTGTACAGGATTGTTGCGAAATATTGTTTCTGGTAGGTGGTATGCTGAATAGACGTGGGGTGCGCGAAGGGCGGGTAGGAGCTCTAAATATTCTTTTTGTTTCTGTGTGAAGCATCGCTTACATAAAAATCCTTCTTAGGATTAACACATGTCTATTTGATTTTTCTTTTTTTTGTACACAGCTGATCTTTTATTTCAAACCTTGTATTATTTTTAGGTATGAATAAAAATGATGAATTAAAAAGTTTTCTAGATCATCTTATTATAATATCTGGGAACGAAGGCAAATTTGCTTTAAAGGATATCCGTGAAGATCTCTTAGTACTTTTGTTAGCAGGAACAGACACTTCGGCGGTCGCTATATGTAACACATTAAACCTATTAGCAAAATACCCTAAAATCCAAGAAAAAGTATATGCAGAGTAAGTATACAGGTGTTTATTTTCTTTTACTATATTAATTTGAACGAATATTTAAATTATTAAAATGAATTTAATTTAATTAGGTTGGAAGAAGTTTTCGGTGATTCTGATCGACTTCTAGTAAAAAATGACCTTAAGAATATAAAATATTTAGATAGGGTCCTAAAAGAGACTCTACGTCTTTTTCCGCCTGTGCCTATTATTGTCCGAAGCGTAACCCAGGAAACAACATTACGTAAGCATACCTTTTTTTACAAAAATACCATAGTTATAAAAAAAATTGTTACTTATAATCTCATTGATGAAACATGACGTTTAGAAGTATTGAGTCTTTTATCTAAATCTCTTACGAACTGAAATGAAAAATAGAAGATATAAAGAAAACATAAAAAAGAACGTGTCAGAAGTGAAACTTCTTTGATAAGGTTCAAAGATCGTCGCCAAGAAATTTCGCTTAAGAAATTATTTTCTTTATTTTCTTACTGCAAGTTTTTTTTTTATAAATTATATGCCTTTTTTCAGCATCTGGTGTCATTTTGCCAGAAAATGCTGGTGTTATAGTATTTATTTGGGGAGCAAACAGAGATCCCAAAGTGTGGGGTCCAGATGCTGATTGCTTTGATCCCGATAGATATCTTAAAGGCACTACTCCTAAAATTATGTCATTTAGTTCAGGACCAAGGAATTGTGTTGGCAAGTACTTTTTTAATCTATCTTAAAACGATATTATCTTATCATACTGGGTCCTCCATATTTTACAATGTGTTAATAATATACGTGTTTATATATTTCAAATTGCATAAGATATCTAAGTCAATTACATTATACCTACATGTACGTGTGGCTATCTGAAATTTTATTTAACATCGAGAACAATAATTATTCGAGACAGGGTTTTACAGCGTATGCTTTATAAAAGCTCTAAAGCTTTTATATACGTCCTCTTGATAAATCTTAGTTAAAATAAGCGACGCTCATTGATTTTATTGCACCGATTGTTTTTATTGCAGGACGAATCAATGAACATATAAAGTAGGTATAAATATTATTGAGGTTAATTTATTATACTTTCTTCAGGATATCAATACGCCATGATGTCAATCAAAATATCGCTAATTGCTATATTACGTCACTATAAAGTGGTTGGAGAAGAAGATTCGGGGCCTGTTCCTGAGATAGACTGTGAATTCGCTCTTATGATGAAAGCCAAAGATGGTTATAAAGTAGCATTTGAAAGAAGAAATAAATGATTATCTTTTAATAGATATATATATCTAGTAGATGCATGCTAAGGAAAAAAATACTTATGCATAGTTTTTTTGTAGTGTTACATTATTATATTACATTAATTAGAAATTAATTAAATAAAAACCGTTAAAAAGTCTTTGTATTTTGTTTTTCGAGTTTTAGACTGCCTCTTATGTGATTTTTCAACCATTTTACTTTTTTATTAAATTATATATCTACTACCATCGGGTGCTGTTGTCGAAAGTATGATAAATTCGACTATTTTCATAAATATACTTCCTTCTCATTAAAAAATCGCCTTTTGCGAGCTTTACTTTAAATTATAAGAACTTGATTTTCATCGAGCAGAATGAAAATGAATTTGTAGAGCTTATTGTAGATTTGGTTTTGAATGGTGATAATATTACCTGTTATCAATAATTACGAAGTTAGACCATATGAGTAATTAATTCGGTGTCTAGTAGGTAATTTAAGTTCCATTTGATATGTACAGATGGTTGTATAATAAATATTTTTTCATAATGCCTGGTTGGTGTTATTTGAATTGTAGATGATAAATTAATAATAATTAATAATTAATAATGATGTCAATTATATTGAATTCAAATATATAATACATACATTATTTATTCGGAATTGATGAATCATTAGCTATAATAATAATCGTCTCAGCCAATGTCTCAGCGGGTTCTTTTTGTACTGAAAGACAATAAAATAAGAGTTTCGTCAATCCATACCTTTAACCTCTAATTCTACTAAACTCACCTCGAAGTCTGTCTTAAATATCAAAGCACGACCTTCTTGAATCGTGATTATAATAAGGTTTAAAGACATTTATATATTAAATTATCTATATAAAATAATTTGTGTAAGTATCTAATAGTAGATATCTATATAAAAAGTAATTATTGTCCATGAAATCTTTTTAACCATTCTGCCAGTCGAGTAAAACTTTTATTTTCATATTCTTTCCAGATTTTATAGGAGGTAACTACCTGAAAACAGAAACTGTAAAATACACATTGAAGATGTACACAATGTAATGGTAAAATCAATCGCATGAATGTTATAGGTATTCATTACATTGTAGTCTATGTCTTATAAATATTTAAATAAATTCTTTGCCCTATCGCCCTTAAAAAAACAGTAATTATATACATACTAGCTTTCCGCCCGCGGCTTCGCCCGCTTTGTCTAAAACATAATAAATAATATACTAAAACTTGTATACGTAGTATATTATTATTAGTCTGTGCTAAAACCTTCCTTTTGAATCACTCTATCTATTAAAAAAACCGCATCAAAATCCGTTGCGTAGTTTTAAAGATTTAAGCATACATAGGGACAGAGAAAGCGACCACAAGCGACTTTGTTTTATACTATGTAGTGATTATCCACCTTTGTTTTACAATTGTTGACACTCAATGACCCTTTTTTTATTTTTGTTCAAAGCAAGTATTTGATGATGAATTTTTAGTTAATTAATTAAATTATAAACTATAAGAGCACATAAAGATTTATTCTGACTTTGTAGAAATATAATAAGATATTAATATTTAACTGAAAAAATACGTGTTAATTTAGTCAATAAGTCTTTCTTAACAAAAATTCTTTTATCTAAACTAAAATACTTCGGCTGAAGCGTTTGAAAATGGCCGCCTCTTTAGAGCTTAGTGTAACCAACCGTAAAATTGGATAAGCAATCAACACAAGTTTGCACTTTACTTACAGCACAAATTGTGCGGGTTAATAATTGTGGATCGATAGCAACATCATTACTAGCTGAAAATTAGATTGTAAAATAACACTATAAACCCTTATAACCTATAGAATAAGTCTAACAAGCTTGCTAATAAATCTCAATACTATTATAAAGGCGAAAGTTTGTAAGGATGTATGGATGTATGGATGTATGGATGTATGGATGTTTGTTACTCTTTCACGTAAAAACTACTGAACCGATTACAATGAAATTTAGCACACATATAGAGGGTAACTTGGATTAACACATAGGATAGGTTTTATCCCGGAAATCCCACGGGAACGGGAACTATGCGGGTTTTCCTTTGAAAACGCGGGCGAAGCCGCGGGCGGAAATCTAGTCTACCATACAATACTTAGATACCTATACCTAAATATCTGCAGCGGGATATTCAAGATAATTTTTTTCTTATATACCTGAGTACATGTAGTTACTTGAATTATACTTAACTCTTCAAGGATGGATTAGTGGAGAAACATAAATCTCTGGAGGCACTTTCATTGGAAGACAAAGGACATTAAAGGCATCAGTAGGATGATTTCATCCCTGAATTTCAAAGGGACCGAAGTTTGCGTGGAAAACAACGTGACATAATATCGTTTTTAACAATGGAGTAAGCTGAATTACTGGCTCAATAGTTTATCTACAAACAGATACTTAATATGTTTAACACTTTTTGGTGGATTTACATCAAACCAGCGAATGCTGATTCTAACCCCACTTTGTCAAATTATTTTAGTGCAAACAGGCGTAGAACTTTCTTTCGTTGTTCTACTAAGAACAACAATATTTTCGAAAGCTAGTGCTTTTGAAAATATTGTTGTTCTTATATTCTTATAATTTTTCTAATCTTTAATATTTTCGAAAGCACTAGCTTTCGAAAATATTCTATGCAATGTTCTGATACTGAGCAACACTGAATACGAGTTTTCATTTACAATTAAAGATCATGAAATAATGCTCTTGCTCTCGCTCTAGCTCTATGTTCGTTTAATGTAAATGCACCGTAATTTTTTTACTTAAAGCACACCCCGGACACTCCATACAAAATTATCGTTTTGACAGTCACACTGTAGAGACTGCAAATGTGTGTGTTAACGCTTTATGGTTGGCACATTTGTGACTAGCGTAAAGAAATTCACGTTTTTCTGATGAAATACATATCCGTAAACAGCACAATATCTAACCATTTTCTACGAAATACGATAATCACAAATCCAAAATAATAAAATTACTTTAAGTCAATTTGTTTAATTTTGGCGGGAGGCGGAGAGTGTCCGTTCTGTAGCGTTTAGCTACGTATTCTGTGCTTAAAGGTAAAGGTTGGTTATAGGCGTCAAACGACAACCGCGATTAATTTAATTAGTTTCCAAACAAAACAAAGTCAAGGCAATTAAAGTCAATGTCAATGTCTAGTCAGATTCAAACGTATAAGAAAGAATTATAAGTCAAGAAACATGAATGATTCATGTTTATATGTGCTAATGAGTGATTTAATGAATGTAGATTAAAAAAAAAACTCAGCCGGTCTGACGCAAACAGTTGACCCGAACGCACGCATCGTTCATTGCGGACTTAGTGCACGTGGCGACTACCTTTTTTGCTAAATAGTATTTTAGTTAGTTATGTTTTTATCTTTTAAGTTAAACATTGAAAAGATTATATTTTTTATGTAAAACCCTACGCGTTTTATTATTTTCTTCATGGATTGAGGACAAATGAGTTTTAAAATAGGTACCAAGCTAATTGGTGCCGAAAATGTTGTTGGTTCCTAAATTCCCAATGTTAATGTTTAACACGAAAATGCAATTTCGCAAAATTTTATTACTGATTAGTTAAGTAACCCATGAATGTAAAATCTGTTTGTGAGGTAACTACGCTAAATGTTCGCTATTACTAATTAATTATTATTATTGGAGATCAAACATCGTCTATTCAGGTACTTTATTGATTTATGGAAAAACTATAAGAAGAAAGTTAAGTTATTGATAGGTATGTTCTGGTATGATCCTGTATGTTTTTAATATTGTAGCGGCTTTATATTATTCGGATAGCTAAATAAAACAACGGATTGACAACCTCTTTATATTGCAGCCACTTACCAACTAAAGTATACGAGTGACAATACATATTAATGTTACCTGATGCCTG
Source organism: Colias behrii (assembly GCA_029959065.1). Classification (NCBI taxonomy): domain Eukaryota; kingdom Metazoa; phylum Arthropoda; class Insecta; order Lepidoptera; family Pieridae; genus Colias; species Colias behrii. Next base: position 3,769,984 of record JARWMC010000006.1, on the reverse strand, counting down.
ACCTAATAAGTAAACTGTAATGTGCTTACGGCACAAATATCTTTTTTCAAACAAAATATTTTACTTTTATAGATTTCATAATTCGATGTGGTTGATGTGTATGAAAACAGTGGTGGCGCTCAGTGGTGAGGACCTCGGAGTTGACACCGACAAGTCGGGGTTTCAGAACCAGGCGAGCGAGCAGAAAATAAATGGATTTTTCAATGTATCTGCTATGTAATTAATAAGGTTAGCAAATACAAGCAAACGAACTCTTCAGTATTATAATACTAGAACTTATCTTCAATATACATTATTGTAAGAAATTAAACGAGAGGCCGGTTTAAATATTAGTTTGAATGTAATAAGAATGTACTGCAATTCTACACAGCTACCTAATTGATGTGGTAGTTGATAACAAATCGCAGCAAGTCAACGACTATTAGCAAAGTGAAGGTAGTTGGGTCGAACTTCGTATAAACAACGTCCGAGCCCCTAGGCACGATTCGTACGAATGCGCCACGAGTCAAAGGAAAGCGGCTTTTTATAGTATTCGACAGCTAAGCAATGTTCAGACATGAAATAATGACAAATACATTGACAACTATTCATCCACAAAAATATTAAGCCAAAAGTTACGTCTAACATTATAATAATATTTTTAGGTCTGAATATAATATTTAATGTAGAGCACATGTTTTAAATTAATAGGTAGGTTTTAAGATATTTGAAGTATTTTGATGGGTAAATATTCATCATTTTTCCATATCGTAAAAATAGCAGTTTTTTATATTAATTCAGTTTCATGTATAAAAAATATTGATTAATTAGGTAACACGAATCTCTTACTTTCAATTATTGTATTCATTCAAAAAATAGAGGAATGATTAAGAATCTGCTAGAAATTAACGAAATGATTAGTTCTATAGGTATTCTATATTTTATTATTTAATAAAATTAAACATAATATTAGGTAACCCTGATTTTATACAAATTACTTATACAGTTAGACGATAATAAATATTGTATTGAAACATGTAAAACTAAGCGAGTGCTGATTTTTAACTACCATATTATGTTAATTCTACGATCTTTTAAATAGCACTGCTTAAACTGTACGTCTTCATTGTTGAAAAATCTAGGAAAGTGTGCGTTCAAAATGAATTTCATAGCTTTGATAGTGGGTTTGTTAGTGTTTTATTTAGTCTTTAGATACAAACGTCGTAGGTTATACGAGTTAGCATCCCGGATCCCAGAGCCACCTGACATTAATTATTTTCTTAGCCTACTTCAATTTTTTGATGCTCAGAATGGTAAGTACCCAGTATGTAATGCATAGTGTAAATGTAATCTGTGGTCAAGTGTTTTAAATAGCAAAAATATTGGTTTATTACATTACCACGCCCGAGAAAAGCAGGAAGCTGTAACAAAAAGTATTTGGAAGGTGACTATATCTCATCGGTCACCATGCTTAATTATACTGTATTTCATACATTGGACAAGTTATCAGCCCAGAAGAAATTATTGGCGTGATTTACCTTCGTGCACGATTACAATGTTTAATCTGCTGCAGTGTTTATTTATTTATCTTTTCAATAAAATCATACACAGAAGAAACCTCACAATTAATTCGGAATAAAAAAACACAATAGAATTTGGAATTTACAGTTTATATTTTACAATTTTTTCAGTGATGATGCGAGTAATAACGGATTACACTCCATTCTGTCACATGAATGGAGGCCATGCCAAACTGTGGGTTGGCCCAAAGCTCTATGTCTGTAAGTATGAAGAACAAAATGAACCCCAGGTCTTATTACGTAGAGAACCCATTCAAATTTGTTTAATCATTCATTATGCAATATATACCTAATTAATTATATAGGTAATTAACCATTTGATACAGTGAATTATAATTATTAACATTAATTACAAGTGTAGGTACCTATAATGCTTACATATTATGTAGGCATAGGTATCTTATATTATGACATATCCACATTGTGTGTAATCCACCACGCTGGCCAAGTGCGGGTTGGCAAATGTCACATGTCGTCGAACTTTTGATTCTTCGTCATGTCGGTTTCCTCACTATGTTTTCCTTCACCTTATGTTCCTATAATTAAAAATAAATTTCAGATATGACTAATCTTGAAGATTCGCAATTTGTATTAAAGAATTGCTTGGAAAAAGATGAGATAATGCTTATGATTGAACCATGTGTCGGGAAGGCTACGGTAGTCGCGCCAGGTACTGTTCATGACATTTAAAAAATAATAAAGCCCATAGTATTAGGTATATATTTTATTATTGTAAGGTAATTTTTGAATAGTTATCTATGTAGTTTAAGTAATAGTTTTCAGATAAGCTTTTATTATACCTACTAAATAATTGCGCTACTTCAAATAAAGTGTAAGAAATAATTAAATTACAATTTTAGTGCCAATTTGGGAAAAGCGTAGAAAAGCTACGGTTTCTGCGTTCACTCCGAAAAATATAAACAATTTTGTAAACACGGTTTCGAAACAAAGTCTAAGGATTGTAGAGCAAATGTCTTCAGCAAATCTTGCTGGTACTGGAGTATTCAGTCTTTGGCCTTACATCAATCAATACTCCTTGAAGTCGAGTGCTGGTAAGCAACCACCATATCAATTATTTTATTTATTTTAGGTTTTGTGTATTATTCTCAAACGTGAAACATTATATATGCAGTTATCTTTAATGCATTTCTTACGTTATCTATACTAAATATTCATTATTAAATATTCATTCGATTTATCAAGTATAAGTTTATTTATTTATAAGAGGTCTATTGAAATTTAAAAATTTAACATAAAAAGTAGACTTTAAATTGTGTACAGTATTAATACTTATTACTTACTTAGAACATAAATTAGCAGAATCAATCATAGATACTTACCTATTATCTCAAAGGATTTAAAATGGATGAATGTTAATTTTATAGAAGCTATAGATACTGAATATAGACAGTTAAATTACAAGATACAACTAACTACATTAAGAAAACTATTGTAATATTGTATTTTATGAACGAATGGAACTTCTGGGAAGGAATTATTTTTATTTATTTATTTATTTATTTATTCACATATATCAAACACCATTACAGGATTAACCTAATGCGGTACTGACTTAAATCTACGTTATACATACATATTAAACTAATACTACTAATACTTATACTAACAACTTAGACTAATAAGTTACAACCTACTAAAAGAACATACAATTAGGTAACACAAGCCAATAATAAGAATACATATACATAGAGAACGCGGAGCGCTCGAACAAGAGGAGACTTCGCGAGCAGCTTGGTTCGTGCTTGCGGCACGTAGAATAGTGGGGGTCTGTGACGCTTCTCAATGTACTTGTCCGGCACAGATAGAGAGAGGGATTGGAGTACTCCAGGGTTATGCGCAAATCCCCTCAATAACTTTATTAAATAAAGCGCTATGGAGAACTCCCGTCGCACCCTCAGTTCATTGTATCCTACCATACCCAAGATGAATAATGTAGGATACATTAACGGGTAAAAGGGGTACACCCCATATAGCTTAAAATAAAGATATCTTATGTATTTGTTCTGGACCCGCTCTAACATTACATTATATTTATCTTCGTGTGAGGACCAAACAACTAAATTGTGCTCCATGTGATTATATTATGATTACAGAAGCAATATTTGGAATAGAAATAGAAAAAGCAAAACGTCCAGTGGAGGTTTATTTAGAGGCTTTAACAGTGGGATTTCAATTGTGTACATACAGAGTGATGCACTTTTGGTTATGGCCTGACTTTATTTACAACTTGACGTCTCAGGGAAAGATATTCTACGACTATGTAGACATAGCACATGAGATGGCTGATGAGGTAACTTTATTAGTGTATTTTATCCACTTATATTTTATACATTTCACTTAAATTATGTACTTCATTTTTAATAACTATAAACTATCTTTTCTCGGCTTTTCCCGCGTGGTCGAAATACATTTAATTTTTTTGCGAGAAAGAAACTTCATAATCCAGAACAATAACTACCGTATTGCATACAGTACCGTATTGCATAAAGTACGATTACAATTAAAATTGTAATGTTATGTTGATTACTCACTTGTTAGTTACCATTAATTTAATTTTCATACAATTTAATTTTCCAGATGATTGCAGAGACACGCGCGAATTTAGAGAAAAAAGAGAGAAACAATAATAACACCATCGGTATGTGATAAAAATTATGAAATTAATTAAGTATTAAATTTAATTATCTATTAGGGCCGATTTTTCAATCCTTGGTCTTCGAATCGAATTGGTAGAATCTTATTCGTCAAATATCGTATTAATCCCTCAGCCCCCGGAATCACAGACACAATAGAAAATCTATTGTGTCGCGGTCTCATTGGGCCGCTCGGTGGTCAAGGGGTTTAACAACCATTTCAAAAATGTGGTACTTCCCGTTTTTTGGCATTTAACAGGCTACATCTGTACATTATTGTGCAATACTATAAAACAAACTCAAACATTTATTTATTCAATTAGACTTCTTCTATGACTACTTTTGAATTGTCATAACATATTTTTAACATTTACCACCGATTCGGAAAGCAGTATCAATAGAGAAGAACCAGCAATATAATGGACGGATAAGATTTAACCAAAGATTGAAAAATCGGCCCTTTTAGTACCTATAAATATATATCTACGGCTTAAATTAAAATATTTAATTATTAATTTATATGTAACAGTAGATAGGTAGCAATACCGAATCGATATTTTATTTTCTCTTTTCGTATTATTTTCATAAAAATTAAAATATTTCAGATCAAGAAACAAAAAATCAACCGAGTAGTTTCTTGGAGCATCTTCTTCTATTAGATAACAACGTTCTTAGTAGCAAGGATATACGTGAAGAAACTTTGATGCTATTAATTGCAGCGACAGACACATCGGCTATAGCTATATGCAACACATTACTTCTATTGGCTAAATATCCTAAAATCCAGGAAAAAGTTTACGATGAGTAAGTTTAGTATGTTATTTTAAGGAAGAAAAAACAGTTTGCCTTTTATGATTCTAAGGTTTTATAGGTTAAAACTAAATTCTAATTTTACTACTTTTTCTTTTCAAACTGCTGTAATATTTTATTTCAGGATTAAAGCAGCATTTGGAGATTTTGACCGTCTCTTGAATACGGATGATCTACATAAAATAACATATTTAGGAGCTGTGTTAAAAGAGTCATTGCGCTTATTTCCACCAGTGCCGATGGTGGCACGTAAACCTGACTCTGAAATCAAACTACGTAAGCATAAGCTTTACCCATTCATTATATTATGCTAAACACCTCTATGTTTATTTTTTAGTTAATTTACGAAGAGTAGTTTGCAAAAACGATAATGATTTTTTCTTTCTAAACAGCTTCTGGTATAATCCTACCTCCTGCATCCGGTGTATTGGTATCGATTTACGGAATAAACCGGGATCCGGCGTCCTGGGGTCCAGATGCTGATTGTTTCATACCTGAAAGACATCTTGAGGACACCGAAAATGGTCCAACAACGATTCCCTTTAGTGCAGGGCCAAGGAATTGCCTCGGTAACATTTTGTCTCACTAATTCTGTGTTTATATAAGCTGATAGTTATCAATTGTAGTCGTTGTGTTCCTGTTTTCATTATTGGACACAAAACAGACTCTGATAATTTATTTTCTGTGTAAGGAAAAAAACATACATTTATCTTAGTCAACTGACAAAAGCCCTGGGAACAATCCCTATCTATGTAATATATGCTCTCTATTACTATCCTATTATGGAATGGCCAGAACCCAATTATACGTAGGCAACAATAAAATAAATAATACCTATGTATCTAAGTAAATTATATTTGAGGTTTCCACTCATCGTAGAAAAATCAAAGCTCGCAATTATACTGAGTTCATAATCCTTTACACGTTTAAAATCTATTAGATAATATTTAATTGTTATCACTGTCTGTTCATCTTTTTGACATAGAAATGAATTTTTACTACATAGCTCATACTACGTATTTCAAACTCCGTCCCCGAAGTATTTGTCTAAGATTTAGGTAAAGACTTATCGATAGTTAGAATAAAAAAAAACGAAAATTTCAGGTTACCAGTATGCATTGATGTCAGTCAAAATATCGCTTATTGCTATACTACGAAGGTTCAAAATCGTCGGTGAAGAGGAAAGCGGCCCTGCTCCAACGATGGAGTGTGACTTCACTCTTATGATGAAAGCTAAAGATGGCTATAGAGTTGCACTAGAATACCGTTAAAAGTTGTATTTTTATTTTTTCCCTATAGTTAAAAGGTACTAAAGTGTAGGTAATAGATATTTTTTACGTAGGTAATATTCCATATGTGTAAATTTGTATAAAACTATAAAATTTTCAGTTATATTTTATAATTTCATGTGTGTATGAATGTGTATGTACATATTATATTTGTATTATGTTAAATATAATATTAAACTCTAGTCAGTACCTTTGATATTTTATTGTTAATCTTCAAAGCCTCGTTGACCTTATTTTAATCTTAAGAACCGACAAAATTTAACCCAAAACTTGGCAAAATATAAAATGGAAAATACTAATAGAGTTATGAAAAATATTTATCCAACCATCGCCCATTGTTCGTGTCTTGAGATAATTGCATGAAGCAATCAATTAAAACTTTTATTTCAAGCCCCAGGGTCCACCACGACGAACTAAGTTTTTCCATTTCCCGAGGCTAATAAAAGGTTAATTGGATGAATATTTTTATACCGTCTTATGCTTTTATTAGCTATTCTTAGTTCAACGGTTATGGTCTATAACGGGGAATTTTATTGGGACTAAAGCGGTGAGCATGACACCAAGATTTTTCCTTTTTATTTGCTTATAGTAAAGGAATCGGGTCACGAACTTGGTGAATCTCGGAAGGCGATAAATATCTCGGTTAGTTCCTAGTTCCCCAACTGTTCATTTCAACTGATTTAGTACCAAAAGCGCTGATCTAGCTGTGAGCCCTGAAGCGTTTAAACTTCTGTAATGGATGTTCATTGTTTGTAATAATTTTAGACACAATAAAGCGTTGACGTGAATCAAGCTAAATCTGTCGGGGAGGAATTTTATTGTCATAAATTTAAAGGTACGAAGCATTATATATATTTATTAATTAAAATCATAACCTATTTGTTCAGTATAATAAAATGAAAAACCTTATTTATATTTTTGTTATTGACAATACCTAATTAAGTTTCAATTATCGGTTTTAATTAATTACGTACGATTGTACCAATATTTTAAACAAACATTTCACACTATTGTTGAACAAAACATTTATATTTCAAAACGTAAATATTCAGACATGACAAATGGCCAGAACTTTTACACTCAAAGTAGGAATGAAATGGATGGCCTTATATTGTACAATTTATCATCTGTGTTCAGAGCTGCACTAAAAGTTTATGCAAACAAGTTATGGCCATTTGCATGTATAATACAGTTAAATATTGCTATACATTTTTAGTTTCATGATTGTGACTTTTGGTTTGTGTTATAAGGGTAGAATCACGAAAGGGAGCAAAGTAAATAATGTTATTGTTTTAGATTTATAGATATCTACGTTTTCTTCTTATATATATTACGCAGTAACGCAAATAGAATACCTATAAGGCTAGGTTAGGTTAGGCTTAGTTTATTCATTGTGCTCTAATATAAAGTAAGAAATTATATTTCCGTTACTTGTTCATGAATAGATAGTCATAAAATAATATTTACTTAATTTATTTGCTTTTAAAACTACATCAACCGAATGAAAACAATACGTTCGTCCGTTCTAAAATCAACATTGTTTGAATAACTACTTCATTTGCATGTATTCCGCTGCCCTAGAGTGGGTTTCGCTACAACTGAATGCTAATTGGAAAAATCTGGTTTGTTGACAAAAAACAAATGAACCATTCACTACTGTACACTTTTACAACCGTCCGTTTTTTTTATTTTTATCGAGAAATGCAATGAAGGAAAAATACACGCTATTCGAATACGTGTTTGTTTTTTCGTTTGTAAATTAAAGATAATAATTAATGTGTTTTATACCTAATTGTGTGAAAAAGTGTGTTTTTATATTTTTTATAAATGCTTTTATATCCCTGTCTTATTTATTCTGGAAAGTAGACAAATTGGACGAGTCAGTTTTGTGCAAAATACAAAAAAAAAAACACACATTAATGTACAATGCAAAATAATTATAAACTAAGCTTCATCAGATAAAGTTTCAAATGTTTCCACTGTTGAGAAAGCTACACAATTTTTAGCTCGAGAAGCGGATTTTCAAAACTTTGGTTCTCGAAATTGGCGGCTTGTAATTGCTTTGAGAGATGATACCGATGTGGCTCCAACGTTATTCGATATCGACTCGTTTGTCTATGTCCAAACAGAGCGATATTCACGGTTTATTACCTAACTGTTTCTAAAGCTCGGTTATTTAAGATAGGGGTAAGAAGTATATGAAAATTACAAAAATAATTTATAGTTTTTTGTATAACCATAATTACTGTAGCTTAAACCATAAAAACTGATTTCAATTAAACACCATTTATATACATAAGCACTTAATTAGACGAGATAGATTTACAAGATAAATTAAGTCTCTTTGCCTTTTATCTCTTGATTAATTTTATTAACCAAGACCTAAATTGGCATATTATGTGTATTAAACAAAAGAAATTGGTTTATGTTGCCACTTCGGTTCGTTTTCCCTGAATTTATCCTTAACTTAATCCTTTTGTCTCGACTCCAACACTTTGTTGGATAGGTACTTTTGCGCCACCTTGATTAACACATCAATTGTCCTACGTTTGACATAGGTACATTAAATACGAAAATGTAAATTAATTATTTATAAATACTATTATATACAGTAATATAGTAGGTAATAGGTCTATGAAGTTTAATACCATGATAATACTACTATTTAACACTTATGTCTAAGATAATAAATTAGTTTAATAACTAGCTTAAACGAACATAAGAAAGAAATAAAATTTATTCTCTAAACAATTAATTCAATAGGTCCATTATTTAGGAACGGAACCCTTTTCAATTTACGTATTCAAACAAAGATAGTAAGTAGGTTCCACGTATTGTTTGATTTTTTAGTATAGGGGTATTAGTTTTCATGGAGTAAATGCTATCAGATTTATAGCAGGCGTCGTGTTAGGTTCAATCACAGTGAGATGAACGTTAATCTCTGTGACCCGCTGAGCTGTACGCTGAAGCGTCGTCACGGTGATAGGGGATCGTGAGAAATCTATAATCTATACGATCTTGATACTTCTAGAAACTTCCATTCGAATACTTTTTCAAAATCAATGGGAATACGAATATCGTGCAGTTGAAGGAGATAATTATGGGTTAGTAATGTATTACATAATATTTGAAATAACTCTAAATGTAGGATAGGTGTTATTTCAATAATTTAATAATATTGAGGTGGCTTTGGATATTTAGTAATTAATAGAGTTACCTATTTTCGTGGTGGTTATTTTATCTTGGTATTATAAGATGCGGATTCTTTCCGATAGAAATATTGTATTGTCAGAACGCCGACCAACTTATTGACAAACTACGTACTTTAGAAGAATGAGAATATTTAGATTATAGGTAAGTACCTATATTATAGATTATTTTTTAGCAGATACGTACACGAGCAACAGTAACTTTTTTGTTCTCTATTACGTTTTTACGCCTAAATGAATGTAATAGAGCACATAACTTTAGAAAGAAGGGAAAATGAAAAGTCAGTACATAAAGTTTGGAATTATTTTAAATTTATATTATATCACATACATTCTGACAAGCAATGTACTAAAAATAATCTAAATATTGTTGCATCCTCATCGGACTTCCATAGTTAAGGGGTAGCCATCTTTATCTTTCATGACTAAATTAAATTGGTTGTTAATGTTCGGTACTGGTCCCAATTCTTGTTCACCAATCACTTTGTACCGTCGTAGAACTGCTATGAGCGCCAACTTTACTGACATCATGGCGTATTGGTAACCTGGAGACATAAAAATTGCAATTACTTCAAAAATCTTAAACCTATGTTCAAACATGGTGCAGTTGTTTCAGTTATGTTTGTTTTAGAAGCGATTGCGAATGCATTGTAGTCTTAAAAATATTCAATAATTATTAATCTAACCAGTCATTTGTAGAGGTTTCGTTCAATCTAACCCGAGATAAATAAAATATAGCTTATGTTACTCGGTTTAGATGTAGTAGTTTTCTAATAGTGTGTAGCAGTTATCTAGTTGTTTATAGATCGGTTTAATAGTTTTTAAGTATTCAAAGAAGAATCTCTTTCTTAAATTAGTATAGAATCCGTCCTCACCAACGCAATTCCGTGGGCCTGAGCTAAACGCCAGGAAAGGTCCAGTCTTGTTCTCAGGGAGGAATCGATCAGGGTTGAAGCAGTCAGCGTCTGGTCCCCAAGCTTCCTTGTCGCGGCCGACTCCCCAAATCGGCATTATGACACCGGTATCAGCTGGGAGGGTTACTCCTGAAGCTGTTAAAAGAAATTCATTATTATTAGAAATACACAAAATTGTTTCATATCTTTTGCTCAAAGAAAATGACTCATCACAGTTACTCATTTAAACTTTAAGTTCTATAACGCTATTTTTTTGCTATAACATAATAGTTCTTCATTATTTTTATGTATAACTGAATTTAAATTTATGTCAGAAGTGAGCATTATTTCCAAATTTTCCATAAATCTGTTGTGTGACTGTAAACATTGCAGTTCAAGGTTTGCTCCACTACTTACGTAATTTCGTTTCCTCAGTAGTTTGTCTCACTAATAACGGCGCTGGTGGATATAGCCTCATTGATTCTCTGACTACTCTTTCCAAATATTTAACCTCTTTTAGGTCATCCTTTCTTACACTACGACCAGTATCTCCTAACACTTCCTTTAACCTGATACATATTGGTTAAAACTATTTCATTTATTTTATTTATTTATTTATTTATTTGATACTTTATTGTACATATACACCAAGCATGGAAAAACAAAATACAATAATTAAAAAAAGAAACATAAAGGCACATACATACAAAAAGGCGGCCTTATTGCTTAAAAGCAATCTCTTCCAGGCAACCCTGTTGGCACGGAATGTTGAACGAGAACGCGATCGCGATGGCACAAAATAAATAATAAGAATATGAATAAGTAATACATACTTAGTTATATATCAGTGCTATAACAATATAAAATATATTAATTACTATTAATAATACATATTTCACAAATACACATACAATATACTTATAAAAATACATAAACTACATACACTACACTACATACACTATATACACTACATACATACTAATACGGTACGAAGACGTACGTATTATAATAATATACTGATCATTTAATAAATAATTTAGGCAAAAGATAAGCAACACATTATAATGACAAGAAATGATTTTTAACGAGCTCTTTGAAGCTATTGATAGTATTTGCACGTCTGATGGATTCCGGCAGAGCGTTCCAAAGCTGGATAGCGCGAACAGTGAATGAAGAGCCGTAAAAATTAGTGCGATGAGCTGGTGTGGAAAGAATTAGAAGGTTGGATGAGCGAAGAGAGATTAAGTTATTAGTACCAAGATAATTAAATTTTTAGATAACTAGGCGTTTTAGGGTCAAACAGCACACAGTACAGAAGCTGAAGGATGTGCGCATCCCGGCGAAGACGGATGGGAAGCCAATTGAGTTTTTTGCGGTATTCCGAGACATGATCAAATTTACGCAAGCCGAAAATAAATCTGATACAAAAATTTTGCAGCCTCTCAAGGATGTCTAGCTGGTACTCAAAAAGATCAGGAAATGAGGAGTCGGCGTAGTCAAGGAAAGGAAGCAGAAGGGATTGGGCTTACGCAATTTTGGCGGAGATCGGCAGAAAGTTGCGTAAACGGCGCAATGAGGACGCAGCAGCAAAAACTTTCTTTCGTATTTGCTTGATATGCTCCGACCAAGATAAGTGCTGATCAAGATGCAAACCAAGACTTTTAACAGTTTTGCTGAATGGAATGCGAGTACCATCAACCACAACATCCGGCAAGCAATCCCATTTAATTTTACTCAAAAGCGGCTTACTACCAATAATGATAATTTTAGTTTTACTGGGATTTACCTTTAAGCCATGTTCCTTGCTCCAATTGACGATGGCTGCGAGATCAGTATTTGTACGAAAAATCGCTTCAGTAAGTTCAGGGAGTGACACGTGCGAGTATAACTGGAAATCGTCTGCATACATATGATAGGGAGAAGTAATGTTATTGGAGATAGAATTTATAAAGATTGAGAATAAGAGAGGAGACAACACGCCACCTTGCGGAACCCCGGCATGTACGTTGCTCCAGGAAGAGGTTAGGTTCTCCACTAGAACACGCTGCCGTCGTCCCTGCAAGTAACTACGAAACCAATCAATTACCGTTGGAGATATGTTAATAGAGCGAAGCATAGCCAGCAATACCTCATGATCAACGGTGTTAAATGCATTGCTAAAGTCAAGCAACGAAAGGATTGTTAGCTGCTTATTGTCTAAACCCAGGCGTATGTCATCAGTTATTTTGTTGTATTGTTGATGATATTCACGTGAAGTATTTGGTTTTAAACATAAGCATGTAATTAACTAGTTCTTCGGTTGAATGAGTCAAAAATATGAGCAAGTAAATAACCATGATATGAAAAATGAATATTAAATGCCGTCACAGACATTCCATTAAACCTGCCTTCACCTATTTCAAACAAGTAAGTGTCTCGTATATTTTTATGGACATATCTTTGGATAGCTTTGAAATGGGTACTGAAGTTTTCAATAGCTAAAGTTTAACAGTTGTATCATTAAATCTTTATTCACTTACTCTTCATAAACTTTCTCTTGTACTTTGGGATATTTTGCGAGTAACGTTAATGTATTGCAAATGACAATTGATGAAGTGTCTGATCCAGCGAACAATAGCGTAAGTACTTCTTCTCTTAGTTCTACATTGTTAAGCCCAGTATTGTTTTTCGATAAAATTATCAAATGTTCTAGGAAGCATCTCACTTTTTGACCTTGACCTAAAATAAATATCATCAATCAAATTATGAGGAAAATTTTATTGAAACGTGATGCTATTTTCATATTCCAGAAGACGGAACTCAGATGCACGTTTAGGACCTTTCTTAACGAGACATATTAATTATGACTAAAAAGTAATTGACTTATAGTTTTCATTAGTTTCAATTAGTTTAATTTTTTTTCGATACACTTAACTTGAAAGAACTTACCAAAAACGGTTTCATAATTATCCAAGTTAATTTCTACATTATCGAGTTCCTTTCGCTTCTTTCTAATGATCTGGAAAAATGATGTATCATTTCATAAACAATGAAGTAATTTCCTTAAAAGCTTGAGGCGCTAGTTGAATAGTAACACACGCAAAATAGTGTAATTATTAAAAATATAATATTTATTTCACAATTTGCACCAACGAAAAGTTTCTTGACGTTCTTTCATGACGAAATTCCTAGATTTGCCTTAAAATAAACTTATATTACTTATTTTTGGCTACATTTATATTAAATTCATAAATCTATTTATACAGGGTTACAGGTTAAGTCGACCTATTCCTGTTAAGAGCGTGTAGTAGGGGTCAAAACAAACTGATTTGATCTTATAATACCATATCCAAAAGTTAGCCGTTGAAGAGTTATTGCGATTTTAATTTTTTTCTTGAAAATGCCACTTTATCTTCGCATTTAGCGTTTAATTTTTTATTTTACTTATTTGGTCTGGGCTTTTTTGAGTTTTTATGTAAAGGTTGAGTTAAACAATAATTCTCAGCAATAAAAATCCATATCGCTGCAAACAATTCAAAGAAATGGCTTTTAAACTAAAAATAATAACATTAAAGTAATTAACTCGAAAAATCTCTATGAAAATGTGTCTGCAGATGTTTTTAAAAACATGTGCATGTTCTTAGCTATGTAAAAAGGTATGATAACCTCAGGTAGCATTCGTAGATTCCAAGCAAGAAGCTTATATCTTATACACTGGAGATTTCGGTATGAACATTTGACGTGTAACAAGAAAATTGTTGTGTTTTATCACTTTCAAAGGGGTGACAGACGTACGAGTAAGTACGCGAACTTGTGGCTCGACGACCTTTTTCGCTCGTGTGTCACCCCAAGTACGCGTACTTAAAAACCGTCGAGTAAGTTCGTTGACGATCCAACATGTTTGAAATTTTACTCGTAGCCCGCCTTCGCTCGCACGTCTGTCACCGCCGCGAGCCGCGAGCCTAGCCTGTCTAGCTATAATAGGTGTTACTAAGTGCAAAAGTTCAATTAATTTCGTCTTCTTCTTTTAGTTTTATGAAAATAATTTAATATAATTAATATGAATGCATATAATATAATTGAATATTGGCGAAGGTATCTTTGAATCACGCCAAGGAAGTTTCACTCCTGACGCGTGGGCTCGGCGCACATGCTCTTTTTTTGTAAAGTACCCTCAAAATATAATAGTAAAAACGAAAATATATCCTTCAATTTTTGAACATTTATTTTGTTAGAATGCTATTTACTTAAAAATAAGTGCTGGTTATTAAATTAAAAATGTCTATATTTAATTCCTGAATAACATAAAATTCCCTCTGTTGATGACATAGAGACATTCGATATCGGTGACACGCGAGAAGCTACTGACCAAGCTCTTGCGTGTGTCACCGACGTCGAGCCGAGTAAGTACGCGAACTTTAAAACCGCGATTTTAAAGTTTGTACGTCTATCAGCCCTTTCACACTTTCACAACTTGGTATTGCCACTGTTAATACGAAGTTTTCCCAAGGCTACTATGTATGCTGTAATATTCTGTGCAAAAGGTTAGTTTTTGTACATGAGTTTGTTGATAAATTGCCAACAACGTCATTCAGAAGCATTGTTGGATGAGACAATTATTATTTATGCTAAATAAAATAAGTATCTGAACCAATTATTAAAAAGCGATACTCCCTGATTATGGGTAGTTACCATAATAAAATTGTAGCAACTCTCACTTTGACAATATGGCATAAGTGTCAAAAAAATTGCGTCGCTTCGAATATTTAAGTTAATATTGTTGCGTATTTAATAAATATTTTCCGAATATAAATAATGTATTGCATTGTGAAAAATTGCAGAAGTTTTTGGACACCAAATTCTGGCATAAAATTTCACAGGCAAGTGTATATTTACGCTATTTACAATATTCCTCAATACTCATGCATTTACCTGTTTAGAATCATTTTCATGGCAAAAATCGTCAATTTTATCATCATTTTAGTAATCAATCATGCTAAATATCTTCTATCTATCTTCGTTTCCTAATAATTTCATCATTTTTCAATAAACCAATTTAACAAGTAAGGTAACCATGATGACGAGTTTTTACGGATAGCGAAGAGAAAATATTGTAATAGTTAACAAAATTATGATGAACATTTAGAACACCATTTCAAAGATTTTTATACTAGTAATGAAACAACGCACGACATCGATATTGCACTCACATGTGGTTTTATGTTTGTTCTTCTTTAACATAGAAATTAATAGTTCTTTTAACTTACCAAATTTTTTACCAAATTTTTTACCACCTCTTCCGATCCATCTGTTTGGATAGTTGATGTCTAACCATTCTCTAACACTTCTTCTGTAATGTGCAGGGCAGCCATCATGTTGGAACCACATTTCTCTTAACAAAGTCAGGGGTATGTCTTCAAGTAGGTCGCTTAAATGTTGGCGCAGAAAGGTCTCATAATTTTCACCATTTAGGTTGTCCGGAAGGAAGTATGGCCCAATTAATTTATTTGAAATTATCCCCATCCACACATTAAGACTGAATCGTCTTTGTGATTTTTTTGGATTCTTCTTGTTAGGATTGCCACGTGCTTTCGGAGCCCAATAGTGAGCGTTATGGTAGTTTGTGATACCGTCTTGTTCAAATTTGGACTCATCTGTCCATAATTTTTTTTTGAAAAACGAGGGGTTTTCCAGATCCGCATTCAACATGAATCTACAAAAATCTAGTCTTCTTAAAGGATCTCCTTCTTCCATCACGTGCACGGGCGTGTAGTGATATGGGTAATATCCTGAAGTGTTCATTGCGAACCATACTTTCCACTGAGACAGACCAAGTTCTCGGGCAACAATGTTTGTTGATGTAGTGGGATCCATTCGAAAAAATCGCTTAATTTCATTTTCCTCTTCGTCATCCTCATCCCGGACAGATGGCCGACCGACGTCTGTTCGTCGTCTTAGAATCGAACCAGTTTCTCTAAGGCGACGATAGGTCCCTTCGAAGACACTAACATCTGGTGCACGACGGTCAGGATAGCGGGTCATGTATTCCGCACGAGCATGTGCAGATACACCTTGACAAAACCCGTAACACATCAAAATGTCAGCATATTCTTCGTTAGTAAACAAACTCATCTTGAAAATTCAAATCGCAAGCAAAAATCAAAGTCCAGTTTCGAGCTACGGTCACAGAATCGGAAGAAAATCAGTCCAAAAAGAAAGCCAAGTCGCGTTGTCAATACACAGAGGAGCACAGAAATCGCATCTACTACGGACGAATCACATAAGCAGACTAAAAAATACAAAGCGGCATCCTTCGCCCCATACAGCTTCGTCCATCACCTTGCTCGCTCTCTCCAGTAGGTGGAAGCGAGATAGTTGCAGCGTGTGAGTGAGACATCATAATCACGCGGCACAACCCTTTATTGTTCGCATAGGCAGATAATAACTAGACCGATGTTAATGAGCTATTCTAAGAATTATTTCCCCATACCAAGTTTATCCCCGATTTCTTGGAATCTACGAATGCTAATGCTACCTGAGGTTATCATACCTTTTTACATAGCTAAGAACATGCACATGTTTTTAAAAACATCTGCAGACACATTTTCATAGAGATTTTTCGAGTTAATTACTTTAATGTTATTATTTTTAGTTTAAAAGCCATTTCTTTGAATTGTTTGCAGCGATATGGATTTTTATTGCTGAGAATTATTGTTTAACTCAACCTTTACATAAAAACTCAAAAAAACCCAGACCAAATAAGTAAAATAAAAAATTAAACGCTAAATGCGAAGATAAAGTGGCATTTTCAAGAAAAAAATTAAAATTGCAATAACTCTTCAACGGCTAACTTTTGGATATGGTATTATAAGATCAAATCAGTTTGTTTTGACCCCTACTACACGCTCTAAACAGGAATAGGTCGACTTAACCTGTAACCCTGTATATATAAATTTATTGAATCTATATGTATACTCACATCATCAGTTAAGTCATACACAATTTTCAAAGCATCGGCGAACTGGGTGGACCGAGGTGAAAACCTATACAACCAGTCTGGCCACAACCAAGCCCGAAACAGCCTGTCTGTAGTCATCGTCATAAGATCCGCTGTAGCCTTCATGAAAGCGTTATTGGGATTCCGCAGATAGTTTATTCGAATGCCGAGAGCTGTCTCTGTGGAAATAGCGAAAGGTAAAGTACTAAAAGATAAATGTATCGGACGCCAGCCCGTCAATACGGTACCTTGTGATCTAAGGTTGGAATAGACACTTTATTGGACAGAAATTAAAACTCGCCTCGTAAAAATCGGTTATCAGTTCACTTCAGTTTTCAATCAGTTGTGTTTTTGTTACATCATAACAAACAAAAAAATGCAAACATACAAATATTGTCTTTCCTCTTTATAATGATAGTTTAGATAAAAAATAAAACCAACAACCATGTTTAGGTCTACAATTTCAAATATTTAAATTAAAAAAAAATATATTTACCGCAAACAGAATCCAGAGTGTAGGAGCAAACAAATGGCCAAGCTAGAAACGGTCCGTTCCCGACCGCTTTTTGTTCATACAATTGATTCGCTAGCTCCTCACTCTGTTTTATGAGGATATCCATAAAACTGTTAATTATTTTTGGCGTAAATACTGTTATCAATACTTTTCTACGTCGCGTCCATATTGACACTGAAAGAAAGCGTAAAAATTAACTATAATATTTATGTTTCAAATACATTATACATTATATTAAGTCAGTAGTTTATATATTTAGATTTTTTTATTATTTAAATTTAAAATATATTCTATTCACTTTAACAAATACACTAAAATAATTACCTGGTGCAAAAATCCCGGCATTACCGATAACGTATCTTAAAAATTTTGATATATTCGCTTTTTCTAAGCAATTTTTTAGTATATAGTCCACATCGTTCACATTTGTTGCAACTGAAAATTTTAATTTTACTCTGTCATAATATTTAACATTTATAATTTTTCGCTTATTCCTTTATTTATTAATATTTTTTATTTTTTAACTTACCTACATAAAGCAGTGGACCTACCCAGATTTTGGATAAGCCTCCAATCTTTTGGGTAGAATATGACACGTTTTTGATTTGATCCGTGATAGCTAAAATTAAAAATAGGTACTTTAATTAAAAAAAAATATGGCGTACCTAGCTTATAAGTTGTAAAAGTGCGTGTCGGTATCATCTAAGCAAATTATTGGTTATTTTGGTCTTCAATATTTTTAAAGAGATCAATATACGTCTATAAATGAATAATATTATCATAATTTATTTAAATTAATCAAAATTAGTAAAAAATATTTATATTCACGGAAAGGGCAGATATTTATATAAATTTCAATAATATTTTCATACATTTACAATAATTATTAATAACCAGTTTAGACAAAAATACATATCTTTGATGTGTTATTTTTGTTATGAATATCGACCTTATAACTTGATTGACGAAAGGGACACCATAAGTTCTGTTATATTTTTGACTTAATAATTTTATTATGATTAAAATCGCCGATGGTTAATTTATTTATTTCTATCGTCCAAAAACAAACGAACAAAAATAACCATATTAAATTTATTATGGGGTATGGGCCTATCGGGCAAATGCATTATGTATGACCAGGCTCCTTTGTCCTGCTAGATTAGACCTTTTTTTTGGTTTGTCTCCATTGGGAAACGAACCTTCGGTTCCAAGCTTTCGCTTTAACCACTGTGCCAAGGAGTCGGCGAAATACCATAATAACTATCACTCTTTAAAAATTATCTCTGAAATTAAAAAATGGCTGTACTTAAGTGCTATATTTAACTGATGTAGGTAGGCATTGAAGTTTCAAAAAAAATATTTAAATTAAAATTAAATATTACTTTTATCTCTATGGTCCAATATCCAGAATATAGAATAAAATAAATCAACTAAGGCATTTCTCGTTTTAAATTTCGTAAAATTAAAACAACAAAAGAAAGACATTAATAGAGCAATCACGAAAGGCTCTAGAAATAAGTACTCACTATCTTTAAGGTTGTACACAAAATTAAATGACTGGAAATCTGCAACATCCGCAGGCACCGCCGGTATGCGATCAGCTAGCTTGTACAGCCGGCGTCTCCTGTACCTATACAACATGTACCACAAAACTACTACCGTCCCTATAAGTAATAAATTCATCTTGACTACACTACACTAAGGCTTCCTGACAAATGACATGAAAAGACAGACCACTTCGTATTTATACGAATAATTTTTCTTTAAGAACATTTTTTTGTAGCCTCAAAGTTGGTTCAACGTTTTACGTTCACATTGGGTATAAACGAACCGAGGAAAATGTAGATATTATGTATTATTTTGGAATAAATCTATTTATAACCATCACTGTTTTGATTTCTTCAAAAGTCATAAAAATACTTGATGCTATGTATTATTATAATAGTCAAAATAGTTAAACAGTTTATGGTTCTTAAATGTTTTTCAATCACGACTTTATAATTTACGGGGAAAATTTAATTATACTTGTAAATATTTATGTTTTTTTTAAATTACAGTAAACATATCTTATAATATAAAAATGAATCGCAAGTAGTTGTGATTCACGTGAATCACGTGTTGGCGAACCCGCAAATCAGTGGTACCCCATCCTAAAAAAAAAAAAAAAAAAAAAAAAAAAAAAAAAAAAAAGTTTGGACTCTTTTCCCACTAAAGCGGCCACGCTGAGTCGATAGCACTCACTCCCGAAGCGATAGGATGCACGGTTTCGGAGATGTGCAGATCGATTAACTCTTATCTAATTGATATCCGGTGGGTCATTAGCGTCCCATGGTTCACCTTTTCCTATTAGCTAATTACACCGTCCGGCGTTCTTATCTATTACTCATTGTGCACCTCGCTTATCACTGCTTTTGTATTAAACTTCTTTGTTATGACCTACCTCACTATTCTAACCAAACGATGTATTATTATATTCAAGAAAAAATACGTCTAAAATCGTATAACTATATTTATATATTATCGTACTATATTATCATAATTGTTGCTTTTTTAAAAAGCGATTCGCTTCTGGCACTCGCCGGCCGCTGCCGCGGCACGCTCGCTTTGCTCGCTCGGCTCGTTGTTTATCAAAGTCTAACCTAACCTAACCTAATTGTTGCTTTTTTAAAAAGCGATTCGCTTCTGGCGTTGTTTATCAAAATCTAACCTAACCTAACCTAACCCAATTATTTTTCCGGGTAATCTGATGTATCGAACTTTGTTACGAGCTACCTCGCTATTCTGAATCATCAATAAAACACATTCATTTTACTGCCATTTTTATTTCCAAAATGTTGTTGCTTATTATCTACTGGTTTGTGTATTTGGCGACCATTTGTCCATTTTGCTATATAAAAATAATTATTGATGAACATTTGAATTGTAGCCTTATCTACTTATAAAATAGGAGCGAAACATCTCATCCACTAAAATATCGTTGTACAGTGTGTTCCCTGTAAATATGCTCGTAAAACTATGCATTGAATATCCCTGAAACTTATATAGCAAATACATTAAGCAATATTCTCCACAAACTGAAGTCCAATCATTCTGAATCCTATCAACATTCCAGTCCCATCTCTTACAATTCCTTTTCAAAAACTGGAGATGATATCGCTCAGGTGTTCGTCCATATGAATCAAAATATTGACCGATGCCATTCGTATCGATATGTACAGCTACCCAGTGTGAACCCGGTTTATCATCCGCATCCAAATTGCATATTATATACGTTGGTACATGGGTATACATAGGCAGTCTATTAGCAGCATAAACATTATTTTCTAGACTGGGATGAATCTTTTTCATATGTTTTTGTAATTCTAGTGTATCCATGATATTACTGTTATTAGCAGATTATTACAGTACCAATCTATTCAATGGTTGTCATAGGAATGTTCAATTATAGTGTTTTGTATAAGATTAAATAGGAAGTTTGTAATGAAATAAAAAATAGTAAATTGCATACAATTTGTTTTATTTAATTTTATAATGTTTCCTTTAGTTACATATACACAAAATGCATTAAGCATAACACATAAATCTAAAATATAACACACATTATAACCTTAACTACTATAGTCTACAGTAACATTTCTATTTTTATCTATTTCAATAATATTATCAAACTCAGCATAAACAATACAGTTAATTGTTTGTGTTAGTGAGGATTCAAATCGTACTTCTAATCTTACACTACCATGGTTTATGAGATTCCAATGAGCTGATGAGTTAGCTGATAAATCAGGAGTTAAATCAAATGCTAAAAGACAGTAGCCTTTGGCATACTGTTCACGAGAGATTGCATTTCCTTCATTAAGAAAGTGAATACCAGTCCCCGAGAATAGAGTATGATATGCCGATGTGAATATATTATTATTAAAAGATGGTTGCAAAGCTTTTGAAGGTATTTGTTGACCATCAATATATAAGCTGAAAGAGTTAATACCATAGTTTTCAAAGTTAAATGGATTTTTAGTAAGTGAACCATTAAATGCGGAATTGTTCACAAATCCAATAATACATCTTTTGGGTACCTGTCCCAAGAATATATTATCAAGAGTTTTTCCTTGAACACCTGATGGAATTGTTAAAACTTTAACTTCAGCACGAGTAATAGGATATTTAGCAGTTGTAGAAGCTAAAACTTTCTGATGTGCGAGTAATACACTTGGATTAATTCGTGCTCTTCGAACAATAAGAGTTGCATCCGTAATGCAAACTTTAAACTTTTCATCATTTGACCCAGCAATTAAATTAAAACTCTCTCTTGACCGAACTAATTTTACACTCATTTCAACACCATTAATTAAAAATTTATCTTGATTGAAAATGTCACCATGAAGATGACCAATCATTTCTATTTCCCGGCTTTCATTAACTAATTCCTGTCTTTTAGCAAATCCTGTGTTTTTACCATCTGTGGAATCCATTTTGCCTGCTGTATCATCATACCAAAGACTACAAGTAAGATGAGATTGTTTAGCAGCAGGAGCATAGTTTAAAAGGGTTTCCATGTATGCTCGATAGGCATAGGTATTATTAGGTGGTGATACAAGTTTTTGGTTTAAATAAACATCGAGTTGACTAAAAAGTGAATGCAACCAATTATTTACAGGTGCTACTACTGTAGCTGATAACAAGTTTGTTGAATCTTGATTTAATACTTTTGCCTTTATGTGGAGTAATGTATGAGACAAATCTATGTAGTCATCGCCTGTTCCAGGAACTTGAAACTCGATAGGTCCATCATCAGCAAGAGATGAAATTGGTTTATAGTGAATCCACAATCCATTTTCAATGCTTGTTTGTGTGGACGGTAATGCAAACAAATCTAATTCTGACTTAACGCACTCACAAGAATGATTATGAAGGAAAGACATACTTAATTTGAATTATAAATATCTTTGATGTTTTTTGGTTTTAGACCAAGTTTTTTCGTAGCTTTCACTTTAGCTGTTAGTGGTGGAATGAACGAGGCCAATCGTTTTCTTTTAGTTATATACCCAGATCCTGTCATGTTTAATCGATCAATTTTGTTATCAGCCTTTCGTTTTAAGTTCGCACTAACTTGCTTTAGACGATCTTTTATTGAGGCTTCCATAGGACGGGCTTGAATCATATCCGATAAAAGTCCTACTCCAGCGTTTAATGCCTCCTTACCAACCACTCGAGCACCACTTGAAAGTAAAGGTAAAACTGATCTAAATAATCCTCCTAAGAAGCTCCCAATACCATGACCGCGTTGGTATGGTGAACCCTTATAAATTACTCCAACTCCTGATCCAGCTTGATGTGAATAATAATTTTCATATGGACATTTATGATGATCATGAGGAGAATACATTATTATAATTTGCGGAAATGTAGTTTAATACACACGGTCCCAAACTGGAATGGTATTTTTTGTCCTGCGCTCGATCTTATATCCATTTCCAGCGTATCGAACTCTCTTCGCATAACGGGTAAGTAGTGAGGTGGAGAGAAAACGTGCATTTTATACGCACCATAAATGTATTTTGAAGGATCTAATGAAATGACTCTTAATAGCGGAGTCATAACATCACCCACAATCTGAGGATCAATAATGTCGCAATATAGAAATAGTTGAGATGGTAACCCTAAATGTAAATTAGCAGGACACTTCCCAAAATTTCTGTCTAGGAGATTTGTATTTGGTTCATAACCTAGTTGTAAACTTAATTTGGGTGATAATGTTACGGATGTTATATTTTTATCCAAAACAGAAACAGACACAAATTTTGTTATTTCATCATAACGAAATTTCAAGTTCTCTCCGATACCATTTAATGCTCTCAAAATATGTTCAACGTTATCGTAGTTGGTAGCGGGAATATGTTTTTTGTAGTACACTGTTGATGGTTTATCTTCATTAGGAATTAACATGGTTTTTGTGATGTATACAACATTTTCATGATCTTGAACAGTAAACATTGTGCATGGATATTGAAACTCGACAACTCCAACCAACCATTCACCTTCTAATTTCATAGCTTTTGGTAATTTTGTTGAAAAATTTGTGGTCTTGTTATCAGGAAAGTATTCCATTGAACTATTGCTGAGCAAAGTTAAATAAAAACTTTCTTTATTCATATTTCTTTTAAACTAGAAGCTAAAATCCAACTGTTAAATTTATCTGGATAACCTTTCCACTTCACTAATACTTCTTTTCTGGTGCCCGAATAACGAGTACCAATTATTTTATCTATTTTATATTGTGAGGTGGGGTTGTAAGTGACCTTCTGTAATTCTCTTTCATAAAAAGTACCAACTATTGGTTCATTTTGTAAATCTGTAATTGTATAAACAACCCATGGAGATCTATCAATTATTGAAGATATAATAAATATTTCATCACTCCAATTTGATTCATATCCTTTTTGGAAAACATGTTTATATTTAGTTATTCGAACATAATCACCCACGTTGAAATTTGGTTTTGAATTTTCTAAAGAAAGTTTGTTTGACCCTCTATCATAAAGATTAGTCCAAACTGTCATAATATTGTTGGAACTTACATCACATGGGCACATCTTAATACTCGAGTGAATGCTGTGATTATAAGAGTATATTAAATCTTGTAAAACATCTATATATCTATAAGTATTATTATGAGTGAAATAACGCCACATTTTCATTTTTAGAGTTCTTTGAAATCGTTCAACAATACTAGCCTTAATATCAGGATTGTTAGTGGTATAGTAATTTATCTTTTTGGATTTAAAGTATTTTTGTACATCTTTTGAAACAAATTCTGTACCTTTATCAGATTGTATGTGAGTAGGGGCTGAATTACTTTCAGTAAATATACTTTCAAAACATTCTTTAGTTGTTTCTGAGTTTTTCTTTTTCATTGGTCTTGCAAAAGCATATTTACTAAATACATCAATAACACAAAGTATGTAGTTGAAACCATCATTATATTGAGAATAAGTTCGCATATCACTTAAATCGGCTTGCCACAGCTCATTAATATTTGATAGAATGTACCTATTACGCGGGAATTTTTTCCGAATGGGTTTATGTAATGTATATGTTTCTTGTGATTGTAACCATTCCTTCACTTGCTTTTTATCCATTTTACCCTTCAAAGCTTTTGATAATTTATCAATACTACCAAAACCAGCGGGGTTAGATGGATCATAATAAATCCTGTTAATTTCTTCTAGTACGGGGTCCATTTTTCCCAATCGATCTTTTTACGTATTTTAGTTATATATCTTTTATCTCCACTGCTCGGTGTAGAAAATTCTTGAACTTCAATCTCAGAGGTTTTGTTCAGATCTTTCGCTTGAAGTTGGTTAATAAACTCACATCTCTTTGGATTTCCAATATAAGTAAGTGGTACTTTAATATCTTTCAATGCTTTAGCAAATCTATCCCACCCTATCGGATCACTTTTTTTTAAGGGTCTAAGTGAATCATTTATTAAATCAACAATATTACTTCCTGGAATTTTTTCATTATCAATTATGACTGTGCCTTCATTATCCCAACGTATTTTACTTTTACTTGTTCCAATTAAGTTTAATAATGACTCACCTTTTTTATTATAAGTTTTTGGTATTAAACTGAGTATTTGTGTTGGTGAATACAGTGGATTTGCCTCACTTTCTATACTTTTAATGGAACCTTTCTCCTCCAACAAAGATTCAGCATCAACTGAACTTTTTAGATCTCTATCTTTATTTTTAAAACCAATTTTAGACTCATTTGAATATTCATTAGATGTATCAGAATAAATTGGTAATCTGAGTGGTTGACGATCCTCTTCGGTAAAGTGAAGGTATCTTTGTAGTGTTTGTAAATATAACATCCACTTCTTTCGGTCTTCCGTCTTACTATTCATAATATTTTGCATTTCAATATCTAATCGAGACAAATTACTTGTATCCTTATTTTCTTGTTTTAATTTTTCAATCAATCCAGGTTCAATAAGTATCATTTTCTTAGCATTTTCCATGTTAACTGGCTAGTCCACTTACTAATCCACTCAATATTGCACCTAATATTATTGGTAAGAAAGTCCCTCCTTTTTGTATAATAATATTTTTTCTTAGTTTATGTTTACACTTACGCACCAGTTTACGGAGTATATTTTTGTGTTTATTCAATTTTTGTTTATCTTGATCTTTAAGTGGTATCTTTCCTTGTAAAACGTTATGAATACATTCACAAATACAATTTATTTCTTTTTCATCACACGTTTTAAGTAATGCTCTTTGATGTTTTGGTTTAAGCGTATGCAAAGCATTTAGCAAATGTTTATGCGTTGTGACTCGACGATGCATCATTTAGAAATGATTTGAATTGTTTGATTCTTGGTGTATTTAAACTCTTTCGTGGGGACGTAGACTGTACAGTGACCATTAAATGGGAATACATTTGTCTTGATACGACAAAAATCATTTGTATTCTGTTTTAAATCTACCATTAAATATCCATGTGCTTCTAAAGTTGCATCCCTGTAGGCGTCTTCAATGAATTTTGTGTTATCTGGTGACACTTGTCGTGCTAAATATCTTATTTGAGTTTTATCTCGAGGGTTTTTAAAATAAATTATATAACTTGAGTTTAAAGAAATGTCTCTTTGACCTTTACCTTGATGAAATAAATTTTGTGTTAAATAAAATACACTAAGGTTCCGGTGATGACTGCCTTTTGTAAATATATCCACAATTCTTCCATCAGACTCTCTCATTAGATCATCAATAATAATAAGGTGTGGGTTTTCACCATCAAACATATTAAGATTTGGAATTCCTTGATGATAGTTAACATTTGGTAAATTATATAAAGGTTGCATTTCATCAAAGCACCATGTGATATGATTAAAATCACAATTACATATTTCCTTAACTGATTTTATGAAATTTGTTACAAAATTTGACTTCCCACATCCACTTGGTCCGGCCACAATAGCAGTAAACGGATGGATAAAGTGAAACATTTCACACGTCTAGAGTTTAAAGGGATGAAATAAAAAATGAAAATGTTGGTGTAAAAATTTAATATATATATTATATTGCTAAAAATAAATGATCTGTTTACTATTTCTAACACAATTAGTACTTATCAGAATTTCACAATCACCTCAACATCAAATTTAAGTACACAAATAAAAACTACAATTATTTTACATTATTTACAATCAAACAATACTAAACTATTATAAAACTATTAATAAACTATTATATAACATTATAGCAATATCATAATTTTTTTTACAATCAGTACAAATTTTGTATACACACACAGAAATAATAGTAAAAAGTCACTTATTTGTATATACACACAGAAATAATAGTAAAAAGTCACTTAGCGTAATTTATAATGTCCCCAAGCCAATGTATCAATGTTGTTGTTCATAATACATCGTTTGGTATCATTATATGATAAAGATGTTTTATTTATTTTTTGTGTAAAAATAGTGTGTTTGATTGACTTAAATCGAAGCATACTACAATATAATACATTTTTATTAAACAAACACGATTTGTAATTTTCCATATTCATTTTTTTGGTAACACTTTTGTTAACCCCTTTTGCCTTTGCTATAAATTTATCTTCTATTTCTAAGGCATACATTTTTGATCGCAACCCTACAAATTCCTTCAATACTTTACCATTATTCTCATCTTTAAAAAAACCTAACTTTTTTTTATTTATTTTTGGATATCCGTAAATATTATTTTCCGGGTAATCTGATGTATCGAAATAGTGAGGTAGATCTGGTTTTATATCCTCATAAAAATTGTCTGTAAAAATTTGATATATCAAACTATCGGTATCGGTGTACAATAACTTAATTTTATTATGAAACTTTTTAATCATGTAGTTGTAATGAAATTCATACATAAGGGTCTTAGATATATCTAAAATACAAAATCCTAAATAAATCGGCTTATCATAAATTAATTTTGTTTTACGTAATTGTATTGCAACTAAATGTTCTGAAAATATTGATAAACTATGGAACTCTGGTTTTGCAATCCAATCCTGAGCACCTAAAACTTTACCACGATTATCCCAGTGAGTTAGTAGTTTAACGTTTACTCTTTTTTCAATATTTTCCATAGTCTTACCGAAGACAGAATTATTCATTAATTTAAAAAAGTCTTTTTCGAAGTTTGATGTAGCTAACGTTCTCAAAGTAGTATTTAAGTCTATGTATTTCTTTAACCAAGAACTCTGTTTAAATTTTAAAATTCTATGTACTTTAATTAATTTCATTCCCATTTCAATGCATTGTTTTAAATTCCTGTAGTGAATGATGTATTTATTTTTATTATTTAAATTAGGAACTAATTTAGTTTCATTAGTATTACCCACACATATGTTTTCAGGACATAACGGAAAGTCAGAATGCAAATTATGAAGTTCATCAGGATATTCCAAATCAACTTCTAAAACATAACCGAAATCAGAGTTATCCGGCACATTATAATCTGTATTAGAATCTATCCATTCGAAACCGCCAACAGGAAGAGATTGAGACATTGCCCAACCATATAAATTATTCGCATCAAAATATGTTAGATATGAATTAGGTTTTTCACTATCATAATCCTCCATGAATTTATTATTTGCTCTAGCAAAACGATTGCTACACTGAGATACACCCCCTCTAATACCAGCTTTAAAAAAAGCAATTTTGTCATAGTCCGTTAACAATTCTAATTCTATTTTGGTAAATTTTAACATTGCATCCCAACTTAAACCTGGGGCAGTATAGTAATGAGCAGGATCTAATCCATAAGTTTTAATACAAAGCTTTCTAAAGTTTTCGAATACATCAGTCAAAAGTAAAACATCAGTTTTTAAATATAAATCGGAATAATCGGACATACTACTACACTTAAAATGTTGCCAAATATCTTTTGCATGATTATAATCATCATTTGAAATATTTGTATCTGTGAGTGAACTATAAAAATGGTGTTGATCAGGAAGTGATGGATGTTTCAAGCAATCACTATTACACATAAATTCATAAGGATAAATACCTTTCCGTCTTAAAAGTGAAAAATCTTCATTATTAGGATAGTTCCTTTTTAGTTCTGTAAACTGATCATCATTAAGATTTTTAGCTAGTTGATCTAAACTACACGATAAAAATTTCAATGAATCTACAAATCTTAAACTTACTGATTGATTATTATTTATTGTTAACTGTTTTGAAAATGATATGTATCGTTCTTTATTTTGCGGAATAACTTCAACTTTGCCATCATAGAGGTTTAATGCATGGACAATGAAATGAGCATCGTAGTGACTGAGGTTATGTAAAAATATTGGAATATGACGAGGGGTTCTGTACTTAGTACTACACACTTGATGTGCAACACCTCTAAAACTACCAGTGTACCAATCAAAATCGTTAAAAGGATCTCCATTTAACTCAGTTTCACAAATATGACACATGTTTGAATTTGAAATTTTAATTTTATCTTCATCTGATAATGGAACGGGACATTTTTGGAAACTATTTTTTTTAACTATTGTTTTCACATCTTCGCAAAGGCGATTCATAAACACTTGTGCACAGTTTGGCCCACTATACGTCTCATATTTTGATAATCTGTTATCATATGAACATTTAATGTAATAACCAAAACTATACACTTCATGTTTTTGAATATTAATTGTACTAGGCTTGGATGGATCGTTACTACATGATTCTATCGGGTTCAAAAATGCCTCAAAGTCTGCATAAACCACAAAGGGCATTTCCAACTTTTTCGCGAATTTATCAAATTTTAATTTATTATTTGAGGTTGCTTTACCAAACCAAT
Organism: Colias behrii; assembly: GCA_029959065.1. Classification (NCBI taxonomy): domain Eukaryota; kingdom Metazoa; phylum Arthropoda; class Insecta; order Lepidoptera; family Pieridae; genus Colias; species Colias behrii. The sequence goes on along the minus strand of JARWMC010000006.1, from coordinate 3,740,225 downwards.
TCAATTTGGAATCCTCGCCGTTTGGTAATTCCGTACAAATGTGAGCGCAATCATATTGTTGATGGTTATTAAGTCTTTCCTCTGATGGGAAATGAAGTAAACATGAATCACATATATAAACTGCATGATGATGACTTGATATTTGTGAACTAACTAATCGCGATAAGTTTTTAATATAACAGTAATGATTGTTAGTACCATTCGATATATATAGTAGGTTAATATGATTAGGTGTACGACATTTTGTTAAATATAAAGGACCTACAACAGAATTACACTTTTTTTCTTTATTATATTCTAGGCCAAAAACATTAATACTAATATTGTTTAATTTCTCTACTTTTGATATATCTGCAATTTTAACCGGAAAAGAAATACCAGTAAATTTTAGTTTATTTCCATGAATTGCGTAAGATGCTACCCGATCTACACTTTTACATACAGGATATAAACCAGAGAGTAATGCCCATTTAAAACACATATTATCATTATTTTTAACATTGATTACAGCTTTTTTTGATTTAATATCTTGAGGAAGGTCGATATATGAACTACCACGTAGGGGGTTGAATTTGTTAACATTCATATCTATGTATTTAATTTGATTAAGACTCCAACCACTATCTTTTTTTTCAAATTGACAAATTTTACCGACTACAGTGTCTATTAATGATGAATAAAAAATATTTAAGTCATCTCCCTGACAAATGATGTAATTAAACGTTTGAAAATCAAACGTATTTTTAATATCTTTAGTTTGTTGTATGAAATCAGCATGCAATATGAAGTTTATTTTTAAAATTGTATGTTGTTGAATACATTCATTTATCAAAAATAAGATATCGATTTTTAGTGAATTTAAAAACGATTCTGGTGTTTCAAAATATTGCCCCGATTGAAGTGTTTTACTATTAATTCTGTATGTTAAAATTCGATTACCAAAAGCGGTTTCAACAACTGTTACATTTGTTAATGAATTATGTGATTTTAAAAGATTATTTTTATGTGTATTACTTTTTAAATGGTTGTTTAGATACCTTTTATTAATATAAACATGACATGTATCACATTCCACCTTATTGTTGTCCACGTCATTGGTTTCAATTGATGATGTAGAAGCTCCCTCATCAAATTTTGCTTTCTTGGTAACCTTATTTTCATCTGTAGTGATACCTCGTTTGATACCTCTTCCAACTTGTTGTTGACTGTAACAAAAAAAGAAAATTATTAGATAAATCTTAAAATAAAACATTACTACAATAATATTTCTTATTGAGTTTGTACTTCTAATACTTACATTAACGTTGTTTCAACCATCAAACATTGATTATACAACTCATCATCATACGATGAATCGAACAGTTCACGCTTCTCCATTTCATCACAAACTTTATGCAGCTCCTGATTGAATTCGCTGTTGAATTGTTCTATATTCTCTTCAATGGGTGCGGAAAAGAAAGCACTGGTGCACATTTCACTAAAGTTTTCCATCTTTATAATAAAGAAGAAAGTATGTAGCACAGTAAGTAACAGTTAAGTGTTGGTAGAGTAACTGATACTCAATTTAAAAAATGTTCAATATTTATAGTCTAGCATAGGATTAGGAAAGTTTTGTAAAATCTAATGAGTACATGGAAGTAATTTAAGAAAACAGAATCACATTAACTAATGATCATTGTTAAAATAGTAACATTAACTAATGATCATTGTTAAAAAAGTATTTTTTCACTTTTTCACTTTCTGCTATTGTCTTTGTAATATTGTATACGAGGGCGTTTGTGTTGTCATAGATGCTATCCTTATTTTTCTTTACGTAATATTTAATCCTCGTGGTAGCGTGCTTCCAGTGATCACTAGTTGGAATCTTGGATAGTTTCTTCATATCATACATTTCAATTTTTATGAGATGCATCGCTTGGTCTCCGTCATCAGAATTTGTAGAGATGTATGATACGCCATCTCTAGCAGCTCGTGCCACAGTTGACGATAGCAGCTTCTTCCTTTTTATTTTTGGTGCCACTTCAAAAAATTGATCAATTGACTGCAATTTCCTTTTTCCGCCATCGTCTGTGTTATTAACGATGATGTCATCACTCTCTTCTTCGTTTTGAGGAGAGAGTGGCGAGTAGTAACACAGTTTATAGGTATTTTCATCGAAGTTGAATGATTTCTGCAACAACAGAGTTATCGCGTTAATATCAATTTGTTTACACTTAGTCTGACACACACACACACATGTTAAGAGAAATACAAGTAAGTTTGTCAATAGAATAATCACTTACCTCCATGATCATTGATGACACAAAACACAACACAAACGTAGTATTGGTAGACGTATACAATCCACTGTGGTCCAACGACCATAGACTGACTGCATGACTGCAACTGTTCGATCATATATAGCACCATTCTTATCTAAAGCAAATTCTTAAGTACAATGAAACTGATTGTAACTCTATGAGTCAACAAACTTATCTCACGTTCCTTCGCAAATGGCATCAACCTGCTTTGTGACTCTCACAAAAGAATGCGATTAAATATTAACAAAACGAAACTGATAGTAACTCTATGAGTCAACAAACTTATCTCACGTTCCTTCGCAAATGACATCAACCTGCTTTGTGACTCTCACAAAAGAATGCGATTAAATATTTACAAAACGAAACCGATAGTAACTCTATGAATCATCAAACTTATCTCAAATTGCTTCGCAACAGGTATCAACCTGTCATACTCTATTCTCGGGGACTGGTATTCACTTTCTTAATAAAGGAAATGCAATCTCTCGTGAACAGTATGCCAAAGGCTACTGTCTTTTAGCATTTGATTTAACTCCTGATTTATCAGCTAACTCATCAGCTCATTGGAATCTCATAAAGCATGGTAGTGTAAGATTAGAAGTACGATTTGAATCCTCACTAACACAAACAATTAACTGTATTGTTTATGCTGAGTTTGATAATATTATTGAAATAGATAAAAATAGAAATGTTACTGTAGACTATAGTAGTTAAGGTTATAATGTGTGTTATATTTTAGATTTATGTGTTATGCTTAATGCATTTTGTGTATATGTAACTAAAGGAAACATTATAAAATTAAATAAAACAAATTGTATGCAATTTACTATTTTTTATTTCATTACAAACTTCCTATTTAATCTTATACAAAACACTATAATTGAACATTCCTATGACAACCATTGAATAGATTGGTACTGTAATAATCTGCTAATAACAGTAATATCATGGATACACTAGAATTACAAAAACATATGAAAAAGATTCATCCCAGTCTAGAAAATAATGTTTATGCTGCTAATAGACTGCCTATGTATACCCATGTACCAACGTATATAATATGCAATTTGGATGCGGATGATAAACCGGGTTCACACTGGGTAGCTGTACATATCGATACGAATGGCATCGGTCAATATTTTGATTCATATGGACGAACACCTGAGCGATATCATCTCCAGTTTTTGAAAAGGAATTGTAAGAGATGGGACTGGAATGTTGATAGGATTCAGAATGATTGGACTTCAGTTTGTGGAGAATATTGCTTAATGTATTTGCTATATAAGTTTCAGGGATATTCAATGCATAGTTTTACGAGCATATTTACAGGGAACACACTGTACAACGATATTTTAGTGGATGAGATGTTTCGCTCCTATTTTATAAGTAGATAAGGCTACAATTCAAATGTTCATCAATAATTATTTTTATATAGCAAAATGGACAAATGGTCGCCAAATACACAAACCAGTAGATAATAAGCAACAACATTTTGGAAATAAAAATGGCAGTAAAATGAATGTGTTTTATTGATGATTCAGAATAGCGAGGTAGCTCGTAACAAAGTTCGATACATCAGATTACCCGGAAAAATAATTGGGTTAGGTTAGGTTAGGTTAGATTTTGATAAACAACGCCAGAAGCGAATCGCTTTTTAAAAAAGCAACAATTAGGTTAGGTTAGGTTAGACTTTGATAAACAACGAGCCGAGCGAGCAAAGCGAGCGTGCCGCGGCAGCGGCCGGCGAGTGCCAGAAGCGAATCGCTTTTTAAAAAAGCAACAATTATGATAATATAGTACGATAATATATAAATATAGTTATACGATTTTAGACGTATTTTTTCTTGAATATAATAATACATCGTTTGGTTAGAATAGTGAGGTAGGTCATAACAAAGAAGTTTAATACAAAAGCAGTGATAAGCGAGGTGCACAATGAGTAATAGATAAGAACGCCGGACGGTGTAATTAGCTAATAGGAAAAGGTGAACCATGGGACGCTAATGACCCACCGGATATCAATTAGATAAGAGTTAATCGATCTGCACATCTCCGAAACCGTGCATCCTATCGCTTCGGGAGTGAGTGCTATCGACTCAGCGTGGCCGCTTTAGTGGGAAAAGAGTCCAAACTTTTTTTTTTTTTTTTTTTTTTTTTTTTTTTTAGGATGGGGTACCACTGATTTGCGGGTTCGCCAACACGTGGCGAACCCGCGAACCGGGCGAACCCGGCGAAGAAGGGATTAGGGTATTCCTTGAAGTACGAGGATGGTTCTTATGGAGAGAAATCGTAAACATGTACCACGGGCGAAGCCGGGGCGGACCGCTAGTTAATTATAAAATGGTAAGTTTGGTCACGAAACAAAAAAGTCATTGTACATATTTATTTATACAATGATATAGAAAGGTAGTTTAATTGTTTCGAAACTGTTTACAGGGGCCGTATTATGATTCCTTTTTTCCAGACAGTTTAAGCCGTGAAGTCTATGAAATGTAGGTACTTACATAAAATTATGCACTAATTAATTGATTCCATCATTGCCAAAAAGGATGAGTTGAAGGTTCTCCTATAAATAACTAACTTACCACGCGATGTGAAACAGACGATAAAAATGTTGAGAGCAATAATGGCGAGATTAAACTCTATACAGATAATCTCAAAACCACCACTGCTGTAAAAAATACATTTATTCGCGGTGAAACTTTCTGTAAAGTACCTACCCAAATTATCTACAAATCATTTGGAAATCAATTTAATAACAAGAAATCAAAGAAGAAGTTTCAATCGTATTTCCCCCTTAACAAAGTTTAAATGGCCTAAACATAAGCAAGAATCGATTTTCAATGCAGCGCTAATTATTCTTAATTGAAATCCTTTCTCCCCTATGTATCTGTTTACTGAACAACCCGGGGGTCTCGTTAATCAAGTTGATCTAACTAATGTCGTACCAATTGAATTACAGTGCAAGGTCGTAGGAACGTAATCACCTGTTAAACAACCAGCCAACTGAAGGTCCGTTTCGAACTAATTTTGCGCCCAATTTATTTCACGTTAGGGGATCGATGTATTTAGTTCAGGTTGTAATAATAGGTAGGTACATTAATGATTTCATTTTAAATCAAAGAAGTATATAAATAAAAAATGCATTATAATATTTTTGATAAACTTTATTTAAGTACTTAATTACATTACAGGTATTATATTATATAGGTCGCACGTATGTACGTAGGTCGTAGGTACGTCAAACTGAAATATTGATTAATCGTATATAGAAACCATTTCTTAATGTAATTTATATTATCAACATAATAATTATATTTATTGTGCAAAGTACATAAAAAAATATATAAAAGTCGTTTTACAATATTGAAGACTTAATGATAAATACAAAGTTTTAAAAAGAAGTACCCAGTCAACAAATGGCAATTTAACACCTACTTGAAACTATTGCAACAAAGGGCGCTACAAAGGGCCTTTTAATTGACTTTCTTTTTAATTTCCATAATTTTACCGTACTTCTATTTCCAAATAGCCAAAAAAATATAGAAAAGGCGCAATGATATATTGTTACAATTGAAGCAATGAAATACAAGGTTGTGTAAAAGTGATTTCTTCGTATAATGTACATAATATTATGAATATCTGCAATTACTTGTTGAAAACAGAAACTGAATAAAAGTATCACCATGACTGTGATAATGCGTAGGTTTTTATCTGTATTCTTGACTTTCCTTTTTAAAATTGCCCTCAGCACCATCACGAGAAGTATAGCGTTAGCTATTAGTAATGGCCACCTCATGATCACAAAGTAAATTATTAAAAACATCACTAACTTCTTTAAATATAAAACGCATACACAGTGAAGTAAAATAACAACAATCAAGGGAAGAATCCAAACAACAAGAGCGACTTTTATTATGCTCGTACATCGTAAATTGAAGACTTTTACAAAACTGTCATACATCTGTTTAGTGAAAATAAACATCCAGATGGTCATTGTGGCTTCTGTATAAATTGAAATCATTAATTCACTATATTTCGGAAAATAAAAAGAAAACTCGCATATTTTCAGAACATCGTAACAATACCTGAGGAGCGTGTATATAAATCTCGATGTCATAAACTGAATGAGCACTTGGTTCTTGTAATTCTTTCTCCATTGTGTGAACAAGAACGACGTGACTAATAGCAGCACAAGCGCGACTGTCGATAGACACATTCCCAGAGTTATAGCTACGACGCGATAAATGCTTTCGGGAGTCCAGGTATCAAACGGGACAATACCATATTCATAACATTCACAACTGCTGCACTGGTTTATCGATATATTAGGGCGCATTTTTAACAGTTTTCTTTCATATTACGCTATATGCCAACCTTTTTTCAACTATGGTAATTTAAATTGAAAGAACCCTGCAAGGTTTACTGTTTTAATTAAATATTTCCTGCTGACGCGCAATAAAATTTGCATTTTCACTTAAGGGTTAATGCCGAAACTTCGATGAGCTTCTCTAAGCACTTTCTGGGTAGCTATGAGTAATAATTTCGAAGTTAATTCATCTGATAGATATGTTTATCTTTAAGAGATAAGATAGCTCTTCAAAATATTATTAAGCTTTCCGATAAGGCTGCTCATTATTATATCATTAACCTTGTTTATTATTCTTCACAATTAACACGTGAGTGCTCTCAAATAATTGTAGTTATTGATAAATAAATCATGAAAAGTAGTAAATATTTCCATATCTTTCCCTAAGTACGTAATAAAATTGCTATATTGCAATCAAATAAAATAGACCAGACCAAGGACCAGCCTATACAAAACAGTTGAAGAAGTAAAAGCTACCAAAAAGTTTAGGCGTAGGTACTCGATACTCCATAGATTAAAATATGACTGTCAATAATTGATCGTAGATACGATATTAGATGTTTTATTAATATTGGTAGTCTGGTCAAATGAGGTCCTTCCTTAGAGGAAGTTTTCGAACCGCTTCTCTTTATGTAGAAATATGTATTAGGTACACATGTGCAGCGTCATAGCCACGATACAAATACTAAATATTGCAAAACATTTGTAATCACTTATCAATTTACTAATGTTCAATGTTCATACTACATCGTAACTTTTTATACTCAGATTTTTTTGAGGTACACAATTACACAAATACCTACATAAATCTCTATATTATCATTTATCAGCTTACATAGGCGAATAAATAAAACAGCATATAGGAAACAGAGAATTTATTTTCAGGTATAACATCACGACAGGTCGAAAATAAAATTCGTTCGAATGATAGGAAAATTCAATTATTTATAAAATTTCATACAAATAGTCAACAAGGATACAGTTTCCCTATAAAGAGCACACAAAGAGTAACAACAATATTTTCGTTGGAATAATAATAGCGTTATTTAAGAAAAAAGTAAATAACATGTCTCTTACTTCTAAATTATGATAAACTTAGGTAACATTAATTGGTTTATTAAAATAAATATATTACACAGTGTGTATTAAATTAACAGAAAACACAGAATCTTTACGCTAATTGCTTGAAAAAAAAAAACTTTCCATAATCCACTCGGTTTTATCTCTCTAAAATATTTCGATGTAGCAGTTGTTCTTGGGATCTTTGCTTGAATGTCAAAGATGTTTTCTACACGATGTGAAGTTCTTAAAATATTGTTCTTACAAATGAATTCTCTTTTAGGTGTCAGTTTAGAAAGTTGAAGCAAAAAACAATATTAGTCAGATACCTATACAATTTAATAAAATCATTATTTTCCGAAGAGAATGCAGCTCTAATGCTATAGACTACAAGATGTGCAACTACTTATAAAATATTATTGCGTATTCTAACAATAGGTAACCACTAATACAAATTGAAACTACTAAAAGAATTTTCGCAAAGTTTTTTTGATATCGATGTACTTATTAACAAATACAAAAAATATTTCACAACTTTGTTGAGATCCGTTTAAAGTAGATATAAAATGATAATATGGTAATAACAATGTATCCTAAAGTTGAAATCAATATACAGGGTGTCCCACCGTCGGTATTCTAAGCTCAATGGAGGTTATAGTTTTGCATACGCTGAGTACGTAAAAAATACTTATAAAATTCCAGATGCATTTTTTTTTTCAAATAGATGAATTCTTAAAATTTGTGTACAGCCCTAACAAGCAACCCGCCCAACTTTGCCACCCGCACGTGAGCTATCGTTAAATATTATGTTTTCATAGACAGAATGCTCACATTAGAGAAGCGTTATATGCCGGCTGCGCGAAACTAGAGAAGAAAACATGAATTTTAAGGAAAAATTTAGAAAAAAATTTTTGGCGTAATTTTGTTGTTTAAGTATTTTTTACGTGATCAGTGTACATGCCAGACTACAAGTCTCTTCGCGCTTAGTTATATACCGATAGTGGGACATCCTGTATATGTCACAAACAAACACATTAAATTTTCAAAAAGTCGATGTAACTGTCAACCCATATCAAACAAATATTTAATACATAAACTTTTGTACAGAAATAGAAGATATTATTAATAATTATTAACATAATATATGGAATATTACATAAAAGTAAAAACATCCTCGTCAACAGTTACTCGGTTTCCAAACAAGTTTGAATACATTAAAAATTAAATCAATATGGAATTTTTGTGATTTCATCATTAACACAATAATAATTATAATAAAAAATATACCTAATTAAAACTTTACAACGTAATTTATAGTAACGTAAAAAGAAGATTTGTTCTATGTAAGATAAAGTACTTACAACAAGAAAAATTACTCAAGACTGTTTCTTAGAACATGTTATGATAGTTATCTTCAATTTTTGAAATATTTAAAAACATGAAACAAAGAGGGAATTAAATGATATGAATCTTAGGACTTTAATAAACTGAAAAACTTTATGGGGATTTATGTTTATAATTAATAGCTACGTGCTTTGTAAATAGTAATTAACTTTGAATAACGTATGGTAACAAAAATGGTTAAGTCCAGCGCTGAATTAAAAATAATTTGGCTTTTATTTATAAAATGGAAATAAATTTACTCTTTTTGGGTGAAAATTCGTCATAACTAAAAATAAAATGCGTCAAAAGAACACAAATAAAGAAATATTCACTTGGTTTAATGCTCTAAGTATATTCACTGTTATTATTCATCATAGGTAAGCTTGTTCTTATCTCCATATACTCCAATGAACAAATGTTGTTGATCTAGCACTTCCAACAACATTTGTTCATCCTTTAAATCATTTCGACTTTCACAAACAAATGGTTATATTTAGTCTAATCCAATCTAGGTTATGAATTAATGTCCCCAGGTTTTATAAGCGACCCTTGAGGGAAACGAGAAAAACAATTGCATGTCTAACAAGTTTAATTTTTATTAATGATTTGTTTATGCCCATAATTATTATGTTTATAAATCCAAATTTATTGTTCATCTGTAAAAACATCCAAATATGTTAACCCAAACTTTGTTTTTCTAGTTTTATTTAATGTTTTATGTGAAGACGTTTAATTCCTACAACACGTGTAAAAGGTAAGTACATAGAATAAGTACACTAGACCATCACTAGAGTATAAGTTATTTTACTTATTTTAGGGTAACTTGCTTTGATACTTACTTAGAAGTCTTAACAAGGGATCACAGTTTGGAAAACTAGTTCGATATATAAGAAGGGTTAACTAACGTAGCGCTTATTATTTAATTTTTATTTGAAATTAAAAGTTATAGCAAAATGCTTGAAATGCAATATCTACGGGATAGTCACACATATATATAAAGTAATCATCTATTGAAACATCCCTAACATTATTGGTATATATCGGTGTTTTTAAGAATAAATTAAATTTAAAATATCAATAAATACACTTTGAATATAGCACATTACGATTATTCTAAGTTTTATAGTAGATAACATCAACATTCATACTCTAAATAGTTAAAACAAGTTTCTGTAACTTCGTTTTAATGCTTACATTTGCATTCAATAATAGAAGAAATAATTAAAACAGCACAGAACTAAAATAATGTATTTGATCATTTAGAAACACGTAAAAATGAAGTTAAAGAAACTTGTTCAATAGAAGCTAGAACTATAAGATCACATTGCAGAGGCTTAGGAGGTTAAGAATTACTTAAGGTACTCTACTCAACAAACTACGATTAGATACATTTAGCCCGTAAGCTCTGAGATAAGTGCGATTAAAAACAATTGAAAATATACCACAGTAATTATTAACGTATTTTCAAATAATACTAAAGTTGTACTATAAAAGTAAATAACGATTAAAATTCGTTTAATTAATCTAAACAAAATAATATATTAAATACGTTGAGACCAGCTCAAAAATAAGCTAATGAGGTTCCAAATAAATTAAATTTGTTTCGTATGTTGTTTTACTCCACCATATGTTCTGTAATAGAAGAGTTGGAATTAATAAATATAAATATCATAAATCAAAGCAATAGTTGGATGGATTAAGCTTACTAATAATTAACCCCTATAAAGGAAGATACTTGGAATTCCCTTTTTGCAGAAGCCAAAACCCATGGAAATAGTAGTAGTGTGGAGCGATGCAATATTATATTTTCATGTAATATTTTACACGGACCAGGACAGAAGCTTATACTGCATTGTAACAACTATATATTTTTGAGAATTAATAAAATCCTCTAGTTCAGAATCTATTTTTAGAAGAATGAATTTTACATTGGCATTTTACAGAGAAAAATATACCACAAGCTAAATACACCTACATATTTTTTTGTATGATTGAAATGAGAAAATTCACCATAATAATTATAAGTACATAAATCGATTTTAATTGCCGTAGTATAAACGATAAAGACCTTCTCTTTTTGTGTGGGAGTGGCGTGGGACTCATATCTAAGTATAACGTCTCATTACGGAACATTTTATTGACATCTTTTTGTGCTAAATTTAACATAATTATAGCATCGGTTTATATTCGATGGTAAAGAATTTTGCCTTTCAGTGTAGCGTTACCACGTTAAGAGCTGACAAACTAAAATTCTATATTATGTTAAGAATTTAAATTTAACAGATTTCAAATGCGATTTATTCATTATATCAAATCCCGATATTGCAAAGGCTTTATAGCGAGCTAAGATATCCTTTATCTTGTTCTTAATTTTAATTTTGCTTTAACTTAAACGTGACTTCATTCAGACAAAACCTCAATACTTACACCAACAAAATAAAAATACCTTTACCCACACTTACAAAAATTCACATTAACACCAACGAAAAATACACCAACATTTACCCAAAAAAATTCCTTTTACACGTATAACCTTACCTTGCTCTTCAACAGGAGTGTGCTCTTCATCAGACGAGTCGAGTCGCTCGATCAGCGAGCTCTGTTTGGATAGCGACTAGAAAAGGAACGATATTATTATATTATGTTCTACACAACACGATTCTATATAATATATAATAATTAATAAAGTTAAAAAAAACACGCTTAAATTCATGAAATTATTGTATTGCACAAAGTTTGAATTAAATCTTTTTTAATTGATATATTTGATTCAAACTTTGTACAACTCTGTACAACTTATAAAAGATCGGAAGCAATAATTTGACAATATATTCAAGGGGCTTTTTAGTTTTTTTTTTAACATATTTATTAATACGGTAAGCGAATTCAATAGTGTTCGAATAAATCGTGTTACATAACATTTTAGTACTTTTTAATAGCTCAACTATTTAGGTAATTATATGCAAAAAGACAGCTGCTGTGAACAATTTAAATAAGGAGATGTTAGAAAGCTTTATATCAACACTCAAAAAAAAAATCCGGCTAAATTGAAAACCTCCTCCTTTTTATGAAGTTTATGTATTTATTCAAAAACACACACTAACATTACAGTTTCCCAATACGATAGTGGTTTTACATTTAATTGGTTACATCGAAATTATAAATATTTAACATAAAAACTAAAGACATTATCACTTTTTATAGCATATTACAAATAAAGCTACTCGCGTGAATTCATCCCAAGTGCAACAAAATATATCCGTTTTGACTGGTTAATAACATAACTTATAGAATATAGATATTAGTTTGCTTGCGTCACAAGAATCTTATTATTTTAAAATATTCATTAGTGAGCTCACTATAGACATACTATTTTTTCCTGTTATCTAATATTTTAGAATAAAAAAATAATTATTTAGAAATCAGCGACTATATTATTATTCAAAATGCGTAAGTCGTTTATAGATAATAATATTGTGAAGAAATTTTCTGAATTTTAACTAAAATTACACACTTTAATCACCGTAACTCCAATATTCATTTGATAATATCTATTTTAGTTTAATAAATACAATTAAAACAGTAGTACAGTACTCCAAAATTAATAATACGCATGCAAATCTTCGCTAATTGTTGTATTTCCGAAAACACTCGAATCATTGAATCGTAAGAGCCCTAAACAATGCACTTGCATTTTACACCTTGTTCAAAAGAAATAGAAGTCAATTCACGGTCATACACAATCAAAAACAAATCGGTCGGTAGGTGACGGTAGCCTGTCAGTCAAAAAACTCAAAAATCCGTCAGTCGTCTTTAAATATTGGTGGTGACTGCACGTGTTCTCTCTGTGTGGAATTATATAGAGCTGCTATTACATACCCTTCTTGGTTTTGTTTTTAAAGGTGATTTGAATTAATCGATGAAATGATTTACACAGGTGATGGCAGTAGGGAAAGTGAAAATGAAGAAGAGCATAATGAAAGTTCCGATGTATGTAAAATGTCAGAAATAAAGATAATCCCTGAAGATAATCCCTGATAATCCCATTTTGATTGTTTTTAAGCTATTGCATAGCTTCTATCGCGCGCCTTGAGCGCGGGGACCGAATCGAGAAATTCCGTAACGGAAAAACCTCACGCTCCCCACTCCTACGGGCTCGGAGGTGTGGCTTGAAGGCATAGCATGCAATAGCTTTACCGCGGCAGTCCCCGAGTGCCACACGTCTTTTTTTTATTTTTATTTTTTTGTAATTGTCATAATATTGAAGAATGATCAGTACTGTAAATACCTACTTTTGAACTGAGATTTTAATGATTAGATTTATATGGTTTAAATTTAAACCTGTGTTTGAAAACCATATTTTATACAATATAAATTTTGTGTTATTTTAACCTTCTTTTCTTCCATCATTACACCAGCTTCAGTAAGACACTTTAAAAGTACTATGAAATTTTCCAAGTAAATCAATCCAACAAAGATATATTCGCAATCGTGGGGTTATCCTCGCTATTTACTTACAAGGAATTATCGAAACAAAATCGTTACTTACAAATAAATATTAGTCTCTTTTAGCACAAAACACATAATTTGACTAAATTATGCATGAAGAAAATGCATTTAACCACTCTATATACATATCATCTTCGGACGCTCCGGGAATATGACAGTTGCCGAACAGTGACGAAGATTTCTATGCGCATTATTACTTTTGGAGTACTGTAGTTTATTGGCTATTTTATGAGATCTAGGGTACACGCGTTTCATAATTTTAATAAAATAAAACTTTAAGTGCACATAAAATAAATAATGTTAAAAATCACCATGTCTGACGAAGAGCGTAGTTTTATAAATATCTATAGAAATTAATTAATCGCAATTTTAATGGCTCAATATTTAACGGCAATGTCTGTGAATTTGAAATTAACCTTTTGACATATTTTTTAATTAACGTAATTTCATTAGGTTTCGAAGCGGTAAGTCTACAAGGATCTAATAAGGAATTAAAGTAATGGCTGTGGGGTCCAAAAATAATATTTCTATATTGTTTCCAGGGCGTTAAAAATTTTACGTAATAAATTTAAAAAAAAAAACATTACCTAGAAATCAATCATTTCCCAATTATTATAATTAATATACCCAAGTTTATTTCTAAGAAGCCGATGTCTTAAGTATGTACATAGTTATAGTACGATAATGGAATAATAAAAGCGAAAATAAGCAAATATTACGTGTTGGAAAAAATAGTCTAGGATATGTGAAAATAATACCGATAAGCAAATTGTGTTTTGCATATAATTAGCGTTTGTTTGAATCATGTGTGTGTTCAATGACGGAAAATTTCTGAAATAGCTTTTTTTTTTCTTGAATTTTAAGCAACTTATTTACCTAATTATTTTTATGTTTGCTAAATCTATGTACGTAATAATAAGTGCAGTTTACAAATATTTCAACATTTTGAAGGATAAAAAAAAGACGTGTGGCACTCGGGGACTGCCGCGGTAAAGCTATTGCATGCTATGCCTTCAAGCCACACCTCCGAGCCCGTCGGAGTGGGGAGCGTGAGGTTTTTTCGTTACGGAATTTCTGGATTCGGTCCCCGCGCTCAAGGCCCGCTATAGAAGCTATGCAATAGCTTAAAATTAACGAAAGGAAAGGAAAAATACAGGTTGAAATGGGAAAAAAATAAAATTCATCGTTCGTCGAAAATCCATATCCTCATATCAGAATATCATATATAGAACTCATCTAAATTAGATTAAAATATATTATTACCTTGTTGGATCGTCGTCTGGGCGGCGAGATCTTGTTCCAGAGCGCTTCGAGCTGGTCGAAGTGCTGCGACTGAGCGAGTGCCGCTTGTTCCGGGCCTAAGCTCACCTGTTTTATTTATAATAAATACTTATTTATATTTTTGGAGATAAATATATAATATTATGTTTGTTGTAATCTTGTGTAAACATGTGTTATTGTTACATTTGCATATAAATAATTTTCTTGTCTTTAACGTCTTTTAGTACTAAATATGGATTTGTAGTTTTTGCGTCAACATTTCTTTTGTATCTCGGTGAATCAATGTTGTTACAAAAAATAAGCATCTTTGAATTTGAATTCTATTCTATGAAAACTACATCCAGCAGCATATTTAAGCATGCTTTAAATTTCAATAATTACTTTCAATATGTTTGAACCCGTGAAAATTGAAAAATCTTTAAGACAATATGTATAATCATCATTAATTCAACTGTATCAAATTTACAGCAGCATTCAATAAACGTACCTGCGATCCAAGATCCTTCGCCTTCGCTTCCTGTATTTTAGATATTTCCTCCATCGAAGCTGATACGGAGAACCTATAAACAAAATTCCTTCTAGAATCCTACTATCCTACTAATTCCTACTAATATTATAAATGCGAAAGTTTGTGAGGATGGATGTGTATGTGTATGTTTGTTACTCTTTCACGCAAATACTACTGAACCGATTGCAATGAAATTTAGCACACATATAGAGAGTAACTTGGATGAACACATAAGATAGGTTTTATCTTGGAAATCCCACGAGAACGGGAACTGCGCGGGTTTTTCTTTGAAAACGCGGGCGAAGCCGCGGGCGGAAAGCTAGTGTTCTATAACTATCACAGAACCTACAAACAAAATAACACCGGAAGGAAGTTGGCGCGGAAAGTTTTTTTTTTTTAATTATTAATATCTCAAAAAATTGCTCCTTAAATGCTCCATCAGAATCTGTAATTGCTCCACTTCTATAATTATTAGTTTATTTATAATTAATTTTTAAAAAAATCCAAATACTGAAAACTTGATTTCCCTATAGAATGAAAAATATTCACTTTTCATAAAAAAATTTTTTACAAAAAAATTGCTCCCGATTTGCTCTATCAATTACAAAAAAAAATTATTTAATTTTGATAATTTTTACAATAATTAACTGAAAAACTATGTTTGCATAGTTAACTACCTACTGCGCTGTGACGTCATCAATTGTCGTTGCGATGCATAAGGGCCATATTTACATGTATCAGCACTGCAGCGATATCTATAGACCTTAATGTTTATGTTTTCTTATTTATATTATTTACTAGATTTCCGCCCGCAGCTTCGCCCGCGTTTTCAAAGGAAAACCCGCATAGTTCCCGCTAACGCAAACGATAGCAACTTGACACCGAAACATGAAACAAGCGACTGAAACACAAATTAATTAAAAATTACTTGAAGTTTTAATAATACGAATAAACGTAGGTAATATGCGAGTTTAGGGATGAGTAGGGAAATGTTTATAAACATACCTATAATAAGAATGATTTTAAATACATAATAATATCTGTTCCTTTCAACATTTGCTAGATGAAACTAAATAATTAAAATATGTCGCATGGATATAGAGTATAAATAGCAACATAAGGTAAATTTTAAATAATAATATTATTCCCAGCATTAAATGATAAAACTTATTAATGTCATTTCATGGTACTTTTATATTAAATTGTAATATGATTGTGTTTTATTTAATTATTTATTTTTATATTAGAAAGATAAGTAAAATAGAATATTAAATAAACAACGGAACCGTATTTTTAAAAGGCTAATAATATCTATGCGACATAATATTTTAATTATTTAGTTTCATCTAGCAAATGTTGAAAGGAACAGATATTATTATGTATGTATTTAAAATCATTCTTATTATAGGTATGTTTATAAACATTTCCCTACCCATCCCTAAACTCGCATATCACGTTTATTCGTAATATTAAAACTTCAAGTAATTTTTTTTAATTACTTTGACTGACCGGTTGGCGTTGGTAGTGGCCCTGCCTTCCAAGCCAGAGGTGGGTTCGATTCCCACCCGGGGCAAATATTTGTGTGATGAACATAGATGTTTGCTCTGTGTCTGGGTGTTAATTATCTAAATAAGTATTTATTTAAAATTATATATGTATGTTTATCAGCCATCTGGTTTCCATAACACAAGCGAAAGCTAAGTATGGGATCAGATTGTGCCGTGTGTGAAAACTGTCCTGAAATATTTATATTTAATTAATTTGTGTTTCAGTCGCTTGTTTCATGTTTCGGTGTCAAGTTGCTATCGTTTGCGTTAGCGGGAACTATGCGGGTTTTCCTTTGAAAACGCGGCCGAAGCCGCGGGCGGAAATCTAGTAAATAATATAAATAAGAAAACATAAACATTAAGGTCTATAGATATCGCTGCAGTGCTGATACATGTAAATATGGCCTTTATGCATCGCAACGACAATTGATGACGTCACAGCGCAGTAGGTAGTTAACTATGCAAACATAGTTTTTCAGTTAATTATTGTAAAAATTATCAAAATTAAATAATTTTTTTTTGTAATTGATAGAGCAAATCGGGAGCAATTTTTTTGTAAAAAAATTTTTTATGAAAAGTGAATATTTTTCATTCTATAGGGAAATCAAGTTTTCAGTATTTGGATTTTTTAAAAAATTAATTATAAATAAACTAATAATTATAGAAGTGGAGCAATTACAGTTTCTGATGGAGCATTTAAGGAGCAATTTTTTGAGATATTAATAATTAAAAAAAAAAACTTTCCGCGCTAACTTCCTTCCGGTCAAAATAACTTATAGAATGTTCAATAATTTTCCAAACAACATCAAACTATTCCTGAAATAGCCTGCGTAATTGATCCGCGAAAGTTGTAGTGCCAATGACCGACTACTTAATGAAAGGTCAACGAAAATAGCTTGGTTTAACTTATGCATTTGATGTTAATTAACGGGACGTGTATTGGGTAATTTAATTTTTATAAAACGAATTTATATTGAAAATATTTAAAAATTCAATATTTAAGATATTTTTTGTATTATCATTCAAGGAAACATTCAATTTAAAGCCGTGCTTACAAGTCCACGTAGCGTTTCATTTCAAAATACATAACTAGGTATTTGCTTAATATTACCTATCTTAATATATTCGATTCATATTATGTTTCAAATGTGTACGCAATATGCTAATAAATAATATTACATATCTATACATAGGTTTAAAATGTCTGGGCAAAAATTAATGCAAAAAATTAACAATCTGTTCCCAAAAGAGTACTTTTTAGCCGACCACTCTCATGACTCATCTCACGTGAGTATGCATTTTAAATATATTAAACGAATTTCTCTCGGATACCTCGTATATTAGAAGCCTTCCATCTACTAATTTTGTTATCAAATGGAAAATATGATATATGAGACATTTCATTAGCTTGTTTGAATTTTAAAAATCCTAATTACAGAATGGAAAATGTGGAAATGCGGCTCATCGATATCCTGATCTCTCTAAAGATTAACCGTTTATCAGGGCTAGTCTGCAATTAACCCGGGATGAAAACGAAAAATAAAATGAAGCCGATCAATTCCTACCGAGAATTCAGTTTTCCGCTAGTGCAACTTTTTAGTCGATCCTAATCACTTTCATTTAAGAGACTCTTCTATCTATTACAAAAATTAATAAAACAAATTTATCTCAATTCGATATATTTAATCACTTTAATTTTAGAGATATTCTATCAAATACAAAAAAAAAACATATTATATTCTCTTTAAAAATATATTCGTATAAATTTGTTTCTATATCCACGATCAGTAAGACATACTGTATTTCCCTGTCCCGTATTCCCTATATCTCCGTATCCTGCAATCTCATCCTACACAATTTCCTTTAAGCCGTTATTACATGCGGATGCTAATGCGAATCGTTTGACGTTTATTACCGGACTATTTACAATTTATTTCTAAGTAATTTTAGTATTATAAATTCGTGTTATTTGTTCGTGATTCGTGACTAATTGTGCTCATAATTTTTTTGAACAAGCCTATAGTTACAGTTTTTTGGACGACATTTTTTAATTCAATTAAAGATTATTGCTGGACAATAAGGATACAAATAAGAGAAGATGGCAGACTTACGATGCCTAAATACATTGGCATCTTCTAAGATCTAAATATTTCAGTCACTTTATCCATTAGTTGATTATTTTGTGTATGTTATATGATAAAATGAAACTAATAATAAGTATCTCACCTCCGTTTGAGTCGTTCATCAACTTGCGCCATCATAGCAGCCGATGTAAGATGCGCGTATTTCTTCTGCCAAGTGTAAGTGTCCAGAGATACTTCTTTCTTTAGCAATCTTCGCATTGGCCGCTTCGGAGCTAGCGGACGAAGTTCTGTTGAAGTTGTATATTGAAATTATTATATTCTAATCTATTATTTAACATTTTAACAGATAATATTTTCAACAAAATATAGAAAAAGATTATAAAAATATGGAGAAATGTCTGATATAAATAACAAAAGAAAATGTTTATAAACTCTCTTTAAAATTTGTATTCATACATATAATGAAGGTATTTGAAATAATATCTATGCATTTTCAGGGCATTGTTTACATTTCCCTGGATGGTTTATTTATCTCTCAAACGCTCGACATATCAAAACAAACAAGCATACCATATACAAATAAATAACACAGCTTAAAATAAATCCCCTTCATTAATACTGAAAAGCCTTAAACAATGGCTTGTTTTCCAAAAACGTACTGCAGCGCAACCGCTCAAACATTTTGTGGTGTGGAACAATTTACGCGGTCTCGCATACCAGACCACATTAACCCGCCTGCTATAACTATGGGACTCATTTGGCTTGACGACAATAAGCCGGTAATTGGAACAATACATTTTCACGTCATTAATCGATTTACTGTTGACATTTGCTTTTTCGCTTACCGTAAAATAAATATTTCTTTTAACTTCTTCTTTTTGTAACTTCTTTTATGTAACAAAAGTTTATTATATTCGTTTTTACTCCATTGGGATTTGTGTACCTAATGCATTATGGTCCAGTATCATGATAAGTAAAGATACAAAGAAGAATATTCCTGAGGGAATCATATTTTCCGATTCAGATCTATTGTTTTAGGATACAATGCATCGATCGTGTTTCTATAAATTGAGAGTGATCAGACATGCGGATATAAAAGTATGGAATCCTTTTATGAATGTTATAAATAGGATATTTCTGAGAAACAAGAAATTTTATGAATATAAATTGGAAAAAGGTGAACGTAGACGTTAGGTTCATATTGCTTTATTTACTAAATATAGATCACATGTGCTTTCTCGAAGAGTTTATTAAAAATTGTGTCATGATTTTCAATCTACCAGCATGTTGTAGGGTTTCGTTAAAATATTAATATATTTCTCGCTAAAAGCGTTCCGAGAAAATCAATAAACTGCGTTTAAAATGAACGTAAAATATATAATCAAATTCTATTGAATAGATGGAATCTGAAGACGGAGCAAATTGCACTCACGGAACTTTCTAATGAAGCGCAGTGGAATATTGATGTTGATTTTGCTGCCACTTTATAAAGTAACTTGCATGGGTCTCGCTCGAATTATGTTATAAGATGGGAAAATTAGACTTGATAAATGTACTGTGATATTGTATAAAGTAATCCATGCAACAGTGTTAACCAAATTCTTCAGAAACGACTAGGAGGGGGACTTGATCGATCGACGACTGTTTTATGATTATTATGTAGTAGACCCTATATGGAGACTTATGGTCGTAAACTATTTTTTATATCCCTAACGCAATTAGGGTGTCCTGGCACAACAAAATTTTTCAGCTAAAAATTTTAAATTTAAGTATTCGATTTTACCATACATAACCGAATGAATAAAAAAAATGTTATTTTCTCTGTTACAGTTAGAGCGGAATATAGCGTGTGCGAAAATTCCGGTTAACCTTTCCAATCATCGTGTATGACATGCGATGGAATCGAGTTAATACGATTTTCATTCGAACCCCGACGATATTGGATCTATAGCGTATAAAAACTGCATTTTCTTTGGTATTCGATTTAAATAATAGGCTTATTTATTGACAAAATTACAGTCTGGGACTAATTTTTGAAATTAGTAACTTGATAGGTAGGTAATCGAAAATATACGGTGCTACTTTATAGTAATATTAATAGGTTCTATTATTTTTGATGGAATCTTTGGTTATTTATTTGAACTAATAAACTTATTTTAAACAAGCCGGCTCGTGCCCGCACTCAGGAATAATTTAGCTTGTTTAATGCTAAAAAAAATGTTGAAAGTGGTCCAAAGTTAAATCGCTATGAACAAAAAAAAAAAAGACGGGTTGCACTCCGGGAGTGCCGGCAGAAGTGAAAACTTGATTATTAACGTTCAGCATGTTTGATATTTTGGAATGGTATCCGTCTTACGCATGGAATATAAGGGCTAAAAAAAAAAAAAAACATCCGTCTTACAGGTAAATTAGCTTGGAGAAATTTTTGCGTTTGTAGTAGTGTATGGTCAGCAAATAAAATAAAACAACATTTTATTTTTAGTTTTTATTTTATACATATATAAGGGATTTTAAATTAAACTATATGTGTTTCTCCTCTGAAAAAGATGAGACTTTATTTTAATATTTGCACATTTAACATACATATAACTTTTACATTAACAATGTTACTAAAATGAAAAATTTACTAACCTGAAAAAGAAACGACATTTAAAGTTTAATTCTTTAGTTTGAGAAGTCAAAGGCTTGCCTCGACCATGTTTTAACACTGGAGCCATATTGAATTAACAATATAAAGTTACAACACTTACACACAAATTAAACACTAGTTATGGCCCTGCCTTCATACAAAACTGCTGAATACGCCGTTCGCACGGGAATAGAATGTGGATGCGATTTCCCTTAGTTAGCATCCAAGCTTACGTCTTTATAATTATTAAACTGTATAAATTCATTCTTTAACTCCGGTCTGCATCGTGCAGACATGGGTGTAAAAGTCTCATTTTAGCTATTAAATGTAGTTTTTAAGTACATCTGAGTTTTCATTTGGGGCCTCCGGCTGCGGGACATGTAATTCACTTCAACAAATATTATAACAATAATAACAAATAATAACAACAATCAACAAATACAAAATTTATCAATTAAACTACGTACATAATAATTATAATTTTTGAATGAAATGTGCTTTATGTTCTAACGGTACCAAACGACTGCACGTGGCACCTGCGGACAGCGTAAACTGGTTTATTCTGGTTTTGTGCGTGTTTCCACTTTCCACTATCAAGTGACGATTTATTTATTTGTTTTGTTTCGTAATTATTATGGTCAAATATTAATTATGAAACAAATTATTATGGACACGATATTTTATTGTTTCACGGTAGTCGCCTTGTCGTTTGCTCAAGGACGTAAAATTGAATGATATATTTTTTTTTATAAAGTCAAAACCATTTTCTTTCAAATAAAAACTTGTTTTTATTGAAAACAAAAGTGTTGCTAGGAATAAGTATAAAATTAAATAGTAATATTAGGATATCGAAACATTTTTGTATAGGCCAGAACGATATAGTGGAAACGCGCTCTAAGATCTGAGTAATATACACACCACTACATATGCAAAAATTTCTCCAAGCTAATTTACCTGTACGCTTTTTCGATCAGGCCACGTGTCCTGACGCGAGTTTAAGATTTTATACCCAACGCCGCTAAAGAAGTTTTCACTTCAAAAACTTACATCTTTATAGTATCAGTATGAAAATATCCTTTTGCTCATGCATTAAAACATACAAACACACAAACAAATCTTTCAATGAGTACATACCATCAACGTCCTTAGTGGGCGCAGCGTAAGTCGGTATCTTGACGTAGGTGGCCGGCGTGTTGTGCAAACAGATTATCGGCAGACAACCTGTTGGATATTATTGTTCAATAGCTTAAATTTGTAGATTTATTAAAGGTTTTTTAAAGGTCTGATGAAAATATTAAGATTTTCGAGCTCATTAAGTAACTGATTGTAATGCAAAAGTGATTCTGTAAACAAATTGATATTATTTTTTTCTGAAATTTCTTGTTTTAAAAATTGGCACTGAAAAACAACTGGTTATAATACTAATGCGCGTATCTATTACACTGGGACAACCTTACAATCAGTTTCAGCCAGATCTATACAAGTAATTTTTTATTAGATTGTATCATGGAAATAACCCAAGTCTCTTCAGTTCTAAGTTCACCTTTATAATAAAAAGAACTTTCGGTCGTTAGTCATACTTTATTGGTATATTAATTTATTGTAAGCAAACAAAAAACAATCGAATGAAATATTCAAAACAACATGCTAGTTATTGTTCATTCTTTTTAAGAAAATTCGGTAAGAACCAGGTTAAATGATCAATATATTGAACGACCATCAATTAATTAGGTACCTATGAAATGCCGCTCGTACCGGATTAACTTCCATGTTAATCCGGGACACATGCCTCGGTTAAGATATAAGCTAAATTTTAAGCGCATATTATTCTGTTCTTTAATGATAAAATAAAAATTGAAATCAGTTCACTTCTTGAGTTAATTCGAATGAGAGCACTTTTTGAGTTTATTCGCAACAAACTAAAAAAAAAAAAATTCCTCTCTTCAACATTACTTCCGACAAAATATATTAACATCCATCAAATCATCCATACATCTAATTAAACAACCCCATCAATTATGCAATCTCACCTCGATCCAACAAATGCACCACAATTCTCGAACAGTCGCTGGTGATCTGCAGGTCGAGGAGCGGCACGTGCAGCGCGAGTGACGTCAGCGCGAGCCCGCGCTTCGTCTCCCATATTATTAGCGTTTTGTCTTCCGCGCCTGGTAATACAATTAATTAAAAATAATAACCTAAATAATTCAGAACGTTTGTACTTGGAATATTGGTGTGACAAAAGAAATATTTATCACGATGATGAAAGGTAGGTAAGTGGACAGAAAAGCATCATATTATGACGTCAAAATTGATTTATTATTAAGTTACATCGAAATATTAAAATAAAAGAATAAATTCATCAAAGTACTTAAACAACCTATTCCATGTAAACAGTTTGTGCAATGCGGTTTACCCCCAAACAAAATTTTCATCCCTAAAACGTAGCCAATGCTTCACCAAGGGCGAAATAACAGACAGACAGACTTTCGCATTATAATAATATTATACAATACTTTCGCTATACCTTATACTAACAATAACATGGATTGCAAAATGACATTATGATCCAATTGCTTCCTACAATATGGCTATCAGTCTCTTTATCGACCACTAACTTACATCGAAATGTAATTATTACACTGGACAATGTAGTAATTACGCTAGGTTAGTCGGGATGTGCTTTATAAGTCCATCCCATAACCACAAGATGGCTAGAGATGCTTGAATAATTGACCCGTTTACTGCTTTGCTATGCAATGTTACCCAGAGCGTAAAATGTGAATTAGTTCTCACTTCTGAGTATTTCCATTTCACACTAATGTTTACAGTTGTAAGTCGTAAGCAACGTACTGTATCTTAATCAAAATGAGAGGGCTAGAATATTCTAGAAATTTAAGATTACTTTATATTTTATGGATTCGGTATAATTGATCGAATATTATATTGAACCCAGATTGATTTCCAACATTAACTTTTTCGAAAATTTATTACTCAATAATGAGTGTTCTTATGATTAGCAATACTATAGAAATGTTTGACGCACAAAAAATATAGTTATGTAAATATGTGATCATTAATTTATGGAAATATAATATACATAGAGTACAAATCCAAATGTGCACAAACAAAAAATATTGCGCTTGCTATTGAACTTCAATTAGTAGATCATGAATTTCATTTGACTTGTAAATACGATCCTCATAATAATTAATAAGCAATTAAATTAAAATTTTAACAACTAGAGGCACGATTAATGACTTGGTAAATAAATATTTTTTTTCATCGCGACAGTGGAATATTATTATAATTCATATCTTTATGACATAATTAGTACAACAGATTTCTATCAGTTGGTATAAATTATGATATTATAAATATTTGGATATACGTTTCATGAAAATAAAATCTTATACAAATATTTCTATAGTCATGATAATAATCTATAAAAGGAAAAGGAGATGAAGGAATTGTAAGTTATGGTCTATAGAGGCTTATTATATTTTACTACAAATATCTGCTATTGCACATTCTTATAATAATCCTACAACATTATCAAGGATTCTCAAGGGAATTAAATTAACCCTTGATGTAAGGGTCTTAAGTGCTTCTCCGACGTTGAATAGACTGCGAGAAAATTAAATAAATGAGTCCGAGATTCACTGCGAATGAATATTTCTGTCTAAACTTTATCAAAAGAAACTTCCACCTTCTAAATTTAAATATGAATCGTTTAGATATACTTATTAGATATACGATAAAATTTTGTCCGGAATTTGGTAAAAATACATGGGAATTTTTAATATGAACAGGAAAGAAAACATTATTTATCGACGTAGATTTATTGCATATGAGTGGCGTGACAGGGGTATAATTTATAACCCCTACTGCTTTATTGCGTATTTACAAGAAATGATTCGTTAAGGAGGGCCATAAAACTAAGGTGAGCTTAGTGGGAATCGTTAATGGCAACATTTTTCTTTCCTTGCAAATATCATTAGGTAGGCTATTATACTTACGGCCATTATACGTTACATATGAACTATGAAGTGTAATAATACCTATACATTTCATAAAAATGTAGCATTCAATATGACTCAAAACAAAAATAGTTAAAAAAAGACGGGTTGCACTCCGGGAGTGCCGGCAGAAGTGAAAACTTGATTATTAACGTTCAGCATGTTTGATATTTCGGAATGGTATCCGTCTTACGCATGGAATATAAGGGCTAAAAAAAAAAATCCGTCTTACGCTTTTTCGATCAGGCCACGTGTCCTGACGCGAGTTTAAGATTTTATACCCAACGCTGCTAAAGAAGTTTTCACTTCAAAAAGACGGGTTGCACTCCGGGAGTGCCGGCAGAAGTGAAAACTTGATTATTAACGTTCAGCATGTTTGATATTTCGGAATGGTATCCGTCTTACGCATGGAATATAAGGGCTAAAAAAAAAAAAATCCGTCTTACGCTTTTTCGATCAGGCCACGTGTCCTGACGCGAGTTTAAGATTTTATACCCAACGCCGCTAAAGAAGTTTTCACTTCAAAAAGACGGGTTGCACTCCGGGAGTGCCGACAGAAGTGAAAACTTGATTATTAACGTTGAGCATGTTTGATATTACGTCTTACGCTTTTTCGATCAGGTCACGTGTCCTGACGCGAGTTTAAGATTTTATACCCATTACAGAAAAAGTGCTCAACGCCGCTAAAGAAGTTTTCACTTCAAAAAGATGTGTAAACTTCATATTTAAATAATCTTCATGTTCCAATTCATAACTAAAATGTCCTTACTTTTGTTTCTATAAATTTTTACTTGATTTAAAAGAGGCGAAGAAAACGTTTTAACTATAACAGTTCGCAAGAGTTTTAAGAAATAAAAGTTATGAAAGATTTATCGTCTCGTTAACTCAAATTCAGTTCTGTCGCGATATTTTTATTCATTTTTTCTAAAGTTTGAATCGGATTTTTTTGCTTGTTGTTTCGATTTTGAGAGTGGTTGCTAACTAAATTTAATTCAAAATATACTAAACAAATTGGTAGATTAAGCTTGAACATTTTTTAGAATATATCTTTAGAGCTAATTCAGGTAATAGGATACTTGCGGATGGAGATAATCCCAATTGACAGAGGTACATTACCTCCAAAAATATATTTATATAGTTATAACTTAGATTAATTGAATTAGATCGATGCACTTTTAAACCAAAACGATCTTTCGAAATGGGACAAAAGATTTTTTTTAATTATCCTACATTCTACCTACACACAAAATAAAAATTCCTGTAGTTAACCCTAAAAAATTTGTAGTAGGTTAGGTGTGTAGGTTTCTAATATGTAAAATGTATTAGTATGCAATAAATTATTTGATTTGATTTGAAAATTGTACTATACCGTACTTACAACATTAAAAGCAAAAATAAACTCACCAGAAACTGCAATAGTGCCATCTCCAGTGACCTTAACACAGGTCACTTTGCCCAAATGCCCCGACAGAAGATGCACATCAGAACCCGTGTTGATGTCCCATACAATGAGGTTGCAGTCCCACGAACCAGAGACCACTTGGGTCTTGTTTGTTATTGAGACGGCTACGCAAGTCACTATGTCTGAGTGGCCTACTAGCACCTAAAATGAAATTAATAGTTTAGTTTTCAGAAGTGGGATAATAATATGTAAGGGTGGCCTTACACTACCCAAATCCCTGTCTGAACACACTCTTATTTCAAGATATGATTGCCGGTAGTGTTTACACATAATTATCAAAAAACTCAAAATCACGCAGTTTAACATGTCCTCATAATATCATCAATTTCGTTCAATCTTTAAATCAATCTTTATTCCGGTGTGTGTGTATTATCACATAAGGAAATGTGTAGAAAGATAATCCAAATTCATAATCTAAGTCCGGCTTCACACAGCTGGAATGTTTCTCAGAATTCAGAATCTCAAGGCTGTTAGATTTTGTTAAAGAAAGAAATGTATTTCAAACTTTTCATAAAAGGACTAAAAAACTTAGCCCACAAAAACAGATTTCATGCAAAACAATAAAAATAAATTTAAACGCTATTTTTGAAGAATATGAGAATTCTGAATAGAATTTGTTACGTTTAACTTCAGTTATGACTTGAAATCATTTGAATAGTAAAATAAGAAGACAGAGTAAAGAGGGTAAGTTAGAGTAAAGGGGGTAAGGATTCCAGGAAAAATATGAGTACTTTTCCAGCAAGACAGTCTTAAGTCTTAACTAAAATGAATAATTGAACGAAGCATAATATAAATATTTAGTACGTGTCCGACTTGGGAAATATACTCTGATTTCTAGTAATCTGGATTTATTGGACCAGTTGAAAATGATTGAGATATCTCCATTTTTCTTGAACAATTCTCGAGGGAGTGCAGTTTATGATCGAAGCAGTTAATTGTCTTTTATAGCACATTAAGGACTTAAAGTCACTGATGTGTTTTCAAGATTTTTGATGGATTTCCTTCCGTACTGTAGATCTTGGTCAAAAATACAGTAAATATGGTAATAAAAGCAATGACGATACCTGAAAAAAAACATCACTCATTTTGTTTGATCAATTTGGTTGAATAAATATTCTTCTGGAAATTGATATTAACAAAGGTGACAGACACCGTACTAACTGAACTTTTGTATGAACTTTTTTTGTCCCCATTTTAAGTCATACCTTTAAGAAGTGGTGTGATTTAGCAAAAATTTGTTGGAGCTCATATTTTTCCAGTTGCCATAATAAAGACTTGAAAATTATTTATTATTTAATTTCAGTTCGTCTTCACAAAATTTACTATACTAACCAACACTACTTTTAATAAATCCTTGGCTTCTCTATCTATTAATACTTTATCAAAGAAGCTTCTATAAATTTCACCTTTGTAATCCTATTAATTAATTTTCACGCTGTTCATTGTCGTTGTTCGAACCATTTATGCGGAGGTCTTTACTTAATTTAATGTATAATGTATTTAATAAATATACAGATTACCCATTTTAGCTTATATTCACAGCAACATTATACTTTGTTAAGAATTTAAGACATGATTTTCGATATGTATCGTTATTACATTCTACTTTTCTGTAAAAGCTCCATTCTAATCAAACTGTTAGTCTGCTTAAGCTATAATAATTTGACTTTTAAACACATACTCCTCTTCGGGAAGATTTATAAACTTCATTTATTTACTAAGCAACGTTGTCTATCAATATCTTATCAAACGACTCAATATAAAGTTAAGAAAACAAACGAAAAGAAAACCGGCTGTCTCCCACCGCGAGCGCCCAGACTTTCTCAACACATCACCTCTAGAACCCACACTCCACCACAAACTCACCTGTGACAACTTACACCCGTCCAGCTTCCACACCTTCAGCGACATGTCCATAGAGCCCGTGACCACGTGCTGCGAGTCAGCAGTTAGCGCAACACACGTGACGCGCTCCGCGTGCGACACCCCGCGCCGCTCCTCACCGCTATCGCCCTCCGCGAGCGCCCAGACTTTCTGAACACATTACCTGTACAATCCTGAGCCAATAACTCACCTGTGACAACTTACACCCGTCCAGCTTCCACACCTTCAGCGACATGTCCATAGAGCCCGTGACCACGTGCTGCGAGTCAGCAGTTAGCGCAACACACGTGACGCGCTCCGCGTGCGACACCCCGCGCCGCTCCTCACCGCTATCGCCCTCCGCGAGCGCCCAGACTTTCTGAACACATTACCTGTACAATCCTGAGCCAATAACTCACCTGTGACAACTTACACCCGTCCAGCTTCCACACCTTCAGCGACATGTCCATAGAGCCCGTGACCACGTGCTGCGAGTCAGCAGTTAGCGCAACACACGTGACGCGCTCCGCGTGCGACACCCCGCGCCGCTCCTCACCGCTATCGCCCTCCGCGAGCGCCCAGACTTTCTGAACACATTACCTGTACAATCCTGAGCCAATAACTCACCTGTGACAACTTACACCCGTCCAGCTTCCACACCTTCAGCGACATGTCCATAGAGCCCGTGACCACGTGCTGCGAGTCAGCAGTTAGCGCAACACACGTGACGCGCTCCGCGTGCGACACCCCGCGCCGCTCCTCACCGCTATCGCCCTCCGCGAGCGCCCAGACTTTCTGAACACATTACCTGTACAATCCTGAGCCAATAACTCACCTGTGACAACTTACACCCGTCCAGCTTCCACACCTTCAGCGACATGTCCATAGAGCCCGTGACCACGTGCTGCGAGTCAGCAGTTAGCGCAACACACGTGACGCGCTCCGCGTGCGACACCCCGCGCCGCTCCTCACCGCTATCGCCCTCCGCGAGCGCCCAGACTTTCTGAACACATTACCTGTACAATCCTGAGCCAATAACTCACCTGTGACAACTTACACCCGTCCAGCTTCCACACCTTCAGCGACATGTCCATAGAGCCCGTGACCACGTGCTGCGAGTCAGCAGTTAGCGCAACACACGTGACGCGCTCCGCGTGCGACACCCCGCGCCGCTCCTCACCGCTATCGCCCTCCGCGAGCGCCCAGACTTTCTGAACACATTACCTGTACAATCCTGAGCCAATAACTCACCTGTGACAACTTACACCCGTCCAGCTTCCACACCTTCAGCGACATGTCCATAGAGCCCGTGACCACGTGCTGCGAGTCAGCAGTTAGCGCAACACACGTGACGCGCTCCGCGTGCGACACCCCGCGCCGCTCCTCACCGCTATCGCCCTCCGCGAGCGCCCAGACTTTCTGAACACATTACCTGTACAATCCTGAGCCAATAACTCACCTGTGACAACTTACACCCGTCCAGCTTCCACACCTTCAGCGACATGTCCATAGAGCCCGTGACCACGTGCTGCGAGTCAGCAGTTAGCGCAACACACGTGACGCGCTCCGCGTGCGACACCCCGCGCCGCTCCTCACCGCTATCGCCCTCCGCGAGCGCCCAGATACGGACTGAGTTCTCGCCTTCGGATAGCACCTGGATAGAAATTATACTGATGTCTATATGTTACAGTTATGCTTTTGACGTGACAACGTCTTATAATTCGATAGAGCCGGCTGCACGCACGAAAAAACATGACTCATGCGGCGTTATCTCGCTCTGAGGCGTTCCTTGTAAGGCTTGAAGTGCGAGCGAGAGCGCGGAACGAGCGACAAAGAAGCACAATCGGCCGTTGTCACGTTCAACTATCGTCAGTAAACCGACTTTACAGACAACCAATTTTTTAGTTATAAAGATTGCTGGTTCTAAATATATATGTACGAGATATAAGAGTAACAATGTACGAGTTCGATATATATTCCTTTGCAATATACATATGGTAACACTTGTCATTAATTTCGACAAGCATCTACACCGATACCACACCACTACACGGCTAACACGGTCGGATCCTTGTGCTTTCCAATATTTATCGCATCGTATTAATGTTTTTATCATAATCTATACATGTATATCAATATCCAAAATACATATAATCTGTGAATTGATTGAACCACTCGAAAAATTATTTCAAAAGCAGGAAGTTAAGCAGGAACTTATCTATACATTTTTGGTTTAAGTTGAGTATGTCCAGGATGATAGAGAGCCAGTAAACCGTATAGTCTGAATATTATTAATCACTACACATAACAAAGTCCCGCACTACAACTATATAAACTGCAAGAGCGTAATTTCTACATCTAAATTGAATAACATCAAGAATACGATATCATTAGATTTAATAGTACTCTAGGATGCTATTGAAAATAACGTAAGTACCCTCTAAGAGCATCTTTGCTAGAGAAAACTTTATTGGTATCAAATGTATTGATAGAACTTATAAAAGAAATCGACTTATTGTTCTCAGAAGTCGATAAAGATATTTGAGAGGCAAATTGTTCCCTGTCTGGGAAAGGGCTTATTATTTCTTTACATTTTCGGGCATCTAGCTATCACGAGAACGAAGATTGAACCCTAAATAACGAATATAGGGGAGCGTAAATTGTTTTGCTAGTGACAACATTTTTTCACGCGATGAGATTTAAAACAAATCCTAACGAAATCTCAAAAGAGACACGTTTCAATCGATTCGAGATCCAATGAAGTAAGGAATGAGTTTTTTTTTATATTTTATTATTTATTCAACACCCTTTTGTTATCTCTGCAGTATGCGTGTAAATATTTAGATTGTTTTTCGTTCTTTATTACATTGAGATCGGATTCTAACAAAAGAATTATCTTTTTATCGACAATCTTTCAAACGATATAGTGTAATTTTATCGCGTTAATTGATTTAAACACACACGCGGGAACTGAACAATAATTGTGCTATATTACAGTACGTCTTAGCTGGTTATGTTTTTCTTATGGTGTTACATGTTTAGCGAAGTGGCATGTGAATTATGTGATGAGTAGCGTATGGCCTGTGGACTGTGGAGTGTGGCGTTAGCGTGTGGTGCGCGGCGTACGGCTTGAGCCACGTGGCATGTAGCTTATGGCATACAGTATGTAATATCTGCTGTTTGGCGAATGTAAACGATCCGTTTGTCATGGCATGAGTGTTTTTTTATATGCGATATGTGATGCCCTTCGCAACATGTGTACAGCTGTCTGGAGTGGTACTCATAATACCTAAAGAATTTTATATGTTTACAATGTTATGTGTTCTCACTCATAGTGTACGTGCGATGTATAACTGGAAGTGGGTGTGTGTGTGTGTGACGTCACTCACCGCATACTTCATGTTCAACGTGACGTGCACGTCGGCGGCGGGCGCGGCGGCGGACAGCAGCACGATGCCCGAGTCCACGAGCCACACGTGCACGCGCCGCGCGCGGTCGCCCGACATCGCGCGGCGGTTGTCCGACATCATTACGAGCGATTGGAGCGCTGCTGTGTGCCCCTGTGTTATAATTACGTATAAATATACTGTCGGTTTTATTGTGATACGGCGCTCCGCGGTTTCACCCGCCTGGCTCCGCTTCTGTTGGTCTTAGCGTGATGATAAATATAGCGTGATAATAAGCCTTCCTCGATAAATGGGCTATCCAACACCGAAATAATTTTTCAAATCGGACCAGTAGTTCTTGAGATTAGCGCGTTCAAACAAACAAACAAATAAACTCTTCAGGTTTATAATATTAGCATAGATTAATAGTTGCATGGAGTTACAAGAAAAAGTCCCTAAGTATAACATCGCTGGGCGGGTCGCATGGAAACATGAATCGTTGACTTCAGCCCACACATTTAGTATAACGTAACTTTAATTTCCCAAGTACTTTATTTAAAAATTATAACATAGCATTGTACAAGAAATTAGTTGAAATTATGAACCAGTTGAAGTATTTAATAAAAATAAACACACGATTAGACGTTACAAATTAGTCGATATTCACATCGGCGGCTGCGTAACAAATTGATGCGATTGATGAAACAACCAAACGACATAAACGGTAGTTACATAGCACATGTTCCTACCCATTCCTACCAGTGTTCAGACTCTTCGAGATTATTCGACCGTAATGTACACGAGTACAGCAATTATAGAGAATGAGCAAACAGCACGTGTATATAAGTTATATCCTTATAAACTACCTATAAATAACCAATAATACCCATTCGGAATCGACTCTGCCCTCTTATACAAAATACTTGTCTTTCCTCATTTTGCTTGGGACGTATATAATAATTCGAGATCATACATTTTTTTATTTAGGTACCTACATACTTATAAATTTATAAAGAATAGAAAAAAAATCGATCACGAGGCGGGACTCGAACCCGCATCCTTCGCGCCATTCCGGGGCGGATGCCTCACCAACTCAGCCACTCGTGACCCGCCCGAGTGATCGAATTTATTCTATTCTTTCAGTTTTATGTGTCTGAAGGGACACACCGCGCGCACGCGTACCTACATACTTATTTAAAAGTTTACCATATATTTTAATTTACAAATACATAGATGGCAAACTGGTAATTCAGAAATTCCAAACTTTAATAATGCTCAAATTGGCGGTTATTACAGGCACGAGTTCCCGCAACTGCAGTAATAGTAATTAGCGAGTGACCTACGGCTACGGTTGAATTAAAAGCCTTTGTAATATACAACCCTGTGGTAACATTAACCCGAAAATCTCATCTTGTATCACATTAAAAGCTTTTTCATATATAGAGAACATTAATGATTCAACTCTACCAACTAAAACATATTAAATGATGTATTATAGAAGCAAGATAAAAGGATATTTTAAAACGATTTTTCTGCCACTAGAAGCTACAACAAAGGAACACTTAACGACCCGAAAAAGCCCTTCCTTTATTGTGGCTTTCGAAAGCGCCAAGAATCATTATTTACATAAAGCATTTTTGAAATGCTCCACATTCTGTGATAAAGAGGTGAGGTTCTATTTTGTTGAATAATAGAAGAAAGCGTAATTTATATAGAGTAACTTTGTGACCTCAATGTTACTTTAATACATTTGTATGATTCAAAGTAACTCTCACAATAGAACATTACAAAACCTAAAAGGCGCAAAAGTTAAAAAGACAGCATATTTTCCCGTTTTACTAACTTTTATTTCCCTTTGAAATTTTAATTGTTTTCAAGAAGTTAAAAAAAACTTCTCTGAATATCAGAACTCCTACCTGCGGTGACGCGCGAACTACGCTTGTGTTAAAGTTCTACGAGCGAACTGTCTAAAGATAGTTTTTCCGACAGGACTTAAAACTTCCTACTACAATAAATTTAAGCTATTTAAAAAGCAGCCAAGCTGTTAGCAAAGTGCTACTTTAGCGAAAGTACTTACTACGGAATTCTTTTAAATATTCAGTGGCTTTAAAGTTCAGAGTTAAGACTGAAAAGCTTAGACAACGTCGCACGTTAATGACAATTTATTACCGGACTTTACAGTTGAATTAGAAAAAAGAAATTAATAAGTTTGATTTCAAAGTGAATATTTATTGAAATATATAATATTATTCTATTACCTACTAGTTTAGAGTTACATAAGTATTTAAGTAATGTTTAACGTTTAAGTAATGGTCTTTGAGAGAATTTTTTTTATTGTATAACGTTTTGTTACAATGGCTTTAATGAAAAAGTTCCCGATGTGTTATGATAATAAAGCAAAGCCATGACGTTCTGAACATTAATAAATTTACTCTAAGACGAACGACAGGAATACAGCTCACCTTGTGCGTCAGCGAGGCCAGTTATCCGGCAATTGCCAGACCACCACCGTACGATCTTCTGATCCACATAGTACAAGCAAGTTATTAGGCGAAAACGTGACACAGGTAACATGTCCCATATGAGCGCAAAGTGTAGCTTGTAAGCGGTGCGTGGAGTTTCTCTTAGTAAGATGAGCCAAGTTTCCGTGTTCCTGCAAAGTTCTCACCTTATAAGTCAGCGAGGGCGAATTATCCGCTAATTGCCAGACCACCACCGTTCTATCTTCCGATCCACTTAACACCAATAGATTGTTCGGGGAGAAGGTAACACAGGTAACGTGTCCCATATGAGCACTAAGTGTAGCTTGTAAGCGGTGCGTGGAGTTTCTCTTAGTAAGATGAGCCAAGTTTCCGTGTTCCTGCAAAGTTCTCACCTTATAAGTCAGCGAGGGCGAATTATCCGCTAATTGCCAGACCACCACCGTTCTATCTTCCGATCCACTTAACACCAATAGATTGTTCGGGGAGAAGGTAACACAGGTAACGTGTCCCATATGAGCACTAAGTGTAGCTTGTAAGCGGTGCGTGGAGTTTCTCTTAGTAAGATGAGCCAAGTTTCCGTGTTCCTGCAAAGTTCTCACCTTATAAGTCAGCGAGGGCGAATTATCCGCTAATTGCCAGACCACCACCGTTCTATCTTCCGATCCACTTAACACCAATAGATTGTTCGGGGAGAAGGTAACACAGGTAACGTGTCCCATATGAGCACTAAGTGTAGCTTGTAAGCGGTGTGTGGAGAGTTGCCAGACTCGCACGAGACCACGCGCACAACCGCTGGCCGCGAGTTGTCCGTCCCGGGATACTTCGAGACAACTGATTGGGATCAGCTCACTTTGTTCCGCCTGTAAATATGCACCTCTTAAATATACTAAGTAATAAAAATTACAAAGCTTTGTATCGGACAAGTTAAAGAAAATTCTCATATGATTAGGCGGGTTTACAAAGCAGCCTCGCATTGACTTAATAGACGAAGCTGCTTCGCACAGCAATTGTTTCGTGCAGAAGCTGCTTGCTTGGACCCGGCTAATAACATTTTAACGCGGTAAAAAGGCTACTTTTTTTCATTACACTATCTAGCCTTCGCTCCAGACACAAAAATTATATTATAAAATCACTGTGTTGCTATAATTGCGATTTACGAAAAACTTTCGCATTTATATTGCAATTTTAGAAGAAATGAAGATTATCAATTTAATTATAAAATTAGGTCTTGTTTAAAGTGTTTTGTCTAAATAAGACGGTACATAAGCATCCTTTGATGAAAATACTCAAAGTTAAAAAAATAATACATAATATAGTATCGTCGAGTGAGAGAAAATATAGAATCATAGGTAGGATTTAAATGTGATATCTACGGCCTCAAATCCGCCTCAAGAACAAAGGATGAATATTTTTTCTCTTTACATATTATAATAAATGATTTAGGATAACATGTCAGGTATACTTAAGCTCCCGGAGACAAGAAAGCCCAAAAATATATCATAATAATATGAGAAAATTCCCGTTTTCTTTCAACATTATTTATTATTCATTATTATCAGATAAAATAAACCCAGAAGGTAAATTGATCATAAATAAAGCTATGTAATAAAAAGTACATTTGTTGTAGTGCATATATGATGATATTTCTATATTGCAAACATATTGCAAAGAATCACCGATAAATTAGAATTGACCCTGATTATATTCCAATTGCAGAAAAATGCTATGAATCGAGAATCTGTTGTTTTTGGGGACGTCGGTTAATTTGGCTGTATAATACGTCCAAATTGCTAGTTCATAATAACGTATACCTAAGGCTAGGGCCTTTTATTTTTTTTAATAGCAACAGTAGGTACACTACGAAAACGAAACACGACACTAGGTAGAATTCATAAGTGAGTATTTTGTCTTCATAAATTGATAATGGTATTATTGATATAAATTATACTACCACTGATAAATCATAAACAAAAGTCTATTTAAATTTAGCCACAGAAGGGTTGTCTGTGCCTGAATATCAAACTTTATGAATATGATAGGGAATAAGAGGTCAAGTGTCAGATCAAGTAGTCTCAAGCTAGACACTTGACCCCGATGCATAATTTAATCTTGTAGAGTGTAGATATGCGAACAATGAACTAAGTATATAAATAAGTGACAATAGAAATAGACTATAATACGTCTGAGAGATAAACCAAAAACAATATTATAAACCTAATCAGTTAAATATATTTGATTTCACCTGATTGTAGTATAATTATAGCAGATACAGATAGATACATAATAAGTCGTAATAGCGAATAACCAACAAAATACTATAGGATCTAGAATTATAATATCTGGACTTAAGGACTTTACTAGGATCTTAATTCTTAACATACTGTATTATATTTTACTGTACCTGCAATAGTGAGATATTCGTTGTAGATTTAGTCTGCCGCCTCTTCATTTGTTTCGTAGGCCTAAAGTTAGTTAGGTTGTCTTCGGTATGGAATGAATATATTGTCACTCGATTGCCACCTAGAAACACAGGATAATTAAATATACGTCGTACAAAAAACATTCAGACAAAATGAGTTTATAACTCAGAAAAAAATTATCTTTATAATAATCTTTTTAATTGTCTGGCTAAATTCGATGTGACCTGAAAGATAAACAAACAAAAAGAATCTAAAAACAATAATGCTTCGGATTTTAGCCTCAATATCTTGTTTTCTCAATTGTAACGTAAAGCCACTATTAAAAGCCGATAACACAAATTGCATGTTTCGATAAGTTGGCACCGGAAACCAGGGAGATAATACCGTCAGCAATTCGGAACATTTCTCTGCAATGCAGCAAAGATTCAATGGACTTTTGTAGTTAAGATAAGACGTATATTTTGATAATTGTTTCTTCAAAGTTTTTGAAAAGAAATTTTTGCTAACAAAAAAGTATAATGGAGTATCATGCATGTTATTTCTATAAATGTGGATCGTTATACGTATTTCCTTTGTGGGGGCTTTTCGGCCGCCGGCGGCGCCCGTGGTTTTCCATTAATAAGTAAAAACCTTTCAAGACAATACAAGATCCGGCTTTTTGTTGTTCAAATTGCATGAAATAATACAAGGATTTATAATGGTTTCTATTGTGTTAAAAATATCAGTGATAAAAGGACAGACAAAACAATAATGAGTAATTTTTAAGTCATGTGTTGATAGCCATGGCTCTTTTAGGAAGTTTTGCATTAGTAGGGTAGATGGAAAATGCGCAACATTTCAGTTACTAATCACCAAAATAACTGAACAAATTATGTAGATTGGCAAATTATGTGGATGCGAATAGCGACCTTATCCCCATACACACAAGGTGCACTCACCGGCGGCCAGCAGGAAGTGGTCCTGGTCGGCGATGGCGAGCGCGGCCACGTCGTGCGCGGCGGCCAGTGTGCGCAGCAGCTGTGCGCTGTGCAGGCTGTATACGTATATGCGCTGGTCTGCGCAAGCTACCGCCGCGCGGGATGAATCGTGCGCCACGCAGAAACATTTCACCTGAGCAGCGTTATAATAAATGTCTAAAATTTAAATGTGTGTTATATGAGTATTGCAAATGCATGTTTAAGCAGTTGTGAGTATAGACACATTTTCCAAATTATTTACAAATTACTGGTGTTTAAAAAACGCCGCGGTAAGCTAGGCAATGGGAAAAAAACTGTAGACAATTCAATTTTCTCAAAATAATGTCCTGTATTTTTTTCTGTAGTATTTCAAGTTTAGGAGACATAACGTGAAACTCTTTTTCAAAAAGTGCAGCCGTGGAACATAGGTCACGAACCCACGTAACTATCAAACGTCAAGTTACCAACATACAATGTGTCAATTAGAATTATGTCAATATTATGGGCTAATTTATGTCTCGACTGGAAATGTTTTCCTTTCCGTAAATAAACCCTTAACTTTACTTAACCTATAATCTATATTATTCAGAGCAGAAACATTTCTTCATTAAAAACAAACTGTCAGGAATGTATATTTTCAAATATTTATTGGTGAAGTGAAAGATGCTAATGAAAGTTTACCGCAGACTTCTAGTTACTACGTAAAGTATACCTACTCATCTGCGATATCTACGTAATTAAGGCCAATTATTAAACTCTTTTAAAGTTATGCTAAAGAAAGCAAAGCAATTATGCAAAGCATTTATTTTAATGATTTTATATTAGGTAGGTAATTAGATAAAAGAATATCATTTTTTTTCGGAAAAATTTAGTGATGAAAATTTCTGGCATATAGCTAGCATAAATTTTTGTCTTAAAAATAAATATAATCTGTTTTTTGAATAAGGCATCAGTAGGTATCATGCTGAATTAAATCTCATTCAATATTGAATAAGATAAATTACTCCGATTTATCAGATTATCATCTCTTAGGTCCCTTTTTAATAATACCTTTCTTAAATAAAACTCTTTACAGTACTCCAAAAGTAATAATGCGCATAGAAATCTTCGTCACTGTTCGGCAACTGTCATATTCCCGGAGCGTCCGAAGATGATATGTATATAGAGTGGTTAAATGCATTTTCTTCATGCATCATCATCATCATCATCATCATCATCAGCCCATATACGTTCCCACTGCTGGGACACGGGCCTCCTATGAGGGGACAGGCCATATAGAGCAGGCTCCAAGGAGATGTTCGTTTGCAAAAATAGCGGACCTAAATCTGACTTCTGATATATATTGTATAGATACCAGAAATCCTATAGACAGATGTTGCCAACCAGTTTTGTGGTCCCCCTCCCCCCACCCCGGTAATTAAATATGGCATACAAAGAAAAAAATAAAAATTTCCAAAACATGCCGTGTGGGGTATCAAATGAAAGAGCTTATTGAGTAGATCACGAATATATAGCATACTATAATATTTCTTACACTTTCTCTAAGATTTTTTAGAAAATTTACGAAAATGCTCCATTTTTGAGTTAACTTTAAACCACTATAGATTGAAAACCCATGAATATATTTTTTAAATTATTATTTTAAATAATTAACAATAGTCCATTGTTTATGATTCAATAGTTCGTAATATAATATAAGTGAGCTATATGTATGTGGTGGACTTGATGACCCCACTAAATGTTTTAAATTGCAAGGCGCAACTTTCACTGAAGTTACCGATTTGAAATCTAATCACACAGAGGCTGATTCAAGAATGTTCTGCCATATTGCAGAGATAATTATTCTAAACCCTGACACCGATATTTTTGTATTAGGCCTTTATTTCTGGCATAAACTTGAAAATATACTCGCCATCTTTGAATGCTCCCCCCACTCCCCCATGCAACTATTTCACTGTACGAACTATTGAATCGTAAACAATGGACTATTGTTAATTATTTAAAATAATAATTTAAAAAATATATTCATGAGTTTTCAATCTATAGTGGTTTAAAGTTAACTCAAAAATGGAGCATTTTCGTAAATTTTCTAAAAAATCTTAGAGAAAGTGTAAGAAATGTTATAGTATGCTATATATTCGTGATCTACTCAATAAGCTCTTTCATTTGATACCCCACACGGCATGTTTTGGAAATTTTTATTTTTTTCTTTGTATGCCATATTTAATTACCGGGGTGGGGAGAGGGGGACCACAAAACTGGTTGGCAACATCTGTCTATAGGATGTCTGGGATCTATACAATATATATCAGAAGTCAGATTTAGGTCCGTTATTTTTGCAAACGAAACTCCACTGAGAGTCCGGTCTAATAATCCACCACGCTGGCCAAGTGCGTGTTGGCGGATGACACATGTCGTCGAACTTTTTAATTCTTCGACATGTCGGTTTCCTCACGATGTTTTCCTTCACCGTTCGAGCAGTGGTGATGTTACAACATGCGCAGATAAATTGAAAAATCAATTTATTTCCTGCGTGCTCGCCTGGTCTCGAACCCCGGACTTATCGATTCGAAGTCCGAGGTCTCACCACTGAGCCACCACTGCTCTTCATGCATAATTTAATCAAATTATATTGTGTTTTGTGCTATTTATTTGTAAGTAACGATTTTGTTTCGATAATTCCTTGTAAGTAAATAGCGAGGATAACCCCACGATTGCGAATATATCTTTGTTGGATTGATTTACTTGGAAAATTTTATAGTACTTTAAAAGTGTCTTACTGAAGCTGGTGTACCTAATGATGGAAGAAAAGAAGGTTAAAATAACACAAAATTTATATTTTATAAAATATGGTTTTCAAACACAGGTTTACATTTAAACCATATAAATCTAATCATTTCAATCTCAGTTCAAAAGTATTTACAGTTGAATTTATATTTTTGGTTTTATGGCATTCAAATGCTTTATAAATATAAATTTATAAAGAATAGAAAAAATTCGATCACGAGGCGGGACTCGAACCCGCATCCTTCGCGCCATTCCGGGCGGATGCCTCAACAACTCAGCCACTCGTGACCCAACACCGTGGGTCACGAGTGGCTGAGTTGTTGAGGCATCCGCCCCGGAATGGCGCGAAGGATGCGGGTTCGAGTCCCGCCTCGTGATCGAATTTTTTCTATTCTTTATAAATTTATAAGTATTTACAGTCTGATCATTCTTTAATATTAAAATAAAAACAATCAAAATCAGGGATTATCTTAATTTCTGACATTTTAGATAAGTACATCGGAACTTTCATTATGCATGAGGGACATTTTCACTTTCCCTACTGCTATCACCTGTGTAAATCATTTCATCGATTAATTCAATTCACCTTTAAAAACAAAACCAAGAAGGGTATGTAATAGCAGCTCTATATAATTCCACACAGAGAGAACATGTGCAGTCACCACCAATATTTAAAGACGACTGACGGATTTTTTAGTTTTTTGACTGACAGGCTACCGTCACCTACCGCCCGATTTGTTTTTGATTGTGTATGATTTATTTCTTTTGAACAAGGTGTAAAATGCAAGTGCATTGTTTATGGCTCTTACGTTTCAATGATTCGAGTGTTTTCGGAAATACGACAATTAGCGAAGATTTGCATGCGCATTATTAATTTTGGAGTACTGTACTTATTTGAAATGTAAATTACAGTCGTGGAATAAAAGAACCCTTTAATTCTAAGTGAGTGGATTTTTGTAACAAGTACTTTATAGTCGTATTTACATGCATCGGGTATTTCCCTGACCCAAAAAGAAACAAAGAATTAGTCATACATACAGTACTTTATTGGATAAAGTTAGGCAGTAACAGGGAATGTTTTAGTCAGGATTATGGAGAGGCTCTCAATCAAACTTAACAATCGTACATTTTTCCCAAAAAAATAGAAGTCTTAAATCAATGTAGCGACATAAATGTCGATAGCTTTAGCTGTAAACGGTATATTGGTAAATGTAATAGAACAAAAGGCTTAAGGGCACTTACTGAAAATCGACAGTAATTTATTTCTTCCAACAATGTGTAAGTAAGAGGTAAAGCAGTTCAGTGATCCCCAATTACCACGGCCACAAAGGGTCGAATTTTATAGATAAATTTATTTTCTTTATTCGTGTAACATTCTACCCTTATTACTTTGTTCATGTGAATTGTAAATGGATATTTTTACTGATTACTTAGGTATGATATGTTAAAAGGAAATCGTGTAACGATTGAAGCAAAATGTAAATAAATAAATAAATCTTTATTTGCTCAAATGTGGTTCACAAGTTATTATTTTATGGAAAAGTACAGCACATTCGCCAGTTATACTGGCATGCAAACATAATTTCACAGCTCCGCATAATCAGAAAAAAAAAACAATTTTATTACATAAACATTACATATTATAGTTAAGTTTAAATACTTATTTATTACACACAAACGAACGATTACACACATGTTATGTACCTACATATAACACGCCTTAATTATTAGAGGATGCATTGGGCCACCCAAGAAGGACTTGTACTTGATAGCGATTGCGACATCGCGCACACCTGCGATTCCAGAGAGTGTTGCGGCAATCACCACCACCGCGACGCTGCAGCTGCCCCGCCGAGGACGATGAGCACTCTTGGTTCCAACATTGAACCGGAGGGACGTAGTTTAAGTTAGGAATAATTTATAATGTAATTTTTTTACAATAAATTATTAATAAGTAAATTTCGGTTTTTTTTGCGCCTTCGCGGGTCGGTCGATATAATTCACACGAACAACAAAGAATAACATACATGTCAATATTTATGTTTACAATCCAAAAGGTCCCTTAGGATTATTTATTCATTTTATGTATTATCCCTTATCCATCCCTACATTATAAAAATTTTTGCTTAATAGCCACATATAAAGTTTTGTCTTAAACTTTTTTGCGTCCAATTTCTTTAAATCGTCTGGTATATTATTATATATTTTAACACACATAGCATGACAGTTTTTTGAGTACAAAGATGTTCTAGGTTTATGGTCAAGTATCAATCTATTGGGATGACGTAAATTCCCGTACATTTCTTGAGCCGTGGTAAATAATCTTTGATTATTTTTAACAAATTTGCAAATTTCAAATATGTAAAGGCACGGCAAAGTTAATAATTTAAGTTTTATAAAAAGGGGTTTGCATGATTCGTAAGAATAATTAACAGAACTATGGGTAATTAAATCATTATCTTCCTAAACGTATCTATTATAATGTATATGATATACTTTGTTTCAATAGAAATGAGGAAATTGTTCGGTTCAATTAGAACATTTTCCCCGAGCGTTCCTTTTGGGTAGCGTCAACACCACGTTAATTCAATAAGGTGTCCCACCTTAATATTTGTACAATGTCAATGAATAAGGCTAATGAAACTTAGGAAAATGCTTAATTATTATTTGATATATAAATGGCACAATGCCGTGTTTAAATTATGTTTAATATGATAATAGAAAACAGATAAATAGAAGGCGTATTGTGAATAATTACACGTTGATTTTACATAAATTAAATCATAAA
Organism: Colias behrii; assembly: GCA_029959065.1. Classification (NCBI taxonomy): domain Eukaryota; kingdom Metazoa; phylum Arthropoda; class Insecta; order Lepidoptera; family Pieridae; genus Colias; species Colias behrii. The sequence goes on along the minus strand of JARWMC010000006.1, from coordinate 3,696,392 downwards.
ATATTCGAGTAGGCCAAAGTCACGTGTAAGTAAATGAAGGAAACTTATTTTATTTGAATTTCCAAAAAAATGGAACAATGGCTCTGAGCAAAAACAAATCAAGTAACTACAAAAGAGAATTTTTTTTAATTAAATTTAATTTAGTTAGAGTGATGTAAAAATCGGCCTATTGTCTAAGGTTCAAGGCCACTTCCAAAATTACAAAGTTCATACCATTTGAAGTCACGTGTTCGGATTGACAATTTGTTAACAAGGATTTATTAAATAAAATAGAAGGACCTGAATAATAATAGGAGTTCAGACTTTTTACAATTCGTCTATTTATAGTATTGCAAAAATTACGTCCTAATCGTGAATCACCAACCCTTTGGCGGATCAATCAAAACAATATAAAATCAAACACATCTAAAGCATTAGCTTTTATAATAACCATGCTTTGTGTAACGTCACTTAAAAAGCCATCAATATGAACTGAATGTCCTTAAGACATAAGTATTATCATCCAACTCACCTTAGCCTTATGCCGTTTGAGCGGGTGCAAATACGTTCCCGTAATAAAAGTCCTCAAGTGCAGTTCATTTTCTCCTTGCAATGTTATCAGGAAGACATTATCTTCAGTCACATCCATCACATGTATTGGAACTCCAGCAGATATAGTGGAAAGGAGGGTAAAATTGTCCACATTCCAGGTACAAACGGTGCCATCTTGGGAGCCCGTGACGAGGATCTCGCCATCTTGTATCACTTTTACTGACGTCACTGGTCCGCGGTGGTGGTCTAATTTTGTTATCTAGGAAGATAGAAAATGAGTGTAAATACTTTTCTCTTCTAGTTGATTATGTAGGTTAGACAAAAATAAGGTGGGGAAAATACAATTAATATATACGTGTAAAAAAGACTCAATAGACAACTTTCTAAGTTGAATATGATCGAAGGATTGAGGGTTCGAACCTCAGAGGAAATATTAAAAGCAATTTCTCAGTTTGACAAGAAACAAAACTTACTAACTTCTTTATAAAGCCGGTTGAGTGAAACAGTTGTTGTGAAGGGTCATAGGGCTTATATTTATTTACATCAGCAAATTAACATAAATTACATCATAGTTACTATTTACGAGTTATATTTAGCATCATTCATCCTCGAAATAAATATAAACTTGAGAAAAAAATTATAAATATTTATGAATCAGTTAAGGGTCCGTTCACACAGACCGGCTCGGAGAGGAGAGCAGATTCTTATCACGATGAAAACAGAGTTTTTAGTATTTGTAGTAAGGTTTATTTTTGCGTGTGCACTGCTTTTGACATTAAGAATGCTTGAACGCGCTTGGTGTGAAATAATAAGAGGAGCTGACCGGCTCCGATCGCGTACTTTTTCTCGTTCGCGCAGCCGTTCGGCTCCGATTACATGCGTCCGCTTTCAGATAGCTTCCAGCCGGTCTATGTGAAATAGTTGGCGGCTCCGCTCCGACCAACTCCAAGCGTATACAATCCGGTCTGTGTGAAAAGAAAAATGCGCGCCGATGCTTTCCGAGCCGGTCTGTGTGAACGGACCCTTAGGAAAATGAAATAACTAAATATACATATAATACAATAATTATAATAAAATTAACATATTGTTAGCTTACCAACGCCGCGTCGACCAATGATGTAATGATGACGGCAGAATCTTCACCACCGCTGATCACTAAGGATCGATTGACTATTGCAGCGACACATAGCACTGGCGCGATGTGTTCTCTATAAACAAATAGGTATTTTATCTTATAAGTGGTATTCTTTATTTTTTCTTTTTATTTGTTACCATATTTTTGAGAAACCATATTTTGTAATTTGAATTTTTACATTATTTCAATAAGTACGAGTATCTGTATCTTCGCATTCGTTTCCGATTGTTTATTCATTTAAGAATATCATTATTAAATTAAAGACGATATAATAATCAAGAATTTACAACATAATACATAAGCAAATGTGACATGTGATTAAGAATTTAACTCATGAACGGTTTAATTTAGTAAACATTGCGGTAAGCCGGTTAGTATCACTTATATTGAATTTTAGACTCATTTATAATATAATGTAATATTCCGTGTAATAATTATATCATAGCTAGAAAATATTACACACAATAAATAAGTGATAAATTAACTAACAAACTGTGAAAGATTCTAATTAAAATACATCTTGAAACACTTTAAAGTCTAACAGCAAAGTAAAGCGTAGCTGTGTACCCTCAGCAAACAAGACGATCTGAACTGTCAGCAACATAACCTTATTCTAACTTTAGATTTTAAAACAGTCTGGAACATTCTCAGTCTTAATTCAATTACAACGTCTTTGAAGCCTTGTTAATGATTAACAACACTTAATTTGCAAATAAAGGAACCTTTATTTTGAAAGCAATGCAAATTTACACTGTCTTTAGTACGGTAATAATTACTAATTAGTATAATCAGAAAGAAGAACTTGAGAATTTTGGTCGAACCACTTCAGGTTAAGATGAATTGGGCCAATATAATTATGATGAAGCTCATCAGCTTGTAAGCATTTTATTCACTAGAGGCGATTGTATAAAACGTATCTTAAACTTTTTATCTTCATAGGTTATGTAAACAATTCTACAATTATTTCAGTAGTGTTGGAGGTTTTTTTCATAACATTGTTTCTGTTTAAGTGAAAACTTATAAGTTGACTATAAAATAACTTTACTATCTTTCAAAACTAACTAAACATTAATTATTATTTATTAATACCTAGAAATTATAACAAATTGCTGCACACGACACACAGAATTAGATTTCCTTTGAATGTCAGAATGTATTAGTAGGACTTCTAATACAGTATCCAGAGCCAAGTAAATACGTTACGCAATTAAGACAGAATTTAGACATAATAATTGTGCTGGTGTTGAGCAATTCGATATTGTTATCAAGATTTAGAGGGCGTGATCACAGTTATAATCTAAGATACGAAGTTTCATTATGAAATTCTCAGTATGTTTTCGAATCTTTTTCCTATTCTATTGAATAAAAATCTGAGCAAAATATTTCTTGGTTTTTTTGTTGAACAACAAATATTTTATATTGTTTCTCCAGAAGCATGAACTATTAAAAATATTACAAACGTAGGTACATAATATACAATTTAAAAGATACTTACAAAATCTTCGTCTTAATGGCAAGCGTATGTAAATCCCACACAATGACGCTTGTATCTTCGGAGCCAGTCAGCAAATATTGAGATTCTCGAGTCACGCACATACACAGTATCCTGCCCGAATGACCTGAAAATAACAATATGCTGAACACAAGCAAATTTTTCCTTGTCCTAAATCATTAATATTGTTAAAAAAAATCACGCATAAACTCATGAAATTATTGTATTGTCAACGTTCCTTGAAAAATATTCAAAGTTTAAATTGAATCCAGCCATCTATAGTGGGTCTAAATCGAGTCAGTTACACACAAACATACAGGCGAAGCTAATAAAAGCGTGTTAAAAGGTATAGAATTACATTGTCAATGTGTTCCCTACTTTTGGTATGTATTTTGTGTGAAAATGGAGCGTTATGGATACCTTCAAGCGGAATTTTCAAGTACTGTTCTGAATAGTAATGTACCCTAGGATGGGTGAATATTCATCTCTGGATATACTGTAAGCGAATATGCAATCCGGTTATTACATATTCACGGGCGCGGGATACGTCACATACGTGTTATAACTTTTTATGTTTTGGGTAGGTATGTACATAGCTTTTACGCTGTTTGAAACTAATAGAAGGTTTAGAATACATTACAAGTAGAAAAAATACATTTCTTTAAATGGAATAAGTTTTTTTTCATGTATCATCTAAGCATTGTAAATATTCAGGAATAAAGAGATAAATATAGAAACACTAACATATAGGTACTTTTTAAACTCCATCAATATTAAAATTATAATTACTAAATTCTTGTTAGTATAAAAGCAAAAAAAAAAACATAATGACTTGTCCTGTACACTCCTTTTCCATGTTTCACACAAAACAAGGGCGTAAGGAATAAAAAACGATAACTTCGCAACTCGAGAAAGGCTTCTAAAGCAATTACATGCTCACTTGATTCTGTTTCTCACATAAACGACGCTTTTAAAGCCCTGGCGCTCATCACGTGTCCCATTAAAGCGTTGTAACATTGTTATATTGTTTTAAATTGTGTTCATTTAAGATGAAACATATATTTTTTATTAACTTGAATGTTATAAAAATAATGTGTTTTTAATGTTATAAATAATAATTAGCCAACAAATGTTCTTTTTAAATACTACCAACTAGCTACAGCTACTAGCATAAAAAGCCTCGTGTTCAAACTTTTTTCTTCTTTAACCTTGGATATTTTTCGCGTCTTATTCTGCCAATAGGTACCCTTTCTTGGAATAAAAATGTAGACCTTCATTTGATCATAAGAAAAGATTGGCTCCAGGAACTTTGTGAAACTCATTCACGAATCGGTGATAAGTTAGTAATAGATTTGGGCACAGTTTTGCCTGCTCTGTTGATTTGAAACACTCCCGAACCGGGTTTTTATGAAATAACTTTGATTTCTATTTGAAAAAGTTTCTTTCAAAGTCGTAATATGAAGTTCGGAGCTCTTTTGTGATGTATAATAAAATGAGAATACTTTCTGTAGTTTTGTCAACATGTGAATATTTATGAAAATGAATAATAAAATTATTATAATATATCCAGCTGTAATCATGATAAATATTCTAAACGCAGTATTTGGATTTGAAAGATGACATTTAAAGCCTGACGAAATATTTCTTTTTTTTAAATCAATTTAATTTGTAAAAGTGCATATTTACCTATATATTAAAAAAAAACTCAAATCATAATATGCTTGTTTAAAAGATACGTCATAAAGCAATTAATTATCCTTTATTTAACGCGATTCCACTGTTTCCCTTTTAGGAGTAATATAATTTAAATTAAGCGCGTCGTTCAGCACAAAGGCTAGTAATTAATACTCAAATTTATTAATTTGCTACAGCTGACTGAATGTACTTCGTTAAAAATGAAAAAAAATATTTAAAAGAGTACCTACTTATATGTATTTAGTTCTGAACTGACTTTGAAAGTAATATTTTAGAAGTGAAGCCTATCGACGACGAATACGAATTTATTCTGAAGATATCTTGGAAATTGATACTGACTTTACAAGTTCTTGTTTCTTTCAAGTTTAGTATTTTTTATTAAAAAGAGCTTAGAAATCAAGGAAAATTACTTCATACGAGACAAAGTAAATTCGTTAAACGAACAAGCACAGACTTAAATTTAATTTAACAAAGAGGTGGTATTAGTATTTAGTAGTCAGAACCGAACGCAATTTCTTGTTACTGATGTAAATTATGACCTTAAGAGTCTTATTTTACTTGAAAGCAATCACAATAGCGATTTTCAATTTCAGTCGGCAGGTGTGCTAAGCAGCATTTAATCCCACCATCTAAATAATTGGAGGGCCGTTTAACTACCCGGCGAAATTAGGCCGAATATATAAAAGTATAGATACCTCCTCATTTCAAATCCATTTTTGTTCTCCTTGCAATAATATTATAAAAGTAACCGTTTGAACAAACGATTTGCAAAAGACAATCTTTCTCTGGCTAAGTTATAAGAATATTATGTAAATTTATTCTTTTAAGTCTCCCGGGAAAGTCGCCATTGAACAAACACATCGCTTCCCGCGGCAAAAAATGGGACATTAGAAAAATAAAAATGGTGGACGCGCCACTAAATGTCACCTCGGTCGAGTAAACAGACCCAAATCCGCGTCGCTAAATTAAAATACATTAACGGGGTACGTATACAGATCATGTGAAATCTTGGATTAACCCTTGTTTTGCAAATTTACAGAGCCCACAACCGACTAAGGGATCTGCCACCCGCCGCTCAAGAACATAAACTGAAACTTACTGGGTAATGAAACCTCAGCAACTTAATTAACTGCAAGCAGGATTTGATGAATGAACAAAAATTCCAACACCTACATAAATAAATTAAGGGTAACACGGATTGTGAATTATTTCAATTGAGGTTTGTGTTTCCACGAAGGTTTGTGCTCATAATTTCATTTTTGAAACGAATTGTACTGACGCTACAGGAAAAATGTTTCGGTGAATTTGATGCTGATTTAATAAAATTATGTAAACCCTAACGATGAATTTATTTTCAAAATGAATGATTCACGTTTAATTAAACTAAGAATAAAACGAGTATTCGATATAATCAGAAAATTCTTGATGAAAGTAACCCACGACAAGAAAATTAAATTGAAAACCAAGTATATAATAGACGCTCAATCAACTGGAATTATGGTGAAAGTATTGGAATTTCATGATCACTTGGTAAATTTTCCTATCAACCTCATAATATTATTAGGTAGGTACCTATGTGTGGAACTTTATGGAAAGTAAGTTTTAGCCTGCTCATAATATTAATGTCGTAGAATGTTTCGACTATAGCTTTGGGAATTGTCAAAACTTTGAGTGACTTCTATATTCACAGTGCTTATAAGTAAGCAATCTGATATAAATTCGTATTCTTTTTACATTATACTTGTAACGAAATAAGGTCGACGCGGACGTCGTTAAATGTCAATATACAAAATATGTGAAATTAGCAAATATCGACTCCTAGTGTTTTCGTTATGGCAAATTTTTGTGGACGCGAGCGTGTGTGTGCACGTTCATGTGTGTGTTTGTGTACGCTTGAACGTGTGAATGTGTATGTGCGTATGCAATCACTACATAGTATAAAACAAAGTCTCTTTCTCTGTCCCTATATCAGTATGTATGCTTAAATCTTTAAACTACGCAACGGATTTTGATACGGATTTTTGAAGTGAAAACTTCTTTAGCGGCGTTGAGCACTTTTTCTGTAATGGGTATAAAATCTTAAACTCGCGTCAGGACACGTGACCTGATCGAAAAAGCGTAAGACGGATTTTTTTTTTTTTTTTAGCCCTTAATATATTCCATGCGTAAGACGGATACCATTCCAAAATATCAAACATGCTGAACGTTAATAATCAAGTTTTCACTTTTGCCGGCACTCCCGGAGTGAAACCCGTCTTTTTTTTTAATAATAGAGTGGATCTCGAGGAAGGTTATAGTATATTATAATTTATTGGGTTTTGGACAAAGCGGGCGAAGCCGCGAGCGGAAAGCTAGTTGAGTATATGTATGTGTACACTTACCCTTAAACGTGTGCACCCTCGAGTTGGACATAACATGCCACAGCTGCGGGTCGCCGGCGGAGGGCGCGAGCACGAGGTGCTGGCGGGACGGCGCGAGCTGTAACAGCCGCGCGCCCGCTCCAGCACACAACTTGGGCAGTGTGAATGCATTTGGTGTGTGTACGAGTATATCAGTGTATGTGCGCACTTGCGTGTATTTTGTTTGCGTTTCTAGTCTTGTGGTAGAGCGCGGACGAGTCAGCGCAACACGGCTTGTCGGTTTCGCGTAGAGCTGCGCCAGCTCGCGCAGCTGCATGTAGTATTATGAGGTCTGTGTGTCACGAGGACGCGTGCATATGTGTGTGTCTACACTTGAACGTGAGAATGGCACGTGTATGTGTGTGCGTACACTCACCCTTAAACGTGTGCACTCTCGAGTTGGACATGACGTGCCACAGCTGCGGGTCGCCGGCGGAGGGCGCGAGCACGAGGTGCTGGCGGGACGGCGCGAGCTGTAACAGCCGCGCGCCGGCTGCCCCGCCCGTGCCTACTGACATCACGCGGACTGTGGACGCGATTGGCGGGTGCAGCCTGGGCGCAATAATTCATTTATTGGGTTTAATTATAACCATTTGACGACGCGATTGGCGCAGTGGTAAAGTAACTGCCTACTGAGCCGACGGTCCCGGGTTCGATCCCCGGTCAGGGCAAATATTTGTGTGATGAACTCAATTATTTGTTCTTGGGTCTGGGTGTTATCTATATATTTATTTATTAAATATTATATTTATCGTCGCCTAGTACCCACAACACAAGACTTAATTGAGCTTACTGTGGGACTAGGTCGATTTGTGTAATAATGTCCTATAATATTTATTTATTATTATTATTATTTATTGTCAATAGGCACACACAGCTTCGGTGTAATTGCTGCGTAAAGCAACTCGGTCTATGTGGACGTGACAACGCCGAGGAAAATTGCAGCACACGCGCCTTCCCCGGTCGAACCACGTCCACATAACCCAAGATGCTTAGCGCAGTGAGTGTGAGGCTGTTCGGTCTGTGTGGATCCGTCATTGATGCATTTGTAAGGAAATTATATTGAATTAAATCAAAATCGTATTATAATTGTCCCTAAATCAATTCGTGTACAGGTTCAAAAACTTACCCATAAATAAAATAAATATGATCGGTGATATAAAATCGACTTTTGTATTTTACCCATGTGTTTCAAGTATCGCGATGAAAAATATATTCAATAGATCTGCATTGTAAAACGACGATACGATATAAAATGTGTCATCGTAGTACGTGAAGGGAAGACTAAAATACAAGAAAATATCTTAAAAGCGGATGTTACGGTATAATTCTTTTGATTTTAGCAAGTTGTGATGTTTTACTATTTTATTTTATTTTGTTCTTAGTATCACAGTCACTTCTGTATAAAAATGACACTTAAATATAACAATTGAATATGTGTACTCTTCAAGATACTTATTGAAAACTAAATTCATAAAGTCATCTGTAAAAGTGAACATTAATTTTCATCTTCAAGATAGCGTGCCGATCGTAAAAATATAAGAAAATTTTCACGTTCTAATGTATTACATAAAAAAGCCTTTCCAATAAGGTCGATATTCGCTAACTCACCATCCATTCAACGGGACCAGTAAAGGCTTGTCATAGCCATCGCACCAGGCCATGGCAGCTGTCACGAGCGTCGCCAGCACGCCTCGACGGGCCACTGCTGGTCGGAGCCACGCTATGATCTGGGTAGGTGTATATAGGTATGATATTGTATAGGAATAAATATTATGTTATAATCTACACTAATTTCTATACAGGTGAATGATTTAAGTTTTAAAGTGAAACTTTTATTACATCGTCTCAAACTTTTTGGTCTGTGTAGCGCATGTCGCGTGTATCGCGGCTGCCGAGTAGGTATACCTACTCGGCAGCCGACCGACACGCGACATGCGCTACACAAAGCAGTGTTCGGAACCGTTCGAACAGTTTCACTTTTACCGTGGTTTCATAAAACCACACAACATTTTTTTTTGTTATTATGTATTGTTCAAACTGCGTTATCGATTTTAAAAAATCGGTCACTAGTAAAAAAGACATCATACATACGACATCAAGTTTAATGTAATAATTATTGCTCACATTTTAAATTTGAATAAAAAAGCTTCGTTAAAAGCTATAGCATGTGATTGAATACTTTTCACTTAATTATAATAAAGGATAACTCAATGTACAAAACGATTGCTCAGAAACACAGTCACAAAATATAAGCCATAATTTAACTGCAAAGATAAATAGAAAGAAACGTCATCATTTTTCATCTCTACAGAAGCTCTACAGTTTGCCTTTTTCATCTTCTACGTTGGTTTTCAATTTTATTAAACTTAGCAGAAAAGATTTAAATTAAAACAGAATCGTATTAAAGTAACGGTTTAAACTTTAAGCAACAAAAAACGAATCGGTATTTTTCATATTTATTAAATCATAATAAAAAGTTGTAGCACGTTCAATGAATCTTCATAAACGCTATTCACATTATTACATTGAAACCTATCACAAATGACGTAGGTAACTGCTTGTCTATAGAAGGCGTATTCAAGACTATCTAAGTCACGTACGGATGCGTTATCAATTTATTACAGCTTCGACTTGTTGCTTATACAACGCATTCAATGTCTCAATACGGAAATATATCAAGGGATAGAATAAGAAAGAAAGAGAGCAATTTGAATATATATATTATTGCGAAGAATTTACATATTTAGTAAAACACTATTATAAAGCTAAAGGGTTGAATTGTTTGTTTGAACAAGCTGGTTGATATCAGAAACTACAGAATTTAAAAATCAATTTCGTGATGGATAGTTCATCTATCGAGGTAGGCTTTAGCCTGTACGGGTTTTATAACATCACGCTTCAGTCAATAGAAGTGAAGCATCAAAAATGTTGCAGAATTGGGAAAAAATATTCCCTTTGAGCGCAGGTGAAGTTGCGGATTAGAATAAATACTACTATCAGGTATAAAAGTGTTTCGATACAGATTATAAACAAGGCGCTATCAAAATTCTCATTGAATTTGTTGATTAAATTTCATCAATCAAAAACTAACATGAAATTTCATTCATTATGATCATTATACAATTTCATTTAGTATAATACATGTTTTAGTAATTAAATATTAGGTGGCTCATATATTTTGGTAGTCAATTTCAATTAAATATCAAATAAAATCTATCACCTACAGGTAAATTAGCTTGGAGAAATTTTTGCGTTTGTAGTGGTGTATGGTCAGCAAATAAAATAAAACAACATTTTATTTTTAGTTTTTATTTTATATATATAAGGGATTTTAAATTAAACTATATGTGTTTCTCCTCTGAAAAAGATGAGACTTTATTTTAATATTTGCACATTTAACATACGTATAACTTTTACATTAACAATGTTACTAAAATGAAAAATTTACTAACCTGAAAAAGAAACGACATTTAAAGTTTAATTCTTTAGTTTGAGAAGTCAAAGGCTTGCCTCGACCATGTTTTAACACTGGAGCCATTTTGAATTAACAATATAAAGTTACAACACTTACACACAAATTAAACACTTCAACAAATATTATAACAATACAAATAATAACAACAATCAACAAATACAAAATTTAACAATTAAACTACTAGACCGGGAGATATTGACACAAAATTTCGAGTCATTTGTAACAGGATGGCGGTTCTACAGGGGTCTTAGTACGCAATGACAAAAAGAAAAACGATGGTGTGAACGCTGGTACCGGCGGCTTAGTCGCGTGGGCGTTAGTCGAACTCGTCGGAAAAATAGCGAAGTCAAACAATTTGTAACACAAAAATTTTAGAATTTACCGATAGCCCATAAAAAAGAAGTAGGCGGTAGTGTCATGCCATACTTTTCCGGTGTGACTTACAGCCCGCCATACCGACGCGAATGTGTTGATTAAAAAAAAAAAACAATTCAACCATTTGTACCAGGCTAACTTTTGCACAGGTAACCATCGTCGTGCAGCCATTTACGAAAATCGCCATGCCATACTTTTCGGACGATTCCAAATGGTCGCCATACCGCCGAAAATCTGCAAATTTTTTTTTTCGCCGAACCATTTACCACCCTAAATTTTTTTTTCAACAACTCCTGAATGATTATAAATAGAAGTGTGATAATGTCATACCTGTGGGAGGTGGCGAATGTGTATAAGATTTTTTTTTATTGTAAGATTTTATTCGTATTTTGAACGAATAGTAACAGTATGGCACTAATTTTTCCTGTAAGTTTGAGGTTCAACGAATATAAATACAAAATTTCAAAGATCTAGGTGGTGGAAATCTTCACTTATATAAATTAATACTAAATTAATTTTTCAAGTATGGCAGCACTTTTTCCCCCTACTAGAAGTATGGTAAATATAATAATGGTCACATTTTATCAAATACTCTCCAAAAATCCAAATGCAATACTGGTACAAAAAGTTTGGCGAAAAAAAAAATTTTGCAGTTTTTCGGCGGTATGGCGACCATTTGGAATCGTCCGAAAAGTATGGCATGGCGATTTTCGTAAATGGCTGCACGACGATGGTTACCTGTGCAAAAGTTAGCCTGGTACAAATGGTTGAATTGTTTTTTTTAAATCAACACATTCGCGTCGGTATGGCGGGCTGTAAGTCACACCGGAAAAGTATGGCATGACACTACCGCCTACTTCTTTTTTATGGGCTATCGGTAAATTCTAAAATTTTTGTGTTACAAATTGTTTGACTTCGCTATTTTTCCGACGAGTTCGACTAACGCCCACGCGACTAAGCCGCTGGTACCAGTGTTCACACCATCGTTTTTCTTTTTGTCATTGCGTACTAAGACCCCTGTAGAACCGCCATCCTGTTACAAATGACTCGAAATTTTGTGTCAATATCTCCCGGTCTATACGTAATAATTATAATTTTTGAATGAAATGTGTGCTTTATGTTCTAACGGTACCAAACGACTGCACGTGGCACCTGCGGACAGCGTAAACTGGTTTATTCTGTTTTTGTGCGTGTTTCCACTTTCCACTATCAAGTGACGATTTATTTATTTGTTTTGTTTCGTAATTATTATGGTCAAATATTAATTATGAAACAAATTATTATGGACACGATATTTTATTGTTTCACGGTAGTCGTCTTGTCGTTTGCTCTAGGACGTGAAATTGAATGATATATTTTTTTTTATAAAGTCAAAACCATATTCTTTCAAATAAAAACTTGTTTTTATTGAAAACAAAAGTGTTGCTACGAATAAGTATAAAATTAAATAGTAATGTTAGGATATCGAAACATTTTTGTATAGGCCAGAACGATATAGTGGAAACGCGCTCTAAGATCTGAGTAATATACACACCACTACATATGCAAAAATTTCTCCAAGCTAATTTACCTGTAACACTTTATTTAGATCTATATGTCACAATACAGACAATCTCGTTGAAATAAAAATCCCTTACTCTCCTTACAAGATTGAATTTATAATCGAAAAACAGAGCGTGTCAATCTTTATGGTTCTCGAGCGCGAGTAAACTTGTTTATGGGTACTTTGCTGCATTTTTATTTAAAGGTTGCCTTTAAAGTGTAATAGGTACATAAATGCCGAAGCGTCCTTCAAAATTAGGTGTTACTAATATTTTTACAATCATGTTTTGGCTATAATAAGATTTGATTTTTAGGACACAAATGCAACAAAATGGGTCCAATACCCAATAAAATACCAAACCTATCGTAGGTGACGTCTTCAGTTTGGAATAATACGCTGATCTCATACATAAATTAATGTCAAACAAAGGTAAATTCATTTCCATAACGCCTGCGTTTATTAAGCCAAGTTTATAAAAGATAACTGAAATGTTTCTGGAAAGCAAGTAATATAAAATACACAAGTAAATATTTTTGTCCAGCTATTTTAAGGGCACTATATTGAATTTGACATCTGGACGAGCGAATAACGTAGGTATAAATGAACATGACCGACCTGACGGAACTTGGCGGCGACAGCGGAAATGGAAAGCTTTCACAGAACGCAATATACCACGTTTATTACTTTTTCAATACAATCGTGGGCTCATTCAAATACACCGCCCCACCTTTGTGGAACTCGTACTTTTCCAATACCCTCGAATACCATGTACTTTCAGTATTAGTTTTGTTGCTCGTTGTTTGACGTACAATAAACATTCTGGAACATTCCATTTCCCTGGGAGTAACTGCCGCGATTTATCCAGATAAAGATCGTATTCAATTAACTAGCTGCCGCCGTTCAAATAGATAAGAGAAAAGGGTCTTTTAAAACAAGCATAAACTAAGCGTATCCGACGTGAATCTTCTAAGCTTAAAAGGAGTTAGATAGAAACTTCATACGGTAACTTAGGCTTTAAATTAGATAAGTTTATAAGTTGCGATCAAATCGCTTGGATGTAGGACGAAATTTTGAACTCGAAGATAAACAAGCAATAAATAATTCATCGCTAGGTTTAGTGGCAAAGAATCGGATTAACAATTTATTATTATATAAAAAATATAATATGTAAATTAAACAATTAATTATACATTTTTAAAACATTGAGTCTTGTATTTTCTTCACTAGATGAAAAATAATTATAAATCAAAATAGCCGTACCTGTTTAAATATACTAAGCCTATTCGACACAAATTTAATTTTACGTTAAATTAAGTCTACACTAACTAACGAGTAAACTTCGTAAAAATAATTAATTTTAATTGGTCTAGAAAGTTTTACCAAACTTTGTAAACGAATTACTTTCGACACATTTATATAAACTACAAATATTTATTTAATTTATAAAGTATAACCCAACTTATTTGTTTCAAAGTAATTAAGTTTTCACTATCTCAAAGATTAAAATTACATTATTAACACGTAGGTAATAATTAATAAAATCAAATAAAAAGCTTATTAAAATAATGAATAATAATAATAACATTGAAGCTTATAAAAGTTTTTTTTATTGAATCAGCAAATCATCAAATCGAATAAATACAAACAAATGTACACTTCTAGATGCAATTTCTGTCATCGCAATTCCAGAAACCATTTGATTCAACCAATCACAAACTTGTATTACAGATAAAGTAATACCTACTTCCTACACGTGCCTGTCATAGATATTCTTGCTCTAGACAGTTCTAGAAAAACATTTGAGTCATAAATCAGAAAGCTTAACATAGATAATATTTCTGTTCTCGAAACTTCTAGAAGCCATTAGAATTCCATACAAACTAGAGAGCCTGACTGTATTCGGTCAGTATTGTTCTTATAAGTTCTAGAATGAAATGGAATTCCATTCAAACCTGAGCGCTCAACTACATCGGAGTGATCAATGTTCTCGAAAGTTCTAGAAGCCATAAGAATTCCATTCAAACCTGAGCGCTCAACTACATCGGAGTGATCAATGTTCTCGAAAGTTCTAGAAGCCATAAGAATTCCATTCAAACCTGAGCGCTCAACTACATCGGAGTGATCAATGTTCTCGAAAGTTCTAGAAGCCATAAGAATTCCATTCAAACCTGAGCGCTCAACTACATCGGAGTGATCAATGTTCTCGAAAGTTCTAGAAGCCATAAGAATTCCATTCAAACCTGAGCGCTCAACTACATCGGAGTGATCAATGTTCTCGAAAGTTCTAGAAGCCATAAGAATTCCAGACAAACCTGAGCGCCCAGCTGCATCGCAACTCTAATCAATGTTCTCGAAAGTTCTATAAACAACTTATTCTACCAACCTGAGCGCCTAATTGCATCGGGTCTCTGGTCAGTATATCGCTTGCTTTACGAACTGCTCCATATACGAGTTCCACGTCTCTGTCCAGTATGTAGCAACGCACGTGTTCCAGTATACAGCGGAGGTAGGATATTGTTACTGTTTGTACCTGGTGAATAATTGAGACATTATTGTAACAACATTGAAGCTACATAATAAACATATTGTATTTCACTTAAATGGTTTTCTATCGCCGTAGCATTCGATATTCAATTATTGTATTAATAATAAATGTGGCTTGGATCGAATAAGTAAACAGCTATTAAGCCGTCTAACCCAAATATTTTATCGGCGCTATTCAGGCTTAAATATTATTTGTAAGAGGATTTTAATGATGTTCATCAATTAATAATTTAACAATTTCAATCTACTCACTTTGATCGTTGATTTAATTATTAATGTCAAATCTAACACTATTACTAAAATTATCAATAAAAAAAATAAAAAAATACCCTTCTCAAAATTTTCCACCAGACTTATAACAAAAATTTAAACCTCTGTAAACATGAAATGTGTCACTATAAAACTGCTTTAAACTCTAAGTTAGATAGGCGTAGTATAAATATCGTTTAAATTTAATAAAATTGACACCTAACTAATCTGTTAAAAATAAAATTCAACTCACAGCAGCCAACAAGAAGTCAAAATTGCACACAGTCAAATCCTTCAGTTTGGAAAAGTCCCCAGCCAAGAGGAGGTGAAGCCAGGACTCTTCTACGTGTCGCTGTGTGAACGCAGCAGCCGTTCTGCTTGCAGAGTGGAATGGTGTGGAGTCCAGTAATGCGTCATCATCGTCTACACAACCTATAGGAAAATATTAAATGACTATCAATGTTATCAGAATCTACTGGAGTTTATATTAGGGCAGAATGTTAATTGTAAATCTAATTATTTCTGCCAAGAGGAGGTGAAGCCAGGACTCCTCTACATATTGTCATTGTGGAATGGTGTGGAGTCTAGTAATTCGTCATCGTCGTCTACACAACCTAGGAGAAAATATAAGTGAATCGTTATGTGAATTTAAAATAGTGCGAAATATTGTTGGGCCTTATAATTGCAAAGTGTAATATACTAGTAAATAATTTCCCAATTTCTATCATCGTGATGTTACACTAAGAATTAGATAATTCACACATATACTAAAGTAATTTAAATAGTAATGCTTCTAGATGTGAATACTATGAAACACGTTACATAACCATTGTACTGAAGTAATGTAAGGAACTACCGCAGCGAAGTTTCAGGAAACCTCTCGCGGCACAAGAGATTACTCAACCGCATAAAATGTTTTCAAAGTTTTCTTATCTGCTTCTTGAATCTCTAAACTATATTTCTATACGGGATTTTAAATTTCGCATGCATCTTAGCCCGAAAAGATACGCTTTGTAAAATTAAGTCCAAATTTCCTCTGTGGGTCCAATGCATTTTGAATCTATTTCACTATTATAATGACCCCGAGTGAGATATTTACAATGACACTCAAACAAACAGTTAATTTGTAAAAAACGAAGTCGCTTGACTATCTGCCGCTAATATTAGGATATCACGGCTTTAACACCTTTGACAATAGCTACGAGATATTATGAACATAATAATACAGCTGAAATACACATCATTTAACCCATTACCATAACATTTCTCACCCGGTTCCTGCGCCTCCGAAGTATCCGCATCATCGGGGTCACACAAGAAGCCCGCGAAGTGCAGCGCCGCGAGGTCGGAATGCGCGTCCCGTAGCGCGCTCTGTACGCGCACGTAGCGGCGGCGCGCGCGGGCGCTGGCTGACGCGGCCCGCCACCGCCATGTGCTACGGCCCGATACTACGTTCTCGCTGATTAGTGTTTCTGTTTGGAGAGTGTTGGAATTAGTGTCGTATAATATAGTAATAGTGTAGTGTTTAGTGTAATGTGTTTCGTATAATATCATAAAACTGTTTCATATTATATCGATTTTGTATAGTTATAACATGTATTCTGCAAGCGCACGTAGCGGCGGCGCGCGCGGGCGCTGGATGACGCGGCCCGCCACCGCCATGTGCTACGGCCCAATACTACGTTCTCGCTGATTAGTGTTTCTGTTTGGAGAGTGTTTGAATTAGTGTCGTATAATATAGTAATAGTGTAGTGTTTAGTGTAATGTGTTTCGTATAATATCATAAAACTGTTTCATATTATATCGATTTTGTATAGTTATAACATGTATTCTGCAAGCGCACGTAGCGGCGGCGCGCGCGGGCGCTGGCTGACGCGGCCCGCCACCGCCATGTGCTACGGCCGGAGACAACGTTCTCGCTGATTAGTGTTTCTGTTTGGAGAGTGTTGGAATTAGTGTCGTATAATATAGTAATAGTGTAGTGTTTAGTGTAATGTGTTTCGTATAATATCATAAAACTGTTTCATATTATATCGATTTTGTATAGTTATAACATGTATTCTGCAAGCGCACGTAGCGGCGGCGCGCGCGGGCGCTGGCTGACGCGGCCCGTCACCGCCATGTGCTACGGCCGGATACTACGTTCTCGCTGATTAGCGTTTCTGGTTGGAGGAAAGCTTCTATCAACATCGTCCAATTTAGTTAAGGAGTTTAGTGTGTAGTATAATTACTTTCTTTATAACATGTAACATGTGCGCAACAAAGAAAAACATTTAGTAGGTAGTCTATACTCTAAGTAAAGTGTAGTATAATGACGTGTTTACTGTATTAGAAAATGATTTCAGATTTGTAAGTATATTATTGTCATTTAACATTTAACACTTTGTTGCGCACTTTGTTTGTTCTATATAATTCTAACAATGATAACTAATGAAAAGGAAAACACAATTTTTAAAATTTCCCTAGATACGTAAATAACCCACTATAACATTAAAGACTTTTTGTTTGCTTTCATATTGTAGGGTCTTGAGTTAAGTCGCAACGAAGCTCATGTTAAGTGCTATAAAACGAATACAACCGTAATTTCTTTATTCTAACTCACTTGGCATAGTGGGTCACCGTATAAAATGTTCCCATAAAAGACGGATGCTAAAAATAGTTCGATAGTATAATTGTTTAATTCTGAATGTTTGAGGTAAAAATAAATCCATCCTTATATTCATTACAGTTAAATAATAATACTCGTATACATTAATCGTACGTTTATATTGTAGTTACGTACTTTTCATATTGTGTAGTAACTAAAGCTGGAACACGATATGTATTTACAAACCCAAATTGCTTTCAAATGTTAGCAAATAAAAATCCTCATTTGAAATCGTTACGTATTCCAAGTAAAATCAGTTGAATATTATGTTTTATTTCAAATTCTTTCGGGTATCTGTAACACTACTTCTTACTGTTTTAAATACGAGCGATATTTTTAATGATCTAAAGATTCAAGTTGCTTTCAAACGTAACATACATCCATCTTTGATAAAATATACCTAGTCTATATTTTTCGTCAATTTTCCAGTAAACTAAATAAATTGAATTCCGAGTAAACCAAGCCTTTAAAGATTTGATTATTATAACAACATTGTTGAAACTTTGCTCCTATTTAATTATACCATTCAATAATTTTATTTAAGTGAATTATTAAAATGAACAAATGAACGGCGTTTCTGCTAAGTTCGCAAAGTAACTCAATCCAGAGCACTATGTGTTTTCACAGTCAATTGATTTCAAATATAATAAGCTGTTTTCATGAAGTTGAAAGGCAATTTATTGAAATCTATTTTATAAAGAATTAATATTTCGTGGATTTTACTTACTAATTTCAGATTACTTATTAGAATCGTAGTCGGGAATAAAATGAATGAGGAAATGTTTTTTAATAATTTAGGGATAAAAACTTAAAAACTACATACTCATCATGTATTTGGCGACACACAAAGTAGAAAAGTTGAAGTTAGCGTCCTTGAGCGTTATAACGGCCTCACTGTTGCTCGTCGGCATCAAAAGTTCCAACAGTTCAAGTTCCGTGAGACCGAACTCCGAACAAGTTATATAACCTACAACACAATGGCATAAACTTTGTTAATTTGTGATGATATTCCAGCCGTCTGTGGAAAGTTAAATAATTACCTGCTAATTTACTAAATGCCTTTGCTCCGAAGACCGCTTCTAAATTATCAAAGGCACTATCGATATATTCGCCGGAACTATCGTTCTCCGGCATCTCCTCGAGCGCTTCTAACAAATAATAACAACTTTGCACTTTGAATTTCTCCTTCTGCGCCGGCGTTAGTTGCAACTGTTCCAAAGATACAGCAGTCGTACAAATTAGAAAGACATTTCTCGGTAAGGACATCGGTAGCCACGATAATCCAGTCACTATATCACATTCTAGCGGATTCACTCTTTGCACATTATCAATAAATATCAATAGAATCTGGTTTTCCATATCTTCACAACGCCTGAGCAAACTTTGGAACCAATTGTTAATGTAAAGTGGGTCGAAACTCGCATCTTTTGGCAAGTAGCCTTCTGGAATGTTTAGAATAATGGACATTTGTTGACAAATAACTCGCAGCAGTTCCAAATTGTAAGCCGATCTGGGCGTCGATGCTGAAAATCTTATTATCCTCAACACCGGCTTTGGAAATATCTCTTCGCATTTGTAGTACAAATGTGTTAGTAGCGTACTTTTTCCGGACGCGTCTGGTCCGTATATTAACACGGGTGGGTGTCGAGATCTATTTTCATAATTTTCTTTGGCATTAGACAGTATGCTTTCTGCGGCTTCGTTTATTTGTTTAACAGTGACTTTATATTGATTATTTTGTTCTATACATAGCCTAAGATGAGTGATGTGTTCCAAAAATACTTCCTGTAAAAGAAAAACTATTACGTCATAATTTCCTGTTGGATTAATACGCGGTTAAACTGAGAATTTATTTGTCTTTCAAGGTAAGATAAAGGCGAACATTTCGTTCAGGTAGGTGTCATTTATTAAGTCGAGCGTCTAACGTCTAGCATCCATATAAATTACCTGAACAGTCTTTTTCCTTCCTTTCCCCTGATCGGGCTCAGTACTAAGACTGTCATCGATCAGAGAGCTGACTACGGCTTGCAGTTTTTCTCGGAACGGTGACAATTTCTCTTCTATATCTGAACCACCGTCCGTTCGTGAGGAATCCGCAGATGACGCCCTACAATTTGGAAATCAAATAAATATTGCTTTGTAAATAATCAAACACCATGGTTTTTTATACATTTATTAAAGGTAGCAATATTTCTTATTAAGCTCTAAAGGTAAAAATTACTAACTCTAGCCTTATAATATGAGTGTCAGGTAGGGTGTCCTCTATCTTCTCTTGCAGCGCTTTTAACCTCGCATGAGCTATTACTGTTAATTTCGTATCATCTGGTTCTAATGGGGAAAGCTCTCGGAGTGCAACAATCAAACCTTTCGGGTGTTTGCCGTTTTTGAGGATATCTGTAACAAAATATTAATGTCTTCATTTAACGTACAGTTCATTTATTATGAAAGCACAATTTTGAAAATAAATAATATGATATCAAATAGGTATTTATAATTGGCTTGTTAGTAAACTTTTCGTTGGGTGGTGTTATTAGGCGGATACTTTTTCAGCCAATAGGGTACTGACTAAAAATTATCAGGCACATTTGATAAATATATTTTATATTGATAAATAAAAACAACTGTAACTAATATAATTTCTTATTCCTTTTTGTATTAATGTATTAATTTATTTCGATTCAATCAATACATTGTCTTTCTATAAAATTTGCAATATTAAATTTAATCCGTTAACTCCATTTATCGAATATTAATTCAGATTTATCACAAATATTTAATCCACACTGGCACTGCACAATCAACAAGTGCAATGAATTGAACGCTATTCCGTTCGCTCCGAGAAATCATTACGCTGTTTTGAACAACCATTCGGTTTCTCGGAATACAAGAAATGGCAGCCTTTTATAATAATTACGATTCCGCTTTTAAAAACTTTATTTGCAAGTCTATTGCACAATGATGCGATTGTGTTTCTTTTAAATATACTCTTACACATTTCGTACTAAATAATACACAACATGAAGACAACATAATATAACATTCATTACTGAAGTAAGATAACCTGAAAATAGTCCCCAAAGTTTGCAATATTTCATACTTGAAAAAATACGAAAAATAGATATGAATACTTACCCAAGGCTAGTTCGCACTGTATTTCGACGGGGCTTCGCAACAAATCTGCAACATTCGCTCCAGCATCATACGCTTCGAGAGCCAGCGTATTAAATGCTTTCTGAACTGTGCACATACGTTTTCGCTCTTCTTCACGGTCCAGTAAGTTGCTGTACCTGGTAATAAGTTTTGCTTGCTAGTTAGTATTTTGTTATCATTTTAATAATATTAAGATTATTACATAGTTAATACTATTGGTGTATTACGATGTAAAAATATTCCCCTGAATATTCCCCTATCCTACCTGTCATAACAACGATCTAGGCAGTGATAAATAGAAAGGCAAAAAAAGATATTCATTGTAAATATTTTTTCCATGGAAGAAATACATACATACTCTGTTTATCCCTATATTGAAATTTGTTCCAAAAAACTGTAATCAAAAAGGGTTCGGATGGCATGACTATATTGTAATCATAGAAAAAGATGTTATTGGGAATACGAAACATCTTCATTTAATAGGGGAAAACGGCGGAGCCTACGTAAATTCAGATTATATTACCTTCTGTATAAGTAAAAAAGTAATTCTGGCAAGGGTCAACATATTGAATAATGCACGCAATCTCACTCGTACCTTTTCGTATCCCGCCCAACGGAACCTTTTTAACAATAAAAGATAACCTTAAAGATCTTAAGGTGTAGCAATATTTATGTACAGATAGCGGAGTCACCTATAAATTACCGATTTTACGATCCCGCTGAGTAAACGGATCTCATTTCAGGGAAATGATCGTAAATTCTTACACCGTAAATGTTGGGTCAGATGATAATGAGTCAGGGAAAAATGTCGCAGGTTAATACATTTAGGCTAAGGAAACTTTAAATGAGTTACTTATGCTGTTAATCACATATGTAAGGAAGGTTGTTATTTGTTTATACTAATATGTTCATTTATTGGGATTAGATATTTATTTATTTGCGATGTAATTTAAAATAAGAAAGAGTGAAAAGATTATTAAACCTAAAAGATTATTAAAATGATTATTAAACCTAGTATTTTTTCACCTCTCAATTTTATACGTAAGAAGATTAAGTACTTTGGCTTATTGTTTTCGCAAATGAACACAGTACTTTTCTTAACAATCCATCGGGAATTTACTCTAGTTATTTCCACAATACGCGATGATCTTGACCGATGAAATTAGAAATACCCACCTACACTTTTCTCGTTTCAAATAAAAGCGTCTGGTCATTCATCGGTATATATTCTTACCATTTGTCATCGCCCTCTAGTTGGTAGGATCCATCTTCATTGCTTTTGTAACAAGCTCGAATGAGAGCAGTTTGCGCAGAGTCATGTTGTACTAATTGTTCAAATGTATCTTTGGGTATATTGAATGGTAGCACTGGCTGGTATGATGACGCTTCGCCACCGATTAGGCACTGAAATAAGGCATATTTTAGCTTATTTGTGGATTTTTTGTTATATTAATAAATACATAAAGAGAAAACAGTTGATATATTTAGAAATACTTATGAATAGATCTAGAATTTAAGAAATGTAAGGTTAAATTAGTGCGAATAGGTTATCATCTTTAAACACAAATTATTATACTACTATAATATATTATATTGTGTGTGACACAAAATGTAAATAAGTTTACGGTTAACGATATTAGCCAACAACTCCGAAACCTTCCCTTAGTTAATTCAAAAACAGAATTAAACTCATTAAGTAGATTATCGTTCAAAATATTTGAAGTAATTAAATGCAATCAATCAACTGGAAACCGCATTAGACGCTAATTAATCTATCAAGATGGATTTCGCAACAAGCTATCAAAGGAATATAACCATTTATATCCTCAAAACAATTATCCTCTAACTCGAAACCATAAAACGTTGAATCTTTTTTACATTTCTTTCGAACTTTTGAAAAGTATACAGAGTCATAAATAATATCTACACTACGTAATTACGTCTCTTCATACATTTTTGGAAGTTCTTCTTTCAAGCAGACATTCTTGATCCGTTTAACTTGTATTCAAGATTTAATACGTGCAATTACCTACACTGTGGTAGGTACAAACCTAATTGCACTTATTAAATCTGTAGGTCCTACAGGCAACAATTTACACTTCATTATATACCTTATTAAGTTCGAATTTATTCGTTGTACGCATATAATTACAACGCCTATGTTTAAATTAATTTCATTTATAGCATAAAGGCGAGGATATTTTAACGACAGAAAAATAGAATTTTCCATATCCTATTTTTACCTCGTTATCCAAAAAGTTGTTTATCGAATTCTCACCAAGAGAATTATTTTCCATGCGATGGCTGACCGGGGATTTTAAAAGCTGAGCAGTAAACAAAAGCGTGCGAAAAATCCGAAAATACTGATGCTGGTACGTATTAATTGCTTCCGCGAATTTCATCATCCAAGGGTATATTTTTAAGTTCTATTTTACGGAAAGGATGTTTTGTACGAAATCTTATTTTCTAATAAAAATAATCTGTAATCAAGTGTTTGGATTTAATCTATAGAAAATTGTTTAAAAATTAAAACAGGTTTTAATTAGGTACTTATTACTATCATAATACATATAACCACGGAAACAAACATAATCACAATGTTACCTACAATGTACAATACACTGAATTTTTAAAACCTACCATTGGCTCATATTTGAAAACCATATTTCAATATTCTCCCGTAATCAAGCCAAGATAACCCTTCTCAAACAAACTTAACCATAACTGATAACACACGACGTACATTTCATGAAATTAAGCCTTACCAGAAAATACCCGGCCTTAGAGGTGCGATTACAGCATCGTATCTCGTCGAGATGATATCTCAGTAGCGCGGGATTAGCCTCGTCGCCGCCGTCCGTGCCATAGTGCATATCCACGAACTCGATCTATATAACATTATAATCTTTTACTTGAAACATTCTCAATAAATTGTACATTGTTGGGACATTTTCGTTCCGTTTTCGTACTGATGGTAATGTTGGAACAGAGTTTAGCATCGTAAGCGTTTACAAGTAATGTTACCTAAACATTAAATTTGAAACATATAAGTAGATACCTAGGTATGATGCTTAATACAGCTGAATATTTTCGTTAACACATGATTTTATACTAATACTTTTAAAACTAGCCTACTTGTTCACTAATTACTAACTAATACAAGTTATACTTTCAATTATAAAGATCATCATTCATTAAACTCACTATGTCATGATGTAAACATACATTTATAAAATCTATCCAATAAATAACAAATCCGAAAACTTGAACATTAGACCTAAGCTAACACAAATACATTGTATTTGTTTTAAGGTCGTAAAGCAGAATCACGTATACCTTCCATAAATAGTGGACACGTCCTTTTAGCTAAATATTTGTTACTATTCATGCGGTAGTAAAGTTGGAATGGGGACCCAAGTTTGTACAATACCGAGTGCTGGTAACGGATATCCCAACGCAAACTTTTGTAATAAATTCTCTACTAAACATATTTTACGTAACGCCGTCATTAATTTTAGAATGCCCAATATACTTTGTGCTTGGATAATGTACAAGTATTTTCAACGGCATTTAACAAATACAACAACGAAAGCAAATTAATGTCGTATTAAACAAAATACTTCAAGTTATTCACGTTAAAGATTCTTACCTCCATAAAAAGTAAAAATATTTTACGACTGCTACACGTCGAACGCCATAGCCCCATAATACATTCCCGCCAAAATGGCGCGCCGCGCGATTTGTACTTTTTTTTTCTTTTTGACATTTGGTTTGCTATCGAGGCATTTATTTTTAATGCGTTCGTAATTTATTTTCGGCTGGTGAATAATGCAGTAACTTTTTAAAACATAATTGTTTTCTATTTATTAAATTCTATGATAATTGTAGGATCTTTTTAAGTACGTGTAAGTATAAGTAAATTGCCATTTAAATATAATAAGTGGTAAGTTGGTGATCTTCAAAACTTTTTTTTTATTCTTTAATAATTATTCATATAAAAACAAATCTTTTTACTCACCTCGATATATCGATCATCGTACGTGGACTGCAACTCAGGCCCGACCAATTCAAGTGTCTGGCGCCTTTCTTCACGGAAATCTGTTATTATATCATTAATTATAAATATTAATTTCTATTTCTAAAAATATATTGTTCAAATTTTCTTATAATAATTCGAAAGTTCAGTTTATAATATTTCTTTTTTATTGCATCAAGTTCGGACGTACACAATAATATAATCTTTAAAATATTTTTTATCTGTAGGTACCAAAATGCGTTCTATGCTCTATGCCCTATGGAACCTTGCCGAGAACCTTGCTAAGTAGAATATGCATACTTAATTGAAATTCATAACAATGTGTAAAGGATTTAAATTTGGAATACTGCTTAAAACAATCAATTTTAATAAAATTAATTTCCATTTATAATAAATAGATATAGGTATGTAATTAATTTAACCACATCAAACGACGAGTCAAAAAGGTTAGTGATATTTTAAATATCGATTATTGGCAAATATTACATTCAAAATAGTGGGAAATCAAGAGATGTTGTTGTTATTATTTGAATGAACGAAATGTTATAATATTATGATATTTTGGTTTAAGCTATGAAATAAAGAGCGATTAATGTGATAATTCCGAGATGAAATGGATTTGCTGGGTAGGATTACGGGCCTGCGTTGTGAAAGCTATTTTTGGCCCTCTGTATTTTATAGTTGAAAATTGAAATCGTAATACTTTAATGTACGATTGAATACATTATTTGTAAGAGGAAAATTTAATATCAAATTGTCTGAAGTAGAAATATACCTTTACAAAAGGTAACGTCTTTATGAAGGATATGAAATATTATTGATTATGGAAGTGAAACTTCTTTAGGCATTATGGTAATTCCGTCACGTCATGGAGTAAGGCGACGTTTTTGGTATCTTTGAATCTTGCCAAAGAAGTTTCACTTCTGACACGTGTGCTCGGTACACACACTCTTTTTTATGCTTTGTTTTATTTTAAGCTAGCTTTCGCCCACGACTTTGTACGTGCATCCCCGTTTTTCCCCGTTCCCGCAAGAATTTCGGGAAATCCTTTCTTAGCGGATGCCTACGTCCTAACATCTACCTGCATGCCAAATTTCAGCCCGATACGTCCAGTGGTTTGGGCTGTGCGTTGATAGATCACTATATCAGTCACCTTTGAGTTTTATATATATAGATTTGACACCTACCATTAAAAAGCGACGCAATGTAGATTTTGACAGCGCGTGCTCCGGGCCACTTATCGCTCTCCTGGGTGAAACCCTGTAGCGCTTGCAGCACTAAAGGATCCGGAGCGCTCATTGCGCCCCGCCCCTAGCTTCACTTCACCCCGCGCTCATACTCGGGACACTGTAACAAAATTGATATTATTGTATTGACGCCATGAAAAGGTCTTAAACTGATCTTAGCCTAAGGAAGATAGATACAGTTTAAAGCTTGTATGGAGTATTTATTGTTCCTTTGCTACGTTGCAGTTGTAGAAAAGGAATTCGCCAGTCTTCAGTTAAGTGGGTTTTGGTCAATATCGACTTTACATCAGAAATTTCAACAAATTTATCCGAAATAGATAAACCGATTTATCACATTAGATTGATACAGAAAATCATTCCAAATATTATTTCCTTAAGTATTTCATGAGATTATCTTAATTTGTCAATCAACTTCCTTTTAACACGTTTCATCACATCTATAGATCCCGTCTATTTACTTTTCCGTTACGGAAATTCGTATAATCTTCCATTCGCTTTGTAAAGATTACCTTTAGAAAGAAAGAAAGAAAGAAAATCATTTTTATTAGGTACACCCCATAGAACATAAATATAACAAAATTAAGAAAATAACACGTAAAAAAATAAAGACTAATGAACAAAAATAATTCAACTAAAACACGATAAGAAATTTGTGTGGCGACCTAAATGGTGAGGCCCTCAGCATATGTCATGTCGACATGGTCGGCATAACGCTGGTTTTCAGTGCCCCCCACAAGACAAACAGGGCAGAAGCCCAAAGTGTCCCCTAACCGTGACTGTTGCTAAAAATATACCTACAGAAAAAATAATAAATATTAAATATAGTCCGGGATACATCGCCCATTTTTGCAAGTGATTACTATCAAGGTAATTTTTCGTGAGTAGCTTTATTTTGATGAGATGCCCAATAATTTCATCTACGAAACTCTCGATTGTGGTAGCTTACAGAGGTAACAAGGATAAAAATTTTTGATTTGACGGTTCTCAAATATTTATTACGCAATTTGTAGGACAATATGTCTGTTGAATTATTTAAGTATTAAATAAGTGAAAATAAAAAAATCAGCTGGTTAGTAATCATTTATGATGACTTCGTTATCGATACACATTGGAAAGGGGGACTCTTTGATCAAACCATAGATTTTGTAGGACAAATATTTTTTCGAATAATTTAGATAATTATCTTGAGATTGAACAAAAAAAAAACATTCAGTTAGTAATTAATATTTGAGAACCATCAAATCAAAATATTTTATCCTTGTTTCCTCTGGTAGCTACCACAATCGAGAGTTTCGTACATGAAATTATTGGGCATCTCATCAAAATAAAGCTACTCACGAAAAATTAGCTTGATAGTAGTCACTTGCAAAAATGGGCGATGTATCCCGGACTAATACGGTTTACCGTACCTTTCATTATAATAAATAGGTATACGTTGCCAATATTCCCTTCAACTGAGGATTATCCAAAGAAGCTTAGTGGAAAACATCAATTCCTATTTAAAAATAAACATAGTATAATTACATTTGCTAAACGCTATTTATTTGAAAAATAAAAATACTTTCCTCTTTTACACAAATCTCATACATAAACTTCTTTTAAAGTTGAGAAATATAATACAAAAATAAAAACAAATCTCTAGACAGTTATGATTCTGTAGATTATTAGTCCATGTTCTGTAGTGATACTGTAGTGCAGTAGGTAACAAATGATAAATGATCTTTTATTTCTCGCAACACTCTCATATCTACGTGAAATAAACGAAATAACAATTGAGACCGATGCTCCCAGCATGAGGTAAATTTTGTTCAGCCCTCCTTACGTTCAAATGTGATTCTATCGTATTATGAGGCTAATAAGTGACACGCACCTATATAAACGTAAGTATTACAAAATAGGCATTTACTATAAATATAGGTAGGTACAATGAAATATTAAGCATTTTGTTAAATGTCGGATTATTAGGTAAATCAGGCAGGTACAATGAAATATTAAGCATTTTGATACATGTCGGATTATTAGGTAAATCAGGCTGGTGAGGTTTTTTAAATAGAATTAAGCCAAAGGGAAGGCCTTTGGCAGTAGGTCAATAGTAAGACCCGTTTTGGTTAATTGCATCGCTAGTTAAATTTAATTATAATTTTACTCCCACACACAGAAAAACGCGGTGCACACGTACATTCAAACACACGCACAATGAAACACACGTCTCACGTAATTATATTGAAGGTAACAAAAAGGTTCGCAATTTTCAATACGTACAAATAATCCCTCTTCAGAGTATTTTCAATCAATAAACCAATAAGAACTTTTAACGAGGGTAAGCTTTATAAACTTTTCGATATAAAAATCTACGCTTGCATCTATCCTTAAATTACACAGATCCTTAGAATTCACCAGACGGCACGCAACAACGTAAAAGTAGGCAATTATCTCATGAATTATTCAGAAGCGGGTAATTTACGGGTATTTTATAAGCACCTGTGGCGTATGCTTTCGCGTACATTTGCTGACGGCAATATAGATCACATTTTGATTAATACTTTTCGCAAGTGGTAATGCCGAAAATATATCCATTTCATTTTTTCCCTTGGAGTACAAACACAGAGTACAAACCATGCTAATAATTAATACCTACAGTAAGAAGTATGGTGGTATACAATAAATATAATTTATAATTAATATTTATTTAATTTTTTAACAAGCTAAGCTGCAATCCAGTTATTGCATTCCGACATAATTGTAAATTGGTCCTTTCCGCATACACATCCTCCTTCATCTTTCCATTCATTAAATATGTACCTACCTACTGCGAAGCTGATACACTTACAAAGCAACATATGCCCCAAATGTATCCCACAGAATTGTGTACTCAAAATAATGAATTACTTATGTACACGTGCCAGAAAACATGAATACTGTATTATTCTTTCAACATAAGCCCTGAAGTGCCCGGGCACAATAGCTTGCAATATTTAATCATCTTTATTGTGTTTTTATTGTTCTCATAGCACTATATTCATTGTGGTTTGAGGTAGCACTTGTATCAAGTTTATTGTATTGCTGTTATACAAGTTCTTTCATATCATCATAGTAATATTTTAATCTACATGAGTGTTTTAGAATGTTATATGATTGGAGTGGTTTTAAACTTTATATGAAAAACATCGAAGTAAAACTCATTGCATGAATGTTGTTATACTTTAGTAAGTGGTAACCATTTCAACCACTTATTTTCTACTGTAATACAAAGTGCCTAAATTGAAGACTAATAAAAAAAGCGGAAATGACTCAATAATAGCATATTAAATATGTTCCCTAAACTAGGATTGCGTGTTAATGGTATCTGAGATAGAGATGTTGATTTATTACGTTCCTGCCGATTTGGAATAGGCGTATAATGAAATAATATATTCTGTTAAAATTATAGGGTAGTATGTAGGCTATTAAATCACTTAGTGTATTATAATAGGAGCTCATGCTACGTACCTACCTACAGCTACATTCTACGCAGTAAAACAATGTTATTTGAAACCAGTATCGAAATATTGATAAGCAATTTACCTCACTTACTTAATGGCACTTTTCTCATCAGAATTATCTTATTAATGGTCTATAGTCTATACCTAAAAATTTTAATGCAAAAGTATAACAGACATCTGTACTTCACGAAATTCGAGTAAATTATGAACGGCCAATTTCAAAAATTATTTTGAACGCGATCATATTGATAGCACGTCTATAAAGATCAAAAACAAGGTTTGCATTTCAACGTTACATACTGATTAATGAACTGAGTTCAAACAAGAGTATTAAGTTTAAATCCTATACCTAGAATATTCCACGTTTAACAAGGTAATAGAAAAACCCAGTAACACAAATTCTGAATAAATAAACAACACCCTAAAGGAAAAAACCAGAAACACATAATGTAAAAGCCCTAATACGCAAGGAAAAGGCTCACACGTCTCATATTTGCGGTCAATACAACGCTAAAAGAAAAGGGAATTCCCAATGCATACATGTTGAATGTACACTAAATATACAAATGGAAAGTTTAAAGTAAACAGCCTATGGCAGGAACACCTGTAGCGTGCGCCCAATATCGATCGCGCTTTGTAACGTAGACTTTCTATAACTCGGTAGCCGTTTTCATGCTTATAATTCATTTATATTTTATACATTTTCAACGCTGGTAGAGATTTATGTATTGACTTGATTACTCTTTACTCTTTTTGCACGAAATTTTAAACAAAATTTTTTGAATAAAATATCTCGCGTAGTATCACCTAATGTTCATCGGACTATTTTTAAATGGGTATAATATTACTTTATGATAATAGACAAAGAAGATACAGGCCCATGTTGAAAAAGTTATGGGTCATTTGAACCACCAGGTGACCTATCTAGAACGATATAAAAGCATAAAATAATAAGATTCAGCACTATGCCGTCACTTGTATGCTGTCCAACTGAGTGCAGATGAGAATTCGAAAGTACAGGTAGGGTGAGTACATTTTGGTCACATATTTTTGTACGGCATTCTTACCACCGATAGATCCATTAAAAATAATAAGAAAACGCACAGTGCCGTACAAAAATGGTGGTCCACAAAGTCGGAATATTTTTTTTATTTTCCGACAATTACCGGGGTAAATTTGGTCATCTATAATTAGTCTAGCCTCGAGTCTATAATATTGACTTTGTAATTGTTTAAAATTGAAGAGGAACATACATCATGAATATTTAAATGAAATCAATATGTTCGCCTGTGTTTATTATCTATTTATCAACAACATGAATATTTTATAGAAGTGAAATCCTTCACAAAGGGTCATATAAATTTAGGAATGTGTGGGCATACAATTAACTCATAATTATTTCAATTCCAAGCTATAATATTAAAGACGAGACACAACAATGTGGGCTGTTATTTACTTTATTCGAATCAGTGTGAAAAATAATTGAGACAAATTTTTTATCCGAGGTACGCAACGTCAATACATTTTTGTGAAAAATTTATGTATTAGTCTTCCAAGTACATTTCATCAGTTCCTATATAATTTTTCACCATTCAATTTCGACACAATAATATTTGATTTTCCTATTGGTCTTCTATTTTATTATATAATATCTACCTATATATCCATCTAATTACATAGAATACTGTACCTACCTTCGAGTGTGTTTTGACTGTGGTATTATCATAATTACACTAATTGATTTGCAAGTTCGGTTTAATTTACGTCAACGTCATACGACGTAATTAATTATTGTATTACGACCTAGTTCTACGAATTAATTTGCGGACTATACCGGGTATGACTCTTCAATATAATCATGTGCAAATTGGGATTATTGGAGAGACCCTTGAGGTTTCATTGATTTCAAACTTCTGAATAAACAATTATATCAAAACTAATATTATAAAGGACCAATTCCCTCATTATCACAAGCTCTGACCACAGACCAATAAAATTAAAGAAAAGAGGCACGATTTTTTTTTTGTTACAATTGAACTCAAATCTATTGAACCGATTTTAAAAATTATCGTCGCATTATAAAAAATAGTACAACATATTATGACCTTTTGGTTTTTCCGGATTCCCGTGTCCATCCGGGCCAAGACAGGACTACCGATATAGAGGATAGTACCTATCCGATAGCAACAGCCAGAGCCTAACTTTCATTTCACATTGGTACCACTGACTAAAATCTGATTAAAATATTTCAAGCAGAATAATTTTCCAGGTTAACCCACAGGCTGTGACGTAATAAGCTCGATCCTAATCCCATCCTACCCACGACTTGGGGTCGTCAATCCTGTCGATCAATACATTTATTTATTCACTCTGCACTAAGAAATACAGGTATTAAAAAACACGACAGCTCGAAGTACATTATTCGTAGACGTTGAACGTTTATTAAACTGCAAAATATCATTTACTTGTAAACAAATAAAATTCTTATTTCACCAAAATCGTTTTACGCACCAACTTCATAGAAAAGACAGAAAATGACGTTACATGAATTTGATTTAAGGAGAATTTTAAAGTCTTTTACCGGGAATTGTAAGCGTTTTGTCCGAGATTATCTTTTCATAAGCTTTCGCATTTTCGGTAAGCACTCATCCGCTCTTACATTTAAGCTTACAAAATTTCATAAGTGATCGTTACATATGAAGTAGGCACATACTACATACGTTGAGCATACATAACTCAATCCTGAACAAGAAAAGCCTTTTAAATAGCCCATTACTTCATATACCAAACTTTAGAATTAACTTTATACTGGATACGAGATAAGAATTGCCATCACCACTTTTATAATATTCCTTCTTAAAAATAAATGTATGTCAGATTATTCAAAACAAAATAAAAATAATCCCTTTAAGCTGATCCCCGGTTCGTTATAAATAAATATCCTTCGTATAAATCCCTATAAAAATAATGCCCTATAAATAAAGTTCACCTTTAAACTGAGAGCCAAAGTCAATTACGATAGCACTTATACTAGAACGCAGAACCGCAAATAAAGTGAATAAAACAACGGTTGACCTCATAGTTTGTTATTAACTCAGTTATCCCTCCCCCGAGTTAACCCATGTCCTTTCCAATTCAAGGTGTTATTATAATTATGATTTATTGATTTTACTGTAAAACATTTGATTTTCTAGAACACGGTATACACGAGGATTTCTAAAACAAAACTTATTTGTGTCAATAGCATAGAATTGATATTGGGATCATTAATATTTGATGTGATCAGTTTATTCACTGACCTACGCTTACTAATAATTTATTAACATGTCAATGACCAATAAAACTCCAAATAAAAGAAAAAAAGAATCGAAAAAATAATTACAACTGAATTATAGAGAAGTTATGTTAGAATCATATTCACATTAGATATTCAGTGTAATCACTGAGCAACGATGCCTAATAATTTAAAATATCGATGACCGATAAGACTCCAAAATAAAAGAGCGATATAATCAAAAGTATTTTCTGTAATTTTTATGGATTTTAACCAAAGATTGAAAAACGTTGATTGATTAATTTTTGTATCGTTTATGAATTATCATATAATAAAGCACGCCAGCAATATAAACAAAACATAGGTGTAGAAATTTAGGGCAATATGTATTTTCTGTATAATATTCAATTACTTACACAAACAAATTTCAATTTTATCTTGAACAAAAGCGGGATGGTGTACGTGCGATATCGCGGGGTATTAATTAATATCCATATATTTAACAAAGGTTGCCTACATAAACCCATTTCCTGAACAGCGCCGAAAAGGGTCAATCCCTATATAAATCCACGTACAATTAAAATTTATCAAACTTAAATATTTTCACAATAAAATTATTATAAAGAGAGTTTGTTGTTTATTAGGCTGTAGGTACTTGTATTTATACATATATTTCCATGTATCATGTTGATATTAACTTAAAATTGGAAGAATTAAATTAAAATACCGCATAAATTTAAACAAACTGTTTGCGTCTTGTGACAGAAACTGATTCTTGCCTCAAAGGGAAATATAAATTAATTATATCAAAGGATAATGCATGGGAAATGTGCTTTGTCCGCTACCCAACGCTTGCTAATAGCAAATATCGTAATCTAAAGCATTATAAAGAGGTGAGATTTTATTTCTTGCTTTTTAGTGTTATTATGCTATTTTTATTCTTTCACTAGCACAAGCGTCATATGACATATCGTTTTTAGTGAGTCACATAGTAGACAATGATGAAGATATATTATTTAATATTTTCTAATGTAAATTTTATTTAATTACATTTTATTACTAACAACAATTTGTCTATTCTATTAACTACTTGACCAGTAGCAGATGCAAATTGTTGCTTAATAAATTGCACATATTATATTTGAACCGCATTTCTCGAGAATTCCTAAACTGTCTAGACAAATAATGCAGCTTTAGTTGTATAACTATACAACTAAAGCTGCATTATTTGTCTAGAATAACTATTCCACAATGTATGGAAACATTATATTAAGCCCCAGAAGATAACTTCTAGTGCAAACTACAGTGAAGCTTATAAATGCGATGTTAGCATGCTGTGATTTTTCGTAAAATGAAACGTTGCAACACTCTCTTGAGGTTTTTATGTTATTACATTAGCATTTTTTCAACTTTACTATAACATTAAGACACAATATTTAACTTTATTAAAAGATACAAACAGACGTTGATCAGATTCCGATTATACTTAAGAAGGAAAATTAGTTCCTCCTACGATATTCTACATAGGACAATCATTTTACAACCGGGAGGTTCTAGATCTGATCGCCCTTTTTGACGACCTAAAAATAATCACAGAAAAAACTGTTTACTTATTTGTCAGTATAGAAATCGTAGTATCGTTTCCTAATATCTAATCGTAGTATCCTTCTCCCTCGGACCACTGCACTAAGCAGACGCATTTAGTTGAACCGTACTTGTTTTATTATAATTTTAAAATATAATTTAATTCATAATTTAAAAGTTAAAATATTAGGAACGCATAAATTGCGAAGAGTGTTAACTTACAATCTATCGCTTGGACTCAGGCACTCAGCTGTGTGGCACCGGTGAGTACGCACGCATACGCACACGTACACAAAGCGTAAGATCCACCGCTTGTGCTTTATGTTCGCCTGGTACACGGAAACCTTGATTGTTAACGCTATACGACGACTATACAAACAACTTAAAATAATAAAGGCGCAATACTTACTCCTCCATGCGCTGAATTCCTGATACATATTGGATGTAAAGAATTTGATAACCACCTGTTTCATTTATGCTTACCGAGTACATGAAGAATAATTGAATTGAATATTATTATTACTAGTCAGAGAGCCGCCAACAAGTTTTTGAATTGAATATTATTATTACTAGTCAGAGAGCCGCCAACAATTTTTTTTGAATTGAATATTATTAATACTAGTCAGAGAGCCGCTAACAAGTTTTTGAATTGAATATTATTATTACTAGTCAGAGAGCTGCCTACAAGTTTTTGGCCTACTATCTGGTTGTCTTTTTTTGTTCTTACTTACCAACCATCCCTGAACTAAGTGCTAAAGATGCCTTTGAGTCACAGCCCTCCAAAGTCTTCTATCACCTCTCTCACTACGCAAACTCTCTCTCACTGTAAATCCGACTCGAATTTGAATATTGCAGCCGCTAAGCTTACGGTACCTATGATGTCCAAAGATCAAACTGCTAGCGATCCAAATATTACAATGCGTAAACGTAAGAGAGATACGGAGGATGAGATTTCTCGATCTGAAATCTTGGATATGTTTTCCATACTTAAAAACGAGCAGGAACAAAAATTTTGCGCTCTTCTGTCTGAAATTAAGTCTGGGATTAATAGTCATACAGAGCAAAATAAAGAAATTGCCTCTTCGATTGATTTTCTTGGGAAAAAGTATGATGAACTGATTGCTAAAATTGGTACGCTGGAACGAGAGAAAGTTATAGATCGTAAATATATACAATCTCTGGAAAGCCGTCTAGAACAACTAGAACGACATACCCGCAGCTCAAGCATCGAAGTACGCAACTTGCCCAAAAAATCCGCAGAATCTAAGGAGGATCTAATCGATATTATATCTAAAGTTGGAAGTTCACTCAATGTGCCCGTCCACGTGACGGACATTCGCGATGTGTACCGTATTAACACAAATAATAAGGATGCGATTCAACCAATTGTTGCGGAGTTCACGAGCGTTACACTCAGAGATAAAATTGTAAGCTCTGTAAAAACATATAATAAAAAATACGCAACATCCAAATATAGTACTACGAATCTGAAAATAGATGGTCCCACTAAACCTATTTTTATATCGGAATCTTTAACTTTTCATACCAAGAAACTATTTTTCTTGGCCAGAGAATATGCTAAGAACAATGGCTACAGATACTGCTGGACGTCTCGAGGAAAGATTTATTTAAGGAAAGGCGAAGGTTTACCACTTGTAAAGATCAATAACGAAAATGATATGGTTAACCTCAAATCAAAGTGACTAGTCTTAAATTTCCCTCATTTATATAATTTTTATAGTTTGTTGCCTATTGTATTAATCTTTATAGCTTGCATTGTATTAATCTTTATAGCTTGCTTTGTATTAATCTTTATAGCTTTTATTTTAAGAAAGTGCATCATAAGCGCATACATCACTTCATGTTATCTTACTACACACTACTCACACCCCACGAAAAGTTCAAAACTCACTGAAATACTGCATATCATAAAATTTATAAATACAATCTCTCATATCAGTATCCCCCTTATAATATTATTAATTGTTACATAATATATTGCATACCTACGCCTAATGTTCTCCCTGCCGTTGATAAACATCTCTACCGTTTTATCCTGCACTATATTATTATGTATTTTTCACCTAAATTATGGATAATAATTATATTACAACAGAAATAGATAATTCTAATAACGTACAATGCTTTCTAGTTAGTGACATAAATGAATCTCAATCTCTTCTCAACTCAGATATCAGTAGTAATCATGCGCTTTCGGTTTTGACTGTCAACATTCGGAGTATTAATTGTAACTTTGATTTATTTTTGGCATTTGTATCTAGTCTTCAACTCTCTATAGACGTGTTTGTTCTCACAGAATGTTGGACTAGTATGGCTAATCCGCCCCCTAATTTGGACAACTATCAGGTGTTTTGGTCTAAAAATATTCTGAATCAAAATGATGGAGTGGTTGTGTATATCCGTCAAGAAATCAAATCTCGTGCTTATGAACCCTTATTTTTGGAAGGGAATTGTCTTGTCATCAACATTGAACCTGATTATACATTAATATGCTCATATCGACCTCCATCCTTTCGCAATACATCAATCTATTTAGAATCACTTGACAATACTCTAAAAACAGTCTCTTCCAGAAATGTTATTTTTACGGGTGACATAAATATAGATACACTATCAATCCATTCACAAACTGTGCAAAATTATCTAGACCTGCTTGCCATGCATGGACTCATTCAAGGGATTACCATACCGACGAGGTTATCATCATGCCTCGATCACTTCATGATAAAGTGCTCTAATGTATGGAAAACGCTTGTCTTTGAACAAGTAATCACTGATCATTCTCCCATTTTACTTTATATTTCTGGTGCAAATGTCAAAAACCACTGTGGAGGCCAGTCTTCTACTAAGAAATCGGTTATTGACTATATTGGTTTGGAAAAATCTTTTTTAGAAGAATCATGGCAAGACTTGTATGAAACTTGTGACGCAAATGTCGCTGCTAATTTGTTTATAGATAAACTATTGTCTTTAATAAGCTGTAATATTCAAACAAAAACAGAAAAGCGAAAGCATCAACCTTTAAAACCTTGGATCACAAGAGGGGTAGTCAAATGTATTAGGAAGAGAAATAAGTTACATATAAAGGTTAAAAAGTCACCAGAGAATGAATACCTTAGGGATAAATACATTAAATATAGAAATGTCTGCAATAACATAATTAAAACACTGAAAAGGGAATACTACAAAGATAAACTTATTAAAAGTAAGGGAAATATGAGAAAAACATGGCAAGTTATTAAAGATGTGTGTAATTTAAATAATCGTAAAGATCCTACAAATGAACTTCTACAGTCATGTGATGATCCAGTTATGTCACTCAATAATGTAAATTCATACTTTACCTCGGTTGGTGGTACGCTGGCAAATTTAACATTGCAAAAAATGAATACCACGCAAAGTGATCTCGCTGCTCGCTGTAAAAAAACCAACTCACCGCTTAATTCTATGTCTCTTCTTCCTACAGATCTGGTAGAAGTCAGAAATGTCATACTTAGCTTAAAACCACATAGCGCTCCAGGCTGGGATAACATTTCCGCAAATCTATTGATAAAATTTGTTAATTTTCTTGTCGAGCCAATTGCATTTCTATGCAATCTCAGTTTTGACAGTGGGGTTTTTCCTTCAGCGTTTAAAAAGGCTATTGTCAGTCCAATACATAAAAGTGGAGACAAAAGTAACCCAACCAATTATAGACCCATTTCTTTACTTTCAAATTTATCAAAGATCTTAGAAAAATTAGCTAAAAAAAGATTAGTAAAGTATCTCGAGAAAAATAACATACTTAATAGTAATCAGTTTGGCTTTAGAGAACGAATGTCAACCGAAGATGCTATTCTCTCTTTGACTTCAAAAATCGTTCACTATCTTGATAATGGGTTCAAATGTATAGGAGTGTTCCTCGATTTACAAAAGGCTTTTGATACTGTCTCCATTCCTATCCTTTTATCAAAGCTAGAGAATGTAGGTGTGAGGGGACTCGCACTTGATTGGTTTACAGATTACTTGACAGCTAGGACGCAACGTGTTAGGGTTGATAGTCTTGAAAGTGAAGGCTCAGAGTGCACTTTTGGCGTTCCTCAAGGAAGTACATTAGGACCTACCCTCTTCCTTGTATATATAAATGACCTATGTTGTATTACCTTACGTGGACTTGATCTTTTCATGTTCGCAGACGATACTGTTTTACTCGTCCATGATAAGACTTGGTCAACTGTAACAAAACTTGCTGAAGATTGCCTTTCCGTAGTGACTAGTTGGTTGGAAAATAGCTTACTCACTATCAATACTAGCAAAACGAAATATATGTGTTATAGTATTACATCAAAAGGTGCCGCTAGTGAAGACACGATTCTTAAAATACACACTCACCCATGTAATCGTGGTAACCATATCGGAAGCTGCAACTGTGCTACGCTCTCGCGTGTTCACTCTATTAAATATGTTGGAGTTCAGATCGATGACAATTTGAATTGGACTTCACATATTTCCACTTTATCTTCTAGAGTTCGTCAACTAATTTATATTTTTAAAACTTTGAGATCTGTAGCAGAACAAAAATTAGTAATAGAAACCTATAAATCCTTGTGCGAATGTTTAATAAGGTATTGTATATGTGCTTGGGGCAATGCATCCAAATCGCTCCTTATAACAGCTGAGCGTGCCCAGAGAGCAATTCTTAAAGTCTGCCTTCATCTACCATTCAGTCATCCCACAAGTGAGGTTTATAAAAAAGCCAGAGTTTTAAGTATCAGAAAGCTTTTCATATTTGAAACCCTGAGACGCTATCATAAAAAGGACGTGCCTTACTTACCTGAAAGTACCAAGCGTGTGGACCGTTGCCCATTTCCGATAACGAAATCAAGA
This sequence comes from Colias behrii, assembly GCA_029959065.1. Classification (NCBI taxonomy): domain Eukaryota; kingdom Metazoa; phylum Arthropoda; class Insecta; order Lepidoptera; family Pieridae; genus Colias; species Colias behrii. Next base: position 3,656,644 of record JARWMC010000006.1, on the reverse strand, counting down.
TTCGCACAAAAGCACTACAATGTAGTTGCGCCGCACCTGTACAATATTATAAATAAAGAATTAAAATTGAAAAAAGTAAACAATAATGGAATAAAAAATTTAATACTCACCTGGCTTGAGAACTTTGACTACGACGATACTGAAATTATTTTAAGGGATCTTTTAACAACATAGTATAGATAAAAAAATATATTGTATATAATAAATCACATCAACAGAAAATGTTTATAAATTACAACATTTATGCACAACTACACTCACTCATTCACACACGCACACACGCACACACGCACACACTCTCACACACCCACACACACCCACATACACACACACACACTCACTCACATTCATCTAGATATACACAAATGCGCTTACGTATAAACGTATTAATTTAACTTACCTTGTCTTTATTTTTGTTATTTTAGAGCTTTTAGTTTAGTTTATAGACATAATACTATGATCAATATTGGGAGAAGCCTCTGGCTCCTGAGACACAGTTTTAACTAGTTCAGGAGTCGAAGGATTCATTATCTAGACCTGTACAATTATTATGTCAATAAAGATTTTTATTATTATTATTTTTTTTTTATAATAGGATCAAACGTATCTGTCCGGTGTCCCAGCAATGAAACACGATTATCTATTTTATTTCCTAACTACTTAATAAATTGCTTACTAGTAGCAATTTAATATTATGATTACAAGCAACTCCGTATATCCATGGCGTAATTATTATAATCCCCTAATCGTTGAATTTCCCATAACAATTTGCCAATAAGCGGTGTATCGAGTCTAATGGAAATTGATTCTATCGTAATTTTGCAATAATAATATTAAAATCTCGACGTTCCCGCCGTATATTAAGCTTATATTGGATATCAGTTTATGTTTTAAGAAGACATATATAATAATCAATAGGGAAGCTTGTTATATTTCATAAGTATTTGTATCATGCTTATACAATACACATAATATTATTATATAGTTAGACTAAGCCTTTTTATCACATGATAATGTTCTTAATCATTTATCTATAATATTATAAAACTAAAGAGTTTGATTGTTTGGTTGGTTGTTTATACTAATATCAAGAATTAATACTGGTTGGAATTGATAATAATTTGTTTCTATGTTGAATAGTCCATTAAGCGAGGCAGGCTCTACATCATTACGCTCGCGCTACGACCAATCGTAGCAAAACACTTATTAGTTGTTCAGTATAACATATTTTGAACATCTATGTCTTTAGAAAACTACAATTTTGTGAAGAGTTGAAGTTCAACTTGAACTTGAAAAGATTAAATGAGTCTCTCTAATAGTAACAAAGAAATAAAAATATAGTACCTAATATTACTTAAAGAAGTAGGAAAGAATGAAAAAAAAAAAATGAAAATGTTAAAACTTTTTCTATCACTTTTTTAACGACAAGAGCAAAATATTTTATATGCGTAGGTACAATAGATTACAATAGATTTTTGTGAAATGAAAAGAACAAAGATAACATGTATTTTATTGCAAACGTTTAGAATCCAGTCTCCTTTGTCTCGTGGCCCGGCTACTCACAAAGCAAGTTTCCAAAACAGACTGGGTCGATACGGCTTCGAGCTCCTATTTTGTATTTCATGTAACTCAAGTGAAGTCTTTTTCAGACCTATGTCAGTTTTAATCATATTACGTACAACACGTGCAACTGATGTTAGACCAAATTCTGTCTGAGTTTCGCGCACGTGAAATTTAATTTCAATCCCCGCTATAAATTGAAGCTTAATAAAAATGCTTTTGGTATTTCGACACAAACATTTTCGATGTAAAAACACAGCCATTTTTTTGGACGTTATGAAATACTTGCGTTTCGAGCGCAAATACTGAAAAAGTAATACAAAGAGTTAGAATTAATGAAATGTACATTTTAATTGTATGAGTTACATAATACATAAAAGTAAAACCGAGAAAAGTTGAAAGCGGGGCGACCTATATTTGAATTATGAAAAGCATAAATGAATTCTATAAATTATGTTAAATTTTTCAGCGGTACAAGAATTAAAAACTCGACGTCTATCGTATTTTAGCTTAGATGGATTTGAACACGCGAAGTTACGTTGCGAAAATATAATATTCTACTTTATTACGGAATTGCGTGCCGTGAAAAAGGTTTTCGTTGATGTGGTATGGAATAAAACCTTAAACTGTTTGCGAACTATTAGCTACTAACATTCAAACCTAAACAATAGCTGGTGGGGTAAACAAAGAAAGAAAATTGTACGTAAGCATGGCCGGGGTGCTGGTAAAACTCGTAAAACATTAAACACGACCTATTAAAATTTGAAATCTGAAAATGTTATTTTCAATAAATTTTAATGTTTATTTAAATGAACACATGTTTAATTTTCAAGCCAGAAATTAATGCGATTGAAATTTAATTCAATGAGTTGTTAAAATTACAGAGAAAATTTCCAAACAATTTCCAAGAACTGTTTATTAATTTAAATAAGTATTTGTAGCATAAATGTCTACAATTATTAACAATACAGCTCTGTTTAGATTTGTGATTCAGGTGATTTAGATTTTTCATCATTGAAATTATTTGAAATTTCATAATTTCCATGAACTGGTTATGAATATAAAATTAGTACTTATACAGGGTGTAATCGTTAAGTGTGCACAGGCGATTATTCCGTAACTATTGCAGATATCAAAAAACTTTAAACTGATATCGAAAGTACTTAACCTAATGAGTAAAATGGCCATAATAAATTTTTAAAAATAAAACGAGAAATATCTAAAAAAATTAACATGAAACCCTCCCATACATTTAGTATGAGATATGAATATCCCATGTACATTTAATATGAAAGATTATAGCTTTTTCTTACTTTGTTTGGTTTTCTGCTTTAATTACTTCGCAAATTTGAAGGAAAGTTCATTTAGAAACTGTAAATAGAGTTCCTCATTGTATTGAACAATGAGGACGTCACTTCGAAAATCTGCTATGGATACAAAATGTATGGGAAATAAAATGTATGGGAGTGTTTAATGTAACATTTTTGGATATTCCTCGTTTTATTTTTAAAAATTTGTTATGGCCATTTTACTCATTAGGTTAAGTACTTTCGATATCAGTTTAAAGTTTTTTGATATCTGCAATAGCAACGGAATAATCGCTTGTGCACACTTAACGATTACACCCTGTATATTATGTAGCATAATTATTTTTCTAGGAATAATGTCAATTTTCACGTGTTTTCGGTAGTTCACGAACTACCTAGTTAATTTAATTCTACTTAGTTCGTGGAAATTATTTTCATTGAATAGGATCACCTACATATTTGATGCATTTAATATTTATCATGAGTTTTTAATCACCACTAACTTTAGAAATATAACTACTAGCAGTTCCCAATCCCGTGGGTTACTTTGATAAAAGCCTAATCAACTATCCTTAGTCCTTTCTCAGTTCTCTAACTATCTCTGTACCAAATTTCATTCAAATCGATTCAGTGTTTAGGCGTGAAGGAGAGACGGACAGACAGATAGAGTATTGTCCCATTTATTATTTTTACCATATTTTAAAAAGATTGCCATTTTGCGTGTCTAGAACCATTTAAATATTTACCGTGAAACATTATATTAGTACTAAAGGTTGTCATTTGACGATCCCGCCCATAACGTCGTTAAATAATTAATACTTAATTTTGAGATAGAGAAAATTAGGTATTTATCTTAATTTTCATCAGAATATCGCTCGCAGCTATTCTGTAAATATTTGCTATAACGATAATTTATATTACTGAGCATATTTCACAATTACCTACTTCCATAAAAACTTGTATGATTTCAAACTCGCATCACAAATAAGTATGTAATAAAATGATTCATTACTTTCAGTATTCGTATAATAACGATCATTGTTTACAATATAACATAAGAATTTAGTACATTATATAATATTACCATCATCATAAAATTATCACGTACCTACTCTGCGAATAACCACTCAAATAAATGGAATTTTAAATCACATGCCGGGAGCGAGTACAGCCGTCAAGTATAGAATTAACAAACGAGTGTTTTTATTTTTTATATATCATACAGTATTTGTTATCCTCATCCTACTTTAGTAAAGTATAATTAAATTATCTATATAATTATATTAGACAAAAGTCAGGGAGTTTGATGATTAAAATTATCAGTAATTCCTGTTTCTGAAAGGTTGACCTAAAATTACACCTACGTCGGATATCTACAAAATTTTGGGTTAGGTTATTAAATATGCAAAAGCTACGAGATATGCTTAATCACTACATAGTATAAAACGAAGTCGCTTTCTCTGTCCCTATGTCCCTTTGTATGCTTAAATCTTTAAAACTACGCAACGGATTTGGATGCGGTTTTTTTTAATAGATTAAGTGATTCAAGAGGAAGGTTTTAGTATATAATTTATTGGGTTTTAGACAAAGCGGGCGAAGCCGCGGGTGGTAAGCTAGTATATAATATACTAAATTGTAATTTATGGTTTATGTGCTGTGTGTTGTGTTTGTATGTGTTGTATTTGTGTGTTTCACAAAGGTTTAGATTATTTATCCTATCCACACCTTCGAAAGTGGTCCCCAAAGTAAATTTTAGCCCTGTATTCTCTGAGTTTTTGGTTGACGTGTTTTACCCTGAAGCAACCATAAAAGGGAACCATTAGAAACAGTCCCTCTATAGCTATATTTAATATTCTGAGGTGTCTATATATCCTTTCATTTCCTATCGTAAAAACGGCAAAATTTCAACCGAAAGGAAGCCACAACGAACATAGCTTTTTGGAGACATCATTCATATTTAAACTGGGAATGAATAGAAATCTTTCTACCTTAATAGTCCGACTCTCCGAGCCATTAAAATTTGGATCTTTCAGCCTGAATAAGTTTCTTTGACACAAATATATGGCTCTGAAGATATTCACTTGCCATTGGTATTAAAATCAAATTTTGTTCATTTATAATGTGATAAATGATCTAAATGTGACTTACCTAATGCTTTTTTATTTTTATCGGTAATTGATTATAAAAATTGGAAAGCATGCTCTTTCTTATTCAGGACAAAATAATCTTAATCTTTTAAGAGAGCGATCAATCATAAATCCGTAAGCTTCTATGAAATGCATTTCGTTTTTATTTTAATTCAAGGCGCTACATTTTGTCTCCTATACTAAAGTAAGCCGAACGTTGTATGTAACGCTAGCTACCAATTTACTAAGATTTGTAAACCACAAGACGGCAGTGCAGCTAGAATTACTCTCCTTAATTAGAATTAGTAGCTAAAATACACATGCTTACTTTCCTTACAACATTGTAATAAATGTAGGTCCCGGAGGAAAACTACTTGAAATACTGGAGATTTTCATATTTTATTGAAAGGGAAAATTCCTTTGTTTTTTAAATAGAAACAGAACCACATAAGTATAAGATTTACGAAAATTCAATTGCCACGTGCGGGAATCGAACAAGGTAATAATAAACACTAGCTATGTTTTATCTCAGTAAAATTTGCTATAATATACAGTTATACAGTAGGTACTTTTTTCCATGGCCATAAAAATTTTCCATTCTATACCTATACAATACTCTGTTATAATCCAAAACGATATTCTTCGAGCGAATTTTAAAAATAATAAAATAAACAGTGTATTGTTTCATTTTTTTAATTTTAAATAAAATATACAAAATCGCATGAAAGAAAAATCCAATACCATTACGGGATTTTTGCGTAATGTTTTAATCGAGTCAGGCGAATCAATACGATGTTGTGGGATCCATTACATTTCGTGCTCGCAAGGTAACTAGGTACTCAATTTTTTATGTAATCCTCAGATACGATTTGTATGAAAATTTTCCTCTTCAGGTTTTATACACGAACAAACAATATAAATTTAACCGATCGATGATTAACTAATAGTAAATTTTAAATAATTAATTCATTTTAAATATGGCAACACAATATCCTAGTGTTCCTCAAAACTTTACTACTACCTAAAACTATAATATAATTACTATCCATATAATATGTATTTGTATTTTCATAATCTTAACTTTAAGAACGTAATAAGAAAAAAATCAGAGCATTGTTTTCTTAAATTTAAGTCGTTTAGGTTATCTCTAAATAAACAAAAGTCAGTAAATACGGGACCATTTTGTGACAACAAATAAGTTGGCTCTGTGAATGCCCTCCCAACGGTGTAACTACGTTTCACATTCAAATATTTGAATATCTTTGCAGTTTTACTGTTATTCTTTTATTTTATTTTTTTTACTATGGTAAGATTTACGTATTACAAATGTCCCTATTGAGAATACGAAGATATTATCACAGTATATACGAAGATATTATCACAGTATATAGAATATGGCAGATATACGTTAAAAACAACAAATTCCACCTCAGTATAGCATTCTTTCACCCCAAGTGCTTACCCAAAGTGTCGTGCAATCCAACAAAAAGCCGAGCCCAGTAAATTACCCCGGCGTTTTATACATTTTGTCATGACATGTCAATTCAATTACACGTTGAAATTCACACGAATGTTTCTGACAGGGGCTTGACGTCACCGGCGGGTGTAGCTTCTATTATTTTTACTCGTGCGGTGAAGTTAAACTAATTATTTTCCTTGTTAAAAAGCATTCATGGGGCATAAAAGAGAACGCGCACCGCACGCAAATGAATGGACACAGAAATATAATATAACGAGGAAAATATGTTACTTCTGCAATTAAAACCTTTTGTTAGTTTAATTAATCATGGACTTTGGTAATATCAGTTTTTATAATAATTTAACTACCTACCTATTTATTTATATCGATGTATTAAGTCAAGCTATTCAATTTCCACTTATTTACCAACTTCATTTTTAATGGATGAATTTATGTGTAAACACAATTTCACTTTGAATTTACAGCACCATTCGTTCAATATCAACAGAGTTGTAAAGTGGAAGATGTGCATCAACGACGCCATTCAAATCTGTAATCCATTTTAGTACATTCGAATTCGCATTGAATAAATATAAAGCGCACAAAGCGGTGCACAACGCCGCAATTCTATATTGCTCCGAATCAACATATTACATCGAAATTTCAAAGGCAGACTGTCACAAAATGTTGCTTTGTTGTTGTCGATGAAATTGTGTACGCGGCTTACCACAATTCTCTACGATTCCTAAAGTATTGCTCGGTCGGTATCAACTTATGCACAATACTGATACGATTACTGATTCCACGTTCGTTCGGATACGTGCTGCTGAATAGTGATGCCGCAATTAGTGAGAGCGTAGCGCTTATTTTGGTGCTAATTGGCGTATAATTTTCACCGCAAACAGTATGTTAATTATTTTAGGAGTAAATTGTCAACCGTTATTACATACTTATTAGAAACGGCCATTCAAAGTTAAAACGATCCAACGTCAACGCAAATTCCAAGAAAGGAAAGATTGTAATTTTAAAAACTTCTCAGACAACTTTCAATGGCTATCAAAAACTAATAAATTAATTTTGTAACAATGAATTGAACTTTCTTCATTAGCATAGAACTTTATGAATTGAAAATGGAATCAAATAGTATTTTCCATTAGTTTATCTGAAGTGTATAGCTGCAGGAAAGTGCATAAAATGAATAGTAATTGTTTTTCTAGTACTTAAGCTTGCAAATGTTTGAGTGCAAGAGAGCAAATAGCAAATATATTCACACCATAAAAGCTAAGAAGTACCTGTGTAGTGAGCGTTATAGTTAGTATTAAACACGTCTAGGATTTTAACGACATAATTTTTTAATATTACTAAACGTTGGTACAAAGAAGTTTATATAGCTGTTATTAAATGTTTATCGTGTACCTATACTGTATAGGAATAGGATATAAAGCTTTATATTTTTGGTATTTCATTCAACCATCCCATTGCTCGATCTGAGCGGAATATTAATGATGAAATAGCCTTCAAAAGACAGGAAGAAAATATCGATTCCGATACGTGGAGAGGATTGGGAAGTAGCCTAGATTTGCTGGCTTCTAAATATTCACAAGCGACGGGGAAATGGATTTTGATATTTATATTTAGATAAGATATATTTGTGACTCCAAATGAACGCTCAATTTGATTTATACGTTCAAGTTTATGGGAATATCAAATGCATCACGCGGTTTCTCAGTCTGATTCAGAGTGTTTTGAAAATTTTGCAGGTACCTATTGGAATAGTTATACTTGGCACATATTGGAAAATATACGATAGGTAGATAGATTTAATTTCCGGTTTAATTTTGACATGGCAAGTGTAGTGTATCTATGAAATAGATATGAAATAGATATATACATTGTCTCACGTACACCAGTGGTGGGGATAGCTCATAGCTGTCATTAGCTGTCATTAGTCAGTCGACGGCCGATGCCGGACTGGAATGGACGTGTTCCCGCACTATTGAGTGTAGTAGTGAGCCAGTGCAATTCTACATATATACGTACTGTTAGCACAGTACAAGTGGCGACGAGGTAAAAGGTCAGTGTTACAATATTATAAAGAGTACGCGTGCAATAAAAAGTTTTAAGAAATTTAATAAAAAAGAGAGAGGGTATGTAGTGTCATATGTATAACATACCAGAATTCATTTTGAAATGTTAAAGACCACAGAATAACTGTTACGTCCGTTGGTTCATATTAAATACAAATGCAATTTCAATCTAATCCGAAATCTTTCACTAGTTAAAATAGAACGACAAAATAAAAATCTGTCGAATATTAATCTAGTAATTAGAATACGCGGTTATTTTGGTTTGAATAAATTTGAATTTAAGTAATTTATTTTCAAGACATCATGTGAGCATAATATTATAACGTAATCAGGAAAAGTTAAACTTCTTGTTATTTTGAGTTAATTATTCGGTGGATTGAGGAAACCTAGTTTAGTGGCTTCTGTGATAATAGATATTTAATGTACAGTACCTTGTTTAGGTTGTTGGAAAATAATTACTCACTCACTATTTAATTGCGCTTATTTGTTCCACTTGGAAGGAGAAAATATATGTATAAACTTACTATGTACACACCGAACTCATAATACACTTATAAGAAATTAAACAATAAATACTGATAAAACAAATAGACATGCATTCAAGGAATAATAACGAACGATTTTAAATTTAAACAGAATTAAACTGTATTGAAACATTTTAGAACTACCCGCACATTAATGAATATTTTAGTCGCAGAACGCATACAACGCTTATACCGCGACTCGTTTAAATGCGAATATAAATATGAAATAAAATATTTAAATATACTTGTTTGAGTAATATATACATAATATGATAAAAAAATGTATACACTAAATACTGTGTGTTAGCCACACCTAGTTTTATTATATTATTCAAGTGGCAAACTATTTAAGTGTCTTAACGTTTTCACGACTGCTACTTATCGTGAACAGCATCGACCAACCTACATATACTACTGTAAGGATTTATATCTTTAATCAATTTCATTAAAATTAGAAATTAGAAATAAATATTTAAAATGTTGTTAGACTATAAATAGATTAGGTAAATTGATATATCCATGTTTGTTTAATGCATAACATTTAGCCACAATATAAATACAAGTGGTAACTTGTAGTAATTACCAAGATGTGACAAAGTATTTTGGACTCACAACCGTCATTGTTATAATTTTATATTATTATGACATTACATGTAAATTGGGCGGCGAAGCGTGGGACGACCTCCCACAAGATGGACAGACGACCTGGTTCGAGTGGCTGGGAGTCACTGGATGCAGGCCGTCCAGCAGTGGACGTTCCATGGCTGAACCGACGACGACGAGTAAACTCGTTTGAATTTCATATTCTATTTGAAATGAAAATAGATGGACTTCCATTAAATTGGAGGTATTGACTTCCATTAAATTGGAAGTATGGACTTCCATTAAATTGGTAGTATGGACTTCCTTTAAATAGGAGGTAGGGACTTCCTTTGAATAGGAGGTATTGATTCCCTATAAATAGGAGGTATGAAAGAAAGAAAGAAAGATGACTTCCTTTAAATAGGAGGTAGGGACTTCCTTTGAATAGGAGGTATTGATTCCCTATAAATAGGAGGTATGAAAGAAAGAAAGATGACTTCCTTTAAATAGGAGGTAGGGACTTCCTTTGAATAGGAGGTATTGATTCCCTATAAATAGGAGGTATGAAAGAAAGAAAGATGACTTCCTTTAAATAGGAGGTAGGGACTTCCTTTGAATAGGAGGTATTGATTCCCTATAAATAGGAGGTATTGATTCCCTATAAATAGGAGGTATGGACTTCCTTTAAATAGGAGGTAGTGACTTCCCTTAAATAGGAGGTATTGATGCCCTTTAAATAGGAGGTACTGACTTCCTTTAAATAGGAGGTATTGATTTCCTTTAAATAGAAGGTCTGGACTTCCTTTAAATAGGAGGTATCGATTTCCTTTTAAAAGGAGGTATGGATTTCCTTTGAATAGGAGAAATTGACATTCCTTAAATGGGAGGTGTGCCATCGGGACGAGGCTACTTTACATTCGAACGTTTTCAATGGGAAAATGTATCCAACAGTAATTCTACGTGTCACTCTTTGGTTGGTGCCAAAGGTAAGGTGTCGAAGTCGACAAGAGCCAGCAGGCCGGCAACTTCACCTTGCGCAGCACGGATGGCGCTGCCGCTCTCACCACCGCTTCGAACGCCATGTCATCGCGTCGTGCACCGCAGGAGTCGAGCTTCGAGCGTCATGCATCGAGTATCATTCGTTGATACGCAACACGATATCCTAGGTACCGTGACATCACATCTGGGTCCGCGACACCATGCCTGGTGTCCGCTACCACGTCGAGCAACGTGTCAACACATCCAGCCGGTGCTCATCGGAATCCAGGGTGACGTGTAACTGGGTGACTGGTACCAAACTAATCTATATTGCAATCATTCACATAAAACGGTCAGTAGATAATATTATTTCACATTGAGTGTGCAATTAGAAAATAAAGTAAGTTTTCAAACTGTAGTAACTTCACAATGATGGTAATACTGAACAGATTTTGTTGTAGGTTGTAAGTTGTAACGTACAAAACCAGTGTGTAGTTAAATCTTATTACATTAAATTTAACCCAACGTTTACGTAGTTATATAATTATTATCTCGTGTGATATTACTAGTATTTCACGTAGTTTGGAACCTACTGATGTTCTACATCAGTAATTCATGATATTTCAAGAAAATAAATCCTGTGGCGTAAGCACGTCTTTCATATTAATTACCTACACGAAAAAAGGAGGAATAAATACTCAAATTATGGCCAGATATCAGAATAAACTATATTAGCGACGTGTAAAGTTAATACTGCAAAAATAGTTTAAATTGTAATACTAGTATTACAATCTACAGTGAAATACCAGACAATTTTAAAGAACTACCTATAAATATATTGCAGACAGGGTTGATAAATTGGTTAATAATTAAAAAAACAATCCTGTGACTTTATAAATCACAAAATATAATAATTAATAGATAATAAATTAATTATTGACATCATATTGGACATACATTTGCAATAATAATATTATTATTAATGTAATTTCGTTATGTATCGAAATAACAGTAATTAGTGTTGTGTGACATAATATTGTTTAATGTAATTTAAAATATAAATAATTTCTCGTTCAACTACGAGTGGAAGGAATAAGAATCTTATAACTTGTATATAGGTAATACAATCTTTGTAATTACATTCCGCAAATAATGATGATAATATGAATTTAAATATGTATTTAAATATGTAACGGTTTTGTAGTTGGCAAGTTAACACCAGCAAAGAAAGACTTTGAATTGAACGTAAACGATAAACATTCACTTGTCCATATATTATAATGAAAAACCATTTGCGAATGATTTTGAATTGGTTTCTTGACTACCCGCGTAGTACTAGTACGTACTAGTCGACAGATCTTACCCTTGACAAATCGAAATGACATGCTATGCAAAGACAGCTTTATTACTACTCGAATAAAGATTAAAAGGCGTTAAGTAGTTGCATCAAGAGATTTAATAAGTTTTTGTAACTTTTATTTAAGGCGTGATTTCCATTTGATTTTAATGTTTATTTAATGAAAAAAAATGTGGTGTACAGTGCCTTGACTATGAAAAAGAGGCAGGTTTAATTTAATCGAATAAAAGGTAAATCGAAACACTTAATACTCGGATAATTTAATACTTTCTTATTTACGCAGTTCATAATAAAATCCAACAGATAATTACGTGTTTAGATAAGCAGCTGACATAACGTAAATCCTATGGTTAGAATACGTATCTTGAATTGGTTTTTGAAGGTTGTTCATTTATTGTTTAAGGTAATTTAGAATTCTAACAAAAGGTGCTAAGATCTCACGAATGTTTGGTTCTGTTGAAGATTAAGATATTTAGATTGTTTACACAAATAATTCAAAATAACACGGTCATTGGCGACTCTACGTCTACATAATAATATTATCGTCAGATAACGTCAATTGGTTTATTAAAGGAGAAACTGAACATGTTTTCGGTAGGTTATTGTGTAGCTTTAGAATTCAGAACGCAAATCCTAAACGTTGAGACATTAATTATTGTAGTTTGAGTAATCAATATAAACATGTAGCATTGAATTTGGTGGTGTACACTCATCAGTACGGAATCTTGGCCACTTACAAATTTGCCGATATAAAAAAAAAAGAATAAAGTTAATAAGTTTGAAGATAAGCAGATACTTTAAACTTAAGTTAGGTAGTAAAATATGAAGTTTAATAATAAGTTTTGCCCTATTTTTTGAGCAAGCCAAAATTTGTAAAGGAGAATGACCACGGGTGGTATCGGTAAAATATTAGTTGTGCCACGTGTTCGTGATATTTTAATTCCTATTTGTATTTATAATGATCATATGTATCACTATTAAGTCTTAATTATACCGGATAAATTGAAATAATAGTAAAAGTTTGTGTTTTGAAACATGTATGACCACGTATGGAATCGGTAAAATACTAGTTGTGTCTCGTGTTCGTGATATTGTTAATTCCTATTTGTATTTATAATGATCATATTTATCACTATTAAGTCGTAATTATACCGAATAAATAGAAATAAAAGTAAAAGTTTTTGTTTTGACACATATATCTATCTCTTTTGCAAGCGTCATGTCATAGTTTCTGTTTGAAATGAATGTATTCGACGCATTGTTCGACGTTATTTATTTTGAAATAATGTTTATATGTATTACGGTTTACTTTTCACATTTGTCTTGTAAATTGAAATGTTACCTATGTGGTAAATGTAGGGCTTGACGATCATCGTTAGTTGATAAAGTATTTTTTTAAGTGTTGAATTAAACTATTGTTTTATTTTTATTGTCGCGAACTGCGGCTTATTTACATAAAAGCTTTGATCGTTTCTAAAGGTACTGACATCAAGCTTTGAATTGAGCTATATTTCATCTTGACACAATGGGTTTGATTGCGATGCCAGGTGCCGTGGTCACTTGGGCAATCTCCTTTAGATACCAATGTCATTTTCCATAACTGTCTAAATTTGTTGAACTGTCGAATCCTACAAAATGTCTAATCACTTTGAAAGGATAGGCGTTGTTTATAAAGTGTTCGATAATGTTATACACTTTTATACAATATTCGTTTGAAATAGAAAATTTTTTTTGAAAAGGAAGGGCAGGGGTGGAAGCTAGTACGGAATGAGTCAATCAAGTATCAAACGAGTAGGTTTGATAAGTATGTTCTGATTTTAAGAGTTCTTCATTAACTTAGGTTTCAAAAGTTCTATTGGGGATTATTGATTGATAACTTGATAACTGTATAATTCTACAATTTTTCATTATGTGATTATTTGGAGCGAAAATAAATTAATTTTGAAAAAGGAAGGGATGTAGTGTATCTATGAAATAGATATGAAATAGATATATACATTGTCTCACGTACACCAGTGGTGGGGATAGCTCATAGCTGTCATTAGCTGTCATTAGTCAGTCGACGGCCGATGCCGGACTGGAATGGACGTGTTCCCGCACTATTGAGTGTAGTAGTGAGCCAGTGCAATTCTACATATATACGTACTGTTAGCACAGTACAGCAAGGATGTTACAATAAGTGCAACCAATATAGAGGTATTTTCGTAAGGTGCGCTACAGTTGGTAGATCTATATTCGCTAACATAATATACGATTCTGAAGGACTATGTACATCAAAGTTATACACTTTTCCTTATTAAACGTCAAGGCATATTTTAACTACGTCTGCGTAACGTTACAATCGTGAATCATGCTGAGACGAAATCGGCCGTCTATAAAAACCGAAATAGAATCTAAACGTATTCATTTACTTCACCATCTGTGAATATTGTTGAATATTTTACTACACTGCTAACTTTGGCGTCAACGATAAACAATAATATTATTGTTATGTTCTGTTTTAATCGCCGCTCAGACTTTATAATCTTTGCAATATTTGCTGTAGATTTATAAGATATCAAGTACTTATGCAAAAGTAGGTATTGCGTTAGAAGAATTCATGTTGCAAATTTTTAAATGAATTTCTTATAATCGATTGTAATACATACAACAGCTGTTGTATGTATATATGAAAGAAAATATTAAATTATTTAAATTTTTGAACGCCGTTACCAAACTTAACTTTTAGTATTTGTTCGACTAACAACACTATTTAATGAAGGATCATATTAATCACCTAACTATAATATTAACTATTCGTCAACCGTGTATTGTGGGTAATGCGTTAACAAGATTACAAATAATTTGAGCAATTAATCAACTAAGCCTTAGGAAAACTTTCAAGGTATGGATAACCCGTTTTGAAATTAATTAAAGTTATACCTTTGAATTAACGAAATCTTTGTTGCTTACAGGTCATTACAGATTGTTGGTGGAAATAGGAACATTTATACAGAAAATAGAGAAGAAAGTTTTCATTGGTTGAGTAACTCTACTCATTTACAATATTATTAAAGTGAAAATAAATTGAAAATGGATATGGGAGTCCCAGGTTTTATATGGTAGATTATACGAGAAGTCGGAACAGATCAGGCTTTGAGTTTCTAAATAAAGAGTAAAAAATATAGGCGGTATATTTAAATTGGCAAACCACGATCTATTTTATTCACAATCTTTATTCATTTCAACTTACCAACTAATTATTATTATACGATTAGGCTACAAAACATATTAAGCAGTTTATTCAAATTACATAATCTTGTTTAGTAGTTATCTCATTTAATTCATTTTAAAAACAACATTAGATTTATGTCTGGCATTAGTTCAACTTTTAGACTTGTTTTTCTCATCTTACATGCTTCTGAAATGTTGTAACCCGTATCCCTTTTCCGCAAAATAAATATTTCCTTTATTTCATTGTATCTTCACTTGTGCCTGACAATATCTTACGTTCTGTTGGCTAGACTCCAAAGAGATTAGACGCCGCGGCCTGATAGATGCTGACAATGAAGGAAGTCTTATAGGTAACGGTATTTATTTATTTAACCTATAGAACTATAATAAAAATAATAAATGATTTAAAAGTAAGTATAAAAATCAAAAAATTTGGCAAAGCACCTGTAACGCTACCAGTATGACAAGTGTTTATGGGCGGTGGTGGCCACTTAAGGTGGGGCCCACCTGCCCCTATGCTTGCTCTGACATAAAAAAGGTAAGTTCATTAAAAAGAGATTTTGTATCATTGTATAATGAAAACAAAGCTGGCTATATACAGTTTACCTTTTTGTTAACCCTAATCAAGGGGTGAAAATACAAGTTACATAGAACAATGGGAGATTTATGGCCCTTGTACGTTTTTCCTTAATGGAAGATTTTCGGTCTTTCTAAGCTTTTAACGGCACTTAAAACGTAAGTATGGGTTTTATGTATTTCTTTTTACGTAATTATTTTTCTATTTTCTGAAAACATTATAAACTTATGTTAAAATCTTAAACACTTGCAGTATAACGTGATCAAACTTTTGAAATATTGTCGAGATGAAACTTTGTGCCGAGTCCAAGATCAATGAAGCTAACGAAAATATCTTTACACCGAATAATGCTTTGTGTGAGTTTATGTGTTTATGTATTCTCTACTTCTTAATGGTGTTGTTTCAATCCAATTCGTGTAGGTCATCTTACATAATTTTCTTTATCTCCTCCATAATCGAAATGTTATCTTATAACCACAACGTACATAGTATACAAAATTAGAATAGGTAATGCTCTATTTTTTGCTCATAACAGTTATTGTAATTATACATTTGAATTAAGCGATGATTAAAACTATATGTACCTATTGCCATTCGTTGAATCGGAATCATAAGTCAATCATAAAAACACATTAAAATCATAAGTTAACGCGAAAAGCTCTTAATTTTTAACGTTAAATATCAATAAATCTTAACCATCAATTACAAATGTAACATTCCAAACCGTTAGTGATAATTCTTTTTACACTAACAACTATTTAGTTAGGCGAGATCTCGTACAGAATTTAGGTCAAATATACAAACTCAAAGAAGGAAGCAATAAATCTTAAAACATGTTTTATAAACAGTATATGGAGCTAAGACCAAACTTTTACCTCGGAAAGCAAATATGAATGTTTATGATATTTGCGATTCATTGGAAAGGATTGATTTACCTAAAGCATTATTAATATTTTCGAAGAGACGCATCTTTATTTTTTTTTAATACTTATGATGAAAAAGTTTGAGAGCACTTATGATTTTTGCAATATTTGCCTATAAATAATTATTTTTTATCCTCAAAATCATCTCAGCGATTCTAAAAAGTGATTAAAAATAGAACTTCATATATTTATATTTAATAATATATTATTATTATTTTACGTAGAGCCCCATACTACGATATAATGGAATTCATTTAATTATAGATAATTATAAATCGTAATTGACTGGTTCCATTCCTACCTGCACGGCCGGAGGCAGCGTATCTTGGTGGATACTAAGTACTCATCTTGGTGTGCGGTCTCTGCCGGTGTGCCTCAGGGCGGCGTTTTGTCTCCTCTCCTCTTTTCCATCTTCATTAACTCCTTATGTTCCCGGCTGACGTCTCTGTACCATATGTATGCTGACGACTTACAGATTTACACCCAGTCCTCCCTTGCTGACTTACCTATGGCTATCCACTTTTCTAATTCCGAATTAGCTAACATAACTAGCTGGTGTAACGAATTTGGACTAAAACTCAACCCAGCTAAAAGCAATGTCATCATCATCGGTAGTCCTTATCTAATTTCGGAAATTGACTGGGGTATTTTGCCAAACATCAAAATCGGTGACGTTCTTATACCTTACAAAACGGTAGTTAGAAACTTAGGTGTGGTTTTTGACCAAACCTTGTCCTGGTCTCACCATATTCAGGAATTAAGCCGTAGGATCTATGCTGCTTCTGCTACGCTCCGGCGGCTTCGTAACTTCTTACCTATTCCTACCAAAATTACGCTAGCGCAATCCCTTCTCCTTCCTATACTTGATTACGCAGATGCATGTTTTCCTGATTTAGCAGTCGAGCATCTTGATAAACTTGAGCGTCTCCAAAATTTCTGTATTAGATTTATTTTCGGCCTTCGAAAATATGACCACGTTTCTTCTTTCAGGAAAAGGCTCAAGTGGCTCCCTATCCGACTTCGCCGGGATCTACACTATTTGCAACTACTGTTCCGTATCCTTTTTAACCCCTCCGCTCCCTCCTACCTCAAGTCCAATTTTTCCTTCTTGCACAGTGAAAGCTACTCACTTCGCTCTGAGGATAGACTCATCTTGCGTGTTCCAAGCCGACGCACAATTTTTTATGGCAAGTCTTTTGCAGCGATATCAATTAATTTATGGAACTCTCTGCCATTAAATATTCGTCAAGCCTAGACTCCTTCGGGTTTTAAAAATCTTGTGCGACAACATTTTCTTTCCGCTGCTGATCCGGACCAGTAATATCTTTTTAACTTTTTTATTTTTCTTTTATATTTTCATTATGTTTCGTGGTACGTGGTATCTGTATTAGATATAGATGGTATTCGTATAATAATTTTATCTTATTCAATATCAGTTTGTTTCCTTCTAAGTATATATTTATTTATGTATATTATATTATATGTAATTGGTATGTATATTTGTTTATTCTATTTATGTATTTGTATATTTATATATTGTGTATGTATATGTATAGTATATGTGATATTGTATATGGACATGTATTATTTAAGGTAGATATATATTATTATTTTTTGTTTTCTTGCTATTAATTATTCTTTTTCTGTTCTCGTCCCGCCAATTAGTGATCATTTTGCTTGTTTACCTTTTACCGTGGTTGCCTGGAAGAGATCACTATTAAGTGATAAGGCCGCCAAAATAGTTGTACTCTGTTCTATGTGTAAGTAGTTCTAAGGCTTCTGTACAACTGTTCTGTACAACTATTAAAGAGTTAAATAAATAAATAAATAAATATAGCTAATAGTTAGATTCTAGCTGATATGATTACTTTCCCGATATAAATATAATTATAATTTTGAAAAGGTACAATATTATTTAGGCAATCAACATATTTACAAAATAATCTGTCTCTAGTCTTTAGATAAACAATAATTTAAAATAAATAATGCACAAACCTAACACTATTCAAAGGGCAGCTTAAATTCCTATAAGAAAAGATCCATTAACCATAATAACAAACTGTATTTATTTCATACATTTTAATAAAACCAATATCAATATCGCCTCACCTTCATGTAACTTTACGTTGAATTCCCACTGGTTAATATAAGTAATTGAATCCACGCTCAGACCGTTTCAAAGAACCGAAGTTCAAATTAATTTATTTCAGTATATCCATTTCTTTTAAATGGATTACTATCGAATACTCAGTAGTAATACTTTTAATCACTATATAGCTGAATATACTGCTATACATCGTAGTTACTTCGACGAGATCACCCGCCTTCTTGTTACTCTGACTTGTAAAGAAAAGGGGAAAAATATTAACGATTCCAGTTTATATTCAGTTACACTTTTAAGTTAAACTAATGTAATTAATTGAAAGGTCACACATAATCTTTGAAATACTTAAATATTTTGAGATAAATATTAAATAGAGGCGAAAACTATGTAACTATGTGTACCTAATTAAAAGCACGTTGCAGTTTCACCCTCATTAGTGCACCACAAATGAACCATTATCAGCTATTTATAGATATTACATGTTAATCTAATATTCTATAGGCGAAATCATTTTGACGATTGATTTAGAATTTTTAGTATCTACACTTCACTTAAAAATATAAACTAGGCATAACATAAAAGATACACTTTGTAAAGTACATCAATGTATGTTGGTAAGATTGATATAATTATGTCAATTTAATAAATACATATCCCTCAAACAAGTTACGTAACTTTTTAATTATAGTAACATTATGTAATATTTATATTCCCAACCAACTACCGGGCGATGTCAAAACAATTTCTCTGTAGAATTTTATTGAATCAGTTTAAAGACAATGAAATGAATCTGTAATCACGCTTGCTTTTAGTTGGAATTCATTCACAGTTCACACACGTTTTATTCGTAACTTTGATAAAGCCAATTAAAGTTCTAAAATAATATTTTTGGGCCAAAATAAAGTTACACAGAATTCAGCTTGGTTCGTATTAATTTATCAAACAACTCGTCAAAAACTATAGTCCAGTTATAAATTTATAAAATTTTTTCTATTCTTTATAAATTTATATTTATAAAGCATTTGAATGCCATAAAACCAAAAATATAAATTCAACAAAAAAGGTCGTGTTCCATCGTTACAATATTGTATTCACTGAAAAGTGCTTCATATTGGTTGAAATGGTTGTTAATCATCTCAATAGATGGCGCGCGGTGTGTCCCTTCAGACACATAAAACTGAAAGAATAGAATAAATTCGATCACTCGGGCGGGTCACGAGTGGCTGAGTTGGTGAGGCATCCGCCCCGGAATGGCGCGAAGGATGCGGGTTCGAGTCCCGCCTCGTGATCGAATTTTTTCTATTCTTTATAAATTTATATTTATAAAGCATTTGAATGCCATAAAACCAAAAATATAAATTCAATATAGTCCAGTTGTTGGTAAATTATATAATATTTATTATAGAAGTTAGATAAGGCAATTAATTATCGTAGACTCAAATAAATTTATAAATCAAATTTTATGATGAATGCGAAACAAGCTCTAGATTTATTATAAATTGAAACATGTATACCTTATCTCAAATGATACGGAAATTGTAGTCACACTAACTATATGTTTAATTACGAAATAAAACAATCTCTTAGTTTTACGTCTTTGTCTTGGATAAAACGGCATCCCCTAATCCCCTTTTTCCATTAGTAGATTATTCAGAAATAATACTCGTTAATGTGGCGTCTTTCACACACGATAGTATACAATTCTATACCTACAGTACGACTGCTTTTTACTTGTAATTAACTTCTAGATAAAGCAGCTTAATTAATTAAGCTATAATTAAATCTATCTTTGTGTAAATTTCATCCAGATCTGATCAGTCGTTTTGGATTGCAAAAGTTATTTATTTACATTCTCACAACTTGCACTTTAGAATCATTTTTTTTCTCTTTACTTTTTTGTATTAGTGTTTTTAAGGTAAAGTTGTCTTCTGATAAAATTTGTAAAACTTTATGCATTTTGTAGGTACGTAAACTTGTGTATTCTCGTATGATATCCGCGAGGGGGGCTGGTGACCTGTACCTCAGACTTCTATGTAGTCTATTTCAGGCACCAGTTTCTCACAACGTTATCTTCTACTGTACAGTGTGTAGTATTACTAAGTTTTTGTAACCTTTTAATGTTGTGAGAACCAAATAAAGACCATTTTATGTTTCTCATTTCCATAATACTCGGGTACCACCAGAAGGACGGTACCCGGATCTTTGGAAGGCTTACGTGGGGACACGGATCCAACACGCAGAGGCCCTTTCGAGAATTTTAATGTGTTGTGGGACACCAGCCGCAGCCTGCCCATGACTGCACTATAGAGATACAGCCCTAGGCAGTCCGCGGCCGATGTAGGACTATTGCAGGGTATGGAAATCTAATAACTGGGCTATGGATTGGGATGCTAGATGGACTGGTATTGGGGACTATGGGAAACTATGGCACCTGCCTTTCTACTAAAAGAAAGTAAAAATATGTTGGCAGGTGGTGACTCGCCCTCTCACTGTATGGGCCCCCGAAATAAGTCGCTGCAATAGTGCGACAAGGGGGCAACATATTGTGAGCAGCTAAGGGTGGAGAGGCGTCCCTGGACTTTAAACTACGATCACGCGCTCCCTGAGGGTCCAGCATCACGTGCCCACTCGCCACTTATGATTCGCATCCATCCTTCGAGCTAAAAGCTCTCGCGACTCCACTCTGGCCGGCCGGTTAAGGCAAGCCAGAGGTGGGGGTCCTGTCCTCGTCAGGCTTCACTCCGACCGGCCGGTGAAGGCGAGCCGGAGATGAAGACAGGGGCCTCCCCCGGGAGCACTCGGTTCCCGCGGGGTCGCTACTCCCCGACACCCCGCCACAAGGTGTCCTGCGGGTTGACTGATTGCACGGGTGGAATATCTATTATCACATCGACAACAGATATTCCAACCGTGGGCGATGGGGTCGTCACATCCCTACGCCCTTATTTTTATTATTATTATTGTAGAAAATTGCGCTTTACAAAACCAGTAGGAGTAGAAAATCATATAAGACATCCCTTATAATTTTATAAGTGTACTTAGCATTATCCTCTGAAGCCCGTCTTTTTCCGAAGTCTTCGTCATATTCAATATTCGTTAAAACAAATACAAAGACAGACAAATTGCTTTCGCATTCATAATAAAGACTAAACCAGATGCTCATTAATATTCAAGTCGAATCTAAATTATACATTCTCTGTTGAAATGAGTTAAGTTTAGCTTCTTCTGATTTACCCGCACAATGAACATTTGATATAAATACATTTGAATTTATATTTTTGGTTTTATGGCATTCAAATGCTTTATAAATATAAATTTATAAAGAATAGAAAAAATTCGATCACGAGGTGGGACTCGAACCCGCATCCTTTCGCGCCATTCCGGGGCGGATGCCTCACCAATTCAGCCACTCGTGACCCGCCAGAGCAATCGAATTTATTCTATTCTTTCAGTTTTATGTGTCTGAAGGGACACACCGCGCGCCATCTATTGAGATGATTAACAACCATTTCAACCAATATGAAGCACTTTTCAGTGAATACAATATTGTAACGATGGAACACGACCTTTTTTGTTGAATTTATATTTTTGGTTTTATGGCATTCAAATGCTTTATAAATATAAATTTATAAAGAATAGAAAAAATTCGATCACGAGGCGGGACTCGAACCCGCATCCTTTCGCGCCATTCCGGGGCGGATGCCTCACCAATTCAGCCACTCGTGACCCGCCAGAGCAATCGAATTTATTCTATTCTTTCAGTTTTATGTGTTTGAAGGGACACACCGCGCGCCATCTATTGAGATGATACAATATTGTATTCACTGAAAAGTGCTTCATATTGGTTGAAATGGTTGTTAATCATCTCAATAGATGGCGCGCGGTGTGTCCCTTCAGACACATAAAACTGAAAGAATAGAATAAATTCGATTGCTCTGGTGGGTCACGAGTGGCTGAATTGGTGAGGCATCCGCCCCGGAATGGCGCGAAAGGATGCGGGTTCGAGTCCCGCCTCGTGATCGAATTTTTTCTATTCTTTATAAATTTATATTTATAAAGCATTTGAATGCCATAAAACCAAAAATATAAATTCAACAAAAAAGGTCGTGTTCCATCGTTACAATATTGTATTCACTGAAAAGTGCTTCATATTGGTTGAAATGGTTGTTAATCATCTCAATAGATGGCGCGCGGTGTGTCCCTTCAGACACATAAAACTGAAAGAATAGAATAAATTCGATTGCTCTGGCGGGTCACGAGTGGCTGAATTGGTGAGGCATCCGCCCCGGAATGGCGCGAAAGGATGCGGGTTCGAGTCCCGCCTCGTGATCGAATTTTTTCTATTCTTTATAAATTTATATAAATACATTTATAAATAATGCCGAGAAATTAACGCTATTGTAATATTTTAAATTGCTTCTGTTATCTAAACAATATTTTTATTATTCAACTAAATAGATGATTATCACACGAAACATAAAAGTTCATTGCTTATTTAATTGAGGTATAAAACATCAGATATTGATACCATTCAATAAATAAACAAGTCAAATATGGATTTCCATCTCCATTTACAAAGCATAATAAAATAGACATTTATTTTTAGTGTTCGACCTATTTTCATCTAAAAATAGATTATGAAATTGAGTCATTTAAAAGTAGCAAGAGAATATAGTACACGTCTTCTGACCTCTGAAAATGGAGTATAATATGCGAAGTATTCTCTAATCCTCTCGACCAGCAGCTTTAAAGCCAAAAGCTGTATATAATCTTTGTTGCACAAAATGCACTCTGCAGATGTTATAGGCACGGCTTTACGTCACTTTCCCACGTATGTTATTCGACCTGAGTGAGAAAGAAACGACGTAGATGATTAGGTAAATCATGATAAACAAGATTTGATTTATTTGGGATTTAAAAAAAAAAGTGAAGTCCCATGTCCCCTAGTGGGGTAAGGGGCAGATGCATTATACATCTGTTGCACTGATCGAATTTCTTTAGAGACAAGTAGGTGATCAGCCTTCTGTGTCCTGCCAGACCGAGACATTTTTTTTTCTTCGTCTCCACCGGGAATCGAACCCAGGACCCCTCGGTTTTACGCTCACGCGTCATCCACTGTACCAAGGAGGCGGTCAGGAATTTTAGGTGAGTATAAATTACTTAAGCTCCTATATTAAAAATCTGTATAGGTGACATTTACTACCTTCTTTGAGGTATCAACAAACTAAAACTAACTAAAAGCTCTCATTTTATATATGTTTTGTTTTGCCAGAATCTGTTAAAAGCAAAGTTATGTCTGTTTAAATATATCTACCTACTAAGAAAATTAAATATAAACTTAATATAGATAAATTTATTTATAGAAAAGCTTTCTAATATTGAATTAAAGCGGAACACATTTCGATCTAATCTAATTTAATTAGCTACAGTCTGCGGTTTTGTTCGTCTATTACCCTCTAAACAATAGTCAATCAATAAATCAAACATACCTGTCATTTCAATATTTTAATAATTGGTAGAGCAGTTTGCAACAATAGATAAAAAATGACATAGACACTATATTGTATTTTAAGTATCAAAATTATCAAATACCTAGTTCACACATCAAACGCATTTTATTACGTTTATGTTTGTAAGATTCATTTTTAATTATTCACATAAAGGTTTAAATAATTTTATTGCATTATAAAACACAGATGTTATGAATCTCGTGTATGGTTTATTAGGATGAATAAAAGAATGAGTTTTAATTGTCATGTTACCAAAATAAATTACCCAATTAAAAAGCAAAAGAGTGAGGAGAAAATGAATCTACTTCATGCATCATGAAAGAAATGATCATCTTAAAAATTTAATGCACCTAACTACTTAACTATAAAAAGGTAATATTATACAGTATGAGCTTACAGCACTGAATAACAAAAACTATTTTGTAGACATCGACCGAGTAAGAGAATTTGAATAACCATAAAATCAACTTTTGTTCAACGTAGTTAATAATGTACAATGTACATAATAATTTATAATAATGCTTCCGAATCAAAAAAATAATAAAAAGACAAGCATTATTATTGTCTGCGCTGCCTTTTGCCCAGCCATGTAGATAATAGCTCGAGCTAGCCTTTATTCCGCAACAAAAATGTCTTTTATTTATTGTCTGGAAAGTGTAATAAGGAAAGTAAAAAAAAGGACAGTAATATAATGTCCGTGTAATATCCGTTCCCAGGCACAGCTTATGTTGCGTTTAGGGTTGCCAACTAGTTATACTGTTTTAAACAGTATTCTACTGTTTTTCACTAAATTATACTTTTTACTGTTTAACAAAAAAAAAGTATACAAAATACTGTTTTCAGCATCAAAGTGCAGACACATTATTATGTGTTACATTTAGACGCTCACAATTTTTTTTTATTTAGTCAGAGGGCGCACACTACAATAAATACTGTTTGTTTTGCTAAAATACTTTTTAATAATCTTTATAGACCTGAATATACTTTATTTCTTGTAAAAAAAGTTGGCAACCCTTGTTGCGTTAGCATCGCCCTACTTAAATATTACATCATTCTAACATTCCTACACTATTTTTCTTCTTGGATTTTTCTTACGGATTGATTTTCATCAGTCTAAATGTAATTTCTTACAATCCCTAAATCCCGAATATTATGCAAAAAGCAGACTTATAAAATCAGTAATCGTGTTTTGTTTGATAATTTATATAATTCATTTAAACTTGGCAGGTATGTATACTTATGCTATGTATCTACTTCAACGTAAGATTTCAACTCAAATTATTTAAATTAATTTCAATATTATCTACCGATATCAAATCCATTTGCTAAGTATAGAAACAGCTTTTGTCATGACAAATCGGTCAACGTTAAATTACAGTCCCAAAGAATTCCACAACACTTCCTTTGACTGTTACCAACCAAACTAGTAAGATTATAATACTTTGATGTATAAGAGACACAACAAACAAAAAAACATGTAGCTAAGTAGGTAAAATTCAATAACTTGTAATAGAGCATTTTTGTTACTGTTACAAAATCATATTTTCTAGCTGGATTCACTTCGCAAGATTTGTAACCAACAAATAAATCTAGATAAAAGAATTTATCTATATTCTCAAATAACACGACGTAAAAAAGCGACGAAATCACCTTAAATGACACTCGCATCCAACAATATACGATTTACAGAGCGAGATCACGAAAATAAATAGCGGCGTTCTACATTCATAGTAAAATACGAGAAATCTCGTGTACATTTTCTATGAACACTGATTTACGCTTGCTTATCAACGTGTAAATATACGATCACAAGGTTCTTCGTATCTCTTTGTATTCAAATATTACTGTAGTTGCTGAGCTCACAAATGTACCTACCTATTTCAATATCTTCTACAAAAGGGGACTGTAGTTTTGACGTATGACATCGGTTAGTCTGAGTGGTGATTTAATTTGCTTTATCGTTTTGGGACGATTCCGATATTTGCTCAATTGTTCTATCTGATTAATATTTTATAAGCCATCAAAACTTAATATTAGGTAATTGAACATTGTGTTATATAATATGGGATTAGAAATTAAATCAAAATCAATCAATTATTTCAAATAATAATTTCGACCAAGTGTATTCTTGTTGTTTAACAGGTATCTACATACGCCAATCCTCAATTAATTTATATTACTTAAATTTCTAGTTGGTATCAAACCAAAATGAAAATATGCAGAGCTCCAAAAGAGAAAATAACATTTCAAATGCCTGAGCCAAAGAACATGAAATATATCTTAGTAGGTGGGACAAAATAAGTTGTTTCGTAATATATATTGTATAAATCACAAAGAAAGAATATATTTTATCACAATAAGTCATTATTTTGTGACTTGTTAAAATGGCTTCTGCGCGACTTTGGACAGAAATAAAACAACAACCGATATATTTTATAGCTATCATCATTAAGATGAAAGACTTTAATAGGTGGGAGTAATTAATATACTCTACATTTCCTTTTTTTATAGTGGAAGAGTTTTCGAGTTTGATTGTTTTTCAAACTCAAACTCAATATTGTGTTCTAAGTGGTTCTACTAAGCTGCTTTTTAGTGAATCATCGAAAAGTTACCTAATTGTTTAATGATCATACAATTTAACAATAGAGGCTACATTGTCAAAACGTTTCTTAAACCTACTCCTATTTATGTATAGATTTGATTTTTATAGATTGAGACACAACAGGCAGTCATAATACAGAAATGGCGACGGAGCAAATACATACCTTTTATAAAAATTCCTACACGATGATCTTATTAATTCTGCTCTCTGAACCGTTGTCGAGAGTTTTTGTGGGCTCGAGTAGGCGCGGGATTTTGTTAAGTTCGTAAAATAGAAGCCTTGACATTTGTAGCGATTTCATCTGCTTTGTTCCATTTTAATTCCAGTCAAAAAATGTTTAAAGGATACGTTTCGTCATCTCGCAAATTAAATTGTATGAGATTTTGCTTTTCAATGATATTTAATCCGTTGTAAAAATAAATGTGACATTGAATGTTGATAAGAGGCCGTTATTTATTTAGGTTTCGCATATTATTACAGTTACGTAAAAATATGTTCAGACATTTTGATAAATCGATAAGTACCTACTACGCTATCATACAGGCGATGACGAAGCGATTTTCATGAATTGAATTATGTTTTAATTAATATTCTTTGAAATACTTTTATGTAAGAATATCCATTTTTAATACAGTTAACTTGTATTTGCTTTGTAGCGATCCTTCAGTATAAAATATGTACTAATAGAGCCATTTGAGATTGACAGTAATTATACAAAATAAACAGTTAAACATGATACTACATGACTTACTTAATTATTATTCATCCGAGCGTAATGGCTAGTGAGCAGTGACCCTGCCTAATGGGCCTCGGGGATGGGGTAAATCCCCTTTACTGATTAATGAATGAAAATATAATATAAGGCACAATGAAAATTATACTGCGTTCTAAGACACACCCATTAAAGCTTAATATAAGAAGCTAGGCTTTATTTGAGAAACAATTGACTAAAGTTTTTTATCGGCAGCATTCTTGACGTCGGAACCTAAGACAAGTCTTTCAGCTTAGATGCTGTTGTTTAAATTATCAAGGAATTTTTCACATCATATCAACGCATAATAATATAGCGTACACCACACAAGCACAGGCTTTATAATATGCAAATAAATACATATTTAAAGTGTTGAATCGCATTAATAACGCTTATTTTAACGGCGATTTCGCCTTTGTGCCTTGCGCGACCAATTCAACCGTGACTGAACACATCGTGTGATGCCTACATGACAAGCGTAGTATTCGAGGTTATGATGTTTTACAAAATGGAAAATATATTTCTAAAATAATTGTGCACTATTTTTATTTTATTTCAACCAGGTCAGCGGTATGCAACGCCAAACGCCAGTGGAAAACAAATTCGTGTTACCATTTTATTAGCTAGGTATATAATTTACAGGATTCTATGATAATAGGCATAAATAATTGTTATGTATTCGTTAAACCTTTTCAAAATTGTGATATACAAATTAGGACGGAACATTCAATACAACTTGAGTAGAGTAGAGCCATTGAGTTACTATGTACTACGTTACATGTAACTCAATGAGTAGAGCAAGAAAATATTCGCAATATCAAACAGTATCTTGTTATCAGCCTTTCACACATCACACTACCAGATTTATTATTAGAATATATTACTTCAATTCGAGATATCTACTCTTGAAAAATACTTAACAGTGTTCGTAATTAAACCCTTGAATATCATTTAATACTTTATGACGAGTCTGATAATACAATAACTGTAACGTGTAATAATATTATATTAAGTAGAATAGAATAATATAGAAATAGCTCATAAACAATGTATATTTATTTGAATAGAAATGTGACGGATGTTTGTGTTACGAGGCGAGAACATGGCACGCCAAAGGTATAATTTATATATATTATGCGAAGTTAAACACTGTATTATATTTAGAAAATCTAGAATTTTCTGTATCATTACAATCAGAACTAAGTCTTTTGGTATCATTAATAACAATATTGCTTTCACATTTTCTTTTACATACAAATTTTAGTCGTCAGATTTACACGATGTATTTAAATAACATCATATTATGTTAAATTAAATGGGTAAGATAATATGTAAAATATAAAACGCACACTCAATATAAAATCTTAACGAATTTACTATGAATATTTATTTACCTAATACATTTCTTAAGAATCAATGTTTTCTTATAAGTATAACAGTAAAATTCCAATATGTAAGCCTTAGTTACAACAACCATTACTGAAAAAGTTAGTTTTGAACCTTTTAGGCTTTTAATGAATAAAGTTGGACAATACCGTTCAAACTCTTTTACCTACGCATGAATTGATATAAAGTCTTAACAATGAGTTTTAGAGAACATTACATTCTCGTTAAGAACGTTTAAATATCTAAATATTACAACTAAAATATATAATGGGACTAATTACAATTAAGTACAAGTATGTACTAGTATATGTATTAATTTAATTATTAACTTCAAACAAGGCCACATTCGATGATGAAACATTGACTTTTTCTAGGTTTATATAATACTAGCGGTCCGCCCCGGCTTCGCCCGTGGTACATATTTCGCAATAAAAGGTAGCCTATGTTCTTTCTCAGGGTCTAAAGATTGTCTGTGCCAAATTTCATCAAAATCGGTCCAGTAGTTTATGCGTGAAAACCATACATACATACATACATACATACATACAAACCTTTCCTCTTTATAATATTAGTATAGATTTGCTTGCTGTCATCAAAATGTAATGATTTCTAAATGATTATTCGTAGATTTTATTTTAAATTTATTTAAGCATATTTTGCGAATTTAATTCCCTAATGCTCTCTCAGGAGAGCAAGTCTAACATAAATGGAAAATACCTTCACAAATAAGTTTTAACTAACAAATAACTTTCATAAATTACATTTTAATGTTTAAGTTTTTAAACGTAAACATTACCTAAAATTTAAAGTTACCTATTGCTATTCAGTACGTAGTTCCCTTTTAAATCAATTTATCTTAATCTTTGACGCAATTAGATAGGTACCAGCCGTAATATAATAAATTTTTATACAAAACATAGGTAAGTACTTATTCGTTTATTTTATTCAGAAATTAAATCAGTCCAGGCTCATATTATGTCCCTCCTCTACCTCCGAACAATACGGTTGGTAAACAATAACAGATTTAGTAAATTTCATTTCGGTAAGCCCAAAATTGATTTCTGCACAGCGATTAGGTTTTCAATCAAGCTACGATGGCACAATAGCATGGACCAGTCTGTTTACAATTTACATATTTTGTTGGTTTGAGTATGTACATATTGTAATAAAGTAAGTTCAATTAATCAAATAATTTTGTATTAAATCAAATAATTTTCTATACAAAACTTCAATTTTTTATTACGTATCTACTCAATCATGTCTTTAAATGGATATCTTTTTCTTACAAAATTTACAGCATTTACTCGGTAAAAGTTGATTAAAAAAATCATAATTAACTAACTTACCTTTAGACTTACGTGAGTATTTAATAAAAAAATGTAAATCTCGACTTGTTACAGAAAAAAATCGTCAATGGAATATTAATTTCAAATTCCTCCGACTATAAAGACTTAAAACCGCCAAAAAGCCTATACAAGACCTTTTTAATCCGATCCGCATACATTTAAACATGTCTCTATATTGTCTATACCGTATTCAAATTCTTTTGTAGTCGATAATCTATTATTGGTATGATGTATGCGTGCCATAAATAGAATTAATATGGTTGCATTGTAGCTGAACTGAGCAGTAATTGAAGCAATGCCACACCATGTGGCGTAGTTTATATATCTTGACTATTCTCGGCCTTTAGTAGAATTTTATAGTTTTGAACTAAATCTGAACGTCTATTGTAATTTAATATTGTCATAGTTACATATATGGTTGAAGTCCCTACTTAACTACTACAAAAAGTTGGGAGAAAAGTAAGAACATCAACAATTTTAGATATATTATATTGTAAATTTTACTGAAATACAAGTAAACAAAGAGTTTCACGTATTTGTCTGTTATAGAACGCTTTTTTGAGTTCAATCTCTAGTTAAAAAAAAAAAAACACTTTAAAACATAAAACTTTCAAAAACCTGAAAAAAATAGATTAAAATTTTTACACCAGACGTATTCCCACAACGCACGTGTGAAACTTTTTTTAAATTAAATTTTTAATTAAGCTTATCGCGGTCCCTTTAAAGTTTAATACAAATTGGGACAAAAAATATACAGCGGAATGTGTCCCAAAGCCCCGCTAAAGGGTGCAAGATAACGTAATCATTGTATGACGTAAAACTTTTCTAATGACAAAGCCTCTGTTTGAAGTTGAAAATGCAAAATGCGAGTCGATTGGAAACTTTCACTCGGTATTAGTAAAGTTTGAATGAGAGCGTTAATAACAGAGCTAGCTTCAGTTTTATATAACCTGCCCAATTTCATCATGGTAAAATGTTAATAATGTATTCTCTACAGTCTACACTATAATTATGAACACAAAATTTTGTATCAAATAAACTGAACATGCTTTCTAATTCTTTCTAAACCTATCTAGTTGATACCCATTATTTAGTTAGTTATATTTTATAAGGCACCTAGTAGCTATTTTTCATGATTACTAAGTAATTTTTGCAGAATTAATCTGTAGATATAATATATTCCATGCTAAACCTTATTCTTACAGAGCTAACTTTTACTTATCGATTTTTCAGTTAGACGAGCTAAAACAGTCTCCTTCCTCGATCCAGTTACATAATTGATGTACCGCGTCATTCCACTTCATAATATATTTACGGCTCTCACTCGGTCTACCCGCTTTCTAACACTTTTTGAACTTTTTTATTCACATTTAGCAAATGAAGTGGCTGCCTTATTGTTTTATATAGCAATCAATACAAGTAGGTACGAAAATTTTCAAATGTGCTATGGGTAAAACGATTAATTTAAGGACTCTAATAATAATTTTAGCGTTGATGTACATAACAGCAGAGTGCAGTAATGTTTGATCGCGACTCGATAATTCTATTAAGTAGGAACATAATATAGGTAATCATTTTTAAAATGCATAAACATTGATTCTTAAACAAATATTTAACGTGTTTTAGGGTTGGACAAAAAATCTCCAACCTGTATGTAAAATATAAGCATTCATAATATAATGATTTAAGATCTTCCACACAATAATCTGAGCTATATTTTCCATTGAAATATTTGTTAAAATTAGTAAAATATAAATTTATAGTCTCATGAGATGTTAACATTGAGGTAAATATAATCGCTGGTTAGTTAAATTTAAATATATTAAAAACATATTCCATGTTTCGAAAAAGCGAGTAGACGAATAATTTTAATGCTTTAAATATAAAGCTCGAATTTCCAGCTATCTCAGTTTCCATTTAACAATTTCTAGAGAAATAGCATAAAATATTTCCAGCTTATTGCTTGTCATTAATTTCCAACTCCAGTAATCGATGCCTTCGTGTTTATTATTTCACAAATATTTTACGATATTAAGGTTATTAGGGTTCGGCATATTATTATGGAGCGTAGCCAATTTATTAGTTATAAATTATATTTTATGAAACGATCGACCGCGACATAATGTGGGCAATATCAAATTGTGGTTACGATCTTAATGTTACATTAACTACCAGTAAAACATTAAATATTTCAATCAAATTCGTAACATAACATCCTTCCGCCAAGAGACATAATATACTTTTATCCATTACATAAAAACTTTTCAATTATGTTATAACTACTATTGTATATTGTTTATTATTTGTTTGTCAGATTATTAATCAATATCAATATTTTATAGGTTTCTGTGTTAATCTTCAAAAGGAATACTTACGTACATAAAAACATTATCATAATAACAGATTCATATATCACACAGAGAGTGACTTGAACTCCAACACAATACAATGATAACATCAAATATTATTCAGTCTATAAAATACCTTTACATTATTCATGAAATTTGTAAAGATTTCCCTTCCGAGCTTCCTCTACGTAATCGCATTTCCGCAAATCCTACAATCTATTCGGATCAAGCATAATTTACTTGATTAAGATGATTCGTCAAAAGAACCGAATAACCGGCTTATTTCTAGATATTAATATTTTGATACACAAAAACAACTTGTAGTGTGGAGGCCAGACCGTCATGTAGCATAAATTCGAACCATTAATCCTTTCTCTATACACGCAGAAAATCGATGTCAAACACCAGAAATTTAAACTTTGTTCTTCAAAAAGTATAGGGAGTATAAACAACCTATTTTATTATAATTGAAAGTAGGAGCAAGAAACTATAAAGTACGAACCTATAAAGGATCTACTTATTAATTAGTAGAGATAATTACAGATGTCTCGAGAATTTATGATAAAAAGCTTATCGTAAGTAAGTACGTTAAGCTATTGAGAAGTTCAATGTTTGAAAAGGGAACTTGAAAAAATATAATATAAGCTTAAAATTAGGAGAAAAATTTTGGGTGCTCGATACGATATCCATGATAATCTTCATTTATAAGTGACATTCGGTCAGATATTTTAATTTTTACAATCGTGATTTACAAAACGTTGGTATTTTAACGAAAACTATGTTTTATTTCATCAAAATTACGCCATCACACGTAAAGCCTTTTAAAATCAAGTAGGTTCCCATGAAATAAATTCCATAAAATTTAATGCTTTAGAAGTTCACCAGCGTATTACTCATACATGATATTATGCAGAATGTATGAAGCGTAATCATAGTATATACTGATACATAGTAAATAGGATTTAAGCCGCCTCGACGTAATTTATCATAAGCTATATTGCTATTTAATACCGGATAAGTCCGAGGGGCCGTAAATATAATACTGGACCTAATTCTTCCTATAGAACATCCTATTTTATATTATAAATGCGAAAGTTTGTGAGGATGGATGGATGCATAGGATGGATGTTTCTTACTCTTTCACGCAAATACTACTGAACCTATTACAATGAAACTTGGTATATAGGTATTTGAAGACCTAGAAAAAGACATGGCTATTCTAATCTATTATTTTATCCCGGAAATCCCACAGGAACGGGAACTATTCGGCGTTTTCTTTGAAATTCCGGGCGAAACCGCAGGCGGAAATATAGTGTATAATAATGTATTTATTATAGTAGCTAGTGTACGTATGTTACTACATTCGATATTGTTATCATCGTAACGGTTTTATCGTATTACAATCATTAAATGCGCTCAAATTGTATGTTAGAACATAAAAAATAAATATTATATGTTTGATAGTGTTTTTATCTAATTCTAATTCGAGATTAGAACTATTATTTTTGTCAAACCACTATTATTTGCAACAAACTGAAATTTTGAAAGAAATCTTAATCGTGAGAGCAATCGAAATGGTTCTTTTATGAAATAAGTGTGCAATTAGAGATTTGCTTTAGAAAGGTAAGTGATTTGTTTTTCGTTCCTATTTATCACACATCAGTGAAATACTATAGAGCAAAAATAACATTCATAATATAACATCTACCAATATAAAAGTAACTTCAAATTTTCAACTGACATTAAAACTATGAGTCATTGAATTTTAAAGTTAAAAACATTAAAAGCTTCATGAAACTGCTAGTTAGGTAAATATCCAACTGTAAACTAAAGTGCCGCTATTCAATTATTATTGGTATAAATGACGTATCGCTCCAACTTCTAAAGTAATTAAATATAGTGACGGGCCAGAATTCCATGAAACCGGCGCAAACGAAAATTTAATTAGTGTTAAAACAAACATTCATTGCATGACCAACTTTGTAGAAGAGCATGATTCTTTAAAATTATCTAAATATCTCTATAAATAAGTAAAGAAGGTATTTCACATAAAACTAATAAACCGTTAAAAATGTCCTGGAAATATAAAAGATATAACATTTTTTATCCAAGGATCAAACGAGCGGACGCGCGTAAGAGCTTCTTTCATTTTACTTTATTTTTAACGTTTTAATGAAAAATTTAATGTAGCGAAGATATTTTATTCGTAGGAGAAATGAGGAAGTAATAATGAAGTTACCTATGATGATTAACTATACGCATAGACATCGTAAGTAAAGCTTGTATACCTATAAAGAGTATATAATTTTTTTGATACGAGTAGGTAATTAACACATAGTTTAATCCTTTTATCAGCAAGAAAATTTACTTTATCATAAAGCGTGAACTTATGCAAGTTTGTACTATTCGAGATAAAACATAATACCACGCACAAAACTGTGTGTATTAAAAATATAATACGCGATGTGTATAAAATACGCGGGAAATGCTAAGTGCTCTCCTGTCATCATGGCGCTCTATATGAAACTATTGCTATAGAACTGACGAGCGTGCTATCTTCAATCATCTGACCCATATTTCTATCTCGTAGAATATGTATAAGGTCGTAGTAACGAGAATATTTGGCTGACATTTATTTCCTGAGTACGAAATTACATATTCGTACGTATATATTTTTGAATTATACATACATAGAGTAAGAGCAAAAACAATTGAATTTTATTATAGAAAGCGTAAAACTGCATTTATGCACACAGCGAATACTGGAGTCTGCATATACTGATATTTGCTGCAGTAAATATACATATATATGCTTACCGCTTTTACGCTAAAATGTTATGTGGTTTAGTAATCTTCCCTTTGGGAGTTAACTTTAAACTACGCAGTAGCATGCTCGGTTCCTATCAATGTTTAACTTTAAAATTTCCTGGAGTTGTAACTATTTTAGAACGTAAACACTTTAATTATTTCGTAATTGTAAATCACTACACAGTATAAAAGAAAGTCCGTATTGCTGTCGTATGTATGCTTTAAAATGAAACGGATGTTGATCAGGTTTTTTTTTTAATACATAGAGTGATTCGTGAAGGTTTTAATTTTATAATTTGTCAAGTTTTCTAGACGGGCGAAGCCGAGCGCGGTAAACTAGTAATATATAAGTGTGTAAGGAGCCGATTAGTAATTCGGAACGCAGACATATCTAAAATGGAAGACATAATGCTTACAGTACTACAAAAAAACCTGGCTAAATGCTACGAGTTTGGAAGGTGGAAAAATTTGGAAGGTGACTCTAAACAATCTACGAAAATTTGGAAGGTGACTCTAAAAAATCTACGAGACTTGATATTGTGTCAACACATGTGTCAAGTAAGTTAGAGATAATGGATATAATGTCAGTCGCACGTCTTGACTTCCGAGTTATAACTTCTGTGCAATGCGCAGAGAACAAAGCTAGGTATTACAATGGCTGTAGAAGGGTAGTCACAATATTGTATATACAGGTAAATTTGAATAGGTGTTCTTTGGCCGAAAAAGCATTAGATTTAAAATTAAACAATTCTTCGTAAAAAAAGAGAAGTAAGCTTTTGGAAAATAGGTCTCTAGAATAAATTATGAGGCTGGCGGCTGAATTGATCCTTATAGTGAGTTAGGAGTAAATCCAATACAACATGTATTTCAAATTGTTAAATACGTAAATACTAAATAGAAATAGAATACAGGCTGTGTACTCCGAAACATGTGCATTGTGTTATGATTAACCAGAACCGTCACAGTTTGTTGCCAAAATTAATATTTTACTACTGTATGACATAGAACAAATTCTACAAACCCAAACTCAAACATTTTTTCGTTAAACTAGACTTCCTTTTGAAGTTCTTTTAAATCAACAAATTTCATAATTTAATCGGTATTTAACGTCGGAAAGCTGTTAAACAAAACAAGGCATCTTGTAAAATATTGCAATTGAACCCACCAATAAAGAACCTACTGGTGTTTAAAGACTGATAATCATAAACAATACAGGAAAAACTTATAGTATTTGAAATTATAATACCTATGACTGACAACGTTTGATAAAAATTCCAGATTTAAATTGCAGCACATACATTTCACATTTGCTTCAACTACCTAATTTACAAACCAATCACTGCACGTCTCTTATTGGCAATTCTGGAAATCTCAGCACAGTTCCAACATCAAAATATTACCTTTTCAACTATTCAAGTCTCTCTTAATCCACACACATTCTATGATCTATCAACAAGTGCCGCATTCAGTAAAAGCACTTTAAAAGCGGTAGACCTGGTTCCTTTATGAGAAACCCGATGAATTATTCTCATGTGACGTCTGTTCAGTTTATCTATGGTTTGTGGAAGTAATAAAAAGCTAGATCAGTTCGCGATAACGAATGTAAATTATACGAGTGTGTGATTATTGTTTAGAATGATAACATTTATACGAGCAGTTGCTATTCACGACACCATTCGCGTAAAGATAAGAATTTCTTGTCCAATTGTCATGTTCTTCAATATTTCAGGTAAGGGTAATAAAATGTGTCCTAAATAAGTTATTCTTAATAATTTTTTGGCGTTTTCTCCTATGAACATACTCATGTCTTATCATCTATTACCATTTATTTAAATTTGAGCAGAAATGAGTAGATATTTGTACCTAAAGGTATAAGGTCATCGTAGGTACAAAATATGGATACTAAATCAGTAAGACTAACATTTCCTTTGTCCGTAAGATAAATAAAATTCGACAAAATTGTGCATCCTGCGGAAGATAATGAATTAAATATTCAAGCGCTTGTTACATTCTTCTTCATCCTTATGAAATTAAGAATTAAGAAAACTAAAAAATTACATTTTTTGTCAAAATATAACAATCCAAACATAATGTAATTAAAAAATAGAATTCTTTAGTCATTCTATAGACTAAAAATGTTGCCACCCAATTTCGCTCTATTGTAGATGAGTCCAAAACATCGACTCTACAAGTAGAGCAGTTGAAAAGCATTTAGGTCATGTTTATTATCTCGGTTTTATGCGACGAAAATGAGATGTTGATTAATGTTTTGTTCAACTGAGGATGGAAATTAGAACAACGAATTTATATAAAAACTATTTACAGTAATTCTGAATAAAATTAACAGAATAATACAATATAATTAAAACCTTTAGCACAGTCAAGTGATGCTCATTTATGAGATAATGGGTTGTCCAAACTTACCTAAACAATCAAGGGCATTAACCAAAAGGAATCGTTGACACAACACACAAATAGTATCACTTAGTTCGACACTGGCACTGAAAAAGCGAGAACAACTGTGTTATCGCAAGAATTAGGACAGCCGGAATAGTTCAGGAGCGGTTTTAATTCATATTTTTGGCGTTACAGTTTCGCGGTATGAGCCGAGACGCGCAGAGCTAGCGGACAGCACCACGCGGCGGGGAGGTCTAAGGTGGACTGAGGTAAGGTGCGGCCTGCGGGACCGGGGACGCGGCCAGGCTTCGCGATGCCGCCCGCCCTGACATGGATCAACACAGTTTAATGATTGCATCCCTGCGTTGTATGACTAGCCATTACAATTATTGAACCCACGAACTCCCAAAACGACCACACCTTATTAGTACATTCAGGTGTTGCCTAAATGGTTGTTCCGCTGCGTTGCGCAAATAATAATGCGCATTGTCTTATTAAGATACTTATCTATCGATGGTCAGTTGGGGATTGTAATGAATACTAAACGGAGTGATTTGCTTGTCAGAACTTAAGCCGGTTGGAATATGACTTACGTGAATATGTTTTAAATGTGATTCGTGCTAAAATAATATACGATGTGATTCATTTAAGACTCTATATAATACTTTATGTGTGTTTGTTGAAACACAACTTGACAGTTTGATTACTAAATATCGATATAATATTAAACAAAGATTTATCTCTATTGTTATCACTTTTACTGTATAAAAGCTTATTCTTTATAAATGCTTAATAAATTTCACAAAACTATAGAAATATAAGTTAAAAGCTTTTGTCTGAAAGTCGCCTTTGTTGGTGACAAACGTACCGATTTATCAATGTCATTGTTTTTGTTTATATTGCGAAGTTTTAGAAGCACGGAAATTGACTTTTTAGAAGTTGTACAAGAAATTACATTCAACTTTAGAAATCGTATTCATTTGTTAATGTTATTTCTTATAATTTAATGTAATATCTAGTGATTCTGTGATTATTGTGAGAATGTAGACCGTATAAGACTGTGCACATGTGACTGGATCGGACTCTATCTCGACTCTACATTAAAAAGTGTGAAAGAAGAATTGTTATACTTTTATGGCAATATTATCTTTTTTATTATTATGTAATATCCATTACTCTTTATTTTTACATAGATCGTATTTTTAGAAATGTATTGTATGTATTTGTTTGTTGTGGTTACATTTCAACGAAATTTAATATAAAGTGCTGCATTGCTAACTTAAAAGATTTCAATGCGACATGTTAGTATACGTATACCCGAAGCGTATACCTATATACTCTCATTTCTTGATAACTTTATTTGCTGTCGTCATCATTTATAATTATTTTCATTGTGCAATTTAAAACATACATAAAACATTGTATACGGACTTTTCATATCTTTGAAGGTAGATACCTGTGTTACTTGGACTTTATTTTATTTCTAAATATAAAACGGATAGCTTCAGGTTCATATAAGATGCCCTGTCGGAAACAAAAATTTAATATCCTCGGTCTGGTTGATATATCTTCGTACCTAACAAGAAACTGCTAGCATAGAACCTGTTCAAATATTTTTATTCGGTGTTTTTAATATTCTCTTTTTGTATTTTTTAGCATAAGTTTTATTTTTGTAATTTTTTGTTGGCAGTACACTAAAGTATTTAAATTAATATAAATAATGTTTCTCACGTTAACTAGAATATATTGGTTGGTTTCTTTTATTATTATTAGTTAGAGAAACTAGGTTCAATGTCCTTTTTGTATCAGAATTAGGTATAAGTATCAAAAAAGTATAATATAATAAAAACTTGGTCATTCTTTTCTGATCGACAATACATACTGTAATGTCTATATAATTGCATGTGTGTGGCAAGCTTTATCATTCATACCATTGATGAATATAAGCAATATTATAATCAGCACCATTGTCGAACATCATGCGGGCGTATAACTTGAGTAATCAAGCGGAGAAACGCCAAATTCAGAATAATAATTTTAATAACTGTAAGCAAATTTACACCAAAACTTGGCAAACAAAACGGGTAAAAGACGGATAAATAAATGAATAAACAGCAATATGGAGTAATAGTCCTAACTCTTCAATGTTCGCAAAGAAAATGTTGTGACTTCAGAGTTCCGCGATTCTCGTTCACCTGGGCTCTACTTCATGGTACAGCCACGAAATAGCCCGTGAGTTTACGTCATTGACACTGCTGATCGCTGCTGCCACATCGTGAATCATCTCCTGTATTTAGTTTGTATTAATAATTATATTGATGTGATTCCCCATTGACAAATATTATATAAAAATCATGGTAGAGTAAAGCTCACATACAAGAAAACATATAACTCTCTTATGAGCAAAAAACGATCCTTAAATCTATAATTCACGATCTATTATAACTGTGGAAATATACTTTTCCTACATTTACTCCAATTTATTTGCTTTTCAAACCAATTTGTCTTGATACGTTATTCACATAAGAATACAGTTCGTTCGAGTGCAAATGAGCCTTTAATGTTAAAACAGTTACCACACTCAAACTGATAAATTCGAGGCACTCTTATTACTCTGTCATTAGTTGTAACAAATGCACATTGGGTAACCGACTGGTAACTTTCTCACTAAGGGCATACTTCCACTGAAGCTTTGCGAATGTCTAGTACATTACCATTTACATTACCACAGTTAATAAAACTTGGTATCCATAGTAATATGAGAAATGCGAAAATGTGTTTGTGTGTTTTCTTTTACGTCGCAGTGGAGCGATTTTATGATATTATTTTTTTGTCTGGAGATAGTTAGGAGACTTGAGAGGAACATACGACTTTCATAGGGGTGGTATATCTCATTGCTATGGGAATTTCCGTAACGCGGGCGAAGCCGGTAGCCGGTAGTATTATAATATTATCTTTGATAGAATTATTGTACTAGTACTAGCACTATGAATGCGTAGATTTATCATAAAGCTCTGCATTAATATGCAACATGTCCATTCAAATGATTGCTGTCGGAACGTGGTGTGAATTTTGATGCAGTTTATAGGATTAACATTTTTAAACCAGAACCTTTTATAGCATTTTCTATGTTGATAACTATGTAAATTGGGTCCATAATTGCTGTTTAATTCAGATCATTTTTAAAAATTAATTAGATTAGGAATCAACAAAGTAACAAAAATTGTAAGAATAGTATGTTTATGGATTTACTTGTTATTAATTTAATTTTCTCCAAGCCATGTTCTCCATACCACCACAACGTTGCTATAAATAAATCATATTTTAAATAAAGGAAAAAATTTTTAATTAAAGAACCTATTACTTTACTTTATGAACACCAACAGTAGCAAATTATATGAGAAATAATATATGATGATAGATGTATTTTCCGCAGCCCACCCCAAGGTATGAAAAGGGTCTTGGAACCGTGGCACTGGTACATTTAAATAAATGGGATGTAATCTTTAAACAGAGAATTGTGTGGATTCATTTCAGAATACATTTACTAGAACTTTATAATCTTTTACATAATAAGTATATACCAACCGTAATATTAACAATACAATATTTACAATCTTTCAAATATCAGCGATGTTTTATCAAACAATAGGTACCTCCATAATAAAAAAGCCTTTTTAAAACTGTATGTCTTTTAACATCAAATTTATGAATATTTCAAAGAAGAAGCCACACAAGGGAAAAGTCGCCTTTATTAAATTTTCCGATGTCCTGTCACCTGTTTACCCTGTCATTCCCTATTAATGCCAGTCGTTTAAGCTCATAGTCTGTAAACTAAAACAAAACGCGTCACGTTTTCCATGCTTCACTCCATTACACATCTCACAGTGAAATTCATCATCATCTTAATACTAATACATGAAAATTTATGTAAATAGACTACACGCGACCCTCCGACGTCGCACATCACATCTGAGCTTAACGAACATGATATACATATTTATGGACCTACTTCGTATATTGGTTTATATGTTACTAACTTGGACGAACAGCTTTACTCGCTTGGTGCTCTAATAAACCTATGAAATGCATGTGTGCTAATACAAACAAAAGCTATAGGTATCTGTGCCAAATTTTATCTTATACCCTGTAAGCTGTGTTCTAATCTAGACCAAAGCTTTATATCAAATGTCTGTATATCCAGTAAGTAATAATAGTGGGAAGACTTTTCTTTTTACAAATCACGACCAGTAGAAGTGGTTCATCGGAAGATTATTAAATTTTGAATTCAAACTTCAAGTAGAACTAAAAAGCTTATGGAATATTCTCTAAAGGATTATTATTTTCTCTTAAAAGTTTTGATCGCAATATCTACACAAGTCACAGAAACTATGACTAATTCGACTCTATCGAGAACTTCTTCTTTCGTATATTAAAAGACTAGAACTATTCGGAATAGTTTAATAAAGAAAAAAATATTATCTCTGTTTGTATACAAACCATTTGAGAATGAAGGATAAAGGAACACTGAAATTACAAGAAAAAATAATATGCATACGTAAGATTCATAAAGAACGCGTGTAAGTGTATAAATCTGATGATTTATAATGTCTATGAACAACAAAAATTTGTGTGTACCGTAGGGATGGGATTGCAAAACAGGGAGATAAGGAAATTCATTTGATATTGTATAATAAATGTTATAATTTACTGTTCCATCTACCCAGATAAACGAAATCACGTAATGTTATTGTATTCCATCGATCTTCAGACCGAATACTTAGTATGGGGGTTGATTTTTTCGTATACAACACTTTCTAGCGATGAATGCCTTTGTAGAGAGGTTCTGAACAAATGCCCTGGTATTGTGACTATTTTTTATGTCTGGCTGGTTTGCGAAGTCGGAACGAAGAATCGATAGTAAAGTAATTCCTTCAATGAAAGATGTGTAGTGCATATTTTTAACCTCCCACTAAAGGATTCTGTGGCACAAGATTCACTTTCTATTTATATTTTAGCCATGTCATAATATAAAGAAATACAAAGAGAATGACCAAAAGTAACTTATTTAATAAACATAAGAGAAACCTTTAAACTCCTTTAAAATATAAAATGCAAAAATGTATGCTAAACACCTATTAAGAAATTTGTCTCTAGAGAACAAAGAAAATAATACAAAATTTACCTTAGTGGATTAATGTCACGATCATCTTGACATTTTTATAATACAATAATTCTTAGCATACTCACTGCTATTATAAAATTCCATATAATATTACATTTTCTTTCCTAAAGCAATTTTTATTTCTGAACGCAATAAATACTGATATTTGTCTATCTCTGTTTTTCATCATCTGTTTTGATCCACGGCTTATTTAATGAGATAGTTTTGACATAGATAAAATTTTTGCAAAATTAAAAAAATTCACGGGAAATATGAATAATTAAAGCTTTATGCGGAACGGTTATCATGCAATTAGTAAGCCGGAAAAGTGAAAAGCTAGTTAATCATTTAAAAAATTAAAACATGCCAAATTAAATATTATTTCAAATAATATTTTATTTTCAGCTCAGGTGGGCAGAGAGCTTAAATTATACCGCCAGCCATTGCCCTACTTCGAAAGTTGCTAGTAATAGGTTATTGAAAAAGCTCGTTTGTGATGCCATTTTAGGCAACATACGAGCATTTTTAACATCTCGTCAAGAACTGGTCTCCACGGGAGCCAATTATAAATGGGTAAAGTATTTAAATGACATTTACCTTATTGTACCAAGTGATACCATCGCACAGTTATATATGGATATTTCCCTTTTAAAACATACCATGACGTCTTTGACAAATATTTTTCTTGCAAACGCAAACGCAAGCTTGCAAACGCTCGCAAATCACAGGCAATGGGGAATATTATGGTTAGTATGCGAATATTTTTATGACAAACAAGGTTTTTTCGGCGAAGAAAATACAGTATTTGAGTTTGTGGAAGTATGACTAAATCTTAACAATGAATTTTTATGAAATCAGTATAACTTAGTTATACTTACTCGTACAAAAAATACTTATTTTAATGGGAATCCTTACCAAAAAATTCCGTCCAAACAACGCAATAAACTTACTACACGTCAATAATATTTGCATGAAAAATGAACGAAGAGTGCTATATTTAGCGTATTCCAATATTTATATTAAACGCTTATTCGTAACCAAATAACTTGAGAAGCTTACACAATAAATAATTCAAGAGGCGTCAGAGTGAAAGTCAGAGTTTGTGCGAAATAGTACTTTTATATGCTAAGGGAATTTCAATTAATGACCAGCCAGAAAAGATCCCTAAAAGTTCGAAATTTCAAACAATAACACAACAAACATCACCCTCCAAAGTGCCTCCTTATATTGGTTATCTATCCTTAAATAAAAGCCATA
This sequence comes from Colias behrii, assembly GCA_029959065.1. NCBI lineage: Eukaryota > Metazoa > Arthropoda > Insecta > Lepidoptera > Pieridae > Colias > Colias behrii. Next base: position 3,612,278 of record JARWMC010000006.1, on the reverse strand, counting down.
AAATTACCATTGGAATTTCTTTTGAAATTTAATGTTTAATGAACGCAAATTTCCTTCATTTAACCTTAATTGGTTAGAATTTTAATAAAAAAGTAAATTTCACGACAAATGATTATTTTAATCCGGTGACATGGTTCTTAGACATGTTGTATTTACTGATAAATATAAATTGCAACTTCCAAATTATTTTAAAATAACAAAAGAAAATACATATCTTCATAAACAATAGCAGAAATTTTAACTAAGTCAATCATGTAACTTGCACGAACTACAAGCTATAGGCCCATTAAGAAGAGCTGGAACGTCAACACATTTACACATTGCACATGCGTACCAGCCGGTACGCTGGTACCAGCGTTCTGACCATCATTTTTATTTTTGTCATTGCGTACTAAGACCCCTCTAGACCGCCATCCTGTTACAAATGACCCGAAATTTTGTGTCAGTATCTCCCGGCCTATGTATGTGTCATATTTGGCAATTGTTTATAAATACAGGGTGATGTAATTGGTGTAGTACGAATATCTAAAAATCTGTGAAGAATTTTGTGATACAGTAAATGGAAGAATTATAGACTATTTTACAGTATTTAATAAAATCATTTAATTTTTTGTTCATTTTCATTAGAAATGTCAATTTTTCTCGCCAAGGTGGAAATTTGGTTGATAAGGATCTTGTTATAAAAATATAAATTTTGACTAAAATCGGCATTGTTTTTTTCAAAAATCAAATTACTAATTAATAATCAGAGTTATCACATTATTAAAAAAAATAAGCCAAACTATACACAATTTTTACTTGATGCAATCCTCAAAGATCATGGACATAGTGTATTGCGCCATCCACCATACCATCCAGAACTCAACCCAATAGAGTTACTATGGGGCATAATTAAAGGGAAAGTAGCATCACAAAATGTGAACTTTAACTTGAAAACTGTGGAAGAATTATTTAGAAAGGAAGCAAATGCTATTAGTCTGGATATGTTTAGTGACATTTGGAGAAAGACGCGAGAACATGAGGAAAAATATATTCAATTAGAACCAAAAGTAGATAATTACACTGACTCATTTATAATAACATTAAGAAATTCCGACGGCGAGTTCTTCGAGCGATGAAAGTTTCAGTGAAGTAGAAGATTACGATTATGATTAAATAGATTCTTCTTCTTCTCTATAGATACTGCTTTCTGAATTGGTGGTAAATGTTAAAACTGTTAAACTGTTATGACGATTCAAAAGTGCTTCTAGAAGAAGTCTAATTGTATAAATGTTTGAGTTTGAGTTTAAAACCAATAATGTGAAAATTATACAATAAACATGTAACACATATTTGTTAGCGCGTATTGGTAGGTATTACGTACTTACTACAAATATAATATTTCTTAGATATCTTTACTCGACCAAAGTCAGGACAAGACTGCTCCGCAACTGCAGAAGACGTCCGTTATTTAAATCATTATCAAAACAACCATCCGTGTGTTGGGAGTGAGCGCACGTGTTATTTGTATTGTTTTTATGACCTGAAATTTAATTATTATTTGATAATTGAATGATTATTAATACTTTTATCCAATTGATTATTATTAGAATAAATAATTAACTTCATCAATTGATTTACTTTTAAATTATAATTTTACAGGTAAATTATGAGAGCTTTCATAATTATATTTGGATATATTTATCTACAACGCAACCATTTTACAATTCAAGTCTAAAATGAAACTAGAGTCGCATTTATTTTTGAACATACTGTAAGTGAAATTGCATAAGTGTGAGTACTGTGAACATGCCAGCTTTCCTTAATTGACCGATAAATGCGTAACTGATTTTAATACTTAACTGCCTAGAATCTTAAACAAAAGAGAAATACACAAAAATGAAAAAGTATTTCCCAACCCTCGTCTCAAGCGATTGATCTTAGCAAATAAATGAATGGGCGAAACATCTTATACATTACATAAGCCATGATTGATATCAATCGTTGTACCCTTAAAGTGTGATACAAATTGGACCGTAAAAAACAATGCTATGGAATTATTCAAGAATTTATCTGCCTCCACTGATAGCTATAAAACTGATAGCTATATACATAAATCCTGGTACGCCTTTAAACACGATGATATTCGTTGGACGTGAAATAAAGTATTTGTACAAATTGTTTTGATTAAGATTTTGAGAAGAATACCTAGTATAAATAATATTTAATTATCGAATGATAAGGGTGTAACACTTAAAGGTAAAAGATAAAAGTGTTACACCAAATACATATAGGAATATATTTTATTAAAAAATACTGGGATAGCCTACATTTAGGAACATATTCCTTCTGCCAAAGAAAGAAGGAACACTACACTCAAAATGACGACGCTTAAAATTTTAACAATAACAAAACAACATTAGCTCAACGCATTACTAAAATGGATGGTTTCGAATTTTCACCTTCTACTTGTCTTATAATTAAGATAATTTACGATGCTGAACTGTATACCTTCTCTGTATATAAGATTTGTAACGTTAATCTGAGAGATTTATCAGAATGAATTCCCCGTGTTTCTTCAAGTATTAGGGACCTACTTATATCTTTTTAACAACAACCTATTTAATGTCTTATTATACCTAATAATTAGCTAGTAACAACGACTATTCATTTTTTGGAGTTGTTTTGGAAAATAAAATTATTTTAGGATACCTATTATGCATAATATTATACTTATTAAATATAATACATACTATTGATTTATTAATTAATTATATTTCCTCAACCCGATACAAAATTCTAAGAAACCAAAAGAATCACAGATTATATTGTATTCTTCCCAGTAAAGATTTTAATTAATAAAGTATTACCAATTAACATAATTTATTCAGAATATTTGATAAGACATAAATCTCATTTAGGATTATCTTAAGGGTGAAATGCGTAATTCGTAACAGTGACTTTGAACTTTTGGAATTTTGTTTAATTTCAATGTCTTCGTCAAAAACTTTGCATTTGCTTGGTTGTTGTAAAGTCGTGACTCGCATCTTCAAAGTTCCAATTAGTTTGGAGACAATCTAAAGTTACCTACTGACAGTACACTTGCGAAATGCTGAACTTCCAGGAATTACACACTACGTTGATTCACCACAAGTGAATTGAGATTTGGTTAGACGTTGCCAGCTGTAGCGCTATTTAAGTGAATAAATATGATTGCTATAAATCTATCTGGGTCCTTGGTTATCGTTTATCTTATTGTTAGATGTTAGAGGTATGACTAAAACTGATAAAACTACGACTAATAATGAGTGAAGTGAATTCCCGTGTCCTCTTGTCAGGGATTCATGCTTTTTACGGACAAGTAGCCTTCTGTGTTTGCCAGACCGAGACTTTTCTTTGTTAAAATTTAATAATTATGCTTTCAAGGGTTTTCGATTACAACGCATTCAATATACCTAATAATCAACCGAATCAATATGACGCAGAGAATTAAAAGCAAGATGAGATAATAGGAAAGAACTCATTATAATATGTTATTCAATGCATTAAATAATATGCAATTAAAATGTGAATTTAATTTGTATGCTTTTTCATCATTACATGTATTTCGATTAATTTGGTATATATGACGATGTATTGCGTTTTCAAGTGAAGGTATGATAGAACATGGATAGAACTCTGGTTACTAGTAATAACGAGCATTGTAGTGACTATGTTTCGTAATTTTTTATTCACTGTTAACGTCCATTGAGTATGTATTAAATTTCTTAGTTGTGGGTTTGTGTGGAGTTGTATCAATGTGTTTATAATTATAAAGATCTTTGATTAAAAACAAAATTTTATTTTTTTATAGTTCGGAAAGGTTATTAAGAATGCAAAGGAAATTTGATAGGTACTCGACCTATTCAGTTTTATCAATTGAAAACATCCTAAACTTTAGAAACCGAGAAATAATTTGGAAAGCAAATCAATTGGAAAGTTTGCTCTTAGGCTTAGTTACAGTGATTCTTGAAATTCAGAGTTTTCATACAAAGTCAACGTTAACTAATTAATAATATAAAAATGAAAATTTGTCAAAGAATATAATTTCATATTCATCATCACCACTCATAAGCTGCTCATAAGGCATCGTGTAACACGTTCAAAGCAAATAAAGGTATAGATCAAAATGAACGATCTATAACTTTTTTTTTCTCACCCTAACTTTTAGATAAGCAAAGCCTCAAATTCTTTGTGGCGGGAAATGGCTCTAGGGCTTTGTCAGTATAAGCTTAGTGACACCCGACACCCACTTGACCAACTGTACGGATTGATCGCTTGCCTTGAGGAAAATCTATTCAATTTTCCACTATTTAAGTGAAACCGAATATCCGTATTTCTAATATCTTTTTGACATTATTGCGAGTGGACAAAAATTTCTTTGCAAATATTGTATAAGTACCTACCTTGATATCTACCTATAAGTAATGTGAATTTGAATGTTTTTGCTCCTGCACTTAAAAAATATAAATTACCCTCATTAGCCCATATTTGATGTAAAGGGTCACGAGCCTCTCATAATCCACCATGATGGCTTAATGAGGTTTGGCATATGTTACATATCGTCTAACTTTTAACTATTGGATGCCGGATTCCTGCATGAGTAATGGTGATGTGAATTATTAAGATTAAATAAAAATTATCTGTTTATTTTATACACGATTATCTGGCCCCGAAAGGACTTCGTAAGTCCTTTCGTCGTAAATAAGTCCGAGGTTCTCAAACCATTGAGCTTTCACAATCTTTAAGAAAAAAATATCATACCTTAACTATATTATCAAAAGCTGATACCTCCTTCAATTTAATGTAGTGTTTAATTTAAAAAGTGTAAATAAATATTAAATACTTTTTATAGAAGTATTGTGAAAACGTTTCAGTAGAGGTACACTGTATTGGTGCTTTTTAACACATTTATTCTGTTTGTTCTAATTTTTTTTAATTCATTATTTAAATACAGTTGAAGAAATAAATTGTTTTTACTTTTACTTAATAACTCAATCAATTAACATCATGTTTTTCCTTTAATTAAAAATTATATTAGTCTGAATACAGCAAAATTAAGGGCACGAAAATTAGTATGCAAAATTTAATTACCATCGGACAGGTGAACCTTAATAAAAGCTCTTTATAAATATCTTGCCCTATTATTTCTTCACTAATGAGGGCTATAATTTTGTATAAATTTAATTTCGTTCCGTCCAATTACAAGAAAATTAAGCTCTGGTTTCTTTTAAGTTTTCACAGTTAAATTGGAAAATTACAGCTTCATTAATCACTGTTAAATGTAACGATTTACAAAAGCTCTCTAGTGGTTTTTTTTTTTGTAAATAATTTTGTTTTGAATTTATATTTCCTTGTAATCTATGACAATCCCTTACGCCTCATGTAATATTATTATTAAAATATTCAACAATCAGGTTTCAGTATTTCAGAAAAATACAATGTTTTCGGTACAAATGCAAACGAATATCAAAATAAAGGATATACGATTCTGCTATCGATAGTTCACATTTCAATTACTACATTCTTCAACAAAAGCGTTGTCCGAGGCAACAGCCAGAGTATATTCATCGCACATGAACCCTTCCGTTGCTATGGTAACGGTAACAAAGGATGCGGTACTGCATGGTTTTATTACGTCACTGATGCGGTTTCTATCCCGCTGATAAAATAGCTTCCACGTAAAGGGAAAATTATTCTTATATCCCTATTAATTAATTATTAAAATATAAAAGTGACCACTAGTATCAATAATAATCATCAAAAGCGATTGAACCACAGAACTATATTCTGTGGATTAAACACGGATGTTTATCCTTTTATGATTAAGTATACATACCTCCATCGTATTAACATTTCACACATAAATTATTTAATAATTAGTGGCCGCAGCTCTATGTTAGTACCTATAAGCAGTAACGAACATAATAATTAATAGATACCAGCCGTATGTAGCAATCCTACAGAGTTTAAAAATTCATTAACAAGGTGTTTTTCTGGAACAGGACTTATATTTTACTCGTGTTCCATTGATCGTTATTATTTTTAGAAGCTTTTTTCAGACAGAGCAAGCAAAGAAGCAGGTGCGCCCTTGGTGATAACCGCCTACAGACACTAGCAACACTGGTTTTCCAACGTACAAACAACATGACGCTCTTTCCAATGTTGTGGTCAAACCACTGATTTTAGATCGAAGAAGTTAGTTTAATTAACCTCATTGTTTGTAATGGTTACGTGAAATTGTACTTACAAGTTTTAAATAACTCCAAATTAAAAAATTTCCTTTACAATTCTCATTCCGTGGAAAATTTTACACCATTTTTTGCAACAGTTAAAGTAAATATTCGCAGGGTCGAATTCTGACTCACAAAAGTATTTAATTAACGCTGTATTGATATCGACACAAGTGCTTTTAACTCCCCCAAAGTATGATTACAAGAGTTATTAATTTTGGCTTTAAACATCAAGGAAGCTTAAATAAAATCAATATAACGAACAGCTGCTGTCACCATTTGAGGCGAACAGGGTTTAATACAAATTTCAATAAACATATGTACAATACTTGCTCGTATTTTGATTTTAATTTTTAGTAAACTAAACACATAGATTATGATCCGTCATTCATGTTGTTTACCTTTTTTTCCTATTAAAGTTGAAGAGGATACAAGAATTTATTTGAAGATTATTTGAAGAAGGTTTACCCGTAGATTATAACTATGTACCTGTCTAATAATTAATTAGCGCGGTAGACGCGTGAGCGTAGAACCAAGAGGTCCTGGGTTCGATTCCCGGTGGAGACGAAGAAAAAAAATGTCTCGGTCTGGCAGGACACAGAAGGCTGATCACCTACTTGTCCCTAAAGAAAATCGATCAGTGAAACAGATGTATAATGCATCTGCCACTTACCCCACTGGAGGATACGGGACTTCACTTTTTATCTAATAATTGTTAAAAACCTATTTTCTCTACACTGTTCTTTAAATTAATATATATGTCAAATAATGAGAAAAATTCCTCTCGTGTTAAAGATACAAACAATATTACCAAACATTCTAGAAAATTTCCAATATTTCTAACAATGAAAAGGAACCCGACGCGCTTCGAATTTTGACGTCTATAAGCGATGGATTGGCAAACAAAATATGATGGAGTGTTGCTGCTGGTGTCTCCATAAATGCAAATGGGTGGATTTCCCAAACCGCTTTTTTACGCGGCAAGGCTGAAAACTATCCTATTTTTTCAAGATATTGTTTTTATTTTTTGTTTTAATCGTAAAGCACAATGTTTATAATATGGCCCTATCATTATAGTTTAAAAATAATTATTATTTTCCAAGAAAATGAAGTAAATATAGGCGATTTCCAATTTTGGTGGCTTGTCGCCGACCTACTTCACTCAATATCAAGATCGATTAACTAAAAACTAGACGTAGGATTCGATTTTAATTTTTATGTAGTCGTTTTATAATAGTTGACCATTCAAAATATATCAATTTAATTATATTAAGTACTGTAGTATAGTTTTACAGGCACAATTTAGGTCTGTCGCCGAGAATTTTCTAATTTTGGTGTCATTTACAAAACGATATTTCTACAAAACACCAGTGATTCCTAAAGCATACAAATTACGTTATGCACTTCATTTAGTCACGCGCTAACCGGCTTAGCAGGTGGTTGTGTGCAGTGTCGTACCAGTTTCCCGCCAAAAATGTAAGTAAACAGTTTCATTGCAACACCCCCGATTTTATACAATTTTGGTGTACTTAAATAATCATACTTGTGACAGTAATATTTTATTGTTATTTTGAGTATTAGTAGAGTTTTGGTTTGTTTATTGTTTAGTAAATATGTTATTATTTTAGTACACGTAGTTTTTTTTTAAGAATTTTTTTCTTGCAATTTCCAATTTTGGTGGGACAATTTTGGTGGTTTTGGTGGCATTTTTAGACCCACCAAAATTGCTTCCTTACACCAAAATTAGAAAATTCAAATAAAAATGTTTATTTACTAAAACCAACATTGCTTCATGAGACCAAAATTATAAAATCAATTAATAAATCGAATTAAATATTAATGTAATTACTATGAAATCGAATATGAGTCGAAATATTATGATGATAGCACAATGTACCGCCTTGTGCCCTCTTTTCCCTTGCCTCGTAATTTTACAATATACTTTCCTGTCTATAATATTGATTTTTTTAACTGCATTGAATTTTAAAATAATTGAGCGCGCTCGCACGTGTCTTATGAAGTTAACTTATTATCATTGATATTTGTTCTTTTCTCCTAAAATTGGATATTTATATGGTTTCTTTAGTACATACTGTATTAAAAAATATTTAGGACGATACATAGGTCGTATTACAATTGTGTCCCTTTTCTACTTTGGCTATTAATTATACCTATTCGAGATAACAGCGCTGAAAGAGTAACTTTTTTTACTTTTGTGTGAGCAAACTCATAATGCTTAGGGACTTGCCCATACAAATCACAAAAAATGCTGATATTTTCACAGTAAACTCTATAAGGGACCCTACATAACACTATTTTTTTATCCTGTAGATCAGTCTTTCCCAACGTGGGCGATAACGCCCCCTTGTGGGCGCTGCAGGCCTAAAGGGGGGCGGTAAGAGACCCAGAAAAAAAAGGGGGCGTTGTGTAGGGCTTTGGGGTCGATTTATAATTTCATCTACCTATATAAATTTATAAAGAATAGAAAAAATTCGATCACGAGGCGGGACTCGAACCCGCATCCTTCGCGCCATTCCGGGGCGGATGCCTCACCAACTCAGCCACTCGTGACCCGCCCGAGTGATCGAATTTATTCTATTCTTTCAGTTTTATGTGTCTGAAGGGACACACCGCGCGCCATCTATTGAGATGATTAACAACCATTTCAACCAATATGAAGCACTTTTCAGTGAATACAATATTGTAACGATGGAACACGACCTTTTTTGTTGAATTTATATTTTTGGTTTTATGTTTTATAAAGCATTTGAATGCCATAAAACCAAAAATATAAATTCAACAAAAAAGGTCGTGTTCCATCGTTACAATATTGTATTCACTGAAAAGTGCTTCATATTGGTTGAAATGGTTGTTAATCATCTCAATAGATGGCGCGCGGTGTGTCCCTTCAGACACATAAAACTGAAAGAATAGAATAAATTCGATCACTCGGGCGGGTCACGAGTGGCTGAGTTGGTGAGGCATCCGCCCCGGAATGGCGCGAAGGATGCGGGTTCGAGTCCCGCCTCGTGATCGAATTTTTTCTATTCTTTATAAATTTATATTTATAAAGCATTTGAATGCCATAAAACCAAAAATATAAATTCAACAAAAAAGGTCGTGTTCCATCGTTACAATATTGTATTCACTGAAAAGTGCTTCATATTGGTTGAAATGGTTGTTAATCATCTCAATAGATGGCGCGCGGTGTGTCCCTTCAGACACATAAAACTGAAAGAATAGAATAAATTCGATCACTCGGGCGGGTCACGAGTGGCTGAGTTGGTGAGGCATCCGCCCCGGAATGGCGCGAAGGATGCGGGTTCGAGTCCCGCCTCGTGATCGAATTTTTTCTATTCTTTATAAATTTATATTTATAAAGCATTTGAATGCCATAAAACCAAAAATATAAATTCATCTACCTAGCTAGGAAGACTCTTAGAAACCGACTGAGCTCTCGACTTCGAGAGTCGACATCTTGTGAACATCAACTAATATTAATTAAGATATAGCTCAAAATCGGTTCGATATAATAGACCGCGGGCAATCATGTTTTAACAAGTTTTTGTTAAATAATCCGATTTGTACATTCCTGTATCAATCGGCTGGTTCTATAATACTTGTTCTTGCTTGTCGAGTACGATTGGGCGTCGAATGAGATAAACGAGTTTATGCACGTTTGATGTCTTATTCCTGTTGGTGCGTGCTGCTTATGCAATCCTATATAAACGACGTAAATTTATTTTATTTTCATTTGCGGTTTCGCGCATAATAGATAAGCAGTACTTGATTTCAACACTTACGTATTTCTCAAAACAAAACAATGTCGGAAGTAAAAAAGAAGAGACGGCAATACTCTGCGGAATATATTAAATTCGGATTTATTGAAAATCCCACAAACCCGTCGTCGCCTTTGTGTCTTCTATGTCTAAAAACATTTTCGAACGAAGCAATGAAGCCTTCAAGACTGCAAGATCATTTGAATAAAATGCATCCAGATAAGAAAGACAAGAATGTAGCATTTTTTCAAGACCTAGAGAAGAAGCATAATACTCAGCCAAGTGTATCAAAACTATTTTCGGCGGCTGCTAAGCAAGATGACGACGGACTTCGAGCTTCGTACAATATCTCTTTGTTAATTGCTCAAAAAGGCAAACCACACAACATCGGAGAAGAGTTAATTTTGCCAGCAATAAAGGAAGTAATAACTACTGTGCTTCATAAACCGGCCGCAGATATTATCCGAAAAATTCCTTTGAGTAATAATTCTGTGCAAAGACGAATTGATGAAATGGCTGAAAACATTGAAGAATCATTGTGCAATCATCTGAGGACTAGTCAATTCTCAATTCAGCTCGATGAGTCCACTTTACCAACTAATGAAGCGTTGTTGCTATCTTACGGGAGGTTTATTAAAGATGAGAAAATACGTGAAGAACTATTGTTTGCCAGAAATTTGGAGACAGATACAAAAGGCGAAACCATATTCAATACATTGGAAAAGTTTTGTGAAGAGAAAGAGATTCCTTTGAAAAATATTATATCAGTTGCTACGGATGGCGCTCCGGCTATGACAGGGCGCCATAAAGGCTTCATAGCGTACTTAAAGAATAAAATGCCAGATGTCCTTGCTATACATTGCGTTATTCATAGACAACATTTGGTTGCTAGAAACTTAAGTGAACGACTATTTCAATCACTGCAATATGTCATCAAAGCAGTCAATAAAATCCGTAGCAGCTCTTTGAATGATAGATTATTTCATCAGCTTTGTGCTACTAATGACGAAGATTTCAACCGTTTGTTGCTTCATACTGAAGTTCGTTGGCTGTCAAGAGGCAATTGTCTGATTCGATTTTACAACCTGTTTGACTCTGTGATAGAGTTCTTGGAAACTAAAGATACAGAACTGCGCAACAATCTCATAACATCAAAGAATGATATAGCTTACATGACAGACCTGTATAAACTGTTCAACGACATGAACCTCCAACTGCAAGGCGATGAACTAAATTTAATTAAAACAAAAAATGTCGTTGCTGCTTTCGCAGCCAAACTGCTTCTGCACAAAAAGAATATGGGCAGACGTGAGTTTCACAATTTTCCGAATTTATCAGTATTTTGCAGTAACGACGACTTGTTTGCCTACTGCCAACATTTGGAAAACCTATAACCTAACCTAACACATTGACTTCACCGAACGATACCAGGACATTTTAAACTTGGAAATACCAGACTGGGTGTTGGATCCGTTTTCAAATGTCAACACAGCAATGTCACCTCAGCTGGAAGAAGAACTTATAGAATTGACAACAAACGAAGAAACAAAAATCAAGTTTAAAAATGGATATCAAGAATTTTGGCTACAAAAACCGATCCCACAATTGTACCCTGGATTGTGGTCAATTGTTCAACGATTCTTGATAGCATTCCCATCGTCATATTTGTGTGAACGTGGATTTAGTGCTGTGGCAACGCTGCTTACTAAAAAGAGAAATCGTTTGCGTGTTACCGAACGTGGCGACTTGCGGCTGTTTTTGAGTAAATTGGAACCTGATATCAACAAACTTATTGAACAGCATCAGATTCAACCTTCACATTAGTTTTTATATAAGAATTGATTATGTTTGTTTTATTTTCAATAAAAGATACTCTACTATAAAGTTGCGTTTCGATAATCAGTTATAAGTACTTAGCGTTTTTTAAGTATGTTTAAAAAGGGGGGCGTTAAAAAATAATTTATTCTTAAAGTGGGCAGTAGACAAAAAAAGGTTGGGAACCCCTGCTGTAGATAGATATTTTCAAATTAAGAAGGTATTCTGTTACAGGAATCCAAAGAAAAAAACTAAACAAACTAGAGCAGAGCAGTTACAAAGAAAGAGAGAGTCAGAAAGAAAGAGAAAAGAAAACATCAGAAAAGATCCTCTCAAGCTTGAAGAACTGAGAAGAAAAGAACGCGAAAGATACCACAGAAAGAAAGCTGAAGGCAAAATTGTACCGTTGTCCGAATTACCACCTCGAGCCCGTAGACTGAAACAGAGACGAAATTATAGTAACTTTAAAGCGTACTGTGAAAGAAAAATACGAAGAGGTTTACCTTCAATACTGTCCAGCTACATTCCACTACATAATTTACCCATCGAAACAACGTCACAGCCTACGTCACAGCAAACACATCAGCCAATTTCAAATTCACCTCGAGTTTTGCGATCCCATAACAAAAGTCTTACTTTTACCGTTGAAGCTGCTCCTGCTGCTCCGATTGAAGAAACTTTATCCATCGATGCTATTCAAAGAAGCACACCCGTTAATGAGACCGCTTCTCCATTTATAAGTCCCAACATAAGCTGCATACACTCTCCCAGTTCTATGTCTGGGCGAAACAGTCCACAGTCAGATATTTCTACAAGTAGCATCTTTAAACGAGAACTGAACAACCAACTTAGAAAATACCGAGAACAGAAAAAGTCCAAAATAAGATTACTTAAGAAAGCTCTTCTGAAGGAACAACAACAAAAGTTTTTGTATAGAAAAAGACTTGAGGGGTTGGAAAAAAAGATGAAGATAAGTCCAAAAAAGGTTGGGTGTAGCAAACGTATGGTAAGTCCTAAATCAATCAGTCCTAAACAAAAAAGACTACGCAATATTGTGAAAAACTTCTTTGAAGATGATGAAAATAGTCGAATTTGTCCGGGCAAGCAAGATTATATAACAAGAGGTGGATTGAGAAAGCAAAAACGATATTGGAATGATTCTCTAAGAAATTTACATCGAAAATATCTTGAGAATGGGTACCCGCCTATAAGCTATATTATTGCCCAGTCATGGGATTATCTTTCAAACTAGACAATCATATTAAGATTATATTTTTTTTTAAATATGCTACATATTCGGTTAGTCTTTAAAATATATAAGTAGGTACAGCCATTAGGTTTCATCTTTATATATACTAGTACATGTTCTGTCCATCTTTAAAGCTGCACGCTAGCTTTACATGACATGAATTTTAAGGTAAAGTTATTGAGGCAGGCAAGCCAGCCAAGGCAGTCAGCAGATCTGTTACCAAAAGGCAATTTTTATTATTATTTTTCATTTTTTTATTGCAGAACAAGGTTTTTTTCCATCCAAATATAATTTTGGTGGGGTGTAACAATTTTGGTGGTATCATTTTCAATTTTGGTGTCAAAAAAACAATTTTGGTGGGAGGTCAATTTCGGTGTCAGGAATAACATGATTATTTAAGGGAATATTCTTATTCTTGTTGATAATTTAATTAAAAGATAGTACTATCTAACACCTAAAATCAAATTGAATAAAAAAAAATCATAAACAAAAATTTCCACCAAAATTAGTAAAAAAATGCTAGTTGTTGAAATCCACTCAAATATCAAGGGATTCAAATAAGTAATCCATTGTAGTAACCTATTGTTTATTTAAGCATGGATACGTCACCAATATTCTTACCTCAAATGAAACCGCTAATCAGATTTAAAAATCCTGTGGTAATGTAGTGTGTCTCGATAAGATTAATTTAAGAGCTTCTTATAAGGAAATATTATTAAAAACACAGATAGTGTCTGCTGTACTTACAAAATTTTAAATACACAATACACATCAATTGCATCATTATTGGTCACGTCATACTCGCCAAAGGATTTGGTCAGCGTCGGTATTTAGAATAGAATTATGTACATGTTGCATTCTTTATACCTCCTCCAGTCTCCAGGCACAGCTCCAGGGGAAAGATATGAATGACAATACATATTATCAATAAATAAGTCAATAAATGTTTAAGGGAAATATCTACAGTACAAATGTGTTTCCATGACACATTATGTAGATACCTTCACGACGAAAAATAAAAGAAAAGTACCCTGCAACAAGGCAATCTTCCATTATCATGTTATATGGTTCGCCTACCGTCCCCGTCCCGCCTCGCCCACTCAATACGTGATCCATTGAAATGTTAAAGGGGTGACAGACGTACGAGTAAGTACGCGAACTTGTGGCTCGACGACCTTTTTCGCTCGTGTGTCACCCCAAGTACGCGTACTTAAAAACCGTCGAGTAAGTTCGTTGACGATCCTACATGTTTGAAATTTTACTCGTAGCCCGCCTTCGCTCGCACGTCTGTCACCGCCGCGAGCCGCGAGCCTAGCCTGTCTAGCTATAATAGGTGTTACTAAGTGCAAAAGTTCAATTAATTTCGTCTTCTTCTTTTAGTTTTATGAAAATAATTTAATATAATTAATATGAATGAATATAATATAATTGAATATTGGCGAAGGTATCTTTGAATCACGCCAAGGAAGTTTCACTCCTGACGCGTGGGCTCGGCGCACACGCTCTTTTTTTGTAAAGTACCCTCAAAATATAATAGTAAAAACGAAAATATATCCTTCAATTTTTGAACATTTATTTTGTTAGAATGCTATTTACTTAAAAATAAGTGCTGGTTATTAAATTAAAAATGTCTATATTTAATTCCTGAATAACATAAAATTCCCTCTGTTGATGACATAGAGACATTCGATATCGGTGACACGCGAGAAGCTACTGACCAAGCTCTTGCGTGTGTCACCGACGTCGAGCCGAGTAAGTACGCGAACTTTAAAACCGCGGTTTTAAAGTTCCTACGTCTATCAGCCCTTTTACATTTTTTAGCCCTAACCTTGCGTTTTTTAGAGGACGCAATTTTGTTTTTTTGATGTGTCCCTACACATCAAAAAAACAAATGATCAAAAAAACAATGGCTCTAATTTCTGAACATTTTCGCTTATAACTTTTTTATTTATAGTTCTACGACTAAAAGTTACTACACCAAAGTTGTAGAGAATTTAATTTGCAACAAATAATGTTAACGATATTTTTTTATCAGATAAATAGTTTAAGAGATATATCGTAAAAACCATATCAACCGCTATTTTCAAGATGGCGGCCGTGGGACAAGGGTGGCGACCCCACAAACTTGGTGATAGCTTCACACTGACCACCCCTACACATCAAAAAAATAAAATTGCGTCCTCTAAAAAATGCAACCCCAAATGTAACTTTTCAATGGACCAACGACATCTATAACGAGACACGGCAGGCTTTGTAGCTGTCAGAAATAAACTAAATTGATTACCTCTGCGGGACAGTCGCTTTGGCCCACTTTATCTTGTAGTACCTTCAAATATTTGGATATGGCTAACAATGACAAATTTTCGTGAAAAGAGCAGATGTGTGAATAAATAGATACATTTAAATTTTGACCGTATACTGGACCGTACATTTTGTCCTCAATTTATTTAACCTGTATATCAACGAATCTTCTCGTTTAAGTCATGTCTCTCGTTTAAGTCAGGGTTCTATCTTTTACAAAGAGGTACCTACGTAAGAGAAAAATAGAGCGTATATTTTCGCAGAATTAAGATCCCATAGAAAATAATGTAAATCCCTCTGAGACAATTTTATTACATTTGTAATTAATTTTTTCAAACCGTGTTTTATGTATTTCACATTACAACTGCCTAGATAGAGAAAACTAGACAGTTTTAAACCGAGGAAAATAAAAGTTACCCAATAGAAAAATAGCACCAAAGTGCCAATTAGTTACAAAATACAAGAACAGTTGAAACTACTATGAGCTCAGTGTGTAGAGGATACAACTCGTGAACTAACCTACTTGATACAAATAAAATTGGCTTAACTATATAACTTTGCAGTAAACCATTGTTGGAACTTTCTAATGGCCCATCTCGAGCTAGCTCATTCGATATTCAAACTTATGTATTGCCAATTGATTATAAAAACAATGCTGATTTTTAATCACTTTATAATGATGTAGAGACAGTAAAATGACTAATCAGACGCTTCTTTCTTTTTGAAGTATACGATATCATATAAAACATAAAAAATAAGATCGTTTATGTTTAATTTATCCACGAAATATAAGCACTAAGATATTACAAACTGTGAATTAATACGATTTTCGATAAAGTAGGTTAAGAGCATGTCGTCAATAACTATTAGAAGACAAAATTGTGCCAAAAAACGCTCCGTCTATTCTACCAAACCTACAAAGTTTTGTGAAAAGTTCCATTACCTTTACTCTAATAATATCTATGCTAATTAATAACAGAAAAACAGTTTTAAAAAGATGCAAACAGAAATAGATCTTTTAACTAATAGTAATCAACTAATGTAAGTACAGCCTTCACAGCATAAAAGAAATTAGATAGATTGGCATCATAGTAAAAGTTTGTAGAGGTCTAGCTGTTATAGTCTTTATTCTGTTGTAAAGCTACATTATAATGAAGGAAAAAGCTTATAAAAAGCACCCGTTATTCCATGAAATAAACTTCGAAAACAAATGCTATCCATCATACGGAATAAAGTTACAAGACGCATAATGTAGCATTTACACAGGAGAAGGATTACGAAAATTGAACTTTCCCTCCCATTATTTGCCCATTCTAACATTAAGGCCCGGCTTTTCTCGAAATTAAACAGTCTACTATAAAGAGAGATGGCATTTTGATGTTCGATCGATGATCCCAATGTGTAATTTTCTTTCATTCCTCTTCCGTCGTCTGTTTTAAGGTTATGTGGATCGAGTCGTAAGCGTAAAAAGAATAAGTATATCCATAAAACTTGCCGTATATCTACCAATGGAAAAGGAATAATTTATGTTTTAGATATCAACGTATAGAATGCGAAGACATCGTTACTGTTCGGTCGGTTAAGTTATGACGTAATTTTTATATCGAGCTGTAAAACTTAGATCTTATAGTTTTAGTATTGCTTCCAACTTAATAAATCAAAAATATTTGGATGTACTTGTATCAAATGTGGATGGTATTTAAAACGAGCTTTATAGGGGATGAATACTAGTAAAATATACCTACTACTAATATCGATAAATCCAGTTTGCTGCGATAGCATTAAAATTATACCAAACCCTTAATAATGACTAGCTTTGAACAAAGGATCCAAAGCTTAGATAACAACAAAGCCTTGACAAATGGAGCTTCAAAATTACGATGACATCACATCTTCACAAAATACTCTTTACATCATAATATGAACCCAACTCACGACCTAATTCGCGGTTTGTCATTTATTGTTCGACTCAATCTGAATTTCTAAGAACATTTTTGACCCGAAAAACAATGAAAAGGAATCGGGTCGGAAGAGGATCATTTAGGAAAGTGGGAAATAATAATCTCTTGAAATAACTGAATTATTATATTGATGAAATGCTCGTTAAGACAAATGTGATGGAGTGACAATAATAAAGATTCAAAGCTATCTTTCATTTATTATAAGGAGATTAAATCACGCACTGTTTTTATAAGATGAAATACGAAGCAAAGAATTTTCTTTGAAACAAATGTTTCAAGGCTTTCCATTATTACAGCTTAGTCGAAAATTGCAGTATGAAAACAATATTATGCTTTTCGAAGAATAAAATATTATCGGATTACAAACTAAGCTAAGAGGATCACAATACTCTTCACAATATTTTATAAGTATTATTATAAGTATTCTCTGAGTCTGGAATAAAAAACACAGCTCGGCTCGTGTTATGAAATAGCAGAACATCTCACGATATTGAATTAGGGTTATATTTCGGCTTCCCCAGTAGCCTGCTTGTGCACATTTCGTCCAAATCGATTTCTAAGCCACAAAAGAATCCTATTACAAACAGGTTATTGTTGGGTGCAATATTAAATTTTCAATCTCCACGCCGTGGACCTTTTCAATAAATCGCTAATCTCTTCATTTTGCAATAAATGTGCAATTACTCGGAAACTCAGTGAGATGAAAACTAGTAAGATCCTTAACGCTTGAATTCACGCGAAGTTGCTTTAAAATGTTTTATATTTATTAAAATTCACTTTATTTTGGTAAATGGGTATAAATCATGTTTTTATATTTGGGGACCTTTATTTATGAGTGAGACTCAAGTTCTGTCAAGGGTACTCAATTTATCTTTAATTAATTAAATTGCACTAAAGGTTCATCTATTTCTGCTACCTTTAAAGGTAGGTAATATAAGCATTACGCAACACAAATTCTCTGTAAAAAAATCTGTTAGAAGGCCTTTTATTGATACACGTATCTATAGAACTTAAAATTCAAATAAAATTTTTGTTTAAAACATTGTATTGAATGTACATGATCGATATTAAACAACAACAACGTTCGAAAACACTAAATATTCCAGGCAGCCCACTGTTTCGTGGAAAAGCAAATTAATAAGAGTGGGCGAGCTGCAGGGTGAATCGCATTCTGTGAAAGGATCAGAGGAAAATGTAAACTTATTTTCATGGAGACCGTTACACGTGCTAGTCTATTGATGCAAACAGTGCACGTGTATTACGAACAATTTTAAAGTTGAAGTACATAAACGCCTTCAAAAAGTTTTCGTCATCAAAAAGTTCCCCAAAGCTCACTGTGTATGAATTGTCGTCAGTGTTCCTCCAGTTCTAATATAAACAATGCTGACTTTTATCATATCACTTTAGAGTTTTATTGTTTTTAGAAAGGCTAACTTAGAAACTGTAATTTTCCATGCATGGCATGGGTAAAATCCGTACACATTTTATTCATCCACCAATCAATATTTCATGTGGAAATATTATAAATAATTAGAAGAAAATCTTAGACGTTTCTACACCAATGTGGCCACGCCTTTACTTCAAAATACCACCCGCTATGATGGTAAATATTATTAGGTTGTTTTTCTTACATTTTCTTAAGAAACAAATCGATATTAAGTATGACCGTGAACTCTGTCAGCCGTACAAATAAACGAGTAATAACATTTTATGAAAAGAATAAACTAGAATAAGGAAAAATCATACAAATAAACACGTAATTAACGAAACCTAGTATAACTTCGTAATAAGTATTCATACTAATGCTATTTCGTCCTTATTCCGGCTACCACCCTAGTATAAGTCTGACATAACTGAGTTATAACGTATTTTTTAGTACATTGTGCTATTTTTTACAAGTTTTAGAACCTATTTTCAATCTAAATTTGAGATAATAGCAATGAGAGTAATACGAGAAGTAGAAAAAGTTGAACAAATTAATAATTTCATTACGTACCTATTGAAATGGAAAATTTAGTATGAAATGTCAAAATATACGAAATAATGAAAAATCCTTTTGATATTTATAATGATTTATTTATTTACGACATGCGCCAAACCATACATACATAAAACACTTATTTCTAAACTTATCACAATAATATAAACTTTCGTTGAAAATATAAATCTTCTAAGCTTGGAGTTTTATGTTTTGAGTACCAGTTATTTGGCAACTCTCTATCTCAAGGTGGGTTAATCTTCTGTTCTCCGGATATTGGATAGCGTTCTCTTTCATTTTTTTTTTTTTTTTTTTTATAATAAATAGGTAGACGTTTGACCGCTATCCTGCCTGATGTAAAGCAGTGATGCGATCTATTTAGGAGCACGTCTACCCAGAAGAAGCCTATTCACTCTGGACTTGAAGAGCTGGATATTGTAGTCCACGGGGAACACCGACGGTGGAAGAGAATTCCATTCCTTTGCAGTTCGGATGAGAAAAGAATTTGCATAACGCTGCGTACGTACATGAGGAATGTCGACTGTGAAGGGATGGAATCCCATTCCCCGTCTAGATGTGCGGTGAAGAAATGGGGAAGATGGAACCAGGTGGTGGAGTTCATTCGCACATTCACCAAAATGAATTCTGTAGAAAACCGATAGGCATGCTACTTGCCGGCGATGGTCAAGACTTTGGAGGCCACGACGAATCAATGAGGGATCGCCAATGATTCTGCAAGCACGTCTCTCCATTGATTCCAAAGCACCAAGGTGAGTTTTAGCGGAGCCCGCCCAAAGATGACTACAATACTCCACACACGACCGAATTTGAGCTTGGTAGAGTTGAAGGAGCTGTGCCGGTGTGAAGAAATGTCTCACTTTTGCTAATATGCCAAGCTTTTTGGCAGCTACTTGGGCTTTGGATTTAATGAATTGACGGAAGTTTAGATTTGCAGAAATCGACATACCCAGTAATTCGAGGTTGGGGGTTAATGCTATCGGTACATCATGAAAAGAAGGAGAAAGGTGAAGTGGATTACGCTTCGCAGTAAAAAGACACGCCTGTGTTTTGGTAGCGTTAAATTCAACCAGATTATCATCGGCCCAATTCGTGACGTCCAGCAGGGCTGAGTTGATACGCGAAATCATGGCCTCCCGTTCAAATCTGATACTGACCTGAGATGCTTGAGCGCTGGACAGGTACCTCTCTACGACAGTAGTATCATCTGCATAACCGAACATGTTAGGTTTGAGGAGGTCGTTTATGTGCAGAAGGAATAAAGTCGCTGAGAGAACAGATCCCTGAGGAACACCGGCATTAATGGTCATTTCATCTGACGAACAACCGTCAATAATGACACGAATCGTACGTTCTCTCAGGAAATCAGCTATCCAGACGCACAGGTCATTTGGAATTCCATAAGATGGAAGCTTGCTCAAAAGGCTCGCGTGCCAAACTTTGTCGAAAGCCTTGGAGATGTCTAGGGAGACGGCAAGTGCCTCACCGTGATTATCCAAGGCCTCCCCCATAGATGCGTAGCGTGCGCTAGAAGATCGCCAGTCGACCTCTTTTTGCGGAAACCATACTGTCGGTCGCTTAGGAGGTCGTTGGCTTCTAGGTATGCAAGTAGTTGATCGTTCAATATACGCTCCATAATCTTAGAGAGTATGGAGGTTATTGATATGGGTCGATAGTTCGTAGGATCAGCACGACTACCCTTCTTCGGCACGGGCTGAACATTGGCAAGCTTCCAGCTTTTGGGAACTATTCCTGATTTTAATGAAAGGCGGAAAAGGCGCGTCAGCACTGGAGACAATTCTGGTGCACAAGTCTTAAATACTATTGCTGGTAAACCGTCCGGTCCGCTGGATTTGTTCACGTCTAGATTGCGAAGGGTTTTAAGAACTGTCTTCTGAGTGATATGAAGATCAGACATATATGTGCCACAATGGGGAATGAGGGGTGGAGATTTGCCCCCACAATCTAGTCGTGAATTTTCAGCGAAAAGTGATGCTAGTAAATCTGCTTTATCCTTAGCGCTATGTGCCAGTGAACCATCGGACTTAAGTAAAGGTGGTAGTGAAGGGCGACAGAAGTTCGATTCGACAATCTTGGCAAGAGACCAAAAGGCCTTACTACCTGAAGGGTAGGATATTAGTCTTTTGCCAACGTTCTGGATTCGGTCGAATTGAGCCTTTCGGAGTACTTTTTTGCAGTGTTTGGCGGCTTTGTTAAAGGCTCTCTTTTTCAAGCGCAGATCTGGGGCTTTGCGAAGACGAGCATCAACCCAGGCTTTGTAGGCCATGTGCTTTCGGTTCTCCGCAGTGATGCATTCGGCATTAAACCATGGTTTAGCTCTGCCATCAATGTAAACATCTGAGAAAGGAATATAATATTCCATTCCCTGACGAATTACATCAACGACATTATCCGCGCAGGTAGATGGGTCTGCAGATGAGAAGCAGACTTGCCTCCAAGGATAACTAGCAAAAAAGTGACGCAACTCATCCCAATCTGCTAACTTGTACTTCCATACTCTCCGTTTGTATCTTGCGGTGGTGTCTGGAGGAGGAAGGTTTGACACAGTTTTCACCAGACAGTGATCAGATGTGCCTAGGGGTGAAGATACAGATACTGTATGTCTGTCTGGATCTGTTGTTAGCAGAAGGTCTAAGCAGTTTGCGGTGTGGTCTTCAATGTCAGGTACACGTGTCGCTTCGTGAACCAGCTGGGAGAGATTATGGGTCAATGCGAAGTTGAAAATTTCTCTTCCGGCATGATCGGTCTTCTGGAATGGATAGAGCCATTCATTATGACAGGCGTTAAAATCTCCCAGAAAGATAAATTCGGCTCCAGGGTACTGACCACTAACCACATCTGCAGTTTCACTAAGGTAGTTAAATAATCTTGTTGTCTCCAGGTCGCCACTATGTGAGCGATATACACAGGCATAAACAATTTTATGTATACCCGTGTCCACCATGGACCAAAGTACTGAAAAACTGGGCTCTTCAAGTTGTCGGAGACGCAAAAAGCAAATGTCATCGCGAACGTATACGCAAGCCCCGGCTTTTTGCTTGAAATTGTACTCAATGGAATAGCCTGGATACTTGAGATATGTTGCATCCGCTGGGTTCTTAATTTGCGTTTCGGTAAGGAATAGTAGATGCGGCTTCTCGGTCTCAAGGTGGTAATGGACTGATAGGAGATTTGAGTGCAAGCCTCGGATGTTGGTGAGGTGCACTTTGAGAGAGAGGAAGTGCAGCCGCTGTGAAACCTTTCTTCCTTTTAGAGACTTTTTCATATTTTTTGTGATTAGTTTGTTGTAGAGTGAATAGGCGGGAACTGTTGGTAGTTGGACGAGGCTTCGCGTGTAGAACCACCCAAATACAGGCAGGATCCGCATTAATGGAGTCTAGTTTGGAGACTGCGGGGACGCCCGAAACCCCCCGAATATTGCCAACGGGTCCTCTCCTCCGGTCGCCAACCGGCACGTTGGAGCCAACTCGGGATTATACACAGGCGGCGGGGCAGCCTTTCACGGGTGGCTAACCCGCTAATTGGGCCCCCTACAACCTGCGGTCGGCCAGCGGTGAACCGTTTCTTCGGATCCCGCTACCCTCCAAGACTAGACGCCAGATGCAGAAACATGCTGCTGCACTGGATTCGGTTCCTTCACGCAAAGCTACTGTCCAGACCCAACTATTCACCAAGAAGGGCTTCACCTAACATCATGCCGGAACACGACGAATCGTTTGGCGGCAAGGCTTTGTTAGGTGGGTGGTTACTAGCCAGGACAACTGTCTACCACCAGAATATTCGGTTACTCGTTTGGCACAACCCGGGGGACACGTGTAGGGTATCGAGAGTTAAAACCTACGGACGCGAGTAACAGCGACCCCCAAAAACATTTGCTTGCATATTTAATGATATATTTAAATTATTTCAAATAAATATTTAAAAAATAAATAAACAGAACATCGTATGATGAAACTTCACAACAAATTCGACGAAGTCAAACGAGCGTCAAAATGACAGCACCAAGGTTTAACCGTAGACAATTTCAATGTTTTTCATAATTTTGTGAATGAATTGCTACGTTGCCGCTTCGCGCCTATTGCATAGCGTGAGCATAGTTACATCGACGTTATTCCAAATTTATTTGTAAGAAATTATGACATCCTTATTCTTTATTTATTCTTATCATATCTATTCATTGCATAAGGTTTGAATAAGCAAGTTTTTATTTGTACGGCTGTGTAAGTATAAAGAGATGTCTTTAAAACTCATTCTTTTCAATTATCCGTTTCAGATTGAGATTTCTATTTACTTTCCATTCCCTTTTACACCTACACTACAAAAACAAACGTATTTAATCTAAGAGTAAATTTTTCGAATCTTAATGAATCCTTATGAAGCCATAGTTGATAAAATAAAATGTACCGAGTTCCAATGCATTTCAAAGCATTTATGCCATGCCCGTGATTAGCATCCCACTTCTATTTCACTGATAGATTTCTATATGCCAGAGAGACAATATTGTCAGCGTTCCAAATCCTAAATTGAGACATTTTTTTTTACTTTTCTTTGAGAAAATGAGTTTTTCCATGCTCTACCTAAGTACCCAAGTAGATTTGTTGTATTAAAACACTGAACTATTTTCTGTTGGAATTATCTATACTAATATTATAAAGCTGAAGCTTGTTTGTTTGTTTGAACGCGCTAATCTCAGGAACTACTGGTCCTATTTGAAAAATTCTTTCGGTTAGATAGCCCATTTATCGAGGAAGACTATAGGCTATATATCATCACACTAAGACCAACAGGAGTGGAGCAATGCGGGTGAAACCGCGCGGCACAGCTAGTTAACAATAAAAATGTTTATAAGTAAAGTATTTTGATAGGTTGATTGCTGGCACACTTCTAGTCAGGAAACGGTGTACCTACCTAATTTTCCACCGCCGGTATTTTGTTCATTACATCATTATTAGATTTGCTCTCATTAACAACCATCCTTCATTTTAAAAGAGATATTATACCATGCGTAAGAGGTCGTATCGACTATCTGGAAAACAGCAGTAAACCGATCGATTTTAAATAATCCCTTATTTTATTCCTTAAAAATACGTTAACATCCTGTTATATGGAAATATCATTGTTCGGTAATATACCTACCCGATGAACGTTACACGCTAACAAAGAATTTGAAAACAAAAAGAACACCACAGAATCAGATATCACTTTATCACATAGTAACAAAGATACAGAACTACAATATCAGTCCAGCAGCAACTATGTCCTAACTCACGACTAGTGCAGCAATTGCGAACAACTGTCTACACAGCTGCCAGAACTAATGGAAAGTCATTAGAATTTCAACTTTTAGTTCGCTTTACAAGCTAGATTTATGAGGATTATACACGGCTGGCATTGTATCTAGTCATCAATGTGGGAAAAAGATAAATTGACTTTATTGTGATTAGAAATATTGCATAAATAGTTTATTTTTAGTCTGTATTTTCTATTAAGAATCTATGAATATATCGTCTGTAAATCTATGATTGTCTACGGTAGATTATTTTGTGTTTTGGTTGTAAAGGACGATTGTATATTTTCACCGGTAAAGGGATAATAAACTAAAATGGGCTAATTTGGCGTTTTTATTTACACCATCCCCACATAATTTAAATTATTACTTTCGATTATAATATAGTTGCTATAGTCAAAACTCATTGCTGGTCAAAACCAATTTGAAATAATGAAATCAGTCAAAAAAGACTTTGGACTAAGAGCGTCGGGCAAAAACGTTTTCGACTAAATTTTGCAGTAAAAAGGATTTTGACCGGTATTGCGTTTTGAATGTAACATAGTTAATGGTCACTTACATCATTTATTCATTTCGATTCTATAGACACCTCTTCTGACGGATATTAATAAAATGATTTAAATATCATCGTCAAAAATGAAAAAAGAATTGTATTCCCAAATAGAGCTATGTATTTTGCACCCCGGTGCTCGTAATTGCTTCTGTATTTGAATAGCAGATATATTTCCTGGTATTCCACGAACTTTCATCTCCAATACGGACCTATTTATCTAACGAATAAACATGTTTCAATACCTGGTATTGCAATTTACAACGTGATGTTGATGTAAAATATAACTATAACTGTGCAAGTTTAACATATCTTAAATTAGAAATAGTTCATAATATTACGTTGTAAGTGTATATTTTGTTTGTATGTATCGAGATTTTTTTGTAAGAAAATCTAATACAGTCAATATAGGTACAGTCTATCATAATTAATTAGATATTGGAATGCATAAAGATATTATTTCTTTATTTAATTAAGTATATAGGTACATAACTGTAACCTAAAACTTAAATAGTAGCGTATTTGTAATAAAATGTCCTTACGTGGTTTTATTTAATATTTTCACCTAAATTATGATATCTTAGGCACATTTGCAAACCTATTCAAAACTTCTCACTTAGTCCACAAGAGCCCTAAACGAACTACTAATTACCCAACTTCATTACGAACGTTCATATCACGTTCTCATAGAAGCACTTACTAATGTAACCGGGTCAATGTATCTAGGAATATTTCACAAATAATAACAAGAGTGGCCTGATATTTTTTGAAGCATACCTATTGTGTAACCTATTTTCAATGTGATATCGAGTTTCTGAGTCGAACACAGACCCAGTTCCATTCCTTATTCGATTAACTTGTTTACAAATGATACTTAATTGTATTCAATAAGACATAAAAACAGGCTCATGTTCTTTGTTTACGTAAACATTTACGTGAGCTTTTAGTATTTTAATAACGAAACTTGAAACCCGACTGCTGAAAATAATTTTACGTTAACACTTTATAGCGTTTATTTCCATTTAAGCTATGGATAATGAAATATTATTATGAAATATAATGGTAACACATAATCTCAGCGTTGAACCATCCTTTTGTCCAGTCGACTAAAAATCACATTTATTCTTAAAGATTCTTCAATAACCCTTTTTATTTATACAACATATCCACATATAAGATATGCGATATAAAATAGGCTATAAATACATATTACATTTATAACGTTTTACACAACCTATAAATAAGATCTACCATATCCAAAGCAAGTGTTTAAATTTTATATTCGTAGAATTTCCAACTATATCCTTTATTAACAGTGTTTTCCAGATGGATTACTTAACTGGAGACTCTTTGATCATAGGGCAGGTTATTTCCATGTAGGTTCTTTCTCTCTAGAGTCTAGAGCCTATGGGAACAAGCGGTAAATATGATACTACTGTATCGTAATTAATGAAGTAACAGGGTAAATAATAAGAGCTTCTTTTGAAGTATCATACTGTAATCCTTAAACGTAATTGTTATTGATAAATAACAAAATCACTAGGAGGTACCTTCTTGGTTTTAGATGTATAACCAAATGTAAAGTTCATTTTTCAAGAAGATATACATATATGAGAGCATATATTTTGTGACAACAATACACAACATTAAGGTACAATTAGGCAATGTAGATTTTGCGCCATTACTAATTCAACACGTTTGAGCTTCGAGCGTTCTATTATTATGCTCTATATGCCTGGAACTCGTAGAATATAGAATTATACACTGAGATCCGACACCGTGCCGTAAAAACACAATATATTTAGCCTTTTAAGGGTACACCTGATACTGGAAAGACGACAATAAAAGAGCTCTTCACATGAAATTAGTGTTCTTATGTACAGAAAACCGTATTATTTTGGCTTTCTCGGTTCTACGTTCATCTACTGAATCAAAGAAGCATTAATAAAACATTATAAGTTATTCTAATCTCATTTGAAAACCTCCAAGAAAATAAGCGACAGAAATCTCATATAGGACTACTACTACAGCCACTATTTGACCCGTCGTTTGTTTTCATTTTCTATACTTATTACTATGTTTCTATAATTAAAAAAATCACCTGTATCTAGTTCAGTCAAAAACTCTACATTAAAACTGTCTGTCTACCTACCATGATATTTGGATGAGCATAAAGACCTGCGACTAATAAAACCATACGAGAGCATCGTGTTGTGTATAAAAACATAAAAGATAAAAACCTCGTAAATTCAACCGCTATATTTCATATGGTAAGTGACGCTGCATTACTCAATTCACCTGGGCCAAACTACGCTCAAAGCTTTTTGCTGTTTGTCGAATGTAAAAAGTGACATGGAGGGTTTGCTGTATTTGTTTCATGATTGGTGAAAACACATAATGTGCTTAGAGCTCTCCTTAGACTAGTAGAGTACTTTAGAACTGTACAACTAGTGTTGGAAATGAGCAAACTTTAGTAGGTGTAAAGAAGGAAGGTAAAGAAGAGGGTGAAAGGTTGCATTTCTTAACTTACGGTGATATTTTTTTTGTATTTTATTTATTACATTTAATACTATATATATATAATACTATACAGATGATAATTTATGATGCTTAGAAAGGCAAGTGAGATCTACAGGCTTTCTCTGAGCTGTAGGTCTAACATTTATTTTGTAAAAAAATCATATTACCGGTTGCTATCAGTATCAGTAAGAATCAAATAGAAAAATTACATAGAAAATACAGCTCAGATATAAATGAAAATAAATACGATTAGAATATCAATCGTTGCTTTGTAGTCATAATTCGCAAACAAGATTATATCTGGAATATATTATCTACATCTACATACGTACAAAGAGATCTATTAACATATTCCAATTACGTCGAATATCATAAACGGGAGCTTTCGCACTGTTTTGAAATATAAACTAATTGAGGCAGAGGTAACGAACCAAGAGATGAGAGCAATCAAGAATAATGATCCCCAGTCGGGTAGGGGTCGCGGAAAAACAACGATTTGTCACAGCTCCACTAATGGTACGGGAGCTATTAACGTTTAAAAAAAAGTCATTTTAGTATAGTTGGTTTTTTGATATACTGTTCCTCTTGCTATTTCGGTTAGAGTCCGGGCTGTCTGGCTGGTCGCAGTGGTTGCGTTTTTTAGTGCGCATCTTATCTGCACAGGATAATTTCCTTAATTTTAAGTCATTTTTTAACGCGTAATTTTTAATATTTTGCCTTTAGATAGATCCATCAGACATAATTTTTTTATTGCAAGACGTTTTTTTCGTTGTTAAATAGGTGCCAGACGCAATTTTTTATTTCGTTTTTATAAAAAATTCAAATTATTTTAGAATGTCTGTAAATTTCATATTATGTTCTTCAAACATAATATAATCTAAAATTAATTAGCCAGACGCTAATTCGATTGTTAAGTATTAAATATGTACAAATAAAAACGTAGTGAAAGTAGGTAAGTATAACAATTTGATGATTGTGTATATGGAGAGATAGTTTAAAGTGCAAGAGAGATAGAAAGGGTCGGCCGCGAAAATTAAATAACAATAAAAAATAACTTTTTTTTTCGAAAATATAAGATGCATAGAAATTGAATTGTTCCTACTCTAGGATTCCCTGTGTTGTGGGAACAAGTACCTTCCATTGGTACATTTTATTCCTTAGGCTAAAAAATAAACTATTAGGGTAGGTACATCAACAATCTTCTATACAAAACAATTTTTTTTATTACTTAACTAGCGACCCGCCCGGCCCTGGCTTCGCACGGGTGCAATGCTGATACTAAATACACTACAGAAAAACTGTGAACGTTGTATATAAAAAGTAAAAACATAGCGGCCCGCTCCGGCTTCGCACGGGTATAAAATATATAGCCGGGCGGCCGGCCGGTACCGCCGCAAACGCTACGTCCCGCAATTTTTAAATCTGTAATATCTTCGAAAATATTCACTTAAATCATACGGTGTAAAGGGCCATATAGATCTATATTAAATGAACAATGTATTCAAGGTCTTTAATTGGTTAAGGATTAATGCTGTATTGGTTAAAATCGCTTCGAAAATTAGCCATTATTTGTCGTAAAAAGTAAATGACAAAAAAAAGTTATTGTGGGTTATCCATAAGAGATAGACATATACCATCACGAACTTTTCTGTAGACCTTTTCAATGTGTACTATAGTTAGTACATTATTTTGATAAAACTCGTAGGGTTCAGCGGTCTGCCTGCGTTTGCACTGTAAGTGGAAAAAATGTAATTATTTACGACATCACATTAGAAACCTCAAAATAACAGTACTTCTCCACTATTTAATGGATGTTATTATACATATAAACCTCCCTCTTGAATCACTCTATCTATTAAAAAAAACCGTATCAAAATCTGTTGCGTAGTTTCAAAGATTTAAGGAGACATAGGGACATAGGGACAGTGAAAGCGACTTTGTTTTATACTATGTAGTGATGATGATAACAATATTATCTTAATTCTTAATATATATACATAAATCTCGTGTCATAATGTTTGTCCTCAATGGACTCCTAAACCACTTAACCGATTATAATAAAATTCGCACACCATGTGCAGTTCGATCCAACTTGAGAGATAGTTTGATAGTTTAAACATGTAGGTACCACGGGCGAAGCCGGGGCGGACCGCTAGTATACCTATATAAATTCATGCTAACTACTTTAGTTAAATTCAATACAAACTTAAACATGCGAGTGTGTGTGTGTTCACGTGTGTGTGTCGTGTGTGGTGTGGTGTGTGTGTGTTGTGTGTGTGTATGTGTGTACATCAATATTGAAACTAATTTTCTAGTTGTTTACAGATGATGGAATATTGGAAAACAATAACAATTCCTTAGACGATAACATAAATAATTCTGACAGTGTGAGGGAAGATGATGATGTTGATGATTATGAAGATGGCTTTTTAAATTTAACAATGTAATTGTTTAACCTTCATTGATATAGTTTTTATTCCATTCTTTTCAATGTATGGTAACTTTAATTTATTTTTCACTTTTATGTTTTTTTTCATTTTAGCTTTTATTTATAAGAACAAGTGTAAATAATATTGTATTCTTGCAATTATTTCCTGTCGCATAATTAAAATACACTAGCTGATGAGCTGCATGCTTCATTACTTTTTTTATATATACACATTATTTAATACTTAACAATCGAATTAGCGTCTGGCTAATTAATTTTAGATTATATTATGTTTGAAGAACATAATATGAAATTTACAGACATTCTAAAATAATTTGAATTTTTTATAAAAACGAAATAAAAAATTGCGTCTGGCACCTATTTAACAACGAAGAAAACGTCTTGCAATAAAAAAATTATGTCTGATGGATCTATCTAAAGGCAAAATATTAAAAATTACGCGTTAAAAAATGACTTAAAATTAAGGAAATTATCCTGTGCAGATAAGATGCGCACTAAAAAACGCAACCACTGCGACCAGCCAGACAGCCCGGACTCTAACCGAAATAGCAAGAGGAACAGTATATCAAAGAACCAACTATACTAAAATTCTCTCTTGTCAACGTTGGTAGCTCCTATACGATAAGGCTGAATGATTACGATATTTCTTATATTTTTAATGGTTCTACGAATGTTATTTATCAAATATATAGCGCGCTAAATTGTTGCTGAAATGGAGAACTATTAGTAATAGAAATAAATTATGGTTTAGAACGGCAGGCAAAATCGACACGCAAGATATTTAGTAGGTTTCCTCGTTATTATTTTCCTATGTGTTTATAGAATAGAAAAGATACCTAGTAATAGAAAAGTATAATAGAATTGAGTAACGATATTAAAATTATGGTTATTAATTATTAATGTACGTACCTAGTTATGTATGTATGTGTAATGTGTAGATATGTGTTTATGACAAAACTAAAATTCTACTGAATAAAATGAAAGTGTAATTATTGTCATTAAATTAGCCATTGCGAAGTAAAAACAAATGAATTTTCATCAATTATTATAGATATTAAAAATTAAATGATTGTGGGTGTTAATGCGATTAAGCGACACACATATCTAATTATAACACAAATGAAATAACCACCTTTTGTTAACAATAAGCCCCTTTCCAATAATGTGAATATTGAATGACTGGAATAAAGACAATAATTTATTAATTTTGAAAATTTCACTGTTGCAACTTTTAAAAAGGTACCTAGTGTGATATAATTGGTTTTATAGTCACGATAATTAAAACTCTAAAGTACCTTCCTACTACGAAATTAGTGATGCTTAAAATTCTACTAAAACCAGAACTGTTTATCGGATCTAGACATTATACTGCATGAACTTCAATCCCTTTATAATATTTTATAGCACAAGAGTTTTCACATTTATAGAAACTTTAAGGAAAATTTAAACAGATTCTACAAATCCAATACCGCTTTATAACTTTATTGAGAACGCATAATAATTTTCCTCTCATTTTAAATCAACATCATATTGATATTGGAACAAAAATGAATGGAATATTAGATTACTTGAAGCTGAAACTTGAAAGCTGCTTCAAATGTTTGCGGAACACAAAAAACATGATCAGTTTCCAAGAAGAAAAATATAAAGTGCGTGTTTTAAGTTTACTTTCATTTTTTCTGATATTAAATTATAAGAAAGTGTTTTTCATTATTATCCTAGGAAAATAGGATAAATGTATAGGTATACGTTTACGTATTACTTATATTCCGACAATCAATAACCACGATTCGTTTTTATTTATTTATTTATGATACTTCATTGTAAATTTATCAGGAACTGAAAAGAAATGAGCACATAAACTTGGAAAGCGTAATAGGCGGCCTTTTTGCTTAAAAGCAATCCTTTAGGAGATCACAACACCATTTTTAATATATATTTTTAGTAATAAGAAAACTTTTAATAACAAATAAAACATTGCAAATTTTTAAATTAACTCTATATCGGAGGTAGGTGCTCAGTTTACTTACGCAATATACTGCAATATACAGACGGAATTTGAGAAACAGCTAGCAATTCCACAATCCACTTCCATCAGCAAGATCAAAATATTTGTCGTCTCAACGTATAAATGACTTGTAAGACGCGAAAAAATTATGAAACAAATCCGTCCCTTGCTGATTAGAATTCTTTTTGAAGGGAGAAATTCATAAATGCATGAAAAGTAGGCCGCCATGTCGAGCCTGGGCCCTCAACCCTCATTACATTCTGCCTTCGAGGGAATTCACTCGCATATTTGAAAACCTTCGTTATAAAATGACATCGACACATTTATTCTGTCAGTTTTTATAAGGAATCTATAATAGATTGGTACATATAAGTTAGATATAGTTAAGTTAATTGAAATAAAATGAAATGAAATAAATTTATTGAAGTGAAACTTCTTTATCGGGGTTGGAAAAAAATTTAGTGTAACACATTGAGGTATTATTATAGAGAGGACACCACGAACAAAATTTATGCGACAAGCGCGACGGCGCGGGGGGGGATGAGTCATACACTTTGTAGATATTCTGCCTCTTATTACTTAAAAATTAAAGCAATCAATATAACAAATAAATGTTGTTTATCTCATTAAAAAATATGAATAAAATTATCAATTAAAACCAATCAATGTAACAAAAAAAAAATAGTTAGAGGCGATTGACTCTAACTAGTGTTACAAATAGTGTAGTAGCGATGGCCTCTCTAGTACGTAGTACATAGTAACTCAATGGTGTAACATTTTTTCGTTACGCGTGACATTTTTCCGTTACGCGCCATCTTGTTTTTATCCCTACCACGCGTGATTGACGTATTTCTGTAAAGTTGCATATAGTAAATTATTTTTTGAAAAATAAGGTCATAAAGAAATTTCACTTCTTACGTGTGTTCACTAGTAGGTACACGCTCACATTTTTTTTGTCCGGTGAATTGTTATATGATTTACAAATGTACGCAGTACGACAATGGGTAAAAATTATATGGGAAATTTCATGTAAGTACATAAGTTATTACTTAATATACAGCCCACAGCCTGCATAGATAGGCACATAAAATAAAATTCCAAACATGAAATGCAATGAGGAACACGACTAATGAGTTTCCACGTTATGATTAATTAATCTAAAAGTGCCTACTTTAATAAGGCGCGGAGGCAGATGTTGGAACAGAAAAGAAAAATATTTAATTAAAATCCATTCGCATTCTCAGTTGGAGCGCAGTTCGCTCGTAAATTAATAGCTTTTACATAAATGAATCCGTTGCAAAACATTACTAAATATTTAATCTGATTTTATGCCGACTGCACGTTGACTTTATGAAAGTTTAATAAAGCTCTGGCTTAGTTAAAAGAGAACAGTTTTTAATACTGTAAAGCCTGGCCGAAGGGTGAGTAATGGTTCATTATAATTGTTCGGCTTGAATTATTTCTTTACCTTTTAATACATGGCAAAGTAAATCATTTTTTTTATGAAATCAGTAGACATTGTAATAAAAAATTGAAGTTTGGATATAGAAGTAGGTACCCTAGATACGTATATATTACTTTTATATAACCTGCTAACTTCATATACAAACCTATTTATATCAGACCAAGAAGGAAATGAGAGATTGATAAAAACATATTTACAAGTTATTTGAACTCCCAGACAAATAATTCTGAACGATATCCAATATCATACTAAATACTAAAAAGCATCATTAAGTTTTTCGCTTCATTACAAAAGCTCTTTACAGATAACATAACATAATAAAAAGTATACGAAAACAATCGCATAGGATTAATGCTTCCAAAACAATCCACTTTCCACGATACCACGCTACATAATAACCAAATTCGTGAATACTTCACGTGCCGAACATCGTAAGCGATCGGAAATTAGAAACGGGCTGACAGTGACATAGACTGATGAATTGACTTGATTACCCACTACGCTGATAGTTCCCGAGTTACAACTACATTAGATGAACACGATTTTCCCTTGCATATTCATAACCGAACTATGTTATTAGTTATTACCTACTACTAAAACTGGCCACATGCTATCGATTTTCGTTTGGTATTTTTGTATGGATTTTTATTTTTAAGCTATTGCATAGCTTCTATCGCGGGCCTTGAGCGCGGGGACCGAATCGAGAAATTCCGTAACGAAAAAACCTCACGCTCCCCATTCCGACGGGCTCAGAGGTGTGGCTTGAAGGCATGCTATGCAATAGCTTTACCGCGGCAGTCCCCGAGTGCCACACGTCTTTTTTTAAGTATCTTTTCGATTTCTTTTACTTGTATTTTCCCTTCTATTAGATATTAAAAATACTAACAAAAAGCCCCACTAGACGTTTTTATCACAGTAAAGATTGGTCGCCATTGTTCACATAGAAAATTGTCGAAAAAGTAACTATGGTAAATTTTATAAGTTATTAATTTTTTAAATCAATAAAATTAAATAAATGAAATTACCTAAATCAGAAGCAGAAATCAATATTGTATATATACGTTCGCTATTCGAACCATCTATTGTATCAAAACGAAAGTGAATAATTTAAATGCAATAGGCATGACGACAGTATCCATAAATGATCGAATTAGTGTTTTTAAGGGAAAATGTATAATAAATAAATTAAAAATAGTGACTTAGAAATATTAAAAACATGAAGATTAATGAGATTATCAATAAAATAAAACATTGAAATTCTGCAGTCGGCCATTTTGACTGAAACACGCGTGACGTCACGTCTATGTAAACAACTTCGCGTCAGGTGTATTTTGTTGTTATGAATATGTTGAGAATACGCATTTTTATTTATTTTCTATTTTTTCACGTATGCTTTATGGACTCAGAACAGA
The DNA here is from genome assembly GCA_029959065.1 of Colias behrii. NCBI lineage: Eukaryota > Metazoa > Arthropoda > Insecta > Lepidoptera > Pieridae > Colias > Colias behrii. The sequence continues at coordinate 3,577,214 of JARWMC010000006.1, read as the reverse complement.
AATATAATTGCGAATTCACGAATATGTGGTTCGGGTTTCTCTGCGTCAAATTTATACAATCATTTCATATTATTTTCTCGCTTTTAACAATTACTAACACTTTTTTGGGTATTATTTTTATGTAGATTCACATTGCAATACTGCACACCACTTATAAACTTTGAAATTAGATTCTATAACACTTAATAATTAAATATTTGTTTAATTTTGCTTCGCTATGCATACAGATAATTACGTATTTACGTAAGAGTGACGTCACGCCTACGCCATGACACCTGTGAGCTGTTTTGGCACAGTTAATAAATATTTTTTGAAAAATGGCTTTTATCTTCGTTAAATTTAAGTATATTAGCGAAATATAGGGTTTTTCTTGTTTAATAAACGTATACACACATTATGGAAGAGGTTTTCAAAATCTTTCGTCATGCCTATTGCTGAGTCTGCCTTCTCTGTATTTAGTTAGGTACTTTACCTAATAGAAATGCTCTTAGAGCTTTGTTTGCCATGAAAATAGAATTCGCAAGAAACAGATTGCATATTGCATAGCAATGCCCAGTTTAATTAACTTATTTATGAGCTCTACAATGAACATTATTTATTATAAGTCATAAAGAGCAAGCTAAGAACTCGATTTGAAAATAATATCACGTTTCAAATGAATAAGTTTATGATATAAAGGGTCTAGCACTCTTTTGTTACCTACTGAAGCTTTTCTTGCTGACTAGTAAAAGATATATTTTTGAAAGTAGGTAGGTATTATTTTTGTTCACTTGCTCTATCGTTTACTCTATATATCATATTTTAATTCATGTACCTACACTACTCTATTGATTGTTCTAAAAAAACACAGAAAGAAAGATTATTTAAAATCGGTTATTAAGACGGACTGAACTTAAAAAACATATAGGCATTATTCTTAGAGAAAATTTTAATTAAACTTTATTTTGCTTCCATAATATCCCGATGGTTCAAAACTTTCCCAAGCTGAAATTGCTTGCAAGCAGCAAGCAATTTCAGACAAATTTTAACGTTTCTGTTTATTTAACTGCTTTACTACAAAATACAAATTAACCTCATAATATCACAGTTAGTAAAGGCTATGATTTGTTTTTAACATTATTTTTAACGTCGAAAAAAACAAATAAGTTAAAAAAGAAAATGTTCATGATTGTTGAAATTGAGTTTCATTTAGACACTTACCTGATAATAAAGCTCTATTTATTTGGTACCATTCAAAAAAAATGCAGTGTTGTTCGTTACCAGTGTTAATTATTAATGTTATTTCCACGAATCCGTGATTGGATAAAAACCTCTCTCCCCTGAACCTTTCTCTATGCTGAGTAAAGTCCAGCCAATTACGCAGTTTTAATTAAATCACCAACAACGTTTCCATCCATTTAGTTGTTTGAAAACTCTGTATTGTCTGAATTCTAGAAAATGTGTCCGGCCCGTTGTCATTGAGATGTAAAGGTTGATCGAAAGAATCTGTATTCTTTGTTCTATTTCTTATTTCTTTGTCCTAATATCGTTCAGGTATTATAAGTACCTACTATGTATACTGTTGAATGTTAGCAAGCCATAATTTTTAGTTTTCTTTAACGTCCATGTTACCCGTCCCCGTAATGACTCGGTCATAAAGCTGTGTGTAGTTTTCTAAGGAGTAGAATATGGGATAAGTACTTAAACTGAATGCGAATGAATTTATATATTATAACTCGCTGACCCGGCAAACGAAATTCTGCCAGGACACCCTTATCACTTAAGGGGTATGAAAAATAAGTATACATAACGACCGATAACCGAACCTTAACCTTAAAGACCGATTCTCATACCTACCGAATATACCTATATAAATTATACATATAAACCTACTAGCTGTGACACGCGGTTTTACCCGCAGTGCTCCACCTGTTGATCTTAGCGTGATGATATTATAGCATATAGCCTTCCTCGATAAATGGGCTATCTAAAACCGAAAGAATTTTTCAAATCGGACCAGCAGTTCCTGAGATTAGCGCGTTCAAACAAACAAATTCTTCAGCTTTATAACATTTTAATTAATATATAATAGATAATCTCATAAAACCAACTACTGAAATACTACTGTTCTTAAATTAATAAAGATCTTTATAAAATTCTACAGCATTAAAAAATGTATTCGACTAATCCAACGTACATTTTAGATACCATATTTGCGTTCACAATACAACCGCGTGATACTTACCTGAAAAGTTTTCACAATCATTTCTTAAGGAGGAAAAACATTGTCGAGATGTTTTCCTTTCTATATGTAAATAAGAAGCAAACACTTTTGTATTTTATGATGTTCCCAAGCTATTATTTCGAGGGCTGCTGTGTAAGTTTTTTATGATATGAGTTTGTTTAGTTTAAATATTCTTTCGAACGTTACAATAGATTTATAAAGTGAATGTGGTGTTTTGATTGTGGTAAAAAAAATATTTTTATAAAATGGCAATAGTAAATAAATTATTTTCAAAAGGAGCTTTTAGTTTCATCACTACATAGTATAAAACAAAATCGCTTTCTCTGTCCCTATGTCCCTTTGTATGCTTAAATCTTTAAAACTACGCAACGGGTTTTGATGCGGTTTTTTTAGATAGAGTGTTTCAAGAGGAAGGTTTTAGTATATAATTTATTGGGTTTTAGACAAAGCGGCCGAAGCCTCGGGCGGTAATCTTGTCTATATTTTAAAATGAATAAAAACACATTTCAATATGAAAAAATAATTTATTAATCGACTAAAACGTATAAAAATATCAATAAAATTTGTTACATCACATGATATACTTTATAACTTATATCCACTTATATTAAGGTACATGATTTGAGTAAAATAATAAATATAAATCAAATTTAAAATTTATTACTAACTATTTATCTAGATGTATTTTAAAATATTATGCGCCTACATGAGATGGAATATGGGTCACAAAATTTGCTAAAGAAAAACGACACAAGGCCTGATATATCTCAAAAGCCTAAATAATTAAAAATAAATTAAAATCCCCACCATACTGCCAATCTTCACATAAAAAGTTTTTCTATACATTGCATAGATAACAGATAATATTTTTAACTCTGCTCTAAGACCATAAATCAGAAGTTCCACAGATTAAAAATCATGTTCAATACAAACACTCTTGAGTCTATTAAAATAAACGGATACGAAAGAGGTTAAAAATCTTAAAATATAGCCAGCATAATATTAATTAATTTTGCCTACTACTTGGGATAATTTTTAAAATTCTAATATATAATAGCAAGTTATGAAAGTTTAAATGGCTACATATTAAGATTCTTAGCTATGAACAATAAATATACAGAAATCACAGATATTACCTTAAAATAGACTTCACATCTTACAACTTTTTAAAAGTTAAAAAATGCTTTAAAATATACTAGTTACAATTTATTTTATACAACATTTCATAATCAATATAGTTTTTAACACTTTCAAATCATACAACGTGATTATTATATTATATAATTTATTGATGTATATAAATAACTTAAATCCGATGTTCAATAATAAATTTTAATGAATCTTACACATGGCTTTTCTATCAACTTGATATATTCCGACGAAATCGATAGATTTTTATATTACAACAAAAAATAATTCCATACATATTTTTCAAATTATGATTCACACGAATAATGAACATATAATTAATAGAAGACTCGGTAAAAATAAATTGTGTGTTTGAATCTTATAAATATACTAATACATTTTTATTCTGACGACTTGAATTGTGAGAAATGTGTAATAACCCTTGTAATGTTATAGTAAAGAAAATTTCATAAATACATTTTTTGAATTATAATTTTTAATTCAAAAGGAAAAGGTTTAAAATCATTTGAAGAGACAATTTTAAAATAATGAACGTGACTGTAACATTACATATAATTTGATTTTAAGTTCAATTTTATAATAGAAGCATCGGGTACAAGGTAAAATCATAATAAATGGACAGTTATTCATGAGTTTCTCTAATCTAATAGTTTATGATCTAACAACGTAAAATAAATAATTTTTGAACATTGACAAATTTTTTGATCACCAAAATTTATGTGATTCATTCAAGAACATTCTCCTTAGCTGTAAGAGAAACATCTTTCCATTGATTTACTAAACAAATAACACGCCAATTATCTTGATTTTACCTTGTGCCATACAAGAACCTCCAATAATCTCTTCTACCTATAACTAATACCATATCTTGCAGCCACTTGTGGAGTATGTGTAGTTGCTACCGCTAGTAACAGAGGCACATCATTAACATCAATGTTCAGAGACTTCGTGAGTGTTGTTATATCGCAGAAATCTGTTGACATCAGCATATCTGCGAGGGTCTTGGATAGCACGCAGAATTCGCGTAACTTGCTCTCTAGGAAGAGGAGGCACTGCAACAAAAATAATACTGTTAGAGACACGATCTTATCCAGTTTACAATTTTTCCGGTTAGTTATTGTTTATAAGTACTCTAAAATTAACTTGCGGATCAATCTATACAGTCTGTCCCACCGTCGGTATTCTAAGCTCAATGGAGGTTATAGTTTTGCATACGCTGAGTACGTAAAAAATACTTATAAAATTCCAGATGCATTTTTTTTTTAAATAGATGAATTCTTAAAATTTGTGTACACCCCTAACGTTAAGCAACCCGCCCAACTTAGCCACCCGCACGTGAGCTATCGTTTAATATTATGTTTTCATAGACAGAATGCTCACATTAGAGAAGCGTTATATGCCGGCTGCGCGAAACTATAGAAGAAAACATGAATTTTAAGGAAAAATTTAGCAAAAAATTTTTGGCGTAATTTTGTAAATATTTTTTACGTTTTCAGTGAATGCAAGACTACAAGTCTCTTCGCGCTTAGTATACCGATAGTGGGACACCTTGTATATGTATTGTCACACAATTGCACGTGTTGTATTTTTAATGTGGGAGTCGAACCCGCTTCGGCACGAAATGAACTCTGTGGGTGTAATACATTAGCTTGCACCAGGTAATGCATCACACCCTCATAAAAGATGAGTATCAAATAGTATCACGCGTATGCTACTGTATTTAGTAAGATGAGTGAGAGATCCGAATGCATTATCACTTGCTCTTTAAAAGTGGGCAACGCTTTTGCAAAGGCCCTTCCTCTACAGATATTTATGGGCATTACTGATCGCTTACCATCAAGCGAACGACAAGCATGTTTTCTCGATTTTACATATAAAAATAGGGACCTAAAAAAAAGCAATTTAACATTGGTAACAGTAATCTCACCTGATGCGGTGGCACGCAAGCTCGGCGCATAGCAGGCAGAGCGTCAAGCATGCCTCCCACCAGCGGCGACAGTCCACCACACCCAACACCACGACCCACCACACGAACTTCCCTGCAACAAAACCACAACTATTTATCTACTACTTATACCGAACATTCACCTCACATTTGCTCGAATACGCAACCCCACAAGTGTAAGACGGCATTTTTTAAGCTATTGCATAGCTTCTATCGCGGGCCTTGAGCGCGGGGACCGAATCGAGAAATTCCGTAACGAAAAAACCTCACGCTCCCCACTCCGACGGGCGCGGAGGTGTGGCTTGAAGGCATAGCATGCAATAGCTTTACCGCGGCAGTCCCCGAGTGCCACACGTCTTTTTTTTCATACATGAGAGCATACGCAACGACAGAACGCAAGTTGTACGCATTTTTGCAAGCAAGTGAAGTTTCAGTCGTTTGCATCTTAAATAGTCTGAATACAAAACTTAAAAAAATAATAATTAAATTAATTAAATATCCGTAGCACACTGAAACTTACCACGTATTCGTATCTCCAATAATAGCAACCGCCTGCATTGGCGAATCTAAAGTTTTATTCAGGTACAAAGTCAAATCTAAATCTCTCTTCAAATCCGCTTCCCAAACTTTTGGGCTTGCTAGCGTCCCTGCAAAAAACAAAAAAAAAATATTATAAAAATTATTAAAAGGACTAGTGTATCGAACATGTACATGGTCTCAATCACTACATAGCATAAAAAAATTAAATCAAAGTCACGTCTCGCTGTCTGTCCTTTTGTTTGCTTAGTTCTTTATAAAAACGGAAGGAATTTTTATGTGGTTTTTATAATAGATTCATAAGCTGTGCAGCCGTGCCGGGGCGAGTCGCTAGTGTAATATAATGTTATATATATAACTATTAGGTACATTTATAAATATATCGCGAATAATCATAAAAAGTTGGTATTTTATTTTACTTTTAGTGAAATTTTTATCTAAAAAAATCAGCTCAATCAAGAATACTAAATATTTGAAAGATAACAAATACTATCTCACTGTATTTTTCCTTTCCTTCCTGACACTGCTTATTATGTCAGATAGTGACAATATGTTACAAATTTCTAAAAAACTTATTATCTTTGATAACATATTTGTATATTGTATAATTAGAAGTTCATTAAACGATTCTAGTTATTATTTATTTACATTATATACATGGTATTTTCCACATTTCATCAGTCACGACTGGGAATAGTTTGTTTGATCCCAGATTGGATATCAGCACTTAGTAGCAATGAGGAGTTTCTATGTTATGATTTGTAAGATATGTTACTATAGTACTATACAGTTCATTCTTACCTTGTAAAATTAAATCAGGTACATAATGGTCGGTGACTCCACCCAGTAGCGACACATCGAAACCGGAGCGAACTTGCAGTGCAGTCTTAAAACTTATCCCCGTCAAGGGAAATTCTATCACTTCTTTAACATCTACAGTCTCTCTCTTACTAACTTCTACTATATCCTTCTCTTTCCTCCTAGTCTCGTTTTTCTTAGCGTTAATGATAACTGTGTTTTCTTTCTTCTTCCTAACGAACGTTTTTGGCGATAGCTCTCTATGTTTCTCTGGCTCGTGTACGATCGTTTCCTTCGCGTATTGCGGCTCCGCTTGTCTCGGCATATCATTCATGTATTCCATTTCCGAAGCGTTCGTAGGCGTCTGCAGCAACGACTCCATCATTTGGCATTTGTAACAAGTCTCGCACGTCTCCTCCTGTATCTGCGGCACGACCGTCGGATCAAACTGGAAATTATCCAACTTCAAGTTCCCCGGTTTCCCGATATAGTGTCTATCTAGAATCTCTAAGTTTTTGCTCTTCATATAATTGGTCACTATCTGTGGATACTTATCGAACTCGAACTTAAAACCGGAATGTTTGATAGGTTTGGAATGTTGAAGCGTTTGGTTGCAGCACTTGGTACTGCTGTTGCCGTTGGGCTGGTTACGATTACAATTTTCAGTGCAGTCCTCTTTTTTCTCTTCCGTTCCCGTCGTCGGAGGTTCCGAGTTGACAGGCTCGGTCTGAACTTTCGACGACTTTTTCACGCTTTTACCACCAGATTTATTCTTCAAACCGACTAGCTTCTCATTATCACCGAGCACAAACAACACTTTGTTATCCACATCACTCTGGTCCGACACGGATGATTTCTCACTCGAATCTGAAGAGTCTTTGAACGAGATCATAATTGAAGGATTCCTGCGCATTTGGTTACCCTTCGACGCGTTACTCAAACGAGAACTAGAATCTAAAGCATATTCTGGTTTAGAGAGCTTTTGACTTAAATTAGTGACTGTTGTGGATTTTTTGAGGGCAACTTCGACCGCGCTCAACAAACTTTTCTGGTTATCACTCGACACCGGATCATTGCACGTAACCGTTAAATTGTCTTTATTACACAACGTACTATCACTACCACTGACATTTTGCACTGAACACACTTCTAAGCTTTCCATGAAAAATTTTTCTGTCTTTTTAACACACGTCACTCTGATTTGACTGTGGTCAAAGTCTTGGTACACAAAATCGTTTCTCTTCACGTCGCCACACCGCATGAAGTATGTTAAGACACTTAAAAGTCTGTTGATGAATTGCCTATTGGTGGATCCCGCGACAATAGTCCTTGCAGTTCTTGGCGGGAAGCCGATACTGCCGCACAGGTCACCTAATTGCGCCCACAGTGCGTTGTAAGTTCTTTGGGAATCTCGCTTTACTGGAAGCCTGGTTGGGTCGACTGTATCATAAGGACTAACGGTCGTCACCCAACCAAGATGATACGTGAGCACGTGAGTCAGGAGGGTGCTGATGAAACTGTAAATAAAAAATATTTATTTTATTGACTCTTTATATATATTGTATAGAACTGTACTAGGCACGTGTTTACGTAACGTTACGTAAACCATTCAATAAAAGACTCGTGCAATCGTCATCCTCATTGATACCTTGATATTAATACGACATACGATACGTAAACGATAGCTTGGCATAAACATCCTACAAACAGGAAGTTTAGTACGCATTTGCCAATTATTTAAGCCTCATTACATTACTTTATATCTGTTCAATTATAGAATCGAATTTCATCACACGAATCCCGCCCACATAAGTTACACAACGGATTCTTACGATTTGTAAGCGTCAATCTTGAAAGTAATTCGCGTCACGTGAGTGCCGCGTAAACAAAGGACGTAAATATGAGCGGCGAAAATACAAGCCGCGGCTAAATATACCGCGTTCTCGACATGGCTTCCATTCACACGTTCGCGTATGTAATTATCGGACAAAAGTTACGGGCCAAAGACACGCGTTTCTTTTTTCGCTTAGCGATCATTAATCGTGAAAGCGCTTTGGACACTGTCCAAGAAAACATCTAGTATCTATCAACGTCTCACTACCGGATTAATTACGTGAGATTAAGCGATTGTGTAACCGAAGTTTAACTACTAATTATATTGAATGCTTTTATTGTGGCGTACTAATGGCTGTCTCTCGCTCACACATGACATTTCTTAAATACTTCCCTGCACGTACCATTACGAATTCGGATTCATGCTACGGATGTATTGACAACTAGCCAATTTAACGTTCCTAATGTCCATTCACATTAAATTAATACAATAGTATTAACAAGAAATATTCTCTTATAGAATAATATTACGACATAATATGTTGCAATAGTTAAGCTTCATGCACCAAGCAAGGATCTGTCAAGAATTTCATCCTAATATCCTAGGCTAATAAATACCTATATAATATGAACGTTTAGATAATATTTACCCAGTAAGTGTGCTAACTACAACTGTGTGACAACTATTATATGAAATTAACATATGTAAGTGATAATTTGCACTTCCGAGAATCTACTACATATTATCTAAATGCTTAATACGACAGTTCATTTAGAAGGTATTCCTTAAAACACTATTTTTCTTAATAAAATACTATAAAAATTAAAGTAATCAAAATTCAACGTCATTATGTGCACACCTTAACAATCATGTGATTCGTTTGTAATAAAGCAGCTACGTCATTAAAACGACAGAATGTACGGCCGATTTAAATATAGAGTTAAAATATTTTTATCACCTGCGCACGTTACTTTTTACGTGTTTAACATTTCATGCAAACATCTGGCAACAATATAATTTTTAATTACATAAAGTTGCTTTCACTTGTCTCAAATCTTCAAAAAATCCAACAAAATTGAAAAAAAACAACTTAAAAGCACATAGCGTGAACTGTAACCAACGTAAACCCATATTTTTTCTTTATTTTTCAAAATCAGTATATTTGTACGACTAGCCGGTTCAATAGTATTAACATTTGGCTTCATATCAAAACACGAATGAAACAAAGACGTCAATTGTAAGGGACGTTCTGATGGTATAGATAAACAGTAGTCGTGTGATGTTAAAACTTAAATAGAAACTTTTTTTTTCGAACAGACCGTTTCTTTTGTAATAAAAAAACGAGATGTTAGATTAAAATTTCAGTGTATCATTCTATTTCTACGTAACATTTTATTTTATGATTTTTTTTTTTGTTTCTAATTTTATTATAGCTGCGAAATAAAATTAGATTTTGATAATTAATAGATTACAAATGCTGAAAATGTCCAATATTAAGATACATTATTGAAAAAAATATACAAAAACAACCTACGTCTGATTTAATGATAACAAAAATCTAGATAGGATTTTTATTGTAATAATGACATCATAATATGAGGAACGAACGCTCAATCACGCGCAGTTTTTTCTGTTTTCTTATTACTGAACATTTAAATCTTACTCAATTTATTAATGCCTCGAGGCCTTACTTGAGTGTCTGTCTAGAGTACCTAGATGTAGATAGCAACAACCAAATTGATATTACAATGGGATGATTTTAACCATATTATCTGGCTTAATTGTTTTGACATTTCATAATTTTATAGCAAATTCGGTGACATTATGTAACGAAAGCTAATTTTTATTTGTCATCTTTTTTAAAATAATCTAAAATCTTATTTTATTATCCCTTCGGATGCAGGCATCCAGTAGCTTCCGATAATTCCATCTATCTTGTCCGATAAGACTACAATCGTTTAGTAAAACCCGAATAATGTCATTATCCTTAATCGATCATCTTCTGTTATAAACATAAACATATTTATTTACCTTCAAACAATTTACATCAAACATCATACATCAATATAGGTACATAGCAATTATTACAAATAAACATAAGGTACTTCCCTCCGTGCTAGTCGCTGACGCCACTGTGTTACAGCAGGGAAGTTTATTTTTATTTATTTATTTTTTGCAAAGTTTACACTACGGCTTAAAGATATAAAACTTATGAGGATAAACAATAATTAGGTAACTTTAAGTAATAGGTACTAAATGGTACTAGCCACAAACAGTTTTTCTGTCTCGTTGTAGTCGAGGCGAAGCAGAAATTTATCCAAAGATTTACTGCAAAGGTATCTACTCATTTCTTTTATTTTAATTTTATTGTTAACTAGCGACCCGCCCCGGCTTCGCACGGGTGCAATGCTGATACTAAATACACTACAGAAAAACTGTGAACGTTGTATATAAAAACATAGCGGTCCGCTCCGGCTTCGCACGAGTATAAAATATATAGCCGGGCGGCCGGCCGGTACCGCCGCAAACGCTACGTCCCGCAATTTTTAAATCTGTAATATCTTCGAAAATATTCACTTAAATCATACGGTGTAAAGGGCCATATAGATCTATATTAAATGAACAATGTATTCAAGGTATTTAATTGATTAAGGATTAATGCTGTATTGGTTAAAATCGCTTCGAAAATTAGCCATTATTTGTCGTAAAAAGTAAATGACAAAAAAAAGTTATTGTGGGTTATCCATAAGAGATAGACATATACCACCGCGGACTTTTCTGTAGACCTTTTCATGTGTATAATACTTAGTACATTATTTTGATAAAACTCGTAGGGTTCAGCCTGCGTTTGCAATGTAAGCGGAAAAAATGTAATTTTTACGACATCACGTTAGAAACCTCAAAAATAACAGTACTTTTCCACTATTTGATGGATGTTATTATACATATAAACCTTCCTCTTGAATCACTCTATCTATTAAAAAAAACCGCATCAAAATCCGTTGCGTAGTTTCAAAGATTTAAGCGTACAAAGGGACATAGGGACAGAGAAAGCGACTTTGTTTTATACTATGTAGTGATATAATAATACAAATAGGGAGCAATATAATATGCAAAATTTTTGGCAAAACGAGTTTCACAACCCGTAAATCCGTACCGTACAATACAGTAAATCTCTTCAATGCGGGTTTTTCTTTTTGTAACAACGGAAGAAGATGGAAGAACTGTGTGCTGCTCCAGGACTATTACTTTGATAAACAATTGCCTCACAGTCAGAACGCGGCATTCGTTGTACAAGAGATTTGTTGGATATCTAAACGGCTTAAATTGCAGTACTTTTAAAATACATCTCTGTGTGCGTTCGAGCTTAAGAAGTGTTGTTTTGTTTGCGCCACCCCAAGCCGAGATACGATAATTAATGAGCGATTGGCACAAAGACTGATAAACGATTTTGTTCGTGGTTTCATCCTTAAGGCGTCTTATTTTTTTTAAAATTGGGATAAGTTTACGTATTCTTCTTTTTAAATCATCTATTTGCGGCTTCCAGTTTAAATTTTTATCTATTGTTATCCCTAAGTATTTTATAGTATCGACAGGACAAAGAGTATAGCAATCGCAGTTTCCTACATTTAAGCACGCATGCGCCTTGATGGTAAAATTTTGGGGAGGTCTAATATTATTTTTAAGAGAAAAATTTATATATTTAGTTTTGTAAAATTTAAAGTTAAAAGATTATGATTTAGCCAATTTATTACCAATCGCATGCCTGATTCAGCTGCCAAACGAGCAGATTCCCATGTCTCCCCTTGAAAAACAATAACAGTATCATCAGCAAAACTTATTATCTTCGCGTCAGGTATGTGTAGATTACATAGGTCATTTAGGTATATTAAAGAGCGTAGGGCCGAGTACCGATCCCTGAGGAACGCCAAAATTTATGGACCGCTTTTGACTCTGTACATCACCAATTTTAACAAATTGAGTCCTATTTGATAAATAATCTCTAAACAATTCTAGAGGGGTACCACGGATTCCCATTGATTCAAGCTTTGCCAGGAGCAGGGGGACAGAGACAGTATCGAACGCTTTCGCCAGATCCAAAAAAACACCCAAACGTTTTATCTTCCTGTCTAAATTGTTAGCAATAAGAGACACCAGAGTATTGATAGCATCACTAGTCGATTTTTTTGCACGAAAGCCAAATTGATTAGTTGAAAGTATGCAATTCTTTTCCAAATAATTAACGAGACGCTTATTAATAAGCTTCTCCAGAACCTTTGATATGGTTGGCAAAAGTGAGATAGGGCGATAGTTGGTTATACTGTCTCTGTCTCCCGACTTGTAAATCGGCACAACTTGAGATTGCTTTAAACGATCAGGAAACACACCCGATGATAAGCATATATTGCATAATTGCGTGATCGGTTGGCCAAGTATAGCAAGATTTTTCTTTAAGAAAATAGATGATATGCCATCATATCCTGAAGCATAAGTGTTTTTTTAAAGCCAAAATTGTACTATTAGATGTTATTTGATAAACAGATAATCAACGTGTCCGATAATATGAAGACTATCGTAAAACGAATCTGGTCACTGTCAGAGAAACACTCAGATCAAAATCCTGATTAAAAAACTTAAAAAAAGGTCGAGTCACATTTTTTTTTTTTTTTAATGAAGGCAGAAGTTAAAGGGGCGGACCTTTCACTTCTCTTTACTTCAGTCTTAATCGATGTCAAGAAATTAAACACACATATTATCACCTTTGTCTCTGTAAAGAAGTTTTAACCCATGTCCAAATATATCGCAAATCATCCCATAAAGAACTTTTGCTTAAGTTACTAATCTTATTATAAATCTTATTTAACAGCCCATAACGTTCCATTTACTTACAAGTTATTACTCTTCGTGTCTCCCACACTGATGACAGAACACAGATCGGATAGTAACGTGTCAGCTATTTTATTCCTCTGTCTTTGCTCGCTGGTGACTAGGTTCAACCAAACCGGCTGCAAACGCGCACCGAACATTAGGTCTGATAACCTGAAATATAAGTGTCTAAATTTTAGTTTGTTCCATGCAAGTTTTATGGGCTTTTCATAGACTGAACCATGATATTATTATCATAAGTCTGTAGTTTATTGGATGAAAATAACGTTTCTCTCACATAAACCAATCAACACCGACATACAGCAGTAGAATATTATTATGCTTTTTACATTTGTATCACTGATTTAAGAGATTGCTATTAAGCAAAAAATTATGGTAATATATGGTTGATAGCAAATATGTTCGTTATCGTAGCTTTAATCTAGCTAAATTGATTAGGTATTTCATTAATAAATAATTAGTCTATCTTATTTTTTTAATTATCCAACGATAAAGTACATAATCCAATTTTACGTCTAGTCATTAATTAAACATTATTAAATTAAATATTATTAAGAAGTCCACATTCTTTTTGTTTTTTTTTTTATGAACGAAATAGTCTATAGTGATTTAACTTTATCGCCCCGCCCTTCACGAATTGTAATATCGAAACGGACGCATCTATTTTCATCTACACGTGTCACTTTTTATTACTATCCCGTCAAAACTTCGTAAAAAATGTTCAAAACGTCGCGCCATTTACCGAAATGATAACCAAATCTTACATATTTTTTTAGTGACCTTTCTTCAAGTGAACATTCATAGGTTTAATTAAAGGTCCGTATAGTTGATAAACTAAGGTATAGAAAGAAGCCCGTGTAGTTCTACTCGATATGAGAGTAGCAAACTCGTGTATGCATTATATACTTCGTCACTTATCGTCATTTCGGCAATTTGCCACGCTCACTGCATAATACTGTCGTATGACAGGAAACACGTAGGTACAGCTAACTACGCTATATTTGGAAAGCATGGGAGGCAATGTCTAAAGAGCGTTCCAAAATGTATCGATCCATAATAATATGGCAATGGACATCTCCGCCTATTTCGAATCCGTTAAAAACAAACTATGGTATCAAAAAGTTATGTCGTGATTTATGAAAAGTCGGTCTTCGTTTTAAAGTCTCTACGTGATGTTAATAGCGTAGGCAGAACTAAATATGTAAAATATCAAGGCAACTAAATAAATAGTCTGCTTTCACGATGCACTTATAAACAAATGTGAAGGTCCTAACCTATAAACCAAATTTATTACATAAATGTAATAAATTTGACCGTCTAATGAGATAAACAAAAACATATTCGCTAAAATTTTAACTGGTAGGTAGAACTCTATTTTTTTCTACATTTAACCTATTATATTTGAATAGAAATCTTATTGAACATAGACAATATTATCCACAATATTTGAAGTAATTGTACACATGTATTAAATAATTTACACAAAAACAATTACTTTAAAACACTTCATTTTTATTTCAAACGTAACTAAGAGCAATAGTCACCTACGAGCAATTTATTACGAACTATCACACAATGCACAATACATACAAAAATCAATATTAATCATCAAGTATGTGACAAGTGAAACTACATAAAAAGTAAAAATATCATTTCACGCTTTCAATCATGACCTAAATTTCATTTCGAGCAAATTTCTTTGTTATAGTAAAAGCATACAAAACAAAGTAACGGTCCTAGATATCTACCTTCACACTAGCTTAGTGTTTTTCTAAACAAAATAAATGTATAGTTTTTAGGGATTTCTTCTTCACATAATATATTTATATTATATCACAGTTGTTTTCGTATTACAATGAAAATAGCAGTACTAACAGTTACAAATAATAGTAACTATAACTCACCATCTAACCGCATCTTCCGTAGCCGCATGTAGGGTAGACACGAATTTTCGTTCCGCGCCCGCACGTAGTGTGGCCAGTCGCAATCGACACACGAGCGACTGCAGTTGGTTGGAATGTTGCACGCAGCGACGGATCACTTCCCTATGGGTTTTATTATAATTAAGTTATGATAATTAATGAAACAACGCTTGTACCTCAGTTCAGATTTTGTTTACAAGTATACATGTAATAATAAGTTTGTTTAATTTATTTTGTATTAAAAAAACAAGGTTTGGTAGATAGCCGCCCGAAAATAAAAAGGCGCCAAATTCTATCATTGTGACCTTTCATAATAAATGAATTTAAAGTCCGAAAAAGAAGCACAATCTATTTTCAAGAAAAAGTTACTTTTTCGTATCCCATTTTCGCAGTCAAGACAATTTGTTCACCTTGAATGTGCACAACAGACGTATTTAGCAATTTCTGAAAAATTCTTAATCTATAGAACATATTCTACACATTCTACATCATCATTATTTATTTTAGTGTCGTCGTTAACATATTTGGGCTATTTACATATAAAAATCACCTGATCTCGAGTGCAAATATTTTGATGAAAGGTATTAATTTTCGCTACGTATCGATAATATTATTTGTACACGATATGATTCGTTGTCACATGATTTACTACAAAATCCATTGATTAGACTCAATGTAGGTACCTAACTTAACCACAACAAACGAGTACCTATCTACATTATTTATTTATTAAGAGTTTTTTTTTTTATATACGTAAATCTCGACGTTTTACCGATAAATATTTCTACATCTATAACTTAAAAAGTTTAATGTTAAAGAAAATGAAAATATCGAATGGAAATTAATTATGTATAATGGAAATACACTTGGAATTAATATCACTTCTATTTTATTTTCTTTAAACCTTAACGGTATCAAATTGTTTTTATACAGTCAATATTATTATAATAATTATAAATACGTATTCGTTGGGGCATCTGCCAAAAATTAACCTACCTCAATGCTATCAAATGATACCTCATCAAATTAAGGGCCGATTTTTCAATGCTTGGTTAAAACTTATCCGTCCAATAAAGTATTACACGATAATATTAAAATGTCACGTAAACTGTCAAATACGGACAATTAAAATACGTTTTTAAAATGGTAGTTTTATACATTATTCGACGAATAAGTTTTATCCAAGGATTGAAAAATCAGCCCTAAATATAATAACAGGTTCTCTAGCTATATTTAAGAATTATTTATATTCGCATTGAAAATATTTTACATTCACAATGAATTCGAAATTTGTTCCAGAATATAAATTAAACACTATTTTGTGCGTTAAATCTAAATTAATTAAGCATATATTTAGATAATTTAGTTTATCCGTTTACTTAAGATAAAGAGCGAGATAATGTTCTATCGTGTCACCTGACATAAATACGTTATATTTTGGCACTTTATATTTACCTTACATTATAAATTGTATCTATGTCGTAAAGTTCGTAAACAAATAGTCATCACTTTTCAAATGCAGTGTACTACGAAAATGTACTTTATTATAAAAGTCATAAGGTCGATTCTGTTGATTGCCACTGTGGTAGTGTGGTAGTGGTATGCCTATTATTATCAGTACTTGGATGACCGAACTTTCTACTAGTATTTTTTGTCATTTTCTTAAAATTTATTTTAGCTAAATAGATTTACCGCCTCCATGAGTCGATTCGTTGATCTAGAATCTAGATCATATTTATTATAAAAGAATTGGTCGTTTATAACTGAGTGTTACAGACTGAAGTCAGTAAAAATTCAATCATTATTTCTCGTAAAATTTCCAGTATACATCCATACAGTATATATTATGTATGTTTATACTTACATATCAGCACTTTCAGCCACAGTGATCAAAAGTGCCAAGCCCAATTTGGTCCTTCGAGACATCACCGACGAACTCGCGAGGCTATCACTTGTCCCGCTTGTCACACTGTTGCTGTACATCTGTATGACAACATATTAGGTAGTTATAATATATCTTGGGGCATTTTATGAAGGCAGAAGTAGTTTATAAGGAAAGAAGCATTTTTCTCACACAACACTGAGGCATTTAAAGTTTACTTTAATTTTTGTTTATATCAAAATAACTTTTCAATCCACACAGGATAAGAACGAGCAACAAATAACAGATTGATAACGAATAACTTCTCATACAAATACTACAGTTTAAATCTACACAGAATTTTTTTCTTCAATAACTAGACACCTTCTGAAAACCAAAATATGTTTGTTCCTAAGCCATTTTAGTTGACATAATATCGGCACTATAATTCCTTGATCCTCGTCTATTATTTTCAATAGCATTCATCTAATAGAACAAGGATCAATTGCTTGATCTGCGACCATTTAGCTGTCGTGTAATTGAAACTAATGTTAGATATGTTAATCTAGGCTACGATGATGTGAACCAGTCTAATAATAGCTAAGAATAGTACATAGTTGTCTATTAAACTTGATCGTGTTGCATTTACAAGAATACAATGTCTTAATAATTGTAGGAAAGGCGGAAATCATAAAAACTAACTGCATTCGCTATTATAACAGTCGAATAAGTTCTTGGATAAAAATTATGATATCCTACATTACTGTAATATCACTGCCCTAATTCTGATTTTCCATTTTCTATTCTGGAATGTCTGGAGTGTATTGAGTCATCAATTTTGTAAATTAATAAGCTTTTTACTTTTCTACCATAACCACATTCATGATAGTTCTACATGTTACATTTTCAAAGACATGTATCATGATAATAAACAGTTCTACATGTTACATTTTCAAAACCAGAACTGACATCTTGGCAGAAACAACACATACAAGACCAAGGATAATAGACATAATCCCTGATCCATCAAACATCAACATCTCAACCAATTCTCGCCACGAAATAAACAATAGAAATTATCACTGCACCTAAATAACAATAATAATAAATCGTCACACAGATAAGAGGTTCACATGACTTAATGATAGCGGTCATTCATGTGACGAGTCACGAGTGATAGTAATCTTCCTGTGTAAACAATTACACGCTTAAATCGTCATAAATTCACGTTATAAAGGTATTAAATTTTAATTCACTTTGTGTGTGGTTATGATAAGTTAGAAATAAATGCTAAAAATCAAGGCCAGAGCAACACATAACAAAGTTACTTTTATATTTTTATGTAATTTTCGCATTTATTCTATAGCGACTAATGATGATGACACTCAAAATTTAGCAAAATCTCTCATACATAAAATTGACCAAAAACACACATACCACAAAAACATCGTATCCCAACAAGTTATTCAACTCATATTCCAAAATTAAGTAACTAACTTCCAACCATCTCCTTCCACCTTAAGTCCATAACCAAAAATAGTTAAGATTTTTTAAAGAAAAACACAATTCATAATTCCAAAACCAAAACCTCTGGAACATTCCACATACCTGCGAGTCATTACTAGACACGGTCGTTACCGTTGGAACTCGAAGCGACGTGGAAGTGAGATCGAATCGAGTCGCCATGCTCTGGAACGTTCTGCGTTGCCAGCTGCCGCTCGAGCTCAGCTTGCGGCCGGGCGATGCTGGTGGGTATTACACGCCTATTTATATAGTAAAGTGCCGATGCTCTAGTAGTAGAAATTTTTTAGTGTCCCTTTTCGGATGACATTATCATTAATGTGGTAAACTATATCTGTTACAATTACAACAATTTTCTAGTAGTTCGTACAGAAAAATGTTGCCTTTAATTTTACTACTACATATTGTTATTAGGTAAATAATAGAATAGGTAAATTAAAGGGAGACTCCAACTGTTTCGTTTTGATTTGAGATCGGAGGAAATAAGCTGGGAGTAAGTAACATAAAATACAAATTGTAGTCAATAAGTTTTAACTCAAACAATACACATAAAAAACTATAAATTTGAAAATTATCTGAAAATGACTTATCAAAAAATAAACACATTTTTTTGTAAATACTTACATGTAAACGAATATTCAGATTGCATGTTTCCATCCCACGTGTCCAGCATCGAGAAGAAATCGACATTAGAGCCAATAGTACTGTACGAATGGTCGCCATAGAAACCTGAAAATAATTCTTCTTTATCATGTTGAACTATAACTGAAATACGGCATTCTTATAGAGAGTAAATATTATAGGATGCAGGTCAATTGATGTTAAGTTTGATGTATTAATATACACTATGTAGCTTAGCTGTAGCTAGTTCTGTTTTCGTTTGCGATACGCATTAAAGAAGCTTAATTAGTTTTTTTTTTATATTTAACCTAGAACCCCTTCATTTTTGTTTTTTATTAATTAACAAAGTTATAATAATAGTAACTACCCAAATACCTAAAACGCATAGAACACCTAATGAATTTAGCTCCGATTTCCAGAGTTCTAATCTATAATAATTTAATAAAACTTGCTCTTGAACTAAGGAGAATAACAAGACGAATATGGCGTGAATAGAAAAATAAATAACGTGATTGTTGCATAAGATTGATATGTTTAGATAATAATATGTAACATCTGATTGTCTCGTGCAGATAATATGCTGTCAAGAATCTTTAGAATAAACACGAAAACTAAATAAAACTTCTGAGATTATGACGTATCATATTATGACCTATTAGATTTTTTAATAGGGAAGAGAACTCTAATAAAAATAATCTATAAAAAGTCTTATTCCAACAAAGAAACGAGTTAATCTAATACTGCAACGTAATATTCATTGATATGTTTGTCGCAATGTATAGAAAAAGAATTAGGAGTTAATGCAACAAATCCATATGAGTTTTCCATATCATCCATACGAATGTCGTACATTTGGGAGCTTGCTTGTATTTTACATTTTTATGCTGACTGACTTCGATTAAAGGGGTTTGGGTACTTTTGTATGGGCCAAGAAGCTTATATCTTATACACTGGAGATTTCGGTATGAACATTTGACGTGTAACAAGAAAATTGTTGTGTTTTATCACTTTCACACCTAACTTGGTATTGCCACTGTTAATACGAAGTTTTCCCAAGGCTACTATGTATGCTGTAATATTCTGTGCAAAAGGTTAGTTTTTGTACATGAGTTTGTTGATAAATTGCCAACAACGTCATTCAGAAGCATTGTTGGATGAGACAATTATTATTTATGCTAAATAAAATAAGTATCTGAACCAATTATTAAAAAGCGATACTCCCTGATTATGGGTAGTTACCATAATAAAATTGTAGCAACTCTCACTTTGACAATATGGCATAAGTGTCAAAAAAATTGCGTCGCTTCGAATATTTAAGTTAATATTGTTGCGTATTTAATAAATATTTTCCGAATATAAATAATGTATTGCATTGTGAAAAATTGCAGAAGTTTTTGGACACCAAATTCTGGCATAAAATTTCACAGGCAAGTGTATATTTACGCTATTTACAATATTCCTCAATACTCATGCATTTACCTGTTTAGAATCATTTTCATGGCAAAAATCGTCAATTTTATCATCATTTTAGTAATCAATCATGCTAAATATCTTCTATCTATCTTCTTTTCCTAATAATTTCATCATTTTTCAATAAACCAATTTAACAAGTAAGGTAACCATGATGACGAGTTTTTACGGATAGCGAAGAGAAAATATTGTAATAGTTAACAAAATTATGATGAACATTTAGAACACCATTTCAAAGATTTTTATATCTACTAGTAATGAAACAACGCACGACATCGATATTGCACTCACATGTGGTTTTATGTTTGTTCTTCTTTAACATAGAAATTAATAGTTCTTTTAACTTACCAAATTTTTTTTGTTTTACTGATTTCAGCTTTCCAAAAATGAAATAAAAAGAAATAAATGGCTGTCCATAGTGCCTATCAAGGGTAAAATTTATCAACATGCCAGAATATGCAGTTTGCATTTTAAGCCTGAGGATTACGGCCCAGAAAAAAAATACCTTTTGAAAAGTGCTATACCTTTTTATTTACCACATTCTTGTTACTGCGTCTCAACTGTGGATAAAGTAATTTTAATTATATTATAATTAACCACCATGAAACCATTAGTAACCGTAAGTACAGCTCCTGAAAGACATACGAATTTCTGAGAACTGTAATATCGTTACCACACATCAACACTAGCGATGCAACTCTCCCTTTGGAATATTGAAAAGTTTTAGACTGAAGCTTGAGTAACCAAAACGATGTTTTAATGTATGTAGCACTCATTTTAATTAAAAAATCGTAGTATGAGATCAAAAGTTATCAAGCGTTATTTAAAACTATCATTCTCTACCAATTAAAATGGTATGTACCTATAAAGATGATAATTATTCATGTAAGTTGACCAGTAATATTATAATATAAATACTGTTAAAAATATATGTCGTTATTATTTATAGACCATGATTTTTAGTTTTTTTTATTTCGAAAAATCCTGAATATACAAACCAGTGTGGTCACCCACAGAAAGAGACAAAAAACAACACTGACGTCATTCAAGGTTATATTTTCTTATGACAAGTTAATGGTCATAGTGCAATCTCCAGTGTATTAGATATAAGCTTCTTGGTATGGGCTAGTGGCGTCGTGATGACATTTCGCGGCCAGTGATGAAACTTGCCAGAAAAATAAATCATCTAGATTCTAGGTAAATAAATAATACAAAACCAAATATATCTGTTCCTATACGTTTCGAAATTTGTGTCCATAATAACTTTTGCTTACAATATATTGCTCTTTTAAAATATCCAAGTTTCATCACTGGCCGCGAAAGTTCATCACGACACCAACTTTACCCAAACCCCTTTGGTATAGATGAAGAGTTGAGATCAAACACGGCTTTTTTGTTCATTTCATTTGTCAGTTCATTCAAATGAATTTTGTTAATGCATCGTAGAAATTGGCATCGCAAACTATGAAAATGACGTCGTCATAACATTTTTATATGAGTCATAATATTTTTATGCAACGCAGTTCATCTTATTTGCTATTTCGATTGCACCATCGCATCTCTAATCAAATCTATATGCATATACTTGTAATATTTATTTGTTTCTTATATTTTGTTAAGATTTGAACTCATAATGGTTTTTCCAATAAAATAATGTGAAATATCAATATTATAATCAAGCACAGATATCAAATACGCAACATAACATGGGTACTTAGGTATTCCATAATACATAGCATTATTAGTTTTTTTCAACCATTAGCTATATTATATTATACTATACAACTCAAGGATACAGGCACAGTATTACAATATTATTTCCTACAGTAAGGAATCGCCTTTGATGTCGCGCGATGCCGCCGCCAGCGTAGGTACTTACGCTGCCACACGAAAATACGCTAGGGTTGCAACAAATGGGAAATAAAACAATTGTGAATATTAATATTATGATGAAATCATTTATTCATATGTACATTCAAAATAATTGGGATTATTAAATCTGATGTAATTATTTGTTCATAAATATATAATTACTAGCGGTCCGCCCCGGCTTCGCCCGTGGTACATATTTCGCAATTAAAGGTAGCCTATGTTCTTTCTCAGGGTCTAAAGATTATCTGTGCCAAATTTCATCAAAATCGGTCCAGTAGTTTATGCGTGAAAACCATACATACATACATACAAACCTTTCCTCTTTATACTATTAGTATAGATTACAGATATTGCACTGCTATACTCTGTCCATTATATTATTATTTGCTTTTTGACAGCTTCACGCCTATGAAGGATTGTATTGTCTATGTTAAAATGTCATACAAATAATTATTGTACTTCATGGACAGGCCCCGCCCACATAGTGATGTCTACACAGAATTATTCAATGATGGGTCGATAGATTATAATAATCGATAGAAATACTCTGTAAAATATATCAGATACAGAAAAACTCTTCTATTATGTTACATAATTTAAACGTAAAGTCAACCAAATTGTAAGATACAAACCATTAAAAAATAAAATATTAGTTTAGTTTAGATTTTACATATAATGCATAGATATGTGGTCTTATTATTACATATCTTATTAGTACGTTTACGTTGTAATTATTATTTACGTACCTGATTCGATTTATGATAATATTTTGAATTTATAATTGAAATGGTATTACAATCGATAATCTTTTGAACATCACTTCTGGTATCACCCATCGAGCTGTCAAAAAGCAATTCTTATAGTGGACAGACTATAAATATTATTTACGTGGATACTTTATTTTTGGATGTTCTTAATTGTATATTATACCATTTAACTAAGTAATGCATTTGCATTGGGATGTACAATCTGATTAGAAAATAATGAGGACAACATATACATAGCTTTGATTTTAATTCAACAGATACAATTAATACAATCTTTCTGAAATATTGTTTCCTTCTGGGATTTCAATGTAGATTTACATCCGTAAACGGAACAGTTTTTGCGCGCCATAATAGAATATGTAAGTACCTATGTATAATAAAATTATTTCACAAAAAATACGACTGCGTCGTCCTTTCGCGATAGTTAATGCAAACTCAGCGTGATTGCATTAAGCGGCCCGCGTCGCCCGACCCCCCGCCAGTTCCCCTCCGTTTCTCTGCACAAGTACATTCGTCGCCATACTGTAGGAAATATGGTAATACTGTGATACAGGGCTATTTAATTTCACGGTACTAATAATAAACATAATAACTATTTCCCATGCCTAATTGAATTGCTTCGAATCTACTGCCAACCGCCATTTATTATGATCACACATGTTAAATTAGACCATTTTAAAGGTATATAATATGTATTTATAATTTTATACCTTGTACAATACTCGTGCCTTTTGAAACAGTATTATTAAAAAAAATGAATTGATAATAAAAATTTAAATTCTAATTTCAAACCTCTCAAAATATTTTAACAAAAATTTGAAGAAATTTAGAATTTAGTTGTGAATTAACTATACTTCCTATTCTTTACTTCATAAATACTATTCATATTATATTCATAGTAAAAATACGCATAAATAGAATAAAAATACGCGCTGCATCGCTCGCGTGAATATCACGCTATTGTGTGGCAGCCATCCCTCATATTATCTCGTATTTCACCCCTTTTGTTCAACTTATATATTCACTAGCTTTCCGCCGGCGGCTTCGCCCGCCTTGTCTAAAATCTTAATCATAATAATTATATAATTTGGGGAAAAGGTAAGTATCTCAATGAATTTTTTAAAATACAAAAGGTTCAAAAATTATAATTGAACTAGCGACCCGCCCCGGCTTCGCACGGGTGCAATGGCGGCCGGCCGGTACCGCCACAAACGCTACGTCCCGCAATTTTTAAATCTGTAATATCTTCGAAAATATTCACTTAAATCATACGGTGTAAAGGGCCATATAGATCTAAATTAAATGAACAATGTATTCAAGGTATTTAATTGGTTAAGGATTAATGCTGTATTGGTTAAAATCGCTTCGAAAATTAACCATTATTTGTCGTAAAAAGTAAATGACAAAAAAAGTTATTGTGGGTTATCCATAAGAGATAGACATATACCATCACGGACTTTTCTGTAGACATTTTCAATGTGTACAATACTTAGTACATTATTTTGATAAAATTCGTAGGGTTCAGCCTGCGTTTGCAATGTAAGCGGAAAAAATGTAATTATTTACGACATCACATTAGAAACCTCAAAAATAACAGTACTTGTCCACTATTTAATGGATGTTATTATACATATAAACCTTCCTCTTGAATCACTCTATCTTTTAAAAAAAACCGCATCAAAATCCGTTGCGTAGTTTCAAAGATTTAAGCGTACAAAGGGACATAGGGAAATAGGGACAGAGAAAGCGACTTTGTTTTATACTATGTAGTGATGATAAAACCCGTCAAGCGTAAAAACACATACACATACAAGCACGATATACTATCACAATTATAATATGTATTAATATGAATAGTGCTGCATTTGTTTACCCAAAAGCTATATAGCTGAACTAGCCGTCCGCCCCTACTCCGCCTGTGGTATTTACATAGCCTGAAACACTCAGAGTTCACGTACGATACCGTATAAAATCGGTCCAGTAGTTTCTGCGATTAGCGTCAATCAAACAAACTGTTAAACTTTATATCATTAGTATATCCTAGTTAAGACAATAAAATAATG
Source organism: Colias behrii (assembly GCA_029959065.1). Lineage (NCBI taxonomy): Eukaryota > Metazoa > Arthropoda > Insecta > Lepidoptera > Pieridae > Colias > Colias behrii. Next base: position 3,551,743 of record JARWMC010000006.1, on the reverse strand, counting down.
AGAAAAAACACCTACCAGAATCTCCTCTATCAATCGAGAAGCTTAGTGACACTCCCTCCTCCCGCAACGGCATATTCAGAGGAGTGGAACAACTCCGTAATTCGCTGGTAACATTAGCGTTCATATCCGTCTTGCGATCCACCCGACTGATCCGCCGGGAGTTCGGGACGAAGAACATCTTTGTACACATCAACCTGGGTGGAAGAAAATGCTTATTCATAATATACTGGCTGTATAACATCTCTGTACACATCAATATGAGTGGAAGAAAAATCCTAGAAAACCATTCTTAATATCCTTACCTTATGTATTCATAAAAAGACCTAACTAGACTTGAAACATAGTCTATGTCAATTTTTAGGGCATTAATGTACCTACATTGCTATGGTACATTAGCAGATAGCGCAAAATTTAAACGACATAAAGAAAAGCGTTATGAATTAAAACTACTAATATGTAATGGTGTTGATGTATGTATATTTATATTTTCTTGAGAAACTAATGTAAATGTAAACGATTGAATGTAACATATAAAAACACTTAAGAGTCATCAATTTAGAGATGAGCAAAAATCGTCTTCAAAAGAAGAAAAAACATACTTAAACAAAATAAATAAAGAGAAATTCCATTCTAATGATATTACAATACAACAAAAGTAAATTTAAAAGTCTCATGTATATTTAATAAATCGTTTAAATATCATAATAACACAAAAGAATATTTATTAAGGTCACAATGTAACCGTATCTTGGCAATGACGACATAAACGTATTATATTAGAACAAGTGTCTCTTTTTATTTTATAAGAGACACTTATGTCTCTTACAAACATAACAGTACTTCTCCACTATTTAATGGTGACTAAGTTCACAGAGTTCTCTTTACACACATAAAAAATATAATTTGGACAAGAAGATCGATCTTGATAACAGCTTTTTGTTGTCACTTCGCCTTAAATTCTGCTTTATGAATCGGTGGTACGAATACAATATGTAGTTCAATAAGAATCCAAAGCACTACATTATGAAATACATATAAAGAATTGTCGAGTTTGAGTTTGTATTTTATGCAGTATTTACTCAGGCAACTACAATCATTAGGTACCTATCCCCCTCAAACGAACTTCTGTTCTGAAATTCCATCCTTAGAATACGAGATAATTTTATCATGGCGATAGCGTGATTAAATAAATCACCGCTCTACTTAATCACTTAAGAACCGCTTTACTTCGTTGTGTAAACGATCATATAATAAATTGCCTGAACCGGCGATTATTACCTAAATCAAAATAAATCTGGTTCCCGCCACTTACGGCCGACTGCTATTCGCGTATTCAAACAATCTATTTCTACGATCGTGATACGAATGGAACGATTTATAGATGTTGAGATACAGTCGAATTCATAGGGTTAAGGTCAAATTCTACATTTCGTTTTAACGGTAATTCAGCAATGATATTTCCTTCGTCTATTTGGACCACCCATTGTGACCCATCTCTATGGACATTTCAGATTTTAGATGTTTAGTGTCCAAAAAGTTTTTAATTCTGTTTTTTATTTGATCACCCCATACTTCAATCAAATCCAGAAACTTTTGTATTAACATGCTAACTATAAAACTTGCAATATCGTCTTTGTAGAAAAGATCCTTCCAAATTCGTCCTTCTCTACGTAAGAAATGCCAACTTTTCAACTTCTTTAATATTGTCATCAAAGAAGTTGCAAAGATGAACAGAGTGATTAGTGAACAATCGAAGGAAGTCCGACATTATAAATACAATTTTGTCAACCTACTAAGTAATATTTGTAGACGAGAATATAACAACTTTTAAAAATACTGATATGACTAAACTATATTAAACCGTATGTACTATAAATAACGTCTAATCTAAAAAAACTATCCAAATATACATGTCACATATGAGATTGATAATAATCAACAGTTATGTTCTAGATAATTACCTTTTCGGGTCGTCCATGATGTGGATTTTGAATGACACACTCTTGCAGTTCATAGCGACAGCGCCGAATATCATCTCACCGAGCATGCCCGCGTCTGATGCTGGTCCCTTATACTGAACAGAAACAATTTCTTTAAGGCACCATAATAGCATTATCTACACAATGTACTTATACACAAGTAAGTAGTATTAGTTCCACCACTCGGATCATACACGATCGTATTTTAATGATTTTTTGTTTGCTGGAGTTGTCTCCTTTGCCATTTTGGTAAAATTGGAAAGCTTACAACAAACTGTCACCCCAGGGGAGGTGAGGTAAGCAGCTAGTTTAAAATAGTTTTCAAATAACTCAAACAATTGAATTCCTCTTATTTGTCCTCACCACAATAGAATCTGGGTTAACAATTATAGACCGTTAAAACAATATTAGCTTATCTATTGTACCAAATAGCTAAATCTAGATGCATTAAACATAAATACATTTGGTCGATTTCGGCAAATAATATAATATCAGGAATATGAATGCAAACCATGGTGGCAAAATTTTATGGTATATAAATAGTGTTTTAATATACTTAAAGATAAGATCTATATTAAACTTGATTTTATCTTCATTTAATCAGCGAACCGACTGTGATGGTGTCGAATTTAAACTTTCACATCTCTAATTCTAACAGGAAGTAAAATTGAAAGAGATTATAATATTAGTGTTTGAGAATCAAACTGAACTTAATCATACTGAACAGAAAGGAGTTGTAAGATCAGAGAACCAAGGTCACAATAAAGTTTAGAATTAACAATACATAATTGTTATTCTAAACTTATTTGCATGGCAATAAGTGCATAAAACTTGCTAACTGGTATAATATCATATGTTGCGTAATAATTTATTCATCGGGTCATTAACAGAACTGTTACATTGTATATCATACATAATTACATAAAAAATTAATATGATAGCTATCTAGCTTTTAATGTTATCACATCATATGATAAGGTTAAAGCCTAATTAAAGTTAGAAGTTAGAACTAGTATTGGCGGCCAGGCAGATAGTAATGATTATTACGTTAGCATAGCATATTTACGCATACGTGATAAAACCTAAATTTAATTAGCGTAATTCTATGCAAACGGTTTCTATTTAGAAATTTTATGAGTAATTTAGTATAAAATAAGTATATTTACCTAACTACCTCTGTTAAGAGGTAGTATTTGTTTGGCTCTCTAGTCTCTAGTAGCATAGCTTTATCTCTCCTCTCAATTATTACATCAACTTAAAATAATAATATTGCTTCAGGACTGTAATACTTATTCTTTTTGTTTTCGTTTACAATCTGCATATTGTTTACTTTATATATTGCAAGAGAAAATCAAAATTCTGCATATTATACCTTGACCCTACGAGAGATCATTCACATCGACCGCTGGCGGCCGCCAATGCAAAAGTAAAATCGTCTGTATGAATGAAATAATGAAAATATGTTTTATAAAGAAATCATATTTTATAGCATATTTTAAGTTTGGTATATATAAATCATGCGGAAACAAATAATTATGAAATATTTTTAATACTAGCAAAATAAATGACAATCTAACGTTTGCAATACCTAACATACATATTTTATGAGCCTACCTTCATATTTTGCTTAATTCTTATTGAGCTATTTGAAGGGTCATATTTACGTTATATTTAATACGTACTGATTATAATAGTTACTTCGCACGATGTCGGGAAAATATATAAACCTATTAATCAAGAGATATAAATAAAATGATCATAATCAAAATGCACAAAATGTAAGTATTAAATTACCACAAATTAATCCGCAACAGATCAAATAAATCAATCAACCGTATACAAAGACTAGTTCTTTACTTCTTAATATGTACCATAATAATCAAGGAAGTGATATTTCAAGGCACACACGTATACGAAATCACGTGATTGTAGGCAATTTAGAATTAATTTCGTTTCGTTTGATGACACATGTTCGCGATTATTCCACCGGACAGTATCCGAAAGTCATAATCCATTAATCTTTAATGAGAGGAAAATCCAGCAGAAATACAGAACAGAATTTCTATAGTAAGGAAGGTCTTTAGTTTCTATAATCTATGGTAAGGAAAAAATATTTCATAGCTTTTCGAAAGTTGTTTTTTAATGAATTTATTTTTAGAAAGACCAGGAAATTCAAAATTGCTAATAATGTTTAGGTTCTTAATTAATAATTTTAAAGATCATCCTTAACGTATGGTCAGTGGCTCTCTATAAAGAGCGCTACATAAAAAGTCATACGACTGAGTCAGCGTGGTTTTTACATTGTCAGAGACTGGAAAACAGTGTTTTGCTGGTAGTTATTCGAAAAATGTGCTTTGAATATGTTTATTTAGTTTCGATTTCATGGCATAAGTTTGATTTTAAACGCGAATGCTTTCTAAATGCCTCCGAAAAGCCTTTAATGAAAAGCAATACATTTCAAAGCCATTCATGTTCTATACCGTAGAATTAAAGGTTTATAATTCTGAATTCTGATTGCGAGCTATTTAACTGAACAAGGTTTGATCGCACCATTAGGTCACTCTGTCTTGATGATATAAAATGTCATAGTTCAATCTCTTAAATTTAGCCGCGTCACGTGAGTGCAATTCCAAATGATTTATGTGGACAGGTTTTAGATTCGTTGAGTTGACAACACTGTGGATGTATACAACGGATGTATACGATTATTTGTTGACAATAATAATAAATCACTACTTTCTTTACGCGAAAATTTTAATATTGAATTGCAGCTTTGAACTTATAAAGATATATCTTTAAATAAAGTAAAACATCATTGATAACACAATATACTGAAACAGACTTGTCATAATTATAGTTTTCATTGTGGAGTAAGCTACTTTTCACGTTAATTATAATACGTAATTTTACTTTACATTCACGTTCAATGATTGCAAACCACAATAATAATTCAGCAATTAAATTGCCTATCGTTCTAATTATTTGACGGTCAGGTTTTATGAAAATATTTCCTCGTAATGTTTGGACAGCTGAATTCCTCAAGGAAAACTCGTAATCATTTGTGAGTTTTTGTTTTAGAAAATCCACCGGCCGTTGAACAATAGGAGGAAATTAACAACGATTTGAAATCAAATGCTCCGTATATTTTACTATCGTTAGATATTTTTAAATTAATAAATATTGCTGAAAGTCACGAAGAGAAAATAACGTAGGTTACTGAAACATACTGTTACTAATATTTTAAAGTCATTCAAATAAATAAAATATATCAATTACATTATAATGTGTACTCATTTGTTATAACTCCCACACACCTGCGAAGAGTTTGTTTGACTATCGTATTTTCAGCTGTTACAAAAATAGAATTACTTTTACACTCAACCTAAAAAGCATAATTTAATTAGCATATTTACTTTATATAGCGTCTATATTCCATATAGAGTAAATATATACCAAATTGGTCGCACTAAACGATCCCATGCGACCATTTGTCACAACCGTAATAGTACAATATGTTTATTAATCACAATGAAGCTAAAATTACAGTCACACAGAAACTCTTCTTTAGGATCACTTACGTTGTAATCAAAAAGGCTAACATAAAGTGATCTAAAAATAGATGCGAGTACTTCGTACACATACACAGGCAATTGAGTCTCGTGACCACAGACATAGACATACATACATACTATGCTCGTGACGTTACAATTGTAGTGTTATTTTTATATCTAAACGGTTAGATTGATGAAAAATCGTTATGGCGATTGACTTCTGACATGATATACCAATTGTTGAGATAAGGGCGGGAATTCCCTTTTTTTATTCTATTATTTATTCCTATACGGAACAGTCTTAGAAAAAAAATGATTATTATTAAATAAGCCTACAGGCGGAAAACTCGAGTCATGTGAAAAGTCAAGGATATATGTATTTTCTATGAAGGTCTACACAAGTACTATTGCGAGGATTTCTCATGTATGGCTTCTATAATACGTTACAATGAGAACTCTAATATAAGGTCGGCATTAAGTAAAACTATGATGGATTCGGAACTATAGAGTTCATTATGTAATTGCTGTATTGTTTAAATTTTGCATTCATAAATCTGTCCTAATATTAATTACATTGAGATTCTTGTTTATTTCTTTGTTATCCAAATAAACTCCGTAACTTTTATCAAATCTAGTATCTGCTTTATTTTTAATAATTAATGTTAATGATTAAAAAGATTTCATTGTTTTTCTCCGGGTCAACCCACATGTCTCGAGTATTCTTAGAACAAAATAATAAAATTAACAATTCAATAGAACCTTCTGGAACAGTTTGTCGCTATAAAGGAAACGCTCTAGAGATGAAGATAAAAGTCAATGACTCACGAAAAAGTCTCGGACAAGATCCCGGCTTATAATTTTTGATTGCATGATAAGAAAAAAGGATCACTGAACGTAAAATATAGGTAGGTATTTGTTAGTCGCCATTTTTTTTTTGTTGTAAAAAACGCTGAATAAATACTCAGCCAAACTACCTATAAAAACGATTAACATAGTTAGGTCAAATGCCAGAATAAAAAGGCAAGTTCATTTTTAGACGACTCACGACTTGCGACGAATGCAAATTAGCTCAATTAGTTAAATTGAATGTCACGTGATATTTGAAGATTTATGCATATTACAAAAACTGTTTAAATTCGATTCAACAGGATATATTTTATTTTAAGCATTATTACGATTAGATACATAATGATGATTACAAAATCTACATTAACAACAGTTAATAAGCTAATAACATTAATCATTTATAATAGACCAAGTGGATCTGATTTTTTTTTTATGTTTTGTAATAATATATCTAATACTACTAATGGTATAAAAAACATTATTCTTGAGTACAAAATTTAGAATACATTAGATTTAGCTTTTGCGCTCCTGGCCGTTGCAGGTGTGATCAACTTGTATGAACACTTTTTAAGCTAAAAAAACTTATTAGTCAGAATTCTGCGTTATACAGAGCAAAAATGGAACTTTTTGTTTATTTCGTGATAACCATCTGTCAAAGGCATTTTCGTCATTCGTTGCTGAAAACAGTTTCGGCACTTTCACAAAACACAATTAGGTACCTGTCACCGAAAATAGATTCTATATTTATTTTAAGATTGTTTTGCATACTCATATAGATATTTCAGAAATATATTGACCCTGAGCTTTCATCATATAAGCCATTATATAAAATTAAATGTTCTAAGGTAAACAATAACTTGAATTTTTTTGTCAGGTATGATTATAATTTTTTTATTATGTCTGTCGCAATTATAATGATTATTCGAATATTTATGTTATTTTGTAACTGACTTGAATTACACCAATTCTTTTTAATTATATGTAACTTTTATTACATAAATTGCATGAAATATTTAGAGGAGTCCTTCTCTTGAGTAACAAAGAAAACTTTATCAGTGCTTATTTTCACAGATTTTTTTTTACAAAATATCCTTAAAAAACACCAAGCGAAGTTACTCAAATCTATCTATCCCAAATAATCCCTAAACAATAATCAATTACTAGAAAATCAATAAAACAACTTACCAGATATTTAAATCCATCCACCACCTCCACGATACATGGCAACTTCTTGGTCTCTCCGTAATCTGGCACTTCATTTTTATTAGCTGGTAACTTTTCTATAGTTGACGAATCAAAAAGCACTCTTCTTCCACGTCTATCACACTCTTTGTATAGAAGCAAACGCACTTGCTCCAATTCTGCTTCACGAGATCTGTTTTAATAACAATTTTTATTTTTACGACGTTCTATCAAGAATTTTTTTATTATCATCAATACTATCATTTAACGTCTCTAATAATTCCATATTTAAATATTATGTGAGCCAGTGCATTTGAACAAAATATTTATTTGTCGCAAAATTAAAAATTAATGTTAACAGACAACATAAATCAATTATTAATATTGCTATTAACAGAAGATTTTTAAAAGATTATTTAGCTACATGTAGATTTTATTATTTCATTAAGCTTGATACATAATCAGCATTGGGAAATCAAGAAGAGTTTAAACTGTAGGTACCTCCAAAACTTTCTCTTGCACAATACAAGTCATGTGCCCACTTTGCATTTCAATATGCAATCATTATTGTTTACACTTAGCTTTTTAACATTATGCAAAATACATAGTAACACTAACTTATTTATTTAAATGATGAAAAAATCTTATTTTAAAAACACTTTTTTTTTTAAATAAAATTATTATTTTGCTATAAACTTTCAACATTAATTGTCCCACTTTTGATAATAACTGCAGTCATTTAAACAAGTTTGCACTGCTTCTGTTTACATAATGCTAGTTTCTATTAAAGAACAGCAAATGATCTAACAATGTAGTTAATTACAAAATCATTTGATTATAAACTAAACACCAACTTTTTAATTTACCTCAATATCATTTTAATTCATAGTCGCTTACAAATTATTCACAGCTGTTCTCTACAAATGTTATGTACTAGCATCAAAGAGATACACACCACATGCACTTTACATGCGGGAAATGCAACAAACACTTTAAATGCACTTAGACGGCTGGAGGATGGGCAATCAGCCGATGCGAGTGGAATGTGCGAGTGTACTGGGTCGCGTGTAAATAACAAGTAAACATTGATTGAGTAGCGGCCGCCCCTCTTCCTGTGTGACGTCATCGGGCAGTCGCCCACGCTGGCCCCCGCACCAACCTCGCTTATCACATGCTTCGGGCCTACCTCTGCCTCCCTTGCTATTTGCCACTTGCCAGTCGTTGTCGAATGTCGGTGACGACTGACAGTCTGTTCAAAGAACTGACAATACTGTGTGCGTCACCAACATTCTCCGCAATAATTTATTTTAGATCTGTTTCGCTTTTTCGCCAATTCATTCAGATAACTTTCGAATAATAGAAACATTTAACGTACATAACGACTTACCTGCTCCCAAGGAGTGAATTTCTAAAGCCATAACTTAGTTTTCCATTTGTAACAAAGATTTTTTCTAACAATGCCATTACGTCACACACCACATTTCACAGCAATCCCGTTTAAGATTCTTATTCTCATCTTCATGTTAAACACAAATCAAGAAAATGATTTAATATCAATATTTTTCACTTCAATAAAAAACATCTGATGTAAATAAAAATAATCTGACAGATCACGTGAACAAATGACAGCGAGTCATATGATTCACCATAGACAAGAGCTATACTTTTACATTAAAAAGGTCAAGGTTAAGGGGAAAAGATGTAAAGAGAATTATAATGTATAATTAATAAATTAGGCGTTGATAATTATTAATGAAAAGTTCTAATAATAAAATGGACTGGCTGCAGCTAATTCGACGATTTTACATTTCTTTTTAACTTAAGATGGCTTACGGGTAAAAATATCAACTGTCATTTTGACAGTACTGGGTATACATTACTAACTTAACTAATCTGTGGTTCAGATTTTTATTGTCCTATTATTCCTCGGAGCAGTGTTGCCAACTCAGTGGAATTTCCACTACATCTGGTGGTTTAGCTCCCCCATTTAGCGGACAAATATTGGTTTTAGTGGCTGGTGGATTTTCCTAGTGGTTTAGATGAGTTCAATTAGTGGTAAGGTACGACATTCAACCACTAGAAAGATTTACATAAATACTCAAAAAGAACGACTTGAACTATGTGAAACAAGGGTATGATTTTGTGTCATGTTGGTAACAGAACGAACATTCGGGAATTTCCCGAAAGTTGTTTGTCTATTGCTTGAATATTTTTGATTATAGACTTTATTACTATTGATATAAAGTATGATTTGATTCAAAAGGTTATATGTTAAAGTGAAACTTTTATTACATCGTCTCAAACTTTTTGGTCTGTGTAGCGCATGTCGCGTGTATCGCGGCTGCCGAGTAGGTATACCTACTCGGCAGCCGACCGACACGCGACATGCGCTACACAAAGCAGTGTTCGGAACCGTTCGAACAGTTTCACTTTTACCGTGGTTTCATAAAACCACACAACGTTTTTTATTCTATATTTGTGTACAAAAACAATAATAATTGTCAGTCGGTATTGGTAACGCCGCGGCCGGTAGCTTCTAGCTTGTCGTATTTTAATTAATTTTGTGAAGTAATATGGTTTTACATTAAATATGCCGAAACCACACAAAAATTTCTTTCACAGAAATTTATTCTTCACATACTGAAACTCTAGAAGAAGCAGATTCTTCTGAAGATGATCTTTAAATACATATATTGTAACAAAAATAAAAATTACTTAGTTCAAAATAGATGTTATTTACAAATAACTCGCAAAAAATTCGCCAACGGGCACTCAATATTTACATGTCTCTGGATATTTTTTAGTGTTTTTTCTGGTGGTTTTAAAGACCGATTACTTTAGTGGATTTCTGGTGGGCCACGAGGCTCCAATATGTGGGTTCGAAAAAAAAAAAGTTGGCAACACTGCCTCGGAGCAATTAGCTTGTTAATTGCTCCGAGTATTATTCTCAAAGAGATTCTGTTTTCTATGGTGTTTGTTTACTTTCATATTTTTAGTTTTTCAATAAATTTCCTTTATTTCATTTTAAATTTCCATAATTATTAACTTATAAAATACATTTATAAATAATTAAGTAACAAGAATTTTATTGTAAGATATATTTGAGAATGAAAATGAATTCCTAACCTTACAATATCTTTATAATCGTTTATGTTCGTCTTCCAAAGAAATTGATTACTTCTGAGCTACTAAAAATGCAATGTATTTGTGAGAAAATTCAAGAATTTAGATCAGTTGTGTTAGCATCGATAGATGAAGTTTCTGAATTGGACCATGCCAGTAAAGCAATACTTGTTAGATATTTAAAGGATATTACAACTATAACTTCGACTTCATCAATAAAAATTCAAGGTATAATTGATTATATGTATGAACAAGTCAACATTGGGAATTGGAAAAATGTGAGAATATTTTTACGTAAAACAATAACCATTGCTTCCTATTTACGAGTGTTAGCCATGTTATTGAATTGTAATTCACTTTCTGATACTTTAATAAAGGAGTTATTTGTAGTCATAGACTTTGGGATTATGTTTGGATGTCCCATTAATGCAGAATCTAGACTACTTCAGAAATGTGCCTCAATTGTAAATACATTTACAAAACAAGATGAGAATAACTTTGAAAACAAAATTATAAACAATAAACCAGATATTAGTCCAAGTTATGAACATGAAAGAGCTATTTCAATAGACATAGTAAACAATCCTAGTATGGAAACATTTTACAAAAATTACATCATGTTAGAGAAACCAGTTGTTTTAGATAAATGTATTGATCTGTGGCCTGCACTAACTAAGTGGCAAGATTACAATTATTTCATAAAACTAGCTGGACTAAGAACAGTTTCTATAGAAATAGGGAAAGAATATACAGATTCAAATTGGACGCAAAAGTTAATCACTATGAAAGATTTTATTAACAATTACATTTATCAATCTGATGGACCAATTGGATATCTAGCACAGTATCAGCTGTTTGATCAAATTTCAGAGTTGAAAGATGATATTATAGAGCCAGAATACTGTTGTTTCTCAGAAACAAATGATCCAGTAAATATAATGGCTTGGTATGGTCCTAAAGGAACTGTATCTCCTTTACATCATGATCCCACTAAGAATTTATTAGCACAAGTAGTGGGTGAAAAAAGGCTATATTTATTTTCACCAATGGACTCAGAATATGTCTATCCTCATGAGCATGAACTATTAAACAATACAGCTAGAGTGGATCCAAGAAATCCCGATTTTGAAAAATATCCTGAATACAAAAATGCTACACCATACTTCTGTATATTGAAACCTGGCCAGATGCTGTATATACCACCTAAATGGTGGCATTTTGTTGAATCTTTATCAGTTAGTTTTTCAGTCAGTTTCTGGTGGAAATAATTCAAACTAAGTTACATCATTGAAAATTGAAATTACATCGGACAGATTTGAGAGAGATTGTATGATATTTCAACAAATGTATATGGAAAAAGTTTAAAGAAGAATAAAAGAGTGGTATGTAAAAATATATTAATTTATTTTATTAACATTTCTCGTATTATTTATATTCATTGTTCAGAGCTCTGCCAATAAGCATTCTTCTGATTTCTGATGTACCAGCGCCAATTTCATACAGTTTTGCATCTCTGAGTATTCTGCCAGTTGGATAGTCATTGATGTAACCATTTCCACCTAAAAACAATTATTACTTTGAATATTTTCCTTGAATTTTTTTTACTAAAAAAAATCAAAATATCTTTTCAAATATGTTTACACAAATTTGTTCCATAATATTAGTTCCACTGTTTGAAAAGGCCGACATATAATGATTTTAAATTTGACTTTTAAGAAATTATTTATTCACTATAAGAAGTAGAACAGTTATAACATGTTTATTTACTTAAACATAAAATAATTGAACCTTTCTATCTACCTGTCTCTCAAACATGACACAGATTCCTAAGCTATACTAGTTATAAATTATAATATTCAATATCCACATACCTAAAATTTGAATAGCATCCAAAGCCATTTGTGTAGCCTTCTCTGCACTATACAGGATCACACCAGCACAATCCTTACTGTTCACATGTCCCTCATCGCAGGCTTTAGCCACGTTATACAAGTAGCAACGAGTTGCACTTAACGTTGTGTACATGTCTGCCATTTTTCCCTATAATAATGATTATATAGGAAAAATTAATTACTTTCTTTTTGTGTTGAACTTGGGTTTTGTCTATCAGCTCTACAATTTAGATGAAAAAAAGTAACATTAAAATTTAATATTGCATTTCAAAGAACTTAATTTAGTTAGAATAATATTTATTTCATTGCTCATTTCATATATCTGAAATATTTTTGTTACTTTTACAATTATTTCATCCTTTCGTATAAATATCAGAAAAAATCACAGAACTTTTAATGTATCTTCCTAATCTGAAACAAAATGATGTACGAAACCTTACCTGTAATAATTGAAATTCGCCAATATTCTTCCCGAATTGTTTCCTAGTGTGTGCATAATGGAACGCAGTGTCAATCCCAGCCTGCATCAGTCCCACTGGACCAGCCGCTAGGACCAACCTCTCTAGATCCAACCCAGACATTAGGACATACACACCTTTGTTCAATTCACCTAAAATGTTTGATGCTGGCACCTAAAAAATAAATACATTAACGGATATTCGAAAATTGATATCTCAATCCAAGAAGCTTATATCTAATACACTGGAGATTGCACTATGACCATTAACTTGTCACAAGAAAATATAACCTTGAATGACGTCAGTGTTGTTTTTTGTCTCTTTCTGTGGGTGACCACACTGGCTTGTATATTCAGGATTTTTCGAAATAAAAAAAACTAAAAATCATGGTCTATAAATAATAACGACATATATTTTTAACAGTATTTATATTATAATATTACTGGTCAACTTACATGAATAATTATCATCTTTATAGGTGCATACCATTTTAATTGGTAGAGAATGATAGTTTTAAATAACGCTTGATAACTTTTGATCTCATACTACGATTTTTTAATTAAAATGAGTGCTACATACATTAAAACATCGTTTTGGTTACTCAAGCTTCAGTCTAAAACTTTTCAATATTCCAAAGGGAGAGTTGCATCGCTAGTGTTGATGTGTGGTAACGATATTACAGTTCTCAGAAATTCGTATGTCTTTCAGGAGCTGTACTTACGGTTACTAATGGTTTCATGGTGGTTAATTATAATATAATTAAAATTACTTTATCCACAGTTGAGACGCAGTAACAAGAATGTGGTAAATAAAAAGGTATAGCACTTTTCAAAAGGTATTTTTTTTCTGGACCGTAATCCTCAGGCTTAAAATGCAAACTGCATATTCTGGCATGTTGATAAATTTTACCCTTGATAGGCACTATGGACAGCCATTTATTTCTTTTTATTAAATTTTTGGAAAGCTGAAATCAGTAAAACAAAAAAAATTTGGTAAGTTAAAAGAACTATTAATTTCTATGTTAAAGAAGAACAAACATAAAACCACATGTGAGTGCAATATCGATGTCGTGCGTTGTTTCATTACTAGTAGATATAAAAATCTTTGAAATGGTGTTCTAAATGTTCATCATAATTTTGTTAACTATTACAATATTTTCTCTTCGCTATCCGTAAAAACTCGTCATCATGGTTACCTTACTTGTTAAATTGGTTTATTGAAAAATGATGAAATTATTAGGAAAAGAAGATAGATAGAAGATATTTAGCATGATTGATTACTAAAATGATGATAAAATTGACGATTTTTGCCATGAAAATGATTCTAAACAGGTAAATGCATGAGTATTGAGGAATATTGTAAATAGCGTAAATATACACTTGCCTGTGAAATTTTATGCCAGAATTTGGTGTCCAAAAACTTCTGCAATTTTTCACAATGCAATACATTATTTATATTCGGAAAATATTTATTAAATACGCAACAATATTAACTTAAATATTCGAAGCGACGCAATTTTTTTGACACTTATGCCATATTGTCAAAGTGAGAGTTGCTACAATTTTATTATGGTAACTACCCATAATCAGGGAGTATCGCTTTTTAATAATTGGTTCAGATACTTATTTTATTTAGCATAAATAATAATTGTCTCATCCAACAATGCTTCTGAATGACGTTGTTGGCAATTTATCAACAAACTCATGTACAAAAACTAACCTTTTGCACAGAATATTACAGCATACATAGTAGCCTTGGGAAAACTTCGTATTAACAGTGGCAATACCAAGTTAGGTGTGAAAGTGATAAAACACAACAATTTTCTTGTTACACGTCAAATGTTCATACCGAAATCTCCAGTGTATAAGGGCGTATTCAGAAAGAAAGCTTGAAACTTATAAGCGCTTATAAGCGCTTATCGGCGCTTATAAGCGCTGGTAACCCGCGCAGGAAAATATATGAACATGCGCTTATAAGCGCTGATCGGCGCCGACAAGTTTGTTGAAACTTGTTGGAACTTGTCGGCGCCTATCAGCGCTTATAAGCGCATGTTCATATATTTTCCTGCGCGGGTAACCAGCGCTTATAAGCGCCGATAAGCGCTTATAAGCGCTTATAAGTTTCAAGCTTTCTTTCTGAATACGCCCTAAGATATTATAAGCTTCTTGTCTCAATCTCTCTCTTAATTCTTAATTGACATGAATGTCACATTGAAGAAAAATAATTTAGGTGTATAAAGAGTTTTTTTATACCATCCTTATTTTTATTTTTGAACAATTCTTTCTTCACAAAAAAAATATTGTTATTCACTCACCTTGCAATCTTCAAACACTAATTCACCAGTGTTGGAACCTCTCATACCCAATTTATCCAGCTTTTGTGCTGTGGAAAATCCAGGGAAGTCCTTTTCAATTATGAAAGCCGTTATTCCATGTTGCGGTTTACTGTTTAAATCTGTCTTTGCATATACCTGAAAAATACAACTTATTTATTTTTTGAAACATTTACGAAAAGACTTGTAATAGCTGACAATATTTATTTGTATAAAATGATATTATTTATAACTTCAAAATATGGATTCTAAAAATAGCTTGTAGTCTTACATACCACTAATACATCAGCATCAGGGCCGTTTGTAATCCAGAATTTGTTCCCATTTAAAACATAATAGTCTCCCTTCTTTTCTGCCCTCAATTTCATAGATACTACGTCGCTGCCTGAACCAGGTTCGGACATAGCTAAGGCACCCATATGCTCTCCGGAACATAACTGCAATAACAATATTTCGTCAATTTCTTCAAAAAATTTCAAATATCTCTGGAAATTGTCCTATTTAATTGAAATAAATAAAATAGAGTAAAAAGAGACCTTACTTTTGGTAAATATTTGCTCTTTTGCTCGTGACTTCCGTTTCTATTTATTTGATTCACGCAAAGATTCGAATGTGCTCCATAAGATAAGGCAATACCTCCGCTTGCTCTGAAAAATAAAATAAATAATTTAGCTTATTAAACAGTGGAATTAAAATTAATATGCTGTAACAACTTTTTTTATAGATAAATCCGATTCATGAACCATCGAAAAGTACTTTCAAATCGTTCATTAGGATGATATTATTTATGGAAAAATTCATTGTAGGTTACCTTGAAAGCTCTTCCATGATGACGCAGTGGTCGGAGTACTTTCCTCCAGTGCCTCCATAGTCAGGGCTTGCGGTTATTCCTAGAAAAAGTATTTAAAATATATTTACTCAGGTCTTAGAGTTTCTTTCTCACAGATTTTCGGTTTATTTCTGGACCATTAGTGAACACTATTTGGTTGAAAATCTTTGAACATTGGCATCTAAATGCCTCATGCCTCATGGACATCAATAATACCTACTTGCAATAATGACGTTACTTTTAAAATATTAGTTTCAAGTATTTATGAATTTCTAAATAAACCCCCACACCTTCCAATATGATAACGAAACCTTCGCATTTAGCGACTTTTAGCCAGAAAAACGGAATTATTTATTTTACTTACCAAGCAGACCAAGATTTCCAAGCTTTTTCCAAAATTCTCTTAGTTCTTTAAAACTATTTTCCTTGTCTATTTCAGCTGCTTTCGGCGCCAATTCTTTTTGTGCAAAGTCAAATACTGATTGCCTCAGCTGTAATACAATTCTTTAATCAAATAATATATAGCGAATGTAATGCTTAAGATTTTAGAAGCTAAAGAAAATGTAAGGCTGTTTGACCACAGTATGTAGGTAATTTATGTCTATAGTCCTTTTCACCTATGATGATTCCTGTGACACTTCATCGTGTTCCGAATTACGTATTTTATGTTTAAAAAGCCAAAATAATTTTAGTGCATAATATTTTTATTTTATGGCGGCATTATTACCAAAAATATAAAAATGAAACATTTTTAGCTTATAAATCAAAAACAGTATTGTTTAGGTTAATATAATGAAAAATAAAATAAAATAACACAAAAAGATAATACCTATGCAATTCGTGTACATGAAATGGATCGTTGAAAAATCATAGAGTTGGAAAATCATATAATCGGCGCCCATCTTGTGATCGTTTGTCAATCGAGTCAATCGTCTGTACGAGTGCGTTAGCCTTGTATACAAGTTGCATTTTTATATTGATACTTTTCGTGGTATTCTGTTATTGTCACTAATTTTTATTGTTGACTTTTTGTTGCTGTTGTTTGCTAAGTTTCTTTAGTTAATTGTTGGCGAAATGCCGAAAAAACTAATTTTGGTACTTTATTCAAATCGATTTCATTTCCATATAAAATATTATCGAATATCGGAAAAAATTGATACGATTTCAGTAAAGACATCTCTACACGTGTCAAAAATCGATGTGTCACAGAAATCATCTTAGGTGGAAAGGACTATAGTTAATATAGTTTATGTGTTGAAAACGTGATGAAAACATGATACCTAGTTAGTTACTTTTCACGTGAATTTTTTTCAGATGGATTAAATATAGACCTAATAGTATTTTTAAATTGTTTAAAAACACATAAAATAATGTATGTTTGTGCCCTATATACCTACCTACTATTGTAAAACAATACGAGTTTAACCAACCAGTAAAATTATCATTTACATTTTAACCTTGACCAAACTGACACCAGATTAAATTAAAAATACTATTATTTGATCAACTTATGTACTTGAAAAGTTAAATTTTATTAAATAATTATTTTATACAAGTGTGCTATAATAATAAATCATTGTTTTTAATAGTTATCAAAAACAATACTCATTCATATTTCCATAGAAATAAATTATTACAATTACAGAATAATAAATGAACATTTTTACCTGTTGTTGTTCACTGCTCAATCCAAATATATGTTCATCTATGGGATAGTACGACATACATCGTACGTTTGGTTTCGCATTTTTAGCGAGTAATTTCCTGACACACAACCGTAAGGACATGTTACGGGTTTTATACTGATGTAATATACATTTATATCGCAAATAAGCAAAAACAATTAAGGAATTATGAGCCTTATTACGTCAGTACTAAGTTGAATGTTGAATAACTGATCATTATGCATACCCACTGATAAGGGTCAACAAACGCTGATAGTGACTTTGTTGTTGGAATTTGATAATAATTGTTTGTGTTAGAATTTGAGTATTTGTTTCGTACTTACCATCAAGGTATGTATGTATGGAAGTACTTATGGTACCAACCTATAAAGTATATTTTTTTATTATAGCAACATAACTACCAACTAAGTTACTGTTTCTTTTCCTTATAAAGGCAAGTATGATTAAAAAAACATTCTTTACTCTAAATTGAAGTGTTTTTTTTTTTATTTATTTAAAATTGTTTTGCGTAGTTATGTAACACAAGTTACGATTTTATTAAAGTGAAACTCTTATTACATCGTCTCAAACTTTTTGGTCTGTGTAGCGCATGTCGCGTGTATCGCGGCTGCCGAGTAGGTATACCTACTCGGCAGCCGACCGACACGCGACATGCGCTACACAAAGCAGTGTTCGGAACCGTTCGAACAGTTTCACTTTTACCGTGGTTTCATAAAACCACACAACATTTTCATTTTTTTCTAGAGTTTAATCCCTGCAATAGATAAAGCATAAACTTTGTGATATTGATGAAATTTAATCTTAATTCATAGCATTAAGGTTGATAATCATATAATGGAGATCAAAACATTAATATTGTACTTTTGAATGTTATTCGAAGTTAATGATGTCACTGATTACAAGTATGATGGCAACTATTTTGTGTGGGGATGAAAATAAAACAACATTTACACTATGTATATCACTTTATTTGTATATTAAATAAATCTGTCTGATTTTCAAGCACCATAATTATACTTTATGTTTAAAATAGACATTTTAAAATCTTTTAAAAATTAACAAGGACCCTTCCCTTTAAATATTTAAAATATAATACTTCAGCTATTGTCCTTAACCGAATAAATTAACAGTAATATACATCGATTTCGCTATTTTGTGACAAAAAATACTGGAATGTGTAAAACTACACAAACGAAAATAGGAATGTAATAAAAACATTAAACATTGCACTCACATTGAGATATTCACAATAATATTTGATTTATAATAATATAATATAATAAATATAAATTAAAACATTTGTGCCAAATAAACGATTATTAAATAGTGATCTTAAATAAGTTAAAATAATTAATTTGTGTCCATTTTGGATTTTAAAGACTGGTAATATTCTGATAATACTTTCCAGGCGGATGGCGCCATGAATCCTTTTGGCGGTTCTTTGCCAGCACGAGCGAGACCTGAATAACATGATTAAGTTAATAATAAACATAAAAAAACGATTTAAGCCCTCGAAATAAATAAAATTGCCTTTTTGAAAAAAAAAATAATTATGGAAAATACTAAGAAATGAAATATACGGGTTAATAATTTACCTCTTCTTTTAAAATTTAATTGTCTGTATAACATACTAGAAATATATAAGAAAAACATGTCATAACCACAATTTTCTAAGAATATAATAGGAAAGTAATAATTGTAACCAATATTTTCTGTTTATTGATATACCTCTCATTCTTGTTCCAGATATGAAATCGAAATCTTCCTTCCTGGTGGGATCGAAGAACGCCATCTTGCCAACAGATGCGTCGTAGGCGGCAACGCGGAATGGAATGATCTAGAAACAATAAACAGATTTAATATTCAAATTATCTTGATTTTTTTAAATAATAATCATGGGAAAAAGCTCACTTCGCGAGCGCGCGAATCGCAAGACACACTCTGCGAATATAAAGAGCACAAACACGCATATTGTGTAAACATATTCGTGTTCGTTATTCATCTTGTGATTCGCACGAATGTATCAATGCGGCATTAATAATGCAACACAATAAATCTATGACCACTGAAAATTTCTGGGGAGTCATCTAGTGCCATATCGCTAATCAAACAGTTACCCGGACCCGCAGGATCTCGACCTGTCAATATGTAATGATTTCTCTATAATCTCGACCTATTTCTCTACAATCTCGACCTATTTCTCTATGATCTCGACCTATTTCTTTCTCGGACCCGCGGGATCCTAACCTATATAATGATTTCACACACGTTCATACAATATTACTCACCTCCAGATCATTAAGGCCCGGTGCAACAGCCAGCAACATGGCGCCGTGTCGCGGGTCGAACAGGTCCCCGGACCCGTCGGGGTGCGGCAGGCCCGCGGGGTCCCGCCCCACTATGTAGTGGTTGGCCCCTGCGTTCATACGGCACTTGGCGTGCCATTGTACCTGTGGGGAATGTGTGAATTGAGGGTAGTCGCAAAAAAATTAATTTGCATTTTGCGCGAAAAAAATTGTAAATAATCATTTTTTAATCAATTTGATTTTGCGGGAATAGTTAATTTATAAAATTGAGGGTAGTTGCAAATGAACTTAATAGAGTGAGCATTATTTTGCATTTTATATAGGAATTGTGTATTTAAAGCAAATCAAATTCGAAATATTACAGGTTTCATGAAATGCCTTTAATCACATCAATATTTAAACATTTATATTATATTCTACTAGTGAAAATGGAAATCGGTATAACTACGCTATATTGGAAAAAATACATAAATAACATTGTAGATACCTAATTGTAATTCTAAATAATAAAACGTTCATACAAATATGTACCAAAACTAAAATATTAAACAAAATGTCACCTCAGTAGGTCCCGCATACATCATGGGCGAGGGGAATATAGCCAGTATGGTGGACTGCGGGTCCAACACACCCTCGTTGAGAACTGCCTTGTGTTGGTTGATACGGACCTCTAGTGGAACGTCATCGTCTTTTGTCCAACCGCCTGGGAAATTAATATATTTAGTATGTGGAAAATGTGTTTTTGGAAGTTCGGTTGTGGCAAATATTGTCACATTTTATAATTTAAATATTCTAGAAGGAAGGAAGTAACACAGCAGTGATAAGTTAAATAATTTATAATTAGTAAATAATATTCCTTTAGGATATGAAAATTGTAAGGAGATGGACTCAAGTATATGGATCAATAAGTTAAATGCATGCTAGCTTATCAACGTGATCTTGGTAAATATTCCCTAAAACCAATACTTTATTCTTTCTGTTTCTATTAAAATTGAGCAAACACATAATTTTAATTATACCGATATTAATTAATATTTACCCAGTGGATGCAATAGAAGTACCGGTTTCTGGTATCCCCTTTCAATGAGTTGCCGCTGCGTGTCTTGCATCAACAAAGCGTGACCATTATGAATGGGATTGCGGAGCTAAAAATAATTAATTAATACATATTTAATTTAACTATGGATTATTATGACAAAATAAAAGCCCCTATTTTATACAAGTTTTAAAGAAGTAACTAATTTTAAACAAAAATTAAGAGAGGCCGTTTACTTAAATATGCATGAGTCTTGTACATCCATATTAATTTATATCTTTTATCATGGACCAATAGGCATGACGACAGTATCCATAAATGATCGTATTAGTGTTTTTAAGGGAAAATGTATAATAAATAAATTAAATAATAGTGACTTAGAAATCTTAAAAACATTAAGATTAATGAGATTATCAATAAAATAAAACATTGAAATTCTGCAGTTGGCCATTTTGACTAAAACACGCGTGACGTCACGCTTAAGTAAACAACTCACGTCAGATGTGTTTTGTTGTTATATGAATATGTTGAGAATACGCATTTTTATTTATTTTCTATTGTTTCACGTATGCTTTATCGACTCAGAACAGAAATATAATTGCGAATTCACGAATACATGGTTCGGGGTTCTCTGCGCCAACTTTATACAATCATTTCTTATTATTTTCTCGCTTGAAATAATTACTAACACATTTTTGAGCATTATTTTTATGTGGATTCACACTGCAATACTGCACACCACTTATAAACTTTGAAATTCGTTTCTATAACACATATTAAATAAATATTTTTTTAATTTACTTCGCAATGCGTACAAATAACTACGTATTTACTAAAGAGTGACGTCACGCCTACGCCATGACACCTGCGAGCTGTTTTGGCACAGTTAATAAATATTTTTTTGAAAAATGGCTTTTATCTTCGTTAAATTTAAGTATATTACCGAAATATAGGGATTTTCTTGTATAGTAAACGTATACACACATTATGGAAGAGGATTTCAAAATCTTTCGTCATGCCTATTATATTGGTCTAAGCTTTTATCTACATCATGAACGATCGTATTTTTTTTTTCTAAATTTCTAACAAATCTAAACAAATACATGTTCTTGTATGATAAAAAATTCCTTTCAATAACATTTTTTTTGTAATTTGTAAAAAAAATTCTCTTGTGAAGGCTCAGGGGCGGCGGTGATTGCTCGCTACCGGACGACCTACCAGTTCGTTTGCTCGTTTTTTTTTTATAAAAATACATATATGATATTTTTTTTTCTTTTATAACACACCTGGAAAGCGAAAACAGCGTCCGCATTGAGCTCCCTGAACTTGCGCCGGAGTTCGTTGGGCGTCAAACGGAACGCATCGAGCCCGTCGTTCCAGCGGACCCGAGAGAACACTTCTAAGTTACCGCCTACTAGCCAATCGCCGGATTCTTCGATCATCTGGTGTATAAATAAATAGCTTTTTTTTACAAATTTTCATAATTTTGAGGAAAGTGCTTAGTTAAGTTAGTGGGCTGTTTTTTTCTTCTGTTAGATAGTAAACAAAAACGCAATCAATTAATTTCGCTTGTCTTATGTAATTTTATTTATTTAAATGATAATGTAATTACGACGGAGCCTTGAAAATAGATCGTCATTTTTATATGATTATGAAAAAATGAAACTAATAATTGAAAACTTATAGTCATCGTCCTATTGTCCACTTTCTACGCACGACATACACCTACGTCGGAGCGGCAACGTCGCGTCAAGCGCTCGTCATGCGTTTGTAATGAAGTAATTATATAGGTCGCGTCATGTAAAAAGAACGCTGACGATTAAGCTGCGCATTGGCGATTTATTGGTCTATTTGGTGTTATGAGGTGGTATAAGAATAACAAATATGTAGTTGCGAAGCCACGACTCGAGAGCCTACTTCAAAAATAAAATAAGCAGCAAATAACTTTCGTGCTAAACTCGATACATGCCAAAACACACCCCATCACTTTCATCCAGCGTTCTTTTTACATGATTCGGGTTATACCAAGTATAACTCATGAATACAACAGGTAACATTGATTTCACATAATTTTTATTATTTGAGTTTATTTTAATTTTAATTTGCATACTGAGAATAAGGCAGCTGAAATTTCAACTGCGCCATACAATATAAAAATCAAAATAAAATATACCTTCAAATGCGCAAAAATAAAACATTGTAGCTGTTTTTAGTTCCTTAAAAATATTAATGCAAAAAATCCAAAAAATTGAAGATAAAACCCACAAACAATATATTTCTAACTACCCACCTTGATATAAGGGTGGCCAGTATTATAAATGCCAAACTGGCGACTGCATCTCTCCTGTTTCCTATGCGGGTAGAACTCCGGCGACCGTAGTACGGCAACACTTTTACCCTCATACACGAGGGATATCGCTTTAGAACCGGTCATTCGTTCTTTGTCCTCCGTTTTAACTGGCAACACTATGGGCACGGATTGGTTGACGATAGTGCCGTCGGATAGTGTTAGACAGTTGGAGTGGAGCGCCTGTTAATATTAGAATAATTATTAAAAACAATATTTGATATTGAATATTTCATAATCAAAGTCAAATTAAGTGAAGTCCCATGTCCCCAAGTGGGGTAAGGGGCAGATGCATTATACATCTGTTTCACTGATCGATTTTCTTTAAGGACAAGTAGGTGATCAGCCTTCTGTGTCCTACCAGACCGAGACATTTTAAGGTAGGTTTATCCCGTTAAAAAATATAAAAAATTACGTAAAATTGCTTACTTGTAAATATTCAATTTCCCTCATAAATCCTTTCAATGGATACGCCCAACCTTCCGATAATACCTGCAAACATCCATTATTATTATTCTCAATAAAACTTTAATTCATCATTCTAATTACATTTCAACTAGGTAATTGTTCAGTTCAAATTAAATTGACGAAGGACGCAGCCTTCACTTTCTAATTAAAATGTCGAGTACTCAAAACAATAAAAAAAAAACATTATCTAAATTAAAAAATAATAGGTACTTTGTTGGCTACAGGCTAGTAAGATCAATAAAAAATTACGTTATAAATTTTTAAAGAATAGAAAAATATCGATCACTCAGCGGGATTCGAACCCGCGTCTATCGCGCGACGCCTAACCTCTCTGCCATCCGAGATCCCCAATCAGAGCAATCGAATTTATTCTACTCTTTCGGTTTCAAAAAAAATATATAATAAAATATATAATTCATTTGAATGTTAACTAAATATCAAAATTACGTTAGTTACAATCTAGCAAATAATTAAGCTTACTTGAACCCATTGCATGTCGAGCTTTGTAAGCTCAATCTGCGGTAACCTTGCAGCTTCCTCGATAGCGCTGCTCAATCTGTTGCCGTAGATAAAAAGCTCTTCCACACCAGATACGCTTTCGAAGTGGGGGATTACTCCCTGGAATAGGAAAAATGATGTATTTAGTATGTAAAAATCTGCCCTAACCTACCTGGGAATAATAAAATCGCAGAGTGTACTAGTTGAATAGTTTTATAGTGCTTTCACCTTAGATAAGTCCAAAGCATATTTTAAAATCCTTTTAAAATTTGGGACGCAAATGGCTCAACCAAAAGACAAGCTCTAAATAGAAAGATGTGAAAACTGTGAAGAATTTAATTGATATTTCTGTATGGTTATTGGACATTTTAAAAAGAGATTTATAAAGTAAATAAAACAGGCGCCTTAAAACTTGTTTAGATTATGCCCCAACAGCATCAACTATTCCAAACCAATAAATACAAGGATTAGCTTACTATAAATGAAGAAAATCATCTCGTTTGTTTAGAAGCTATAAGGGAACAAAACAACCTACAATTCTATTATATCTCACTTATAACATACCTGAGCCTCAAGCAGCTTAATAACCTCCATGGTGGATTCTTCCACAGAACGGCCAACTGTCTCTATAACTAACTCAGGAGCTTCTGGACGCTCATACTCTTGCGTGATACCTGTGAATCCCTGGAATTTAAACCGAATTAAATATAAATAAAAAAACCGTTAATTGTTGAAAACATCATAGTTAATATTATAGTACGTTAAATATTTAATTATTTAAATATAGAAAAAGAATGGTGACAATAAGTTCCCCCATACTCAGATGTCATAAAGTAGTATTATTTCCAGTGAGGGAAAATGACAATCTACCGTCATCACTTGTCACACTGGAAATAAAACAGCTATAAAAGGGGTGACAGACGTACGAGTAAGTACGCGAACTTGTGGCTCGACGACCTTTTTCGCTCGTGTGTCACCCCAAGTACGCGTACTTAAAAACCGTCGAGTAAGTTCGTTGACGATCCAACATGTTTGAAATTTTACTCGTAGCCCGCCTTCGCTCGCACGTCTGTCACCGCCGCGAGCCGCGAGCCTAGCCTGTCTAGCTATAATAGGTGTTACTAAGTGCAAAAGTTCAATTAATTTCGTCTTCTTCTTTTAGTTTTATGAAAATAATTTAATATAATTAATATGAACTAGCTTCCGCCCGCGACTCCGTCCGCGCGGATGTCGGTCTTCGCGTGGATGGTTTATTTCTCCATTTTGAGTAACTCTGACAATGACATCTTATAAATATCTATTGGACCCAAATACGGCTAGGCCTATAATAATACGCAACGTGTTCGCGGTTCTACAGAACAACGTCTATGGATAAAACTGAAAAATTAAGATTAATTTTTTTTCTACGTATTTTTCCAGGATAAAAAGTATCCTATTTTACGCCCAGGATAATAAGGTATAATTATACCAAGTTTCATCGAAATCGAACCGGTAGTTTTCACGTGATGTCTTCACATACAGACAGACAGACAGACAGACAGACAGACAGACAGACAAAAATTTTTTTAATCACATATTTGGGTTTGGTATCGATCCAGTAACACCCCCTGCTATTTATTTTTTCAATATTTTCAATGTACAGAAATGACCCTTCTACAGATTTATTATATGTATAGATGAATATAATATAATTGAATATTGGCGAAGGTATCTTTGAATCACGCCAAGGAAGTTTCACTCCTGACGCGTGGTCTCGGCGCACACGCTCTTTTTTTGTAAAATACCCTCAAAATATAATAGTAAAAACGAAAATATATCCTTCAATTTTTGAACATTTATTTTGTTAGAATGCTATTTACTTAAAAATAAGTGCTGGTTATTAAATTAAAAATGTCTATATTTAATTCCTGAATAACATAAAATTCCCTCTGTTGATGACATAGAGACATTCGATATCGGTGACACGCGAGAAGCTACTGACCAAGCTCTTGCGTGTGTCAGCGACGTCGAGCCGAGTAAGTACGCGAACTTTAAAACCGCGGTTTTAAAGTTCCTACGTCTATCAGCCCTTTAAGACATCATGGTAACACGCCTGTTGTCTGGTAGAATAGCATACAAACGAAAAATTTCAGATTAGAAACTTGAAATTTTGCACCATGCTCCCTTTTATAGGAAGGGTGAATAAGAAAAAAATAATTTTGCAAATTCCCTCTTAAATTTGATTAAAAGTGGTGCGTTTATATGAAACTAGTTTGAAGCAAATTCTGTAAAATTGGTATATTACTATGAAGTTGATACAAAAACAAACCTTTATCTGTCCATCCCGAGCCTTCTTATACAGCCCTTTGGTGTCACGTTGTTCACATACTTCTAGCGGTGTATCAATGAACACTTCGAAGAACGGCAGATCCGAATCCGTGTGGGTACGACGAGCTACCTCTCTATCCTATAATTAAAATATTTTTTTTAAGAAATAACTGAACTGCCTTCAAATGGTCAGAACTGGACAAAATAAAATGGGACTAACCGGAAGACACTACTTTAAATAAAGGAAGTGAATAGGTTAACCCAGTCGAAAGTTTTGTGGTAAAAAACAGTCTACTCCTCCTTTTTTCGAAGTCAGTTGATAATTATCAACTAGGTAAGATTAATAATGAACAAAGAAATCTAGGTTATAAAAGGGACTAATGATAAAACCAATTTAGATAATTGAAGGTAGTTTTAAATTACTATGTATCTTAATACATCACAAATCACTACAATACAATCTTAATTGGGCGTTGCAAACTACGTTTTAGTTTACAAACATTAACAGACTTTTATGTAATAAGATTGCGATCAGGGACAGATCAAAACAGCTTTTACCAGTTCTGAGATTTACTATCAAAACTAAACTAGCAAATGTTCTAAAAGCATATCTACTATTAGCCTGAGTATGTGAATGTTGCATTGTATACAAAATATTTTTTGCTCGTGAAAAAACTTGAATTGCAATGCTCAAATCAAGTTTCCCAGAAACTGGTTTACTGACCCACAATTTACTTATTTAGTAAACATTTTTTAGTACTTTTCTCATGAGTTCAATAACTCCTTCACTATCATTGCCATACTTTTGAGATAACCCAAGTAATTCAATGTCCTACTTCGTTAACGATAAATCAAATCTGAATAAGATTTAGTATTAATTAGTGTTAACGAACCTTATTAAATAGCAATCGAACACAATAAAGTCAAAGGCCAAATAGATATGAGGTTTATATAGAGCTCTTTATTTTTAGGTGCAAAAAGGGAAATACGCGGATGTATCATTTTGTGATAAGCCGATGATAATTAGTATTCACAAGATACGTAGCAGATTTATTGTATTCAGTACCCTAAGTAGGTAAGCAACTCTCTCAGGAATTTCCCCCTTCAATGAACAATATCTAAACACACTTTTCGTTATAGCTCATCTCTATCCTGTTTTCATTTTACAACTGAAGAAGATATACTGTGAAGAATTTTTTCTAACTTAGTTTTCACTAAAATTTGCGAGTTAAGCTAGAAATTACAATTCATGCTATTATCACAGATTAGGTAGGTTAGTACCTAGTTACAACCTATTATTTTGAAGAACTTTTCCCCAAATTAAACAAAATCCTATTTAATCCGACGTTATCATAATGACAATTCAATTTTGAGCCATAAAATGAGTTTAAGATAACAAAAAAAATATCAGTCATATTTATGATCTCGAAAAATTTCATTTTAAGTTACCTTCTTATTATTATGACCACATTGGTTTTGATTATATTTCTACCTAACATAAACAACAAATATAGATATTATTTTCGTCTCCACAAGTATGTTAAAGGTTTGATTTATTAAAATATAATTCGAAATGATAAACTACCTAACTACCTTTATATTATAGGTAGATAAAGCAGAATATAATTGAATTTCAATTCAATCATAAGTTTTCGATCTTACTATGGAAACGATTTTCAAACTTTATAATCATAAAACTGAACAAACATTTTAGGTCAAATTAATTCTTATAATTGCTATCGTTCTTTGATATTAAGAGAAATCTACTAACGGCTTAATTTTAACCTTGCATCAAGTCGAGCATAATTATAAAAATTAAGATGTTTATCAAAACAAGTGTAAATATTAGCTAAACTATTTTGTTATATTAATGCAGTAAAAATGCATGATAAATGACATGACAAAAAATTTAATGCTTGTCTCTCTTTCTACTTTCAAATTTCTACAAAATGTAATTAATACTTTAGACAAAACAACAAAAAAGCTAACCTTCATTACAGTTCTCGCGTCACTGTTATAAAAACTAATTACCTTTTTAACATTTAAAAAGAAAGTCGTTCCCTGAATTTAATGATTCTTGGTTGGTTCTTTCTTTAATTGTCTCCGTTTAAAAAATAATAAAAAATCGTTTCGACAATAATTGTTAATAGGTAATTAATCAATTAAAAAAAACACTCTTAAACTCATTAAATGATTGTATTGTCACCGATCCTGTTTGATAAGACAAAGTTTGAATTAAATCCGTTTGAAGTAAGTTCCAACTCGAGTCTAAAGGAGTCGGCTACATACAAACATGTCGATTACATTCAAACATGAAGCTACTAAAAGCGTGTTATAACTTTGTTTAACCCTACAAGGTCTTCCCAGCAAGCAGAACCAAAAATACCAACTAAATCACATTACCTCTGCAAACGGGGACACAAAGCTGCACAAACAGACGACTCCACTATCCGCGAATAGTTTGGCCACTTCTGCCACTCTTCGGATATTCTCTTCCCGATCCTCTTTGCTGAAGCCGAGGTTCTTGTTAAGGCCTGTGCGAATGTTGTCTCCATCTAGACCGTATGCTGGAATGCCTGGAATATTGCCATTTTTATTTACTAGCGTCTAGCTGTTTGGATTAACCTGTGTTGAAAGGGAGAAAATATGGTCTAAGGCCTATGGTCAAAGGATAAAATATGAATTTGTGCTAGTTATGTTCAGTAGAACAAAGATGTTAGTTGATTTATCAATTGTAGATTATGTGTAATGATTTCTCAATTACAAACAGTTGAATAATGAAATATTTCCTCTTTATAATTTTAGAACAAATGTTGTTGTGTCCTAACAATATCCTTGAAATTGTTCATAGGTACTGTTGAGTCAAATAAATAATCGTCATTATTTTTTTCATTGTGAAGGTTTAATTCAAGGAGAAACCTGTTTTATAGTTATCTTTCAATTTTATAGGGTTATTCAAATATTGTACTACGAACACCATAAATTAGATAAAAATAACTACGTTAAAAACAACCGACTTCAAAAACGGAAAAGTAAAAAATAAAATAAGATTTGATATTATTAATTACTACATATTATTTAGATGTGCTATTTTACTAAAAAGGTTTGATGTCGGTGCAAGGGCTTAATACTAAGTGCTTAGTGCTTGGCACCGACTTCAAACCTATTTAATAAATAGCACATCTAAATAATATGTAGTAATTAATAATATCAAATCTTATTTTATTTTTTACTTTCCCGTTTTTGAAGTCGGTTGTTTTTAACGTAGTTATTTTTATTTAATACTTTTTAGTGTATTTTTCAACACGAATCAAACGAGCCCAAACTCGATAAGGTTGAGTCAATATACCTATTACTGAGTTCCTATGGCCACCTTCCGATTCCATCATCAAATCAGCTCTATGTCATGATAATATTTCATCGCTATCCAATTTATATACGTATACAAAATTTCAGCTCAATCGGTTACCGGGAAGTGAATCAAAGTTACTTGCTACATTTCAATTAAGTCAACGAGATCAGACAAAAATGCTTATAAAATAAAAACTACTGGGCCTATCCGAATAAAATTTTTATGGGACCAATTCGACACCATTCCGCATCAAACAAAAAAAGAATCACGTAAATCGGTTCAGAAACCTCGGAGTAATCGGTGTACATACATAAAAAAAAAATCCTCCTCCTTTTTTTTGAAGTCGGTTAAAAAAGACAGTTTTACGAAATCCAATGCTCATCAGACAACATTTTTCGAGAAATGTAATAAGAAAATAAACAACTCCATGAAGACAAGACTAATGAGCAACACATGTAGGATCGACCATGATCCTCAGCTTCTTTTTAATATTTGAATTGAATAACTTGAGATAAATGTTTTTGCATATTATTTTTGTCAATACTAGATCTAAGATATTTTAAAAATCTACTTGTAAAGTTCTTACGGTTCTTACGTATACCTATTTCGAGAAATTGGCCACATCATACACTAACCTCGAGGCAAAAACTTAATGATTTTATGTAATAATATTTTACCCTACAATTTTCTCAATAATTAGATTATGCAATAAGCTTTATGATATATTGAACTTTCCTAACATCTAATTTAATGTGATGTATTATAAAACAACTTGCTGCAATTTTATAGAATATCTAATTTTGTTGATTTTATAAAAGACTTCGGCTTTCGGCAAGGAAAAACCTTGATCTAAATTTAGCATAAAAGCGTTGCACTATTTTATTTGCATACTGTCGACGGCAAAGACTCTTTTTTCAAACAAGTTCCAAAAATTATGTGTTTGCAGTTTATTACAAAAGAAGTTATTAAATAATAGCACAATATAGTTACATATTCGACTTTCTTTTATTGAAAACCGGTGAATTTAACGGTGCCTAAATGATTTCATATAAAAATACGTTTGAGAATTGAATATTAAGTTAACGTGAAATCGATTGGAAATATGGAAACATTTAAAACTTTTTTTTTTTTATTATTCAATAATAGCATAACAAGTCCTGCACTTACTACTCACAGTTAGTATAGATATATAAACTTCGGTTTTAAGCATATAATTCTGATAGCTAACATCTCTTCTATTACGAAATGTCTTACAGAAACATTTATATTAAACATTATTTTATATGAAATGCAATTACCCAAAAACTAATAACACATATCTCTACAGACTGATGTCATTTAGATAATGCGCATCACACACGGTGAAGATACTATGTATAATATTTTATGTTAAGATTCTCTAATATAAAAAGTTATAGCACAGACTAATAATAATATACGGTATCCGGTATCAGCGTTCTGACCATCATTTTTCTTTTTGTCATTGCGTACTAAGACCCCTGTAGAACCGCCATCCTGTTACAAATGACCCACAAAATTTCAGTTAACGTTTTATATTAGAGAAACTTAACATAAAATATTATAGTATCTTCACCGTGTGTGACGCGCTTAAGTGCGACCTTCAATTTTGTCAAAACAAAAGGATTACCTTTAGATACGAGATACGCTTCCAATGCGAAGGCAATGCTGGTCTTGCCCGCTCCACTGAGACCAGTGAACCAAACAGTGCTGCCCCTGAAGGCCTTACTTCCGAAGGCCCTGCTTCGCTTGGCCCTGGAAACTTGGTGTTTCTGCTCCACAACGTTGGTTGCTACTTGCGCGCACTGCAACGAATATTTATTATCATCAAGCCTATAAAAATCTTATTTAGAATGCAATAAAAACAACAAGGTGCAAACACATGACCTTCCAGAAATTTGCCAATATACCGAAATTTGGTATTTCAAAAAGTTTTTAGGGAATGGGCGTTGATTTAAATTAAGGACAGATTATGCTAAGATATTTGACCTCATAAAGTCGTATGGAAAATATGGTGAAGTGTTAATATTCTTATGTTTTCATGCGTTTATGAAGGCCATAGTTAATTTGCATTTAATTGAGGCTCTACATTTAGTTAAACGTACCTAATCATTCATTAATGTGTGTATATTTACAAATTTAAATTCAATGCATATTAAAAAGGATAATTAGGTATGCTATAATTTAAACTAATTAACTTGTCTTCCCATCTTTAAATGTTTAATTTTTATCTATTTAATATGTTAATTTTATGTTTTTAATAAATTTTCCATTAGAACAATTTCAGAAAATAATTCGATTGAATCGTTTCCGTGAACGTGCTAGAAAATCCAATTTCAAGCTATATTGCATTCGATTGATCGTGAAGTAACTTTAAACTAATCAAACCTGACCTTGCGAAAGGTCAGTTAAAAAATGGGTTGGACAGTTAACACTTTACTTCCTGTTCCCTATGGAAAAATGGAATTTATTATATCTAGACATTAAATTCATAACTTTATAATAATACTCCTAACACTGAATATTGAAATGAACCTAAAATCTGAATCGGTTACTAGGTCAATTCCGAGTCAGATAACATTCTGCTGGGGTCAATGTATTGGAAAATACTTTTTTATCATGTACCTACTCTCATTATTTCATATATATTTTCCTGGTTTATAAAACGATTGCTTGATACAATGACCGCTAATTATTATCTCTACAAAATTCGACAAGATACCTTCATATCTCGATAGATACTAATTAATTATTATTATTGCTATTTAAAAAAAAAATAGACACGATAATTTTTTATCTCAGTAGATACTTATTATTGCAATCTTAATCATGTATTTATTTTATTAAATATAAAATTCAAGGGACTAATAAACTTGATGTTTTATGCATCAGTCATTGCAATGTTTACATGTATGAACGTAATTGTAGTAATAAAACAGAAATACGATTCCAACTAATAGGTCATGTTGCATGAACAGAAAATTAAATAATTACAGTAGACTTTAAAAACCTATTTGCCCTTGATTGGTCTTTACTTAAATATGGTAAATGCTGCAGTATGACTGGGAAATTATTTATATATTAAGTTACCAGGATAGCAATAAAAACTATAACGTAGATGACTAGTTACATACAATAATTATAAATGAACGTTAGATTATAAGATGATGTCCGCGTTACAACTCTACCTTCCTTTTTCCGCTTATAGTCCGTTTTCTGATGCTAGGCGTCCATTAGAGACGGATCGGGGCGGGTCGCATCGCAACGGGCCGTCTCTAATGGACGCGCTGTTTGCTCCTGCGTCCACCTGTACGGGGCGCGGCGGACCGCCTAGGCGGATTTTATCTAACAGACGTGTTTTCGTGCTTGGACTGACATCGCGCTACCATGGACAGCTCCGACGAAGAGATGTTATGGTTTCAAATCAATTGAACAATATCTAGTACAACAAAAAAAAATATTTACTAAATCTTACTTATACTTTTGGAGATATGCGTGGACAAACATACAAACACTTTTGAAATTTGGCACAGGTCTTTATTAGAAGCTGATATAGATTAACATATCCAAAAACTGGGCATTTCTGAAAATATACAATAATACCTACATACATACGGGTCGAATTGATAACCTCCTTTTTTGAAATCGGTTAAAAGCCTAGAATTTAAATGAATTATTTAATTAACTAACTTACGTGTTGAAATTGATATTTTTGGTTTTATGGCATTCAAATGCTTTTTCATTGCATTTCATTTTCGTTTAATTTTTAGCACGGCGCGTGCGCTCACATCCGCCTGCCTGCGTCCACTAGACGGGTCGGGGCGGGCCGGGCCGCAGCGCACCGCCGGCAGAAATCCGCCTGCGAATCGATATCCGCAAATGCGTTGCGGCCCGCCCCGACCCGATCCGTCGCTAATGGATGATGTTTCATACAAAACATAGGCCGGCGTATTTTTGCGTTGCGATGCGGCCCGGCCCGATCCGCCTAGTGGACGCCTATCATTATGGGAAAAGGTATACATTTTTGAGTAAAGCAATGCCATTTGGTACGAATTTTGTACTCGTCTA
This sequence comes from Colias behrii, assembly GCA_029959065.1. Classification (NCBI taxonomy): domain Eukaryota; kingdom Metazoa; phylum Arthropoda; class Insecta; order Lepidoptera; family Pieridae; genus Colias; species Colias behrii. The sequence goes on along the minus strand of JARWMC010000006.1, from coordinate 3,517,466 downwards.
CCTAAGCCCAAATCGCCCGGTAGCCAGTCATTACTCCCCGGCAGGAGGGAGGGAGGGGGGGTTAAAGAACAGAGCGCCCGGCGCACTATGTGTTTTTAGGCCCGAAAAAGTTTCATTCTTGTTTTATTGGAAATATCTAAGGAGCTTCTCTTTTTAAATGCACGAGTAGAACACCCAGAGTTTTATTTCAAAAACACGATTTTTAAAAAAATATTTAAAATATTGGAATTTTCGCGGCCGACTGAGCTAAATAAATTCGTATAAAAAAAATAGATACACTAGATAATTTATTATGTTGCTAATATATGTAGTGATTACAGGCGCAAATTATCCCTTTTTGAAATTTTCGATATTGTCGATAGAGGCGAAAGTATTGTAATTTTTACTGATTTTCGTTTTTATTTTTTTATATTATATGCAGGCGTTAGTAGAATCTCTGTTTAGTACCAAAAGAAGCCTTGAACTGAGGGCTACATGTGACAAAAATACCACATTCTAACCACGAAGTTATTACGAGATATAGATTTTCAAAGAATTCAATGTCAGGGTTGACCCTAGTAAAGAAAAAGTCAAAGCTTTTTTTAACAATTATATATATATCATCTATCTATTACCAAGTTTTTGTTTATGTTTTAAGTCGTTAGTTATAGTCGATATTTTAATATTATTCAATATATTATTATAGGTAGGTAATCCATATGATATGTAATAAATTAACTCAATGAAAAAATCTTATACCCCAGCCACACTATGCTACTCGTCCTGCTACTCGTCCTGCTCCTCGTCCTGCTCCTCGTCCTGCTCATCGCGCTGCCGCTCGCCTCGATATTGCCGTCTGGCCACACACTGCTCTACTCGCGCGATTAATCGCGACGATCTTCACTAGGGATGGGTCGTCGACGTATTTTTCATCAACGAGACTAGATCGTTAAATGTCGTTCATCAACTAGTCGTTCAACTAGTTAAAATCTTCGACTAGTCCATGTGTAAAATAAATAACTATTATTAAATAAATTCTTAAAACAATAAATTCTAATCTCAATAAAACAATTAATAAATGTTTATGCTTTCTTACAAAAATTATACTCCCTAAAAAAAGTATTACTAAAAAACTTATTATCGTTTGTTTTTATAGTTTAAATTCAAAACATTGGTCTTGTAAACCAAAAATATTTTTTTTTTAAAACTTCAAAGAAAAGAATTTATTCTTATCAATAAGACTGTTTAGCCGTTGAATTCAACTAGTGCATTGGTGAGCGATGGACTAGTCGAATCGTTGAGTGTACATATAGACGGTTAATTTAACTAGTCCGTTGATTCCATGACGCCCATCCCTAATTCGCACTCGTATTGCCGGTCCTTTGACTCGCGCGCAAAAGCCGACAAAATAGGGAGCAGTGAGCAGGACGATGAGCACGACGAGTGGCATGACGAGTAACGTGGCCACACTACGTCCCTGCCTACTTCCCTCGTCACTTCCCATACCACTCGTCGAGTCGTGTGGCTGGGGTATTAGATTTTTAAGACAATTCAATAATAACAAATTAATACTTGAAATAAATCTCCTTTTTCGTCAATATTTTGAGCATTGATCATAGTAATCTCATTAAAAGTCAAACGGAATTAACGGTAAAAACATTGACAACCCTATCTTTGAATTCTTTGAAAATCTATATCTCGTAATAACTTCGTGATTAGAATATGGTATTTTTGTCACATGTAGCCCTCAGTTCAAGGCTTCTTTTGGTACTAAACAGAGCTTCTACTAACGCCTGCATATAATATAAAAAAATAAAAATGAAAATCAGTAAAAATTACAATACTTTCGCCTCTATCGACAATATCGAAAATAATTTCAAAAAGGGATAATTTGCGCCTGTAATCTCTACATATATTAGCAACATAATAAATTATCTAGTGTATCTATTTTTTTTATACGAATTTATTTATCTCAGTCGGCCGCGAAAATTCCAATTTTTTTTAATATTTTATTAAAAATCGTTGAATAATATTAAAATATCAACTAAAACTAACGACTTAAACCATAAACAAAAACTTGGTAATAGATAGACGATTTATATAATTGTTAAAAAACAGCTTTGACTTTTTCTTTATTAGGGACAACCCTGACATTGAATTCTTTGAAAATCGATAACTCGTAATAACTTCGTGGTTAGAATGTGGTATTTTTGTCACATGTAGACCTCAGTTCAAGGCTTCTTTTGGTACTAAACAGAGATTCTACTAACGCCTGCATATAATATAAAAAAATAAAAACGAAAATCAGTAAAAATTACAATACTTTCGCCTCTATCGACAAAATCGAAAATTTCAAAAAGGGATAATTTGCGCCTGTAATCACTACATATATTAGCAACATAATAAATTATCTAGTGTATCTATTTTTTTTATACGAATTTATTTAGCTCAGTCGGCCGCGAAAATTCCAATATTTTAAATATTTTTTTAAAAATCGTGTTTTTGAAATAAAACTCTGGGTGTTCTACTCGTGCATTTAAAAAGAGAAGCTCCTTAGATATTTCCAATAAAACAAGACTGAAACTTTTTCGGGCCTAAAAACATATAGTGCGGCGCTCTGAAAAAAAATTCTGGCGGATTAATTTGGACCTTTGAGTCGAGTTTGGTATCGTTATCAGGTAACTAGATGATGCCCAATTCATTCCCCATACCAGGTTTTTAGGGTTCCATAGCAAAATATGTCACAATCCTTAAAATAATAAACTTTTAGTAGTGAAAAAATCCAAACAAACCAGTATAGTTTTATATTTTTGTATCAAACTTGGTTTATAAAAAATACTGTCTGAAAGGCCATTTAATGCAGATTATAAAAACATTAACATGTAACATATATTTTACCATTTTAAATGTAAAAAAAATTATACAAAGTACAAGAACGTTCGACAGCGCAGCGTAGGGGACGGCTAATAAACCCGAAAAACAAGCAATACTAACAAAATACAAACAGCCAAGTGCGAGTCTGACTCACTCATCGAGTGTTTCGTACTTATTTGTCCCATACCATGTTAACTGGTCTGGTAGGACCTGGATATCTGATACTCACAAACTTTCGTCTATATAATATTAGTGTGATTTTTGATCATCTTTAAATTATAAATGAAGTCAGGTAACATTGTTAAAAATAAAGATATATAATAATAGAACGTTATAGTATTAATAATAATGACAACCACCTCCACAATTACTTAATTAGGTACCTATATTAGAGCTAGCGTTTAAAACACTTCAATCTGGAACTGCAAGATTTCACGCACCGATAGGTATCTTATTAATTCAAAGCTTCTCTTTTCTTTTTATTTCAGATGGGGAAGGAATATTCAGATTTTTTTGTAGGCCCCCAAATATACACAGCCTGTAAAACTGCCCTTAAGGTTGTTTAAGGGCAGCTTCTGTGGGAGGTAAATTTTCTATTTGCTTTTATGTTAAAAATTGTTTGCGACCCTCATTTACTGTCACAGCGGGGTATGATCTGAAAAACAAACATGTACTTATAATACTTATAAAAATATAAGTTCTGGATAAGAGTATCTTTAAATTATCGTGACCGTCCTTACCTATCATGCATTGTAATCTCAAACTTTTTAATTTCACTGTCTTTTGCACGCCTCATAAGCGAAGCGTTGAGGTGGGTACTACTGTCACTTCGCGCAAAACATCTGATTTTTCAAACTTAAAATGTCTTTATGTATCATACATTGCACTTGTAAGATAATACATACACACACATATTAAGAAAAAACACTATTTTTAACATTCATGATATTTTTGATGTCATTTTTGTTATTTAAACTAGTTAAAAAACAGTTTAAAAAAGTTCTGTCTTGGACGTCCGTGTGTCTGTATGTGCGGAGGATTTTCTTGTTAACACGATAGCGACCGAAATACTTTACTAATCGAGTCTTTTTTTTTCTCTTACGCTTGAGTATGCTCAGGAATAGAACCCTTTTATTTTTCAGGGTCTGATTCGATGTGGTTTAATTGTTATTAAATAAAGAAAAATAATAATTAATAAATAATTATTAAAAAAAATTATGAGGCGTGCACTTTTGGATTTTCCAAACTATTTCTGTCTGCCTTTCAGAAAGTATTTTTTATAAACCAAGTTTGATACAAAAATATAAAACTATACTGGTTTGTTTGGATTTTTTCACTACTAAAAGTTTATTATTTTAAGGATTGTGACATATTTTGCTATTGAACCCTAAAAACCTGGTATGGGGAATGAATTGGGCATCATCTAGTTACCTGATAACGACACCAAACTCGACTCAAAGGTCCAAATTAATCCGCCAGAATTTTTTTTCGGAGCGCCGGGCGCTCTGTTCTTTAACCCCCCCTCCCTCCCTCCTGCCGGGGAGTAATAACTGGCTACCGGGCGATTTGGGCTTAGGTGGACGAGTACAACATTCGTACCAAATGGCATTGCTTTACTCAAAAATGTATACCTTTCCATACAAGCATGCCCATAAGAAAACGGACAATTAATCGGTCATGATATGGAGCTTTTTATATAATGTTTATGTGATGATTAAATGTACTACTGTAACTAATTAAATAAGTAAACTGGACCGAGTGATTTATAAGTTTTGAAAAGGAATATTTTCCCTGTTTTTTTTTTCAATCGCACGTATCGCTTCGCCATGTAGGTACCAGGTAGGTATCATAAGTATGATATGATTTTCGTTAATCCCGAAAAAGTCTAAAGGACTTGTAGTTAGTTACTCTTAAGAACAATCTAGGAAATATTACTCATATAACTAATATTCATGTAAAACTAATGCGATTCGACACAATCAATATTATAATATTAAATTTAAGAAAACAATTATTTAAAAATTGTTATAAGTATATTTAAGTAAGTATAACTCTAACGAAAAGCTTTGAAAAGCTTTCGCTTTTACTTCCGTCGCATGGGTGTGATGGTCGGCATAATTACAGCTGTTTGTATGAATAAAAAGCTACATAATCCTATGTAAGATACTTCTGAAACCTCAGTAGTAAGTAAGATTAGTAAATAGTTTCTAATAAAACTCAGAGTCTACAAAGTATAAAACAAAGTCGTTTTGAAGCTACGCAACGGATTTTAATGCCATTTGTAGAGTAATTCAAGAGGAAGGTTTTAGTAAGTATATTATAGTCAGTTAAACTTTAGAAAACGCGGGCGAAACCACGAGCAGAAAGCTAGTGAACGATAAATACTGACTACGGAACCTCGTACTCGACTAGTGCTATTAAAAATTCTGTGTGACTTTAAAAAAATTCTTATCTCTTAAGAAATTATTGAAATAATTGCATAAGTGCTCATATCGGAAAATATATGAATTCCATAGATATTGTACCTATTATTTATGAGTTATATGCATGTTACGCGTGAGTAGATATATATTCCAGTAGGCAAAGGTGTTACACAACGTAAAATACTAACATATTTTATATTTATCATTTGCGTTACTAGAAATAAATTGTACACTGCTGCACGTGTAAAATATTATCAATTAAATTTGTAAGACGAAAATGTGTTTACTAAGCTATTTTAACTATATTGTTATGAATTAAAAATTTACATATCTATGTTAAAAATAAACGTATCATATTTACAACAGCTGTTTAAACATCAACGTTGCTAATTTCATTTCCGATAGTGATAGATATTAATTGCTTAATAAAATAGCCATGAATTGAAAAATAAATAATAGTCACGCCAAAATACATAAAGCAAACCAAAAACTGGTAAGGTAATTAAAAAGTTTTAATATTAAAAATAATATACCTACGTACATTAATTATATTATTTAATATTTTCATTAAAAAATCTGTATTTACATGAGTTATTTACCTATTAAAATTTAAAACATACAATTCAAATACCGTGATCTCGTTTCATACTAAATAGCTTTATTACAGAGTAAAGACCCATGAATTATTAATAATAAATATTAATGAGACAATTTTATGGGCATTCATAAATCTACTTAAGTAAAAAATATACAAATAGTGGACCAATAAATCTCTCCTCTTTTTAAAATCGGAAAATAAGTATATTTTTCTATTACAAAATTGTGTGTTAGTTTGAACTTGCAGCACTCATCACACAAAAGGCCCTAGGTATTTATAACGTTAGAGTTTCATGCCGTTAATAGTCCAATTAAATAAATAAATTTATGTTACATCGCAATTGGATGGGCATATTTAGGTCTCAAATACGCATACTAGGCTCTAGAGTCTAGCTAATTTAACAGCTGTTTTTTCTATTATGTGTATGATAATCGTTAATCGTAACAATATGAAAATAATGACTTATTTGTTATTACTTTATTCATTAAATAATTATATTTATAAATAAATCAAAAACAAAAATAAAAATGCAGTCATCAAAAAAATATAAGCATATCAATTAAGTAGGTAAGTATATGAGAGATTATCGTTTATTTCGGCTGTTTAATACATAATTGAATTATATATAATTTTGATAACAATCCGTGTTGGTACCAAAGTTATTAATTACATATAGGTACCTAGAATTCAAAGTTTTATGCAGTGAAAATTGAAATTGCCTGTAATTTTTTTTTATCAGAAGAAATTTAATATTTTTCGTCGGGATATTTTCGCTACTAGGCTTGTTAATACTTATGTGATGTGTTTAATAAATAATACAATATATATTTTTTTATATAATAACATATCATATGATGTTATAATTTTAATTAATTATGGTTTCGAAACTAAAAATGTAGTAGAAAGTGAATATCCAGTTTACAACAATCTTGAGGAAATAAACATGAGTGAAAGTTGAGTCATTCATAGAAGTCGCGCTATCGGTAAATATTGGCAACACATTCACACTTTCGCTTTAATCCGCAAAACATTAATCATTTTTCTTTAATTATAACAGCACTATAAAATAATAAATAAATATCTACAAACCGTTCTTATAAGTGTGTTTCCCCACTGGCCTATTTTAAATTTCTCAAAAGTTTCTGCAACTTTTCTGTTCCGTTTTTCCAAACTCATTTTTGAAAAAAATAATTAGCTTTTAAAAAAATTAAATAATAAAACTTTCCCGCCAAAAGACGCGAGCGTCTTCGTGTTTACAAACACAGACTATAACAAAATGTTGCCGAACTGTAACCGCGGCAGCGCGAACGCTTTATCGAATAACACTAATCGACTGTTGTTTGACAGTTCATTTCTCTCCCACTGCCGGCAATGTTCTTGAAGTACCTAGGTTTTATAGTAGGTACCTTATTTAATACATAAATAACCTTAGATTATAATTGAAAACGCGATTTACTCGACTGTTTCCTCATTACGTAGAGTCTCATAAATATAAATATAGGCGCTTACAAATTATTATTATATTTCAGTGAAAAAAAATAGATAATAATAATAGTCGTCGTCGTAACTGAGTTAAAAATAATAGGCGTAGTATTACGAAATTTACCAAAGTAACCAAAAGTAGGCCTAACCTACCTAATTACTAATTCAATAGGTAAAATATTATTTTAGACATTTTAATTTATTTTTTAAACTTGCGTAAATAGGAAATGACCGCAAGACGTAAAAACTAAAAACGCATACATATAAAACTAATATTAATTATGTAGGTATTTATGTCAACACAATACGAAAAATTTTCGATTGATAAATAGGAGAAAAGACTTGTTAACGTTACGTCATATTATTATCTTGGGCTTGTTTTAATAAGATTAGTATTTGGTATAAGATAAATATTTCCCTTTATTTATTGATCACAACAATAACGGCTTATTTATCACAATCTATAAAATGAAATCTATTTTACTATAGAAACGTCATCGATGCTGGTTTAGATTAAAAGAGATAAAATGGAAATTGATTAAGAATTGATGTCATTGAATATAAAAAAAAATAAGAAGCTTGCTCGCCCATAATAATATGTTGTTAATAAGACTGTGGTAACAAATTTTTCCATGACGTAATGAAATGAATAGGTAGGTACTATATTGACTATTGTTAATGAATATTATATCCTTGTGATATTTCCTTTATGCATATTATAATTTATAATGAGCATTAAATGATTTAAAATATCACTTGGCAACAAAAACAACCAATTTTTTTATATAATTTGTTTGTTGTTGACACTATTAATAAAATGAATTGTTATTACATAATCCAGTCATACAACATACATACAATCAGGTTTATAGTAATAAATAAGATTATATAGTATTAAGAGAACATATAGCTGCATATAAAAATGTTTGTCGGTGATATCTTAACAATATTTATTATATCACACTTTACAGATAAGTAAGTTACAAATGTGATATGCACACAATATATGCAGTTGGGTTTAGTAATAAATAAAATTAAATAGAATTAAGAGATCAAATAGATGCACATATAAAGAATGTTTTTCAGTGATATCTAAACAATTTATGGTATCACATATTATACACAATAAGTGCAGATAAGAGCTTATAAAGTATATCTGATAAAATATAAATGATAATGAATATTAGTCCTGAAATATGAATATAGGTATCATGTTGATGTTGTAATAGAACTACTTTTAAGGAAACATCAAATACAGACATGAATTTATTCAACTAGGTTTACTTCTTATGCAGCAGGTAGTAAATGGGCATTTTCGCCAAAATGTCTACAATCCAATTCACGGGATGTCCCACACATAAAAATTGCAAAAAACTCAGGATTTTATGATTTAGAAGTGTTGAATTAATTTTAAATAGTTTAGGATGACTTAAGATTTCTTGTTTTAATTTTACATAAGAGAAAATTAAACCAAAGTTCCAAAATTTAATCCTGAAAACTGACATCTTACGGATTGCAGTACTGTCCCCTTTTCGAAATGTGATCTTTATTTAACATTTTCTCAGCAATTTCGCTATTTATTACTTACTGCAAACGTTTAAATTATTGTAATTTCGTTGTAGTTTTCAAGTGTAATAAACTCATAATACATTTTAATACAATTATATTATTTTAAATTAGTTTTAATCGTGTCCCCTTGGTATCTGTTAACTGGACATGTCCTGCACCGTTACCGTAAATGCTCAATAATTTCGTTCGGTTTTTTTTCTACCTTCCACAATTTTTTTATACAAATAGCAACACCAAATCGAACACGAGCTATGTCAGCAGCCATTTGAAGTGTCAGCCATTTTAGCGTTCATTTTTGACAGTGTTGTGAGCGGTAACGGTCATTTTGCAAAGTTTTCACCTCATACTGAGCGGTAAATGTTTCACGATTCTAGAACGATTTTGTAATGTTAAATGTCAAAACAAAGGTAGTTTCACATGGTGACATTAATATTTGTGGTTTTACTATATAAATATATATAATTGAATATCTTTAATCTATAATTAAAGATATTCAATTATCTTAACATGTATTAAGTTAATGATTAAAAATCTAAGAAAAGATGTGCGACCGTTACGTCCTTTTCGTTACCAAATGGCTGGTAACGTATTAGCTGGACCAAAAAAGTAACGAACAGGACAGCGTAAACATATGGATACACTGAGAGAATTTTTAGTACTATAAAATTGCTCTGCTTATTAGCCACCTGCCAAATTTAACTTGAGGTTTATAAATTTGCTTTTGTTCTGAATTTAAATTTAAAACAAATTGCATGTCAACTATGAGATAAATATATGCTAGCTACATAACTACATTAAGTAAAAGCTTTAAGTAGTCATTCTTAATTAGTCCCAGTATGTCCTCAACTTTACTATGTCAGGACCGTTACTGATTGGTCAGATATACGTGACTGTCCCCTGAAATATTGAAGAGTTTTGATAGTTTTTCTTTATTTTGTGAAAAATATTTAATATTTTTTTATATAATTTCGAAACAAATGCATTCTCAAGTACTGATTGGTATTGTAATTCTAGATTTGCCCCTAGTTATTTCATTAATAAAATAAAAGTTAAGTATTGCATTTTCGTAAAAGTAACGGTCATGACAATTTGTTACAAGTTACAATAAGTAATTATTTCGTTTTTAACTAGAGTTTATGTTCATTTGCTAGACAAGACAATTATTAAGCTACTACATGCCAAAAAAACCCAATTCTAACTTTAGTTTTATTTCAAAAGCAAAATATTCTTAGGTAACGTTCTGGACCAAAAAACGTGCCTAAGTTACTATTTTTCACTATTTCATATAAAATCGGGGTTTAAAATAAAATTCAAAAACATTTTTAGTCAAATTTAATTAATCTATTACTCTAATAAACCAACAATTACCCAAAATACTGAAAACAATATTCAGTAGCATATTTTGAGAGGTGGTACCATAGAAATCTAAATAACAAGACACATAGAAGTGCTATAATGTCATAATTCGTATGAAAACCGCTGTCGCCAAAATCAACACATTTAAACCGATAGCTAAACAGTACACACAAGTAAACTATGCCTTTTATTGGACAGCTTGATTTTAGTGAAAACTAACTTAAATATTAAATTAAGCTTTTTAATATGTATCCTAACGCACGAATTTACGGTTTATTTTAGAATAACATCCCTAAGTATATGAGACGTTTTGTTTATTTTTGCTCCAATACGCAAAAATTCGGCTTTTCTACAACAGAGGTTGTCAATTTTCAATAGATATAACTTTGAACATAAACTCATAGAAATAAGGTTGAAATTTGTGTTAAACGTGATAATAAGAATGGTCGACTGTGTCATTCATTGTTATTTCGATTACTATGGTGACACTCGTAATACTTGTAAATATTCTATAATTTTAAGGAAAAACGGCAATATTTATAAACAAAAATACTTACCGGTGAAATTTTATTCCTTTATTAGTATAATTACAATTTATGGAAGAATTTCCGCACTGGGAAATGCTGTAACACACCATGTTTACTCACGCACGTGTCAGGAACAACTGAACAAGCGACCACCAAGCGACGAACAGACTTGTGGCATGGTAACCACCTGAGCGGCGACAATGTCACGCGCGCTTACGACTTCTATTGCCTTGTTATTAAAGATTTCTATGGGTGGTACCAATTGAAAAAAAAATGCCCAACTAGGCTTACTAGAGTTGACCTACTTTCTCAAAAAACTATGACACTCATAAAAAAGCCTTTTTTCTTTAACCCGCCATTGGTGACCTTATATGTCTGTGAGACCGGGCAGTTAAAGAAACCCAAATATTTTTGTCACCGTTTATCGAATTACACTGTGGTTTCGAGTAGCTGCCTAATTTCGCGCCCCCTACCCTACCCCTACCCCGTGACAGCGACGCGGGCGCACGTTACAGAGTTTTGGCCCCAACCCGGTGCGTGAGACCGGTGTCACCAACTAAGTAAGTCAAATGGTTATTGTTTATTTTTTTTTATTTATTTATTTTGATAAAGCTGTTGTTGTAATTTATAGTTTAATCATATAATTCTATTATTAGTAAGCGTTTTGCTAGATTTGATCGATATTTTACAAGAAATTCCGTGTTTTTTGTTCAAATTGTGAACATTGTCTCAGCATGTCTTACGAAAGTAATCAGCGTCGTCTCGAGGCTCTTTACAAGAAGCAGTATCTGATGAGGACAGATTACAAATGTCATCGGAAAGTGAATCTGGAAGTGACTTCGAACCAGATAATTTCGAACCAGATCGCACGTAGCACACCAACTTGCTCTAGTTGTTTTGCTGTTGAAGATGAGTGATTTTAGTATTGTATATTTTTTTTTTGGTCGAAGTATTACCATTTATGTTACTTCATTTTATGTTTTCAATGTTATAAGACTGACTAAGCCTAATTTTATTGTTAAATAATTAAGATTATTGCTTTATTTTTGAGTTTTAAAAAAACTTTGTTAAAATACTTGAAAATGTTAGTTATTCCAAAGATATTGTCTTATGCTAATAAAAGAGATTTGATTTATGAAATACCTATGTTTTATTGACAATAAAAGATCAAATTTTATATCCATCCCAATGAAAAGTAGCATGAACCGCAAATTACAGAAAAACTCGTAGTCAAAAACCCCGGTGCGTGAGACCGGGGTCACCAACGGTGTAAGTCAAATTCACGTCACCAATGGCGGGTTAATTTTACTACATAGATAAAAAAAGGAAAAATAATATTATAACCATATTCTTTTGCACTGTTGTTTATAATTAATATACAATATTTCTAGAAATGAAAGACTTTCATATACATGATCTCTCCTCCGTACAAAATAAAAATATGTAAAATATGTATATAGAAAATTAAAAGAATTATATATGCTATTTTGCCACAAGATCGTTTAATATTTCATATGTTAACATTATTAATTTTTTACATTTATTTTATTTCAATCCAGAACCTTATTAGTTAATTTAAAATAAATATTTGAATGTTTATCAAGAATCGTATTGTATATATTTTATTTATTCTATTAACATTAATTATTTCTATTAAGAAGCTTGGTAAAAATTTAGAATGTGGACCGTCAATGGGGGGCGGGGAGGGGGAGGGGAGGGGAGGGGGGTCGGGGGGAACTCCTAGGTACCACCCCCCACCGGCGCAGACCAGTAGTTCCTGAGATATTCAAGGTCAAAGTTTGAGGTTATAATTGGGCCTAAAGTGACAAATAATGGAGGGGAGGATAAACCTTTCCCTTTCCTACACTCCCAAACTCCCTCCATAACCAAATTTTGGCACTATATTGCTTCTGCTTCTGCTCCAGCGCTGCGGGAAGTGCAGCCCTATCACCCTTGCGTATCTAAGTACAGGCACCTAGCTCGCCTACGCAGCTTCGGCTGTTTGGTCGCCTTCGGCGACCAGCCTCAGCCGCTTCGGCTCGTACGGTGCCTGCACTTAGCTACAGCGGGCGAGGGCTGCTCTCCCTCCGCGCTTCCGATTTTTTAGATACACTCTAGGGGTAACAGCGGAAGGACCACGTGGAGTCGGGGTTGACAGATTTGGTTATGTGACTGTTCATCTTTTGTGTAATGGATTTATGTGTGTTACATTACCCATAATTGTTATTGTTAGAATTACTAACTTAAATTGAATTAGAATGAAATGTAATTGAACTGAATTATTAATTAATAGCCGAGCAGCTACATTGCTGATGTGGCTATATGTAAACTAGTGTTTTGTGTAATGTCTTTATCTTTACTAAAATACTTAATTTAACTTTGTGCGTTGTTACTATTATCCAATATGTTTATATTTTAGAGGAAATATAATAAAACACAATTATTTTAATGAATTTTAAATATTAATAACCAATTTAACATATTTTAACTTCTAGTTCTTTTATATACAATAATACTAAAATAACCATCAATTTTTGTATTTTATAAAGTATTATTGTGAGAAAAATATCACTAAAGCTGTATGAGTGAATCCTTTGCTAGTGACAAGCATCTGTCAACGTCAAAATTACGAAAAGTAGTACAAAATTAAACAAATTTGTTTATTTTATTATAAAAAAAATACGCGGCTTCACAAGTTGAAACTTCGTAAAATTACTTCTCAGAGTCTTATCTTATCGCTATAAAATCGCCGATATCCAACTCGACGGTCCATATTCTAAATTTTATCCAGAAGCTTTTGATTCGAATACTTAAAACAGTTCACTTACTGCTTTGAGCTTCTTCCTGGGTCTTGAGGGTCCGTCCATGATTTTAACTCTTTAAATTGATAAAACTTTAGTTGTTCAATATTATCAGAGGTTTCTACGATAACTATTATAGATTTTATAGTATCGTTCTATCAATTAAAAATTAGAACAGATAAACAGTCGACTAGTAGTCATTAGACCTTGATTTAAATCGTTATGTGTATCAAATAGTAAATTCTAGCTTTACAGGTAGGTACTGCTGCACTATGCAACTTTGACCATTTTTTAATTTTAAATTATAATTTACAATGATTATAATTTTCATTCTTTACTGTATTTCTTTACGTCGCGGATATTGACACTATGCTGTCACAATGACAAATGACATTTAAAAATTCACAAATGACAAACTGAAATCCCTAATCCCACAGAACAGCCTATTCCATAGCATAAATCATAATTAATAATACTTGATTATATACCACATTATATACCTACGATGTGTTAACAAGGTTTGCTGCAGCCTTAGCTGCAGCAAAATTTCTCCTTTGTTTCAGGAAATTTAAAAATGACTTGTTAAGCTGATCTTCTAATTTTTAGTAAAACTCAATTGAGTCGATACATATATCAAACTCCGGTAAGTCCACTCCCCGCCAAAATTGAGATAACAATGGTAGGCCAGTGGAAATTACATTAAATTCGCAAAGCACGATGTAGTGCTGCATTTTTGGTATGTTGTTTGGATCAGTTAGGGTGATGAAAATCCCAATTTGCAACTTCGAAAAAGTTGTGCTCGCTGCGCACCACGTGATAAACTGCGAAAATTTTGGACTTTTTTCACATTTTGCTCTAAAAGTTATAAACTATGCGTTTCCGACAAGTAACATTCACTACATAAATGAAGTTAATTAAATTTGCAGCAATTTAAGCCTAACCGCAGCTCTCTTAACTTTATAACAACTAAGCTGTGGCCTTTCAAAGATAGTCAGTTTTTCCCGAAAATTTGAAATTTTTAGTTTTGCTCCCGTTTGAAGCAAAATATTGGCAAAACCGCTCGTTCTATGAGAAGGTCGTAAAATAAAGTTGTAGAAAATTTAATTTTCTTTTATTAGAGCACAACACAATCACTCACAATCTGCATATCAAAACATAAGCTGGGAGTATCTCCACGCGGTGAAGGCGGTAACAGTGTAAACTGGCTAAAACTCCCATCAACTAAACAAGTGCCTTCGGGCTTATGTTTTGGTTTTGATTTTCGCACAAGATAGTAATTGGAAGTAGCCTACCCGGTAGCGCAGGGGAGCAGCCAAAAAACTATTATCTTATTAACGCGAACGAAGTCAGGCTAAATAGTCATAAAAATGTCGGTTCCACCGGGAGTCAGCTTTGTGTGTCGGCTGGCACTCAAGGAAGGTGACAGTACAGTGGTAATTGTAAAAAAAACGTGGCATCCAAACTCTAGTTAACTCGAGCGTGGCTTCAAAGAGGATGAACTTTTTTTGAAAAAGCTAGACGAAGTCAGTGTTCACGATGCTTGCAGAAAGAGATTCACCGCTCGGCATAATATTGACGCATGTGCTCGTCCTGGAGGTGAACAAATTACCCCGCCCATCAACCTCTAGAAAATCGGGCCCTATGAATCTTCGGAGCACTTGTTTCCTTTGTGAATCAAAGGAAATCAAAGGAAATGAAATGAAAGGAAATCACTGAGGAGTTTCTCCAGCTCCAAAACAAACTTCCCAAATCACGCAGAAATGAGGTGTTCAAAGTAGAATCAATGACAGTTAGGGTATCAATGCTCGATGCAGCCAGTCGTCGAGGTGATACATGGGGATGGCAAATCATTGATCGTCTTAAAGCTCAATTTCAATATTTCGGGAAAAACGAACCATTTCGACTCCCGGTGGAACCAACATTTTTATGACTATTTAGCCTGACTTCGTTCGCGTTAATAAGATAATAGTTTTTTGGCTGCTCCCCTGCGTTACCGGGTAGGCTACTTCCAATTACTATCTTGTGCGAAAATCAAAACCAAAACATAAGCCCGAAGGCACTTGTTTAGTTGACGGGAGTTTTAGCCAGTTTACACTGTTACCGCCTTCACCGCGTGGAGGTACTCCCAGCTTATGTTTTGATATGCAGATTGTGAGTGATTTTGTTGTGCTTTAATAAAAGAAAATTAAATTTTCTACAACTTTATTTTACGACCTTCTCATAGAACGAGCGGTTTTGCCAATATTTTGCTTCAAACAGGAACAAAACTAAAAATTTCAAATTTTCGGGAAAACTGACTATCTTTGAAAGGCCACAGCTTAGTTGTTATAAGGTTTAGAGAGCTGCGGTTAGGCTTAAATTGTTGCAAATTTAATTTGCTTCATTTATGTAGTGAATGTTACTTGTCGGAAACGCATAGTTTATGACTTTTAGAGCAAAAAGTGAAAAAAGTCCAAAATTTTCGCAGTTTATCACGTGGTGCGCAGCGAGCACAACTTTTTCGAAGTTGCAAATTGGGATTTACATCAGCCTAACTGATCCAAACAACATACCAAAAATGCAGAACTACATCGTGCTTTGCGAATTTAGGGATTTTTAGTGTCGATTTCTACTGGCTTATGGCGCCAATTTTGAATTGTAAAACTAAACCAGTTTCTACTTTTCAAATTTAGGTAAGTCAATCGTATCTCTATTAAAATAAGGTTTAAAGTAAATTTTTTTTTTCAAACTCCGGTATGTCCGTCGACAGTGGTTTATCAAACTCAGGCAAGTCCATTTCGACCAATCACAGCGCAGTATGGCACTAAGATGGCTGCCATTTCTCTTAATTTTGTTGAAGCTAACACGTGTGACCAATGCTTTTAAATCGTTTTTATTGATAAATGATGGAAGAAAACAGTTTTACTATAGAGGTGGTGGTTCTAGACAAAGCAAGGAAAAAAACAATACCAAAAGCTAAAACAGACAAGGCTCAGAAAACATCTAAAAGATAAATGAAACTGTACAACTGTACTGCACAGTAGTTATTCCCAGCCATGAAGCCCAAAACTTACCGGGATTTGAAAAGCATCGTCTTGGACTTACAGGAATTTGAAATATCTCTAATGGACTTACAGGGATTTGATAGAACTCAGTTTTGGGGCGTACTGAGGTGGTGGAAATGGGTAGATAGTTCGTCACGTTGTAAGTATTGGACATTAAAATAAAATATGTAAATTAAAAGATACAAATTCTTATTATTATTAACCTTTATCATCCCACTGCTGGGCAAAGAGAGAGGTCAATAAATCAAAACGGTTGAAAAAATCTCAGCACGGCCATTTAAATCTAATTTTGTGGCATAATCATCAAGTAATACATTTCTTTTTCTTCGTAAAAATAATTCTAATGTATTATATTATATCCGTCATAAATTATAAAGGTCCAAACATATTGTTTTTTTAAGTTATTAGAAATACCTCGATTCCCACATTTCTGTTAGAATGGACTTACCGGAGTTTGAAATGAAAAAAGAGCGTGTGTGCACACGTGTCAGAAGTGAAACTTCTTTGGCAAGATACAAAGATACCATAAATCATCACCTTAGCCTTACTACCTTAGGTACTTCATGACGCGACCATGAAATTTTTTTTCTCAACGCGCGTTAACAAATTTAATCGGGAATATTTTATAATTTATTCTCGTTTTTGTTTTAAATATACGTTCAGATATAAGACTGATTTAATGACAAGTTCATGGCTCAGATTTTAACGAGGATATGGCTGTTTTCCAATTACAGAGCATAATGCGACTCAGTGGCGCACAATGCCGAATTATGCTGATGCTTAATTGGAACGTGAAACGCACCAGCAGGTTGCGCTAAGTTCAGTGTTGAAAAAAAAAATATTCATAGAGTTAGCAATAACCTCATTAATGTGTAAATAAAGTGGTATACATAATAATTGGTTGAAAAATATTTACGGTTATTTTAAGTAATTTGGATTTTGATAATTTCATTAACATTTTTTTCAATGTTTGTACCTTCATCCATACTTATATTTATTTTTTAACACAATTTGAATTAACTTTGATTATTTCGAAAAAACTACAATGAAACGAAAGCTTTAAAATTTTTTCCAACAATTAATAATAATTACTAACGATAAATCGATTGCACGCATCAATTCACGCGCATTACTTTTAAGAGTGCTCGATTGTGCGAAGCGTTGCTGTAGTTGGAACATTCAACGTTAAGCATTATGCCGCATAATGCGCTCTAGTGCTGTATTACGCAGTTCAATAAAGAAACGAATCTTCAATGGCGGCCAAAGCTGACACTGACGTATGGTAGGGTCAGCAAAAAAGAAAATAAAAATAACGTAAATGGATAATTATTTTATTAATTATTTCAAATTGTTTGTTGACAAACTTTTTTGTTATGGCATTTGTGTATTTATATGAATTATCATATTTACGTATACAGAACGTAACAAAATCCCCATAATATTTGTAATGAGCCCATAAAACTGAACAACTTTTCCCAAAGAACATATTTTGTCAAATTCCAATAAAACATTATTTACTTTCGCAAATGCATAATAATTGTCATTGTAAATTTATGATAAAAACTATTATAGGGAAAATCAAATACATTTTAGTGATTTTATTTTTCCATTTTTTTTTTGCATACCGTACGGCCGTGTGTAAGCGAGAGGGAATGATAAGCGCCGCCATTGAAGATTCGTTTCTTTATTGAACTGCCTTATAATTGGAAAACACGGTATATTATTATCTTAATTATTATCAAGTATAATGGCTGGCGTCCACTAGGTGGATCGGGCCGGGCCGCATCGCAACGCAAAAATACGCCGGCCTATGTTTTGTATGAAACATCGTCCATTAGCGACGGATCGGGCCGGGGCGGGCCGCAACGCATTGGCGGATATCGCTTCGCAGGCGGATTTCTGCCGGCGGTGCGCTGCGGCCCGGCCCGCCCCGACCCGTCTAGTGGACGCAGGCAGGCGGATGTGAGCGGCGAGCGTCTGTTAGATAAAATCCGCCTAGGCGGTCCGCCGCGCCCCGTACAGGTGGACGCAGGAGCAAACAGTGCGTCCATTAGAGACGGCCCGTTGCGATGCGGCCCGGCCCGATCCGCCTCTAATGGACGCCTAGCATTATCATCATCTATTGTATTTTATACCTCCGGGAAGTTGGCACCGCACTTTGAAGTTAGAAAAATTTTAAAGGTTGTTCCAGGTTGTTCTAGGTTTGTTCTACATTGTTCCAGAATTGCATACAGCTGAGATTAAAACTTTTCGAGAAAAGTCAAAAAACCCGATTTTTGAGCTGGCACCGCACTTTTTAGATATCGCGATTCTGGCGGTTGTTCCAGGTTGTTCTAGGTTTGTTCTATATTGTTCCAGAATATCGCGTCCGAAAAAAATTTATTTTCCACAAAATTCGTAAAAAACCAAAAAGAAGTTGGCACCGCACTTTGAAGTTAGAAAAATTTTAAAGGTTGTTCCAGGTTGTTCTAGGTTTGTTCTATATTGTTCCAAAATATCGCGTCCGAAAAAAATTTATTTTCCACAAAATTCGCAAAAAACCAAAAGGAAGTTGGCACCGCACTTTGAAGTTAGAAAAATTTTAAAGGTTGTTCCAGGTTGTTCTAGGTTTGTTCTACATTGTTCCAAAATATCGCGTCCGAAAAAAATTTACTTTCCACAAAATTCGCAAAAAACCAAAAAGTAGTTGACCTCCGGGAAGTTGGCACCACACTTTGAAGTTAGAAAAATTTTAAAGGTTGTTCCAGGTTGTTCTAGGTTTGTTCTATACTGTTCCAAAATATCGCGTCCGAAAAAAATTTATTTTCCACAAAATTCGCAAAAAACCAAAAAGTAGTTGACCTCCGGGAAGTTGGCACCACACTTTGAAGTTAGAAAAATTTTAAAGGTTGTTCCAGGTTGTTCTAGGTTTGTTCTATATTGTTCCAGAATATCGCGTCCGAAAAAAATTTATTTTCCACAAAATTCGCAAAAAACCAAAAGGAAGTTGGCACCGCACTTTGAAGTTAGAAAAATTTTAAAGGTTGTTCCAGGTTGTTCTAGGTTTGTTCTATATTGTTCCAGAATATCGCGTCCGAAAAAAATTTATTTTCCACAAAATTCGCAAAAAACCAAAAGGAAGTTGGCACCGCACTTTGAAGTTAGAAAAATTTTAAAGGTTGTTCCGGGTTGTTCTAGGTTTGTTCTACATTGTTCCAAAATATCGCGTCCGAAAAAAATTTATTTTCCACAAAATTCGCAAAAAACCAAAAGGAAGTTGGCACCGCACTTTGAAGTTAGAAAAATTTTAAAGGTTGTTCCGGGTTGTTCTAGGTTTGTTCTACATTGTTCCAAAATATCGCGTCCGAAAAAAATTTATTTTCCACAAAATTCGCAAAAAACCAAAAAGTAGTTGACCTCCGGGAAGTTGGCACCACACTTTGAAGTTAGAAAAATTTTAAAGGTTGTTCCAGGTTGTTCTAGGTTTGTTCTATATTGTTCCAAAATATCGCGTCCGAAAAAAATTTATTTTCCACAAAATTCGTAAAAAACCACCTCCGGGAAGTTGGCACCGCACTTTGAAGTAAGAAAAATTTTAAAGGTTGTTCCAGGTTGTTCTAGGTTTGTTCTATATTGTTCCAAAATATCGCGTCCGCTAACCCAATATTCTTGTCAAATGGACTAATAAGAAAGTAAAATAGATCTTATTACAAGTTGGCCTAAAGTACATAATAAGTTGTTAAATGATATCGCCGAGGCCTTTGACATAAGCCGCCTTTGTCGCAAGACGCCGTAAAATGATACATCTTCAAAAAAATTGAATTATTTTTATAATAGAAGTGTAGTTTGTAGATGGGTCACCAAAGAAATACTACACTCAAAGACCGACTCTCTAACTTCAATATGATTTCACTAGAAAATCGAAGGGACATTTTTGATCTAATTTTCGTACCTAAACTTTTAAACAATAATATTGACTGCCCCCAATTGCTAACAAGACTCAACATTCGCCATTTTTTTTACGAAATTTTTGAAACATAATTTTTTTTCGGACGTGATATTTTGGAACAATATAGAACGAACCTAGAACAACTCAGAACAACCGCCAGAATTGTGATATCTTAAAAGTGCGGTGCCAGCTTCTTTTTGGTTTTTTACGAATTTTGTGGAAAATAAATTTTTTTCGGACGCGATATTTTGGAACAATATAGAACAAACCTAGAACAACCTGGAACAACCTTTAAAATTTTTCTAACTTCAAAGTGCGGTGCCAACTTCTTTTTGGTTTTTTGCGAATTTTGTGGAAAATAAATTTTTTTCGGACGCGATATTTTGGAACAATATAGAACAAACCTAGAACAACCTGGAACAACCTTTAAAATTTTTCTAACTTCAAAGTGCGGTGCCAACTTCCCGGAGGTGTATTTTATTATCTGTGTTAAATTGTTGTTTGTCTATGATAGGTTTTATGATATTGTCTATTGAAAATTGATGTTTGCTATTTGTTACAAAATAAAAAAATAGTTTTGAATTGATTTCTTTTTTAAGATTAGGTTTTAGAATAAATAGGTACTATTAATAATAAGTAATACGAACTCTTGTAGGCTTAGGGAGTTCAATATTTTCATTTGTGGAGGTTAATAGGTACAGCTATCATCATAACACCAGTCCTGGAAACCTCATCCCCAAAAATGCCAGCAGTTACTTCTACAACTGCTGAAGATCAAAATGAAGCGGAACAAAAAATGTGGAATGCTCTCAAGCGATATATTATACGTGAAAGACAGAGAAGAAAAGAAGGTAATTTGATGTTAATCGAAACTTCAAGACGCAATAGATTGGTAGTTGAAGCTTCCAAAACAGATTAAATTTTTTAAATATTTTATAATTTTAGAATATGAGGCTGAGGTGGAAGAAGAAAGATTACGTAAAGAACGTGAAGCCAGGGAAAGACAGGATGTTATGACTTTGGGTAAGCCGTAAGATTAATGCCATAAACACACTGTACAATACCTGCAAAATGAACATAACCGATTACAATGACATTTAGCACACATATAGAGAGTAACTTGGATTAACACATAGGATAGGTTTTATCCCAGAAATACGCGGGTAGAACTATGCGGGTTTTTCTTTGAAAACGCAGGCGAAGCCGCGGCCGGAAAGCTAGTTTAACATAATATGTAAAGCTTATATTATTTTAAAGTAGGTATGATTTAGGCTCTTTTTCTCCCTTATCTATAAAAGCCTAACTTAGGCATACTTCAAACATGAAATGTGGGTATAAATCACCACATAGTATAAAGCAAAGCTGCTTGCTGCACCTGTCTGTGTGTATTTATGCTTTGTACTTTAAAACTACACAACAGATTTTGATCAATTTGTTTTTATAGATAGAGTGATTCAAGTGGAAGTACTTAGTATATAATTTCTTAGGTTTTAGATAAAATGTGTGAAAACGCAGCGCAGGTGGAAAGCTTGCAAAAAATAAATGAATAAACCATGTTTAAAATCTTAACAACAACAACAAC
The DNA here is from genome assembly GCA_029959065.1 of Colias behrii. Lineage (NCBI taxonomy): Eukaryota > Metazoa > Arthropoda > Insecta > Lepidoptera > Pieridae > Colias > Colias behrii. Next base: position 3,495,303 of record JARWMC010000006.1, on the reverse strand, counting down.
TTATTTCAGAGGAAACAAAAGAGCAGATAGAACAATTGGAGCAAAAGCTCAAACAATTAGAAAAGGAGAAACAACAACTGTTCATGCAATTGAAAAGGGTGTTGAATGAAGATGAGGTTAGAAAGAGACAGCAACAAAAGGAGGCTAAGTGAGTAAAAGAGATGTAATGTGTTTCACATACGAATTATTATTTCTTATATTTTATATCCCTTACATCTTACGTCCTAAAGGGAAGGATTCTTATGGTTTATAATAACTCATAAAATTATTAGAACAATGAAATTAAAGAGCAAACAACCTTTTTTCAAATTGTGAGTTTCGTTAAGTAAACAAAAGAATTAAATAGTATAGAAAAAGTAGATGAGCTTTATTAGTGTATTAAAACATCTAAACAACTGTATTTAATTTTAAAACAAATCAACTATATCAAATAGTACACAAATATCACAAACACTAATAATTGTTTTTAATACATAACATTTATCTTTATCCCTCTTTTTTCAGTGAAATGCAACCAATGAAAATGCCTCTAGGTAATATACAAATGCCAATGTTTTCGATGCCGTCGTCACAGCAAGGGCAAGGGGAACCCCCACAGAATCAGGGTCGACCCTCACATCTCAATTCTCATAACATGCTTAATAAGGTATTCATGTATATGCCATTCTGATATTTTGATATATTTAAAATGTTTGTGTTTTTGTTAACAAAGTTAGGATTACATAATTTAGTTAGAATATACAAATAAAAATTATTGAATACATTCACAATATTACAATGTTAAGAACAATGTCAGCTGATACCTAAAAAAAAAATAATTTTAATCGAATATCTACATTCGTAAATTTAAGGGAAAGGAATTTATTTATGTGATAATATTTTATGAAATGGGAATGATTTTATTAATAGTAAAATTATAGAGTATCATCTAAGGGCTCTTTCAATTTATGCGTTTCGTATCGGACCGCTACAGTGCCGAAGCGGTGCGTTTGTCGTACGGCGCACGGCCGGTCGTTTGTTTTCATACAAAATGCACGGTGCGGCAACAGCGCGGCGTCCGTACCGCGAACGCTCGACAGCAGGACGGCAATGTCGCAAGTCCCATAGGGATGTCGGAAATGCAATAAAGTATCGATATATATCGTATCGATGTTTTTTTTAAATATCAATATCGATATTGATATTTTTATTAAAAAATATCGATATATCGGTATGATTTGACAGAGAATATTCGTGCTCTAAAAATTAATTTTTTGATCTAATCTAATTCAATCATCTTACATTTCTACGGGTACTCAAGTACAGAAATACGCGCGTTTTGAGGTTATAATATATAAGTCAGTCGTGGTAATAATACGGACGGGCAGTTGAAGAGCACTAACAGTAATGTTTCTTCGTCAGAGTCCATGGCTTAACTGGTGTCAAATAAATTTAAAACAGCACTAGCATACAAACGCACGGCAGTCAGATACGCTTTCAATTTAAGCGTTTGGTAACGGACTGCTACCGTACTGCAACGGCACGGCAGCGGGTTATAACTAGCGGCACGGAAAACGTGCGGCAGCGGTCCGATACGAAACGCATAAATTGAAAGAGCCCTAAGGTCAATTCTCTAGTCTAGCGTAGTAATTCAACTTTTTAACAAAGAAAATCCTGAAATATGGTTCCCAAAAATATCTTAATAACTGTGTATATTTTTTATCCATATATATTTTGAAACAGATTATATAATACAATTAACTTGCAGTGCAAAGGTCTACTAATAATTCGTTACATGGATGCTTCAGGTATTGTCTTTACAATATCAATGTCATGCGTTGTGATGAAACTGTATTACTTAGATATTATGATGTCGCTTTAAATGTGTTTATTTTGTATCTCTTTTATGTTGTGCATCAATTTTAAGAACTGTCTTATGGCACGACTCATAATGCGAAGCGTAAGAGAGTGCTCTACGATCGAAAAATTTGTTGCTACTATACACCACTATTTTTAAATCAGTACAAAAAATTTTACAGGGTGTTAAGTATCTTTAACCAATCATATTTGTGTAAGAAATAATTAAAAACACTAACAAACAGAAATGTCCCAAAATTGTCCACATAAATATGTAAAAATTGTTAAACCTATAATTTAATCAATGACCCACACTAGGTATTGTGTTGTAATTTTCTAGCGTACGATTTCGAGTAGGTCCGCGGCACATCTCCATTGATAAATTCCGGCAAACTCGCGTCGAAGCTCGCCATCCTTCACCCCGCCACCCCCTTTCCCTCTGCGGCCTGCGCCCGCGTCGCACCCCAACGGCCCCAACGCTTGACAAAGTACAAACAGTGCCAAATTGTTAGCGGAAGTGAAAACTTGCTTTTTTTCGTCGCGTTTGTTTACGTTTTTCCCGGTACGATGTTATATCAATTCACATCACGGGATTATGTACTTATGCTGCGTGCGTTCTTAATGAGTGGGGAAAATGCGAGTGCAGCAGTACGTATGTACAGATAAGAGTACCCGAGTCCCGAACGCTCGATCGCCAAATGTACGAACCGTGGTAAATGCTTACCAGCAGGCGTTGTCACAAAATGTTTACGTGTAATGTACTAGCGTATTTTGAAGAGGATCCTCGACGTAGTACGAATGTCGAATAACGCTGCGGTTCATGAATTTCTCACAGCGGAGTTTGGAAGTCAGTGGATCGGTCGAGGCGGGCCTGCAGCTTGGCCTCCTCGCTCACCTGATCTCACACCCTTGGACCTCTTTTTGTGGAGTGAAATTAAGTGAACAAAAGTGAGCCGGTCAGTGTCGAACAATTAAAACAGCGCATATTGGATGAAGTGAAAAGACAAAAAAACGTACTTCTCTCGTTAAAAAACAATTTAATAAAACGTGCACGTCTGTGTATTGACAATGGTGGTGGACATTTTGAAGGACAATTGAAATTCTTGTAAGGTTAGTTAATACTCCATTGAAATGTTACATTTTTTAGGCCTAACCTTGCATTTTTTAGAGGACGCAATTTTATGTTTTTGATGTGTAGGGGGGGGTCAGTGAGTAGCTAAAACCAAGTTTGTGGGGTTGCCACCCTTGTCCCACGGCCGCCATCTTGAAAATAGCGGTTGAAATGGTTTTTACGATATATCTCTTAAACTATTTATCTGATAAAAAAAATTGTTAGCATTATTTGTTGCAAATTAAATTTTCTACAACTTTTGTCCAGTAACTTTTTGTCGTAGAACTATAAATAAAAAAGTTATAAGCGAAAACGTTCAGAAATTAGAGCTTTTTATATTTTTCAATAAAACTTTTTTTTATCATTTTACGAAGAAATGATATCAGACCATTTTTGTAGATTGTTTTTCGAGGAACAACTTTTATATACAACATTTTTTCATTACGTCAATAGCTAAGGTTTTACAGCGCTCTGAAGTGAGTACTATTTTTCAGTACTCCTAACTATACATACCTATAATGGCTATTGGCTCTTTTCCCAGACTCCAGAACAATGGAAGCACACTGCAGAACATTTCAGCCCTGCTTTTCGACGTAAAAAAAACGCGCTTCCAGACTTCAAGTCAGTTCAGTCAATAATTAATTATTAATAATATTGCAAAATTAATTATTAATTATTAAAAATATTAAAAACAATTACTGATGACAAATTATTATTAGTACACACATAATATATGTATACTGTATAGTTAAGAGTACTGAAAAATAGTACTCACTTCGGAGCGCTGTAAAATCTTAGCTATTTACTTAATGAAAAAATGTTGTACATAAAAGTTGTTCCTCAAAAAACAATCTACAATAATGGTCTGATATCATTTCTTCGTAAAATGATAAAAAAAGTTTTATTGAAAAATATAAATATCTCTAATTTCTGAACATTTTCGCTTATAACTTTTTTATTTATAGTTCTACGACAAAAAGTTACTGGACCAAAGTTGTAGAGAATTTAATTTGCAACAAACAATGTTAACAATTTTTTTTATCAAATAAATAGTTAAAGAGATATATCGTAAAAACCATATCAACCGCTATTTTCAAGATGGCGGCCGTGGGACAAGGGTGGCGACCCCACAAACTTGGTGATAGCTTCACACTGAACCCCCCTACACATCAAAAAAATAAAATTGCGTCCTCTAAAAAATGCAACCCCAAATGTAACTTTTCAATGGAATATAAGATAATTGTAAATACCAGCTGATTCTAACTTCTTAAATACGCCAAAATCGTTTTTTCTTTCAATACAGATTAGGTATTGTGAAAACAGCTGATTCTAACTTCTTAAATACGCCAAAATCGTTTTTTATTTCAATACAGATTAGGTATTGTAAATACAGCTGATTCTAACTTCTTAAATACGCCAAAATCGTTTTTTCTTACAGAATAGCTTATTTTATTTTGATATTGTTTGTTTTGTAATTACATACCTACGTACCTATTTAATTTATTGTAAAAAAGTAATTATGCCCGTCCTAAGCCCGAATGAAGTATGAAGGGGAGATTTGAATTTAGGAAATTAAAATAAATAAAGTTAGTAACTACCTACATGTCTTGTTTCATTTTATTGTCTAAGGTTAGGTAATACTATCAACGAATAAGTCAATGAACTCTGCAATGTGTCTATGATTTTAGTGAGACTTTCTTAAATAAACAAATGATTATATCTTTGCTATTTATCGATATTATGTAATTGTTACATCATACATATGATAATAATGTATTCGCTAACATGTCCTTAAAGTTTTTGTACTGATTAAAAACTAGTGGTGTATAACTATTTAATCAATTACATGATTGGTACTCCATGGAATCTCCTAAATCTGAACATCGTTTTATAGATGATTTAATGGAGATTAATATGTACTCTCACTAGTAAAAATTTATACAAGAAAATAAAGCCGGAAAAAATTTAGGTATAGAAAAAAGATATTTCTGGTCAAACAACACTTTTTTTCATTTGAAACATGCTTGCGAAAAACTTTATTGATTATATCGTGTTATTTTTAATTAGCTTGAGATCGACTATGCGGAGATTGGTATCGAAAATAGTTATAATATCATTAAACACCGTTTAATAGCTATTTACGAAAAATTCAAATTAAAAATTACATATATTATTTTCGTCGAATGAGCATTATGAGTCGTGCACTTTTCCAAAATTTTTTAAACTTTTATTTTTCTTTATACCTTGCGATGACCCTCCTCTCGATGTTGTGGTAGTTAACACATGGGGCTCAAGGTGTTCTCTTTTTGTTCAAGAAAAACTACTCAAAGTACAAATTGTTTCCACAACAGCAAACTATTGTCCGTGCCCCTATACAGTCGGGGGTTAAGCGGCAACGGAGCCCGTCGCCGACGTACGCTCTGTATGCGCATCGGTTGCACCAACCGTCTATGAAACAACACGCTGTGTATTCTGATCATAGTAAGTTTTGCTATTTTTTTTTAATTTTGCAAAAAAAAAAATTTTATGGCTGCAATCAGAATTTTGTCTTTAAACTTTTGTATTTCAATTGTTCTTCAATTTTATACCATTAAATATTTTATTCTAATTTTAGATACACTTAAAATATTTGATATAATCCTACAATTATAAAATTAAGATATCTAGACATTCATATAACTGTTACAAGCTATTATCCCCATAGCAGAAAAGGCCTGACTTGCCATCATCAGCAGGATATTAGCCTCTAAGCCTATACAAATAGAGATTATTTTGATTTGATTTGTGAAATCTTTTGCAGAAGTAGAGGATGGCCGAATGGGCCGACAAATGGCTCGAGCTGTACTATGGAACAGTGAGTTTTGTCCGCTAGGTGTCGCTACTGTCGCTTGTGCACGCGTTTTTCATTGTGTTCTACTTCACCCCCCATCCAATAAACCGGGTGTAATCGTTAAGTGTGCACAGGCGATTATTCCGTAACTATTGCAGATATCAAAAAACTTTAAACTGATATCGAAAGTACTTAACCTAATGAGTAAAATGGCAATAATAACTTTTTAAAAATATAATGAGAAATATCCAAAAATATTACATTAAACACTCCCATACATTTTATTTCCCATACATTTTGTACTCAATGCAGATTTTCGAAATGACGTAGGTACGTGACGGAATACAATGAGGAGCTCAGCTTCATATCTCATAGAAAATGTATGGGAGGGTTTAAACTTTAAAGTAAAATTTTTAGATATTTTTCGTTATATTTTTAAAAAGTTATTATTGTCATTTTACTCGTCAGGTAAAGTACTTTCGATATCAGTTTAAAGTTTTTTGATATCTTTAACAGTTACGGAAAAATCGCCTGTGCACACTTAAAGATTACAGCCTGTATAATTTCATTTTATATTCAAATTCCTTCTTTCATTTTATACTTTCATTCCATTCCTTTATGTTATATTTTAATTTGTACCTTCGTGATTGGCCTTGACCTGTCTTTACTGTGTTGCATTTAATTTCTTTCGGACTTCCACTTACGATGCTGTATTAGGATTTTTTTCTGACGCGATTACTTTGAACTATTTTCAATGAGTCTAGGTACTATACCATACGTATGATTTTTCTTTGTGTTAATTTGAAGCATAACATAGTAATTTTGATACGGTCTGCAACTTAAACCTGTTAACTTTTAACCCATACATACATTCTTTAGCAAAGAACAAGTATTTTGCATAAAAAGAATGCATTGTTTCTCAGCATCGCTTATGGAAGTTAAAATATTGTTTCTTTCTCGGCATTAATTCCATACTAAAACTCGACTAATCCAAATTTTATTTTTCATTCCATCCATTTTTCCTTTTTATTTGCTTTTCAACGCATTCAATGTGGTAGAATAGTCTGGTTTAATGTAACTAATATTCGTTTTGTCCTGAAGTAATCATAGAAACTTATTAAGAGTAGTATAGAAATGTTTTTTTTTTTTAGTTTTTAGTGATTTTTCGTTATTTTTCACGTGTTCAAATCTAAAATTATATAAATAGTAGATAGATTCGTAAATTTACGCCTTGGTGCAATAAAAACGTAATATCCCATTCCATTTTCATTGAATTTCAATTTTACTTCACTCACTCCCTATATTATTTGTAGGTACTTAAAAAAGTCTACAAAAACTCCATCAACTTTGTTTTATTCTGTACCCAACTCACGCATAATAATTAGTCACGTAATACCGAAAATTATACTTAACCCAGCGTTAAAATGTTACTTAGTTATATATAGCAACTTTAAGTACCTACATATAAATTATAGTTTTAACTAACAAGTTAAAGGAATCGTGCATAAAAATTTTAACTCACAAAAATAAACAAGAACCGTTTTTTTCTACTGTATATTGATTTCTTAGAAATACTTAGAATTGAATAATATTAAGTACATACTTATTCCTCAAAAAATTATTTATAATTATGATTTATTGAATATTAATTTCATACTTTTAACCATCAAATGTTATGTATATTGAATCAGCTAACTATAGGCTATAACTATATAACTATTATAATTCAATATATTATGTACCCCTCAAATATGAACTAATCTATATCTCCCTTTACAATCGGCATTTACCAATGGTATATTGAATCAGCTGCTAGCCGCTTCAATATACCGCTCAATTTATCCACTACCCCACCTTGTACAATCCATATTAACCATACAAAATGTATCTAGAAACGTCGCAATACGCGTCCAACGTGAGCGGATCTTCCGGTGCGTACTACGCGATGCCAACCTCAGGCGTAGTGGGCGTGGTCACAGAACGACCGCCGCCATTGCTATACGCACACCATGCGCATACGCCGCATACACCTCATACCCCGCATACACCACACCATACGAATCTAATGTATGCGCCGGCGCCACAACCACAGTTGTACTTGGATATGCTGAAGAATAGGGAGGGTCAGCAACATAATGAACAGAAGAAGGAATCTCAGGTTGGTGGAAATAAACACAGTAAATTATATACTAAATAATACATAAACCACAGATTTAGATTTAGTTTCTAAAATCATTAGTGCCCCTATTCAGCTCATAATAATTCCAGGCATCACAATTCACAAGTACTTATCGTTCCTAGCGTACCGCACCAGCTCGCTTACACACTCGATTATCACTGAGTGAGCCGCCCAACCATCGATAAAATGAAAGTTTAACCTAATCTTGATAGTCAGTAGTGCTATATTTAATTATCATATTTCCAGGTACCACGAGCGTACCTCGTTGAGAGTAGTAGTATAATTTAAACCCTATTTTCTTTATAATAAGTACAACATTTACAATTTGTCACCATTTTTGTTGTATTTGAGCGAGCCATCAAATTGGACTTTATCCTCATATGAATATAATACATAGAAATAAGTGATACATTCAATTACCATTTCAGTCACCTCATGTACATACTGATATTGAAATGTGATCCTTATTGTCATAGTCATAAGTGCTATATTAAATTCCAGGCGCCACAAGTACTAATCGGTTTAAGTGAAGCTCACCACCCAGCGGTAAGCAGTGGTGTGGTGTATGCACAGCCACCGGCTTCGAGACACATTTCGATACATCCACCGCAACATAATAATATACAGGTGAGGGTAGATTAGAAAAATTAGGTATAGTATGAGATATTTATTTATGGTATAGTTTAGATAGAGAGGTGTACTATTGTGTTAAGTAGGTAATTTAAATAAGTGATATCTGTCGAGTAGAGTAGTTAAGTGTAGTGGTTTTTAAATACAGAGTTCATTTAATGTTTTATAGTGTCGACTTTTCTCCAAAAAAAATTAAGAGCAAGTTTGTGTTATAAGGAGGCGTTTATTAGTATTTCGATCATAGAAATATTGTGAATTATTTTTTAATGCCACGAAAAGAAAAGACTGCGAAAATTAAGACGTAGGCCACAATTGATGAACTAATTAAAAAATTCAAATGAACCTATGGTTAGTGACGTAAGACATTGCAATATTTTCTCAAGTGTAACGAAATTGTGCTGTGTGCACTATTTCAATACTTTTCATTCTACCCTACATTTAATGTTTTTCCATACTTTCAGACGGCGAAACCAGGCAGTATAACTCAAGGATACCCAGTACAACAATCCAACCCAAATGTGCAGAACCCCAACATATATCCAAACAGACATCGTTATTAGCTAGTAATTCTTAAACAACACGCAAAAAAACAAAAACCATAGAACTGTTAAAAAAATAGTTCATGAAATATGTGACAGTATTGGAAAAAAATACTAGTGTTTGTTTGTGCAGTGTTGTTGAGTGGATATGACATTGAAAAAAAAAACGTTTTTGTATAAAGAAGTATTTTTGTTTAAAATAATGTTGTTTTCAATCGATTATATCAGCACCAAACAAAATTACAGGTGCTAATGTTTTATTAATTTTGTCTTGTAAATACAAAATGCAGATAGGAAATACAGAATATATTTTGTTGTAAGTTATCTTTAGGCTATTTTATTTAAATATTTTGTAATAATATAATTCCCTAACCCTGTTATTATTTTTAATCTCGTACGTTAAATGAAATATAAATGTATTGTAGAAATAGGCTTTTGTGAGCTGGTGGCAGAAAATAAATTTTATAATAGAAATTGATTTTTATTTTTCCCCAAAATATTATAATAATTTTTAAATTCTAATAATTAGTTAATCTTATTGAAGTCAAGGCAAAAAATAACGAAAACTAAGAAGGAAGGAGAAGTGTAATAAGTTTCTTTACTTACTCAAAACTAGGCATATATTAAATTCGTAAAATAATGTGGGGATTCCTTTTTTTATCATCAATCAATTGATTTTTACGTCACATTTAATCTATGTAAACTTATACCAAGAAGCTTATATCCACAGAACAGTAAAGTAGATAGAAGTGTGATGTGGGCGTGGCCCACGTGTCACTGGTAAGGTAAGATCACCTAACTTGCTCTCAGTTGTGCGCAGAAAAATATTCGAGTCGGTTGTCAGCTGTCAAACCTTTTTTCCATATTTATTCAATAATTAGGACGTGTTGTTCGGTATTAGAGTGCAAAAATGATAGCAGACGAAATAATATCAGCAATGGAGGCATTTCATACCATCGGTAAGTCTTATTTTTATTTATTTTACATATAATATTTTATGTTTTATCTTCGCTTGTAATTTGTCAAAATTGTATACAAATATCTAGTCAAAATGAACCTTAATCCGTAATAAATTAGTACTATTATAGATTGAACAGCAAACAAGACTTTCTGGAATATTATTGCAATAAACAAACGAATGTCGCTTTAGTGATGCTTGTGGCGCATATCGACAGTATCGATACTTTAGAAAAGACAAACATTATAAATATTAAATTTTATTTTATTTTTCCTTAGCTTTCATTTGTCCAATTTATTTATAGATTTCCCAAAGAGGCTAATTTAAAAGAGAAATGGATAAATGCAACGTGACGAGTTAACTGGATGCCGAACAGCACTAAGCGGTCTAACAAAGGCCACCGATACAGCAAACCTACGGCAGTTCCAAGATTTAAAATAATGCATATTTTCTGTTTGTATTTTGTAAATATAGATTAATACTATTCTATTCCGTTTTTTATTTAATAATAATAATATAAAAAGACGTACTTAGTAGTAATAAACATACTCCAAAATGTGACACATTATACTATACTCATATAATAGAAAGAAAAAAAAAATACACAAAAAATATTTATTTGTGAATTATCGATAACAAGGCTGACATCCCTCAGGGCATAGCATCAGATAAATATCAAGTTAATGTCAATAATGTTGAGTGACACAAATTTCAACCTTATCTCTATGTATTGAGGTTCAAAGTTATATCTATCGAAAACTAACGCCCTCTGTTGTGGAGTAGCTGGATGTTTTCGAATTTGGAATTTCTGTGCAATGAGAAACAAAACAGCTAATATACCTCGGGATGTTATACTAAAATAAACCGTAACATGGTGCGTTAGGGTACATATTGAAATGCTGAATTTATAACCTAAGTCAGTTTTTACTCAAATTAAGCTGTCCAATCAAAGGCATAGATTACTTGTAGTGTACTGTATAACTATCGGTTTAAATGTGTGGGTTTGGCGACACTGGTTTTCATAGTAATTATGACATTATAGCACTTCTATTTGTTTTTAATGTTCTGTGCTTATATCTAATACACTGGAGATTGCACTAACTATGACCATTAAATTGTAACAAGAAAATATGACGTTGAATGACGCCTGTATGTTTTTTTATCCCTTTCATACCAACTTGCCAAGTTAGGTGTATATTTTCTTGTTACAAGTTAATGGTCATAGTGCAATCTCCAGTGTATTAGAAATAAGCTTCTTGACTTATACAGATTGTATAATTGCTATGCAGCCGAGAAAATTATATCGTATTATTACAACACAAACATTACCTTTTCAAAGGTATTTTTGAAATATTTGCAGGTAGATACATAATATTACAGTCTCAAGACTTTAATAAACGAACAATACAAAGATCGAAGTTTAATTTGCTTCTACCACGAATCGATTTGGCCTTCAATAGTTTTAATACTGTGGGGTTTCATTAGGTAATTGCCAACCTATTAGGTATACCGTCTACACTACGATCTATAAAATTATGGAATATTATGATTTAGTTACACGTGTTAAAGTAATAGTATTTTATAAATGTTGCCCGCATGGCAGTAAAAAGATAAACTGATTATTTTGAGTTTAATAGATGGAATCAATCAATCAATCAAGTCATATTTTTGGCATCTTGCAAGTGTTTGGAAAGCTATGCCTTGCAGCATGTATCTACGGCTGTTTTCAAGCATTTGTGATTAGATCATCAAAAGTGATATCACCTATTACAAAGAATCCATAAAATACGAATGAAATTTCAACCGAATTACTAACAATTGTCTGTTATAATATGAAGATATATGGTATTTAAAATTTCTTGTACCTAGGTATGAGTATAATTTTAAGACGTCCGTCGTCATCAATGTAATTGAAAATTCTCTAAGTAGGTATATCATCATAACACTTAGTAAGCTGAGTTTTCAAAAAAATGTTGAATGAATACCTATTACTACATATTTTGAAGAGACCAAAGGATAATTATTAAGATCTTTTATAAAAAAGTAGACTAATGAAAACGACCAGGCTAATTACGAACAATAGTCATTGTTTTCCGTACTACGTTGACAAAAGTATTATTTTCTTCACTTTAAAATGCAGCCATAACCTACCGCACCTGTAGAATAAGAGGGGTAGGTTAGCGGAGGGGGGTATGACCTAGAAGTGGGTCAGCATCGATCAGTACTGCATCTTATTCACGATAGCCTATGAATCTGGAATGATCGGTGAGTAAATGTTTATGTAAAACTGTTTTCCGCTTTGATTTTGTTTAGTTTGAAGCTTTTCTGTTGTTGTTGAAGACAAGATTAGAAATTGTCTGCGGTTAAAAAAAAGCGGGAAAATTTTCATGTCGTTGTCATTAATTTGGATTGCGTTGGCGTAATAAGTTATCATTGATAAATGTCTACTTATTGCCTTTACAATTTTTATCTTAATATCTCCTTTTTATTTATTGTAAATATTTATCTTCTTGCGCACCTACCTACTTAATTTGCCTACATCTAGTAGGTCATTTCCTAGACACTGTGTCTGTGTATCGGTTTAAGAATTTGATATTTAAATTGATATTTTGGTTTTATGGCATTCAAATGGTATTATGGTATTATGGTGTGTCTAGCGCTAGATTTTACTCTTTTCTTCTTGATTTGATTATATTCTCCATGTCTCCCAAATTGAATAAATTTTCGAGAACTTGCAAAACTTTTGATAAAGTAATGTTACTGGTGTGATTTACAATACCTACGAAAAATTAAATTGTAAAACACTGTTCTCAATTGAGTTGTTAATTTATAGATGTTTGATTAGGGCTGATGTTGATTAGCTACGCTCGATTATAATAATATCTATAAAAGTGCCTAATTATTAGTCGCTTGCTTAGCTTTTTTATGTGATAGGTGCTTCAACAATGTGTTTGTAGAGTTGAACTAAATAACATGTATGTTACCTGTACGGATTGTGTAGGATTTTTTTCTGATACAATCATACAACAATTTGGTTATTACCTACCTACTTAGGTAAAATGTAGTTAGGAACTAACTAGATATGTTTATGTCCAAATAGGTATATTATCTTAGTGAGATTGTCTGGCACAATTCCAATACATCCCGACAAACGATCCGTAATTTCATTCGTTCCGTGATAGATTGAAAAGCGAAAACTAATGTTTCGCTTAATTTCCTTTCAAAGGTTTCTGCATCTATGTTGAAATAAACATTGATGAGACAATAAGTTGTGCCACGTTCTTACGTCTAAATACTTACTTTCGTCGTATGTTTATTAATTATGATTGCTAATTTTAATATTATAATATGACAGTAACCTAGGTATTACTTGCCTTTGCGAAAGTATTATTATTTTTAATTAATAATAACTTAGCAATATAATAGCAAAAATAAAACATGACCTTATATTTAATAGGTCCCTTTGTGCGCTATGACTTCATCCACACTTTAATTACAATAATAGTTCCAATTGAAAGCTTTTACTTAATTTGATTCCAACCTTCATAAAATAATAGTCCATCACTACAGTCACATTTTTGAAGTAATCACCTAAAATTAGACCAATTAAAATAAAAGGTAAAAGTTACTAAGTATGTACCTTCAAATTCTATATGAAAATATTATAGCATAAAGCCAGTTTCCAATCAGTCATGTCTGGGAATTGTATTATTGAAAGAAATATCATTCATCTATCATTATAATACAATATAACACGCAAATCAATGATTATATCTATCGACTATCAATAAAGTAAGAATGGTAGCGTGTAGCGTGACGCCATTAAAAAAAGTCAATGATACTAATTGTTTTATTCTATGACGTAGAACCATAGTAGAACTGGTAGAACTTTCGTAGCAAAGTTTTTAATGGAAGGCTTTTTATATTGATATAATAAATAACAATTCAATTAAAGAATCCTCATCGATTACTATTTTTAAAAATAAATTAAAGACATTTATGTCTTTCTGTTCTGTTCTGATTCTAAGTAGGTATACCTACGATAGCTGATTGTGTTATACTAACTGCAAAGAGAGATAAATAAAGTTCTTTAAACCGAAGTCCGAACACATATATTTCAAAACTATACTTTCAATTTGTTAGTTCATCCTCATCGCCGCCCTCGTCGATGTTCGCGTTGTCTAAAACTTAACATAATATTTTAGGTCATACATATTTCCAATAAAAAACCTGGAGAACCATATTATCCATTGATGAGAGCAGAATTAAAATCGGTGCAGAAGTTTATGAGTTTATCGCATACTTATAGACAGATGGACGTGGCGAATGACTTTGCTATTTTTTAACCGACTTCAAAAAAAACGAGGAGGTTATCAATTCGGCCGGTATATTATATATATATTTTTTTTATGTATGTACACCGATTACTCCTAGGTTTCTTAACCGATTTACATGATTCTTTTTTTGTTCGATGCGGGATGGTGTCGAATTGGTCCCATAAAAATTTTATTCGGATAGGCCCAGTAGTTTTTATTTTATGAGCATTTTTGTCTGTACTCGATGTAATTGAAATGTAGCAAGTAACTTTGATTCACTTCCCGGTAACCGATTGAGCTGAAATTTTGTATACGTATGTAAATTGGATAGCGATGAAACATTATCATGACATAGAGCTGATTTGATGATGGAATCGGAAGGTGGCCATAGGAACTCAGTAATATATTGACTCAATTTTATCGTTTGATTCGTGTTGAAAAATACACTAAAAAGTATTAAATAAAATAACTGCGTTAAAAACAACCGACTTCAAAAACAGAAAAGTAAGAAATAAAAAAGATTTGATATTTAGATGTGCTATTTATTAAGGGCCGATTTTTCAATCCCGAGATAAACAGTCTAATAACTACCCCTCGAATAGATTTATTCAATTATTTATCTAACTCATAACGGCTCGCCTATTTTTCAATCGTGATTTATTTGATGAATAACTATCTGACCAAATATTTCCATATTGGCAGCTCTGCTCTCGGAGTGGCGAAACAAACATATTAAATTAGTCAGGTTAGAGCGGGATAGAGTTAACTCTTGCAATTTGTCAACAACCGTCATTATGACTCACGTCAGGAGTGCATTTTAAGTTTGTCTTGTATTGCTCTTGTCTTCTATGATTGTTGATTGTTGTTTTGATTCGAGTAAAGAGTTTGGTTAAATTTGTGTTTCAATTTATATATTTTACGATGGAAACGACATACTTAAAGGCAGCGTTCGGCAAATTTTCAATGGCATGGTCATCAGTACTATCAAAAACATCAATTTCAATATGATTTTAATTGATAATAATTATATAGAAAGAGGTTTAATTGTTAATAATTCTACGCTCTATGTTATGACATACGAAAATATCACAAATTTGACGCGTCAGTTGTCAACTCAAACGCCTAACCGTCGAATAGCGCGCTATCTGGCCGTTGGAGCGGCAAATAGATTTATTCCTCAAATAACGTAGTTATTCGATAGATAAGTCCTATTCGTCTATTGAAAAATTGAATATTTTGTTAACTGAAGAATAAAGTCTATCTAGCTGTTTATCTGGGCATTGAAAAATCGGCCCTAAATAGGTTTGAAGTCGGTGCCAAACAATAATATGTAGTAATTAATAATATCAAATCTTTTTTATTTTTTACTTTTCTGTTTTTGAAGTCGGTTGTTTTTATATAATAGATTTCTAGTTATATACCTACCTGTTACATAAACATTCATGTATTAAATTGTAAGTCAATTTATAAATTAAATGCTAGATAATACCTACTTGAAGCATAATATAACATGTTACCCTTACATCATACGCCTTACTTTACGTTCTACATGAAAGGAAAGTAAGGCGATTGTTTTGCGATATAATTGCGTGGATTATCGATGTAAGGTTTCAACAAATCACTTATATAAACACAATATAATCTCTCCAACAGTGTTAAAACTTCAGTTAGGTATCTTTTTATATATTATCCTATTACCAAGACTTCCTTAGCCCGTGTAAAAATAGAAACATGATCTAATAAAACGGATGAATTATTTAGCTCTACAAAATGCACCTAATTCTTAGGATATCGGTCATTTGTTTACAATAAAAGGTAGACTAATTAGAATAATTTGTTTTGTCTACCTCTTTATTAAATCCTCATATAATTTCTTATTTATTAGTGTTTATAATTTTAGAGTAATTTTCTTTGTCTCAATGAAATGGTCTTGTACGCATGCGCGATGCTATCGACTGCTCCCCTCAGCAAAACCTGAATGTAGTGCTCGGTTATAGATAGGTACTATGATGCGATGTAGTGAAACAGAAATGTCTTTGTCTGGGCTCAAGCACTAATTCAATTACATACATACTTAGCATAGGCACTCCTAACCGCATTTAAGTGTTTTTATACGTAAATAGAAGTAGAGCAGCTTTTTGTCTGCTCTCATTGATTCCTTGTTTGCTTTCAAACTGCATTATTTTGAATATCGGGTAAAATCAAAATCATATTTTTTTATAAGGTATTTTTCATATTTATTAGGTACCTACTTAGAAAGAACAACGGGTAAAAAAAAGATGAATAAGAAGTGAGATTTTTCTCTTTTCTTATTAGCGTAGGTATTTTATGTTAAATGTACTTTCTTAAATTGTAGATAATACCTAATTATTTGTAGGTATTGAAAAAAATACTGTGTCCATGTAGAATGCGTTCACGTCAATAGCTAATACGTAGTTGATTTACATAAGACAAGCTCTGACTCTCCAACTATATTTAAACGAACTAATCTCCTAATTACCTCACAACCTTATTGCTAACTAACCGTGAAGATACAATTTTGTCTACCCTCTACGCGATTAGCATGCAACCCACGCTATTTCCATCACTGCAGTTCATATAAACCCACGGCAATTTCCTCATAAATCGACCTTGTGTTTATTGTATCAAATGCATCAATAATCAGACGATATGTTTACGTAATAGTCGTATAACGTTGATGTATGTTTTATTGTTCTAGCCAAACTATCTTTGAGCTATAATATGTTCTCATATACGTATACCTATAAAATAGTAATATGGAGATTTTCCTGTATCTGTGTACTTACAAATAATTGTGTTTTTATTGTATTTAATTTTTTGAACCTTGGACATTAAGTATGCACCAATGGACCTAATTTTTTTTTAGGTCCATGTATGCACCAAAAAATATCAGGTAGGTATACGTAGATAAGTTTTAAATATTACTTTACAACTTAACATTTAACTGCGCAAAAGAAACCATATAAAATGAAATTTATGTATAAAATTATATTGAAGAACTAGCTGTTGCCCGCGACTTCGTCCGCGATTAGGTCGTTTTTCGTCATTCGTCGTTTAAAAAAAATACGTGACACTTTATTTTTGAATGTTCTTAATTATTGTCTCTTATAAAATTTAACTACTTACATTAAAATTGAACACTGAAGAAAACATGAATGAATGTGATTTAAATTCTACATTACTTAGTATCAAAATATAATAATCTAAATTAAATGTAGATTAACAGTTTGAGCACACCATTATAGAATATGTACTTAAGTATTAAATTACGTTAGTTAACATAGTAACTTTACTAAAAACACGATGACTTTCTTTCGCGCTTGGTACCACAAACTAAGCATGTTTGTGGTAAGTGGCCCGCGTGACGCGTCACTTGACCCCCCGCGAGTTCCCCTCCGTTGCTATGCGAAAATACATTCGTTGCTCTATTTTAGGAAAAATTTGTAATACTGTGGCCTGGGCGTTATAACACGTCCAGGGAGTTCCTGAGTGCCGATATCACCATCTTGAGGAAAAGCTTCTAATGTCGATTTAAAACTGCATACATACGAATTAACCTGTTCTAAAATTGTGAAATGAGTTCAGTTTTAAATTTGAGAAATATTGATTTCTTGTATTCCACTATTCGTTGTAGTCGAATACAAAATATAGGTATTTAAACAAACTTAGGTTGGCCTACAGGCAAAAGGGATCCTATCAAATGGTAAACTTGACCTTGTATCTTAAAAGTAAGCATGAACGGACCTTCTGATAATTATTGAGCACCAAAGGATCATTTGAAACGCGCTACTATAAGAGCGAATATTGTCTAATAACAGTTTACATTGCACAGTATGTTCCTCTAAAAGTAGTGATTTCAAAGGTTCCGGTGTATCTTCAAATGAAAGCCGACTCCTTACTACACTTTAAAGCATTACAAAAAGAACATACTACGCCTTTACAGAAGATGATCTGTAATCAATTGTGAGGTTATAAGCAAACCCACTTTTATATTTGTCAGACCACACACCGAATTCGTAGATTGTTTACCTCAAGTCATTAAGACTATGACGAAATCTGTCTGCAGTAAGACGGGCCTCTCGCTATTCGTCCGTTTCCAGAGACCGAATAGTTTCAATTCTTAATCTTTCATTAAACAAACTTATTAATCGTTCTTGTCTCATATAATTGTAATATTCGCGTCCCTACTCTAGTCATTGCTTATACTCATGTTCATCTTCAAGGGATCGAATAATATTATGATGCACCCTATCATTTGTCAAACGGTCTTGAGACGTAATTCCCTCTCAGTGAGGGTTTCGGTCTCACGGGATAGTACAATATGCCGTTTGCGATCAGCTGTGAGACGTCATACCCTCTCAGTGAAGGTTTCGGTTTCACGGGATAGTAGGGGAGACCGGGTTTGGTTGTCTCACGGGTTGGTTGTCACAGCGGTCTTAACACAAAACTGAACTATCGAATAAGTCTGTTGAACAGCGTGGCAAGAGCGATACAGTGACAACGCTGTCCCCACTTCGCGTCAGACCGCCCCGATCTGCCGTGAGGGCCTCACACGTGTTTATTGTTTTCGCACAGATTTTTTATGATATGAGGACCGAATATGCTCCTCATAACATCACTTTTTGTGAACGAAACGACAGCGCGGTTTAATTTAATGCCAACACCATTAGAAAAAAGGATTATTATTAATTGTGAAAAAATATCATGATTTACACTATTAACACTCTTTTAACATAAAATATAAGTCTGTGAGTGTGTAAAAATAAATCCAGCTAATTACACATCAAACTTATGTTTATAATTAGGTATACGACATGAAAATATATTAATTACCAAGCAATAATAATACAGATAAGCAGTGGTGGCTCAGTGGTGAGACCTCGGACTTCGAATCGATAAGTCCGGGGTTCGAGACCAGGCGAGCGCGCAGGAAATAAATTGATTTTTCAATTTATCTGCGCATGTTGTAACATCACCACTGCTCGAACGGTGAAGGAAAACATCGTGAGGAAACCGACATGTCGAAGAATTAAAAAGTTCGATGACATGTGTCATCCGCCAACACGCACTTGGCCAGCGTGGTGGATTATGGCCTGTACCCTCATAGGAGGCCCGTGTCCCAGCAGTGGGAACGTATATGGGCTGATGATGATGAATAATACAGATAAATACTGAACATAAGTAGGTATAATAGATATTAAGTAGTATTAGTTAAAATATACTTTGACTGTTAGTCAAAGTTTATTTTTACTAACAACATGTAAATGAAGAAGAAATAATAATTACCAACGAACTAACCTTTTCTATAATACTTAACACGGCACATTTTTCAAATTATCTTGCTCAACCCTGCTCAAAAATTTGAGGGTTTTGTTGGAACTTTAATATGTCAAAACTATGATATATCTAAACTACGATACAACTTGCTTGCGGAAATGCTCATTACAATTGTGAATCTAAAGAATAACTAACAACATACTATTCAATTTTATTGAGCTGATGAATATCTTTTGCCTGGAAGAAATCACCGTCGCCTAATAAATATACTGTGTTTTCTTATAAAACCGTTACATAATTTATTTTATCTACTTAAATAATGAAAATGATATTATATTTATAAAATATAAAACATATTATGTAAAATGATTAAAAATAAATAAATGAAGCAACTACGATTCAAAGAAAACATCTTTTTCAGTGTTAAAATGCTCTTAGCAATCCTGGATGATGAACATGTACTCTGGATGATGATCATGTACTCTGATCCCAGTACGGTCGGTACCTCGATAGCCATAACGATAAATATTATAATCAGATAACCGCAAAGTCAAAATAAAAACATTACTTGTACAGTTGTGAGTGCAAAATTTACGTTTCATTTGGAATAACATTTTTTTCGGTACTAAATCGTAGTCGTTTGATATGTGGTTGGCTGCCCCTCCTCTCCTTCCTGAAAAATATCCTCCAAAATTTCCCGAGATACTTCCAATGATTGAACCATTGGACGTTGGACATTAACTTCAGTCAAAAATTGACGAAGCGGATGATTACTAATTTCCACTTAATCCTCGCTGCTACTATCTTTACCATCAAATCATCAATTTTCAAGTGGTGTTGTAAAAATATCAGCAGAAATCGTCTTCCAAAGGCGATATAATTTTATGAGCATTGAATCTGTAAATAACAAAATCAAAAGTTAACTGTAAATCTATAAAAAAAGCTACTTACAAATAAAATTTTATCAAAAACTACTGTTCCCAATGCACCTCAAAATAATAAAAGAATTCATCATTTTATTATTTCATTCTAAAAGTGTAATATAATACCTACCAACAAAAAACATGAATTGCTATCATTATAAAAAATAAATACCTATAAGTAACAACTTACTTTTTGTGGGAACGCATGATGGTGAAAATTCACAAAACACGAAGATTGCATTTGATATTTTTGGTTTTATGGCATTCAATTGCTTTATAAATATCACTACATAGTATAAAAAAAGTCGCTTTCTCTGTCCCTATGTCCCTTTGTATGCTTAAATCTTTAAAACTTCGCAACGGATTTTGATGCGGTTTTTTTAATAGATAGACTGATTCAAGAGGAAGGTTTTAGTATATAATTTATTAGGTTTTAGACAAAGCGGACGAACCCGCGGGCGGTAAGCTAGTAAATTTATGAAATACGAAGATTTTTAAAATTGTAACTAATGAACGC
Organism: Colias behrii; assembly: GCA_029959065.1. Lineage (NCBI taxonomy): Eukaryota > Metazoa > Arthropoda > Insecta > Lepidoptera > Pieridae > Colias > Colias behrii. The sequence goes on along the minus strand of JARWMC010000006.1, from coordinate 3,474,166 downwards.
AATCAATATTAGATTAACTGTAGATAATGGTGTCTAGTTTTACTTAAAATAATAAACATCTACCCTCACTTTAAAAAAATGTAGTATATTTATTATTTACACGAAATATACCTTATAGGGAAGGGAAGATATGGGCTAAAGAGTTAAATAAATAACATAATTATATTTAAATTATTAATTTCCAACTGTGTATTCAGTAGTGTTAACATCTAAATTGATTTGATTTTTACGAAATCTCATAGATGGCGCTGTTACAAAATTAACATTATACAACTTACATTCTTTAAACTATGTTTCTCTTCCCAAGTTACTTAAATGGCATAATTTTTATAGTGTCAATCTAGATATTGTCAAACAACATTTATATATGCGTCATTTGATTATTAATTTCCAATAGTTAACGTGTGTTTGATTTTTCTAACACTTCATAGATGGCGCTGTTTCAAATTTGTCTTTATACTGCTAAGATTCATTTAACTGTTTCTCTGCCCAAAATTACGTAAATGACATAGTTTTTATTTTGTAAAGCTAGATAATAGCATGGCTTACTCGAAACCAACATTTAAACATGAGTCTTTAGATTGTACGCTGTCGTAGTACACGGAATATGTAAGAAAAATAAAGGCTCACAGCTCCTCCCCCGAAGGTGATATCATGATAATATGTTTAAACTATCCTCACCCGACCTCTTAGGAATATTCATGCAAAATTTGAAGTAAATCTATGCAGTACTTTTCGAGATTAGCCCGGTCAAACATACAGACAAACAGACAAACAGACAAACAGACAAACAGACAAACAGACAAAAATTCTAAAAACTATATTTTTGGCTTCTATATCGATTATAGATCATGGATTATGTATTCTTTTAAAAAAATATTCAATGTACAGTTTTGACTTTCCTACGATTTTATTATATGTATAGATTGGCTTGAATAAAACAAAGAGCGCTTGTATGGAAGTTTTCGTGACCTAGAATAAACTTGAGAGGAAAATGAGAGCTGAAGTTTTTGTTGTAGCGATACGTAGCGGGAAAATATTTTTGTAATTGTTTCTTCTGAATAAAGAGAAAACGGTTCGAGAAGTGTCTTTACTCACAAAGTATTTTTGAAAGTATTCTAGAAACATTGTTTAAACATTGTAATTTTAAAATAGTTAACATAATTTGCACAATAAAATACATTCTATTTTATCTTAAAAGAGTTTCATGCAAATCCGTTCAGTCGTTTTCGAGTGAAAACGACAAACAAACGTAGTATCTATTTCAGATTATTGTTAGGTAACCTTTCAAACCTAAAGAAGCAATCCTTCTACTAATCAAACTTTGTTTATTAGATAAATATCCTTCCACAAAACCATCTGTATAATTATACGCACAGGCTGACTGAACTAAACGAATTCATAACGCTTTCAAGGCTGCAATATAATCAATGAATATCCATAACCATACGCACAATAAATATAGAGTAACTCTTGGTGACTTCAGCCACGCATACGATTAAATTACCTATACATTAGGGTAGTTATCTACTGGGGTTCCCCCTACTGCCAAGGTCACATGACACATCGATCCGTAGCGGGGGATAGTCAGCCATCTTCTGTGGGGATGGGGAATGGGGATGTCGGGAAAGAATGATAGCAAATGTTGGTAAACAAAGATCGTCAAGTACTACAAAATACGAAAATAGGGTAGTGTTTACGATTTTCTTTTTAGTTAGGTGCATTGGAATTTGGAAACATTGTTTATCAATTTAGATTTAGTCTGTTTATCATATTAGCATATCTATTGTCTATACAAAACAATCTATTATCGGAACAAATAAACAGGAATTTCTACAGTCGCTGTAAACGTTGGGAATTCGATTGTTATTATTAAATACACGATGAAAGCAGTGGATGAAAGCACAAAGTCTATTGGAAATGCTAAAATAACATGCCAGCTTTGTTTTCTTTAGTTCATCCTTCGGAAAGAAAAATGATTGATTATTTAATACCTAAGTGTATAGGTATACCCAAACCTATCAACTTCTTAACGTATTATTATGTACACACATACAGTAGGTAAAAGGTATTCTTTATATAAAATATTTATGTCAGAAAGATAAGTATCAAAGTAAACATAAGTTGACGAGTTGTCTTGTCCGTTCCTTGTCGATAAATATTTACTTAATTTTTTGAGGGACAACGTGGGGACAACATAATAATACCGATGATATACCTATAATACCGATGTATTTTTATTTAATATGGTCAAAATTTCTCAAAAAATGTTGGGTCAATCTGTTCTCACTTTATTTTACAATCCACACACATGCACATTGCACAAGGCTTTAGGCCCTTTTCCAGGATTATTGATAGAAATCAAGTTATTTATATTTTGATTAATTAATCTTTAGTCTTTACACAGTAACACGTGTAACAATGCCTGTTGCAATTTGATCCGATCATTTACATTTTATAACATTGGTTATGCAATAAATTTAATCGAATATCCTTTAAGTAATTTGATACCTAGATATTTATTGTTCCTATTTCTTGATGATTTATATTCTATTAGATATCAAATAAATAAATAAATATCATTTGTTTTTACCAAATAAAGAACATATACTTATATATCTGTATTAATGAGTGTTCATGATATGTTGTAACTTGTAAGTAGTTAATATGTGAGCGTTGAAATAATTAACTAATTCTAACCGTAGTCAATTCCAAAATACTGTAAAATAGACTCAATAGTTTTGGGTGTTTTAATGTATATCAATCCTTATAAAACCAGGAGACAAAAAATATTACAACAAAAAAAAAATAATGTCCTCTTTAAATCTACTACGCAGTAATTTGAATGCGCTGAAGTAGTGACGCAGTAAGGGTTTAATGACAATGTATATTCTTACCAAGTAATTATACACATAAGGTACTTAAAACATAATTTTAGCTGAGCCAAGTCTCCGGAGATAGTAGACTATGCAGTTATTTAATGGAAGCACGCTGGGAAGGTTACGAAAGCTCTTAAAATTTTGCTTCTGTGTAAGCTACGCCGGCCGGCTTGAAGGCGTGCTCTGCTCTTGTTTACGAGTGTAGTGATGTATAGTGGAAATATCGATGATTGTATATCGATGTCAACAAACAATAAATACTTAAAAAATGTTTGTCTAGTGTAAGATGGTGAAGGTATTTAGAATTGTTATAGTTTTAAAATGCGAACGGAATGTGTTTAATGGCATGAAATCTAATATTTATAAGTAGGTAGGTATATTTTATAATGTAACTTACTGAAACTAAAAATTATTTTAGCGTTATTATGCTAAAATTTCTTATTTTTCAAATTTCTTAGATATAAGGCCTTTTAAATCCTTTGACCTTTTAAATGATACGACCAAGAGCATAGAAAGCTCTTGAGAACAATTAGTAAAATATCCGTAGCCGAGTGATTAAAAATTAAATGCCCTTTTTACATTTATTCAATTCAATCTCTAACTCAAACATTACTTTCACTTAATAAGATTTCTAGAAGCACTTTTGAATCGTCATTACATAGATTTACCATTTATCACCGGTTGACAATTCAATATACGTCTACTATAAGAAAACACATGTTCCAAAACTGTAACATTGTAAAGTCAAGAATACATTTCTATCGATATGTTGATCCAGCACTATTAGAGCATCGGCGCACACCGCCCAACGTTTCAGTAACTCTCGCTTGGCGTTCGCGATAGGACATTTCCCTCCGCCATTTTATCTGCGACGCCATTCTGTGATTCATTTAGGCCCTTTTCCAGGATTATTGATACACAGGTATGTAAACTATATTTTATATGTATTTTACTGTTATATCGTAGGTTCTAGAAGGTTTTATTGAATTTTTCTCAAGGACGTTTTCCGTCCTTGTCTGTTCAGATGCTCTGTAAATAGAGAGCTTTTGTTCCGTATTGAATCTGAATGACTGCTCGGGAAAGGGTCATAAATATGCATTTCCGAATGAGGTAATACAGTTTGTGCATTTGTTTTGTATTTACCTACATGTATTTTACAGTTAGAATACATTGTAATACAGTACATATTATTTATTACGTAGGTATATAGTGGGTGTAATATGTTGACTACAGTACTGCATACAATGTAACATTTTATAAGACAATGTTATAAGATAGGAATATTATTTTTTAACTTTAGATAATTCTATAAGTAAGTGTTTTCGGCGTTTTTAAATTGCATATTAGCCGCACATTTTTTTCTTTATTTACTTTTATAGAACGGGATAACGACAAACAACAAAACGAAAACAAAAGAATATTATGTAGTCTATAACTACTTACTAAATAAAAAAATGAAAAAATAATAATTTCAAAAATAAAAGATTTCTGCGCAGTTACGATAAAAATATAACATTTCCACCACTAGCACCATTTCATTATACGCGGCAATACCAAATCAATCTGCAATCGATTCTCAAATTATTGTAAAACTAAAGCAGAAAACATTATGAAATATATCTGAGTTATTGTAATCAATTAGACCGGCTTTTCTCCGGGGATTGGTACAGGAGCGCTCCGCCGGTGACACGCCCACTTGCGATCAGCGAACCCTGTGAAAATCAGGTCAAATACGCCTTTATGTTTACATAACTATTTGTTTATATTTTATAATATTTTATAACAAAAAAATATAGACTAGGTACATAAATATAGCAAAAAAATAAGATAAACTCATGAAATTATTTTATGTATTGCCAACGATCCTTGAAGTGTACAAGGTTTGAATTAAATCTGTTTGTTAAAAGTTGGTAAAAATCGAGTCCAAAGGAGTAGGTTACACACAAAATATCTAGAGGTGAAACTAATAAAAGCGTGTTAAAAATAATTACCCGCATATTATGTCAATAAGAATAGAGTAAAATGAGGCGTAATTTCTCTTCCGTATACACCAGACTTCTATTATACCATTAGGCTTTTACGGACAAAAGTTCACGTTGGGTATATATATATATATATTGGGTATATACTTGGCAGACGTCCAATTTATGTATTTAGTTTCTGAAGAACAATACAGGACGTGAATGAATTTGTGATATGGTTAGATTGTGGATAGCTAAGAAAGATAGCTATATATACAAACATGTATAACATATCTATTTGATTTTATGTAACTACCTAACTAACTACAGATTGTATTAACTGGGTCTGTATGTAGGTGTATCTTTAAATTAATAACTTTACTCAATCATTGGATGACTACCAAGTGGGTAGCATCACAATAGGTTTTCAATTTATGATTAATTAAAATTAAAATTATTATTATACCTAAAAGAAAAGATTTAATCTTTTATAAGAAATTGAGATTACATATTATTATAAAATAAAAATTATTATTAAAATAATTAAATAATTTTTAAAGACAGAGTTGATACATCGAATTAATTACAACTATTGCGTCTCATTTTTTTACGGGTAAGTAAGTATTTTATTTACAGGATTTGATTTTCCAATTCCTTTAACACAAAGAAAACTGAATTAAGGAAAAATAAATTACAAGTTTTACTTCTGAGAAGGAAATTCAATCGTATTCTATTGCGTACCCTATCTAATGGTTATTTCATCACTTCATCAATCAAACACGTGTAAAAAAATAAAGAAAATTCAAATAATTACTTCTTATTTGGGTACTTAAACATTTTCTTTTGTTCCAGACCTTCCTGTGACTTCGAGTTTTATTCAAGAACAAGTGAAGTGTTACCAAAATGTCTAGTACGATAGACGAAAATTGAAAGTTAGTTTAACATAACAGAATAATGTGCCTATCGTCTATCATGGTGATAAAAGCGTTATTCTAGGACTATTACGAGCTAAAAGGCTCTAAAACTCACTACTTATCTATCAATGCTAAACTACAGGCTAGTTTCAACGCACTTTTTGAAGCAGCCGTAGTTTGTTGGACAATAAACTCTTCATAGACTGAGCTAGTGTTGTAACACTATGTGCCGGGACCGCGATATGTTGAGGCAGAGCTGTGAGATCATCAAATAGAGACTCTGTGCTGTTTTACAATTAATAATCTGTATTTTAGTGAATAGTTTACCGCCAAAACGGCGCTCGTTTCCGTGCTACCGTTTCGTTTTGTTTCTTTCATTTTGTTTTACATAAAAGGATAAACAATAGCCCGGTAGTTTAGTGATTGGTTGTGGATTATCACCCGGGGTCTCGCCCAGGTTTGGGCCCCAGAGGAACCCTGGCAAGTCGAAGTCGGGACAACATTTCCAGAATTCTCAACTCCATAGTAGGCGCTGCGAGATACTGCATGGTAAGTATTATCGTCACAAACGGTCAAATCTTATTCAGGACACACGATCCACAATTGGCTATTAAAGCGCCGAAATTAAACTTTTCTTGGTATGAGATACATTAGATGTGGGTGTCATTTAATTTCAGAAACACATTTCGGCCGATTACTTTTGGAAATTGGGGATTTATTTTCGAGGGTAATCTTAAAAAAGAAGCAAACATGGTACTATTGGAAATTGATCAGGTACTAACTAGGTGACGGGGTAAAATTTTATTATAAACTTTTATGTAGATCCACGATATTTTCAAGAGTATTTTCAAGATTTATAAGCTTCATATTAGCTTTGGCACAAACAAGGTTATTGGATAGAAAGTGACTCGAACATAAAAAATCCTAATCATAAACACATTTCTTTAAAATTACCTAGGTTCCAGTAACCTTGAAGATATATAGTCGCGTTGTAAAAACCTAGCTAAAGAATATTTACAATGCCCTAGTAGAAAACGCTTTAGGCAGTACAATTCAAATAAATCTACACAAGACGTAGGTTTCGTACAATATATATTGCTAATACACCGACAATCATGTAGGTACTCATACCACGGCCCAAGACATCTCATAACATAGCAGATTTGCAAACGAATTCAAGCTTGTCAATCCATGCATAACACACACATTAACATAGACATTACATTAGGGTTACGGCACACCATCCGATTGCTCGAGCGACCGTCCGCGTCGCATTGTAATTACCACAAACGGGTGGCGTGCGCAGTGCTGCGAGCAGGATCGGGAACGGGGGAGTGAGAGAGAAGATATGGCAGCCCCTGAGTGCGAGCGCGAGGCCCGTAAACGGCGGGAACGTCGCGACTCGGGCTGTGCGCACGAGCGCAAAGAGAGGAGACCGCACAGCGAAGAACGACTCCCACCTCCTCCGCCGTCACCACCGTTACATGATCACAATCGTCTTGAGGTTTGTTAAATCCCTTAATTTAGCAAATTTTAGTCGCTGCGCTTAATTTCACTGGATGAAAAGTTATATCTCAAAAGAAAGTTGACTAATCAGTTGATCAGTCAATTTCAAACAACTACCTAACCTAAATACTACTCTTTTTGTTATAGCTGAAATTGTCCTGGCAAAAATTATTAACATTACTAAGAAATATAAAGCACTGCAAATTGCTTGGTAAATATGTATTGGTATTTAAATGTATTAATCATAAACATTTGGTTGCAGTCCGAACGTCGTGCAGAAAGGCTGTCTCGCGCACGTAGACCACAGTTCGGAAAGCGACGCCGCGCGCCTGCCCGCCTCCCGCGACAGCCCCGGGAAATTGATCATGTGTCCGCAGAGGACTCCCGCTGCGGCACACCCCCGCACTTTGAATACGTTGTTCAACAGAAACCGGAAGGTGGGTAGTTTACATATTATCAGGTTTTAATTCACTTTCACGGCTTATACATAATACATTGAAATTCCTATAACTGCAATGCAATCAAACCCTAAATTGCTTGATTTTCATAATTGAAAGACATTGAAATACACTTAACATTCTTGTTGATTTCGGCCTTCATTGTCTCATAAATTAACAATTTCTAAAGATTAGCCCCAATTACAAAATCCCCACAGTTTTCCTATTAAGAAAATATTGGATTAATTAATCAAATGTTCTCCAGTATGTGAAGAAACCGAACGCTCCCAAAGCTCTCGACGCGAAGAAGCGGAACACGCGCGTCGAGACGAGCGAAGCGTGCCGCCGCGGCGCACGCAGCCCAGTCCCGATAGACGACTTGAGAAAATTAACAAGAAGGTACGTTACCATACGCAGAAAATGTTCATTACTAAAGTCTTAGACTTAGGTTCATTAGGAAATCGGCATGTCATATAGGACAATGTGAACCAAGTGGAGTATTTTAACCTTAACTGTCGTTGGAAAACAATCGTTAGAGATCATGGTGTTCCTATGAAGAAAGATGTTTCAAGTGATATTTAATCAGTAGGATGGTGACGAGCGGAAAACGATAGGTCAGAGAGTAATAGTAGGGGAGCCCATGATGCTAAATGTGGATTTACTCGAGCGTCACGGGAACCTATTAGAATTGGTAGATTAGACCATAGCGAGAAAAAAAGGTTCTATAATGTTTTCACTTTTAGCGGTGGGGAAGGGTTTTTTGATATTTTTTAATTTAAAAAAGAAAAAAATTGGCTTGGAAATACTCAAGCGCGTTAGATATTGATATTTTGCATGCTCCAGGACGTCACTGAAAAAAAATATACGTTAATCTGACGATTTAAGTGGCGATTTAATCGCTATGAAGAAAGGGTAAAAAATTAAAGTAATATTATTCGAGCGCGTCAGATTAATATATGGGGGGGTTAATTACAATATGAGAAGTCCCCATTTCGCTAATCTGACGATTCGAGCTCAACCTTAGGGAATTATGGATTATTCAAATTTTCCAGCGGGGCCCCTGAGCGCACCCACCAACCATAACTGCTCATATTGACTAGAGGTACTAATGAATAGCTAAGGTACCGTCCCTTATAGTAATCTGACGCGCTCGAGTAAATCCCAAAATCCCCTCTTGGGCTCCCCTACTATAATATAGCTGAAATCATTTTAAATTTGCAAGGAGTAGTTTATATTATCAAAGTAGTTTGTGATAAGGATAAAAATCGAAATATGGGAACTAGTATGAGCGATAAAAGATAAAGGTGCTTTTCCACACGCGATTGATTTTTGAGATAGGAATCTACTTCATGGTCTAAGATAGATACCGCCCAAGTAAGTTTGTAGTAAATAAACCCCACTAGTTACCCCCTAAGTATTATAATTGAGTCGCGCTTATTTCTAAAACCTGAAAGATTTTTCAGATTATATTAACAGATTTTTTATTTTCCTTGTATCATCCGGCAAAATGCGAAGATATGATTAATAAAACTGACTTAAACTAAAATCCAAGCGAATATGTTACATTGCGTGCTGAAAGAAAATAAAATGCCCATTTTTGTTTGCATAACACGCTTTCCGAAATGTATTTTGCCTTATATTTATCTGGAATACATTGGCATCTTTAGCCTTCAACCTTAATTAACATAGCCTCAAGCATGTAAACATAATGTAGAACACGTTTTGATATCGCCGCATTTAGAACCTCTCAAAGTTATCAGTACTTGAAGTTTTAATTGATCATTGAAACATTAATCAAACAGTTTATAGTTACAGTTTGCATTCACTTCATTTCATGAACTAATTTCCGAGTATCGCTATTTTAAGAAACAATGTAAAACAATAACAACTACTTGTTGTAGCTCGAAACTATTGGCCCTCTAAATTGGCTGGATACTTTTCTAAATAACAATATATTTGGTTCATTTCAAATGAAGTGTCCATAGAGACGAACAGAAAGATCAATAGTATATTCATTCTGTACTCAATAATAATAATCAGTTTAACTAAATATATGACTTTTTTGTCATTCAAGATCGCCGTTCTCAAGAAGTCAATTACCAAATACGAGAACGACTTCGAAACCCAAAACGGGCGTGCTATATCCCCCGGCGATCGAATGACTGACGTCCAACTGACGCGCATGCATGAGACCCTGCGGCGCTTGCAAACAGAAAAGCGCTGTATCAAAGCGGACCCCGTGGAATACGCTCTGAAAGTTAAAGCCGCTAAATTGCAGAAGGAAAGAGATGAAAAGCTGGATGCAGCGCTGAAAAGCGACAAATCGATGGTAGATGTGGTGCGGGATATTGAAGAGGTAAGTGCAGTGTACGAGCATCTTTATATTGGCACAGCGTTTGGATTTTGTTTTGTTTGTAAATTAATGCTTTAAATTTAAAGCCAAAACTTCCCAACAAATTCTGATTTGTTGGTGTACGTGACTACTGAACTCATGATATATTTAAATCATATGGTTTTATTTCTCTCCAATAGTAGGATAGGTCAAGGCGAGGTTTATTACATGTATGTTTACTTTTGGGCAACATGCCCAAGTGTGACTTCAATATTCCGTTTGCCAAGTAATATATGCTTTGCCGAATTTATCCATTTATCTTGGAGTTTCATAGCTGCATTCCGTATCCTGCATTCGTTTTCTTCGATATTTATCAAGAAACTTGGAATATTGGTATATTACACTTTACCTATTTAAACTTTTATTTCCAAATCAATAAAATAAATATTAAACTAACTACCTGTTTGTTTTAAATTATTTATCATTTTATATCTGACATTCCTTTTAATATCAATACACTAATTTCTATATTTATTGTGCGAACCATGCGAAATTACTGCATATTTTATATTTACCCAATCAATAATTTGGAAGCATTTTCAATACTTTAGTTTAAAAAAAAAATTCAATGTGCGTCAACCCTAACTAAATTTCCCAAAAATAACAACACAATATTAACTTCCAGTGGATAGACGGGTGTCGTCAAGCAGCCGGTCGAATTATAGCTTCCGAAACCACTTGGACATCCGCGCAACTAGCCGCAGAGAAGGCCTGTGTGCAACGCGCTTTACTCCGCTTTGAAGCGGCTAGAGGCAGGCCAGCCGCTAATACCGCAGAGCGAGGTGCTGCTAGACACCTCTATGAGAGATATAGAGCTGTGAAACGCGCTCTACAATCCAGATCTGATATAGTGAGTTGCATTGTAGAGTTTTTATTTAATGCAACGACTCTTTCAGCTAAAGTATTCCAATTTCGCTACATACTGGCGGGACCATATTTTATATTAATTATGCGATTTGGTTATTCTATATGAGACCCCAGCGTGTTGCACAATAGCAGAGATCTATGATGTCTAAAACTACTAGCGAACTCTACAATTTAGTATAAAGGTGCTAATCCTTTATCTAGCTGTTTTTATATAATGAAAATGGAAATGATTAGCCACTTCGAAATAAGAGTACCAGAGCATAAAGGTGGCTCATAATTAAAAGAGTAATAATCAGGAAACAACGACCTTCCGGGGATCAGTAATTGCCTAGACAACTCAGTTAAATAGATAAAATGATATCGAACGATAGAATAGATTAGTACATTGTTAAGTCAAAATATTTCGTCAATATTATTATCTAGTAATAAAAGGGGAGTAGGTCAAATTATTGGTGTGTTTTTTGTTATCAGTATTTAACGCGTTATTTGGGAAGTAGCGTGCCACTGCGACTAAGGATAATTTTAACTTGTTTATTAGTTTTATATTATAATCAATTACCATTTTTGCATCTCATTATTGCAATATAAAGAAAAAAAGGCATTCTTAGTTTATTAAAGGATATAAAGGTGTTTTTAATGTCTGGTTGAATCATCAAAGAATCTTGCGCTGAATCAATAAGTAGAATAATGGATCGCTTTAACTGGGTTTGTTGAGTTGTTTCCTCATAATTTGATTATTTGAATATATTTTCTTCATAAGAGACGAAATATCGCCTAAAAATATCGAAAATAACTAAATGTTTAATTTTGGAGAAAAAAATATTAATAAAAAAAAATTAGCATTTCACGAATTTGTAAGTATATGTATAGTGGCATATATTTTATTTCAGATGGGAACTAACGGTGAACTAGCTACTATTCATGAACACGAAGCGATGCTGTTCACAAGCGTTGATAGCTCCAGTGACTCGCAGGAGAAACCATCGGACACTTCTCAGGTAAGATAGAGCTACCTATTGATGGAGATAGGAGATATCATGCACTGTAAGACATTTTCAAGCAGATTTCTTTTTAAGAAAAATATGAATTCGTCGCAATGAAATAACGACACATACATCAGTATGTACGGATGAACTCATACTTCAGCAGTCACTTTAAGGAAGTTTTATTGATTGAAATTTCTAAGCAAATTTGCACTCGATACAACAGTACTTAGGGTGTTGTGTCGCGTGTCAAGACAAAGCATAAAGGCTCCAACGCGTGATGTGGTTCAAGAGATACCATCAAAAAGTCTGCTCCGCCAAATTGCACTTTATGCATTAGGATTAAGGGTGTTCTATAGCATATGAAACAGCAGAAAGCCCGCTGCTTTTTCCATAAAATGCCATTATCCACATTTTTGGCCAAGTTGGCTCTGCAAAATTGTACTCTATACCTAAGTAATAAGGGTGTATTTTCGCACAGGAAACAGCAGAAGAAAGCCCGTTACAATCACCTCTAATACGCGAGGTGGTGGAAGAAATGCCTTCATCCACATCTTCAGCCAAGTCTGCTACTAGCGAGGAGACACCTTCCAATGAAGGCTTGCATTTCCTGGGCTTGGATGATCTGGCCAGAGCCCTTAGTGAAGCCAAGATGCAGAAATGTGTAAGTATTACAAAATGAAATATTTGTTTAAACTAATCAATAATTAAATAATACTTAAAAGGGGTCATTGGTATTTGACATCTAATTATGTTCTCATTAATTAACATTTATCTTAATTAAATTCCATTGTAGTCGCAGATTAGGAACATTAAAATATTAAATAGGTAACCTATATTATAGCTTAAAGTATAGAAGGCTTAGGCAGGGTTAATGAATTTAAAAAGTCCTGTATTTGACTTCGCTTACCCAATTCGATCGAAATCGGTTTTGGTATAATTGGTACAAATATCCGATACTCCAAAGTATGACGAATTTACAACATTAATTGAATTAATTAGAAACATTAACATTCTAGGTACTTCGTCGAACAATAAAAGAGTACGAGTTAAACTTCGAAATACAGAACAGTAGGAAGGTCCAAAGTGACGACAAGAAGGGCAGAGAGGAAGAATACCAAAAATACAAAGCTATTAAGGCCAGGATCAAATTGTTGAACGCGCTCATTAACAAACAGAAAGGTTTGCAGTAAATAGTTTTTATCGTGCACATTTGTCATATATATAGTCTATGGTCTTCAAAAAAAAAAAAAGACACTTCACTTAGTATGTTTTTTTTCTTTTTTAAATGGCATTGAGTTTGAACTGTTAGCCAGTCTCAATTAGGATGTTTAAAAATATATTTTTGATAGTCAAATGTTGATCATAAAATTTTGTTTCTTTTTCAGGCTTGTTAAAAAATAACAGAGGTTGAATTGAGCGTTGTATAAAAGGTGACATTTACAATGTTGTAGTAAAAATCAATTTTAAAATAATCATTTATGAATGTACTCTCATATCTCGTTTAGAGTTTAAATTTCAATGTTTGTCTAAACATTGAAATTTATCAATTATAAAGTCGTACCCTCTTGTCTAAGAGGGTACGACTTTATAAGTACAAAGGCATATAGCCTAAGGTTTGTATTGCAAAGATGTGTAACTGTATTTATTTAAGAATTTAATATTTTCTATACTTTAATGACACCTTTAATGTACAAGTGTTACGGATTTACTAACGAGCCCGCATTAAATTCTATATATCGAAATACATAGTATGTATAATACATAGAAATGTATTAAGAAGTGTATTATTTTGACTTTGTAAATTGCGAAAACATCATGGCAATTTGTACATAAACATAACACGTAGTTTTTGATGCAACAAAAAGATTATTAAAAAAGATAATGTCTCTGATCTCTGAAATCTGGAACTTTCTTTGAAAAAAATCAAAATAGTATGTTAAAAATAATTATAACATAAATTTAGTCTCATTTTACTTTACGTACACACATGTAGCTTTAAAATAATGTGCATGATTTCAGTTTTTTATTGAACAGTGCCAATTTTTGACAGCATAGGTCGTAAGTACCAACACACGCGGATGCGTTTTCCTATGGTTTATTTAAAATATTTTTGAAGTGAAAACTTCTTTAGCGGCGTTGAGCACTTTTTCTGTAATGGGTATAAAATCTTAAACTCGCGTCAGGACACGTGACCTGATCGAAAAAGCGTAAGACGGATACCATTCCAAAATATCAAACATGCTCAACGTTAATAATCAAGTTTTCAGTTCTGCCGGCACTCCCGGAGTGCAACCCGTCTTTTTTTATTTTATATAATCTGCATTAATAATTTGCTGTTATTGGACATTACTCATCTAACTCTAATTAATTAATAATATTCGAATTCATTATTTTTATGATTTTTTTTTCTTATCGTTAATTTTTGTCGTGTTTACAACTAATAATCATATATAAGAACAGAATCATTTATTGTGACAAGTTATGAAGTGCAATTTTGTAAAAAACATAGAGCATTTCCATTATTTCACTAGATTTTAAATACGACTGAAAACTAAATAACTAAAATTCTATGGAGAACTTGTTAAAATTAGAATGGTACAAACAAAAAAATTATATTGTCACAAGTTTCTTTTTATAAGTGGTTAATTGTTGACGCGTTTTTGAAAGTGTTTTATAATCTATTGTGTTATAGCTATACATAGTTATATTAATATTATAGAGGCGCGCGATTATAACCTGATTGTACGATAAAAAATATTATTGTGAATGTATGAGTGATGTCCGTTACTAGTAGAAATGAATATATGCTTAAAACATAAAATCATCTATTAAATAATATAAATGTTGTGTGAAAATTGAGGTTGTCATTGGATACATTTTTAGTCTATGGTTGACATAACTGACTGTTGACTGTGTTTGTCTTTTTCGCTCTTTATTTATATGTTCTGCTTGAAAGGACATAACACAGATAGCTATTTCTTTGTACTTTTGATTTTAGTGATCATATTATATTTTATTAAATTTTAACATCTAAGTAGGTACATTGTTAATTGTATAATGATTGTAATATAAAATTACACAATGAAGTTTCTATTGAAATTGTTCAGAAAAAGGTCGATTCGCAACACATTACATATAGAGATATGTTATTAATGCACTGGTATTAATAAATATGGTTGAAGAATAATTATTAAGATCGCGCATACATATTAAATGTATTTGATAATCATTTCGTAAGTTGAAACATAGACGAATAGAATGGAGTAAATGTAAATAATTTATTATTTCTATAGATACTACACACATACTACAATTAGGCTTAGCTGCAATATTATCTTGAATGATTTTCCGATATTTTTTATTTATTTAATTTAACTATTATTTACCTCACAGAGGTTTTGTAATAATTTAACTACGCTTAGTACTAAGTAATTAGCTGTGATTTATTATGATATATACTATATGTAGAAGTATCCTTGTGTAACAAGTCTATACCGTAGTTTTATTTAGATTTTTATAACGTTTGTTTTGTCTTGGACACAAATGAATTTTATTTATATTTTATTAATGTATATACTTATGTAGTTAAGTATTGGATCTTATTATTTATTTCAAGTAGGTACTTGATTTTAATCGATGTCAGGAGTTCTTTTGTTTTTTAATTTAATCTCTTCTATAACATTTTAATTTTTATTTCATATTGATGATGATGATCATACGATTAAAATGATTTAATATAATATTGTTCCTTGTTATAATGACACTTTTATGAATGTAGCACTGAAAACAAACTTTGAAATATTTATAATTTATTTTTGTTTTACTTTTATTACTTTTATCAAGATTAATGTAGGTACTTCAACAGTTCATCAAGTAGAGATTAATATTCATAAAAGATGAAAGTAAGAGTTCTTGTGACACAACGTAGAAAGTTTTATTTTATATGCGAATGTGTTGCCAGATAAAATGAATATTCGATTTTTCCAATTTGGCAACCAACGTTTATTTATTATCTATGCGAAGGATGTGACTAATAAAAAATAATGTACAATTGTCAGAGCTTCAAAGAAAGCTCTAATTAATACATCTTTAATATACGTATGACATATGAACATCTGTTAGATTCTAAGCGTCTTCTTACAGAAGAAAATTATATGTACAGAAGTAGAGTCGTAACAATATAATATGTCGACTATAAAAAGCTTTTCTAACTTCTTTAAAGCTAAGAAGCGATTTTTCCACTTCGTAGAGGAATTTGTAAAAGAATCACTACATTTAATTAGATGTTATGATGAATAATGCATATTAATACTTTAACTGCTTATATAAGATCAGTTTATTCTAGAAAAATCGCTTCTTATATGGATTTTTATATGTGATGTAAACATATAACTTATAAGTATTTGGTAAATTATGTACAACCAATCAAAAAACGGCTCCTTAAGATATCTATGCATCATGAATATTTGGATATATTGTAACTTATAAATACATACTATAGTAATTATCAACATGTAGCGTTCATCAAATCAATTCATAATATTGGACGTTTTAAATAAAGGACAAATAAATGGAATTTTTTTATTTATATCAAACCAACTCCCCGCCTCAAAGTTAAAGAATATTATTAGGTATTATTTACATTTTAAGGGTTCTGAACCTCAAAAGGAAAAAAAAGACGGGTTGCACTCCGGGAGTGCCGGCAGAAGTGAAAACGCGCGTAGTAGAGAGGGGATAGCTGTCTACTCTCCATCCGTCTTACACTTTTTCGATCAGGTCACGTGTCCTGACGCGAGTTTAAGATTTTATACCCATTACAGAAAAAGTGCTCAACGCCGCTAAAGAAGTTTTCACTTCAACAGAACCCTTATAGGATCACTTAGTTCTTCGTATGTCTGTCTGTCAAGACTCGTTTTCAGGAACGCGTTAAGGTGCGGGTCAAACACAAGCGGCGCGGGCGCGGGCGTGCCATAAGCGCACCTCTTCAATCTGTTTTGCACCATGTCCTTCTTCTACATTTTGTATGAAAGAACTTTCGAAAGGCGTTGAGACGGCACGCCACGGTTGTGCCGCCTTTCCAAAGTTCTTTCATACAAAATGTAGAAGAAGGACGTGGTGCAAACAGCAAAACAGATTGAAGAGGTGCGCTTATGGCACGCCCGCGCCCGCGCCGCTTGTGTTTGACCCGCGCCTTAGGTATCAAGCTGAAACTTATAAGCAAATACAATCAAAAGATACAGCCGTTTGTGCCGCAAATTTCGATAGGTATTCGCAAGGGAATCAAAACCTACAGGGTAACTTTCCGTAAACAAAGAGTCTTGAAGTTTGGTAATAAGCACTTATAAATAAAAATCTTAAAATAATTAAAAGTTGGTTTGTTCAGAGCCATAGGCGTGCGAGTCTGACTCGCACTTGAACGGTTTTATTTATCCTAATATGTTTTATTGTTCAAAAAAAACCATTGAATGATTTTTGTAACTGGATTTTATTTACAAATTTTGACCTTACCGAATGGTGTTCATACGTTAGTATTTTTTTTTATTTTACTCTTTAAAACTCGTTTTATGTGATTTTAATATATCCTTTATATCATTTTAGATAACGGGAATCCATAATTATGTCTTTCAAAGCAAAGATATCGCAATACAAATACCTAACTACATTTTAAATTTTAAATACAATATGCCTAACTTACAGTTGGATGCGGGGATCGGGACAAACAAAATACCTAACCAAAGAAATGAAAACAAATAAATTTCAATATTAATTTATTTAAGATATAAAGCCGGAGTATCAAATACATAAATTATGTTTTATAATGTTTAGGAGTCGAAGTATTTTCCGTTCCATCTAAAAACGAAACAGGCAGGATGCTAATGAACTGAGGATAACCCTTTTTATTTTTAAACTTTAACTTCTCACTACACAATCCATAATGCGCACAAAATATAATTAAAATCACTTGAAATATTTTATAAAACAACATTTTCGTATCAATTAATAATTAAATTAGTTGTTTACACTTAACTCGGTGGCTTATCACTGAAGCTAGTTGCGGTTAACCCGTTGGAATAATGATAAATCTATACTAATATTATAAAGCTGAAGAGTTTGTTTGTTTGTTTGTTTGAACGCGCTAATCTCGGGAACTACTGGTCCGATTTGAAAAATTCTTTCGGTGTTAGATAGCCCATATATCATCACGCTACGACCAACAGGAGTGGAGCCACGGGGGTGAAACCGCGCGGAGCAGCTAGTAATAAATATCTATCAAAACATTAGTAAATACGATGGTTGTGTTATTATGACTATATTTCCGGGTATATTTGGCTGCTAATAAATTGTTCTTGTTTGTTGGCTATTTTAATTAATAAACAACAACGTCTCAATGAGTCCACAAAATCCCTAGAGTCTCATTCATTTAAAACAATACTTCTCCGATGGGGCTTTACCTTGAAACTAAAGAACATATTATACGAAATACATCTCTTCGTAAACTTACAAATACCTCTTGATGTAAAAATGCTCAGACGCATTTTTTTAAATACGCTAATTATCCAAAAATAGACTTTTTTATAACCTCCATCTTATTTTTTATACTCGTAAGTCGTACTGCAAGCATGTGCCACAGATATTAAATTTTTGAAGTGAAAACTTCTTTAGCGGCGTTGGGTATAAAATCTTAAACTCGCGTCAGGACACGTGGCCTGATCGAAAAAGCGTAAGACGGATTTTTTTTTTTAGCCCTTATATTCCATGCGTAAGACGGATACCATTCCAAAATATCAAACATGCTGAACGTTAATAATCAAGTTTTCACTTCTGCCGGCACTCCCGGAGTGCAACCCGTCTTTTTTTTTTATAGATTATTCTTCATCAATCTTTCATAGATACAAATTGGTAGAGCATTCATCGATTCTTTTTAGCAAGTACATTCAATGACATGTATTTCGATGCATTGACGGAAGCGGCAATTGGAAGAAAATGGCCCGTTAATGAGTTGTTAAATTTTCCATCCTTAGCGGATATGGCGAATAGCACAATAAACTTTATCATCCGTAATTAATTACATTACACGGTTTAATCTATTTACATACCTAATGCAGCTGGAATCACATAATATAAAGTTTTTTTTCACATTGAAACTGTAAAAGGTGCTTTCAAATATGAAAATTAAAAAAAATATAAAATGCCTAATATTTCAATAAAATTTCTAATAATTTTCGGCTAGGTAATACCTACCTACCTTTACCTTTACCTACCTTTTTTTTTACTCCAAATGAGCTATACTTTCACCCCTTTAAAATTATTACATCTATAACAAGTCACCCTGTTTAGGTATACCCTTTTATTTTATACCAAAACTTATATCTCGATACTTTTTGTCTTTTTGGGCAACAAAAAAAAAATAGTGCAATTTTTCTTGATAAGTATTATGCTCTATTTTTGTCATGTATCAAGTAGTACAAAATAATCGTTTAAAATACTCCCAAATATTTTAATAAAATCTAGCTAATAATAAAACTGACTGTAATTCTTAAACGATTATAAAATTAAAAAAATAATTGCGTATATCATATCAGTGCTTGCGATTATTCTTAAGGTGTAGATTTAAGCTGAAAAACGAAAGCATCTAGTAATTTATTGATAACCCTCACTATCGAGGAATACGATGCTTGGGGTCAAACGATACATTACAATACAGTTGACAACCGTTCAAATGCTGATCATTAGGGGCCTATTCTAATACTTTCTTTCTTCAAGAGACTGGACCCCGTACATAATATTTGTAAGTAATATTGAAAAAGAAAGACTTCGAGTAAAAGGGTTTTGGCTTTTGTTCGACTTTTATTGGATTTTTAAGGCTTCATCAATCTATGGCTGGATTGCTGGCATCATACCCGAGTCGTCAAGATCATACTTTCTCAATAAATAAAGCATGATATATTACTCGCTTTAATTCGTGGCTTTGTTCGCGAATTATCGTATATAGCCTAATTGGCAGCATTTAATTTATGAGTATGTACCTATGTATATCTAGGTATGCAAAAATTCAACCAGATAGCGATTACTAGATAGAGCTCAGTCAGAGTCATTATAAAAATCTGCAAAAAATAGCAATCGATTAAAATACAATTAAGAAATTATAAATTAAGCAACAAAAAAAAGTCTACAAGAAGATGACAATCCTATGCAAATACATATTATTACCGACAATTTTCCTGCTAAGTATAATAAGTCAAGCTCTAAGAAATATCAATCTGTATGGCTACGCATTTTATATTACCATATAAAATGCGTAGCCATAAAAAGAAGCTAGAACTGAATAATTTATAAATTATATATGTCTATTGCTAATTGCTATTCAAGAATTACATTTTTTATCCAATAATATGTGTATTATTCACTCTCAAATGTTCTATAACTAACTCAAGCAAATAGTTCTCCAGGTTTTTTTTTTAATAAAGAATGACAATAACAGGTAGGTATAATTTTAGATCGTTAATATTTATAAAATTGATTACAGTTATAAATAAAATAGAATAAATCAAATGCAAGGATGTAGTGGACATGTGATTGGAAAAATTAAAAAATAGCAATATGAAGTAAACTTTTTATGAAGATATTGCTTTCAATTATTTAAGAATGTTACATAAAAGTTACAGAAGCCACAAAAGTCCTTTTTTATTTTTCTGAACCTTCGAATAAATTATAATAACTTACCTATGTTATACCAGCTACTCTTTAATATAACAACTTCCCATATTAATTAAGAACTTATTTTACAATAATGGAAATCCAAATTTCGGTCCTATTTAGAAAAAAAAAATCGAATTAAGTGTCGTTCGACAATATCAAGCGAAACCATATCGAACGCTTTGAGAATACACGCTTATTGAGTCAAGCATAGCTGTTAATATATATTGTGTTGATCCGATGTAACTTCAGTCATCACGCAACCTGGGTTCTGAACGCTTCATCATGCTTTTCAAAGTATTCCTTGTGGCCTTTTTGGCAGTCGGTAAGTTCAATATATTTATAAATGATATAGGAAAACAGAGTAAAAATAATAAAAAACTGTGTAAAAGTTTGCGATAAATATTGTTCCTATTTAGTAAATATATTGGCCTTAATAATGTGCTTTACTGAAAAAAAAATCGTTTGGAAAGTGGAAAGCGCTTATTTATTTCGATTGATAAGTGTAGCTTAAACTTAAATGTTACCTGTTTCTAAATTGTTTACATTAGTATTAAATAATATAAATTCGTTAATCTCTTGTAATGTTTTAAATAATTTTTTATTCGGATTTTAATTGCCGACCTAGAGTCCAAACGTAATGTTTTAAATTACCTACATATAAAAATAACACATATGAGCCTATATTTTTATTTTTTACACATGGATCATTTTAAATTAAAGGTGATAAAGAGTGCCTACTTAGGTATTAAAATAATATCGATATGTAGTATTAAAGATCTCGTTCATGATTGTGTAAAACTTTATTTGTTGTTTATAATGAAAAGCTCCGAGTTGAGATAACTTTTTAACCTATTTGTTTTTAAATCGTCAGTTGGTAGCGACTTTTTCATGTTTATTTTAAATTAATGGTTTGTAGTTGAAAACAAAATGCAGCCATGAATTAAAAGATCGTCCATTTTAAGCTACAATACTAATTATTTAAACAATTTAACAAGACGTAAAAATATTTTTGAAAGAGTTGCCTATTGAAAGCTCTATAAAAAAGCCCCATTGAAAATGGTGCTAGAAATAGTAACAAAGTAGTTAGGTATATCCTGGTCGGTTCCTAGTGTGAATTCCGTTTGCATTGACAACATTAATGTCAGTCTGGGTCACAGATCGTCATAATATGGTGCAAGTCCCCTTCTTCCTGTGCAAGCCATTTACCAATTTACTTCGTCGCTACGTTCGCTTAGAACATTCTGCTATTTGGCCTGTTTCTGTGTTGATACCATCACATTGTGTCGAATTATCGAAGATCGTAGATATTAGCATGATATTAGATAGATTTATCGAAGCCATAATCATTATAAAATTAATCTAAAGTTCATTTCAATATGTTAATATTTCTTACTTTATTTCTGAGTGATGTAACTAAAAGAAAAAATGCAGTTATAATAATAAAATGCTAATAATATGTATGTCCAAACTCTAAATTTTTAGTTTGATTATTATTTATTGCATACGATATAGGTTTGGTTACACTGGTGACCTATAGATTAATTAGATATAGTTATAAACGGGTAACGATTAGTATTATTCGTTAGTTACACTAATGTTATATTAAAAGTGTAACAATCAATGCTCAAACAATGGCTAATCTATATAATTGTAATATTAGTTTGTGGGTCGCTAATGTAGTGCATGGATAATCGAAGTATTGTTTACGCTCCTATATTGTTAATAAGGTGATAAATATAATATATAAGTTCTTAATGACCTTGTTTATACAAATCTGACAAATACAGAGAAATGTTTAATTGCTTAAACGAGTAAATGTGTGTTTACATTAGATAGTTAGGGTTAAAAGGTTACTGAAGCAAATGTTTATACTTTAAATACTTAATACAAGTTTATATTGCTTAATATTAATTATAATCTCTGTTGTTATTATATAAAGGTAATAACAACGATGTCATTCCTATAAATGTTAATCTCTATACGGATTGAAAAAATGATACATAAAAAAATTAAACAAACGCTACGAGTTTAGAAGATTCTAGCGTTTTGGAAATCTCGGTTAAAATGCACTATTTTAACCGTTGTTATTTTTCAAATATTTTTGAAAATAACACAACCCATATGTATAGTTTTATTAAAGAGTAATAATAATATAATAATAATAACCTAATTGAAATCAACAGGAGTCCTCGGTGAGTACAAGCTCAGCGAAGACCAGCGTCAGAAAATTAAGGATGCCATAAAGGACACCTGCACCAAAAACGGTGCCGCTGATAAAATCGACCAGGCTGAGGTAAGATTAAGATAGATTAAGATATTAGCACGAATATATTGTTGTAAAACGTTAGATAGATCTATATTACACTCCTCCATCCCCGGGAGCCGGATCTATGCAAGATTTTCCCAGTAGGTATAATGATGCGAAGAAAACGGTCTTTTTTTTATTTCGGCTTTTAAGCAAAACTAGTGACGTTTGTAGCATTTTCCTATACATAAAAAAATTGTAAATAAAGGTCATCTGATGCTACATATAAATACAAGTAAACTAAATCGCATGTTTATAAATTAAACTGACTTAAATTATCCATTTCCAGAACTCAATCAAGAACTTCGTCGACTGCGTCAAGACTCTGTTCAACTTTGAAACTCTCAAAAACGAAATCGAAGCAGCTAAACCTAACGGCGCCCTCGATGAGGTCTTCAAGAAGTAAGTAGATTATAAATATAATCAAAATTATAGAATTTTTTTTTTGTGCTTGATTTTATCCGACTATTACATATACATTTAGAAATTAAAGTTTTTTTTCACAGAAGTGTTTCAGGTTTAATACATACAATCATACAATCATATTTTAAAATCTGTTAAAAAGTCTTTCATTTTCAAAGAAAGGTTTTATTTAGTTGTAGACGTGCAATTACTTTGCAATGGAATTAATAAACAAACAATATATTTTCTAAGGTACTGCGCCAAATCACCCGAGCTGAAGACCTGCATCCACACGCTCACGGAGGGCGTGTCCCCGTGCCTGCCCGTCAACATTCGGGACAACATCAACTCCGGCAAGAACGCCAGCGACCAGCTGATCGACTTCGTGTGCTACAAGGATGGAGACAGGATTGCTTGTACGTATTACCACAGATTTGTTGTTTATGTTATGAAAATTGATACATTTGTGTTGGAAATAGGGTTATTGGAAGGATTAAAGATAATAGACCAAGACATCAATTAAGTCAGGTTGTAATTCAACAAATCTAACACGAAAAAAAAAATACCAAAATGAATTGAAGTCGGCTGAATAAGAAAACGAAGATTATGGTATAAAATTATTACATAGCAATTACAGGCAACATTCTAAAATCTTTTACATTAACTATCATCTATCATTACAGTGTTCATCGCCGAGGGAGGTCCCGAGTGCTTCCAAGAGAAGAGCAACTCTCTCCGTGAATGCGCCAACAAGGCTCGCGAGGGCATCACCGACATTGACTCCGTAAAAGCCCTTTCTCTTGATGTACGTTTTTCTTGTAATAATTAATGAAATATTTGATTCTTTGGTACACACTAATATATTTTGCTCTACACGTAAAAATTGCTTGTTATCGCAATTTGTTTGGATTTAGTGTGGCAATCGCTTCGAACTGCGATATGCTATTTTCTAGAATATAAATAGATTATTTTCACCGGATACCACGCGCAAACGCTGCGAGCACAAGCAGTTATAAAACAAATATTTATTTCTTTTACAAGCCCTCAAAATAAGATGTTTCTTTCCTCATTTACGCGAGCAATACCTTTATAAGGTAAAAAAGATCCTTACATATATATTTTGGTACGCTAATGTCCTTGACGTGATATTAACCTACTGTTTATTTTAGGAGAAATGCGCCAAATTCGACGATCTGACCTCTTGCGTTGTCAAAGCCCTTGAGGAATGCTCCACACCCACCCCTGGTAACATGGCTGAATCACTCATGAGATACATCAGGAAAGGAACTCCATGCAAGGTAATAAATACATAATGTATAGTAAATACATAAATTATTGTAATCATCTGTGTAATTAATACATTGTTGTAGTCTAGACGGCATTCCAGTCTGTATAATTGTCTATTTTATATTAAACATTTATTTTTTAACATGTAGATTGTACACTGATATGCTAAAGTATTATTTTGAAATAAATGCAATTATGATTCATATCTTTCTCTCAGGATGAGGGAATAGGTAAAATAATATCTCAAATTAAAATCTATCTCTCTTTCATATACCTATTCCAGCTTTGATTGATTTAATTTACTTTTGTATTTATTTAAAAATTGTGTTTTTGTTTCAGGCAAACTAAACTCACCCATCGTGAAAAGACTGTCATTTAAGTGCCATTCAAATTTCGTATAAAATAATAAACGCACAATTTTTCTGTAAATATTTGTTTCATTATACCTTATTATTTATGAGCCGGATTTAATTCCTTTGTATTCATTAAATAAAATATACATATAATATAAGCAAAGGTATCATAACGATCAATCTAAAAATAGATGAACAAAGAATATAGGGAACATAATTGATATTATTATTACTGTTTATACAAACATTTATTGAACATTTCTAAGTGCGTTTGAATCGTCAAAATATTGAAAAAAATAATCGACATTAATTTACCATCTAAAAGTTCGTAACAAATGCCACAAACTGCTTACTGAATTTCATTGTTATGTCATCTATTTGAATGTACTATTAACTTTTTTTTATCCCAATTATAGAAAAATAAAGCTCAGATTAAAACAACATGAACTGTAGGCAAAAAGATGCAAGTTCGAATCCCACCTAGCGATCGAATTTTTCTACTCTTAAAATTTACACAGGAAGGAAGGATCAAGTAAATAAATAAAACGAAAATGCATTACAAAAATTATACTTTAATGCAACACCAAATTATCACAAATAATTAAAAGCTAAAACCGCTTCGTTGTGACACCAATTCAGTGCTTTGTGTTAAATTTAAACAATACAAGGTTGTCGCAAAATATAGGCAATTTATAAAATAGGTTCCAATTCTTTGAATGAGTATGAGATATAAGAAAATATACAATTTTTTTGTCATAAAAATATATGCCTAACTTAACGTTTATAGAATAACACCCGTGTATACGAAGGACAAAGTAATTTGCTTATAAGAAATGCACTGTATTTGAGCTGCCATACATTAACATGAAAATATACAAAATAAAATGTTAAGTGACAACCCCATCAGAGACTTCACAAGATGTCAAAAATTTTGTCAACAATGAATTTTTTTAAAAGGTGCTGCCATTTTGATTAAAATTATGTTTTCAACATATAACATAAACAGTTCATAACTTATTTTTCCTCACAATTGAATACACACTTATAAATTGCTTTATTTGCTATATTCACCATCTAAAATAGGGCTGTCACAACAACAAGCTGCCATTAAAATCTAAACACGAACCTTAAAACTGAAATTGTTCACAACATCAATTTTACAACCAAGTGGTAACAAAACTTATACCATAAACATCGAAAACAGCATGAAATTAAAAAAAACAGATATCGTACATTAACTCAGAAAAAAAAAAATAGTGCATACAACGACAAAATCAGATTTTAAAATGGTAATTACGCACGACTTCACTTCTCTAAAACGTACTACGCAATGGCTACTCTTTACTCTATGGAAAAATGGCGTTTTAAACACAGGTACAAACCGTATCACGTCTATAGTCTATGAAAATAGATAAACATGGACAAATCCTTAACCTAATGCTGGAAGCGATAGTTTGGCAACACGTTGGCGATATGGTTCACTAGAGGATATGTAACTTTTGGCGAAGCTCTAGGAATCTAGAAGGTACTGGAAAAGCGACGTTGTCTATGGCCCATTCTCTTGGAAGGAGTAGATGAGTAAGAAAGATTTATTTTGAACTTCGGTATATTTCACTGATTGTTTTGCCACACTTGTTTTCTTAACGGACATGATAGTTCATGTTTCAGCATTGTGGAATAGACTTTTCAAGTCTTTGAACGATCGAAAAAAATATATAATTATTGTTATGTAAGGCTAGAGTCGCATTTATACGACTTAAAAAGCTGCTCTATTAGTTATGACAGTATGGATAAAATAGAATAATAATCGGAATGTTTAAAGTTGTGTAACATAAAGGAATGTCCAGTAGATGTCGCTCTTCCAACACCACGTTATCACTAATTACAAAAATACTGTAACATTTTAAAGCCGTCTCGCTCAGGGTTTAAGCTTCTGTTAAAGCACTCTTATACTCTATAAATATTTTCTAAAAGGTAACAAGTCCGTTATATGAAATGTGTTATTTTATAGTAAAATGTTGGAAATTGGAAACTAAATCCCAAACGTTAACTATCAGACCTGTATTAAAACATATGGTAGATCTGACACATTGAAAAAAATGTTATATCCCACTAAAACTATGTTTATTAAAAGAGCTGCAAAACGAAATTACTTTAAATTATACATACGTTATTGGATTTAAAATACTGTCAATAGACAATTCTTAGTTTAATTTCCATTTCGTAAATGAAAAGTTCACTGCAATAATAAAGTCAGGTACATCAGATCTGCCATATTTCATCGCATTACGTAATAATACTTTAGCTTAACATTTAGTTCGTTGTTCAAACTATCTGTATTCAGGTCGAATTGGCTTCTATTGTCACGTTTGTGCGCAGCATTAATAAAGCCCAAACTAATAATTATTACTGTATCGAAATAACGGGGCTCAATATCGAATGTCATGGAAGAAATAGTCGTATTTTTTGGCTTAGAATAAAGCTGCAATGGCTAATGCGCCAAAAGTTAAGCTACTGACGGTTAGACCCTTGGCTGAGTTGGCTTTCTTGCCTTCCACCTGAAAAAGTAAGTAAGTAATTAATTAGAATTAGAATTTAAATAGACGAAGTGAAAAAATAGATTTCCTATAACACTTGTTTAGAAACATACACATACGAACCCAAAAACAAACTCAAAATATTATGGAACAATCTTTTAATTTATAGTAAAGCAATAACTATCAAAATAAAATACAAAGAAAGATTTTACTCATGAGTAAATACAAACACGCCGTCTTCAATGTAAATATTATAAATAGTAAATGATTAGGACCTGGGCACTATTACAAACAAAAACACACAAAAATTATGAAATTTCCCATTAACAAAAATAAAACAGGTCAAAAAAGATATTTTGATAATTTCCATAAACAAAATAAAAACCACAAACAAAGCATAGACAACAGAACATTAAAGAGCTTCCAAACACTAACACGGAAATGTCAGGAACTTACTTTTGTAGTTCTCTTGTTACCCTCCTTTTGTTGGTTGTAAAAGAAAAGAAAAATATGTTATAAAATATTTCACATAGTAAATATACATCATATTTTTTATATCATTTATTGTTATCTATACAAGACATCTTTATGGAAGAAAATTTAGAAGGGCTCATTTCCAAAGAGAATTCTTCTAATATTATTCATAATCTATACCTACTATTACACATTCTATTATACACAATACAATAATTCTAATCCGTTATATTTTTCAACAAAACTTGGTTCACGTTTCACAGCAAAATCATCTATTAGTAAAAAAAAAATGGAATAAAAATAGTTGAAATTGATATTTTTTGTTTTATGGCATTCAAATGCTTTATAAACGAGTGGCTGAATTGGTCAGGCATCCGCCCCGGAATGGCGCGAAAGGATGCGGGTTCGAGTCCGGCCTCGTGATCGAATTTTTTCTATTCTTTATAAATTTATATAAAAATAGTTGATGATCCACCCCAGGGCTAATCTACTTATTTTTCTAAAAATCAGCTGCTTAAGAATAGAAAAAGGGATAAAAGTTTTTGATCGTGATTTTGTAGATAATAAATTGGATTAACACATAGGATAGTTTTTATCCCGGAAATCCCACGGGAACGGGAACTATGCGGGTTTTCCTTTGCAAACGCGGGCGAAGCCGCGGGCGGAAATCTAGTAATAATTAATAATAACTTACCGCCATATCCTTGCAAGGTGTGCCTTTGAGTACGAACTTGAAGAGAGACTCCACAATATTAGCCGATGTGGGAGCTGAACATGTTTCTAACGTTGTTACTACACACTTTTGGAGTTCCGTAAATTGTTTGCACTCCTTTTCCTGAAAGATAAATTGTATTTGTAAGTACTTTAAATTAATATAACATATTTTTAAACTCCTTTTTTCAACGAGACTTTCGAATTTAGGTAGTATTCAAGCATTCACCTTTCATTATTTTAGATCAATAGTAATTTACGGGAAAATATTTAACCATATTCATTTGAATCTTAACTATTATTTTATTTCAATTTCAAACCCCAACATATAAAAACTAACTTCATAATACTACAATCGAAGTATAACTTTAACAATCTGTACTAATTCCACACTTGAATTAGTATTGCTAAGTCGCCGTAGCCCCCCCGAGCGTTATCAAATACATACAATCATTTGCTTTTATCCTACACTAGCCGCTCCGCGCGGTTTCACCCCCGTGGCTCCTCTCCTGTTGGTCGTAGCGTGATGGTATATAGCCTATAGCCTTCCTCGATAAATGAGCTATCTAACACCGAAAGAATTTTTCAAATCGGACCAGTAGTTCCCGAGATTAGCGCGTTCAAACAAACAAACAAACAAATAAACAAACAAACAAACTCTTCAGCTTTATAATATTAGTATAGATTGACCTTACCTTTTACGTATATCAAAATTAGTACGCGATTATCGAATTTCAAGTGTTCTAAAAATAAACCTCATTCATTTACAAGAACATTAGTTTTATCACGATAAGTGTGAACATGATATTATAATCACATTTTTATGTGACTTGTTGTGAAATAATGGATCACGATTATTTAATATAACAGCGATTAACTGAACGCTTTATAAAACGTAGTTACTATTTAGTTATCTGTGATAATACACTGATTTGACCGAATTAAACTACACTACTCAAAACAAAATAGGGCCCACCCTGATTTTTTGCTGTGTTGTAAAAACTCTTCACTTTTTTCTTATTTTATGAATGGGTATAAACGAACAAGGTGTAGGGCAATTGTTTTAACGTAAACTTAAGCAAAAATTAGCGATTTTATGAAAATTATACAAAATTAGCAGTATTAGAGAAAAATTTCACAAATAAGACACATGACAAAAGTTTCAATAAAACCTTTATTAACAAAAAAAATCTGGTTTATTTTGTAATTAGTAGCATGTGGGACCCCCTCTGCTCCGTATACACTCTCTGAGCCTATCTGGGACACTTTCAATCAAATGGGTTACATTTTCTTCGGGTATTTGCTCCCAACAGACTTTAAGAGCATTTATGAGATCTTGTTGGCTGTTTACGTTGCTGAAATTTGCTTTGACGCTCCTTTTTAATTGATCCCACACATGCTCTATTGGATTTAGGTCAGTGCTCATGGCTGGCCACGGCAGAACTCTTATATTGGCATCAGAGAGTGCTCTTTGAGTGATACGGGCTGTATGTGGGCGGGCATTATCTTGCATTAAGATGAATTCTTCGCCAATTCTTTGTGAAAATGGGATCACGTGAGGCCGGATGACCCGTTCGACATAGGTAGTAGCAGTCACGGTACCTCCATCAAGAACTACGAGCTCCGTTTTACCATGTAGGCTTATGCCGCCCCACACCATGACGCTTGGACCTCCAAATCGGTCTGTTCCGTGGACACAAGGTTCAGAAAAACGTTCACCTTCCCTTTTCCATACACGCACTCGACGATCGTCACTTAAAAACTTCACTTTAGTTTCGTCCGTAAACAATACTGTCCCCCAGTTATCCATAGACCAGTCTGAGTGATCACGAGCAAACCTTAATCGTGCTGCACGATGAGCACTTATCAATTTCAGTCGAACAGCGCGAGTTCTGAACCTTTGGCCACCTTCATGAAGTCGATTCCGAATGGTTTGATCACTCACTCGCGTGCCAGTAGATTGCCGCAGTTGATTTTGTAAGGCACGGGCGGTTACCGTCCGCTGCCGACGCGCTGTTAGTCTGATGTACCGGTCTTCTTGGGCTGTTGTAGCCCGAGTACTTCCTGTTCCACGTCTTCTAGCAACACTACCTGTCTCTTGATAACGATCCCAAGCATTTCGGATAGCTCGACGTGACACACCAAGACGTATTGCCACCGACCTCTGAGAATTTCCTTCTTGAAGCAAAGCAACTGCTCTTGCTGCCGTTTCCATATCCATATGAACGCGAGATCCAGGCATAATAATCACGAATAATACCGAAACCAAATTAAACTTTAAAAAATAACGATGTGCTACAGTAACATTCAGAATGAGACTTTGAACACAAGTGATTGAGAATTTGGAAATAACGTGATTTTGAAACATTTAACTTTTTCTGGTTACCCACTTGAGAATAACATTAAAAAGAATAGTTAAAACAGCAATAAAGTTTCGTTAACATGTCAACAACGTAAGGGAATACTCAAGTACCCCAATAACTACCTTATAAATTACGTGTAGGCAAAACTTTGAGATAAGTGTAGGTGGGCCCTATTTTGTTTTGAGTAGTGTATTTCCGTGACACGTATTTGTTGAACACCGATTTGAACGAAACTTGGAATGAAAATGTGAGAGATGAAGTGTCAAATATAGTCTAATTAATATATTCTAACTAGCAAACCCGGCGAACTCCGTTTCGCCACCACAGACACCTTTTCTTTGCTACAAACCTCACGGAGCCCGAGACCTTTCCAACGAATGCAAAACCGTGGAAATCGGTTCGTGCGTTCTGGAGTTATAGCGTCAGGAAGGAAAACCCGGCTTATTACACGCTTTTTATTAGCTTCACCTGTATGTTTGTTTGTAACCGACTTCTTTGGGCGCGATTTTGACCCACTTTAAACGGCCAGATTTCGTTCAAACTTTGTAGATTTATTGAGGACCGATGACAATACACTAATTTGATAAAATTATTCCATTTTTCAATTTGCAAAATATGATTTTTGTTAATTTATATAATTTTCATCTATAGTCGATAAGGTAAGAAAATAATTAAAATTTTCTATAATTTTTCTCTACAGTCGATAAGGCAGGAGTCAGGACTCGATGTTAATTTTTATTTCCAATAATTATCTTTAGCCGTTTTCTCTAATATTCACAAATTTTTGTATACTAAAGAGAATTTTAATTCTACAAAACAAATAATAGTTTAAAAAAAAATTAAAAATCATATGTTCACTCAAAAAAATTATTTCGTTATTGTAACCGAATCTTTCAATTATTTTAAAAAAATAGTTTTGTTGAAGTAATAAATCGATTTGTTAAAGCAACGGAATAGCTTGTTCAAGTAACAAATTTTATTGATAAGAAAACTATTTTGTTATTGCAACAAAAAAATTTATTACAATAACAAAGCGATTTTGGTTAAACAACAAAATTAACTTCAGAGCAGTGAAAAATATCTTGATTCCTTTAACTAACAAGGCTATAATACTAAAAATAGTTGCCAAAATAAGGCGAAAAAAATTTTTCGATCGTAAAGCACTCTCTGATGCTTCGCATCATGAGTCGTGCAATAGTTTAAAATTAAAAAAAAACAAGCTATTATAAATAATCCAAACTAAAAAGTAGAAAATAAATAATAGTTTAAAAAAACTAAAAAACACGCTTTTTATAGAAAACCGAACTAAAAAATAGAAAATAAATTTAAATGAATTTAAATTAAGAAAATAGTGTTAAAAATTTCAATGAATATAAATTAATAATAGTGTGAGTAAAAAAAAATATTTTATTTTAAAAAAAAGCGTGGGGTGCATGGTGTCAATGGTTATAGATATATTCATTGAAATTTTTAACACTATTCTCTTAATTTAAATTCATTTAAATTTATTTTCTATTTTTTAGTTCGGTTTTCTATAAAAAGCGTGTGTTTTAGTTTTTTTAAACTATTATTTATTTTTATATAGTAGAGGACTAGCTGGATTCAGCGCTCGTATTACACACGGGTAAAAAGTTGTCTATGTGCTAATCCAGATTATAATCTGTCTATCTCTGTGCCAAATTTCATTCAGATCCGATTAATAAAGTCTTAAAGCAGTATTATTTCCAGTATGGAAAAATGACAAGAGCTCTCGTCAAGAGGTCGTCTAGTGCCATCACTTTCTCACACTGGAAATAATACTTCACTAATGGGCCCTATTCACAATATGCAGCGTTGGTTCAACAAATGATCGTCGATGTTTGCCGCCACTACGGCAATTATGAATAAACATCTACAATGACGGCCGATCATAGACATTTAGGCCCTCTTTACACTATCGTGATTGCCTCTGCTCGCCCATCGCTGCCCATTGTGAAGAGGACCCATAAGACATCATGATAACCCCCAGATGTTTTTGCGTGACCTAGTAAGAAACATACATCTAATATCCATACATCCTAACAAACTTTCGCGTTTATAATACGACTAGAAAAAATAACATACCCCAAACACGATCATAGGAATGTTATCAGCAGTAATGGATCCCGCGTTGAAGTTGAAACTAGATCCCATGGTGGTGTTCAAGCATTGCTGGATCTCGTCCTGTTTCTCTTGGATGCATTCTGGACCATTCTCTGAGATGAACACTGAAAAATATATGGCATTGAATTAAAACAAGACTTAAGGAAAATTGTGGTGTTTGGGCAAGGTAAAAGTATGGAGGAAGTACTTCTTAAGGCGTTACCCGGCAATTTCGACTATGTTCAACCTCTATAAAGTCTGGTACAACATAAAGCACAATACCGAAAAAAATATATAAAATAGGATGGTCTTTGATCTTTAATTGCTCGCGAGGAATTTTTTCCAAAGTTAATAGATTTCTAGAAAAAAAATGTGCCGTGGTCATCGATTTTTCCGCAAATACTCTATAAACTTCGTAACCTGCTGACTTAGAGCTCTGAAAATTTTATGTTTAATAAATTATCAGTTACACAACAGTCCCTGACGAGGATATTTTGTTTCACTGATTAGTATCTTTTTAAATACAAAATGCGAGGAAAAAAGAAGGTGCAGCGGGAGAGGTTTGAGATCCGTCAAGTATGGTCAAGGTTATTAGCGCATGTAAAAGCCTTAAGCACGATCGGTACCTGATGATAAGTCAATCATATTTTTCATATATGTATCTGTATTTTAAAATCTAAGGGTGAATATCCCATTACGCAAATAATAATTGAAAAAAGAACTAAGTAGGATAAATGGAATCCTAGAGTTTTTCTAAGCCTTTATAATTTACAGATATTTCAAGTATGCAAAGAAAAACATGTTATTTACACCTGAACACTTATCTCAATAGACTGCGATGTTAATTACCATAAACCATAGTCCATACATTTTTTATTATAATTAGTTTCCGGAATGACATGGAAACATAGTACTTATCTAGCAGTCAACAGGATATGAATTGTCTATTGAGTATTTAACTCCTAAAAAAACATTTAAAACACAAATACGGGTGACATTTTTACGTTTTTTTAGGTAATTAACAGTGTCACAGTTACAATACGCAAAAATGCCACACTCCAAAAAATGCAACTACAGGAAATTTCCATGTTGCTGTTGTACAAAAAATGCATATTTTCAACACAAAGACTGCAGCCACTCCAGCTCTTTTGTTTCAGAAGTAATTTGTTTAAATAAAGGCACTAGAAAGCTTACCTGGGTCTCTGAAATAAAGATTATAATAAGTTCACTTCTCAAACGTGTCAAAAAAACAAAAAAGTGCACCACATCATAATATTATATAACCCAAATGTTTCTTATTATAATGATGATTACCATTTCATAAAGTTAAATGTTTTTACTCTCCTTGCGATTAAAGTTAATGATCCCTTATGAAATGTTGAATATTATTATATTATTTTCAATGTCCGCCGCAATTAAGATGCTTTTAGCACCTATGTAATTAGTAAATAAATATCATACAGACGCTTCTTCCCAAATTGTTTTTATAATAAGGAGTATTACACAATTTTCTTACACTCAAACTTATTTTAGACAAAGAATTTATTCCCATTTGCTTCCTATTGTTGTAGAAGATGCCAAATACATGCCAAATACACATATAAAGGAAATTATAAATACCTTTACTCTTAATTTCCGTGTGAATAAATTCTACTGATAGTGAGTACAAGTAGTAACTAGTAAGTAAGAATATATTGACACTAAAGGTGGAAAGGGTACGGCTACTATTGAAAATCCATAAAACTATATTTAGATGACCGCAACCAGGTCAAGTATCCTAATAGTGAGTTTTCACGAATGTCGTATTATATATCTATATAGACAATACGTCGACTTTTTATATCGCATATAGATTCTGAATAACGAAATCAATACATTACATATTTAGAGTGGATTTGTGATTTAAATCACAAATTCGCAATACACATGCATTCGGTAAACAAACGTCTATATAAAAACTTACTAGTACCTATCGCTAATTATATACCGTTTGGTAAATATATTTTAATGTCTCCCGGAAATTAAAAATTATAGATTAACAAATACGAAGCGTTAAAATGAAATGATATAATATAAGTGTAACCTAGACATAAATGAAAGTTGATATTGATGGAAAAAATACCACATCATCATTATACCCTTTTGCTTCCTTTTAAATCCCTTTATATATAACAAAACTGTATAAATACATAAATTCAACCCCCAAAAATTACATAATACCCATTGTATATCAAAATATAGCCCGCACACAATTTTACCTATAACTTGCTCTCGCATCCTCTTTTGCATGTATACTGTAACGTGCAAAAAAACGATTTAGTGCTAAAGTCCAGAGGCCAGTTAATCTATTCAATATTCTTATAACCTTCATTAAAATACTTGAGAAAACCGATATTTTAGTCTACAGAGAGACTCTTAATCAATCCTACTAATATTATAAATGCGAAAGTTTGTGAGAATGTGTGTGTGTGTGTGTGTTTGTTACTCTTTCACGCAAATACTACTGAACCGATTACAATGAAATTTAGCACACATATAGAGGGTAACTTGGATTAACCCATGGGTAGGTTTTATCAGGGAAATCCCACGGGAACGGGAACTATGCGGGTTTTTCTTTGAAAACGCGGGCGAAGCCGCGGGCGGAAGGCTAGTAATATTATAGTTTTTGCTTTACTTATAATGCAGTCTTCGGTTTCCATTCTTTCAAAATGAAAATTAATTCGAGTATTGGCATTGTTCCTTGACGCGTATTGTTTGATAATTTTTCGATATTGTATTCGCAATTGACGATACTGGACGATACTCATTTTGAAGTGTACAATTAAATTCGTGATTGCTACATGCGTGACATCCTGTATATATGTCGCCGTCATCTGGTTGAATCTGCTATTTGCCGAATATCTGCTATTAAACAAATGATGTTCAGTCAAGACGTTGACCGTAACATTCAACAACTTGACGAGTTGGCTTATAGGCATTCAATTAAATGCGACAGTTATACAATTAAATAGCAGATTCAACAAGATGATTGCGACATATAGACAACAAAAAATGCGTATTTTTGTAATCTGTGTACATAAAAAAAAATCATTTGTCCAACTCACAAGCAATCCTGTCGCCTTCCTTAAAGCAGATGAACTCAGCGAGTTGCTCAGTAATATTGTGCACAGTCTTTATATTCCCGCGCTCCTCCTCAGAGAGGCAAGGTTGGATCGCGTCCGTCATGTTGCGGAAACAGCCCTTGAAGTCGGGGGTTTTGTCGCAGTACCTGGCAATTTAATTTAATGATCAAAATATTATTTATTTATTTCAACCACAAAAGGAAAACCTACAGGATACTTCCAGTGAACACAGAATCTTGAAATTTGTAACGAAACAACGTCTTACACCACAGATAAAGGAAAAATTATGAAAAGCATAAATTTAAAGTTACAAGAGATGAAAAAACATGGGCTATACCTACGGAACCTTCGGTGCGCGAGTCCGGCTTGCACTTGGCCGGTTTTTATAGATAGTTAAAAAAGGTCGTGTTCTATCTAAAATTGCAAACATTGAACTATTGTATCGTGTTAGTTAGGATGCAAATTAAATTGATCGTTAAGAGTGGAGGAAGATAACGAGGAAAACAACTCGAAGTATCGTGGGTATCGATAAAGTAACATTACTTACATTCATGTTCATTGTAGAAATAATTAATAAATAAACAGGTACCTTTTAAACACTTCGTCCACTTGACCATTGGGTTTGGCATTTTCGATTTCTTCTTGCAGTTTTGTAGGATCTACTAAAGCACTCACGCACTTTGAGAAATCTTTGAATGCTGCCTGGAAAGAAAAACATTATTCATTATTAGGTAATATTTGCGTATTTACTTACTAAATCTATATTTTTGGGCAGATATTCTTAATCTGAAAACATAGTCTCTTGTCAGTTCGCTTTTCTCTGTAAAACTGCTATACGACATTAAATTCTACATTTGATTATACGGAGATAGATATAAAATAACCTTATTCAAGTAAATGTTTGAATTAAGGTAATATGTTTGTTTTTTTTTGTCTAACAATGCATCTTGAATAAATATTTCATCTTGATACCTACAGCTACGTAGAAAAAATAAATAGTAAGATTTTCACAAAAGTTTTAAAATAATATAATAGCATAGATGATGATGATGACCTTTGAACCTCTAGATAAAAATTACTATAATATTATGCTACACTTTAAGGATCCCTTTGATCTGATGAAACTCGAAACTTCACTGGTCGTTTACCTTCTAACTAATAACTATGCTAATAAAATACGTAAATGTATTAAAATTTAAAACAAGTTTTAGAAATATTCTAAAACTTGTTTAAATCTCAAAACTTTTTGAAATCTTTGATCTATTATAAATGTTTATTAATTAATGATTGATTATAAGTAATTTCTCGTATATTTGATGAAAAAAATTTATTACCTTATTTACTTTCATACATAATGGTTAACATTTAAATGGATTACAAGTAAACAAAAAAATATTAATATTTATTTATTAACGGCTCGCAAACTAGTTAATTTTTAGTGCTAATAAGTTGCTAATGTAACTTAATTAGAAATAATATTAAATAACAAGTTACGATACGGTTGTTTTAAAAACCGGTTCAATCACGTGATGGAAAAACTGTTATTAAACAGATCGTAACTTCATGTTTCTGATGCTATGTGTATACTAGCTTATATCCGCGACTTTGTCCGGTTTCAATGGGAATTACAGTATGCAATGCGAAGTGTAAAGTAAGAACGCGAGCGGAGCCGGGGCGTGCGGCTAGAGTTTATAGGTGCGAAAATGTCGAATAAACAATATTTCAGTTTTAACGTTAATTGTAATTTGTAATGCATAATAAGATTTTTTGTGTAAACGATTACAAAAAAAGTGAAAAGAGAACTTTCAAGGCATGCTTGGGATAAACCGCCGATGACCTAGTATAAAAAAATACATTTATTAATACTGATTTTTCTACATATCAATCTTCTATTATATTTTTATAGCTGCTTACAATTCAAACCGTAGTTGGCTAAATAGGATCTAATGATAACCTATCACGATCTAATGATAACCTAATGCTACGTATTCCAGTGCACCATACTAATTTCTACAACGCCTCTTTCACCGTAAAAGCCGTTCAACTCTGGAATGACCTACCTACTAGCATTAGGAAAGCACAAACGCTTCACTCTTTTAAAAATATGGTTAAGTGTCACTATTTGCAAACCTGTTAATTATTTTTATTATCAATTATTGTCATTTTTTTTTTTTATTTTTCTTGCTTGTTTTTTTTTACTGTTTATTTTCATGTGTTTTTATTTGTCATAATTTTGTTGTTTTTTATTTTATTATGTGATATCCTTTTTTATTTCTATTGTGTACATAATCTACCTTAATTTTCTTTTTTTTTCCAATACATTGGCTGCTCGGGTTGCTTGGAAGAAATTGCTTGAAGCAATAAAGCCGCCCTTTGCATCAAATGTCCTGTCTGTGTGTGTGAAATTTGTATTTGTTTTGTATGCAATAAAGATTATAAATAAATAAATAAAAATAAATAGGATACAAGGAATTTGATACTCAAGATCGTCCGGAATATATGCCAATGAACTCAAATTAAAATAGTATAGGTCACAAGGGCACATTGGTTAATTTTATACGTACGTAGATAATACTTGTCACTTGTAAATTGTACTACGCTAGTTGACCTGTGCCCTTCGCTGGGCGTCAATATTTTATCGATATATCTTAACGGACTTTTGAACAACTACGCTCCATACAAACTTTCCCTAAGGAGGTAGAAAGGTACTTGCATATGAGGAGGATCGTTAAAATTTTTACATGATTCAAACAATTCGAATAAAAAAAAAGACGGGTTGCACTCCGGGAGTGCCGGCAGAAGTGAAAACTTGATTATTAACGTTGAGCATGTTTGATATCCATCCGTCTTACGCTTTTTCGATCAGGTCACGTGTCCTGACGCGAGTTTAAGATTTTATACCCAACGCCGCTAAAGAAGTTTTCACTTCAAAAAACAAAGTTGTTTGATTAGCGCTTATTTACATAAACGAGAGAAACCCCCTATCCCCGTCATGCAAATGTACCGGATAAAACAATAAACAACCGTGATATTACCATAAAACCACAAATGTATTTTCCATAAAAACACAATAAATTATAGCAGCAATTATACATTGTGGTTTCAAGACTAAGGTCTCATTGTAATTTGTACCTCACTCTTATTATAATTTATAAGTACCTACTTCTCAGGCCACTTCAAGATTGTTTTCAAGTGATTGTTATTTAAAAACAAGTGGGTTTGTTATTTATGGCTTTTAGAACCATAAACATTTCAAACATGGTATATCGGCTATCGCACACTTAGAGCAAATTCAAAATTCTTTTTCGACTTCCTAAAGTGTTATTAATTGTAGGAGGTATCTAAGAGGTAAGTGTTTAAAGTATATTGTAACAACTGTAGTGAAAAAATATAGAAACAAAACAAGAAAAAACTTAGAGCTATTTCTTTAATTATGTCTCAACGTAAACTAATTACGAGGCAAAATGTCCATAAAATTTCTCGGTTTTCCTCGTCATGACAATTAATTTATTATTATTATAGATATTATAGATGTCGTTACGATAATTTTATTATTGTGCAAGTCTCGTATTGTGAAAGATAAGAACATAATAAAAGGGAAATACTTATAGTAAAACTCTGTAAAGACGATTTGGTATTATTAGAAGCTATTTAGATAATAATTCAATTAGGAATACACAACATTAAGCTGTGGTGATATCGAGTATATGTTCTCACGATCATTAAAATATATTTAACAATAAATAATACTATCTTGGCATCTTCAATCAGTTATCAATCATCAGGAGCAGTGGTGGCTCAGTGGTGAGACCTCGGACTTCGAATCGATAAGTCCGGGGTACGAGACCAGGCGAGCGCGCAGGAAATAAATTGATTTTTCAATTTATCTGCGCATGTTGTTACATCACCACTGCTCGAACGGTGAAGGAAAACATCGTGAGGAAACCGACATGTCGAAGAATTAAAAAGTTCGACGACGTGTGTCATCCGCCAACACGCACTTGGCCAGCGTGGTGGATTATGGCCTGTACCCTCATAGGAGGCCCGTGTCCCAGCAGTGGGAACGTATATGGGCTGATGATGATGATGATGATCTTGGCATCCAATGTACGAATTAATTTTATTTGAGTAAAAATTGGAAGCCCAATTGAGAAGAAGCAAAAGCATTACGTTTCTTGTAAAAATCATAAAACAATCATATAAACATAATTATTCCATAGATAACATTAAAAGGTACTCTTTGGACCTTGTCAAAAATTTTAATAAGATGTATTTCTGCTAAACAAAAAAGACTGACTAAACGACTAGCCTTCACCTTGAAGATTAGGCCCGTATTGCAATAATATCTTCAATCCGTGATATCTTTTTTTACTCCAAAGGTACATAATATATGAAGAGTTTGTTTGTTTGCTGGTCCAATTAAAAATTTATTTCAGTGGTAGATCATCACGTAAGGAATAGGAACTTAGCAATACGGGTAAATCCGCTTTACCATTCCAGTACAGGTCAAACGAAAATACCAATTACCAATGCATATCGTTACATAAGTCGAAACAAATACGAAGTATGTAGTAATTGTTATAAGTAAGTACATATTATATTCATTCCAGGTTTCAACATTCCTGAATACCTATTACAGGTATTCAAAGAAAAATAGCAGTGCATAACATTACGTAAGTGAAATACGTAGGTACTATGTAGTAATATCATTCAAGAGCTCACGAAACTACCCCTTTGTAGCCATTACGGTATTGTCTTTAGGCATTTGGCTGATATTCACAAATTCACAATAGACGACTCTGAGCTGCATGTAGAAGTACACATACATAATATATTCAAGTTTCCGTGAACTACACGGAAGATGTGAATATTCAAAGGTTAAATCTAAAATAGGCATATTTGTTTAATTTATTATTATCTATGCACATATATGTCGAAAATACCAAATTGTTCTTTTGTTTATTTAGGGTCATTGCGCTGGTTTTCGTCCAGTTATGGGAGTTGCCAACTTTGTGATGCGAAATAAATATTTTGGAGCACCCTTCCTTAAACATATAATATTTTTATTTAGTCCTTATATAGTCTTCTTTAAGATAATATTAAGTGAAAATAAATCATTTTGACGTATCTTTTTATTTAAATTATTTTCTGCAAAAGTAGGGTATATGCTAGTTTTCGTCCAAAAAAACTGGTTTTCGTCCTAGTGTAAGCTAGTTTTCGACCACCGTGTAGAAAAAGGAGGGTAGGTCAACTATTAAGTTAAAAACCAATTACAGGTAAATATATACTTTTATTTAATCAACATCACAATTTCTCACTACCTTACAGGTTTAGTTTTACTAATAATAATCAATATAACTAGTCAACACTGAGATCTCTGTAGCACTTGGCAGTCTTTATATGCGTTAGTGATGACTGTTTAATCATTCGTAATAAAGAAAGGAATGAAAGAAGAAAGAAAGAAGAAAGAAAAATCGTTTATTTAATGACACATAGCCTCACACGTACATAATGAAAAACAATTTATACAATACTTATATGCTACAATACTACTACAATACTTACTTACTACAGTACTTAAAAATACACATTGAAGTGTGGAGTCTGTGAAGCATGATGCCATCAAAAGGGGAAATCACTCGGTGAACATTTGTGACGTAAAAAAAAAAACGTCACAGCACCGATTTTCAGTGAGCCCCGAGAGCAATTATTAGTCATAATATATTTTTTAATTGAAGAAAAGAAAATAAATACAATATTAATAGTATAATGTAAAATATAGACATAATAATATACTATAATATATATACACACATACACGTATTATAATATGTTACATATAAAAGAATTTAATGCATAATACATTAAGTAGAACCACTAAACAGGATTAGGTAAATTGGTAAATAAATATATAAATAAAACAAAGCAATGAAAGTTAATAAGGATTCCGCTACAGTATATACTTAAACCTACAACCATGGACGTGAGCCCAAGGAAAGCAAGTTTCGATGAGTGAAGGCCATACTAGCATAAAAGTGGTTAGCTGGTAGAAAAGGTTACAATGCAACTAATGCTGATCTAACTGCGTCTGAAGAAGATAGTTTTTGTACTTTAATCTAAACGTTGATACGGATTGAATATTGCGAAACGGAGGCGGCAAGTTATTCCAACATTTAGTTGCATTGTACTTAAAGCTGCCCCTGAACGCCTCAGTTCGAAACTTATGTGGATACAAGATATAAGAAGATGCCCTTGTTTTATATTTTTTGTTTGTGTTACATCCCCACGATAATTTATCATGGAGATACTGAGGTGTAGCTGTTTTCACTATTCCAAACAATAAGGAGGCAAAATGCATGCGACGTCGATTTTCCATATTCAAAGTCTTTGCTTTGTTTAAATAAGGTGAAATATGACTTCTAGGTGGTATTTGCCAGCAAAATCGAGCACATGCATTCTGCACCCGTTGAATAGCTTGCTTCGTTCTAGCAAATAGACGGTGACCATACACAGTATCTCCATAATTAAACTTGGAGAGAATCAATGTATCACACAGACGCATCTTAATGTCCGAACTTAAATACCTTTTCAGGCGATATAGTACCTTCAGCCGATAGAAACAGCTTGAAACTATTTTACTGATATGCCCCTCAAATCTTAAACCCTCGTCAAAGATGATTCCAAGGTTACGTACCTCCTTAACGCGCTGTAAGACCGTCCCATTTATAGATACCTCAATACGCTGCTGTTTGTCAAGCTTTTCGATCTGTTTCGGTGTTCCCATGATTATATATTTTGTTTTGGCTGGATTAAGAACTAAAGAATTGTTTTCTGACCATTTATTTATTCGATCCAGGTCAGCACTCAAATTTTCTAATGCCGAATGCGTTACTTACAATGTAAATGAATAAAGTAATAATTATAGGACTGAGAAATTACATCAAAAAACAGAAATATTCATTCTAATACTTTGTTTATCAAATGAAACGTACTATATTAAACACAGCCATAATAATACGTTTTAGCTACTAAAATAAACTATAGTATACCTTACTGAACTATGCATTATTGTCTTACTGATGCCTTTATTAAAGATTCTTCAGTGTACGTAGCGTTTTTTTTTCTAGCTTTCTTAGACTCCTTCGAGGCCATCTAAAAACAATAAGATCTTTCTTAGGATACGTTGAGTAAGTAGAATAAAAAAATATTGCATTGGCAAAACAGACCTAGAATAAAAGATGATACTCAAGTGAATGATAATCAAGAAAAATACAGTGTATTAGGTCTGACCTACCCCCATTTATGCTACGAATAATTGACTCTACTTCACATAAGGAGAATGATACATGACTGAATGAATGACAATATTAGGTACCTACAGCACTCTGGCCCTCACCAATTATTTATAAGGAAGATACTGAATAGAAAACTTTTCAATACGTAAAAAAGACGAAAAGTAATGCAAAAGAATAGCTATTTTTAATTTTTGTCCACTCCAATACTCATTCATGGACGAAAACTAAAACGTTTAAAGCTAAATTTAGTTTTCGTCCACTTCTTTAAATATTTTTTTATTTTGGCAGCACTGACAAAGCAGTGGACGGAAACCAAAAAATCTAAACTAATAGCAATAAAGATCACTTCGGGAGAAACTATTCAGTATTTTAAAGGTCCGATAGAGTAAAAAGAACCTAACAAATATTCACGTAGCTGTTTGAGTTTTCGTCCACTTGGACGAAAACCAAATATTTTGAGAATTTGGTAACCTAGTATCCGTCCACTTAATTTTTCGAAGAGTATTATAAAAAAAGTATAATAAACACTTCTAATTGCGTTTAATAGGCTTATAACTAAACATACGTACCAAAACCATTACGTAAACTAGCTAAAACAGTGATTTAACTTACCATGAACTTTT
Organism: Colias behrii; assembly: GCA_029959065.1. Classification (NCBI taxonomy): domain Eukaryota; kingdom Metazoa; phylum Arthropoda; class Insecta; order Lepidoptera; family Pieridae; genus Colias; species Colias behrii. The sequence continues at coordinate 3,429,931 of JARWMC010000006.1, read as the reverse complement.
CTCGCCGGCAAATTTTTCTCTCGCGCGATGACATCTGCAAGGCACGGATGGGAAGCGGCCACTTTTACGTTAATTTTTTGAACTCTCTTCTTGTCAAATCAAATTTTCATGTTGATAGTACTGTTGCTTACACATTATGGAACGTAAAAAGTGCAAACTTGCGCGGGAAGGTAGGTTTGTATTCAAGTTTTACGCACGTGATTGTAGCAGGTCAGTCAAATGGACGAAAACCGAAACTGGACGGCAAACCAGCGCAATTACCCTATTTTTCTAGTTAATCCGGATGCACTCTGACATGGCTGGAATGATTATGATGGAACCATCACTGGAATATAGCTGGATGTTAAGAGGAAAAACTGTAGCTGCATTATCTTGGAAAAACAATTAGGGTTATTCGCGAAACTCCCATTCATCGAGGACGAAGTCACGGTCATGACCTAGTTTCACATATCTATTAAGTATAAGTATATACATGAGTTAATTGTTCCTATATTTTTAAAACTGAAAATATTGTGGCATTTCTATTGAAATGTGTTACTAATGCAGTACACCTAGTACAAAATTGTAATAAAAACTTGAATTCTTACAAAGTAGCATTATTTATCCTTAATTACTTTAAATCATAATAATTACTGAATAATTTGGCGTCGATATCGTTTTAATCTTATCTGGAATTCGTTAATGAAGTAATCTTGGATGGCATTGGTTCATGTATCAGTGTGTATCGATAAATTTGAAATCAAATTTCATAATAATATACGAGATAGGGTAAAATTCCACAGAGGAAATAACTGCAAACAAATTATATTAAGTTAAATAAATTCAAAAAAAGATGTTATTTTCGTATACAATGGTGACAAAAACCACATTTCAATGATTTTACTCAAGTATTTAAATTTTTTTGCCCATCCGAGGTCTCGATGTATGTAAAATTATATGACGTTAGTAACTCGTTATGTTTTATCCTACCACTTTAAATAATATGCAAGGAAACAAATATTCATCTTTCATGCAAAAACGACTGATTAGATCGGGATAAAATTTGCCATACAAATAGTTTCCTAAACACTTTTCAAAATTAGCCTGATCGAAGCGGATATTAAAAATAATTAAAATCCTTTCAGTCGTTCTTGAATTATAACTTGTATAACTAACATAAACTTTTTTCTTATTATAATAAGAAAAAAATATAAAAATGTATTTTCGGGAACCAACATTTTTTACTGTCAATATACTGACTAAAATTTGATAGTTTCGTAAACGGCGTAGGTACCTTCTTAAGTAACATGGAGTAGGTACTTAAAGAAGCTTGAGAAAGTTGTCGGCCAAGTGGATACTTAGATATATATTATGTCAACATTCCTACTCGAAATATAATTATTTAAATATGTTCACAATAAAAACTTATTCGATGGATTTAAAACATTTTTTTTTATTTTAACAATAAGATGTGTGTGAAGCAACTGTGGCAATGGCCGTTTTAAATTGTATAGTCAATAAATTAAATCTTTACACTCATGTATAATTTATTGTATGTAAATTTAAGCTCAAAAAACAACGATCCCGAATTTAATCAGCTTATTCATGTTGGGAATACCCATGACCAGTCTGGGTGTTGTGAAATTTAAGATAATTTAATTAGAATGAGAAACATTTTCAACCCTCTTTACCTTTCACTAATGAATATAATAACAATCACCGTTTATATATTATCAGTAGCATTAAGAATGAATATTCCCGATGTTGAATACCTACCTTACAAAGGAGCAATAGATGCGTTAAGCTTTATATGAAAATGTTCCTATTATGTATTAATTTTTTGGATTAAAATTTTAAAGTAACATTATTAATACCTTTACCACGCATACCACATAAATGCCACACACGCATCTTTCAATATCACCGAAGTCCACACGACATTATAAGAACGGAAGTGTCAACTTTAAAAACTATTAAAATACGCCAAACCACTTAGCAACAAGGTCTTCGTATCAAATTTCCTCAGTACTTATAACGAATCACTGCCCACATTCGGCAGTTAAGGGCATATGGTCAAGGAAGTCACTCAAGGGTGTTAAACTGGTACGGTGACCCCATACAGTTCTTTACCCTTATGACTAACATATTATGGACAAAGTGAATTTGATAATAACGTGTTTATAGAGTAATTTGCGAGCTGGTTCTAATAGGTACCTATCTAATTAGGTATTAGGCGTAAAATACATGATTTACAAATGCACACCTACTAGAAAAATCCTGCATATTACTGAATTTTTGAGCCATATTAAATCGATATACCTACGGAAATTTCCACACAACGTTCGTCGTTCATCCCCAAATGTTTTTTTTACGAAAATAATTTATTGCTAATGTTTATTTTAGGAAAATATATGAGATTACGCCGCGCAGCCATGTTTCTTAATAAAAAAAAGTTTATTGACATTTCCAAGTACAACGGTCTTAGATGTTTGACTGGCATATGCTAATTTAATATTAGCACATATTTACCGTTCTGTAGATAAACACATAATATGACATGCATAAACAGCTAAATAATATTATTGCCTATAGATCATCCATTTGTTTTTAAAGAAAACAACGAACTACGCATAATATGTTTATCATTTTTTAGATTGCACAAGGAAAACAATATATATATAAACAATCTTTATAAGACTGACCTTATTCATCAACATACGTTGAAAACCATAGAGAGAGAATATCAATTTATTTAAGTCGGACAATTGAAGAATCAAAAATTTTTATTTTATAGTCTAAATAAAGTACCGTAGGCGCCTTAAGAAAAAGGATCATAATATTATCATATTTTATGGACCAGACTGAGAATCAGCGCTGTTGCATTCTCATTTCTTACGATTCAAACAGCATCGCCGAGTTTGGACCCTTTGATTCTTATTAAGCTATTGCATAGCTTCTATCGCGGGCCTTGAGCGGGGGGACCGAATCCAGAAATTCCGTAACGAAAAAACCTCACGCTCCCCACTCCGACGGGCACGGAGGTGTGGCTTGAAGGCATAGCATGCAATAGCTTTACCGCGGCAGTCCCCGAGTGCCACACGTCTTTTTTTATATTTTTATTCTGTTCTATGTATAGGTTAAGTAGATTTAAGTCCTTATATCATAAAAATGTACATTTATAAAAAAGAGAAAAAATATATACAATCACTCATAACCTACTACATATAACCAAAGCTAACTCAAAAACAAAGCAAAAAAATGTGATAAAAACATATCGTCATTTATTCAATGACCCCAAATGCCTTTCATGGCGCCTCATTTAGCAATTAACAATTTATCATTTCTACAATTTAGCATTTTGCTTACAACAAACGTTTGAACAAAAGGTATTATTTTACAATGAACGAACCGTTAGTTAGGTAGTTATAAGAACAGGAACCTTCTTCAGAATACTAATTGTAATGTAAATATTGCATAAGCAAAGCATTGAAGCATAGCAATAAATAACAACAATTTATAATGTAGGTTTCAAAACATTTACCACAAGACCTTCTTTGTTTGAGAGGTTTCTTTAAAATTTATATAGTTATAAATTATAATCATAATTTATAGGTATAATCATATATATAGCTATTTTCTAATACAACAACATAATAAATTAAATATTGCAATATGTAGGTATGCAAAATGTATGCCTATTATGCGGTATTTACTTAGGTGTCGATATACAATATCCTCGTTGTATCTATTATATAATTTCTTGTATTAAATGTTGTAATTTTACATATTTAAATAAGTATGATAAATGACAACGATAGAACATGTTATATGAAACGAATCGAAATTAGTCAAATCGTTGTTTTTATTCTATAGCATAATTATTTTAAGTGTAGCTTGTTCTTCTAGAATAACCTTACTATTTTACATATAGAGAGATTTCCTAATATGTTCAGCTTTAGCAGATATTTTCCATGAGACAGACAAAGCACAGAAGGTACCAAATGTAAAACAAATAGCCTATTACCTAACATAAATACAGGTTGTTTTAAAATTAAATTATAACCCGTTTAGAGCGTCGTTCATCCATCAACTTACATATGACAATTAAAAAGAAAAACAATTAATACCCTCATAAAAACAACACGTTTCCAGAGTTCGTGATCGAAGAAAGAATTTTATCGCAATTCGCAACGAATTATAAATGATAAGGAGTTATTTCTACCTTGATATAATATGCACATCACCTGCATATATACCGTAGTGTAATTTTCCAATAAAGATCAGTCACCGGTCATCAAGCCTCCCCCTTAGTTAAATAATCTATACGAATATTATAAAGCTGAACAGATTGAATGTTTTATTCAATGTGCTAATCTCGGGAGCTACGGGTCCGATATGAAAAATTCTTTCAGTGTTAGATAGTCCATTTATCGAGGAAGGTTATAGGCTATGTATTATCACGCTAAGACCAATAGGAGCGAAACAATGCGGGTAAAACCACAGCTAATGCTTCTATAATTAATATTAAAGAAATCTACGAACAAGATAGAAACAAAAATTGTTGTAGGCAATTTCGTATAGCAATAAATAATAATCAAACTTCCGTTCATGAAAAAACCGCTGATTCACGGTTCAAGGAATAGAGTAATATTACCTAATTGCATATTAGTTACGTATGAAATTTGACGCTATTTTTTGTAGTTTTAACTTGTAGGTACATATCAAATATAAAGAGTTCAATTAATTAGAGATGATAGACTGCAAGAATCAATTCGACAAACAGCATACTTCTTGTCTAAAAATGTCTCTATACAGGCCCAGACTGTATCAATTTTAAAGGATTTTAACCGGCTATATAACGAGTAATTTGGCTACTCTTATTGGAAAAAAGTAACGAGTAGATAGGGTAAAAAACTTGCGATAGAAGCCATGGTCAGCTTGTATAGGGATATTTTTTGTTATTTTTTCTTCAATTATTTTTTGGTGTAAAAGACGATATTATTTTACAAATACAAATTGGGTTTTTTTTGCTTGTTTTTCTTGTTAACATTACCATAATTAATGTTCGCTATAAATATAAAATAGTAGTAGCAAGTCTTAATTCATTTATCATAATATCTTAACGATTGCCGCCTTGCCGATCTTTTCGTAATAATGACAACAAAGAATTGTTTTCTTTACAATTTGAACTTCCGGTAGATTTGTCATTCCATTGTTTCATTTGTTTCATTTATTCAATAATAATTTACATTAATTACAATGTTTTGGTGATAATTCAATGCATGAGTAATTTGATATAGACAGTGCATTTACAATTTTAATGCTTGTTTTAATTATTTTTCAAAACATTCATTTTAAAAATATGTTGCAGCCTTTTGGTTTAACCGGCTATTTCATTAACAGCCTAGGCTTTTGATTTAATGAGGAGACATAATTTAATAAAGTCACCAATTAATAAAGAGCCTAGTCTTATATTCAAAATGATTATTCTTTTTATGATTTCTCAGATAATAGATAAGAGGCAAGGTTCTGAGGTAACAAAAGATTCTTTAAAATATTAACTACTTATATGAATGGAGCTGTACACATTTTTTTTAGGTTAATAAAATAACTTTGGTGTGAATGTTAAACCCTTTCACTCAAAATATTGCTTTCTTTGATTAATAAGCAAATCTAAACCTTTCTGTAAATTTGTATTTAAATTGACAGAAATTGCCACATATTGAGCCTTTTGCACCCATAAATCAAACTTAATTGCCACAATCTACACCAAGAAATTGGCATTAAATATTAAAACAAAAAAGCACTTACTTCAGCATTGTCATACGCGCCCGGTCCACCATTCTTATCACACTTCTCTTTGAATACTTCCGTAGACTTGTTCTTGATGGCCTCAAGCTGGGCCTGGTCCACCTTCCCCTGGAGTTCTGGAGGCAGGGAGTTGATGGCGTTGGCTATTGAGGGCTCCGTGGACTGACATTGTGCGAGACCTGAATGAAAACATTACTCATCATCATAATGTGTAACTTTTGTTTTAATTTAAAGAATTTTATATGGAAATAGATTGGTTATTATTTAAATAGTAGTAGTTTTAGCTTGATTTATAGGAAATTACAGCAAATCCTTACAATTAACAATGTTAATAAGGAATATATTCATTTAAATCAACAAAATAATTTAATAACTCAGGCCCCGGAATCACAGACACAATAGAAAATCTATTGTGTCGTGGACCGATCGGGCCATTCGGGGCTCAATGGGTTAAAGCAAGAATATATTGTGTGAAGAATGGTGGCCTAATAATCTAATTATTATTTAACTACTCTACTGCGATAGTATGAGAATGTATTAATCTGAATAAGATTATTATAGATAGTCTCTGGACTAAACAATAATTAAAATTTATTGGAAAAAGCTTTAGTTTCATAGGTAGGTAGTAACTTTTTATTAATCAATCAAGTGTTGAAATGCAATAATTCAAATATTTTAAATGTATAGAAAATAATCTAAGTGAGTAGGTATATTAAAATTTATAAACTATAAGTAAGTACCTATGTACAGTAAGTTCATTTAATCTTTTTTTAACAAATATCTGTTCAAGAATTTTGAGAATATTGAGCTATACATACAGTCTGTATGATACAGATTTACAGATAGGATTTTTATCAATAATTTTAAATAAAAAAAAAAAAATATTCTTACCGATAATAACAGCAAACGTGAAGTATTGTAGATACATTTTCGTATAACGACTCTTTAATTACGTAAAAACGAAATATTATACTCAAACACTCGAAATTAGTTATTACGAACCAACCGGTTTCACAACTTCATATATCTAATTCAATATACAATGACGATAGCTTCGCGTCGAAATTGCCCGAGCAATGAACGCTAATCACAATTTAAAACACAATTTCTACGTCCACCGCAACTTGTAACTCCAACTCGAATGCACAGCTCGAATGTTGAAACTTGAATGTTGACTTGTGTCTAGTTGACAAATGACAGCTAACAAGTAGGTAACAGCTTGTCGCTTGACACTTTGAGTTTTGACAGTTGAGTTATTACTTGCTCTGTGGTAAGCCACAACTTGGCCACAACCAAGAAGCTTGTATCTAATACACTGGAGATTGCACTATGAACGTTTACTTGTCACGGGAAGGTATGACCTTGAATGACGCCTGGTTGTTCCTTCATCCCTTTCACACCAACTTGCCAAGTTAGGTGTGAAAGGGACAAAAAACAATCAGGCGTCATTCAAGGTCATACCTTCCCGTGACAAGTAAACGTTCATAGTGCAATCTCCAGTGTATTAGATATAAGCTTCTTGGCCACAACCCAAAGAGTATAATGTGCCACAACCAGTGCCACAGTCACGCACAGAACAGTTAAAACAAATAAAGTATGAAGTGTGCGTGGCAAATGGAAATGGGGAATATGTGTACACAATTCACACTGCACATTGCACCTTTATTACTTAATGGTCAATGCCTATAATAATAAAACACAATTATAAGTACATAATATAGTACTATGTACTTATAATTATTGTGTTCTATATACGTTGTGTGTCTTTCACTTCGGGTGCTAAAAGAAAACCTTTTTTTACAACCACAGAACAGTAATTAAACAAACCAAGAGTAAACTTATGAGATGAGCTGATGAAACCTTATAATACATTGACAATAAAAAGGTTCCATCTGTTATTATTATGACTTACAATGTCAAAAAAAAAATAATCTGTGTTTAAATCGAGGTTATAAAAATTTTAAGTGATGATTTAAAATTAGGTAAAAAAAATATTTTTGGCCTATAATAATATAGGTATTAGGTGAAAAATTATGACTTCTTATGTTCAAAATACCTCACTATAAAAATGATCTAACGTTTATGAACATAATATAATTATAACTTTAACAATGCAACGCGAAATTTACTGTTATCAGGTAGGCAGTATTCTGAAAAGCAAACGAAAAAAATATGATAAGGGCACTCAGAACACTGTAAAGTTTATAAATGATGCCATTTCTCCGTTGCCATATAATTATGTAACAAAATACACAAAGACTGAGCAAAGTAATGCTACTAATAAAAAGTGTAAAGGATACAATATATGTAAATGTAAACTTCGAAAACAGAATAGAACATACAACTTGAAAAATGTTTCAAATCTTACTGAAATCAATAATGATAACCCAATAAATAAAAAGAGCAACAAAAGCCAATTCACTTTATTTTCAAAGAGAAGACGTAGTTATCAAGTAAATCCAAAAAGAATGTCACTTATTAGCTTACTATATCGTAAACGTGCTAATCGTACAATAGAACGTACGGACCAAGACGTGATAAATAACAACAAAATTAACGCGAAAAATGAAAATACTGCAGAAACGAAGAAACCAAAAATTGCAAACACTGGGGCAACCCAAAATAATAAAAATAATAAGTGTAACCACAGTAAAATGGAAAAGATTAAGAATAAGAGTAACCAATCTCGAAAAGTAAAATTTAACTTCGAGCCCACTGATAACACACTATATCCAGAACCTTTATCTGATAAGAAGAAAATCAATAAAGCAACAAAGAAACAAAAACAAAGACACGCTTTTAAAAAGCCATTCCCAACTAATACTGAAGAAATTTATAAAGAGGAGTATCTTAAAAATAAGGAAGAAAAAGAGGTCTCGCCAGACATGAAACATTTTCTTTCGAGAATTGGTGCTGGAGATCAAATTTTAAAAGTAAAGAAAAAATGCAGTAATGTTATATTAGGATTTCTAAATCATAAAAAACATTACATAGAGAAACAACCGCCTCCGGCGCCTCTATTTGCAGTAAAAGTTGATTCTTCCAATTTTCAAGTTGTTAACTCAGCTGAAATAAAAAGAAAAGTTAAAGCTATGGGAAACGTTGCTAAAAATAAGACATGTGTATGTCCATCACGATTAAAGAAAGCGAAGCAATACGGTATAGGTGATACATGTGAAACTGGAATTTGTGAATTAGCGGGAAAAGATAAATATAATCGTTTCAATTGTAAATGTGTAAAAAAAGCTATTGTAGAATGCAGTGATACGACATGTGGTGAACCATTCATTAAACAAACAAAATTAAGGAAAAATTTAATAAATAATTACGTTTCACCTATGACAAATAATCCTATGTTTCAAATGGTTTTAGACAATAATCACATGAATATTTTGAACACAGGAGAAATTAAAGACGTAATAAAAACCGCGTCGTATACAGGCATATGTCCAACAGGGGTTTGCAAACAATCCGCTAGAAATAAAAGGGCCGTTTTAAACTGTAAATGCGTGAATAAAAAACTTTCGCCTGGTCTATACGAATGTGATGAACGTACATGTAAGCCAAAAAGATCGCTGTTTTATGTTATTTGCTCAAGAATTTTCAGCGGAACTGATGATTGGAATACTGCTCGCCGTACTTATAATCCAAATCGAAGACGAGCTCTGCAATTAGGTCCGAATATCAATCAATGTAAGTTATTAAGGACAATTTTTAATTGATCATTTTTTAATCAACTTAGTTATTAGTTTATTATCCATATCATATTTAAATACTAGCGGTCCGCCCCGGCTTCGCCCGTGGTACATATTTCGCAATAAAAGGTAGCCTATGTTCTTTCTCAGGGTCTAAAGATTGTCTGTGCCCAATTTCATCAAAATCGGTTGAGAGGTTTAAGCGGGAAAGCGTAACAGACAGATAGACAGACAGAGTTACTTTCGCATTTAAGGGATATTAGTACTGATTCTCAACAAAAAATCCTTTTTGATTATGACATGAGATGAGATAACCTTAATTTATATACCTACTTATCTACCCGACAACTTAAACATTGTTAAATTGTGGTGTTTTTTAAATATTTATAATAATTTCATTCATCTTCAACTAAATACCTACTCGATATTAAATACTTGATAAACTGAAATAAAAATTGGTTCTGAAAAATTGTCTAAAATTATTAGTCAACTTTAAGTACATACCTAAAATATTGCCTAATATTTTTATTGGAAGTAGAAGAAAACAATATGGAATCGAAATAGTAAAAGCCGAAATAATATATATTTTGTTACAGATGGTGGGGTGAGGAGGAATTTGGAAAATAATACTAATGTTGAATGTATGTGCAACTGCGAATGTGACAAAAAATCTGTTAAGATAAATAAGAAAAAGAAAGTCAAACGAAAACCATTCGCAAAGAAACATCCCGTCGTTAAACGTACTAGTATTTTTAAGAAAGAAAATATGTCAAAAAAGTTTCATCAGCAAGAAGAAAAATTTTCGAAACTGAAAAAGAAAAGAGCAAAGGAACAAAGAAAGAAAGAAAAAGAGGAACAAAGAAAGAAAATAAAACTTCAAAAAGAAATTGAAAAGCTAGCTATGAAGGAAACTAATAATACAAATTTTTTAGGAAATTTTGTTAACGGTGTGCTTAATTTAACCATACAAACTGTAAGGCGATTTTTTACGGTTATAGTATCTATCATATTCGATCCAATAAACAGTTATTTATACACGAAAGACAAGGTAACCAATCCGCTTGATTCAGCAAAATCTTTCAAGCGTTGGATTGTGGATACTTGGAAGTCAAAAGACTCAAAATTTTACAAAACCATAGCAGATTCAAACGCGATTAACGTGCTTGCGGACCATTTAGAGGATTCTGCAGTTTTCCAAACGTTTACCAATAAAGGTCGCACACAAGTGGAGAGGAAAATATACGAAAGGAAATTTAAATTGCGTAAAAAGAGAATGCGAAAGCGTCATGACGCTGCACTTTATGGGTGTCGACACATGCTCCTTACCACATTAAGGAAGCACCCTTGTTTGTGGGTGTACCACATATGCCCCAATTGTTATCCTCAATGTTTGAGTCTTTTAACGATTTTTACTAACTTTTTTCATATTTTGTTGTATTTAGGAGCCCTATTATGTTGGACTCCATGTATTATGATGATGGAATTAGTTCGTGCGTTCTTGTGTTGTGTTGTTTGTACACAGTGATTTTATACTAAGTAAATTGTGCTATATTAAATAAATACATGTTTTTTAATTTTTTTTTTTATTTATAATAAACATTCCAAATCTTTTTGCCATGAAAATACTTAAAAAACTCAAGCTTTATAAGTTTCTGGGTCATCTCTTCTATACGTACATATACAAGCGAGCGAGTGGCACAGGTAGGTTTCGGTGAAATTTTGCTGTTAAATGTTATGGAAAAATTTTCCTTAAAAGTTAGGTTACTTTACAATTAGTAATTTACTCTTAGGCCGGTTACAGAGCTTCACCGCCCGTCAGTGCGTACCATCGACCCTGACGATACGCATTGACCGACCGTCAGTTTGTATCATTCAGTGCTCTGCGTACCAGTAAACTGACCAGACCTGGTATCGATGTTCATGTTCACGACGACGATACACGCATGCGCGTAGTCAGTGCACCGGTCGGTACAGCACTGAACGCGTAGAGGGAGAATGAACTACGACTGAACGCGTTCATTTGTTTGAAACAAATGTAAACAAATTGTTTCCATAGCGCGTCATTCGAACGACGCTACGCATGCGCACGCGCTCGACCGACGGTCCTCGTACGCAGTGCGTAGCAAACTTTTAGCAAAATACGCGTGCGTATGGTCGGTCTAGCACTGTACGGTTTATGAATTTCCATAGACAACACAAGCGCGACTGACGTACGCACCGATGGTCGGTGAAGCTCTGCAACCGGCCTTATACCAAATAAATAAAACAACAATTAGTTGAAAATTGAAATACATACCAGTTTAATTGTAACAACAACAACAAAAACACACTCTACACAATTCGAACATTAATACAAATGGACTCCATACAATACACGTTATAAAAACAAGAAACAATTGAAAATTTTGTTTACAAACTTTAAGAAAACTTAAAAATTCAGGGTACATCCATGGACAACATTTGTATATTAATTTACAACGCCTGTGCCTTACTGTTCTCATATATATTTTGTCGCATTTGTAATCCATCACATCCCTACTTTTCTTTCGTTTACATCTCAAATTTTCGCCCCTGTGTATTTTACAATAGAATAGTTTAAAAACCTTTTTAGGTAAACAAAGAAAACAATTGCATAGCTGGTTCCTCTTACAAGGGAAACAAAATAGTGCATGTTGATAGTTTCTACAGATTGTTGACTTTTTATTAGGGAATAAAAATTGGCAAAGATTGGAAGCTTCACAGGGCGAATGGTGATCTCCACAGCTGGCAGTACATGGATATAAAGCCCAGTTAATAAAACTGCAGGATGGCGACGAGGCAATACATGTACAAGGAGCTGGCGAGCATGGTTTCGTTGCCTGTATCTGTATGCCTTTGTCCCTTTTCTCAGTACATTTATTAATGTGCCGACATTTATGTTGACTTATTTTTGCATGTTTACATCGATGGCCGGGTCTTCCTTGTCTATAGCCAAGGTAGGTGTTGTCGCAGATGACTGGATATATCAGTGGTTGATTGCGTTTTATTTTAGAAAATAAACTTCTCTTTTTCCGTTTGTTTTTTCCAGTGTACAATACTATTGGACCAGTGCATTTACAAGGTTTAAGCTTGGATGATTTAAAATGAAATTTGGAAAATTTTCTAGCCTTTTTCTTACACTTGCATTTTCGGTCCGTAACATAATATGGATAAATTGATTGCTTAGGTACATAACAGCAACAATTTCGAATCGATTTTGATTTAAAGAAATCTTTCGTACACGTGCATATTTGAGGTCTCTTTATAATTTTATTATATTGAGTTCCTACGGTACATACACGTGATTCCGGCCCTATGCGACTCATTGATTTTTTAGATTTAGTTTTTGTGTTTTGTTTTTCTGTTATCTGGCAAGTCTTCTGTTTTAGCAAAATACACTGAGTGGCAACAGCTTTTATATTTTGCTTCTGAGAATACTTATGAGATGTATTAATACTAACAATTTCTTTCGAATCCTTGTGAATATATCCTTTTTCAAACAAATTACATTGTGTCCCAATGCATACGGTTTTGGTTATTTTAGATTTTTTAGAGTACGAATTACATTGTGTCTTTTTACTATATGAAACTTTTGTAATTGAGCAATATGATGTGTTATCCTTTTTTGCTGGTTTGGCTAATCGTTTGTGGCATTTGCAAAATAATTTTTTTACTTGGCCATAAACTGTATTTTTTTTCATAATCAACGATGTCTCCTCAGTGATGTCTTCCTGTGCTTTTGTTTTCGTAATAGTTTGTACTCTGTCTCCACATCCGATTTCAATGATCTTTGGAGTGAATATATTTCTATTTTTTATTGTTATCCCTTGCGAATGCCTTGCATTATTTCTTCGTTTCGAATATTTCTCAGAGATATTATTATTACATTTGCATTTCGTGTTATATTTTTGCGTGCATGTTTCACTATTGCTTTTTTTCACACTTGCTTGTACACCAGCTACTTTTTTTCTTCCATTTACATCACAAGAATCAGTTGAATGCTTTTTATGTACAAGTATTCGGTTCTTATTGCATACCTGAGTGTATTTTTCTTTCACGTATTTTCTAGTATTTTCTGTCTGACAAAGGGACTGCTTTGATTTTATAATTATCGCTTTTTTACTCTTAGTAACATTGACTTTGAAACCCTTTGAATTTTTGTTGTCTTTACATGATGTTGAGCAGTGTAATTTGTGAAATATTTTATCATTAGATTTACTTTGAGTAGCGGGCGACATTGTTTTATACAAATAAGATTGTGAAACATCAGGAAACTGTAATAACGGCAATTTAAAGCATTCGTCTTTTTTATTTTTACATATTGGTTTAAATGGCTTTTTATTTTTAAGACATTCATCACAATTTTCTTTAGGCAAATGTTTACAGTTAAAATGCATATTCCAATAAGTTTGTGAAAAGGGCCCGTGTTGTGGCTTGCAAGAAGTAAGATCTTTTACTTTCTCAATTGATGTCGTAGTGCGTTTCGACGGAATTTGGGTCAAAACAGGATTGCTTTTGACGTTGAAATCAGAAATAGATGAAAGAAGCCCAGACTTAATTTTTTTCCATATACTTATTTTTTCACCTGTTATACAAATATCCTTGTAGAGAACCGCCTTATATTTTCTTTGCTCAGGAGCAGAATCATAATTTATTGACCTCCGAGCTAATTTGCAGTTAACCTTATTTCCAACGCTTAATTTTGGCTTCAGTAACGTATTCATTTTTCCGCTTTCTTGCTGCATTTGTGGTGTATTCTTTGTTTCCCTAGCAGTGCATACATCTCTATTAATTGCATGATTATTTACTGGAGCCTCCATTAACTGGGAAATATTTACCTCCTTCCTAAAATTACTTGCGTCATTATTTTTAATTAAAGCATTAATTTCAGGTATTTTCGGTGAGCATTTCATTTTGTTGCTTTTCTTTTCTGATCGATACGGTTTAGGACTTTTCATTTCAATATGTTTTTCTAATGAACGAACTTTAGAAATCTAATTGTTATGAAATGACAACAGTTGCACTGCAAATTTCAGCAATTAATGCTTTTGCTCAATTGTTATTTGTTTTCATAATCAACTTCATAATAATACCCAAAAATAAATAGTAGATATATTTTACGTACGTAGATATATATCACGTAATTATTGGGATTTTAAAGCAGTAATAATAATTCTTTTTCATTTATGAACTGAACTAATTTATGGCCATTAATGATTGCTGATTCAACAACATAACACTATATTATATACTAAAATAAAATATATTAAAATAGACTCATATTAAATAACCTAACCTAAATACGCTAGGATCACAGGCTAGGATTAAATTATGACAAAAGACAATAACAACTTTCTTTGACTCTTGACACTGAAAAATAAGGTAGGTGTAGAACCACAGTCTATAACAAATACTTAGTAATTTTATTAAATTTTATTTTGTTTAATTCCAGAAATTTATAGAAAAATTAGTTTAAAAGTGGTTCTATTCTGGTTATTTATGAACTTAGATTAATGATATTTTATTTTTCCAAATACAATTTCGTGTATAACATCACGTACAAAGATCACATAGGTACTTTTGAGTTTTGACCTACTAAGTATAAAAATATAGTCTTGTTATATCTTATTTTATGACCAACTTAAGTACTCTACGAAATATGGTTTTATTGCCAATGAAACACGTAATATTATATCCTAGAACATCTACATAAGAAAAGCCAACTTCTCATCCTGACCATCCCTACTAATATTATAAATGCGAAAGTAACTCTGTCTGTCTGTCTGTTACGCTTTCCCGCTTAAACCTCTCAACCGATTTTGATGAAATTTGGCACAGACAATCTTTAGACTATGAGAAAGAACATAGGCTACCTTTTATCCGGGCGAAGCCATGGACGGAAGCTAGTAAGTTATAACTACGATTTTTTGCGTTTATTTGAACTTGTTTAAAGACTTTAATAATAACATTGATGACGATCCCATTTGGTCCCAGGATTAGGTTAATTAGTAAGGAAGATAAGTTGAAACGAAGTCAATTGTGTTCTGAATTGATTTAATGAAAAAGCAAATACATTTTAACCAAGTTATTATACCTAGGAAATTAATTTTCTTACGTCGTTCCATTAAAGTACAGTTCATTTTTTAGACCTTTTCCTAGAATTTTGTTCCTTTTCAGTTTATCGATAATGGCATACTTATGAAACTCTTTTAAATTTACAGAGTAATTGAAATCAGTGTTATTCAAAGACACTGTTGAAGTTGCTCGCGAACGATTATTTAATCTTACTGGAATTTCTTTGAAATTGGTCTGATTCTTAACATCTATATTTTTGAGATTCATGCTTTTTAGATCATTTACTACCTCCTGTATTGAATTGCTCGTAGAATCGTAGAAATAATCTTCGTCGTCGGACTGTATTTCTCTATATTTGTCCAGATATCTCTTTATTTTACTTTGGGAAATAGTATAATGTCTTTGTCTTTTGTCATTTTTTTTAGCTGAATCAGTAATATTTTTGGTAGGTTTTTTATCTACGAAATTGCAGGCATCTTGCTTTATTTTGCTGAATATTTTACAGGGTTGTAAGCCCAAGTCTAGGAAGAAACTTTCTATCCAGTGTGTGTAGTAGAAAATAATTGTAACAAGAATGATACAAACAATAATAGCCCCATTATAGACGCAATATGAGCCCATTTTCGGTGTACAGCCGGAGGAACAACTTCCAGATTTAAGACATTGTTTAACGAAGCAGAACGCGCAGCACATGGGTAAAAGAGAACAAAATTGCAGTATCATCGATATGTAACTATGAACTGTATGAATTGAGAGGCGTATTAAATCTTCAATCGCATACAGAGTTGTGATAAATACCCTTGATATCATTTGCAGAGCACAAATTATTGGAACATAAATCGTATAGCACATTATAAGTTGCTTTTAGTTCAGATCATAAATCGGATATATTTTTTTTAGTTTAATTTTAATGTTTTTCATTTTTTTTGATACTTTAAAATTTTCATATAGTTACAAAACTGGTGATGGTACTTCTTTCAATTTACATTTTAGAATGACATTTCGTTGACAATATAATTTTTAGTTTACTTGTTTTAATTATTTTTAATTTCCTGTGAATTTCCTGTATGGATTCAGCACTTTTTGAATACCTTCATGCCATTTAAAAATGTATGTCGACACTCATCGACACTCGACTGAAAACCATGTATTAAATAGGTACTTATTAATAATCTAATGTTTATAGCTGTAGGTGTCTATAAAACTTTTACAAATAAGCTCTCATTATCATCAGATGTTGTTGTATGATGTTCAGTATAGTGATGGACCACCTATATGACCCCATAGCACACCCATAGTTAACGAACATGTAAAGCAATCGTCAATCTTGTGGTCAATCTATACATAAATGGACCATCTTCGCAGGTATTCTATGTGAAAATAAAATAATAAAACTCCAAATCTGCTTGACTGATTCTCATGAAATTTTATGTGCACCTCGGGTAGGTCTGAGAATCTAACAATATCTATTTTTCATCCCTGTAAATGATAAGAGTAAGGCAGAAATCAGAACAACGTTTGCCGGGACAGCTAGAATATATATCGAGAACAAGAACAGAAAAAAGTACACATTTATAAACTTTATTAAACACAAACATACTAAATTATATAGTCGTGATAATAGTCGGCAAATTAAAAGTTAGATAATATTGTAGTCCAATTCTTGTTACTATTAGGATTTTCGGTTCGTCCTAAAAGCTTCGGGAAAAAGAAATTATTTCTTAACACAGTGTTCTTTTCCTCTGTAGGTTCAGATACTGATTCAGCATCTGCTTCTAAAAGATACTCCTGAGTTGGGTTTTCATTTAACGTTTCAGCTGTTGACAGCGCTTCATAATATAGGAAGGTAGGTTCTGAATAAGTTGTCGTATCCGTTTCGTCTGTATAATCACTTTCATTTCTAGAACATTCTGTAATATCACCAGGGGTGGGTACAAATCTCAATTGGGTGCTCCGGGTTTTGATGTAGCCTAGGCTGTAGAATATTTTGTCTAAAACTCCCGTCGCTCTGAAGATGAAGAAGAGGATGATAATCGCGATAGCGGACATGATGCAGTCGCAGGCGCCTCCCCTGTTAACTGGGCAGGGTCCACCGCCACCACACATAAAACATTTCAACCGTGCCGTAAGCAAGAACACTGCGCAAATCGGTATCAATGATATCATTTGGAGAAGGAATGATATGAAGTTGTACAGGGTCTGCAGTATCATTCGAATCAGATTCTCCAACATGAGGATGACGGTCATAAAGACACGTACAAGCATTTGGATACCGCAAATTACGGTTTGTAGGACCGCGTGCACCGTTCGACACATCTTGAAATTGCTGAAAATTGAGTATCATATAATTTAAACGTATTTTATTGATAAAAAACCAGATCTATTTAGAAAAATATTACAAGATAACATGAAGGGTTAAATTTGTTTGTAGACAGATCACACGGACTAAGTAATACTTACTTTTATTTATTTTATGTGGGTTAATTTATTTCAACATACAAATGGCAACATACAATAACATTTTTGGATACAATTGAAAAATTCACAAAAAATAGCACAATGACACAACAACTATCAAAACATAATTATTCTATCAATATCAAATTTTATCCATAGAGTAAATTGAAATCAAACAATAAACAATAGATTTTTTGTACTTTATTTTTTTATGGAGAATTTCTAGTAATTTTTTATTGCATATGGCTACCATTCATTGGCGATTGTCACTGGAGAGTCGCGATTGGTTCGCAGATAAATCTGCGAGTGAATGTATTGGTACTCGGTTGCAAAAATCTTGAAATTCAATAAACTTTTACAGCCGTACAAATAAACGAGTTATAACATTTTATGAAAATAATAAATTAAGAATAAGGAAAAATCATACAAATAAACACGTAATAAATGAAACGTGAATGAAACCTAGTATAACGTCGTAATAAGTTTTCATACTAATTCTATTTCGTCCTTATTCCGGCTACCACCCTAGTATAAGTCTGACATAACCGAGTTATAAACCTACTTATATTTTATTACATTGTGCTGTGTTTTACAAGCTTTAGAAGCAATTTTCAATCTAAATTTGAGATATAATGAGAGTAGCAATGAGAGTACCTAATACGAGAAGTAGAAAAAGTTGAGCAAATTAATAATTTCATGAAGTATTGAAAAGGAAAATTTTATATGAAATGTCAAAACATACGAAATTATGAAAAACCATTTTGATATTAATTATAATGATTTATTTATTTACGGCATGCGCCAAACCATACATACATAAAACTTATTTCTAAACTTATCACAATAATATAAACTTTCGTTGAAAATATAAATCTTCTAAGCCTGGAGTTGTATGTTTTGAGTACCAGTTATTTGGCAACTCTCTATCTCAAGGTGGGTTTATCTTCTGTTCTCCAAAGGTTCTCCAGATATTGGATAGCGTTCTCTTTCATTTGCATATTATATTTAATGATATAAATTATTTCCAATAAATATTTTAAAAGTAAATAAACAGAACATCGTATGATGAAACTTCACGACAAATTCGACGAAGTCAAACGAGCGTCAAAATGACAGCACCATGGCTTAAACGTAGACAATTTCAATTTTTTTCATAATTTTGAGAATGAATTGCTACGTTGCCGCTTCGCGCCTATTGCCACAGCTATTGCATAGCGTGAGCATAGTTACATCGACGTTATTCCAAATTTATTTGTAAGAAATTATGACATCCTTATTCTTTATTTATTCTAATCATATCTATTCATTGCATAAGGTTTGAATAAGCAAGTTTTTATTTGTACGGCTGTAAAGCGATATATTTTGTAGTACAGTACTCCAAAATTAATAATGCGCATGCAAATCTTCGCTAATTGTCGTATTTCCGAAAACACTCGAATCATTGAATCGTAAGAGACCTAAACTATGCACTTGCATTTTACACCTTGTTCAAAAGAAATAGAAGTCAATTCATGGTCATATACAATCAAAAACAAATCGGGCGGTAGGTGACGGTAGCCTGTCAGTCAAAAAACTCAAAAATCCGTCAGTCATCTTTAAATATTTGTGGTGACTGCACGTGTTCTCTCTGTGTGGAATTATATAGAGCTGCTATTACACACCCTTCTTGGTTTTGTTTTAAAGGTGAATTGAATTAATCGATGAAATGATTTACACAGGTGATGGCAGTAGGGAAAGTGAAAATGAAGAAGAGCATAATGAAAGTTCCGATGTATCTAAAATGTCAGAAATAAAGATAATCCCTGATTTTGATTGTTTTTATTTTTATTTTTTTGTAATTGTCATAATATTGAAGAATGATCAGTACTGTAAATACTTTTGAACTGAGATTTTAATGATTAGATTTATATGCTTCAAATGTAAACCTGTGTTTGAAAACCATATTTTATACAATATAAATTTTGTGTTATTTTAACCTTCTTTTCTTCCATCATTACACCAGCTTCAGTAAGACACTTTAAAAGTACTATAAATTTTTCCAAGTAAACCAATACAACAAAGATATATTCGCAATCGTGGGGTTATCCTCGCTATTTACTTACGAGGAATTATCGAAACAAAATCGTTACTTACAAATAAATATTAATCTCTTTTAGCACAAAACACATAATTTGACTAAATTATGCATGAAGAAAATGCATTTAACCACTCTTTAGACTTACATATCATCTTCGGACGCTCCGGGAATATGACAGTTGCCGAACAGTGGCGAAGATTTCTATGCGCATTCTTACTTTTGGAGTATTGTACATAGTTTCTACTCCACCATGTTTTAAAATCTTGAAATCATCCACACTAATTTTAAAATTAAGAAAGATTTCTATGGAGTATGGGCGGATACAAAAAATAAAA
Organism: Colias behrii; assembly: GCA_029959065.1. Lineage (NCBI taxonomy): Eukaryota > Metazoa > Arthropoda > Insecta > Lepidoptera > Pieridae > Colias > Colias behrii. Next base: position 3,409,484 of record JARWMC010000006.1, on the reverse strand, counting down.
CAACACAAATTTTTAACCATTTATTAAAATAATCACGCAATAATAATTTAATCAATCTATTAATATTTTTTTATAATAACATACATAATAATATATAAACAGTGCAAGATACGCTTGTTTAACCCGTTTTCTTAATTTAAATGCGACAAAAAATGTTACTAAATTTGCACCTTCAAATTGCGCATGAGTCGAAACAAGCCATAATATATCTATCTCTCTTTTACATGAAACGTGTTAGGGATATTGAGGTGTGAGAGAAGGACGGATATATGTTGGCGCTTACAGCTTGAAAGCTTGACGCATCATTAGGTCGAAATAGCAATCATTGTCTATGGAGACGCTGATCCCGCTGTAATAGTTCATAAACTCCTCCAGGGTCACCTGAAATATTTTTTCAAATGTTTAAAAAAATCATTTTAGTGATGGTATTTTTGAGATTAGTAAATTATTTAAGAACTCTCATCCTTGTGTCAAAAATGAAACACAATATAATGCGAAAAAAAATAAGAATGGTAACAGCTTAGCGCCATATTGCGACGTCATAGCTTTTAATTTAAAAGAAATGAAGTATCATCAAAAAAAATTTTATACTCTTCTACTCTTTTCAACAGTGTTCTACTTTTTTCGAATGAATAATAGGAAAAGACAAACCTTTCCATCGATGGATCCCTCCGTTTCGAAATTAGCGAGGAACTTATTCAGCACTTGGTCTGCGGTTTCTTCACCACTCATGTATCTATAAATGTAAAGAGAAATTATTAATAAACATGGTCAATAATGATGCCTACTTATCTTGATATTTGACATTTTGAGCCATACGTAAAAGTTATAGTAGTATAATAGTCTTTAGAAATGACGTGGGATTCAAACTAGCACCTTTTTTGTTTTTCGCCAACCCTTTTTAGACCACCCAATTTTGAGGGACCCTAACCCTAACTAAGAGTGGTGTAATAAGACTTAGGGAGTTAGTGTCCCGATTTAGGGCGATCGGGTCATCCCGATCTGCCTAGCTCCCTAAGCGCCCTGCAGATTGGGTAATGTAATAACGTTTAGGGTGGTTAGGGAGCTCAGTTGCCGCGCGACTAGTGCGTGGAGTGGCTGCTTTTGTATGTAAGGTGTCACCAAACTCAACAAGTGTTCAAATTGTTCTGCACCTACTCTAATGAATTCATTAAAACTCCCGGTTCAAGCACGCTTAGTATTTGCATATTTGAAAGCTTTTCACGTAACCGCAAATACTCTTTCACCCAGATCTTTCTCTTCTTTCTTTTTTTAATACATATTTGTTATTGCGACAATGGTTGCCACTGCTACAGCAACTTTTTGAAGTTTCGATACTGACGACGGCATAATGTAAAATGCAACAATACGTTTATCTCTTAGACATTCGCGTATAAACTGAGTTAGGGCCCAATTCGCAGAGAAGTGTAATAAGCGCCACACTAACTAGGGTACACGGCACACGCCCACCCTGGATGCAGGGCCCTTCATATCGGGTAGTGTAATAAGCCTTTGAGCACTAGACATATGGTTACCTACATGTGCAATTAGAAGAGCAAGAAAAAAAATATTTTGCATAAATCATTGAAATTCATAAAGCCGTTTCGTTGTAAAAGAGAAAATAGCGATGCCTTTCAAAGTTTTCCTTGATTCCACTGATCAAAATTATTTCCACCGTTTAGACACTCGACTCGAACATACATACAAACACACTTTCCTCTACAATAATACCGCATACATACCTCGGATTCGATTTAACAGCATACACGTTGCGTATATCATCGATGGTGATCACTCCATCACCGGTTTTATCCAGTTTCTTGAACGCTTGTTCCACTATCGCGCGACGAGATTCCGACATTGGCGGCTAGAATAAAATTATTATTATCTATACTAATATTATAAAGATGAAAGGTTTGTAATTATGTATGTATGTATGGTTTTCACGCATAAACTACTGGACCGATTTTGATGAAATTTGGCACATATAATCTTTAGACCCTGAGAAAGAACATAGGCTACCCTTTATTGCGAAATATGTACCACGGGCGAAGCCGGGTCGGACCGCTAGTTTATTATAATTTAGAGATACATTTATAATATTTAGTGAGGTCATTTTTTTTCAAACTGTTAGTTGATACATTTATAATAAATATTATAGAGAGGCCAATTATTTCAAAGAGTTAATTTAAGTATGGGATAACGTGTACTTAATTTTTATTTAAGTTAGACTTAGAGGGGACTTTGTTTTCAGGGTTATTTCTAAGTTTGTTCTGAAATTATAGCTTTCAATAGACTGAATTTATATATTTTTGAAGTGAAACTTCTTTAGGGGCGTTGAGAGTAAAATTTCAAGGTCGCGTCATGACAATACAGTCACGTCATGTAGTAAATCAACGATTTTGGTATCTTTGAATCTTGCCAAAGAAGTTTCACTTCTGAAACGTGTGCTCGGCATTAATGTTCTTTTTTTAATAATAGTGTCACGCAGCCTTCGAAATATTGTATTTAATCACAAACAATATAACAAATATAGTCACTTCTTACCCGAATATGGACGAGAAACTCATCAAGACTGATGGATCCGCTCTTATCCGTATCAAATTGGTTGAACAAATTTTCTGCATCCTGGAGAAACGAAAAACAATGAATTGATATTTATTTTCATGTTTAATAACAATAGGATTTAAACATTCTAATAATCCACTCATAATATTAATTAAATATTTCATCAAGGCATAAATTCTTTCAAAGCATATGTTCAGGACATTCGATTTAAACAATTCTGATTGTTGTGTTCAACTTGTCATTACTTCTTGAATCAGCAAAAAATAGTTTTGTAACAAAATTTCCAGAAAATGTTAGAGCTAAGTAAATAGTTAATCTACGCTATAGCAGCAGTTGAATATGTGGAATACATAAGATTATGACCAAAAGAAAATGGTCTTGATAATAATGACAATAATCATGGTGATGCTATTGATGATGATGCTGATGCCGAAGTTTCGTATAATATTTACCGCTTTGCTCAGTTCGAGGCCAGTTTCTTTGAGGCCATTGATAAATTCCTCTTTGTTGAGTTGCTTGCTGCCATCGTCGTCCATTCTACGGAATACTCTGAAATTTTTGCAAATAAATAGCGATTAATCGAGACGTAACGTCAAGAGAATTTGAGGCTAGTTATGGTAATAATAGGTAAGATTGATGTAACGAAATAACACCAATCATCAAAAGCATACTGAATCTAAAAACTTGGTGATTTCTAATATCACATTCACGTTCACACATAATTACATTCCACTAGGGAGTTGAAAAGCAAACCCAACTTGCAATAAATACAGGCTTCATCTAAATGTCTGATAGGATTATATTTAATCCAATATATCAACGGTAATTCTTGTCAAAATGTTGCCGTTAAAGCCTTGTCGAAATACTTAGGACGAAGACGACGCACCAAATTTATTGTCACTTTAACATTGTACCAACATGGACACTACACGTAACGTCTAAAAATTAAAGAAGTGTCAGAAGTGAAACTTCTTTGGCAAGATTCAAAGATACCAAAATCGTGATATCAAATCCATGACGAGACTATATTGCCATGACGCGACATTGAAATTTTACTCTCAACGCGCCTTAAGAAGTTTCACTTTAAAAATTGTTTAATTACTAAATGTATAAGTATAATACTTGTATGAAATAAATAACTACCTCCCAAGCCCCAAGATCCCGACAGCTCCCCTTGACAAGCAGAGCAGCCGCAACTTTTCCAGGGGATCTGTTGTATTCGCCAACGCCCTGGTGCTCTTCTGTATGAGCTCCTCATCTTGACGAGTCGAGGCAGATTGCGGGCGATGCATCGCTACTGCGGGTAGAATAATTGTATTGTGAGACAATTATTTTACGGTATGTCGTAGAATTGTTGTGCACAAATTATTATTGTTGGAAAAGTTTCTTTTTTTACACGAACAACAACTTGATTATGATTTTTACAGACATAAAAAGCTTCGATTAAAAATAAACATGCCCGTAATTCAATTTCGCCTCCAGCCATTTCTGCAACTTGAATAGAAGTGAGCCCGAGATATTGCGCTACAACATTTTACACGTATTGAAAAAAATCGCTTAAACAACATATTATGATAAAAAATGTTAAAGCATAAACAATGATTCTCTGAAGACCAACGAACAAACATCTGAACTTAAATAAATAAATCCTTTATTTGCATATAAACATGGTATTTTAAGGTGTTACTTACAATATAATATTGAAGCATGTTTAGCTGTTATTAAACAGCGTGCAAATTATTTTATTACATATCTATAAATACTACATACGCAAATAGATACACACATAGATATCACATGGATACGTTCTCAATTAAATCTAATAACATTTGAAAATGCTATAAAATATAAAGTTTCAGTACGCGCCCACGAGTGCTACATTTTAAATTAACTAGCAACCCTGGTAAACACCTATAAGTTAGAGCCAACATTATATCTATTGGGGTTAAAAACCCGGCAATACCAATCAATATCGACCTTTTTCATAATGTAACTTATTGTCCTACATAGGCATTATGAAACGCGTAACGAAGGATATTTTCATTTATAAAATTAATATAATAGTTATACTAAAATAACACAGTTACTGATATTTCATAATCATACTGATATTTTTTAGAATCATAGTGTTTTAGAAAACTACAAAACATGTTTTCCAAACTTTCCGATGAATTTTTCCGGAATAGCTAAAATAATATACGCCATACCCGTAAATATTAAAAAAATAAGTATTTCAATGTTCACTAAAAATCAAATCAGATCCTAAACTAATTACTGTGCTCAAACACGACCTCAAAAGCAAAGAAATTCCCCATTTACAAGCCCAAGATTTTAAGATTCAAGAATCAAGCCTTGAAATATCAAAAGAAAGCCTTTCGAGCGTTTATTACGTATCCATATAACCAATCCCCTGTAACTTCAATTAAATTTAAACTTACTATTCGACGTCATCCTGTATTTAGCACGATACATGATGATGGAGCCACTAAAAAACTAAACTAACAATTCAATTCAGAGACATTTCACGCAAACAAAAACACTGAAAGTTCGTAAACGTCTTCATAGTTCAAGGGGTTTGTTACGACTGGCCTCACTATGTATTCCTATACCTATACACTTCGTGTGTATATTATCTACTAATAGTAATTAGGTACGTACACTTTACAGCCATATAGATACATAGCTAGTGGTATGTTCCCAAAGGAATCAACCTATTAAAACAGCCGATCCCATATTCTGTAATTCGTAATTTTTCCAACGTAGTGGTAATTTATTGAGGCCAGACGAATGTTAAATTACTTTGAGAACCTAATTAGTTAATACTATTACAAGGTAACGATGTATACAGTGAAATATGACCAGTAGGTAGCTCTACATATTATATAAAGTCAGCTTAATATTTTTCAGGATATTTTTTTCTATATTGATAATCCTCAATTGTTTCGGGAAAACTTTTGAGATACTTTTTGTTTCAAAAAACAGAACCCGAAAGTAATTTCCCTATATATTTTGATTTATAATGATTCTTTTCAATCTTCCTTTGCTATGTATCTAATAGTAATTTTGTACGTTTGTCTCATTCTTATATTTCCAGTATCTCATTATGTCTGAGCTCTATCGTATTTTAAATTCCAACACCTACCTACCTAATAAATTTAAAAATAATAATAAATAAAAAAAAAAAAAAAATTATGTCTCTACAGCTCTTAAACTTTTCTTTATGACTAAAGGTTTTCTTTCGCTCCTTTACCTATTCCAATTATAACATGAAACCAAAACAGTCCCTCTACCTGTTATTTTTCCTTTAACCTTGAATTAGAAAGGTACCTGAATCCTTTTAATTAAAAGTATGAGTCTTTAATGAGAAGCGTGACAAACGCTTTTACCAAATTTGGTAGGTCAAGTTTTCCCTTTGTTACCTCGGTTCAGGGACATAATATGAAGCTAAGCTGCGGTGAATATCCTTCAGCAAATACATTACATTGCCCAAAAACGAATTCTGGCTACAGATCTTATCGTAAATAATACGTTTTAGTCACTGTTGTGTTTGGAGAAAATTAGTGCTTGGGTACTTGTAGCGTTTAGGTACTGTTAAGAATGTGTATACCTATTGGGTATATGAATTTAACATAAATAGAGTAACAGCTAAGTAAATAGGTTTTGAAAGGAAATTATCTTCAGCCAGCATATTATAATATGTTTCCATTACACCACCTCTTGGCTCCTAATCCTATGAAGGTTTAGTTTGTGAAAACAAGATGTGGAACATTTTACCAAGGACGGCTTTACATCTTGGACATTTTCTTCACGATCTTTACCTTCTTCTATATTATTTAGTTTGCATTATAATATGAATAGTTTTGGAACTTGAGCCAGCTAACGTTCTTTATTAGTAAAAAAGTTTAATACTACAGTAATTAAATTCAGCATTATAATAAGTTGCGGGTACAATACTATACTTTATAGCTTTTTATTTATTTTTTCACACCACTATAGGGAAAAGTAAGGGCTCGAATTGTATGATGTCGTGTGTCGGTCGCGTGCTGAAATGTATTCCAAAATAAATAGCATGCAAACGATTTTATTACTCACACAACACAATTAACAATCGACGGCTGGTTATAGTAATGAATAATGTTTGTTTTCAATTTTCACTGTAAAAGAGTTCGAATACCAACCCGAGTTTATACCTACAATGTATGGCGCTTGAAATAATATATATACGTATATAACTACATACAATATACATTTATGTAAGAAAATGTTATATATGCATAGAAATATGTTAAAATGTTTAATATGAAATGGTGGCTCCGCTCCTGTTGTTCTTAGCGTGATGATAATATTATTATAATATGGTAGCTTATAGCCTTCCTCGATAATTGGACTATCAAATACCGAAATTTCAAATTTCAGGTTTTTCAAATAAGACTTTAGATTCTGAGATTAGCGCATTTAGGGCCGATTTTTCAATGCTTGGATAAAACTTATCCGTCCAATAAAGTTTTTTTTTTAATAATTTATTCATATAACCATGGATACAAGTCCTTCAGTCGCAATCTTAAAGTAATATACATTTCAATATAATATAAAACATACATTAAACAAAAATAAAATAATTATATTTAATAAGATACAGAACTAACATTAATATTTTAACTTATTTACTAAGGGCCGATTATTCAATGCTTGGTTAAAACTTATTCGTCGAATAATGTATAAAACTACCATTTTAAAAACGTATTCTAATTGCCCGTATTTGACAATTTACGTGACATTTTAATATTATCGTGTAATACTTTATTGGACGGATAAGTTTTAACCAAGCATTGAATAATCGGCCCTTAGTTTACAATACAATCATACATATATTCGATCATTTTCCAATAAAGTATTACACGATAATATCAAAATGTCACGTAAACTGTCAAATACGGGCAATTAGAATACGTTTTTAAAATGATAGTTTAATACATTTTTCGACGAATAAGTTTTAACCAAGGATTGAAAAATCAGCCCTTAAAATGGTAGTTTTATACCTACATTATTCAACGAATAAGTTTTAACCAACGATTGAAAAATCAGCCCTTAAACAAACAGTATAGAGATTGGTAAAAATAAGATATAGAAATAGGCGATTCGAAAGGTATACCTTATTTTAAAGTAACTTGACTTTATTCGAAAGGATAGCTTGACTTTTACAATATTAAGCCCTTTTAATAATGAAAACTAGATCTTACTGACGAAGTAATTGTTGTTTACAAAATCATTATGTATGTAAGTAGAGGGACGCGTAGTAATAATTACTTCTAGCGCACTTTACTGTAATTGTTTTATGTACGCAGTACCTAGTTACGTAGTTTAGTTCTTGTTGTCTTAGCGATATTAAAACTCATTTATAATAAAATATTTTCTTAATTACACAAAGGCTAATTGCGAGGTACTTGATTACCTAAAACTACCAAAACTCATGTTTTTATTTTTTACCAACCATTTTTATGCTAAGTTCAAACGTCGAATATAATAAAATAGTAATATAAAATTTACCTATCTACTAACTAGGTATAATTATTTTAGTAATAAAGTTATCCTCTATTATTTTTTCATTTAATTTGAAATAGATACCTACGAAAAGTGTGTTCATCAATCGATATTTTATTTATATTAAACCAGTCTATTAATGTATCTACAAATACTAATGTGAATACCTTCGGCTCTACAGACGCAAGTCATATTAGTAATTATATCGATCTAGTATTTATGAATTATGAATCACATATACCATTAGGCTTTATCACAGATAATGTCCACTGTCATAGTCTAGAATTGTTATGTATTTGGTATTTCACGAACATGACTCATATTATATTGCTTGGTAATTGGTGTATTGTCTACATCGTACTGTGTTTAATGTGATACAAAGTAGGTTATGTCTATATACATACGTGTAATATAGCGTGATCTTTTAGATTTAATCCGAATTTAATTAACTATTAAGTACTTAACCATCTTTTACATTTAAAATTGAATAATACCAAGTTATTTTTTCTATCTAGACTACTCTCTAGGTACTCTACTCTTTTAAAGGAAGCCTATTTTTTTAAATAAGGTACTTAACTATTATACTTACCTACTCTTAAAAACCTGACTTTTAAACTGAAAGTTTTCGTTCGTTTTACTCTAAAGCTTATATCTATTTTGCATTTATTAAAATTTTACTAGTAAAATTAAAATATATATGCTAAGTAGGTATAGCCGATACGTTAAAAATTGAAAAGTGGTGTATGCCCGCATAATTATAGCCTTATCGAAGGGAAACGGTACTGTAAACGTTGAAGCAATTAAAGTTGATTCTTACAAGTATCGACATACACGTAGGTACATATTAAATATATAAATCTCGTGTCACAATGTTTGTCCTCAATGGACTCCTAAACCACTTAACCGATTATAATAAAATTCGCACACCATGTGCAGTTCGATCCAACTTGAGAGATAGGATAGTTTAAACATGTAGGTACCACGGGCGAAGCCGGGGCGGACCGCTAGTATTAAATATAAACATACCATCAAAATAGTATGTATTAACAAAAATAAAATATGTATTAACAAAGGCTCTACAATATCTAGTTCCTTACTCTTACTCCTCTGATTTGGAGTTTGTGTGAGAAAAATTAAAAAAAAAGACGTGTGGCATTCGGGGACTGCCGCGGTAAAGCTATTGCATAGCATGCCTTCAAGCCACACCTCCGCCGTGCCCGTCGGAGTGGGGAGCGTGAGGTTTTTTTCGTTACGGAATTTCTTGATTCGGTCCCCGCGCTCAAGGCCCGCGATAGAAGCTATGCAATAGCTTAAAATTTCTCACACAAACTCACACAAACAAACAAAATATAGAACACAGGATGTACAGATACAAATACGAACTTTATTGCAAATATTAATCGAATCACTCTTAATAACCGCAAGAATATATATGGCAAATAATTGAAGCCATTTCATTTCCCATTTGTATTCATATTACCATATAACACACGACTAGTTACAGAACTTACAAATTTAACAACATATAAACTTACCAGCATCCATGATATTCAGCTGGCTATTGTCTTTATCGCCCTTCGCTGTAGGCTTCGACGAACTCTCGTAGTTGAAGCAGGCTGCAAACAAAAGACTCATATTAGCGCTGAGAAAAGCAAATTTGAGAGACAATAGGTTTCTTTTTGACATAGGTAACTATACATTATAGGTCGTGTTTAAATGGTGTCAGAAATAAATCTTTTGGTGAATAAATGAGTAGATTTACAGCACAAAATAGTGTTTTTTAAACTGGAATAGGCATCTACAATTGATCAAATATCGTTTTATTTAGTTATCGATATTATTTTTAGCTGTGCTTAAATCTGTAACCTAAATGTATTATATTAATACGAACTGTTCACCTATTTCTAGTACATTTATATTATATTTTGTAGGATTTTAACCTCAACAAGTTACAAGGTTTGGCTGCTAATTCATGTGGAACAAAAACAATCCATTCTATGCACGAAGCATGGAATATTTATATCAATATACGACCATACCTTAAACAATGACCTATTAGTGATAGAGTGAATTGTAAATATTGCGTCACATATTTTCCATTCATGAGTTTTCCGGTACGATTGAATCTATTTAGAAAATACAAAAAGATACATAGAGCTTTGATTAATGTGCATTTCAAGTGCGAAAATATTGTTGGAAATTGGAAGTAACGGAGTATATTTAATAAGTTTATTCAGCATAGTAAATTAAAAAGTTAATAAAAAGTGCAGAGACAATTATGTTTTGCTTTATATTTTAATATATCACTCACTTACTTCATAGTTACATATTTTTTTATTAAACAGAAACAAATATAAAGATATTACATTTTACAACACAGAATATTATTAAAGAATGCTTTACCTTTCCCTTTAAAAGTTTATCGTAAATTGTTTACACACCGATTTGAACGAAATATATGATGTCAAAGCGGCTATAGCTGAAAGCCACTGTCTCAATAATGATGTCTGAATACAATGTTACACGCTATGGGAAATCGATAGCTCTAATTATGCTATACAACAAAATGTGAATAATTTAAAAGCTCTATTATTTTGCCGCATAAATCCATGATACGGTTGTTATCTCTACTTATATCTACTCACCTATACATATATGTATAAATTAATCTAAATAAATGACCTATAATTTTCGAAACAAAGCGATGAATTTTAATTGATCCTTAATTGTCTTTGGTCAGTAATTAAAAAGCTGCATTACTAGCGCTAGCTACTATGCAATAAAATGCAACGCGACATTGCAAAAGCTTTTATGACTCGTAGTTTAATATTTGAGTTAGAGTTTGAATATTACCGGTAATAGGTTAATACCTACACAGTAATAATATGTAGCTAGTTGTTTTATAATACATAAAACTAAATTTCCGTTTGTAAAGATTATAGTTAAATAACTTTTCTGTGATTCCATAGCATCATACGACTACAAACATATTCCTTTTTTTCAATTACACAATAATATGACGCAGAGGTAAATATCACCGAATTTCAAAATACATACTGGTACCGTAATACCATAGTATAACTTTGTAGGTACCTACTATGGTAATACTTAAACTTAAAAGTACCTACTTTAAAAGACTACTTGTATCTATATCAATTTCAATTGCTTGTTCTATAATAATAAAATAAAAAAATCCTAACTATCTATAAGCATGACTATCTCAAGGGACTACAAATTACATAAAACACCGGCAATTCTTATTCATTAATAATTTCAGTACTAACTCACCTTATATAGTTACGTATAAGTATATTTGTAAGATTCGCTTCTTTACGGATAGTTACGATAAAATTTAAGATAAAAACAGGCACTGTGAGGTAAAACACTGCAGATACTAAGGCGAAACTGGCATACGTAAGAGACTAGAATCTAGATGAAACTATGACACATAATTCGACGTTGCAGAGGCGTGACCTTCATCCTTATTTGATACAGCCAAGTTTGTTTGTTAGGTGTAATATATAAATTGTTTACTTCCGTTAGTTAATCATTAGATGAAATCGCGGTTTCTCCTGCTTATAAACCCGCGGGCGAAAGCGAGTATGTGTAATTGTGTATGGCTTATATTTTATTCTAATAGATACTCAAGCTTTTTTTTAACGTTGGGAAATGCATTTACGCATCCCCCTCTGCAGTTTTTCTGCGTGAGGGGGTATGTGGGATTCGCGAAAAGCCATACCCACTAAAACCCAACGGTGGCCACCGTTCACCTTCGGCGGCAGGGGTTAACAGCCAGGCCTTATTACGCCAATGCCGATTAGCAACAAAATCTGTGCAGTGATTTTCATGTGAAAGAGCACCAAACATATATTATATCCATACATTCTAAAAACTTTCACTTGTGGGATTAGTAGGATTGTAAGTAGAATTGACTTATAAGCCATCGAGATATATGTACTTACATACTATCTCGATGTTATAAGCACAAATTACTAAATATTATTAGGTATACAGTTTAGTAACATCGCCTACCCATGTAACTAAAGTTGTTAGACAATAACAATAGGCATGTATTCCATAACTATAATTTAATTCGTAGTTTAATTAAATTTTACTTACGAGTCAATAACTGATCTGATTTACACTAGCTCGAGTCCTAAAAACATAGAAATTTAAACATACCCGCCATGGAGGCGCTGCTCATACGTCCCCGAGTGAAATCAATTTTGAATAATTTATTGTCCACAGAAAAAAAATTCACGCTGAATTAATAGTAATAAAAATAGCTATGTTTTTACTTTATTTCCAAGTATCAATGTAGATATTATTACTACAATTATTAGTATTAATAATAAAATAATTGCAAGAATTATTATTAGATGACATTATCTTTCAACGTTATTTTTTCTAAGTTCTCCTCGGCCAGTACCAATGCAAACTTAGCACCCCATCAATGGAATTTTGGGTCGAAAATGACCTTGATCGATAGGTCTCCGTTAGGTCCTTTAAGGTCCCACAATTTTTTTGTTAGGTCCCCTTTAGTTTTTATTTAAATAATTTTTTAAATTTTGGGTATAAAAAATACACTTTAGCACCCCATCCATAGAATTTTGGGTCAAAAATGACCTTAATCGATAGGTCTCCGTTAGGTCCTTTAAGGTCCCAAAATTTTTTCGTTAGGTCTCCTTTAAATTTTTTATAAATATTTTTTTTTTAATTTTGGGTATAAAAAAATTACACTTTAGCACCTCATCCATAGCAAAATTGGCGAATTTTATCAAAATCGTATTCTTTGCCGTTAGGTCCGTATAGGTCCATCATTGAATTTGTTAAATTATTTATTTTATTAAAATTATAAAATAATTAAAACCTGCGCATATCGATAATCGTCGATGTATCGTTTAGCGATATGATCAAGACAAATAATCGAGTCATGTTTACTCGATCATTGATGTGGCCTCACGAGACTATCATGGAAAGAAAATATACTCAAATTTAATCTTTATGATCTAAGCGATAAAGTTGAATTTAGAACGCGATATTGAACCGCACTCCCCACGAGACTATCTTGGAAAGAAATACAAATTTAATCATTATGAACTTAGTAGTAGAGTTTAATTTAAAAACTCGTCGCTCAAAAGGTCGTAAATTTTTACGACTTTCTTAGTGACGGACTACTTCTAGCTATCGTTGTTGATAAAAAAATATTTTTATAAGTATAATTTGAAATGAGATGAGAAATAATCTTTATTCTTTATTATATTAAAATTTTACACAACTGCACAAAAAGGAGTATAATGTTTATTTTGTAAGTATATATTTATTAAAATTTTCGCTCGGTTACTTTTAACTGGCAGAACATTTTAATGGTACGGAACCCTTCGTGCGCGAGTCCGACTCGCATTTAGCCGTTTTTTTGTAATGTTAATCTTGTAACCTTTCTATTATGTAATTTGTTTATATGTATGTATTAATTTTGCGTATGTTTCAGATTATATATTTATGTCATTTCGTTCAGACTGTCATAAACTTTTAGTACTACTTTTCATAATGTTCTTAGAGACATATTTATTTTATTGAAATGTGCTGTGATGAATGAATACATATTCAAATACAAATAAAATGGCTTTTTATTGTTTTTTCGTATGCATATAATAATGATGAAAACGTTACAAATGACCTGTATAGTAGTTTTTATGAATATAATATTAATGTTATTTCTAATTTCAACAAAATTATTATTTTTGTAATATCGATATGGTTACATCCTTTTCGAGTGATTGTATTATTACGTATATGTACAGAGATTTTTCTGTGTGATGCAATGTGTGCAAAAATATGCTAGTGTGTCAATTTTGTAATAGTTTGAGTTTGTAAAGACACAAATTATTTTTGTGAATGTGTGATTGTGTTTCATAGTGTGAGTTACCCTCCCCGCACCAAAATGGCAGAAAGTTTAGTTAGAACATTTGCCAGCGTAATCCATCCATTACTTAATGATCTAAGTTTGAAAAGTAGGTTTTTAATAAATAAGCACTCTCAGAACAATTAATTTATTTAATAAATGAAACGATACCAATTAAAATTTCGCGCTGTTTATGTATGATGTGCGCATGCCTTAATGCGCATGCGCAGGTTTTAATTATTTTATAATTTTAATAAAATAAATAATTTAACAATTTCAATGATGGACCTATACGGACCTAACGGTAAAGAATACGATTTTGATAAAATTTGCCAATTTTGCTATGGATGAGGTGCTAAAGTGTATTTTTTTTATACCCAAAATTAAAAAAAAAAATTATTTATAAAAAAACTAAAGGGGACCTAACGAAAAAATTGTGGGACCTTAAAGGACCTAACGAAGACTTATCGATTAAGGTCATTTTTGACCCAAAATTCTATGGATGGGGTGCTAAAGTGTATTTTTTTTATACCCAAAATTTAAAAAATTATTTAAAAAAAAAACTAAAGGGGACCTAACATACTTAAAATTCCATGGATGGGGTGCTAAGTTTGCATTGGTTCGGCCCACAGAACATTAAAAACAAATAGAAGTGCTATAATGTCATAATTACTATGAAAACCAGTGTCGCCAAACCCACACATTTAAACCGATAGTCATACAGTAGGTACACTACAAGTAATCTATGCCTTTGATTGGACAGCTTAATTTGAGTAAAAACTGACTTAGGTTATAAATTCAGCATTTCAATATGTACCCTAACGCACCATGTTACGGTTTATTTTAGTATAACATCCCTAGGTATATTAGCTGTTTTGTTTCTCATTGCACAGAAATTCCAAATTCGAAAACATCCAGCTACTCCACAACAGAGGGCGTTAGTTTTCGATAGATATAACTTTGAACCTCAACACATAGAGATAAGGTTGAAATTTGTGTCACTCAACATTAATGACATTAACTTGATATTTATCTGATGCTATGCCCTGAGGGATGTCAGCCTTGTTATCGATAATTCACAAATAAATATTTTTTGTGTATTTTTTTTTCTTTCTATTATATGAGTACTAGCGACCCGCCCCGGCTTCGCACGGGTGCAATTCTGATACTAAATATACACTACAGAAAAACTGTGAACGTTGTATATAAAAACATAGCGGCCCGCTCCGGCTTCGCACGTGTATAAAATAGATAGCCGGGCGGCCGGTACCGGTACGCTACGTCCCGCAATTTTTAAATCTGTAATATCTTCGAAAATATTCACTTAAATCATACGGTGTAAAGGGCCATATAGATCTATGTATATTAAATGAACAATGTATTCAAGGTATTTAATTGGTTAAGGATTAATGCTGTATTGGTTAAAATCGCTTCGAAAATTAGCCATTATTTGTCGTAAAAAGTAAATGACAAAAAAAAGTTATTGTGGGTTATCCATAAGAGATAGACATATACCATCGCGGACTTTTCTGTAGACCTTTTCAATGTGTATAATACTTAGTACATTATTTTGATAAAACTCGTAGGGTTCAGCCTGCGTTTGCAATGTAAGCGGAAAAAATGTAATTTTTACGACATCACGTTAGAAACCTCAAAAATAACAGTACTTGTCCACTATTTAATGGATTTTATTATACATATAAACCTTCCTCTTGAATCACTCTATCTATTAAAAAAAAACCGCATCAAAATCCGTTGCGTAGTTTCAAAAATTTAAGCGTACAAAGGGACATAGGGAAATAGGGACATAGGGACATAGGGACAAGGAAAGCGACTTCGTTTTATACTATGTAGTGATAGTATAATGTGTCACATTTTGGAGTATGTTTATTACTACTAAGTACGTCTTTTTATATTATTATTATTAAATAAAAAACGGAATAGAATAGTATTAATCTATATTTACAAAATACAAACAGAAAATATGCATTATTTTAAATCTTGGAACTGCCGTAGGTTTGCTGTATCGGTGGCCTTTGTTAGACCGCTTAGTGCTGTTCGGCATCCAGTTAACTCGTCACGTTGCATTTATCCATTTCTCCTTTAAATTAGCCTCTTTGGGAAATCTATAAATAAATTGGACAAATGAAAGCTAAGGAAAAATAAAATAAAATTTAATATTTATAATGTTTGTCTTTTCTAAAGTATCGATACTGTCGATATGCGCCACAAGCATCACTAAAGCGACATTCGTTTGTTTATTGCAATAATATTCCAGAAAGTCTTGTTTGCTGTTCAATCTATAATAGTACTAATTTCTTACGGTTTAAGGTTCATTTTGACTAGATATTTGTATACAATTTTGACAAATTACGACAAGCGAAGTTATAACATAAAATATATGTAAAATAAATAAAAATAAGAATTATCGATGGAATGAAATGCCTCCATTGCTGATATTATTTCGTCTGCTATCATTTTTGCACTCTAATACCGAACAACACGTCCTAATTAATGAATAAATATGGAAAAAAGGTTTTACAGCTGACAACCGACTCGAATATTTTTCTGCGCACAACTGAGAGCAAGTTAGGTGATCTCAAGCGTCTTATTCACGGTCCATCCCCGACGTACGTCGGCTCAAGGCCGCGGTGCTGGATGTATCCTACTGACGATCGTGCGCGCATCAAGCATGGCTAGGGTTGCCAACTTTTATTTGAAAAAATAAGGAAAAAATAGAGTATATCTGATTTTAAAGGAGGTAAATAAAGAGTAAATAAATATTTTTAAAAATGTATTTTTTCGTACTTTTTGCAGTACCTAAGAATTTTTGACGTGACAACGCACTATATGTTTTTAGGCCCGAAAAAGTTTCATCCTTGTTTTATTGGAAATATCTAAGGAGCTTCTCTTTTTAAATGCACGAGTAGAACACCCAGAGTTTTATTTCAAAAACACGATTTTTAAAAAAATATTTAAAATATTGGAATTCTCGCGGCCGACTGAGCTAAATAAATTCGTATAAAAAAAATAGATACACTAGATAATTTATTATGTTGCTAATATATGTAGTGATTACAGGCGCAAATTATCCCTTTTTGAAATTTTCGATATTGTCGATAGAGGCGAAAGTATTGTAATTTTTACTGATTTTCGTTTTTATTTTTTTATATTATATGCAGGCGTTAGTAGAATCTCTGTTTAGTACCAAAAGAAGCCTTGAACTGAGGGCTACATGTGACAAAAATACCACATTCTAACCACGAAGTTATTACGAGATATCGATTTTCAAAGAATTCAATGTCAGGGTTGTCTCTAATAAAGAAAAAGTCAAAGCTGTTTTTTAACAATTATATAAATCGTCTATCTATTACCAAGTTTTTGTATATGGTTTAAGTCGTTAGTTATAGTCGATATTTTAATATTATTCAACGATTTTTAATAAAATATTTAAAAAATTGGAATTTTCGCGGCCGACTGAGATAAATAAATTCGTATAAAAAAAAAAAGATACACTAGATAATTTATTATGTTGCTAATATATGTAGTGATTACAGGCGCAAATTATCCCTTTTTGAAATTTTCGATTTTGTCGATAGAGGCGAAAGTATTGTAATTTTTACTGATTTTCGTTTTTATTTTTTTATATTATATGCAGGCGTTAGTAGAAGCTCTGTTTAGTACCAAAAGAAGCCTTGAACTGAGGGCTACATGTGACAAAAATACTACATTCTAATCACGAAGTTATTACGAGATATAGATTTTCAAAGAATTCAAAGATAGGGTTGTCAATGTTTTTACCGTTAATTCCGTTTGACTTTTAATGAGATTACTATGATCAATGCTCAAAATATTGACGAAAAAGGAGATTTATTTGTATTAATTTGATATTATTGAATTGTCTTAAAAATCTAAGATTTTTTTTTATTCAGTTAATTTATTACATATCATATGGATTACCTACCTATAATAATATATTGAATAATATTAAAATATCGACTATAACTAACGACTTAAAACATAAACAAAAACTTGGTAATAGATAGATAATATATATATAATTGTTAAAAAAAAGCTTTGACTTTTTCTTTACTAGGGTCAACCCTGACATTGAATTCTTTGAAAATCTATATCTCGTAATAACTTCGTGGTTAGAATGTGGTATTTTTGTCACATGTAGCCCTCAGTTCAAGGCTTCTTTTGGTACTAAACAGAGATTCTACTAACGCCTGCATATAATATAAAAAAATAAAAACGAAAATCAGTAAAAATTACAATACTTTCGCCTCTATCGACAATATCGAAAATTTCAAAAAGGGATAATTTGCGCCTGTAATCACTACATATATTAGCAACATAATAAATTATCTAGTGTATCTATTTTTTTTATACGAATTTATTTAGCTCAGTCGGCCGCGAAAATTCCTATATTTTAAATATTTTTTTAAAAATCGTGTTTTTGAAATAAAACTCTGGGTGTTCTACTCGTGCATTTAAAAAGAGAAGCTCCTTAGATATTTCCAATAAAACAAGAATGAAACTTTTTCGGGCCTAAAAACACATAGTGCAACGTCTTAAATTAGGTTGCGACTGGGAGTCACTTATGAAAAAGTGTAACGCTCGGTAACGTTACGATGAGTCACCGAACGAGAGAGAGGCCCGCGGTCTGCCGCGCGCGCAGCACATAAATATTCTACCGAGAAAAAGACGTTGTCACGTAAAATCTTCGCCCGTAAAACCGACTTTACAGGCAACCATTTTTTCATTATTTTTAAATGAATTATATGAATTCAAACATTCCAAATTTATATATTTCAAGAGCTCATTTTTAATTAATTTTTAATGAAGCTCGGTTTCTCTGTTCCCGCCACTTCACATTCATGACCGAAAAGACTCTTTCAGTAAATGCTAAAGTGGCGGGAACAGAGAGTATATAGCTAATCATTTTTTTTAAACAAACAAATTCGACAAGATATTTATTTTAAATAAATTGCCATTTTTCTGCAGTGGACTTTTGCATAAAATATGGTCCGGGAGCCAGCAGCAGATTTTATGACCAAGTTCCTCTCAAGCGGTAATTTGTAAAATGCATCAAAGTATAGTATTATGAAGCCTCGTGAACGTCAGCTGGAGCTCGGTTGGGGGGATGAGCGGCTGTAGCCTCCCACGCACGTAGGAAAAAAAAATATATTCAGTCATTTCCTCTCAGCTAAAAATTTGTCAAATTGTAGCTAACCCAATATCTCAACGAAAAAAAATAATCAGCTGGTTACAACGTGGTGTATTGTACGTCAGCTGGTGTCTCGAACATGAAAAAAGAACAATTATTTTCCGTGATTTCCTCTCAAACAAAAATTTACCTGATGATAGCTTATATGTAACTGTGGATAAATATATAAGTCAGCTGGCTGTATCTTGGTGGAAAAACCGTCAGCTGATACTTTGAAAGTTATTACATAGGAGTTAGACAGAAGCATCTATTGCCAATTTATATGCATCAGCTGACTAGGTTTTCTTCAACTTATTGCTAGCTGATTTTTTTTATTTATCGCATCAGTATATTAACAATCAGCTCACAAATTTTCATCTGAGAGGAAATGATGTATCTTTAATTATTCGACATTGCGCTTCAATATAAGAGTTAAGTTGAAATAAACATTCACTATCAATATTTTTGAAACGAATAAGTATGTAATCAAATAATTTTATATATTTAAATAATTAAATAATCAATTAGCAATAAATGAACTAGTTACTCGATAAATAATATTTATTATATAAACTTGATAAAAAATGATAATGAGACCAATATGATTTATTCGTTTTCGCTCTGGCTTGAGTCACTTTCCTCTCTTTCCGATTCATTATCAGAGTCGTTATATACCAACGATGTAAGTTTTGCAGGACGTCAACATAAAGTCAGATTGAAATAATTTCTCGTAAATGTTAATAAATGTTAAATGAAGAGTTTGTTTGCCATATGTACGGATTTAATCGTCTAAAAAGATCAATGATTAACGTAGTTATTTTTATTTAATACTTTTTAGTGTATTTTTCAACACGAATCCAACGAGCCCAAACTCGATACCTAAAGTTGAGTCAATATATTACCGAGTTCCTATGGCCACCTTCCGATTCCATCATCAAATCAGCTCTATATCATGATAATGTTTCATCGCTATCCAATTTACATACGTATACAAAATTTCAGCTCAATCAGTTACCAGGAAGTGAATCAACTTTACTTGCTTCATTTCAATTAAGTCATCGAGATTAGACAAAAATGCTCATAAAATAAAAACTACTGGGCCTATCCGAATAAATCCGAATCCGAATTTTTATGGGACCAATTCGACACCATTCCGCATCAAACAAAAAAAAAAAGAATCACGTCAATCGTTTCAGAAACCTCGGAGTAATCGGTGAACATACATAAAAAAAAACATACCGGCCGAAATGATAACCTCCTCCTTTTTTTTGAAGTCGGTTAAAAAATCAGCTAGCAATAAGTTGAGGAAAACCTAGTCAGCTGATGCATATAAATTGGCAATAGATGCTTCCGTCTAACTCCTATGTAATAACTTTCAAAGTATCAGCTGACGGTTTTTCCACCAAGATACAGCCAGCTGACTTATATATTTATCCACAGTTACATATAAGCTATCATCAGGTAAATTTTTGTTTGAGAGGAAATCACGGAAAATAATTGTTCTTTTTTCATGTTCGAGACACCAGCTGACGTATAATACACCACGTTGTAACCAGCTGATTATTTTTTTTCGTTGAGATATTGGGTTAGCTACAATTTGACAAATTTTTAGCTGAGAGGAAATGAATGAATGTATTTTTTTTTCCTACGTGCGTGGGAGGCTACAACCGCTCACCCCCCCAACCGAGCGCCAGCTGACGTTCACGAGGCTTTATAATACTATACTCTGATGCTTCTGACGAATTATCTCTTGAGAGGAAATAATGAACCCAATTTGCACCTGGCTCCCTAACCAATAAGTGTTATTCAACAATTCGCCTTGGAGTTCTTTTAAAATAATAACTTCTGAATATAAACTGTCCATGTCTACTTTTTAATATTGATTATCATTACTTTTGGATCAACCTATGTAGGTATGTTTAGTCTTCGTAAATTAAGTTTTCCTTCTATAATTTGTTCTAAATTATTAAATTCAATAATATTTTTTAAAGATATTGTATTTAGTGAAGATATAGAGTTATCACTACTAAAATCAAACCATTTTTCTAAATAAATCAAACATTTGTCTTGGGGAATTGGGGATACAGACGATACAGTAAATAGTCGGCTTTTTTGGTTTGCATAATATTACATGACTGGCACTCACTTATAGTAAAAATTGTGTAAAATAGAGTATTTTAGCATTATAGATTAAAGAGTATGCCTGCATGATAGTACAATACTCTATTTTATCACAAAAAAATCATATCAATAGGCCACGTTTCCAAGTATTTACATTAATTTCTGTTGGCAACACTGATCTGCTGTACGTCCGCGCTATTCACTGTCCATCTGCACGACGTTCGCGGTGGTGGGGGTGCTCGCTGGATGAAAAGTTGGTCGTGCACATCCAGCAAGATAATAATAATAATTATTGACGTACGTCAACACTATTCACTGTCGTTTTGCGTCGTGCATCGTGTATGACCTTGGCGGGACGTACGTCAAGATGGACCGTGAATACGACGCTTTACCTTACCAGTGACACGTGGGCCACGCCCACATCACACTTCTATCTACTTTACTGTTCTGTGGTTCGGCCAGTATCATATTTTAATTTGTAATTACAATATAAATAATTTGTTATCTATTAAAAAACAATATTTGATAAAAAAAGAACAGAAATTAACAGGAAAGGTGTATACCTAAGGTGTATACTGTTTTTTTTTTTATAATAATATTTTTTCGTTAAGCTAATAAAAAGTTTTTAAAATTACAACAATTTCGTATTGGTAGCTCTGTGCAAAAGTGTCGTCTGTCATTGTCATTAGGTTGACTGTTGACATAAATAAATAAATAAAATAAACTGTCAAGACTCAAGTATTATCATGTGTCAAAAAGGCTGAAATGTTTTCCAACAAATAAACATTCTTCACTGTGTTTGATTTTTCTTTACTTTGATGAAAGTTGAAAAGAGTGTATTATTTATATTTGCCTAAATGATAGAGAGGTATGGCGCCAGGTAAAAAGAATTCTGCGCGTGGCAAACGTTCAAACCAGCACGTGCCTAGAGACTATGCAGAAAGGATGCAAGATTTAAGTGTCCTAACATCAGAAGAAAGCGACTCATCAAACAGTTCCGACGATGAAGGTTCTGAAGCCGAATTTGCTGTGAGCATGTGGGATTTAAATCACTGTGATCCGAAAAAATGTTCCGGTCGCAAACTACTGCGACATAACCTAATTAAAAACTTAAAATTGGGTCAGCGGTTTCAAGGATTGGTGCTCTCTCCTGTTGGTACACAATGCGTCAGTCCAAACGACAAGGATATTATTGAGAAGTTTGGTTTGGCTGTGATAGATTGCTCCTGGGCGAAAATCGACGAGACTCCGTTCAGTCGTATGAAGTCGCCTCATCCGCGATTACTGCCGTTCTTAGTTGCGGCCAATCCAATTAATTACGGGAAGCCGTATCAATTGAGCTGTGTGGAAGCATTAGCTGCTGCCATGTTTATTACGGGTCATAAAAGGGAAGCAAAGTTTTATTTATCCAAATTCTCATGGGGACATTCATTTTTAGAGTTAAATTCGGAAGCCCTAGAAGCGTATGCTTTATGTACTGACAGTAAGAGTGTGCTGGAAGCACAGACTAAATATTTACAAGATGTTGAAAATGAAAAGGACACAAGATCTATGTGGCCGTCCAGCAGTTCAGATTCAGGAACAGACAATGAAACTAACAAATTATGATTAAACTATAATAGGATATACTTATTTAAGCTTTATTTTAAGTGTACTCAGGCCTTAATGGGCTGCGCCTCAACTGATTTTCGAAAATTTGTCAAATAAAATCACTGACAAGTGATGGAAACATGACACTGTTAAACATAATTAAAAAATAAATTCTAATATAACGGCTGTTAACTAAACTCTACTTGTTAATCTTGTTACTAAATAATTTATAGTATTGTTAGCTATAGCTTGACTGCAAATGTGTACCGCGCCCTAGGTATGTGTGGTGAGACAGGGACCAGGTAAGAAAGAGCATGAGTTAGAAGTTAGAAAGAAATGGTACAGTTGGTACTCTCCCCCGCCTCACCGCGCACATTATACCTTAGGTGCGGTACAGCGGTTGCGATCAAGCTATAACAAAATCAATAAAATTATGAAAAAGCAACTGTAATTATTTCTATGTATTAAATATAAAATGTTGACAAATTTAGTGTTTTGATTTGTATTTATTAAAAAATGTTATCAGTTATCACACATTATTTTTTCTTTTTTTTTTAATTATATTATTGGACTTGCTGTGACTTTATCCGCATGCAATTATTGAACAAGCCTAAGTTACTTCTTATTACATCAGCTATCTGCCAGTGAAAGTTCTGTCAACATCGGTGAAACCAGTTTAGCCAGATAAACACTCCCATTTTATTTATTTGTAGCTAAATGTTCTTTACTACATAATATCTATTTGAAATAATAGGTATTGAAAAAGAAACTCATTGGTTTGAGTACGAATTAATTAAATTAAATTAATTTGTAAGGGAAGGCACTGCCTTCTGAGATACAGGTATTTACCTAGTTCAGAAGGCAGAGCAATATTGTAATGTTATATTTGAAGTTGCTAATAAATTTTATTTTATTTTATTTAAATTGTTTATCTCACAGAGCAAACATATATTTTTCAAGTTTTGAATTTCAGAACCAGATGTGAACTTCAAATTTTTTAATTTGATGAAAAAATACTCGGTTACGAAGTTATTGTTGTCTTCATTCTTGTTCAACGATTAAATCAGAATTGAATTTAGCGCCATCTATTAAATTTTGTTAGAACTACATTGTATCCACAATGTATAAACTTGGAACAGCGCCATCTAGAGTAAACATTTGTCAATATAAAAAGTTGCCTCACCTATCTAATAGATGGCGGTAATAACGTTGTAGAGTCCGATTACCTCAAAGCTCTCATGTGTCCAGTCGTCGAGGTTTCGGTTACGATAAGTTTAGTTTGCTTTTGTAGTTCAAGTGTCGGAGTTGACTTATGTTGAGCGAAGTTATTGTTTGGAACACGCGATGTATTAAATAATACAATATATGTGTGAGTGATTTCATATTTTGTGTTTTCTGTGTAGTGTTTATGAGTGAACTTATTTGAGTGTAACGGACAATTTTTAACTGATAAGGTAACTTAGATAAGTAATAATTATAAGTTAAAGCCTTACTTTAGTTGCAACCTGTCACGCAGGTGTCTCGAGTCACTAACCTCCGATGAAAAAAATTGCTTTCTATGGATAGATTAATAAAATTATTTGATACTTAACTAAGTATTCCGAAATGTATTTTTTTGAAGCAAATAATACTATAAAGTTGTTTTATTTATCATTGCGACTGTTTATTAAAAAAAAGTTCTTAGTGGAATATTAGTGAACTTTTAAGTATCTAAATCTTTATTCAAAAATGATAATTTAAAATTATAAAGGTTTTGTCATAGGTATTTAAATTATGTTTTTATGTACAACTTAACGAAAATGTAAATTTATCCTTTAAAAAATAAAAAAGGAAAAATAAGTTAGGCTTTATGTAGAAATGTAAAAGCTCCGAACTTTTTGCTCGATTGTCCAAAAAGAAGGTTATGTTTTTCGATTTTATTTAATACTAGCTTTCCACCCGCGGCTTCGCCCGCCTAATCTAAAATCTTAATCATAATTATCTATATAATTTGGGGAATAGGTAAGTATCTCAATGATTTTTTTAAAAAACAAAAGGTTCAAAAATTATAATTGAATGAATTTGATAGGGACGAAAATGTATTTACTTAGGTAGTTGCGCTTTGTTGTAGAGTCATCGAAATAAGCTTTTTGTATAACTTAAACTAGGTACCTACCTAGGTTGTAGGTACACCTGTGCGCTAAATTCTATTCTAATCTAGTTTCCAATTTCAAATTTAAAACACGAAAATGGAATTGACTATCATACTAATACTAGATAGTTTGTAGATAGTTGGAACTTAGTAGATACCAATCCTAGAGCTTTTAAAATCTTATATAATATCATATAACTACCTAGGAAGCAATAAGAATATGTGGGTACTCTTAAATTATGTTAAATGTTGGTTAATAAAATATTTATGATTTTTATTGTCAGTCTAGCAGTCTACACTCTACAGCATTAAATGCAATTTATAAAATACTAGCTTTCCGCCCGCGGCTTCACCCGCTTTGTCTAAAACCTAATAAATTGTATACTAAAACCTTCCTCTTGAATCACTATATCTAATGAAAAAAACCGCATCAAAATCGGTTGCGTAGTTTTAAAGATTTAAGCATACAAAGGGACATATAGGGACAGACTAAGCGACTTTGTTTTATACTATGTAGTGATTATGTTAAGAATCATATTTCGTTTCATGTTTCGAATTATTATTAATTTTGAAATATTTAAAAATTAACGATTTAATTTATCTTACCCACTTACCAAAATAATGATTGTATAGCAAACCGACCTTCATAGAGCGTATCTTTAAAATACTTTTTTAAATTTAGAAACGTCAAAAATAATCAAGGATACTTTTCATTTATAAACAATGATCTTTCGATGAATGTTTACGATATTTTAGAATTGTAGAATAATTTACTAAATTATTTTAAATGTGATGTGTTCACTATAAGGATCATCGCATAGACGTTCTTATAAAAACGACCATCAATATAATGTAATCATGTAAAATATTCGACGGTGTGATAAGTCGAAATATTTTAATGTTACTTGTTTCGTCCGGTAAGTTAATATTCTGTTGTGATTGCAGAAATAATAAATCTCTATTCTATGGTTATTATATTTACCTAAAAGAAATAAAATTTTCGTTTATAGACATTTAATTAAGAAGCGTTTTAGAACGAACTATCCTAATCTGTTGATTTTTGATTGAGAACTAATATTGAATCTAATCACAACAGAAACGTCACTATAATACGTAATATTGAACCGTCTACAACGGAATTTAATCGCATTTTAAATCAAAAATAGATTGTGTTTAGTTGCTCCATATATTAAATATTATATGTATTATACAAAATATAGTATTAAAGTTAAGAGCTATTTAATTTGATTATTTAGTATATATTTACATTACCTACTTAGGTAGGTACATGATACATCTTCACTACATAGTATAAAACAAAGTCGCTTTCTCTGTCCCTATGTCCCTTTGTATGCTTAAATCTTTAAAACTACGCAACGGATTTTGATGCGGTTTTTTTAATAGATAGAGTGATTCAAGAGGAAGGTTTTAGTATATAATTTATTAGGTTTAAGTCAAAGCGGGCGAAGCCGCGGGCGGTAAGCTAGTTATTGATATAAAATTATTTTGAAACTTTTACAGTAGATTTAATGAGTTAGCTGTAATAGCAAGTGATCTCTGGATTATTATTATACTTTTTATTAGCTTTTATCTAAAGTCAAACCGTATAAAGCTAGGCCGAACATTATAAATGAGATTTCATTTTTTTCCTGATCATTAGACATTATCTAGATACTCTAATTTAATCAAAAACATTTCAACTTAAACTTAAACTTTTTGATCGCTTTACAGATGTCCAATTATTGTATAGTGGACAAGTGGATAATCTGTCAAATTATGTGGAAGAATGTTGATATTATTTTGACAAATTCGTTGCGTTTTTTCTTATGACTATCTACACATAGTCACAGAAAAGGCAACACATCATGAAGTCTCTAAGAAAACCGCATAGTCAGACTTGCTCCTGTACGTCTTGTATATTCAATAGCGATACTGATGGTCATTCTCTACAAAAGTTTTTGGTAAGTGGCTCTAAAATAGATCGTCTTTACTATGGAAAATATATTCCCCTTCGAGAAAGAAAACTTTTAGATAAATTGGTAAGAACTAGAGCAGTTTATGATGATATTAGAGCTCAGTTAGTCACAGATAGTACAGGAAGTTTACAGAAAAATGCGAATTTTAAACACTATTCATCAGGCAGTGAACTTGATGATACAGAAAAAAGCAGTGCTATTTTGGAGCTAGTTAATTTAGTAGATAAAGGTGCTGCTATAAAATCATCAAAACTTAGTGAATGTTGTAGCTGCTGCAGTTGTTCGTTGAAAATGCGGACAGGTGATCATAAACAGAAACATCACAAACATAAACATGTGGCAGAAAAACAAAGATATGAATTTAAAAGAAGAAGAGGAGTACGCTTTAAAGCTAAACATATAAAATCTGATCCTTGCACCTGCACGTTTCAATTCAGTAGTAGAGCGAAAATACAAACAAAACCGGAATTCGAAGATAGCAATGAAAGTACAGATACAAAAGATAAGGCGAATAAATTCAAAGCAATAGCAAAAAAATCTTTACAAAAACTTGAGGATTCTAAAACAAACCTCAAAAATAAAATAGATGCGGGTATGATCAATTTTCAAGATTCTAAAACAAAGCTACAAGAGTCTTTGGCGCTTCATACTAACGAATCGTTGGGAAAAATTAAGAGGATGAAATATCGATTAAAAAGGAATACAGAGTTTCCAGAAAGAATGGCATTCGATACCGATCTGGTAAATGAATACCAAACTAAAACAAATCGATTGAAGAACCTTGCAAAATCGTCGCGCGATAAACTAAAAATTTCACAAGCCAAGTTAAAAAATAAAATGCTTGAAGGAGGTGAGGTAATGGAGTTGCAGGTTAAGAAATCTCTAGAGAAAATGAAAAAAACTAAAGATAAAATTAAATCTATAATATGTGAATGTCCTGAATATATTTCAGAAAAGGAAATAGATTTAGCTTTTAAAGCCATGAAGGAAGTAGGTGAAAAAGTGGATTTGCAGGTTAAAAAATCTTTAGAGAAAATTAAAAAAGCTAAAGATAAAATTAAATCTGTAATATGTGAGTGCCCTGAATATATTTCAGGAAAAGAAAAAGAATTGTCATTTAAAATAAAAAAAGAAGGACGTAAAATTCGGGATTTGCAGTTTAACAAATCGCTAGAGAAAATGAAAAAACCTAAGGATAGAATTAAATCTGTTATATGTGATTGTCCTGAAAAAGAATTAGCATTAAAAATCAGAAAGGATTCCATTCGAAAGTTTAAAGAAAACTTGAACAAGAAACAATATTTAGAAGATTGGACATGTGAGAATGATTGCATCCAAGGAGTATGTATTGCAGAAGAATGCTATGAAAAATTAAAAAGAAAGGCTCACAAAAAGAAAATACGTGATAAACGCTATAGATACTCCAGTAAGCGAAAAATGAGTAGTCGAGAAGTAACTGTTAATATATTGCCAAAAAAATCAAACTCTTGCATTCAAGCCCATAAAATCGTAGTGCACAAAGGCACAAAACATGCACAGAAAGGTGTTAATATTAATAACAGGTCTAAGGAGAACAAAGAAAAAGGCCTGGAATATTCTAAAAATAAACGAAAAATAAAGACACGATCAACGTTGTCATCGTTCAGTTCTGAACAAGCTAAGGGATCGCGTCCAGCAGTTAGAATTAGTTCTTCGGCTAGTTTTAACATTCAATTTGTTAAGAATAAATCAAATTCAAATGTAAAAAAGAGTTATCCATCACAAGGAACTGATATTGAGCCATCATCCACTACACAAGTTAGTCGTTTAGGAAGAAAGCCAATTGTGTCCAAACGCAAGAAGGGATCGCAGGTAAAGTTAAACAAGTCAATAAAATATATAAAGCAGAAAGGTTATGCTCTTAAGAGATGCTTTTGTACTTTGAAACTAAAGCCAAAAAGACGAAAATCAGTATCTCAGAAATCTACTGGTACAATGTCTACATTTAAAAGTTACGAAGGAAATATTAATGGTCAATATCGAATGGAAACTAGAGATTTTAATAGAAATAAAATTAACAGTGAGTATCATAATGCGGAGCTTTTGCCTTATGAGTGTGAGCCCGGTATTTGTGTGCCAAACAAATGTAATCCCTATCATTGTTTAAAAATACAAAATAAAAGGTTAGCTACTAAGAAGAGAATCCGTACAAAAAATTCTTACACTACCAGTTCTAGAAAAACAAGATCAACATCAAGCGTTACACCCAAAGAAAAGACTTCTAAAGCAAAACATGTGCAGTCTGCTATAATACCGATACGAATGTATGTACCAAAAAAGGAAAAAGGA
Source organism: Colias behrii (assembly GCA_029959065.1). Lineage (NCBI taxonomy): Eukaryota > Metazoa > Arthropoda > Insecta > Lepidoptera > Pieridae > Colias > Colias behrii. Next base: position 3,380,115 of record JARWMC010000006.1, on the reverse strand, counting down.
AATTTGCAAACCAAAAATGGTGTCACAGGACCCAATCGCAATGTTGTGCGCATTGGTTCAACTATAAGTTTCAATATAGATTTCTATAGGGACACAGGAAATCAACAATCACTTCCCAAACAAACCCATGAAAAAAGCTTTGATCTCCATGGCTTAAAATTACAACCAAAAATGAAAGATAAGAAACATATTAAACAAAAGCCAAAAAAAATCAAAGAAAAGAAATATAAAAATCTGCCTATGATGTCCAGTACAGTGACTGAAATGAGTGGGAATTTTTATAAAAAGACGCGCAGTAAGGCAACTAAAACAGGAAGTAATTTGAGCTATTATTACCATCTTGAACCGTACGAATGTGAGCCTTTTACTTGTATTCCAGGAGAATGCGATCCATATATTTGTCATCAAAATATTAAGAAACGTTTAAAGAATACAAAAGAAATCAGTCTCGGTACAATCAATCCTGAGAGTAGATCGACATCGAGTTACACATATTCATACGGAAAATACAAAGATGTCTACGTTCAATCTAAGCCACATACCAAAGTGCAGAAAGTTTCAGTAAAAACAAAACCCAAACCTTTGAGTAAGGTCGTGTATACCCCCAAAATATCAAACATTCAAAATAAATTAAGAAATTCAGTATCTGTGGGATCTACATTTAGTTTTAATGTAGAGTTTTCTAAAACCTATAATGCAAAGGAAGCCCAGTTAGATTTATCACCGATTCCATTAGACGGTAAAACAAAAAGAAAAGTGAAACACAAGGGAATTACATTAGATACAATTACAGTGGATAACATCGATACACAAATGGAAAGAAATAAAAAAATAAACAAATCATCTGTTGTTGGACCAATTTTGAAAAGATGTTTCTGTACACTTAATTTATATAAGAAACGTAGGAGAGATAAGGATAAATATTATCATATTCCTAAGAATACGATGTACACAGTTAATACAGCTTTAATAAGTAGTAGAATGCAGAGCCGACTTGGTTTATGTGGCAAAAGTGAAGAATATACTTCTGAAAATCAATCAAAATATGAAATGTCAAGAAAAAATAGCACTTTGCATATTTTTAATCAAGAAAGAAAATATTCTATAGGCAAACAATCTTTGGAAATAAATTCAGATCTAAGTATAAATGTAAAACTAATTAAAAAATCTTCACACCGCCAATTTTTATTAAATCAAACAAAATGTCAAAAGGAAATCGTTATAGGAAATTATGAAAGTTTTGAAAAATTAAAAGATAATTACATTAATCCAGTATCAATAAATCCAACAAAAACTGGCCTTGCTCACTATTTAAATAGCTGCATTTACTCTATGAATATGCAGGTAGACAATAAAAAAGTAATGAACAGAAAACTCAAGCCATACGAATGTGAACCAGGTGTTTGTATACCCGGGCAATGTGATCCCTATGAATGTCAAAAATTGATAATGAGGCGACTACAAAAAAGAATTTCTAAGTCATCTGGTACTCGAACAGATTCTAGATCAATGTCTAGTAGTCAAACGCAGGAAACACCAACAAAATCACATATAACTAGTGTATCTCTGAAACCCGAATATAAAAAGAAACCAACAGTACAGAAAATGTCAAAGCCCAAAGATAGAAGCCAAGTTGTTCGAGTGGGATCAAATTTTAGTTTTGATGTTGAATTTTATAAAAAACGTTCAAATAAGCCTGGCAAAATACAATATCATGACGATTTTTACTTCCAAGAAAAACCACCAAAGCGAACGAGAGATACAAAAGAAAAAAAAATAGAAACAAACTCTGATACTCAAGACAGTGGATCACAGTCGAAACTATATAAAGTAAAGGCTAAAACTTCTCAAGCTTTGCAAGGTGTACAAAGATGTTTCTGTACTTTGAAACTACAAAAGCAAGGTAAGCTAAAACAAAAAGTGAAAAAAGAAACTGCCAATACAGTGCGTGAAGAATCAATCAGTGTGAAAACGGTAAATAGAGGACAGAATACAAAACCCATTAAAAATACTCGAGTATTATTGCCATATGAATGTGAACCAGGTATATGTATACCAGGTGAGTGTAATCCATATGAATGCCTTGAATTGATTAATAAGAGGAAACGCAAAGAAAAAGGTACCAATACGGTGTTGCGTAAAAAAATAACTACTTCTAGTGCAACGTTAAGCACGGTACATAAACGTAAGTCCCGAGCAACTTATGTACAGCCAAAACGCCAACCGAAATTCAATTCTGAGAAAGTAAAACCAAAGTATAAACAGGTTACTTATCCTCATGATATTGGAAGACAAACAGTGAGAATTGGCTCTACCTTTAGTTTTAATATTGACTTCTATAAGGATAGCTCACCTTCTGATAATCAAGTAACTGTTATTAAAACTGACAAGTATACGCACAGTAAAGTTCCTCAAATCCCCGTAGCCAAAGAAAGAAGAAATAAACAGAATTTTACACATCTGAAGTCCCAATCGCAAATATCACAAACGTTAAAAGTACCACAAAAAACTTCGTCAGTAGATGCAAAACCTTTTTTACAACGATGTTTTTGCACTTTACAATTACGCAAAAAAGAAAAGCAAAAACAAGAAAAGAAAAAGATCCATAATGTCAAAAAAATACAACAGAAAAATGTTAAGACAATGACAAAAGATATAAAAGATGTTCAAGAACTTCTTCCATATGAATGTGAGCCTTCATTTTGTATACCAGGCGAATGTGATCCATTAGTTTGTTATGAACGAATTAAACAGAGAAATAAAAGAATTAAAAGTTTGGGCACGGAGACAAAAACTCGAACAAAAAAATCAACTGGCAGTACACCAACATCTAAGAAACAAAAACACAAAAAGATACAATTTCAGCATGTCGATGATGAGCCAAAACCGACAGCGAAGCCAAGTATACCTAAACCTATAGTTGAAAGTGGACAAAAACAAGTTGTACGAATTGGTTCGAATTTCAGCTTTAATGTAGAATTTTTTAAAGATTCAGGGCTTAATAGTACCAGAATACAATATGATGATTCACGAATTCGAAAAAATAAAACCAAATATATAAAACAAGACAAAGAGGAATTGCCAAAACCTGCTACCAAAAAACACAAAATTGTACAAGATAAGAAATCTTTGCATGCTGGCCAGTCACAGACATTAACTACATCCAAATCTGTTAAATCTGGTATAATATCAAATTTAGAAAGGTGCTTCTGTACGCTGGCACTTATAAAAGATAAGAAAACCAAAAAGAAAGCCAACAGTAAGGAAGAAAAGGTGCAATTGAAAAAAAATAAAAAAGATAAAAAGGTCAAAAAAGATAAAAAATTAAAAAAGGACAAGAAAAAGGATAAAGTATCAAAAGCTGTGGATAATGATGTTCAAACGACTAAATCTTCAGCATCAGCAATTAGTTCTTTCATAAAAAATTGTTTATGTGCTCTCAAAGACAATACAAAAAAACATTCACCAATGGTAAAAGTAGAAATAAAACCACATAAACAAAAACAATGGAAACTTGATCCTTATGAATGTGAACCTGGTGTATGTATACCGGGCCAATGTGATCCATACGAATGTGAAAAACGCATACAGAAACGATTATTACGTGAAAATGCAACAGAGACTAAACATATAAAATTCAAGACTCACTCTAGTTCTACGCCTACTAAAACGCATAAAAGCCGTAATGTTAAAACAAAACCTTTAAAACTAGAACCAACAAAAGAAAAGAAAGAATTGCCTTTAGTTGTGCCTAAATCGAAACCAAATCATTCAGTTTCTTTAGATCGTGAAGAAAATAATAAGCAAACTGTAAGGATAGGTTCATCATTTAGCTTTGATATAGAGTTTTTTAAAGATAAGTCGACACCTGATTCCATACGAAAAATACCAACGCGTTTAAAAGCTATCGATTCAGGAAGTACAAAAAAAGAAAAACCTAAATATAAATCTACAGGACAGCAATCATTTCATAATGTGAAAAAATATGATTCATCACAATTATCTACTATCAAAACGCAGCCAAGCGGTACGGTTACCGATCCGATACTGAAAAGATGTTTTTGCACTTTGCAATTTCATAAAAGTGCAGCACGTCTGAATAATAGCCACAATGCACAAAAGAAGCCAGGACGAAATAAGAAAAAAGGAGAAATACCGAAACAAAAAACTACATCTACTAAAAATACCACTACTATATCGTACATGACGTGTTCTAACGAATGTCCGCCTTTAATGTGTATTCCAAATAAGTGTAAGTCTAAAGTATGTAGAGAAAAACATATAAAAACAGGCACAAACAAAGTCGGTAATGAGGATAAAATATTACATAAGTCTGTGGAAGCAAAAGTACTATCCAAAAAATCAAAAAAAGTACAAGCTCAAGTAAAAGATACCATATCATTGAAATCTTACAATGAACAAGAAAAGGGTATAGTGGAAATACCTCGCTTTAGTAATTATTTCAAAAAAGAAAATAGACCAGCTCTCAAATTTGGTTCAAATATTTCTCTTAATATCGAATTTTATAAAGAATTACTACCTCCAGTTCCTCTTGACACGTCAGATATTAAAGAAGAAGATTTGAAACCAAGTAAATATGAAACATGTGACAGATCAAATTGTTTAAACTTAAAGAAGAAAAATATACCAGCATTACGAGCAAATGTGCATAGTAAAAAGTCAAAAATTGAAAAATGTCAAACAACAAATAAACGATCTAACACAGTCAATAAGTTAAAAAGATGTTTTTGTACCCTGAAGTTACAAAAAAGTAAAAATGAAAATATCGCATCTAAAGCGCCTTATTCACAAGTTATTGAAGTTCGTAGAGTAGAAATTCAGAGCAATAACAAGAAAATATCTAAGAAAACTAATACCGAATGCAGAAACGTGTGTACTAAAATTGATGCTGCGTTATTAAACTCTGACAAAAAAGATAAATCTTCATCACAAAAAAATATCAACAAAATGAGAACTATATTACCATACCAACCGACCAAATTTAAAAAAAATGTGAGCAAAACGCTTGTAAATCATGGTAAAGCACCAATCCGAAAACGCCCTGTGAAGCCTTCCATTACTATCACCCAAAAAGGTAAACGTTTAACCAGGAAAAAGAGTCAAAACGCTTTTAATTGCACTGAATTTTCTTCCTCTTATAAAACAAATAAATGCGCTATTAAACGGTACCTATGTCGCTGTACAAATAATGCCGCTTTGAAATCAGGAAAGCCAATATTTTCAGAATCAGTATGCGATGAAATTGCAAAGAACAAGGAAAAACCATTTAAACAGTCGAATAAAAAAGTTCCGAAAAAAACTAAAGATGTAAACCTAAAATGTGGACCATGCGTTGGTGACCTTAAAACTTCTCATAGTGAGCGTCAATCAAAACATTTAAAAGAAGTATCTGCAGTTAGGACTTCAAAAAGTCTTAAACTATCGCATAAAGATAAAAATATATCAAACTTGGATAAATTGAAGATTCTCAAGACAGATCTACTCCAAAAGGGCGATGAGTATAAGGCACCTTTATCTAAACTGATGAAATCTGCAATGAAGTCCACGGATGATAAAAATTTTGTTTGTTCTAAATGTTTGGCTATACATAACAATACAGAAAGGAAAAATTTAAAGGTTAATTTCAAGGATTCTCCTCATACGATAGAAAAACAAGGAAAATTAAACAGAAAAAAGAGATTGCCTATACAAACAAACGCCCACAAAATAAAGTCTAAAAATGTATGTGAAAATTGTGCCAAAAGTATTGATGAAAAATGTAAATATTGTAAAGTTTGTTTCAAATCTGAGAGCCAATTTAAACAATATTTTAATATTTTCATGAAACAAATCGAAAAGTTGCCTGTAAAGACTTGTATTAACAAAATACAGCAAAAAGAGTTTATAAAAAAAGAATCTCCACAACCATTATTTGATGTTTATCTAGAGTCGGATAGTTTAAAAATTATCAACAAAGATGAAGTTGATAAAAAAGTTAAAGAACTATATACACCTAAAGGCAAAACGGAATCTCAGAAACACGGAGAATCATGTGTTTGCTGTATTTGTCTAGGAAAAAGAAAGACTGTAAACAAATCTAATAAAGTAAGTAAAAAACAAGGTATTAAATTTGGTAAAAAGAAATGCACCTGTGGAAGTGAAGTGTGCGCGAAAACTGTTGAAGAAAAGAGATTGAGCATACAAGAAGATAAGAAATCAAAAGAGTTGAAACCATGCATATGTGGAAGTCCGGTATGTGGAGAAGAATCTCAACTAATGCATAAAATAACAAAAAGTCCCGGCGAAATGGTTTGCACGTGTAGAGAAGAAATGGAAAAAAGAAGGCAAAAGAAAAGGGAATTAAATGAAATAGCGTATCGGAAGAGACGCAAAATTCTGTCCGAGCAAGAAAAAAGGGACGATAGTATTCGAAGAAAACATCGGCTTAAAGAAAATTTACGACTCGAAAAATCAATAAAAAAAGATGCAAGCGATGCCATGTTATTGACTGAATCAGTTGTAGATGTTGCAAAATTGGGCATTACAGGCGTATCCGACCTGCTTCGCATTTTATATAGATGTGTTAGAGATCCAAAACACACTTTACACAACATGAAATCAATGAAGGAAAATCCTAACCTGATACTAAAGTCGTTGAAAAATGCTTACAGTGACAGTGGCGTGGCAGCGACTTCGAGAAGAGTAGCGAAGCGTGTTCAATCAATGGAAACTGTAAAATCAGCGACAGATTTACTGGAACAATATCCAGCGACGAATTATTTAATCCATATTAATAATCCGAAGAAACGGATGCGCAATATAAAGAAAAAACGGCGTAAAGAACGCATTGATTTCCATTGTAATCTTTTCATGAGCTCTTTAAGGAAGAGACCGTTTATGTGCATATATGATCGTTGTCCCTGGTTTTATCCACATTGTTTATCAATTCTCAATGTTTGGCGTCAATTTGCGGATGTAATGTTGTTCTTGTTAGCTGTTGTTGTATGGAGTCCTTGTATTTTTGCCATGGAAATGTGTAGAGCCGTGATGTGTTGCACTTTGTGTACGGGTTAAAGTGATGTATTAAATTTGTTGTATTTTTTTGGTATAATATGTGCAATTATTAAATTTTGAGGTATAAACTTTTATGTATATTTTATTTGCAGTTTTCGTGTTTTTACTATTTTAACTAAGAAAAATAGACTTCTCTTTGAAGCTTATTCTCGGACATAAAGTTATGAGTAGCTAAAATGTAATTTACATCCCTATTATGAATTGAACATTTTGTGCTTATAACCTATGCACCCCGAGTTCAATGACCGATGCTATTAAATTTGGGGTGCATTTTTTCTGGCCCTAGTCATGGTCAGTTTTAATATTCAATGTAAATTTTGTTGCGTATTTATATCTTACTACATTCATAAAATAGTTTGGAAAATCCAAAAGTGCACGCCTCATAATTTTTTTTTAATAATTATTTATTAATTATTATTTTTGTTTATTTAATAACAATTAAACCACATCGAATCAGACCCTGAAAAATGAAAGGGTTCTATTCCTGAGCATACTCAAGCGTAAGAGAACAAAATAACCATGAAAATGACACCCATGACGAAAATATGTAAAATTTTCGTCGGCGCCATCTTGGATTTTAGTTTTGACCTCATATTGGTTAATAGCTACCCCAATAACCATGAAAATGACACCCATGACGAAAATGTGTAAAATTTTCGTCGGCGCCATCTTGAATTTTAATTTTGACCTCATATTGTTTGATAGCTACCCCAAAAACCATGAAAATGACACCCATGACGAAAAGATGTAAATTTTTTGTCGGCGCCATCTTGGATTTTAGTTTTGACCTCATATTCGTTAATAGCTACCCCAAAAACCATGAAAATGACACCCATCACGAAAAAAAGTCAAATTTTCATCAGCGCCATCTTGGATTATAGTTTTGACCTCATATTCGTTTTTAATATATTGCCGGTAACATAATATTATGTATGATAATAATTCTTAAAAAAGTATTTTATACATTTCTTAAAAAGCTTCGATATTGTATACAATAATACAATTCATATTCAAATTGTTGTAAAATAGTCACACTTTTTTAAGTTGGTTGAATACACTAAAATACTTATAAGGATCGTACCTACTAATAAAAGTAACAAAATGAATTTTTAAAGTTCCCAGTAATCTTCTGGAATCAATTTCAATAAAAATATAAAAATTCACTTCAAAAAAAAAAAAAAAAAAAAAACATCCGAGTTTTTTTTTGTTTATTTAATAACAATTAAACCACATCGAATCAGACCCTGAAAAATGAAAGGGTTCTATTCCTGAGCATACTCAAGCGTAAGAGAAAAAAAAAGACTCGATTAGTAAAGTATTTCGGTCGCTATCGTGTTAACAAGAAAAAGGATCCGCACATACAGACACACGGACGTCCAAGACAGAACTTTTTTAAACTGTTTTTTAACTAGTTTAAATAACAAAAATGACATCAAAAATATCATGAACGTTCAAAATAGTGTTTTTTCTTCATATGTGTGTGTATGTATTTTCTTACAAGTGCAATGTATGATACATAAAGACATTTTAAGTTTGAAAAATCAGATGTTTTGCGCGAAGCGACAGTAGTACCCACCTCAACGCTTCGCTTATGAGGCGTGCAATTATTCAGAAAATTTTGAAAAAACAATGAAATATGTACCTACTATAAATATTGTAAAAAATGCATTTAAAATTTGAGTTACCTACTTTCCAAAAGTATATTTGTGCCACGTAATATCATAACTTTACTTTTACCACATAGCAACGTAATTTCTTTACCAACTTCAAGAGTTGTCAAGAACCGTTCATCTTCACACTGCTAATCTATAATCTGCAAGCATTCAGCAACTCAATAGTTATCCAACTATTCAATCGAGTTTAAGCGAAACGAGACGCAATGCGTTTAAAGTGCGAAAACAAAAGAGAGCGGTATCGACCGAACCCTCAAAAGTGAGGGCCGCCACCCTCTTTATGACTCAGAGGGGAGGACCCTTGCACGTAGGTACCTCTGTACTGAGGGAGTACAGAACATGCACTCACTATTGATCTGGGGTATTTGGGACCATCTAATAAGTTTTTGACCTATCGAATTTCGGCTCGCATTTTAGGGTTGAAGTGTACTTGGTATAGAAAAAAACTGTGCGATTGGTTCTGTACAAAAATAAATTTTAGTACCTGTGAGGCTGTGAGGCTAAATTATAATATGTTGACTAATAAACTAATTGTAAGGGACACAATATCATAGACTACAATATTTGTTTTTGCAAACCGTTGGTCAATTACAAAACTTCTACTTACCAGAAAGAAAAGTTGCTAAATACGTACGTACTACGTACTAGGTACGTAGTAATAATATCTCAATGCTAAATTACCATCTATTATTTTGGAAAAAAGCAATTTTATATTTTTCCCAAAACAAAAATGAATAATCAAAGGTTACATTAAAAAAAAAAAAACTTTTTTATTACTTTTTTTATTTTATAGCAGACGATTATGGTAATTTTATGATTTATTAAAGTATTTACATATTAATAGGCAATAGCGACAGTTCGTAGCTACCAGTTGCTCTATAAATCAAAACAATATATTTTTTACATCGCTAAAAATTAGTTCGTAACTAGGTATATCTTAATAGAAGATTATTTTACATACTTTCATGAATACGAATTATTTACAAGCATAATAATCTCATAACAAATAATAACATTATTTATCATCAGCATATTAATATAGAAACTGAAATCATCATATAGTTTACAAAATTGGATTAATGCGGAAAATTTAACATGCTCATAAATTCATATATAATCGTAGGCACTGGCATACTCCCGCAATAACTCGATTAACATACTGTCATTTCGGGTTTATGTTCAGTTTACAAATTACATGTCATCGAATTGATCCTGCGTCCACACAACCACAGTTGACAGATATATACGTACATACAGTTAGGAAACTAAGCCCCTGCGATGAAATTATGACGTTAGCACTGTTTTAGCTATAGGGCTGTTACCTTTTTGATATTTAACCGACTTCAAAAATAAAGCAGGAGGTTATCAATTCGGCCTGTATATTTCTGTTTGCTTTTTTTTCACAGTCGATTTTGTGGTAATTTTGAGATTAAAACTCGTTAAAATACAAAAATGGTGTAGCCTAAATATGAATTTACAAGAAGAAACAATCCGAATTAATACACCTTATAAAAGTAAATACGTTTTTATCAGTGCTATATTTCGAAATCTTGTTTTGTTATTTATGGACGCCGAAGGTTATTTAATGTACCTAAATTATTTATAATGCTTGATATTTGTATTATACATATATTCAATAATTATTTTAAACCAGAATTTACAATACTTGTTACCTACTAAATTATTTTTAAAACGATAAATTAAATTAAATTAAAAAACACAAAATATGCATAAATAAATTAAAATTATTATTATACGAGCATAGAACCTCCACCTTTTTGTTTTAGGATGAAAAAGAAAATAGTTTGACAGGCTTAGAGCTAGCGCGCACGAGCAACTTTGTCTCCGCAACTATTTTGTCTCTCCCATCAATTTGTATGGGGAGTTGCGTCGCTACGTGGGCGCACTTTCATACTAGCCCATAGGTAGGAGAGACAAAATAGTTGCGGAGACAAAATAGTTGCGGAGACAAAGTTGCTCGTGCGCGCTAGCTCTTAGTGCTTCATCAAATCAAAATCAAATCATTTATTTATTTCTCCTCACAATTCCCAATCACATAAATTAATCTACATGCATACAAAGTTATCAAACAAAAAGCTGGAGTTGGAGGAGCTGGTGTCTGAAATGGGTTTTAACCGGTATCACAGATCACCAGGTCCCCGCCCTCGGAAAGAGTGCTTGACAAAGTGGTGACGTCACGTATCGATAAAAATACAATAATTATAATATCTATCTTTTATGTATTTATGTTTTAACATTTTGGTGAAATATAATATTATTTCAGTTTAATTTGAACACGTGCTTGTAGATAAGTTGATTTCGGCGATCATTTTAAAAATGCCACGTACTAATTGCGCAGTATTCGGCTGCTTGAATTCAACTATACCTACCAATTATACCACCAGATGATTTTGTTCAATATGTCGAGAAAATGGATAACATTTTCGTTGCTGCTTTAAGAGAGAACACATAAACTGTAAAGTGGCTGAATTAATTTACAACGAATTAAACATAATCAGTTAGTTAAAAAAACTGTTCATAAGATTGAGAATATTTTACACTATAAAATTTAACAATAAATTCCGAATTAGTCGTAGTAGACGAAAGTATTTTTCAGTAAATAATTTGTAATTTTTTTTTTCGAATAAAGGCATATTTATGTAATGGTTATTTTAATATCTATACATATAATAAAATCGTAGGAAAGTCAAAACTGTAGATTGAATATTTTTTTAAAAGAATACTTGAGACAATAGATACCGAAGCCAAAAATATAGATAGGCTCCAAACTGAAACAATCGATATTTATTTAACGTGAAGTCATTGACATCACTTTTCTATACTATGTATCTTTGTCATTCAAAATCTGTGGATGTGTCACCCGCTACTATCGATCCCCCTGAATACCCTTATGATTCTCGTAAACACGCTTGCTTGTGTGCGTGTGCCATTTCGAACGTTTTGTATGAAGTTTCCTTACTGTATGTATCTGTATATTGTGACACAACGTTGTACACGCGACTGTAGCTATCTCTTTCCAATAGGTTTACTCCGATAGAGACAAAGCTATGAATATCAGCCGGATACATAAATTTTGAATTTGTTTGATGATTCAGTAGCATAGGTAAAGCTAGTTTGTTATTAAAAGCGAAATTAAAATTGAAAACTTAATTGTTTATTTTATTTATCATTGCCAGATTATATCAGTTAATTTTTTAAACCATAATATCTGCATCAATTCTATTAATTAATCTAGATACTTACAGCAATATTTATGAATTATTTGAGGATAATATGAATTAATTTTTACTTTTTTATAATTTATTAACTGATTATTTTAGAATGTATTGAATGTGTTGTAAGGTATTTTTAAAGTGCAGTGCTTATTTTTTATTGGTTGTCCATCATGTTCTATATTTTTTGTGTATTTTCTATGTAATTGCATCGATGTACATATATAAATAAATAAATAAATAAATTTACAGTAAACACATGCATATTAAATAAAATAGTTAACAGCTATATTCGATGCTGAAATATTAATTTAAAAAAAAAATACATTATCAAATTTTTACTTAACCAAAAAGGGTTCCCGACAAAATGCTCTTCCAACATGGCGGATCGAGCGCCTCTTTACGATCACCGTGAAAATTACGACGATCTCCGAACGAAAACTTTTATATCCTTCGTGTCGGTTTCACGTAGCACCGTATAATAATAGAGTTACTGCTAAAAAGCATGCAGCATGTTTTCTTACACGATTTATAAATTGTCTGGAAAAATATTTTGAACAGTTTAAATTCTAAATCATTTTAGTCATACGCTGGTGAGATAATACATGAGTAATTAGTTGAGTTAAAAATCTTGTTTTTCTTTGTATAAATGTTTCCCTACATAAACGTTATATTTTGAACAGGATTTCCTTTAAATTATTTTAAAACATGTTGTACAAAGGTAACTACTCAAAAAGTTTAGATAAAATTAAAACATTCAGCCAATTACATTTTATAATTCAAGTTTCCCCATAGTTACATTTCATCATCTGTATACAGACAATACTGTATCATAACAATAGCCAATAATGTTGTTCTTACTTTAACACCCATTAGATACATCAATTCGATACGTTGCGATCTATTTTTCATAGCATCGTAAGCGTATGTCGACAAAACGGATTAGTCGCAAATACGTGACCATTAGCCCGTAAAAGTACTTAGATTTACGCACCAAGTTTGTTTACTACAAATCGATTGGGTGATTCACTGAACTGCCGTGCCAACTTACACAGACTAGCGTTCCCCATCGGTTATTTACCATGTTCCAAAGATTTATTTTGACTCTCTTTTATGGGTAAAACGAGGAAATAAATAAATAAATTAAATGTATCTGTAATCTGAATCCATATAAGGCTTATGAGTTATGGATGCTGTATTTGTTTAGCTAATAATCTTTAAGTACGGGTTTTCTGAATCCAAATATTCAACGGGTTTGCAGCTTCTACGAGTATTATGATCAAATATTAAATGTAATATTTGCTTAGCCAAAATAACCTAAATAAATAATATGCAATTGATATGGTAACATATTCGTCAGTCCCCAGAAAGGTTTACGACAAGAACGGGAGTTTAGACGTTATTTTATAGCAAAACTTGTGCCAAAATAATTATTACGGACAATTCCACTCCTCTCTATGAATATTAAATGAGATTTTCCATTCAAGCACGCCCTTGATTCGTTTTTAAAACAGTTCTTATGTTGAAGATGGCGCCGTCTAAATTGTAAATGTCGGATTGTATGAATATTGTAATTTCCCGCCTACTATTTTAATTTACTCCTCTTATTTCTGGAAAAAAATAACTTCTGTGTTCTTTGCAGCTTTAATGGATATAGTATTTTAATCACGTAATTGGTAATTAGGCAAACGCGTATCTAAATAAATGTTTCTAGGTAAAAGCTCACAAATGGGGTCCCTACAGCGTGCTATGACATGGTATGATAAACGACATTCCTCACAGAGGCCATCTGTTCGCGACAGTACATAAAGTTGAGTCGTACATTGAACATTCTTCTGAAGATCTAAGCGTCATTATTCTACGTCTACAACCGTTGTACAGAGAGACAAATATATTCTCAGGAAAAAACCTGCCAGATGCAAAAGGTTTACAAAAGCGCACACGTTCCAGTGACAAGGTTTTTGTAGATCTCTGATTGATCACTTGAGGTCGTTGACCCGTTCGAGAATTCTCGCTACGAATGCGTAACGGTTGCAAAAAGACGATGCAATTTATCTTTTGTTGATAGCGGACGTGATAAAAAGTTAACGATTAATAGTGGGCAATTTGAAGACGATGAATGGGAGATTTGGCAAATGTGTTTGGCTCTATTTATATTGTTCAACCAAGATATTCGGATAGTAATACGATTTATACACTTAATTTGAATGAGAATATATTCATTACGTCACTAAAATTGATATTGACTCCAGTAAGTTTATTGAATGTTATAAAGAAGCGGAATGTTAAACGAAAACCTAAATTATAAGCAAACATCATACCATAGACAGTCCGCATTGCTTGTTTAGCATGTGTTAATGCACAAACAAGTTAACATACATAGTAAACTTATTTGAACTGAATATCACTAACTCATATCACAAACTCGTACCACGACAATAAAAGAGTAGAAAATCGTTGCTTTGAAAAGGAAATACACCAAGCTTTTCTCACATTATTAATGACAATCACGCACGATTCACTAAAAGAATACAATCTCGATAAATCGCTGGGAAATGGCGTCCATTAATCAGGAATATTATCATCCGTACGTGACCATGAGCAGTTTGCGCGGCAAAAGCGAAATATGTGACCAATTAACGCCCGGGTCACGGCCCATTCGATGTGATTTCATAATTCATATTATGAAAAATTGTTAAAATTCTACCCTGAAATTCCATACCTGCTCCTGGATTAATATTAAAAATTCCAGACAGTGATTGCTTCGGCGCCCGTTGAGTACCATTTTGTATTTCGCATAATTACTCGAAGTATCGTTCCATTGTTTATTAAATTCAATTTTGTACGACTACGTCCTTTGTGTTTCAAAATAAAACGAGCTGTCGAGGTCAACTATAAAACTTATACATCTAAAAAGAGACAAAAAAATGAACAAAAAGAAGGAAAGATATATTATCTAGAATTTATTAAATTTATCAAGCATTCTGTTATCATAACAATTTATATAGGTACCTAGTAAAAAACAAGAAAGCAAGAAAGCGCTTTAGACATAAACTTTACACGCGCATACGATACTAAATATTGCAACATCCGAACAACATCCGAACTAGATTTTCATAAAAGTATTAAACATTGATAGCAGTAGCGATATGAAATAATAAATTTAGGGTTGAAAGCGCGGGGGCACGCTCCCGCGCAGTTTGCTATCTGTAAATGGATTTTAAATTAAAGCCCACGAAGAGATTGTCTGGGATCACGTGTATTGTATTGTTTACTGTCTCAGTTTTAATGAAAAGTATACACGATCGCTTGTTGATGGAGTGAGGTTTGATCTACAAAGCATAACATAAAGTTACATTTAGTCATTGGGGACCATGTTTCTGCAATAGCTAGTTTGCTGTTTGATAAAAAAATTAACTATTTTATTTCTATAGCAATTGTAATAGTTTGTAAAGTTTTTAACTATTCCTACGGAGTAAGTCCGGAAAAGGTGAAAATTCTTGCACCTTTTGTTGGCATGGGCCTCGTAAAGGTAAATTTTTAAAGTCCTCAAAAATTATACCGAAAAGAACCACAGAGGGGACCTTAACATTAAAACACCGAACATTAGTGAGTATATAATCCTACAAATAAGTAGAGAATGTTAGACTATGTAGACAGGTTAACGGCGAAAACAACATACGCGTTAATTGCAACCACTATGGTATGTCCAAAACAGCCTCTAATCCTGCAATCTAATATAGACTTCAAGCCGATCAATTAGGGTTGTGTTTTGTCTGAACTCATTGTGTGGTTTTCCCGCGCAGGATTGCAGGCGCTCATTCGAAACAGCTAATATGCCTGTGACGTAAACCGCGGAAATCCCGTCGTATACCTAAGCGCTTGTAGCCAACGCGGCCGCCAGTTGCACACTTTAAAGTTCTATGCGTGGATTTTCATACAACATTTTGTACTTCGCTGAATGCTAGACGAGACAACTGTCTGTAAATAATAGTATCATGGGTAGGTAAACTACATTTTATTTGGATTCTCGAATATTTTAACTTTAAGGAGAGAAATCTATACCTATGGCATAAAGATATTCGTTGCCCAGTGCCCTTTGATTTAGACCAATAGTTCTATACAGTTCATCTATACTTTAATCCTACTGATTTAAATTTTATTGCTAAATGAAACCAAATAAGCAATAAACTCTAAAGGTAATCTGATTTCACGCCAGCCTATTAATCCCTTTTAATGTGAAATAAATACATAAATATCTTGGCGCTGCTACAAATCTAATTATCCACGAAATGATATGGAAGCATTAACATTTGGCCCGGGCGTATTTCAGCAGTGGACCGTTAAATCTCTCACACGTTGTGCAGGTCACAGAGACGAACTAGCATCGTAAGGTCCCATGGTTATTTATTATAGGGGTATGGAATCAGAAGTACATATATTTATAATTCACAAAAAAAAAATATTGGCCTACAAAAATTTGTTCTTTTAAAATATTGTTTAAATTTCACTTGACACACACAATTTGTTAATAATTTGGGAATACTATCATACATTTTCGATCAAGTCTCATAAGTCAATAATAAAATTGGTTATTGAATGTTGCCAACCCCAAAAATATATTGGAAAATTAGTTTGTAAGTAGTTCTTGTAGAAAACTAAACTGAAACTTAAACTAAATGTTTATTTATTCAACTAGACTTCTACAATAAAAAGAATAACCACTTTTCAAATCTCTAAGCGTAGGACCTCAATGTAATGTGAAGATCTAGCGATAGTGTTTCTATTTTTCTTATTTTAAAAGGCAAATTTGTCTAGCTTACGCATAGGCAATTTCGTGTGAGCCTTTGTTTATCCCACGTCGCGTCTGTATATTTAATTTAAGTAATACCTATCATTCTTTACCTTCACCTTGGTGAATACTTTGACACACACAAAATATAATTTTATACTAAGATACTGAAATACAGTTGACGCAAAAGCTGATATATCAAGTTATTATATAGGTACTGTGTATTTAGAGAAACATATTTAGTATCAGTAATCGGTATTCAGTATGTAGATATTTAAGAATTTAAGAGGGTGAGAGAAATGTCCGTTATTACCATGACAACGCAAGCGTACCTACACCAATAAAAAAGTTAAATTATGTATTTTTAATCACCACTGCAATTTTGATCACTACATATAAATGAAGTGATAATTTAGCTCCGAAAATAATACAAGTTATTATATACTCTACTGAATAATACTTCAACATTCAAAAATCTTCAGGGCCCTATCTAAAAATGGCCGTTCCCGTACCCTGTCCATTGCTAATCCTCAGAAAATCTATTTTGATCGCTTCAAACAAAGAGGACAATGGGCTCGCAAGATAAACGGATTAAAATTTACAATTTATAGTCCCCGGATTACGTTTAGATTCACATGTGACTAATGCTCACGTGCGATTCAAGTTAAAACCTAACCTTTTGAACTCTATTATTATTTCGTAATTTATGGGAGCAATAAACTTAATCGTGGTCCTTTGAAATCACGTTTCACGTAAAATACGTAAAAATTATACTTAATTTTTATGGGTGTTCATTTAGATTGTTAGGCGCGTGTTTCTTGTGTCGTTATTTAATTAACTGCATTTTGTTTATATGAACACACTAAATTCTAGTAAGTATGCAATATTTTCGATATAAATCTTTGAAATTATACTAGCGTAATATATTTAACATACAATATAATTACATAAACACAAATCAATATGAATAACTAGCACCATTTTTATCGCTATAGAAATACTATTGAACTTATATTAATGGTCACGGTATTGGAATCAATTCATCATCAAGGATGCTACGCTGTCTGTTGCAGCCTGTGCTTCAATAAATCGATGTGTGGAAATAAATAAAAAAACAAAAGTATAATTTACTCTTTATTTTCATACAATACAGATATATTAAACATCATTATCATAAAAGAAACCATTAATTTAATAAAGAATCGTAACAAAATTATTATGGGCTTAACATATCTATAAATTATGATATCATCGAGAGAAGGGCTTTTTGCGTGCGTCATTTTGTCTATTCCTAATCCCTTTATAACTTTTGGTAACCAATTTCCTTGTGGGAATTGAAATGGAATAAATTTATAGCATTCACATCGACCCTTATCCATTCCACCGAGTAAAACCGCTATAATTTCCATCCGGACCTAAGCTCGACCATTTTAAATTAAATCCAAAACCTAAATTAGGACGCTGCTAAACTTGTTACAACATATGTTGGAAATGGGTCATTTAGACCAGATCTCTTATGAGCTTTGCGATAAAATCTCAGCTGGTTTAGGTATATTGTTATTTGTTATTTCATTATAGCAATAACAATTTTTCAACCGCGGGTCATATAATGTCACATTGTTCTTACAAGCATTCACGATCAAGAGTGTGTGGGTCTTAAAAGTTAAATTTAATTTTATACTAGCTAACATTAATGTGTAATCTTTTTTATTAACGTAAATGAACATACAACATTTGAACTTCATATAGCTTTGTTCACCATATCACATTCGCCTCTATTCCTGTTCCGAATTTTATCCTCTATTTCGTTCCCTTTCAAGTTCTTTAGACAACAAGTAGTAATAAGTAAAGTATTTTTTGCAACAACTTATCTAACTATTTAATTTGTAATTCTTCAATATCAATCACCCGTTAGTTCATCAAAAAGGAAAATACAAATTCATACATTTAGTATATTAATAGAAACGGCCGTAGATATCTACACTTCATAACACCGACTTACTATATTCATACTTCGATTTATATCTAATTGCTTCAAATTATTCATTACTAAATATTTGCAGAGGAATCTTGTTAATTTGTAGAGCGTCCGGAAAGGCTTTGAGGCTGAATCCAACGGGCTGTCTGTCCTAATTAGTGTTAACAAGTGCTCTCAACTTACCTTTCTGAATCCTAAATGAGTTTCATACTGTACAAATTTCTAATTTCCTTGGACTTCAAATTAGAAGGTAAAGGTCTTGTGGAATTGTGAATACTAAACTCAGAGATTTGTGAATGATTGATTTTGTAAACACGTCTTTCTCTTTAGGTGTAGGTAATAGGTATGCAGCATAAAAAAGCTACAACTTTTTTTGTCTTTATGCCGTTTGGAATTTATTACGCTTTTGCTAGTCTGAAAAAAAGTTATGATCGAAAAATAGTAACATGTATTTTATCCTTATGCACATTACCTTTAGGAAATATAAATAAAGTATTCGTTTTACTAAATGATATCACACAAGAAATGTTATAAATAATTATAAATAATTTTTATTAAACGAAACCAATGATGAAGAGCATTAAGATGTGTTAACATTTTTTGTGATCTTTAAAAACAAAATGTACCTGGTAAAGGTATCTACCAATTATTTTGGGATATAAGTGATTAGGTTGAATCGGGTTTAAACATGGGTTCAAAATAATTTCCGAAAAAACGTTTACCTGTTTATAATTTATATTTTTTGGGTTCTCGTTTTTGTCTACTTGATGTAATTAATATTTGGATTAATGGGACGTGTGTTCTAACCTTTAACTGACAGACGGATAATTTCCAAGCAATAACCAAATATTTTGTTAATATTATTTCTGTTTGAGAGTTTGAACCATAGGTTTGAACAGTATTTCAGAAAACCATTTAAATAAATGAAACCTTAGATAATTTATTAGGACAATATACTTTTAATAATCATGTTTAAAGATTAATTCACGTTTAAATAAACATTAAAATTTTACAAACATTTCACTATATAATGAACAATTGAACGAAATAATTAAATAAAAAACAAGATCGAAAGTTCCTACAATCATTACCGCCGTCTGTTTATTAAAACATTCCGATTCATATTCCAACGTATTATTACAGACTTGAATGCTTTTATTTTGAATCGATAATTACAAACTATGTTAGGACGTGCTAGCTATTGTATTTAAAACTAGACCTAGTATGTGGAGGATAGAGTTGAAAATTGCATTGTTACATTTGAACCAATTATATGACCATCAGGAGCTTCGGGTAAACGGGTTTCTGTCGGATCTCAAGATGGATGGACTGGCTTCTGGCTATCAGTTTTTTTACTCTATCTGTCTCTTTCTCTTTTATGAACACGGATGAAAGAGATAATCGATCGCTTTAAGATAGTTTTAATACATATATGAAAAATGCATTCAAGGAATGTGCTGAATGAAATAATTTATCAACTTCTTTAGTGGAGTTGAAGATGATTTAAGTACTTACTTATAAAATATAACTATTTCTTATTCATATTTCCTTTGTGCATAATAATATTAAAATAAATAATATTTGTATAGCAGTACCAAAACAGCACCATAACTCACCTATAATTTATTTCTGAGACAAGACATCAATCATAAGGTTTGTTCAAAAGGCTACCCCAACGGAAGGAATTTTAAGCAATTCGAGAACAAAATTAAACAAAAGTTTAACATAACACAAAACCGAATTATCCTTAGTTAATTAATAGACATCTGCAACAAAGCCATTTGCATTACCGTGTTAATTAAATATGCATTAGATCTCTTATCATAGTACAATGCGTGTATAATCGACATAACATGTCCGTGTAAGAGAAATAATAATATATGTACTTTTGTTTATTACAATACTATAATTCTTGTATATAGGAGTAATGCTGAATATGTTAGAAATCTCATATAAAAGACACTAGTAATTTTTGTACAAATTCATTATTCGGGCCTTTGAATTCATAAAAAAAACACAAAAATAAAATCAAAGAATTACCACAGATATCTAACATACTTAGTTTGGTACTTCGTACGTACCAACATACAAATACTAATTTAAAAAGAGGGCCCACAGTGTCCACCCCACCATACCAATATTGATAAATGTTAATATCCACAGGTATGTCATAAATTCAAATTTTCTTTTAAGCCCCGGTAAATATAGAGGGAGGTAAAAGTTTCGTGGGTTCATCTATTTGAAACGGAAACGGCTTGGTATATTTATAGACTTTGCGGTGCCTTACCATCGACCCGTGGCGTGGTAGGTACGCATAATATATTATTGTCTGTAAATATGTATTGAAGGACTTCTATTTCGGAATTTGATATTAAAATATAAATTTCGTATTGCTTCGTATTTAGGATAATTTCAATTTACTAGACTATTGCACTCAAATTATATGTTAAGTAAATTCAGATAACAGCGATAGCCATGTTTTACAGTTTATCTATCTGGCAAACTATCAACAGAAAAATAATTACTGAAAACAACTGCTGCATATTATAAGAATTTATCATTCTCCTCTAACTTTTGCCATTGACAAACGTAAAACCATACGGAATATTACGTTCAAAAAATCCATCATTGCCTTCCTTTTATGTCATCGCAAAAACCGAATAAACGGATAACAGCCAGAGAGTTTGTAAACCCGTTCGTGTACGGTTAAATATGCATACAGACCACTGAGAAACAATCGGGAATGAATGCCGGCTTCAAGGATATCTTGTTGAATAAACGTTTGGGATACAGAGGTTACGAAAGACATTCAATTTAGATACTTTATTTATTACTTTAATATTTATAAACTTAATAAGTTCCTTATTTTATTCATTTTGTGGGATTTATCATTGTGTATCATGAACAATGTTTATATCACTGTTTTTTGTTTGCACTAAAAGTAGGTACTCACCATAGGTATGTTTGTAAACGTGACATTGGACAGAATCGCTTGCAAATTTTAAACTAATTATGTTATTTTGGTATAATATTAAAATCAGGGTCGGTGATGCCAATTGCCATGCTTATGCATGACTTATACTATAAAGACTCTTATAGACTAATGAAATAACTAATTTTGCCCAAGGATGATAATAAAACAACTTAGTGCTGAAATTCATAGTGAGAAATTCTTACAAGCTTTATTATGTAGAGATACTTTTCACAACGATGAGTTTTTCTCGTACACCTTTTCAATTCAGGGAAAAAAATCCTGAAACTTATACTAAAACAGATACTGATACTTATACGTAACAGGATACACCAAATTTAGGCTCCAGACTTCTTTCATAGTTTATATACAAAATATAATTTATGGAGGAATGAACAGTTGATTAATAACGATTTTTATCTCTAATTAATCATGGTTAATCTGTCAAAAGCGTATTTACACCTAAAATAACGTAAAGCAATAACTCACGATCGTTTGGAGCGCCATTACTCCACGCCAGGACCGCAACCAAAACCACACTAGTTATGAGATACATTGTACACTGCATCTATTTACTGGAATTGCTTTATATATAATGACCGTGACTGCCCACCGCTATCATTAGGTCCATCCGAATCGACCTTGACAATTGGATAATCGCCGGAACGATATTGTTTTGTGCTGGGACAGTACTCCTAGCAATATACCAATGTATGTTGTAGCTAGAAATTTAATCAGATCCGCGGGGAACAGGACAATGTTGCAAGCGTTTAACTTGTAAAGATTCCAGTAGGTACGTTAGTAATTTAGTATGACACATTTACTAACGAAACCTATCCTTACAAAGGTAAACCACTTTTTTCATACGTTTTTAGTAGGAACCTCCAGATAAAATTTGAACTACTATTTTTCAATGAATTTTCGTATTCGGTTTTGGATACGAAAATTAATTGGA
The DNA here is from genome assembly GCA_029959065.1 of Colias behrii. Lineage (NCBI taxonomy): Eukaryota > Metazoa > Arthropoda > Insecta > Lepidoptera > Pieridae > Colias > Colias behrii. Next base: position 3,357,439 of record JARWMC010000006.1, on the reverse strand, counting down.
ATGAAGTCACGGAATGTTCGGTTTTGGAATGAAGTCACGAATAATGGACACTTTAGGTCTTAATTTATGAAAGTAACTTTGTAAGAACTAATATTATAAGAAAAAAAAATCCTGCGTTCAACCTACCAATACCTTAGATCATTACTTAATGATCTAAGACCAATACGAACACAAAAAAATCGATAATACATATTTCAAAAACTCCATTCTAACAAAATTATCCTTATTATTAAGCTGTTAGCTGACCATGTTCATTAGGGAATGTTAAAACGTCTGCCTCTAAATCGATACAAACGCGTTGCTAGGCATCTTTGTTGGGGATGCTCCCCTAGTGCAAGCTACCCCAAATGCGTATTCACAATAGCTTGCTGCTTTTTGTTCGTTACGCTTATTACGATTCATCGCTGATTCATTATTTTTACTTAATCCTCGATCGATTGTGCTTTTAATTGTTCTTGTGGTAGCTTAAAACAAATGGAATACTATTTTTCGGCACAATCAGCCCCACGATATGAGAGCGTAATGGAAAAATTGGAAAAGGCAATAAAATAAAATGGGGAGGATTGTGTTTGTGTTGATACTTTATCATACAAATTGTACTATATTCAGACGTATATGTAATGTAGTTTTTATTGTAATTAGTGCACTGTCCATTGGTAGATATAATAATAATGATCATCGAACGCTTCCCTCCAGTTCATGATGCTATAAGGCACATTAAAATATTACTGGAAAATAAAATAACAAGTTAAAAGTTTTTATAAACCTACATAATCCTTCCTTTATAAACAAGATACTACATTTTATAGGTAGTATTTGAACATTGACCTTCAGTTAGGGAAAGGTTCCTCCCAAGTGTATAGTAATTAAAGAATTAGTGTCTAAGTTTTGTCATTAAATTTCTGAAATATTCCAACTTCAGTACTATATGTATATAATAGATATTTACATGAATGCTTTTTAGTACCGCATCAAATTATCAACTTTTTGTAGGGGAGACACCGTCGCGCAGTCATTACATAAATTTCTATTTCGATCACGTATGCTAGGGCAATCAGCAAATAAAAGAAAAGTTTTTGAAGTAATATATTAACTAGTCTTTAGTCGTGATTTCGGCAGCATGGAATATTTTTAAAGACATGTATCTGTTTAGAATTTATAATATCTTTAAAGTTGTAACACACTCGACTCACACTTATAATCTAACATCTACATTGAAGAAGTTTAAATTAATCACATAAACCTGTTTTTAATCGTTCCATTGATCCCATAAATAATATCATTCAAAGTGACATAGATTATTTCTCAATTGTAATGTAGTAGCGAGTTATCTAAACCAGTTATACAGTATATACTAATACATATTATCTGTGCTAATACCGTTAGCACAGCGAGATAACTAAGTGAAACATCAATTCAAATTGATATAGTTGATTTCTCATTTGAAGCTACATAGGTAATACAGTACATATAGTAGTGAGTATTCAAAACCATATTATACACAGCCATCTGCATCATCATAAATGGTAATAAGTAAGCAAAAGGTAAGTGAAATGAACATCCTACATTCGACTTTGGCGCGTGACTAACAATAATCAATATTAGTTCTACGTTGCTGGTACGAGGTACTTACTATTTCATTCATTATTCTTTCTACTACTGTATGACGTAGTAGCCTTATATACTATATTCGATTGCAAACGAGAGACCAACGACCTATGTTTCCTCGATCGGAATGCAACCGGAGTGCTTTGAAAGTTTTATCGCTTACTCTGTTCAGTTCGGATACAAGAGTTTGGTCCGTTGTATTTAGTTGTAACTTCCAAAGCGGTTTTACGTTATTGTGACGTGTGTTACCGTTTTTTGTTTACCTACCTCCTTTGTTTGAACTTTATGAATTAAAAAGCAACTAGTAACAACTATAACATTAATCCATACTAATATTATAAATGCGAAAGTAACTCTGTCTGTCTGTCTGTTACTCAATCACGCCTAAACTACTGAACCAATTTGCATGAAATTTGGTATGGAGATATTTTGAAACCCGAGAAAGGACATAGGCTACCTTTTATTGCGAAATATGTACCACGGGCGAAGCCGGGGCGGACCTCTAGTTTAATTATAAATAAAATGAATTTTTTTAAGATAATGTGATAAGATGTGATTAATGTATCAAAAATTAAATTTGGTAAATGTAATATACTTTTTACAGTGTTATAACTTCTTATAAAGCCAATTAAACATTTAAACGGTTTCTCTTAACATAATGAAACCTAAAAATAATGAAGATTTTGATGTATAAGCTAGTGCTACCAAATTGCTTCTTACTAAATTAAGATTTTTAAGATACATATATTTATTACAGGTTAGTCTTCATAACATGATAATGATGTTAATGTCCAATTAAATAAACATTCATTACATAAGAAAACTCCGACAAGAAAAAGTAACTTGCACATCACCACCTAAATAAAAGCCACCATCAAATTCTCTTTAAATATATAGAAATCGCGGGTTTATTGTCCCCATTCACAATACAATTATTTGTTATACACAAACAACATTAGATATCATTTGATGAGTCATGACTAACATAAAACTATGTGAAGGTATTTCTTATTCGACGACGTAAGAACTTTGCGTAGGCTGTTGAATACCGTCGCGTCGTGTTCTGGGAAGTTTTCCAATCTTTTAGTAATTAACTAGTAATGGGAGAGTAGTATGCAGTAATTTATTTCCTTTGAGTTTAACAGTAAAAATGAGTTAAGCTCGATTTCCATGTTTTTTTATTAAATAAATAAATAAATAATAATGAGTCGTTTTCAAAATTATTGTACATTACTACTAAATGTTTGTCCCCATAAAAAATCTTCGAAAAAAATATGGTTACGACTGAAATAAATCATTGTTAACTTTTTACAGACTAAACTTAAGCATACTGCATATCATTTCTGATAAAAAGCAATGAATTGCGATTCAAATTCTTACATAAATTTAATGTGAAAATAAAGTAACAAAAAAAACTCCATACATTTTTTATTGTCCCCTATGTGGACGACAATGAAAACCAATATTTTTATCAGAATTTTTGTATGAAACTTCCTATTTTTTTGTATCATAATTAAAAAGCAATGTTTGAAGTGTTATATCTGATAGATTAAACTATTTAAATTACCTTAAATAAACGAAGAATGACATATTATAAAAATGTCCCTATCAATCGTTACAATTTCGTGACACTGATTTATTGACATAATTAACCAACTTCTTGTATCACAAAGAGGAGGAATCTAACTCTAATCATTGGCAACACTGGTCATGTCACGAAAAGTAAGGTCACATTAACGCGCCGCCATTTTGTTCGTCGTCCAGACACGGAAGAAGTCCTGTAGTGTGCTGTGCAAAAAATTTAGTTACATTTTCCTAACGACGTATTCTCAACAAAAGTAAGTACATTTTGAAGAATTCACCTACCGCAATTGTAATATACTTAAATTATGACTAGAGTAATAGATTACACTTTCAATCTAATGGTAAATGTGATTATGTTTTGTGTAAAAGTATTTCTTAGGTTATTTTTTACATGTTACTGACGAACAATTTCTTGACATTTACTGACGTCAGTAAATTGTAGACGGTAAAGCTGTGGTCTCATGTGTAAAGTATGAAAATAAGATATTAAAATGTGTGTTAAATTAATGTAACGAATAAAAATAAAGGAGAAAAACAATAAATCTCTCAAGATTATTTTTTTGTAACTACAGGCCATACTTTTTTAAACCATGATGTAGGGTTAGTAAAGTCGGGCTTAGGGACTTGACTTTTCCTGGGATCTGATAACTTTTTTATAGTGAAAGCGGATCAGTGAGTCTTGGCCTCCAATTTTACAAGTGGTTTCTGATGAGATAACGCTTGCCTTATTGCATTTAGTGTTGATCGCTTTTCCACCCACACGAGTGATGCTTACTTTTGTTTTTATTTTTATTCAAAATATATCCAACAGCTTTTTTTAGTTTCAGAATGCCGCTAACCGGTGCCGAACGGCAAAAAAATACATTGAAAAACTAAAAAAGCAAAACCCTGAAAAATATGAAAAGAAAAGGAAAAAAATACCTCGAGAAAGTGAAACAAAGACAAAGAAAAATATCAGATCTTAATGACAGTGAAAAAGAAGCTCGAAGACAAAAATGGAAAGAAGCTAATGATAGAAGAAAAGAAAAGGAAAAGCAAACAGAAAATTATAAAAATTGATTGTTTGTTGATTATTTTGTAACTAAAAATATATATTTTTTTAACTAGTGACATCTTACTTTTTTATATGTAATATTACCTTATTCTGAATACAGCCTTACTTTTACAACTTCCTGACATTTCCTAACGAAACAGTTTACTGACAATTTCGTGACGTACAAATATTTTGAAAATGACCCTAATAACTTTATTGACATAAATAAAGTTATTATTATTTATTTATTTATTAATCTATGGGATATTTTTAAATTGGTGTAGAAAACGGCTACTTACCCAAATTTAACATGTCTTTCTAAAGGAATGCTTACCTTTCATACTCACCCAACTTCGATAAAAAGTTAAAAATAAAAATAAGGAAGGACGATCTACTGGGGAAACAAAGCTTTCTTCTTTTCAAAATTGATTACCATTTCCGAGTTTATCCATTACAAAGAAATTAAAAAAATATACCAAAGTAATTTTTCGTCTAGTTGTTGAATATTGATTACCTACATACCTACATATTATTTGAAGTAGGTAGTATAAAAGTTGAATATGCTATTATATACATGTACAAATGTTTTATCCTTATGCAAATAATATCTAAATGTCAATTACGTTGATTTGTTGTTGCATAAAATAACAAACTACATTTATAGGAAAGAGAAATCTCTCTCTGGTGATAGAATTGCTTTATAAATTCTCAGTACATAATTGAATTAGCTATAAACGAGGTAAACATAAAAGTATATTTTCTCAGTAAATAGTCGATAACATATTATGTATGTGTACGGAGAAAGTGCAAATTGCATTTGAACAAGTCCATAATATCGTGTTTTATTATCTGGCTTTAGATATTTAATATTCCTATATTATTTTAGTTAATTTATGAAACAAACACTTTCAAATATCTATTACTTTTAACTGAATGTTATAAATATGTAAATATTATAGAAAAACAGCCGCATTGTCGCACTACAAAACTTTTTAACGAACATACGAATTACGCAGCTGTAACTCAAAACATAATAAGTCTTAGATGACTGTAAAAAAGGTTAAGCCATTTCTTGGCTTTACCTTTTATCAAATCTTTTTTTTAAAACGAGTTTTGTATTATTTAATCGGTTTCCTGAATACAACGAAAAAAAACGTAGAAAAGAATTACCTCAGATGAATACGCACAAGTGCATTAGATGCTATAAAAATCTATCGTCACATCTAAGTGATTTTCGCAACTTATTTCAGCTAAATCTCTCGAACGTGTAAGAGTCGTTCACGTAAATATTTTATAAGAGTTTATCGTTGCTATAGAAAATCTTCAGTAAATGATCATAAGTTGACGTCTATATAACTTTGATGGAGACTTTACTTGAGAAAACTTTTAACTTCCGTTCCATTTGCTGCAGAGTTTATGAAGGGCGAAAATATCGATTTGAATAAGGCAATTTTTACCACGCATTTGATGATTATTTAATCTCTTTTGATGTTTACTGCATTTGAAAGAAAGTTTATTTAGTGTCGTTATGTCTATTCAAAGGTAAAAAGATAAAACATATAAGAATAATAATTATTAATCAATAGAAATTCTGATTTTAAATATACCTAGTTGGTTATAAATTGGTTATGAAGTAAAACCAAAGAAAATGAATCGAATATTTTAGTAAACAATTCAAACCAACAATGGTTATTGTTTAAATTGCTGTAATTCAAAACGCCAAACAAATCAAACCAATATATAGTTTCAATTAATATAGCTGTAAATATTGTTGCCGCACAAACTTCAACTCATAATTCTGTCGTACGCCGGAAAAACTTTACAAGTGAAACGAGCTGTTTTTCAGGCAACTTTCTGTTTTTGTTCGCTCCACGGCTAGCGAGTAGCGGCATGTAAGATAACATGAATCATGTGCTACAGAGTGAATTTTCTGCACATTTCAAGGATTTTTTAACTTTATAATGGAGATAAAGCTACAAGGTGTGTACAGAATATAATGCTCTGCATTTTTGATATAAAACCTCTTTTGTTCTTGTTTTTGGTAAAATGCGAGCGATTTATAGGTTCTAGCGCTTTTTCTTTTAGGGTTCTTTTAATAATATGAGAGGAGATTTATGGATATCATGATTTGTTATTAGCAACAGATTTTTTTCGTTAAATTAGGTAATACTTCGGTTTTCATAAACCATTCATTTTTCTTCTTTATTATGGATGTTCTTTTCGCAACCATTCAAATTAAGTGGTACTCGACAAAACAAAAATGTAACAATAAAATGTACAGAATCATTAACTCGAGTTCCCGCCATATAAAAAAGTTGACAGCGTATTTTCATATTTCTATGTGTAAGGGGTTGATATTAAACGAGCATGGCTAATGTATAATTCCGCGGATTATAGTGTTATGTATAAAATGCTGGGATGTTCTACCTTTGGATACGTTATGAAAAATTATTACTTACCAACGTGGTAAAATATAAATACCTACAAAGTGACTGCTTTGTACGTTAGTCTAGACGTAGAAATTTACTGATGCTATCAACAGTGGTCGATTCGATTTAATCTATTCCAATTACACTTTTATGATTAGTAAGTAACAGAAATGATTGTGCTATACAAAATGTCAAAGCTCTTACACCTTTTATCTCTTCATCTTCTAAAACGATCTAATACTGGAAAACAAACAGACACCTATATATTATAATAATATACTTACCATTAAATATTTTATATAAAGTATTGTTACGTTTACGGCTTATAGTCATACAATTAGGCAGGCCAATAAGAAATTCAGGAAATATACGTACTTTAGAAAACTAGCGAAAAAAGGTTGACTACATCTTCCCTAACCCTTGTTAGAGTAACTGGGGAGAATTCTGGACGGAGGGTTAATTTCAGAGAGACTAATTTCTTTGAATCCTTACAAACTCTACGCATTAGAGACGGTAGGAACGGACTATGGACAAATATTTTGATTCACTCCATGTAAAATGTTTGGCTAAAGCAAGCTTTGAATACACGTCTCTGGAGAACTGTTCCTAATTGGTTTATTTATGAAGTTATGTTTATTGTAAATGGGTATTGTTTAATCTGTGAAACTGTAATTAAAAGAAACGTAAAACGAAATAAAAAAAAAGTTACAGCAAAAAACATGCTATTTATTTAGCATTATTAACTTGTTAGTTGATATGAAAATTATAATGAGACAATTTATTAATAATGCTTTCATGTTTTATCGCCTTCATAGTTCCTATAATTTCATTAACATAAAGAAAGAAATATGAAAATAATAGTAAACAGTTTGGTTAATAGCTACGTACCTATCCTCTAACTATATTATCAATTTATCAGTCCATATATTCTAAGCTCGTAGGTATATTCTAAGCTTCTGTTCATTATTCTTTCCCCTTCGTATCAATTCGTCAGACGTGTTTACTTTTATAGTTAGCGTGCACTTTGATAATAGACCCCCCGTGTTGAGATTTTTAACTCGCGTTGGTTATGTTATTAATGATTTAACTATTCTATCGAGTATTGGTTTATTATGTTCATACTAAGTTGAGCGGAAATTGTTTTAGTACTTAGAGGTTTTCCCGGCTTCCAAATAATATTTCGTTTAGGTATAGTATTTATACAAAGTAGTTAATTGTTTATATCAATTGCTTATAGTATAGCAAAATGTACTTTTTAATTAATTCTAATAAAAATGTCATTTTATTTGCCTATCTAGGTTATATCTACAATTATTGTTAGATATAACTCACAACCAACACTAATCACTATCATTTATCACTTATACTTATAATATGTTGTTATGTTTTTTCCCGTTGCGCTTTATCTCTGCAATGAATCTCGCATACATTTTCTAAAGTTCATAAAATTTAAAATAACAACTAACTACATAAAACAAATTCTAACATCACGTTTTCTTTACAGAACAATAGCTGGAAATCATCCACGGTAAGTTAACCCTACGCTGTCGAAAAATAAAAAGCGTCCCGAAGTTGGCTTCTGGCTACAGCGTGGTTTTCCATTGAAATACGTGTCTGCACTGTGAGCATGAGTCACAAGGGGTGGTACGTAGTAGCCGGATTCATTATTTTATTCTATTTATACAATATACAAGTGTACAGTATGTAGTATTTATACAGTATGTAGTGTACAAGACCGTCGCGATAGAATTTGCTTAACATTTTTATTGTGTGTAATGAATGTTTCCAATTTTACTGTGTGTTTTGGTACAAGACTGTACAGTGTACAAATAATGTTTGTTTAATTTTTGTAGCTCTAGAAATTGTAAAATCTTTATATTGTTGTATACAGTGTTTAATTAGGATGAGACAAGAAAGTGTAATCAAATTTTAATGAACTTAATTTATATGTAGATTCTCGTTGGATTCTCAGGCTTTTATTAAAGTAAATACGTGTTTTAAATTACCTTATTCAAGTTATACCTATTGGTACTCTCTGTCGAATTAAATATTATTGATTTCATTCAAATTCTAATAACGATAGGTTTGATAAGATTTTACCGGTCCGTTTCGATTAATAAAAATTACGTTCCTTTTAATAAAGCTATAAATTAGTCCATAATTAAGAAGTAATTGTAAGCGTTGATTGTCCGTATAAAAATATAAAGGTAGACATTGTTTGTAAGTTTTGACCACCCTAACAGGGAAAATCCCCAAATTAAAATTCCTAATCCGCCAAGATACGTCGGGGTTATAAATGATCGAAAACTTAATGGATTTGCATGCTATTAATTGAATGAGGAGTATTTTGCCTTTCGTTTTTTCATATAATTGCATGAACATGAAAAATACTGTAGAAAAATTTGCTGTAATTTTTTATTGAAAAGTGCTTTTACGCTGCAGTTAACAAAATACCCTAACGAACCTACGATCAATAGGTATTTTCATTGTTAACGATTTTTCGATATAAATGACCGATTAGCATACGTATTATATTGTTAAAGCATTCAGTGCTTTTATTTTGCATGGGTGGGTAAAAATAATTAGATTGTATAAGGTTATATTTTTATTAGTGGAAATTACGAGTGGAATAGTACGTTATAATAATTTTGTATGTTTTTTATCTAATTACGGACATGTAATAATCCTTGATAGTTTTATGTAGACAATACACCGAAATTAAATGTATGGGATATGGGCTTATAACCAAGGATTTAGAAAGTCGTTATTATTTTTAGTCAATACGTACGACTAATATTGAATATTTTATCTTTATTCTTACTCTCATTTCAGTAGGTAGGTAGTATTTGAGTTTATATTTATATGAATATTAAAGCAATAAGTAGGTATGCAATATGGCGCCTAATTGCAAGCATTCACGATCCGACCGCGACCCGAATGATTGATCACCATTCACCAGTAAGCAATATGGAAATAATTTGTCACCAGACTGATCAATTAAAATGGGCTTTTAAAACACATTTACGTCTTTGTAACTGTTGTAATAGGCAAATATTATAATCTGTATTTTGGTTATTGTATAGTCTGTATGGTATCACTGTAAACTGCAATTGTCTTTGCCTTCCTCTCTGTCTCTGTGGTTCGTGGTGCAATGTTGTGTACGCACAATGTAGTTTGTAATAAAGTATTATAAAAATAAAGATAATTTATCAGCATCCACAAGTTGTGTTTAAATATACAATTATTTCAACAGTAACGATAGATTTAATTAAATTGACGCTGAATGAACCATTGAAGCGATAGCAGGAATTCATTAGGGTTTTGTTTTAGATCTGGTACAAACGAAGACAGATGAACGTTCAAGAAATGTTACACACTTTTTTGGTTTCTTTTGTTTGATCTTACATGGACTACTAAGGAGAAGCTGTGGCTACGCGTGCTTTATTGGAAATGTGGAATTAAATAGTGTGATAATCGAATAAAATATTTATTTGTCTACTAATTGACTATTTTGTATGCTAAAACTTGATGTGTAAGAATGTAGAGCACGCAGAGTTTTAAAAATAAGTCTGATTTTTGATAATTCTAAGGTAATTTCTAAATGATATTATGCATCTTTCGTAATTCCTTATTTCTCAATGAATTATTTCATTCCACTTGCAATTTTAACTTTTATACAACTTACAATAAACCTTAAATTTAAAACAATAAGTCATTGACTTGCCTTGTAAGCATGGTGCATTCGCGCCAGTCTATTATAAAACTGGGAACATTAAGTGTTAACAATAATAATAGTACTGCATGGTAATCGAACAAAGCCAGTCGCATACCGGTCGCGGCGGACGTGTGTCGCATCGCAAATGACTGTGTATTGGCCTTGGGTATCATTAGGGTTGTCAAAACTGTTTAAGGGTGCGTATAAAGCAAAATTACCAATCTTCTATTAGATGATACGTGTAATATTCAAGACCAAATCTAAAAAATAAAATATATATCAAACTAGATGATATGTTCAACGATTCTGTTTAATCAAAAACATAAAATATTAAAATTTACTCGATAAAAAAAAATCACCAAGTTAGCTCTAATTTTCACACTTTTACGTTTTCTACTTGACATGGTAATACTTATTATGATTTTTTTTTCATAAACAATTATATTAAAACATTTGCAAGATATTTGTCAGAGCATTTTGTGTAATTACTTTTAGTTTTGGTTTTATCTGCGATAAACCACTTTTGGCGCTCTTTTTTTCTCGAGATAAACGTTTGGTTTTGTCACGATAAAAGTGGTTTATCGCAGATAAAACCAAAACTAAAAGTAATTACACAAAATGCTCTGACAAATATCTTGCAAATGTTTTAATATAATTGTTTATGAAAAAAAAATCATAATAAGTATTACCATGTCAAGTAGAAAACGTAAAAGTGTGAAAATTAGAGCTAACTTGGTGATTTTTTTTTATCGAGTCAATTTTAATATTTTATGTTTTTGATTGAACAGAATCGTTGAACATATCATCTAGTTTGATATATATTTTATTTTTTAGATTTGGTCTTGAATATTACACGTATCATCTAATAGAAGATTGGTAATTTTGCTTTATACGCACCCTTAACTGGCTTTTTCAATATGTGTAGACTTCAAAATGAAAAAGGATTTCATGTAATTGTTGTTAATGTTGACAATTTTCGTTGGTTATCGGTATCCTGTTTATGTGCTCTGGAAAGTCCTTGATTATTTTGAATTATATTATGTATAGTCTTTTTAGTACAATATAATGTAAGTAGGTATTTTGTCAATTTTAGTCACTAGGTATTATTACAAATAGGTAAGTATATGCTGAATGTAGTTAATTTACCAAGCTAAGTAAATTTTGCGAAACATTTGAATTTGACAAAATGTATAATTTAAGTGAATATTATTGCAATGCTTATGATGATTTAATCACTTAGGTATGTGTCTTGCCTATTCACCGGAACTTTAAAACCTGTGCTTAAAACTATATTTTGACAGCCCTGCGTAGTACCCACGGGAATCTCTGTTCGTTACTCCTGAGGCAGTCGATCCACGCGACAAGATGGGAATTATGATTTCCCTTATACTTTGATATAGCCACACTACAGTGTAGGTACCTACTACCTAGGTTATAGGTACGAACAATAATAACGACAATATTGCAAACGACTTTATGTCACAATTTCGTATGAAATATTATAGGTGAACCGATTTCGCTAATTTATTTTTTTATTGATAGGAGTTAGTGGTAAATATAAGACAAAAATTATGCGTTGTCGTACGTACACAAACTCCCAAAATATCATACGACTCTACAATAATTAATGTGCATTATGCTCTACTTACATGTTAAGAAGGTAAAATAATTATAATTCGTAGAAAGTAAGTAAATAATATAAAATTAAACACGTATTAAAGTACTATAAATGCATTATAAATTCTTATAAACTTCTTACTTCTAAGCAGAAGAACTTCGAATAAACAGACACGCGTCTCTTGCATAGTAAGCAAATATGAGACGTTCAACTTCATATTTGTTTGAAAAACTCGTCGTAAGCAGATACCGTCATATCGGGATAGGTAAATACATCCACAAATGTAAGACCAATATTTAAAGACGACTAGCTGACTAGCTGTAATTTGAGACGTTTGATTCAGTTTGCACCTATGCAATTGACGATTCCTTAGTTTGGGCCATGTTGTAGCTGAATTTAAACACAAATATCTCAGGATCTACGATCTCAGGTCAGATAATTGAGTAACAAAGTTAAAAAATAATTGTTGAATTAGGTCTTTCAATGTCTAACTATATTTAGGAAACATGTAGGTAAGTATAATAATCATTCCTATTCCGTATCTTAATTAATTATTATACATGTATATTAAATGTTGAATAGCCGCGACTGCAAAAGGAACAACATAACCATCCTCATAATCATAAAATAATTCTAAATAAACTTGTCACGTTTTCTTATAAAACGATTTAAATCGATAAACAATCTTCTGAGCTAATAACTTGGCCAGTAAATAATCCGATACGACCGGAATAAAACCTCTTTAAAGGAGTGATAGTAAAATAACTGCATAGATAATAATATCGTGAAAGCTTATAGCCACAGATTAGATAAGTCTCTGCCTGCTCATAAATAAAAAGAGCATCTTTGTGGTCTGATCGGCCGCGGCAGGACTAGTCGTTTTGTTGAATAAATAACTCTATGGAATGACTGGTTATGTCGTTGTGTTCAGAGGAGTAAGTAGACAGGTTGATAATAATTTAAAATTAATTTTAAAGCTATTCCTGTTACTTAATGGGAATAACATTCATGAAAGTTTACGATATTTTCATAAATAATTGTGAAAACCGAAAGGCAAGAATGTGTATGAGTATAAACACTTGGCGGGTATGAATAGATTTTGAATTAAATCCCAATAAAACCAATCAATAATATGTATTTTCCCCAAACCCAAACAGAATGAAATAAACCGGAAATTCCATGTTCTTCGCTCTATAAAAATTACAAACCAATTTCCGCCTATCTATATTATATTTTATGCGTACCTATAGATAAAGAACACATAATATAAAAGCTTTTCCTTACCCACTGTTTCTTAGAAACAATTTCTTACTGTTAACCTGTTGTAAAAACAAGACATACTTACACGCCATTATTTTATTTGTCGTTACAAGACTCCCTCTATGGCTCTCTTGAGTTACTGATACCGTTCTCTCTCGTAATTACAGAACATTATTTTATTTAACAAAAAAACTTGCCAGGAATTTCCTTGACCATAGACACACTTCTATCAATTGTTTCAAATACACCTCTATTAGTAGACATTAAGATGCATTTTAACTTAATGAGATGAAAACTATACCTACCTACTCTTGGGCATCACAACACAAACTTGATAATGTTTTTTTTTTTTTTTTTTTTTTTTTTTTTATGCTGCAATAGGGAAGCGCTTGGCCACGATCTCGCCTGATGGTAAGCTGAGATGTGGCCTAAGATGGAGCGCGCTTCCCTAGAATGTACCTGTTCACTCTCCTCTTGAAGACCCCCATATTGTACTCATCGGGGAACACAGATTCAGGAAGCATGTTCCAGTCCCTAGCGGTTCGAATAAAGAATGACGATCCGAACCGCTTAGTCCGGGTACATGGAACGTCAACCATGTGACGGTGCCTAGAATCTGTGCGCCTCGACGAACGATGGAAAAATGGGGATGGCGGAATTAGGTCGTGCAATTCCGCAGCGCACTCTCCAAAGTGTATCCGGTAAAACACCGATAGACTTGCCACTCTGCGGCGATGGGCGAGGCTCTGGAGTTTTTTGCCTACTAGCACATCGTCGTTTATGAGCCTCTTGGCACGCCTCTCTATTTTTTTTTTTTTTTTTTTTTTTTTTTTACGTGAGGAAATTCTCATGAATACCGACTGCTTCGGGGGCAGCAGCACGGTTATGTCAGACTCCTACTGACTAAAACCTCACGGTGGCCTACTTCCGCGCAAGTAAAGAGGGGATCCCGGGATCTCCGGTGGGAACGCTCACGGTACCCCTCGCGCGCCTGCCATTGGCAATTAGCCCGTTTGTAGTCGCGACTACCCCACGCTCATGCCTGTCACTACAACAGACTGCAGCCACAACAGTCTGTCGCCCTCCTCGCGTTGCCTATTGAATGTGCACTGCCCCCGCCGCGCACACTCTGCAACGATAAAGGCAAGAGCTCGTCAGGTCTACTGAGTGACCCGACGTCCCCTGCGGCGTGCTCTGCGACGCACGGGATTCCTTCGCTCCCGGTCGCGCTCAGCACTTTCTTTCTGTGACATCACTGCATCACAGAAAGACAGCACTGCCATCCACACGTCCTCTCTTTCACACATGGCACCAACTATGATCGGAAGTGAGAGGTCCGATCCAACCATAGTACGTAGTGCATCGCGTTCTGCTGTCCACGCTGGACACGACTCTATGGTGTGCTGAGCCGTATCCTCCTCACAGTCACAATGGTGACAGGCAGCATTTGGCTGTTTTCCTATTCGACACAGATACTTACCGAAGCAACCATGCCCCGTCAGAATCTGTGTCGTACGGAATGAAAGCGAGCCGTGGCGCCTTGTCATCCATTTTTTAAATACCGGCAAAATGGCATGGATGGACATCATGCCATATTGTGCGTTCGCCAGCCGTCTGGCCCATGCCTCCGTGGCCTGTCGTCGGAGTCCGGCCCTACGCCTGTCCATATCTCCTACGCCTCTCTATTGCCTCAAGTGTCTCCAGCTGGTACTTGGCAGATCCATCCCAGAGGTGAGAGCAGTATTCCATGCACGAACGGACTTGTGCTTGATAGAGATTGAGCAACTGTCCCGGGCTGAAATACTGCCTCACCTTCGCCAGTATACCAAGCTTTTTCGAGGCTACTTGGGCTTTTGATTCAATGTATGAACCAAAATTAAGAGTAGGCGTTAAGGTGATTCCAAGAAGCTCAAGGTGGTCAGTTATCGGCACGGGTACACCTTGGAAGGACGGAGTCAGGTTGAATGGACTCCGTTTTGCGGAGAATAGACACGCCTGGGTCTTGGTCGCATTGAACTTGACCAGATTGGCCTCGCCCCACTCGGAGACTGCCTGTAAGGACAAGTTCATGCGTTCGACCATCGCTTCCCGTAGCGACTGGATTTGTGCCGCACTGGCTCGCGCGCTGGATGCGTATCTCTCCACAACAGTGCTATCGTCTGCGTACCCATAGATACCGGGTTTCAGCAGATCGTTAATGTGTAGCAGGAAAAGTGTTGCGGAGAGAACTGATCCCTGAGGGACCCCGGCATTAATAGCCAATTGGTCGGACGAGCAACCGTCGACGACTACTCGAATCGACCGGTCTCTCAGGAAATCTGAGATCCATGCGCAGAGACCAGCAGGCAGACCGTAGGATGGAAGCTTGCCAATAAGACTATCATGCCAGACCCTATCGAAGGCCTTCGAGATATCAAGGGAGACAGCAAGTGCTTCACCATGATTCTCGATGGCCTCGCTCCAGATGTGGGTGGCGTACGCTAGAAGATCCCCAGTGGACCGGTTTCGGCGGAACCCGTATTGACGGTCACTGAGGAGGTCGTTCGCTTCTAGGTGTGCCAGAAGCCGGCTGTTCAGTACACGCTCCATAGTCTTACAGAGTATGGACGTGACTGAAATTGGCCTGTAGTTGGAGGGATCGGCACGACTGCCTTTTTTGGGCACAGGCTGCACGTTGGCAAGTTTCCATGATTTCGGTACTATTCCAAATGACTTTAAAGCACCTGCCAATATATTTTATGCATAACATCTGCTAATGAAATTGAATGAAAAAAATAGAGATTATAAAATTTGCTTATTTATTCATATTTTGAATATGAATAAACGAGCGTATAAAGGCGCAATTAATAGACACAGAATGGTCTAAGATCCGAATATAGGTCGACCTGCACCGGCGTGATAATAGAATGAGACCAATTTTATAATAAATGTAGTCTATTAAAAAATCTATTAAAGATGGGTTGACTGAAAAAATCCTGGACAGGATATTTTTAGTTAATTATTAAACAATTTTGTTATAAAACAGCGCTCATGCTGATATATTTTTTTTCCCTAAAACCCTATGACTGCACATTCTGTAGGTCTCATACTTCAAGTCTATTATAATTTTTTTTTATTATCTTGATAAGTACTGCAATTAATTAAAAAAAATATTTTTTAAAAATGAATTAAAATGTCCTGTCCAGGATTTTTTCAGTCAACCCATCTTTAACCCTTAAATTGATTTCGTCCGTTTTAAAGGACATAGTATTTACACACATGCTGGCGCTGTTATAGCAGACCTAAGCTTCGCTAATCGGTATATTGGGAAGGGACTAGCTATGTCCTTCGCGTACATGCAGGTTTTTTTACCAAAGCGAAGCACAGTCGCGAATGGTGACCGTTTGAAAATTGCAAAAAACGGATCTCTTGACTCTCCTGATAAAATTGATAATAACTGTAAGTATTTTGGCTATTTTGCTTATAATGTTATTTTATTAGTTAGAATACGATTGTAAGTATAGTATTTTGACATAATTTTTACACATTTTACAATATTTGGAATACAAATGTTAGTTTATATACGATGTCCCATAAAACGGACGTTGACAACTTGGAGTATATACTAGGGTATTCTTCACATGTCCTATGTAACGGACGTTGCCAATAAGGCCCTCCATTTTCAACGTCATCATTTTGATATATTTTTCTCTATTTTTAATATGTTTTAGAGGAGTATGACTTGGCAATCAATAAAAAATTCCCTCACTACCTCTGGCGGAAGCTGAAGAGTCTGGCGTTGAGTTGAGATGACGATTTTGAAGGAAATGTAGACCTACGGGAGTGATTTCACTATGATAACAGTGTCAATCATTTACCCCCAGCACCATACCTTCGGAATTATACGACATATTGATTTGAGACACAATGAAGACCCAAAAAGTCAGAATTTTTACCATCAAGAAAATATCATTGCTGCAGAATTACAGCCATTACATGCGGTGCGAGATGAATCTTCCCTACTTCTCAGTAGTTCTTCAGCCACAGCATCATGTTACATACCAGAAATACCACCCAATGTTTAAAAATTTAAATAATAATACCTTACAAATTAAAAAAACTGGCAGAAAATGGATATATATGCCAAAGAATCAAAAAAAAAGCGATTTAAATTTCCTGTTTGTTTTGGTATTTCAGGCATGGTATACGACTTCTTTGCATACGATGAAGCAAACACATTTCAATCTGTACAATATAAGGAATGGGAAGAGGACTTTCTTGGTGTATTAGATAAGTTCTCAGGCTATGTGTCTACGACGCTAAAGAGCTCAGGCGCGGGGCAGCGGGGCGGCGTGCGTCTAGTGGCGGCGCAAGCGACGGCGGCGGGGAGGCGCGGGAGCGGGGTACCGCGGCTCGCGGCTCGACGGCCCGCGGCCGGCACTCATAAAATGGCGAGCGTCGGCGACAGTCGTTTTCTTTGTTTATTTTAAATTATTAATACCTATGTACTTAAAGTTCGCATACATCTTTTTCTGTATTATCATAACGAAGTAATACATCATCAACCTCGAGCAAGTTGTTTTCTTTGTCCAATCCGAGACAAAATTGGCGACCGTGACAGGACCGCTGCAATCTTCAAGAACATTCGATCGCCGTGGCCGGGCGCAGCGGAATTTTCCATTGGAGGGCGTGGCCGTGTGCAGCGTTCTACGTGGACTCATAATCAGGGGAGTGCCTTTCCTTTTTTCATAATTATTTCCCTCTTCATTTTGTGTATAAGGTGTGTTTAATTTCAAGTAAGTGAAACTGCTATTGCCTAAAACCGCGATAAGTTACTTGCAGACATAATCATAATTTGCTAGTGCTTATACGGTACTTATACGTCACTTGATTTGATGTTTGGGTATTTATTTTGCTATTTATTTTTGCTATTTATATAAAATTGCACGACGCATAAGGGTTAGTCATCAAAATACGAGCCTTTTCTTGAGCATTTGTGCAATAAACATTTCACGTCATCATCCTACATAAAATAGTGTTTTCTTTCATTATAAACACTGGATATGATATTCAAAACATATTCTAATTACATAGCCCGTCTTCATTATACGTGTTAAATTAGAATAAATTTATTACGCCTTCAAGTCTCTCCACAAAATCGATCGCCGACGCTTGCGATTTGATGAGTCATACCAAGTCTCTCTGCAAATATGTATTCATAAAAATAATTAACAGACTTCATTACTTTTTTGCGTAGTCATGCCGATGTTTTAGAGACAATGATTGTTAGTAGGAACGAGAAGCGTGATGATCATAACAAATCATCATCTTCATATTATAAGAAATCTGACGACATCAAGCCGTCGTATCAGCATAATAAACCACAAGTCCAGCAACCAGGACAACCACAAGTCCAGCAACCAGGACAGCCATGACTATAGTCATCATACATATGGCTGTAGTCATCATACATATGGCTATAGTCATCATACATATGGCTATAGTCATCATACATATGGCTATAGTCATCATACATATGGCTGTAGTCATCATACATATGGCTATAGTCATCATACATATGGCTATAGTCATCATACATATGGCTGTAGTCATCATACATATGGCTGTAGTCATCATACATATGGCTATAGTCATCATACATATGGCTGTAGTCATCATACATATGGCTATAGTCATCATACATATGGCTGTAGTCATCATACACGTGGCTATAGTCATCATACATCTGGCTATAGTCATCATACATCTGACTAAAGTCATCAAACACAAACAGCTTAACATAGCTGACAAACAAACAGCTCTTCAATATAGCTGACAAACAAACAGCTCTTAAATGTAGCTGATAAACAAACACAAACAGCTCATAATATAGCTGATAAACAAACCCAAACTCAAGCTCATAATACAGCTGATAAACAAACAGCCCATAAACATAAACATGATGCTTTACAATTATTGTAAATAAAAAATAAAAAATTACTTACTTCGTCAAATTTAGCTCAGCTTTCTCCATTCCTGGACGAAAAATCCATTTTGAGAGTAGGTGGTCGGCTCGACACTAGCTCCTTTAATTTTGATTGTGCGATAATGCAACTAATTTTGTGGGTGCCAATAATGAATTAAAAAAAAGCATTGCAGTCAAGCATTAATTCAATATATAATTTTACAGCAGAGGAAGGCATTAAGTTTATTTTTAATCCCCCTTATTCCCCTACTTTTGGCGGGCTATGGGAAGCAGGTATAAAAAGCGCAAAGTTTCATCTTAAAAGAGTTGTAGGTAATGCAAGTTTGACGTTCGAGGAGTTGAGTACGCTTTGTACACAAATAGAAGCTGTCCTCAACTCCCGACCCATAACTCCTCTATCTTGTAACCCCAATGACCTCTCTCCCCTTTCCCCAGGGCACTTCCTGATCGGCCGTCCACTGACATCATTGCCGTCGCCTCCTGCTGCTACAGAGAGAAAAATTAAAACCAGATACCAATTGATAGAATCCTTAAGAGAAAGTTTCTGGAAGAGGTGGCATAATGAATACCTATCAGAACTTCAGAAGAGAACGAAATGGCGCTCGCCTTCAGACCAAATAAAAGAAGGATCTATGGTCGTTTTCAAGGAGGATAACCTGCCGCCCATGAAATGGCGAATAGGAAGAGTGCACCGGTTATACCCTGGCAAAGATGGGATCTGCCGGGTTGCGGATTTTATAACAGTCAAGGGACTTCAAAGACGCGCATTAAATAAAGTGTGCCTCCTGCCACACGAAAATTCATTGGAAGAATCCTCGAGCCATGAAGACAACGCGGCTGTCTCTTCAGCTCCTTCCAACGGCCCCCCAGGATGTCTACGACGCTAAAGAGCTCAGGCGCGGGGCAGCGGGGCGGCGTGCGTCTAGTGGCGGCGCAAGCGACGGCGGCGGGGAGGCGCGGGAGCGGGTTACCGCGGCTCGCGGCTCGACGGCCCGCGGCCGGCACTCATAAAATGGCGAGCGTCGGCGACAGTCGTTTTCTTTGTTTATTTTAAATTATTAATACCTATGTACTTAAAGTTCGCATACATCTTTTTCTGTATTATCATAACGAAGTAATACATCATCAACCTCGAGCAAGTTGTTTTCTTTGTCCAATCCGAGACATCCGAGACTTTCTTGGTGTATTAGATAAGTTCTCAGGCTATGTAATACTATTTCTATTCCAATTCTTAGCATATTCTTAGGCTGTGATTTTTGGTAGTGTCGTTTTTTAAAATCCATTATTTTTAACGATATCGTTAAAGTTTTAACCAACATTTTAAGTCAGATGTTTGAAAATTCTAGATCGTCCATAATTATAATTTGATAATAATTTTGAATTACAGAGTTGAAAATGTGCATTGTATTCATGTACCATGGTTGCAGGAATAATGTGCAATGTCCGTTATATGTGACGGTTCGAACATGTACATATAATTGGCAGTGTCCGTTTTATGTGACATAGTGAAAACAATAGAAAAAATTAAAATTTTTAATTTTTTTTTTTTCATTTTCCTCTTTTACTTTGACATTATAAACACAAGTTATCTAGGGGTGACAATTTAAGGGTTAATAGATTTTTTAATAGACTACATTTATTATAAAATTGGTCTCATTCTATTATCACGCCGGTGCAGGTCGACCTATATTCGGATCTTAGACCAGAAGTAAATATAAAAAATAACCACCTACGAGAATACAACAATGAAACATGAGTATTACTAACTATATAACTAAATTTGAATTTCAATATGGCAACATTGAAGTATAATTCCCAAATTATTATGACAAAGTACAACCATAAACATTGGCAATCCAGAGTAACTCATATAAACATGTCTATAATCTATGCAATGCATATTAATTACCTATGGTTCTAGGTTTAAGTGATCAGCTTCTTATAGAAGGTAATTAAAGTTCAAGGAAGGTTCCCAGCCCCACAATTCCCATGCAACAGAGCGGCACAAGTTCCCGTCTGATATATAAATATTTATAACTATGAATGAATCTGATATATTCAATTGAGTGTCGCCGTAGTTCTTATATGTTTGTGTAATGTATTCATTTAATAAGTGACTTTAAAGCATCATTTAACGTCGTTAATTATAACGGTAAGAAAATATTTATAAAGATACAATTTTATGGAAGTTTCATCTGCACTAAATCAAAGGAAAGAATGAAACATTTATCAGGGACACAACACACACATACACACGAACTAATACAAAAGACTATCAAAACAAAATAAAAAATATATCACAACAAGGATGGAATAACATTATCTTTAACGAAGCGCTTAAATATTAAAAATCATGTTACAAAGAACTTTGAAATAATAATCTTTAACGAGAAGAACACATAAATACGACCAATTTATTATTTATCCATCTGTTAAAATATATGAACCGATACAATCAAATAAATAAGCGTACCTATTTATAAATTATGAGGGTTAGAAGTTACAATAAACTAAATTTTCGAAACAAATTGCCTAATGTTCCGACAATATGTACAAGGGTCCGGGCTAATCAACCAAAATCCTTTTATTTGTGTCCTTTTTTATTATTTTATTTTTATTAAAATTAAGCGTTGCCGTAACGAATATAAAACATATTTCGAATTGGTTTGCCTATTGTAGAGCTAGAATATTACATGCACACATATTATTATGATAGGTATCTAGTGGTGTAAAGAAAATAAAATTGTGATACTTTTGTAAAAGTGATTAAAAATATCAGTTATTTATGCCGTATTGTATTTTTAACCGACGCTATTCGTAGCGTATCTTTTTTAACCCTTAAAATAACACTTCTTCCTTCTATAAATTACCATAGTGATAGAACGAACCGAAGGTAGCATTTTAATGATAACAATCGCAGCAGAGATCTATTTTAAATATTGTATGTTTATTTTGCACGGTAACTAAGGAGGTCAAAGGACTAATCCTTAACCTCCTTCCTCGCCCTCCGGCACAAAGCCACTCGGTCAACAATACCTCCTTAATTATAACACGGTGTCTTTTACATAATACTTTTGTAACCTGAAACCAAAATGTTTTTATTTACACAATATATTATTTCTTATTGAACTAAATGTAACTTTACTGTCAATAAAGGCTTTATAAAATGTGTTATGTTCCTGAAATCGACTTTTAGATGAGATATATTTATAGCTCAAGATACACCAATATAAACTTCATAAATAATATAATATTATTCTTTGTATATCTAACAAAGAAAACTAATTTTATGTTGTATGTTCTCACAATATTTGTTCAACATATATATAATAATAAGAATAATAATAGGGCGTAGGGATGTGACGACCCCATCGCCCACAATCGTGCAATCAGTCAACCCGCAGGACACCTTGTGGCGTGGTGTCGGGGAGTAGCGACCCCGCGGGAACCGAGTGCTCCCGGGGGAGGCCCCTGTCTTCATCTCCGGCTCGCCTTCACCGGCCGGTCGGAGTGAAGCCTGACGAGGACAGGACCCCCACCTCTGGCTTGCCTTAACCGGCCGGCCAGAGTGGAGTCGCGAGAGCTTTTAGCTCGAAGGGTGGATGCGAATCATAAGTGGCGAGTGGGCACGTGATGCTGGACCCTCAGGGAGCGCGTGATCGTCGTTTAAAGTCCAGGGACGCCTCTCCACCCTTAGCTGCTCACAATATGTTGCCCCCTTGTCGCACTATTGCAGCGACTTATTTCGGGGGCCCATACAGTGAGAGGGCGAGTCACCACCTGCCAACATATTTTTACTTTCTTTTAGTAGAAAGGCAGGTGCCATAGTTTCCCATAGTCCCCAATACCAGTCCATTTAGCATCCCAATCCATAGCCCAGTTATTAAATTTCCATACCCTGCAATAGTCCTACATCGGCCGCGGACTGCCTAGGACTGTATCTCTATAGTGCAGTCATGGGCAGGCTGCGGCTGGTGTCCCACAACACATTAAAATTCTCGAAAGGGCCTCTGCGTGTTGGATCCGTGTCCCCACGTAAGCCTTCCAAAGATCCGGGTACCGTCCTTCTGGTGGTACCCGAGTATTATGGAAATGAGAAGAATAATAATAATAATAAGCTTTTACGAAAGTTGTTTCCAAAGTAAACATAACAGATTTATTTTTAGCAATCTACACAAATAAGAAAACGAAGAGCCGGGGTATTGTAAATTTCATGAAAGTAAAATTGTATGTTACGTCACGGGAATATAAAATGAAATTCGGGAACAACATTCCTTGCACTCTCTGTCTGCAGCCGAACGTAGCCCGAATACAAATGGTCTAAATAAATACCAATGTCGCACTCAATTCTGCATTTCATGAGATGTTACTGAGACACTAACTATACCGGCGAAATGAATTATTTATCAAATTACGAGCGAACTAACGATTTGCAAATGTCTTAAGATAAAGCGTTTAAAACGGTTCCATAATTTCGAAGCAATGATTATTCATGGATTATTTAAATCGTGTAAATAAAGTGTCTACTTCTACATTCATATTATTCAGAATTTTGAGTAGTTATTCCAGTACTGAGATGTTGTTTAAATAGAATAAAGATGTTTTAATAGGCATCAAAGTTCTGATTGGTGTAAATGCTTTATTAAATTATTTTTATATTCATATGTAAGTGAACATATTTCTTCTTAATTTCCCTACAAATAATTACTTACAATTGTCTACTTACTTGCTTATTTTTCTTAAATGTAAATGTTGCGATGTATCCGTTTTAAACTGTAAGACCATATTCCTTAATCAGTCTTAATGTTATAGAATTTTGAGAGTACTCAAGAGTATTTCAATGTAATTTAAGTATAAGAAACGCTTTGAACCCCAGAGACTAAATCTAGATTAAGTGATATTACGAAACTAGTAACTAGGCTAGCATAAGATCTCAAGATAGAGTTCGGACGAACTACATTTAACTTTTATATTGTAGACAGTTGTTTATTACGTAAATAACTTTAAAATACAAATCTGAAAATACTTTTAATACGATCAGAAATAAGATGGTTTGGAGACTCAAACATTTGTATAGAATAGTGAATACCAATAGGTTTATGTTCGTTTTGGATACATATACGTATGCATTAGAATTTCGATAACTAAACACACATCAGCACAATATCATAAACAGATGTCAATAAATAGACCAAATCTTTCATTCAATATACCTTCTATAACTTGAAACAAACATAATTAATTACCAACCTCAATACTTCATATTTTATTCAATGTTTTCAATGATTATACGTTGAAGCCCGAGCTTGAAAAGCGTACTCAACAAATACAAGTAATGCGTATGTTACTTCAAAACTCTTGACATAGATTGTGGTAGCTTCCACCCTAATTACTCTGAAATGCATGCTCTAACTAAGATGTTACTCGTAAACATTGACAAATTCGTACTTATGTTATTTCCTGGTAAATAAAGAGGGTACATATTATGCTTTTGTATAATGAACATTATAGGGTAAAAGTGGGATAGATGCCGCACCGGGATAGATGCCTCATTTTCAAAAAACCTCACTTCCCAGAGTCGTGACTGCGAATTAATGATTTAAATAGGAGCTCCTATCACCCCGCACCTCGGGTACGCATGAGCTGTTGTTTGGAGAAGACGTGTTTCGCTAGTGCGTGTTATATCCGCGGCGAACTTCACGAACACGTTAAAATTTAAAAAGGTTGATATTTGCCTTTGCATAACTTTATAAGTATTAATAAATTTCACTATATTTCTTATTATGTCTATACACTGGTTCATTAAGTACAAATCTAAGTGAAAAGAGTGGCTCTTTTGTTTTTATTTAATATAAAAAAATACTGGGGCAGCTATCCTTATCAAAAAGTATAGTTGCCCCTTTTTTTTCGAGGGATAGATGCCCTTAGGGGCCTCTAAGGGCATCTATCCCTCAATACATATGTACATGTTATTATCGATAATCACAGGTACTGTTTATATTTTTGCCTGATTGCGTCAGAGGTTTTCTCTATGTTAACCGATTTTACTCGTTTAATTTGCTTTTTTTTGTTATGTATACTTACTTATTAATGATCTGCCCTTATACTGATTGTAGGAGAACCACGCCACGAAAATACAAAAGAAAAGAAGGAGTGCGAACGCAAGTATATTCTTGGACAACAGAACAACTATGTTAACATGACATTTGCTGGTTTATCATATAAATTTTATTAGATTTCGCGTTTATAGAGTATGTTAGGCATCTATCCCACTCTGCAGGCATCTATCCTCCTTAGTATTTTCATGGTGGGGCAACTATCCAACTAGGTAGGCATCTATCCCCAAAAAAGGTGTTCTACAAAAATATTTATTACACATTATCTATAAATGATAGGATAAAAAATATATATAGTAATTCAAAACAGATAATTAACCTAGCTATATTCATACAAAGTGTTCGTATAAGATTCATGTTTTTAAAATTATGAGGCTACTTCAAAAAGTGGGGCATCTATCCCACTTTTACCCTACAAATGTCTATTGACGTACGTAGTTAGTTACACACGTGTTTAATGCAATTTATGAACAAAGAGCTTTTGTATAAAAATGCTAATTTACAATCTCAGTTTGTACCACATTTCCGAAATTTCATTACAGTGATCACTCCTTATTTCCTTTGCCGGATAAAAAAACAACCAAAATAATGCACTAGGCATAGTCATATATTATGTTTGTACATTTATCTATTTTTTAACTAACTAACATTTATATAGTTAACTTTATTGTTATGTGTTATTTGAGCAATATTTATTTCTAAGTCTCTACAATTTTATAGTTTAAATCAGAACATCAGGCTACTTATCTTAGGCATAATGTTTAATAGAAATCTTTTAAAAATATTTGAAACCCTCGTCACCTGCCTTCCTGTCAAACAATAATGGGATATTTTACGACCCGCTGAATAGACATCTGGCCAAACTTTTTTCAATTAAAGTCCTCAATCAAAAACTCAATACGACTTCCTCTTAAGCCCCGACCCGCAAAAGTACATATATCTGAGAAATATAACTTCTATAATTCAGACAATTGGGTTAAAATATTTTATGCTACCAAAATATTGACTAATAAATGTTTACCTACCAAAAATAATTCATTTGCTCAAAGCATCCAGATTTCTACGAAACTAAACACATAATATCTTCAATACCTAGTCATAACTTGAATATGTTTCAACTGAAAATACACAATATATGGTATCTTCAAAATGCTTCGTTTGGATGTCTCGCTCTCGTTGTCATTTTATATTAAAAATAAGTTTTTGTCATTCATCAATGATGTTGTTTTCCACTTGTGAAAGTATTTTCAAAATCGATTTAGAAACGTTTTGAATATAACTCACTCATCCATTATAATACTACAATAAATCAAATCTTTATTGCTTTGAAATGAGTAGATATAATATAATATGTAAATGTAACAACATATTTTAATTTAATCAAAGCCACATACGTACACGAGACACTACTGCCACAGGCTGCTAGAAGTTTGATGCAACAAGGTCTAATTGTTCATAAAGTTATGCTATGCAGCATCTGCGTCTTCCATGAGCTTCGAGAGTTAGGGTGCTTTTCCACCAGAGATTTACTATGCTTTGCTTTGGATGCGTTTGATATCCACCAATCATCATTTATGCATATTGCATAGAGCTGAGCACTGGTGGAAATGGATTTAACTAAGATACGTTTTTTAAATGGATATAGAATGTAGTCATGAGTGGTAAAGCTATGGGCATGAAAAAGCCTACTATCGATACATAGCATAGCTCGAGCTGCACATGTTCCTCGCGCAGCTATTTTGCGTCAGCGCATCTTCATAGCACAACTTGCTCGCACCGCTACAAAGCGAAGCATTGGTGGGTACGGTCACATAGCACCTTCACAGCATAGCTATTACATTTTCACAGAATATCTCTTTAGGAAAAGCACCCTCACTCCATAAGCTTCGAGAGTTAATGTTGGAACTTACATTTCTTTCCAAGCCGCTTATGTAGCGCCCCGCGAAATTTGCAACTTGAAAATTTAATGAACAACCTCTTACTGTCTGTGGAAACAAATTATTTTTCTCATTTACTCGGTACACTTGTAACGTTTTTGGAAATTAATTATCGTAATTGAGTATATTTATTGGAATTATTTATAGATTTAGACAGTTTTACGCTTCAGTCTAGACTTTAAAGAGACTAAAATTTAATTCAATTAACACGCACGCAAGTTAATTTATGATTAGTTTCAAATGTTGTCGTCTAAATACTAAAAAGCTGTTTCTTTTACTTATACACATATTTTTATAAATCTGCTTTGTGATTGTTCTTTTAATTTTAATATTTAAGCTACGCCTTTAATCACTATAATTTTAATCAAATGCCTGGAAATAACGTGTCCAAAAGCATTATTTCTCACCTGAAACTACCGTATTAAACTGAGTCACGTAATCACCTTATTACCATAATATTACAGGTAATGCTAACAGATTAAATATAAAAACCCGTATTCGTAAAAGTTCAGTGGTTTCCACGAAAGAGGTCCATTGTGGTGTTGGTTCAAGGTCGAGATCGTTGGTCGATGCCAAGGTCACTTTTTGGTCTCAACACCCGCCGATTGTTAAGTTTCTCAAATCGTAATAGTATAGTAAAAATATATTTTATTCTTTATGATTGCAATATTGTCTATTTTAACACATGTTACTTATAAAAATAAAGACTTTTATGTGTATGATCCTTTCTTTGGCTAAAACTATGTTGATAAACTTTTTCCTATTAAAAATCTGCGCTACATTTAGCGGACATTATGTCTTGAAAAGAAAATAGGTCAATATTGTGAATTGATGACTTCATGAAGATCTGATTAGAGTGCTTTCTTATGTTTGGATTTACGCGAGCATTTAACGTTTAGAAATTATAGACAATTTAAAGGATTTACCCACGAGACTACGTTATTCGTTAAGAAGTATTAAATTTCTTATATTTACTTATAGTTTAGCCTAATAGAATATAAGTTAAGAACTATATCTCATAAACATGACATTGGTTATAATTTTTAACAACTTTCCTCTATTGTATATCCCAAAAAGCTGTATCTACGATCAGAACTCAGAAGATAGAGCCCACTCTATTTGAGTTACAACGCTGAATAAATGACATATGCATATAAATATAATTCCATACAAAGGAAAAAGTTAATCCACCAGACAATGCTAACGAAGATAAAAATAATTAAAGGTAACAATTAAAGATTTCACAGCCATAAAGCGTACGAATGCGTGTAAAAAGCATAGGTTTATAAATACATGAGGGCATTGTCCATAGCTTTGATCCCACCAAATCTTGTTTAACCTTATCGCAATGCTATTTTTTATTTTTATGTTAACTGTTTTGCGGTTATTCTTCAAGAGACGTGAAGGCGGGAAAATAATAACGTTCCTTGGCATTGTTGTTGTCGCTGATAAGTTAGACTGGTAGAGTGTAAAACTGATCCTAAATTCGAAAGAAACTTTTATAAGAACTTTTAAATAATATTATCATAGTAAGTTATATACTTATTTAACAAAAATCAAGGTTTCCTATACTTATTAACCTAGCTGATATGCTTTTGATAAATTAGATGTATTCTAAATTAATCTTATTTAGATAATGAGTTTATCACAAACTACATCGATACCTAGCTACAAAAGATATACATAAATGATAAAACATTTAAAGCTCATAAAAATAAACATTTAGTTTATAACGTAATAAAATTATCTGTGTTGAAAGCTCTTTCACGTAAAATTTAAGTTGTGACCGCCTCAACTTCTGGAATTATCCATTTATCTACAAATACATTAAAATATTGCATTTTAAGCAGTTCTAACCATATAGACTATAGAGAAACGGGTGGAACGTTTTAAGTGTCCAAGTTTGTATAGATCGACTGGCTAGACCGGATTTGTAACTGTTAAACGTTATAGTGGCCAAAGCTGAATCGTAATTAAAGGCATATAAATTGGCCATCACACGGTATTTGAATAAGAAGTTTCTTTATTTCTTCTTGTTTGTATATTGCTTGTAATGTAGTCCCTTGACGGTAATGAAAGCATGACATGCGTTTACGTGAATTCTCATGCTGCATGAGTGACAAAAAAATCAAATCATGTATTTTTGACGTGACAACGTCTTATAATTCGATAGCGCCGGCTGCACGCACGAAAAAACATGACTCATGCGGCGTTACCTCGCTCTGAGGCGTTCCATGTAAGGCTTGAAGTGCGAGCGAGAGCGCGGAACGAGCGACAAAGAAGCAGAAACGGACGTTGTCACGTTCAACTATCGTCAGTAAACCGACTTTACAGACAACCAATTTTTTATATAGTTCGCGTAGTCTGAGTATAGTGCACGAAACACTCCAAACATTTGCATGATAGCAACTGATCTAAGCAAATCAGTTATACTGCCTCTGCATATCAGTTATACTTGCAAGATAGAAAAAAGAAAGCTTCATCAAGCATCACACGCACACGCACAGCACGTAGTTTGCATGTTATTCATTGTCATTCATGCAAAACACCACGCAATGCATGTAATGCTGTATTACCGTCTACACGACTTTATGTATCAAATATATCAGTTGTTCTTTTGTTTCACACAAAGTTTATGAAATAACTAATGTAATTGTTACAATATTGCATTTGAAAACGTTAAGTTCAAATTTATTTCACGGTTTGTTCCCTCTTTCTACTGGGGCTGGCAAAACTTTTGCAAGTTACTTTAAACTTTCTTAATCAAATCAATTCCATTCGAAATAATACTCGTTGTCAGGTATTTTTAAATAAATTCATTTCATCAATTGGTACTTACATATGCCAGTATTTTACATACAATTGCGAAAAAAATTACTTTCACAATAGCTCAAAGAAAACACCATGTCCTATATAAAAATAAAAGCATATAAAACAAAAAGCTTTTGTTTATTAGATACCGTAGTATAGAAAACGTTAGGAATTTATTATACCAAATATTCACTGAAAAAGTCGAACTCATTGAACAAATAAGGCTGATAGCGTAACTCAACGGCATACCATCGCTTATCAGCTATTTGTAAGCTAAGACAAAGCCATATTTTTCAAACCATTAATACCCGTCGAAAAATAATGACAAAACTCCAGCTATTTCTCAACAAACAAGTCTTGATAACGAACTCGGGAATAATTTATTAAATCCATCCATTCAAAATTAAATTGAATTTCTTACGAGGTATCCGCAACGTTGTATTACGGGGCAATTTACTTTGTTACAAATAGCATCAAATTTTTCCTTCAGTTGGTAGGTTTCAGTCCTAACAATACAGATTTGAGTATCTAAAGTTGAAAGTGGTAACTATTTACAGTAGTACAATCATCACGCATCACACGAATTAAAAAAAAGTTATAACATTTTTCCCTTGTTTTGTTTTTTCGCTACCGTACTTTTACATAGTATCTATTATATTATTATCTGTGCTTTTACCCTATAAATAGCTAAATGCAGGTAAATGGAAAAGATGTTTAATAAATATAACTTCATTAAATAATTGATATTATGCATTTAATAATGACAAGAGCTCCATTGTTAAATAGTAATAAGCTTAATCCTTTTCGTTGTAAGAAAAACTGTGTAATTCAATTAGAATTAATTTAGAACCAATTTAATCTGACCGGGCTTCAAAGGTTTCCCTTTAATTAAATGACACTTAGCTCTTTTATTTACTTCCCTGATAAAATATAATGCTACCCAGCAATACTGGGTTTAATGCCCCCGGTTTTAAGAATTATTTTTGCGTAAAATGTGGGAGATATTGAGCTTGATTCCGGTTTTTGAATTGACCATTTAATAACTTGTGGTTTAAAATTTGGACGGGCATGTTCTAATGTGATATCTTTATGACTTGATTAAAATTAATTGTGAGTTTGTATTGTTGTCTCTTCTGAGTAATTCAATTGCTTATTTCTTATCGATTGATAAAATACTAAATATATTTAGTTAAACATAATTGTCTGCTCAGCCATGCGCAAAAAGCTCTATAATCACTTGCATCAATAGAAAATCACTAAGTTGCAAAATAAACCGCAATTTATGTAAATTTTGTAAAGGTATTCAACCATCCTCAAATTAACCAAACGTCCATCCTCGTAATGACGTCGTAAACTGAAGATCCAAGGACATTTGTCACTGACAGACTCCGTCGAAAGTGAACCGCCTCGCTCCGGCAGTCATGCGGCACTGTACATACACAAATGTATGTAATTAACGGTATTAAATGATATAACAGGCGATAAATCATACTTACACTTTCGTATATAGCTTCTAGTTTTACGCGCGCGTACCGTACTGTTTTTGTGCAGCTTTCGCGTTGATAACGGTGACTTTCTGAGTTGTTAGTTTATGAGAAAGTCGCGTTTTTTGTGCGATAGGTTTGAAGTTACACTATCTACTATTAAAATAAAAGAATGTGATGATAAACAACAGTAGTATGTTGGTGATATTTTTTTTAATACGCAGTAATCTTTGTGTCAAATAATTACAAAAATTCCTACAAATATAGAAACGTTTCCTCTTTATAATAATAGTTTAGATAAGTGTCAATTTTACGCCAAATCCTTTTATCCTTTTCTCAAACACTTATTTTGCTTACTGTTTGCATTGAATCTAGGAGCGTAAGCAAGGGTTGCCGTCTTGCCGGGAATTTATTTTAAAACGGCATTTTATGATTCTCTTTTACAAGTTTTCTTAAGCACGTAGCGTAAGATAAAATGTTCTCCAAAGTTTAAAGTTTTAAAACGTCTAAGATAACGCTGTATATATTTAAAATACATTTAATTCGAATTATCCTAGAGAAATATCCGTTCTAAATAATTAATGACTCGAGTAATGAAATCTTTAATTACATTCATTAATTGGATGATAATAGCTCTGTGTTATCTGTTTATGTTTATCTTTTTTAGTAAACGGTTGTATCGAAATTCATAAACCGAGTTTGTGGCTTGCTGTGAGGCTTCGAGGCACAATTTAACATTGTTGATGGTATTAATACCATAGCAACAGTTCCGTTGGGATACCGGTTTTCTTCTTAATTATTACTTGTTTTAAATTGATTTAATTAAAAGATCCTCACTACGTTTGATTTCATAAAATAATTATGCAATTAATACTATGTGTACTATTATAAATCTCATACATTGCGATTTGCGCGTCAACAGCGATATACGATTTCATATATTGACAAAAGCTATTTCAAAAAGCTTAGGACTACATTATTTTATGCAAGTATACTATTATTTACCTATATGAGTTACCGCATTTACTATGTGTTAAAAATAATAGCTTTATAATAAAACATTAACGTCTTTACGCTATACAAAATGAAAAATGTGTTCAATAACGTCTCGCGCCAGTTACGTTCTTATAGGATTATAGCAAAGTCTTGTAAGGCGCTTCAAGCTGTCTTATCCAATAAAACTTACAATAGATTTTCTGCGTCGCTGGAGCATTAAGGCATCGCCTTATCAAATCAACACTTACTAATGCCTGTTAGCTGGTATCAATTAGACGGTTGGGGCCAGGAAACATACTCGCTATGTAGAGCTTTTGATTATTAGGAGATTTTATGTGTGAAATAGGCAGCTTTGAAAGGGTGAGCAAATGTGTTGAAAATGAAATGAAAAAAATTTATTTGTCCATTTTATGTTTTACAATTTTTTAACAATTAACACATTTTTAGTATCGTATACATTTAATTAATTAACTGTTTGAAATAAATAGGTAATTACGCGATATTATGATATTACATAAGTGGTATAAGTATTTTATTTGAAAGTATTTTTTTCTGAATGTGTGTGTTATACATATATGGTTGTGAACACCTGTTTCGTATAGTATTGATAATACAACTTTAGATGTTAATTAATACTGGGAATATCATCTTCCTTCTTTTATCTCTCCAAGAGCGTTAACCATGTCATGTTTATCCAAAACTTTTTACATACTTACTATACAGCCTTCAAAGTCTTAAAATCGCGGATCTAATGGCCTCCACTTAAGTCATCTACAGATAAGGATAGTGCAGGCTTATCCGGATCTCCGCGGGGCGCAACGTGTTGAAAATATCCGGTCTGAGAGTGTGTGTGTAACTCCCGGGTATTGTTTACGTTTCATTAGGCTCGTAAATAAAGGGATATTACGTTACATGCATGGTGTGTGTGTGTGTGTGTGTGAATAAGCCCTTAATGTCTATATAATTAATTGGGGGATTTGCAACTTTGATAATGTGTTTGGATAGAAGATACCTATAATCGATATGTTGAAGACGTTGCTATTGCAAATAAAAATATTTTTATATGTCAAGAAATAGTAAATAATTATGAATAAAGAAATTTCTCCAGTAACATAAAGATATTCGTAAAAATATCATTAGGTATATTTTTACGAATATCTTTATGTACTTTATGTTAGTTACCCATTGGTAGATTCACATAGATCGAGTAGCTAGGCGCGGAAAATGCTTCGCGAGGCTTCTGACTGTGTGGACGCGCCTAATAAAAATATAAAATGAATTGTCAAAAAGAACCTGTCTCTACAGTAAAAAGATTTTTAAAATTACAAAATAAATATACGACAAAAAAGAAAAAGGCGCCTGTATCGATAATTAAGTACTTAATGATATCAATCGTTTATGGGATAATAAAACTAACAACATTCCAAGTAATGCAAAACATATCTGTATCACATTTAAACCCAAAAACACGTCATTTGAAAACAGTCCGTATGGTTAGTGTCTACGTAGCAAAATTGCTTGCTTCAATTTTCATTTCTAAATGTTTAAATCCACTTACAAGTCTGCGTGTATTGGACAACAGGTTTCATGGAAATTTAATAAAGTTCTCGCTCTTTACGATTGATATCGTAAAAATATTCTGAATTAATAAAGACATGAAATTCATACATTCGTTTCTTTAGTCAAAATATTAAGCAGAATATTTTTTAAAACCTTAATGTAGATTAAAAAATGTTTTAATTGCTTGTGTGTGCACATGACATGTATATTTTTAATTATCAATTATCATATACCTAGAAATGACGATATGAAATTTGAATAATATGTAGGTATACATACATACATATATCATATAATAACTTTTACGTTTATTATCGGAAGTTAAAAAGTAGTAAATGAATACTGAAATAATAGAACTAGTCATACATCCTGTAATTTCATTAAAAAAAACTATCCCCCTGCAATCCTAGAAAATGTAATCACCCCAGCATTATCCGCGGAAGTCAATGAAAAATTGATACGCGTACTTAACAAGATGAATTTGTCCCCCCACTTATTGGAATGAAAACCGAAGCCTCCCTTGGGGGACATAAATATGAATATACGTAGTGGCATGAAGCCGTCTGTCCTGACATAATTCAAATTAAGCTCATGAGGGTCCGCGACAAACGAGCTCTGATTATGAAAGTTTCGAAGGCATTAACGTTATTGCAAAATGTTGGTGGAATATTATGTTTTTGTGGCTTCGTGTAACGTTAGGATAGCGGTATCTTCGTATTAATAATTTATGTGATTTGATAATTTTGTTATTGAGATGTTTGTGGTGACAGGATTTGGCGTTGGTGCTAAAAGATTAAAGTTTAGTGGTAATCAAAATATGAATATTAGTTTTTTAATGTAAAGATTTTTTTATTTTTCATGGTAGGAGTAAATGCGTTAATCTTTAAGATTTTCTGAATATACGTACCTATGCTCATTTTGAATTGGTATGTTGTGTGTTGCTCATATCTGCATCAATCAAAGGAAGCTGTATCATCTTATTAATGAGCTTCTTTTTACTCCGGTTTCAAATTCATTTATGCAAAAACAAAACGCGCAAAAATGAAGTATTTCCATATTTCATCCACCTCGTTTCTACCTTGAACAAACAGAATAATAGCCTAAATCACACACGCTCCGTTATTCAAACAAACCCAGGATGAAAAATACTTTAATCCACGCGACATTGTCTCGACATCGAGTGACATTTTATTTGGAGATTTTTACATAGGACGATTTTTGTTTACGCTTTTTGCGTACTGGCTTTTTGGTTAAGCTCCGTCAAAATTACGCACCGGTAAAACTGTTTTTGGCGGGAGAAAAAATGGGTGAGTTCGCGGTGTTTAATTTGAAATAAATCGGTGCTTTTTATTGAAATAAATATTTATTTCAAATTGAAACTTAGATTTCCCGTCAAGCAGGAAACCTTAGAAGATCTAAGCAAACGAAATTGTTAAAAATTAATTTCTCTCTCGACTCGACTCTATAAATAATTTCAAGTACATCTTTAACAGTTTATTCCAACGTTTCTCTTTGTACCTTGTTAGGTACCTACTCTTTTGATTAGAGAAAAAAAAATGGTTGCCTGTAAAGTCGGTTTTACGGGCGAAGATTTTACGTGACAACGTCTTTTTCTCGGTAGAATATTTATGTGCTGCGCGCGCGGCAGACCGCGGGCCTCTCTCTCGTTCGGTGACTCATCGTAACGTTACCGAGCGTTACACTTTTTCATAAGTGACTCCCAGTCGCAACCTAATTTAAGACGTTGTCACGTCAAAATACATGTTATTTATTATAAGATACTTACTTAGTCTCATTTCATGAAACTGTATCACGTATTAGTTAAAGCAAAATTTGTGTTGCAAACATTTTTACTTGCGTTTTTCATTTTGGCGTGAAACCACTCCAGCAAATGAAAGGCCACAGGCAGTGACACTAACTGTAGCCGGGTTCAAAAAATTAAAAACCACATTACAACAAGGATCCAAGAGGACATGAATAATTCACGGGTCGTGCTAACGAATACAAAAGTTACAGTTTTCAAGGGCATATCCTCTACTTCTTTCGCCAGATTAATTCAGAAAATGTAAATTTCTGTGATATAAAGTGTGTTATATTTTGGTATATTCGCGTTCATATACTTAATATGTAATTTAAATTGTATTAAAATTATATTTTTTTTTTTTATTGTCAATCGGGAAGCACTTGACCACAATTAGTGTATGAAATTATACTATAGTTTTCCGATTTTCAGTAGTAATATACGCTAATATAACTACATACATATTTACCAAGGACCTTACAGGTTCAGACTTTTATGATAAATTATTATCATAGATAAAAAATCTACAACTGGCTCCAACTAACTATATGCAATAATACCAAACATATCTTACTGGAATGTTCTATGGCTATTAACATTTTATTTTGGCTAGTAACAGATCGGTTCACACATTTCACCAATACTTCACAGTAAAGTTGGGTTGACAGGTGATTAATTCCCTTGACCCTTTTTCACATAATACCTACGTCTAAGCTGTGAAGAGAATTCCCAATTTTCTAATAATTCTTTAACTATTTTTATCTCTGATTTTTAGAACTTGACGTATTGACATTTATATCCCCTGGATTTAAATGCAGGTGGATTTAATACAAGTAGGTATTTTTTATATTGTTTAAAAATTTCTCATTTTGAAGCATTTGGATGCTATAAAACTAAATACCAAATGCAAGTAAGTATATGATACTGAAAGCACAGCACTCAATAAATACGATTGTAAAACTCAAATAGAGTGTAATAAATCAAGGGAACAGGAAAATTGGCTACCTTCAAAGTGAGGTAATATTCAATATAATATACTTTTTACTGTGAAATTATTACTAAAGCGTAACGAGAAGTGAAAATAATAATAATCTTACCAAAAAATCCCGTTATCGGACTCAAAAACATTTTCACTTATCTCAATCTACTTTTTATTTAATACTGAAGCCGTGTGAATCTAATCGGTTTTCGAGTGACGCTTTGCTTTTTGCTACGTTTTAGCTCTCGAGATGGGCATTATGTCTTCATTCAGTTTGATTCGTTTTTGTTGATTCTAGCTATCGAGAGATACTTCTACCATAGTATAAAGAAAACAAGCAAGTTATCATCGAACAAAGGTACATCGCGCCGTTTGTATGTACGCGGAAAACTTGGCCACGCTCCCCGTTCATGTTCGTACGCAAGCTTGACGCACGCACACATCGTCACTCGGTTCCTTCTCATGGACCGGTCTCGTGAGGGGCGCGCCTTTGTTGTGAGCAGTCGGTGTTTGTTTATACAATTATTTAAAATATTAATGTGATTAGTGACAACCCTGTGCCTCGCGAATTTAGGTACCGCTCCTAAACGCCGGAAGACGACCTACTTGTCTCTTTATACTATGGTTCTACCATAGGTTTCGAAGTAGAACATTGCAATTTTCTGAAACCGGTTCGTATCGCGCGGTCTCGCCTGCGGTGGTAGCTCATTATTGTAATGCTGTGGATTTATATAATGATCCAATGTAACTGTTGATTTGTTTATTATCTAATAATATATATATTAGCTAGAGCAATGTCTTCCTTGTTTGTCTTGAGTGCTGATCGTAATAAAGATTTGACTGCAGTACTTTTAAATAAAAGCATTGAATTGAAACGCAGACAAACATTTTAACTAATAAGGTAATTGAAGTCATATTATTTCGGCCTGCTATTCATATATAACAAAACTAACTGTATACGTACGTAAGTTTATTTTGCTAAGTTACAGAATATTTGTTATTTCTGAAGACGTAATTTATTACAATTCTCAACTTTATTAGTATGGGTTGAACATTCAATATACCTATTTCCTTTGAGTCAATTTAACACAAAATTTGCCTAATATCACCAGCCCTTTGGTATACTCGAACAATTTCTGAAATAAAAGCTTTTAGCATTCGCGTTTTCATTTCATATTGTGACTGACTGTAATTCATACAGAGACTTTGCATAACAACAATTAATACCTTTTTAAATCATGTGTACTCAATCCTATAATTTCTGCGTAAGTCACCGTTTTATAAGCTCATTAAACTAACTGCTATAAAGTGATTATGTACAATTTAAAATCTGATTACACCTTCAGCTTCCGTAAAAGGTCGATGTTTGAATTTATTCATTAGACACAATACTGAAAACATTGGCTCTTAACTCTTAAGCTTGTTTAGTGAGTCGACGTCGCATTAATCCCGTAAGTAGAAAAACTCATTAAAAGGATCCGTAGCACATAAAGGCAATAAACTTTGTGTAAATACCCTTGTTATCGATGTAACATTCCCTGAAAAGGTAAGATGTTATCACTATACAATGTCATTTGTACCCTTCCGAATGGTCGAACGATTCGGACAATGGCAGGGAAGTTATAATACAGGGATCATGAGATATATGAAGATTGCTCGTTTTATTGCTAAACCTTTCTATGGGTTTATAAATTGTGATCGTTGTTACAAATGTTTAGATGTTAGTCACTGTTTTCATAAAACTCTGATCTGAAGGATCGCTTTGCCTTAAAAGTTTTTTAGGATGTTTATTCTGTTTTGTACTAAGAGTTCTGTAATAAAATTCATAAAATATACCTTAATATGGGTCAAATAGTATGAACTAGTATTATTAATACTAGTTCATACTATTTGACCCTGTATTATAACTTGTTATCTTGTACTAGATTTTCGCCCGCGGCTTCGCCCGCGTTTTCAAAGGAAAACCCGCATAGTTCCCGTTCCTGTGGGATTTCCGGGATAAAACCTACCCTATGTATTAATCCAAGTTACCTTCTATATGTGTGCTAAATTTCATTGTAATCGGTTCAGTAGTATTTGCGTGAAAGAGTAACAAACATCCATACATCCATACTTACAAACTTTCGCATTTATAATATTAGTAGGATGTAAAACTATAAACAATAGAAAGCATGGGATCGTCTTAATTATTGAAATCTCATTAGACTTTACTATGAATTAATTAAGAGAAGTGCTTTAGAAAAACTCGTCGCGCAATTAAAAGCCAGACAAGTGCGAGTCGTATTTTCTCTAGAAATTGCACTCGTTGACGTCAATTAGAGAGATTTAATTACGAATTTACAATGTATTGGTACTAAAATCATAAACAAATATATTAATTATAGGGCGATATCATCGTTAAGCGATAATACAGGGATAATACCTTCAATTAAATAGAACTCAAGCAGTTAGGTAATATCTATAAAACATGACAAATAATTTCCGATATAAATTTTCAAACCCGTACAAAACAGTAAATATTTAATTTCATAAATTGAGAAATATTATCATATTAACCACGCTTGCGAAATTATTTTCATCGCGAACTTCAGGCTTGTAGCAACTTAGCGAAAACCGCTAAATCAACAAAAGTTTTGGCGGGAAACTTCAACAAGTCAGATTAATTGAGGGATTTTTACGAGATTACGTGTTCATTTAACTTTCTTAGTAAGCCCCAAAGTTGCGTCAAGGTGAAAGATAAGTAAGAATGTTGTGTGTTGATTGGCTTCTTATACATATAGGTCTAGATAATTCTTACGTTTGAACTTACAAAGGCAAGTATGATACAATTTTCTCCTTGATATCGTTGATTGTCTTTTGTACTAACCTACAGACCGCGACTGCTCTAGCGAAAACAGAATGAAAATCGCTACTGTAGTTTTGGAGTTTATAATAGGAGGAATAATGTTATAGGTAATATTTAGTGATATACGTATTATTGTAACCACTGAATTAACTTTCTATATTTTATTATAATTTACCGAATTTCTATATTTTCCGGCTTTAATTGCTGAAAGCTTCTTAATGTTACTTAATTAACGATCTAAACACAAAACATAATGTTTAACAATCGTACCTAGTCAGGGAGTTACACATCTCAAGTGGTTGAATTAACAACAAAATGGCTACGCATCTCATTACGGCTCGATTGCCGCCAATTTCATCCGTACTAACCATAGTATATAGAGAAAAGTAGGCCAACGTTTAGGAGCGCAAGGTACCTAAACTCGCGAGGGGCAGGGTTGTCGCTTGTCACATTGATATTTGAAATAATTGTATAAACAAACCCTGACCGCTCACAGCAATGGCGCGCAACTCACGTCACCGGTCCACGAGTAGGAACCGAGCGACGTTGTGTGCGTGCGTCAAGCTTGTGTACGTACGTGAACGGGGAACGTGGCCAAGTGCTCTGCGTACATACAAACGGCGTGATGTACCTTTGTTTGAATATAACTTGCTTGTTCTCTTTATACTATGGTACAAACCCTATGCCTTTACTGCCGCTAGAGACAAGATTACAATCGTAAAACCGAAGAAAAAACGACAAAATTTGTATTCAACTCAAATCGCTCCCTAGAAACAAAGGT
The DNA here is from genome assembly GCA_029959065.1 of Colias behrii. NCBI lineage: Eukaryota > Metazoa > Arthropoda > Insecta > Lepidoptera > Pieridae > Colias > Colias behrii. Next base: position 3,316,917 of record JARWMC010000006.1, on the reverse strand, counting down.
CAGTAAGATAAAATGGACGGAGTAAAACTTTTAGTCTTTGCCTTAATTTACTTTGTGTGGTTGAGCTTATATCTGCCTAATTATTTTATGGTTAATTTTGGTGCCACTCCACATAATGGAGAGAGAAAAGTTTTATTATAGCTGTTATTTTTCTTGACTTGACTTCTTGTAAACTTTGCTTCACCGCAAAGGATAGATACTTTTGAATCTCAAATATACACAGTATGCGTAGATACGTAACAGCATATCTTAAACGACGTAAAATTATAAAAGACTCAAAGCCTAAGAGAGTTCAGTTTCCATTTTCGCTTTTCCAGCAAAATACAGGGTGTCCAGTGGCAGATTTCAATATTTAAGGGCTTGTAAAAAGAGAAGTATTATTTCTAAACAAAATATTTTTATTAAAGTCAAAAGAAGACGAGTGCGGATTTTATCTCCTGAAAATTACATTTTCCAAATGCCGCCCTTCTACTCTCACACTCTCCTCAATCTATTCCGCATGTCGAGAAAAACTTGTTTGCAAAGGGAACTGGGAATTCTGTTTATTTCAGCCCGGATATTTTCCTTCAGTTGTCTTATGGTTGTTGGATTTGATTGGTAAACCACAGTTTTTAGATAGCCCTACAAGAAAAAGTCATATGGACTTAGGTCTGGTGACCTGGGTGGCCACGGGATGGTGCCGTTTCGGGATATGTGCTTTTTAGGAAATAACTGCCGCACTGAATTCATTGACACATTAGCAGTATGAGCCGTAGCAAATCTTGAATAATCTGAATTTAGTATGGATGGAGCTTAACCTTTTTTCGCATAATGACCTGAAAAACGATTTAGGAATTCCCAATATCGACGAACGTGTGCGAAGTGATAAAGGAGGATTTTCAATTACAGAATTCATAACAAGTTTAATGTTTTCTATCGTGGATACTGATGGTGCTGAACCCGGCCTAGGGTAATTAATGACTGAACCTGTAGCCCTAAACCTTGCTAGCCACGACTGTATCAAATTTATCGAAGGTCCATCTCTTATATGATGAATTTGATAATGGTTATTAAACCAACGGCGTGTTTTCGCCAGCGAAATCACCCGAAAAGTATGCCTCAATAGCATAAGCGCGATGCTCTCCGCTCTACTGCTCCATGGTGACTAAAAAATCCGCAGAGCTCACGCGCTGAATGACACCCCCCGCGTCCCCCTCGCACGTCGTGTTTTGAAACTAAAAGCGTTCAAACATTCAAATTCAAATCTGCTGCTGGACACCCTGTATAAGCAATTTTAATATCGATAGCTATAAAATATGAATATCAAGCTATTCACTTACGACTCACAGTAACACGTGCGACGCCAAAATGAAGGCTTCATTATGCGAATAGGTAAAATGTATGAAATATAGCTGGAGTATCTGCCTCGCCCTGATAATGGGCCACACGGGATGAAATTTTGCCAAACGTATTAGCATTTTTATAGCAACGCTTTAGGATTTATCTGTAACCGAGAAAAGCGAGTTCCTTTTATTTGGTCCACCGCTCGTGGTAGTTGTTATTAGTTAAATATATAGTTTAACTCGGTTAAAAGTTTAAATGGTTAAACACGGTGTTATTTGAAGTCGAGGAACTATTTAGTAATCTATGGTCGAGTTACGTTAGTGCAATTAATTGACTTTAACGTTTAATATACTTTAACGTTTAATAGAACGACTTAGTTCATGTATGTATATAGTTATTATATTTCCTAGACAGTTAGACTGTCTTAAGAATGGACGCCGTGACTGTAATGCGGTCAAGAGAACTATTATTATCATAGAACATAAACTGAACGGTTTCCAATAAAACTATGCTATGATTGTTGACAAGCCATTTGCTCTACTCCTATTTCATATTTCATTGCATTGGTAGGCAAAATTTCCACACTACCAGATATAACGTCATCAGTTAACCAATAGTCAATATAAACAGAATCTACATCGTAAGGGACATAAATACATGCCTATCTAACCGTTCTAGTAACTAAATAACTACAAATGTTTTCTCTATAAACGTAGAATCTCCATTTAAGAGAAACTAAATATATACGGCCTTTCTTGGTGTAAAGTACTGCGAACATTTATCTTAAGTGTAAATTAAATACAGAGTAACATCTAGCAATGTATTTTGGACTTAAACAAAGAAAGAGTAATAAATAGTGTAACAAATTAGCCCTTATCGTCATGTCATAGTAAAACAAGGTGTACTTACTTAAAAGCATAAAACAATATGCATATTTTCCATAATATGTTGGTTTTTTATGTGATACGTATAGTATTAATTACATTATCTGTGGTGATACTTAATAAGTATATGTCTTATCATCAACTAAGTCTAATCTTATTTTGTTTCATGTCGAAGATCCAGAGCTTATCGCGAATCTTAATATCATCGTCCACTTACCGATTAAATCGCCATCTTATATATATTTTCCCAACACTATTACTTCATTTAATGGTAAGCATTTCTCTTGTTTTTACGAGTCACCATCAGATTAAGGTTTGAGGCCATTTTTAGACGTGCGTGTTAAATGCAACCTTTATTTAGAAAGAGCTTTCAACTTATTAGTTTATTTTGGTCTATTTTGTAGTATTTGAAACAAGATGTTCACCCCAGCTGCATGCAGGTTTTGCCAGAATAAATGAAAATAATTTTTTAGCAAAACTAAGTTAATTGTGAATTTTATTATCTACACGCATTTTTCTGTATAGAGGAATTAGGTACATTAAATAATTTTAAATAAACTTTTCTCACCATTTCTCTCATAAAACTTTTACAAGACTTTTCAATTTCTATTCTCCTAATATTTTCTGAAGTATCAAGGTTTTAATAATGTTATTCAAACGTGATATCTCAAGATATTTATTGATGATAAAGGCATTAAAATATGCAAGTAACTTGCTTCTGGGCTCAGCCCTGTCTAATTAGACGCTAAATTACAAAGCCTTTCCCTTTTCATGGTGAAATATTATATTTCATTATCTGTATAGACTCTATACTATAGAGGTTATATAGGGTTGCGTCAATATTAATTAATATCTTATTGAATAGAAGATTTGTGTTCACATTCAAAGGTATTATGTAACAGTTTGGATTACAAAATGTTTTATAATGTTTGTAAGGTTTACTTGATAATAAGGATAGTAAGTATAATACTTAACAAACACAAAGAAAAGTAATTATAAAATCAAATTATATTATTGTTTTATTTTTACATCAAAGCTTTAATAATATGTACGATGTTTTAAAGTGCCTTAACTATATAATTTTACGTTTATTTTTTCCCTATTAGATTATATCAGTGATATCTATAAAACGATTTGAATATCTCTCTTAATTTTATATGCATTTAATCAATGAGCTAGATAATTGGAAAAGCCGACAAATGGTCCTTAAAAAGGTTAAGCGAACAAAAACGTAGAGCCTTCTAATTGGGAACAGTAAAATTTTATCACAACCATTATCTGAAGGAGACTTAAGATAAAATGGTTATTTATCATTTCGGCTTTTTGGAACAAACTGTAGCAATTTATTCGTAGAGTTAATATAAAGTAATTTGAGCTTTCAACATTGTAACACAATTTTATCGTTTGCTAACTTTATACTTCTAAATGAAGCGAAATTAAAATAATGATATTCCCACATTTTAAAGGTAATTTAAAATTCACTTCTTCCATTACTCTTCTACCTCTCTCACTTCTCTTTCACCATTTAAAAACACTTACTCTGCCCAAATATATAATAACTTCTTAAAATCAGAGTAACGCGTTTTCGTCCCTAAAAGTTATTATTTCAAATTAACTCATAACAACGTTATCTTCTTAAAAACTGTCCTTTGTAAAACAATTAACGTACAGAAGCCTCTGTAAATGTTGAAAAGGGAAATCTCATTTCATTTTATTTATTTTATTAGTGCTTTCGCGGCTCCGATTGTGTTTTTGCTACGTCGTGACAAATGTTTCTTTGTTCTGCCAATAATTGAATATATTTTAATATGTTTTAATTAAAATAAAACATTGATACAAATTTAAATCATCCATAGGTTATATGTGTATTTAAAAATAGCTGTGATAATAATAATTAAAAATTTAGATTAAACAAATTAAATTTATTGGTCCGATAGCATCAGCAGTATTCCGTCTATGCCTTTCGAATTACAATGGTTCAATTCAAATAAGAATACGAGCGTAATAAATCTATACAAATTACTCTTCCCTTACAAATAACATATAAATACAGGAGCGGCTGGACACTTATTACTTACCTATATATTTCTTAGTACTAAGAAGTTTTCGCATAAAATTTAAGGATAACGTTAAACTGTATGATAGCCTAGCGTTTGATACAAAGCTATTAAACTATAGCAGATTGTATAAATGGTAAATGAATTAACATAGTATAAAGTGGTATTTACTCGCTATAAATATGTAGGCAGCTAGCGGGCAATCATCGCAATGGTTTCGGTCAGTTTGTCATGTTTAACGCTCAATTAGGCCGTACAGTCGCCGACATTTTCGTCATCAAAGTTTATTTTAGCCTATTTATTATGCATGTTGAATTTATCAAAATAATCCAGAAGCATTTGCGTGTATACCTTTTAAATGTAAGGTGATACTGACGCTTTGTTTGTCATTTATTTTAAGCAGCAAACAGAAAACAAAACAAGGAATAGTTAAAAACAAAATAATCTTGCATTACATATTAAGTGTTAAAGTTACCCGGCGATTGAACTTTAAACTTTTTATAAAATAATGCACAAAACATACAAAATACAAACTTTGATAAGGTTTTGGCTATAAATATTCCTATACGGAAATTATAGTCGTATTGGGTTCGAAAATTATCAGAATTACACCGAAATGCCAGAGCTATTCTCGTAATAAGCGTGCTATCAGATACAGTGGCCAGATAATAATTTCTCATATCGGAATACGGAAAACAATATTGTCTCTATATACTTTCGATCGTGACAAGCTGTTACAGTATTAGATACCTCTGTTGATGTATAGAGCAATCAATAACTGAACTTTCAATACAGTCTGGTCTACTTTCATCGTATTCTAAAAGTATATTCTAGAAATATGCGACCCTTTATACCAAAATTTAACTTACATTTCAGTTAATAGAGTAATACAGAATTGAGTATCGATTTAATAAACGTATAATTTGACAAACTTCAAACCAACTATTAGTATTTATTCAGCATGTAATTAATATTTATTTATTTATTTATTTATTTACACTTTATTGTACTGGCATACAAATAAATCCTTAAAATTAAAACTTATAACTAGGCCAGCACAGAAGGCGACCTTATCACTTAAGAGTGATCTCTTCCAGGCAACCTACTGTGTGGAGTAATAATGTGAAAGAGGAGGTAGGTAAGAAGTGCAAAAAAAAGAAAAAATAAATAAATAAAAATATATAATATATAAATATATGTAAATACATATATACACACATAGCTATATATGATTTCTAATAAATACATACATATAAAATACCTATTATATATTTCAAAATAGTTTGGAAAATCCAAAAGTGCACGCCTCATAATTTTTTTTTAATAATTATTTATTAATTATTATTTTTGTTTATTTAATAACAATTAAACCACATCGAATCAGACCCTGAAAAATGAAAGGGTTCTATTCCTGAGCATACTCAAGCGTAAGAGAACAAAATAACCATGAAAATGACACCCATGACGAAAATATGTAAAATTTTCGTCGGCGCCATCTTGGATTTTAGTTTTGACCTCATATTGGTTAATAGCTACCCCAATAACCATGAAAATGACACCCATGACGAAAATGTGTAAAATTTTCGTCGGCGCCATCTTGAATTTTAATTTTGACCTCATATTGTTTAATAGCTACCCCAAAAACCATGAAAATGACACCCATGACGAAAAGATGTAAATTTTTTGTCGGCGCCATCTTGGATTTTAGTTTTGACCTCATATTCGTTAATAGCTACCCCAAAAACCATGAAAATGACACCCATTACGAAAAAAAGTCAAATTTTCATCAGCGCCATCTTGGATTATAGTTTTGACCTCGTATTCGTTAATAGCTACCCCAAAAACCATGAAAATGACACCCATGACGAAAAGATTTCAAATTTTCGTCGGCGCCATCTTGGATTTTAGTTTTGACCTCATATTGGTTAATAGCTACCCCAAAAACCACCCACATTTGCAAATGTGTTTGCTACTTAGGAAAAGTTCAGATTTAAAGATATAAGTAGGTAATGTGACGAATTTAATTTATTTCATTCCGACTGTTTCTCGGAATAACATACATTTACTAAGAATTGCATACAATGCCGGTTTTAATATATTGCCGGTAACATAATATTATGTATGATAATAATTCTTAAAAAAGTATTTTATACATTTCTTAAAAAGCTTCGATATTGTATACAATAATACAATTCATATTCAAATTGTTGTAAAATAGTCACACTTTTTTAAGTTGGTTGAATACACTAAAATACTTATAAGGATCGTACCTACTAATAAAAGTAACAAAATGAATTTTTAAAGTTCCCAGTAATCTTCTGGAATCAATTTCAATAAAAATATAAAAATTCACTTCAAAAAAAAAAAAAAAAAAAAAAAACATCCGAGTTTTTTTTTGTTTATTTAATAACAATTAAACCACATCGAATCAGACCCTGAAAAATGAAAGGGTTCTATTCCTGAGCATACTCAAGCGTAAGAGAAAAAAAAAGACTCGATTAGTAAAGTATTTCGGTCGCTATCGTGTTAACAAGAAAAAGGATCCGCACATACAGACACACGGACGTCCAAGACAGAACTTTTTTAAACTGTTTTTTAACTAGTTTAAATAACAAAAATGACATCAAAAATATCATGAACGTTAAAAATAGTGTTTTTTCTTAATATGTGTGTGTATGTATTATCTTACAAGTGCAATGTATGATACATAAAGACATTTTAAGTTTGAAAAATCAGATGTTTTGCGCGAAGCGACAGTAGTACCCACCTCAACGCTTCGCTTATGAGGCGTGCAATATATAAGATGAAGACAAGCACAAACATCAAATGAACACAGAACTAGCAATGTTGATGCCACAGGCCATATTGTGGTTAGTGTGTGGTTACATACAAACAAACAAATTACAGCTCTTGCTCGAAATCGATAGACGAAGCCACTAGACACCATTTACATTTACTGCCTGGATAACAGCCTTGCATCGTTGGTTGGTTTTAAGCGGTGTTCGGAAAAATGTGAAACTAACGTGATGTTTATTTTGTAACGCGCAAAATAAAATTCAAAGTCTGTTTACATTACACTTTAAAACACAAATAGGGCTTCTTTTTCAAATTGCTTTAGCGTTGTAGCCTTGGTTAACAATAAACCTGTAAATATAAAGTTTAAAATGACGATAAATAATTAATCAATATAAGTAGGTATTTTAATTGTAAATTATACATGTAACCTACACATACATGAAATCACACAATAGGTACAATGCATCTTTTGAGAATTATGTCATAAAGATTTACTACCAAACATTATTTGTGAAATAGCATTTAGTGTTAAATAAACTCTTTCGATATCAAACTACAATTTCTTTTCCAAAATTGGATGTTAAGTGTCACTCCGGCTGTTCAAAACGCACTCAAAAATATGAATTGCGACCCAGTTCGACAGGTAGAGTTTAATTCGACAGTTTCAAGTATTCGCGACGCAAAAATAAACTGCACACGATGTTGAATAAAGTGTTTTTATTCATTCACTAGCTTTCCGCTTCGCCCACTTTGTCTAAAACCTAATAAATTATATACTAAAACCTTCCTCTTGAATCACACTATCTATTTAAAAAAAATTATCAAAATCCGTTGCGTAGTTATAAAGATTTAAGCAAGCAAACAAAGGAACATAGGGACAGAGAAAGCGACTTTGTGTTATACTATGAAGTGATTTATTAATTTCTAAAACTAAATTAATAATTTCGCTATTTCCAGCGATTATACCGTTTGTTTGTTAAGTTGAATGGATCAATTAGCGAACATCAAAGTTCCGCTGTTTATTTAGGACGATATCAAAGCTAACAATTTAATGTTTTTCTTTAAACGACATTTTTATGTTATCTATACTTCAAAGTGTATTTGTTGTCATTAAATATTGTTAATTTTTATAAAAATCTTAACTTATAAATTGTATAAATAAATAAATAAATAAAAATTCTTTATTGACAATAGAATACAACATTTTGAAATACTGAAGTCTCTGACTCCCAAACTAGGTAAAACCTGTATGTCAGGAGTCAGCGCCCTCTTCCAGAGAATATTCAAAAAATGCCAATAAGAAAAACAAAAAAATAAAAATGTATAACAAACAAAAAAATAAAAGTAGAAATTGTTTTTTCCGGCATGCATGTATGTGTTTTAGTGTTTAGGCCTTGAATGTGTGTGTATTTGTGTGTGTGACTGTGTGCGGTGTGTTGTGTGTATTTGTGTGTGTGACTGTGTGTGGTGTGTTGTGTGTATTTGTGTGTGTGACTGTGTGTGTGTGTATGTGTTTCTGTGTGTGTGTGTGTGTGTGTGTGTGTGTGTAATAGTGGATACTATATACTCAAGTTATAAGATGAAGTTATAAGATAAGATGAAGTATGTTATTTTTAGCATCGTAGCGTCCTTTGAAATTAGGAAAAAATTATTTTATTTTGTAACAAATTAATCATATTTTGTTTTCAGGTAAGATTTTGCAATGCTGATGCGGTGGAAGGTATTTTAATTAGAATAACTTGACAAAAATATAGTTTTCATGTTCAAAATCTATTTGGTTTACGTAACCTTCAATCCTAGAAACTCAATAAAATTAAATAAAGTACCTATATTTGTTTTTAATATTATATTAATTTGATGTCATATTCCACTGTCCACATAAATGTAGACTTTACGCAAAAGCAGGCGCATTTCTCAATATCAAAGATCTCACAAATTACAGGAATAATTTCAATACTGTATCGAAAGAACGAACAAGATGCTTCCTTTGAAAGGTTCTAAGATTTCAGTTCCAATAGGTCTTGGAAGTTTTAAATTCACGGACGTTTCTTTAGTTAGACTAAAGAAGTTGCCAGCTTAAATGCACAATTTCTAGAACCTTCCTCTAATATGATTTTGAAATTTCCAACTATTCAATCTTGAAAAGCGCTTGATTGAAAAGAGACTGTACAGCATATTTGAAATAGTATTTTAAGACCGTTTTTAAGGAAACCAATTTCAAAGGAACTTTCTTGCCAATGTTTTCGTAAAATACATTTAATACAAAGAATGGTTCGTTTTACTGCATTTCTATCACTTAAGAGGAATTCGAAGTGTAATAGGTATTTTCGGAATTCACGTATGATTTTTTATCATTTAAATGTTATCTGTTAAGGTTAAATGTATAAATTTGTTTTTTTTTCATGTACATTATTTCACACGGAATTTAAAAATGCGTAAAACATTCTGTATTCCCTTACAAAACCTTCAGCGTGTTTGCCCTTTTACCAACAAAAAACACAGAATTAAACCATACGAGCCGTGTGGACTTTAATCCAATTTTATGCAAATTGGTTAGCGCAGTCTTCGGTAAGCAAACGGAATGACATACACTGCCATAAACGTAAAAGGGACATAAACTTTATGAAGTCATATTTGCATAAATTTTATGGAGCAAATACTTAATAAGGATGTCGTACATAAATTGATTTTCATGGTTTTATCTTATATTCGTAATATATTGTTTCTTGTTGTTGATGCTAATAAATTTTAAGCTTGCCAGGTGTTCTTTTTGAGGCAGTGAATGCTTATTGCTTTTTATATTCATAAAGTAAATTATTTTCATACCAAATATATACATGGATCAATTTTTGACCAAATTATATATTCTAACACTTCTCCATAATAATATTTAAATTATATGTATAATGGTAATTTTTTTACTCAATATTTTCAAAAATAACTCCAATACATCAATGTTTAAGAATCAAAATCTATTTGAAAGACATATTGAATACGTATACCTACCAATAGGATCAGACGAATCACCAACTTCGTCAGCATTAAATTAGTATTTTACTTTCCCTGATTTTCCGTTTTGTCCCTACAAAGTACCCTAACAACGTCCTCCTTTGCGCTATTAGAAACTTTCCTTTGAATAAAAACCTATGTAACTAAATATTACAGACTTTGGTTAACATAACAAAAAGTATAGAGCCTGTTAAAAACAGACTTAATTTTCAATAGCATTTTATACAGTTTAAGGATGCTACTTAGTGTTATTTAGGTCAAAATTAATAGATATCGTGTGACAGATATAACAACAAAATAGATGCGGGTACAGGATATGCTAATAATTGACTTAAGAAATTGGCCGAGCAAAGTGGCGTTTACTGTTTTGAGAGTCGTATTTCAAGACACGGATGTCTCAGATTATCTCACGGATCATTATGCTTGAAAGTTATGCGGCAAAGGATGCTCATATTTTTGATAACAATGAGATTTTCCGTTTGAACCGGTTTTATAATATAGGGTGTTCATTTGTCAGGTTATATCGATGCTTGAATTTTTTGTACTAATATCTGAACATAGACATGGTCGCGTTTGTAAGTTTTATTTATAGGTGCCGATTTTTTATATTATGAAATTTCTAGTAAGAACGACCAGCCTATTTGAACAACACTCGAGTTCCAATAAAATGTGTTTTCTTTGTATTATCAAATATATTAATCCAGAATTTATAAATAATTACCGTCAGACAAATAAAATGTTAGCTATCACGGTTGTCGTAATAAACAATCGTTTGAACTGGTGTAAAATTTGTGAGAGCACTAACGGTGTTTACAGCGCTATAAAGTGATAAGTTTTGCGCCTGCGTCCCGCCAGTAATACCGTATATTTTATATTAACCCACCCTATAATATATTTACATAATGGTTCTGTATAGTCGATAATGTATGTGATATATGTGATATAAGTTTCGTCGTGTTATCTTTGTCAATAAATTTCTATGATTGTATTGATATTGAAAACTATTTCGACTACATAGTAAGATAAGTGATAAATGGGTCTATAAATAATTATAGTTACATAGTTTAAGCGAAACTTGTACGTAAATACATTAAAAATTAACTTAATTTATTGATGATCTGTAAGTAACATAATTCCGAGCTCTGAAAAATGTTAAAATTGACGCATAATAATCAGTATTTCTATTGAACTAGAAGTATTAAGTTCGCCAGTATTTCTAAAAACTCTTCTTCATAGTGCATAGTATATAACGTCCATATATTCTATCAGACATTTCTACCTGTCGATTATATAACATAGTCCATAGATATGTTACAAACAGACCATCCATACTAACCCTAATGAAACAAACAGGCAAGTTAACCAATAAACTATTAACGTCCCCTGCGCTACGTGTCTCGCCGTAATTGAGATCTACACTATGTATTTGAGGTGATATTGTCGCTATCCCCAATGTATACAATAATACAGTTATAACTTAGAATACATATAATTCGTTTTCCTTATCAACTAATAAAACATATTTTATTTGTGTCCTTTTTATGTTGTTGTACTAAATATCTTACTCGTGTCGTGATTGAAAAGACACGCGTGAATAATATGCTTTCGTCTTTACGAATAACAAAATTTATATAACAAAATATTTATAGAGTTTCAATAACAGGTAACTATTTATTTATTTAAATGTAGGTTGAAAGAGTAACATAAATCTCTTAAATATAAACCTATATCACACGTATTGATAGAAATCACACAAAACTGCCTATATCAAATTAATTAGTTATGCATCGCAGTACAATCTTCAGGAAGCAATACCAAAATAATTTAATATTCTGCTAAATGTCTATCCAGTTTAAAACATTTTCCCTATCAAATTTCACCCCCACTCGCCTGGTTTCTAACCATCAAAAAGCTCTCTCTAATTGACTCTAGCCGATCCAAAATGGATGCCAACGTAACGTAGTTAAGCCAGACGTCATGTGACGCCATGTAAGCTGTCACCGACAAAGCCTAGCTTGATGTGAAGAGGATTTGAATTTATTACGGTATGAATAGTATGATAAAAATTGGGGCATATTCAAACAGTTTATTGTAAGATTTCATGTGAACATATTCATAATAGTAGTGTAATTCGAGGCTTTAATATGTCTATTATTGGTTAGTGAACAATGTAATCTTCGTATTTTCCACGAGCCTCTTAAAATTTTGTTTCTTGTAATATTAAATATCACATTTGTATGGCCCAATACTAAATAGACCAAACCCCTATTTCAACTGTAAATTTAAAAATAACTTTGTCATTGGATAAGTATAGAGATTCTTTGCTTTTAATGTACGAAATATTATGTACTAGCTTCCGCCCGCGACTCCGTCCGCGCGGATGTCGGTCTTCGCGTGGATGGTCTCCATTTTGATTAACTCTGACAATGACATCTTATAAAATATCTATTGGACCCAAATACGGCTAAGCCTATAATAATACGCAACGTGTGTTCGCGGTTCTACAGAACAACGTCTATGGATAAAACTGAAAAATTAAGATTAATTTTTTTTCTACGTATTTTTCCAGGATAAAAGTATCCTATTTTACTCCCAGGATAATAAGGTATAATAATACCAAGTTTCATCGAAATCGAACCGTTAGTTTTCACGTGATGTCTTCACATACAGACAGACAGACAGACAGACAAAAAATTTTTTAATCACATATTTGGGTTTGGTATCGATCCAGTAACACCCCCTGCTATTTATTTTTTCAATATTTTCAATGTACAGAATTGACCCTTCTACAGATTTATTATATGTATAGAATAGATTAGGATTTTATGTATAAGAAGGAAAGGATTAATTTCCAGAAAAGTATAGCATCCTATCCTCAACGAAAAACAATATTTCGAGCTCTGAAAAATGTTAAAAGTAAAATTCTGGACAGTTACAAGCGGTGCACGTTTTCACTTTTACGACTTTTTAAAATCTTTCAATTATATAGCTGCACTGGAAATATTTAATATTTCTGCTACTAGTAAACTGTAATTTTTTAATTTCAACGAAATGTGCGAACATTTTACGAACTGTTAATTTATTAGTCTGCAAAAATTGTATGATTTAATGAAGTCTGTGACTTTTTTAATAAAGAATTTGAATTTTTAACAAAGAATATTTATTTATAAATTGTATTGATTAAAGTACATTAAACAAATACACGACTGATATTATATTACATTCAAAGGAATCTAACTGAACAAGAAAAGCAAGATATCACGTTAAAAACTGAATGGTCGGTGCGCATGCGGTTGACTCCCTCTACATCCTGTATAACCCGATCCAACCATAGATCCAACCCTTGCTAAGATGTTCATAAAGACAATTAATAGACTTACTTATGTTATTAATGGGCATGTTTAATTAAATTGCTGTTTAAATTTACTTATCGCATCTAAACAGTAGGTTATTCATAAAAGGGCACCATTATACCAATATTCGTAAATTAAACATAGGATTTAAAGGAAGTTTATGTTAATTTGTTATATATTATATACTAGCTTATCGCCCGTGGCTTCGTCCGCTTTGTCTAAAACCTAATAAATTATATACTAAAACCTTCCTCTTGAATCACTCTATCTATTAAAAAACCGCATCAAAATCCGTTGCGTAGTTTTAAAGATTTAAGCATACCAAGACATAGGGGACAGAGAAAGCAACTTTTTTATACTATGTAGTGATTTAAATTAAAACAAAACCATACTAATCATTCAGGCAATTAAAATACAATATTCCCGTGATTCCCACGGAATTTCATTGATGAGTTACTCGATTAACCCGAAGTTTCCATTATCCACGATTTGTTATTCTTGCGGGAGGTGAATTTAGAAATGGACTAAATTATCTGGCAAAAGTTAGCATTCAATTGAAAATATTAACATAAAAATAATAATAAAAGATTTGTCTTATACAATATCAAAGGTTTAATTTGTTAGGAATAATATCAATTTGTTGAAACCATCATTTACAACAATGTTAGTATTTTATGAAGAAATTAAAACAATATATGTAAACTTTTACAACTAACTCAATACGGATGCATTGAGTATGATGAATATAATTTATTCTATCTTCTCTGTTTTAAGTTTTCGTTTTGTTTAATAAAAAGAAGAACTATTAACCCACACAATATATGCACAAACTGTCTTCATATCTACTCAAGATATAACTATTGATATAGGTACACAAGCGTAATCCAGTAGACTGTAGAGAATCAAGAATTAAACCGGCTTGCAATAACATGTTGAAGAAATGTTTAGAAAAAAAGACCGGTCGAGCCCATATACGTGAGATTCCGCACACGCAAGCACTGCAAATTGTTTCAAATTATCGCTGAACTAATCTACGGTAAATTCATTGGAAGTGTTTGATTTCCAATAGACTTGTATGGCTTATAACTTACTGTCCTGTCGTTCTAAAGGATTGATGTTACATGACTCGCTTTGAAAGATGAGTGATTAGTGCGGAAAGGAGATGGATTTATGTGCTAAGTTTGAGTTTGAGTTTAAGTACAGCGTCTTAGTTATGTAACTAATTTCTACGTGCTAACGTGTAAGTTCTAGCTTTGCTTAGTTATGGACTAACTGTATTTGTGTCGAACTACTGATATTTCTACGAAACAAAAATTAAAAAAACCATATCTACTTTTAAGGTAAAGAAGAAAAGTTCAGTAATAAAAAACGTTATAAAATATTCCTATGTTGAACATTATATACATACTCTGCATATTGTATGGACAATAGTAAGAAAGACCTTTGCATTCTCAGTACTAATGAAGTTTTGATGACTCTTCTGGGCATCATATTAGTTTCTAGAATTCATATTGTTGGATATTGTAGGAATGTGCAGATGTTATCGTTATAACGCTGTTTTAAAGATGTAATATACGGAAAAATTTAATAAGAAAGACAGTACGGTATAGTATATTTCCTGATAAGAACGTACCTATTAGTTAATTTTTAAGTATTGATACGTAAATTAAATAAATAAATGTTAAGTATTGATTAAGGATGAAGAAAAGTTCGTCAATTTAATATTTAAATCAATATTTTGGAACTTGTTAACTGGTATAATGTACCTATGCACTATTAGAGTCAACTTAACCGTAACATACCTATAAAATTTTTTATAACAATATAGTATAGAAAGTGTAAAACAATTTTTCTTGGTTCTGATTTGTCGTACATAAAATGCAATTTTTATACTACCTACTTCTACCTACGTATAAGAGCAATATTCTGTATGAACGTCGAATATGTTAGGAATCCTGTAAACGATCGGAAGTCGCCACATAAGAAAGGTATCATACGTGTGGGAGAGGTGCGTGCAGACGAATACGACAGGGACCGGTTTCAAGCCTTGTATTAACGGAAATTACTTACCGAATTCAAAATCTACCCAATCTATTTAAAACCGTATCACATTCACTTACAATTCAATTTGGAATACCAAAATCGGTCGCGTGCTGGTATTTTTTGAGACAATTTTAATAAAGTTGAACATGCATCTTACAAAGTGGTGGAGCTAATATCTCCCTCAGGGATTTGATAGGCTTTCGTTATGAACCCTTTGCGGCTTTGAATGATGCAGACTTCATTTCATTTTATGTGCGGTTCCGGATATGTATTAATCCTCTTAGGAAGGTTTTCATTCACATCTCGTGAACATTTTTAAACGTAATTCAAAATATTTGTAATGTATTATTATACTCACTGGGAAAATCGTGAAAATGTTAATCAGGAAATAAAATTTATTGAGATATGAAATTGTTTAATACTTACGATATTGTATTTTGGCGAGCGTTACTTTAGATTTGAGATAATAATCACATTTAAACAGTTATTATTATAATTACCTATTAAGTTTGACGACTCATTGGACGGCGATAACACACAGTAGTGCGACGAATGTACTTGTGCAGAGAAACGGAGGGGAACTGGCGGGGGTCGGGCGACGCGGGCCGCGTAAAGCAATCACGCTGAGATTGCTTTACCTATCGCGAAGGGCAGACGCTTCAGAGTTTTTTGTGTAATAATTTATACTTACGTATTCTATAATGGTGGGCATAAACTGTTGTGTTTATGGATGCAAATCTACATTTAAATCCAAGGACATAAAGTTTCATAGATTTCCTCGCGACGAGAGGTAGGTTTTTCAAATTCTGTTTAGTACCAATTCAAAGATGTTGAAGATGTTTTTGACTATACATATTTTAAGTAGCTATAAGATATATATAAAATATATTATTGATGATTTTCAAGAAAACCAATTTGTTTCTCTGTTAATTCAAAGTTTTTATTTTAAGTTTTCACAATAGTTAACATACAAATAGTTTGTTACTACAACAACTTAAAATATGTAATCTCACCTGTAAATTCAAAGAAACGACATTTAAAGTCCACTTATAATAAATCCTCAATTACAGTAAAAGTTCCTTATTCGCGGGGTATATGTTCCATAAATATGCCGCGAATACAGAAACCGTGAATACGGAATGGTAATTTATATGGGATTATAGGGGATACGTTCCTAGGTGACGATTGAGATTTTTTTCGTGTCGAAACTCGTTTCTCATTTTTTTTAGTTGACATTATTAACTAGGAAGAGTGCAGTGGATCACAATTTTTGTAACGAATGTGAAAGACGAAACAATAAAACACGCAAAGCGGCTTTTACTATAAACGGAACTACATTTAAAAATATACTTTATTTATTGAGTTATAAGGTTGCTTCCATTCTGTTTATTTACATTCTCAAAAACATCAATCGCAGTAAAGGCGGCTTGCGACAAAGGCGGCTTGTGTCAAAGGCCTCGGCGATATCATTTAACAACATAATATGTACTTTACGCTAACTTGTAATAAGATCTATTTTACTTTCTTATTAGTCCATTTGACAAGGATATTGGGTTAGATACCTATTGGAATAATTTTATTATCATGTATGTACTTATTAAATCCGCGAATAAAAAAAATTTTAATCGTTTCTCGCCATTTTTTCTTTCTGCTACGTCAATCCGAGCCACAGATAACATGAACACGCGAAGCGCGCCAAATTTGAATAATGATGAAATGTTATTTCATTACATATAATATATGTTACCGGAAATGTATGAAATCAAGGAATTGTATATGTTACCGGAAATGTATGAAATCAAGGAATTGTATACAAATCCTAGGAAATGTGTACAATTCCGATACCATTTAGGAAATTTATAAAATATTGTTTAATAAACTATTTAATGCATAGATATCCTAGGAAATGTATGATCTTCCTAGGAATTGTATATAATTCCAATATCGTATTAGGAAATGTATAAAGTAAATTTGAGAATAAGTAAATTTGGTTGTTAATAATTAATCAATAGGCAATGACAATGTCACTGCGGCGACATATTATACTATGTTTCTGTATAAATAATTACATTAGATTCAACAATCACAATTATTTTTAATGTACATGTGAATAAATAATTACATATTAATAGCTATGATAAAAATTGTTTTATTTCCCATTTGGTGACAACCCTAGCATATTTACACGTGGCAGCGTGAGTACCTACACTGGCGGCGGCATCGCGCGACATCAAAGGCGATTCCTTACTGTAGGAAAATAATATTGTAATACTGTGGCGATAATGTGTTTTTCACAAAATATTGGTGTATCCCCATCAAAGTTATTTTATTCGAGGGTTGACTCACTCATTTATTCCAGTCGAACAAATTTCGTAAAACTATTTATTAACAGTAAACATTCATTGCCATTTGATGTGAAACATTTATAGATATACATCCCCATAAATACCCATTTCGTTTGAAGCTCTCTCGCCCACTTCGGTAGAAAAGTTTTAAAATAAAATTTTCAATTGAATGAAAATTTGAAAAGTTCTAACTAATTCGTTTAAGTGTGGTCAGTCAACCGTAAAATACTCTCGTCGAGTTGATATAATTTTTCTTTCCTCTTACATTTAATTAAACCTCACTGTGTGCATTTAATAATGCTATTCAACTGATTGCAAGATACTTTATACGGAAAATTATTTTAGATCAAACATTTCCTTTCGTAGTTGTTCTGTAAATACAGCTACGTGAAGAAGAGAATTATATGTAATCGTTAATCTCGATGCATACTTATAATTTTAAGTAAATAAGGTACCTACGGATAAATTATTCTAGGAAGAAAATATTAAAAATTAAAGATACAAATACATTGATTAAATTAATTAGGTATGTAAGTACTAAAAATTATTCGTATCTAAATGTGATACTAATTTCATGTAGAATGGAAAATACACATAAGTTATTTTCGACTTTAAATCATTACAATTAACATTTTAATAATTCCGCAGTAATTTACTCCACGTATAACTAGCTCATACTAATCGAATCCTACAACTCGCCTCACGCAGCGACCAGCGTGTCCCCAGATTTAATCCCATTCCGTCCTATCCAATTTTAACTTTGTTTCGTTTGTAATGTAATTGCCGATTCACACATAGCACAGTGAATTTGAAATTGCGCGAACTTTGTAAGCGAGAAGCTGTGTCTGCCCTGTAATGACGAGACGTCATGAAGCCAAACTTTTACACATTTTCATCTCAAGTTTGATACAGTCTTTAATTATAAAGTTTTTTTTACCTCTCTATGCCTTCTACACCTCTTTTATGTGTGTTTTGTTAACGGTTATTGTAATTAAATGCGTTTTATTTTATTTGTAGAGTCGTGAGACAATAAAAATGAAACACCTATTTTTATTATTATTCCTTATAAAAACGTTCTACTTCAGCTAGTATTCTGTTCAATTTCGTTTACCAATTTCACCCAATGAAAAATGGACGATTCAATTTTCATGTTTATTCTAGATTTATTAAAAAGGGCATTTTTATTACGCATCGCCTCGGCAATAAATCTCCTTGTCTATGACCTCAGTGTACTGCCGTGGGATTATACTGGGGCAATCTGTCAAGCGCTCGTAGAAAATGGACACTATTCAGTACTATGTAGCGATCATATTTTACGCAATTTGTTATATTTTTTTGTTATTAAAGTAATGAATCAAGGTCATAAGCGGTACTTATAAGCAATAAAGTTTTTCTCTGGGTCCTTAGAAGTTTTTGGGGCCGTTTATAAATAGTGAAGAGAGAACTGAAAACTAAAATACCTAATGGTGATACGAAAGTACCTTGATCGCTATTACTAAAAGTTATTCGTTTATCTTTAGTGTTACAGTTCTCTTATAATGCGATATAAAGGCACTAGTTACGTTTCATATCTTTTAGATAATGAATAAAAATATATAGGCCAAAACTATTCATAAAATGTTCTATGCCCGTACGTTCTCATTCACTACATAATATGAACTAAGATATGAACATTTAAATACGTGACAGATGGATACATTCAAAAGTTTATAAAATTAAAAACCACACGTGTGTTTACATCTTTAATTAATATCCAAGCTTGACGTGAATAAACATATGAATGGGCGTATTCAGAAAGAAAGCTTGAAACTTATAAGCGCTTATAAGCGCTTATCGGCGCTTATAAGCGCTGGTAACCCGCGCAGGAAAATATATGAACATGCGCTTATAAGCGCTGATCGGCGCGGCGCCGACAAGTTTGTTGAAACTTGTTGGAACTTGTCGGCGCCTATCAGCGCTTATAAGCGCATGTTCATTTATTTTCCTGCGCGGGTAACCAGCGCTTATAAGCGCCGATAAGCGCTTATAAGCGCTTATAAGTTTCAAGCTTTCTTTCTGAATACGCCCAATGGTTTTATTCGCATTACCAGCGCCATGCATAATTTTAACTAATTAGGTTAAATAGGCTTGCACACGGCTACAAATTAGCGCCTGTTTCAACTCAAAATTACGCTTTAGCTATTAATCTTCGTTGGAATTTTCGGATACTGTTGAATCTGCTTTTCTTGCTAAAGCGATGAGTTAACAAAAATATTAATTAGTCTCATATAGCGCCGAAATGAAGACAGGTACCAATACAATAAGAATTTTGTTATATTTTATCTTTCTTTGGTCTCCTTTATATTTCAAAATGGTACAATGAATATAATTATGTATTACAAAATCAATACTCTGTTTACAAACCCATAAAATTCTATAAAGCTTATGAATAAAGTTTCCCAGTTTCGATAAGACCTCTACTAGGGTAATATTACCGAACTAAAAATGAGGTTAACACTATTACGTTTCTTATAGTAAGGATGATCTTTTAGAAGCCATACAACGACATGAATGTTTTGGTAAGCACTTTATGGGTTTACATAATATATGTATAGCTACGTAAGTTTCATTTTATTTATTTTACTGGTGGAAATCGGTTATACGCACAGGTTTAAGTATTTTAAACATATTTATTTACGATGATAGCGTATCGATCTGTCATCTGTCCCAAAATGAATTTTGTTTATGAATGGTTGGCAAACAAATAATACAATTTTACGTACCGTACTAAGAGATTAGAAGGGAGATAAATAAGAAGCATATATGAAAGAGAAATATAATATATTAATGACTCATACATTATTAATGCTAACGTTAGAACAATATCAAACATAATCCATACTATTAATATTATAAATGCGAAAGTAACTCTGTCTGTCTGTCTGTTACTCAATCACGCCTAAACTACTGAACCGATTTTGATGAAATTTGGCACAGACAATCTTTAGACTCTGAGAAAGAACATAGGCTACCTTTTATTGCGAAATATGTACCACGGGCGAAGCCGGGGCGGACCGCTAGTACAATATAAATTCATAAGTATCGCGTAATAAATGAGAATTATTCCAATCGTTTTACATAAATTATACACCATTTGGAGATTTGGGCCAAATGCCTGTACACCTGTACCCTTGCTAAGTAAATGTATATCTTGTTGAGTGGGGGTTGAGCCACACTTGACTCCCTGAGTACCATCGATACGTGAAACGTGGCTGAAGAGGGTTTCGTACTCCTTGGGGTATGAAAGACTTTGCGATGTTGCTTTTCTTAAGACGTCGTTGAGATTCCTGTATTTTATTGAGGAGTATCCGCGTTTTGGAGATTTGTTTTAATGAGTCTATGCGTATATTTTACGGAAGTATGTAGATTATAATTATATGTAAAATAGCGATGCATATGAATAGTAATTAAGGTTAAAAGATAACATTACAATACCTATTTAATTAAACCTATACGTGGTTTTATAACACAAAAAAGTGACCACAGTGCAAAAGTAATAGATTTAGTATTCATTAAAATAATGTTATTCATATTATTGTATGTTTGCTCTACAAAATTTTAATTATAATTTTTTATCTTGACAAACATACCATATGGATATCATACAAACGCGCTTTTATAAAAGAAAGGCGATTCACACAAACTAAGGACTGCAGTTCGTACCAAAGCTAAAACAATCGTTTTAATGAGGCCAGGCTGTGAGTGCATTTGAATAGGACAAAACCACAAAAGGCCAAAATGAATGAATCTAGTTATGACGTCACGATAATGGATCTCATTATGAATATTTTATAGCATAAGGTCTTTAGTTAAACATACGGCATTTGTTTAACGTAAATAAACAGTACATTTAGATCATTATGTTATGCAAATTTTATTTTATTCAAATTGTCTATTCATTGAAATTTCGACGCATGTTGAAAGAGTCCATAGAAATATTATAAAGTTGAAAGTCTAACTGTATGTTACGCTACACAGATTTACCGTTCAATTTATTTTGAATAGATTTGGCATGGATATCTACATCTTAAGGATCGGAGTTCAAACGGGGCACCGTGGAGTGCGAAAGCGAACTTTCAACTCATGTCAGATATATAATTCAGATTATTAAGAGCATAGTCAAGTATCTCATGTATTAGGGAGAAGTATTAACAATTCATTTCACTGATTAATTTTCTTTACAAATCGATGATTGCGTTCTTCACTTGCTTTAACACCGAGTATATGGTCTGTGAGTTGTAGAAACCTGTAAGAAACCACATAATAAGTATCTTTACACTTTACAATATCTAAATATAAATGACCATACCTATACGAGAGGTAAAAGTTCCATACTTAAAAACATTTAATAAAGGTACAGAAAATTCTTAGTCTTGATACAAAATTGTATCAATTACAGGTGGCTTTTTGACAAAGTGCCTGTGGGATGTTATTAGATAGGTACATAGGGGCGCCTACGCGCAGCTAATTTGATTCGCTTCATTAATTTCCTGGGTTTCTCTATACTTCCTACTTTATATCCTATTTATAATTTTTGTTTAGAAAATAGGAGCGCTAAGAAGAAAATAGTTATTACTCTAGGTATCATGCAAAAATTTTTGTACCTACATAGGTATATATTACACAATTTTTTTTAATAGATACCCATATACCTACTTATAACGATGCTAGTATAGCTATTCTAATAGAAGTCGTGTCTAACAGTAGCGTATTATTATAGTAGGTATATGCTTTATCAATATGTTGTGAAACGAGTGCTTGTAAATTGTAATTAAATTATATTAAAGCTTTAACTATTATTAAAAATCACATACATCCGTAAGTCCTTTCTTCTTTAAAACTTACAATATGTAGATATAAGGAAACGCTCTATAAACTTTGTTCCATACCAACCCAAACGATGTATCCGGGCTATCAATAGACCACTCTAAGTTGAACCGTCCGCAACTGGAAATTTCCTCCACAATCCATACTTTAGCTCCATTATCTCGAAGCTCACTGAAACTGGTTGTAACAGAAATTACTCTGATTCCAAAGCAGACAATACAGTGAATAGGCCTTCGTACAAAGCTTCAACGGAATTGCTTTGAATGAGACTTTGTTAAATATTTTGGTCGGTTTTCAAAGTTAAACTCCCTGAAATAGAATCATTTCATTTAATTGATGAAATGGAGGAATGAGAATGGTAATGAAAGAGAGAGGTATTGATATAAAATTGTATAGGCATTGGTTATGGATTTGTCATTACGCGGTTGATTCTCGGATTTCCCGGCTTTCGCGGTTATTCATTGCGAGGAAATCTAGTAAGTGTGTTTTTATTTTCAAATATAAATGCTTTCAAAAATGAACTGACTACACACATGGTTTGCAGTATTACAGACATGAAACATCAAATTGAATATAGCGGAAAATATAATCCTATTAAAGCCCACACCTAAAAGAATCTTGATATATTTGTTGGAAGGTGCACCATTATTTTCCGTCGGCACAAAGGATTGTATTGAATCGACGATATAACGCTCTGCGGCGAGGTGAATGGATGGGATCTTCACTTCCTTTTCAAACGTAACCCCAGTAATGGTTCCTTCGGTATCTTACAGCGTTTTATTCAGAAAATATATCCCTTTAAATATTTCCGACCTTTCTTTTCTAATTTCCTGTATCTGGAAGTTTTTGATCGGTATTATGTACAGGTGATCAATGTCTTTTATTTTCTTAATTATAGCCATTTTTATTTTACTTCATATCACAGAATTCTGAGATTTTGTTTAATTGTGAAGTGTTATGTCTTCAATTTTCTGATTGATTGGATTGACGAGAAGAAACAAGAAAATCTATACATACCTTTCGATTGAAAACTATGGTCACCTTAATTTTGTTCAGATAAAATTAATTAAAATGCGGTTAGCTAATAACAGATAGTAAATATAATATAGAAGTATTCAGAAATACTCTATAAAACATAATACCTACATCGAAGATCTTGATGTTACCATATTATTATATCGTCTTAAGATCGTCTTTTTATTGCCACAAAGTGATCTTTTCGCCATGCTTATGCAGTAATGAGTTTATAACTACATATTATGTATAGAGTATTACTGTTATAACCATTCTCGTTCCAAATGATCATGCTCGTTAAAAGTATTCATATTCATAAAAAGTGTGATTCAATATTGCCTACATTACTTTTTAAAGCAATATCATTTTATAGATCATGGGGTGGCAATGTTTGGTGACCCGAATAGTTGTCATAAAGGGTATAACGAATATTGAAAAATATCTTGGAAAAATAGTGTCAAAAATTCAAAGTAAATATAAAAATTTGAAAACGTTTAGTTTTCTTAGTAATGTAGGCACAGAACACTTTATAATAATTGGGCAAATACAAATAGTGAAAAGATCTAAAATATTATCAATACGCACCTTCCTGGTCTTCAGAATGAATATCATATTTTCTATTTATTTCCTTTGTCCGGAAAATTATAAAATAAGCTTCCAGAAACATTGCCAGTAAGTACTGAAACCGTTTCTTAATCTTCCTAATTAAAACGGGTAAGCCGTTCAAATTTAACTTAAAGCCTTATTAAACCGAAGTTTCCAGAATTTCCACATGAGTTTACGAAAAACGAGAACAATAAACGCCCTTCGAAACCGAGAGGATAGCTGGCATTGTGAGTTCCAGACCACTCAACTTCCCTCTTAATTAAGGAGGTAATACTTAAAGCTCAGAGTTGCTAAATAAAATTGTTTAATCTTAAGTCTTCTTTGTGGAGTTGCGATATATAAAGTGTATGATGAAATATTTTTCTGAAGAAAACTGTGGAGAAAAATATGAAATTTATCAATCATTTGCTTTTAATTACAAAAGTTTTATTTATTTGCTATTTTTTTTTAAATAATGTAACTACTGTTGTTTAAGCGTGGTGTTTCAATGATATTAATAAATTAAAATTTAAAGAATGAACATTTTTAAACATTAATATAAGTTATAATGGCGTTTGTATGTATCCTTAAGAAAGTGAGTAGGAAATATAAATCTTACCTTTGTATCGATTTTAATTTTTAATGACGTTATATAACCACTTTCTACAAATACAAGCTTATGAAACTAAATACCATTATTTTTAAATTTTAACCTACTTAAAAAAACTTAGTAGAAAAAGATTGAAATCTAACAAAACGGAACACATTGAAAGCATAAATAAAATAACCAAACCACCATACTCCCATTGAATTCCTTTCCAAATTCTTCTTCATTTATTATAATTTAAGTTCGTCATCTCTTAGCCTAGTTAGTGTATCAGACACGTCAAATAGCCATTCACACGTGCGCCGTCTGCGTCTAGATAACGAAGCTCTCAGTTACGCTCTTTTTTCCCTTTGCCGGCTGTTTTTATCCAAAACTTGTAGCATTTACACTTATGAATAGTATAGGTATAGATATCTAAATGAATAGTAGCATGTAGGATGATTGTCGTATAAAGTGATTGATAGGCAATAGTTAAGCTTTTTCATGTTTTCAGAATGAAATTATAAATATTTTTATATCCTTTTGTAAGTTTTTTTTGTAACATTATGTATTAAAGGATCAGTAAACTTACAAATTGTGAAGCGCATAATATATCTAAGATCAAATTTAAAAGATGTTTAAAATAACTAAACATCATTATATTCTAATAAGATGAACTAATAAAATTATTGTATCGTCACCGATCCTTGATAAGTGTGAGTCGGTTACCTACATGCAAACACACAAACATACAGGTGCATTCTTCAACGTATAATTCCAAATTGTATAATGCATTGAATGACCAGCATTGAACAAAGCTATACATCATAGCCAAGGCTGTGTTTGTCTTTGATATTACACCGCATTCGTCTCCATTAGTACAATGATTAGAGGTTTTATATTTTTTGTTTCTGGTCAGATTCGGATTCACCGTGAAGTGGATGAAATTGATATGGACATAAAAAGTAAATGAGCTTGGCGGTTGGAAGACGAATTACGTGATTATTTGTTTTTCGTGTTTGAATAAGATTTTTTTTTTGTTCACATCAAGTGGCTTTGTTAACTCGTAACTTATATTATATTTGTCTTTTAAAAAGGTAATAAAGTACCTATCGTTTACAACCATCAATTATATTCAAAACATGCAAAGCTATAAAATATTCCATATTCCTTGGCGCAACAAAATTGCCGTAAACTTACAAAATTACCAGTTACAGTTTAACCTAGTTTAAAGTATTCAATGATTAAAATGCAGTACGGTTTCTAGAACAGAACATATTATAAAATTCCCTATATCGAGTGTTACATGGCAATCATAGGACGGCGACCTCTAGCGGTCGATACGGCAATACTTTATAAATTCATGTACTGAAGCCTGATGACTTTAATGGATCAAATATTCCCTGTTAACACGCTTTTATTACCCTCCATTGTATGTAAACGTAAATTAAGATCGTAATTTTCACTCGCCAAATATCAGATTTTTAACATGGTCGATGACGATGCAATATTTAATCATTGTATTTAATAACATTATACCATTATCCTGATCCAGATTATCTTACCAGTAAAAACATATTTCTTAATTTTTCTATAAAAATTATGTTGGAAAGATTTTTTTTTTTTTTTGTAGCTTATTACTGTTTAAAAACACATTGTCCAGACGTTCATCTTTTTATCTATTTTGAATCTGCTTACATAGTTAGGAATTTTAAATTTACCTACCTTCTTTCAGTGCTAAAATTCTTCACTCACTATAAATTAAAACGTAATATCACTTTGTTGCAGCTATAATCATATTACATGATAGCTATATTAAATCTTACAGCCCGCGTTATTATGAGCTTAATTGCTTGAGGTATTCTAAATTTGTTCATGTTTGATTAATTAGTCTACACATTACTGGCGCTTAATTGGAACCAGATTTCTCGTTTAATAACTTTATTAATATCGAATACATGCAAAATATTTATTAAATTTTATGAGCTGTTTGTTAAATTTTTTAGTATTATTATTTATTGGATACATATCATGTATTTATGCAGCTTATGATTCTGAATCTCGTAAAAATATATGATTATTAGTTGAATGTACTAAATTAAACAATTTATTACAATTTCTAAGTGTGTACTTCTACCAATCTATAAAGAAAATGCCGTAAATAAATATAAAAAGCTCTGGAAGAAAAACTTCCCAAGTCTCTAGACTCAGATAGAAACAGTGTGAGGCGTAAATCATTCAATAAAGCCTTCCACAGTATTCCCAAGTTCAATGACTTCGCAAACATTGCACTAACTCAATGTTTCACAGTTTGAACACTCCGTTTGTTCTTAAACTGTTTAAAAAGGAAATAGTTTCTTAACACCTGACGCAGTATTGTGTTTTAATGTTGTTGACGAACTAAATATTCAGTTAGCCTTAGCGTTTACATCTTGTAAATGTTTGGAACATATTAATACTAGTACAGCATACCTACATATGTTTAATACGAAGCGAAAACATTACGTTTTAAAGTAGTAATGCTTGCAACATTATTTATGATATATAGACAAGCTCTTACCCGCGACTTCCGTTTTGGCGTAATTTATAATGTGACCGCCCGCGGCTTCGCTCGCTTGGACAGTGGAGTTATTGCCCTAAAACCGATATTATGTAACGGACAAAAAAGTTAGCATTTATGTTTTATTCTGGTACTGAAGGAAAAGCACTGTCAAGATTAATATAACAACAGTTCAGTGATATTGGGGGGATTGAGTAACTTACTTCTATATTGATAAACATAAAAGAATACGCATTTAATTTATACATTATTAGTACAGAATATAGATTATAGCCTACAAGAGGATTGAGAATATGCTTTGTTACTTTCAGATAGAAATTCGAGTTATTAATGATCGGCGATGAGAAACGTAAACACTAAATAATAACACAGGTATAATAATTTTCAGAATATGAAATATGATATTTTAGTACGTGACGAAATAGATTTCATTGTTTAATTTATAAATCATGTACATCATACTATTTTGCTAGCATAGTGCATAGGTATACCTAATGATCTATATTTTTAGGTACTGCAAACATTATTTCTGAAAGTATATACAATTTAAGTCCTTTGAGTAGTCCATGTAAGCTTTCCCTTTTATGAAATTAGAAATGTTTGAATTACGCTACTTTTCGCAGCAACCTCAGAGAGCCGTATGTTGTGATTTAGAAAAATAAAATATACTTGTAGTACGCAAAAATTATTGCTATTCCATATTTACTCATACATTTCTACAAATATTAATATTCGATACGAACTAGCCAGTTTTTTAGATAAAATACGAGACAGAGCTTTACGACGTCACAATATTTCGTGCATCGAAAGCTCTCATAAAATATATTATTACAAAGTAAACTTTACGTACCGTCTTCTCGGAAATGATGCTTGAGGAAACTAAAACATTGTATTTTCGTACTTTTTACGAAAAAGAAATAGTAACTGTTACAAAATAGCGGAATTATACGTTATGACAATTAAATTAATATAACAATTCTTGGATAATTACTAAATTCTCTAGTCTAACAAGAGTTTAATTCGAATCATATTTGGGTGTTGTGAAACTTATTATCCGTTTTGTGTGAAATGGAACAAACAACTAAACTAACACAATTCCTTTAATATGTAACTAATAATCATTAAAAATAAAGTTAATATTTACATTAACTCCATCCCTTAGAAAATAGTACAAAAAACTCAACTCACTCACTCACTTTTTTTGTAAAAGATTGTGGTAAAAGTGAGTAAATATGACATCAAACTGTTAAATAAGGATTATTATTTATGAAGTTATAAACTCTACTTATTATATCTTCTTGTGACTAATAAGCTGTCGGATTACAATTTGTAAATTTGTCAAAATATCGATATAAATTCTTATAAATTAGCAATAAAATGTTACACGTCAATAAAGTTATAATAAGACGAATTATTTATCATAATTTAACGTTATTTCATTCCTACTAATCATATAACCGGTAACATTTCAATTGAAGTTTTTGTAAAGCAACACTTAATCACACATAGTAATTAGTTAGCGATACAGATGTTATTAAAATTCCAATTCCACTGAACAAAATCGAACTTATATTTATTGGCTTCCAACTTTATTAATCACCACAAGCATCCGAGTATTGAAATACGATGAATTTAAACTTACTGCGCACACAGGTTAAATGAAATCAAGGAAAGTGTATAGCTTTAAAGCAGTAAATCACGTAGAAAGATAAATGATCATAGTTTCGGGCTGCCAGGGTCCCTATTCATCCAGGGCTCACACCAAGTCGCAAATTTTACAAATGTGACCACATACGGAGCGTAAGATGCGCGTGATAAGAATTTTTGTTAGTATGTAAAATACAATCTTGACTTGGGAAATAACTACACAAAAAAATATAGTTACTTATACTTATTTACTTACTAAATCTATTTAAATATCTTGATATCTCTCATATAAAGGACTACTACATTTAAAAAACTCAATAATACGATAACTTCAGGCATGCTGTCTGTCTTAAAATTGAAAGCAAACGACATGGCAAACGACTATAATATTTTGTGCAAAACGGGGCAATAAAATGTATTATTTTAAGAGGAATACGGCGAAATTTTTTATTTATTCGTTGTTGTTGTACCTACTGAAATATGGTATTGGAATTCTGATAGTGTTACAACCTCTTTGTTTAAGTGGTATATAAATTATACGACGAGCCATTTTTTATCTGTGCCTATTGTATAGGAGGGAAAATGAACAGTATATTATTGCCTTTGAAGTTTTCAATACCTGAAATGTTTTGATTTAAGTAGTTTATTTTATTATTTATTTTTGTCGAAATAATCTTGACGTTTTAATATATATATTTTGTTTTTAACCGACTTCAAAAAAAAGGAGGAGGTTATCAATTCGTCCGGTATATTTTTTTTTTATGTATGTACACCGATTACTCCGAGGTTTCTGAACCGATTTACGTGATTCTTTTTTTGTTCGATGCGGGATGGTGTCGAATTGGTCCCATAAAAATTATATTTGGATAGGCCCAGTAGTTTTTATTTTATGAGCATTTTTGTCTGTACTCGATGACTTAATTGAAATGTAGCAAGTAACTTTGATTCACTTCCCGGTAACCGATTGAGCTGAAATTTTGTATACGTATGTAAATTGGATAGCGATGAAACATTATCATGACATAGAGCTGATTTTATGATGGAATCGGAAGGTGGCCATAGGAACTCAGTCATATATTGACTAAACTTTATCGAGTTTGGGCTCGTTTGATTCGTGTTGAAAAATACACTAAAAAGTATTAAATGAAAATAACTGCGTTAAAAACAACCGACTTCAAAAACGGAAAAGTAAAAAATAAAAAAGATTTGATATTATTAATTACTACCTACATATTATTTAGATGTGCTATTTATTAAATAGGTTTGAAGTCGGTGCCAAACACTAAGCACTTTGTATTAAGCCCGTGCACCGACATCATATGTGTTTTTACATTATAGAAAATACCTACTTTAATGTGTTTTATGTATTAGAATCTGTTTAAAGTTATTCGTTTATTCTTTTACTTTAAATATCATGAAACGTACATTATTCAGGTGAGAAAATATATATATTAAGTTTCCGTTGAAAAGTTTTTTCGCCTCACATTTTTCATCATCAAATTAATAATTGATACCTACTGTGTATTCAATGGCTAACAAATTATGTTTAATCTGAAATAAAATCATATTTCTTTAAAAAAATGTTTTCAATTAAAATTATCTTCTAGTTACACAGAAATTGTACGAAGTTATACAAAAACCATACCGTTATTTAATATCTCAATACAATTTATAATTTAAACTTCCTTTGTGTCGTTAAATGTTTTAAGTTATAAAGGCTAAGCTTAGCTGCAATATTTAAATGTAACAAGATAATAATCTCCGTTTTAACTAAGTACAAAGAAGAAAATAGTTTCTTACGTACTTTATAGTTGCTTGTTTACTTTTCTTTAAAACACCCGTCGCAAAAGGAAATGGGGTTTTTAAATATTTCAATAAAAAGGAGGACTTTAAGAAATATAAGAAATAGTGATTTAAGAGTCTTAAGCCAAAAGTGACTTACTAATAACTTTTAAGACAAAAATTGATAGGATTCATAAATAAACTCTCTTGAGAACTAAAACACGGTAAAAAAAATGTTCGCTATTTTCATACTACATATCTATGAAAACCGTCGATCATTTAGGATTTCGTATCTTTATATCTGTCGTATAAATAAATGTCAAATGACCGGGCAATGGCGTAGATAGCAATCGAATCGGCAATTCCTGACACGTCTAATAGATAGCACCATTAGTGTTGGGGGCTATGGTGATGCCAATTTTGTAATGGAAAAAATCCCTTTTCGCCCGTGTTTTCGCTTGTGATCTGAGTTGGAGTGTTGCGAATTTTTGAGAGTCATAAAAATTGTATGTGCAAGAATTGCGTTTATTTAAGGGGCAGTTTCAAACATAAGATATTGGCAATTTTAAATTATAAATTACTAGCTTACCACCCGCGGCTTCGCCCGCTTTGTTTAAAACCTAATAAATTATATACTAAAACCTTCCTCTTGACTCACTCTATCTATTAAAAAAAACCGCATCAAAATCCGTTGCGTAGTTTTAAAGATTTAAGCATACAAAGGGACATAGGGACAGAAAAAGCGACTTTGTTTTATACTATGTAGTGAAGTGATAAAAAATATATTTCACAATTAAAAAAACTGTGAAGTTTCATGTGCCTTTTAAATATATAAAATTTCGTGTTATAATTACACTTTAGTTACCCTAAAATTTCCCAATGGTTATCGATTGAGGATAATTTTGCTCTATATTCACATAAATTTGAACTATACCAAACTATTAGAAATAGCAACCTTAAATACGCATCTATGATTTGTTGATGTTGAATCATTTATCACTCGATGGGAGCTTATTTACCGAGCGAAAACACATGGTTCCCGACTCCCGCCAAAATTCCACCATACGCTACCAACGGTAATTATCACCCGCTATGAATTTAAGGACGTATTTACAAATTGACGCGCATCAATTTTAAGTTTTGAGTCTTACTACTACACGTGCACGGCTCACACACACAGCGAAATGCGAGAAACGACGAAATTATGACTAAACTGACACGACTTGATAATTGAACTTATTTTTATTGCAATATTTTTTTTTTATAATTTACTTTGATTTGTTTGTAACGTTGAATGGTCACAAAAGTAGATACCATTTACTTAATTTCATGGGACAGTGATTGATTGGTAAACAAGTACATGCCAAAGTGTACTTCGGAACTATTATTCTTCTGGAACTATTCTGGAACTATTATACGAGTAGAACTAGATGTGTCGAGTTTAGGCTCGTTTTGTTAGTTATGTCGAGACCTTACCTCCGGACTTGATGGAGTGACCTGAAGGTGTACTTCGAAGACTGCTACTGGAACTAATAGACGATTAGAGCTAGGTATGCCGAGTTTGGGCTCGTTTTGTTAGTTATGTTGAGACCTTACCTCCGGACTTGATGGAGTGACCTGAAGGTGTACTTCGAAGACTGCTACTGGAACTACTAGACGATTAGAGCTAGGTATGCTGAGTTTGGGCTCGTTTTGTTAGTTATGTTGAGACCTTACCTCCGGACTTGATGGAGTGACCTGAAGGTGTACTTCGAAGACTGCTACTGGAACTACTAGACGATTAGAGCTAGGTATGCCGAGTTTGGGCTCGTTTTGTTAGTTATGTTGAGACCTTACCTCCGAACTTGATAGAGTGACCTGAAGGTGTACTTCGAAGACAGACAGACCGGAGGTAAGGTCTCAACATAACTAACAAAACGAGCCCAAACTCGGCATACCTAGCTCTAATCGTCTATTAGTTCCAGTTGCAGTCTTCGAAGTACAC
Organism: Colias behrii; assembly: GCA_029959065.1. NCBI lineage: Eukaryota > Metazoa > Arthropoda > Insecta > Lepidoptera > Pieridae > Colias > Colias behrii. The sequence goes on along the minus strand of JARWMC010000006.1, from coordinate 3,284,083 downwards.
CTTCAGGTCACTCCATCAAGTCCGGAGGTAAGGTCTCAACGTAACTAACAAAACGAGCCCAAACTCGGCATACCTAGCTCTAATCGTTTATTAGTTCCAGTTGCAGTCTTCGAAGTACACCTTCAGGTCACTCCATCAAGTCCGGAGGTAAAGTCTCAACGTAACTAACAAAACGAGCCCAAACTCGGCATACCTAGCTCTAATCGTCTAGTAGTTCCAGTAGCAGTCTTCGAAGTACACCTTCAGGTCACTCCATCAAGTCCGGAGCTAAGGTCTCAACATAACTAACAAAACGAGCCCAAACTCGGCATACCTAGCTCTAATCGTCTATTAGTTCCAGTTGCAGTCTTCGAAGTACACCTTCAGGTCACTCCATCAAGTCCGGAGGTAAGGTCTCAACATAACTAACAAAACGAGCCCAAACTCGGCATACCTAGCTCTAATCGTCTAGTAGTTCCAGTAGCAGTCTTCGAAGTACACCTTCAGGTCACTCCATCAAGTCCGGAGGTAAGGTCTCAACATAACTAACAAAACGAGCCCAAACTCGGCATACCTAGCTCTAATCGTCTATTAGTTCCAGTTGCAGTCTTCGAAGTACACCTTCAGGTCACTCCATCAAGTCCGGAGGTAAGGTCTCAACGTAACTAACAAAACGAGCCCAAACTCGGCATACCTAGCTCTAATCGTTTATTAGTTCCAGTTGCAGTCTTCGAAGTACACCTTCAGGTCACTCCATCAAGTCCGGAGGTAAGATCTCAACATAACTAACAAAACGAGCCCAAACTCGGCATACCTAGCTCTAATCGTCTATTAGTTCCAGTTGCAGTCTTCGAAGTACACCTTCAGGTCACTCCATCAAGTCCGGAGGTAAGGTCTCAACGTAACTAACAAAACGAGCCCAAACTCGGCATACCTAGCTCTAATCGTTTATTAGTTCCAGTTGCAGTCTTCGAAGTACACCTTCAGGTCACTCCATCAAGTCCGGAGGTAAAGTCTCAACATAAATAACAAAACGAGCCCAAACTCGGCATACCTAGCACTAATCGTCTATTAGTTCCAGTAGCAGTCTTCGAAGTACACCTTCAGGTCACTCCATCAAGTCCGGAGGTAAGGTCTCAACATAACTAACAAAACGAGCCCAAACTCGGCATACCTAGCTCTAATCGTCTAGTAGTTCCAGTAGCAGTCTTCGAAGTACACCTTCAGGTCACTCCATCAAGTCCGGAGGTAAGGTCTCAACATAACTAACAAAACGAGCCCAAACTCGGCATACCTAGCTCTAATCGTCTAGTAGTTCCAGTAGCAGTCTTCGAAGTACACCTTCAGGTCACTCCATCAAGTCCGGAGATAAGGTCTCAACATAACTAACAAAACGAGCCCAAACTCGGCATACCTAGCTCTAATCGTTTATTAGTTCCAGTTGCAGTCTTCGAAGTACACCTTCAGGTCACTCCATCAAGTCCGGAGGTAAGGTCTCAACATAACTAACAAAACGAGCCCAAACTCGGCATACCTAGCTCTAATCGTCTAGTAGTTCCAGTAGCAGTCTTCGAAGTACACCTTCAGGTCACTCCGTCAAGTCAGAAACTAAATATGAAATTTATAATCCCATAAGTATAAAATACTATAAATAAAATCTTACCTTGTTGTGCCTTGGTTCTCGGTGCAGAATGCGTGAAGTATCAAGTTTGACCTTGTCAACTATTTTGTATACGTACAGCGATCTTTTCGTAAACGAGGAGCTGCTTACAAGCGTCACAGTGTCTACTCACAACGGCGGCCGAGCGCAGACTAAATTACTAAAATATTTCATTACAAATTTTTGTGCAATAAATCAAGATAGTGACAAATAAAATAACCCTTATTTCCATGCAATAAGTATCACGCGTTACAGCTAAATATGTGAAAAAATAGGATTTGATTTTAATTTTTTTCTCAGCTTATTTGTAACATTTTGATAGTTTTAGTTCCTACCTTTTTGAGTTGGACATGTCTGCTTACTTAAAATATTTTTAAATAAATAAATTTAGTTTATTAAATAATAGAAAAATGCTTTTATATTCAGCACGATATTGTCAATTTTGTGTGAAGAGGCAACGGAAATTATTTTTTACAATATTATAAACCAAAATTTTCGACTAAAAAATTCCTACCATTTAAAGATTAAGGAGTAATCTATCTATGGTAATTATTAGTCAAATTTGGTTTTGTATTATTTTGCCGCAAAATGCATCGAAAAACTGCTTATTTTTGTCAGATTCGTAAACGCGTCCTTAACACGAGATTATGTTTTGGCGCGCTAATCCTAGGATTTAATGCGATAAGACGACTTATTATACGTAAAATTGTTATCACTGCTTATTTTGTAGCTTATACGGGATTAAGTTTCGAATTTTGCAAATTTCGAGATTTGCCATCGTTCTCCTAACAACCATAAGCCATTGCTAATATAAACACCATAACCGTTAAACCAAAATAGCACTTTAAAATGAAAATATATTTATGTAATTATTTTCAGAAAGATGTATCTTACATACAGAATTATAATATTATGCATAATCAAAACAGTTTAAGTGGCTTAAGTTTCAAAACATCTAACGTAATTTTTCTGTTCGTTGCAGATGGGCCACAATATGCGAAGAACGAGGCGCAGGTGTTGCAGGTGAACACGCCTAGCAATGACGCGGTGGGCGCACGCGGTGTTGACGGCGTTGCTGCTGTCAGTCGCCCGCGCCTACCTCATCCTAGTCCCCGACACAGCTCCACCAGGCCACACCGTCATAGATGCCGCAGTATATAAACTCGGCTCCGAACGAACATACACCATCGATGTCCACCGCACCGCTAACTTCGTCCATCACATTCTACGAGTCAACCGGACAACTGGACTTGTCACCCTCCGTAAACGCTTAAGATGTGACGGCGTACTTTACCCCAACCTCTTCACATTCTACGTCGACTCTACCTCCGAACGCATAAGAGATATAGACTACTATAGCTTGCCAATTAGAATCTTAATAGTAGGCGACGACTGCAGCAGGAGACGCGCTGACTTGTATGACATTGATTTCGATCGAGTCTACGATCAGGATGACTCCGCGATGCAGTATGAAGACGAACACATTAGAGATAAAAGAGAAGTAATATATCACGAGAGTATAGACTGGAGATTATTAGAAGAAAATGAATTGGGCTCTAGTCAAATTAGTGTTCTGTCCACCGTCGATCCCTGGTCTAGCAATATGTTTGAAGATTACGTTGCTAGAAATAGAAGTAGGAGAAAACGATCTCTATTAGTTCCCTTTGACATGTCTGTAGATATTAAGATTGCGGAGGCTAAGCAGTGGATATCAGAGACGTATGCGAGCTTCTCGATACCGACCACGGATAGATGGCAAGGGATATGCTTGAAGAAGTCACAGTTTGTGAATTCCTTGACGGCGTTTTTGCCACGGACGGTTCAAAAAATGTGTAAAGTGCAATTTTTAGATGTTAGTGATCCAAGATTTGTTATAGAGAGTAGCCAAGGAGATTTGGTTGCAAGTAATGATGTGTGTATCCAAGAACCTATGTGGAAAGTCTCTGTACTATTTACATTCAATTGTGATCGGACAAATATTATTGACTCTGACCATCGACTGAAAATTGTGTATCACCACCAGGAGCTAAATGATACAGATATAGCGAGAAGAGTCAAAAGGGAGTTGAGGAATCAATCTCCATACTTCGAGCAGGCTTTATATGTAGCATCAGTGGCTGAAGAACAGCCACCTGGTGTTATTGTTACAACTGTTAGAGCACGGTAAGTTTTTCAATTTAATTCCTAGTATAAATAGATATTAAACTCGTTCAGAAATACATCACAAGTTACATTGATCGATATGCCTTGACAGAAATAACGAATACGTAGGTGGTCTTTAAATATTTTATAAAGCTATTAATATGCTCGGCAATTGTCTCATGCATTTAAGTGACAAATTAACCAACAGCACACAGACACCATTGCGCTATCCACTGAGTCATGAATGCCATGGAAATAGCACCTTCTGATCGTAAACCATCTGCCGCTTTAATTGACTTTAAGCTGGCTCGTTGGGCTTTTATGAAGACATCTATTTTATGCGTTCCGGAAATAATGTCAACCGCGGACAATAGAGACGTGTTATAAAGCTGAAATATCTCAATTTACAACGGTGACGCGCTCTTTTGTGCGATGACTGGCGGATAAACCGCTCATTTGTTTATTCTAATATTCATGGTCTAGTTTTATTTTATAGGGAAAGTATAAAGCGTAATGTTGATGTAAAATGGAAGGTTAATATGTGGAGAGAATTTAAATGGAAGACAAAAGCTTTACTACTAGAATTTTATTATTTTAATTGAATCGAACTTTTACGTGTTCCATAAAAAATGAATACTCATTGTGGTTTAAAACAGACGCTGCTAACAATAATTTCTTTTGTTGTAACAATATTGAGAACTTGGAGATTAAATTAAAGCAACAAAAAGGATCAAATACATTTCAAATCAATGTATAAAATGCTATGTTTATTACGTAGGTACTTATAAAATACTTAGTACTAAGTAATGCCATCTAATGATAGTATATAATAGACAAAGATCGAGCAATTTGTTTCATTTCCTCAATTTCACTACTGGATTTTACCGTTTACGGTATAAAGATTATACCGTTGAACATGTAAGTAATTAGAAACGAGTGTGGTAATATCAACTTAATACCTGTAATCTCAATGTACCTAATTTAAAGCCCATGACAGCTTCAGATGCGTGTAATGATAACGAGAAATTATTATTTTACTAAAGATTCAAGTACCTACTAAAGGACAAGCGATTGAATTAGGAAATTTTCGAACGATTAAAAGTTTAAAACCGCCGGCTATCTGTATTTTTCATAGGTATTTTTCGTTCAAACAAAAGTTCAGCGGTACCGAATTTTAAACGCATTGCACACAAAATACAGTTACCTACCGATAAATGTTCCGTTCGTTTTTATTTTATATTGCTCTATCAATTCTAGTTTATGTTGTGTAATTCTAGTTTATAAAGTGTACAAACAAAACATTCAAAAAATGATTGATCTGATTCATCATTGATTTGTAGGTAATAAGGAACACGTTATTTTATCGTGTTAAAATGGTAGTATACATTTTCAGAAAATAAGCAAAATGAATAGGGTATGTGTTGCCAATCTCTAAATAATTGGGGCTCGGTCTGGGATTATTGAAAGCGAAAGGGTTAGGGATTCCAGTTTTTGGCTCACAAATATGTAGTTAGTGAACTTTTATGTAGCATTTTCCATGATAGGTGCTTTCCATGTTATCGTCGTTATATTCTATTGCTGACTCGCGAATACCTGTGTAACAACGCAATTTACATACAATACCTATATCTTTGTAGCTCTTTTGAGACAACACAAAAGATAGATTTTTCAAATGCATACCAAAACATACTATAACCAACTTTTATTTATTTTCCTTCCTTTACTGATATTAAACTCTAATATATTTTAATTTTATCAAATATAAATTAACGAAGTAGTCGAAAAGTGATTAAATCACAATCAAATATTCTAAAACGCAGTTCCATAAAGTAACAATACAGAGTATAGCCACGTAAATGGCCACGTATGTAAGAATGAACATAATACCGAAAATACAAACACCTAACACTCTCCGTTTTGAGTGTGTGTATAGAGATTTTAGATGACACAATTTAATGTTCTATATTATATCGGATATCGGATATATATTTTGACACCAAATAAATTAAACTATAGTAGTTCTTCTTTTCTATCCATTATTAACAGAGATCCAGAAAACAGTCCAGTCACGTACTCCATGTCAAGCCTGCTGGATTCCCGTTCAGCTGGCATGTTCGCAGTGGACACCCGTACTGGGGTGGTCACCACGCAAGCCAGGCTAGATAGAGAGAGGCTAGATGTGCACTACTTTAGAGTGGTGGCGCAGGACGATACGTTCCCACCGAGGAGTGGTACTACCACTTTACAGGTTGGTTTTAAGTTATGCTAGTTTTTAACATCTTTAGAAAATTAAAAGAAGATATTTGCTGCTATTTGCGATGTTAGATTTAGTTTATTTGTATAAATGAATAACTTTGCATAAATAGAAATGTAATCTAAGTGACGTACAAACGTAAAAATGTTTAATCGGAAAAGGTTTATATCAAGTTTCCAATTGTAATATAAAGTACTGAGGTATCATTATTTTGCAGTGCATATTTTTCTGCATACTCAATCTTCTATAAGTAGGTACGTTAATACGCCTTGTTTTCAATTTAGATATATGTTATATATTTTTTTATCCATAAAAATTCCTTCCACCCAGATTAACGTATTGGATTGCAACGACCACTCGCCAGTGTTTGAAATGCAGCAATATGAAGCTTCAGTGAGAGAAGGAGCCAGTCCTGGAACCACTGTCCTTACTTTGAAAGCTACGGACCAAGATATTGGCAAAAACTCTGAGGTAAATAATAATACACTTGCACAAAACTTTAATCTGAAGAATCTATACTTATATTATAAAGCTGAAGAGTTTATTTGTTTCAACGCGCTAATCTCAGGAACTACTGGTCCGATTTGAAAAATGTTTTCGGTGTAAGATAGTCCATTTATCGAGGAAAGCTATATTTAATCCAGCGAAGACCAAAAGAAGCGGAGCAATGCGGGTAAAACCGCGGGGCACAGCTAGTTACATATAAAAATGATAACGGTAAAATAAATAATGGTATCTAAATTTTTAAAATTGGTTTCAGAAATTAATCCCATTGAAAGAAAGAAAGAAAGAAAGAAAGATCATTTATTTGACTCCACAATAATAACAAACACAATTGACACAGAATACAATACTTAATTAAAATTAAAACAACACAACATGAAACAAAACAATACAAGTTGCAGTTCAATTTGATAAAATTAACAATAAAATTCGACTTACAATTACCGAGCAATTAATTAACAAAACAATTATTTCCATATATTTTACTGGTAAATGCAGTCATAATATAAAGAGTAATTTTGTTTGTACAAATATATTCACGAAAATTCATGTTTTTCAATCAACTAAAATAACCCTTTGCGTAGCCATAATATAAATATTATCATTTAATCCTGGTTCTGATTTACTATATTAATAAACTAGCTGCTCCGCGCGGTTTCACCCCCGTGGCTCCACCCCTGTTGGTCGTAGCGTGATGATAACCTGCCTATAACCTTCCTCGATAAATGGGCTATCTAACACCGAAAGAATTTTTCAAATCAGACCAGTAGTTCCCGAGATTAGCGCGTTCAAACAAACAAACAAACAAACTCTTCAGCTTTATAATCTACTATATAAAAATAAGTCGGGTTTTCCTTCCTGACGCTATAACAACTCCAGAACGCACCAACCGATTTCCACGGTTTTGCATTCGTTGGAAAGGTCTCGGGCTCCGTGAGGTTTATAGCAAAGAAAAGGTGTCTCTGATGGTGGCGAAACGGAGTTCGCCCGGTTTGCTAGTATTAGTATAGATTTTAAATACTTCGATCGGAGTATTTTTGGATTTCAGTGAAGTGAAAAATAATTAAAATTTGAAAAATAGAATATCTCATAACATTATTTAAATTATTAGGTACGTTATTTAATGGATGATTACTATTATAATTTTAAATCTACTCTGTACTACTACACTACATTACACTATCCTATCCTAAAGACTTCATAAGAATGGTGAGGTAGGTATTATTCGTATTCTTTAAACAAAGAAAACAATTAATATAAAGTAATTTAACCCTTCACAGGTGGAATATTCAATAGATTCAGTAACAGCCGACGTTTTGAACCCCGAAGACAATGATTCCATAGATACAAAAGAAATAGACGCTCAAGACATATTCCGTGTAGATGGTAGAAGTGGCGCCTTACTTACCAGAGCATCTTTGGATAGGGAAAAAGTATCTAGATATACTGTGGTTGTTAAAGCCACGGACCAGGCTAGCCCGGTGGCTGATAGGTTATCTAGCAGGTAAGAAAAGTGAAAGAGTAAAAATAAATTTTGATATGTTTTTCCTAATTAATAATATTATTTGGTAAATGTATGTGAATCTCTTGAGGACGCTAAATTGCATGGATCAATATCACATCATCTATGATAATGGCTAATCGATGTTAACCTGATTTGACCTAATGGATTGATACTTTTTCATATTATCTCCACTGGGAATCGAACTCAGAACTTGTTAGAAACAATTTATAAAGTTAACAGACTTATTGTTCTAACAAACAACAAAAAATGGAAATAGACAATTTATTTTACAATACAATATTCCATAAAACTAAGAACTAGCAAATATTTCGGTCAACGCGTTGGCAAAGCTTTCTGCTAACACTGCCAGTATTTTGGGCTCACTCCCTTGTCGTTATGTTTTATTATAACAATTTATTTATTTATTACAACATGTAGTAATAAAATATAGGGATTTTACGTTTAGTGATAGAGATTAGATTTCATAGTCGAAATTTCACGGAATAGCATGAAATACGATGAAAAGCTATCGTATATAACCATTATAGAGCATTTTCCTTTTATATTTATTTCAGTAGTAGGAAAAAATGTTTAATTTTATTATTACAATTCCCATTACAATATGGCTTTTATTTCAGTGCAACAATCCACGTGAATATTTTAGACGACAATGACAACTACCCACAGTTTAGCGAAAAAACATACACCGTCACTGTGGATGAAGACATCAGTGTCGCTGACAACCCTATTGTTGCGAGAATCAAGTAAGTTTTTTTTAGTAATTTTTTTTTTTATATTGTGCTGGAATATTTTATTCTTTGCATTGTATGAATTACATTTTAAATATAATGTCGTATTATAAAAATACTCTGTACAGATTTATCCTTACACTATATTAATTTATTAATTGTCCGTTCACGCATTTTTACATCCACTATCTTTATATATAAAAATGAATCGCAAAATGTGTTGGTAAGCGCATAACTCGAGAACGGCTGAACCGATTTCGATAATTCTTTTTTTATTATATAGCTTGAAGTACGAGGATGGTTTTTATGTAGAGAAAACGTAAATATGTACCACGGGCGAAGCCGGGGCGGACCGCTAGTTATTCATAAAAGCTAGTTTTGGAATCGTTCAATAAACCTCATTCTACATCAAGCGACAAGACCATCAATTTAATCCAAACTGGCTCCATACAAATATAGTATAATTTGCGTCAAGCTTTCATCTAAAACAGATCATAAATTACAGTCTATTCAATACGACGTATATTTTTCATAACGATTCCCGTTTCACCCACTTATCTTTGAAAAGAGGTACTTTAATAGAAGTCGCGAATAAAACACAAATAGAAAATTATTTATATTGGAGTCTCCAATAGCAGACGGCGGAACACCCGCGGCGGGTCTGCGAATTTATAACTCTACAGCGATTCGTTATTTACGGATATTGTATTTCCCTCTAGCTTTAAAGTGAGTTACTTATGTTTGAATGCCACCGATGTTTTTAACATTCACAGTTTTCTTGTTCCTTTCAATTTGCTTGGTCTTTTCAATGTAAAATTGGTAGGATGAAGCTCCGCTCTCGTTTACTATTACAACTTAATTATTGAATTAAAGATAGAGATAAGATTAAGTGTTATTTATGAAGACATTTTTGTATTAAATATGCAAGATTTCAATACGATTGTAATGAATATAAACATTGTAAATACCTCCTTTACAAAAGCTCGTATTATATACCTACTAAAATCAAACTATACTACCTACATTATTCGATATCAAAGGAAACTAGCTGATCTGTAAAGTGTTATTTTCGAAGTTAATGCAATAAGTTAACTTTGAAATGAAGTTACAAAATAAAATTGTATTGCACAATGACAGCTGTCTGAAAATGTTTCCCGAACTATCGAAGCAACGACATTTGTCGCAAAACTTAGGAAATGCTTTGCAATACTTTATTTATACTCGATAGCTGCTGAAATTTAGCTTACAATAACATGTGCAATAATGCATTTTACGAACTTTTAACCTTGCTCTATATTTTATTCAATTATTATACCCATGATCGGAACAACGCAGCCCATAAAGTTTTTTAATTTTAATGCTTTATAGATGAAAAAAAAAGAATGGAAACAAGTCGATCATGAGACGGGCTTTTGCATAAATAAATGTATGTAGGTAATAATTGTAGTACTAACACTAGAATAAGATTTTACTAATACTATATGGGCTATCTGGCCTGAAATAAATGAATTTTATTTATTTATTTCACAGTATTTTGCTATACTATGGCAACACCTGACTCATACCCACTTCCCACCCACTTCAATAATCGAATTTCTTCTATTCTTCAGTTTTACGTACCTATTTTTTTTTTACATAACCTATATTATTTATTTTCAATCCATAGAGCAAAAGACTACGACATAGGCGCGAACGCAGCTATCCGCTACGCCATTATTGGCGGGAACACGCAAATGCAGTTCTCTATAGATAGCCTGAGTGGGGATGTGTCGCTTGTCAAACCGCTTGACTATGAACAAGTGAGGAGCTACCGACTCGTGATAAGAGCTCAAGGTTTGTTGGTTTTTGTATGTATGTATGTTTATGTGGGACGAAATGGTTTGATGTGATTTGATGAATTTGAAGAAATAGAGAAACAAAGTTTTGTAGTTTATAAGTAACTGTTAGTCTATACAATATAGTCCAGTCTTCAATGTAAAATGTAATATTACTTGAATAAACAGAGCTATCGCATTATATTGCCATGTGAACGAAACCACGGGTAGTACGTTAGTATGTAGATAATAAAAGTTTAAAGCGTCCGCGATTTAAAACTTCTGAAAGGCTCTGAAAGTTAATTAAAAATATTGAATACGAATTTTTATCTATATTAATTGACTTTGATCAAACTCCGTCCTCCGAGCTTTAAGAACTTATCATGATTTTCTCATGAACATTATTCGTTTCAAATTAAGCACTTAACCTATTCAAATTAAACTTTCAAGTTTCATTAATTTAGTTAAACAAAACTACCTTAAATAATTAAAATCCACAAGTTTGGAAGTGAAACTTCTTTAGGCGCGTTGATAGTAAAATTTCAAGATCGCGTCATGGCAAAACCGTCACGTCAAGGAGTAAGGTGACAATTTTGGTATCTCTGAATCTTGCAAAGAAGTTTCACTTCTGACACGTGTGCTCGGTTCACGCCCTTTTTTATCTCTTCATCTATCTTCAATACTTATTTTGTCAATAAATAAACATAACCACACACACACATATACACGTACGCATATATACACACGCTCTCAATACTTAAAATGGCAATTATTTGTTTAAAATATATGTCGCAGGTTTTTCATAAAATTAGGTTTTTGATCAAAAACCTGCGACATATATATATTTCTTTTTTTGTTGTTTTGTTATGTAATACGATGAAAGAGATTGAGCCTCACAACACAGGGGATTCTAGTGTGGGGTTCAATGCAACATACTATGTAACAATATTATGTAAAAAAAAATTTTGAAACAAATAAATAATTTTTTTTTAATATTGCAGACGGTGGAAGTCCCTCCAGATCGAACACTACACAGCTTCTAGTCAATGTTAAGGATGTGAACGATAACTCGCCGAGATTCTACACTTCGCTGTTCCAAGAGTCAGTTAGCGAGAGTGTGCCTGTTGGTTATAGTATTGTTAGGGTAAGGATAAATAAATAAATATTTCAGGACAATTGTCACACACGGCACGATCTGATCCCATACTAAGCTTTCCCTTGTGTTATGGAAACCAGATGGCTGATAAACATACATAATACATATTCATATAATTTTAAATAAATACTTATATAGATAATTAAATGGTTATAAAATTTATTTTTGGAGATGAATAAGTTATTTCTGATTTTTTTTAATTGTTATACAATAAATGTTAGTTGATAGTTCACTCCTTTTGACGGATCGAATGTAATTGCAGATTTGGTTGCACTAAAATATTTTTTTATGTGTTTCATTTTAATAAGTTGGATTCTTTTTTACATTATATCTAGCATTGACGACACTGTAATCAAGAAAAATACTTTAGTCTACAAATGCTTTAAAAGACTTCAATTATAAAACATCCTTTTGAAAATATTAATAACCAGATTACCGCCCGCGGCTTCGCCCGCGTTTTCAAAGGAAAACCCGCATAGTTCCCGTCCCCGTGGGATTTCCGGGATAAAACCTATCCTATGTGTTAATCCAAGTTACACTCTATATGTGTGCTAAATTTCATTGTAATCGGTTCAGTAGTTTTTACGTGAAAGAGTAACAACCATCCATACATCCATACAAACTTTCGCCTTTATAATAGTATTAAGATATATTAACTTCTCAGGTACAAGCCTACGACGCAGACGAAGGCGTGAACGCCGAACTAACATACAACTTGAGCGATAAGGAATATAACGGCAACACTGAACTGCCGATCACTATCGACCCGAGATCCGGGTGGGTTTATACCTCGGGGACTTTGGATAGAGAAGTGCAGTCTAAATATCAGTTACAAGTAAGCTATATTTGCGGTATAAGCCTGAAAATAATTGGTATTGGAAGTTTATCTTCTGCACTTTGCAGTAAACAATATTTAATTAATATTGAAGAATAATAAATGTACACTGTACTACTAATGAGCTTTCGATAAAGAGCTTTTAGATTTTCTATTATTCCAACTCTATGAAATTCTGTAAAATCTAAGCCTAACTACTAATTAACATTAAAAAACAAACGGTAAGGTTCAGCTAAACAACACAATATAAAATTATTATCAATAAAAAGTATATGAAATACAAATACATAATCCACTCCACTTTAAACAAAGAAAACTAACAACTCACAGGTAACAGCAACAGACAACGGCACACCACCACGATCAGCCACAGCATCCGTAGTAGTGGTCGTACAAGATGTGAACGATAATGACCCAGTCTTTGCGCCCGCACAGTATGATGTGGAACTGGCTGAAGATGAACCGCCTGGTACTCCGGTGGTTACTGTCACTGCTACTGATGCTGATGAGGATAATCGGTTTGTTGGAATTATAATTATTTAAAAGAAAGGAAAACTAGATTATTGATAGGTAGATCAAGCTATAAGTATGGAAAAATAAGAGAATAACTAGTGTCAGAATATAGTAGATAGGTACTTAAACCTAAGTATTGATGTGAATTTCGATTGTTGATATAAACATTATAGAAAAGAAATGATCAAGTTGTGAATATATTATGGAAAATGAATTATTATTTTAAGAAACAGTGTATAATTCATTCATTTGAATTATGAATTGAACAGTGTTCAAAAGTAGTCATTTAAAGGGTACCTAGTTCAAACGACTATTAACCTGAAAACATTAATAATTATAGCTTTTAAACTAAGTTACATTTTATCAGGTTACATTACGAGATAACAGGCGGCAATACGCGCGGCCGTTTCTCCATAACATCACAAAATGGTCGCGGTCTCATCACAGTGGCTCAACCACTTGACTTCAAACAGGAAAGGCGATATGTCCTTACAGTCACTGCTACTGATTCTGGAGGAAGATCCGATACAGCCATGGTTCATATTAATATAACTGATGCTAATAATTACGCACCTGTGTTTGAAAACGCCCCGTATACCGCTTCGGTAAGTTGGAAAGAACCGTTAATTTATTGTTGTTCACTTATTATTCGTAAATTAATAAATTTCTAGAGACATAGAAATTGGATGCTTGAAATATTTACATCATAACTCTTATGTTAATCTTACCATTAGCGCAAATATTAAATATCATCGGTCTCAGCTAAGACCCTTGTAGAACACCTAATATAAAATAGTAGTACCTATTCGAATCACTTATCAATTAATTTTCCAGGTATTTGAAGATGCTCCAGTAGGTACAACAGTTCTTGTAGTGTCAGCAACAGACAGTGATGTGGGAGTAAATGCCCAAATAACATATACGTTAACTTCAGAAATATCTAACGAAGCTGTAGCGCATCATGAACAGGAATTCCTTATAAATCCACAAACTGGTGCTATTACTACTAATAAATTGCTGGATCGAGAGACTATGAGTGGTGAGTAGATTGATAAAAGCAAAATTAAAATCGTAACTGGCGAATGTGCTGTACGGTTACCTATCTTAATCTCGAATTTTAATATTCCGAATATCATAATCCAGAAAACGTTTGGACATTTTTTCATAACCCCGAATTTTAAAATTTCGAAGTTTTGTTTGCCATATAATCGCAACTCCGAATTTCATTTGCCCATTTCTTTATTTGTACGACGTTTTACAATCCAGACGAATGAGTTCCAGACATACGAAATCTAAATGCACAAAATCCAGATGACCGTAATCCATATGCACAAAAGCCAGATTTTTAAAACACAAATTTTTGAAATACAGTTAATTGATATCCAGACAAACAATGTCCAGATTTTTGAAATTCAAATAAACAATATCCAGCAAAATGAAATCCTTCCAGGGGGTCGCAGCACGAACCTAACCTAACCTACTGAATAGATTTTAACACTTTAACCTTTCTGTAATGGGCAAATAAAACAATAGCGAGTCGGTTCTGGCACTCGCCGGCCGCTGCCGCGGCACGCTCGCTTCGCTCGCTCGGCTCGTGCATGGGGGTTCACAGTTCAAACCTAACCTAGCCTACTGAGTCGAATTTGACACTTAAACCTTTCTGTAATGGGCAAGTAAAACAATAGCGAGTCAGTTCTAGCGTGGGGGTCGTAGTTCAAACCTAACCTACTGAGTCGACTTTGACACTAAAACCGGTCTGTAATGGACAAGTAAAACAATAAATTTACTTACTGACAATGTTTATTTTCAGTCGATAGTAAAGGTTGATCACGATTGTATGGAAATCAAATAAAGAGATTATGAAAATCTGGCAATAGTTTATCTGTTATACGATTATATGGGAACCAAATAAAAAGATTATGAAAATTTGGCAATAGTTTATTTGGAAAATGGTACGATGGGAAACAAAAAAAAGTATTCTGAGAATCTGGTATAATCAGATCTGTATTATGAGAATACGGGAAACAAAAAAATACTTTTTAAAAATCTGGTTTTGGTGCATCTGGAAATTGATTCATCTGGGAAATTAAAAAAGGAATTTTAAAAATTTGTCATTCATTACATCTGTCTTTTAAAATGTAATGAATGACAAATTTTTAAAAGTTAAAGTCTTTTAAAAGTTCTAACAACCGTTTTCGGGGTTTTAAGATTCGGGTAATAGAAATTCGAGTTTTTAATAGGTTACCGTGCTGTACTTTCCCTAAAGTAATAACTTGTGAACCACATTTGAGCAAATACCTAAAGATATTTTTATTTTTTATTTATTTTTATTTATCGGTGACAATATACGCGGCCAAAGCTTTTAAATGACTTTCCAAACCCAAAAATACGTAAATTGTGTACTCAAAATAAAAATTTTCTTTCTTTAAACTACAAGTAAGTATAAAGTCAGTACTGGATTCAATTTAAAGAATCCGTTAGATTCGAGACTGAATTTTCTTTCCGGAGCATTTCTACAAAATGATTACGTATTGAGCGTGCATTCAAAGCACGTGTCTTTAAACACAAAGGCGCGGTCCATATAAAGATGTTTTATCATTCGATCTCAACTCACACTTGGTTGGAATGCGTTTATCGCTGAAATTGGATCGAATAAAAGTCAATTCACATACATTTCATCCTTAAATCTTTAAATTATAAGTTCTTACTATTTCAAATGTTACCAAATAACGTACATAAGATAAATAATAGGAATGACAACGAAAATTTGTATTCTATTATTTGTGTTGATTATGATTTTTTACTGAAGATGATGATAATGATGTTTATAATTTAAGATATACATGGAAAAATCGTCGGTTTTTAAACCAAAATCTAATTTCCAGGGTATTTACTAACGGTGACAGCACGAGATGGTGGAGTACCAGCATTATCTGATACTACTGATGTGGAAATATCCGTTGTTGATGTTAATGACAATGAACCTGTGTTTAAACAACAGCTGTATACAGCCACGATAATGGAGGATGCTTTAGTTGGTATGTTACTATTTATTCATGTATTAACTCTATGTTTTCGGAGTTAACGTTACCGGTAGACTGACTGATTTAATAAACTTTATTGTATTTAAGTATGTGCTCTTTTTTCATATTTTGCTATACTAAAATAAGTTTGTGTATTTCCTCTAAACAAGTGTTTATTTTAATGTGGACATGTACATTGAGAATTTATTGTGTCGTTGTTATAACATTTTGTGAAAAGTTATTTGCGGTACTTCAATTTATTCCTACTTAGTGAAATTTTCATCATAGGATGATACAATCAAGCCAAATTAATAATATTCTTTTACTTTACCAGGTACTTCAGTAACTCAAGTGGCTGCAACAGACGCGGACGTAGGTCTCAACGGTCGAGTGCACTATGAACTAGATCCAAAAGATCGAGAAGAAGGCTCATTTGTTATAGATCCAGCGTCTGGAGTTATACGAACCAATAAGGCATTGGATCGCGAATCAGTAGCGACGTATGATTTGAAAGCGCTGGCTGTTGATGGTGGTTCACCCCCGCAGAGTTCTACTGTAAGTTTAAAATCTAGAGAATCTACATAATTGATTATTAATATTTCAGAACATTTCCAATTCCTCGTTCTGAAGAAGATAGTGTAGGGATTAAAAATATCTACCATAATCTACCACATCTATAACTCAATATTAACGTATTTTGTTAAATGTTGTTTTTAAAAGCCTTTTCCTAAAACGAAAAATTGGACAACTGTTAAATTTCCTTGCAAATTTATTTTGCCCTGACCAAAAACTACCAAAAAAAAGTCACCATTTCTAGAATAATGCCTAACTTGACTTAGTCTCACTCTTCCTACATCATTTATTATCGTTGTTTATTATCCTACCAACATTTCAATCTGAATCATATTCACAGGTAATAGTGCACATAAAAATCGAGGACATAAACGATTCTCCGCCAGTATTTTCAAGCGATTGTCTCACATTCTACATCCCAGAGAACAGTCCGATCGGCACCACTGTGGGAGAGATATATGCTAATGATCCGGATGAAGGCGCTAATGCTGTGGTGCATTATTCTATTAAAGGTAAGAACTTTTATAGACTTTTGCCTTATTTCGTAAGACTTTATTGCCATAGTGGTCCCAGTCATCAGTCCAGTATCAGTCATCATTGTTAAACGACATATTATAGGGTAATTGTTAATAGAATCCTAAATAGTTAATAAAATAATTCTGTACTATTACTACTTGTACTATTATTCCTTTGCAATTAGCATTGTCTGATTATCATCTTTATGACGTTACTTTGTGTGGGCTATAGTTAAATGCCAAAAATCTAGATATCTCTAATTATGAACGCTTATTACACTGGCTAAATTTAATTCTAACTTTTTCACAGGCGGAGATGATTCAAACAGTTTCTCTCTTGAAACACGGCAAGGTTCGGACAAAGCAGAACTAGTGACAATGGTAGACCTGGACTATGAGAGTCCTCGGAAGAAATACGAACTCGTGATTCGAGCAGCAAGTCCGCCATTGTGGAACGACGTCAGAATTGAAATAATGGTCACAGATGTGAATGATAATGCGCCAATGATGAAGGACTTCCAAGTGATCTTCAATAATTATAAGGATTGCTTTCCTGTGGGACCGTTTGGACGAGTGCCTGCTTATGATGCTGATGTTTCGGATAAGGTTTGTGAAAATTATAACTGACTGTATAGATTCTTTAATGAAATAATTCGATAGTTTTTGTTCTGGATTGTGTTATTTGAGAAAAAATTACGAAATATAGGTGTGATGGTAGAAAAGCGAGGTGTTGAAAAGTATTGGACCATTATTAATATAAAATTAATGCAGATCATAAATTTGAAACTAAACTTGATCAATTTCTTAACAATTTTATTCCCATTTTCAGCTTCAATATCGCATATTATCAGGAAATAACGCGAATCTGGTGCTATTGAACGAAACTTCCGGTTCGATGACGCTCTCACCGCAGCTGAATACTAATGTACAGAAATTGGCTACTATGGAAATCTCGGTCACAGGTAAAAACCGCAATGTTATTTTTATTTCGAATTAAAAACCCCTTGCATCATTACTACAAATTAAAAGTAGGTACCTAATATTAAATTGCCTCCAATAGTATGTCTAAATTTTGCATACGATACAATTATCACAAAACATTGCTAATAATAATTTAATATTAAAATGAAAACATTTGTTAAATATGCTAATACACAAAATGATTATTTGCCAACTGATCAAGATTTTCTCCCACACCTTCCAAATAAAAATAAAGAAATTATAACAACAATTATGATTTCAGATGGAGTAAACGAAGTAAAAGCAATGATGCAACTGCTAGTCCGACTCATAACAGAGGACATGTTGTTTAACTCCATCACAGTGCGTTTAAACGACATGACGGCTGAGAGATTCCTGTCTCCACTACTGGGCTTCTTTATAGATGGACTTGCAGCTATTATACCTTGTCCTAAGGAGAATATTTATATATTTAGTATACAGGTAGGCTTGAGAAAAAAAAATTTCTGATGGGGTCACGGACGAATTCTACCATACCCGTGGCCCCGTCGTTGACGCGGCTTGACGGAATACAGTGGGGTTTTGGTCGGTAGGACTCCGACATAACCCACGGCCCCTTCCCCGGAGGCCGTGGGGATCTATGCAAGATTTCCCCACATAAAAAAAAAGGCTTGAGAAAATTTATGGTTTGTTTGGTTTTTGTACGTTTGTTTGTAATTTTATTTACATTCAGATTTAGTCTTCGGTATTTTTCCATTTTATCTGGAATATATTGTTTTTCTTAAAGGACAGTCTTTTCCAGTTTACTCAGGCAAGTTTTCTGATTACCACACACATCTATTTTCGATCATTAATAATTATAGTTACGGTTCACAATCAGTAACAAAAAATGTCCACCAGATTTTTGGTGCATTGTAATTCCCACTCTATTTTAATCTAATAAGGTTGAATTTACTTTATTTGTTACAATTACTCCCCCAGGACGACACAGACGTATCCGGCAACATTCTGAACGTATCCTTCTCAGCGCGTCGTAGTGCGGGTGAATCAGAGAAAGATCCCTTCTACTCGCCCACGCACTTACGCGAGCGAGTTTACTTGCACCGCACTACGCTCGCTAGACTTGCTACTGTACAGGTTTGTTTTTTATTTAGATCTATTTTATCTTTTCATATTTCTTTCGAATGATCTTTCTTTCTATCTTCTTTCTTTTAATTTTCACTGTCTATTATAATCGAATTTAAGTGCAAATAATACCTACCTTGACGCTCTTTAATTGTATTTAATTTTCAGTCTAATGGAAAATTATACATTGCAATAATTCGTTATATACTTTAATTTTGTTTTTATGGTCAAGTCTCTCTTTAATATATACTGGAACAATTATGTTATATTTAAATTGATGTTTGTTTCAATACAGTTGACTAGTTGGGGTCCTTATTTGTTTAAATAAAACTAACCAAAGTGAAAATGAAGATTCAAATATCCAAATTTTATACAGGTACTTCCATTCGATGACAATGTATGTGTCCACGAACCTTGCCTCAACTTCCAAGAGTGTCTCACTGTACTCAAGTTTGGAAACGCTTCCGGCTTTATAAACAGCGATTCAGTTTTATTCAGACCTATTTATCCTGTGACTACATTCACTTGTCAGTGCCCTAAAGGATTTACAGGTAAGCGTCTCTACTTTCACATTATATAGAGTCCAATATTTCTTTGAATAAAAGTGATCTCTTATTGTACCAAAATATCTGATAATAAGAAATGTTATATTCAAAATTAGGTACATTTTATTCTTAAAAACATAATAATTTTGTCTAGGTTCCCGGGAACACTACATGTGCGACACCGAAGTAGATCTATGCTATTCATCTCCATGCGTGAACAACGGGACTTGTATCAGACGAGAGGGAGGCTATACTTGCGTCTGCCCTGCTGGATTTACAGGTTTGTTACTGCTATAAATACTTAATATAATTCAGGAAATTATTTTCCTCAAGCTTTATCAATATAATCAGGCAAATTCATTATTCTAATTTTAATGTCATTACTATCAATATTATCACTATTTTTTTTTTCACGAGTAATGTTATTTCACCATCAATGACATTCATTACCTTCACTTCTGCTATCATCACTCTATTATTGTCAATAGCATGAATTATTCTTTTGACAATATCATTACCATCAATGCCATTACAATCGATCTCATTTCCACCACCAATGTGATGTTATAACCATCTATTATTTCATAGCCTATACCATAAAAATTATACACATTCCCAGGCGAGAACTGCGAGACGATCTTAACAAAAGCTACTTGCGATCTCAACGACGGGTCACTTTGCCGTAGCGGGTCACAATGTGTGGCTCGGCGTGAAGGCGGCATTTTGTGCCAGGGCTGCTCTATAGACGAACTGTATACTACGCCCATGTGTGAGCTCAGTGCTAGGAGCTTCCCACCCACTTCGTTTTTGACGTTCCCAGGCATTAAGAAACGGCATCGGTTTCATTTGAAGTTGAGGTGAGTCGTATCGTATGTCGTAGTGGGTCGCAGTGCATAGCACATCGCGATTGGGCAGCATAAGTTTACTTCAGTTATGTAGGCTGACGAAGTGAAGTTAATTTTTTACATAATAGACTACAAGAAATCAGTTTTTGACGTGACAACGTCTTATAATTCGATAGCCGGCTGCAAACTCAAACTCAAACTCAAACATTCATTTATTCAATTAGACTACTACATATTTAGTAGCACTTTCGAATCGTCATTACATGAGTATTTTTAACATTTACCACCGATTCGGAAAGCAGTATCTATGGAGAAGAATCGGCAAGAAACTCCATAGTTGCTCTTTTAAATTATGTCAATATTACATAATATGTAACTTATATCTAACTACATAATATATCATAATATGCCAAAGAACTGTCCTGTGGTTTTTACGCGATAACCCTCCATGGGTCTTTATCGTCCATATATTCCTGAATACTGTAGTACGCTCTCTGAACTAGTACATTTTTTATATAAGTTTTAAATTTAGAACTACTAAACTCTTTAATATTGTGAGGAATTCTATTATATAAGCGTATACCTTGACCCATAAATGAATTTTTAACTTTAGCTAATCGGAAAAATGGCATTTCAATTCTATTCCTGTTCCTTGTGCCATAATCGTGTCTATCTCCTACTCTTGTGTGTAAGTCGGAGCTTTTGTGTACATGCAAAATATTATTAAATATATACTGTGATGGTACAGTAAGGATACCAGTATTCTTAAAAAGATCTCTTAGTGAGTGCACGTAAATTATATATAGAGCGAATGGCTCTTTTCTGTAAGATAAATATAGTTTCTATATCTGCAGCCCTGCCCCACAGTAGAATTCCATAGGACATAATGCTATGAAAGTAGCTGAAATAAACCAATCTAGCTGTATCTTCATCGGTGAGATGCCTTATTTTCCGGACTGCATATGCAGCTGAACTGAGCTTACCTGCAGCGGTGTTGACATGGGCCACTGTAGTTTCTCGTCCAATGTTAACCCTAGAAATACAGTAGACTCAGTAGGATGCAATACCTCCCCGTTCAAGGTAATATCTCTGTTCAACTTTTTTACATTAGGAAGTAAAAATTCAACACAAGTGGTTTTTTTGGCATTTAATAATAAATTATTGGCAGTAAACCATTCAGATATGTGTAAAAGAGCACTGTGCACGCACGAAAAAACATGACTCATGCGGCGTTACCTCGCTCTGAGGCGTTCCATGTAAGGCTTGAAGTGCAAGCTAGAGCGCGGAACGAGCGACAAAGAAGCACAATCGGCAGTTGTCACGTTCAACTATCCTCAGTAAACCGACTTTACAGACAACCAATTTTTTTTTGTCGTTAGTGCCGGTAATTAGTTTTTTTAATGCACTATGTGTCTTACAACTTAATGAAACACGTACTTAGGTACATGATATTTTATCTGAATCCTGAAAATAAAAATCATCACAATTCACCATATTACATCACACATAACCTTTCAGATTCGCAACCCAATCCACGTCCGGTCTCCTCCTGTACAACGGGCGATACAACGAGCGGCACGACTTCATTGCGCTAGAAGTAGTATCGAGTGTGGGTCGCGGGGGAACCGGGCTGCGGTTTAGCTTCGCGTTAGGAGGAGCTAGGGCAGAGGTTACCGTGGAGGGGAACGTGGCTGATGGAGAATGGCATAGCGTGCAAGTGGATTATTATAACCGGGTGAGTGTCATCTGGTTAAGACAGGTTAAAGAACACAGTTAAGCCAATAAATGAAACGTGTTATTATGGTCAATGAATCAGAGTGAATAATACTGTGCAAGTTGTTACGAATAACGAACTTCATTTCGGTTTACAAGTTCGGACTTATTAAAGGTACAAATGTAGTAGAAGGTAAACGGCGAAATGTGCAGTTTAATGTATTTAATGAGATAATAATTTATTGAGCTAAATTAAAATTTTTTATTTGTTTACAGACAGCAACAATGATCCTAGATGATTGTGATAAAGCGTTATCACTGGCTGGAGCAGCGGAATTCGGTGTCAAGTATGCATGCGCAAATTTTACTAGAAAATTATTGCCACCTCGCTGCGATATTCCCACCGAAACTTGCCACAGGTAAAGATTTTCTAAATATACATATACAATTTTTATTGAAGTGAAACTTCTTTAGGCGCGTTGAGAGTAAAATTTCAAGGTTGAGTCAAGTCAAGTCACGTCATGGAGTAAGGCGACGATTCTGGTATCTTTGAATTTTGCCAAAGTTTCAATTCTGACACGTGTGCTCGGCATACACGCTCTTTTAATTTTAGTTTTACTATACTTAACCTTTTCTTAATTTGACAATAAACCATTAAAAATTCTATAATGACCCAAGTCACAGACATTGGCATAGAAAATAAACTGTGCAGTGCTATCCACAGGTTTCTAGACCTCACCGGCCCGCTACAGATCGGTGGCTTGCCGAACATACCGTCCAGTTTCCAAGTCAAGAATAAGGATTTTGTTGGATGCATCTCGGATCTGTATATTGACCACAAGTTTATCGATTTGAACAGGTAAATTTACTGAACTGTGTAGAATGGAAAAATTTAATAATTCTTAACTTTGAGGCATCCCACTTTTGATATATTGCACGATTTCTAGATTTAAGATAGGAGTAAATTACTCATTACATTATAGAAATACTTTGTTTGTAAGACATATTATTTTTATTTCTTTCCTTTGTTTATTTCGATCATAGGTGCCAAGTATTGTGCCATTTAATTACCCCTGCTACGCTACACCTACACTGCCTACACCAAGAAAATAATATGATGTGCGTATTCGAAGCGCGATTCAGAGCAATGTGTTACACTATTTTACGTTCGTAGCTACGTAGCAGACAACGGCACGGTAGCGGGGTGCCCGCAGAAGCGCTCGCAGTGCAGCAGCGCGCCGTGCTACAACGGCGCCGCGTGCCGCGACCTGTGGGACACGTTCCTGTGCGACTGTGCTGAGGGCTACACGGGCAAGGACTGCGCCGAGTGTGAGTGTGGCTAGTGTACAACGGCACGGTAGTAGTGCCCGCAGAAGCGCTTGCAGTCACTAACTAACAAAACTATTGAGCTTTTCTGTAAGGTTGTGAAGTTCAAAATTGATCACTTTCATTGAATTTCTCAGACATTTTGAACATGATTTTTGGACATTTTAACGTTTACTGTCCAAACATTCGGAGAACTACATTTTTTTGGTTATTTCAGCCTTCTGAAATAGAAAATTCAATACTTATTTCTATGAGTATGAGAAAATATCTACGAGCAAACTTCCCAAACACTATGTACTTTGAATTTCGACACCATTCAAACCCCCTCTCCACTTACAGCCACCGCACCCCCCTGGCGGTTCAGCGGCGACGGTTCCCTATCGTTCAACCCGCTGCTCCGCCCGATCCAGCTGCCGTGGCTCAACGCGCTGTCCGTGCGCACGCGGCAGCGAGACGCCTTCCTTATGTCCGTGCAAGTTGGTCAGAACAGCTCCGTGCTGCTCACTGTGAGTATTACATGATACTAATATTTGGGAAAAGGATAATAAGAAATCAATAATGGAAATAAAATGACTTCGTAGTGATCTGTAAACTGTTCAGTATCGAAAAAAATACATTTAATTTTATTTCATATTATTTAGATTCGGAGTACAAAGACAGGATATTTAAATATTCAGTACTCAGACTTAGATCAAAATCTATAATCGTGTTCATAATGTCAATTAAATATGTTTTCATCAAACTGATCTTCCTATGTGGAATTAATAACTTGGTTCACATTCACGATGTTTTCCGTTGTTTTTAGCTAAAATCCGGACTCCTCCATTACGCTTACAATGGAGAAACCATGTTCCTACCATCCACCACATTAGCTGATGGCGAATGGCATCGCATAGAAATCAAATGGCTCGGTACTGATATATCAGTTACCATCGACTATGGACTTAGAAACGCGTTGCTACCGATGCTGGCCAATAAGATACAAGGACAATATATTGGCAAGATACTCATCGGTGGACCAGATACTACAGCCGGGATTCTGTCATCGGATGTGGGATATTTTGAAGGATGCATTCAGGTAATATATTTCAACATACCAAAAACTGATAAAATTTAAAAATTTATTAAACATTATTGAAACTTTTAGACCATATTATCTCAAAACATAAAGCATACTCATATTTGCCAATTATACTCAAACCTATGTCAGAACTTTCGCTAGGTTCTTGCTAAGTTACAACTATGTTATCTTTAGTGACTATAATGTTTTTAACTTTTTAGGATGTTCGTGTGGGCACAGCACAGTCATTGCTGAACAGACCAACAGTGAGAGAAAATGTCAGAGACGGTTGTCAATCTAGATCAGATTGCATGCTGTCTATATGTCCACCTTATGTAAGTATTGAATAGAATTACTTATTTACCTCTTTGTATTTGAGATGCTTTATTTTTATAGAAATCTACTCTTTCTCTTATTGAATCGACCCTTAATCCATTAACATCTTCATCTGGTTAACTAACATTTATAAAATAATATTTAATTTCACGCATGGTTTTAAAAGTATAAGTTTCTCCCACATATTTCGTAAAAAAATAAATACTCTTTCTGTTATTAAAATGAACTCTTCATCTTACGTCTTACAACATTGTCTCCTAATCTAGAAAATAAAAGATAGATGAGAAATAAGGTGCTTTATTCGGTGACTAGCAAGTAACTACAGCTTACGAGCTGCGAATGGATGATTAGTTGAGTCCAAGAAGCTTATATCTAATACACTGGAGATTTCAGTATGAACATTAACTTGTAACAAGAAAATATGACCTTGAATGACGCCTGTATGTTTTTTTATCCCTTTCACACCTAACTTGGCAAGTAGGTGTGAAAGGGATAAAAAAACATACAGGCGTCATTCAAGGTCATATTTTCTTGTAACAAGTTAATGTTCATACTGAAATCTCCAGTGTATTAGATATAAGCTTCTTGGTTGAGTCTTACATAAGTCGACAATTAATGTCACCTTTGACATCTAAAATATTGTTTTGTTTGCACGTTCCAACATTTGTTTGACATGTTCTACTCAACACTTCCAGAGCAAATGCATATCCACATGGGACAGCACAGAGTGCGAGTGCGAGCGCGGTCGCGTGGGCCCGCAGTGCGTCGCCGCGTGCGAGCTGCGCCCGTGCGGGGAGCATGCGACCTGCGTGCCTGATGACTCACCGCGTGGGTACACGTGTAGCTGCCACGTGGGGTATACTATAAGCGGTGAGTGGTGTATAGGAAGTAAATGTTGTTTGGGTTGTGTAGTGATGTTGTTATTTGAATAAAAGTTTGTTTTTAAAGTGAAACTTTTTTTAGTAAAATTTAATTAATAGTACAATTTCAAGGTCGCTTCATGGCAATACCGTCACGTCATGGAGATGATCATAGTGCGATGATCTTGAATCTTTAAATCTTGCCAAAGAAGTTTCACTTCACATGCTCTTTTTTGTAAAAATATTTGTATTCAGGTTTTTATTTCTAAATTTGTGACTGTGTTTTAAAATAAAAGGTCAACGTTATTAACATTGACACGTTTTTAATTTCTTTTAATTTTTTTTTTCTATTTTTTTGTGTATTTCAACAGAGGGTGAATGCATAGAGGAGCGCACGCAAGCGCAGTGCCCGGGCGGGTGGTGGGGCGCGCGTACTTGCGGCCCGTGCGACTGCGATGCAGCGCGCGGTTTGCACCCATACTGCGCGCAGGACACTGGTCTCTGTCATTGCAAGGTATACATTATATGAGAAGCAGTGCAGTACACGTGATACAGTGTACCGTTTATAGGTCACTGTGCACTCGATACTGCAAACAATGTATCGAAAATCCCTACTAATATTATAAATGCGAAAGTAACTCTGTCTGTCTGTCTATCTGTCTGTCTGTCTGTCTGTCGGTTACGCTTTCCCGCTTAAACCTCTCAACCGATTTTGATCAAATTTGGCACAGACAATCTTTAGACCCTGAGAAAGAACATAGGCTACCTTTTATTGCGAAATATGTACCACGGGTGAAGCCGGGGCGGACCGCTAGTAATTTATAAAACATAAGAATTATTTTTTAAAACTGTCCAATTTAAAATCTCTGATATTTATAAATCTTTAATAACCCCTTTTCTTCTTACCCAGGACAACCACTACCGGCCCGAAGGCTCGTCCTCGTGCATCCCGTGCCAGTGCTACGCGGCGGGCTCGGCGAACAGCTCGTGCGGCGCGCGCGGGCAGTGCGCCTGCCGCCGCGGGGTCATCGGCCGCGCGTGCGACTCGTGCGATAACGTGTATGCGGAGGTCACGCCTAATGCGGGCTGTATGGGTGAGTAGATGTGTGTGTGTGACGTCACGTGTACCGCGTGTGACTCGTGCGATAATGTGTACGCGGAGGTCACGCCCAATGCGGGCTGTACGGGTGAGTATCTTTAGTTCCCTACTGAAAGCTCCACCTCCTGTAGTGCTACGCGGCGGGCTCGGCCAACAGTGCGGTGCGCACGGGTAGTGCGGGCTGTATGGTTGAGTAGTAGACGTGTATCGTGACGTCACGCCTAATGCGGACTGCGTGGGTGAGTATGCAAGCGTGTTCACGTGAATGGCAAGTTGCTCGGGTTGCGTGTACGGTGACGTCACGCCAACGCGCACTAAAAATCGTGGAATACCCAGCTTTACAAATAATATAAAAACAGTTTTAGATATCGATTATAAATTATTTTATTGACTGGTATTGACAAAAGCAATGTTATTTTAAAATATCGTCTAAACTAGTAACCCACGTTATGTTATTAAGCTATTGCATAGCTTCTATCGCGGGCCTTGAGCGCGGGGATCGAAACGAGAAATTCCGTAACGAAAAAACCTCACGCTCCCCACTCCGACGGGCACGGAGGTGTGGCTTGAAGGCATAGCATGCAATAGCTTTACCGCGGCAGTCCCCGAGTGTCACACGTCTTTTTTATTATCTTATGCTCTCTTTGCAGTTGTGTATGATGGATGCCCAAAATCTTTTGCGGCTGGAGTATGGTGGCCACGAACTAAATTTGGGATAGAAGCTATCACCGACTGCCCGCCAGGTAATTTATTCTGAATTTTAAAACCATTTTTGAATGAATTTCTATATGTTAGTACTTGATTAATATTAATTTCTCGTTGATACAGGATCCAGTGGAAAAGCAACAAGAATGTGCGATGAAAGCCAAGTAATACCATGGCAAGAACCAGATACGTTTAATTGTACAACATCCACGTTCTATCACTTACGAAAACAGGTTTGTTATTTATTATTTACTAGCTTACCGCCCGCGGCTTCGCCCGCTTTGTCTAAAACCTAATAAATTATATACTAAAACCTTCTTCTTGAATCACTCTATCTATTAAAAAAACCGCATCAAAATCCGTTGCGTAGTTTTAAAGATTTAAGCATACAAAGGGACATAGGGACATAGGGACAGAGAAAGCGAATTTGTTTTATACTATGTAGTGATAATCAAATAATAAATTCCTCTATTCATATTGTTGATGACTTCGACAAACTTCATTACTTTTTTATACCAATTTCAGCTGCACAAAATAGAAACAGGCGAACTAACAATGAACACATTTGTCGGAGTACGTCTAGCAGAAGATTTATCTAGTGCGTGTGCGAACACAGAACGCTTATATGGTGCAGATATTCTGGTCACTGAAGGGATATTACTTGAACTGATACAGTATGAGTTGCGACAAGCTGGATTGAACCTTACGCACAGTCAGGATAAGGACTATGTTCGGGTGAGCTGTGAAGATACTTTTAATATAGGAATTAGATAAGACTTATGTTAAGTCTGCATGCGCAAACACAGAACGCTTGTAAGGTGCGGGCATACTTCGCCTTTTATGCCATATAAATAGAGATGCAAGGAGTAAATATATACATATGTATATTGCAGCATTCTTATCTACTTTAATTAAAATCTTAATCCATTATTCATTCGCCCACACAGAACATAATAACATCATCGAACACGATCCTAAACTCGCAATACCAAAGGGAATGGCGCCGAATCAGCGAGCTGACTGGTCGTGGCTCAGAACATTTGATGCAACAGTTCGATAAATACATCTCAGTACTTGCTGAGAGTCAGCACGATACGTATACCAATCCGTTTGAAATCGTTACCAGTGATATGGGTAAGTGTTTCTTAATAATAGCCCCTAACTAAAATACAGCATTATCTGTTTGGCTAATTGTGAACTTTTTTTACCCTAAACCCTGAATAAAATTGTTCTGAAGCGATGTTTTAAATTAAAATTAGCTTTGAAAGCACCTTTAAACAATTTTTTTTCATCATCTCTCATAGGACAATAATGTTCATGACCATTTTGCTATACTGTTTTTCTAATGTAAATGACTAGATTCTATAAATATTGATATCTTCCAGTAATCGGCGTGGACATAGTAACAGCGGAATCCATATACGGCTTCGAACCGACACAACTAAGCCGTTTCAATATCGACTCGTACACAACAGAGAGAGTAGTACTACCCGACACATCATCCTTCATACACTCTCCCATACAAACAACTGGATATTATGGGATTAACAAATCCAAAAGCAAGAAACCAACCAGTCCCACCGTTTCGTTCCCAAAGTATAATAATTATGTGAAGAGTAAGAATAAGTTCGATAAGTATTCGAGAGTTCTGCTGCCTTTGGATTTGATTGGGATAAATAATGTTCAAGGTAAGTGGTATTGAAAAATATTTACACGGAAGTTATTTGTGAGATGTGCCATATCTTGCTCAGTATGGTATTATCCTATCAGCATTATCAGTGAACTCTTATGTCTATGTCAGATTTAATACGATAGTATCGAATTCTATATGCATGATAAAACTTCCAAGAATATATTTTAAAAGAAATTTTACTATTTAAATTATCAGTACCAATTAATGACTTCATCCTCATTAACCTCTCACATCACAAATGCCATTTTTTTAAATAAGTAGTATGATAAAAAATACAATTGTCAATATTTCCACAGATAATGTAGAGACAATGTACGAATCCCGCGCAGTATTTTCTTACCTCCAATACTCGAGGAACACATCACAGTTAATGCCGTTACGTATGGACGAATCAGTCAGTAGACGATGGGGAGTTAATATCACCATAGGATCTCCTATTCTACAAGTTTCTTTGTTTGTACCTGAATACGTTTGGATCAAAGAGTCTAAGGAAATCGAGGATACTTCTGATAATAATATAGAAGATATGGATGGTAAGATTTTTAGTTTTAAAGCTATTTTTTTACTAAGTTTTTATAAAACAAATAGTCCTTTCTTACAAGTTAATCTACAAACATTTTTTTTTCTTTCACACAGGAATAACATATGTCAACAAAGGTCATCCACATCCCACCCAAGTTAACAATCATAATAGCAATAGCAACAAAAATCCTTGGGGATCTACTGATGAAAATGGCAATCCAGACAACCACGGCCTAGTAGTTATTCAACCAGCTTTCAAAAAACAGGACAAATCGTCCTACACAGACGATAATTTGCAAGAAAACGAATCCACATTTATGGCAGAGAAACTAGAAAGCCAACCTCAAGCAATGGCGTTAACTATGGATCTAAATGATGTTAAAAACAAAGATAGCAATATAACCAAAGATACTGATAAAAAGTTAGTGTATAAAAGTCTGAACGGAATAAGACTGAAAAAGCCAATAAGATTGCAAATGTGGTTAGATATAAATCGAGAAACGTTTGGCTCGAGAACGAATCCTCAATGTGTTCATTGGTCAACTTTAAGAGGGTAAGGATTCTTATACAAAAAATTAATAGGCATTTTAAAAGTATAAAGTGTATTGTTCTACTTTAAATATTTTTATTTTCAGGACGGGTGTATGGTCTCGTGTTGGATGTCACACAGAGATAGACTACAACTGGTCTCCTTATTCTAATGAACCGCTTCTTATCAACTGTACATGCAACCACCTCTCTACATTTGCTGTTTTGGTCGATGAAGTTGATATAGAGGTATGTTTCGGCGATTTAATTTTAGTATGGGAACCTATAAATAACAATTTATTTTATGTAATAAATTATGTCCTGCTATGTTTTATTTATCTATTTACTTGTTTTCCAGTTCATTCCAGAACCATCTCTTCTAGAATCAGTGACGTCATACACCGGGTTCAGTATATCGCTCCCACTGCTCCTGTGCACGTGGGCGGCGTTGTCGCTCATGCGCGGCGGTGCGGCAACAGTGTCCAACTCTATACATAAACATTTGATATTTTGTGTGTTTATGGCGGAGTTGTTGTACCTTATAGCGTTGAAAGCAAGGAATACTTTGGTTCAGAATGAGGTAAGATTGTATTTTATGAACAAGTTTATGAAAGTTAACTTTAAAAGTTCTACCTAAAATTAATATTTCAAAATTTTACTAAGTAATTCCTCTGTTTCAAAATCTCATCCTTACGACAAATAAACATGGAAATGAATCTAAATAATGTTCGTCACCTGAAAATATATTAAAAACATGTTTTCAAATAAAACATTTCATCGAATGTATGAACATAATAACATTCCAAAATTCTGGCATTATAAAGGTACATTTCACAACAATGAAGCCTATGCGCTTGCGCATTTCCAATGGG
Organism: Colias behrii; assembly: GCA_029959065.1. Classification (NCBI taxonomy): domain Eukaryota; kingdom Metazoa; phylum Arthropoda; class Insecta; order Lepidoptera; family Pieridae; genus Colias; species Colias behrii. The sequence goes on along the minus strand of JARWMC010000006.1, from coordinate 3,252,673 downwards.
TGTTTCGTGTGATAGGTAATGAATGAATGAATGAATGAAAAATTATTTATTGCACACAAAAATACAAGATTACAAAATAAGAGTGATACAAGTTATAATATGTACAGAGGGCGGTCTTATCGCTGTAAGCGATTTCTGCCGGACAACCCAAAAAAACATAAGGAATACATATTTTATGGTGGTGGTGCATTACATTTAGGTTACATGTTATGTTTTAAAATTGAATAAAATGAATAATAAATAAATATAAATAATTATGCCGTTTCTCAACACTATGGGGCTATACACCTTACAATTACCACCAATCGAAACTTTTTCCATCCGCAGTTCCTCTGCAAGGTAACAGCCATGTCGCTCCACTACTGGTGGGTGTCCGCACTGGGCTGGGCCGCGTGCGACGCGTGGCAGGTGCGGCGGCTGGTGCGCGAGGTGCGCGACGTGAACCACGGCCCGCTCGCGCCGCACCTCGCGGCCGCGTACGCCGCGCCGGCCGTCGCGCTGGCGCTCGCTGCGGCGCATCACCAGCACCAGTATGGGAACGCGCTATTGTGAGTACCATGGAAATGATGGATAATTTGGACGTGCTTTAATTCATTTCGTCATATAATGGTGGAAATATATATCAGTAAAGGTTCAAAATAAATAAAGCATTGAAAACAAACAGCATGGGCTTAGTATTATTTATTACTTATTCAAAATTTATACCTTCTCGACATCATTAAAAAAAATATTTTTTTTAAACTCCGCTACTGTAAAACTGACATTTCAGAAATTATTAAGTGTTTAAAAATATCTTATAAATGTAAATTTATAAAGAATAGAATGTCATAAAACCAAAAATATCAAATTAAAAAAATCTTCGAACTTAAAAAATAAGTTGCATAATTAATATCTCATACGCAGTTGCTGGGTGAGCTGCCACGAAGCAGTAGTATGGTGGGTGGTAGTACCGGCGGGCGCGTACGCGCTGGCCGCCGTCATACTACTCGCGGGCGCCACGCGTGCTGCCTTCACTGTACGAGACCATGTTATTGGCTTCGGGAATCTAAGGTGAGAAACAACTATTAAATTTTCGCTTTGTTTGTAGTTGAATTGCTATTATTGTTATTATTTAACTCGATTCTTTGATATTGAAATTAAAACAAATTTTTAAAATATTTTTTTAACTACTAAACAGCCCATTCAAGTGTTACAAACTGGATAGCGTCATAAATTATAATTACTTAACCACAGGATGTTACTCGCCGTGAGCATAATCTGCCTGCCTCTCCTGTGCGGTGCGTGGGCAAGTGCGCTGATCCTGGGCAGCGAGGCGGGCGGGCGGCGCGCGGCGCTGAGCTCGCTGCTGGCGGCCGCCGTCGCGCTGCACGCCGCGGCCGCCGCGCTCGGGTACATCGCGTTCAACGTGCGCGTGCGGGACAACCTCAAGCGGTGAGTGTGTGACTTAGTGACGTCACTTGATGTTAACGAGGCGGGGGTTCACCCCGTCGAACTTAGCTAGCTGGCAAGTGAGTGAGTGACGTCACTCGCATTAAACGAGACAGGTGTTCGCCATGCCCCGCTGATGAGTAAGTGAGTGAGTGACGTCACTCGCCATGAGCGAGACAGGAGCTTATAGCGCTTCGTACAATACGCTGACGAGTGAGTGACATCACTCGCAGTGAGTGTCTGCGTGTCTAAGCGCGTGGCGTGAGTGAACGCCCTCAACCAGAACAGTCAGGCAGAATAGAGAATTTATATTATACTGGTTGTAGCACGCAGTTTTGCCCATGTATTAAAAGTAAATTTCCATGCGAATAATATTTTTCACCGCTGTAAAAAGTAGCCCACGTCTCTCTCTAATCTCTTAACCTTCCCCAGCCAAAAAACGTACTATACCATAAAATTGCTTGTTTTGCGACGCATAAGACAAACAAACGAACATACTTTCGCAGTTATTATTTCCACAACAGTCTTAACAAATAGCAATATACATTGTGATTTATGAAAAAACTTTATACTATTCAACAGGTCGGTACTTAGATGTCTTGGAAAGAAAGTTCCGCTCGCTGATACTTCAGTTATCATCAGCACTAGTGCACAAAATCTATCACATACCAACCGGTAAGCATTCTATAATTCTTAAAAAAAAATGTATTTTTGAAGATTATTAACCTACTTTTTTTTCTATAATGTTATTCATTAGAACCTCCTTTTTTGAAACCGGTTCAAAAATATTCGTTTATTTTTCATCAGATCTTCACTGGCATACCACAGTGGTACTGAAGCACGACAACTCCGTAACATCGGTATTTCAGCATCTTCTACAACATCTCGATCAACTACAAAGACTAGTTCCAGCCCTTACAGGTGAGTGAAAGTGATAGACATACATACTACTGTTAAGCTTTTATAATCTGATATTGAAATGTAAATTATTTTTACACACATACACATTCTCTGTCAATTTAGGTCAGACTCTTAACGCAATAATAAAACGTTGTTTCATTGAATAAACGATAATTTACGATATCACAGATTCCTTTAATATTTTTTTATGATTTATGTTCAGTAGAAGCGATGGCCAACTGCGCCATACAAGCACGTCGACTTCAAACTACAACACTAGCGCCAGTGACATGCCGGCTTACTTGAGAGGCTTTGATTCATCCCTGCATCATAGCAAGAGGAAAGATGGTATGTAAATTTAATAAATTAATACCAATAAATTTGCTTGACACATTGCTTTTTCTAGTAATTTTAATATTTTGGTCCTTCGAGTTCGATAATTTTTATTTTCATTTCTTATGTACTGTGTGTTCTTACATATATAAATATGCTTTTCGAACACAAGCTCAAACATTTATTTTTTAAATTAAATTTAGACTTCTGCTAGAAGAATTATCACCAATTCCAAACAGCAACAAGAAACGGAAAGAAATTCCGCAGTTGCTCTTTTAAAATCATTTCAATTTAAAGTTTTTAACTTTTTTATTGATATTTCCGATAGTTATAGCTTAGAAGATTTTTTCTCAATTTTTTTTTGTTTTCATTTTATCCATTTTTTCCTTTAGAAGACCGTCGCCGCCGTCGCAAAGACGCTGAACCCACGTCCCACGGCACAGAGAACACGGACAGCGACAGCGAGGCGAGCGCGCGGAGCCTCGAGCTCGCGTCCAGCCACTCGTCGGACGATGACGAGACCAGTACTAGGCGGTCTTCCCACCCGCCCTCTGCTACTAGTTAGTTTATTAAAAATTAAAATATGAAACTGTTTTTCTTAAATTTTTTTTTTCTTTTTTTCTAGAAAATCTTGTCTATGGATGTTTAATAATTAAGTGATTTGTGTTGTTAAGAGTTCATTGTAATTTGTAATTTGAAAAATCCTTTGTCAAATTACAAATTGCAATCGATTTTTATGTATTTTGTCTCTTACATAATACATGTATAAGAATTAATTGCTACACCAGGAGAGCGTGGCAGTAGTGCGGGCAACAGCTTCCTGCCCAACATCACGGAGGGCGCGCCTCTGGGAACGCCGTCACGGTGGCCACAACATATGGGAGAAGGTATACAATTTCATAATTTGTACACAACTTCATACAAGATAGCTGTCCAATTTCGTATTTTATGGAAAAAATACACTGCACAAACGTTGTGTAGTTGTGTGCTTGAACTTTATTCGTATCGAAATTTGAAAACAAAATCTATCGTCATCTACTTATGCCATATTTCCAATGAATATTTCGCTTGGTTCATTCAAACGTACATATCATTTAACACCTATACCATATGACATATTATTCATCACTTAGGCGAGTTACCACACATAATGACATATTATTCATCACTTAGGCGAGTTACCACACATAATGACATATTATTCATCACTTAGGCGAGTCCCGCGAGTCCCACAACCCGCACGAGTCCCGCGAGTGGTCGGACTCGCGCTCCCCAGTAGCCCTTCCCGACCCCGATCTCACGTCCGACGTGTTCCTGCGATCACGACTCAAGCCCTCCATACTGGAGAACGTGCACGACACGTATGTGGCGAGTGTGGACGCGTCACGACTGCCGCTGGATAATAGGTACGTAACACAACTTGCACATCTTGCACGAGTACACTCGCACGAGTTGTACAGCTCGCACGAGTCCCGTGAGTGCACAATTCGCACTACTTAAAAATACTACTGAAAACATGCATGACACTAGCTAGCGTGGATGCGCCACGTCTACTATATACTAATCGTAAGTATAGGTAAAAATACCAATCCGAACCAATTACTAGTTTTACATTACAATTTGGGATGTTTTTATTTGTATAAATATAAAGTAATTAATTAAATTATAAAGTACTAGAGGTCCGCCCCGGCTTCGCCCGTGGTACATATTTCGCAATAAAAGGTAGCCTATGTCCTTTCTCGGGTATCAAAATATCTCCATACCAAATTTCATGCAAATTGGTTCAGTAGTTTAGGCGTGATTGAGTAACAGACAGACAGACAGAGTTACTTTCGCATTTATAATATTAGGTGATATTAGTATGAATATAATTTAATGCTCTACTAAAGACCAAGGATTGGAAAAAACATAGGTACGCATCAATACTGTAACGTTGCGCTATTTTTAAGTACCTGAAATATTGTAATTGCATTATGTTAATAACAAACTATTTTACCAAAAACTTTTTCTCCAGATACGGCATGATGGAAGACGAGCTAATGTACGGGGTGCTCCCCACCGAAACTGACAAACAGACTCCCTACGATCCTTCCTACCCTCTATCGCCGAACCTGTACCGTCTCCCCTATGGCTCCAAAACCTACCTCTCTTCTAGAACATCAGACTATGGGTATAGTCCCACCAAATACTTAAATACAGACGTATACGGCTCCCGCGACGGAACTCATGAAGGATATGCAAGGGAGCACGAAGGATATCCAAGGGATTTCAGGGATTCAGGAATTGCGACAATGCTGAAGAACGATTATCAAAGGAAAATGGAGTATGGGGAGTACGCGGATAGAATGTCTGACGGCTCGGAAAAACACCACCCGCATGATAAATATCACTTCCCGTATACTGGTAAGTTTTTCGGTTAGCCAGTAACCTAGTTATATTTGGCAAATTAAAAAAAGATTGAAATATTGTAATATACATATTATGTATTATGTAGCTGTAGTCAATATAATAAAGAAGCTAATCGTTGTTCGAAAAGTTATAATAAACTTAGAATTTGATTATAAGAGATTGAGTGATTCACGTGTGTTGTTTCGTTTCACGTATTACAATTGTTGAGTAGCTTAAAACGCTTTTGAATTATTGATTGAATAAATAGTGGAGTGATGATCACCAATACTTTGTTAAATAAAAAAAATAATCGAATATTAATTAATAAATATCCACTCTTTATTCAATTTAAATATAATGTATTGTTTTGTTTATATTCCGCTTTGCTTTAGCTGAGGAGGACCACATAAACATGCGCGGCATCAACCACTCGCCGCAAGTGCCTAGTAGTGATAGTAACGCAGGTAAACTACACTGCTTTTTATTTCATTTGCATTTTTGTGTTTGTTTTTTTTTTATATTTTTAGTTCATGTTTGACACATTATTATTGTATTTTTTTATTTGCTTATTTAACTAGCAGATAACCAACCATAGCACCATAATAACCAAAGTCAATTGAATGTATACCTAGTTGAACTCTGAAATTATATTGTACGACTAAAGTTTAGTTGATTTCAATAATATCACCGTATTTAAATTTATTTTTTGTAATAATAATATTAATAAATGATATTATACAGCTGACGGTCAACAACAGATGGGAGCGCCTCTAGCGAGCATGGGGGAAACTAGCGAGTGAGTAACCTTCATTGTCTATGCCTGTCTAACATCAAATTAAGTACAAAATACTTCACGTTAAATTACATTAAACACAGGTTATTTGAATTATTTTTCAAATTTATCAGACATCACATCTCATAATTCGTTTCTATACAAATTTAAGCAACACTACATCCAAAACCTTTATTTCAAAGGTTAACTTATTTGAGCCAATTTTGCATGTTATGTTAAAACGTGCACTTATTTTGCACAGTTACAAACTTGTCCATATTTAAAGGAGATAGAACATTTATCTTCAGAAGAATAACAAATGAATTTATGACACAGTAAAATAATAATTGCCAATTCATCAATTATAACTACTTTTATTAGCATTTAAATAATTATATAATTTTATCTTACTTAACTTTGAAACTGTAAAAGTAATACAATTTTGTTTTACTGTGCCTAATTTTAAAATCTTTTACAATTATAAATTATCACTAGATGGTGGCGGTTATATGAGAAACACTCTTTATAAAATCATCTTTTGCTTTACTAACTGGTGGTGCTACCGTGCTCAAAATCATCTATATTCACCATAGGGATGAGGTAATATTTTTTTTACTATGCATGACTTGTACTTATATTTTTTTATAGAATTTAATATTCCTAATCACATGAAACACCACATTTTATTAAGGAATCTCTAGGATAGAGAGAATTTTCATTTAAAAAATTACACAGTGGATATGGCAATGCAATTGAGGGAATTATAAAAGAATGGAAAGTGGTGGGAAAAAATTGATCGTATTTGTTTTATGGAATAAAACAAAAATTGTGTGTTAATTTATGGTCATTATTGGCTTCACAAATTCAAAAACATAGCATGGTAATCACATGTATTTAACTGTGACCTCTTTTCTTTACCCTAATTATTTTTATGGATATAAAGCATTATTTATTGTTAGAATATCCACCATTCCACCGATACAACTTATATTAATTTACTTTATTTATCTGTCTTAGGAAATCTACTACTGAAGACGACGCTGAAACAAGAGTATAAGACTACATAGTACAAGATTTCCAATGAATCTCAATTATTTTAGTAATTTATTTGTATTTTGTACACATAATGAATTAATTATATGATATTAGTTAGTTACAAATAATTATTTTAGCTATCATTTTTAAAGACTGTCGCAATATCCCCACGGACACTGCCATAGTGTATGTCTAGCTTATTTAGTGTCTGTTGTTTATGCCTTAGAAAAGTTAGTTACTGCTACGAAAATTATTAACATTTAATGATCATAAAACAATTTTAGGGCCGATTTTTCAATGCCCAGATAAACAGCTAGATAGACTTTATTCGTCAGTTAACAAAATATTCAATTTTTCAATAGACGAATAGGCCTTATCTATCGAATAACTACGTTATTTGAGGAATAAATCTATTTGCCGCTCCAACGGCCAGATAGCGCGCTATTCGACGGTTAGGCGTTTGAGTTGACAACTGACGCGTCAAATTGGGGATATTTTCGTATGTCATAACATAGAGCGTAGAATTATTAACAATTAAACCTCTTTCTTTATAATTATTATCAATTAAAATCATATTGAAATTGATGTTTTTGATAGTACTGATGACCATGCCATTGAAAATTTGCCGAACGCTGCCTTTAAGTATGTCGTTTCTATCGTAAAATATATAAATTGAAACACAAATTTAACCAAATTCTTTACTCGAATCAAAACAACAATCAACAATCATAGAAGACAAGAGCAATACAAGACAAACTAAAATGCACTCCTGACGTGAGTCATAATGACGGTTGTTGACAAATTGCAAGAGTTGACTCTATCCCGCTCTAACCTGACTAATTTAATATTTTTGTTTCGCCACTCCGAGAGCAGAGCTGCCAATATGGAAATATTTGGTCAGATAGTTATTCATCAAATAAATCACGATTGAAAAATAGGCGAGCCGTTATGAGTTAGATAAATAATTGAATAAATCTATTCGAGGGGTAGTTATTAGACTGTTTATCTCGCGATTGAAAAATCGGCCCTTAATGGAATTTAAAAATATTTATCGAATCAAATGATATAAATTAAAATTATATTATAAAAATTACTTATGTTAATATCCAAAGTCACATGTGTAAATAGTTTTAATGCTAACTAATAATATAAGTGTAAAGATAAGCTATTTTTGTATAAGACACCAAAAGATAGATAATGTTTAGTAACAGGTTCACATTACTTGTAGTATAATAATTATTGTATAACATCGAGCATCACAACATACAATCAAGTCTATAATTGTATTAAAAGTATTCAAATAATAGTTTTCTATTACTCTTTCTTTGTATATAATTACGTAAATAGGAGTGTTGTGTGCATTTTTAACGTTTTACGAAGAGTCCACCTATTTTGTAAATACTTAGACTTTTACACATTGTAGACATAAATTAAATAGGTAAATATTAAAAGCTTTATTTATGTAGTATGAATAATAATTTTGCCATAGTAGTTGAGTCGGTAGTACCTATAATAACTAATAAGAACATTACTCTCTATTTTATAATATTATTAGGGAGAGATTATTATCATTGCTTTAGCATTGATTTTAAGTATCTACAAAAAATTATATGTGAGAACTAATTTTGATACTATTTGGCCTGCTCAAAAATTCTAATAATAAAATATTCATTTTCTAATGAGTTGTAAAATATTCTACGTAAGAATGCTTTTATTGCGTTGGCAAGAAATTTTGCTCTTTTGAACTTCTTTTGAAAGTTTTATACAATCCTCTAAAATTGTTAGCATAATACACGTAAACGTACCTACACTATGAACTATCTCTCTGGAATTGTTTTAGATAGAGGTACTCACACATTCCATTTTATATAAAAAATAAATATTTTATTGCTAAAATTTGATTGTTTTATTTACCTTTCTTTATTTCTTTCCTTCTACCGCTAAATCCCTACTAATATTATAAATGTGAAAGTAACTCTGTCTGTCTGTCTGTTACTCAATCACGCCTAAACTACTGAACCAATTTGCATGTAATTTGGTATGGAGATATTTTGATACCCGAGAAAGGACTAGGCTACTTTTTACCCCGGAATATAGGATAGATTTTATCCCGGAAATCCCACGGGAACTATGCGGGTTTTACTTTGACTGCGCGGGCGAAGCCGGGGGCGGAAAGCTAGTAATTAATAAGTTAAGATAATATATTATCTATCATATTATAATATATAGGTAGTATTAGTAAATACAAGGGCGGATCCAGCTGGTGTCATGACGCCTCTACCGCCCTAGCCCGGGGCCAGGTCCACGACTTAACCATTTTTACTAGGTAATTTTGAGATATTTCCACGCTACAGGTCCTAAATTGAAAATAATGTTGCCAGTAGCTTTCTTAAACTAGGTAGGTACATACGATCCATCTATAATATAAAAATGAGTCGCCAAATGTGTTGGTAAGCGCAAAACTTGAGAACGGCTGAACCGATTTCAATAATTCTTTTTCATAATATTCCTTGAGGTACGAGGATGGTTCTTATGGAGCGAAAACTTAAACATGTACCACGGGCGAAGCCGGGGCAGACCGCTTGTTATTTATAATAAGATCCCGTTCGTGTCCATGGTCAACCTGGGCGGAGCCGAAGAAACCGGCTAGTATCTAATATCTCTAGATCGTGAAGAAGTTTGTACAGTCTACACTACATTTTATACCTTGGCAGTTGGCACAGAGGTGCACGCGAGCGTAGACGGTAGAGTACAACCGACGGATCCTGGGTTCGATACCCGGTCACAACAAACAAACAAAAAATTTCAGTCTGACAAGACATTAGACATAGAAGGCTTGTTCATAAATATAATTATCAATCAGTGAGATGAATGAATTTGCCCCATACCCCACAAGGGGATACGGGAATTCACTTTTGAAGGAATGACAGCATGATTGTGTACCTAATTTAGCGGTGTTTAGTATTACTTCAAAAATTCTATTTTTTATCTGGATAAACTGGAAACTATATACCTATACCTACAATAGTTCATTTTCAAGAATGATGAATTCTTTCGCTGGTTTTCAGAGATTATCATTATATCTCTTTGTTCAAATTTTTAAGCACGTGACATTATTTATACTTTTTATCAGCATAATACATAATATTATGTAATACCTACAACAATATAGTTAGGTTTACCTATTAGTATAGCGTGAAGCGTCAAATGTGTGTGGTGGAGACGCGGAGGGTATTGTAATTTATATTATAGGATTTGAACTCAAATCAAATGTAGTATTAAACCACATTCTTACATATCAAACGATGAAATAAATATTGAAATCTATTCAATAGTTCCTGAGATTATCACATTCTTAAACAAACTCTTCAACTTGATATGAAGTATGAATACTTCTGACGATTCCAATAAGTCATTTAATTCTGACATTGGTAAAGGTACTTAACACGAGTGAGAAATTTATACAAGACTTGAATGATGTCCACCGTTCCAAGTACCAAAATAATTTTAGTTCAAAAATGAATAATTTTTTTTTTATTTATTTATTTATGACACTTTATTGTACAAGTACCAGTAATAAAAACATAATTTAACAAAAAAACATGAATACGGTAAGTGCACAAAAGGCGGCCTTATTGCTTAAAGCAATCTCTTCCAGGCAACCATATTAATAAAGGACATGTACGATGCTGGTTAAACGCGAAGGCGCAATCATAAAGAAAATAAATAAAATCAAGGTTATGAAAACAAAATCAAAAACTATGGGAAATAAACCTTAATATATAGGGATATAATAATTATTATAACATAAATAATTATGTACACAAAACTCAAAAATATCAATATTACATACATACTACATCAATACTTAAAAAATAGTAATAAATACAATTAAATAAATATAAGACAAAATTAATATGCTAATACATAAAATATAACATACTATACATAATATTATTAAACATGATATATACAAATTCATATAAATATATACATATACATAAGATAAAAAAAGGAAACTAAATAGTGGAAAAAAAAGTGCTCTTTGACAAGTGCTTTGAACATATGCAGTGATTTGGCGCGTCTGATGGTCTCAGGGAGAGAATTCCACAGTCGAATTGCTAGGACGGTATAGGATGAGTTAAAAAAATTGGAATGGTGAATAGGGGTGGATAGGAGAAGGAGATCAGAAGAACGAAGGGAAAGGGAACTATTGGAACTGATTCTTAAGATAGATAGGAGTTTTCGGGTCAAACAGGATAGACTACAAGAGTTGAAGGATGTGAGTATTCCAGCGAAGACGAATAGGGAGCCAGTGAAGTCTTTTGCGAAAATCAGAAACATGATCGAACTTGCGTAAGCCGAAGATGAATCTGATGCAAAAGTTTTGCAGCCTCTCGAGAGCGTCCAGTTGATATTCGTGAAGATCGGGATAACAGGAGTCGGCATAATCCAGGAAGGGGAGTAGAAGGGATTGAGTCAACGCAATTTTGGTAGAAATCGGAAGAAAGTTGCGCAACCGACGAAGAGAAGAAGCAGAGGCATACACTTTTTTCTGCACTTCCTTTACTTGGTCACACCAGGATAAGTTTTCGTCTAAGTGCAAACCAAGACTTTTCACCGTTTTACTGAAGGGAATCATTGTGCCGTCAACCATAACACTAGGTAGGTCTTCCCAGTTAATTCTACTTGTGAGCTGTCTACTTCCCAAAACAATAACCTTGGTTTTTTCAGGATTTATTTTTAAACCATGGTCTTTACTCCATTTAACGATGGTAGCAAACTCAGTATTTATGCGAAAAATCTCGTTCGGTAGTTCAGATAAAGAGGCGTGCGAATATAATTGAAAATCGTCTGCATACATATGATAGGGAGAATTAATATTCTTGGAAATAGAGTTAATGAAAATTGAAAATAAGAGAGGAGACAACACGCCACCTTGCGGAACGCCAGCATTTACGTTGCACCAAGAAGAAGACAAGTCTTCAACCATGACACGCTGCCGACGTCCAAACAAGTAACTTTGAAACCAGTCAATAACCGTTGGAGATATGTTGAGCGAGCGAAGCATTGCTAACAAAACATCATGATCGACGGTGTTAAATGCGTTGCTAAATATAATAATGTTAACTTATAAAAAATACTTTATACCTATTGTTGCCCACTGCTTTTACTCAGTATACTTATAATCTGAAAAGGCTTATAATTATTTCTCCTCTTCAGAGTGGATGAGTAAAGTCATTATATCATCCACAAAAACGGCGCAGTAAAATCGCAGGTGCATTCGATGTTGTTCTTATTACTCACTCAATGACAGAATTGCAAGGAGAAGCTAAAAACGAGTGAACTGTTTATATAAAAACCATTTCTAGACTATAATATAGGACAGTGTAACCCCGTATAATTCGACTATCAAATATTCATAAAAAAAAACACTGTCACGTCACACAAGGTTACCATTACAAAGATAATAAATAAAAAACACGTAAACCAAATAACTTTTAGCTATTTATTCATCAACATACATAATATCTACATTTGCACAAATATGTTATAAACATCAGTAAATCGTTTTTCGACTGATATTAATACTTTTTCGATTTTGTTTTCATACGCCCAAATGGTTCGAGCTTTGCAAGACGATTTCTGCAATCGAGCAGCATTCATGTCAACACCTATAATATATTTTTGTGAATATAAATTTACAATAAATTAGTGTTTTTAAAGTACGAGGAGGCAAACTAATATTTACAAGTGGAAGTCAATAAAAAGAAATAAAGGGGTATATGGGCCGCACGCGAAAATCATAGACAATTTTTCCCACTAGACACATTTGTAACACTGAAGTTAGAAACATGATAAACTATTTCAAAAATAGGTCTAATTATTATGACATTGAGTCTAGTTGGAAAAATAATATGTAGTCATCTGTTATATAAACTTATATACAGTTATATACCAATCCAAGCTTTCACAAGTTGTAATAAGATTTCATGGAATGTTTAAAGCTTTAAAATGAATAGATACAACAGTGTTTGTGCCTCAATTTACAAGTAGTGAACACTATTATATAAATGAACTAAAATGAAGATATCTATAGAAATCACTGTATATCTAGCCATTTCAATATAGCACTGTGATATGGTTTAAACAACACAAGTATATTTGTTATAACGTTGTCTAGAAACACTCCAATACAATCAAGACCTGTTTGCTCAAATATGGGGTCTTAGCTTAATTGTATTTATTGTTCATAATCTCAATATTGTAATCTAGAAACAGCTAAGATGAAAAAATATTTGCTATCGGGAGCTAAGACCAAATATTACACAAACAGTAACCACCAAGATTATTTAAAAAATTAAATACATTAAAAGTTTCACATCAACAAAACAATATTATCAGAAATACACAAGTTCAACACTTAAATATGTAATTCAAGCTTAAAATTGCTTCTTATATAAATATAGCTTCAAGCACTGATGATATTAGGTGTCATTTTGTTGTAGGTTGGGGCGAGGTGGTCCAGTGCTCTTGTACACTGAAAACAAATAAATAAATATTATTTATAAAACATTCAGTTAAATAATTATTTAGAGAATTGCATTATACAATTAACATATTAAGGATTGATGAATCATAGAATATACATATCGCCATTTACTTCAAATGTATGATAAACATAAATTTGAATGTTTGAGAGGTTAGATGTAAGATACACATTCACGCAAAACACAACTGAACCAATTTTGGCAACTTCAAGCTGAAGATATACTTGTTTTTACCTTTGGTTTTATTGCACTAAAAGTTAAGAATAAGTTTCCCCTTACATCAATCAAAATCTTAATAAAATAGAATCTTAATATATATAAATCTTGTGTCACATTGTTTGTCCTCAATGGACTCCTAAACCACCTAACCGATTATAATAAAATTCGCACACCATGTGCAGTTCGATCCAACTCGAGAGATAGGATAGTTTAAACATGTAAGTACCACGGGCGAAGCCGGGCGGACCACTAGTGTACGTATATGGAAATGACCACCTCCTTGGTTGACACGTGAGCGTAGAATCTATTTTAAAGCAGTGTCAACGAGAAAAAATTTAGATCATTCAATCAAACTAGGCTGCTCGCAGGAATTTTGAGATTTTATTTTATCTCTAACTCAAAAGCTTACTGTAAAAATAAAATCCTGTTGTAAATTATATAGTTCAAATATTTAAAATTTATATTATCATTTGTTTCAAGGTCCTGGGTTTGATTCCCGGTGGAGACGAAGAAAAAAATGTCTCAGTCTGGCAGGACACAGAAGGATGATCACCTACTTTTACCTAAAGAAAATCGATCAGTGAAACAGATGTATAATGCCCCTTACCCCACAAGGGGACATAGGACTTCACTTTATATGGAAATAAAAAAACATTCCAAAATGGCCTAAGTTAGCCAAAACTAGGTAAACTAAAACATTCTGCTAACAATTAGCATTATGAGAATATTCAATGCCAAATATTTTTTTTATAATAAATGATCATGATGACTGTCATGTGACTTAAATATTGTCACTATTCAACATCTCTTCAAGAAGATAACTTCTGTAAATAAAAACATATATGTACTTTAGAAGATTTTAATGATACAATTTTGAGCCTTAAAATAACAAACAGTTACAAAAAATTAAATGAAAATTTAGAAAATTCTATTATGTACATATTTAGTAAAAGCAATCTGTATAATATAAAGATTTATTATAACTCATGAATTGTATTTCTCTGTTCTTAGCATAAAATTATACACATTTATAAGAAAAATTGAATAATATGATGTCAAAATTACATCAATTAGTTGCTCCAGTGCAAAATAAAACATATGCAAAGAAAGACCTTTTCACTGTTTAAATATTGGTATTACTAAACCTCAGCCAAAATCAAATTTTGATGATTTTCATTTTATATCTAAGGTGAATTTGTGAAAGTGAAATAATGCTTAAAAGGCGCTGAAACCACTAAAGACCAAAATTATGAGCTGACAGTTAACATAAACACATGTAAAATAAATATTGTTTAATATTAAAAGGATAATCTTGTAAGTAAAAAAACAACATGCAGTAAATAGCAATCATGATTGACATGAGTCATTATGGCATTATAGCGAGTGGATTGTTATATAGATGAGAGCAGCCAAAAATGAAAATCTAAATTTTAAATATTTGAAATATATAATTTACAACAGGATTTTATTTGAACAGTAAGCTTTTGAGTTAGAGATAAAATAAAATCTCAAAATTCCAGTGAGCAGCCTAGTTTGATTGAATGATCTAAATTTTTTCTCGTTCACACTGCTTTAAAATAGATTTTATATAGTATAAATAAATATTTAATGATAAGGTTATACTTACACATAATATAATGTTCTCTTTAAGTTACTGGTTGCCCATTTTGACTTTTGACGTCATGTAAATGCCAACGATGAGGCCGAAAAGACCGATGGCGGATCCGAAAATCTCAACGATCAGGATCTTGACGAACAGCGCTGCGTTTGCAGCATCAGCCAAGGCAGCACCGGAGCCCACGATACCGACAGCGATACCGCAGAACAGGTTTACTAAGCCCACAGCCAATCCTGCACCGAACATCACGTATCCAGCCATCCAATTCTGTTGCTTGATGGTGATATCCAACAGTGGTTCCGTGTATTTCTCCAACATTCCCGACAGTACGATGGCTGTGATGAGTCCATAAATAGCTACGGCTTCACAGAAAATGACGGAAATCAAGTTCTTGGTCTTAATTCTAGGCGCCTTGACACCACCTCCGACTATGCTCACTCCGGTCGTGTGGATGCCCATCGCTGCGCCGACCACCGAGAACGCCACGGCGAAGGCGATTCCCAGGGTTCCCCACATGTAGGGGGAAGTATTCTCCAAGAACCATCCGAAACTTATTTGCTCACCCTTTCCATTGAGAAGATAGTACATAGAAAATATGGGTATCACGATCGCCACCAGCAGCACAAACAAGTAAGTTAGAAAGTATCTCATTTTGGAGATATATTTTTGGTCTATTGGAGCTCCTGAACCTAATAATCCCAATTGGGACGGCCTTTTTTCCTCCAATTCCTACCTTGACAGAAAACTCAAAACGGAGGAGTCTTGTGATCACAAGATGTCAGAGACAAAATTAGGCTTGCCAGATAGAAAAAGAAATAGATCACGACATTAAACCATAAACACATTCTTAACAATTTTACAAGCCAAAAATAATCAAATTTTTAAACTTTTTATTTAATAAACTCCACAGATAAACTCCCACCGCTCCCACCAAACTCCAAGACCTCCTCACCCCAGCCCAGCTTTGGTTGTAATTTTTTTGGAAGTTCAAATTTTTATCAACAATTATCCTATTTATTAGAACGGAAGCAAATTCAACAAACAAAATATTCAAGAATACGTCTTGCTCTATGCACTACACTTTTATCCTACCGCTACGAGGTGTAATTTTTTCATAATAATAGATATATTTATAAGATTTTAAAATAAAACATATTATATCGTGAGACATAAGCTTAGAAATATTTATATAGCATAATTTTGTAAATAGGTTAACGGTCTATACTTGGGTCTTTATTAATTATATTACGTTATTACATATTTAATTTTTTAAGTTTATTACCAGAATAGAGAATTTATTACCAGTTTATATATAGAAAACCAGAATATTGTGGTAACAATATTCTGATATTCTATATCCGACTAGGGCCCTTCCAGCCTCCTCCACTCAAGCGACAGGCCAAGACGAGGTTCGAGGTCCCCGTCAAGGGGGGACGCCCTTGCGCATGTCGCTACCAGGGTGAACCTTCAGTTCACCCACGCATCCGCGTTAAAATGTAGAAGCCCTTCTGGCTAACATTGAGACACCACACACAAGAAAAGTAGTTATCATAGACATTATTTTTACATTCAACAGATTGTAGTAAAATACTTTATCTGTGCATATTACATAGATAACATGACAATGACATGAAACAATATTGACAACCGTAGACAGAGAAACCAACTTGGATTCTCTGTCTACGTTGACAACAGTCAAATTTATCAAAATTCGAGTGTCTCCGCCTCAAACACCTGGGTATTTATATTTTTGTTTAAAAAAAAATTGAGTGATAAATATGGTTGCCGGGGTACTCTATTCGAATTATTGATTTGGAACAACGACAAATTATTATTTTTCATTGAAACGTCCTGTGTCTGAATACTTTACCAAAATGTAACAAATAATAATATGCGATGTAACAACGTAACGAAGCTGCAAAAATTAAACACTATATTTGTGAGTGAAATCTGCAAAAGAAGATGAAGTAACCAAATATGAAGCCAAGAATATCCAGGTTTAAAAATGTTGTCCGCTTACGCCAGGTTTATAGTGCGTCATTCTTATTTGATCCTTTTCAGTGTAGCTGCCATATCCACAGTGTTAACGATAATACCACTTGTTTGTCACCCATTACCCTCCTTTTCCGATCCGGTGCTTGGATTTGAAACTAGAGGAACCACATTAGCTAACCGTTTTATTGCTTGGGAAAATCTTATAGATGAAACGAGACCGTCCCGAAGACTAGCTGTAAACCCTAAAGAAATTGAAGACCAAATTCGTATGAATCACACCTTTACCAATAGAGTTATTAAAAATAAATCACATTCTGTACACCACCACAAGAAGGGGCGTAATAAGAAGACAAAACAAAATAATAACACTGCCTTTGCAAAAACTTCTTACAATTCTGCTGAAATTAACATCTCAGTCAATCATATTCATTGGAGCTTTGGTAAAAATGTGTCATTTGAAGATGAAGATACAGTTTTCCTTAGAAACCATACTAGAATGCAATGGAAAATTATAAAAGACATGCCAAGTTCATCTGGTATGTATGGACATCATAATTATGCATCTGGTGTATGTGGAGGACCTGTAGCAGACTATGCTCATTTAGTAGTGACAACTGCTGATGGAACATCGCTATTAACATTTGAAAATGTGCAAAATGTGTGTGAATTGCAAAAGAAACTTGTCGAACTGGGTAATGATTTGTATGTCAACTTATGCCAAAGATCAACACGTTCGGAAGAACTTTGCTGTCCAATATGGAGTGTACCAAATTACATTGCTATTATTTCTGGCAAAAACTCATGCGAAAATGTTACAAAAGAAGATGTTGATACAACAGTGCAAGTTCTGAAGAAATGTGCAGGTTATTTCCATAATTTTACTTTAATGTCATCCTGTGAAATGAATCGATGTAGGGTTCCAAAATATTGTGCCCAACATGATGCTGTCTATAATTTACTGTTTTATCTTATAGATTCAGATGCTTTCTCTCCTGAAAATATTACAAACACATTTGTTAAAAATTCAATGTTATTCTTACCTTTACCAACAAGCAGCCCTGTACTGCCGTATTATGAAATACTGGAAAATGCTAATTTATCATGTGATTCTCTTCTTATACCAGCTATGGATTTTGGTTTAAGGAATGCACTCTTTGATCTTTGGATAATTCAAGACACTTGGTTAATAGGTTTGGGTGGCTTGTTTGTACTTATAGGTGTTTGGTTTTATACCAAGTCACTTTTACTTACGATTTTATTATTCATAGCTATAGCATATTCTCTTGGTGTAGCATACTTTTTGTACATTTATGTATTTTCTCTGGAATTTTTTCCATTTATGAATTTATTAGTTATTGTTGTTGTGATAGGCATAGGAGCTGATGATGCATTTATATATGTCAAAGTTTGGACAATGGTTAGCAAGAGATTAATAAGAGATAATATAGTTATTCAGGAAAATGGTTTATCTGATATTAAAAATGTTTCGAGTGCTGGTGAAACCATATTGGTACAAATACTTGAGGAAACTCTGAAGCATACTGTTATTGCAATATTAATAACTACTGTAACAACTGCTGTTGCATTTTTTGCGTCATATGTTAGTTATATTCCTGCCATAAACTGTTTTAGTGTTTTTGCTGGTACAACAGTATTAGTCAACTTTTTTCTAATGATGACTTGGTTGCCAGCGTCAGTTTTCATATTAGATGTTAAATTGTATATATCAAGATATGTGTTACTAGGTGTATTTAGGAGGATTATGAATGAAATTGGAGAGGATATCAAAGTAATATTGAATAGATTTATCACAACTTGTATCATGAGATTGCATGTAGGTTTAGCAATCATCCTTGGTGCTATAGGAATTTGCAGTATTATTGTAGTATTTTACTATCCAGGTCTGCAGTTGCCAGACTCAAAACAGTTTCAACTTTTCCAAACTTCCCATCCCTTTGAAAAATATGATCTCCAATATAGTGATTATTTTATATTTGAAAAGTTTAGTAGAGATATTGGATCTGGTGTGAAAATGCCACTTCGATGGATATGGGGTGTCAAAGCTATTGACAACGGAAATCATATGGACCCCGGATCGAGGGGTAAATTAGTTTTTGACGAAAACTTTAGTATATCAGAGCCTCAATCGCAACTATGGTTGTCCAAATTCTGTAGAAATATAAAGGCTCAACCTTTTTACCAACCGACTTTAGGTCCCTTGTTACCAAATTGCTTTATTGAAAGCTTTAAAATGTACATGAGTAGACGTTGTTTCGATGTTATCGATAAAATGAACAGAACACCGTGTTGCGAATCTTCGCGTTTTCCATATAAGAAAGATGTTTTTGATCATTGTATCATAAAAGCTATAGAATCACTATATCAAACTCCAGGTGAAATTTTCCTACCCGGAGTAGCGGGTCCGAAGTTTTTAAGGAGTGCAAATCCGCCCACTGTAGCTGCTCTGGTAGTGGAATTTGAAAGTGTTGTCCCCTACTCTATGTCTTACAAGGAAATGAATAAATTCTTTCTTCAAATAGAAAATTGGAC
Source organism: Colias behrii (assembly GCA_029959065.1). Classification (NCBI taxonomy): domain Eukaryota; kingdom Metazoa; phylum Arthropoda; class Insecta; order Lepidoptera; family Pieridae; genus Colias; species Colias behrii. The sequence goes on along the minus strand of JARWMC010000006.1, from coordinate 3,232,884 downwards.
CCAATATGAATTGCAGTCCGCACCGCCAAGTATGAAAGGTGGTTGGTTTATATCCGATCTTCAGTTCTATGACTTACAAAGGACTTTAGCCAGTGGGACAGTCATGGCGCTTTTGCTATCAGCGGCATTGGGGTTTATCGTTTTATTACCATCAACTTTCAGTTTTGTGGTTAGCATTTGTGCTCTCATTGCAATGGTGTTTTCTTCGACTGTCACAATAGCAATTTTGGTATTGAGCGGGTGGAAATTAAATATTTTGGAAAGTGTTTCTATTTCAACATCAGCAGGTCTTGCTGTCGATTTTAGTTTACACTATGCATTAAGCTATACCAATGCCAATGGTACAAAAGCATCAAGAGTTAAATATGCCTTGTGTACTTCGTCGGGTCCCACAGCAGCTGCCGCACTTACCACGGGCTTAGCTGGCATATTCTTATTGCGATCCAATCTTCTCCCTTACTCGCAAATCGGATTGTTTTTAGCCCTTATTATGTCTGTTAGTTGGTTATATGCTACGTTCTTTTTGTGTTCAATGCTACAACTTCTTGGACGAAACTCATCTAAAGACATTACAACGGAGGAAAAGAAGTCGGTATCGAGGGTCAGCTCAATTTGTTCTGGAGTACCAAACTTGGAGAGCCATGAACTGGAGCATTTAGCAGATAGTAATCGCACAAATGTAACGCACTCTCAAAGTCCTTCCAATATTAGCGCGACTACAGTGGTGTTACACGAAGAATATGAAAATAGGGTCGAGAAAAATACAGACAACGCAAATAATGACTGAGGTTTTAGTTAAGTATTAGTTCATAATTACAACTTAAAAGTATTATTTCGTAATCAAGAGTATTATATACATTTTTTTACGTTTCCAAACCTGACAATTTATTTAAAGTTAATACCTGCACGATCGTTTTGTTGGTGAGGAAATCAGATTACTTAATTCGTTTAACCATAATATGTAACCTATTATGTACCTTTATCTATATGTTTGTTTAATTATAATTGTGACTTGTATTGCAGTATTATTAGTTTAAATTTTTCAAATTGAGAACTTTGTGACAATAACTATCACATAATAATTCACACACTCGACAATATAACTCGAAACGAGCTTAGATTCATCACTTGTATTTTGTTATTAACTTAGGGCATGCCATGTAAAGACTTGCTGAATGTAATGTGATAGTTAGCATCAAAACTTGGCAATCTACGTCAATTGAAGAAATAGCTTTTGCTCAATTATGTAATATACAAGAGAAAAATAATATTTAAATGCACTCATATGTGTAATATTGTTATTACATCTTTTGCGTAACGAATGCTTATAAGAATAATATACCAGTGTTCATTGTATTGTATTTTCTTCATTGTAGCTTTTTTAATGTGAATATCTATATAAAAACGTCTGTAAATGTACCTACCATTAAATAAGTGACGTTATTTTAAAAATATAAGTATTTACGTTCATACGTTTTATGTTGCTTGGAGATTTATACAAATAAGAAATTATAATATGTAATATTTTGATGAAATATAACTGTGCCATTTATAGATCTGATTAATAATTTGTTTAGAGCAGCTATAAGACGTATTCTTTAAAAAATAATTTTAAAGATTTCGTATTAAGTACATGTGTAGTGTTTTGATCAAATGTTTATTTTGATAGGAACATAAGAGTATTATGTGTAATATAAGTACTTACTTAATGTAAATGAATGTATCATTAAACAAATGTTAATTTTTAATATATTTTGTTTGAATTTTAGCCATATTATTTTTTGCGATAGTTACATAAATGCATACCCTCTTATTTCATTCTATGTCTTCTAAGAAAAAACATACCTACGTTTTTTAAACAACAATTAATTCCCCTTCTCTCCTCTCTCTATATATGCTTTGAAAATCAAAATCTAAAATCCTATTTTGTTGATGTTTTGGGTGTCGGGTGTGGCTTTAAAGGAACTCAAAGTGATATCTGGTGGACATACGAGCATAATAATATAGTACCTACCTACTACGATACAAATAATAATTTTCGGGCTTAATATTATTCAAACAATAATACAAGATAAACGTTAATATTAGGAGAATCAGCAACTTAGATTACAAAATGCCATATACAGCTCAGCGATAAATAGGAAACAAAAAAAATAATTAACGATTATAATAGATTCTCTGTGATTCTCGCCAATCGCGTGGGTATGCATGCTTTAAATTTTAAACAGATATTATCCTAAAAAACTCATTAGTTCTGTTCAGTTGTTGAGTTTCAAGCTGCTAGAGCTGTAGATTTTTGAAGTGAAACTGCCATGCATTACCTTATGCATTACCATTTACCGTCATCTCATGGAGTAAGGCGACGATTTTGGTATTTTGAATCTTGCCTAAGAATTTAATTCTTTCGGATACCTTAGCCATGGGACTTCTTTCGTGGCAGCTCTCAAGTCAGCTTAATTTGGCACTTTGTGAACTTGATGACAGTCGAGCGATTGACGCTTGGCTTAGAGTATATATAAGATCTGTGTATATATACTATCTATAGAGTGCGAACAACCAAGTGGGAACAGTAGGCACAGGTGGGAACAACACGACGTTCCCGCCGCGAGCGCTCGTAGTCGTGGTTGAGTGCTGACGAAGTGCATTGCTCTGGAATTTTTTTCATATTTACGAATAAACATGGTGAAATGTGCAGTTCTATCTTGCAAAAACGATACTAGAAAATACACAAAATTGAAATCCAGTATCACATTTCATCGGTAAGTCGATTGTTATACTTATTTTTATGAAAATAAATCTAGCATCGCGGGGGTGAAGGGGAGGTGGGAGGCGGACACGCGCAGGCTCGCTCGCGCACCTCACTGCCGCCACGTGATCGTAGTGATGTGACTTGACCAACGCTGTATTCGATAGTTTACAAGATGAACTATATTTTAACATATTATTTATTTAACTTTAAAATTAAAACTCTTTTAAAAATGTCCCCCCCCAAAACCCCTCGTCTGTGGAGCGCGGCCATCGTGGAATAGGCGCATCTGTGGGACCACACTGTGGTTAATCCACAGACAGATCCCGGTGAAGTACACTTGTGCTTTTTAATCACGATTACTCTATTTTTTTATATGAAAAGTACTAGAAAACTTAAGAAATAATTAAACCTCATTAAATTTCCGACTATATAGTATTCATCATGTATGAAGTGAGCTATAAAAATAAGCTTTAGTTGATGGTCAAAAATGTAGTACTGTCATGTCAACTAATTTTGATTATTTTAAAAAAAGAAACATTTTTCAAACCAAATTTAGTTTAATTATGAAACCTTACATCTATTCATAATAATATAGCTAAAAATCTCATACACCATGCGTACATATTTTTTCTACAAAACATGTTCAAAAGTTAGTGGACTGAAGTGCCGTGTTTTTGTCAACATAAAAACTGTTAGTAAACCGACCAAATAGGCAAGTTATGTGATTCTAAAGGTAGCTCTTTCTATTTTGTATATACCACGGTAGGTTAGAGGGAAATAGAATTATTTTTAATAAGATTTGAGAGACGATTTGTATTTGGTCACGTAGTAACCACATTGTGGCACCATCACAGATGCGCAAAATTTTACACCTGCCACTGTGTGGTTGCTCCACTGACGAGAGGATAAAAATAATTTTGTGGTGTGTTTTGTATCATACACTTTCTAATATTATGAATGCGAATGTATTATAGTGTAAATGTAAAGTTTGTAATGTTACGATATTATATTTTAACCACTATATTGATTTTTGAAGATTTTGGTAGGTATAGAATTGATAAAATTTAATAAAAAATTTATTTATATTGTTTATTATTTCATTTTAAATTATTAATTATTTTTATTTAACATTTTTTAAATACTATTATTATTTGATTTATTATTAAAAAATAGTACAAAACCCGATCTTTTATTTTATTAAGTTTAATATTTAAGAAGTCCACACGTTTTTTCAGATATTCCAATTATACATTTTTTTTAAACTACTTATAATTAATACAAGACATATACATATAGACGTATATTAAATGGAATAAACACACTTTATTCACTTGGCAAACAAATTTAAAATTACATATTGTAACGCGCTGTACCTAATGTTCAAACGTAGCCCGGGGTGGGCCCCTTCTCCTTCCCCCCCCCGCCTCAGCACCGCGCACCCCGCTCGCCGCAGTGGCCGGCGCGGGCCGCATAGTTATCTAGAATGTTCCCTTGCGTAGTCGCCGCAGCGCGCACGCCGTTGTTAATCGTATATTTCGATAATTGTAAGAACAATGTTATAATATGTCTTTGTTAATTTATATCTTAATAACATATTGTGTTAAAGTTAATAAAGTACTTTCAACCAAATAATGTTATAAGTGGCGCCCAACTTGCGGCCGCGAACCAGTTTAAACAGGTTCGTGCCGGTCGACCGCTAACGGTTTTCTTTGTTCCTGTGTTCCTGTTCTCTGGTGCCTACGTAAAGAGCGAAGATGCCTCCACGTAAAGTACGAACGGACACAAAGGCAAGTGACGCTGACGCGCAGTCCAGCTCGGATGAAGAAACCACTAGACCTTCGCCAGTGCTCATGTCTGGTGACCAGCTGACTTCATTTCTTACCGCCTTCGCGAAGGCTCAGGCGGAAGCAAATCGGCAGCTCGTCGAATCCCTCATGGCATCGCACGCGGCAGGTGAGTTTTCCGCGCCGACGCCCTCACCGACACCGTCGTCGATTAACAAAACAGGGAACATGTCCAAGTGTACGGCACGCTTCGATGGTTCGAACCGTGATCCGGAAGTCGTAGAAGCCTTCATCGACTCCGTCGAGATGTACAAAGAGTGTGCAGTGGTTACCGATGACCTTGCGCTTCGTGGTCTCCCGATGCTGCTCCATGGCGAGGCTGCAGTATGGTGGAGAGGGATCCGGACGGAAGTATCCTCGTGGTCCGAAGCCGTCAGACGACTACGAAGTATGTATGGTACTCCGTGTCCTGCTCATAAGCTATATCGGAAGATATTCGCTAACGAACAAAGTGAAGAACTCGCGGACTCCTTCATCATACGTATACGAGGCATGATTGCTAAGTTTCCTTACGTATTACCTGAAGAAGCTAAGATAGATATGATATACGGATTATTACATAAACGTATTCGTAAGCGATTACCTCGAGGTACGGTTAGCAGTATTGAGTCGCTAATCGACAAAGCCCGAGATATAGAAGAATCCATTACGGACAGTTCCAGTGCAAGTACTTCATCGCAGCCGGCGCCGGCGGGATCGACGCGCGAGCGGCACGTGCGGGAGGCCTGTACGCGGCCGCCGCGCGCCGCCGCTGCGGCCGCCGCCTCGGGCGTCAATTTGGCGGGAAACGGTGTGACGTCCCCGTCGCTCAGTGGTGCTCAGCAATCGATCGCGCGTTCGCAGGTTCAATCCGTACGTAATATTATGTGTAACGAAGTGCAAAGTGTCGCTAAAAATAATATCGCGGGTGAAAAGTTATTCTGTGCGTATTGCAAAGGTCGAGGCCATACGCGTGATTTGTGCCCAAAGAAAGACTCTAAATATAAATATAATCTATCGTCTAGTGATAATAAGTCTAGCCTTGTTTGTTATGGTTGTGGTGAAAAAGGGTATGTACGAACAAATTGTCCAACATGCAAAAATAATATTGTATCGAGTTTGACTTGTAATATTTATAGTAATTCAAATGAACCACAACGTAATATGTTTTATTCAATAACTGAGACGCGGGATTGTTGTAATGTTAGTACGTCGAATAATACCATCACGCGGGACCGCCCTATTTTGAATATTGAGATTTTTGGTTTTTGCGGATCAGCGCTTATAGATACTGCCGCCCGGCGTAGTATCGCGGGTTCATCACTGTATGCACTATTGTTACGTCTAAATGTTAAATTTAAATCGCAGACTATGTCGATTAGATTGGCTGATGGTAGTATTCGTACGAATAATGTATTGTTAACATGTGTTAATGTGAATTGTATGTCTTTGTGTATTCCTGTTGAATTTGTTGTGTTTCCCGATGCGTCAAATAACGAAACGCTATTAGGGATAGATTTTATTACTAAATCTAAGTTGGTCTTGAATTTTTCTTCCATGACATGGTATACAGCTGATCGGCCTCAGTTCATTCACCCCCTACTGACGGAGAGTTCTCGCGAGGTGGTGGATTGTGCCTCTCTCAACCTACTGAGGGAAGATGAGGGCGCTTTGTTGACTGAGGAGGAGCGTGGTGGTTTGCAGAATCTTTTATGTGAGTACTCAGATATTTTCGATATAGTCGGAGAGCCGACTCCATTTGCGGAACATCACATCGATACAGGCGACCATCCGCCTATTGCTTTGCCCCGTATCGCGTTACGCCTGCCAAGAAGGAGATCATGCGCGCCGAGTTGGACAAGATGTTGGCAGAGGACGTGATCGAGGAATGCGAATCCGCCTGGGCAGCACCATGTGTCTTGGTACCAAAACGTAATGGTACGTATAGGTTTTGTGTCGACTACCGAAAGTTGAACGCGGTCACCAAGACGGATGCCTACCCTATGCCGCGTATTGACGAGCTCTTACAGTCGACCAAGAAGGGTTGTGTAATGAGTTCTCTGGATCTTCGCAGTGGGTACTGGCAGGTGAGTACCGCCGATCGTGACAAAACGGCGTTCGTCACGCCTTTCGGTACGTACCGCTTCAAACGTATGCCGTTTGGCCTTAAGAATTCGCCAGCGACGTTTCAGAGGCTTATAGATCGTTTCCGATCAGGGTCTACTCTTGGCGGTAAGACTATTTTAGGTTATTTGGATGATCTTTTGGTGATTTCGGAAGACCTGGAGTCCCACCTAGCAGATCTGCGTGCTGTATTCGAGCGTCTCCGTGTGTTCAAGCTTCGAGCAAACCGAGAGAAGTGTGTGTTTGCCAGAGACCGACTCAAATACCTTGGGCACGTGATATCTCGTGATGGTATATCACCAGACCAAGAGAAGGTAAGTGCTGTTATAGAAATGAAGGAACCGACAAACCTGCAGCAACTTCGCACCTTCCTCCAAACCTGCTCATGGTTCCGCAAGTTTATCCCAGAGTTCGCCAAGGTGGCTGAACCACTTACTCGCTTAACAAAAAAGTCTCAGGCGTGGGTATGGAATTTGGAGCAAGTTAAGTCTTTTGAAACTCTTAAGAAACTCCTGACCACGGCCCCTATTCTTGTTCAAGCAGATTATACGAAACCATTCGTATTGCGGACTGACGCCAGTAATTATGCACTCGGCGCAGCCTTACTCCAGGGGGAGTCCCCGAATCAGGAACATCCAATTGAATATGCCAGCCGTCTGCTCACTCCAGCCGAGCAGAATTATTCCACCACGGAGAGGGAGGCCCTCGCAGTGGTGTGGGCAGTAGAACGATTCCGAGGTTACATCGATGGTCACCAGGTCAAAGTGATAACAGATCACCAACCCTTGAAATGGCTTTTCACTCTCAAGTCCCCAAGTGGCAGATTAGTACGTTGGGCCTTGAAGTTGCAATCTTTCGACCTGCATATCGACTATGCCCCAGGTAAGGTTAATGTACTTGCCGATACGCTCAGTCGTCCCGTGACATCAGATGGTCCTGCATCTGAATCGGCTATCTGTCCTGTTGTTGTTGATGTACCGCGCTGGAATGCAACCTCCACCCGTGATGCGCAGTTAGCTGATCCGGAAGTTGCAAAGATCATCCAAGACCTCGAAGGTAAGGATGAACTTAATATAAATCGTTGGTCTGAGAGAGGCTATCTCCTGAATCAAGGTGTTTTGTATCGGTATGTACCTGATACTGATTCCGAGGAGCCTCAGCTCATCGTACCGGAGAGCCTGCGGAAAGAAGTCATGATCGAATGTCATGACTCGCCTACCGCCGCTCATGGTGGTATTGATAGAACAATACACCGTATCTCGCAACGTTTCTATTTTCCTGGGATGAGACGGTTTGTGACCGAGTATCTGAAGACCTGCATCGAGTGTCAACGCTACAAGCCATCAAACCTCAAACCAGCCGGCTTGCTTCAAACTCCTGTCCCGTCTCAAAGGTTTGAAACTATCGCAACTGATCTTTTTGGTCCGTTGCCTAAAGGACCCCAAGGTGAGAGATGGATCCTCATAGTGGAGGACACCGCTAGTAAGTGGGTAGAAGTCTTCGCTCTCACCGAAGCCACAGCAGAGATGTGTGCTAAAACTCTGGTCAATGAGGTATTTATGAGATTTGGTCTTCCTAGACGGATGATTTCTGATAACGGAGTGCAATTTGTGGCAGACGTTATGCAGAAGGCGATGTTTGTTCTAGGTGTCAAACAGAGTCTGGTGCCGCTATATCATCCCGAGGCGAATCCCGTTGAGCGGAAAAATAGGGATCTAAAGGCTCAGCTCGCCATCTTAGTGGAAGGTCGCCATCAAACTTGGCCAGAGGTACTACCGTTTGTACGGTTTGCTTTCAATAGCTCAGTAACTAAGTCTACGGATCATACTCCAGCTTACCTGACTTTCGGTCGTGAGCTACGGTCACCCATTACTGCTCAGGCAGACCTAAGAGCAGTCGTGGAATCCGAGAACTTTGTTCCCCAGATTACGCCTTACCTGCTCAAGCTCGCAGATAGCGTCTCAGCAGCCAAAGAGACTCTAGAGCGGCAACAAGATGTCCGTAAGACATATGCCGATAAGGGTCGGACGTCTACCCATGACTACCTGGAAGGAGACTTAGTCCTAATGCGGACCCACACGTTTAGTAATGCCGCGAAGGGAGTCACCTCGAAGTTCAATCCAAAACGAGATGGACCGTACGTCGTTTCTAAAAAGGTGAGTCCTACTACCTACCTCCTAGCTCATGATAAGACAGGAGAAATCGTCGGTAAGTATCATGTGTCAGATTTGCGTCCTTACCATGCTAGGGAGGGTGAATGTCCTGAGCCGATTATGCCTAAACGTAATAGAGGTCGCCCACGGAAGGTGACCTAACTGCAGCGCGCTTGTCATTTTGTTTGACCTCTCGGGAGACCCTTCCCTGGTCAAAAGGGGGAGAGTGTAACGCGCTGTACCTAATGTTCAAACGTAGCCCGGGGTGGGCCCCTTCTCCTTCCCCCCCCCGCCTCAGCACCGCGCACCCCGCTCGCCGCAGTGGCCGGCGCGGGCCGCATAGTTATCTAGAATGTTCCCTTGCGTAGTCGCCGCAGCGCGCACGCCGTTGTTAATCGTATATTTCGATAATTGTAAGAACAATGTTATAATATGTCTTTGTTAATTTATATCTTAATAACATATTGTGTTAAAGTTAATAAAGTACTTTCAACCAAATAATGTTATAATATTTATACTTTATTCATACATTTCTCCTTTAATAACATATTGAAAATTAAATTTACTTATGTTACATATTTATTTACATAACTTATCGATAGCTCAACACGCAATTGATACCTATTTGTCACACACACATCTATATAGTATCTATAGCTCATCTGCCTACGATGCGCACTAAGCAATTTGTGCAATACACGCGCTCTATACTATTGTAATATATACTCTAAGACGCTTGGTGCTTGGTCAAGAAGCTTATATCTAATACACTGGAGATTGCACTATGACCATTAACTTGTAACAAGAAAATATGACGTTGAATGACGCCTGTATGTTTTTTATCCCTTTCACACCAACTTGCCAAGTTAGGTGTGAAAGAGATAAAAAAACATACAGGCGTCATTCAACGTCATATTTTCTTGTTACAAGTTAATGGTCATAGTGCAATCTCCAGTGTATTAGTTGAGCTCTCATTATTGCTCTGAGGTTGAGCTTCTTGTGCTTGGTTATTTCACCTGTGAACTGTCAAACTCAAGTGTCAAGTGGTGACAGGTGATTCATAAATTACAACAAAGTACATAGGTACCTATTATATTACTTGCTCTGTGCAAAGTACAAACAATATAGGTAATCGTATTACTCACTTAAAAATTTAGTTATTTAGTTTAGATTAGTTTCGTCTACAAGATGTTTTCAACAAATCCAAACTACACAAAATTGAAGACACATCTTCGGCTGTCTGTGAATCGCCTGAAACTTCTGGAGAAAAAGAAAACAGAATTGGCTCAAAAGGCTCGAAAGGAAATTGCTGAATACATAGCTTCAGGAAAAACTGAACGGGCCAAGATTAGAGTGGAGCATATTATCCGGTTAGTTATCGTTATCTTTCATAGTTTATTGAAATTTTTAAAATTGTTTTTTACAAATAAATTGTTTCGCAATTTACAGAGAGGATTACATGGTAGAAGCCATGGAAATAGTGGAAATGTACTGTGATCTAATATTGGCACGGTTCGGATTAGTTACACAGATGAAGGATTTAGATGAGGGGTTGGCGGAGGCTATATCTAGTCTCATATGGGTTGCCCCACGCATGCATACTGATGTACAGGTAATTTGATTGTTTTTAGTGTTATATGATGTTTGTTTAGAATGGCCTGGAAAAGACAAGAAGGTTATTTGCAAATATCATGTTTTTGATAAATTCTTAACTTAATCTGAATAAACTATGAATGTACACACTTGTTGTAAGTATATACAATTGTAAACAACACAATGATAAAGATAATATGTTTGAACAGGAACTCAAAGTGATATCAGATTTACTGACAGCCAAGTATGGAAAGGTTTATGCGGAAGCTTGTCGCAACGAAAGTGTCAACACCATTAGTGAGAAGCTGCGGCACAAGCTATCAGTACAGAGTCCTCCGAAAATACTTATTGAGAGGTATCTCATCGAGATTGCCAAGAATTATAATGTGGAATATGTCCCTGATGAGCAAGTTATGAGGGAGGAAGAAGGTATTTAACAAAGTTTTTACATGGTCAATAAAATAATAATAATTTATGCTCTAAAGTGATTCTGAAAAAAATTGATGAAACACATATTTATGACATATGAACATCTTGTGCAATTTTCCATAAAAATGGGTTTGTTTCTCTCAATAAGAACAAGAAAATTTATTATTTAAATGTTTTAATATTGGATTTCAGCTCGTGATGCATTGTTAATAGATATAAATGGCCCACCAAACCCACCTGGCTTTATTGGCTACCCACCGCAGCCACAAATGCCCCAAATGCCTAATTTACCGCAAACTTCTGTTACACCTTTCAGCTATCCATCGGTAAGTATGACTGGAGCTTTTAGTTAGTTATTTAAAAATATTTATCCTTAGCCAATGTGTGTCTTAGGGCTCTTTCAATTTATGCGTTTCGTATCGGACCGCTACAGTGCCGAAGCGGTGCGTTTGTCGTACGGCGCACGGCCGGTCGTTTGTTTTCATACAAAATGCACGGTGCGGCAACAGCGCGGCGTCCGTACCGCGAACGCTCGACAGCAGGACGGCAATGTCGCAAGTCCCATAGGGATGTCGGAAATGCAATAAAGTATCGATATATCGATACATCGATATTTAAAAAAAATCAATATTGGCATTGATATATTACGGAAAAATTATCGATATGTCGATATATCGGCAAAATTTTAAAAATATATTGTGGTTTTAAAATAACAGTGTATTTAGTTAGCCTAGCCTAGCGCAATAATATCAATTGTAATTTTTATACAAAATGTAAATTATTTTAATGTACAAATATCTCAATAGAAACGAAGGTATTTTTATAGTTATTCTTTTTTATTAGACAAAACAACATACATATCAGACACAAAAAAGCGATCTTCTAACTTTTAATAAATCAGGCAACCAGTTTTATATGGTTTGCCTGATTTATTATTAGTATTTGTCCAAGAGTCCATGGCTTAACTGGTGTCAAATAAATTTAAAACAGCATTAGCATACAAAAGCACGGCAGTCAGATACGCTTTCAATTTAAGGTTGTTGTTACAGTGAAACGGCTTTGAGGATTTGGACGTTCTCCCCGCGCTAGCCACGCACCCCCGCTTCATTTTTACGTGCGCAGAGCGTGATCCGCGCTCATCGCAACTAGCCGCTCGCGCCGCTTTTCGCAGCAGCTCGGGCATTTTTATTACCCGACTAAAAAGAAGGGTTATGTTTTTCGCGCCTATCTTTGTATGTTTCTAATATGCTTTATTCTCTGATATCTTCCGAACCACTGGATGGATTTCTTTAATTAGGGTATCGTTAGATTCGTCGTATTAGCCCAATTTTTATTAGATAGGTGACAGAAAAAAACAATGAAAAATGTGGGGTGCTAGACTAAAATACAAAAAAAAAAATTCTTCTTTTTCTGCAATATGGGTATCAAATTAAAGGTCTCATAATAAGGATTCCAAAAAGGTATATCTGAGAAATGATATCATGCTTATATTACCTACAATAATAAAACAACATAGATTTATTTTTGTGAAATGAAATTTGTGATGATGGGTATTTGTGAACGTCAAAATGGCGGGACCACCACAGATTTTTGAAAATTATGTAGGTACCTATAATTTAGTGCACAATTAGTACTATTTTGTACTTTCATAAAAAAATTCTGCTCCCATAGGATTTCAAAATATTCTATAAACAAAGTGGTCCCGCCTTTCTGACGTCATAATGGCGGGACCCCTTATAAACAATGAAAATACTTTTAACGTGACCTGAAACTGAACTGACCAAACTTTAGTACAATTGAGTAGGTACTAAGTAATACGTTTGCATTATTTTTGATCTATTAAAAAAGTTAATTCCATGTAAATTCGGTATAAAAAGTTAAAAACAAATTGAACAGAAAAGCGCGTGAAAGAAATGCAATTCTATTAACATTGTAATTTTTTCAGGCGCTATTAAAAATTTCACTTTGAGGAAAATTAGTTTTTGAGTTACGAATTTTTAAAAATCGGAAAATTACTATAGAAAGTTACTCCATCTTATTTTTGTTACGCATATTTATTGTTTTGACTTTTACTTTGGGCTAATCAATGTGCACTAAAAAGCATAAAATAAAAAAAGTTGTTTAAAAAAACCCGACTGAGAAAAAACAAGTTCAAAACAAGATTTCTAATAGAAAACTTAGTAGCAGGCGGGTACACATTCGCAAACATAGTTAAAATAAAACTTATGTGAACCCACGCGCACGCACAAAATTGTCCACGCGCAAATCAGGCAAAATACAATTTTAGAGAATGAGCAGCACAACCTCCTCGTCCGACAGTTCGAGCTACAGTGCCGCCCGTCGCCCGCGCTCGGACCCGCTCATTTCATTTCACTTAGAAAACAGTGAGTAATTATTTGTAGCTCAATAAGAACTTGCCTTGTCTCGCCAAACGTACAATTTGTGACAAACACCTTTTAAAATATTATTGTGAAAGAAAAATAGTAAAACTCCATACCGTTTAGACGTAGTTACGAAAATTCAAACAAGAAATGCTCTACTTTGGAATATTTTTTCGGACATTATTTTTATAGATAGAATTATTTAAAACGTTCAAATTAAAGTTTGAGGTCTAATGAGTAACATATATTTTTTTTTGGACATTTATATTCACTAACCGAAGAGTAGTTAGACGAAGAAAACAGGTAATTGGCAGTAAGTGGCCCCTTAAGCGTTTGGTAACGGACTGCTACCGTACTGCAACGGCACGGCAGCGGGTTATAACTAGCGGCACGGAAAACGTGCGGCAGCGGTCCGATACGAAACGCATAAATTGAAAGAGCCCTTAGGGCTCTTTCAATTTATGCGTTTCGTATCGGACCGCTACAGTGCCGAAGCGGTGCGTTTGTCGTACGGCGCACGGCCGGTCGTTTGTTTTCATACAAAAAACACGGTGCGGCAACAGCGCGGCGTCCGTACTTGGGTTGTTGAGGAAGTGATTATGAGGAAGAGGAGGAGGAAGAGGAATTTTCACACGCAAATTTAGGGGATGCGGATGAGGAAGAGGATATTTTTTTGAGGAAGAGGATGCGGATGAGGAAGCGAAAGAGGAAGCGGATGAGGATGAGGATGATAGGAAATTATAATCATAATTAAAAAACAAAAAAAATAAAAATTAAAACAAAAGCCATTCTCCTGTCTGTACATATTGATGTTTAAGGTTAGGGGAGGTTAGCTCGCCCGATCGCGAATTTACAAAGCGTCTAAGTACCGTACTATACTATTTGAGTCACGAGCCAGTCTCAGATGAGCTTTTGTTTATGCATATTACTCGAAAAAACCTAATCTATCTCAGTGCCAGAAGCGACATTAGGCGATTTCCACAAAAAAAAAACTAACTGGTAGATATTATGTAAGCTTAAACAACTTGTTTGTTTTTTAATTTATAATGACTTTTGACACACATTATTTGGTAAAATATGTTTCTTCTGAGTATGAGAGACAATGTTATATTATTATGTTTAGAATTAAGTGTTAGGCGCAGATATAAATATGGCGGTAAGACTCTACTCTTGTTCGTTAGTAGAGTCCGACTCGTGTTAGTCTAAATAGGCTTTGTAAATTCGCCGCCCGATCGGATCAGCATCCTCATAAATTTCCTCTAAATTTTGAGGAAGCGATAGCGGAAGAGGATTTTTTTATTTTCATTTTTGAGGATGCGGTAACGGTAGAGGAACCCAAAATATTGCGAAACTTCCGCATTATGAGGAAGCGGAAGAGGAATCCTCAACAACCCTAGTCCGTACCGCGAACGCTCGACAGCAGGACGGCAACGTCGCAAGTCCCACGTGTTCAGTTTAGGGATGTCGAAAGTGAAAAAAAATATCGATATATCGATACATCGATATTTTAAAAAAATCAAGATATATCGCGGAAAAATTATCGATATGTCGATATATCGGCAAAATTTTAAAAAAATATTGTGGTTTTAAAATAACAGTGTATTTAGCTAGCCTAGCGCAATAATATCAATTGTAATTTTTATACAAAATGTAAATTATTTTCATGTACAAATATCTCAATAGAAACGAAGGTATTTTTATAGTTATTGTTTTTTATTAGACAAAACAACATACATATCAGACACAAAAAAGCGATCTTCTAACTTTTAATAAATCAGGCAAATCAGTATTTATCTGATAGTGAAAGTAGAAAAACTCTGCTCTTTACATGTTCCGCTGTCTGCCGGCTTCTATTGTTAGGAACCGCAAGATTTACTTGTAGTACCGCAAGATTTAGTAGTCGTTCTTCAGCTGATATAGTATGTTTGAATATAGTTTCTTGTCGCAGAATTTTACTTTTAACTAATTCCAATAATTCGAAGAAACATTCTCTAGGCATTCTTAAGTAATTAAAAAAACTGCTTGGGTCTTCTTTTAACCTAGGGTAAAGAGTATAGAAATCACCAAAATCACATGTCAACACAACACAATCACCAAAATAACATCGGTGATGCTCTTTTACGGAGGCGTAGTTTTTGTTTATTTTTTTGTTTGATGTTTTTCAACAAGAGCACTAACAGTAATGTTTCTTCGTCAGAGTCCATGGCTTAACTGGTGTCAAATAAATTTAAAACAGCACTAGCATACAAACGCACGGCAGTCAGATACGCTTTCAATTTAAGCGTTTGGTAACGGACTGCTACCGTACTGCAACGGCACGGCAGCGGGTTATAACTAGCGGCACGGAAAACGTGCGGCAGCGGTCCGATACGAAACGCATAAATTGAAAGAGCCCTTAGGGCTCTTTCAATTTATGCGTTTCGTATCGGACCGCTACAGTGCCGAAGCGGTGCGTTTGTCGTACGGCGCACGGCCGGTCGTTTGTTTTCATACAAAATGCACGGTGCGGCAACAGCGCGGCGTCCGTACCGCGAACGCTCGACAGCAGGACGGCAATGTCGCAAGTCCCATAGGGATGTCGGAAATGCAATAAAGTATCGATATATATCGTATCGATGTTTTTTTTTAAATATCAATATCGATATTGATAATTTTATTAAAAAATATCGATATATCGGTATGATTTGACAGAGAATATTCGTGCTCTAAAAATTAATTTTTTGATCTAATCTAATTCAATCATCTTACATTTCTACGGGTACTCAAGTACAGAAATACGCGCGTTTTGAGGTTATAATATATAAGTCAGTCGTGGTAATAATACGGACGGGCAGTTGAAGAGCACTAACAGTAATGTTTCTTCGTCAGAGTCCATGGCTTAACTGGTGTCAAATAAATTTAAAATAGCACTAGCATACAAACGCACGGCAGTCAGATACGCTTTCAATTTAAGCGTTTGGTAACGGACTGCTACCGTACTGCAACGGCACGTCAGCGGGTTATAACTAGCGGCACGGAAAACGTGCGGCAGCGGTCCGATAAGAAACGCATAAATTGAAAGAGCCCTTAATATGTGTATAATGTACTTTGTCTATCAATATTTTTTTCTAAAAAACTCCATAGAAATCATCAAATTATGATAACTTGTTATTTGGAAAATGACTATTCTATATTTTATAAAACCTCTATTATCTACTATCTATTCCTAATGATAATTATAAAACCTCTTGAAGTTGGCTACTCTTATAAAGGTTTTTTTCATTGAATGTATTCAAATTAAGTACTTGTATATTACACTAGCTGTGCCCCGCGGTTTTACCTGCAGTGCTCCGCTCCTGTTGGTCTTAGTATGATGATATATAATTATATAGCCTATAGCCTTCCTCGAAAAAACTGGGCTTTCTAACACCGAAAGAATTTTTCAAATCGGACCAGTAGTTTCTGAGATTAGCGCGTTCAAACAAACAAACAAAATCTTCAGCTTTATAATATTAGTATAGATAAATTTGTAAATCTCCCAAACAAGTCTGAATCTATACGAAAAAATTTACATAACAGAACTTGTTCAAGTTCTTATTCTAGTAATTAATTTCAGCTACCATCCGGTGGCAAGGCAGGTGGTTTTATAGCGACACCCAATTACGGTGGTCAAAACAAGCCTATGAGCTATAATGTACCACCAGGCGTTGATTCTAAGACTCTGAATAACAGTTTCCTGCAGGTAAATGTTTTTTGTTTATTTAATTTTGCTAATGATCTGTGTTAGTTTTGCTATTTAGAATGATTTGTTGTTTTCAGTTTGACTTAATGTTATGTAATTTAATTCATTTTTAATTGCTTTGTAATATTTGTAGACTATTGTGTAGATTTAAAGTTGTAATTTATATTTTGTAAGTACAGTTATGTAGTCTGGGATCATAAGACTCATTTTAGAAACATCTTGATTCCCTAGATTTGCTATGATTTCTTTAATCGGCAAATCTTTAATAGATTATGAATTTGAAAAAAACAGAACACTCCACACATAAATTGACCTAAATAGAAATAAAGTTTATTCTGTTTTTCCAATGCCTCAATTAACACAAGTTTTTTTTTTAATTTGAGATCCAACATACATTAAACTTCAAAGCATGGATTTTTTAATTTTTAAGTTGACCTAAAATTTTCCTTCCACAGGATGAAATGTGCAACCTACCACCTGCTTATGACAGCATTGATCACTCTTTGGTAATAATGAAAACATACTACCAAACATCTATATATGCATTTAATATAAGTTTTTTTTCATTAAACTTTTATTTGCGAGTGTTTCATTTAGAGCTTGTAGTTATAAATTAGATGCTGTAAAGTGTAGTTAAATAGTAGATTCAAGTCACTATCATAGTCTTATAATATTATGCCTTATTTTATGCATATTATGAACCACTGAGAACAAAAGGCTATTTCAATTTAGTTTATAAAAATACATAAGAAAAACACATTCAAATCATCATATACTTTATCACGCAGTTTCTTTTCTGCTCCTTATTATAACTGATTTCAAGTGATTATTTACATGATTTTTTGCTTTGTTCTAACACATGCTACTGTTTCCTATAACTACACTCAATATCAATGACACTACCAACGAAAAAAAGATATATTTTACTCCAACAACAACTGTAATATATTTTTCCAGCCACCGAACTTACCGAGTCCGAGTAACGCATCTGCGCCTCAACCACAACCGAGAACCAAACCACCAACCAATAATAACTACTTCCCGGAACTTCCAGAACTACCCTCAGTTCCTTCAGATATCATTCTACCTTCAGTGCCAAATAGTTCCAACTCTAACACGTCCAATGAACCAAATGCTCCTGACGAAATCGACTTTGAAGATCTGAATAGACGTTTCGAAGAGTTGAAGAAGAAAAAGTAAACAAGATTGTACTCGCTTGTTAGAGCTTTGTTTTTTTAATGTTATTTTGGTTGAAAATAAGGATCTGCAAGTGGTGATATATATTTAGTTGACACCTGCACTCATTATGTATGCTGCTTCAATGTATTGAATCAAGTCATTCACTATTTTTTACTTATTCAATGTATGAAATGTTTATTGTAAATATGTGTATCGAATTAATCAAAGATATTTTTTTAATTTTGTATCATACTCGCTTAGGATAAGGTTGAATTATTGTCACTCAGTACATTGTGATAAATGATACAATAAAATAAATATGTATAAAATTCATTTATTAAACCATTGTTCAATATTGCTTTTTTCATTACATCCCAATTAAAATTAAGCCACATTACGATTTTATAAGGTTTATCATGGAGGTATATTCCCGTTCATCACATTAATAACTGTTTAAAACATATTGCTGAGGAATTACAGTTAAAACTGCAATAAGAGTATTCAAATTGCAAATTAGCAAAAGTAGCCTACTAATAATGACACAGATATAACAAAAAGAGTTAGAACTTGACAGCTATAGTTTCCAAACGCTGTAAAACCTTGTTTCTATCATTCAGTGCCCATTTTTAGCTATCAATTTGTTTATATTATATGATACATAGGTAGTTATTTTCAGGTAGAATATATGTTTACGGATATGGCTTACTAGCTTGCTAACGCCTATTAAGTAAAATCTTGACACTAGCAAATAGCGATATTGCTATACCATAAAAATTTTGAATTATCAAAAATGCCTGCTTATATTTTTAACAGCCAAAAAGATGACAAATTTATCCCTTTGACTGAATAAAATTTCCAATAAAGTGAATAGGTAGTTAAATCAAAAAAAATAAAATTTCACAAAACCTTAAACCAGGAGTACCTGGTATGTATGTGATATAGTAATATAGCAAATTTAATTCGCCGAAATGAATGAATTATAAAGTCGTATTCCTTAAATTTATTTAATAATAATAAAAAAAATATCTACTACGATAACAAACCAAAATAAAAAACATTTTTTGAGAACCACACACTAATTTATACATTTTCAAAGCCAAATTATTCTAACAAATAAATAAGAGAATGCCATCGTAAATATAAAAAGACTCAGATATAAACTACGTATTGGCGTTTAAAATGAATTACAGTTAAATATGAGCGTATTTTAATTTAAGTATAATTATAATTAACTAGACTCACAATCAAAGAACCTATTCAAAAGAAGTAAAAAATGTCCGAGCGTCTTTGTATAAAACATCTTAATATGTACCTTATTTCGTGGCAGTAATGTTCAAAGTCCATTGTACCGTTCATTAGAAAACTCTACACACGCGTAGGCAGAGTTTGCCTTTGGACATTTTTTGAACGTTATTGAGTTGTTTATCGTTCGTCAATGTAAATTAGATATCGTTTACTTTATTGCATTTAAATTAAAACAAGACTGGATTAACATTATTTTGAATGTGTTCATGATATTTGTGGCATCTGAAGAGTGTGGGCACTTAGTCTTTCAATAATCATCTAAAGGCATATATCAGGAAAATCAGGAGATAGAACTATACGTTTTTTCATAACATTCTCAGTATTTGTAGTGCGCAAGTGTTGATTTTCTTAAAATTAGGGTCGACAGTGGAACTCTCTGCCTTCAGTCTGTTGTGGAGTTGCGGGTTTGAGACGATTTTCGTTTGAATCATCACTTTGTTTGGAGATTCAGCTAGCAACGTACCGAGCGCCACTAACCCTCTGTAAACAAAATAAGTAAATTTTTTTTGATACAATATATATTTTACATAATTTTCAAGGAAGAATCAAATATGTAATAACATTGCAAATGAATATGTACTCTATTTTCTTATTTTACTACTACTAATAATTTTCCAAGAAGAAGACATTTGCGCTAGCTAAAGGTTTATATTAAATGTACCAATAAGCCCACCTAGCTGAGGTCTGATAACTTGAACATTAAAAAAATCTCAACAGAAACAATATTTATTTTTATTATTTACCTAAAGAAAGCCTCTTTATCGGTGATCCTATTCAACAAGTGTATGATGCAATCCGCTAGCTCCACTGTATCAGACTGTTGGGCCAACGCGACTGACAGGTTTAGTACAAGAGACGATGCAGCTATCTGTAACAATATTGTAATCAAAATAAATTAAGTATTTTTATACTGTGTAATAAGAAAATGTTATGTTTTGTATATACAATTTTCTTAAATTGGCATTCAATTCAATCTCAACGGAAATAATAAGAATAGACTTCTTCAAATAGTCATTGTGTGCTTATTTTAAGACGACCTTTCGAATGTAGTTTAGTGTGGTAGTTTTAAAAAAATGACTTTTTATGAATATGTACTTGAAAAAGCTTACATGAATCAAACATTTTCAGTTTTGAGTTTTTAAGCAAACAAAATATCAACTTTAAATGTTTTTGGGAATCAACACATAATATTTTGTTTCAACGCAAAAAAAAATCACCATCTTTTAAAACACACCACCACATACCCATCCCGCTCGCTCACCTGCGCGTTATTATTCATCTGAGGGAGACAGATGATAGCGTGCACGACACTTTCACACGCGGCTAGTACGAGCATCTCGCCGGGTAAGTCACTGAATGCGTTGACTAGCACACGCATGGAGAGCATTTGGTTCGCTGGTATGTTATCTGAAATTGGTTATTATTATTAATGTATAAACGAATTTTTATTGTTCGTTGTTTTATTTTTATATCTAGATGTATTTCTATTATACCGACTTCTAAAGAAAGGCAGCAATATTTAAATAAAAAAAAGAATTATCAATATCGGTTCACCCAGTTGATAGCTATGAGGTAACAAAACAAAAAAAAATATTGTCGAATTGAGAAACTCCTCCCTTTTTTGAAGTCAGTTGAAAAGTTCTGAAAACTTCGAATATATCTTATCTTACTTAATTTTTTATGCAGTTTACAATACAATCCTACAAAAGAATGATGCTACCTATAATACATAGAAAATCTGATGAATCATTAAAAAATAATGAGTGCACATTCATATTATTATATGTAAAAAAAATTGTAATTAAAACGACTTTAAAATAAATTGATTACCTGGTGACAATAACGTGAGCAAGTATTGAACGAACGTCGGTCCATACGAAGTGTCGAATATTAGCCCATTGATATCTTTGTTCCTTACTGCTAGCCTCGTTACATCCAAAACGGGGAATAATATTTCTGAAAAAGTAAGTTGAAGTTATATTAAATTGCATACATGTTTGGACATTATTATATTGGTTTCATTCATAATTAAGTAATTAAATAAAACAATAGTTAATTTAAGTTACCTTTTGGCCACTCCAGCATTTTTTTCAAGGCAGTAACAGTCTCGGGATTAAAAGTAGTATTCTGTAATAAAAATTAATAAAACATATTTCAGTTATTACTTTCATGTTTTAATCGCTGAAAAACAATAGAATTTATATCGTGTTAGGCAAGGAATTTTTTTTAATGAAAATTTAAATTGTAAAAATCTGTGGATTTAATAGGAAACAAATAGTTATCTATCATGTCATTATATTGTAGTATCTTACTATCTATAGATTGTAGATATGAAATAATATTCTTTCTTACCAATTCACCTAATTTAACAATATCTTCTAGCTGCGCATCTGTAAACGCGCTCAGTCCATCGCCCACTTTGCTGTTAAATTCCTTTAATTTTTCGTGTATGGCTTTTAAATTTGCCTGATCGAACCTAAAAGTAAACAATATTTAAATATTGTTATATATTTTTAATGTCTTAAGATACGTTCCTACCCCAATTGGAGTAAGGACCCTAAAAACCCTATGAATACATGTAGAGGGCCATACCATTTTTAGTTTCTAAATTAATCGTTGTTCCAATATAGATGATATTCCATGATGACCATATACTTAATGTAAAATTATAAATAGTTTTACCAAAGATTACTACATAGTTTATACTAGTTTTAATATGAATTGCCTTTCGATGTTCCTGCTACGATTATTGAAAAATTTCCATTTCTGCTCGACATAAGTACTCTTTGTCTCTAAGAATAAATAATTATTACTCTTTTCTGTATTGAATATGCAGAGGCAAAAATTATTGCTGGATTTAGCAAGAGAATTTCTTTGCTACACGTTTGCTTCAGTCAGTTTTATTTTCATTTTTACAGTTGTGGTAAATATTGTCTAAGGATTTAATGACTTGAATTATTTAATCAGGTTTGCTGTTGGCTCTCGTCCAAAACTAGCGAAGGAACGTTCACAACATTGTGTTTCGAAATTATATCTTTAGGAAGGTCATTTTTAAAAGGCTTATTCAACCAGTCTTTATTCTTTTTCCGAAATTGTACCATAATTCTTTTACTGTCATTATATCTCGTCGTAGTCTTGTTAATAAATCGGCATATAGCAGTGTCCAGACTTTTCTCTTGTGCTTCTGAAAGTGGTGTCTTTAATATATTTGCAAGAAGACATTTCACAAGAATATTACGTTCCGATTTGGATAGATCAAACGGTTTCCCATAGCAACCATTAATTTTTTTACTTTCTTGATCCAGAAATATGTATGCATCAAATCGGGTTATTACACGGGATTCTTCTGGCTTATTTGCGGATATTGAAGAAGAAGTCGTGCTGGGATTGGCCTTATCCATAACTTTGTCAGCCGTTCAGTATCCAATAGTGTTATGTAATATGTATCCAATGAATAACAGTCAAGGCTTTCTTAATTCTTTGATTAGGCAATATTATCGCTTCACAAAGTAAAGCTGTGATTCGAGCATTAAATTTTTGAAGATTTTTTCTATTAATTTTTTTATTTAAAAATAAATTTTTTGGTTGAAAATAAATTTTCAACCAATCGACAGACAAAACGATATTTATTTAAGAGCGGACAGAACGCTGACACAAACAACCGTTTACTTTTTATTATTCTTATACATGATTCTCCGAACCAACGAACCCATTTTATGGAAATGGGCTTAGTCCTTATACAGAAGTAACTAAAAATTTCAATAGCGTGATTCAACGCGTGATAGCGCCCTCTAGTTTGGCTTGCGGAATCTCAAGCAACTAAGCAATGTTTTTATTTTTTTTATTATATTTGTATAAAAAAACTAGATGATTACTAAGTTGTTATCAAATATGTTGAAATAATGTATCGTTCATATTACGAAAACGTGTGATTGAGAATTTTATCTTATTATTAGTAATTATAGGATTATACTTTTGGATTGAATAATTTAGTCAAAAAATTTAAATAAGATTTGGATACATTTGCGATTTGAAACTGGGAGGCTCTTTATTAATGGTTAATAAGATTCCCTTATTGGCAGACAGATTGGCATTTAATGTTACGGCGGAAAATTATTTATTAAAAACCCGGTATCTTCTAAATATATGGATTTTTTTTTTGGGAACTAAGATAGCAAGCTTCGAGGGAGTTTTACTCTTGATTTGTGATCGACCATTCTAAAAAATGAAGTTGTCCCAAAAAAAACGGTCAAAAAAATGTCCGGTGAGAGTTGAGACTCACCGTATGTACGAGTCGTGCGGCACCAGCCTGTCCGCCGGCGGCACGCTTGCCGTGGTGTACGCGGACGCGCCGGTGAACGGGTCGGCCCCGTGCGGGACCGGGGCGGGCCCGCCGGAGCCCGGCACGTAGCGGGACTCGCCCGTCAACGGGTCCGCGAAACTGTGGACAGTTAAAAATAGTATAGGTAGGCTATTCGAACGCTAAAGCCCGGCACGGCACGCACACGCGTCTTCGAAACAGAATAATTAAGTACACACGTCAAGCTAAAATAAAACATTACAGATATTTAAAATTTAGAACATGATTGTTTATTAAATTTTAGAGTTATAAATAATAAATCAATTAGTTTGTTTAAATAATGGTACAAGATATTCTTTACAAATCAGTTTCTTTTTAATAAATGTATGTATGTATTCTTTTCGAATTTAAATTAATTCTCAACAAAATATTTTTTCTTGAATAAGCTTCAATTCATATTTTATTGATTTTGGTCCTTTGAGACGGATTTATTTTGATAGTAACTGGAAAATTATAGAATTGATTAAGGGCCGATTTTTCAATCCCGAGATAAACAGTCTAATAACTACCCCTCGAATAGATTTATTCAATTATTTATCTAACTCATAACGGCTCGCCTATTTTTCAATCGTGATTTATTTGATGAATAACTATCTGACCAAATATTTCCATATTGGCAGCTCTGCTCTCGGAGTGGCGAAACAAACATATTAAATTAGTCAGGTTAGAGCGGGATAGAGTCAACTCTTGCAATTTGTCAACAACCGTCATTATGACTCACGTCAGGAGTGCATTTTAAGTTTGTCTTGTATTGCTCTTGTCTTCTATGATTGTTGATTGTTGTTTTGATTCGAGTAAAGAGTTTGGTTAAATTTGTGTTTCAATTTATATATTTTACGATGGAAACGACATACTTAAAGGCAGCGTTCGGCAAATTTTCAATGGCATGGTCATCAGTACTATCAAAAACATCAATTTCAATATGATTTTAATTGATAATAATTATATAGAAAGAGGTTTAATTGTTAATAATTCTACGCTCTATGTTATGACATACGAAAATATCACAAATTTGACGCGTCAGTTGTCAACTCAAACGCCTAACCGTCGAATAGCGCGCTATCTGGCAGTTGGAGCGGCAAATAGATTTATTCCTCAAATAACGTAGTTATTCGATAGATAAGTCCTATTCGTCTATTGAAAAATTGAATATTTTGTTAACTGAAGAATAAAGTCTATCTAGCTGTTTATCTGGGCATTGAAAAATCGGCCCTAAAAGTAATATGTCTAGTTTAGTTGAAGTAAGTATATATTTTGTACAACTTACCCATTACTTGGAGTAGGCAACGAATCTAGCTTCGCATTTGTGATTATAAAGTTAGCTACTTGTTCTAAGTACACTTGGGGTAAGTCATTTCTGAAAAACAAAAAATATTATGAAGTTGATAATTTACATTTATCTAATGGCAAGTCAAAAAAGGAACAAAATATATATATCACATCTTTTTTTGTCATTCTTATGTCTGTACACAGCAATATACAAGTAAATTATTGTCATTAATATTATTTAAGGGGAAAAATGATATGCGGTGAAATTATTTAAATACTAATTAATGTATTTGGTAATTAAAATCTCACTTGTGTATAAACGCTTGCGCCGACACCCACGGGTCTTCAGTCTTATTAAACGGTAGTTTGAGTGGCGGGGCGCCATCTTTTATATCCACGCTAAACACGAAGTCGTATTCCTGAAATATAATGGCAATTTAATTGAAGTCTATTCTGTATTAAACTATCAAAAGTAAAGTATTTACTTAACAATAATTTTGTGTTCTTTTTTATGAATAACATTTGCATGACTCATAAAAACATTTAGAAATGACGCTAAGATACTTTTGGCAACTAAAATCAAACTAGAAGAGAATGAACTAAGATCAATATGAAGAAATCTGTTAAGCTATGGACGTAGCTAAAACAAATACAATACAATAAAAACACTGAAATTTAGCAGCTTTTCTTATGTTTGATTAGGTTCGATAATCTGTAGAGAGCTTTATCCTAATCCTAATAAAGACTTAAGAAACAAGAATTATTGAAAATTATTGTGTTTTATACCTGTCCTTGATACATAGTCTTCCCTTCACTCGCCGGTTTAGCACCCATGACGTCACCGATCTCGTTCCACGTGTTCGCACTAGCGCTCCACGAATAACATTTAACGTTTGTACCACGACGGACGAGTTTCGTCTGTCCATCTGATTTACCCGGCTCTAGTAGTACTTCTGGACCGGGCAATCTGTAAAATATTTTGTAATGTGAAGTTATTCTAAGCTGATAGGATATAGATGGGATTATCATATGCATATGTCAGTAGAAAATAAAATAACTTAGTCCTTCAGAAAAAATTGTGTCAAAATTCTTGAGATCTTGATAGCTTTTAGAATTTATTTCTGGATGTATTCTTGGATTTAGTTTGTTATCATTTAAAAACATTCTTACAAGTGTAAATATGTGCACAAAAATTATTAAAAACCTTAGTGACTGAATGACAATTAGATACAACTATAAAAAAAAAATTACACCAAATTGTCAACAATACAGCTATAAGGAGGAGTTGTTTTCTTATCTCATTTCAATGTTTACAACAAAACTTACTCAGAAAGTTTAAATCCGCCGAATTCCTGTTGAGATGCCATAGTCATTTTTTCCACATCTTGTTCAAACTGCTTCAAAGTTACCTCATCTGCGTAACGCGCCGGGTCTTTTGTGAAAACACGCACTAAACCGTCACTTGAACCTGAAATCAAATATATAAATGATTAATTTAATTAAATTGATTAATAAACATGCAGTAAGCGGATAAAAATACATAGTTACAGTTGTGATCTGCCATATTTACATTAGACAGAATTTGGAGATATAATATTTTTCAAAATCTGTGTTGAACATGCTTTTGAAGTGGTGTTTAAATACAGAAAGTCGCTTAAAAAATTGGGAAAGAAGACATATCTTAAACTTCTTTCCCAATTTTGCACCAAAAACTTATTTTTTATACTTATATTCCATACTACCATTACCTGTAACAATATCCCCATTGTCCAGACAAGTGACGCTCCACACAGACTGCACAGGCAGTCTAA
Source organism: Colias behrii (assembly GCA_029959065.1). Lineage (NCBI taxonomy): Eukaryota > Metazoa > Arthropoda > Insecta > Lepidoptera > Pieridae > Colias > Colias behrii. The sequence continues at coordinate 3,205,987 of JARWMC010000006.1, read as the reverse complement.
GTTCTCTGACACAGTCCCCTGCTGCCCAGAGACGAACGCTACCATCTTCACCGCAGCTGGCGAAACCGTGCTCAACAGCAGGGTTTATGCTGATACTGTCAAAGATTGTTAAAATATGTCTTATTTATAATAAGTTATTTGTAATATGTAAATAAAAAAAACATTATAGTAGTTGTCATAAGTTAATTACTCCAAAAATAGATGTTACAAAGTGATTAATGGTTAAAATAAAAAATGTATTTAAGACATCTTGTTATTATTTCATGAGATTCTTGTAGATTTATATACAGAGCTATTCTTGAAACAAAGACAAAGAAACTATATTAGTGTACAAAATTTTTTCAATGCTTAAAATAACTATTATATATTTACAATGCAACATACCTATAAATATAATTAGTATGTCCATAATATGTGTTAAGACATTCACCCTTATTAGTCCATAGTTTAATGGAAGCATCATTTGCACAACTGATAAATGTTTCATTACTCGCTACTGCTAAACCTCTCACACAGTCTGTGTGTCCTGGAAAATTGGAAAACAAGTTTAAATATATGAATCAAATTAGATTCCTTAAAATTGTCCAATTGCCTGTTTCATATGTCCATTATTTTTGTGGACATATTAAAGATCAGTCCTCTGTGTTCAAATACAAATGACAAAAGTTTGCAATTATAAGGAATATAGCTTAACAGTGTTTTAAGAACTATAAAAAGAAAACAATATAATTAGTACACAATAGGAATAAAAACAACAAAAAATAGTTACTTCTTAACTTATATAATATTAACTATAGAAAATTTGTTGCTACATTGCAATCAAATATATGATCTCAGTTAGAAGTACAATAACAATAAGACTGTTTATTTAAATTACCAGTAAGTGTAGCTATCACTCCACCATCCTTTCTCCACAATTTAATGGTTTTATCCGCAGATGCCGTAGCATAAGTACAATTAGCGAGTTCTACAAATGCCCACACAGCGGCTTGATGTCCTTTCAATATGATGGGAGCCATCTGTGGCGAGTTTATATTCCATACCCTGCCCGTACTATCCCAACTGGAACTGTGAAATAAGTTTTTTTACTAATTATTCTAATAAGAATTTCTGTTTAAATATTGTAAAAAATAACTATAATATAACAGTATGAACTAGTTAAAACATGACATTGGAAGAATAATCGGGGTTTCTTTAGAGAACTGCCGCACGTATTATAGGTTTTTTGTGGGGGGGGGATGGGGGGGAGGAGGAGGGGACCCTCCCACCAAAAGGGGAAAGTTAGGAAACCAATAGTTTTGGAGAAAAATCAATTTTCTTATTCTAACCTCAAAATGTATGGAATTGGTGTAACAAAAATTTTACGATACATAAATAAAATACAAACAAGTTGTGAAAACCTACGTAGTTTTTTTTTATTTGAGTGGGAATCGCCCTAAAGTCGCTTCTGGCACTCGCCGGCCGCTGCCGCGGCACGCTCGCTTCGCTCGCTCGGCTCGTGCGGCAGTTCAAATGTTAACCTAATACGCTTGTCGCTTCGCTCCTCGCTACCTATTTGAATACTAAAAGTAAAAGTTTAATAATTTTTTAACCTACGTAGATTTTTTTTAAGCTATTGCATAGTTTCTATCGCGGGCCTTGAGCGCGGGGACCGAATCCAGAAATTGCGTAACGAAAAACCTCACGCTCCCCACTCCGACGGGCACGGAGGTGTGGCTTGAAGGCATGCTATGCAATAGCTTTGCCGCGGCAGTCCCCGAGTGCCACATGTCTTTTTTGTTTGAGTGGGAATCGCCCTAAAGTCGCTTCTGGCACTCGCCGGCCGCTGCCGCGGCACGCTGGCTTCGCTCGCTCGGCTCGTGCGGCAGTTCAAATGTTAACCTAACACGCTCGTCGCTTCGCTCCTCGCTACCTATTTGGATATTAAAAATAAAAGTTTAATAGTTTTTTAACCTACCTACGTAGATTTTTTTTTTGTTTGAGTAGGAATCGCCCTAAAGTCGCTTTTGGCACTCGCCGGCCGCAGCGTAAAGTCACAGTACAGTGAAATGGAACGTCTTGGTCCGCTTTTTTTGCACAACAAAACGGATAAATGCACTTTTTTCGCACAAAAAATTATTAACTTTAAAAATTAATAACTAAAAAACTACAAGTTTCCTAACGATAATATTTTGGAATTACAATCTTATATTACCTAGCTAACTAAAAATATAAATATTTCCAACAAATTCGTGCGGCAGTTAACTAAAGCCAACCCGAATAATCATATGCATACAGTAATAACAGTAAAAATATATAATACATTGGTAAATACCTCAAAAGTATACCAGAATCTCTTCCTGGTATAACACTACATACTGCATTTTCGTGGCCCTTTAAATTAATTTGCACGGCTGCGTCTTGCAGATTATAACCGAGAATTGTATTGTCATTACTTCCAGTTATCACCAGGCCCTCGGGAAACGCTTCACACGGCGGTAGCCAACAAACGCACGACACGAAATTGTTATGTCCCTTGTAAGTTACTACGTTTACGAAATCTTTCACCCTGTGGAGAATTTAATACTTTCAATTATGAAAAATATATACAATTTCTTCTAACGCATTTAAATGTGTAACAAAAGAAAAAGGCTCACCCTTCCGGATGCCATAGCTTTGCGGTTCTATCACGAGATGCTGATAATATACAATACTCTTTTGTTTTAGCTACGCAACGCACATCCATGGAGTGTCCGCATAGAACGGCACTTAATTTATAATCTGGGATAGCCATAATACGCTTAACTTTAGCTCGAGATACTTGAAAACTACAAAAAACTTATTCAGTAGACCTATGATTTCTGGATATCAAACAAACGGCATTGTCATTTGTCACTTGTCAACAATTGTTTTTCATACGATTTATGCTTATGCACATGGATACATAGTTATTTGACAATTGTATAAAATTGTATAAAATTAGTTATTAGTTAAACTTAAAGTATTGTGGTCCTTATTTATATTTAAATTTACTTCATAATTATCTAATAATGAAGAAAATATTTAATTAAATATTATTTAAAATTCAAATACGTATATCGTTAAATTGTTACGGAATAATATTTTCATATATTTTATTGAACGCAACTTTAAAATTGCCAACATAACGAAATAATTAGCGCGAAAATTTCAAACATCAAGTTGAAATATTTCTAAACTTTTATTTTTTTAATTTTATAAGTAATGTTTACTTTGTGTTTAATTCAAAACAACAAAATAAAAAGATTCAAACTTTTGCTTGTTTGAAGAAATTATTGTATAGAATAACTTTAACATCTAAAATCAAGAACAATCATTATGCTATAATTTGACCTTTGAAATTGGTTTTCGAGACGAATACGAATTATAAAATTATCAAAATGTTAATTTGCTTTTATTTATAAACGCTCTTTCGATTTTAAATATTTTTTTTAAAGACAGCGCAAGAGGTAGCAGCTCAAGATATTTGGGTGTTGTACTGTATGTCTTGTTTTTATGTAGTGTAAAGATGGCGTCGACGGTGTGTGTTTCTAGATGCCGACTCTTATCAAAATTAGAAATAAATCGTGGTTTGTGTTTATCACCGATATTTAGAGATTTATCAAATAACAAAGTAAGTATCTATTATATTCTGTGGTATAGTGATTTATTTTTACGTACTTTCATATAAATCAAGTTATTTTTCGGACCTTAGCGTTTTGCACGTGAATCTATAGAAATAGGTATAGATATTTATTTTTAAACTTGCTGTCAAATGTCATCTTTATTGGATTGGGTTTCTGTTTACTTGCTTTTTTTATTTTTCGTGAAAACAAAATTGTTTTGGACAAAAATAAATAAATGATCCTGTAAAATGTGTTTATGTGGAACTGATAACGATGACATTTTAACGTACACACTGCAATATTTGATAAACTAGATTTCCGCCCGCGGCTTCGCCCGCGTTTGCAAAGGAAAACCCGCATAGTTCCCGTTACCGTGGGATTTCCGGGATAAAAACTATCCTATGTGTTAATCCAAGTTACCCTCTATATGTGTGCTAAATTTCATTGTAATCGGTTCAGTAGTTTTTACGTGAAAGAGTAACAAACATCCATACATCCATACATCCTTACAAACTTTCGCCTTTATAATATATATATTAGATATGACAGTTATGAATATCATTAAAATATTAACGTTCTTTTAACATCTTTGTTATTCATATCCTAAATAAAATTATATTTTATTTAAATTTACAGCGTATATCAGACATTTTAAGAACAAAATTTTGTTTCTCTTTGTATACGGATTTTATATTTTCTTATTTTTCAATTCTATTAAAAAAAATATTATTGTTATTTTCTGTTATATTATGTACCTATAAGCATAAATTATCCTGTGCAGTATCAATGTGCTAAGTATAGTAAAAAATTAAGACTAATAACAATAAAAAAATAATGAATTAATAAGCTACTATTAAAAATAAAAAAGATCAATCAAAAAATAAAATCTCAACAAACACTTATTTCACAGATTTTAAGTATACTTTGATAAATGTTTTATTATAAAATTAATGTGCATGATTTTTATTATTATTAAACATGCATGTCTCTAGTAAAAATCTCATTGGATTTATGTTTAAATAAAGGAAGATTGTGTTACTTACACTATATAACTCACAAATGCCTGAACAAATTTTAATGATTTTTGTTTTGGTTGTCTAGTAGGTATTAACTTTTATTTTTTTTAATATCGGAGGCTAAGCCTAGGACATATAGTTAGGAATATGTGATCATAATATGTAAATATTAGATATCAATGTATTTAATTATTGTTCTGTGATATTTGAATACTGTAGCATGCTGATTGAATAAAGTTTTATATATAAAATTTCATGTTTAGGTAAAAAATCTGGAATTGACATATAAATATCTGTCATTACTAGAATTTAAATATGGACTTTGCCCAGTAGTTGTTTGTATTGACGTGAAGATATTTGACACTTGTTCAAACAAAAATATCTAAGTAATTTTAGTAATATTTTTAAACTTAAAAAATTGTATCAATATAAATTTCTACAATTATTTATGAATATAAAACAACCATCATGTATGAAGAATAAAAAAATATTAAATTTAAATTTATGTGCGGTCAGCTATCCGTTAGTATGGTTGACAGACAACAGTAAAATGATTAAGATGATTACTTGCTAATTAATATGAATCAACATAATAAATAAGAATTGATGTTAAATGCTTTGCTCTCTCTCTTGCACTCAGCTCACTTGACAACATTTTATTAACTGGCTACAATCATTGGATGCGTGCCATATAAATATCTTGAATAAGTAGATATTTATTAATAAATCATAAATGTTAGCTAAAAATTATACCAAATTAAAGCATAGAATTAAAAATTTTACAAGTTAGGTATAATTATTAATTTATGAATTTAAATAGAATATATAACGCCATATTTTGTATGTGTGTAGTTTATGTGACTCTTGGCATAGATTTTCTAGAAAATACTATTACAATATAGACCAATTCACTTACGATATGCTAGATAACATGATGTACACGAAATTGTATTTATTCAGTGCTTATGGACAGTTCACGCAATAATGACTTACTCATTGTCATGTTTAAATTATTTGCGCAATTACTCTTCTTAATAATCTTCACTCGTGACACGCGTGATTTTTGAGTTTTTAAAGTTAGTCCAGAATATGCTTGGCTAGGCCAAAGCCAAGCATATTCTGGATAACTGAGCAAACTCAGTTTATGAGAATTTTATACAAAAAATACATACTGATACCAACTTTGATACTTGTATATGGTGCTAAAACGTAATATAAAAGTCAATATAATATTCCTGTTTATAAGTATGCAATATGTACTAAACAGCTGGTCTTTTTCCACAGTGTCAATAATTCTGTACACGTAAATTAGTTCGTGTAGACTAGACGGCTGTTCGATTTTTCTAGTAAATTCTTTTTGATCTGGAAATACCCAACTTCTAGAGCTTAATTTATACTAGTTGCTATCCGCGCGGCGTCATCACCTATGTTGTAAAAAAATAAAACCAGCCAAGTGCGAGTCCGACTCGCGCAACGAGGGTTCTGTATAACCTGATTTTTATATGTTACTGTATACTACTACTGTGTACTTATATGTAACTGTGAATGTATACTTTTTAAAATGTTTCCTTTATATCTGCAATACAACGTTGCTTCTAACCACGTGTGTTCACGGGAAGTACCATGTAGGTTTTGATTCCCGAACTAATGTAAAAATTTGCAGCATAAACAGGTGTATCTTTTGATTGCGTTGGCTTGTAAGTTTCATTTTTCACAGCTTCAGGGGAAGGAATTCATGAGCGTTCAATATAAATTTCAGCTTGATACCTCCACGAGTTCCTCAGAAAAAGGGTCTTGATAGACAGACAGACGGACAATTAAGTGACCGTTTTTTTTCTTTTGAGGTTCAGAACCCTAAGAAACAGAAAATAAGACTACTATTTAGAACATTGTTTACTTTATGATGGCGTGGAGTCATCGAGTTCGTGATACCTACACTATTAGAAACTTTTCTAACTCTTGTAAAAGTAACCTATTTGTTATTGGCACATGTCCAGTTGTAGTTATTTTAGAAATCATTAGGTTAGAAAATCAATTAAAACATATTTCTATAAATTTCTATAAATTATTTCTATAAATTTTATGTTTAAATTTGAACTCGCTAAAGTTTTCTTTTTACGTCCCCTTTTTTACGTGAAGCACAAATACATAGTAATAATGGCAGGGCTAGGCTTGTTACTGTAAAGCGCGTCACACACGGTGAAGATACTATAACCCGAAATTTTGTGTCAGTGTTTCGGGTCAGAGGCGGCTCGCCCTAAGGAGCGCTGGTGCAGTGAACTCCCATAAATAATTATAATAAAATCATACTCCTTAATTTCATTATTAATATTAATTATTACTGTAGTGTATCTATGAAATAGATATATACATTGTCTCACGTACACCAGTGGTGGGGATAGCTTATAGCTGTCATTAGTCAGTCGACGGCCGATGCCGGACTGGAATGGACGTGTGCCCGCACTATTGAGTGTAGTAGTGAGCCAGTGCAATTCTACATATATACGTACTGTAAGTACAGTACAATTACTATTTAAAATCAATCGTAATCGTAAAAAACTACTGTCAATACCAATGAATAATATATCCATCATTCCATCATTCCATACACCTGAATAATACTGTATTATACAGTAACGCGCGAAGCGGAGCGCTCACGATTGCGCTCCAATGAAAAAATATTTAGTACATTTCCTAATACGAAATCCAATAGGAGTGAAAGAGAGGGTTTGCCAGTGCCCTGCGCGCGTGAAACAGAAGATTTTCTATGGAAAAATAGCAAAATTCGGAGCGCCGCTCCCGCAAACGTTGCCGGTTCGTTTTTACCGCCGCGCCTGGGCGCCCGAACACAGGACAGCGATAGCGCGCGACGTTGCCACTCTCTATATTATAAACAAACACTCGACTCTCGAGTCAACTTCAATGCACGCGCGCGAATGCAAATTCGGGAATTTTCTAATTAAAATCATAAGATACGTGTTGAAATAGTCTGTAGTTATCAGTATTACTTGTGAGTGTGAAAATGAACAATTATAATGTGGCGTTCATTAAAAAGTGTGTTAAAACGTTACAAATTCGGCTTGAATTGAAAGCTAAGGGACTGCCACGGCCTGAACTTGACCTTACGCAAAAATGTACGACAAAAACGAAAACATATACGCGTGTGTTTAAATCCTAACAATATTTTATATTATGTGAAAACACCGTGGTTGTGTGGTTGTGATGAAAGCAACAACAGACATTTACGAATGTCTTGTCGCTTTAAGTTATAGATATTTTTGCACACCAAAAAGAAAGACGTAGGTATGTATTTCCTTTATAAGTAATTTTTTTGATAAATGTACTGCTTTACACCATGTATTTTCAGTGTTTTATTTCAAGTGAACACCCATAAAATTTTGTCACGAGCCGCCTCTGTTTCGGGTCATTTGTAACAGGATGGCGGTTCTACAGGGGTCTTAGTACGCAATGACAAAAAGAAAAATGATGGTCAGAACGCTGATACCGGATACCTTAAGATACTGTAATATTTTATATTAGAGAATCTTAACATAAAATATTATAGTATCTTCACCGTGTGTGATGCGCTTAAGTGTATTCATGCAAGCTATGTATTGTGCCCACAACACATTAGATTCGTCACTGACATGTAAACCATCCAGTCACCAGGTGACTTCTCGGAAAATATGGTACATATTAAGGAAATGAGTAATTAAAAGATACTCTATGAAAATCATGTACAGCACTCCAAAAGTAATAATGCGCATAGAAATCTTCGTCACTGTTCGGCAACTGTCATATTCCCGGAGCGTCCGAAGATGATATGTATATAGAGAGGTTAAATGCATTTTCTTCATGCATAATTTAGTCAAATTATGTGTTTTGTGCTAAAAGAGATTAATATTTATTTGTAAGTTACGATTTTGTTTCGATAATTCCTTGTAAGTAAATAGCGAGGATAACCCCACGATTGCGAATATATCTTTGTGAGGATAACCCCACGATTGCGAATATATCCTTGTTGGATTAATTTACTTGGAAAATTTTATAGTACTTTTAAAGTGTCTTACTGAAGCTGGTGTAATGATGGAAGAAAAGAAGGTTAAAATAACACAAAATTTATATTGTATAAAATATGGTTTTCAAACACAGGTTTACATTTAAACCATATAAATCTAATCATTAAAATCTCAGTTCAAAAGAATTTACAGTACTGATCATTCTTCAATGTTCAATATTATGACAATTACAAAAAAATAAAAATAAAATCAATCAAAATTATATATTTATATTATGATTGTCTTTATTTCTGACATTTTAGATACATCGGAACTTTCATTATGCTCTTCTTCATTTTCACTTTCCCTACTGCCATCACCTGTGTAAATCATTTCATCGATTAATTCAATTCACCTTTAAAAACAAAACCAAGAAGGGTATGTATGTATGTAAGGTAATAGCAGCTCTATATAATTCCACACAGAGAGAACACGTGCAGTCACCACCAATATTTAAAGACGACTGACGGATTTTTGAGTTTTTTGACTGACAGGCTACCGTCACCTACCGCCCGATTTGTTTTTGATTGTGTATGACCGTGAATTGACTTCTATTTCTTTTGAACAAGGTGTAAAATGCATGTGCATTGTTTAGGGCTCTTACGATTCAATGATTCGAGTATTTTCGGAAATACGACAATTAGCGAAGATTTGCATGCGCATTATTAATTTTGACTTACTTGACTTAATGTCCTGTGGCCCCTATGTGGGGCAAAGGGCGTCCACAGTGCGCCGCCATCGCGTTCTGTCTTGGGCTACGCTCTTCACCTCCTGCCACGTCAACCCAATCGCCCTAGCCTCCGCCGCCACCGATCGTCGCCAGGATTGCCTAGGACGGCCACGCTTCCTTTTTCCTTGCGGATTCCATTCCAGGGCTTGCCTAGGTATATGTGAGGTATTCCTTCTGAGGGTGTGGCCGATCCAAGTCCATTTTCGACGTAAGGTTTGACGGGATATAGGAGTTTCATGGCAGCGTTCCAATAGATTGTCGTTGGATATCTTGTCTGGCCAGTGGATTCGCAGTATTTGGCGGAGGCATCGGTTGACGAAGACCTGAAGTCTATGCGTGATGTCTTTGGTCACCCTCCACGTTTCACTCCCATATAAAAGGACACTCTTTACGTTGGAGCGAAATATTTTAAATTTCACTCCACGCGTTAGCTTCTCCGATTGCCATATGGGTCGTAGCTGCGCGAAGGTTGCCCTTGCTTTGGCGATTCTCGAAGTGATGTCCTATTCGGTTCCACCGGAATTAGACACTATACTGCCGAGGTACGTAAATTGCTGGACACGCTTTATTTGTTGTGGGCCTAAAGTCAGTGGTTGTGGATTTCTCCCCTCAGTGCGCATTTCCTGGGTCTTTAGGGTGTTAATTTTTAGTCCACAAACAGCAGCTTCAAGTTGAAGGTCATCAAGCTTGGACTGCATGTCAACGTGTTTGTGACTGAGCAGACACAGGTCATCAGCGTAGTCTAGGTCATCCAACTGGTCGGTCAACCCCCACTCTATACCGCGTCGCTTACCTTCGTTGACTTTATGCATTATGCCATCTAGTACCACCAGGAAAAGCAAGGGGGATAGCAAACAGCCCTGTCTCACACCTGCACTCACACCAATGTCATCCGAGATAAGTCCGTCATGTGTGACCTTACATACGTAACGCTTGTAGATAGCTCTCACCAAGTTTATTATTTTATCTGGGACGCCTATTTCGCTGAGTCGGCACCAGATGCTGGACCATTTAACTGTGTCGAAAGCCTTTTCGAAATCGACGAATGTGAGATAAATATCACGTTGCCATTCTGATGCTTCCTCCAGTATGATTCTTAAAGTGTTGATCTGGTCCGTACATGAGCGGTTAGGGCGAAATCCAGCCTGTTCTCTTCGCAGGATAGGTTCTACAGCTTTGATCAATCTATTAAGTAATATCCTGGTAAGAACCTTAGATGGTGTAGAAAGCAAAGAGATACCCCTCCAATTGTTACATAGACTGAGGTCCCCTTTCTTCGGGACAGTAATCAGAAGACCCTTATTCCAATCCTCAGGCAGTTCTTCGGAAGCCCAAATTCTCTCCAACAGAGGCGTAAGCGCCTGTACAGAGACTTCAATGTCAGCCTTTAACATTTCCGCGCTAAGGAGATCGATTCCTGGAGCTTTGCTGTCCTTTAGGGAGAGAGTAGCCTTCTTCACTTCTTCTTTCGATGGACTACCCGTGTCAATATCCAGGAGTTGGGACGCCATAGTTGTACGTGGCGGGTCTTGATAACAATCGTTTGATGGAGTGTGGAATACATCCTTAAAATGTTCTCGCCAGCGGGCCAGTTGGCCTTCAGAGGTTGTTATCAGTCGACCGTCCTTATCACGAAGTGCTCTTTTTCTCGTGCCGTGCTTGCCAGAAAGTGTTTTCGTGGCACAGTATAGTTCCCTCAGGTTACCAGAATCAGCGGCTAGTTGTGCTTGTTTGGCTATGTCGTTTGGCTATGTCGTTGTTGTTGTTATTATTAATTTTGGAGTACTGTAATTCTATGAGGTTTTTTTCAATTCAATGTACACGTAGCATAGTTGGTACAATATCCATATTATATTAATTCGCAGCAGGTCGTCATTTTATACGAATTTGAGACTTGCCTCGACATATCACGATGATGTGTTTGTAATAATATAAAGTTGATGTCTCTAATGATCTACTGGGATACGTGGAACATATCTGAGACTGGTTAGAGTAGTAACTTCAACCACAAGTCAATTCCTTTTTCGTACAGCTGCTGAAATTTTTAATAATACTTATACAATGTATGTGAGCTTTCCGCCAGCGACTTCGCTCGAGTTTTCAAAGAAAAACCCGCATAGTTCCCGTTCCTGTGGGATTCCGTATGTTTTAATCCAAGTTATCGTCTGTGTGTGCCAAATTTCATTGCAATCGGTTCAATAGTCTTTGCGTGAAAGAGTAACAAACATCCATTCACAATCACAAACTTTCGCATTTATAATATTAGTAGGATTTTTATCTATCCAATTATAAATAAAAATAAAATACCCATAATAAATATGATAAGCGCTTTCTAATATTTATTTATTAACAGGAATCGTGGTGTTGGAGATGGCGGCCGACACGTCGTGCTTTTTTTACAAGCATTTGCGTGCATGGATCAAAATCAACACCCACAAAGATAGAAGAAAAACTTGATGGTAAGGTTTAATAGAAACAAAGGATGTGATATTTCTATATATGTATATTCATTTATTTATTCATTATAGGGGCTAATACCATCACCCTACAGGACTTATGGTATAAAAGGTTAAGGAATACAAATGATGAACGACAATTACATTAATTTTAGTAGGTACATGAAAACTAAACTACACAATAAATTATGCTAATTAATATGTATAAGAAATTACATTTACAAGCAATAATTTATATCAGTATAGTAATCTTTGTAACCAGATCACAATGCAAAAGTTACGGGCTCTTAATTAATATTTAAAATTATTTCAAAGACTTATTGCTATTTAAACTATCGTAGCAGTTTTCTAACACTTCAAATTCTTCGAAGACCATTTCTCCAAATTTCCCCACAGTGTCTACTTTGTTGTATTCTAGATTATTATTAACGTAATAGAATTTCTTTTCAAAACTGTGATTGTCACCTGAAGCAATATCTTGTATTTGATCTTTCTGGCTATCTGTTCCTTGGTCAGTGCTAGATTTATTTTCGTTATTTACGCTGTCTTTGGTTTTTAATTCAGTATTTTTACTTTGTTCCGATTGATATTTTTTCTTTTCGTCATTGTTTTTAATTTTAATTGGTGTTTTTATTTGTCCTTTACTATAACTTTCTAATCGACAAATTTTGTTCTTCACGGAATTTTCTTCATCGTGTACTAAAGGGGGATCATCTTTTGAATTCTGTCTTCTAAACCGTTTTAAGGTTTTGTTATCATCTGTACCTGTAAGTTCTAATCGACTACTACAACTATTTGATTTGACAAGTTTAAATTTAAATCCTGGAAAATTATCTGTCCTTAATTGTTTTTCTGGGGTTGAGATATTTTCAGATTCAATAGCGCGTTGTGATTCTTTTTCTGCTAGATTTTGCCTGTGCTTATCTGCTATTAAACAGGCGCATTTTTCTCCCTTACATTTTGTTTGGCATGAATAACAATTTGTGCTGCAGTTTCGCTGCAAACTTTTTATTTCATCCATAATTGCTTTTGTCATTGGACTCACATTTGAACCCATTTTAGAATTTAATACTTTACCACCATAATAGGTAACAGAAGTTCCGCATTCTCGAATTTTTTTCAAAATATCTGGGCTGACATATTGGCTTTCACAACAAAAGTCTTGATTTGCGGAATCGCAAAGATATTCCTCGCTTGAACTATATGCATTATCTTTAATATTTTTATTTGAGTATGGACTAAGAGCATCAGCTTCATAATCATTGTTGGAACTTAAGTCACCACTTGAAACTCCACTGGACAGACTGGCATTGTCCCATTTTTTATGACCAAAGTTTGTATCGATAGTTAATTGTCGTACTATTTTCTTCCTTCCAACACTTTTATTGCTTTTAACTTCCTCTGTCAGGTTCCTGTAAGATGTAGAACGTCTTGTGAGCCCTATATTTTCTTCTACTAATGGTGGATCCTGAGTCATCGGGCTTTTCATTTTCAATGTATCTTCAAATAAATTTCTTACTTTTTTTACAGTATCCGGATTAGGTAATTCTTCTTCTATTATTTCTTTATTTACTCTTATTGGATGATAGAAAAAGTGTCTTCGTATAGCATTTTTCGTCTTCTCTGTTTGTGACAAGCACTCATTCTTTTTTAGTTGACTTGGATGAATTTTATACGGGTCGGTGTTATTAATTTTTTTAGGTGCTGGTTCTACTTTCGTTCTCACTGGTTCAATGATAACAATGTTATTATTTGTCAGAAGTTCCTGAAAGCTGTAATCCTGCAAATATTGTAGTAATCCGTCAAATTGTGCTTCTTTACGGTAATTCGCGATCATACTATTTTTAAACAATTCTGATTTCATAACTTTATAGCGAACATGATCAAAATCATCACAGCCCTTCTCATATCCTTTAGCTTTTATTAAAGTTGCTTGTGTTTTTTGATTTTGGTTATCGTCACTGCTTAATTCTACTATTTCTATTTCTGGAGTATCTCTGTAGGAGTCTGATTCAGTTTTTTGTTTATTGATCTCCGTTTTGGGTGTTTGATAGAAGTGGGTATTCACATTATCTTTTACAATTTTTTCAATGGGTGCCTCTTCTATTTCTGAATCGCTTTTTACTTTCTCTGTATCATCTTTCCATAATTGTAATTTAGTTTGACTTATTTTTTTGATGCTGTCGACAATTTTAACGTTCTCTAATGATTTTATTATTTTACCTACGGACACTTCAGGAATGAAACTATTATTATCTTTGCTTAACGGCTTGGAAATTTCTTTTTCTACTTCATTTTCCTCTCCTTGGTTTAATTGATTCGGGGCGTCACTTTCTTCTTTTTCCTGTTTATTTAAATGTTCAGGAGATTTATCTATCAATTGTGACCAGTAATTTTTCACTGAGTTAATTTTTACTTGGTATTCAATGTCTGTTTTAATAGCATCATCTAATTTATCTTTCACTTGGCAATTTTCCATTTTAGGTACTCTTGATAAGTCGTTACTGTCTTGGTTGTCTTCCCCTTTATTGTTATTAGTTTCCAGTTTTTCACATGGTTTACTTTTCTCTAGAGTGTTATTATATTTCTTACTTTTGGAATCAACTACTTGTAGTATCTGCGGCCGAGTCATTTTATTATTCGTGGTATCAAATTGTCGGGTAAGTGAATAGTTTTTATGGTCTTTTATAATTAATTTTGATGGTGGTTTGTTAATCACCTGCTGTGTATTTAAGTCTATATGATCACAAGTATTAGTATGCAATTTCTGTAGATTTGTCTTGACTACTTTGTTTAATTTTATCGTGAAAAATGACTCCTTAGTCTCCGAAGAATTTATTTCTTTGGTCTGTGTTTCGCAAGGTTTTATTGTATCTGGTATTTCTTCATTTAATAGTGATATTACTTTATCGTTATTATTTTTCGAACAAGTTGTGAATTCTTCCTCTAAGTGTTTAGGAGGTCTGGGTTTATCTGTACTTTGATTCACGGGCGGATCTATAACAATTGTTTGATGACCACTTAAAGGGACAATATCAATCTTTGAATGTTGAGAGGTTTTAAACGATTTTACTCGAGATAGTAGACAGTGATTTTTTATTTCTTCTGCAAATGATGGATTGGAAAACACTCTGCTGGTATCTTTATTTCTTAGGCCTCTTATTACAGTATCAGGACTTGGAATTGGAACAGAATCAACTGGATCACGTTGTCTTAAGGAATAGTGCTTCTTGATATTTGTCTTTGCTTTTCCCGTTACACTTTTAGGAATATTGTCATTCGAAAAAGATTTTAGTATTTTATATTCTTGTCTATGTATAGAGTCTGAATTTACTGCCAAGCTTTCCGATTTGGTGACTAATTTAGTGTTACGGATTGTGCCTTCTATTTCATTTATTTCTCTTTCGTTTTGATGGTTATCTAAAAGAAATTCTTTAGCGTGATCGTCAGCATTGGAACTTTCAATAGTTATAATTGACTTTAAATCGTCTTCTAATTTCGTACAGTTTTGTAAACTTTGAGGTTCAGAATATTCAGGTAAGTAAATAGATGTATTATGTGATAATTTGTGGTCAGAGGTGATATTTACAAGGGATTTATTAAGTTGTCCGTAATTTTCGTTACTTTTATTGCACAATATTTCTCTAAAATGTGTTTGTGCCACTTCATACGTATTTTCACAGGGATTGTCCTCTGGATCTTCTTCTCTTAATTGTGCATCAATCCTTTCAGATTTCCTCAGACACTTGCTTATATTTATATCGGGCAAGGAGTAATACTGATTTTCTATTAGTGTAGTAACGAAAGGTTCTGTAGTTATATTTTTTGATGCGCAAGTATTTCTTTTATCATATGTTTCTGTATCAATATAAGTCCGACTTACATACGTATCAGCGTGTCCGTTATTTATGTTTTCTTGGTACGAATTTTGCTTTCTGGCAAAGGATTCTCTACGTAAATCAGCAAATGTTTTTTTCTTTTGTACTGATGTGTAAATAGGTTCTTTATCTGGTTGATTTTCTGAATTCAATACAGGTGATTTTGTAGATACTTGGTTTGACTCACGATTCTGTGAGTCACAATATTCATCAATTTTTTCTGCTAATGAATGTGCCAAGTATTCTAACTTGTGCGATTTTTCCGTTGATGAAGCAATAGAAATAGAAATATACGAAGTGATGCTATCTGGTGGACTTGATATTGTTCCGTCGTTTTCAGAAATAATAGATTGACTGTCACCGTTGTCCTTTATTTCATTGCAATTTCCATAAAGGTCCGTTTTATTATCTTTCACGTCAATCTCTTTACTTTGAATCGATATTTTGTCGTATGTTACGTGATCATCCACGTGACAACTATCTATTTCATTATAATTATTTCTTTGACTTTGCGCACTTGGTCCTCTTTCTTTACATGCTGAGTTTGGGGTTTTTGATTTTAGTCTACATTCATTTTCACTATCATGTTCATCAGTAGCAATATATAAGTCTTTACAACTCGGTGAAGCTAGAGATCGGCCTGTAGATGGAGAGCCTTCCTTACAATTTTTTAAATGAGCCTCAAAGTTATAATGCTTACGTACGTAATTTGAATCCAAACTATCTATTTCACTTGGGTTACGTGAATGTCCGATACTATCTTCCGATAAGTTTATTTGTCTTGTTTCTTCGGTCAGATTAGCCCAACTTCCATTAGCTGATTTAGAATGTTGACTCTCGTTACATACAGACCCTTCTTTTGCTGAATTATTGTCGCTAGTAACAGGCGCTGGGTTAGATTCCTCCTGTCCTTGTCTATTAATATCAGCAAAACACGAAACTGTGCTGTCGATATATATTCCTTCTAAGACTTCTTCCTTAGTTTGGTATTTGGTACGACCCGTTAACCTGTAATGAAATAGACATATAAAATTAATCAACAATTTACAATTTTATTTTTGTAGTGTACATATTGGATATTGAATATTTGTGTAAATATTTTTAGTGAAATGTTAGTGTCATAAGTCTCGCCAGATTTATTGCCTTTAAGCACTACTACAGTGAATCTGGTTATTATGATTCAATAAAAATTCATATTTCATAGGTATATCATATATGAATCAGTTCTACCCATAGAAATCTAAATAACAAGGCACTGTTATTTAGATTTCTATGGTTCTACCTCATCGTGTTAAGTATCTGTTTCACTAATTAGTTAAACCTAGTCATCTATCTTAAATGCATCATCAATCTAATATAATTATTATCATTGAATTTTTAATTTAATCATGATAACATTATAAAGGATAACAGAAAATAATGACTCACCTGTCTTTAAAACAAGGTTTATCAAATAAACGAGCTCGTGGAATTAGCTGAGATCTCTTATTTTTTCCGTGGTTTTGTATTTGAAGGTCCGTAAATGTTTCCTCTCTTATGACTGCTAAGCTTCTACTGCGGCGTAAATTGGAGCCTTCAATGTCTCTGTGCTTGCACAACCTGCCGTAGCTTCCACTAAACTCAGTTTCGGAGGTAGAAAAGCGTTTTTGCAAGAACTCTTCGGCCGCGCGTGACCTGGTCAAGTGCTGATAAAACTCGTCCTGGGGCAGTTGAACGGGTAATTTGTAATAGTCTGCTAATTTGCTCTGATACTTCTCCTGTTTTTTATTCTTAGTATCGTTTGGTTCTTTAGTTTTTGATAACTTCCTTTTCTTTGGGCGTTCGTCTTGATTCTTTCTCGAATCAAGCGAATGGCGTGGACTGTTAAATTCTAGCGTTTCCGCGGGATTTTCAAAGTATTGTATATCAACGACGGGATTTGCGCCGGATCTATGTTCGTCCTGACTCGATTTCCTTTCAACAAATTCTCGAAGGCGGCTTCTTGTAGAGCTTGTATTGGAAGTGACGCTGTCTGGACGTTTCGCAGGATATTCTAAGTTGGATGAAGACCTCCTGAAGAGACTTGTTTTAATCGATCCAAAGTCACTATCGTCTTGACAAGAAGCCGCTGAGAAATTTTGAGTCCGTATTCGGTCAACGTGATTCTGGCTAGAATACGACGCGACCGAGTCCACCGAATGTCTGAAATAGAAAACAAACCAGATTAGATTAAGTCCAAAAGCTATGAATCTGAGATAAATTTGTTTGTACAAGATTATACTGCAAACGGTTTACGTCATGGTATGTTTCAATAGCACCATATAAGAGATCAAATATTGATGATTAAGCCTCGTTTAACTGGGCGAAGCTATCGATTTAACATAAATAATGTAAATGCAAAAAAAAACATGTTAGATTAAAAGATAACGGGTTCTTTAGTAGTTGCTTGTTACAGACGTCAATGACTTTCTATCGTCATTTCACTGTGGGGACACATTGGCACAGCGCCAAAGCTTCTTGAGGGCTGATGTAAATTGTAAATTCTGTTTAATGAAACGTTTAATTTATTTAGACAAATGGGTTTAATGGGATCTATAGGAAATAGGAATTTTAAGCTATAAAAACGTTATTTTATGAAATGAACTGATTGCATAGTATTGTAGTTCCGATTAGATATTATCTATTCAATACGTTATCAATGTTAACACTACGTTATTCAAATATTACAGTAAATAAATAAAAAATAAGTACCAAATTAAATCACTTTTAATATTTTTTCTCCAAAAATCTTAGTAGATTAAGTATAAATAAATGTATACGAAATGCAGCATTCAAAATAAGTACGATTGTAGTTTAGTGTTAACAATTCTTGATAAAATTATATACATAAATGATCAATTAATCATTTTATGTATCTATTTATATAGGTATAGGTGTCTACTGTAAAACAAATTTCATATTATGATTAGTAATTGATCACTTTGCGTTTAAAGTGCTGTTGAAAGAATGCCAACCAATTCGATTCGATAATGAATCACTACTTATATATTTCACTATACGTTGATGTAATACAATTATAATTTCATCGGAAGATCGATCGATTGTTCTAATAATTACACTGTTAGACGTAACTTTTGATTTAATATTTTTGTGGATGAATAGTTGTCAATATAGCTGTCACTGTCACCTGTCAGAACATGCTTAGCTGTCGAATACTATAAATTGCCGCTTTCCTTTGACTCGTGGCGCAATCGTACGGATCGTGCCTAGGGGCTCGGACGTTGTTTATACGACGTTTGACCCAACTACCTTCACTTTGCTAATAGTCGTTGACTTGCTGCGATTTGTTAATCAATTAGGTAGCTGTGTAGAATCGCAGTACATTCTAATTACATTTCAAACTAATATTTAACCCAGTCTCGCGTGTAATTTCTATTAACACATTATTACTGGTATGGTGTGATTGTTAGTGAATGAACTCCTAAACGGCTGGACTGATTTTAATGAAATATTTTGTGTGGTCTTGCTTCAGATGAATACGAGAATGGATTAGACTTTAGAGTAACATTTAAGTTTATTTATTTTTTAACACGGGCGATGCCGATACTAGTGGCTACTAAAACATACAACCAAAACTAAACTACAATATGTATTCTAGTATTAAGTAAGGGGTGTTACGATAAATCATTCCTCATAAAAGATATAGGTTAAATGTAGCGTAAATGAAGAAATATGTCCGAAAACTTGCCAAACTTACAAGGGTTGTGTCGGTAAGAAAGTCGATTGTAAATATTCATTGCAGGAAACTGCCAACCCTCGTGAAGGGATGCTCCTTGGTAACACAAATTTTCTCAAGTGTCAGATTATGTACCGGTGTTAGAACGAAACAATTTGTTATCATAATAGGTTTTTATGGTAATGTTTATTGTTTCATATTGAGATAAAATGTTTAGCTTTCAACACATTTTCATAATCCTGATACAAAAAGTTATCTAAATTATTTTCGTGACGTAAATTTTTGTACGGGACACATTTGACTCATAAAAATGAATTGAAACTTGAACAATAAATTGTTGAACAATCAGAAGCCATGTCGGAAGACGTATATAACATTCACTCCATTGAACATTACCATTATATTCCAGAACTTTCTATTATGAAGCTTTTTGTAACACCGTTTATATAGAAATGATGACAAAAGATACAAAAAGTCGTTTAATGTTAAAATGGAATCGATGTAAAGTAAAAAGTTTAAGTATATATGATTCATATTTAAAGGTAACTAGGGGGTTACCATGGTGTATTAGAAGAGTACTAATTCCATATTGGAAAAATGACAGCAGTATATGGATCGTCTATAAGCGTCCTCATTTCTCTACACTGCTTTATAGCATTATTGCACTCCCCCAGAACATCAAAATTATGCTAGTATGTTATCGTATTTTTACTATAAACAATAACACAATAATGAGCGCATCCTATGCACATTTTATATTATATTCCCCTTATCCTGTAGCTGTGCGCTCAATACAATCATCACCTAATCGTTGAATGTTTATAAAGTCCTCAATATCTCTGGCTCACATTATATTCCAGACTAAAGCTATAAGGACCGTAGTTAATCGGGCGTGTTTACGAAAATACTTTCTTATTTTCGTATCGTTGTATCACACGTCGCGATCTACGTCAGCCAAGGTGAAGTAAGGTTATTTCAGTTTTCATTTAAGTCGATTCATCTTCATGACAATGACCGCGTCGAATCATTATAATGAAGTTTTGATGAAGTTTTATAGCATTAATATTAAATTATAAATATTTTTCGATGGAGTGTTGAGTGTTATGTTGTAATTGCTCATTTTTATACGTTAGGTATAATTTTTTGCGAAATGTACCTACTTGACGCCTCATGTTTATGCAAAAGTCTAGTAATATAGGCGTTGTGTAAACTTATTCAGTAATTTTATATTGTAGCTGTCATTTTTCGGTTTCGTTTCATTACTTCTTTGGCAACATTTTATTTATTTGCATAACTTAAGTGTTCGTTACACTTTGTCACAATACACGTATGTGTAAGTAGTAAATAATAAAATATAGTGGAACTATTTTACTCAATATTATTAACCAATCTTTAGCAACACTAGTTAAGCTGCCTTATTGGTACATTTAATTCTTATGATGTAAACTATTTTCCACGTTGAATAAATGAAAGAAAGAAAATGTTTAATTAAATAAGAAATTTCTAGATGAACTCACGGGAAAACATTAATTTAGATGTGGAAATAGCGTACAACTGTTGAGATAGAGTTGATTTTATTTTAAGATTATAAAAGTCATCTGTGTAAGCAGAGGTTACACAGATGACTTTTATAATCTTCTTGTTATTTATTCACCACGGTTGTTTTTACCAATACGATTTATGTTCGATCTTTTATTCAGTTTTTACAACGAACGTAGTTTTTCCCTAAACATTTTGTTGGACGGTTGGAACTTGGAAAGGTCGTTATGCCAATCCATTTGACACGTTCGAACTTCGAACTGATATTTATTCGATTAACCGTTGGAAAATATCAAAACAAGATTTGTTGTAATTGGATTTTTATTAAATTTTATGATTATTGTTTTTTCGTTCGTACTTTCAGTATTGTATTTTCAATTGCTTTGATATGCTTAAAGTTGAATGAAAGTAGGTAAATTATCGGATCATTAGGTCAAACCATACATTTAGAAGTAACTTTAATATATTTTTCTTAAATCGGTACCATTTTGCTCAAGCTTTTCGACCTATTGGCAACCGCAAGTAATGAGCCGAGTGAACTAGAAAACTACATGTCTTTATTTCGCCTTCATGGCCACAGTTCTAGATTATTGTTCATATTAACTTCTTATATAACATAGCGATAATAGAAAACCATTTATTTGGGCTTTATGTGTGTCATTTTTTATTTGTACCTAATGAACGAAATGATATTAAAGAGTGTGGCAGTTTCAGAACGATATTTATTTGTAAACTGCTCCAAAAGTTTACTAAGTGAACAGTTTGTTTCAAAGAAAGTTTAAAATGCATAGAGATCTAATATATATATATATATATATATATATATTAATTCTCATAAATAAAATGTATGCGAATTGCATTTGACATCAAAGCTCAATAAAAACAGTTAGATATATTATACCACAACAACAATAATAATTAAAAAAATTTAATTCACACTTATCGTCGTGTGAACGCGATGCTATCAATTATAATGTTTTGTTGGGTCGCCTTTCTTCCGGCCGTGACACCCCAGTTATCAATAGGCGGATCCACACAGCGAGCATCCTCGCAAAGCAATTGTTTCGCAAAATCAATCTGTGTGGCCGTGTGTTGGCCGAGGAAAGTGAGTTTGAGGCATGTCCACTTAAACCGAGCTGTAGGGTTAGAATGTCACTTAAGACGACGGCCTTTTAATCAAAAGGCCAACTTAAGTGCAAGTCAAGCTTTAAATATTTGAATTTAAAGCGAAACGATTGTTCGTGCTTTTTGTTTTAATTGACATTCTAACCTTCCTTTTTGAGGACAGCAACAGAAACACTTCCTAGAAGAGTGGATGCTTATGGGCAGAGTGAATCGCTTAACACCAGGCGACGCGTCTGTTCGTTTGCTCTTCTATAGCATAAAAAAACCCTTTTGCTTCGCATAGCAGTTGTTTCGCGAAGCTGCTCGCTCTGTGTATTCCCATTTCCCGCCTATTGTGTTAGCAACGTATTGTACACGATCAATTAAATTTGATCAACGATCGAATACGGTAGCTGTAGTGATAAAATAACGATCAATTAACTTGATTGGATCGAAAAACTAGACGTTGATTGGTGATAATTGAACAAACAAAAACAATGTTTTTCATTAAATATTTAGATAATGCAATTATGTTTTATATCGTATATTTTATCGTTAACTATCTTACTACAGGTAAATTAGCTTGGAGAAATTTTTGCGTTTGTAGTAGTGTATGGTCAGCAAATAAAAAAAAACAACATTTTATTTTTAGTTTTTATTCAAGTATATAATATTAGTATTATTAATATTTTATTAGTTCCAAACATTACAAGCAGTGCCGATTTTTACTTCAGTGAAGACGTGTATGAATTAGGTGTTCTCCGGCCAAAAATGTAAACCACGGTAAAAGTGAAACTGTTCGAACGGTTCCGAACACTGCTTTGTGTAGCGCATGTCGCGTGACGGTCGGCTGCCGAGTAGGTATACCTACTCGGCAGCCGCGATACACGCGACATGCGCTACACAGACCAAAAAGTTTGAGACGATGTAATAAAAGTTTCACTTTAATAACAAACAATAACAACAATAACAAACAATAACAACAATCAACAAATACAAAATTTAACAATTAAACTACGTAGTAATTATAATTTTCGAATGAAATGTGTGCTTTATGTTCTAACTGTGGTTCTAACGGTACCAAGCGACTGACGCCGGACTGCACGAGGCACCTGCGCGGCGGACAGCGTAAACTGGTTTATTCTGGTTTTGTGCGTGTTTCCACTTTCCACTATCAAGTGACGATTTATTTATTTGTTTTGTTTCGTAATTATTATGGTCAAATATTAATTACGAAACAAATTATTATGAACAAGATATGTTATTGTTTCACGGTATTCGCCTTGTCATTGGCTCAAGGACGTAAAATTGAATGATATATTATTTTTTTTATAAAGTCAAAACCATTTTCTTTAAAACATAAATCAGAGTATTGCTAGGGATAAGTATAAAATTAAATAGTAATGTTAGGATATCGAAACATTTTTGTATAGGCTAGAACGATATAATGGAAACGCGCTCTAAGATCTGAGTAATATACAGTTATACACACCACTACATATGCAAAAATTTCTCGAGACTAATTTCACTGTAGTAGGTTCAATTAAGTATTGTATATATGATTAATTGATTATACTAAATAGTGAGGGTTATATAGAACAATAGTCTTGATAGATAACACGGTGACGATTCGTAAACGCCGTTAATAGTTCGATGTTGAAAACTTTCTCAATCCATTCCTATCGGAGTTCTCATCGCCCGATTATTAACTTAATCTAAGAGAGATAGTCCCACCTTGCTTTGGATTAGTTTGCACTATTTAAACGAGCTACCATTACTACCGTACGGGGAAATGGTGTTGACTCAATATAGAAAATGGAAAGCAAAGAGTACATTAGAAATAGATTGTCGCTAAAGCGGTGTGTTAATGTACTATTGAATATATTGGCACTCTTTAGTAATTCAACACTTGGAGCCTGACCTAATTCGCGCATGGCTCGATTCTCACTGAAAATAACTAAAAACTTAGGCTACATTGTTTTTTTAGTACTTAAGTTCAAGCGCTTTCAGTTATTTAATTGAAAAGGTACAAGCCAGAAGTTGCTAGCCCAACGGTTTTAAATGTTTAATTTTAAAGCAGACACTTCTCGTATTCATGTTCATTAAAATAAATTGAGTAATTTCCAGCATCTTATAGCCTTCGAGGGACCCGCGTGTCAACAAAGCAAGTTAGTTGAAGCAATTTTTTATAATAATAATTTAAATGTTCCGGAACTAAGCCTCTGGAAACCGCAGTACGGTATAACAATGGGATTTTCTGTATTGTGGAGCCGAAATTACTACTCAAAGCTTTCCTCTGAAATACGTTTAAAACACGGAATGCGGTTGTAAGTACCAGTATTTTGAGAACTCTCTAAAGAGGAAATGGAATAACATTATTTATTTTTGAGCTGTACTAAAATCGTTATCAATTATAAAATTAATCAATTTTAGATATCGCATCTACAGTGTCAATATTTTTTTGATTATGATTAAATTTCGTAACAGTCGATTATTATCTAAAAGTGGCACCAATTGCCGAATAATAGAGATTCTATCCATTAGCTCTGAACAAATAGTGTAACTGTATCAAAATACCTTATTATCGCTTACAATTAGCAAAGTTACAAGGATGTAAGTGTTCTTGATGTCTGATGAGTTGTATAAATAAACTAAATACATTACGTTGATTAAATTTGCAAGCACTGAAGTCGTGAACCGTATTATGTATTTATTCGTACCGGCGTGTCTTCAGATCATTAAGCATCACTAATGGACGAGTGGAATACACACAGATAACGTAAGGAGATAAATTGTAAGCAACGTGCGGGACTAATATAGTGACAAAACACAAGATGGGTGAACGTGGTTTATGATTAATGTTCGTGTTTGAAGTAGGCGATCGTGCACGAGTATTTATTGTTTGGCGAGAACAAAGCTTCTTACATTTAAATTATCTCTTTAAAAGTAAATATGATGCTTGTTAAGTGTAGGTACACTACTGTTTATGAATGTGATGGATATCGTCTAGAGATAATGACAACGTATATGAGGCTATTAAAATTTACGTAGATATTAGTTTTATTTTTATCTGTCTTGGTCAAACACACCACACCCTACAGATTAAACAAAGATAACATCGGAATTGGTATTATTTATTTACTAGCTTACCGCCCGCGGCTTCGCCCGCTTTGTCTAAAACCTAATAAATTATATACTAAAACTTTCCTCTTGAATCACTTTATCTATTAAAAAAAACCGGCCAAGTGCGAGTCGGACTCGCGCACTGAGGGTTCCGTACAAACCTGCAAGGTTTGTTACAGCTTAAAGGTATTATAGACCTGAGTATTTGGTATGAATTTCAATTTAATACCTCTACGCGTTTATGAGGAAATGGGTAGTAAGTTTAAAATTATTAAAAAAAAATACATTATGTGATGTAACTAAAAATTTATGGTTTTCGTAATTTTTCCTTTATCTATGCTATAAGACGTTGCTTCGTACCAAATTTCAAGATTCTGAGTTCACGGGAAGCACCCTGTAGGTTTTGATTCCCTTGCAAGTGTCGAAAATTTGCGGCATAAACGGCTGTATCTTTTGATTGCGTTGGCTTAGAAGTTTGATTTTTTCACAGCTTCAAGGGACAGTAGACCTGAGTAATTGATATAAATTTCAGCTTCATACCTCCACGCGTTCCTGAGAAAAAGGGTCTTGACAGACGGACGGACGGACAACAAAGTGATCCTATAAGGGTTCCGTTTTTTCCTTTTGAGGTACGGAACCCTAAAAACCACATCAAAATCCGTTGCGTAGTTTTAAAGATTTAAGCATACAAAGGGACATAGGGACAGAGAAAGCGACTTTGTTTTATACTATGTAGTGATATTTGACTTCAAGATAACGTTTAAACCATTTTCAATATTTTTTATGATGTTTTCCTATTAATAATTTTATTGAAGAGTTCAATTAAACCAATTAACGCAATAGAGCATCGCTCTTGAAAAGTCGAGAGCTCATATAAATCCCGGCTGCTAAAGAGAGCATGCATTGAATTATGTACATATAAAAAATAACACGTATTATATTATTTCTTAACTGAAACTTCTTTATTCGCGTTTTACCCTCGTAAAATTTCAAGATCGCGTCATGGCAATACCGTCACGTCATGGAGTAAGGAGACGATTTTGGTATCTTTGAAGCTTGGCAAAAAAGTTTCACTTCTGACACGTGTGCTCGGCACACGCGCTATTTTTTATACTTGACATTCACGGCGAGTGTTTTGATGATTGAAACGTACAATTAAAGCGTCAAATTTAATCGCCCGCATCAATGAGTCTGTTTATTGAATAGCGATTGTCGCTCAAATTCACAACGGTGCTAAGGTCGCAGAGTGAAGGTCACGGAAGGTTTGTCACTTGCAGGACGTTTTAATCGATTTATTTTAATTGATATTTTTCATTAGTAACTGTGAGTTTAACGCTAGTCATACTAAATAGGTATACCTGAAGTTAATTCGACTGTAATGTTAGGCAGTAAGAATTAATAGGGTGTTTACATTGTCATTTGTTTCATCTGTTTTTCCCTGGGTTTTCCTATTATAAGGCACATTCACCGGCTGCGTCTGAACGCAGTAAACATAATAACAACCGAATGGATTTTCATATGTCTTTCACCATTCAGACTTATGATTTTTTCGTAAGGAATTAGTCTACAATATATCCATGCAAATTATACTTAAAAATTAACCGTAAGTCGATAAAAATTTGATTGTCGCGTGAGCTGGCTGCACCTTAACAGTTATCTACAATGCTGTATTAAAATTAGATGATTATTAAATTCTATATCCTAAAGATAAGACATATTTATTTATATTTACGAAATAATTAAAACAATAACAGAGTTATTTCAGGCTCTAGATGTAACAAAAAACCGCATTGCGTAGGTAGGATAGGTAATAACATTAATTACAAACACCCTTGCCACACTAAGACAGTTTTCCAGTGTTAGAAATTAACAGACATTCTACGTAATATTCATTTAATAAATCGCGTACAACAGTCTTTCCCAACGTGGGCGATAACGCCCCCTTGTGGGCGCTGCAGGCCTAAAGGGGGGCGGTAAGAGACCCAGAAAAAAAAGGGGGCGTTGTGTAGGGCTTTGGGGTCGATTTATAATTTCATCTACCTAGCTAGGAAGACTCTTAGAAACCGACTGAGCTCTCGACTTCGAGAGTCGACATCTTGTGAACATCAACTAATATTAATTAAGATATAGCTCAAAATCGGTTCGATATAATAGACCGCGGGCAATCATGTTTTAACAAGTTTTTGTTAAATAATCCGATTTGTACATTCCTGTATCAATCGGCTGGTTCTATAATACTTGTTCTTGCTTGTCGAGTACGATTGGGCGTCGAATGAGATAAACGAGTTTATGCACGTTTGATGTCTTATTCCTGTTGGTGCGTGCTGCTTATGCAATCCTATATAAACGACGTAAATTTATTTTATTTTCATTTGCGGTTTCGCGCATAATAGATAAGCAGTACTTGATTTCAACACTTACGTATTTCTCAAAACAAAACAATGTCGGAAGTAAAAAAGAAGAGACGGCAATACTCTGCGGAATATATTAAATTCGGATTTATTGAAAATCCCACAAACCCGTCGTCGCCTTTGTGTCTTCTATGTCTAAAAACATTTTCGAACGAAGCAATGAAGCCTTCAAGACTGCAAGATCATTTGAATAAAATGCATCCAGATAAGAAAGACAAGAATGTAGCATATTTTCAAGACCTAGAGAAGAAGCATAATACTCAGCCAAGTGTATCAAAACTATTTTCGGCGGCTGCTAAGCAAGATGACGACGGACTTCGAGCTTCGTACAATATCTCTTTGTTAATTGCTCAAAAAGGCAAACCACACAACATCGGAGAAGAGTTAATTTTGCCAGCAATAAAGGAAGTAATAACTACTGTGCTTCATAAACCGGCCGCAGATATTATCCGAAAAATTCCTTTGAAAAAGAAAAAGATTCCTTTGAAAAATATTATATCAGTTGCTACGGATGGCGCTCCGGCTATGACAGGGCGCCATAAAGGCTTCATAGCATACTTAAAGAATAAAATTCCAGATGTCCTTGCTATACATTGCGTTATTCATAGACAACATTTGGTTGCTAGAAACTTAAGTGAACGACTATTTCAATCACTGCAATATGTCATCAAAGCAGTCAATAAAATCCGTAGCAGCTCTTTGAATGATAGATTATTTCATCAACTTTATGCTACTAATGACGAAGATTTCAACCGTTTGTTGCTTCATACTGAAGTTCGTTGGCTGTCAAGAGGCAATTGTCTGATGCGATTTTACAACCTGTTTGACTCTGTGATAGAGTTCTTGGAAACTAAAGATACAGAACTGCGCAACAAGCTCATAACATCAAAGAATGATATAGCTTACATGACAGACCTGTATAAATTGTTCAACGACATGAACCTCCAACTGCAAGGCGATGAACTAAATTTAATTAAAACAAAAAATGTCGTTGCTGCTTTCGCAGCCAAACTGCTTCTGCACAAAAAGAATATGGGCAGACGTGAGTTTCACAATTTTCCGAATTTATCGGTATTCTGCAGTAACGACGACTTGTTTGCCTACTGCCAACATTTGGAAAACCTCCACATTGACTTCACCGAACGATACCAGGACATTTTAAACTTGGAAATACCAGACTGGGTGTTGGATCCGTTTTCAAATGTCAACACAGCAATGTCACCTCAGCTGGAAGAAGAACTTATAGAATTGACAACAAACGAAGAAACAAAAATCAAGTTCAAAAATGGATATCAAGAATTTTGGCTACAAAAACCGATCCCGCAATTGTACCCTGGATTGTGGTCAATTGTTCAACGATTCTTGATAGCATTCCCATCGTCATATTTGTGTGAACGTGGATTTAGTGCTGTGGCAACGCTGCTTATTAAAAAGAGAAATCGTTTGCGTGTTACCGAACGTGGCGACATGCGGCTGTTTTTGAGTAAATTGGAACCTGATATCAACAAACTTATTGAACAGCATCAGATTCAACCTTCACATTAGTTTTTTATATAAGAATTGATTATGTTTGTTTTATTTTCAATAAAAGATACTCTGTCCGAATACTATAAAATTGCGTTTCAATAATCAGTTATAAGTACTTAGCGGTTTTTAAGTATGTTTAAAAAGGGGGGCGTTAAAAAATAATTTATTCTTAAAGTGGGCAGTAGACAAAAAAAGGTTGGGAACCCCTGGCGTACATGTATCATTTTTGTACACACTAATAAATTTAAACTTTGATCAGTCTGTATCAAAAAAAAAAAAAATAGAAAGAATTAAAAAAAAATGAAACCGCTGCCAAATTTAATCGGTACGAAGTTCATAACAAATGATTAATTGGCAAAAAGTCAGTATAATGGGTGCTGATAAGTGCGAAAAGGCCGGCGGTTGACTTGGAGATAGCGAGGCAATCTTGACACATTTCTCGGAAACTAGCAATTGTGAACAAATCCGAACCAGACACTACGATTTCTTTAATAGATGGAGGAAGTTAGAACTAGAAAATAAATTATCATTAGATGATGAATTTAACTATTTTCCTTATACTTAACCATAACTTAATTATAACTTTGTCCAAACAAGGTTACAAACAAATTACAGTTTATCAGTAAAAATATTTCGTGATGTCTATAATAAACTTAAGGATACCTAAATATTATACGAAAAAAAAAAAAACAAGATTCTCAGCGAGAAATGTCAAGATCGTGTTCATTATTTACTTATGAAATTATATTTCTTAACTTTATATACCTAGTAAATAGAGATTTTTTTGCAATTTTAGCAAAAGCGTGATCGAAGGAAGGTCGTTAATTAGTCAAAATATATTCAATCACGACTCACACGATCCTTACGTAGAATATGTTTGAATAATGATTGATGCAATACTCCGAAAATTACTAGATCTTCATGTAATGTGTAGGTACCTATAGATATATTTTTAATTAACACCTACCATAGAAAAAACAAGTATGTTGAAACTAAATCAGTTGCCCAAACGGATATGAAATGAGACGATATAGAATTTCAATGCTATTTTTCGAACAATATTACGAAACGCGAAGTCTTCGAGGCCTTTAAAATTTCTCACGTTAATACAATTGTCGAAATTTATTCCAAGAAAATTAATCTTAGAGATAAGTCAGTCTGAACGAACTCAATAATTCATTAAAAGTTTTCCTTCGCAAAGAGACGGAAATTTCATTCATGAATGTTTTATCACAATTACATTACCTAGCAATAAAATACCTGAATTTTCAAGAACAATTTGAAATTTTGTCGTAGTCGTGTGTAACAAAGATAAATAATAATTTCATATAGGTTTATAAACATAGCTCGATAGTATTTTCTAGTGTTTGATTTTACGCGAGTATTAAGTATACATTTAGAAATAAAATACTTTTTTAACGGATTTTAAACGCGAAACGTCGGGAAAGTAATATAATGAATTAATCGCGTTTAAAATCCGTTAAAAAAGTCTTTAATTTCTAAACATAGCTCGATATATAATTTCCTAAAAATGGTGGAACAATTTTCATTTTCTTTGAAAAGGTTTCAAGTGTACAAATATTTAGTGATAAGAATTTAATGACTATTGTACTAACTACATATTATATGGAAACTAGATGCGTATTACTTACGCAATAATCAGTATGGTCGTGCCTTATCTAATGATGTGTGTTAAGCAAGTAAATCTATTCTATAAATAGTTTCAAAAATATTACACAACTGTTATATTTATAGTATTTCTAAAACTGAGGACTTTTATATTAACTTTTTTTTTAATGACGATTAAACTTTATGTACCTAGAGCTTTTATAAATATCAGCGTATCAAAATGTTTTCAATTAATATTGGCATAAAATAAACATTCATTAATATGGTAAAAATTACTATAACCATGTTTATGTATGATTTTCAATATTATTGGCATGTTTTGTTGTAATGTTTAACAGTGCAAAAACATGCCATGAAAATATTATTTACGTAGAATCGAGAAAAAGCTAACAAGGTTTCAATTTTCCTGGCAATATAAATAAGTGTAAAGCTGCCGCGGAAAGCATCTTACCATTTTAAAATATCTAGGGAATGTTGGCTTGGCCTACTTATCATATCATATTACTTCTCTAACATTTAATATATTGCTAATATTTTTCTACTCACGTAGATATCAAGGATTGTATTATTTGATTGTTATTTTTATGTTGGACAACATGGAATGGAAAATTGTATTAGCTTACTGGCCAATATTTGTATCCGAAAAAGTTACAGCATTGCACATGACATGTTTTGCTTCAAAAACAATGTTTAATAAAGTTGTAAATTAAACGGATATCATAAAATTTTCAATGCTTGGCAAAAGTGATCATAAAGTTACACGGTTTTATCGACTTGGTAAACGAAAAGTGAACCATTTTGAATATACATATAATCTCCATTATCGTAACTATCGTAAGTCAATGACCTGCTTATTTGTTTTTATGGCCTTTGAGGCTTTATTGCTAATATGTCAACGTGTAATTTGGAACTATTTTGTGTGGTGCATTAAGTTATAAACTTTATTAAAAGTATTGTGAATTGCAGGAAATTTTACAATCTGTAGATACTATAAAAATGAAACGCTAAATTTGTTGCTTAATCTCGAGAAAAGCTGAACATATTTCGTTAATTCTTTTTATATAATATTCCTTGAAGTACGAGGATGGTTCTTATGTAGAGAAAACTTAAATCACGTACCACGGGCGAAGCCGAGTCGGACACCTAGTATAATAATAATAAAAGAATAACTGTCGTAAGCAGTAGCTTGTTAATGTGGGGAATAAGCTAATGAGAGCGTTTACCACAATCCCCGTTCATTTAATAAGTCTCATTATGTTATCAGTAGAGAGTGTCAGTGCAATGACTTGCTGTAAGAACTAGACTTGTGGGTCGAGGCTGTGTTTGATATAATAAACCGTATACATGCTCTTAAGATAAAACATATGACTAAGAAAAGCTACCACGCCCTTTATGCCAGGGTGGAGCCGGTGGAGGAAAGCGGCTTTTACTGGCGTCCTTGCTAGCTACATCTGCAAATGCGAGCTTTAATATTCATTCAGTATAAACGGGCATTACAATGCAACGTGCTCAGGGAGGCTACAGCGTCCCTTCCTTATCGTAACGTTGTAGATATAAAAGATTAGAAATTTGCCGATTTAATAATGCTTTGCATTTTATAATGAAACACTTAAATTCTTTATACAATGAGTTTAATTTATATTAACACAAAGAAATTAATATAGTAGAATTATACATAAATATGCGCAATTATTTTTATTTTTTTAATGTGTTTTTATTTTATTTTTATATTTTATCAAAAGAAGATGTGTCAACAGATGAAAAACTATCATAAGAAAACACATGATGATTATTTTTTATTCTATTTACCATTCCCTGCATTTAATGTGCTAATATTGTTTTTATTTCACGACACAAATTTTATTAAAAAATATGCGCGTGTGGCGAGCACACGTGTCAAAAGTGAAACTTCTTTGGCAAGATTCAAAGGATAAAAAAATCGCCGCCTTACTTGTAAAGCGTCATAGATGACGTGCAGTAGTGCCATGACACCAACTTGAAATTTTACTCTCAACGCGCCTAAAGAAGTTTCATTTCAAAAAATATAAATCCTGGAAATATTATGATAAACCTAGTGTCTTAGAGCGTATACGCACTATGCGGGTAGCCGCATTGCGGGTAGCCGTCCGGCTGACCGCAAGCACAATTATGTACGTAATATTCATTTCTATGCGCACTGCGATGTGGCTACCCGCAGACCGCTCCGGTTGCTCGGAGAGCTACGTCACGAGTGACGGCCAGCCGGACGGTTGCTATACGCACTGTGCGGTTCAGTCTGCGGCTGCCCGCAATTGAGTGAGTGTGTGCACGTGGTTGCAAAATGCTTGCTCTCATCTCGTGTTTGCAAATAAGGATGCACCCAGTACTTCTTTCTTTGCTTTTCTTCTTTACGTAACGTGTGTAAATGTAGTAAATAGCTGCAACTTCTTCCATTTTCATCTTTGAAATGGATTGACATGACCGCAAATCGTAACGGTTCTTCAACCGCACTATGCGGGTAGCCGCATTGCGGGTAGCCGTCCGGCTGGCCGCAGGATGCGGTTGCGAATGCAACCACGTGCACACACTCACTCAATTGCGGGCAGCCGCAGACTGAACCGCACAGTGCGTATAGCAACCGTCCGGCTGGCCGTCACTCGTGACGTAGCTCTCCGAGCAACCGGAGCGGTCTGCGGGTAGCCACATCGCAGTGCGCATAGAAATGAATATTACGTACATAATTGTGCTTGCGGTCAGCCGGACGGCTACCCGCAATGCGGCTACCCGCATAGTGCGTATACGCTCTAACGATGCCACTATGATCGGTTCGATTGATAAGCAAATCAGATTTCTCTATCACAGTTGTCTAGAATTTGAAATGCTAATACGGTAGTGCTTCTTTGTCAAGTAATGAAGCGTAAATGATTGAGAAACGTCCCGATCGTGCTGGCTGGTCTAAATACTCATTCACTGTTACAGTATTGTAAGCTGTTGCACCGTACATTCCATTTGTATTTAATGGAATGTATTTTGTGGAATATTTGTGTGTCAGTGTCATTTTATACGATCAAAATCTCGTATCTATGTAATGAGTTAAAGAAATAATATTGTGCCATAAAGCATCATCTTGTGTACATGGTTAAATCATTGTTAATTATGATTGCAACCAAGTGTAACTTTAATTAAGAGTTTTAACATGTAAACACAGTTAGCCTTATAATTTGTTTGTAAGAGTAATGTAGCATGTAGGTGTAGATATATCAAAAGTAAAACAACAGTACCTAACTGTAAGTTTTTTTACAATATACGAGTATAGGTACATCATCCCTCACAAAGTTTGGATATACCAACTTTTATGAGCAGGATGAATGTGTTGCTGTACTTTTATAATCTCGTGCCAAGGCGAAGTTTTGTCTAAGTATTATTCGCATCCGCAGTTAGTGGCACGAAACCTACAATTTGCTAATCATCTTTGGAACTATTCCTCGAATTTAATGTAATTTATAAAGTTGCAAAGAGTACACTTTAGCTGATTACATAAAATTTAAATGTTTACCGGATAACTGACGGAATTTTTAATATATACATATATGCAACATAAAGGATATTGACTTTTAAGAACTTACATCATCTTGGGGTTTTTCGAAATCAGAGTATGTATTTAAAAGCTGTTTTACTAAAGCTGGAAGCTATATTTTGCCTCGGTCTCGTTATACGATACATTTAAGACAGTTTCCGTTAGTGTTAGCTAATAATTAACTTGCTCAATAAGTTCTAACTTCTGTTACGTATTTGGATTCTCGACTAATCGACAATCGACAGTAAGCCGTATAACATCGAGATTATGGCTAGTCACGACGTGAGATGCGAATCACATATAGTTAGTAGTTAATGTCTATTACATAAATAGTCATAAATGCATAACAAATGTTACAGATAATGTGGCAATGGTCATTGCATAGGACTCACTTTCACGGTAACGTCTGATCTCGTGTGCAATCGGTGGATAGTTGTGCAATTTGAGTGTCGTGTTAACTTGTTGTCGTCCAGTTACACGTGATTATTTTAATTAAGCACTTTTAATACTGTTTACCTTTACTCGATTCCTGTGTTACGTTATGGAACATTATAGCATTGCTACATAAAAGTTTTGGTCGAATGAGTAATTGCATACATTAAATCCTATTTACTTTCGAAACAGTTAAAGAGCATAGTAAATGGTTAGCAATGTTTGTCTTTTTGGGGGATAACTAGCAACATTAGTACCTACGTTACGGTGAATCATTGATGGGAGTAGTAGAGACCGTGATTTGAAAAACTAAATGTGATCAGTTTTATTATGTCCAACAGGTGCATTGCGAGTTCAATAATACATACGAAAATGGTAATTAAAGCTTGCGAAAATGGTGGCAAAATTACTGCTGATGTAGCTGTTATTGCCAAATAAATAAGGCTCAGTATGCGACAACGCAGTAATTTTAGGGATTCATACCATAGTTCCTGTCGCTTTGTTCCAACGACCCGGCGCCGATTATATGCAGAGATAGTATGTTCGCATATATTTTGTTTGTAACAATTTAATTTTCTCCCACGTTAGTAAGCCGGGTAAGTCATATTGATGACATGAAATATATATTGGGTAGACCCCGAATAATAGTATTATGAACGGTTACAATAACAAGGGTAATAATAAAGGGCAATAATTTTTTGCCTTGATAAAGCCTTAGGGCAACTTTATACACATAATATGATACGTAACTTGTAAATGTCATACGAAATTGTAAAAAAAAAAACGTGATGTCGTGTTGAATTGCGTAAACTAGAATGACTTAGCCTTGCTTATGATGTTCGTGATCTATGACAACATTAAATTTAATAATGTCGAGGAATCAGGTAAAATTGGAGGCATTATTGCGATTCTTTATTGCGTATTTTTATTCAGAAATAAACTCAAGTTTTACGTACGGGGCCAGGTATCATTAAATTTTTAATAATGCTGCTGGTATATTGTTTATAAAATTTTTATTAAACATCAATCTATACAAACTTCTCACGCTTAATATCCAGCCAATATATTGAAAATAAAAATTGAACGATACACGTACAAATAGGTATACCAAATATGTTAAGTGTGAAAAATCGTTGTTGTTTTTAAAAAAAAAATCTAAAAATAGATGGCTTAATTTATTTAGCTGTTGTTATTTAAAAACGTGACGTAAAATAAAGGTCTTCGAGATAAATTTGTAATACTCTGTAGACTTTAAACGTAAAACAGAATTGATTGGCCTTAAAAATAAGGAAGAAGGAGTAAGTATTCTCTTTGAAACAAATTATTTTCGATGGTTAAGGTTACATTTATTAATTAATTTTTGGAGAAAATTGAAACTCAATCCGTGTTTCAATTGAGACGTAAATAAATTGTAAAACATTATCAAAGGCTACTTCCCGAACACGGGTGGCGTACTTGTCAAATACCCGCATGATCGTTAACCCCAAATGTTATAACCTTTCAATGGATTTCATACACAGCTGTTTTAACGGCAATATGGTCGAGTGGAGCGAAAGTATCATTAAAACTTTGTGTTTATTATAACAATTATGATACGATAGTTGTATGAACAATTACGATTTTGTATATTGGCAATGATAAGTATTTTCAAACTTGAAAAAATTATTTACTCAACTTGACTGCTTTTAGAAGCGCTTTTGAATCTCCAAAGACAAATAAACTTTTTATCATCGATTTCGAATCAGAAGCGATTATGTTAGATTAATACACTATTTGAACATATATTCCAAGTCCAAATAAAAATTAAGAATATTATTGTTATGCAGAAAATCAATAAATTCTCAAGCTTATAAAACTTGTTGCAAGTTTTGCGATAGCTATATTACGAATTACTTTCAATACAAATCATTAATCATTCGATCGTTTATCGAAAGAATCGGAAGTAAGACTAAAAAATCGTATGTATTCAGACTACATACTTAACTGTACGTAATACTAGCTGTAAAAAGGGTTTATGTTTTATAAGCATGACCTAAGTTGTATTATACGATGTTTACAAACAACACACGTACTTCTTAACACGACGTGCAATAAATTACTAAAAAACCGGCCAAGTGCGAGTCGGACTCGCGCACCGAGGGTTCCGTACAAACCTGCAAGGTATTATGTGATGTAACTAAAAATTTATGGTTTTCGTAATTTTTCCTTTATCTATGCTATAAGACGTTGCTTCGTACCAAATTTCAAGATTCTGAGTTCACGGGAAGCACCCTGTAGGTTTTGATTCCCTTGCAAGTGTCGAAAATTTGCGGCATAAACGGCTGTATCTTTTGATTGCGTTGGCTTAGAAGTTTGATTTTTTCACAGCTTCAAGGGACAGTAGACCTGAGTAATTGATATAAATTTCAGCTTCATACCTCCACGCGTTCCTGAGAAAAAGGGTCTTGACAGACGGACGGACGGACGGACAGACGGACAACAAAGTGATCCTATAAGGGTTCCGTTTTTTCCTTTTGAGGTACGGAACCCTAAAAAGGAGAAAGTATCAATTTATCAGTCAAGACTTTACGGGTCAAATTTCATGCCAAAAATTATGAATTTATGCGTTGGTACGTATAATTATGACCTTTGTATATATTAATAATTTAAAAACAATAGTCTACACTCTACAATATAACCAAACAATAACAACAACAACAAGATAAGAAACGGAAAAATTTAAGAGAATATCCTTCTAACAAAGCTTTTTATAATCATAAAATCTATGCATGTACTTAGTCTTATCGTCGTACAACTTACCCGGCCTGTAATATGTTTAGCACTAACGTCACGGCTTCGCAAAGTAATTATCGCTTTAAGCAAAGTGATTTTTGAAGGCCAAATTTACTTCACGTATGTTATAATGATTTAGCCTCGAGGAAATAAATAGGCTTCTTGTGCTTGTGGGAACGATTTCTTATTAACAATAGGTGAGACCTTGTATTTGTGATAATCGTGGGTTATGATAATGCGGTTATGATGCGCGAAGAAATGACAATTGTATTTGATTGCAATGATGTAAAATGCTTGTAAAGGCTTGTATCACATTATACGTCAATTATTCAATTGTGTTATTTTGTTCGTGGATTTCTCTAGTGACGATAGATTAATAATATGTTTACGTACTACAGCTTTACATTGTTAAGAAAGCTCTTATAAATGCTACAAATACGCGATTATTATATTCAACATGCATTTCTTATTAATCATCATCTGCTATTATTTACTGCGTAGGTAACATATGATTATAAAAATATTAAGTTATTTTTATTTGTAGGAACTATGTGCACACAATAACATGACTGTTACATTTAAAATAATCCTGATTTGTTTTGAGGTAAAAAAAATAATTTACTAAAAGTTAACGAAATTGATAAACTAGTAAGTAAATAAGTTTAAGTTAAAAATTATAAATATTCGGGAATATTGTGTTACAGGGTGGGCCAAAATACAGTTCACGTTATCAGTTAAGATAACGTATCTCGGTGAGAAATTTGACTATATCTCGATCATGTCATCAAAATGAAACAGCTGAAATTTTGCACCAAAGTATTTCAGTTAACAGTAAATATTTACAGTATGTTTATATTGAAGTTTTACTTTCTCCAACAATTGTTTAAAATAAATAGAACAACAGGAAGTATGTAAATAGGGAAGTTATATATTAACAATGCGCACAGGTTTTGCTCGAATTATAACAGTAAGTAATGAATTATTCATTACTTACTAGAAGCGTAACATATTTATTAATTATGTAATTTAAAAATTAACTAGAATATCGTCGTTCATCAATCACTGGCAAAATATCTTAATTTGGTCACACGAAAAATTTAAATGTTCACACGAAAGACAATGTATTTTATAAAGATATCCGCAATGCACATATTATTTGCATGATTCCGTGGATGTAAAAGATAATAGTGGCTTATGTAAATAATTAGTGTTAGCCTAGTACATTATGCAGGTTATTTAAATAAATTTGTAATATCTATATTATTATCATTTTGATGGAACATTTTATGGTTTTTAATTTTAAGTCAATTGTTTTTTTTTCACTAGATTAAGAAGTACACTTTAAATTAAAACTTATTCCAACTAATTACCTGCAAAAAGGCCGTATATAGAATTAACGTGTGATTTTTTTTAATAGCAAGTACAGATAGAAACATGTAATGAGATTAACGCAAGCGAACTAACTTATCGAAAAAAACAATCAGAATTTTTTTTCTGAGAATATTATGTAGTTAGGAATATTTTATGAACATATCTTTCATAATAAACCCAGAAATATATTTTACCCCAAAAGATAACATGTTTCAAATTTTAATGCGACACGAAATACTATAAATATGAAGCATGGACCGTGATACTTTTCATTTCCGATGCGCAAAAAAATTTATTTCTATAATTTTCTGCATGCACAAATAAAATAGACTATATTTTACTATAATAACATAAAATTAAGATCATAACAATTGTCGCTTATTTATTATTACGCTTAAATATTGCTAGCAAAATTTGAAACAGTTACTGAAAACAAACTTAATAACAAAAACAGCTTACAGAGATACACTAAGTCAAGTGCAAGGTGAGCCGAATTACCTTGACGAACATCCTTCACAATTCACAACACTAATTCAGTTTTCACTATACGCGCGGTATGTTTCGCGTCGGTTAAGTTATGAGAGGCTGTCGCGGGAACGCGTCTGTTTGCGCGGGCGCATCACGTGCGGCTGTGGCGCTGGTGCGCTGCGGTTGGTAGTGGAACTAACGGCTTTTCACGCTCTACCGGCTGGTCGGATACTATTCGATCTATCTATACTAATATTATAAAGCTGAAGAGTTTGTTTGTTTGAACGCGCTAATCTCAGGAACTACTAGTCTGATTTGAAAAATTCTTTCGGTGTTAGATAGCCCATTTATCGAGGAAGGCTATAGCCTATATCATCACGCTAAGACAAGATGTAAGAGTATAGTGTACGAAGTAGGAACGACTTGTATCGAATGTACGTTCGGATGTACGTGTAATTGTATGAGTTGTAGATGCTATTAAGATGTAGAACGATAATGTTTTTGTTTAGAGGGGTATCTAAGTATGTCGTTTTAACTGTTGATTGAATATGAATATCTCAATCTAATGAACAATTTAGTTTTTGCAATAGCTAGTGTATATTAATATTGATAGACGGTCGTCTTTAGTCTAGAATGGAACCAATACTTTTATAAAAACTTCGTGGTATAATCAACAGCCACTTCACAACGTCGCGAAAGTATACAGTGTATCAAACACTTCTACATTTCGCGCTGAAAGCTGTGCAAATAGAAACAGAACCTATCGAGCTTGTGTTTTAGCGTATTTTGAAATGAAATGTCCATACCGCTCAATCTAATTTGTGTGTACACTTTATGCATCCAAATGTATATGATTAATATCGGAAAAGGCAATATAAACATGAAATGGGAGATAATTCCCAACTCGCAGTTGAAATTCGATTTATTTGTAATTGATTCTAGATGAACAAATATTGTTCTGGACAGGCAACTTCGTGTAATTATTTTACAATTTAAATGATCGATTACTGAAATTTAAATGGATTGTGAATTTACTGAAATAAAAAGTATTAGGAAAATGCGTTAGTTATTGGATTTATGCTTTTTTATAATTGAGTATTTATTCAAATCTTTGTATACAAATATGAAGTGTTCATTTTTATTTGTATTAATATGTATCATTTAAATATTTTATGTTCGATATAATTGGATTGGTTTATTCAGTAGGTAGGTAAGTGTCGTCCGTGTTATGCTAATTATTGTTATCATTGAACACAAGTCACGTCCGCCTAATCGAAGCTCACGAAGAACGTCAATATTATGGAACAACCAAGATAAAATTTATTTGTCATGTTAATTTCATAAACAATAATAATATGATCATCAGATGAGCGTAGCAAGTAGTAACTTACATAAGTATATACTCGACATATGAGTTACTAGCTGTGCTCCGCGGTTTTACGCGCATTGCTTCGCTTCTATTGGTCTGATAAATGGACTTTCTAACAGTGAAATATTTTTTCAAATCGGCCTCGTAGTTCCTGAGATTAGCGTGTTCAAGCAAACAAACAAACTCTTCAGTTTTTTAATATTAGATAGTATAAATAAGTATAAATGGTAAGGTAGGTTTTGTCTAGTGTCTGAATTTACAGTAGATAGTTATAGTAATACGCATTTAAATTATAGATATAAGTAGGCGTTTAAAAAATAGAGCTATATTTTTATTTCGATAAAATCTGTTTTCGGTTCAATAGTCTGTAGTGCCAAGCAATCAGCGTAGGCTGACGATTGATAAATAAATTTTTGTTAAATATATTCAAATACAGTTTCATTTTGTATTTGTAATGTCATTATAAAATAGTTATATATTTTGTAAATTTCGGTGAGATTTTAGTTCAAAGACCAATTCCTATTTGAATTTTGTTAGTGAAAAACTACATAGGTACTTACTTCTATTTTTCTTTGCGTTATATATTACACATAATTTTGTGCGTAAAAACAATATAAACCTACCTAACATCTGTGAGCTGGTCTACGCTTCTAATAATTGTCCGTTGTTTTGCTAAACATAATAATATGTACTTCACATTTATGTTTTACAAAACAAAATAAAACGTAAGAGTATTTAGTAATCCATACTTTAGGAGATTTATGCTAATAGTGCATTGTTTGAATAATAATAATCTTTATCTGTTCGGTCAGTAGGTACATAGATCAGAATGTATTTTTAGTTTATATTTCAGAGTACCTAGTTTTATTTTAAAATAAATTTATTGTTGATATAGGTACCTACCTACTAGATATTTTTCAGGGATTTACAAGGGTTTTAGAATTTTTTTAAACAAATCTATTATCTTATTCGTTTTAACCGACTATATGAAAAACATTTTACATTCTTTCATACTTAATTACACTAATAAACTAATGTACCTTTTTCATTTAAAATTCAATATTTTCATACACATTTTAAAATAACTTGTAAATAAACAGTCTGGTAACGCCAATATAATTAAAATAGTAAATGTAGAAATTAAATGTTTATTATTTTGTGGTGTGTTCCTTCATCCTTCCCTACATACGAGCACAACCAATCACCGCGCGCTATTTAGCGCTCGCCACGTGACGTGCCTATGTCACGAAGGCATTAGTCAGTCGAGTTCGCTCCGTTCCTTCGCGAGGACCGGGACTCGGCCACCGCCGGAGAGCTTCCACGAGGCTCTCTAGATCATCAGGCATTGTGCTTTTGTAACACCCCCGGGGAATCCCGTTCCCCGGCCCTTGGTCGCGCTCACCGCCGCGTGTGTGTTTTGCGTGGAGTGTTTGGACTGGACGCCGTTCGTGCCCGCCGCGAGCTGGAGGACCCTGACCGCGTGGCGGCGCGTGTGTTCTGGACGCTACTCCCTCCGACGAGGTATGTGCCGTATGTTCCTGTCTTTCCCCTCTTTTGCTAACACCACGTTGATCTAAATACAGTCCACTTCATATCGAGAATATATTTACTTATATTTTTTATATTGGCGCGACCATTGTTGGTACCTTCGATCCGGATAAGAACCATTGTTGGTCCTTACGAACCGTACATTACCTGATGATTCAACCGCCCTTGTTAGGATACTCATTGTGTAGGACCTAATAAGCGATTAGTAGTATCTTCAATGCGAAATACTATTTAATATACCGCATATAATAGAACGACAATGCGTCTTCTACTATTCATATAAAATATATTTTAAACCCGCCCTTATTAGGATACTCATTGTAGGCCCTAATAAGCGATTTAATAGTACATTCATTGTGAAATAACTATAACCGCATAGATCGACATTGCGTCATCTATTATTTTTCGCTTAAAATATATTTTATTCCGCCCGTGACATTAAGTTACGCGTATATTATTATTAAAATAGTTAATTAAAACTATGTTCATATCGTTTATCCGCAGTTATAACGCTAAAATCATTATAAATCGAACATATTACATCATATTTTATTTACCCGCTACCCGCGCTCGAAATTTATAACGTTATCGAGTACATTCCGCGATCCGCTGTTATAATCCGACCATATTGGAAATACATACTCGGTTCTTATTACGCTTGCGCTTGACCTACTTTATTTGGTCGTATTACTTGTTATTGTAACTTGCATTGTAACATTCTCAGTTTGAATATATATTTTTGTTATTAAAAATGCCGCCTAAGAAAATGACTAAGTTACCTGATAGTGACGCTTCGGATGTTAATGATTCGGAAGATATAAATGATTCGCAGTTATCCATGTTATTAGCTAAACGCGAAATTATATTCGAAATGGTACAAAGAATTTATGATTTGTCTTTGAACGTTCATAACAACGCTGCGCTTATGGAAAGTTTCCTTGACGAGTCCGCGCAGGTAGAATCATTACGCGATGATTATAAACAATGTTTAGATGAATATAATATTCGTTTATTATCATTAATTCCCGCCGCGAAACCTGATTATAAAAGCCTCGTTGCATTCGAGTCTTTGTATAGCAGGATTAAAAGAATTAAATCGCAATATTCGCAACCAAGTCCGTCACACGGAGATATTAACACTTTACATAAAAATAGGCCTAAATTGCCGCCTATCGAACTAGTACCATTTTCGGGTGATATTCGCTCATTTCCGCTGTT
The DNA here is from genome assembly GCA_029959065.1 of Colias behrii. Lineage (NCBI taxonomy): Eukaryota > Metazoa > Arthropoda > Insecta > Lepidoptera > Pieridae > Colias > Colias behrii. The sequence goes on along the minus strand of JARWMC010000006.1, from coordinate 3,162,444 downwards.
TCTTTCGAATTTTGAATCAATTGTTCATAACAATCCCGGCCTTACAGATGCCGAGCGTTTATATTATTTACTAGGTAAATTAACGGGGAAGGCCACAACTGTTATAGCTGGTATAACCCCCTCCGCTGATAATTATAATTTAATTTTACAAACTTTAAAAGATAAATATGATGATAAACGTATGTTAGTTTCCGCGTATTTAAATCAAATGTTTGATTTTAAACCTTTGCATTCTCCGTCCGCAACAAACTTTGATTTATTTACAGATAACTTTATTAGCGCAGTGCGCGCCTTACAAAATATAAAGTTAGATAATATTACAGATTTAATGATTGTTCATATCGCGTTGAAGAAGTTAGACTCAGATACTGTTCGCGCTTTCGAGACTGAGTTTGGTAGTGAAATGCCTACTTTTGATAACTTGGTTCAATTTATTCAAACTCGTGCGAAGGTATTAGAACGCATTCATCCTTCCACAAATTTGGGAATAAATAAACCGCCTCGAAAGAATAATTATAACCGCAATAATACTTCTTCCGCACCGCCTAAGACGTATCAGTCTTACGTAACAACCGCTGATTCCGCTTATAGTTGTCTTTGTAAAAATATTACGCATCAACATTTATATAAATGTTCGAGTTTTCATAAAATGAGTCCGCAGGAACGTTTGAAATACGTAAAGGATAGAAACGCGTGTATAAATTGTCTCAGTATAAAACATCGAGTTTCTAGTTGTTCGTCGTATTCTAATTGTCGCGTTTGTAAATTAAAACATCATACGATGTTACATTTGAAACGCGAATTTTCCATACCCGCGCCTGCGTCTCACCCCCCGCCGCGCAGCACACCGCCATTGCCTGCGCCGTCACCGCCGTCGGGCGAGTGCGTCCGCTCCGATATTGCGCTATACACCGCTAGCTATACAGCTGATACTGATAACGCATTTCAATGCAACGCGCCCGCGAATAAACAACATACTATTTTATTATCAACCGCTGAAGTCGTCGCTTATAATTGTAAAGGCGAACGGCTTATTATTCGCGCGCTTTTAGATTCCGCCTCACAAAGTCACTTCATTACAAATGAATGTTGTGAACGTTTAGGTATTAAACCGCAGAAAACCGAACGTACTATTATTAAGGGGTTCGGTGGTTCAGAAAAAATTGTAAATAGTAATTCTATAAATATACAATTTTATTCGCGTCTTGACAACAACATATCTTTTAATATTTCACCGCTAGTTGTTGATCATGTTACGGATTTATTACCTACCGCTGTTATAGACACTTCTGTCTTATCGCATATTTCGCATTTACCGCTCGCAGATGAGAGTTTTGGTACGCCAAATAAAATCGATTTATTAATCGGTGCTTCTCTGTTCCCTCATCTGCTTCTCCCCGACGTAGTTCATGCATCTCGTGACTCGTCGGCGCCCGCTGCATTGCGCACGGTGTTAGGCTATGTAATAATGGGTTCAGTACCCACCATACCTAACACACATAAACCGCCCTTGACGTGTTGTCACGTTCAAGAGACCGCCGCTATTGACTCATTAGTCAGGCGTTTCTGGGAGCTCGAGGAGCTTCCTACCGCACCGCCCGTTCAACATCCCGATGATGTTGAATGTGAAGAATATTATAAATTAACTACAACCCGCGACCCTGTGAGTGGTAGATATATTGTTTCGCTTCCATTTAAGGATGATTTCTACACTCTCGGTGACTCATTTAATATTGCCCGCAAACGTTTCATGTGCCTTGAAAGAAAGCTACAGGCTTCACCTAAATTAAGGTTGGCATATGATGACGTCATAAAAGATTATCTAACGAAAAATTATATTTCACCCGCGCCTCCGTATGATCCGCGTGACCCTACACCTATTTATATTATACCGCATCACGCTGTTCTGCGCGAGGATAAATCGTCAACTAAGCTGCGCATGGTTTTAGATGCTAGCATGCCAACTTCTGGAAGCCAGCGTTCATTGAATGACCTTCTGCATGTTGGGCCGAATTTACAAGGCAATTTGTTTACAATTATTTTAGGTTTTCGTCTCCACGCGATTGCCATGACCGCCGATTGCCGCCAACAATTTCTGCAGATTTTCGTGCGCGAGTTTGATCGTCGTTTTCAATGTTTTTTATATCGTTTCAGCCCGCAGGATCATCAATTTAATCGAGTTTGCTTCGGCATCAAGTCTAGTCCTTATCATGCACTGCGCACGGTAAGACAGCTCGTAGAAGATGACGGCGCGAAATATCCGCTCGCGAGTAGCATTGCATCTTCGTCGTTGTATATGGATGATATCGCCTTCTCTATTCCCACGGAATGTGAAGCAGTTTCCGCGTCGCAGCAGCTCATCGATTTGTATAAGGGAGCTCAGTGGGATCTTATTAAATGGAATAGTAATAGTAAAAATGTGTTAGATAATCTTCCCGCTTCGCACAAACTTTTACCCTCCGCGGTGGAGTTTGATAAGGCCGTGCAACATAAATTACTTGGTCTGCATTGGTCTACTGTTGATGATTGTTTTTATTTTAAAATAACCGCACCCGCCGATGTGATGTGCATTAAGCGCTCCATCTTGTCAATTGCCGCCCGTCTGTGGGACATGATGGGCTTCGTTGCTCCCACAGTCGTGTATAACATCCCATCAGATAATTTCTACCATGTTTCTGGTATTGAAATTCCCGCTGACGTTCTTTCGCGTGGCATTACGCCACAAAATCTCGTCTCGCACCCTCTGTGGTTCCAAGGACCCCAGTGGGCTCGTTCGGACCCATCTGATTGGCCTCTTAGGAGTCTCGATGGTGAGTCTATTGCAGACATTCCCGAACGAAAATTATTATCGCACACTGTGTGCCCGCCTATAAAGCATTGCGCTTTATACGATACCGCCCTTCGCGTCTCGTCGCGTCGTGTATTTTATATTTATAGGTTCCTTATATTGTTACCCCGCCGCGGTGTTATGATGACCGCAGAGGAACTTAATTTCGCTGAGAATAAAATCATTCCCGCCCTGCAAAATAAATATTTTGCAGAGGAGTATTATAATATACTCTTTTATAAATTTTATTCGCAGGCTTTCAATCACTTGAAGCCTTTTATTCGCAACAGACTTATCCTCATCGGACGTCTAAGCGATTCCGCCCTGGAATATGCACATAAGCATCCAGTGATATTACCGCGCAATGATCACATAATTATCATGATCATTGATTATTATCATATTAAATATATGAATATTTTAACACATTTGTTTCGTGTTATTTTAATTACCGCGTCTTTATTATCATTACCCGCGCCGCAAGTCAAATCTGATCACGTCAGTTTGCTTGATAGGCATTCGCTACTGGACAAGTTAGTTCAGTCGTTTTGGAAACGTTGGAGAATGGAATACTTACACGGTCTGCAGGTTAGGCAGAAATGGAATGCGCCTTCCACACCTGTTGCTCCTGGAACGGTCGTGGTTGTAATAAATGATAATGCACCGCCCCTAACCTGGCCTTTAGCCGTCGTAGAGAAAGTACATCCTTCAAAGGACGACGTCGCGCGCGTTTGTACAGTTAGAACCGCCAAGGGAACTTACCTTCGCCCAGTCGTTCGTTTATGTCCGCTTCCAAGACAATAGTTATACCGCATTAGTATATTACCGCAGTTAGTTAAGTTTAATTTTAAGTTTTGCACCGCTTTCGATATAATTTCTTAGTTATAATACCGCCGTGACTTTAGGAATTATTTATATCCCGCTCGCATTACGCGATCCTAGAGTCATCGAATTTGTTAGTTATATTTCCGCCGTGACTTTTAGGATTTTTTATTATCCCGCTCGCATTTTGCGCTCCTAGAGCCATAGAACTTGTTATTTATATTACCGCCGTGGCTCTTAGGACTTTTATTAACCCGCGCGCATTATGCGATCCTAGAGTCATAGTTTTTCGCTGTATCTTATGATTGGTTTTAAATGGTGACCCATTTAGGGCGGGTGGATATGGTAACGCCAATATAATTAAAATAGTAAATGTAGAAATTAAATGTTTATTATTTTGTGGTGTGTTCCTTCATCCTTCCCTACATACGAGCACAACCAATCACCGCGCGCTATTTAGCGCTCGCCACGTGACGTGCCTATGTCACGAAGGCATTAGTCAGTCGAGTTCGCTCCGTTCCTTCGCGAGGACCGGGACTCGGCCACCGCCGGAGAGCTTCCACGAGGCTCTCTAGATCATCAGGCATTGTGCTTTTGTAACACCCCCGGGGAATCCCGTTCCCCGGCCCTTGGTCGCGCTCACCGCCGCGTGTGTGTTTTGCGTGGAGTGTTTGGACTGGACGCCGTTCGTGCCCGCCGCGAGCTGGAGGACCCTGACCGCGTGGCGGCGCGTGTGTTCTGGACGCTACTCCCTCCGACGAGGTATGTGCCGTATGTTCCTGTCTTTCCCCTCTTTTGCTAACACCACGTTGATCTAAATACAGTCCACTTCATATCGAGAATATATTTACTTATATTTTTTATATTGGCGCGACCACAGTCATTAAATTTATTGAAAAATTATACTGAAAGTTACACAGCTTAATAAGGCATACTCTTATCTACCTTATAACTTATTTTATAACATGTCATATAAATATTATTGTAAGATTATTCTGGCGCATATATTTTACCTCTTTAAGGCCTTTTGCATGCAACGGTAAAAGTTTCGGGGTCACAACATGACAAGATGTTAATCTCAATCGATTTTAAGAGACCTTCCACAAATTTTGTTTACCAATACCATATTGAGTATGTGCCAATATAGTCGTAATTAATTTTTTAAACAAGATCAATTACATGTTTCATTTAAAACCGGATTTAGGATTTTAAAACGGACCAACTCTAGTTACATTATAATGTTTCGAAATCATAGATTAGGTCAACTAAGATGTGGAATAAAATGGGACTCGAAACGATATGATGCGATTTAGGACTTTTCGTTTATAATTTTGTTTAGTTAAAGCAATAACTTGTCTTACTGTTTATTCCTAATTTCGTATATTTATGCAAGGCAGAATGTATCTACCTATATAAAACTGTAACTCAACAATATATCTATCATTATTACATATCCACAATAAGATTTCAATCATGAATTTTATCTTATTATTAACTTTCAGCATAAATGCCTTATAATAATATTTTACATATAAACTTGTTAACCAGAAAAGCATTCACAAAATCCATGTGAAACGTTCAAACTGTGAAAGGCCTCGTCGATAAATTGTTACATTTTTATAGCAGAGTAGGCAAACGAATAAGTGGGTCACCTGATGTCAAGCAATCTTTTGTATTGTGATTATTAACATGTACAATTAAGTACACCCATTCAATTGATAAACTGTGCCCAAGCGCGTATGCAAAACTGTTTTTCCATTTCATTGTGCCTTTAAAAGTTAAAAGCTATAGAGCGTGTTTATTGAATCATTTTTTATTTTTCGTTTGCACGGTAAGTCAAATTTTTGGAAATTATGTCATGATATATTTACATTATTACGTATAAAGAGCAGGTTTTTGGTAAAAATAATAAACGTGTTTATAGAGCATTGTGAAATAAGTAGACGAATTATCTAATAGTGTACAAATAATAATTTATAATAGTTATCAGTGTTTCCATGAAATATTTCTAATAATATACATAACATTAGCGCACATAGAGTCGTGTAATAGTTAAGTTAAATGTATGACATAATATTTACATTGTTATTTGTGCACTGGCAGCTCCTACGTAATCTGTGTGGAAATTTAATTTACCTGGAGTAAAACCTTGGAAAGATCACGTCTACGGCCTTTCCCTGAGTTTCTATTTTTGTAATTTGGCTAGAGTATTAAGCTCCTATTTTGGCTTTTCTTTATTAGGGTCAACTTTAACAGGGACAAAGGGTAGCTCGGTAATCGGAGTAAACAGGAAATATAAATAAATCTCATGCTGAGAGAAAACCGAGATTAAAGGTAGATGTTTTGTAGCAACGCTAGAACCTACTGTGTACAAAAACGAGAGAATGTCCTATTACAATTTTTATTTTTAATTACTAACAACACATATATATCTTATACACCATTATATCCATACACACTAGAACAATAAATTATTCAAACTTTTATACCATCCCCTGTCTACCTTGCCACATGAAACTTTCGCGGGAGCAAATTCATCATATAGAGTACTTAAATATTTATGTTAAATGTAAATACTATTTTTAGTAGTCTCAGAATACAACTACTTTACCAAATCGATTTACAAACGAAAGTTAGGTACTGTATTATATCATCACTACATAGTATAAAACAAAGTCACTTTCTCTGTCCCTATTGTCTTCAAACTACGCCACGGATTTTGATGCGATTTTTTTTAATAGATAGAGTGATTCAAGAGGAAGGTTTTTAGTATATAATTTATTAGGTTTTAGTCAAAGCGGGCGAAGCCGCGGGCGGTAAGCTAGTCTAACATAATATAAAGAATCTTTTTGTACCTTCTATTTGATCCCCTATCTCAGCCCGTATTTCGTATTAACTCGAAACAAACTTCGTTTAGTTTAGTTTCTCCGACCAATCAAGAAACAATAAAGAAACTCATTTCTTTTATATTTTCTTCGGCGTATCTTGAGTCAATATGTATCAAAGAACCCCGATAGCTATATTGTTTTATAGTAATAGACGATCCTTTTTTAGTATATGATCAGAATAATATTTTTCTACGTAATTTTTATAACTGAAATAATGTGAAGGAGTTATTGTATGGGCTGCTGAGTTGATATGATATCCCATACACTCCTTTAGTTGATAAATTGATAGATTGATGGTTTGATGATGTAAAACAAGTTATTGCTTTTGATCACTTTATTGTTGATTGCTTTAAACTAATGATGATAATATGATATGCTGATATTTGATTGTTGATAGTTGATAATGATATTAATTGATATAGCGCGTACACCTCGAGCGCTTTACACGAGCCGCGAGCGCAGACTGACTGGGTGAAGATGTTCTTGTCACCATAATGAAATAGGATCGTGTAAAGCGCTGAGTCAGGATGTACGGCTAGCCCGTACAGTTATTAAATGCCGTAATTCAGAATAAGGACATTATCGATGCGAGAAATAAGCTTAAACAATAGATGGTGAATTACCTAATTTAGATGCCCTTCAAGAACAAGGCTGTAAATTGTTGAGTGAGAGTATTAGGCGTATCTCATTGCTTCCTCTGTTTAAGTTTAAGTCTATTTTTTACTTACATTTTTTATAACAGATAATAACTTGATTACGGTTTTTTTTCTTTAAAATGTGAATCCTATTTATACTTAATAAAATACATAACACATGAAATTACGGAATAAATAGAAATTTAGTTCATTTGAGAGAGGTCTATAGTCAATTTAGTTTAGAAATAGTGGAACCGACACCCCTCAAAACAATCGGAGCTACGACAAGAAATACGCTTTACCTATGTTTACATAGTATCCCAACGGCGAAAATATATTATTGAAGTATCTTATTTTTTAGAACACAAGTTATCCAATGCAATAAATAAAGACACAAAAATAAAAAGTACACAATTTTTTTAAACATCAATACCTTTTTAATTACGTTTAATAATAATAATACGTTTTGTGTATACCTACCTACTAGTACAACATCGTAAAACCAAGGCAAGTTACTCGTAACAATAATTGTAAGCCAGCCAAAGCAGCCAGACTGATTTGTCGATAAAAACTAGGCTTTACATTCGCAAGTCACGTTTCTATTAATTTTCAATTGGCTTTTGCTTTCGATATATGATGTGCTAAAAATTAAGCCACGGTTGCTTTTTTATTGGCCTTGAAATACCAATTTCGTTCTCAATTGATTTCATTAAGTTAGAATTTTTTTAAAGAATAGAAAAATCGATCGCGAGGCGGGACTCGAACCCTCGTCTTTTTGCTAAACCGGGGCAACGCGTAAGTCTCGGCTACCCGTGAATTCGCTTCGGCAATCAAATTTCTTTTACTCTTCATTAAGTTGTTCATTAACGTTGGTGAAAAAGCAATATTACTAGTATTCTAGATAGATTCGTTGAGTCTAGCTTATACTCTTTGTGCCGGAAGGAATGCTTTCTCTGACGTGCCACTTTCGGATACTACTTGACATAGATAATTTCATATTTTATTTATTCATAATTTATTAAATGTAACGCTGTTGGATTACCAAAAATAAATAAATATATATGAAATCATCCTCTTATTGGATGCCACAGTATTAAATGTTATTACAATGCGCAATATCTTAAAGTTATTGCCAACACGTGTAAGATTTTCAGTCAAGATTTTTCAGTTTAGTCTTTTAAAGATCAGTTATTTAACTATTTGTTTGATTTAGAACCTACTGGGATTCAAATAAACGTTCTGGAAAAATAAATAAATTACAACAATATTATATTAATTGAAATGCTTTTATCAAATAGCGCGGCACTTAATTACTTTAAATATAACTGGATTAAAATAACTATTTACAAGATAATATTCATTTTAATTCGTGAAATATTTGTATGTACGTGCAAAATTGAGCTGCCAGTGCCACACATTATTATGTTGAAAGAACAATCAAATGTAAATTATGTATGTGTCTATAAATAAACTGCTTAATTTTACAAGTTACTTCGAACGTTCGTAAAACAATTAATAGATAATAAACATGAACAGAATCGTATGCAAAAAATTGTGCAACACTGCAAAGAGAAATTACAATGAATACAAATAAAACGTTCACGTGTCATTAGCAATTTCTAATAACATGTCTGTTAAGAAATAAATAATTTAATAACACCGTTTATTTTCTTCATTTCTATACGTGATGAAATCGCGTGATTTGAGCTAACAAGCGTGGAATTTACATTAAGGTGTTTTAAGGCTCGAGATATCGATCGTTTCATAAAATATTAACGCATTTATCCTACCTGCCTTTTCCTAGTTCAGTTAATGAAGTTCGAACGATTTATGACGTCATTTACCTCAAATGCCTCTGGTTACCATACCGAGGGGTTGTTTCAACGCTTGCTTTAAATGTTCCTGTACTATGTGACTCTTTCGGACTTAAATTTTCCTGTCTAAAACCTAATAAATTATATACTAAAACCTTCCTCTTTAATGACTCTATCTATAAAAAAACTGCATCAAAATCCGTTGTGCATACATGCATACAGACAGACGCAGGAAGCGACTTTGCTTTATACTACGTAGTGATGATGATTAACCAGAACATAATGTCATCAATCGGCGGTTAGTCTTAGCTGTCATAAAAATCTCTTAGCTGTTATAAAAACAGTTTTAAATCTACATACGTTATATCTGTCTAGACACGCGATGATGCCTTCGTGTCTCGAAGCAACTACAGTGAATGATTATGTAAAATATGTTTATCATGTCGAACACAATTTTCTGCAAATCTTGCCAAGTAGGCAACTGGGTGAAAACTTCTGTAGTTGACCTGGATTAATATGACGAGTAACTTTTAGTTTGTGGATATCCTCGTGTTATATTTAATGACCAATGTTCATTAGTAAGTATACAAAACTATTTTTTTATATCTAATATTATGAACGTGAATTTTTGGTGAATGGATGTATGTTTGTTACTCTTTCACCCGAAAAAAAAACTGATTCGATTTTGATATTTGACAATGATGTAACCATAGAAATCTAAATAACAAGACACATAGAAGTGCTATAATGTCATAATTCGTATGAAAACCGCTGTCGCCAAAATCAACACATTTAAACCGATAGCTAAATAGTACACACAAGTAAACTATGCCTTTTATTGGACAGCTTGATTTTAGTGAAAACTAACTTAAATATTAAATTAAGCTTTTTAATATGTATCCTAACGCACGAATTTACGGTTTATTTTAGAATAACATCCCTAAGTATATGAGACGTTTTGTTTATTTTTGCTCCAATACGCAAAAATTCGGCTTTTCTACAACAGAGGTTGTCAATTTTCAATAGATATAACTTTGAACATAAACTCATAGAAATAAGGTTGAAATTTGTGTTAAACGTGATAATAAGAATGGTCGACTGTGTCATTCATTGTTATTTCGATTACTATGGTGACACTCGTAATACTTGTAAATATTCTATAATTTTAAGGAAAAACGGCAATATTTATAAACAACTAGCTTTCCGCCCGCGGCTTCGCCCGCTTTGTCTAAAACATAATAAATTATATACTAAAAACTTCCTCTTGAATCACTCTATCTATTAAAAAAAACTGCATCAAAATCCGATGCGTAGTTTTAAAGATTTAAGCATACATAGGGACATAGGGACATATGGACAGAGAAAGCGACTTTGTTTTATAACACACATTATCTAAAAAAAAATATTTGGCATTTTATAATGTAGAGTCTATGGTAGAGTCTCATAAGACACTTCTTTCGTTTAGTGGGTAAAACTATTTTGAAATTATTCAACTCCATAACGTTTTTCTTAAAGAAATAATATATTTTGTAATTCATTAATGGGTTACCTCTCAGCATGTAAAGAAAAATAATGACTATGTGCATCAAAATATACAATGTACAATATATGTAATATGATATGAAATATGCCCCTTCATACCTTAGGGAACCTTAATTCATGCCTCATAATGACATTCAGAACTTTGTACTAATTAGTATTTAATCCACACTAATATTATAAATTCTAAACTGTATGTCTATTGCGCTTTCTTGAATAGGTTTTAAAAAAAAAAATTAGTATAAGACAGGCTATTTTTCAAAAAAATCACATCTTAAAGTTTTGAAATATTGCATAAAAAATTTTACCCCTTTTAAACCCGGGTTAAACCGCGTGCTAATAAATAATTTAAATTTTATGACGTCACACATAATATTGTACAAGTCATTGGTGTCAAAGAAACAGAAGTGAATCACATCGGAAAATTAATGTCAATCACCATATTTATCATAAGGCAAATTCTATATATTTCATTTATCCTTTTTGTAAACATAATTAATAGTATGGAAGTATTCATATTAACCAAATGCCAAATAAATTAATTTTGAAATACAAATCAAAAAATATTTATAAAAACCTAAGTTTACAATCCATTACCTATGTGTGTGCTAACGCTAAGTTAGGCTCAGGCCTAGGGCGGCACAACTTTAAGGCATGAAGATAATACAAATATTTAAACAACAGTAAATAGTATTTGCTTCTCTTACAGTATTGTATAATTATTGTGCATAAGTGAAGTCCCATGTCCCCAAGTGGGGTAAGGGGCAGATGCATTATACATCTGTTTCACTGATCGATTTTCTTTAGGGACAAGTAGGTGATCAGCCTTCTGTGTCCTGCCAGACCGAGACATATTTTTTTTCTTCGTCTCCACCGGGAATCGAACCCAGGACCCCTTGGTGTTACGCTCACGCGTCAGCCACTGTACCAAGGAGGCGGTCAAAATAATTATTGTGCATAGTGTAATAAAAAATATTTAAATTACGATACTTTGTTTTTCAACTAGATTTCACAAAAAATGGCTGCATGATAGCCAAGGGCAGCATCACACTTAAATATTTCAGTATGTTATTCCCAATTGATTAACATAATTAATATTATATTATGACTAGCGGTCCGCCCCGGCTTCGCCCGTGGTACATATGAAAAATAGATGTTGGCCGATTCTCAGACTTACCCGATATGCACAGAAAATTTCATGAGAATCGGTCCACCCGTTTCGGAGGAGTATGCAGACTAACATTGTGACACGAGAATTTTATATATAAGATAATACTTACCGGTGAAATTTTATTCCTTTATTAGTATAATTACAATTTATAGAAGAATTTCCGCACTGGGAAATGCTGTAACACACCATGTTTACTCACGCACGTGTCAGGAACAACTGAACAAGCGACCACCAAGCGACGAACAGACTTGTGGCATGGTAACCACCTGAGCGGCGACAATGTCACGCGCGCTTACGACTTCTATTGCCTTGTTATTTAGATTTCTATGGATGTAACTTATGGGCTTGGTCTAGTAGTGCAAACAAATGCATCCTATATGTAAATAATACAAATGTACTAAGGGAAAGTTGCTCCACTTAATTTTTAAAAATTAAATCATTCGTATGCATAATTTAATATTCGTAATAAGTACCTAAAATGACAATTTGAAACAATTTTCGTGAAAATTACACCGGGTGATTCTTTTTATCGGTACACAAAATTTGCGAATACGTTCTATTGATATCTTCAACTTCATGTTTATATAACTGATCAACTTTTACAAATAAATTTGGACGAAATATAAAAAAAAATAAGCTTTCCATACAAAATGCATAACTCTATACATTTTTTTCGACCTAAGTTTCTTAGTGAAAGTTGTTCAGTTTCACTAATAAAACGGATAAACAAATTTTGTATATAATAAAAAAAAATGTAATGTTTGTGTAAAAAATTATAAAATAGAAAAATGCGCAAATGAAAACAAAGATATTTATTTCTGACTAGCTTCCGCCCGCGACTCCGTCCGCGCGGATGTCGGTCTTCGCGTGGATGGTTTATTTCTCCATTTTGAACTGGGAAGACGTTTCTCACTAAATTAATATTAGACGATCATGATTCACTCCAGTCCAAACAGCAAATAAGCAGACTTCTGCTTCTGCAACGTTTAGTTGTCCCTGAATTTGGAAAAAATAGTCATGATTCTTATCTATGACAAAAGTGTTATTTTTTTGCATTGTATTTCAAATATTAAATTTTTTATTTTTAACCGCATCTTCCGCATTCATGTCTTTTGCCGGAATTAGACATTTAACTTCTACTAGTCCCATTTTCCCTTCTTGATATGGGAGTGTATAAAGTAAATTTTTTAGATATTTCTCGTTATACTTTTAAAAAGTTATTATTGTCATTTTGCTCATTAGGTAAAGTTATTTCGATATCAGTTTTAAGTTTTTTGAGACCTGCAATAATAACGCCATAATCGCCTGCACATACTTATCGATTACACCCTGTATACAATCCACCATCCACATTCATAATGTTTTCCTATCCTCCTCTCCTTTACGCTGTTCACCGATACATTTTAAATGAGTAAATCTGCTACCACTGAAGGATGTTTCATTGTGATCAGCAAATTTTCACCACTGTTGTCGATTATTTGTTTTTCATTTTTAATCAGCAATTGGGAATCATCAGTTTTGTTTTTTGCAGATTGGTGATGTACCCTAACAATACGTCGAAAAGGGAAAGCATCAACGAATTATCGTTTTCGTCCTCTTTTTTTATTCTGTGCGTCTCTGTTACTTGTGTTTGTTTAGTTCTCAACACCCATTGAATTTTCTATGTTATTGTGATCTTCCATTACATCTGAGTTTTGATGATGTGATGATAATCCATTCGTTTTAATATTGGTACTTAGAGTTGGTGGACCAAACTAGAAATGGTGGACTAAATTTGTCAGCGCGTCTCACTGTGTTTCATTAGATCAAAAAAATTTCCCTGTGCTGTTTATTGTATTTATCGATCAAGGGATGTATTTACAATGTAAGAGTAGAACACCCACGTGTCAATTTCTTATACTTTTTTTTTAATAAAATGGCAAACTTTAGGTGAATTTTTCATGAAAAATATTGAAATGTATTCTGAAATCGTAACTGTCTAAGATATTTATTTTAAATAAATATAGACTTATAAAGCATCTTTGGGCGCATATTATCCAGTTTTTATTTTTGGAAAACTACCTCCGAATACCGAGAAATATATTTTTTTCAGATTTTCGTTTTTATTTTTTTTCTCCCTAAAAACGCAAAAGTGCGGCTTGTCACTAGCATAGAATTATTGCTCGTAATAAGGCCTATCACTCATAAAAAAACCACGCCGCACTATTGCGGTTTTTAGAAGGAATCCAATTTCTAAATATAGTGTAAGGGTTGTCAATAAATTTGACCATCATTCTTTTTATTTTGTTTTGTACTATATTTTTTACCATATTACAATAAATGAGATATTTAGGCATGAAATCTAATGACCTGCTTGGGAAACCTTTTTTAATTTTTTTTTTATTTATACTATTGATAAGCACGTGTTTGAGGAATTTATTTTTTTCCATGAAGAAGCTTGCGATGTGATAAGTATGTAAGTTATATCTCTTTTTATTCCTTGTATATCCACACTTAGAAGAAAAAAAAACTTGTTTTACCTTTTTGCGACAACCCTATGTTGTGTTTTTTGACCTTTTTGAAAATGTCGTATTCTTCCCAAAAACCGCAATAGTGCGGCGTGGTTTTTTTATGAGTGATAGGCCTTATTACGAGCAATAATTCTATGCTAGTGACAAGCCGCACTTTTGCGTTTTTAGGGAGAAAAAAAATAAAAACGAAAATCTGAAAAAAATATATTTCTCGGTATTCGGAGGTAGTTTTCCAAAAATAAAAACTGGATAATATGCGCCCAAAGATGCTTTATAAGTCTATATTTATTTAAAATAAATATCTTAGACAGTTACGATTTCAGAATACATTTCAATATTTTTCATGAAAAATTCACCTAAAGTTTGCCATTTTATTAAAAAAAAAGTATAAGAAATTGACACGTGGGTGTTCTACTCTTACATTGTAAATACATCCCTTGATCGATAAATACAATAAACAGCACAGGGAAATTTTTTTGATCTAATGAAACACAGTGCGTCTGTAAGATCAGAATATAAAACCAACATCCTGTATTTAAGTTACAAAATTAATAATCAAACAACATGCCGCTACGTTTAAAATGACTAGAAGAAAAAATTAAAACACCTCGACATATTTGGAATTTTGGAGTAAACAAATCATTTTCCCCGTATGTCCCAAGTTCAAGTTCTCAATACAAGTTTATATTATATTTCGTATTTCTCAAACGAAAAATAAACATTTTTGGAACTTCGAAAATATTCACTTAAATCATACGGTGTAAAGGGCCATATAGATCTAAATTAAATGAACAATGTATTCAAGGTATTTAATTGGTTAAGGATTAATGCTGTATTGGTTAAAATCGCTTCGAAAATTAGCCATTATTTGTCGTAAAAAGTAAATGACAAAAAAAAAGTTATTGTGGGTTATCCATAAGAGATAGACATATACCATCACGGACTTTTCTGTAGACCTTTTCAATGTGTACAATACTTAGTACATTATTTTGATAAAACTCGTAGGGTTCAGCCTGCGTTTGCAATGTAAGCGGAAAAAATGTAATTATTTACGACATCACATTAGAAACCTCAAAAATAACAGTACTTCTCCACTATTTAATGGATGTTATTATACATATAAACCTTCCTCTTGAATCACTTTATCTATTAAAAAAAACCACATCAAAATCCGTTGCGTAGTTTCAAAGATTTAAGCGTACAAAGGGACATAGGGACAGAGAAAGCGACTTTGTTTTATACTATGTAGTGAAGAAACATACATCCCTTTACTGACACCCCGTAAAATAAAGAAATTGTTGCCAATCACCTTTGTAATCTATTTGGTTTCATTAACTTTATGTTCGAAGATAATTTTTTTTCCAGTAGTTACACGCATATTTTTTTCGTTTATTTTCCATATCGAAATCAAATGTTTAAAAATATGAATATTTGCATAAAACTAAGATAAAAATAATCAATTAACAAAAATATTACATTTAATGAAGTAGAGCAACTTTCACTTCGGTATGAAGGAAAATCGAGCGTAGAGCACACGTCAGAACGCTCCGGCCCAAGGAGCGCGACTGAAGAAATTCGCTAGGATTTTTCCTAATTATTTTAAATATTTTTTTAATATTTAAAGAATTATCAAAATTCAAAAAAAAATTTTTAAATGATTAATACTCATTGGTCTTCAACCAACTCGAATAAATTAATGGAAATAACTTTTAGCAGTATTTATCAATAGTTTTTTGTAAGGCAAAAAATGGGAAATTTAATGAATTTATAACGTTCTAATTAGGAAAATCATAAGTTTTTCGGCAATTGTATTCAGCAGATTTGAATTACGACTATATAAGGATATTTATGCGCTGATCAAATTGTGTAAATTGTAATCGGTTGCAACGTAGTGAGTGCACAAACTTAGCTCGAAATGTCTTTGGGGGAAAGAGACTTATCTTGAAGGCCTGATTAAGGTAACATAAAGTAACTTTATAAATGTGAAAAAATTCACGCGCATTGCGTATATAACACTAATTGATAAACAAGAAAAAAAAATTCAGTTTATCATTTCATTAGCCGGGAAAAAATTGTCAAATAACTTGTTGAAAACGCAATTTTGCTAGACTGCAGCCTTATGTACCAGAACAACGCATAAGCTAAAGAAATACTTTCTTTTGCCTGCAGGTTGGTTTACTTAGTTGATAAAAATTAAGTAAACATACATGATTTAGTTTATTAATTTGTACTTTAGGCGCATTCGTAAATGTTGGACATGTTTAAGACTAGTCTAGACGATCTAATAGAAATAATAATTTCGTTAAGAAATTAGATTATCTCGAATTGAAAAGGCGGCAAAATGAATTTGTCACAGATTATCCGATTTGCTCATCTTGCGCGCTAGTTATTTGCCTTTTATTTTTTTTTTATTATTTGCCAAATAGACTGATAAAATCTGATAAAATACACGGAAAATAACAGTTCAATGTCGGTTCCGAGTTTATGTAACCTTTTTTGAAAGAACATCGGGTTTTGTTGCTATGAGTCGTATTTTGTTCATGCACTTTGCGGTTTTTTCGAAGTGCAGTTACAGTAAATAATTGTACTGACCTATACAATTATTTACTCGATCACGTTTTAACTTTTATAATAAAGTCTTATAATAACAAGAACCTATTATAAGTTTTATATTTGTTTTGAAAGATATTCTATCTAAAGATTTTCACTGTATTTTGTATGTCTACATTGGCCAATATAATAGAGATTATCTCCCGGGAGGCCTTTAAGCCGAGCTCGATAATAGTTGACTGAATAAAGGTTATAGACGAAGGTTGATAAAGTCATATATATTTTGTTCAGTACTACTAATATTCTTTAGTCGTTAGTTTTTAGTTGTTATTTCTATTATAATTAGTTTATTGTTGATGCTATTTTGGTCGTGAATGGTGCGGAAGGCCGGTGGTTTGAATCAACAAAGAGGTTCAAGGTTACTAAAGGTAGTTAATTCGTCATTTGTATACAAAGTCGATGAAAAATCAGTTACTACGATTTTTAGTATTCTAAACATACGTATACAATAATCATCCATATGATAATGTAATAACAATAAACCGATTTTAGATAAAGTGTTACTGAAAAGAAAGGTAACAACTTATAAAGACATCAGATTTTCAAAGGCTCAAATGTAAACACGATAATGCATATTGATGAGCATATTTTCTCTTCCAATTTTCTTTCCTATAACGTCACCGTTTTCTTCAAAACTTTCCTTATGACGCCTTCCATCTGAGCTTTTCTTTTTACTTACCTGAACTTCGTGTCAGTTAGTTTGTGGAAAGCACAGTGGAAAGTCTTTTGTTTTAGCTGATTTTTCAATCGTTGGTTAAAACTTATTCATCGAATATCATTTCAAAAATGTATTCTAATTGTCCGTATTTGACAGTTTACAGGTGACATTTTAAAATGTTTGTGTAATACTTTATTGGACGGATAAATTTTAACCAAGGATTGAAAAATCGGCCCTTATTCAATTAATTAACGATTCTAGGACTAATATAGTATGCTTTTTAAATCGTTTTATCGTGACGTCGTTTGGTTTGAGATAAGTTTAAAAATGTCGTGTGTGTCCTGCATCTACTTACGTGAATGGGAAAACTGTTTTTTTACTAATATTTTTGCTACAAGAAAGTAGTTACATACTACTGAACTGCAGACCTGGCTTCTATCTAAATTTCATAAATACATACTACTTTTTTATATTTACTTATTTCAAATTTTAATGTATCTATATTTTTATTACCTAAGCCTCGAAATATAATAGTGACAACAATAAAACATTGCTTCAACAAGATAATTATCTCTTCAGCTAATTTATTGTAGTAAATAATTAATTATGTTTATTTTCTTTTTGTTCCAGGTAAGTTGAATTGAGCGGCTAATTCTCCTAAATTCGGAAGGTTAGTTAGTGCTCATTTATCTCAGAAGTTGGACACTACTGTGGACTGATTTATTTGTGGTCTTCAAGATTGTAGAGTAACATCCATACTAATATTATAAATGCGGAAGTAACTCTGTCTGTCTGTCTGTTACTCAATCACGCCTTAACTACTGAACCAATTTGCATGAAATTTGGTATAGAGATATTTTGATACCCGAGAAAGGACATAGGTTACTTTTTACCCCGGGAAATAGTATAGGTTTTATCGCGGAAATCCCACGGGAACGGGAACTATGCGGGTTTTTCTTTGACTGCGCGGGCGAAGCTGCGGGTGGAAAGCTAGTAATATATATTCTGGTTTCATCTTTACGTGTTTTTGATACAATTTATTTTCTGCTGCGAGTTAAATGAGTTTTATATTTTTCATTATATATTCTAATATAGCGATGCGGACGATGTAATGATAATTAAAATTGTTTAATTTAATGTAGTCAGAAGAAATGATGCAGCTTTCTCTATTCCTTATTTTATCTATCATTATTTGAGCGGATTTTAAATGAGTTTCGTAGTAAGTTAGTAATAGTGAGACAATATTCTTAAATTATTAATAATCGGTAAAAATAATGCAGCTTTCTATATTCCTTACATTTACTCTTATCTTTATAAGAGTGAGTTTTGAATGACTTCTCCCGAATTTTGCATAGCACTTCAAAGGCCGGTTAGTTACTCGTTGATAACGAATTAAGCCCCTGAAAATTATACTGTTGCTTTCTGCCAGAATAGAAGCATTTAAAGAGCACTTTTGAAGTTTTCAAGTATGTTTTCTAACTCGTTATTTGTTATTCTGAAACTGGATAAAAATAAAGAAGTATCTTGCTTATTTTCATTCAAATAACTAATGTTGAACTTTTTAGATGCGATAGTATATAACATGTTTTGATATGTATGATATGACGTGGAATGGGTACATAAACGACATGGGAATAATAATATGAAAAGATTGAACTTAAAGGCAGAATTATTTAATGACAAGGAATAATATTAAATCGTCTAAATATTCCGTAGCAAGTTGATTTTTTAGTTAATTTTTGAATGTGTTATTATTAGATGTGTTCGTGTTGCGAATTTCATACAAAAATGTTAAGCTTTTCAAAGCGTTTTTCATACGAAATGTATGTTTCAACACCGTTCGCGTTTCTTTTCACGCATATGTGAATGAATAGATTCTTTATGAGAATTTTCCTCGTTATGTTCGAGCTTAACGTAAAATATTGAAGGCTGAAAGGTTCGAGGTAAATCTTTTTAAGTATGTTGTTATTTACATCTGATATACGGTGTGTTAGAGTTTTATCATAAAAATCTTTTATGGTTATTTTATGTTAAACATATTTTATTAATTTAAAGGTAAGTATGATGTTTAATATTGATTTGCATAGTGTAAGTGTCGTTTTTCATTGAGGGACAACTATATAAAAGAGGTATCTTAGAATTTATATCGAGAATGGAACTCTATAAAAAAGAAAATAGTAAAATCTATAAACTTACGGCAACAATTGACACCAGTAGACACTCAAATCAGAGTACCTAATAATATAACGTCTTTAATATTATTACTGGCATATTTCAAACAAAGGAAAAATAATATCTTTATTATCTTTATCTGCTCAAATTTGAGATTTCCTCACAAGTATATTTGAGCTAACGCGTTAAGTATTCCCAGAGGTCTAAGGGCAACCTCTTAAAGACAATAAATATATTTCGTAAGAATAAGTTTTCTCCAGAAATAAATTAACGAGGAACCCTTAAGTTGAAGACTTTTATTACCGATAAAGACCCTCTGTCGGTTTTCATGAACAACGCCTTAAAATAAAGCAATTTATAATTCATATTAATATTATAGTGAATTTATGTGCAATTATCAGTAATATAATTAAATGGAGATATAACCATATCTCAGTACGTCGTCTCTTAATATCTCATGGTGTAGTCATTCCACGATTGACACACACAAGTTATAATTTGTAATCCTTTATGTAATCCAATTGTATTTTCTCAACAATATACCGTATATTACCGTATATATTGGCAATCTTTCTAAGATCCCGTATCACGTCTCACCAATTCCGTAGTTTTACTTTGATTAGGAAAAGCAATCAAAGGTCGTGTTGCTTCTATTTCAGCGACGTGACCACGGAGTTATCACTTCTCTTGCGGTGAAATAAGAAAGGTTTGAGGTCTTTGTAGGTAGGATTTGGTATATAGGTTGTATTCAGAAGTGTCATTTTGGTCTACATTGGTGGGTTATAAAAATATCACTTCTCTTGCGGTGAAATAAAAAAGGTTAGTGTTTTAAGTTTTTGTAGGTAGGTTAGGTTAGGTTATACCAAACGTATATAGGGTGTATTTAGAGGTGATATTTTGGAACAAATTGGTAGGTTTTGAAAATTGTGTGAAGAAATAAGATAGTAGAAATAGTCCTCATTATTTAAGTTACCATCTACGTTTGAACAATCTCCAGAGATTTAATTTATTTTTTGAAGAAATATTTTGCTCTGAATTTAGGATAGGATCTTATTATAACGTGACTTGAACAACAAGCTAGATCAAATCAAATGAATCTAATACAAAATAAGTTGTGGAAATTTATCGTGATATTGAAGGTCGAATTCTCAGTGACTCTACCTTATCCTATAACGCGTATTTATTAAATAATTGTATGTTATTGAATACTTGACATAGTTGATTTTATATCGTGACCGGAAAATCTCAATTTATGGGCGTAGACGTCAAGAATAAAGTGATACGTGTAGCCTTACCAAAGCCTTACGGTATTAATGAGAGTACTCAGGGTTGATGATTGATATATGGGTCATGTGATTTATGCAAATGTGCAAATGCTTGTAGTTATTTCGCCTTAGGTAAATTTTGTTAATGTATTTCATATTTAATTGGTTTAGAATCTTGTGGTGTGGGTACTTGGCAAGGATATGCGATTATAACTATTATAAAGCCAATCAATAATGACAATAATTGTACAAAAGTTTCATACATAAGCTAAATTTCTATAAAAATATCGGTTGGTCCTACATAACTAGAATTGCCACAGTAAGCTTAATTGTATAAGATTGCTGTTAGCACAGAACGGCTTCTACACCGTAACCGGGCTCTGTATATTTTAAAGTTAAAGCTGCACAGTCCAATGTAGCTTTTTGAAACCTACAGGTGTATTCGGAGAATTACTAACTGCATCTAGCACCCATGAAGTTAGAAATATACATACTAAACTGTATTTACATAAGACCAGCACAAGTATACACAAGTATTAACAAAAGTTAACTCCGCTTCTAACTTTTATCAAGTTACATGAATATTTCATCGCCTAAATGCAATATTAACTTAGTTCTTGACTTGTAATTCAGCATCCATTATTAATAACTTCTCGAATTTGGCGTGCGAACAAGTCTCTCGGATTAATCATTTAATCCTTATATCCCACGAGAATGCTTTTAGGGTAATCAAATAATGTAGTAAAATATGCTTTAAGCCGAAGTGACAAGGTGGTATTTTAATTGACAATTTGACCAAGTTTCACGCGTCGTTCGAGAGGATCAAGTTGTGGTACCTATGAAATGATTATGTCATTTAACGACGGTCTGGTGTGATGGTTTTATAATTCACTCCACTTCACTTTATTCCCCTTTTGCTTTTCACGAGACGAGGTGATATAAAATATGATGTCAAATACAACGATTTTCAAACGATTTCTATTGCTTACTCGTGGTGAGACGTTCTGTAAACTGATTGTAGTTGACAGGATTACGTAGTTTTAGATACATAAGTACATTTAACTATACAGGATATAATCAACACTGAAATAGAGTGTACTATTGCCACCTCTAATAACGTAAACAAGCGAAGTATTCCCTTAAGAAATATTAATTAACAATACCCACATGAAGGCACGTTCGTGTGACTTTTTAATAAAATAATGTAATAGTTAAAACCTTGGTAATTCTATATGTAACGTATATCTATGAAATTTTAATATATACGAAATAAATACTCGATCGAAAGGTTTTTATTAAATGTCTAAACTAACTTAAACAGGATTCCAACTTTCCTTCGATGACCTTTAATTGATTTTTTAATTGTTCATCAAACGTAAAAAAATATTACACGTATACGGGTTTCATAATTATAAGATTTTTGAGATTTCAGACTACTCAAATAGCTGTTTTTGGAAGTCTGAATGTTAAAATATTTGAAAACGAATTAAAATAACAAAAATTTGAAGTGAAACACGAAAATAGAACAAAATGCACTATTAAAGAAAAAATGCTGTAAATATTGTGAGCTATAGCATAAATAAAATGAACCATATATTTTCCTCAGAAACGGAGTGTTGGCTTCTTAGCAAAACGATATATTTGTAGTATGTACTTAGACTGTGCGTATGCTACTGCGTAAGCGATAGCGGAATCAGAAGCGGAGCGAGCGGGTGCGGTAAATGTTTATGAAAAATGTTGTAGTTTATATACATTTATTTTCATAAAAAGTCTAATTTTTGATTTGTCTATATTTGTACCATATTGGTTTGTCTCTATTTAATTTTAATTATGCTTGATGTTTGTTCTGTCAAGAACCCTATTGTAGAGCTAGAACAATTATGTTCGATAATAGAACTATTTTGTGACCTACGAATTAGTAAATGTATATTAATGTTATTTTGTAGGTCCTCGTCGACTTTTAGTCGTCGATATAAATTGGTATAACTACATATTATACGTTGTTCAACACAACACACTGTGTCGTGTTGAAAAAAATATTTAGATTTTTTATATCGCTCCGCTCATCGCTGCCGCTTGTGCAACATTTAGACGCAGTTAAAGCGTCTAGTAGTTGCAAATTGTAGTAACATTTTAGTATCCCTGGAATATATCCAAGATGCTCTATTTGAGGGCATTGAACCTACATGAACCAATTTGTTGATGATACCTGACATCTCGTGCGATATTGTATAGACGATATTTGCTAAGTGGTCTGATTTAGGTCTAGGAATAGTCGTTTATTCTGTCCTAATGCTGTTTTCTATAGGAATAGCGAAGGAAATAGCGTAAGAAGGGATTTATGCGATTGATTTTACTTTCAAATGGTAACTTATTAAACAATATTAAGGATATTACGACGGTTTATTGAAATGATAATTTTTAGTAAAATTATTATATAAGGTGGAAATAAGAATGAATATTGAATTAGTAACTAACTGCTAGTAAATATGACGGTCGGTTCCAGCTTTGGCTTATTAGGTGCCTACATACAAGAGAACAACTGAAACTTTATTTAAGCCCACCTTTGAAAATGCAGTGCTTCTTTTACATGATTATTTTACGGTGATAATTATCGTAATGTTTGTTTTATTTTTAAACATTTTGTAAAACAACATACTCCTCTTTTATGGAGTTAAATTATTATCAAAGGGAATGATGATTATTACACTTCGTTAACGTTGCCCGGATTATAGGCTATTTGTCGTACGTGTAAATTTCAATTGAATAAATTTTGAAAGGTAAATATGATTATAAATAAATACTACATAATTATGTTAATTATGTTGATAAACGATATTTACTTACATGTAGTAGATTTCTTATTTTAATCGACATTAGTACTTAAGTAATATAGGTACAGCCAGCGTGGTGGATTATGGCCTGTACCCTCATAGGAGGCCCGTGTCCCAGCAGTGGGAACGTATATGGGCTGATGATGATGAATATAGGTACATGTGAAAACTTATGATTAGCCGTCGTATTCTCTATTCGTTCTTAATATAATTGAACGAGCTGTAATTTTTTTAATAAATAAATATAAAATGAATTGTCTCTACCTCTCGTTACCTATGTACAGAATACAAGAAGAAATTGTCTATAAAATTACTTAATCACATTGTTATTAAGTAAAAACCAGGAGGTCAGAAGAGTCAATCTCTTTTAACGACGACGGACCTGTTAATTGCGTCAATTTGTCTGGGTTCGTTGTATAAATGAAAGTGTTTTGTTACGGAATTAACATTTTTATTAAGATGTTGTTAGTTAACAAGGAAATTCGATGAGGCGTTTAGTAAGGCGGGTTTACGATTGATTAATTATTAATTGGCGCAACCACGTTTACAATATTTATGTTAAAAGGGTTAATTTATAATAATTTAATAAAATTTTAAACATACAATTTTTTTTTTGTAAAAAGATTAACTAGCTAAAAAGGAAGGAGAAAAGAAAAAGATATAAATTCCTGCATAACTCCTGACTTCTAGGACGAAACTTTTTTTTTTTTTTTTTTTTTTTTATAATGAATAGGCAGACGTTTGACCACGATCCCACCTGATGGGAAGCGGCGATGTGGTCTACTTGGATGCACTAGAAGAAGCCTGTTCACCCTCGATTTGAAAAGGTCCAGATTGTATTGTGCGGGAAATATGGAGCTAGGGAGAGAGTTCCATTCCTTAGCCGTTTTCATTAAGAAAGATGACTCGAAGCGACGTGTTCTAATAGGAGGGATATCTACAACATAAGGATGGAATCCCTCGCCACGTCTCGAACTGCGGTTGAGGAATGGAGATGAAGGGATAAGGTTGTGCAACCCGTACGCACACTCACCGAAATGTAACCTATAAAACACCGAAAGACATGCCACCTCACGACGATGCTCAAGGCTCAAGAGACGAGACTCGACTAATGAAGGGTTGTTTATTATACGTTTGGCACGTCTTTCGATCGAATCCAAAGCTCCAAGGTGGCATCTAGCTGCGCCTGCCCACAAGTGACTACAATATTCAACACAGGATCGGACTTGAGCTTGGTAGAGATTAAGAAGCTGCCTTGGTGTGAAATATTGTCTAACCTTGTTAAGGATTCCGAGCTTTTTAGCAGCTAGATGGGCCTTGGATTCGATAAACTGCCCGAAGTTGAGTGAGGACGTTAATGTAACACCAAGCAACTCCAGGCAGTCGGTTATTGGTAGAGATACACCGCGGAAAGTCGGAGTATTTGTGAAGGTGCTCCGTTTGGTAGAAAATAAGCACGCCTGGGTTTTTGAAGCATTAAAACCGACTAGATTTGCATCGCCCCAATCGGAGACAGCCTGAAGAGTTCGGTTCAAACGCTCCAACATGTCCTCCCGTAGTAATTCAGTTTCGGCCTTTGATGTGCGGGCACTGGATTTGTAACTCTCGACAATAGTGCTGTCATCTGCATAACTGAATATATTCGAAGCAATCATGTCATTTATGTGAAGAAGAAACAGTGTTGCCGAGAGAACGGACCCCTGCGGAACGCCGGCATTGATGGACATTGGCTCTGACGAGCAACCATCTACAACAACACGAATCGACTGGTCCCGCAGAAAGTCAGCAATCCATGTAGTAAGGTTGCTTGGGATGCCGTAAGAAGGGAGCTTGCCTAGAAGGCTATCGTGCCAGACTCTATCGAACGCTTTAGAAATGTCCAAGGAGACCGCAAGTGCCTCCCCGTACTTCTCAACAGCTTCTTCTAAAAGATGCGTCACGTGCACTAAAAGATCGCCAGTAGATCTATTATGGCGGAAACCATACTGATGATCATTCAACAGATCGTTGGTTTCGAGGTGCGTGAGGAGCCGATTATTCAATATACGCTCCATAGTCTTACAGAGTAAGGAGGTTATTGAAATCGGTCGGTAGTTGGTGGGGTCTGACCGACTGCCTTTCTTTGGGACAGGCTGCACATTAGCAAGCTTCCAGTTTTTAGGAACAACTCCAGTCGTTAACGAGAGGCGAAACAGACGTGTAAGAACAGGAGATAATTCAGGAGCACAAGTTTTTAAAACGACAGCTGGTATCCCGTCAGGTCCACTGGCTTTATTCTCATCGAGATGACGCAATGTTCTTAAAACTTCCTTATTCGTGATGCGGATGTCAGGCATATGAACGCCACAATGTTGAAGTGTGGGTGGAACAATACTAGGTGGATTTAGACGAGAGTTGTTGGCAAATAATGAGGCAAAAACATCTGCCTTATCCCTTGCATTATGAGCCAGAGAACCATCGGGTCTCATCAACGGAGGTAGAGTGGGA
The DNA here is from genome assembly GCA_029959065.1 of Colias behrii. NCBI lineage: Eukaryota > Metazoa > Arthropoda > Insecta > Lepidoptera > Pieridae > Colias > Colias behrii. Next base: position 3,136,212 of record JARWMC010000006.1, on the reverse strand, counting down.
CGACAGAAGTTTGACTCGACAGCTTTGGCCAAGGACCAGAAGGCTTTACTTCCTGCGGGGTAAGAAACAAGTTTACTTCCAATATGCCGCACATGAGCAAAACGAGCCTTCTTTTGCATTTTTTTGCAGGTTTTCGAAGCTTTGTTAAAGGCTTTCTTTTTTTCCCGAATATCGTGAGCTTTACGGATTCGAGCATCGACCCAGGCTTGGAAAGCTGCTTGCTTTTTAGTCAATGCAGCTTTACATTGGGCATTGAACCACGGTCTAGCATTGTTGTTGATGCGAATATCAGAAAATGGTATAAAATATTCCATCGCCCGATGAATCACACCAACAACATTATCCGCACAGCTGGATGGGTCAGCGGTAGAAAAGCACACTTGCCGCCAAGGATAGGATGCAAAAAAATGCCGCATCTCATCCCAGTCCGCTGAGTTATAACGCCATACTCTCCTTGTTCCCTTTAACGATGGATCTGCAGGAGAGTATGAAGACACGGACTTTACCAGACAGTGATCAGATGTCCCCAGTGGAGCGGAAACAGCGACCACATGACGGTCTGGTTCTGTCGTCAGGAAAAGGTCGAGACAGTTGGCAGTATGGCCGTCGATGTCTGGTACACGAGTTGCGTCAACTACCAGCTGAGAAAGGTTGAAGGATGTTGCGAAATTAAAGGCCTCTTTCCCAGCATGGTCCGTCTTCTGGAACGGGAACAACCAGTCTGCATGGCAGGCATTAAAATCCCCCAGAAAGACAAGTTCAGCGCTCGGATATCTAAGTTGTACAACATCTGCTACTTCACTCAGATAATTAAATAGCCGTGTGGTCTCGGTACCAGCTTTTGAATGAAAGTTATGTTCAAGTATGTAACCGGGGTACCCGAGATATGACGTGTCATCTGGACATCGGATTTGCGTCTCTGTCAGGAATAGAAGGTGCGGCTTTTCAGTCTCAAGATGGTGGTGGACCGGTGTGAGATTAGAGTGCAAGCCTCGAATATTTGAGAGGTGCACCTGAAGAGAGAGGAAGTGCAGCCGCTGTGAATTCTGTATTCCTTTATGTAACTTTTTCATATTTATTTTGAGAGTGATTAGGCGGGGAGTAAAATAGAAGTTGAACGAGGCAATGCATATGGAACCACCTAATGTCCACATGCTATCGCCCATAAATAAACCTAGCCTGGAGACTGCGGGGACGCCCGAAACCCCCTGAATATCGCCAACGGGTCCTCTCATCCGATCGCCAGTCGGCACGTTGGAGCCAATCCAGGATTATGCACAGGCGGCGGGGCAGCCTTTCTCGAGTGGCTAATTCGATACTTGGGCCCCCTACAACCTGCGGTCGGCCCAGCGGTAAACCGTTTCTTCGGATCCCGCTACCCTCCAAGACTAGGATATTCAGGACAACAACACATGGACAACAGATTCGGTTCTCCAATGCAGAGCAACTGTTCATACCTATTTTACCCTTCTTTACATGGGCTTCATCTGCCATCATCCCGGAACACGACGAGCGTTTGGCGGCATGGCTTTGACAGATGGGTGGTGACTAGCCGACACAAACTGGAATTGTGTGAAAACAGAAAAAATTTTTTTTGTGTAAAATATAGATAAAAGTAAACAAGAAGATTATCTTGCTCTTAATAGTCGGCAATAAAACAAGACGATCTCTTTACAAGGAAAAATGTTGCCATTTTCTTAAAGTATTACCGCAGCGTAGCACGCGTTTTGGAATTGTCCTTTTAACAGTAAAATTAGGTAGGTACAATCAGAGGGAAGATACACTAACGACTCCGCACCCTAAAGGTCGATAAGGATTGAGATATACTGATATTGAACCTCAGTAACGCTTATAAGAAACTAGATTACTGCCTCGTATGTTTTTTCCGGTTAATTTCTGAAATGGATAGACGAATATTTTAATAGATGAATATTTTCTTATTGGTAGATCGGGACTTATCAGCATATTTATGATTAAACTTATAAGTCATACAGTAATTTTATAAAGAGCCTTTATAAAGAACTTCAACGCGTGCTGATAATGTTCCTGATATCCTGTTTTACATTTTTATGAAAAAATATATACATTTATTTGTCATTTTAAGTAACAGATAAGCTGAAGAGCATATGAGACGAAACAGCGAAACCAGATCTAAGTGTATGCGCTATATAACTACGAAAACAATCTAGTGAGCGTAAGACACAACGTTTGATACATATAAAGTTATGGCCTGGCAATAGATGGACCAATCTTGAATATCAACACTCGTGATACACGTATATACTGATTGAACGTGCTCAAATATTGCCCCAAGGGATTTGACGGTTTCCAATCGTCCACGGAGATAGTGACGTGATTTTATCTCACCTTGCCTATAGTTTGATTAAGTATAGAAGGTTTTTGCATAAATCCGTGATGTTTGTATATTTAAAATATACACATTTGGCAACTCTTATGAACTTCCTAATTTTTGCATCTCCGGTGAAAAGGAAATGCCTTGATATTTAAACAAATTCATCATAATGGAGCCCTAAAATATTAAATATAGCATAAAAGCAAGAAATTTTAACAATTATTTTTCACCCTTGGGAATGTAGATTCGTCCACTTTGTAAAAATTGTACGAATTCAAAGCCTAAGCGGGTCAAAGGGTTGGAAAGTTTGTTGGAAAATTCGACGATTTTCAAACGAACAAGCAAAACTATTAAAACGTTCGAACAAGCTTTTAAAACTGTATTCAGTTGTGATGAGACATTAAATATATATGTGTTACTACGTGGCTTATGAAAATTCATATCTCAAACTTGTTTGAAAAAGTTAACTATAACATCTATTTTTGTTTCCCCAAAATTCAGAGATACAAGTTGAGTTTGAATAATTACTGCCTTGTTAGCAAAATCTACGTAACTATCAAAATACAGTATCAAGTACAAATCTACGCAACTATAGATAGTACTTAACATAATCTGTTTATAGGTCTTTTATTTAGGCTAGACTGTTAATTTCTAGGAAGTTTCTATCTGATATAGAACACAAATTAATTCCACCCACAACGCTCTATTCTATTTAGTATAATTTCATCCAGTCTATTAAAGCTATTAAACATATTACGTTCGCATTTTGCAGAAGGAGTTGCGGCTTATATGGTTATCAAGTTTTGATACAATTACCCGAACAGTTGGCGGGTATCGATATAACTTCCGAACTTCGTTCATATTCCTTAGCGACTGTTGTGTTCGTTTTAAATAAACGGAAATTCTAGAATAATTAGAAATGTTTTAATGTATATGTATCTATAGTTTAAACAATAAACATTATAATCTTTGCTATAACACTAGTTGATTGACTGATGAGGTCGAAATCATCAATTTTCCGAGCATATTATAAAGGCACATAAATTATGTTCATCACACTTCACTCATAATAACTCATTGATCCATAAATTGAGCTAGTAACTAGTCAATCAATGCTTATGTTTCCAATGTTTATAAATCGCTGAAAACACAACTGGTTGGCGCCGATCGTTTCACTTTGAACAACATCGTCAATCTCAATAAACGGAAAATCTTACACGTAATAGTTCATTTTGTAGCCTTTTATTTGGTGCTACTTTTAACAGCATCAATTTTCATATAACATTTTCGTGGTTTGAGCGAACTCTAACGAACTTTAAATGAATCTACAAACTATGTACTGCACGCGTTGAAAGTTATGTCCGGGATAATGTTATATCAACATAATTTAGTCTAAACATGTCGTAATAAAATTGCAATTTTAGAGTTATTTTAAATGCATTACGCTAAAAATCCATTACGCTAATGGATTTTGTTCATCTTTATTACATTCAATTTATATGCGTTTGTCCCGTGCCAAGTTACTTTAACCTGTTGTATTTTAATTTGAAAATAGCATTCCGCGCGCGGCTTCGTCCGTTTGGTAAAAAACTTAACAAATATACTAAAACCTTCCTCAATAACCACTCTATCTTAAAAAAAAAAAAAACGCCCATCAAAACCCATTGCATAGTTTTAAAGATACAGGGACGGACAGACAGCGACAGCGACTAAACGTTGTTTTATACTATGTAGTGAGCACGGATCGCAACCGCCAATCAATTGTCTGTTACCTGAAACAAATGAAAATTTTTATTGAATTATTCCGTTCACATGCATCGTCATGCATAATTTTAGATTTGTGAATTTATGATGTTATGCGTTTATGAGTAATGTCCTCGTTAATTTGCATCACAATGATTCCTTTGATTACAATTTGGACTGCAGAAAATTTGGCATCAATACAAAAATTTCGCTCTTGTGAATAAAATTTTTTAACTCATCTTTATGTTCTTTTTTAAATCTATAAATAGGTATTCCATTAACCACTGTCCACAATTTGCTTCGTTTTAGGTAAAGTTGTTTATTACCCGTTACAGGTACTTTTAAAAATCATATTAATATGCTATTATTATTTTTACCAACGTTTTGCTAAATTCCTTTCTTTTGTCTCTTCTGTGCTTAAAAACACCAAAAACGTTTCACAATTAATATTGTTGGGATCACGAATAAGAAATAGTTATGCTACGTTAAATTTCATGACTAACCTGAGTAGGTAAAGGTCCAATAACTATGTCCAGTGACCCTTAAATATATCTCTTCGTGCGGTCTCTCTTTGGCTTATCTTTATCTATTAAGCTAAATATATTTTGCGTCTAAAAGTCTGAATTATATAAAATAACCAAGATTAAAACGTATCTCGACAGAAAATCAGAAATGAGAAAGGAAATTTTGTCTTTCGTAGAAAGGTCCTTCTACCGATATTATAGGTAGGCATAGAAAATTCCTTTGATGAATCTAATCTAGTTTACCAATAAAAGTAATGAAGCAAATGGAAAAATAATAATTTACGATTGGGACAGGATTTTCGATTTCTTCTTAATGTAAAATCTCTTTGAAAGGTTATAAAGGTGTGAAATGTTACATTATAAAGTATCTCTTTTTCTACATTTTTAAGCTATTGCATAGCTTCTATCGCGGGCCTTGAGCGCGGGGACCGAATCGAGAAATTCCGTAACGAAAAAACCTCACGCTCCCCACTCCGACGGGCTCGGAGGTGTGGCTTGTAGGCATGCTATGCAATAGCTTTACCGCGGCAGTCCCCGAGTGCCACACATCTTTTTTCTTCCTATGAAACTAGTTGTGGCAAATGCTCTTTTTATAGTTGAATGCTGTCCTGTTACAATGTAATGTATAATTGAAATGATAATTCTGGATCGTGAAAGGGATAGAATGCATTGATAAAATAAAATAATTAATTATCATTATGTAGAAATCTTTAAAATGTGAAAAAATAATAATAATAGCATTCATAAAATAAAAATGCTTTCGTACATTTCCTGTTTCCAAATTATTTCAACAACATTCTTAGGAAAATTCCGTACATCCAAGTGTTGTGACAAATTAATTTTGTTATAGGATTATATTTTCGCCCGTTTAATTTATCCCATGTTTATAAAAAAATATTAAAGTCTACTAGAAAATTAGAATGCGACATAAGAAAACCGTGGAGTTATGTTGTTTAAACTTTAAACATTTGCTGAAAATGTGTCACAGGCGAAAAATAGATGTTCTATTTGTAAATGATTGTTTGCAGATGGAGTTATGTGCTCCAATATGTATGTATCTATTATTGAAAATACTTAGTCTCTTGGAACAGAGATTATTAGTATACATGTATGTATGTATAAATGTAATAATTAAACATTATAGACACGAAGCTATACTATATTTTTATTGTTGATCCTAACAAAAGACAGCTGTTATAAAACAATTTTTATATTTTTTTTATTAGGTAGATGTAATCCTTAGTAGGAAATAAATCGCTTTAATTAAATATTTATGAGACAAAAATATATAAAAACATATAACGTAACAAAATGAAACAAAAATTGTCATATAATACATGGCGATTAAAAGTTTTGTAGTGAACTGTAAAGTGATATTTCGCAAGTTCTCGTCGGGTCGCCTTTGGTAGTTTTTCCCTTTGAAATCCGCGCTTTATGCTGCTACAACACAAGAGGTCTTATGTTTCCTAACAATGTTCACTTGTTGATTTTTATACTTTGCAACGGAGGAAAAATCGCATACTTATAGATTTTTAGCAAGTTTCAAATACATATAATAAACTACTAGGTTAATGTACCAGCAAACCATTTCATTTTTAATTAACAGCTTTCTCTGTAATTTCAGCTGAAAATTGCATTAACATAAAACACGTTGAAAAATATTGGTATATTTGACACGAAATGTGCTAATGATTCGATAATGAAGTATCATTCATTAACACGATCTCCGAAATGGAAAAAATGCCGTAAAAGTGTCGTAATACCTTTCGTGTCTTGTTCTTACATTGAATATACAGTAATGATTGAAGGATTCGTATCATTCGTGTATCACGATACAACTATTGTGAAACTTAGATTAAGATGTCAGTGTTTAATAGAAACAAAGAAGCAGTATTAAAATACCGTTTTATTACCGTGAGCTCTTAAAGCAGTACAGTACTCCAAAATTAATAATGCGCATGCAGATCTTCGCTAATTATCGTATTTCCAGAAACACCCGAATCACCCCGAATCATTGAATCGTAAGTGCCCTAAACAATGCACTTGCATCTTGCACCTTGTTCGAAAGAAATATGAGTCAATTCAGAGTCATACACAATCGAAAACAATTCGGGCGATAGGTGACGGTAGCCTGTCAGTCAAAAAATTCAAAAATCCGTCAGTCGTCTTTATATATTGGTGGTGACCGCACGTATTATCTCTGTATGGAATTGTATAGAGCTGCTGTTACATACCCTTCTTAGTTTTGTTTCAAAGTTGAATTTTCCGATAAAATGATTATTTACACAGGTAGCAGATAGCAGTGGGGAAAGTGAAAATTAATAAGAGCATAATGAAAGTTCTGATCATTCTACGATATCAGAAATAGAGATAATCCCTGATTCTGTAAATCCTTAGGATTGAGATTTTAATGATTAGATTTCTACAATTTAAATGTAAACCAGTGTTTGCAAATCATTTTTTTAAATATAAACTTTGTCTTATTTTAACCTTCCATACATCCATCATTACGCCAGCTTCAGTAAGACATTTTAATAGATCTAAGTATAGAATTTTTCAAGTAAATCAATACAACAAATATATATATTCGCAATCGTGTGGCTTATCTTTGCTATTAATTTACATTGAATTATCGAAACAAATTTCGTTACTTATCTCTTTTACCATAAAATCACAATAAAACTCATAATTCTAATAAACTATGCATGAAGAAAATACATTTAACCACTCTATATACATATCGTCTTCGGAGGCTCGGGCAATATGACAGTTGCCGAACAGTGACGAATTTTTCTATGCGCATTATCAGTTTGGGAGTACTGTCTACTGTTTTTAGTGTGGGAAAGCGACAACTCTAGATGGGTCGTGTAGCGCCATCACTTTCCCGCACTGGAATAAGTACTGTTATAAGACATCTAGACACTTCATACACGCCGTATCAGTTTTCTATTGAGAGAAATAAGGATTTATTACATGCCTCAGGTAACGTAGATTATCTGTCCCTAAATTCCGACCGCTGTAAGCCCAGCCTTAATCACTCCCAAGGTAAGTTTATATTAATAGCACTGCTTATAGTCCCAAAAAGGCGCAATTTGTAAGACCAGGCAGACATATACGTACGGTGTTAATAAATGGACCATGATGTCTTAAAGCTGCAGTATTCTTTCCAATGTCGTAAGTGATGGCGCTAGACGACTTATATCCTAGTAGCTCTGTTAATTTTCTACACTATTAAATCAGATGAGTTGCAATTATTTTTATACCCGTAATACAAAAAAAGTATTTACAACGCAGTCATATTAACTTGACACTTGGCGTTGATGATGCCATTTTGGCTCTCAAGTACGGTTTACAAAAAAAAGCATCGCAAAAGCAAATTTTTTAAGAAAATCTTACAATACATTTACTATTTATAATCTATATCCACCGGGGCGCTCGCATTTTAGAGATGCGTTAATTTGACCGTGTATCTATGGGCTAGTAAAATAAAACTGTTACTTTTGCATCAGTTAATTGGCATCACGGACACGATTGCTCTCACTCGAAACAGAAGCGCCGCCCATGCGTTTCAGCGCGTTCCGCTCAACGCTATATCAGTCACGTCGACGGAGGAATGCTTTGAGGATTTAAACGTACTGTTAAACGTTAACTAGTGCTTATGTGATTGATTGGTTCGTTAAGGTGTTATTAATTGATTGGAGGGATGATGGTTTTGATTAAAACGTTTGTCTATGTCGCCGTCATCTGTTTTATTCAGCTATTTGATTGAATGACTAGCGCGTTCATTCAATGACGACCTCCAGATGGCTGCGACACTACTACTCCGTCGTCAGAATGAGACAGTCAGACAGACATGATGTAAATAATTTTTATTATGTATTTCTTACGTTAAGTCGATTCGTGACAATATACGTACAAAGGAAAGTATTCGCGTCGGAATAAATTGTAATATAATCCGAGATCCAGACTGTTTCTTTTTCATGAATACATAAAAATTACCGAGTAAATAAGTAGTTAAAATAAACAAAGCTATGTTCGTTTTAATTGTGAGCAATTTTATGTATTTCATTCAGGTTTAGTCAAATAATTTTAATGCTCCGTTATTTGTTAAGAATTTCTTAAATTGTTGAAGACAAATAGCGCTCAAGTAGTCCATAACAAGCCACCAACAGTTGCTTAAAAGTTGTTCGTCTTATCTCGTCTAATTAAGATGCTGCCGAGTTATTTTGTAAAGCTTCATATTCTGTATTTCTTTTTAAAGATTCGTAAGTTTACACTGATAATTAAATTATATATGAAAGACATTTTCCTATAATTTGTAACAGTACGAAAAACACAAATAAATAGTAAGAAATGTAGTAGATAAAAATAAGAACAAAGTCTTCTAAAAATGTTTAATTCCTCCCAATTTACTGCTAAGGATAATCCTCCTTTGATGTAGGAAAATAAAATGCTACGCGTAAATACTTGTATACGTAAAACATTAAGGTATATTTATTCTAAATCATTAATCAATAAATAAGTGTAATTAGCCAGAATTATACGGCTGAGTAAGTTTTACATGTGTAAAAGAGAATGTGCTAATGAGGCGTTTATGTTTTATCCTTTTTCGATTAAAACAGGCGTATGTAATTATTGTGTAAGCGTTCCCTTTGGGTTACTTATAAGCAGTATTCATGTTATTAGGACACATTGGGATGGAATATGAAGAGACGGCTTTGGCTCAATTTTTTACTAAGTCGAATATTTTTATTGTTTTTCACGTATGAATATTGATATAAGTAGGTGCAATTATAAAATAAAATTGGCTAATTTATAAAAAATAGACAGACGTTACGTATTAGGCACTGTCCCATGTTACGCATTTACTTTAAAACTTTTTATACAAAAAGACTTCTTAATCGCTCTGTTTGTTTAAACAGATCTATTAAGAAGTCGTTCTATATTTTTATGTTAGCTCTACAATGGATATGCGTAATAGCTAACGTTATATCGCAGGCGCAGTTTTTTTAATTTTAAAGATGGTTATATGTATGATATATCTATGTTACTTTTTAATAAAAAAAAATATTAATAAAAAAATTGTAGGTTTGTTTTTTATTTATTTATGATTTTATTAACAAACACAGAATCCATAATTAGTTCGTAGAAAAAATGGTTTGTCTTAATTAATAGGACATTATTATATAGGTATACATTTTATTTGCATTTTCTTTGTGCAAGTAAATTTAGTTTCGACGGTATGTTCGATGAAAATTCAATTACATTTTTACGGACTAATTGCATTCCTGTGCAATACGAGCTATTTCGATCGTGTGTGATACATAATGTAAAAACTTTTTTGTCATATGTTCGATTTGAAGATGCAATTTTACAATTTCTTAGCGTGACTAAGATAAGTTATTGCACATATTAGTCAGCTAATAAAGCCGACTACTCACGTACCTGCAGCAGGGGCAATATTGTAATTGCACCCTTAATTGGCTCCTTAATTGTGATGTGTATAAGCATGCAGGGGCAATTTAGAGAACTGCAGAAATTGTTCCAATATTGCCCCTTCGGCAGGTACGTGAGTAGCCGACTTTAAGAAGATACATGGTTATTCAATTTAATATTATTCTGTGTGCATAGCTATTAGCATTTAACACGGATATGGTAATAAGTGAAATTGTATGATTGCATTATTATTGTTAACCAATTAGCAATAATTGTTTTAATTGAAACGACCCGTAAATTACTACATTGAATATGTGCTCGTTATGTGCTTTAATTGTTTGTTTCGCACTATTTTGAATGAGATTATTAACTGTTCATATAATTAGTTAAAATGATTTATTTGTAAACATTGGAAAGAAATTCAGAGTTCCATACATTTTTCATATTTGTGTGGCATGTTATATTGAACACGCAATTCCTAAAATTCCCACAATAATTGTGCGTATGAATTAAATTAATACATTTTAAAGTAAAACTCGTAATAGGCTGAACGAACATGAAGCCGAGATTGTTAAAATTCATAGCTTTTTGCAATATAAATAAGAGCATCTCTTCTTCGTGGGCGTTAAAAGAGGCCTGAATTTTGTCAAACTAATTTCGTCCGGGACTTACCGTAGGCGTGTTATCTCTTAGGGGCTTTACACCTTTATGTTTTACGATTTACGATAAAAAGAGCTTTCAATCGCGTTTTTATGGAGTTGCCGTAAAATCTATTGGTACAGAATGGTTGGTTAGCTTGGTGAAACAATACATAGGTAACCGACTAGTAAAGTGTTTTATTGGCAAGAAGTGCGCTTATGATTTCGGAAAAAGTATAGGCAAAATTAATTGAGGTATCTTATAATAAACAATGCGAATTTGAATGGGATAATATTTTCTGATTAATTATTATTTAAGTGTTTTCTAACGCTCTATTATATTTTTCTTGTGTTCAGCCTTTCCATGTAGCATATTCAAAGTAGTAGTATTGTCACTTTGTTTAAAATATTGTAAGTAGATAACAAAACATGCATTTGAAGATGTTTGTTCACATCATTTTACTTAAGGCTTTCACTATAGATTCTTAATTTTTAAGGTAATTTATAGCATATAGGTATAAATAGTGTTCATAGATTAGAACCCACGTTTTCGCTTTTCTGGTGTTAAAATAACTCGTATGAACCTATTTTACCGAAATCCCTGTGTTTTCAGCTCAGATACATATTTAACTAAATCCCTCTTCCCATCACAATTTAAAATAACCCACAAAATAAACGGAGCCGACACAGTTATTATGATTGACAACAAATGTTTTAACGGTACGTTGAACCAAAATATAAGATGAAAAGATGAGCTTAATGTTATTATCATCTGAGTACAACAATATGATGCCTCTTTGGGTGTGTTTAAAGTTTTTATTTATATACGACCTCTTTTAAAATATTCCACTGAAAGTTTTAAGTGGGGTAGTTGTAGTTAGTACTTGTTCGTTGCTATATATTTGGTAGATTTTGTTTATGGAACAGTTTTGGGTCATCTACCCACATAATATGATACGTAGGTACCTAATTAATAAGTAATTTATCTTAAATAACAAAGATAAGTAATCTACCTACTACTATCTAGACACGATTACATATACAATCATATAAATCATTACTTTTAACAATGAATGGCATCTGAAACTTATTTATACAACTTTCATTTATTTCCATTCAAAAGCATAACTTGCCACAATAATAAATAATATCCGCACCACGTGGCTGGTTATATCGGCTTACGTACCCTCAACACGCAACTTTTTCCGCATACGCTAAAGATTAAGAAGATTTACCGCCCTTTATCCCGCCAATATGTGAATAATGTTATAGGACAGGCTTTGTCAATAAACACAGGGTGTTAAATGTAAACATGTTTGTATTTTTAACATTATCTAAGCAAATATATAAATAACTAAGCAAATTTTAAAGAAAAAATTCGATGACGAAGGATTCGAACCGACTACTTTAAAAATTTCTCACTTATAAAGTATTTGCATACTATAAAATTAAATATTAAATTTAACAACTAAACATTTAACATCAGATAACCTTCAATCTACATACATTCTTCTGTATAAAATAAACTACTATATGTACCACAGCCCAAGTTGACATCACTTTACAGATAGAGCCAAGCGTGACATAATATATTTATTCACTTGTAAAATTGTGTCATGAAGCTTCGGTACAAATTGGGCGTGGTTATAGGAGGCCTTGTTAGCAAATTCTACCGGAATACAACCATAGAGTTTATGAGGGCTTTCTTTGTCTTTTTATTATAGTGTCATTGGTCATTTAAGGTTGGAAAATATGTTCTGACGGTTAAAGTTATTTCCAAAATAACAGAAATATTAAAATTTCAGTTCTATACATTATATTGATAATTTTAGAATGCAGTCGTTATGAATTACAGTTTTGAACAAATTTACTTGAAGCTTTCATTTTTAAGCTATTGCATAGCTTCTATCGCGGGCCTTGAGCGCGGGGACCGAATCGAGAAATTCCGTAACGAAAAAACCTCACGCTCCCCACTCCGACGGGCACGGAGGTGTGGCTTGAAGGCATGCTATGCAATAGCTTTACCGCGGCAGTCCCCGAGTGCCACACGTCTTTTTTAGTTTAATCCTTAATCTTGTTCTTCATGTTTGATAAGTGAGATACTACGAGTTTCTGTGAAAACTTTGATGAGTTGTAAACAAAGTTTTTGGGGCCAATCTCGTAGCGCGTTACGTCGTAGCAGCGTAGGCATAAGGACGTTTATTACTTACTTCTTATAGTTAGTTACTTTAATAATAAACTTATTTATACTTTGTAAGATTATTAAACAGAAAGAAATATATTTATATACGCTAACTGGTTTATGAAATGAAGTTATAGTTATTTAAATAAATTCTGTAGCAGGTAAATTTAGTTGTATCGTTTTGTCTAGTCACTAACTAACGATAACTAGTAACTAGGTATTCTTAGATCCAGCCAAAATCATAATTGCTAATTTACAAGTCACGTTCTATAAATTTCCACAAAACTTTGTACAAACTGTAAAATAGAAGATTCTGCAAGAGTGAATCATAGAGCAGAGTTTTTACATGTGGAAATTTTAATTTAAATTCCGAAAACAGAAATGTTATTAAGGAGGCCGCAATGAATCTTTCATGTCTGCATTTACGTATTTTTTCCCTGGGAAATGTGCATTGCATTTTTCATTAACTTTGGACGGAGAATTTAGTTGGCCAGTTATTTAATTGTTTTATGAAATTATATGGAATGTAGAGTCAGTTGTTTCTTTCACTGTGTATTATAGTTGAAGCGGTATTTTGGAATTGTTTTGCGTACGAATTATTTGTTTCTCGTTTAATTGAAAATTACAATTTTGCTTTACTTTCGATATTAATAACTTGGTATAACACTTAATTAATAATTCACGATAACACGATATTAATAATTCAGAACAACAAACGACAGCTGGTGGTTGTGAATAATTAAAAACGCCTGCATATCTTTTTTTTGGTTCGACAAAGCACAATTGCTTGTTGTTAATAAAAGGCGTTCTTAAATATATACTCTTATGTATTGTATTCATTCATTCACATGCTTAATTAGCGGACGGGATACTGATGCATTTTTGAATTATTTATGCTTTTTTATTAACGTATCTTGTCTGCAAGATAATAATATAATTTAATAAATACTTTTTTTTTTTTAATTTCAATCTATGCACATTCCATATTTACAAAACACCCCATTTTACAAGAATAATATTTGCAAATTTTTCACTTAAATATCACCACTATCCGCTTTTTACTTTTCCGGGTATAATCGCAGGCGAACGACCTCAGCCTCCGTCGCTCCACTATGCACAGTCTAAGCAATTTATTTCCTAAGTTAATGCATCTAGAAGAGATTAAGCCTCGAGCCAAGTCGGATATTGAGATCTGATCTCTCGTCCGGTCTCGTTTTGAATTATTATCTTAATTCGGGATTGCGAATTGGTTGAGGTTTTGCGGGAAGGCAATTTTCGTTTTTTGTAAAACGTTGTGTAGATTGTAAAATGATGATAAGTATTGTTAATTGAAAAAATATAATATGTATATAAAAAAATATAAGAAAACATATAATACGTATAATATGTAAATAGTTGTATATATATATATATATATATATATATATATATATATATATATATATATATATATATATATATATATATATATATATACAACTATTTAATAAATATTGTTATGCTATGCGAATATCTGATTCTATACAATAACTTAGCCTTTTATAAAGAATGGGAAATTAGTGAGCTCAATTCTCTTTTATATAATAACGAAACTGGATATTCTAATTCAAATTTAATAGTCTTTTATTAAACAGTGGTAGGAGATACAATGCACAAGGCTAACATAAAATACCTTAGCTTCTGTGTACGTAATATTTTAGGTAGTTACAAAGTAATCGTCTGTAACATCGCGTGCCTCTGTAGCGTGTTGAGTTAACTTGAGTTTGATTGATACAGCATGTCAACTGGACATTGACTGTTTACATTTGTGATTTGTTTAGTTGATTGTAGTCTAAATATTAAATACTACTCCTCTGTGGAACGACCATGAAACGACCTTCCAAATTCGGCATTTCCTAAGGACTATGACTTGGAAAACTTTAAGAAGAGAGCGTACTCCTCCCTCAAAGGCCGGCAACGCAACCACAATACTCTAGAGTCTGTGGTTCATGGGCGGCGCCAATCATCGCTTTCTGTACGGTGACGCGCAAACTCGTTTGCCAGCTTATACATAAAAAAATAAATAAATAAAGAGCGCGTCAATCAGGCTTATTTTGATAAGCCTGATTGACGTTACCTTTTAAAATGTTGATAGCGTAAGCTGAACGACCTTCCAAATTCGGCATTTCCTAAGGACTATGACTTGGAAAACTTTAAGAAGAGAGCGTACTCCTCCCTCAAAGGCCGGCAACGCAACCACAATACTCTAGAGTCTGTGGTTCATGGGCGGCGCCAATCATCGCTTTCTGTACGGTGACGCGAAAAATCGTTTGCCAGCTTATACATTAAAAAAAAAAAAAAAAAAAAAAAAAGAGCGCGTCAATCAGGCTTATCAAAGCGTTACCTTTTAAAATGTTGATAGCGTAAGCTGAAAATTTTGAATGAAGAATAAAATTTACTACCAGGTATGTGTTAACTACTCAACATATTAATAAAGAAGATAGACTCTATGTAACAAATAGTCTCGTTAGTTTTTATCTAAAGTGCTCTATATACAAAAAATAAGCATTTGCTCGCATTTAGAGTTAAAAAAGATATTTGACTCAGGATTTGTAATATGCAGACAGCACAAAAATAGTACAAAAAGAAGATTATCGAAAAATTCAATTGTATTTCGTTGATCATTGAATTGATTGTGCGTTCGGTGGAATTTTTATATTATGTTCCTGATTTTTGCTGCAGTGCATTCTGAATATGGCGATTTAAAAAAAAGCTTATATATTTGTGTTTAAATTGATTAAATTGAATTATTGAAATATTGATTTAAATTGAACTACCGACGCACAGACCTAAACATTATTAATAAAATTTATGTATTTAAAACAGTGAAAATAATTATACAGTACCTATTTAGTTTCCAACTTTATAACTTCACAAACTATTGCTAAAATAGCATCGTCACATTACAACGTAGTTTAATTACGGATAATAAACTGTTAATGTACAGACTACAACACAAGTGCAGTATAACATCTCCTTTGTAAAGACATGTCCCGTTTTACGTTGCTAGAATTAATGTTGTAGCGTCGAGGACATAATTTGCATCTGTCTTGGCGCCAAGAAAGACTTGACTGAGTTGGGTTGGGTTGTAGCGATTATCTAGTGCCTGAAATAGTGGAAAATGAGTTGACATTTTAAACAAACTCATAGGTAGAAAGAAATAGAGAAAGATATCTTCATTTGACTCCACATAACACACAATAATACAATTAAAACAGAACAATATTAACAAAACAGAATGGTAAAAATGCGGGTAAAAAAGAATATGATAGAGTCAGTGGATCATTGACCATCTTTTTTTTTAATCTTTGCATATTGTAAGTAGGTATCTGGTATACCTATTGGCTTTATTAAGATAGGAACATAACACACAAATTCTTAAATTTGTGTGATATTTCGCAGATTTCCAATAATATTTTCTTATAATTTCTACTAAATTAGATTTGATCTTAAAGGATTCCTAGACTAAAATAACACCTTCAGTGATGAAGATATTATTTCAGGCCCTTCTATAGAAACTTCACGGTGTTAGATAGCTAGTTTAGGTTTATCTAGTTTATATATAATGTTAAACGCACCGCTATTAACTCCTTACCCTTACATCGTGTTACAGATGTAGAATGATAGTTGGAAACTCTTCCTGAATTGTGTTTATTAATTGCTATCCTGAAAGACATTTAGGGGTTTAATTAGCTGGGATAAAACGTCCCACGTTATATTGTTCTGTTTTTGTTGTTTTAAAGAATATAATAAAGGATGTAGTTTTATCTTATTGGAAGTTGTAGTATAGATATTGTTGAAAAAGAAATGTATTTTAAAACACCGCTTCTTTTAAAATAATGATGATCATACTTATCTAACTTGTAATTTTATGTTCGTGCTATTACTTTTTTCGTCGCGAAATTATTTTTTTCAATGTAACAATCCAAACTTCAAGTGGGCCGTGGGAGTCGAGAACTTTGACAAACGAGCATAATGGATGAGTTTTCATAAATCTTTATTTGTCACAAAAACGGAACGGCGGAAAGTCGGAAAAACCTCAACTTCGACGTTATCGCGAACCGAAAAATATTTATTCAACGCTGTGGTTGAACCGTTTCAAATCTTATTTATAAAACGGAGAGAATTTCACAGAAAAACCTATTGAATTTGAATTTACGTTTTAATTTTTAGCTGTTCAAAAGAAATGTAAATGGCGATTTTGTTTTTTATTTTGCTTCCACAGAAAAGCAAAAAACTGCGTTTCCTACAGACTGAAAAAGTGGAAGCGTCCTGCAATAAGCAAATAGCGGTATCTAATTTGCTCTGGACTTGCTTATTTGAAAAATAAATAGACTTATAAATGTACTGTCTCCTTATTTTTTGCAACGAATTATACTTGGACTAAGGATTATTGACTTAAGCAGTGAGAGATGGAAACAAAGTAGATTGTAACTTGGATAAGTAACAAAGACAAGATTTTAGCGCTTGTAATAAAACCAGAATATATAACTTGCCATTTGTTTTATCAAAGTTTACCCTCAAATTAACTTCCAATTCTGTAGACATTTATTTCTAAATAGTAAATGATCGAACGTATCATCGAATTAAACGATAGACTTGAAGTGAATTCTTAAATCCCTGTTTCGTATGTTCTCAGATTTTCTAAAGGCACGTAGAGATACCAATCATGTCTATCTGCTTCAGTGCTTTTCTACACGTCCTGGGCTTTTCATTTTTATTACGTAACTTTTATATGTGATTCCAATTATGTAACTATTGTTACTTTACGAGGTCTTTGTTTTTTTTTTTTTTTTTGGTAATAGGGAAGTGCACAATCTCGCCTGATGTTAAGCTGAGATGTGGTCTAATATGGAATGCGCTTCCCTAGAAGGTACCTGTTCACTCTACGCTTGAAGACCCCCATATTGTACTCGTCGGGGAACACAGACTCAGGAAGCATGTTCCAGTCCCTCGCGGTTCGGATAAAGAATGTGGAACCGAACCGCTTGTCTTATTGTATCTATGTTTCGTATTTATTGTCTTTGAAGTGATCAGAGCCTTGCAATTTTGTAATTTAGATTGCTGTTATTACATTAAACGCTTGTTTACCACACATTTGAACGAATAGATGCTAGACTGGACCGCTCCTACATCTTGATTGAAGATCCCGTCAAATAATTAGCTGACATATTTTGCTCTAAGAGCTATTAAGTGTAATTAAACTGTTAAGTGTTAGAGAACATGCGATAAACGGAATGTGGAATGGAAAATCCGGACCGATAAATGCTAAGAATATTTGGGAAAGTTTAGTAAAAAAAACGACTTAGCGGAAATAATAGTACCTACGTGCTAAACATATAAATGTCATCCTGTACTAGTTGGGGAAAGTTGGTTTATTTTATTTTTATTTTTACGGATTTCTATGCATGAGTTCTATATTATAAATAACTTGATCTAATTAATATAGGGTGATGAACTCGCTTCTTCAACTTTTTTGTGAGTTTCCGAGCTTATATTGAAGGCAAATATATGCATAACATATTAACGTCGCAAACGAGATAAAGTAGGAATGCAAATCGTGCGTAATTCGCGTTTTACCCGCAGTCAGCTTTAACTGTTTATCCGCACGTGGCGGTCATATCTTTAAATACGCGTAGGATAAAAATCGCTTGCCAAACGCCGTAAAAACGTACGAAAAAGTTCCAGCTTATTAGCGTATAAATCACACTAATATAGCCCATATGAGCGTTAAAAGTTTTTGTAAGGTAACAAGGCGGTTTCACTGCAGGCACTCTTCTGGAAAGGGCTGTGAGCGTGACGTCGAGTTTTCACTTTTAATTGCTTTTGCTTTACATAAATCGTTGGGTGGCCGCCTGACACACAATTACCATAATCGCTTTGAATAAATTCGCCGTGGTTCTGGTTTTTGCAACAACGCTAAGCAAGAGTGAAATGTAAACATGTCAGTTTATATTAGACTAGCTTTGTCCCGCGGTTTTACGCGCATTGCTCCGGTCGTACTGGTCTTAGCGTGATGATATATAGCGTATAGCTTTCCTCGATAAATAGACTATCTAACAGAGAAATAATTTTTCGGACATTAGTGCGTTCAAGCAAGCAAACAAACTCTTCAGTTTTATAATATTAGGTATATATATTTCGCATACTTTGATTCTATTTGTATGGAATTTTTGATAATTTTTTTGTACAATGTAATTTGTAAAAAATGTGCTTTATGAATACAAATACAAGAGTCTCATGAAATTTTCATTTTAATCCAGTTTGGAGCTTTTTATTCAGCAAAGCCGATCAGCTCTTGAATGTTTATCTACACTAATATTATAAAGAGGAAAACTTTGTTTGTTTGTTTGTTTGTTTGATTGTAATGAATAGGCTCATAAACTACTGGACCGATTTTAAAAATTCTTTCACCATTCGAAAGCTACATTATCCACGAGTAATATAGGATAGGTTTTATCCCGGAAATTCCACGGGAACGGGAACTATGCGAGTTTTTCTTTGAAACCGCGGGCGGAGCCGCCGGCGGAAAGCTAGTTGTTTAATAAAAGGGCTCTTTTGCTTTATTATTTACTAGCTATGATCCACACTATGATCCTATTTATGTGATAAATTGGCTGATGTATTCTGGAGTGGTTTACTTTGAAATACCTAGATGTATTTATTTTAGTTTATTCGTTGCTTGTGTTTTGTTTCCGCCATTTTATATATTTTCATTTCATTTTATATATTTTGATGAAGTCTATAATCTGTTCTGAATAAAGATGATGACGTCAAAGTTCTTGCTTTAATTGTATACCCTAAAAATAAATATAAACGTAAATATGTTTTTCGCTCCAAAGGAAAAATAATGATTTTAATACATAGTTATAAAAACAAGCGTTAATTTGAATATTTTGCAAACTCATCAGTATTTTTTATAAAATTATCCCATTGTTATTTTTAACAACGTGTACTCAACGAGGAAAATCCTTCGTCGAAAAATAAAACAAAGACAAGTTATAGGATCGTCTACTTTTTAGAACAAGTCCTTCGAGGGAATCCTTAATTAATGCTCTATCTAAATTTTAAACCCTTTCTATTGTTAGAATTATAAATTCTGCATTGTATCAGTATACTTATAAAACGATTATGTTGTTTTATTATCGTATGATATGAGAGAATTTAAATTTGCTTAAAACTGTTCTTAACAACGAAATTTGTGGAAGTTTTCATAAGATCAAATAAAAAGGAATTTTTAAAAGTAATAACGAGCGATTAAGCATAAAGTTTAATTTGACTTAAAGGTACTTGTTTTATGTTATGTAAAACAACAAAAACTTAAAGTTAAATTTGTGTTTATTGAAATCGATTGCATTATGAAGACAAACTACGATAAGAATACAATTTTACTGAATACATATTAATATTGTGTTATAGTCTTAAGTTCGTTTTTCTTTACAGTCACTGTACTGAATAGAAACTTTCCGGTCACAAAAACGGACGTATATTATCGGCCGACATATTTTGTTCTCCATAAAAGTTTTGTTTTGGGAATTTAATAAATAATTTTAATTTAGAAATTAAAGACTTTTTAACGGATTTTAAACGCGATTTATTCATTATATTATTTTCCCGACGTTTCGAACACTTTACAGCGAGCGTGGTCACGGGGAGACAGTCTCCCCGTGATTTCTCGCTCGCTGTTATTTCTAAATGTATCATACTCGCGTAAAATCAAACACTAGATAATACTAAATAATTTTAATTCTAAAATACATTAAGAGATTCTTTGAAAACGTAAGATACGAGATACAGAACTACGCTCACATTTATAATAGTGGTATGCTATACTTTTTAGGTACGACGGTATTGTCACATATTGGATTTGAAATGGGACTTTATACTTTTAAAAGCTCTACAAGTCTGCAATAACATATTATCCTAGAACGACATATTGGAACTTCGTGGATTACAGAGTACTAAGTTGGTAAACTTTGAAATGTGGCCTGCGGTTGGAATAAAGAGGGAAATTATAGCCAATATCTGGAGACAAAAGAAAGTATGGCAATAATTTTTGATTGTGCGTCATTTTGTTTATGCTGGGATGTGTTTTAGGCGATATTTAACTGGCATTCATCTGTTTTTGTTTTAATAAAGCAATATTAGTTTCTTAATGTAAGAAAAAATATAAAATACAAAGATAGGGAGGAAATACTTTATGGAGAGATAATGTTATCTTTAGGATTCTAAATTACTTTAAAACATTATCTGATTTCAAAAGAATTATGTGAATAAGGATAAGTAAACACAAAGGCGATCGAGACATTTCTTTTCCTGTTACTTTTACTGGTTTATTAGAAGGAAGTTTTTCATGTACGTTTCCACGTTTGATAAAGGATTTCACAACGTACATTTTACAAATGTAAAACTTTTCCATAAAGCTACCTTACATTACCTTTTTTCCTTTGAGAATTGAATTAATAAGCGAAAGTATAGAATTCTGGAAATTATTACATTTTGAAACAGAAAATTCAAAGCATTTATCTTCTAATTTCCGACGTTGGCAAATCCTCCATGTTTCCACTTCTTTGAATTACGACGTGAATAGAGTCTACACGGTTGATTGTACAATATGCATGATAGTCGCGGCTTGATGCAATTTGCTGGACGTTGGATGCACTTAATAATATTAGCAACGTTAACCTTATTGCCGTTTTTTGTTAGCGAGTTGTGTTGGTTAATATTTATTAACTACTAGTTTAATGGTCTAAGAATGTATTATATCCTTACTAATATTAATAATTGCGAAGGTGTGTGTGCTTTATTTGTCATTCTTTCAGGATGCAACGGAGCGATTTTATCATATGATTTTTGGGTCTGAAGATTGTTAAAAGGCTAGAGTGGCATTTGTTACTTTTTACCGAGTTGAAACTGTTACGGTTTTATTTAATTGATCTGATTTTATAACATTTCAAGGATCAACAGTTGTGAAAACCTTTATTTATATTTACTCTATTAAAATACAACTTGAACAAGCGAGGTCTATCGAGTGAGATGAAGAATAAAGAATTACGTATTACGACCTATATTCGGATCTTAGACCATATAGAATGCTCTATAGGGGGGTGCGTCTGCAATGCGTATTGCGGAATTCCAAACGTGTGACCGGGTTATCCTTTTAACCGACGTTCCCGATGAAGGAAGTGTTTTATGAGTACATATCATTCCATAGTATAAAACAAAGTCGCTTTCTCTGTCCCTTTGTCCGTATGTATGCCTAAATCTTTAAAATTTTGATGTGGTTTTTTTAATAGATAGAGTGATTCCAGAGGAAGGTTTTAGTATAAATAGGTTTTAGACAAAGCAGGCAAAGCCGCGGATGGTAAGCTAGATTAGGTATATAATAAAAATGAATAGCCAAATATTGCTAAGCGTGAAACTCGGGAACGACTCGAGAAATTTTTTTAACGTTTAAAAAAAACATACAACGTAACAAACGTTAAGGCACAAGGAAGGGAGAGAAAACACGAGGGGCAGGGCAGGGGCAATAGGGCAGAACAACATCTGCTGTAACATCTAGCTAAAACAAAGCCTGCTAATGTAAATCAATTAAAGATAATTTAGAAATTTGGGTATATCTTTGAAAATTGTATCAATTGAATACAAATAAATATTAAGTTATTAGAAAAACTAACATTCAATGAATAACATCGACAAATACTTCTATTTATTAAAGTATGATAAAATTTTAAAAGAAGCAACCGTTCAAAAGCGTTTATTGGTACATTTTATCATTTCTCGTTATTGCTACTAACTTTAAGTTATAACGCAAAAGAAAATCTTCCTTAGGTTATGAAGCTATTGAATGCTGAAGTCAGAATTTTATTGAAATTCATGAATGTTCATCTTAGTTTATTTTTTATCTAACTGAACAAAAATGTATTCTTAATAAGAAACTTAATAAATAAGGTCATAAATTGCTACACGGAGAAGACAAGCTAATTAGTAGGTATTAAATAAGAAGTCAACTTATTTCAATGTGTATTTAAGACATATATAAATAAATATTTCAGGACAATTTTCACACGGCACGATCTGATCCCATACTAAGCTTTAGCTTGTGTCATGGAAACCAGATGGCTGATAAACATACATATATAATTTTTAAATAAATACTTATATAGATAATTAACACCCAGACACAGCAAACATCTATGTTCAACACACAAATATTTGCCCCGGGTGGGAATCGAACCCCCGACCTCTGGCTTAGAAGGCAGGGCTTACCAACCAAGCCAACCGGCCAGTCAAATCTATATAAATACTAGCGGTCCGCCCCGGCTTCGCCCGTGGTACCTACACGTTTAAACTATCCTATCTCTCAAGTTGGATCGAACTGCACATGGTGTGCGAATTTTATTATAATCGGTTAAGTGGTTTAGGAGTCCATTGACGACAAACATTGTGACACGAGATTTATATATATTTTAAGAAGATGTAATCTAACATGTCATTGACATAATTATTAGCGTAACTATTCAAGCTAATAAAACGGTAGGATGTAGTAAATACTGGTGAATAGAACTTACTATACTCAGTCAAGCGTATTATTTTAGGTCTTAGCTAGCTGTTGCGCTGATTGAAACTTCGGTAAGATAATATTAACTAAGCAATAAGCAAATAGTTACGTAGGTAGTTATATTTGTGTACTTACATGTTTAGTTTGTATTTTAGTGACCATTTATTTAGTAGAATATTTTCAGATCTATTTCAACGAATACACCTACTTGTAACAAAACAATAATTATTAATATTATATCTGTTTGTTTAGTCTGTCTTTGAAAGGAAAGTTACATATTAGTGCTGCTTCTACATTGTTCTCTCTTTCTGCGGAAGACCACGAAAACCTCTCAATTGTACTTGTGAAACAATAAAGAAAATATAAAGAAATTTCATTAAAAAGTTCCTCGGTTTTATACACTTTATAATTATATCGTTGCAACATAGCTTGTACTTGTTTATAAGGCTTTATTTTGGAAGTACTTACAAAGATTGTTCATAAGGTTCCTTCATAATTATTAAACTGAGTCTTCATCTTAACTCAAGCGTATGTAATATTTGGATCCCCATGAATATTTATTTCATTATTCATAAACTTGTTAACAGAAATTGTCTTCCGGCATAATTTCTAATTGCCTTAACAAGAGTCTGGTTAAGAATGAGTCTTACCAAAATTGTTTAATTCAATTTTGGTTAGGTATACGTAGAGCGGTTTGGTTTGTGATTATGGCAACTTTGGAAGGTATTGGTTAGTTTGTTAGTTAAAATATAATTTAGGTATGTTAGGAAATATAATTAAGGAAATAAACGTTTTGTACGTGTTTAAAAAATCCTTCATTCGTTTTATTATTAATAAAATTGTATCACCTGCTGAACATTGAGTAAAATATTTCTTATATGTTTTTACTATAATAATATTAAAAATATCCTTTATTTTTAGTAATTATTTTGTGCACAAAATTAGCTGTTTATATAATTTTGATAGAAGCGGGCGAAGTTTCTCATACATTCACCCCTAAATAATTAACCCGCCTTTGTATTCATAGCCAATTTGGAATTGATATTTTATGTAAACAATTTCTCTGCCATTGTCGTATTTAAGCAATAGAATTGAGAAATATTATTATCTAGACTTGAAAATATTATGCATAGAGATCTTTATGAAATTAATGATAATGATATTATTGAATTATGCGTAGCTCGTAAATCAGAGAAGTTTTAATATGTGAATAAGATAGATATAAAGGAGAATGCCCATAAAAGTATGGACCACAGTACAGTGTTGCGTCAATGCCAGAGTGGTTTTGGAGGGTTCTTCGATATTCAAAAGATTTTTACCAATTGATTTTTTTGTGATAAAAACAGGGGTTTTCAAGATATTGAGAAAAATGTGAAATAACCTCAAAACTTAAATAACCCGATTTAGTTAGGTTTATGTGTGGTTTAGGTAGCATTTTATCGTCCGAAGGTTATTTTTCGTTTAACATATTTAATCTATGCGTAGAGCTTATGCTTTCAAACAACTTGTTGTTTGAATCATTTTTTCACTACATATTCGAAGAAAGAAACAAATAAGAAATAACTGGTTACCTACCAAGCTATGTCATAATAATATTTTTTTTATATATATTTATATTATTTTACTTCACTATCTATGTTAAAACAACCTACAGTGTATAAACAATACCTTAAAGAGTGATTTTATGTTAATTGATTTTTTTGTAATTCAATGAAAAAAATAATCGATATTAATACACTTAGCTATTTACCATAGTAAATGTAATAATAGTTACCGCTTGGTTACCGATGTAAGCGGTAATGAACACTAAATCTATAATAACGGATCTAAACAATTACATGTCTTATTAGATTTTACAAAACATTCCCTGTTCAAAACATATTTTCCGATGGTAAGAAGGCCTCTAAATTGCAGAGATTTTTTTTAATAGTATTATTATCTTGATGCATGAGAAAAACCAGTACCAAAAATGGGCATTCTCCTTTCAAAAATATTATATAAAGCTTATTAAAACACCAATAACTAAAATATGATGACGTCATTATGATGTGAATGGGCTGCAAAAATAACTCACAAAAATATTTCTCCTATATCCAAAACACGCTATCAAATAATTACCATTTACCTTACTCAAATAACTACCTGAATTCTATTCCATTAAATATTGACAGCACTCCAAAATAATTGTAGGTGTCGATATCAACAATCCAGCAAAGATTCTATTATACAGCCAAGCCATTATTCCCAACTTTGTAAGGAAAACTTAGTACTGGCTGCCAAACTACGGATAGTGGATTCAATTTCGTGAGAATGGTCAGTGCAATCGGGTCTGAAAGCGAATCCGATAGAAGTGTCCACTGCAGTGTCTGCAAACAATGTGTACTTGTGTATTGCTTTCTGTTATGGCGCGCGGTTTATTCGTAGATAGAAGGTTTTTGTAAAGTTTATAATGATTGTGTATATATGGTTTGGTAGCGACAAGACTTAGGTTTCCGAGACTAATCTTGCTCTAGGGAATTTTATTTTGTGCTGCTAGAAATTTAATGCTAATCTTCATTGAATCGCATTGTTACTTAAAATATTTAGTTCATTTCTACTCTTTGACTAGATGACTGTTTTTGTTAATGATGAAGAATATCTGAAATTAAGGACTTAAAATACGATCCTACGATCCTTTTATGTTCATTGCCCATCAAGAAAATATCACAAGTCGTATAAAAAATATCGCTCTGATATTGAAATCAGAAATCCACTCAGTTACAATGATATAGGTAAATGACACCCAGCGTTATCAATATAATAATGTCCCAGTGCTCTTGGAAAGACGACATAAGTATACATATATAAGTAGGTATCAAGTAGAATGTTTTCTTTCTGAAACTCCATTGTGTAAGTGTCAGCTTTCATGTCTTTGATAAACTTATAGGTACTTTTAGTAAAAGATAGCGTAGGATAAGTGCAAAATGTTGGACGTTATGTGGAAAAGGCTTTCAGGTTTATATTGATATTCTCGACAGTAGGATTATTTTATACATTAGTTTTTGTTTGAGCAATAGATAGAATTAGTCAGCGTCGTAGTATGGTGGTCATATGAATACAGAGCGAACGTATTTTTTTAAATGGAAGTATATTAGACAGTTTCAAGACTGTCGTCTTTTTCGGAGTGAAATGAATAGATAATGAATGGGTACGGTACATAAAAATTCACTGATATACCATGTTCTGAGTAAGTATGTTTCAAATTTGAATGATATAGGGCGATACACATTTGGACTTATTAGTTTATAAAAAACTACTGAGTCGAACTTGGCATTGTATAATGCCAAGTACGACTCAGATATTGATACCAGTACATATATTACTTTACTCTATACAGTTCTTGCGGCCAGTGAGGCAATATTTTATACATTAAATTTATGATCTTTCTAGGTCATACATTATACAGTGTCCTTTATTTCATATTTTAACACGAAAAGATAAAAGTTTAAACCGACCCAATGGTTATATTAAAGGTACGGAATATAAACGTACATGACCTGTTTAGGAAAGATACACGG
Source organism: Colias behrii (assembly GCA_029959065.1). Lineage (NCBI taxonomy): Eukaryota > Metazoa > Arthropoda > Insecta > Lepidoptera > Pieridae > Colias > Colias behrii. Next base: position 3,109,179 of record JARWMC010000006.1, on the reverse strand, counting down.
TTTGTGGTGTGTGGTTTATAACCGCAACTCGGATGGCATACCATACAATTTGGAATTAGATAAATAATTTACATGTGTATTTTGCATTATAATATTTATGATTTTTATAAAACCTTTTTAATACTTCAGTAGGTAAATTCAAGTCGTTTTAAAACGTTTCCACACGTTTCGTTTCGAATTAGGTCATGTTTGCTCCACTCCGCAGTATTTACCATATTATCATGGCGTCGTGTTAACATTAATTTTACACAGTATGTTGAACAGGGAACAATTAATATGGGGACTGATGACATATCTGTCCTGAACCCTTTGCTCTCACATTACAGTATAATGCTGTCTTTATCTTGAATGGGTTAATACCATTAAGTATACAGATGCAGGAATATCCTTGTTTAGTATAAATTCTAACTGTATTTTAGGCAGCCGTTATAGACCAGTATTTAGGGAGTTCATTGTATAGAAATAGGGTATTAATTCTGCTTGCGCGATGTTGAATTTATGTAAAGGTGAATCGATAAAACAGCGGAAGGTAGCTTCACATTTGAATCAATTGATATATTGCTTTGTTTTCCTGACTGTAATACCAGGAAACATACGTGTGCATTAATACATCAAATAAATAATAAATAAGAGCTTATCACTACATAGTATAAATATAAAACAGAGTCGCTCCCCGTTTTCTGCTCGTCTGTCCCAATGCGTAGATCTTTAAAACTGCACAACGGATTTTGATGCTGTTTTTTTTTAAATAGATATAGTAGTTCTCGAGGAAGATTTCAGTATAAAATTTGTTGAGTTTTCGACGAAGCAGGCAATCGTTATATTCAGTAAGTACTAGTGGGTGGAAAGTTAGTATCTACTGAATATAACGGGATTAAAACCACCCCACTAGATGAGGGTGTATTTAAATGTTTCAATTAACTAATTGCGTGCGTGACGCATATATAATGAGTTTGTGGGAATGTTTTTCCTAGTTTTAATTATTTTATATGGTATTTGCTTCCTGAGTGCGGTATTCTTTAGGGTGTGTTTTCCTTGAATGAACCCACGCTTTTAAATATGTATCAATTATTTGATTTATTGTAACGAGTGTTATCTATATTGATTTACTTTACTCTATCTTTATTTACAGTAATGTAATATTTATTATAAATTATATACAGTTTGTATCATCTTTAAGCCAAAGAAATATACATTTACTTAAATAATGGTTACACTTCAGGCAAAACGAAACATAGGTGCGAGAAGATTTATAGATGTAATATTTCATACCAATAAAATAAATCGCTGCAAATAGTATGTAAGTGCGATAATAGAAATCTTTATCGTATGAAGCGCAGACGGACGGTTTAAATTTCATAAAATATACTTACGAGTGAATATAATAAATGAAAGCTATTGATCCTATAATAAACGGGAATATCATAAAATGCTCAACCTCGATCAGGGAACGATTCCGTTGAGTGCCGTCGCAAAAATCAACAAGTCGGAAAATAAATGTTTATTTCCTCTTGAGCTTTTTAATTTTCAGATAAAATGGATTCAATTTTGATCCCATAAATTTATATCGCTTGCAGTTGTTAAAAAATATTTTAAAATAAGTTAATTAAACATAAAATGTAAATTTAATTTGAATTTAAAACTGCATAGCCATAAATGAAGTTTGTACTTGAAATTGAATTGAGGGAAATTCTGTTCAGAAGTTGTCTAACATTTTTGCATTTAAATTCGAAACATAAGCTTTGCAAAACATCAGAAAGAAATAAAATACGTTTTTACGTTCATTACGTTTAAAATATACTTGAGATGTTCAAAGTTTAAGTTAAGTTTTTTGAACATTTAAGAATTTAGGCGTCCCAAAAATATCCTCACGTTGCACCTCACAAAAACCTAAAATTAATACTCAACCAAACTTTCTTACAATAATAAATTACACAATATATTACATCATTCTTCATTCAATAAATCACATAGAGCTATAATAACACGCGACGATTTCCAAGATTATATCTGGTATATCTGTATAGTTGGCGGCTAATTGGTGCTTGATTGACGAGGGTCATTCATGTGTAGTAGTCGATAACACTCAGACCATATCAATAGTGAGGTATTAGGTAGTAATCTGTTGAAAGGGGGGTGGGGGGGTGTAAGCTATGGAGACAGGCAGTGTAAGCTATCGAAACGGAAAATGATTTGTCAATGATTGAATTGATTTTGGTACTTGATTAGGAAGATTTTTGTGTGACGTTATAATAAAAAGAAAAAAACTTAATTATAATAATATATCCATATATTTTATCATATGGCATTTGAGTGCTCTTGTTAAACAAAGATAGTACATACTCCATTGAAATGTTACATTTTTTAGGCCTGACCTTGCGTTTTTTAGAGGACGCAATTTTATTTTTTTTATGTGTAGGGGGGGTCAGTGTGAAGCTAAAACCAAGTTTGTGGGGTCGCCACCCTTGTCCCATGGCCGCCATCTTGAAAATAGCTGTTGAAATTGTTTTAACGATATATCTCTTAAACTATTTACCTGATAATAAAACAATGTTAACATTATTTGTTGCAAATTAAATTCTCTACAACTTTGATTCAGTAACTTTTTGTCGTAGAACTATAAATAAAAAAGTTATAAGCGAAAATGTTCAGAAATTAGAGCTATTTATATTTTTCGATAAAACTTTTTTTTATCATTTTACGAAGAAATGATATAAGACTATTTTTGTAGATTGTTTTTCGAGGAACAACTTTTATATACAACATTTTTTCATTACGTCAATAGCTAAGGTTTTACAGCGCTCAGAAGTGAGTACTATTTTTCAGTAGTAACTATACATAATATATTGGCTATTGGCTCTTTTCCCAGACTCCACAACAATGGAAGCATACTGCAGAACATTTCAGCCCTGCTTTTCGACGTAAAAAAAAACGCAATTCCAGACTCTACCTCCTGGGTGGTGGGGAAAAGATTCAATAATTAATTATTAATAATATTGTAAAATTAATTATTAAAAATATTATAATAACAAAAAAAAATACTGGTGACAAATTATTATAGTACCTACACACATAATATATCGTATTCTGTATAGTAAAGAGTACTTAAAATAGTACTCACTTCGGAGGGCTGTAAAACCTTAGCTATTTACTTAATGAAAAAATGTTGTAAATAAAAGTTGTTCTTCGAAAAACAATCTACAAAAATGTCTAATATAATTTCTTCGTAAACTTATAAAAAAAAAGTTTTATTGAAAAATATAAACATCTCTAATTTCTGAACATTTTTGCTTATAACTTTTTTGTTTATAGTTCTACGACAAAAAGTTACTGAATCAAAGTTGTAGAGAATTTAATTTGCAACAAATAATGTTAACATTGTTTTATTATCAGATAAATAGTTTAAGAGATATATCGTAAAAACCATTTCAACCGCTATTTTCAAGATGGCGGCCGTGGGACAAGGGTGGCGACCCCACAAACTTGATGATAGCTTCACACTGACCCCCCCTACACATCAAAAAAATAAAATTGCGTCCTCTAAAAAACGCAACCCCAAATGTAACTTTTCAATGAACTAACAATTTGTTTGTACAATCGAATATTATCAGTTGTAACGTGACGCGCGGAAGACTATAAACATCATGGCGCGATAATATATTGATTTTCACCAAACAGATTATAAATATTGAAATATATCGCCAGTTTTCATCATATATTTTGAATGTATTTTCTGCATTTTATCATTATTATCGATACACGCAGTTCAAGGCCAGCATACATCATTTTCATACACGTGAAAGTAATTTAACTTAAGAACAAAGATTTATATTATCCCAACACGCTATTTTAATTGCTCTAATGACGATTCAATTGCTCTTCAAAAATATTTCTAGTTAAAATTATAGTATTAAAATTTGAGCTTTGGCTTTAACAATTCTAAAATATAAGTAACTAGCTGTGTCCCGCGGTTTCACCCGCATTGCTCCGCTCCTGTTGGTCTTAGCGTGATGATATTATATAGCCTATAGCCATTGTATAGATGAGATATTCCTCTATAAATGGGCTATCTAACACCGAAAGAATTTTTCAAATCGGACCAGTAGTTGCTGAAATTAGCGCGTTCAAACAAACAAACAAACTCTTTAGCTTTATAATATTAGTATAGATATGTATTTGTTTACCTACTAAGGTAATGTATTAAAAGTTACATAACTGGATTTGGAACCTTTAAGGCTCCGAACTTTAAATAAATCGTAAGTCGTATAATGCTGTTTCGATGAGTTATGTTTGTATTCAGAAAAGATTTTCCCGTACTTCGTTATCTTGTTACCGCGAACTGTGCACTTATTCGATCTAAACGTGACTCACGACTTGGGCTACATTTATTTCGACTTGGCCTACATTTTTCTCGACTTGGACTACATTTCTGTCGACTTGGGCTACAATTCAAAGTTCCTATTTCTATAGAAACGTGAGGTGCGGAAAACCTTCGATGTTGTTTTATGATGCAGCGCTCGAAGCAAGCGGGGTGTTGGGATAATCAGTTTTATTTTATTTGTATTTCCTTGTTCGAGAGGTGGGAAATAACATGTGAATAGTTTTAGAAAAGTGGATTTTTTTTCCATGTGGCAGATGAATTTTAGACTTTCGATTGTCAATACATAGTAGGAAGAGAAGATGTTCAGCCTTATCATCTTATATGTATACCTAACCCTTATTTTTAACCAAGGCTTTCTGTGACGCGTTCTAACCACTATTTCAGGGAGGCGAACCGATAAAAAATAATTTGATGCGCACAGCTGATGCCTGTTATATATGTATTCAAAGAATATTCTGAGTCATAGGTATAAAAATGATATCATTTTCTTAATACGATCACATCAAACGGTTATAAAGTTCAGTGTAAGTACTGGCGTAAATAGAGTTGATTGAAAGTATGAAGGCTATATTATAGGTACCTACCTATTTTATCCTTAAGTAAAGAATCCTATAATTCCTTTTAGTTAATAGACACAATAACTTTTGACGATCGTAAGAAGTTACATATAAAGAAAATATATGTCATATTATGACGTATACCAATGAGCAAGTACTTAATAAATGATAATGTTATTAAGATGTAGGCTTTCATAAAAGCTTTTCCTTATAAATGAAAAGCTTTTATGAAAGCCTTTTATGAAATTCCCAACCATTCTTGGTCCATTTATAACTGTCACACATCTAGTATAAAAGCGAATCTCTGTCAACAGCAATTCCTTTTTTCGTTTTAGTTCGAAGCATTTCCCTTGTGATCGCAATTGTAATATCATGAAGGATATGGGTCAGTCTTTGTTTAACACTTAGATATTATTTGTTGAGAAACAAATTAGACGTGGTTCTAGAACTTTCCTGTAATTTATTCTTGATATTTTTTCTGTATTTTTATTCTGGAAAATATTATGATTTTTTTTTGTGTGGCAATTCACTTCCTGTAAATATATATTTTCTTTGTATGAAGATATATTGTGAACCATAGTTTATTTTTTTTAGGAACAACGCCAGCGAAGCGTCGAGCTTATGTTAGTAAAATATATTTTAAACTTCGCAGACATCTCGTCTGCTTCTTATCTTTATAACCGCTTTTTTATGCAAATCTTCTTTATATATTCTTTTTGTTAGCCGAATAACATATTTTTAACCTAGTTTGAAATGTTTATAGCGGTTTTTTCGTAATTATATAAAAATAGTGGTGCTATGTTTATGTTAATTCTGACGGTGAATGGTAATGTGACAAGAAGAACTAGAAATAAATGTATTACATTTCATAATAGTATGCTATACCAAGTCTTGAGATATATTGAGATAAATAACCCATATTTTATTATACATATTGTAACTTTGCGAAGTGATTCGTAGATTTCTGGTTTCAAAGGTGAAAATATGTTTTTTAGGAAAAAGGAAACCAGCTCGTATCCATTCCAATGATTGCTGACTTACAGTATACGTAACCGTTAGGAGCGTATTTACCCTTACTATTCTTACTAATATTATAGTTGTTAAGTGTTTTTTTTTTGTTTGTTTGTCGTCTTTATGGAGCGACTTAAGATATTGATATGAGTCTGGTTAAACTAAGTTTCACCTCGGTCATTGCCATGGGATTTTTCTTTGACTATTTTCTGTGACTACTTGGGCGAAGCCACTCGCGGAAAAATACAACGTATGTTTAAGTAGAGTTGCAAATATTTGGCATATATCGTTGAATCTCAATAATCTAACGTGTTTATCTAGCGTGGTGGGGCAGCTCCAAGTGTCATGTTCCAGCTGAAAAACGGTGAAGAGAAACGCGAGATGCTGTCACGCGCGCTCTGCAGTCTGCTGGCCCAGCGCGTTGTAATTACCGTATTGCTGATTATTATTTATTTTAGTACGTTTAATTTTATATTAGATGTGATTATTGTGGAGATTGTTTGATTTATGATTGGTGTTAATTATTTGTTTAATTGTTGTTATGTAAGTAAATGTCTCGATCTGGTATAATTTATTAACGCATAAAAAAACTGTTTTTAGTATTTAGAACGTTTCACAAAAGTTTTTAAGCTATTGCATAGCTTCTATCGCGGGCCTTGAGCGCGGGGACCGAATCCAGAAATTGCGTAACGAAAAACCTCACGCTCCCCACTCCGACGGGCAAGGAGGTGTGGCTTGAAGGCATAGCATGCAATAGCTTTACCGCGGCAGTCCCCGAGTGCCACACGTCTTTTTTTTTAAGTTATGACAAGTTACTTTTATTATTTACTAAAACATGTTATACCCGCTTACAGCAAAAGTACCTTATAAGTATTTGTAGATTCAAACATTCAAACAAGCAGTAATGTTTAAAATACCTAAGGTATGTAAATGTTGTATTACATCCGCAATATGACAAAAAGGTGGAGTCTTCCGCATTTCCTCAAATAAGACTTCCTAACGAAATACAACACATTTTTCTTCGGAATACCAAGTTCACGTATACATATTTACTTTTTTCGCATAGGTACATTTGATGTATGACTTCACTTTTGATTTATTAAACTAGCTGTTACTTGGTTATGAAGATATGAGTAGTATGAAGATTAATGTTTAAATGTTAGCTTCTTAGTAAATATTTCTTTTGTAGTTTATTAAAAAAAGACGGCATAAATTAAGATTGAAGTGGCAAAAATAAAGTTTTGTATGAGATCTTTTGAATATTCAATCTATAGTTTTACAGAAAACAATACTGTTTGTGGAATAAACGAATTAGAACAGAATGTTCCAATTTATCGTAGTAATTTGCGAGAATTATATCAGAAATAATTAGACAAATAAATATAAACATGTTTCGGTCTATTGTATAAGTTTAAGGCTGTAGGAAAAGTGAATTTACATTAGTTTTTTGCTCTCACTTAAGACACAAAGACTTTATAAAAAACACATTTTTTTATAAAAGCTATCAGAAATACAGAAAAATACATAGAGTAGTTACCTACACATAATTAAAATAAATACACAATAACTAACTAATGAAGCAACACTAAAGCTACGCACATAAAATATACTCTGATAATTTATTTGGTAATTAGTTATTAAAATGCAAATACGTGTATTGCATGCTATTCATAATATTGCGAATCGTATGAAATAATATTAGTATTATTCTATTTGTAAATTGTATTATAATAATTTGATTTGTTTTCTAAACAAAATGAATTTGTGAATATGAATTTAAACTAAACATTGTTTAATGTATTGCTAATGAGATTGATTTCTATGAAATGGTAATGTTTCACGATATTAAATAGTAAGAGATAGTGGATATATTTATTTATCTTATTTTCACAAACAATCTTTATCTTGATATGTAGATATATCAATGATTACATCCTAATGAATTTAATTAATAAGTTGTGAGATAATGCATTTTTATTTGCTTCACATTTTATTTTATTTTTATATTTCAAAGAAAAGTTAATTAACGAATGTTAAGATTAAGATGCAGTAATAAAATATTATCATTGAATCTGATATATATTAAAAAAATCACGCAAAATTTATTGATCAAACAAGCAATCCGTGAAAAAATAAACACGACTTTCCTAAATCAACGGTGAATTATTTTTAACTCACCAAATCACATTGTTATAAAAACAACTTATTATTATAATATAATAATATAATATATCTCACAAGATTTCTTCAAGTCTGATAACGGACAAGTAAGTATTGTCCAGTTAGGATATGCTCTAGTTACTCCGCCGCTCGCGATCTCAGATATACGTACCTAGATACCGTGTGCAATACATATTTATATGGACTTTATGGTTGTGAAAAATCGCGTAAGATAGTTCTTTTTTGTGGAAAAAGAAGGGGGGTTTACTTGTGTTAAAATCTTGTAAGTTAGGTCTTTTTTGTGGAGCTAGAAGAAGGGACCATGAAATGCTTAGTGGTCAACTTAAACACTAGTAAAATTGGTTATATTTAAGGTGCTTTGCCGGCTAGTGAAGCTAAGTAATGGCAAAATTTAACGAGGTTGATATTTATTATTCTTCAAATTATTCTTCTTAGACTTCAAAAAAAGAAGGAGGTTCTCAATTCTGCCGGTATATATATATTTTTTTAGTTTTATAGCATTTAAATGATTTATAATTTAGTTTATAGAAAATTTGACGCTCATTCATATTTGAACGGATCTTTACATAATTTTATGACTTCAATCCTAAATAGAGTTATATATTTTAACGACTTACCCCATATCAAAGTTTATACGAAATCCAGTAGGTGTATGAGTCTTCCAATAACCTTCAAAAGGGTCTAATTGAGCCGGCTTATTGGTTTGGAATGGACTAAATATAGCCATTCATAAAATAGCCTTAATATGCTACTATAGTTTAAAATTGTAAACGTTAACAAGCAATAGTTATTCCTAGTCTATAGAATACTTATATTATGACACTAGCTGTGCTCTGCGGTTTCACTCGCATTGCTTCGCTCCTGTTGGTCTTAGCGTAATGATATATAGCCTATAAAAAGCCTTAAGCCTTCCTGGTTAAATGGGCTGTCTAACACGGAAATAATTTTTCAAATCGGACAAGTAGTTCCTGGGATGAGCGCGTTCAAACAAAATCTTATAATATTAGTATAGATTAATATATACCTGAATATACTATCACCAAACATATTCACTGCAGAATCTCGTAACACAACTACGTTGCAAAGTATTTCTTGACTTTGAAACGTTAGCTCATACATTTTCCATTCATGTCATTTGATCTGAATTAACTCGAATAATTTGCAACACTAGCAGTTGCAACGTCTGAAGTACACTGTGTAATTCAACATCGTACTTATTTGTTTAAAACGACTTATAGAGTGCTTTCAGAGGCTGCCAATGTTAATTATTCCTTAAACTTGTGAATCCTCTTACTGAATCTTCTATTCTATCTATTGAATAAGAGTTGTCTTTCCATATACATTATACATGCTGATATTGTATCTATAGATATGTGCGAGCTTTATTAAAGTATTATAATTTCGTTAGCTTAAGCCCGTAGCTGCCAGATTATCTCATGTAAGAAAGAACATAATCTTTTTAATATTCTAAGGTATCCGGCAGATTATATATAAAAAAGAAATAAATATATTCGCACGTACAAAAACCAATACGCAAACTGAATTAATAATATTACCTAATCATCTAATCAATATGAAATGTATTTGAGACGTGACTTGGTTAGCTTTATACGCCTCACAAACTAGAAAATAATTAATTAATTACCAGAACCCAATCTCGGAAACATAATATTGATTGAGATTGATTTACTTCTATAGACTATAGTACATCAATGCATACTATATTCGGCTGTATTGTTTAAGATATAACTAATTTATGTTGAATAATTAATATTATAAAAATCAACGTATCTGTAATATAAATTTATGATTTAGTTAATACATAATAATATACATTTATTTGTAATAAACATTCATTTATGTTTTAGTTAAATAAATAGTTCTCTACGCAATAGTAAATGACGCTCATTTGCGCGTAACGGTCGGTATTAACATAAATATAAATCATGTAAACTATCGCGGTATTTGACAATTGATATGATCGTTTTAAACATAATTTCTCTATAATGAATTCACATAATTATAACGCTTTTATAATAAGAGTGAAATTGTGTCACAATATTGTAAATCGTGTATATTATATGCTTACAGGCGTAGTTATATGTCTTTTTGGAGTTGTTTTAAATCTTAATCTTAATACTATTATAAAGGCGAAAGTTTGTAAGTATGGATGTATGGATGTTTGTTACTCTTTCACGTAAAAACTACTGAACCGATTACAATGAAATTTAGCACACATATAGAGGGTAACTTGGATTAACACATAGGATAGGTTTTATCCCGGAAATCCCACGGGAACGGGAACTATGCGGGTTTTCCTTTGAAAACGCGGGCGAAGCCGCGGGCGGAAATCTAGTACATAATATGTTCAAGGAAGCTAAGGAATCTCCCAATTAGCGGTCTTCTAAACCGCATTCCAAGTGCCGGCGAATTGCAATCCATTACTATTACTTGAAAGATAATTTTCCTCTGCAAATACAGCGAACCAGCCACTAAAAGTTACAAAGTCCGAATAAAAGTTTGCGAAGATGGTATAAGTACAAACTGCATTCATATTACTTGGAAATGGTATTTTAGTTTAAAATGAATATCGCCAGCTGCTTCAATATTTAAACTGAAACAAAAATTTAACTTTCACCAGGTATTCTCGGAAATTTACTGTAACGGCTAATTTTTAAAATTCTGTTTATACAAAAGTAGCCAATTAAGGAAAGTAAGCGAAATTAACTGTGCAACTTATAAATCATTCATAGCAAAAATGGAATAACAGGTTCGTGTGTTATTGAAAAAATATTTGAAGTTTATATTTTCATTGTATGTTATTGAAACTACGTATTTAAAATTTAATATATTTATGCGAAAATAGGTCGGACTTAGATCTGTTTGTTTTTTACGATTTTGCGTCTTAGCAGATTTAATTAAAAAGTATTAATTATGTGGGAGCAGCTATCTCGGTACACATAATTTCAAGCTAAAATCCTCAGGAATGTAATTGTATAGATTTAATTATTATCTCAATTGCATTATTATAACTATAATTAGAATACGATAATTAGAGCAAACATTACCTTAATAAGAATACATAATAAATATTAAAGATGACCATGAACGTGTACCTATGTGTAATAGCGTTATTCTCTATGATAGGTACCTACACCTAAAATTATATGAGATTTCGATAGAGTTGTAATAGCTCAGGTTTTATGTCAGAGCTTAATAGATAGATTGACGACGCAAAAATCGGCTCCATTAATAAGTTATGACGGTGAATGATTGAAAGGTCTATTTTTCATCATTCCCGGTTTGTATGGCTAACCCGACGAGAGCGATGGATTTTTGTTTTATGATCCTACGAAAAATGTGGGGTATTTTTCTATAACATTTTATCAACTGACGAAAAAAGGAGATTCTCTAGTCGACTGTATTTTTTGTGTTTGTTACCTCAGAACTATCGACTGGGTGAACCGATTTTGTTGATTATTTTTTTTATTTCAAAGCCAGTGCCTTCTGGTTGTTTCCGATTATACTTAGTGCAATTTTGATCATTTGAAGCAATTCAGTTTTTATAGCAAGTTGTTTTTAAAGCAGTTAAAATAATAATTTAATTTCTATCTTGAAAATAATTATCAAAAAATAATTATCGCATTCACTATCGGAATGTTTATGTCGAAATGTAATAAAAAAAAATGTTAAATTCAAATAATGCACAAATACTTTGTTCAAACTAAAACTCAATTATAGCTGAAGCTTAAACACAATTGTAGTTATGCAAAAGACATTTTATTGTTAAGCGTTCTTTTAACGAGAGAGAAAGGTCGTCTGCTATGATATTCCATTGAAAAGTTACATTTGGGGTTGCATTTTTTAGAGGACGCAATTTTATTTTTTTGATGTGTAGGGGGGGTTAGTGTGAAGCTAGCACCAAGTTTGTGGGGTCGCCACCCTTGTCCCACGGCCGCCATCTTGAAAACTGCGGTTGAAATGGTTTTTACGATATATCTCTTAAACTATTTATCTGATAAAAAAAATTTGTTAACATTATTTGTTGCAAATTAAATTCTCTACAACTTTGGTCCAGTAACTTTTTGTCGTAGAACTATAAATAAAAAAGTTATAAGCGAAAATGTTTAGAAATTAGAGCTATTTATATTTTTCAATAAAACTTTTTTTTATCATTTTACGAAGAAATAATATCAAACCATTTTTGTAGATTGTTTTTCGAGGAACAACTATTATATACAACATATTTTCATTAAGTAAATAGTTAAGGTTTTACAGCGCTCCGAAGTGAGTACTATTTTTCAGTACTCTTAACTATACACTTACATAATATATTATGTTTGTACTAATAATAATTTGTCATCAGTAATTGTTTTTTTTTGTTATTATAATATTTTTAATAATTAATTTTGCAATATTATTAATATTTAATTATTATGGCTCTTTTCCCCACCATCCAGGAGGTAGAGTCTGGAAGCGCGTTTTTTTTCCGTCGAAAAGCAGGGCTGAAATGTTCTGCAGTGTGCTTGAATTGTTCTGGAGTCTGGTAAAAGAGCCAATAGCCAATATATTATGTATAGTTAGTACTGAAAAATAGTACTCACTTCGGAGCGCTGTAAAACCTTAGCTATTGACGTAATGAAAAAATGTTGTATATAATAGTTGTTCCTCGAAAAACAATCTACAAAAATGGTCTGATATTATTTCTTTGTAAAATGATAAAAAAAAGTTTTATTGAAAAATATAAATAGCTCTAATTTCTGAACATTTTCGCTTATAACTTTTTTATTTATAGTTCTACGTCAAAAAGTTACTGGACCAAAGTTGTAGAGAATTTAATTTGCAACAAATAATGTTAACAAATTTTTTTTATCAGATAAATAGTTTAAGAGATATATCGTAAAAACCATTTCAACCGCTATTTTCAAGATGGCGGCCGTGGGACAAGGGTGGCGACCCCACAAACTTGGTGATAGCTTCACACTGACCCCCCCTACACATAAAAAAAATAAAATTGCGTCCTCTTAAAAATGCAAGGTTAGGCCTAAAAAATGTAACATTTCAATGGACTATGATGTTTGTTATGATTTTTGAATGAAGAACTGTTTTATTTTTTTCTTAACTACTTTTTTACGTAAAAGAAAATAACAAGTAAATAAGTTTGAAGAAACTGTATGGAACTAGATGGAATGACAGTTTTGTTTTAAGTACATAAAAGTGTAGAACATAAATAATATGGTATCCATAATTTTGCCACGAAAAATATTTTTGAAAGCGGACAATGTCGGGGACATCGAGTAGTATAATAATTAATTTGTATAAATACATTTTTAGAAGAGAATAAGCGTTTAATTTGTTCAAAAGTTTCACGACTACTTTAATTAATTTCTCAACACGTTGTTTATTATCAAGTGACTTGTCCCACAATAAAATTAATCTGCAAGTATAATTGCATCGATTTTCGATCTGATCTCATTGTACGAGATAATTTAAAATAAATTTCACACACAATAAGTTTTTCACCAATTTTACTACTTCCCATTGTTTGGAATCTGTGATATATAATACTATTTCAAGCAATTATTAATGACTCATTGCTTCACGGAATAATTAATCCAATAAACGGTCCTGTACAATTAAAGTAATTGCAATCATTTGCTCATTTAACGCTGTTTTAAAACGTTTAAATAAAAACGTAATCAAGTAAAAAATAACGCTTACAGCCTATATCTTTATGTAAATGTGGCCATAATTTTTACGTTGGCCGCCGTAAAATGCCAAGTTTGCAAGTCCCTGTAGGCTTAAAACCTTTTCAACGTAGAAATTATATGACTACGATAATCTATCGTTATATTTATAGAAAAAAATAAAATTGGTCTTTTTTTTCGTCGTTCTAGACTGTAATTTTTTCGATTAAATCTTATCGAAGGTAAATTTTTCAATTCAATCAACAATTATCAAGAAAAAGTTGCGCAAACGTCCAGCTATTATGTCTTATCTTACATGGGCATCGATGGAATTTAGAAATCAAAACTTAATTACACACAAAGAAAGTTGTGTTTCATTTACTGAATTTATATCATAGAATAGACAACAAAATTAGTTAACAGTGACGTTGTTTCACTTTATTCTGTACGCTTATATGAAAAGCTTCCGAAATGAAGACCGTAACAACCGTGCCACGGTTTACAATGTGGATGTTACAGATTAACCGGAGGGTTTTGTGGGGAATTGTAAGGAAAAGCGTCGAATGGAAAAGTAGGGAACTTTGAATAGTGTATGCAAAGCGGGGTTTAGTTGTGAAGTGGGAAAGAGCCAATGATTTTTTGTTCGGCAAAAGCTTTTTGAATAGTTTTGATTGGGGAATTATGTTGTTAGGAGCGAGTTTTATGGAAATATAGTACAACTTTTTCAAGATGCGGAGCTAAAAAAGTTAAGTTGCGTTAGAAGCTATCTAAATATAAATTATATAAGACTTTTATGGCTTTAGTACGAATATTTAAATAGTTAAAAGTTTTATTTTCAATTTAATTGCACACAGACGAGCACTCTGTGAGAAATCACAAAGAGTGCTCACAAACGGCACCGTCTACATATTCACTATGGATCCAATATCCTATAGAAAACGTGGAAAATCGACATTCTATACATCAAACGTATTGAGGACATTCATAGACTTGAAACGTAGAATACGAATTTATTTCGATTCGATTTTCAAATTGGAAAATGTTTTGGCGGGTTTTTCGTTTCGCTTCGTCGCGTCGAATGTTTCCTACGGGGCTTAGCAATTCCTTTTTTGTAATAGCTTTTAAATTTTTACCGCTGTGAGCAATAAAATATTATTTGGAAGTTTTCAGTGAACATGTATGACGTGATATTAATATAAGTTTTAACCGAACAGAGAAATTATAGTGATAATGATAATTTTTATTGTATTTCGTGTATGATTGATTATATTAATTATTGTCTCTGCGTCTTTCTTATTTGGTTTCACAGAAATTACATTATTACATATCTATTTTTAGTAAGTAGTAACTTATTCTTTTTCATCATTTTACCTGGTTCTATTCATTTTACTATCTTTGATTGGTATATCTATCATGTCTTAGACAGACCTTTGTTTTTTTAAAAGAATAATCATAAACATGACTCCAGTCAACGTCCGTAACATTTATACGGTCAGCATTGTTCTTGTATACCTAATGAATATTGGCTCATTGAATGCTTGATCGATAACTGTACTGAGTACAGACAGTTATTAACATTCCTATTATTCATATACCATAGCAGTGAGAAAACAAAGTATTGAAGAAAGCTGAATATTATTTGTCGTATGTTTTTTTTTTATAATAAGCATCGTCGCGTATAATGTGCGCTCTTATTTATTGTTTTCTTTTCTGCACACTAATTGCAGTTTACGTCGAGGTATTTTTGATGAGTTTTGATGTATTTAAATAATGGACAGCGCTAGTCGTCCGCTAAACGGATGAATAAAATAAATTAGTCGTCCGATTACCGGATGAATAAAATAATTTAATCGTCCGATAACATCTATTTATCTATATAGTTAGGTTATCGGGGTTTCTTTAGAGAACTGCCGCACGTATTATAGGTTTTTTGTGGGGGGAGGAGAGGGGGGAGGAGGGCACACGTAGGTATTTGATTTTTTTTTGCGCGTCGACGGAGCCCCGCTTCGCGGGGCTCCTATTTCTGTGTAGTTTTTTTTTTAAGAAACCTAACCTAACCTAACCTAACGGCTAACCTAACCTAAACTTGATTTTTTTTTGCGCGTCGACGGAGCCCCGCTTCGCGGGGCTCCTATTTCTGTGTAGTTTTTTTTTAAAGAAACCTAACCTAACCTAACCTAACGGCTAACCTAACCTAAACTTGATTTTTTTTTGCGCGTCGACGGAGCCCCGCTTTGCGGGGCTCCTATTTCTGTGTAGTTTTTTTTAAGAAACCTAACCTAACCTAACCTAACCTAACGGCTAACCTAACGGCTAACCTAACGGCTAACCTAACCTAAACTTGATTTTTTTTTTTGCGCGTCGACGGAGCCTCGCTTCGCGGGGCTCCTATTTCTGTGTAGTTTTTTTTTTAAGAAACCTAACCTAACCTAACGGCTAACCTAACCTAAACTTGATTTTTTTTTTGCGCGTCGACGGAGCCCCGCGAAGCGGGGCTCCTATTTCTGTGTAGTTTTTTTTTAAGAAACCTAACCTAACCTAACCTAAGGGCTAACCTAACCTAAACCTAACCTAATGAATTGAGGGCGAATATCTCGGCCATTTTTGATTTTAGAGAAAAGTTGTTCCTATAAAACATGCTTATATTAGCGTAATCTTTACGATAAAACAATAATAAATAGGTGTTATAATGACACCAACTCCATCAAAAATTTTCTAAGTCCTGCGCCCCCTTTGCTTTAGTCCAACCCAACTAGCTTTAGTGTTAAAAGGTTATCTAGTCATCCGAATAATCGGACGATTAAATTATTTTATTCATCCGGTAATCGGACGATTAAATTATTTTATTCATCCGGTAATCGGACGACTAATTTATTTTATTCATCCGTTTAGCGGACGACTAGACACTTCGTTAAATAATAATAGGTACAATTATAATGCAATATAATTTATTTTGGTATACTGCAGGGAAGTACGGCAGTGAAATGGAACATTTTGTAGGTTACAAAATAATGCTTTATGCAATTTTTCTGATACTGGTTTTTAAATGAATATAATAATTAGTTTTATATTATTTACAGCTCATGACTAGACATCGGATTATATGCACTAACAAAATGCCAAAATATGCATGCAAATATGCACTAAAAAAGGCCGAAATATGCACTAAAAACGACTGATATGCCTAAAATATGCACAATACAAAATCAAAAAACCTTTGTTATTTTTATATATTTTAATCAAAGATTGTACAAAAACAGTGAAATATTCTTAAAATTAAGTATAGTTTTTGTGCCAATATACAATTAAGAGTCCTTATCGATTTTAGAGTGATTTTGACTTGTTTCTGTAATTCTTTAGAAGCTCGTTTAACAAAACTAAATTAGTAACAACGTGTGATGATATCTTAAATTAAAGATTCATTCAATATCTAAAATATGTTCGAGACAATTTATTGATATTCATTGTCCAGTTTGTTTAATAGCCAATAACCTGAGGCGTGTTTCAATTTTTTCCATGCGGGACGTTCGTGTCTTTGTATTTTACATGGAATTTAATAGAAGAAGTTTTCTTATAAAATATACAACAGTAAAGACACTGAGACATCCTAAAATATGTTCGAGGCAATTTAAGTACTTTTATTGAAAAATTCAAAGAAAATCTAAGTTAAAATAGCCTTACTTTGATGAAATTTTATGCGTATATGGCGTCGAATTTCTAGTTCTTACAACAGAGTTAAAAAAAAATAAAAATACACACTAAATGATAGGTTAATGCTTAAAAATTTGCAATAAAAAAAATACATATTATATGTTTTATGAAAGAAATGGAATAATTTAAAGTTCTCTAGAATTTTCGATTATATACGGGAGCGCAAACGTTGTTACGGCAGATCTATATAATCGAATATTCTAGAGAATTTTAAATTATACCATTACTTTCATAAAACATAGTAGTTAGTTTTTTTAAACGAGCTCATAAAGAATTAAAGAAACAAGTCAAAATCACTCTTAAAATCGATACGGCCCCTTAAGCATTTTTACCAAATTTTCGAGCGCAAATTTGTGACGTTTGTCACCCGTGAGCCCAGTGTTGCCACCTTAGACCTTTCCGGGCTAAATCTAGCCCTTTTTTTGGAATTCAACCCGTGTTTTAAGTTTTTAGCCCCAAAAGGGTAATCTAGCCCTATTTTGAATGGACAAAATTTACTTAAAATGGAGCCCATTTTGTAATTTTTTGCCATTTTACCATGCCAAAGTAGGGTTTGTTTACTCGCTGAGCATTCTGATTGGCTAATAAAGGTTAGTCAACCAATCAAAACTCCCGCTACTTAACGATATGCACGATTGAGGAAAAAGGCTAAAATATGCACTAACGCCGTAATTAGAGAGTTTTATGCATTTGCATATGCAAATATGCAAATGCATATAATCCGATGTCTACTCATGACTATACTACTCTCTAACTAAACGCATGCAAAGATACACAATTTATTTACTATATATTTTATAATATTGCATTCGTTTGTACAAGACTTGATAATAATGTATTACACATTATGTTACAATGTTAAGTAGGGTAGTAAAATAATATTATAACGAAAATAAATTATACAAGTACAAAGTCCTTTTTAATTTCACGCAATACCTCTTACAAGGCTCTAATTTGCAGAGTACTTCTCAAATCTCAAGATACATTGAAAAGGTCGTTGCCTTATAATTATTTATGGTTATTTCCTCGTATTAAAAAACCCTTGTACCAACGTTGTTAAGGGCTATTATCTTAATGTCTTTTATGTCGGCTAAATGTTTTCCTTCTGGTGAATAGCCCTCGAACTTGAAAGCCTACGAGAGGCTACGAGCGTTCGTAGCGCCCTTTGAGTCTACATAATGTAGTAGTCGTTTCGGCTTGTGTTTAATTTTGTAATTTTATAATACGAGTGTGTGCTACGAAAATTGTGTGTGGTTTGAGAATGGCTTTCGTGTAGCAAATGGGAACAATGCATATGATATTAATGTATTATTTAAATTATAAACCTCCCGAGGTAAAATATCTCTAACGTGGCTAAATTAGAAGGCTTTATTGTAGACAATTAGATGACTGTGCTTTCGTCACATTAATGACCTTGGACACTTAACTAGTAATAAAGACTAACGAAAGATAAAATATAAAATTACAAGTTATAAAATCATTCATAATTGTCTCTAAACAACACCATTTTTAATACAAACATAGATATGACTTTCTACTAAAAGTAGTTAAAAGTAGTTAAGCGTTATATGTAAAATTTCTTTGTTATCCTCACCTCTGTCTTTGGTATATAGCGCATTTCATTGTGACTTAAAATGCATTTAAATTCAAAAAGACTCACAACATACCCACGGGTAAACAGTCTACTCTTTACCTCTATTTCTCAGTCTTTTCACTCATGAATCACATGACCACTGATAAATATATCTTCCAACGATAATCCACTAACCTGCGGCGTCTGCTATGTCCCTTCTTCCGTTCAGAGGCTGGCGGGTCGCTAGCGTATGCCCCCGCGTCCCCATCGGCGCTATGTCCTGCCCCCATCCTGCCCCATAACACTGCACTCACTCACTCACCGCAGGGCACCTTGGGGTACCGTGGGGCACTTTATGGGACCGTCGGGTACCGTGTGGGGTACCGTATCGTGCCCGCGCGTATGGGCATGTGAAGCGTAGCGTCGCAAGCGCAGCCGTACGCGAGCTAATTGCGGGGGAATTCGCCTTAATTGAAACTAATTTGGCGGACTGGATTTGGGATAGTATGCGATATGAAGATAATAGTAGAATGTAAATTGTATAGGGTTGCTTCCTTAGAAATATTGAGTAGGTATATTATTTACAAATAGAATTAATAAAACCTCACAATAGTCTAACAAAAAGGGTATCTTTATTTTAAGTTTTGTTAATTATATAACCAGCACTTTGAATGAAACGTAGATTTTTTCTGAAATAATTTTTGTTCATGGTTTCTTACGTTCTAAGCAAAGCTTTAAGAACGATCGAATGACATAACTGAAAATAATTTTTAACGTGATTTTCATAAGTTCGCCTAAATTATATTTTTCTTTTATTGTTAAAGATTAATTATTATGTGTACCTAGATCAATTAAATCGCGTTCGCTTATTAATTACACACACATAATGTGCGCTAATCGTTGCGCATCGCGACTTTTAAAATCGCTTCGCTCTCGTTTCTAGTAATTACAAAGCGGCTGCTTTCTCAATGAAAAACGTACAGCAAGCGACAGTCAAGTGTCCTCGCTAATAGCCTCGAATCTGCTCTTTAAATACTTCGAAAGTTTACACAACAATATAACATAAACTAGAGATTAAGGTATGTGGTTTTTGTGTTTTTAACAGCAAAAATAGGGCTGTAGTGTATTAATAGGTTCGGTGTTATAAGACTTATAATAATGCTTTTATGATTAATGTGATAATATTCACAAGAAATAAATCACGATAACACGTAAAGCTAATAGTAAAACGGTTAGTTTTTGCGGTTTAATTACATATAATTAATGTGAAATGTCTATTTATATACTTGTGCAGTTATATAATTTAAAAATCACTGAAAATTATAAGGAAGTCACGCCTTTATCCAAATTTTATTTATTCAAACAGTATTTGACTACAAGGAGCGAAACATTGTTTCGTTGTACTTTAAGCAGGCAATCTCAGAAAAGAATTCCTCACTCGCTAAGCAAATCTCAAGCAAAGCTGACTCTACGTACGTAATATTTTCTAGCATATTGTGTAAAATACACATATATTTCAAGTAAAATAAATAAAGAATAGTTAATGTCCACCTGTGCGCGTGAGGCTAGTTATAAATTGCAATGTAAACACACTTTATCAGCTCTCTTTGTTTGTTTGGACGTGAAATATATAGGAGAAAAGACTCACGAAATCAGGGCTTTATTAAATCCGAGGAAGGTGAGCTAGGTAATGGACGAAGGTATATTAACAACACGTGACATTTTTTTAAGAAAAGGGGAGAATAGAGTTGTGTAATTTTTTTAATTTTGTTAGACTAGTTTAGTGTTAATTAAGATCGATAAAAACGTGTATGAGAAAGTTAAGTCAAAATTACATCAAACTTTCGTCATAAGAAAGTATTAAAATTCTAGAGAATTCTGTCTTTAGCGAAATATTTTCATAAATAATTGGTATAATTTGTCAGTAAATCTTAACACAGTGAAAGAATGTGCAATAGCACATTTCGATTCGCTTCGGAGATTTGCCCCGGATATATCACGCTTGCACTGTCACTTTCTCTCTTGTAGAAATGTAATGTGTTAGAGAGAGATAGATAATTAAACAGTAATGTTGTTACTGTTAAAATGCTACGTGAACTTATGGACGGTAATCTTTAAGATAAAGATTGACCAATCTATACTAATCTGTACTAATATTATAAAGCTGAAGAGTTTGTTTGTTTGTTTGTTTGAACGCGCTAATCTTGGGAACTACTGATCCGATTTGAAAAATTCTTTCGGTGTTAGAAAGTTCGTTTATCGATGAAGGCTATAGGCTATATATCATCACGCTAAGACCAACAGGAGCTGAGCCACGCGGGTGAAACTGCGGGGCTCAGCTAGTATTTTATAATTTGTAAATTGTATGTTCGATTAATAAAAAGTATAAACGGTAGTTAGAGCGGTAATATGTACTTAAATATTGATCTAAGAAGTGTAATTTAATAAATAAATCTTTAAGATCTTATGATACATTTATTGTGAAATAAGTAATAACATAATTTAGGAAGAAAGGGACCACATAATCAGTAATTCATTCAGCAGTATTTATATTTCCCCATATTTATAGATGACGTTCCTTTTTCCTTGGTTATCAATAATTTATAGAACATAAATATGTACCGTATCTTATCAGTTCCACATCCATAAATTTATATTGAAAAATAATATAACGCTTTAAAAAAAGCAAGATAATGTTGGTTTTAAAAGCGTCGCTTGTTTCAAAAACAATTCCGTGTATAGTGGTCGTTTATTCGGAATTCCCTAGGTATAAAGTGACTATAAATTTTTTCATAGACAGGTGTCCCCACAACTTAGTAATACGCCTGAGATTTATGCACTGCAAATTCTAGACTTTTAAAGTAAAATAAGCTCTTTTGCTTTGTTGACGGGTTTTAGAGATTTCGCTTTTGCTATTTGATATATTTTTAACGAAAAGTTGTAAAGGAAGAAGGAGATTTAGGAAGATGCTGATTATTTCAATCTGTAATGCTGGCCATACACGCTAGGGTGTACCTGACAGGTTTGCCTGTACAGGTCACCTGTTCAGGTTAACCGGTGCGTGTATGTTACAGAACTGTGCAAGTTTTCACACCTGTTCAGGCGACAGAAAAAATATGAAAATTGATATTTTTTACGCGTGGGTATACCTGTGCAGTTTAACTGTGCAGGCAAACCTGAGCGTGTATGGGGCGGTTCGACGTAGTCGTCAGTTGTCCCAGTGAGTGCTAGCAGGGAAACACGTGCATATGTGTAAAGGAGTCATAGCTGCTAATAGTTTGAGATACGTCTTTTCATCGTAGATAGTTGCGAAAATCATTCGGCTCAAATATAAATTCTTTCAACAAGTTCACATGAGAGTATATTAACAATAACTTTGCAATAACCATGATTAGCACCATCGTTCACGGTATCTTCGTTTATATTTCTTTTTCTTCAATAAAATAAATAATAAATCAATTAAAGCTACTGCGTCGATATCAAGCGCCGCGGCCGAGGGCATGGTTTCAAATGAGAGTTTGTGCAGGTTTACCGCTGCGTGTATGTCCTCTTCTCAACTCAACTTTACCTGACAGGCGTAACTGCACAGGCAAACCTGTCAGGTACACCCTAGCGTGTATGGCCAGCTTAAGATATTTAGATTTAATTATATAAATATTAAATAGCAATGCATACGTTATAAATATATCCTTAAAGGTCGCAACTCGAATTGATTATCCAGTACGCTCTTTAGAAGAAATTGACGCTATACTATATCAGATTGAATACCAAGACATGTTTGCACTATTAACTTTGCGCTAACGTTAATATTTGTGCACGCCCAAACGTTCAGCATTGCATGGGATTACGATGAAATTGAGTTCGTATTTTTAGACAATATTCGAGCTAAGCTTGAACTTTCCGTCCAATTTTTGGACTTTTCCAGAATATCCGATGAGCTTTGTCACGAAAGACTTTATTAAATTGTTATGCAGGTTTTATGTTTGAGAATAAAAGAGGATGACTTTTCGCTGGGATAGAAATGTAAGAAATGTAAGTAAAGGATAGTGATACCTTCTTAAAAAAATATATAATCAAGAATTATATTTCGGCGGGATGGAAATGTTATCAGAGCCAATGGCAGTCTAGCCTTGGAGGGAGATGTGAAACTCATTGTGAATCAAGAATTATTATAATAGACTTCAGTGTTCGTGATCGAGATTTAATACTAAAGACTACTTTCCCCGCAACCCGTATGTTGCGTTGTCAGTGTCACACATTTTTCTTATCGTTCTCTGTGTATTGTTTTATAAGGATTGACAAATCTTTCATTGCAAATGCTACCATTACACGAAACACGTGCAATCCTCAAGCTTTTTCTCAAAATATCAAACAAGTCATCCACATACAAGGAGGTATAAACCGGGGTTATGTCAACAGATGGCAAAAGCAAAAAGGAAGCCGTTGCTGACCGGGAAAGCAACGTACCACAGAAGATCGGGGACTGGGAGCAGCAGAGACGTCAATAAATAAATTCTTTAAATTCTTTATTTGACAACAAAAAATATACATGTACATGCAATTATAGGATAACTTACATATAAGTAAAACATAAACCGTAGCAATCTTCCACTCTAGCTCCTACGCAGCGCATCCCCAATAAGTCTGCCAAAGGTTGGCGTGTGATGCTTACCAATAGATAACACGCCTGGCTACCATGATGTCTTAAAGCAGTATTAATTTCAGTCTGGGAAAGTGATGGCGCTAGACGACCTATATCGCTCTGTCTTTTTTCCACACTGATATTAATACTGCTTTAAGACGTCATGGTATTCCTGTTTTTTATGTCTTTCCCATACCGCAAAACTAACACTGCTATAAAAACATTCCTGTTTGAGAAATTTATCTTAAATAAGCTGTATAAATGTGGGACAACGTACAATATTGTGTCTAACAACCAGAATTGATCCCTATCGTTAAATAAAATGCCCGATTATCAGACCTATTTGCCCTATAAAGCGATCACTTATAGCGAAATAGCTTCGCGACCCACATTTGTGGCTTTAAACACAAATATTTCCGCGTCCTCTCTTACTCCATCTCAATAAAGGTTGATGGAATCCGTTTAAGTTGTACCTTTGGAAAACCATAGGCATAGTATGGTGAAAAGCGAAACCTGACATGTATTTGTAAGGATGTTTATGTTCTTGGAAGATTTCAGTAAATTAATATTATGTTGTTATATGAAACCTTCTCAGCTTCGTGATTGATAAAAAAATTTAACTATAGTTTAATTAGTGCAATATCATACAGTTTATACATTTGTTTTTAAATAGTTTAGGTTGATTAGTATCTAGAAGAGGAACATGTTTGTTTTTATATTAACACTAACACTTTATTTTTTAGTTGCTTTTTAACAAATCGCAATCGATAGTCGCTATGTGATGACCCTTAACATTATTGAATACCTGTAATTTTTCCATGCAGGATGTAGGGCGGGTTGAATGATTGCGTGGAAAGAACATTAAGCACGTCTCTTATTTTATGTTTTTTCCTTCCGCTTGTTTATCCTTGTAATATAATCCTACTATTGTTTATTTAATGTGAAAGTCTTGAACGACTGAATGGATGATGTTTAATTCAGAGTATTCATAACGTACTAGCAAACCGGGCGAACTCCGTTTCGCCACCAGAGACACCTTTTCTTTGCTATAAACCTCACGGAGCCCGAGACCTTTCCAACGAATGCAAAACCGTGGAAATCGGTTCGTGCATTCTGGAGTTATAGCGTCAGGAAGGAAAACCCGACTTATTTTTATATAGTAGATAAAGTTGTTCATATGACCAATATTGTATACGGTAAAGGATCACCATAATGACATCGTAAAAGATGATAATGAAAAATAGATATAAAAAATTTACGATAATAGGCTGAAGATGCTGATCGTTCATATATCAGCATGTAATACAAACATTTGTATTACATGCTGATTAATTAGAAATTAAATTTATTTAATATTTGTAATTTAAATAACATGTTTGTGAGAAGCGTGTGTTTATTGAAATTAGTGGTTATGTTCGGTTGTCAAGTTGTTTATCTTGGAATATATTGCAACTAATTAATGCATTGACGTATATACTCTACATAAATTATACGGTTTTGATATTGGTTTTGGGATTACATCACGTCAAGATTTCTGCTTGTGGCTCTGATTGTATTGCTCTGTTGTATAGAAATTTATATTACCGTCGGTTATTTCCTCGATAGAATTTCGCAACAAAAACTACCTTGTCCTTGTAAGACTGTCAATGCTTAAATTTATACAAGACTAGGGTTCGGCGCCGGCTTCGCCCGTGGTAAATATTTACGTTTTCTCTCCTTAAGAACTACCCTTGTACTTCAAAAATATAAAAAAAACTAGCGGTCCGCCCCGGCTTCGCCCGTGGTACATATGAAAAATAGATGTTGGCCGATTCTCAGACTTACCCGATATGCACAGAAAATTTCATGAGAATCGGTCCACCCGTTTCGGAGGAGTATGCAGACTAACATTGTGACACGAGAATTTTATATATAAGATAATTAACGAATTCAGTTCAGCCGTTCTCGAGTTTTGCGCTTACCAACACATTTAGTAATTCATTTTTATTATTTAGATGTACAGAACCACAAATGAGAATTTATTATACGTACGTATAATTATATTTCTATTAAACTAAATTCAGCGGCGATTGCTTTTCAGTACAAAATTTAAATGTAAATTTCGTTCAGCGGACAAGTTTGAATGTGATTCATATAAATATTTAGATGTGATTTTCGTATGCAAATGGCGTGCTTGCGTTTTAACTAAACGTCGGAATTTGTCAAGCGAACCTTTGATAAACAAAAAGTCACTGGTTATGAAGGGTTTATTTTAACAAGCTTGATAAGAGAGCCGTGTGTGCAATGCTGGGATATTGTTGTTTTGTCTGTTATTATTTCGGCCGTTTTCTTAGTAATACTTTAAAAAGTTTCTGAGTAGATTATTAATTAGCAAAGCAATTCGTGTGAGTACCTATAATTGATTAAAACTTTACGATGTGCAATATTTTCTGATACAAGTCCTACATGCTTAAGTAATTAAAATATACGTAAGTATCTACTTTTCAGATTTCTAATGTCTCTAGGATCTCATCTATACTAATATTATAAAGCTGAAGAGTTTGTTTGTTTGAACGCGCTAATCTCGGGTACTACTGGTCCGATTTGAAAAATTCTTTCGGTGTTAAATAGCCCATTTATCGAGGAAGGTTATAGGCTATATATCATCACGCTACGACCAACAGGAGTGGAGCCACGGGGGTGAAACCGCGCGGAGCAGCTAGTTTTTACATAAAGAGTTAAAAGATATGATAAATGTTTATTTTTGAAAGAAAGAAAATACATTTATTTCCAATGCACACTTACATATACAAAAAGAGTATAATAGGAAACTTATAACTAAGGATAAATTGCATATAATGTTATCTACGTTTATTATCGAATTATTTTTTTATATTAACACTAGCTGTTCCGCGCGGTTTCACCCGCATTGCTCCGCTCCTGTTGGTCTTAGCGTGATGATAGCGTCTACCTATAGCCTTCCTCGTTAAATGGTCTATCTAACACCGAAAGAATTTTTCAAATCCTGAGATTAGCGCGTTCAAACAAACAAACTCTTCAGCTTTATAATATTAGTATAGATCTAAATTGTCACATTAAACTTTGTATTCAGCTATCAATGTTTATTTAGTTCGTCAGGTAAAACTAATTTATTATTCTTTTTCTTGTAAAAAGTCCACCAGTACTTACATAGATATAAAATGTATGGCGTGTTGCATCATTAAAAGGTTCTCTTTGAAAGCGAATCCAGCGAGGCTTTATTTCCGCCGCAAATGACAGACAATGAGCGGAAAATTCGATAGAAAATGTCTATAGTTGTTTCCACCCTTATTTTTCCTAAGGGGATCATTAAAAAAAACAAATTGACTTTGAAAGAATGTTTCTGTGTGAATATTTAATTTTGAATGAATTATTTTCTCGGATATAAAATTTGGAATGTCTACTGCTTCATTTAGTTTGCCATTGAATAATGTACAAATTTTAGATAGAGCGTCTTGTTACAGCTTTAAAAGAAAAGCTGTATGTAGCCGTAATTTAAAGAGAAGCCAAATGTCTGTAACAACTGTTTCTTGTATTTTCTATATTCTTTATTTTACAGATCTAGTAGATCTATAGTAGTACTATTACGCCTTCTACTGAAACAAGCAAATTTACTCACTTTTATAGAATACGATTGCATATTTTAATAAATATTTCAATTCAAAAGATATAATTATATTAAGAAAGCTCTACGGTAGAGTCTCTACCGGTGTAAAAAGCTAAAAAAATATATATTATTATACGGTAACCCAAGTAAGTGATTGTCCCTGATTACATTTGTAGTTTAATCCTCCGTAAGTCAGTATAAGATGTGGTTAGCAAGGCTACATAGGGTCGTTAGTGTTAAGGGCTATTAGGTGACGAGATTTCCCGCCCCGAGTGGTTATACCGTCGCATTATCTTATAATGTACCTATTGCTATTTGTATGAAGTTGTTAAGATTCGATATCTTTATAGTGTAATCAGTTTTAAATGTTAGATTAATGCCAGCTTAACGTTTGCCGCTCCTTCATGAAAATCTTAATATACAAAACGCAAATGTGACTGACTCATGTATTAACACACAGTCCAAACTATTGGACCCATCGAGCTGAAATTTGACATGCAGATAGCCAATATGATGTAAGCATCCGCTAAGAAAGGATTTTGATAAATTCTACTCCCAAGGGGATAAAGTACGGGATGAAAGTTTGTACAATGAAAATTTATTGAGACCGGGCGAAGTTATGTGCAACAACTAGTTATGGATATTTGGTATTCAAATACGTTTTGGCGCGTAATAACTTATAGCTTGACGACAATTAGGTCGAAATGAGTTACATGCATTATTAATTATACCATCTACGTGCTTTACTCAGGTTTCTAGATATTCTTACATTAAGGTTACTTACTGAACCAGATAATATTTTCATTAATGTACAAATAGTTATAACGCTAAACTAATTAGAATTTTCCCTTACTTTATTGGAACGTAAACGTTTCATAGCTAATTAAAAACATGAATGTTGACATCGATTGATTTCATGGTTACTTGACTAGTTGGGGCAAATTATTTTTTAATTCAAACATTAGCAAGCGTGAAGTAAATGCGTTCTAGAAATGTATCACAAGGTACGGTTGCAATTTTGTATGTTTTTCAATGTCTACAAATAAATGGAATGCATTTATGATAATTTATGCATTATATTTACTTTTTTGCGGAATTTTTCGCGCGCCTATTTGATAGTTATATTTATTATTTATAAGAATATCGCTTATTAATTCAAATTTTTATTGTCTAACAATTATTTAATGGAATGCCTTTATATATGTTTTTTGCGGACTTTGAACCTTAATATTAACAAAATATCATAGCATATAAGTATATAACTTGCACATAACTATTGAATGCATTCTTCGCTTGAACTTTTCCAAGTTGAAAATTCAAAAATGTTTCAATAATAGCAAACGACCAACATTGCCGAATAAAAGTCAAGTCTACGCTTGGTTGGGTGCAGGCTTTGTTGTCACTGTAAGCACTTTGTAAGACCTCACCCTCGATAGCGATGGAAAAATAAATAAATTGGTTATTAGACATGTATACAGTATCAAGTATAATTTGGCACATAATGGGTTTCGAAACTTAAGTAACTTTTGTTTACATATCATTCCACTAGTGTTTCGCAGTTTTACCCACGTTGTTACGCTCCTATATATAGGTCTTAGCGATAAATGGGTTACCATAAAACTGAAAAAAAAATTAAAATTGGACCCGTAGTTCCCTATATTATCGCGTTCAACCCACCAACATAAATGGGTTACCATAAAACTGAAAAAAAAATTAAAATTGGACCCGTAGTTCCCTATATTATCGCGTTCAACCCACCAACTAACCCAAAAAAACTCAGTTCAGTTTTATAATTCTACTTTCATAAGCTACCCATAAAATTACATAAAACACGTAGAAACGAAGATGGAATACGTAAGTTACTCTTAAACTCATACATCAAACATTGAAAGTGTTTTTTCCTTAATCTATATTGACATCTTGGTATTTTTCCCCTATTTGCATGCGTATTTGAAATGTTTTGCTGACGTGTTAGTAACGGTCGTAATGTACTGCTTGCAACGTTAGATGTGACTACAATTTATTGCCAAACGTATATTGGAAAGTGCCAATAATTAATCTATTTACATGCTAATCGATTTACACTTAACAATTGCGAAATAAATTACGATTAAGTATATATTGGTCAGTTTGATGAACAAATCGTTATTAGATTCCGTTGTAATGACGTTAATGCATGTAACTCTCACGCTATGATCAAATATAAAGTTAAAATGATGCATGTGTGTTAGTTTTGAGCTCAGAATCTTGAACATCCTCATACGTGTACTAGCTCTGGTATTTTTCTTGGAAATTTGATTTATGATTGCTCTAAGTAAAATATGAAGTCAAAAATGTTCTACGAATTTCAATTTACCGGTAGAGAAATTTCAGCGGCGATTTGGTTCGAAAAAATGACCGATGAAATTGTCGTATAATTTCCCATCTCTCAATATTCTTTTAAAATGTACTAAAATTCCATACTGAAGGACGTTAGGTTTGCTTTTGTAAGTAAATTCTTTTTTACCTACATAATTTTGCCAATTCTTTCGTTTAAAATTCCATGTCTTCTTTAAAATAAAAATAAAGATATCTTTATTTTACAACCATACAATTATAAAATATACAAAACAATGGTCCCGTACTAGATATTTATTTTATATATATATTTTGTCTTTGTTTAAAAAAAAACAAAGCTTTTAGAATGTACTAAATAATCTTGCCTTCATCACACTTTCACGCGAACACAAGTTTTCTTCATTACCATGAATGTATTAGATAAAATCAGAAGTCGAATAAATAACAACTCGATAAATACTATGTATGATATAAATGATCGGAATGGTAGTTATTAAGAAAGTGAAGACAATTAGTGCGTCTGTGCAAAAGATAGATATCAAACAAGGTTGATGTTGATCTATGATAGTTAAAGATATAATTATGTGAGTAATTTAATTTTCCTTTGCAAGTTATGAGCTTCTGTGGAAAATATTCGGTAGAATAAAAAAAATCGATCAAGCGGTGGGCGAATTTTTTCTACTATTTAAAAATTTATAATTATAAAGCATTTTGAATGCTTTTGAAATCATTCTTGAACTTTATAGATTATTAGATAGTGTGTTGGTTGAATTTGTTGCAACTAAAAGCATTTGGAGTTGAATATAGCTTTTGTTTATCGTGAGAACAATTAACCTTATTACCTATTCTAGATATAAATTAAAATTATCTAATTAGGCATGTATAATAATAATCAATGGAAGAATGCAAATCAAGGGAGAAACTCAACGTCTAATAACTGCAATATTTTTCTTTTCATTGGTATAAAAGTTCTTAAACAATTTTATATTACAGTGTAAAATATATTTCAGTAGTCTGAAGATAATGAAGTTGGCTTATCACTCTTTTGTTGAAGATAATTAGCTTTATTGTTCGTGAATAAGAAAAATATGAAAATGAAATGAAGTATGAACCGAATAGTTCTTTGTTTAGAAAGAAAATATAAAAATGAAGAATTCGTGCACTCCTTGCGGTAACGTTCAGTGTTTTCATACGAAATCACTACATAGTATAAAACAAAGTCGCTTTCTCTGTCCCTATGTCCCTATGTCCCTTTGTATGCTTAAATCTTTGAAACTACGCAACGGATTTTGATGCGGTTTTTTTTAATAGATAGAGTGATTCAAGAGGAAGGTTTATATGTATAATAAGATCCATTAAATAGTGGAGAAGTACTGTTATTTTTGAGGTTTCTAATGTGATGTCGTAAATAATTACATTTTTTCCGCTTACATTGCAAACGCAGGCTGAATCCTACGAGTTTTATCAAAATAATGTACTAAGTATTGTACACATTGAAAAGGTCTACAGAAAAGTCCGTGATGGTATATGTCTATCTCTTATGGATAACCCACAATAACTTTTTTTTGTCATTTACTTTTTTCGACAAATAATGGCTAATTTTCGAAGCGATTTTAACCAATACAGCATTAATCCTTAACCAATTAAATACCTTGAATACATTGTTCATTTAATATAGATCGATATGGCCCTTTACACCTTTATTTAAGTGAATATTTTCGAAGATATTACAGATTTAAAAAAAGCGGGACGTAGCGTTTGCGGCGGTACCGGCCGGCCGCCCGGCTATATATTTTATACCCGTGCGAAGCCGGAGCGGGCCGCTATGTTTTTATATAGGTACAACGTTCACAGTTTTTCTATAGTGTATTTAGTATCAGCATTGCACCCGTGCGAAGCCGGGGCGGGTCGCTAGTTAATCATAAATATTAATGTAGTTTGGGCAACAGCGAGGTAGTTGCAATTTTTAGACATTACTAAACTCTTCCAACCCATGTTGAACGTAAGGAAATTAAAAAGCCAAACTGAGACTATGAAAAACTAAAGTGAACGAAGACTTAAAAGATAAATTACTTTTAGTAGGAGTGACTTTGGAACTTAAAAATAGTAGAGCATTTAGGGTAGCTATTTATAATATCATAAATTGTAACATACTTCATATAAATATAAGAACAACTAAAAGATGCAGGAATCGCTTCCACAATTAATTTAATCTTAAATTTATTTTCCTTATAGTGTACTAGGGTATTTTTATATTAAATAAGCATTCTTCTGACAGGAAGGAAACTTCAAATGCTTACAAATACAATGCGGTAATCTCCATACGTAGTTACACCGATTCCAAATGAACTAATCTGCCCGAAGATCTGCATACGTAGCTGGGCAGTTGGATCTCACTTTCCCCAATTATATAACCGCCCTTATACCTCAGTGAATAACTCATTTAACTCGCAATTATGCTTTCCTCAGCCGAAGTAACACTCGGCTAGGTATGTGGAGCGAACAATCAGGGTACGACGCCGTGCTAATGGTATAATGGAATCATTTCTTTCTCACTTACCATAATGTGTTTATTGTTTGTGTTAATTGGTGATGGTATGTGGTGTATGGTGGATGATGTTGGCGCGTATTGATGGGCTGGAATGATTGTTTGAGTGTATTGATTAGTTTTTTGGAAACGTCGTGTAATATTATTGTCTAGGTAATATGTAGAATTACCTCAAAACTTGAACTTTTAAGGGTTGATTTTTCAATCTTTGGATAACTTATTCGTATAAAATATAAAACCACAATTTCAAAATTGTGTTGTCAGTCAAATGCCGGTCGTTTGCCATTATATAGGTGACACTTATATTATTCGTAATAATTTATTTTTGTTTCTATTCATTAAAAAATTCTCATTTATAAAGCATTTGAATGCTATAAAAACTAAATCTCACTAACCTTTAATTTAAACATAGGCTCTAATCAATATACTTATTAAATAGTATTTTGTTTTCTTTGTCTACAGAAGTGTCGGTGACATACAAACGCGGTCTGCCCGTCATCACGGTGCCGCTGCCGTCGCGTCGGGAGCTATGTCGGTTCACTCTACGACCCGTCTCGCAGACTGTGGGGGATCTATTGGAACAGGTGAGATAATTATTAAGTTTATGTACAATTATTTTGCACATTGTCATGATGGGCACTTTAAAGATACATTAGTCCCCACGCTAAGATCACTAGCTTGTTGAAAAATATCGAGACAGTATTCACAAATAGGAAACATTTCAATTTAGTCAAGATTTCAAATTTAATCTTTAATTTAGTGTGTTAGTAATCTTTGGAAACTTTCATTCAATGAAAAATGCCGTACACTTTTGCTAAATAATAACTCTAAATAGTTGAATCACTGTAAAAAATTAACATAACCCGCTATTTGGCATAGTTTGTATAAAAGCTGTCCATTCTTCTATATCAACATACATTTAATTAGTCAGCCACTTGTATTCAGGCTTATATTCAATGACAAAGGGAATTGATTCCCAAAGCGAAGTTGTACTAATAAACTTCCATTTTACTTCGCGAAGCAACAACGTAAATTGCTTTTAGCGCTTCGACGATAAATCATTTCGTGAACCAAATATGTTCAGCATTTTGCATTTGCGGTTCGCCTCTTACCGAAATCACTGTGAATTTATTGACTTTATATGACTTTTCTATTAACAAAGCTAGGAATTTAATTCAGCAGACTATGGTATATCTTTATTAAGTTTGTATTGAAATATGACTAATTTTGTTTATAATATTTAAGGCTTTTACATGCGCTAATAACCTTGAGCATACTTGACGGATCTCAAACCTCTCCCGCTGCACCTTCTTTTTTCCTCGCATTTTGTATTTAAAAAGATACTAATCAGTGAAACAAAATATCCTCGTCAGGGACTGTTGTGTAACTGATAATTTATTAAACATAAAATTTTCAGAGCTCTAAGTCAGCAGGTTACGAAGTTTATAGAGTATTTGCGGAAAAATCGATGACCACGGCACATTTTTTTTCTAGAAATCTATTAACTTTGGAAAAAATTCCTCGCGAGCAATTAAAGATCAAAGACCATCCTATCTTATATATTTTTTTCGGTATTGTGCTTTATGTTGTACCAGACTTTATAGAGGTTGAACATAGTCGAAATAGCCGGGTAACGCCTTAATTATAATCTCAGTATGGAATACATTTATCTAATCTTGAATCTTTATTTCATTTAAATTGTGTTGTTATGGTGAATAATGATGCAATTTTTCATTACAGATTTATTATACAAATATAATACCGTACATATAATAAACCATCTATTAGATAATCATCTCTTATCTTCTTGATGAAGATTTAGAGCTTGAGACAATTTATTTAAAACAATGCTATAAAGTATTGTAGCAGTTATTTCTTAATAAAAATTTGACAATATACTTGCAGATTTATCCAATCTCTCTGAACTGTTTTCGGAATTTAAAAGATGAACTGACTGAATTCTAATTGGAAACGGGATAATTCCTAATCCAAATTTACTAAACTTTTAAGATCAAAGTTTTTGTTATCCAATATTTCTGACCTGATCTTTCGGGATTAAAAATATTTCTGGCTAATTAAAATATTACACCTCTTTTGAATGTATATTTATATTAATAGTAGTCTCGAACAGATCGCTACCTAGCGATAAGACCGCAATTTGTACCTATATCACTACTTGTCTCTGTTTGTCACCTGTGTGTGTTTTATGTTAATTTTGTGTGTGTGCAATAAATAATTATCTATCTTAAATATGGAAAATGAAAATTATCTATCTTAATTATGGAAAATTACAATTTTCTTTGAAGATAGATACATTTTGGTATCATTGACCAATTTTGTTTTTGTTTTTATCAGCTAAAAGCAGAGGACCGCGGCGTGGAGCGTGCGGTCGCGATGGCGGCTGACGACCGAGTGCGTATCGCGTCCAGTGACACCGTTGAGGCGCTTCTGGAGAATGACTTCAGACTCGTCATTAACGATACCGAGTACTATGTGAAGAGTCCACCACAGGTTAGTAATTAATACTACCCGCAATATAAGTAGAACTTGAAACAGACGCTTTTAATTGCGTTCGACGGTGATATAGCCATGTAGTCTGTATGATAGTTCTCTGCGTAACTATGGCAACGGCCAATTAATTTTCCCGCGCAGAGGGTACAGGTATCATTTAGCGAAAAATAAATTGTAAGAATTATTATTTTCTAATCGTTGTTCCGTCTTATAAAGTTTCTCTAAAATATCAAGTTTGTCTATTAGATTGTCTAGAATCTGATCTAAAATTAAATGGAAACAAAAACATTTTCGATATTGATGAATAGTCTAATCTTCGTAGGGCCATTTTTTTAGAAATAAGGGTTGTAGATCTGCAGCCACTGAAATGTAGCATATTTAATCTGTATAAAGGTAATAATAATATCTACGTAATTATTGTCATTAAAATTATGATCAGGCACAATTGATTACATAATAATACCTCATTGGAATCACGACCCGCTTAACACAAAGCAACCGCAACTGTTCCCCATAATCCACTGCTTAATCAATTCCAATGGCAATTAAATCCTATCCAATTATACTTGCTTCTACGGAGTTCGGAATAGTCACGATCTATCATCAAACAACTGTGTTTACTGGGGTTTATTGGTAAATATATATATCTATACTTATAATATTATAAAGCGGTGAAGTTTGTTATATTGTGTGTTTTAGAAGGTGATATTCTTAGGGAGTATGGATCCGATCATGAAAATGATTTCACCAATACTTTTTTAGGAGTGACAAAGGCAATTTTCAATTGTTGCTATTCAGCACGGATGGGAACAAGTGGGCAGTAATGTCACAGATAATATAATACTATACTAGAAGTAATGTATAATCTACACGAGTAGCTAGAAACTTAGTAAAGTTTATATTTCTTTTAATTTATTTATTTGTTTATTTTACCTGAAATTCATTCTGAATAGTGCTGTATAATGTCGAATTAAACAAGTTGTACAACGTTAGAAAAGGTATCAAAATACACTCATTATTATATGAATCAACATTAATTAAAATAAATGCAACTTGCATAAAATGTAAACCTCACTGCAGATTATCATAACATCTTTGCAGTGTTTTGTGGAGCATTAACAGTATCATATTCTATAATTTATTATAATAAACTGAATAAAGAAAAATGAAAGATCATATCTGTATAGAATCATATTTCATAATTTAAAATAAACTTTATATAAATGAAAGGTTTATCAACTCTATATAGTTACACAATATTGTGCTTTTTGGTGAATTGCTCGGGAACATTTTAATTGGATGTCGGATATTAATTTCGGTTTCAGAGAAAATTATATTGAGTTAATGATACTGCCCCAGTGTATTGAATTGGGGTTGAAAGGATTTATTATTTGCTAATTTTACAACTTGCCAGCAGGCATTTTTACCTTGGATTTGTTCAATTTTAAATTAAACATTGAAATTAATGAAAGAACGTTATGATTTTTGTTTAAATTCATGCTGTTTTAGCAATTATGATGAACTTTGTCTTTGTTATTAATTAATAAAAATATGGAACTATTTTGCGGTGAATAGCTTCTAATGATAAAATAATGATGTTTTTATGTGTTAAAAATATTACATGCTATCGTGTTTAGTATAGGTAGTTTACGTTTAATAAAATTATAAACAGTATTTTACCTGTACATTATATCCGTCATAATTAATTCAGCTGATTAGGCCTAACACTTGATCCTGCATAATATTGGAGTAGGCAGTACAACAATAAGCAGGTACATTTAGTAATTGATCACTCGCATACGATTCATGTACGATGTACTTAGGTACCTAGTAATGTATTTTGTTATAGTGCTTTGGTTGAGCACTACTTCTATAGAATTGACAATTAATAGTTTATACAACACTGTAAAGTCAGTTATCGTATTAAGCTTTAACTGAACAATTTCCTTCACTGAACAATCAAACTTTGTTTGCAACCACAGAATGCAAGACTAGCGATAATCACATTTCTGAACAACAACTTTTGCATAAGACATTCATTTCTCACACCCAAATCCCGCACGGGAATAAAAATATTTTATATGAAAATATTAGCTGACAAAGAGAATGCTGAAATCTCAATTACGTTTAAGCAGATAAAATCCCAGTCCGCCATTTTATTTGCATTCGACGTTCTATTTCCCGCGCGATTTACTTTTTTTATGACCTGACTGTGGTCACTTAGTCATTCAGCCAAGGTTGATTAAGAATAAGCTTGCCACTAATTATCGACGCAATTAGGTTAAGTGGAGCCAGGACTTCTCGGTGTAATACGGTTTAAAAGTCGCTGGCTCAAAATAAGACTTATGTTTTTATGAAGATGCTTTTTACGGGATCATGGGACACTTTAGATAATTATTTAATTAATTTTAATGGTATGACAACTCGTATTTTTTTTACAGAAAATTGGGGCTTTTTTAGTCTATTAACTATGAGAATTTTGGTTATGTAAATTACGTTTTAAATGTAGGTAAATTTAATAAAAGCGAAGCGCAGCATCAAAGACAAAACATAATACTTGAGAACAAAGACGTTTCCTGAGCCTAAAAGTTTCTATAATAGTTCGCTATACCTTTTAGCGTGGTAATTATGAGAAGTCAAAGAGAACAAACCGGGTTTTCATTTAATTTCATACGAATGTGATGCTTTTCAGAAGCAGATATTGTGTTTCGCTTTGAGGTATCGATACATTAAACAAAGCAAGTCTTCTCTATGGAATTTGCGATTTACGGTCGTATTCTGCCAATAGGCGATTTTCAGTGTTGAATTACGTTTGCCAGTATAGTATCGAATCTGTTGTATGCGTTGTTTCCGCTGTTACTTGTAGGCTAGTATTGTAGGCTTCATGGCTCGATTTATGTCAATGTTTTGGCAGACGAGTTAGTTGATAGGTAAAGTAATATTTACAGTACTCCAAAATTAATAATGCGCATGCAAATCTTCGCTTTTTGTCGTATTTCCGAAAACACTCGAATCATTGAATCGTAAGAGCCCTAAACAATGCACTTGCATTTTACACCTTGTTTAAAAGAAATAGAAGTCAATTCACGGTCATACACAATCAAAAACAAATCGGGCGGTAGGTGACGGTAGCCTGTCAGTCAAAAAACTTAAAAATCCGTCAGTCGTATTTAAATATTGGTGGTGACTGCACGTGTTCTCTCTGTGTGGAATTATATAGAGCTGCTATTACATACCCTTCTTGGGTTTATTTTTAAAGGTGAATTGAATTAATCGATGAAATGATTTACACAGGTGATGGCAGTAGGGAAAGTGAAAATGAAGAAGAGCATAATGAAAGTTCCGATGTATCTAAAATGTCAGAAATAAAGATAATCCCTGATTTTGATTCTTTTTATTTTTATTTTTTTGGAAATGTCATAATGTTGTTGTTAGGGGTCACTGAAAATCAGTGGCACGAATGGTTTTATTATCATTCGTGCCGAATACTGAGTTGGTCCCTTTTGTCAACGTGAAAATGCCCAGTACCTTCCCACATTATATGAATACATATTTTGATGATAATTACTTATTGATGATAAATAATTTAATGTGTGTATTATATGTGTGTTGCTAAATGTTTATATTGTGTAAAATCTCATGCTCTGGTGTATTTGTGTTATGTTGACAATAAACGTTTATTTATTTAATAATATTGAAGAATGATCAGTACTGTAAATACTTTTGAACTGAGATTTTAATGATTAGATTTATATGGTTTAAATGTAAACCTACCTGTATTTGAAAACCATATTTTATACAATATAAATTTTGTGTTATTTTAACCTTTTTTTCTTCCATCATTACACCAGCATCAGTAAGACACTTTAAAAGTACTATAAAATTTTCCAAGTAAATCAATCCAACAAAGATATGTTCGCAATCGTGGGGTTATCCTCGCTATTTACTTACAAGGAATTATCGAAACAAGATCGTTACTTACAAATCAATATTAATCTCTTTTAGCACAAAACACATAATTTTACTAAACTATGCATGAAGAAAATGCATTTAACCACTCTATATACATATCGTCTTCGGACGCTCCGGGAATATGACAGTTGCCGAACAGTGACGAAGATTTCTAT
Source organism: Colias behrii (assembly GCA_029959065.1). Taxonomy (NCBI): domain Eukaryota; kingdom Metazoa; phylum Arthropoda; class Insecta; order Lepidoptera; family Pieridae; genus Colias; species Colias behrii. The sequence goes on along the minus strand of JARWMC010000006.1, from coordinate 3,070,288 downwards.
GCGCATTATTACTTTTGGAGTACTGTAAATACGTTTAAATTATAAATGTTAAGCGTTAATCACCTCTCCTTAAATTATAAGAAATAACTATTGTATTAGTAATATAATAACAAAATTCGTTTTTATTTTACACACTACTTAGTACACAATCCATGGTACGATACCAGGTCGAAGAAGAATGAAATTGATACTCTAAATGGCGCTCTTCTTAGCAGTCTGTACTTATTCAGACGGAAAAATTACAATATCTATTAGGTACATATATATAGATGACTTTTTTTTTCTTTTTGGACGGCTTTTCAGGCTTAATATTATAGGTACATAAATAATTAATTGTTTTCTACACTACCGTCTATAATGTTGTTCTTTTATTTATTACTATTTCGCGTTCTTTTCCCAAAAGCGAAAGTGTGAATGGCTACAAATGATTTCCGCGTTAATTAAAACATCAAATGAGGTCAATCCCCTAATGAGGTATTGTGCCAACCGCTAGCCGACTAAATTGCTATTAATTCTTTCATAGTGGCTAATATAACTTTGCTTTAAATAAACGTAACAAGCGTTTATATTTTGATTTACTTCATGTAAACATATTTGTTTAATCTACATTAATTGCTAATTAAAAGACAAAATTAAAAACACAAAAACAAATGAAAACTTCACTGATGGGGTACGCAATAATTCAGCAACTGGGATAATAGAAGGGTAAAAGCAAACCGAAAATCGACTAAGTGCAAATGGAATTATGAACAGGTGATTGATATAGTGCATTCCTGCAAAGGAGATGTTTAAAACTGTTTGGGAAAGTATGACGTCACGAGTTTATTCCCGAATATTGTTATAATTCTGAGCTGTTTTTTCTGGAACCTACGAAGAGAGAATGGATCATTATTTATTTATTTATTTTTATACACGATCAACGCTTGTGGCGATTGTATTGAATTTTGTAGTTCATACATACATACTCAATTTATAAACGATAAAATTTAATGCTATTGTTTTTTTCATTGAATTTAAATTATATACTAAATAAAAATAGCCAGATCAGAAATGCACTTTCGTATGCCTTAATTTAGCACTGTCTGTATTGTATAAATACTCATAATCAACAGATTTTTCTAAAATCCAAACTTTTTCATTCTCCCTATTCATGTGTTAGTCAAACTTTGCACGTTAATAAGCTCAATATGAAAGCGGCGGCCTATATTTCCGAATATGTATATTACTTTGGTAACAACACCAAGCTTACAAGCAACCTTAATTAAATTTTGTTAAATAGGCCGCGAGTAAGCCGTCAAAATTAATCTCGGAAAGGTAAATTTGACGCTTTTATATTTTAAAGGATCACGCAATAAAAATTCTGAATAAAATGCTTCGATTGATATTAAATATGTTTCAGGCTGTATCAGAGTTTGATTACATTGTACATGAAAGTATAAATATCTTTTATTTTCGCAAACGATAATTAAAATGGTATTATTTTGGTATTTAATTTGTGATTAAGGTATAACATACAAGAGCAGTAGAGCTTCACAATTTAGGTCAGCCTCGCACCAGGGAAATACCGTAATCTCATGAAAGATCTGTATTAATTTCTAGCTTAATGATATTAACTATCCTTGTTAGTGCGGAGGCTGTATTTCTTTTTCCTAGTTCAAATACATGTCACGACCAAATTTTTTATTATATTAATTGTAAATAACGAATAACAATATTTCCTGTTATATTTCTTCCTGGAAGGTTTCAATGTATTACGGAACATGGGATACTCTGGGGATTAAAGCAGGGAAGAGCATGGGTATTCTCGGAAATGTTCTGTCAATTGACAGAACATTTTACGGTAGTGCACTAAGACATCTTTGTATCCAGATTTACTTAGTTACCTGTGATTGGTATTTTTCTTCAATTCCAATAATTTCGTTATTCATTTAGCATATTAGCATTTGCGTTAAATATGCTAAATTTTAACTATGCATTAGGTATTGCTAATTGCTATAAACTACCCTACTCTCATTATCCTAGAATTTCGTAAACTTTTAATTGTCCATAAAGCAACAGCCCCTTTTGTCTTGAGCCTTGCAAAATAGACAATTTTAAGATAGCGCTAACAATCGTCTGTTGTCTAACTTAGTTCGTTAGGTGAGCAACGCTTTCAATTGTATTCTGCATGGCAACAAGCCAATACTGCGTACTCAGCAGATGTCGGGAATTGTTGGAATGTTTTGCTAACACTCACGTTTTATTGAGGGAATTTAATGTTATCGTTGGTGATGGCGTAACTTTCTCAAAATAGCTGTTTCTTTTGTCTTCTTAATGTGCTGGAAGAAGGTTATTATGAACGTACACGTGACTTCATAATTACGTGAACACGTAATTATGAAGAGCTACACATAAGCAGCTACTTGAATGGCACGATTGTAAAATAGGAAGCTGTGCGTAGTATATGACCGATAAGAGGTGATAGTCTTCGAATTAATATAATTTTGGTTAAATTGTAATACACATGCTTACTTATGCTTATGTAACATGTGCGGTACCGCGTTACGGTCAACATTCTCCATGTAACTTTATATCGTGTACTGAAAAATCAAGTTAATTATTGTCTAAACACATTTCTACTTCATCTATTTATGACCCTTCGAAGTCAATAAATTTATAAATGAAAAGGAAATCAAGCCAAATCATTTGAAATTCCAGGAGCGTATAAGTGCTGAAGAAATAACTCGGCTAAGCGACGTCAGAAACCTGGTGAACCAGCTGTACGAAGCCTTGAATGTGAGAGAGCACCAGATCAAGAAGGAGCGGGAGTTACGGGCTCAGTTGGAGAAACTGTCCACTGAATTACAACCGTTGGAAGAGGTATGGATTATGGATTATTGGTCAGCAATAGTTTCTTTGATTTTGTATCGTGTGTTTAATTAAAGGTTATTTATTGATGCCCAAAAACAGGTACTAAACATGAGGCATGCATCTTTAGAATACATGCAGTTGATATCGAATGATGATCATAGAAAATCTAATTTTTTTCTGGCGCTCGTTATTTTTTATATAAATTAATCTATCTGTTCTAAATTTTAGTTCAATTGATAGTTTAAGTATGAAAACGTTCCAAACAAACAGGAAAGGTTTTTTTTGCATAAACAATTAGATTTACCCTTCAAAATTTAATTTCAACCGTTTACTACTGGACATACTCCTATAAACTTCTTCTAAACTATGGTGCCCTATTTATACTTACAGAAACGCATGTCCCTCGAAGTGGAAACGACCCGCAAGACGTCCGTCCTTACGTGGGTTGGGCTCGGTCTGATGGGCGTGCAGTTTGGTGTACTAGCTCGACTCACCTGGTGGGAGTACTCGTGGGACATCATGGAGCCGGTCACGTACTTCGTCACGTACGGCACGGCGATGGCCTTGTACGCGTACTTTGTGCTGACGAAACAGGTGAGGTTCTTGGAATGAGCAAGTAAAGGGGCTATTTGATGAAGGTAGTTACCGTCACACATAAGTTAATGGTTCGGGTATACTACTTAAATATAGCATTTTATTTGCCTTAAAGAATTGGGACTTTGGAAATGGTTTTCAGCCTTCGTGGTCACTATTTATGTTTTGTTGCTGGGGTTCTATATTTTTGTTGATATGTCATATTTTTATATCGATAAACGTCGTCTAATTTTGGTGGACGTAGAAAGTTCGTTATTTCCAGAACTTTAAACCAAGATTTTCTAATTTTCCACACTTTCTGTAGTGGTTTTTGGTGATACGCCCACGCGCATCGAATTGAAGGCGTCAATTTTTTATACCACACCATTACCTATCTACCAAATAAATTACAAATAATAATATATTACAATTTCAAACACTATTCTGACATTCTGGACGAATATTCGGATCTAGAGTATTAGTAGGATGAGTGGAAATTTCTGTAGCGTTGCGCTGGCCGGCAAACAAACTAACTGTTTTATGGATAAGCTAAAGCGCTGAGCTAGCTAGAATATTCTATGCGTTTATTAACATGACTGATAATTTCGTTAGGTTAGCCAAAACACGGTCTCTTTTATAGGTTTTATAATTCATATATTATATGAATTAGAAAACTATAAAATCTTTCAACATTTAAAGTATTTCGGTTGCATTAAAATTATTTTAATACGCATTTAAGTAATTAATCTCTTTATTTCATAGCAATTTCGTACCGTATTCAATAGACTATTTCAATCAGCCAATATTGAGTGAACTTTTTTTCCAGGAATACATCTTGCCCGACGTCAAAGATAGGCAGCACCTGATTATTTTGCACAAGAAAGCGAAAAAGATTGGTTTGGACATCAATCATTATAATCAACTTAAGGATGAGGTAAGCTTGTTTCTGCTGATTATTTTTCCGACCCAAATATCGACCAATAGAATTGCACCATTCGACGTCACGTGGTACAACCTACATGGTATTATACTGATAATTTTTTGAAAATTTTCTCTGGTCGTTGACGTCAAACTGACAGGTTGAATTCAATTGTGAAATTATTGGCCGACATTTGGGACGGAAAAATAATCTCCCGAATACCACACGAGCTTTAAAATTATCTGGCATTTCCCTCAAGGTTCCCTGCAAACAAATAAAGTCGTCAAGTTTTTCAGGAAAAATCACTCGCGCTTCGCGCTCGTGATTTTTTAACCTTGACTAAAAACTTGACTCCTTCATTTGTTTGCAACGAACCTATCGGAAAATACCCGATAATTTTGAAGCTCTTGTGGTATTATAAGTGAATATATTTTTTGAGACAACCAGTTTATTGTAGGTGAAGTGTGAATTTATATGTGTTGTATATTAAAGTAAATCAATTATTATTCTATTATTTTCTACATTTAAGAAAGAATATATTTTAATTGATATCAACTAAACATAATAATTTAAACTTATTTCTTCTATAAAAAACAGACAAACCGACTTATTGTACCCCTTAATTTAGTAATGTACCTGACCGAAAAAAATCTAGTTAATAACATTATAATATTTTTTTCCAGATTGACAAACTCCAAAAGGACTTGAACCGTCTTCGCGATCCGCTAAACATACACTTGCCACCACCAATTAAAGCCGGAGAGAAGAGATCACCCTTGACCAAAATCAAAGACATGCTAGAGGAAACTACGAAAAAAATAAAAATCACGTAATATAAGTTGTCTATGGCGCGTCGGAAAACGCGCGAACCATAGATAATAAAGTTTGTTGAATCTGCGTCGTGCATTTTTGAATTTCGAAATGTGTATCGTGTTTTGTTTATGGTATAGTTTTTTTTTTATGCGTTAGCTTTAAATGTTGTTTCGCGCTCATTTAGATTAAATTTAATATTAATATAATCTGTTTTATGAATAAGTACTTTCTTCGTTTTTTTCTTCGAAACGTTTGGTTGTGTTGCTTCTTTTAAAATAGGATAAGCATTATTTTCATTAATGAAAACTTGTTTTGTAAACCAAAATAAATGTTTTGCAAAACATAGGTAAATATATTATTTGAAAAATATACACTATTAAAAGTTTATTGGATTGTCTATTTAAAGTTATCATTATAAATATAATTTATATTTAAACAATGCTCAAAGCTAAAATAATTTTTATTTGTTAAAAGCACATAAGTCACTTTAAAAAATAAAGTGAAAAATTACACGGTACATATTTTGAAAATATATGAGATTTAAGCTGACATTGCTGTTAATAGGTACATTGTTAAAGTTATTTTTAAACCAAAAAACTAGATAGAGGCTTGCCAATTGATATGGATACATTTTTAGTTATAATAAGACAAGTAAAATACATAAATAAATTTAAATAGTAAAATACTTTAGTTAAGGATGTTGACCAAATGTTAACGATATAGTCCGAACACAAGTTATAGTAACAAATACGTATCCTATTCATTGTCTTTTGTTTTAATTTCAATTATTTGACAGTATTATATGTTTCTGAAATATTATTTAAAAATGAACTTTTAGATCATAGCACAAAAGCGTATTTTCTATGTCGAGTTTATTCTTGGTTTTGAATGCGCATAACATTTTTAGTGTTCAAATGCTTTTTGTTCGCACAAAATCTCTATAGTTGTTTTATTATTCTATAAATGACCAACTACTTATCTAGAATGTTCTTTAATGTTTGTGTTAAATGAAACTGGAAAAATGTTTTGAAGATATTTAATTGATTCTTTGTGTAGTTGGTCGGTACATAGTCAAGAGAAAGGACAGAATTCAGGTAAATAGAACAATTTAGAAAATTTATTTTGATAGATACAAAATACATCTAAGGACCAATGAAAGCATTAGAATGATTTAACGCGCACATTTTTCAGTTAATTTTCTACCTCATATTATACCCATCTTTATTTCACAATAGATCATTTCAGTTCTTTCTATTTGTCTATGGTCGTTATTAAAAAAATATATTTTCGAAAAAAAAATTGACTGGGTGGGTAAAACATCTAGATTTTTTTATTATGACTTAAATGACAATTTGCAAGCAACATGTACAGTTTATATCAAGGACTTTTTTATTTTAATTTATTTATGAGTGTGATTATTTTGTTTTCTTTGTTATGATATCAATAGTGAGTATTTTACGTATAAGTATTGATGATTTAGTAATAATTGTTACATTATTTAATGTGTTGTTATAATACGATGTTTTTACCCATTAGATAAATTTTTTGAACTTCAATTCATATCAATAACTATGAACTTAATAATTTTGACATTTAAACTTAAAGATCTGCACTATGTCCTTAGCCCAATATAATGATAATTTACGTAATAAAATATTAAATTATTTGTTTTAGTAAGAGTTTATTGTATTTATATTTAGATGAAATTTTATTAGAAAAAGTTTTATATTTATTAGTGTTTTAAATCGTGCTCATGTTGAAGTTTCCTTTATTTTGTATTACCTAGTGTTTAAAATAAATTATTATTAATAATTATTTTGACATAGTTTAATCTGTGCCAATTAATTAAACAAACATTCTGTTACTAATTAATATTGTCTGTTATTACAAACTAAATTATTTTAGTCGTATTTTAACTGTTTTTAGGAATTGTGTGAATTGTTTTGTTTAAGTAACTTATTTTTGTTGAAAGTCAGAAGAAGAGAGAAATTTAAATTTATCTTTTCTTTACTCTGTTTGTAAACGAAATTGAGTACGACTAAATAATATTTAGTTTTTGAAAACAGCATTACTATAATCGGATTAAAAAAAGACGTGTGGCACTCGGGGACTGCCGCGGTAAAGCTATGCTATGCCTTCAAGCCACACCTCCGCGCCCGTCGGAGTGGGGAGCGTGAGGTTTTTTCGTTACGGAATTTCTCGATTCGGTCCCCGCGCTCAAGGCCCGCGATAGAAGCTATGCAATAGCTTAATAAATTTAATACTATTCAATTGTATTAGTATAATTTAATTTTAAAAGAATTTAGTAGAATTTTTCTAGTCCGTGCAGAATATTAGTCTTTCTGGACGTCCCCAAGACTCAAATATTTTTATATAACATTTGTTCCTTTCGCTCGCCAGAATTAAAAAAAAATGCTTCAATTACATACGCTTGAACTGCACAAAATACACTAATTATATGAAAAATGTCATACAACTTGTATTAATATAATTAATTTAAAATAATATTTACTTAAGCACAAATAATTATAATTTACCTTGATTGGTGCTTAGGCAATTTGCTCGTATTTTATTTAAGTAGCATAATTTAATATATGAATTTAATTTTAACGTATTAACTTTTCGATTGAGACATTTCGTGTACTGATTTAGTTTGTTTTTGATTAAATATTGAATGAGTTTTTTATTTTTATTTTATTTGACTAACATGTGATGATTACTAAAACTTTATTTCTTATGAAAAAAATATAAGAATTTATATTAAGTAAATGATCACATCGTTGTTGTTAATATTGTAAATTATCAAATTTCGGCTTTATGCCGTAGTGTGTATAGGTCGTAAAACCCCATCATATAGGGAAATTTATACGTGTCCACATATTGTGAAGAAAACAATGATTTTTACAAATGATAACCACATAATAATATGGTTAGTGACTTATAGATTTCTCATCTGGATAATCAAAGCCCACTTTATTTATCTGTGGACAAGTTTCGAACGCTTCTAGTTTCTAGTGAGTATAAATAGATATATTATTAGGAATAAAAAAGCCGTAGCTTAAATGAAGGCTGTGAAATTAATGTGAATAATCCATCTGCTGGCTAATATTTCAAATACCAAGTCGGTTAGTAACGACTCCTTGAAAAATTTTGTTGCTATCATAATATTATGATAAACCTTCACGTTTTTGCCTTGTTCATCTATATAGTAATACTTCCTTATTGATAATGCTTGAATGAATTTCGATTAGTGTAAGCTTTTTAAGTATAAAGGTAGATACTACCTGTAAATTTAAAAAAACTATCCAAGGTGTAATTGCTTGTATAAATATGATAGGCGCAAAAAAATATATGGTTGCTTCACTTGGGAATGTTCTATGTGTTTTTTATAATTCCCTAAAACATTGAACATCTGTAATAAATAAATTTTATAATTTTAACGCCTAACAAAAGGCGTCTCGCCAAATTGCTTGTATTATTGATTTTTTCAACACACTACGATTGTAAAAGGCGAAGCTTTTGGCCGGGGGCCGTAAAATGGGCTGAAGCTGTAGGCGACAGCATCCAATTAATGAATCTAATTTGCTTTTGAGAATGGAATTTATACCGTGTTTTAAAGAATTAAAAAATTGTGACTAGGTACAGCTTAATTTTACAGCGCATCTCATTGCTTATTTTACTGAAATATAGCCTTCATGAATTAGATATTTTAACAGATTTCCAAAGAGAAGCTTATTAGCGAATTATTATAAAATAAATACCTGTGACTGTATCCTCCTTGCACTATTTTAATTAGCTTACCTAACTTATGCCTTAAGTATCTATGATCGTAGACCTGAAATACGAGCCTTTTTCCAAATGTATATTTGTAGAGAAGAAACCTGTTTATATTATGAATAATTGTTTGTAAATATTTCCTAATATTAGATATTTACCTTTATACAAGCACTTTCCACTGTAACTTTGCTTGATATTATAATTCGCAATTAGGCCTTTTATAATCTTTCTACATTTAGGAATGCTTCATAGTTAATATTTTTCAAATATACACTTTATATATATAAATATTAAGGCAGAGCAAGGCTTCTGGGTAGTTTAATTTTGCTAAACTCTTGTTAAAATATTGTGATCGAGGCGTTCTGCGTTAAAGTGTACGTGCTTAAATACAGCAAAAATATTATAACCTATTTGTCAGACATTTTGGCGCGAAGTTTTTCAACAGATTATAAACTTGTCTTAGTACAATTTTTCTGTGCAATGCAAGTGCAATGTATTATAAAAAATAAAAAGAATTAATCTAATGTTTTCTGTATTAGTTCTGTCACAACTAAGTTACAGAGCTTTTTCTTCACTTTAACAGAACCCTTCTATACTTTTATTGTTAAAAAAATATTCACACTGTTATGATGCGCAATATATAGAGATTCCGTATCTACTCTACTTTTAAGTCTATTTCTGCACACAGGTTTTGGTCTAACAAAGTTCAGATTATTTACTATTTATTATACTGCAACAGTCTATTAATTATTTTTTTGTAATATTATTATATTTAGCATATAAACTTGTTTTATATTATATTTTATTATGTACTTATAAATAGGTTCAGCGCACTAATGTTAAGTAAAATGAAACTTGTTTATGGCATAAGAAAAATTGTATTTTACACTTAATTAAATATACTAGACACCGTTCCATCTCGCATATATATACTTGTTCATATTTATGTAGGCCTAATGTTTCTATAATATAACTTTCCTGTTTATTCACTAAAATTGCCAAACTATCCTTCCTATTTATAAATTCTTATTAATCTGTTATGTCTTTGCATAATGTTAAGACTATCCTATAAATATGGTGACCATCTTGTGTATATGAACTTAATTTTACTTAAACATATATATGGCTTAATATATCATTGTTATTGCAACCTTAAAAATATGCATGTGTTAACCATATTTATAGGATAGGAGGAAAACTAGAAAGGAGTGATTGTTTTCTGGATCGATGCCACTGTAAATTATAAAAGAACAAAGAACAACATTACTAGACTCCTTGTAATAGTTACTATTTTGCATTTTGTTAAATTTACAGTCGTGTTCAAATAAATTTTTCAAAAAATTCTTAAAAACGTTTTTTATTTAAATATCACCTTATAATTAAAAAATGTCCACAATTTTCACATTTTATTGAAGTTTATATGGCTTGGCACTAATTTCGAAATATAATTACACTTTGTCGTTTTCAAGCGCCTCTGAAGGCGATATGGGCTTAGCGCCGAAGGGGTACAAGTCTATACTCTGGACGTGAGCCCGCACAGACACTCCTGGAGGAATTCCAAAATAATTGTTGCCAATGTTTTTAATAATAGTCGATCCGGGCTTGCTATTGTGCACATTAAATCCTACAGCGAATTGTGGTTTATTTTTGTCGGCTTCAGAATCGTCTTCGTCTTTAAAAAATGGGGCTTGAGAAGGCTTTAGCGGTACGTAAGGTTTCTTCGTCGGCCTAAAAGGTTTGCTGGTCGGTCGCCAAGGTTTGCCTGCAAGTTGTAATTGTTACTAAGTTCGTGCGCTAACGCGGTGCTCTTGTGCCGAGGTGATGGTGTAATAAAAACCAGTTGGGTTGTGAACAACAATTTATTGCGATCAAGCAATTTTAAACTCATTCCAAGCTCTCTCTCATTCAGTGCAATTTAATTGAATATTGTGATCTTGTTTATAACATTTAAAAATATCATTCGTTCTTTCCTTACTAAAAGAACGGAGACTCTTCGTGTTTGTATCGTCAGGAAAAGTTATCAGAGCCACGGGTAAATTACTAAATACAAGATCACCAACGTCAATTGTTTTCTATCGGTGCTATTCATCACCTGGTCCTTTGCTTGGTTTTACGCCTCCAAAACTGGACGAATCTTGGTCAACGTAGCTTATGTCTCCACTGTCTGTGTCTGGTCTTAAGGGTGGTGCTTGACCGTAATTATCAGATCCATTGAGGCTGTCTTCAGAACTACTGACGCCTGAACTAGTATCGCTATCAGGTCTGTCTGGTTCGGAGGTGGGGAACGGCGGTGGTTTTACATGTCCTGATGCAGCTGTACCGTCTGGACCTATAAATGATTGATATTACCGTAACACGAAAAAAAATGTCTACACACTTCAACTCTATCCACTCAATTTAAATTTAATATCTGAGGTATATTCATTCTACACTTCTAAAGTAATTAGAGTTCTTGAATTAGGTATGCATCAGGATTTTATTTTTACTCACTCTAATAAGAAGTGGAAGTGATTGAATTTGAAAATTTCACTTTACACTCAGAACAATTATGTTAACTACCGGTGTAAATTTCTATACTTTATTCTTTTCTGAGAATGTTTGAGTACAATAGAACAATTTAATTTAAGCAAAAACATTCATTCTTCGTCTTACATACCTTTAAACACGTCATCACTGCCTTCATCATTCGGCGCATACGCGGGTGCTACGGAAGCTACGACGGGTCCAACGTCATTGAAAGCTGGATCATACTGGCTCGGTAGCGTCGGGAAGTAAGATGGAATGAACGGATCATTACTATTCTTCACTATACGGTAACCGATACCAGGCCCGGCTATGTAGTGTACCGTTCTGAAACAATTCATGTTAGACATTGTTTAGTTACAGTTATTTTGACAATTGTCTGTTTTCGTCTGGCAATTATACATGCCTGTCAAAACTGTACAATTACATGATATACATAAATATTAGGATTATTACCTTTGGACTCCTTTATCATCTAAGAAGCTGTAAGATCCTCTAACGTTGCCGCGGGAATCGCTGCTTTCCGTTCGTCTTTGGTCTGGTCCAGCAGATATAAATCTAAATATAAGTTTATTAGTCAGATTTGTGAGGTCAACATTTATTATATTACTGCACAATCATTTCTTCATTTTTCTTTTATCTACTTACTTGTTTTTGTTAAGCTACTAGCTAATTTTACAATTACTTAAATATAAAAGCTTATCTTATAAAAGACGCTAATTCCTCTATAGGACTATGATTGTAACATACGAATAATATTGAAATAAACTGAATCTGTCACCTGTACGAGCCATCCAAACCTCGCTGTACGGCAGTTTTGCCTCTAGGGTTCTTCTCGTTGCGTACTAACGGTGCTCTATGGAAAGGACTTCCGATGTTACGTGGTGAGTCAGGAAAAGCTGACGATACGTGGAAGCCACTGTCCCTACCAGCTATGTACGATACGTCGTGTCGTTCGCCGATATCGTCGACGAATGAATAGTGTCCTGAAATTTTGTTTTTATTGTAGTTACGTTATTAAAAGCCCTATATTGCTCTACCAATAATTATTAGAAGCATGTTTACAGAATTTGCTCACAATTGAAGATTTACTTCAAAAAATATAACACGTTATAAGTACTTTAATTCTAACATCTTTAACATCGCGTAATTAAAGAAAAATGTCAAGTATCATTAGTGATAAACAAATTTTTAAGTAGTTAATAGGTTGATATTTTTTTTACAATGAAAAATCTTTTATTAGATAAAAATTATAAGTATTATCTATTTACTATTTACCTTTAACATCCCCTCTGCTATCAGCATTTTCATTTTTGGAGTAAGTTCTCGTGTCGATTTTGTAAGAATAACTCGGATCTTCGTTGGGATCGAAGTAGGGGTCGTCTTTGTTTCCAATCGGCCCTCTTGGCCGTTGGTCGAGATCAATTTTTCTGTGAACATTTGGACCTTTTGCACGGAATCTGGAAATGATTATAATTATTAGTTATCTAAATTCAGAGAGCCATAAAAAATAATAATAGATACTTCTGCAAAATACAGCTTGTAGGATGTGGGTAGGTACTTAATCTAAAGAGTACTAGTGTTCTGTGATCTAAAGCTTTCTGCTGTAAGAATTTGTATAAGGATAAATTTTCTTGAATGAGTGGTTTAATACCAAAGTAATTTTGTCCATAAATAAATATGACAATAATTAATAAATTATTTTTGAAAATACTTTATTAAAAATCGATACCTATTATCACAGATACATTCGGATAGCACCTATTATTAACAGATAGGAAATATTAATGTTAAAAAATAAAATGTAACTCACCCTCTAGGACCTGCAGTATAAATAGTTTCCTTAATTTCTTCAGTGCCGGGTTCCCGAGCACCAAACCTGCCACCTACTACCCCATTGGCATTACCACGAGCGAGGTGGTAGCTGGCTCCTCGATCTTTGTTTGCATATCTAATAAATATGAAAAATTAATTAAATAATAAATTAGGTGTGTAACTAATTGTCGCATATCAAATTTTTTGATAATAAATATTAATGGCTTATTAATGGCTACTGATTTATTTTAATCATGTCTCGACGAAAAAAATTGTAGCATTGAGATGACAAAAATTATCCCTTTGTTAATGTTTAGAGATTCCATTACCTTATATTAACGAAAATAATAGTTCACTGAAAATTAGACAATAATTACATTGTGTTGTTATTGTTAAATGTATCCAATAAAGTAGAATAAGTCCAAGTTGAAGAGCGTAAAATTTTAATTTCCACTTTTCAAAAACACCGAAAAATTAAATAAGTTAAATTAAAAAAATTAAATAGTACAAAAAATAACAAACCCGAAATCAAAAGAGCCATCCGTGTTCGCACTATTATATTCTCCATCATTTGTCCTCGCCTTCCCCGGGATAACTTGAGTCCTGGCCAACGCACACACACACAAAACACGTATACACAATGTCCTGAACATGTTCACAGATCAATAACACATTATTTGCTAGAACTAAAAGCTTGCGAGGTTGTTCGTTGACTATGAAGTTGAGAACAGAATTCCTCTTATATAGATATTGCGCTCAAACAAGTGAAGAACTCATACGCCGTGAAAATGACCGGACATCATTGTTATTATTGTAAGTCTCTGAATCCATATAAAGCGAGGCTATTCTAAATATATAGTGTACACGAATGTTCGTAACCACAAAATGTTTATACTTTTCGAACCGTTAAGTGAAAAACCTCAATTATGGCAATGTAGAGTTGATCGTTTCGCCCCGTAGTGAATATTATAGATGGTTTAAGTATGGATGGTTATTGCGTAGCTTCACAAAGGAATATGCAAATTTTCGAACCTGGTTCAATGTAAATTTAGCGCTAATTTAAACATAGATAAGAAAAATAAACTAAACAGAAAAATAAACAGGTTGTACGTTGTTAATTTGTAATAATTGTACTTAATATTTGTAATAACTATAATATATTTTCATATCCAAAAAGCGTACCAGTTGAAGAAAGTCGACTAGAGAAAATAAAAAGTAAAGATTGCACAGAAGTGCTTTCAAGCTTTTAAGAAGAATTAATCAAAAACTTGTGTTTCAAGCAAATTAAGAAATATAGTTATTAGTAAGATTTATGACTATTCGCGTCCGGCTTTTGTTGTTCACTTCCGTATGATCTCCTAAAGTGTCGGACCTTGAGGATGGCTACAATGCTGCAATAAAAATGTCTAAATCCGATGATATCTCTCAATACTCAGACAAGCTGAATAATGTGTGCTGACGGTATATTAGCAACCATCCATCAATGTTAGAATTAGAAAAGATTTTCCAGAACAAAGAATTCGCAAAATTATACAAATCTCTAGATTTTTAATTTTTAATCATTTTAAATATCTAAGTATGGACACAATATCGTTACTCGACTTCATCTCATTCATCATCATTCATCTCACTCGATTAAATAAATTTTGAAATAGTTTGTCTGGCTAGAGAATTTTGATTAAAAAAATAAATAAGATTAGAAAACTTATAAAAAAGCTTCAAGATATTCTTCTTTATATGTAGGTAAAATAATTATTAATTAAAAAAAATATTATGAAAATGTCAGAAGAAATCAGAGAAGAAGCAAGCTATTGATCTGCGGTTTATCTTTATACCAAATCACGTATTACAGTTTAACTTTAGAGAATGATATTTAGGGAATGATGAAGAGGGTTATATTGTGGCTTTACTATCAGTCTATGGATTTCTAATATTCCTCTTTCCATAAGTTTTAAGGAGGTCAGGTGTATCATAAGTTGAGTCAATCAGGGGCGGAGGTCAAAAGCCACAATGGAGGTACCTACGAAGGGCATCTTCTATCTTTACGCTTGCCTGGTTCCTGTAGGTACATGTGGTTATAGGATGGTTTCTGTAAGCTGGTTTATGATGGGTTTAATTGCACAAAGAGGATATTATTTCATTGTGCTGGTTATTATAGGGCTTAATCTCAATGATCTGGACATTCCTTTGTTTTTTCAGTACTCTATAATTATGTTACAGTTCTTTCCTTTTCTGTTTAAACTATGCGTCCTTAATGGGTATAGTTTGAAAATTGTTTATAAATATTACTGATATTCTAAACTTTTCATAGGTAAGGTAAGAAAATAACAAAATATATTATTATAAAATCGTATAATTATTTACAAAGAAACAGATTAAAAAAATATGTAATTTATTAATGTGAATAATTCCCTTATTTTTTTTATTTGCAATAATATAATTTTACGACTAAACACAGCACACTATTAGAACAATACCTATATTGCGTACATAATTGATCAAAAAAATACCGCAATAAAACGAACAATACGGAATCTAAATAAAACGCACATGAAATCACAATAACGTATACGAACAAACCTAATTGAAATTAAAATTATGTGAATATGATAAAAACATCAAACATCGTCTAAGTATCCTGGATTTTATCATGTCTCGTTAGAAAACCTGTGTAATTAACGAGTATGGACGTCTTATCTCATATAAAACAATTGAATTTAGTAAATTTATACAGAATCAGTAAGGTCGTGGGACATACGGACAATCGTAGATTGTGATCACCAATTTTGTTCACGCTTTGTATTCCGTAGTTTATGAGTAGGAAGCGCGTGATATATATAGATATGAATAGGTGTATATTATATTGTATGCAGTCAATCAACACAAGGTAAAAAAGGCTTTATCCCCATCGATTTGAGAACTAAAGCCTAGCTTTGTATTTTCATACAAAATGTAGAGGTGTACAGGTATAGAGTTTCTTGTCGGTTCTTCTCTGTAGAAACTGCTTTCCAAACCACTTGCAAATATTATTTTTCAGTATATTGACGATTCAAAAGCGCTTCTGAACGAAGTCAAGAAGGATGAATAAATGTTTGTTTGAGTATAGTTATAATATATAGTACTTACAATCACTACAATTTTTGTATGGTTTTTGTATGTAACTACGGACCTTACGTTTCGTTTCAGAAAATTAATAAAAAAAAGTATTTATGGTTTTTTTTTTCCCAATTTATTACTTAGATACGTAAATTACTGTGCACCCACCATACCTAACGAAGATAAGCGTGGGAGATCATTAAATCTACTGCATAATTATTAATTACCGTCATTTAAATATTAAATACGCATACAAATTGTTAGTGAAATCGTATTTATATTAATGGTGGAACTTGGAACTCTAAACAAAAGTTTTGAACCTACCGGTTTAATAAAGCAAGTTGCTCCGATTAGACATTGCCTTGATTTTTAAAGGTATTTAAGAGCTTTTTAATATTCGAATTTTTATCACCAAGAATCTAATAAATAGGAGAAATCCTACTCTACTAATATTATAAATGCGAAAGTTTGTGCGGATGGGTGTATGGATGTTTGTTACTCTTTCACGCAAATACTGCTGAACTAATGACAATGAAATTTGTTATGTGGGTATCTGAAGACCCAAAATAAGACAGGCTACTTTTTAACCCAAAAATCCTACGGAAACGGGAACTGTGCGGGTTTTTTTTAAACGCGGGCGAAGCCGCAGGCGGATATCAAGTCCTCTAATTTCATTATTTAATATTCCGTTTTTCTCTTCGTTAGGTCTTTATGCTGTGATGTATTTTGTAATTCCTTATGCTTAAGATTTTCTCAAAGTTAACATAATTGTAATTAAGATTTTTCAATAAGAGTCCAAATGATTTGTTAATCCAAATTGATTAACTGTTTTAGTAAGGAAGTGGCTAAAGAAGAATAAATAATATATTTTTGACTAAAGATTATGTGCAAGCAAATCCAAAGCGGTTCAATTACCTACGTCAAAAAGTTTATCTAGTGTCAAAGTATCATTTCTTAGTAAATATCTGAATCAATTAAATATTATGGTATTTAAACAAAATAAAGTCTAGATATATGATATAAATCATATAAATTGATTAATATATACTTTAATTTTTTTTTATTAAATAATCTTTTATAATGTCCGTGTGTGCTATTTCCATTAGGTTAGGAGGGATAAATCAAACAAAAGTCCAGCTATTTACATATTTATTACATTAATTCTATCAGTTCGTTATAAAGCTTTGCTTAGTTAAATTATTGAAAAATTATTAAGAACCAAAAACGTTGAATTTTATTATTTGCTTATAATTAAAATAATAAAGATTCAATTTCCGTGAAGAGAATTCATCGATTTCATTTTAAATGTTCAGATTTCAAAACGGAACTCATAGGTAGATCCCTTTACATTTTCCTTGAAA
This sequence comes from Colias behrii, assembly GCA_029959065.1. Lineage (NCBI taxonomy): Eukaryota > Metazoa > Arthropoda > Insecta > Lepidoptera > Pieridae > Colias > Colias behrii. Next base: position 3,052,561 of record JARWMC010000006.1, on the reverse strand, counting down.
ATCTCTTACCAGTAAGTACAATAAGTTCTAGGTACATGGTATTAGCTTAAAATTTAAATGATCCTTTTAAATGAGAAGAGAAACGATGTATAAAACAGAAAATATTTATAAGTAGAAAAAATAATATATACATATGTAATATACACATTAAGAATATATGTACTGTAAAGTTAGTATGCATCATTCCTTCTATAGTGATATGGCAAAAAAATATCGGTTGCGCCTCTCGTGTTGTTTTGAATAAAGTTAATTTTCACATAAAGAGTTTATACAAATATAATATAATAATTAACACTAAAGGAAAGTTATTGAGCATCACATTTTAGTAAAGTTAATATTTTTTATAAATTATCACGCTTACAATGTTCAATATAAACACTTATTCTAATTTAAAAATTAAGAAAATATAAACATCATAATATGGTAACTACAAATATTTTTATGGAACATAGTTTTTTCATTCTTCAGAATATTGTAAATATATTATACTATACCTTATCATACAGAGTATAATTTGTATTTACTATATAATAGAACTATGAGATTACATAAATAGTAAAGTGGTAAATGTTAAAAATATGTAATGACGTTTCAAAAGTGCATCTAGAAGAAGTCTAATTGAATAAATAAATGTTTGAGTTTGAGTTTAGAGAAAACTATGCATATTAAAAAAATCTCATTTGACACAAACACCGCGTCGTATCCAAATTATACTCGGAGCAATTAACAAGCCTGGAGAAGTAACAATTAATTGAACGTTTCTTATATAGTGGCTCTCTTTTATTCAATACCCTAATTAATGCGATAGAAAGAGACAACACACTGTTATCGGCTTGGCATTCAAATCCACATGTAGCCACTTTTTGTTCTAAAAAGGTAGTGCTTGCCACTTTATCGAATACTAAAATATCGATAAATAAAAAAATTAAGTTATAAAATTGCTTGAAGATAATTTAAGATTCTTTTAATTTTGAATTATGGATAGGTAATTCCAAATTTTAAGATTCGTTTAATTTGGAATTATTCATTTACGATGCGTATTGACTGCCTTGCATTGTATGGTAGTGGTATTTATAAAAAAATATTATTAGGTATTTCGGTTTAGGTTGTTTTTTATGGTTTCGTAAAAAGGTACGTATTTTTTCCTGTTTTCATAGATTCATTCATAGAATTATACGGAACCCTTCGTGCGCGAATCTGACTTCCACCTGGTTGATCTTTTTACAAATCAATAATCGTATCCTACTAATATTATAAAAGCAAAAATATATAAGAATGGACATTTGATATTCTTTCACGTAAAAACTACTGAATGAGTTTTTATGGAACTTTACAAATAAACATATTATAGATTAAACATCAGAATAACATATAGGCTACAATTTACCGCGGGAAAATAACTCATTCCCACAGGAAAAAATTGGTAAAAGTTTAAAATAAATTGCTTCAAATAAAACAAATAAAATTTAATTTTTTTTTTTTTACAACATTTTATTTCGATACTTAATTAACAAATTACAATATTTATTATTTAAAATAGATGCCACCTTAACTTGTGGCACAGCATCTCTGCAAAGCACTTTACTTTTCTTCCCGTCTGATTCGAAATGATTTGAACAAGGCCGAGAATGTTTTGAAGTCTTCCAATTTTCCCTGTGCTATAGCTTTAACCCAAACATCTTTTAATTTTTCTCAAGCCAGAAACCTGCAAATAACAATAAAATCCATACTTAAATACCTTTTTTTTTCTCCTAACCTAAAGCAGTCATTATCAATGAAGTACTTCGTACCTACTCAAGTATCGATAATTGCACAACACTATGGAAGTTATATTTTGCATTTTTTCTAAAAACTAAGCTGATTATGATTTCATTTCAATGATTACGGTTAGATAAAACATAGATGATTATGAAAATAACGTAAATTAACTTATTTATAATACAATTAACAAAAAAATTGATCAAAACACTAACCTGTGAAAAGACAAATTCCAATCTTCATCCGATTTCCCAGTACTACGGCTTTTACAGCCGTGAACAACACAAGCCATGTAATCTTTAGTAAATTATCTTTTCAGAAAATAACATAAGAAACTAGAAAACACGTTTTTCACTTCAAAAACAATAATTAAAATCACCATGCGTTAGTGACCAGACTGGTCACTAAAACAAATTGAAATGGCTACATGTCATTTCAAACTGTCGAACTGACATATATCTGTCCTCTTTTTTCGCATGACATTTTGCCATAAGCCAAAAAGGCCAAACTAGTGCTTTATTGTTCAATTAATTGTTACTTCTCCAGGCTTGATAATTGCTCCGAGAAATTATATTTAACATATTCCATACTGTATGTTTAACTTTTTGTAAATATTTTTATGATTTTGTAAATATATTTCCTTAAAAGATCACATTAGTTTTATTTATTTAAAGTCCCGATGTCCCGCAGTATTCACCAATCCTGTCTGAGATACATTCAAATATGTCGAAAGAGATGTCGCAGTTGAGACCATTATCTGAAATATGAAGAAAAAAATATCAATTAAAACGAATTTTTTATGCTATAGATGTTTTGTAACTTCTTCGGGGAAATGAAATGTACACACAACCGCGTTATTAAAATATAAAAAAAGATCGCAAATCTGCATGGACATTTATAAAATCGGTCTGTTAAAAAAATTGCTAAGAAAAGCAGAAATAGAAAAAATTTCCTGTCAATCTACTTTTTTTCGGTTGATAGCTTGTGTAAAACAATAATACAATTATATCGTATTATTTTTTATTAGCTTCTTTTCGTCGAAGGCTTGAGCATTGAGTTTTATGGGTGAGGATTTTTTATTTTTTTTTTCAAATTTTAAGTAAAAAAGGTATACACATACCCATAGGAACAGTTCTCGAGAATTTATCGTGATTCTTCATGAGACACTCCCGTGACGCGTCAAGCACCGCCATGAAGTATCCTCTCTCGTTCACTCCGTCTGAATACAGACTCACTAGACCTTCTAGTGTCGGGAAACCGTAGCCGTCCACCTGGGGAGCAAAAAAATAAGAGGAAATTGAAGAATAATGTATTATAGTAATGGTTAGAATAAGGTGATAGAGCGTGGATAGAATTTGGTGATGTTGCTGTTGCCAGTAAAAATGAATACTAGGAACAATTTATACTTTTGTATTTGTTCGAATACAAGATGTTCGAACAAATTTGGAAGGAAGCTAGCTTCTAGTTATTATTCTGTGAAGGAAGTAAAAATCTGGTTCTTATATTTACAATTTAACAAATCTTAAAGCATACAATAATTATTAAAAGCTTTCAAATTGGAATCACTTTGATAGTCTCCCAAAAATTGTTACGACTTTAGTTTAAAGTATACAATACTCCTAAAATTTTTAATGTCCAGAATCGCACTTTTAGTATTGATATGATGATGGAATATAATTCTCTTTTATGGTTTCGGAGAACTTAATGTTATAATATCCGAATCGCTCTACATCGCGCGATTCTTGTCTATACTAATATTATAAAGAGGAAAGGTTTGTAATTATGTATGTATGTATGGTTTTCACGCATAAACTACTGGACCGAATTTGATGAAATTTGGCACAGATAATCTTTAGACCCTGAGAATTCTTTCTCAGGGATTATACATTATACATAGGCTACCTTTTATTGCGAAATATGTACCACGGGCGAAGCCGGGGAGGACCGCTAGTAAAACATAAAAATACCACTATTAAATTATTTGGTTAGACCACAATTCACAACCGTAGGTATATATTATAAGTACATAAAAGTATAAAAAAGTGTAAAAAAAGGTAAGTTTATTGTCTCCTCTGAACGAAATATATTATCTGTGCTATGAACAAATAAACGATACGACAAGAATTAATAATAAATTTTCAAACTGATGAATTTTTCAATTAGGTACCCTATGATTTACGAAGGCATGCAAGTTTTACGAGGCTCGTATTTCTCAGTGAGCAAGAGGATCATAAATAGGCGAATTTTTTCAAGTTTACAGCCAGCAAGAGGGTTTATAGTTAACAAATTGTACCAATCAAGACACGACGAAGCCGTAAAATAATAAAATTCGATTATACGAAATTCGCGGTTTTACTCTGAAGCTTGATTTAACTGGTCGCTTCGTGGACTTTATGGAACTTTATAGAAGTTGGTACATTTATTATGTTACCTACTGGGTAATAAATGGTTTGCGGTAAAATTATTTATATGATGTAAAACACAATTATCTGATATACAATTTATCATTTTAAATATTTTTTGATCCGAAATAGAATTTAACCAATATACGGAAAAACCGCCTGTTTTTTAAATGTCTTAATTCTTAAACACTAATAAATTATAGTGAAAAGTAGCACTGATACTAGGCTCTAAAGTCTATTACCTTTTTTGCCAATATGGTAGTTAGGTAGTCTATAGATCATAAACTTTCATCTAAATCGAATAACTTCTAAAAGATACGTAAACATTCCCATTTCTAACAGCAAATTTCATCGAAATGGAACACAATCAAAGTGAAACCGAGTAAAATCGCTAAAGATGAGACGCTTAGATATAAACCAACGTTATCTCACTGATCTGACTTAAAGTGTTCACTTTTACTTGCGTATCCAATAACTTTAGCCGTGTAATATATAAATTTAATGCTTCTGTGTTTATTAGAGATTTTATTCAATTCTATAATATGTATATAAAATAACATGGCATAGGTAATATAGGCTAGTCTACATATGAGTATGATTTATAATAATTCGGCCAAGTCCGTCTCATTCATTTTATTCATGTTTTTCTTCAGATGTGTTTATGTATTAGTATTCTGAGTCCAATATTCGTGTTTGGTATATTAAGATCTATTTCAAATATTTGTTGTAGAAGACAATAATATTGAATTTACTCACATTGTTTGTAAATTTTCCTAATAATCTAAAGTATTACATTACATTTTAACTTAAAAGCTTTAAAAATAAAACTTTTAAATTTTAATACAATTTTGACACGTTAAGTGATATTTTATTTTATTTGATTTCCAGAAAGTGGAGGGACATTAAAATTTTTACGATCTATTTCTCGCAACTGAATAAAATCTTATAAAATACTTAGTCAATACTTACAGCTTTCACTTTCCGGTAAACACACTGCAGCAGGCACTGGAATTATAAAATTGTTACAAATTAATTAAATTGTATATCTATACTATAATATTATAAAGCTGAAGAGTTTGTTTGTTTGTTTGAACGCGTTTGTCTCAGGAACTGCGGGTCCGATTTGAAAAACTATTTCGGTGTTAGATAGCCCATTTATCGAGGAAGGCTATAGGCTATATATCATCACGCTAAGACCATCAGGAGCGGAGCAATGCGGATGAAACCGCGGAGTACAGCTAGTGTATCGTAACTATAAAAATCACACTTTATTTTCTTCCGTGAAAAAATAGAGATTTTTATGAGCGAGCTTTCGCCCGCGACTTGGCTAAGGTTAAACACATTATGACCTTTCAATGTAGCTCAACATAGTAATTAAAATATAAATGGGTTAGTATATAAATTGGTTATCGACCTGTGAAGGTTCATTTAAAATCAGTCCAGCTTTTATACGCCTATTTTTTTTTTAGATGAAATATCGAATTTAACCCAAATGAAACTGACATAGTTATTTTCTATAATATAAAAATGAATCCCAAAATGTGTTGGTAAGCGCATAACTTGAGAACGGCTGAACCGATTTCGATAATTCTTTTTTTATTATATTCCTTGAAGTACGAGGATGGTTCTTATGTAGAGAAAACGTAAATATGTACCACGGGCGAAGCCGGGGCGGACCGCTAGTATAAAAAATATAATAAATACAGACCCCAGCGATCCTCTTCTCATCATGTGTGAAGGGCACCTCTCTCTTGTTCCTGCGTCTCTCCGCCGGCATCGTGTGCTCCTCCTTGATCACATCTAGTGCTTCTGGAATACCAAGTTTTGTTGTTTTTAACATCAAACAATTATTAAATTGTAGAAAATAAGTTATGTTATTGACATACAATGTTATCTATATCTGTAGTTTATCAATACCTAGGTAGGTATTTTTATATTCTCGAGTGTGTGTAAGCAAACTTTTCTGAATCGACTTGACGGATTTTAATTATTTTTTGTAGTCAGTTTTAAATTTTAATACGTTTTATCCCAAATCCCTATTTAGTTAAGTAAGTATGCTATTATAATATAACAGTTTTCATAACCTTACGTTTTTTTGATAATTTTCATTTAAGACTGCTTCTTTTAAGTTATTAAAAATTCTAGAATTTTATTAAAAATTCATTACATAAGGTCTTCAATGTTTAAATAGTATAATATAAGAGAACTTTAAACACCTGCACTATGCAATACAGGGAATCGTTATTACTAGGTCATACTAGTCTTCAAATATTTGCTTCACTGAACAAACATTTTAAAGACATTTCTTTAAAATATACGTCTATTTAATTTATGTATTTGTATTTCAAAATAACTGAAATAATATCATACAGCTCAGTTGAACTTGCAAGGCAACTAAGGAATTTATTATGTATATAGCCAAACAAGAATTGTTATAGTCTCTTAGGTGATATTATTAAACTGCAGTGATATTGAAAAAAACATGCAATCTATTCAGTCATTATTTAGTAGCACTATTATTATTTATTATTATAAAATAAATTCCAAAAATTCACATAAGTTAGTTAGTTAGAAAAGCACTTGCTTCTGTGCCTTGCTTCATCTGTGGAACCGCGCGACACAGCTGGTAATATATATCAAGATAATAATCATATTTTTGGCGCATCCATGCACTGACCATATATATTAGTCCACATAAAGTTACGCTAAAAACGTAAACAAAACCACAGATAACATAATATACACAAAACGCAACACTTTTGCAAGATGCAAACGTTGCATGTCCCTTGTACAAGTGCCTAATGCAAGTTTATGCAACGAGTTTATAGGTCAATAGACAATCGTGCTGTGGATGTGAAATTGTGAATTACCTAATCATATCCATTTTTGGTTTTGGCTGTAATGAGAAAAAACAAAATGGTCGTGATCTCTTAAGTACTACAAGTGAATTGTTAATGAGAGTATATTACGAAGTTGTTACATTTAAAACGTTTGTGTTTTTTAACTATTATTAAGTAAAATCAGAAAAGGTAGTGTAAATAGGTGATATTCCAAAATAAAATCTCTTTCTTGCACTGAAGTAAACTATTAAACAAATTGAAGCAATACTTAGTTAATAATTAGTTTTAAATTCATGAACAAAATCATTTGTAGATATAATTCTCATGACAAATAAAATAAGAATAACGGATGAAGCTTTTACAGTACTCCAAAATTAATAATGCACATGCAAATCTTCGCTAATTGTCGTATTTCCGAAAACACTCGAATCATTGATTCGTAAGAGCCCTAAAAAATGCACTTGCATTTTACACCTTGTTTAAAAGAAATAGAAGTCAATTCACGGTCATACACAATCAAAAACAAATCGGGCGGTAGGTGACGGTAGCCTGTCAGTCAAAGAACTGAAAAATCCGTCAGTCGTCTTTAAATATTGGTGGTGACTGCACGTGTTCTCTCTGTGTGGAATAATATAGAGCTGCTATTACATACCCTTCTTGGGTTTGTTTTTAAAGGTGAATTGAACTAATCAATGAAATGATTTACATAGGTGATGGCAGTAGGGAAAGTGAAAATGAAGAAGAGATGTATCTAAAATGTCAGAAATAAAGATAATCCCTGATTTTGATTGTTTTTATTTTTATTTTTTTTTTTGTAAATGTCATAATATTGAAGAATGATCAGTGCTGTAAATACTTTTGAACTGAGATTTTAATGATTAGATTTATATGGTTTAAATCTAAACCTGTGTTTGAAAACCATATTTTATATAATATAAATTTTGTGTTATTTTAACCTTCTTTTCTTCCATCATTACACAGCTTCAGTAAGACACTTTAAAAGTACTATAAAATTTTCCAAGTAAATCATTAATCAATCCAACAAAGATATATTCGCAATCGTGGGGTTATCCTCGCTATTTACTTACAAGGAATTATCGAAACAAAATCGTTACTTACAAATCAATATTAATCTCTTTTAGCAACACATAATTTTAATAAACTATGCATTAAGAAAATGCATTTAACCACTCTATATAGATATCGTCTTCGGACGCTCCGGGAATATGACAGTTGCCGAACAGTGACGAAGATTTCTATGCGCATTATTACTTTTGGATTACTGTAAAGCTCTATCTTATCATAAATCAACCTTAAAACCTTTTGACAAAGAAATGTACGTCAAATTTAAAGATTTATACATTTTTAATTTGAATGCCTTCAAAATCAAACCACACAAAATGCAAGTTAACATGACACATTGCGACCCCGATAAATATTTTTATTTTTATTCCCGTGCAATAACGGCACTTAGTGATATTTAAAAGTACCGTAAGAAGGGCGAAATTTAAACGCAATATTAAAAGGCCATAATAAGGGGGTATTATAAAAAATAATTACTATGTTATTTGGGAGCTACCGCTCAAAGCTCGTTAAGCTTAAAGCGTACACGTTTTAACTCCCGATGTTATTCCATTACCTGAATAATATACGCGGCTTTTTAATGAGGCCGGAACATCACACAAATTACACAGACTAAATTGTTTAACCGAATTCAAAGAGACTATCTTTGTTTCAATATTATATACCTAAGTCAAATATTTGCGTTTGAGTGGATATGGTTTTAAATTCCTTCAATCATCATAAGAATACCATCGTTTCTAAGTCACGAACTCTTGGAATTTTGCAATCGGAATTAAGAGACTAATTAATATTCTTACTATATTCAAAAGTATACACATGATTATCAATGTAATACAACATTTCCTATAATTTTTCACTGTCTAAAGGGACTGTACTATACTTTTGTGCGTACCAACTTAGGTACGCATAGATGCAAGATATGATTGTTTATGTGAAAATATTAAGACACCATGTACATACATAACTAATGTGCAATACAAACATACAACATTAATCACAACCGTGAGAGATAAAATTCAAAATGCGTATTAAAATTCACGTCCAATCACTACAACAAAACTTTGAGTTAGGTACATTGCTTACAGATTACAGAATAACATGTATTTTTTATGTTATTTCAAAATTCTCAGTATTCATCATTGATTGACTCCCACTTTAACATTTGTTCACGACTTTCGGCAATAAACGATACATGGGATCGTGACTGTATTTGTTCAATAAAATTAAACATTAATACATAGTGCAGTAATAAAAACATCAAATAGAAAAACAATTTGTTCCGGTTACATCATGTTCAAATTAAGTCATGATTTTTAACACATTATTGAATGATAATTGATTTTTACACCATGAAAAGAATTGTAATCCTAATGAAGGCTTGACTAAACTAATCTAATGAATTCTCGTCAGCTATGAGCCTTGAAACGACGTGATCGGCTCTCATACATAATTATATCGACATAGGTTATCTTTGATAAAGTAGGTTATCTTTGATAATGATCAACATTTTGCTTTTTAATTTTAATAATATCTAAGTTTTATTCAAAAATTCACACACACATAATAACACACGTAATATTAATTATTATCTATACTTAAATATGGTACAAACTACATCAGTGATGGTATAATTATAGATCCCAAAAATGGTATAATATTTATATGTAAATTATTTAATAACGAACTAACACCTCTATGACCTTCTTCCCACACTTTTGATTGGCAAGGTCTCTAAGCGAATACGTTAAATTTATTTTACATGACTATGTTTAAGTTGTTTCGACCTACTTAAACATCTTTGGAGACTAACTGGTCTCTAAAATTATATTATCACATCTAGACATATTAAGTCAAAGGCTAAATATATTTAGAATTCAAGTTCTTTCAGCGTTAAAAAAGAAGAGACATAATATAAGAGCCATATGAATTTTAGATATAAAAAAATAACCGATTTATTTTTTATTACAACAAATACTTAGATACAATTAAATGCCCAATCGTTTAAATTATTACCAATTGACATTATACAGTGTTTTAAATATTACCTATACTCATAATAGATGCAAGGAATTACGCGTGTTTAATGAATCAGAAACATTGAGTCATACAGAACGTATGAATTGTTGACCTTAAACGAAATATCAACCTTATATTAGCGATTTAACATGGTTGATAAAAGGGCAATCCACGAAAACGACAACAACTATTTCGCCACGTATTTGCACGCTATGTAACTTTTTTAATGCTACTGTAACAAATTGGTCAAAAGCTTAAACTTTGCGAGCCTTATTATGTAACACAACTACCAACTATCCTCACTTAAACATGTCTTCTTATATTATTAGATGATTAAGTTCTTATAACCGCTTCCTAATCGTTGAATAATTATTTTTATGAAGTAGACAAAAAGGAAGGTGAAGGTGATAGGGTGATAGGATAAGTCACTTTCATATAAGTGTAAAATTTTTAGGGATGACGGCGTCAATTATTCGAATAACATTAAATATATTTAAATAAGTATTTCAAATTCTAATTTTATAAAACCAAAGATTTTAACTATTGTTTATTATCATTCAAAATGTACATTTGTATAAAATATCGTGGACACAATATCACGCATCGTCCAATGATCTAGAAACCAGGAAAACAAAGGTATTTGTCAAGCAGTTTGTATCATTTGCACATATTATAATACATTACGGCTAGCAACCTTTCGAACACACTGCAAGGCGTTACCTTATGTAGCGAGGCTTGTGGACTGGTCTGATATAATATTGGTAAATAAAATATTGTATTGTGTTGTTGGATAATTGTCAACTATGCAAGGACAGAGGGTTTCAAGTAGAGCTAGCGTTAGCTACTATTAAGTATTCTGTGGAAGTGCTTGACTATATTTACTTTCCTGTAATATTATAGGATCTAGAGTCATATAATAATATTGTAAAACTAGATGCCTTATCTCATCTTACTTAGACCAAATTGGTACCAATTTTTAATTGTCAATTATGCAAATATTATGCATATTAAGCTTTAGTCGTTAATAAGTTAATATGTACTAAGCAAAAAAAAAAACAAATGATTAAGCATTTTTTTTTAGAAAAATAAATAATGCACAGTATATGTATAAAATTTTACTTTAGATGACATTTTAAATTGTTAGACAATTTAAATACCGAACGCTACTATATATTTTATTGTGCTGAGTTGTTATTTCCTTTTATGGTTAAGATTGTGCTTCTATTGATCTTATTTTAATAATTATTCATATTCCAATGCGGAACTTCGATCAGGCTTTAAATAAAAAATCTTTAGCCGGAATATATCTTTATAATTATACTAAAATTTAATTATATATTAAAATATAGGTAATACAATTTCAGTGTCAGTGTAATAGGTAGGTACACCTTTTTAACTAAATTCCTCCGAAACGGTCAATTATTATGAAATTTATTGTGCTGACTAGGTAGGCATTCGAGGAGATTAGGGTATACTAGCAGTACGACGCGACGGTTGCCTAATCAGCTATTAAAATACACAAAAAATCAATTTAGAAAAATCAAAACCTCGTTCAGCTGTTGGTACGTCCTTTTTGATTAGACTATTTCCACGTCTAGCACGTTTCATTAACACATAGTATAATAACAAATGACGTAACATAGTTACAATGGTACTGGTTGTCATAACTTTCGCTGCTGACCTTGACTACTCCTGACCTCGAATTATATACGAGCAAGGAAGCAGCTGCAAGCCATACAGCAACTTGCAAGCTGTAAACTGCTGTTTTACTCGCTTTTTGATGTAATTGTTATTTTCTTATCTATTGTTTTATTTTGGAGTATTTATTAAAGTTCGGTTCAACACGTTAAGAAAATGTTAAAACAATGAATTATTTTTAAGGTTTCCACTTTCCGTTGTGTTTTTGCAAACTTAATAAAGTAAATAAAAAAACAATCGCAATATTGAAAAATATCTCATTCGTATTTCGCCTTAATCCAGTTAATAGTTATAAAAAAATTGCATGACGGCATAAAACTAAATTTTTAAGCGCTTTAAAACTTTAAAAACGCAGATTTTTCATACATTTATTAAGTTTGCTTTTATTCTAATATTCTAAACAGTTCATTCTAAAACCAGAACGGAAATTATTCCACAGTACCGTAGTCAATTGTTGTCGCCATTGCAAATTTGTAACATTAAATTGGTTCCAGTTAAACAATACATAGGTATTATTATCTATTGCGAAAAATTGACCACAAAAAATATTTAAAAACATTATTCAATACTAATATAGTACAAAATAAAGATGTTTGTTTCTGCCTTTTTGGGTACAGCTTTTGTTATGGCATATCATTTTAAATCGGTAAATTTCTACGAATCTGCCATTCTGATGTTTGGATTGTATGTTGTATACAACGATGTAGTGGGATGAAGTGTATAATTTAAACACTAAATTTAGATATGAATAAACAGCATTGAAACTCTAAATTTCAAAATAAAAGACCATGGCAGACTATATTACTATGACTGGGTTTCGTGTTGAGAAAAGATCTTTACCTACTACTTATCTACTATACTATAAAACTAATCAATATAATATAATGTTATGTAACCAAATTATAATAATAATATAATAATAATGAATAATTACTTGCCTCTTAGAATCGAAAGCTTAATTTCATCTTGACAGAGGGTGATCACTCGCTCGATCTTTTGTGGTGCCGTGGGTGGGTTCCTACATCTTGTTTCCTGAAAAGATAAATCATACATAGAAAGTGGAATACCGTGTTCTTATAGTTTACTTTTGATATCAATAAATCTTCACATCTTCATTGCATTTGAAACGATATTATATTACAATACTGTATAGAAGTTAGGTTTTAATAATTGTATTATTTTTAGAGAATTTCATTATCTTAATTCTTTTAATTGGATGTTATAAAGTACATATTTTCAATAAAACTTGCTTCATCATGTACTTGCAGATATCTAGAGTAGTAGCACAGTCTTCTACCCTTTTTTTAACTACTTACTTGCGTAATTAATAAATAATTCATTATTTTCAACTGCATATAAACTCACATGACATAGTTACGTCAAAATACGTTTGTTGATAAGAGAAAGATGGTATATCTTTCTCTTACACATAATCTTTGCTTGAATTATTTTTTTTTAAGATTCCATCTAACCTAAGTTACGAAATTTACGAAATTTTAAGTTTCCCTTAAAATATTTTTTAACAAGATTTTCTAACCTCGTAACAATCTAATAAATTAATCAAAACATCTTCATGGTCAGTCACGCTTCATGAAAGGCTGAGTTACTCTGATGGTTATCGGCTGTTTATTTTGGCATTTTACTAATTGAAAACATAACATTAATACTTTATAATTTTATTGTAAAGTTAAATAAAGTTTATTACTTATATTTTAATTTTTTATTAATTTATAATCAGCCCATTTCCAAGAGTCAGAGCATAAAGATGTTTTATTTGATAACTGATTATTTGATCTATAGTCTCTTACACTGAGTACTCGGACAAAAATTTAAATCTATACTAGAATATTATAAAGCTGAAGAGTTTGTTTGTTTACTTGAAAACCGCGGGGCACAGCTAGTATCAAAATATTTTTAATCAGGGATTATTACTCGAATAAATAAAGTATCATTTAATTTTTTGCACCCATGCATTATTATAACAAGCTAACTTATAATGAACTAGCGACCCGCCCCGGCTTCGCACGGGTGCAATGCTGATACTAAATACACTACAGAAAAACTGTGAACGTTGTATATAAAAACATAGCGGCCCGCTTCGGCTTCGCACGGGTATAAAATATATAGCCGGGCGGCCGGCCGGTACCGCCGCAAACGCTACGTCCCGCAATTTTTAAATCTGTAATATCTTCGAAAATATTCACTTAAATCATACGGTGTAAAGGGCCATATAGATCTATATTAAATGAATAATGTATTCAAGGTATTTAATTGGTTAAGGATTAATGCTGTATTGGTTAAAATCGCTTCGAAAATTAGCCATTATTTGTCGTAAAAAGTAAATGACAAAAAAAAGTTATTGTGGGTTATCCATAAGAGATAGATATATACCATCACGGACTTTTCTGTAGACCTTTTCAATGTGTATAATACTTATAGTACATTATTTTGATAAAATTGCAATGTAAGCGGAAAAAATGTAATTTTTTACGACATCACATTAGAAACCTCAAAAATAACAGTACTTCTCCACTATTTAATGGATGTTATTATACATATAAACCTTCCTCTTGAATCACTCTATCTATTAAAAAAAACCGCATCAAAATCCGTTGCGTAGTTTCAAAGATTTAAGCGTACAAAGGGGCATAGGGACATAGGGACAGAGAAAGCGACTTTGTTTTATACTATGTAGTGATGATGTAATAACGTATAATTTTCTATTAAAATATATATATGTACCTAGTCATGGGAAATTGAGCGTCGAGATATAAAAGATTGACAATGCATGTTCACGAATAACAATGCTTCCATACATCGATGTACAATTTTAATAACAAAAAGCTCTTGTTAACAACGGTATCCAATTAATAATTAAACTTAATTAGGCCATAACTAGGTATTATATCATTTACTTACGTAGGTATAATATTTCATTTTCTAATAAAAGTGCATGGTATGTCTCTACATTTATAATATAAAATACATTTTAGTTTTTGACTCTGATGAGTCAAAAACATTTCAATTCTTTTTACGGATTTAATAAAATCAGTGCACTGTGCATCAATTTAGAGAATGTCCTTTAGACCGTTTGCCTTTTAGACGACCTTCGATAGTCAAAATATGTCCTTTTGCTCGATAATAATAAAGATTTTACTGATCTATTTTATTTTCAGCTTCATATATTATATTTCATAGTCACTATACAGGGTGTAATCGTTAAGTGTGCACAGGCGATTATTTCGTAACTATTACAGATATCAAAAAACTTTAAACTGATATCGAAAGCCCTTTACCTAATGAGTAAATTGACAACAATAACTTTTTAAAAATAAAACGGGAAATATCCAAAAAAAGTTACATTAAACACTCCCATACATTTAATTTCCCATACATTTTGTGTTCAAAGCAAATGTTCGAAGTGACGTCCTCGTTTTGGAATACCATTGTATTCCACATCGAGCTCTATCTAGGTATATAGTTTCTAAATGAATTTTCATTAAAATTTACGAAGTAATATAAGCAAAAAACCAAAAAATAACCAAAATTTTTCATATTAAATGTTTGGGATAGTTATATCTTATACTAAATGTATGGGAGTGATTGATGTAAAATTTTTCGACATTTCCCGTTTTATTTTTAAAAAGTTATTGTTGTCATTTTACACATTAGGTAAAGGGCTTTCGATATCAGTTTAAAGTTTGTTTATATCTTCAACAGTTACGGAATAAACGCCTGTGCACACTTAACGATTACACCCTGTATTTTTAAATCAACTTTAAAATCAATACTATTAAGGAGATATCGACTTTAATAACTTGTTTGTAAATGCTTACGTAAAATGCGTAATTGATATGTTAGAAAAAGCTAAAAGTTACTCGAGAAATGTGTTTTACAAGTTTTATGCGTAAATAATTATGAAATTAATAATTGTTTCTTAATCTTACCTTTCACTTTAATTGAATTGTATTCTGTTTGTATTTATTAAAGCTAATCTACGAAACACATTTTTCTCCTGTTCGTTTGAAATTCAGCGTTTATTTAAACATACAAAGACAGCTGCATTATTCCTGCGTAACATCGGCTCTATATTGTTTTATCCCATTTCATCTCTAACAAAACTATTTTATTAAATAATTTAAACTTGAACAAAGCCAAGTCAAACTAGTATAAAATAAATGAGACATAAAAGGCAAATCTCGTCGTGACATTGACGGCTTTCTCGTGACTCGTCTCGATCGATCGATGTAGAGCGTGCGTCGCATGCGTCGAATTACGCGGGAAAGCACTTTCCTTTGAGACATGATAATTATATAATGTACCTGTATCTGTATCAATGTATATCATTACATGTGGCAAAGATCAATGAATGCTAGCTTATTGTAACAAAAAAACTGTGTCGCTTGAAGATATCAAAATAATTCTAATATAATATGTCAGTGACCTTACAATTAAGTTAGTTTATGTAACGTTAATAATTATTAAATTATTAATTGAATAAATATGGTAAAGTTTGAAATTAATTAGTTTTGTTTAAGAAATTCGAGTGTAGAGTCGATTGGGACAGTGGTGGATATCTGTTTTGTATTAGATGACTTAATACATCTGTCGTTTGCATCAAACACATAATCTTCAAATTAAAAGCTGAAATAAAACATGTTAGAATGATGTCTTGATGCCAATTCTATTTAATCTATCTTATTTTCTTCTCATATATTGTGATATAGGTCGAACAAAAGCAAAGAGGACGTAATAAGGGAGCCATAGAAATAAAACTAAAAACAAAATCACTTTCTACAACTTTGAATTGAAAAATAAGTAAATGCTTAGCAAGGCCACAAGGAAAACATATTCGGAACTACATCCTTTGAAGCAACTAATGGGCATCGAACCCAAATCCTCTGATGCAATGCTAGCCACAACGCCTACTGTTTCGTCTGCAGAAAGTATAATTTTCAACACCAATAAGTACACATTTATTATCCACTAGTTGCGCCCCGAGGTTTCACGCGCGTGTCTCTGCTTCTGTTGATCTAAGCGTGATGATATAATATAGCCTATAGCCTTTCTCGATAAATGGGCTATCTAACACCGACAGAATTTTTCAATCGGACCAGTAGTTCCTGATATTCGCTCGTTCAAACAAACAAACTCAGCTTTATAATATTAGTATAGATTAATTTATAACTGTTACCACATGAATAAAATCTAGGTTTCAACAGAAATGCTTTCAATTAGCCTAACAGGTTAAAGCTTACATAAGTCTACCATAACTTGTATTTCGAGTAGCCTTTGGTTCGGTAAATATGTCACCTTGTTTACATAAGCTCTGTGCATGATAAATACTACTCCAGTTTTGAAACAATAGTATGCTTTTTGTTAAGTTTAATTAAGACATCTAGATTCCAATGAGCAATATTTGCGTTGAAAGAAATTAGGGTTATTTTTTGCTTGTGTCGTGGTGAAATGAGGTAAAGCGTGGATTACTTCATACAGTAAGCCTACAGGTAAGTATGTAATTGTAGGTTAGTATATAAAATTATTGGCAATCGATGAATTTAATCAATGTTCTCTCACATTATTTCCAATCGATACTAGGTATTTTCTATCTTACTTTTATGATGTAACATAAGGAAGGAAAAAAGTAATTATGAAATTAAAATTAGACTGACCGGTTGGCTTGGTTGGTAGTGGCCCTGCCTTCCAAGCCAGAGGTCGTGGGTTCGATTCCCACCCGGGGCAAATATTTGTGTGATGAACATAGATGTTTGCTCTGTGTCTGGGTGTTAATTATTTATATAGGTATTTATTTAAAATTATATATATATGTATGTTTATCAGCCACCTGGTTTCCATAACACAAGCGAAAGCTTAGTATGGGATCAGATCGTGTCGTGTGTGAAAAATTGTCCTGAAATATTTATTTATTTATTTATTAAACACTTTTGAAAATAAGATATAAACTTACTAGGTAACTAAGAAGTAAGTAAGTAAAAGATCCCTTGTTGCTATATATTTTCGAATTTCGTAAAAACGTGAAACAGAATTGGCGCAAAATGTTAAGGATATTAAAAATTACACAACTACAGTTAATTGTATGCGTAAATATTTATATTTAAATATCTTCGCAAGTGTTATATATTAATTAAAACTAGTTGATTACACCTACAGATAAGAACTTAGGACTCTTGGCTGCTTAATAAACATCTTTACCAAATTTCAAGAATACAAATTAATAAACCAACTAAAAAAATAGAAAACGTTTAGTAATTTTGGACAGTTTTTAAGTTCGTCAACCTTGAATGAACCTTAAGTAAAATAACATAAGTATCAAGTTATATCACAGTATGTTAGCAATTGAGTCAGACGCAGTGGGCGCAACCTTGTTCAGGCTATGTCATTCAGGCTAAATAAGGCATTGTGTGGGCCTTTCGAGTTGATTTTAGTGTAGATCCGTTAGTTTTTAACTCAAAATTTGCGAATAGACTGAGCCCAGTCCAAAACAATATTATAAGGTTTTGATGTACCTGCTGATTATATCTGTATACTAGCTTACCGCCCGCGGCTTCGACCGCTTGGTCTAAAACCTAATAAATTATATACTAAAACCTTCCTCTTAAATCACTCTATCTATTAAAAAAACCGCATCAAAATCCGTTGCGTAGTTTTAAAGATTTAAGCATACAAAGGGACATAGGGAAATAGGGACAGAGAAAGCGACTTTGTTTTATACTATGTAGTATGTAGTGATAAAAGAGTCATGTATTAATAAGATTTTGGTATGAAGTATATAAAGGCATAAAACAATTTTATCGATCGACTTTTTGTCGTGGTTACAATCAATGCTATTCTAGTTCAATAATCACATTAGCCTTCTACAATATGTCTACAATCGAGATTTTTTGTTTTACATTTTAAAGTCAACAAATGTAGTTCAGTGATTCAATAAATGATTTTTATTCCTCATAGCCTAAGGTTCGACTCCCCTTGATTCTGCAGGTTTCTGCTTTTTAATGAAATTATGTATAATAATGGATGAAAACATACACGTAAATTTTGGCATTTATAAAATTAGTTAGCTTTTTAATGTTGTTTATGCTAAAAAAAAAATAACTCAAAACACTATGAGCTTACGTCGTAAATTCCACCAAGCATTACAAAATGAAGCATACTAATAAATACCATCGCATTTAATAAGATTTGCGTAATTATTGCGTCAGGGATTGCCAACCATTTTGCATGCTCTTCCTTTACTGCGAAATTGTTATTGCTTTAATTGATTTGTCCAGGCCGATTAGCTGGTTATGCGGGTTGAACCAATGGAGCTTGACAACCATCGCATTGAGCAAATGTCTTTATGTAACACAGGAAGTATCGAGAGTTTCCTGTGTGATTTCATGATATATAACTGTTATGGATACGTGGTTTGATGAAATGTGGAAACAAATAGTTGTTTTTGTAATACCTATATTTATATTTCAAGTTATTTTTTGCAATGCGTTATGTGTATAAACGATTCAAAAAATAATTCTTATCAATGCAAAATGTATTATTAATTAAATGAGAAATAACCGGCATTCATAACGGAAACTTTTCCGAAAAAGACGTATGACTTACGGTTACGAGTGTGGTTACGAGTAAGATTTAACCTATTGATGTGTGTATTACACCGAATTATATGAAGAACTTTTAATACCTATCATTGATGTTAATAACAACGAGAATGTAAAATTTTGAATCATACGTGCTAGACAAATTACAATGTGTATAAGTATAAAGTTCATAGGCAATATATGAGATCAATTCATTCACCATTAATTCAAGTATAATAAGTATATGAAGTTTATCTATAAAGTTGCATATTATTACCACAGTTTCAAAACGCAATATAAAATCAGTTTGAATTGCTATATTGTAATCGTATTTCGTAACATTTTTGATCGAATTTAACTGATAAAAATAATAGATCATCACACGCACGTTACAATCGGGCAAACAGAAAACTACTGAACAATAGAATTAACTCAATCACAACGCATATAAACAGACAAACAGAACAAAAGCGCATACAACATTAGCGACCCGTGAACTTTCTCTCTTTTCAATTCCACGCACCAATTGTTTTGAACACCTGATGTTTGTAACTTCACAAAATATTGCACATATCTATTACTGCTTAGTAATTACATATGTCCAATAAATCATTATTAAAAGTATGTTAATAGTACATGTATTCTTATATAATGTTTACTCGTAAAGAGATTGACCCTTCGAAAGAGGTTGTTGTATCAATTTAATTAGCGTGGATTTTTCGCATTTCGTTGCTTCATTTTCCGTTGAAGATGCAGATAATAATAATAAAATGTTTGCAAGTAATGTTATTATAATAGATAATTTTTCATGTTTTGTTGAATCTTGTTCATTAAAACAGGCATTAAAATACACTTATAGGTACCTGCTTGTATATTATATGGATTATGGATCACATCATAACCCTTAAATGTGAAACATTATAATAATGCAATTTTTCACATTCCATTAAAAATGCTCTTTTATCGAATGGAAAAACATCTACCAATATTTTTGCATCCGACAAGACATGTTAGTCGAATTGCAGGTAGGTAATTTTTCGCATTTCTTTAAATATGCCCTTTTATCGAAAGTTATCGATATTTCTGCATCCAGACAAGCCTATTACCCCTCTGATAGTCTTATGAAATACGACTTTCTAAACAACACTTAAATTAAACCAGTCGTTCAGGCGTTACCGTGCAATACCAATACTATGATATTTTGCGTTGATACTTATTGAGAAATAATTGATTTTATAATCAACTTCGATAACATATCGATGAACTAACTAAATATCGCGGTTTTGTTCGAGTAGAATAAAAAAATAACCTTTGATGCATATGGTTACATGGTATAAGTAGTTTTTAAATTTTAAAAGCATTTATAGATATTAATTCTTACATACGATCATATCTGAAATATTCATAGTTCACATATTCATCAATTAAAATTTAAAACTTGCCAATTTTATGGATGTAGAGGCAGTAAAAGTGAAACTTGTAAATTAAAATATTTATTGGATAATGTCACTGACAACTGTAAAAATTGGCAAGCGGTAAATTATTTTAAAAGTCCCAGTAGAATATGAAATCTTAACTGACAACTTTAAGCAATGAATATTTTGATGGTGTTAAAAAAAACAAAATTAGGAACCTATTTTTTTTATATAATAAGCTTTAATAGCAGGACTGTCTTACGCAATAATTATTTAAGAACGATTTATAAATTAGCACGAGAACACCAATATTATTAATATTGTATATGTTAGCCTGAACAGAATCATATTAAAAACTATATATGAAATATACATATTTGTCTATCTTATATATTTTCGGATAAAACTACTTACATAATTTTGGGCATGTAAGTCATATGACTTATGAGATACATATTTAAACATCTCTTCTATAACGCTTTAAAATTTTAACATTACTCTTTTTGAACCCCGTGTTCCTTCTTTTCCTTTTTTAGATATCTGTATGTTTTCTGATCAGATTTGGCGGGCAAAACTTAGTAAATGGTACCTATACCTAGATTTAAGGATACAAAAATAAATACCAACGTAGAAATGTCAATTCATCATTCAATAAACCTATAAAAGTCTATCTATTGTATCTTTCACAAGAACGTGTGAATTGAATTTCGCTCTATCTCTATATATTTCCATGTAAGAACAGAAAGCTGCCATGTTTTTGTAGATGTATGTTCATTTAATATAAGATACGACTATATAAATCTTGTATCTTGTATGTCAAGTCGCACGCTTTCAAGGTCAATGGAAACTGGAGCAAAATATCGACTTACCGCCACTTGTATTGGTGACGTTATTAATATTTGTATTATGCACAAATAATAAGTCCTACATAAAAACTACATTGCAATCATACTCAATAATATTTATAAATTTTTCGTCTTCATTATTGTCGGTAACAATATCATCGCATTGAGTTATTGATAGTAAAATATTTTCTAAATAAATCTATTGATAACCACAAAAAACAAACCTAAATCTTTATTTAAGTTACGTGTAACTTAAAGGGCTGGAGGATTGTGTTTCTTATATCGTAAAAATGTAATTGATTAAAAATTAAAATGCAACAGGTGTTCATTATTTCAAGAGTAACCTACATAATATTTTTTGAACTGTATTGCCATAAAGAGTACTCCAAAAAAAGGACAAGTTACTGTACAATTTAATTAATATAAATAATAATTATACTCATGTTAAAAAATAAATAATATAACTTACGGTTTCTGCGGTTATGGCGCTATCACTCAGCGTTATACCCAAAAAGCATAAACAACACAATAAAACACTTATTTGACGAACCATTTTTCACTGGCACAATATTTTTTTATCTGTTTCACTATTTTATTTTTAATTTATACGTTCGATTTTTAAAACCAACGTGAGAAGGCGCGCAACAGATGACAGATCACAGTATGGAACTCACGTTGTGAATGTAATGATTTTTGAAAGGCCCGCGTAGGAGGGTTTCGCGCCTATTTCGTTGAGCCGATACGTTCCGTTTCGCAATTCGATGTTTATTTTTTTATTTATGCGTTTTTTAGGTTTTTATCAATAAAAAATTTTGAATTTTCGTACTATTTAGACTCTTTTGACTGAGCCATTTAATAAAGTACTACTTAACTAAAGAATAATATTATTTTACAACTAACCGAGATATCTACAATTATTATTACACACACATCTTGTATTGATTCTCATGCCTAAATATTTTATTCATATTATTGTACAATAAAATATATGTTCTACCCTTTTACCACTTATTATAATTAGGTACATGTATTTAGGTTGATAGCTGTTGTTGAACAGAAAGTATTTTTTTTAACTAAGCCATTTATTTTCCTGGTGAAAAATAATAGCAAAGTTTTAGATCGTTGTTTCATTATGTTTCGTATTAAAAACTAAGTTAATTAAATACTTCAATAATAATTAATAAATATTAAATGATAATAGTTACCTAGTGTGGAACGTCTACTCTAATGTTTAATATCATTCCAAAACATTATTTCATGCATCTTTCTCAAATGATACTTTGCAGTTTAAACGAGTCAAATATAACAAAAAAAAATCTACGTAGGTAAGTAGGTATGTCTATTGTATCACCTTATAGCCTGCTTACCTACATGACAAATACTGAGATATTGCAAAAAGTACATTTTTATTAACTATCGTAATATCGCGTTAACTAGGGCACAAAAACACTATGAAACCTAATCTTTCCTTTTGCGAAACATAGTTTTGTAAAAGAGGAAAATAAACGGCTTGATAATCTCACGATAAGATATAGTTTGGGTTAGTTATGCTGTACTTAGAACTAAAATTATAAATAATTGCAATTTTAGTAACTCAATTAAACTAAACTAGACGTTGTTTAATTACCTAATAACTCTTGGCCACTTTAAAATGTTTTTAAATGTTTATGAAACTGATGCCTCGGCCTACTATGCCAAAATGTATGTAGGTAGTGCAAAATAGAAAATAAGTGAATCGTGTCATAGATTTAAAAACTGATCGTATTTTTCCAAAACTTTTTATTGTTTTAATCTTAAACAATAACATAGTAAAAATATGTACAACGAAATTTATTTTAATATTTTAACTTTTTACACATAAGTTCAACATGAACTATAATCCATAGTGACGGACCATCACTTAGTTTTATCCCCATCTTTACTTTTATCCCCATCCTTACTTTTATCCGCATCCTTACTTTTATCCGCATCCTTACTTTTATCCGCATCCTTACTTTTATCCGCATCCTTACTTTTATCCGCATCCTTACTTTTATCCGCATCTTTACTTTTATCCGCAGTAGCTTTATCTACATTCTTTAGATTATCTGCATGTTTAGCATCTGGAGCCTTGTTACCAAGATCTGGTGACATTCTACGCAAGCTCATAGACCTGTCTCTGTGTCTGTCCATTCGAATTAACGATTTGCTGACACCACTGGGCACATTCCGTAAGTACATTTCGGACTTTATCCGTCTTTGGGAGGTCAGTGTTGGACGCAAGTCTTTATAATATTCCTCTATTTCTTGAAGCGTGAGATTTTTTGTTTCGGGCAGATAGAGGTAGAGGAAGAGGCAGCCTGTCGAAAAATAATACGTCCAGATCACAAGTTACAGATAGACAAATAATTAAGTGTTTTAATTTTAAAATTACTTAGCGTTAAAGATATACCGGAATCAAGCAGAAATCTTCAAATCTATGTATTTATCTAAACCTTTAATAATTAACACAAGAAAATGTTAAGCTTTATTTATTTTTATCATAAGTAATTAAATACTAAATACCTAATAAGGAACTAACTCCAAAGCCCATAATAGTAGCGGCGTAACCAAACGCGTCACGCACATAGGGAAAACTCTTATTTGCGCCAAACATGAGAAAGTTTAGTATTGCTATTGATATTCCACCCAAAATGCCACGAATCTGAAACAGCAAAATTCTAATCACGACCTAAATCCAATTTTATAAAGAGAAATTATGTACTTAGGTATCTATTATAAACGTAAAAGATAGAAACGTAAAAGAAAAACTATCTTGGACAGGCGCACAATTGAGGATTGGAACTAATTTCTCAAAAAGCTAACAAAATTATCAGAATAATTACAATTAAGTAGAAAAAGGTCATAAAATAGTCCCGTAAAGAAAACTGGAAAGGGAAAATAGAAGGAAAAAAATAAACTGTAATTAATTATTCTTACCTGTAAAGGATACAATTCAAACATAACAAGTACGGGTAGCGGATAATGGCCCAAAGACGCGAATGTTATGTAAGCCACATAACACACTTGTGGGTATACACTGGGATAGTCCATGTATATTATTATAAAACTTAGGATAATAGCAGATACGCCTACACCGAAACCTGGTGAAAACAATGAAATATCTTTTCAATTACCTACCAGTATAAAGCGTAAAGATTAAAAGTACCTCATAATGATTTGACCGCCTCCTTGGTACAGTGGTTGACGCGTGAGCGTAACACCGAAGGGTCCTGGGTTCGATTCCCGGTGGAGACGAAGAAAAAAAAATGTCTCGGTCTGGCAGGACACAGAAGGCTGATCACCTACTTGTCCCTAAAGAAAATCGATCAGTGAAACAGATGTATAATGCATCTGCCCCTTACCCCACTTGGGGACATGGGACTTCACTTTCATAATGATAAAAACGTAACTACACAAATAGTTCCTCATCAAATCCTTCAACATGAAGGAAATGGCTAAAGTAAAAGAACTAACAGAATGCTTTTCCTAAAAGCTAAAGTAAAAGCAATTGCTAACCTGATATAAGTGCTAAAGGTCTTCTCCCAACTCTAAGTATAAGAGCCGATGTCAGAATTCCTGCTAGAAGTCTTGTAATACCCAGCATGATGTTCGCCATGTGAGCGTCTACACTCGACTTTGAATGCTAATTCAAAAACATCAAAAAGGAATTTGTAAATGGAAAATTTTATTTATGTCTGATTATACTGACTGAAAACACTGGGCACCAATTATGGTAAATAGACTATCTTAAAACCTACAAATATAAGCAGATTATCAATGCAAAGATTGGTTATTTATGCAGCTCAGTTTATTGTGCAAAGTGTCTATGCCAGATTTACCTCCAAAATATCAACAGCCCACATAGTAACTATAGTAACACCAGAGACCTGAGTGATCAGCAGATACATGAACATCAAGAAGAACGGTTTGCAGGAAGACTTCATAAACATTGCTTCAATCTGCTCCTTTAATGTTAACCTACAAATTCAAATTGCTTGTAAATTTATGCAATAGCTCGAAGAATATCAGTAAATTATTTGACAATTTATCATAGAAAACTATTAAATACTTTTCTACTCACTTTCTTATATTATTATCAATTTTAAAATCCAGCATTTCATCCATTTCTGCATCGATGTTATGTTTCTTTGAACGAAACTTTTTCAGTGATTCCTCTGCGTCTTCTATTGACGATTTTTGCAGTAAGTAATACGGTGTCTCTGGCAGGAAAATGTTACAAACCACGAGCACACATGAATAAATACCGCAAATATAACATAGTATTGTCCAGTCTAAGAACGATCCTAAGCCAGCCTGAAAAATATTATAATATTTACCGTTGCACAGAAAATGAACAATAAAATATTATGTTATTAATCGAACATTATTATTGCAAAATAAGGTGAAAAACTAGGGCCTAAATACATTAAAGAAACATCTTATCATTTTAATTAATTACGTTCATATTGCGTCTAACAGCTTTTTGATTTAATTTTGAGGTTATATTTGCTATATTACCTGAGTCGTAATTCCGATCGACATAGCAATATTGGGAAAGGAGCCAATCACCCCTCGCATGTTTGGTAGGGAAATCTCCGTCATGTACACTCTCGGTACGCTCATCACCATGCCAATGCCTATTCCAGTGATGACTCTCCCTAGCAACGATATATTATTTATGGGAATTCATGGTGTCTGATAATTTTGAAACATTTACATGTGTATTAGTTTTCTGATACTTATCTATTTATTAGATATCAAACCGGATATGAATACAACAATATTAAACGTGAATAGGTAGACATTATTCCGTTACCAATTTATTTTAGGAAAAAAATTACTCCTGTACAATTATTATTGACATCACTAAAGCACTTACCATTCTTGAATTCTATCCTAAAAAATTTAATGATAGGTACATAGTTCTATTACCTATTATAATCTGGAAAGCGGTTTGCGCGGAACCTGTATAAAACCAGCCAATAGCCACTGGTATACCACTGAGAACAAGCATGATTCGACGCCCGAAGTTATCCATGCAGTATCCACATATCACACAACCAATCGGTGATACCAAGGTGAGGACACTAGCTAGAAATGTAATGTAATATTTAATAGCAATTCTTATTTTCTTCTAGATTATATATTAATATCTATGATTGATTCATGCTGGTTATCGAATGAATTGATGCAGAAGAAGAAGAAAGCATTACCTTTTTACTATTCATCGATTGCTGGATAAGTGGGTAAAATTATTGTATTTTATATGACATATAAAAATTGAATAGCCTACGGGCGGCAAATCTATAAATCCGCCACTGTTATATGTACATATAAAGCGCATTGTATGTTTCAATTGAAGTACAGTTTTAGGTAAGGCATAAAAAACATCGAGTCTAGCTATGTATAAAACTCTTGTTAGTATCTTACGAGTTTGATTATTCTCAAGTTATATAGTCCTTAGACTACCTAATAAAGTCAGAATAATACTACTAACCAATCCATGACTCGTCCGCCACCGTCAAAAATATTTCAGTATCTGGTGAATTCAGTTGTGGTATGGCCACTGCTGAGAAGCCGAAGGTAAGTCCAATAGTTACTATGGATAAATTCACCCATATACCATATCCAAGCTGGATTAAAGAAGTTGCTGTCCAGAAACCTGGGTCAGGGTATGTGCATTCTCGGGACATTTTAACCCATAGCTGATATTTTTATGCGGTAGAGTGCACTAATATTTTTTTCGATTCGCGGACTAATACATCAATCTATGGAGGTAAACCTCAGAGGTAAACAATGCACCCACAGAATGCACCTTGCTAATTTGTGGTGACATTAATGGCAGAATAATTGTTCATAGACAGAATATTGTTGTTTCTGAATATAATGAATTAGGTTGTATTTATATGGGAATTAATTAAATAATTATTTAACGACACAAGCTCAAGGATTTGATAAATAATGTTACTTACTTGCAATCGTAGAGGGAGAATGAACTATAGAGGAGGCACTAAAATGACAAGTAATGCGTGAGAGAAATGCACTTATGACTATAAAGCCAAGAGCAAGCGAGACAGAAACATTGTTTTTTGTTTCTCTCATGTTATGCGATTTCTTTTGTTGGGGACAAAGGCAGTTTGTCCCAAACAAGCGGCTACAGTCCATTGTTTTGCTAGTTTTCTGTTTTTTCTCGCTGTTAAGTGACTTCAAAGTTTAATAAACGTTGACAGTGATCTGTTTTAATCCGACTTTAAGTGAAAATATAGTGCGTTGTAGTGTGATTGGTTGTAAAAATCGGCCGGAACGAAGATTACCAAATATTACCTTTCACACGTAAGTAAACTTATTTGAAGTATATTGTTTTATAGAACTGGATATAGTTGATACATTTTCATTAACTCTAATGTGAAATTATCTACAAATATATAATATTTTCATCGAAATAGACGTAAACATTTTTTTGTGTTATCCGACTAAATTACGAAGTGTTCTTGTTGTTCAGGACGCCATTTGTTTTTACGTAGTTTCAAATTTATGGTATAATCATGTGATTAACATTAGGGATACCAGTACAGGGTAAAATTTTCCCCAAAATCGTGAAATGTTTTTTAATATTAAATATGTTTTTCAGGTTTCCAAAACAAACAAGTACATTAAACAGATGGATTCGAGCTACCGGAAGGAAGAACTGGTTACCAGGAAAAAGTCACAGAATATGTTCTATACATTTTGAGTCGCGTTATTTTCGAAAAACGAAAAAAAAAACCTATTTGATACCCAATGCAATTCCAACACTTTTTACAACAGTGAGTAATTTTTGTGATGCGTTTAGTTTGGATTTAAATGTTGTAGTTTAAATATTCATAGACCGATTTTGTTGCTACGTCTACATAATAAACAAAACAAGTTATTAATTTATTTTTATAGGGGTATATTTTCTATTTCTACTTAATCAAATTTTATTTTTTTAGGATATTATTGTTGAGCGACTGAGTACTGCCCAACAATCAAAAATCCATGGACCAGGTCTTAAGGTAAATTAATAATTTCATTGCACTTTCCCACGAGCAACGACACTGCACTATTTTAGAACTGCACGAAATACCTTGGAGAGGAAGTTTATGTGGTGTTGTTGTGTGTGTACACGGCTCATATGAATGTGTGAAGCCTGGATTAGTCACCGTTTTTTTTTACACCTTTTATTTTGTACATGGATGTTCTTAGTATTATCTGATTCAACTAACTTAATCTTTTCAGGATGTTGTTGAGCTACCTAATACAAGCGAACAGTCGAAAACTGTAGTGTATTTACTATTTAGTATCAGCATTGCACCCGTGCGAAGCCGGGGCGGGTCGCTAGTTAAGTTAATAAATAACAAAATCTTTTCAAATCTGTCTTTTTCTTCATAAACCTATCTTACAAAAAAATACCCAAACATTTATAGATATTTGCCAGTTTTTCGGATAAAAAGTTTTTGTAATAGTTGGCAACATTGACGTAAGGATTCGCCATCTCGTTCGGGTATACGCCGATGTCGTCTCTATAGTTCATTCTCCCTCTACGCTTGCAATAGACTCGAATTTAAATACGCCATTTTACCATTTCATCTCACGCAACCTATGTTCATTACAAAAAAAAAACAAGTTCACATTTTATCAAAATTTATTCCTCATTCACATCCAAATCTCTTTCTTATTAAAGAAGTGCGGATAAATAAACGGATACGTGTGCTTGTTGTTAGCAAATTCCGCTTTAAAAAGGGGTATTTTCTTCCCGCCCATCCTTGACTTGATGTTCTCATCAAAAGCAGATAGGATTTGCAATAGAGTGCCTCGGGATATCGAGTCAAATTCTACGCCGTCTACATGTCGTATTACACCATGACCTATGGAACAATGATTAATATTTGTTTTGAGTTAAAAAAAAAAATTGGCAATTATGTAGGTATGTATTAGTCATAATAATATTAAAACGCAAATAAGTCCCTATCTACATCTAGTGTTGTTAACATAATAATATGAAGACGGTATCTATTAGGTACTTACTCATGAATATGGCAAGAATATTATGGTCAGTAAAAAAAGATCTGCATTAAAAAATGTCTGCTTTTACTCAAGTAATTGGAATACAAGGATATTGCCGATACAATTAGATGCTTAGTAAATATTTCAACACTAAAGAGACAGGTAAAGCAAATCCATATATCAATAAAATTAGGCTTACCTTTACTTTCAATTAGGCTTGAAATAGAACTACTCTGTATAATGCATAGTATACACGTGAAAACGATAAGGTGCAAAACTAACGTTTGTTTCATTGAGAACGATTCAAAACACTGATCGTTGTTTCAACGTAGAGCAAAAAAACTTAAAGAAAATTGAATTATCTAGTTAGTTATAGCTGTTTTGTCTTTGGCATTATCTAATAAGTACCATTCATTTCGTTAAATTATTAGAAAAAAAATTATAGTAATTAACTCTATGGATAAAATTGTAAGCAAATCATTTGTGGAATAAATCATTTTTGTGAACAGTTCAAGGTCCTCCATATTTTTAGTGTAGGTATCACTTGATTATAAATTTACAAACAATAAATAAAAAATCAAATAAAACAACAATTAAATAAATTGAGTTTTTTATTTCCATGCTTCAAGCGCAAAAATTCATTTACATCAAAAAATGAGGCATATCTCGTATTGGCATTTGTACCTTCAAATGCTGACTTCTAATTGCACAGCTGCCACAATAGCACATATTATTTAATTATTATGATTTGTTAATAAAGGAAAAAATACAAATTTTCCTAGTAAATTCAGTTAAAATCTGTAAAAATCCGAACCATAGACGATTCTAACAAAAACATGTGAAATTTATTCGTACCTAACTGAATACAATGTTAATTACACAATATGTATAATAATCATCACAATGCCGCAAATACATGGAAAATATAAATAACTTCATTACATAATAACACGTTAAGGGCTAATTTTTCAATCCTTGGTTAAAACTTATTCGTCGAATAACGTATGAAACTACCATTTCAAAATGTATTCTTATTGCCCGCAATTGACAGTTTACAGGTGACATTTTAATATTATTGTGTAATACTTTATTGAGCGGGTAAGTTTAACCAGGGATTGAAAAATCAGCCCTAAATAGGTAACAATTAATTTGAATAAGGGACTTTTCATCACCAAAGTTTTCCAAAAGGCAATTCTGATCACAGAACATATATACTCAGGGGAGATTCTGATGGACCATCTCATATTATAATAACAATAAAAGCAATTGATCGATATATTATGATTTTCATATCTTATAAGTAGCCAATATAGGTAATAAAAAATATAATTTAATAATTAAAGATCCCTTTAAACTCTAAGTTATTTTATTTTGTTCACATATAGAGATAAAAAATCAAGAAAAAATAAAAACGTGAAATGAAAAAATAAAGAACTACTTCAACCCTTATTAACAAACCATAGTATTTTTTCATAGATAATTAAAATATACAATCTGTATAAATGCTATTCTCCTTCAATACATAAGTACTTATATACAAACTCTATCTACAAAATTTACAATAAATAATCACTTATTGTTCCTTAAATGGCACTAATTCTTAACCTATTTAATTAATACTTTTTATTTTAGGACATTTAGACTACAAGCCGGTATAGGAAAAAAATATGGGTCAATTGAACCACCAGGGGACATATCTAAAACGATAGAAGAGCATAAAATAATAAGATTCATCACTATGCCGTCACTTGTAAGCTGTCCAACTGAGTGCAGATGAGAATTCAAAAGTACAGATAGACTCGGTAAATTTTGGTCATATATTTTTGTACGGCATTCTTAACCATCGATAGATCCATTAAAAATAATAAGAAACCGCTCAGTGCCGTACAAAAATGGTGGTCCACAAAGTCGGAATTTTTATTTAATTTCCGAGAGTTACCGGGGGTAAATTTGGTCATTTGACCATGTACGGCATCTGTGTCATACTATTTCTATACTGCTTTTAATCCATTATTCCGCAACGCCGTACAAAAAATAAATAAATAAATGGGGACAAGGGGAAAAAATCGAGAGTTGCAATCCCCTCTCTTTCACCACTCCAGGGGGTCATTTGACACAACACGAAATAAATTTATTTTTAAAGTATTTTATGCATAGATAATATTTTTTCATGTGCCGTACATTTTCGTTGGTTCAAATCTGAAAAAGAAAAAATCCATATAACGAAATGTTTGCTTTATATTTTGATAATAAAATATAAATATACATTAATATTAAGAAGCTCGAGGTGGTTAATTATCACCTTGGAAAGTCGGAGTCAGGTGGAATGGACTCCGTTAAATTGATGAACTAATAAAGAAGCTATGAACGAAAAGATGTGAATTATATGCAATCAGCCCATGAATACAGGTAAAGTCACAAGCAAATGCTAGTAATATATACATATTCAAAATGTACAAGTAAAGCGCTTTCAAATGATACCAAACACGGCATATTTATCTTAACTTAATTTTTTTACTCTGTATGTTTTGTCCGCTAGAGGGCGCCACATTAGATTTTGTGAAACCCCATATAGCCTTTAGCTAGCTGGTCGCTGGTTATCCAGTGAACAATTCAGACGCTTCTAATGATATGTCATTTGTCGAATTCTGATAAGTAGTTTAGAAGTTACGAGGGAATAGATGAACATACATACATGACCTGTCAAAATCATAACCCTCCTTTTGCTTTGCCGTAGTCGGGTAAAAATATGTTAATGCCGTACTGTACCAGATGGCCATAAAGCACCCTTAAAATTGTAGCTTTCGTCGCTTTCATCAGCCTAAAAGATGTGGTCTGCACAAAAATGTACGGCATCGATTTTTCCTAATTTATCTATGTTAATAATACTATTTAAAACAACGAATATTATATTTCATTAATCTACGATGTTTAAACTTTTACAAAATTTCAGTTTTTGCATTTCTCTATAACTTTTTTAGAACGGTTTCTTTTGAACGGCAATACTATACAACAATTGAATTTTACAATATCATGTTAAAAAAAAGTTCCCGTACAGGGTCAAATGACCTTACAGCTCTTTATATCAAGAATTCGATGAAATTAAGATGATTATTGGTATACATTTAAAAGAACAATTATTTTTTGACGGCATTGCTTTTAATAGTACTTTTAAGTGCTAGATAATGTTTTGGAACCGAAGCCGTACTTAGTCAAATGACCCCCTGGAGTGGGGAAAGAGAGGGGATTGCAACTCTCGATTTTTTCCCCTTGTCCCCATTTATTTATTTATTTTTTGTACGGCGTTGCGGAATAATGGATTAAAAGCAGTATTGAAATAG
Source organism: Colias behrii (assembly GCA_029959065.1). NCBI lineage: Eukaryota > Metazoa > Arthropoda > Insecta > Lepidoptera > Pieridae > Colias > Colias behrii. Next base: position 3,019,525 of record JARWMC010000006.1, on the reverse strand, counting down.
TATGACACAGATGCCGTACATGGTCAAATGACCAAATTTACCCCCGGTAACTCTCGGAAATTAAATAAAAATTCCGACTTTGTGGACCACCATTTTTGTACGGCACTGAGCGGTTTCTTATTATTTTAAATGGATCTATCGATGGTTAAGAATGCCGTACAAAAATATATGACCAAAATTTACCGAGTCTACCTGTACTTTTGAATTCTCATCTGCACTCAGTTGGACAGCTTACAAGTGACGGCATAGTGATGAATCTTATTATTTTATGCTCTTCTATCGTTCTAGATATGTCCCCTGGTGGTTCAATTGACCCATATTTTTTCCTATACCGGCTTGTAGTCTAATTGGTACATTTATTATTATCAGGACATCTGTATACAATTTCAAAATATTAAAAAAACCTCAGAAGCACAAAAAACATTTTTTCACTTTTTTTCATTCCTCAATATGCGTACCTTTTCAATTTTTCTCCATTTATCGTTTAACAAACTTAATGAAAATGGTCATTCGAGTATTTTTTATTTGCACAATTAATTATCTTTAATAAGAACATTACGATAATTTTGTATATAGGTATAGAAATCCAAAATTGTATACATTTTTTTAATTTAATCTGAAATTTACACCAAAAATACAGTGTTTTTAAAAGACGTTTTTCCGTATACAAATTTATTTAGAAAAAAAGGCGTAGGTAGTTTTCTTTCTTTTTTATGAAGATTCTTATATTGTTGAAGCATAAATTATTGACTGATAAAAAATAATTTATTTGTTTTTACATATTTTACAAATTAATACTATCATGTATGTAAATTTTATTTGCAGATAGTATTTATCGTGTACTTAATATTTTTCAATAAATATATTATAAATTATATGATAGAGAACAAAATTAACTTTCCTTTCGGAAAGTGTAAGTCTAGGTTCGATTAATAATAAAAAATATATAATTTAAAAAATAAATTTAACTACTTTCATTAATTGTATACAAACACATACTTACTATTATGAAATAAACATTTTTTTTTATAATTTTGGGGCATGTACCCCACTACTAATAAAGATTTTTACAGAATAATTCTACCTAATACATTGATTCCATAAATTAGTTTATTGTCTTCATTCAGATTAAAAGCCATTGAAAAAAAAAACATAAAAACTAAAAAAATTCCGATCTAAGAAAAATATATCGGTATGTAACTGGTATTGTACTCATATCACAAAAACTAAAAGCAAAAAATGTACAAAACTACTGCATTACTATTAAAAATATAAATACATAATATACATTATTTTGTTCCCAAACAACTAATTACCTATAAAACTACGCGAGGTCTGTCTGTGCGTTTTTCTTTAAAGTTTTCGTTCTGCCGCAGAAATAATCTTCTATCTCTTGTAAGGTACGGCCTTTTGTTTCTGGTAGGAATACGTAGAAAAATGCGGTACCTGAAATAGTAATTATTTATTAATTTACTAGTACTTTCATTCAATTAAAACATGTGTGCGAAAGGAGGAGGCGTGCATTTTATTGTAGGTTGTGTTGTAGATTTTTTTTACAAAAAAATGTTAGTAGCCTTAACTCAATTACGTTAATATTTTTTACATTAAATTGAATCAGTTTTATACAAAGTGAACGATTGATTCAAAGTAATATAACTACTACAACCATGAATCTGCAAAAATTAAAAAATATCCATTAATTGAATATCACATAAACTTTCTACCCATTTCGCCAACAAAAAAAATTCATTCCTCCATTGCAAAAAATAAAAAAAAAATTAGATACAAAAAATCTCACCGGCCAAAGACAGCGCGCCATACAATCCAAACGCGCCATAGTCGTTGAGCGCATGTTTCAACAACGGGAACGTTTTCACCACTGAGAATATTGACAAGTGCGCCACACATGTTGTCATTCCTCCCACTATACCACGTACCTTTAAATTAATAAATAATGTTATGATATAATGAAAATAGTTAAGAAACAAGGAAACTTCGAACTATAAATACCCTCGAAAATATTTTTTATTTGGCGACCCTTAAGTGCCTTAAAACTGCCGTTTTATATTGGTAACAAAGTGAGTATATTTGAAAATATTTGATTAGGTTAATAAATTTTTGATAAGGTACAAGAATAATTTTATATAGTACCTATATTCTAAAAAAAGTTTGGAAAATCCAAAAGTGCACGCCTCATAATTTTTTTTTAATAATTATTTATTAATTATTATTTTTGTTTATTTAATAACAATTAAACCACATCGAATCAGACCCTGAAAAATGAAAGGGTTCTATTCCTGAGCATACTCAAGCGTAAGAGAAAAAAAAAGACTCGATTAGTAAAGTATTTCGGTCGCTATCGTGTTAACAAGAAAATCCTCCGCACATACAGACACACGGACGTCCAAGACAGAACTTTTTTAAACTGTTTTTTAACTAGTTTAAATAACAAAAATGACATCAAAAATATCATGAATGTTAAAAATAGTGTTTTTTCTTAATATGTGTGTGTATGTATTATCTTACAAGTGCAATGTATGATACATAAAGACATTTTAAGTTTGAAAAATCAGATGTTTTGCGCGAAGTGACAGTAGTACCCACCTCAACGCTTCGCTTATGAGGCGTGCAAAAAAAGAGCGTGCGTGCCGAGCACACATGTAGGAAGTGAAACTTCTTTGACAAGATTCAAAGATACCAAAATCGTCCCCTCACTCTATGACGTGACGGTATTGCCATGACGCAACTTTGAAATTTTACATTCGCGCCTAAAGAAGTTTCACTTCTAAAACAAATTGGTATAAAATTCTGTGCAAAAAAAAAACATTTTTTTCCATATATCTGTCATTTCTACACCTAAATCTAGTACAAAACCTCACCTGCGTAGGATAAACCTCTCCAATCATGATCCAAGGCACGATCAAGAAGCCGAGCGTACAGAAGATCATGAACAAATATATACTGGCCACTGGGATCCAGGAATATTGCGGTTGGATATTATTATCTTTCCAGTATTGTACATAGTAGAGGTATACGGATAGAACTGTCATGGATGTGCCGCAGCCGAGAGCTGGAAATTTCAATTATTTTAGCTATAATACATTTTTTTTTTTTTCAAGTTATAGAATGGAAAAAATAGTAACAGGGAGTAAATTGTAAGAGGAGGCTTCTGGAGTACCTAAGTTTTCACATGCAAGACATAAAAAATACTTCTTTTATAATGTGGTCAGGTTGTCAATGTGTGTTCATTTGATTTACTTTTTCATAATTATCTTAACTTTTTTGAAAAATTACCAATCGGTCGACTGGTCAGTAAAATACTAGAGGTAGATATAAATACAAAATGGAAAGTTTCAATTACATCTGAACTTCATTTGTGAATTGAAACATACGAAATTTATTATTATGGAATGGATCAATAGAATCCCGCTGGAGAAGAAAGAAATGTTGCACAATCTTGTAAATGAATGAACTATCAATTTTTTACAATTCAATATTGTATTGTACAGCAATCGTAATTTTAAAAGAAATTACTCACAACTTTTACTTTTATCAAATCAATCGTTACTAATTATTTGTATTGTCAATATGAAAAAAAATCCATCATATTTTTTATCTTAATATCGAAACTACCCACAGCTTTAATTAATATTAACTGACTTACCAGAAACAAAAGTGAGTGGTCGCCTACCACAACGCCGGCACAGTATACAACCCACCACTGTGAATATCACACGTAGTACACCCATTGATATTGTTAAAGAGTATTTGTCTAGAGATGCACCTGAAGCCTGAAAAAATTAAAAATTAACTGTCTTACTACAAAATACTTTAGACAGGGTTTAACTTTAACTTTTAAGCGCGGGTTCTCTTTAATCTGGTTTTGTCGTATTTCACATAGACAACTATTAAAATGACAGATCCCTGGTTTAAAGTTAGACTGTGTATAAATTGTTATGTGGTAATACCATACATGTTTTATTTATATTTTTGAGTAGTGTGAAATAACATCAAGGAAATACCTATTTTTACTAACTTTTTAGTTAATACGTCAATCTAAATGTCCAAAAGGAAAAATTACCATTTTGTTACAATTTAGAACCTATTAATTTTAAACATTATAATTATTTCATATACTTAACAAAAAATTAACAACCGATACAGTTTTTGAAATTTAACAACCCTCATTTAAGTGCTTGAAAAATAGTAAATACTATAACCTACTAACTATAAAATATTTAAATTACCTCAAAAACTTCAACAGCATAAAACGTGATGGTATTAACACCACACCACTGGTATATGAAGAAGTATAACGCAAGTATTCCGAATGGCTTCAGCGTAGATGGCGCCATAAGCGCTTTTATTATTTCACGCGGCGATTTTAAACTGGAAAAAGATAAAACATTATTTTGAAAAAAAAATGTGCAATGTGACTAATTGTAATTCTGGAAACTTTCCACTATTAATTTTGGTCGAAATTCCTATAAATATAGCCGAAAATAACTTAACCTAGGTATAACAAAAGAGTCTATTCGTACATGCGTATGCGTGTATGTGTGCGTGTGTATCAAATGCATGGTAGGATTAGTACCTAATGTTTATTTTGTTGTTGATTGAATTAAAATATGGAAAATATTTTGTTTTTCATAAAAAATACTGTTCACCTTTCGTCTATATACGTATAAAAAAGACATTTCATAAAGAACCTTGAACATGACATTTAGATGCGAATTTTTTGTATAATGTAGGTATTTCACGTGTGCAACAACAATGTCATATTATGGAAATTCGAAACGTGTTCAATGTGCCGTTTTAGCGATAAGAATTATGTATGAAAAATCAATAAAAATAACTAAACAATAATGTTATCAAACCATCTGTTCAAAGGTTTAGAATTTAATGTGCAGTTTATGTTTAGTAAATGCGTCGTAATAAATATCCCAATTTGCTTATACCTTCATTAAACTATTTGAGTTATAAAATAGAAATATTGGAATAAATATAACTCCTTCAAAGATCGCTAGCAGCTTTGTTTTAATTATTTTCATCTCTTTATATATGTTACCGGAAATGTATGTAATCCGTCATTGTATACAATTCCTAGGAAATGTATGTAATTCCTAAAATCGCACGGAAATGTGTGAAATAAATTATTTTATACACATTTCCTAGGAAATCTGTACATTTCCGAAATAGCGATCGGAAATGTAAAACATTTAAGATATTGATATGTCGCAGGCAAATCTGGCCGTTTACAAACGGTCGGCATTTTGTAGTTACTATGCCGATAATACGTAATCAGAAATTTTTGGTTTGGATAAGGGGGTGGGTTAGGTTAGGTTCATGTTTTTTAAAACTACACAGAAATAGGAGCCCCACGAAGTGGGGCTCCGTCGGCTCGCGACCGTCTTTTTGTAGAATTTTGAAAAAAGACGAATTTTCGGCATATTAAAACAGCTAGCCGTAATGTAATACGGCGGATTATACAATCCGAATGCGCCAAATATACGCGGGGACAGCGGGACGAGGGGACTGATTACTTGCCAAATGAAAATTTGATTTTATAAGAATAAATATATGTTGATTTTGTGATATTTACGTTAAAAGTCAGATATGTAGTTGATTTTTAAAATGTTAATTACTAAGATAATAATATGAAAATAATATTATTATAATTTTACGGTATGCCGTATGACTGTTACCCGATTGTATCAATAAGAGCTATAATAAAAAAATAACAACGTGTTTTATTACAGAAAGCATTTACTTTACACATTTCCTAATACGATATTGGAATTGTATACAATTCCTAGGAAGATTATACATTTCCTAGGATATGCATGCATTAAATAGTTTTTTAAACAATATTTTATACATTTCCTAAATGGTATCGGAATTGTACACATTTCCTAGGAATTGTATACAATTCCTTGATTTCATACATTTCCGGTAACATATACAACACGTTTAAACTTTAAACTAATCAAACTTTATTCGTAGGTAAGTTATATCTCAGTATTTCTTGCAAATTATTATCAAGATGTGCTTTATCATGTGATCAATTTACACATTAATAATAACTAATCAAATAAGAATCTGTGAGTTATAAATAATTTTCACCACACATTGATTATCGTTGAACAAACTCAAGATAGGAATCAACATCAAATATTATTCCATCATAAATCACGACTGTACACGTCACAAATCACAATATTTAGTATTTACCAACTAAGGGATAATGGAAAAACAAAACGCACGCCTACAAACACCTATAAACAAGGAATAAATGAATAACACACGATCACATGCGTATCACAGTTGACAGATATATACGTACGTACAGTTAGGAAACTAAGCCCCTGCGATGAAATTATGACGTAAGCACTGTTATAGCTATAGGGCTGTTACTTTTTTGATATTTAACCGACTTCAAAAATAAGGGAGGAGGTTATCAATTCGGCCTGTATATTTCTGTTTGCTTTTTTTTCACAGTCGATTTTGTGGTAATTTTGAGATTTAAACTCGTTAAAATACAAAAATGGTGTAGCCTAAATATGAATTTACAAGAAGAAACAATCCGAATTAATACACCTTGTAAAAGTAAATACGTTTTTATCAGTGCTATATTTCGAAATCTTGTTTTGTTATGGACGCCGAAGGTTATTTAATGTACCTAAATTATTTATAATGCTTGATATTTGTATTATACATATATTCAATAATTATTTTAAACCAGAATTTACAATACTTGTATGTAGGTAGGTATACCTACTAAATTATTTTTAAAACGATCAATTAAATTAAATTAAAAAACACAAAATATGCAGAAATAAATTAAAATTATTAATAAACGAGCATAGAACCTCCACCTTTTTGTTTTAGGATGAAAAAGAAAATAGTTTGACAGGCTTAGTGCTTGACAAAGTGGTGACGTCACGTATCGATAAAAATACAATAATTATAATATCTATCTTTTATGTATTTATGTTTTAACATTTTGGTGAAATATATTATTTCAGTTTAATTTGAACACGTGCTTGTAGATAAGTTGATTTCGGCGATCATTTTAAATATTCCACGTACTAATTGCGCAGTATTCGGCTGCTTGAATTCAACTATACCAATTATACCACCAGATGATTTTGTTCAATATGTCGAGAAAATGGATAACATTTTCGTTGCTGCTTTAAGAGAGAACACATAAACTGTAAAGTGGCTGAATTAATTTACAACGAATTAAACATAATATAACAGTTACTTAAAAAAACTGTTCATAAGATTGAGAATATTTTACACTATAAAATTTAACAATAAATTCCGAATTAGTCGTAGTAGACGAAAGAATTTTTCAGTAAATAATTTGTAATTTTTTTTTTCGAATAAAGGCATATTTATGTAATGGTTATTTTAATATCTATACATATAATAAAATCGTAGGAAAGTCAAAACTGTAGATTGAATTTTTTTTTAAAAGAATACTTGGGACAATAGATACCGAAACCAAAAATATAGTTAGGCTACAAACTGAAACAATCGATATTTATTTAACGTGAAGTGTATCATTGGCATCACTTTTCTATACTATGTATCTTTGTCATTCAAAATCTGTGGATGTGTCACCCGCTACTATCGATCCCCCTGAATACCCTTAATGATTCTCGTAAACACGCTTGCTTGTGTGCGTGTGCCATTTCGAACGTTTTGTAGCAAGTTTCCTTACTGTATGTATCTGTATATTGTGTGCGTATTGAGTGCAAACTGTCATTATTTACTCGTGGTTTATTTGTTTTTGTAGGTATGTTGTTATTGTATTGTGTTAACTGTTAAGATTGTACTATTTCTAGCGTATACCTACGTATGTAAAAGCATTTGGTTACTTTTGCGATTGAAAATTTTTTACGGTATGAATAAAAGCCAAAAGGCAGTTGTGGAGGGCATTTAAAGCCTTCAACTTCAATCAAAAAGGTCTGATTTTGCAATTTTTCTGTGCACTAGTTAGTGAAGGAGTGTTCCTTCGACAGGAAATCGAAATTGTAGAGATATTTTTTACATTATCTTCTAATAATATTTTCTAAAATAAATTCCAATAACTTAAGTCTCGTCTAATTATACCTACCCAGGACCTACAGGCCTTTCATAATCACAATCACTCTAATAACAGTTATAATAACATACTGTCCTGATAAAGCAGGTTTATCCACATTTTTAGACTACATTCGCTTATTATTTATTCAACTCTTAACTGTACCACCTATTGTTTATGTAAACGGAATTATTGGACGTGGAAAATTTCCCAATGTGTTAAAGTTTTAGTACGAAAATAGAGGATTAGGATATTCACTCTTAAAAAATCTCCAATCCATTACCTATGTAAATTTACTCTGTCTCTGCATACATTATAATATGTCTGAATATTTCCACATCATCTTAAAATAATATATCTAAACACGAACTACTTCTAGGTAATAGGTATATTACTTACATAATATAACAGTTACTTAAAAAAACTGTTCATAAGATTGAGAATATTTTACACTATAAAATTTAACAATAAATTCCGAATTAGTCGTAGTAGACGAACTCGTCGACTTTGCTGACTCCTGACATACAGGTTTTACCTAGTTTGGGAGTCAGAGACTTCAGTATTTCAAAATGTTGTATTCTATTGTCAATAAAGAATTTTTATTTTATTTATTTTTTTATTTTTACTTAGTTTGTTTTAATTTTGAGAAGGTCATTCCACTTATTATGAATAACATATTGATTTATATTATTAAACCAAAAACCACAACGCAATATAGAACTAGACACAAAGAACCTACAATTACCATAGACAAATCGAACTTACGGTTCAACATGATTCTTCTCTTTAAACGCAACCATCTTCTGTATCTCATCTGTAAGGTTACAAGTGGATCCCCGTAACTTCGAGAGAGATTTCTCCGCTTTTTCCTCCTTGTTCTGTGTGAGGAGGTAGTTGGGAGTCTCCGGGACTACCAACATGCCGAGGAGGGACACTATTGGCACTATCGCACTCACACCCGCTAGAATGTTCCATGATGTCGCACTACCGATTATGTACTGAAAAATAGAAAATAAGACTGTAAATAACTTACTAAGGTCACAGAATAATAACTAGTAGCTTGCTAAGGTATAAAAAAGGAATTGTTTTTAACTTTTGAAGTAGTGGAGATAGGATAGGACAGTGAAATTTTAGCGATTCCGATGTAAGATGTAGTATTTCGTAAAATGCAGCAACGTCTTCGTTCAACCACCAGTGATTGAAGAAAAAAGTTTTTATTATTTTATAAATTAGGTTAATGTTTTCATTCATTGTTTGCAGAGGAATTAAAAGAAATATGTAAATTAGGAAAGCATGATCATGAGCGTGAATGTTAAACAAATATTTAAAAACATTTTTCCTTGCTTTAAGCCATTTGTTATCGTTTATGCAAATATTGTGTTTTGGAAAATAAGTGATAGGGAAATAAATACAAAAATAAATGTTTGTGATGAAAGGTCAATTTATTTAGAACAAACAAGATTCCGCATAACAATGAAAATATTAGTCTCGAAAATTATAATAAATATTAAACGCACATGGAAAGTGGATTACTTAATATAATTTCAAATATGTTGAAATTGATATTTATTATTTTATGGCATTCAAATGCTTTATAAATATAAATTTATAAAGAATAGAAAAAAATTCAAAGATGGTTGTTAATCATCCCAATAGATGGCGCGCGGTGTGTCCCTAAGACACATATAACTGAAAGAATAGAATAAATTCGATTGCTCTGGCGGGTCACGAGTGGCTGAATTGGTCAGGCATCCGCCCCGGAATGGCGCGAAAGGATGCGGGTTCGAGTCCCGCCTCGTGATCGAATTTTTTCTATTCTTTATAAATTTATATTTCAAATATGGTTTGAAATTATGGATATGAAATTATAAAATTATTGAAGTTTGCACATGAACATTATCTAACAACTACATCAAATTAATTGATTTTTTACAGATGTTTTTATTTGTTAAGCTATTGCATAGCTTCTATCGCGGGCCTTGAGCGCGGGGACCGAATCCAGAAATTCCGTAACGAATAAACCTCACGCTCCCCACTCCGACGGGCGCGGAGGTGTGGCTTGAAGGCACGTTATGCAATAGCACAGTATTACAATAATATTGTAATACAATAATATTGTAATACTGTGGTAATAGCTTTACCGCGGCAGTCCCCGAGTGCCACACGTCTTTTTTTTTATTTACTACTATGTAGGTACAGTACAGTAGTCAAAAAACTATAACCAATATCGAATATCAATTATGGTAGTTTCCAGTTATGTTTGTAGTAATACACATAATCTACACGTTACTAGTGCTTCAACATCATGATTTAAACACATACTCATACAAAAAGTATGTTACTTTCAATACTAAAATTAGCGTATTCAATTGTACACAGAAAAGTATGCCGCATTTGAGGATAAGTGTGTTCTTATCATGATCAGAATTCAGATGACTGTGACGTATTCAGTATTTAAGCTGTCTATAATCATCTCATTGCACGAAAATCTTCATAATGTAGATACTGTTTAGTATTTACCTATGTATTTACACGCACGTTTTCACAAATATTTGAAGGAATTTCGCAATTTATTTTACGTCATAATATTTTATCAGTTATCTAAACTGAAATATTTTGTGCAGTATCATTTATTTTATTAAATACAATTATTTATACCTAAATGTAGTATCAATTATTTATATGCAGGACAGAACAGAATAAGGTTAATCGTTTGAAACCTACGATCCTCCTACTTGCTGATGTATTCGATATATCCGCGACTGAAGTATACAAAATTTTTTTGAAGTGAAACTTCTTTATCGGGGTTGGAAAAAAATTTAGTGTAACTTTTATCGTTACGCGTGACATTTTTCCGTTACGCGCGACATTTTTCCGTTACGCGCCATCTTGATTCGACGTATTTCTGTAAAATTGCATATAGTAAATTATTTTTTGAAAAATAAGGTCATCAAGAAGTTTCACTTCTTACGTGTGTACACTAGTACACGCACACTTTTTTATTTTTTGTACTTCAGTCGCTGATTGCGAGTGATTACGAAAATCATGAGAAAGTCCTATAATTAACATTAAAAACTGCGTAAACAGTAAAAAAAACAAAGTCATCAATCATGAAACTTGGAATTTTGTCACCTATGTATCTATTTTTAAAAAGTTCAACATGATCAATCAAGAGGTTCATAAATTATCTATCGCTAAAAATAGCAAATAAGATATAATAAGAACATAATTTTATCGTTCGACAAACCTGCAGTATGTGTAATCTTATGGAAAGTAACCACATACCTAATTTATCAGGAAAATTTTCTATTTACAAATTCACTGAAATAATTATCTGATTTTTTTACTATTTTCTAATATGTATAATAAAGGCGAAAGTGTTTATTTGTTACTTTTATCTTTATTTCACGTCTCAAAGTGATTACCTACTTATACCTACATATATTTATCTGGTGGTTGTTGGAAGGTTAGAGAGTCATAATATTATAGGCTTCTTACCCGCACGGTGAAAGATATTCCCATGGGAATTTCCTTTGATAATGCGAGCGAAAGAGGTTCTTAATTCATGTCATGGTTTCCGCCGCCAAGTATTATTTTTTATTCTATAGCTAAGGCTATATAAATCGGATTAATAGTTACCTACACGAGTTTATACTCCGATGATTTAACAGACGATAAAATGATAATTAACATATCAATTCACAAGACGTACAAATGAATGTTAATTCAATACATCATGCGTCCATTTTATAAACGTGACCGATTCATTTTCATGTAATTTTTCTATAATTTTCTGCGATATATGCGAAATGCTTGTTGTGAGGATCGTATGATGCTTTTTAAGAAATCCTATGTTAAATAGTTAATATTAAATCAATTGATGATAATTTATAGTATTAGAACGCAATACAAAATTTAAATCTATATTATAAAGCTGAAGAGTTTGTTTGTTTTGCTTGAACTCAGGAACCACGGGTCCAATTTGAAAAATTATTTTATTGTTAGATAGTCCATCATACGCGAAAACCAATAGCCGCTTCTATTGGTTTAAGCGTGATGATTTTTTTAACTTAGAAAGGTTTAATTATTATTAAGCTAGTAATGTTCGTAATGAATCGTAAAATATTTATTGTTATTTATTATATGGTAACATATTAATATATTAGTTCAATATTTGTAAAGCATTTATTAGCATTATAACGAAATGCGTGAGATCTGCATTGTTCAGGAAACAATAACTTCTATTTACGTTAGCCAGTAACATGTTTTAGCTGTTTATTGATGTTTTTTATTATTTAACATGTTTTATTCGTTTAGCGACATAAATTTTCCTAAAATGGTGTATCCGTTTATAAATAACTAGCGACCCGCCCCGGCTTCGCACGGGTGCAATGCTGATACTAAATACACTACAGAAAAACTGTGGAAAAACTGTGAACGTTGTATTATAACATAGCGGCCCGCTCCGGCTTCGCACGGGTATAAAATATATAGCCGGGCGCCCGGCCGGTACCGCCGCAAACGGTACGTCCCGCAATTTTTAAATCTGTAATATCTTCGAAAATATTCACTTAAATCATACGGTGTAAAGGGCCATATAGATCTATATTAAATGAACAATGTATTTAAGGTATTAAATTGGTTAAGGATTAATGCTGTATTGGTTAAAATCGCTTCGAAAATTAGCCATTATTTGTCGTAAAAAGTAAATGACAAAAAAATGTTATTGTGGGTTATCCATAAGAGATAGACATATACCATCGCGGACTTTTCTGTAGACCTTTTCAATGTGTATAATACTTTGTACATTATTTTGATAAAACTCGTAGGGTTCAGCCTGCGTTTGCAATGTAAGCGGAAAAAATGTAATTTTTTACGACATCATATTAGAAACCTCAAAAATAACAGTACTTCTCCGCTATTTAATGGATGTTATTATACATATAAACCTTCCTCTTGAATCACTCTATCTATTAAAAAAAACCGCATCAAAATCCGTTGCGTAGTTTCAAAGATTTAAGCGTACAAAGGGACATAGGGACATAGGGATATAGGGACATAGGGACAGAGAAAGCGACTTTGTTTTATACTATGTAGTGATAATAACATCTGTTAGAGTGTAGTTAATGTATTAAAAAAAATGTGTGCGTGTACTAGTGTACACACGTAAGAAGGGAAACTTCTTTATGACCTTATCGTATAGGAGCTACCAACGTTGACAAGAGAGAATTTTAGTATAGTTGGTTCTTTGATATACTGTTTCTCTTCCTATTTCGGTTAGAGTCCGGGCTGTCTGGCTGGCCGCAGTGGTTGCGTTTATTAGTGCGCATCTTATCTGCACAGGAAAATATCCGTAATTTAAAGTCATTTATTAACGCGTAATTTTTAATCTTTTGCCTTTAGATAGATCCATCAGACATAAGTTTTTTATTGCAAGACGTTTTTTTCGTTGTTAAATAGGTGCCAGACGCAATTTTTTATTTCAAAATCATTAAAATGTCATCGAAATAAGTGAAATTCCATCAACATGAGTCCCCGTGAAGGATATACTATGTATAATATTCATTTTACTATTTACAATTTTTTAGCAACAATCTACCATGGTGCCTCCTTTTCCCAACGAACCTCAAATAGGACGTTAATGTAAACTTGATAAAAACCAAATATCATCTAATTCATATTAATACCCAAAAGTGTAATAAATATGAAACCATCTATTAAAAATATTAGTTTACTAATTATTCAATATAAGTATTAAAAAAGGATAATATAATATAAGTAATAAAGTTATTACTTACCTTTTAAGCGGACTCATGTTGATGTAATTTCACTTATTTCGATGACATTTTAATTATTTTGAAATAAAAAATTGCGTATGGCACCTATTTAACAACGAAAAAAACGTCTTGCAATAAAACATTTATGTCTGATGGATCTATCTAAAGCCAAAAGATTAAAAATTACGCGTTAATTAATGACTTTAAATTACGGATATTTTCCTGTGCGCACTAATAAACGCAACCACTACCGCCAGCCAGACAGCCCGGACTCTAACCGAAATAGCAAGAGAAACAGTATATCAAAAACCCAACTATACTAAAATGACTTTTTTTAAAACGTTAATAGCTCCCGTACCATTATTTTTCAAAAAATAATTTACTATATGCAACTTTACAGAAATACGTCGAATCACGCGTGGTAGGGATAAGAAAAAGATGGCGCGTAACGGAAAAATGTCACGCGTAACGAAAAATGTTACACTAAATTGTTTTCCAACCCCGATAAAGAAGTTTCACTTCAAAAACAAACTTGAAATTGCGGCTTAGCAGGCAGAAAATGTTATTTCAGTACGCATTCTATTTACCCACATACGGATACGCATATTAAAACCTTTAGAATAACTTTCAATTATTTGTACTATACAAATAAAATTTAATCAAACATCATAGATATCGTACCTACATCAAAATTAAATGCTATGTAAATCTTAAATTTCCTTAAGTTTTTCCTTTCGTTATTACAAATAACCATAAATGTTTTTCTTTACACATGACAATATCATAAATTGATTAATTCGCAAGGAATTAAACTTCTTCAAATAAGTATTACTACAATCTACGGCAGCGTTGTATAACATCACTCAATCTACCCATGCCCAAGAATCAAGATAAAAATGCAGGAAATTATCAAATTAGCAACATTACACTATACACTTGGGTCTCTTGCTTGTTGTGACTTTCCTATTTAAATGGGAAAAAAGCGGCGCCACGCGAATTTATACAAATTAGTAACTTTTCCTTTCTAATACCTATGTAACCGACGTCTAAAACAAAAAAAAAGGTGGAAGTTATATGTTCTTCTATGTATGTAAGCATGTAAGCCGCATGTATGTATTTTTTCATCAGTTCTGTGTACCTTTCAGTCTGTCTGTATACATGTCAGTATGTCTACATGTGGAGGAAGGAAGGTGGAATTCCTCCATCGAAAAAGGGAGGATCCTCGACCAGTCTACTCGACTGGCCGGCCGTGAAGGCCCCAACGGATGATGTCGGAAAGTTGTATATATGCTCTGTAGCGAAAACATTTCGCTTGCGCGATTCAGAGCGAGGTGTCGCTACATACATACCTGTATGAGCACACCAGTAGACACGCCAACGGACGCCATCGCGCCGAGCATACCACGCAGGTGAGGCTGCGACACCTCGCACGTGTATACACGGGCCGGTGCGCCCACCATGCCTGACCCGAAGCCCACTAGTAAACGACCTGGAAGAGAATAGTAGTTTAGTTTGTGCTATGAATTAAAATGAAGATTAGTTTACTTATGGGCTATAGAGAGGGCCTGAAGTATATTGCACCAGGATGAACCTTCAGTTCACCCACGCGTCTGCGTTAAGATGCAGAAGCCCTTCTGGCTAACATCGAGAGACACCACATAAAAAAGCCCTGTGGTAGATTTTCCATTCCCAAAATGGACCAAAATTATGTCATGAATCGTAAACAGGTAACAGCGTGTTGCTTTTTGTGTTGAAGATTGTAAGAAACCTGATTTATTCATGTTCCTTCGATAACCAATTTTAAAGTTATTAATGTCAGAGTCAGACAGTAAGTCCACTAACTCGATAGCATACAATAGCAGATAAATTCCTTTCTTACTCTACTAAATGTTCATCTATATCACTATATCTACTTAACTAATAGAAAAACACATACCAACATAAATCATAGGCACGTTAACCGCAAACGCAATGAGTATCCAGCCCAGTATGAGCGGTATCTCCGTGAAGATCAGCGTGCGCCTGCGCCCGATGTTGTCCATTAGGTACCCGCTGATTATACAGCCGATAGGAGTGCCCACGGAACTTAAACTTGCTGAAATAGATTTAGTATTTGAAACATCATATTATGTGGAGAAGTGGACCTAATAAAATTGTCGTCAAAAGTTTTGGCGGAAGTTTTGACCAAGCTTTTATTTAAAAAAAAATCCTTATTCATAAATTGATGACAGAGAATTTGAAAATATTTACACTATTGTCATTATAAATTAATAATAATCAGTGTTTGTAATGCAGGGACAAAGGCGTCGTATGAAATTATCAAGCATAAAACATCCGGATAAATTAAATTTCAATGCATCAATTACAACAAAATTGTTATCCGACAAAATATACATTTCAATTACTTCATTAAATGGAAAATAAAAACTTCATCAATAGATATAAATCTGAAGAATATAAATTTACTTACCAATCCAACTAGCCTCATTTTCTGTGATATGTATAGTTGAATCTGGACTTTTCAGTTGAGGCAGAGCCGTCGCCGAGAATCCAAATACCATTCCAGTATTAATAGTACCAAAATTAGCTATTAAAGCTGCTACGATCTGCTTAAATGCCTTTCCTCTGCCTTCTTTCCCCGTTTTAGCCTTTTCAGGCACAGGTGTTTTCGCGACTGTCGGTTTTACGCCATTTTTAAGGAATGGTGTAGCATCGCTCCTGAAACAGAAAATGTAGCATTGATTATTGTAATTGAAAATGGTGATTTCATTTTTAGACCTACCGATTGTAGCGGTATGATTACGATCTCCATACAACAATATGTATCATTCTGTTCGTCAACAGAAAACTGACAAGAAAATAATATATGTATACCTTATTCTAACACAAATGTTTGGAACCAATATTGATTCAATATATTTTAGAAATACTGCATCTATGATAGTAGATAGAAGTATATGGTAGGTACGTCATAAATAAACAGTTTACTTCTGAAACAACAAATCCAAAAACATACTTCTACGTATGTAGGCATGTATAACAATTAACATCCCAGTGTTAGACTACAAGCCCGCATAGGAAAAAAATATGGGTCAAATAAACCACCAGGGGACATATCTAGAACGATAGAAGAGCATAAAATAATAAGATTCATCACTATGCCGTCACTTGTAAGCTGTCCAACTGAGTGCAGATGAGAATTGAAAAGTACAGGTAGACTCAGTAAATTTTGGTCATATATTTTTGTACGGCATTCTTAACCATCGATAGATCCATTAAAAATAATAAGAAACCGCTCAGTGCCGTACAAAAATGGTGGTCCACAAAGTCGGAATTTTTATTTAATTTCCGAGAGTTACCGGGGGTAAATTTGGTCATTTGACCATGTACGGCATCTGTGTCATACTATGCCTATACTGCTTTTAATCCATTATTCCGCAACGCCGTACAAAAATCATGGGGACAAGGGGAAAAAATCGAGAGTTGCAATCCCCTCTCTTTCCCCACTCCAGGGGGTCATTTGACTAAGTACGGCTTCGGTTCCAAAACATTATCTAGCACTCAAAAGTACTATTAAAAGCAATGCCGTCAAAAAATAATTGTTCTTTTAAATGTATACCAATAATCATCTTAATTTCATCGAATTCTTGATATAAAGAGCTGTAAGGTCATTTGACCCTGTACGGGAACTTTTTTTTTAACATGATATTGTAAAATTCAATTGTTGTATAGTATTGCCGTTCAAAAGAAACCGTTCTAAAAAAAGTTATAGAGAAATGCAAAAACAGAAATTTTGTAAAAGTTTAAACATCGTAGATTAATGAAATATAATAGTTTTCTACACTTTATTCGTTGTTTTAAATAGTATTAACATAGATAAATTAGGAAAAAACGATGCCGTACATTTTTGTGCAGACCACATCTTTTAGGCTGATGAAAGCGACGAAAGCTACAATTTTAAGGGTGCTTTATGGCCATTTGATACAGTACGGCATTAACATATTTTTACCCAACTACGGCAAAGCAAAAGGAGGGTTATGATTTTGACAGGTCATGTATGTATGTTCATCTATTCCCTCGTAACTTCTAAACTACTTATCAGAATTCGACAAATGACATATCATTAGAAGCGTCTGAATTGTTCACTGGATAACCAGCGACCAGCTAGCTAAAGGCTATATGGGGTTTCACAAAATCTAATGTGGCGCCCTCTAGCGGACAAAACATACAGAGTAAAAAAATAAAGTTAAGATAAATATGCCGTGTTTGGTATCATTTGAAAGCGCTTTACTTGTACATTTTGAATATGTATATATTACTAGCATTTGCTTGTGACTTTACCTGTATTCATGGGCTGATTGCATATAATTCACATCTTTTCGTTCATAGCTTCTTTATTAGTTCATCAATTTAACGGAGTCCATTCCACCTGACTCCGACTTTCCAAGGTGATAATTAACCACCTCGAGCTTCTTAATATTAATGTATATTTATATTTTATTATCAAAATATAAAGCAAACATTTCGTTATATGGATTTTTTTCTTTTTCAGATTTTTCCCCTTTGAACCAACGAAAATGTACGGCACATGAAAAAATATTATCTATGCATAAAATACTTTAAAAATAAATTTATTTCGTGTTGTGTCAAATGACCCCCTGGAGTGGGGAAAGAGAGGGGATTACAACTCTCGATTTTTTCCCCTTGTCCCCATGATTTTTGTACGGCGTTGCGGAATAATGGATTAAAAGCAGTATAGGCATAGTATGACACAGATGCCGTACATGGTCAAATGACCAAATCTACCCCCGGTAACTCTCGGAAATTAAATAAAAATTCCGACTTTGTGGACCACCATTTTTGTACGGCACTGAGCGGTTTCTTATTATTTTTAATGGATCTATCGATGGTTAAGAATGCCGTACAAAAATATATGACCAAAATTTACCGAGTCTACCTGTACTTTTCAATTCTCATCTGCACTCAGTTGGACAGCTTACAAGTGACGGCATAGTGATGAATCTTATTATTTTATGCTCTTCTATCGTTCTAGATATGTCCCCTGGTGGTTCATTTGACCCATATTTTTTTCCTATGCGGGCTTGTAGTCTATGTAGGTAACTACATAAAAACATTCGAGTCAATTCTAAACAACAAAACAATTGACAAAACACATGACAATTGTCCGGTTTTAGATGAAACAATAAAAGCGTTTTATTATGGTAATTATCACTTAATCAAATAATTAATGTGGAAACAACGGGACATTGTGCCATAACAGAACTCGTAATAAATGAAGGTTATCAATTTGTGAGGTCAATTTCATCCCGCCACGTTCAATTTGCCGCAGGTCCGTAAAGTTCAAACTATAAAACACGTCTTTAGACTCCTCACTATTAAACAATTATCAGCTGTTCATTATAACAGTATATTATTTCCTATATTATACGTACTTCAATTAAGTAAGTAATTTTTAATTCTATTAATTCAACTATGACTTTCTTGAGCTACTAATATGCACCTGAAGTTGCCTGAAGGCTTTTATGGAGGCTTTCTTGATATTTTTTATTCAGATGACGAACGTCGATGATTCAAATACCTTTTATATCCAATCCCAAGTTAAGAGAGTCGAGAAAACAACTAATACCTATATGCAATTATTATGCAAGTAAAAAAAACATGCAATTACGTTACTCATACCGTCATACGTCATATGGATCGTATTATTATATATGCCATTCCTTCTGCAGGCTTAGCATAAGACAATTATCCCACATTAGTGTCATATCAAAAGAAATCAAACAATATATTCATAGATAAATGCAACTAGCAATAAAACGAGCTCATTATGATAATAATGTTATTAATAGTGTTATCAGAACAGTCGTTGACACATAGTTGATATTGTATCGTGGCCTTCCGTGGCACGTGATGTTTATATCTCTATACAATTTACATAGATTCACCTTTTACATATTATATCATTGTTCAATTGTTATTGATTACATTTCGTCAATAGTCATAGGTAATTAAATACAAACATACGTATCAGGTTTTGCGATCATGTATGGAACGTACAAATAGTGTGTTAATTGAAACATTATCTATTTCTTACAACATTTGTTAGTAAGCCTGAACTACAAAAGTTTACGATGAAGATGTTTATTCACCTCTAATTGCTACAAAATCGTTTTGAAATGCTTTGTGCCTATTAACGTCAGGGGGGTTAGAAAATATAAATTTTGTTTAAATAATCGTAGGGAATTGCAATCTTTTTGAGAGAGGTAAGGAATTAGATAAATTCACGAATATAAATTGAAAAACTTTTAGAAGAGCTTTACCAAAAATTTATAAAAAATCTACTAGGTATGTAAATTATTACCTTGTTAAATATTATAAACTGCAATAAAGATGAAAAAAAGCTATTATCTTATTTACTAAAACTTTATACACTTATTTAAATAAGGTGTGAGTAACACCAACTGTGGTAACACTTTATAGTACCACATGACATGCTTAAAATTAGTTTATCCTAATTCAAACATCGTTCAAATTAACTAATAACCTCAAATTAAGGTCAACCTGTTTGAATTAATAAGTATTTATTTATCTCAATTATTGTGTTTACTCTGTTCCTACTGTATTACATAGATATGGGACATTTGCGACCTAAATATAGTTTAAAAAAACTATTGAAACACGTTGAACTCATTAAATTATTGTATTATCACCGATCCTTGATAAGAAAAACCGAAATTCTTTATTTGAGCCCCGAACGGCCCGATCGGTCCACGACACAATAGATTTTCTATTGTGTCTGTGATTCCGGGGCCTGAGTTATTAATAAGCATTTAAGTTTTACTTCTTTCTTTTTATTGCCTACGAAAAAAATATACTTACAAAGAACACGGTTATCAAAAAAATTAAGGCTATGAAAGAAGATAAAATACGAATATATTACTATTAATTCGTTGACAATTAACAAAACGATTTTATTCCACGCACCCATTCTTAGTCACATGATAATTCCGAGGTTAATGTTAATCATGAGCTTATTAAATGTTGTTTTTATTCATATTCATGACTTTTATCAATGCTACAAAGTAGGAGAGTAACTAATTGTTTTTGTTACTATTTACCGCGAAACTAGGTATACGAACGATCGGGATTTTTTTTTCCTATCTTTAAATTTCATACTCTTATACATTTGCGATAATTGTAAAAAGACAAAAGTTTACATGCTATGGGATACAAAAGTAAACAATTTTAAGTATACCTAACTACGCATCTAATAATTCCTACTACCTACATTCTATATAGTACGAGATCCGGCTGCAGGATCAGTGCGTTCATCAGTTTTTTGCTGAAAACCGAATTTTTATGTATATTTATAATTAGGAGAATATATATCGACTAGGTTGCCAGACAAAATTTGGCCGCAAGCATGTTTAATTAAAATTTTTCTAATCGATTTTTGGGAAAAAAATTCGTTCACTTGTTTTTTGAATAAAATGTAGTCTACATCACGTCAAATGATATAAAAATTCTAAAAAATCACGGTTGCCGCTTTTCACCTGGCCGCAACATCTTGGCAGCCTGGTGCAAACAGGTATGATTTCGATTCATTTTTACGTTCATAACGCACATTTATGAATCATATATCAAATTAAAGCTAATTTTTTTCTATTTATTATCATATATGGTTGCCTAATTAAATCCGGCCGCAAATAAGGGTTGCTGGCTTATAAAAATTATAAATATAGGATTAGTGCGTTCATCGGTTTTTTGCTGAAAACCGAATTTTTATGTATATTTATAATTAGGAGAATATATATCGACTAGGTTGCCAGTCAAAATTTGGCCGCAAGCATGTTTACACTCAACCTTAAATATTCAACATCTTTAACAGCCGGCAACCCTTATTTGCGGCCGGATTTAATTAGGCAACCATATATGATAATAAATAGAAAAAAATTAGCTTTAATTTGATATATGATTCATAAATGTGCGTTATGAACGTAAAAATGAATCGAAATCATACCTGTTTGCACCAGGCTGCCAAGATGTTGCGGCCAGGTGAAAAGCGGCAACCGTGATTTTTTAGAATTTTTATATCATTTGACGTGATGTAGACTACATTTTATTCAAAAAACAAGTGAACGAATTTTTTTCCCAAAAATCGATTAGAAAAATTTTAATTAAACATGCTTGCGGCCAAATTTTGACTGGCAACCTAGTCGATATATATTCTCCTAATTATAAATATACATAAAAATTCGGTTTTCAGCAAAAAACCGATGAACGCACTAATCCTATATTTATAATTTTTAAAAGCCAGCAACCCTTATTTGCGGCCGGATTTAATTAGGCAACCATATATGATAATAAATAGAAAAAAATTGGCTTTAATTTGATATATGATTCATAAATGTGCGTTATGAACGTAAAAATGAATCGAAATCATACCTGTTTGCACCAGGCTGCCAAGATGTTGCGGCCAGGTGAAAAGCGGCAACCGTGATTTTTTAGAATTTTTATATCATTTGACGTGATGTAGACTACATTTTATTCAAAAAACAAGTGAACGAATTAATTTTTTTCCCAAAAATCGATTAGAAAAATTTTAATTAAACATGCTTGCGGCCAAATTTTGACTGGCAACCTAGTCGATATATATTCTCCTAATTATAAATATACATAAAAATTCGGTTTTCAGCAAAAAACCGATGAACGCACTGATCCTGCGGTGGGATCTTAGACTAATACAAGTGAAATTTATCACTTAAATGAAAATGAAGGCACTTACCTCCAGGCTCCAACCCAAGATGAAAACTTGTTTAAAATAAATAAACAATTTTTATTTATTGAAGTGAAAACTTCTTTAGCGGCGTTGAGCACTTTTTCTGTAATGGGTATAAAATCTTAAACTCGCGTCAGGACACGTGACCTAATCGAAAAAGCGTAAGACGGATGGAGAGTAGACAGCTATCCCCTCTCTACTACGCGCGTTTTCACTTCTGCCGGCACTCCCGGAGTGCAACCCGTCTTTTTTTTTATTTTATAACAAATTTCCTATCATTGAAAACCATTTCAAAACATTATTGGTACCTAGTTAGTCGTTAAAAAATTATGCAATATTTGTCATTCACAGACTACTTTAGATCAAACAAAGGAAGCGCACAGGGAATCGGCGGTCATTATCAATTGCTCTAATTAGCCGAACGTAAACCGTAAGTATCACAATTATGTTACTACGTCATACGCTTGTGTTTTGAATCTTTCAACGATTTTAGAAATTGCGATAAAGTTCAAGGAAAAGAGATATTTTAATTATTGATTATATTTTATTGTTCCAATTAAGTTAGGTAATAAATTTTTGTGGTTATCTGATTTCTATCTTATTATGTTATGTTTGTTAGTTAGACGATAATGATCTATAAATACTTGTAGAATCTGAAAATATTACATGTTTACAAAATTGTCACAATTTTAATGTATTTTGGAAATATTAATCTTAAATATACAAATATTGATCGATATATCAACCCAAGATATGATAATACTTAATACATATTTGTAAGATTAATATCAATAAGATCGTAATTTAACTAGTTACCGAAAATAAATTTCCGATAGATGCAAAACAAAAGTATAAAACAACGTCGCTTTCTCTGTCCCTAATCCCTATGTCCCTTTGTATGCTTAAATCTAAAACTACGCAACGAATTTTGATGCGTTTTTTTTTTAATAGATAGAGTGATTCAAGAGGAAGGTTTTAGTATATAATTTATTAGGTTTTAGACAAAGCGGGCGAAGCCGCGGGCGGTAAGCTAATTAAATTATAATATATAATTATAATAATTATAATTATATATATCATTTATAATCCACTCCACAAAACTACTAATATCCCAAGTTTGTTAAGCAAATAAAAGGAGAATTTAAAATATAAATAAATTCCATAAACCCTACCTGAGTTTACAATCTGTTTTATAATCACCATTACAATACATTATATCGAACTACCCTCATTTTATAAAGTGCAAGACTTACACAGAACCATAATTTGGAACCTCGTGTCTTGAAGTACTTGGTGTAGACCAGCACCTAGTGAACATTAAAATACGAAATAACCTATTTATATTATAAAAGAATCACTTTTTGTAAACAAAAAAAATGTTCAATATAAATAATAGTTAAAATTAAACAAGTTAACATAAACAACATTTCAAAATCTCAGTTACATGACACGTTACATAAACAAATAGTATATTTTTACACATTTTTCATATCAATATTAGTTTTAATTAATATTTATATATTTTTTAACTAATAAACAACTCACAACGCGTCGGTAGAACGCATAGTACAAGCGGAAACTAGACTGTCATTCCATAGATGTGTAACTGATAAGTGATTTATATAATAATCGGACAAGCTTCCAACTATCGATTAAGTCAATATTTGTACTGATATGCATACTGAGTGTTATGAAAAGCACTTTTCAATAAAGATTAGGCAGTAAGTACGTACTTTCTGATATTTTGAGACTTCTCTGTATGTATGTCGTGGCCATATCGTAGATTTGCTCATTTCATGAAATGGCCAACATAGTTTGGCCAGATCGTTAAATCGTCAATGTTTCACGATTTGGTCATCGACATTTGGCCAGATCGTATAAAATATCTTAGAGAGTCCATAAAACATTAAAAAATTCAGAATATTTTAAGAACTTGTTTATTGTCATTTAAGTTAGTGCTTTGGTAGCGCCGGCGAATACCAGAAGCGAATGGTTTTTTTAATAGAAAACAGTTAGGTTAGGTTAGGTTAGACTTTAATAAACAACGCACGAGCCGAGCGAGCAAAGCGAGCGTGCCGCGGCAGCGGCCGGCGAATGCCAGAAGCGAATCGCTTTTTAAAAAAGAAACAAAAATGGTCGCATTTCGTGAAATGGCCATCCACGTTTGGCCAGATCGACGATCTGGCCAAATGTGGATGACCAAATCGTGAAACGTTGACGATTTAACGATCTGGCCAAACTAAATTGGCCATTTCATGAAATGAGCAAATCTACGATATGGCCACGACATGTACATATTTTTATGCAGTTTGCACTGACATATATAATTACACCCGCTGTTATACTTTAGTGCTCCCTCCGTATATCGCGATAACACGAATAGGTGTCTCCATGTAAGAAGTCTATGAGTAAATAAAAAGTGAATCATCTCAACCGTGATTTTTCCTCAGCACAGAGTACGCGTTAACATACATATTAGAGCTCGGAAAGGTTTTGATAGGTAAGTACCTATTATATTATTTTTGTAAGAAAATTTTATTATTAGAAAAACCTCAATAGTTTGTTAATGGAAAATATTCACTATCAAGGCATGATAATGCCATTTACGATAGTTTCATACTTGAGCAAGGTTTCATATCTACTGTATGTGTTTGTACCTACTTTGTAGTTCTTTATGTCTACAAAAACAATAAAATTACGATAACCTCTCATATTTATAAGCATGCGGTAGGTAATAAGATTAGGACCTACCACATAATTTCGCATAAGTAAACAATCTTTTGTAACTATGGAAAAGCAAATTTATCGCATTAGTGACGTAATAACATTATACAATAATGATCTACATAATATGTTTTACTTATACCTATTTCAACAATATTTAAAATACCACCTAGGTATATGAATTCTTTTATATTATTTCTAGGTATTATGTTCGTACACGCAAATAATATTTTAATTAGGTAGGTACTTTCTCTTGTAGGAGAACAGTCCTTTATATTTATTTCACATTCCTTTAGTATTGTATGCATTCAATTTTAGATAACGATTTAATTTTCAGAACTTTCCGTCTAGTAGACTAATTAGACATGCCTAGATCCTTGAACTAAACCTAAATATCCCAGATCAAAATGCGTTGCATCACTTCATTACTATTAGAATATTTGTTGTATGATAAATGATAATAGATAACAGTGTCAACAATGCTAGATTACTAATTGAAGGGTTTCTACTTGTGAATATAGTGGTTTAAACCAGATTTCTTTAAAACTACGAAAAATATTCAAGTGTATTTTTTTTAATAAGTCAAAATGATAAGTTTTATATAGATAGAAACAAACAACAAAACGGTACAAAAAAAAATAATTTTGTTTATACGCCGCTTAATATTTAACAAACACTCTGCAGAGAACCTGTATAAATGAATATTAAAATATTTTATTGATTTGCTATTAGAAACTGATAAAAGAGATTTATTTCTCATATAAAATAAGGTCTAGATACGTTCAATTCGAGCCAGTATGCTAAAATGCTAATCGTATTTTTTATATTCAAAACATTAGTATGGATTTCGGACACCAATCGATAAATTTGACGGAATTTAAATACATTTGATGACCTACTTGTAGAATATTCATAAACGGTAATTACGACTTAACTCTAAAATATATCTGCTTTTAAGGATTGACTATGCTTCAAAGATTAGTTTACCAGTTTATGACCAGTTTACGTTTTGTTTACCAGTCTACTCTCAAAAGGAAAGTTTGCAACATTTTTCATTGCTGCTCCGCTCCTGTTAGTCGTAGCGGGTTTATTAATATTTTGATATTCTTACAATAATCAGTCGTTAAACATTATTACATTATTTTTACGTTATATTAGAATAATCACATCTCGAATGCATCTGGTCACTGCTTAGTGTCGCATTACGATATTACATAAAACTCAATAGGTATTATAAGTGTTTACGTTTCTATGCATTGTATTCATAATAAATGAAAAAATCATTTCTACAAGAAAGTCACCCGCGTTCTGAGGAGGAAGATACCACTCAAGTTCTAATATGGGATTAATAAAAAAAAATATCCTTACAACAAAAAGAATCGCTTTCAACGAACAACACAACGAACAACAACAAATTACCATCTTTTTACCGGCGCCGTCCTATCTGGTCCTGTCTGTACAACTTTATTGAAGTGTTAAAAAAATATTTGTTTACCGGCTGTTCGAACTGTATATTATCAGTTTCGTTACTATACGTAACGATTATTATGCAAAAAGAAACAATCGATTGTAAGTATATAAGTATACCTATGTATACGTAATTTCAAGAAAGAATTCGGTATTGGATTGGGATTTTTCATCATCGGCATCGGAACAAGAAATTATAGACGAAAAACCAGATGATCAGGAGGCGGCATCTAGTGATAGAATTAACTTTAACGAGTTGTTATTGAAACTGAAAGACATAGTATTTTTGAATAAACTTAGTTGGCAAGCTAAAATAAGTAAATTGATAAAAACATGCATTGAATGGATTATACTTTTGATGGTAGAGAACATATCAGATTGGCCGTTAGTTAAGAACATTATAGATAGTGTATTTAAGTTTAGCAATGGATAAAAATTGTTATTTAAAATTAAACGTTATTCAATGGAATTGTCAAAGCTTAAAACCTAAGATTGTTCTATTAGAGAGTTTGCTTACCCAAGAAAACATTCATATTGCAGTATTAAATGATCTTAGCTTGTCCGACCTCAAATGAAGCAAGAAAATTAATTAAAATTGTATCCTTAGGTTTAAGTAGACGGTAGATAATTAAATTATTATGCTTTACTGTTAGAATCATCTGTTTTGTTATGATTTGATGATGAGAGTGACATGATCAAGTATGATCAAACTCTCGTATTAAATAAAGATATAAAAAAAAAAGATATAAAGTGAAAACAAATACCACTTTATCCCGAACACTCGAACATAATTATCATTTCTTCTAGACGTGTTACTTTGATGAAAAAGATAAGATAAGGTACTTTTGCCAAGAACATAGTGTTATCATAATTAATATCTTCTAATATATAAAATTCTCGTGTCACAGTTTTCGTTGCCATACTCCTCCGAAACGGCTGGACCGATTCTCATGAAATTTTCTGTGCATATCGGGTAAGTCTGAGAATCGGCCAACATCTATTTTTCATATGTACCACGGGCGAAGCCGGGGCGGACCGCTAGTTTAACTGTATAAAAATCTTCGCTTAACATGGCATACAAATTCGCAATTATCTGTACGACCAACAGGATTACCGCAAAACGGCTTCTTAATCGCTTACTTTGGAGCGGTAAGCCATTTCTAACATATCTAATATATATATATACTAGCGGTCCGCCCCGGCTTCGCCCGTGGTACATATGAAAAATAGATGTTGGCCGATTCTCAGACTTACCCGATATGCACAGAAAATTTCATGAGAATCGGTCCACCCGTTTCGGAGGAGTATGCAGACTAACATTGTGACACGAGAATTTTATATATAAGAGATATGTATTAGAAAGCATAAAACAAATAATTATATTTCTCTTCATGTGAAAATATTTAATATATAGTATTTGTATAGTATATATCGCCATCATCTGTTTGAATCTGCTATTTGATTGCATGACTAGCGTGTTCATTGAATGACGACATTTAATTGAATGACTAAGAACAACCCGTCAGGTTGTTTAATGTAACGTTCAACGACTTGACTGAACGTCATTTAGCATAGTCGTTGGTTTGGCTATGGGGGTATTTTTGACTGATTTCATGGATAGAACCGAAAAAGTTTCTTGCTTTATGAAAAGAGAGGCATGAAGCTAGGAAATACTAATGTAATCTGTTA
Source organism: Colias behrii (assembly GCA_029959065.1). Lineage (NCBI taxonomy): Eukaryota > Metazoa > Arthropoda > Insecta > Lepidoptera > Pieridae > Colias > Colias behrii. The sequence goes on along the minus strand of JARWMC010000006.1, from coordinate 2,990,979 downwards.
ATAATAATAGTGTACATAAAGCCTAAGTGTCATACACAAAGTGCATGATATTATGTGAGCATTATCAATGATTATAATAAGATTGCCATCAAACAACTGTTATCGAAAAACTGTTGCTATCTCCATTATAGTGTCATAAATAAGATTACAATAATCTGCTTGTCATATTATATTGTAATGGAGATATAGCTTAAAGTATGGATCATAAAATTTAACAAACTTTTACTTGTAAGATAAGATGGAAACAGTTTTATTTGATCTAGACACTTATAAAGATGAAAGGTGTTATTTTAGCAGTTCCGGGTGTTTCTTTGTATCAAAATTTACCTCTTTGTATGTACATAGCTAAGTTCTTATCCAAAAATAAATTTCCGAAAACAAACTTTTCCTGTCCTACCAAAGTCTTATTCATACTAATATCACAGTATTACATAGGAAATAATATTGTAATACTGTGCTAATATTTTGAGAAATTTCTTCTTTGTTAAGCAAACGCTTCGAAGGTCACATTTAAAAATAACGTATTTCATTGACAATTCATGATGACTGAATTGGTATTTCTTATTTCAGAGTTTGGCAAGACATCCAACGAAAATTGAGTGGACTTTGACCGATAATTATATCTTGGCTTCGCTTCCACGCCTTCCTTTTATAAACTGATGAATAACATTAACAGATTTACGTCAACTTTTCCAATTAGCACTACCAAAAAGACACTGCAAAATGATATTTTAAAATGAGTTAAATGTGCATGCTAAGTACACATTATTCGAAAAACGTAACCAAAGAAAAACAATATGTGTAAACTACTGAAATATCTCATATGAAACGCATGATCATACGCCATTCCCTGCAAAAAGGTATTCCCTGTAATTTCGTCTTCCTCATGCACAGATTACGAAATAGTTACCACGTAAACACAGGCGTCATTTATGAAACATCACCATTTCTTAGAAAATCGCCTCACAAACGCATATCTTGAACCTTCAAGATTGCAACTTCAACACGGAGACGGAATACAGTAAAACAATATCTAAAGTAAACAAATAAACACAAACAAGAGATAAACGCTCGCTTGACAGTACGTTGACCGCACGTTATCGTCGCGTGATACCGAAGTACGTTGGAAGCCCGCCAAAAACCTTAACCTTGCACCCACATTAATGGTCACTTGCTCTATATGCACTTTCTTAGTACTACTACAGATAATATAATAGTATACGTACTACGACATGTGGGTGAAACAATAGGGTTTGTTAACAACACGAACCTCTTTAAAGAAAGGAAAGGAGGCATGCAAGAATCCTTTAACGGTACATTATTTCTATCGAACGTAAGAAATATAATAACAGTATCATACGTCCCAAAAACAAAACACTTATTAATAATATGTAAGTAAGTATAAAAATTAAGAATATTACATCGATATTCATAGCAAGAAATCACTCCACTATCTAAAAAAGTGCACGTTAAAATATTGCGCTCATACCGATGGGTAATATCAATTCAAACTTGATAGCTATCCTGAAAGTATAGCCTAAAGCCTAAACCTAACTACAGAATCTGTACTAATATTATAAAGCTGAAAAGTTTGTTTGTTTGTTTGTTTGAACGCGCTAATCTCAGGAACTACTGGTCCGAATTGAAAAATTATTTCGGTGTTAGATAGCCCCTTTATCGAGGAAGGCTATACGTATATATTATCATGCTAAGACCAACAGAAGCGGAGCCACGCGGGTGAAACCGCAGAGCGCAGCTAGTGTTTTCTATAATTGCATACTATTAACATATTCAAAAAGATGACATGTGATATGCGGTAAAACGTCTGTTTTATAACCTTAAGTACAAGTAATTAAAACTTCAAGAGACCCGTCCTTTAATAAATAATAATTCTATAATGCTATTCACTAATATTCATATATTTATTAAAACAACTTTAATACAATAATAACATAACATGACAGATAGACTACAGCAAAGACGCCAAGTACGGTAATTCATATTTATATACGACTAGATTTCCGCCCGCGGCTTCGCCCGCGATTTCAAAGGAAAACCCGCATAGTTCCCGTTCCCGTGGGATTTCCGGGATAAAACCTACCCTATGTGTTAATCCAAGTTACCTTCTATATGTGTGCTAAATTTCATTGTAATCGGTTCAGTAGTTTTTACGTGAAAGAGTAACAAACATCCATACATCTATACAAACTTTCGCCTTTATAATATTAATAGGACTAAACATTGACAATAATAATAAATAAATAATGAATAATAAATAAATAACATCATGAATATTCAAGAGACCAATCGAAAATAAACTATCCAGTTAATTTGCAATACCAATACTGAAACTTGTTAACACGAATTAACGACAAATTTAACTATATGTATAAGGTATAGTTAAGAAATAGTAGACAATATTTATTATTTTAAATAAACGCGTTTTTTTTAATATTCTAAAAAATTACACACAGCTTATTTTCTACCTATCATGAATGCGTATAAAATTTTATGAATTTGCTATCTTAACGACTATAAATATACCATAGAAAATTTATTTATTAGGTATACATATTCAACCAATTTAAATGTATCTTATTGAAAATTACCTAATTGCACAGCAATATTTTTTTCTTTCTTATTGCACAATTTTCAGCCAGTTTTCCAATTGATTCTGATGCAATTCAAACTATATTCATAGAAACTCCGAAACGGTTCACATATTTAGGACAATCCAGTCCCCACGTCTTGCATTGATAAATTTTGAGAATTAAATTAACAAAATCTACTATTAAAAAGTATAAAAGCTTTTTTGTACCAATAACTTTTTTATAAATTGCAATAATTCTGATTTAATATGCACCAATAATCAAAATGCGACCTCAATAAGTAAAATTTGCAAATAATAAAGGAGTGTTTCTCTTTAAGCTTACAAAATATACGTAAAAACCAATGTACTAACTCTTTAACGGTGTATACCGGATTTTAGTCACTTCAAACCTAGACATAGAATGCATAAACATTAAACATACATATATTAAGCCTACATTCCACTTTTTCGACACAGACATTAAGACTTTGGCATAAAATGCGTTTTCTCGATTTGTACCCGCGGTAAATAATTTTCGTAAAACAAATTTATTTATTAATACTTTATTGCACGTAGGTACTTAGTTTAAACTAAGTACCTACAATTGGCGGTCTTATCGCTAAGAGCGATTTCTTCCAGACAACCGTTGGTACAATAGAGGAATAAATAAATAAACAAATTCTTAGTTGGCCGTGTAGATCTCTATGGCCGTGGCTATTAGTAACATTTATACTTTAAGTGATAAATTATTGTTTATTTTTAACGTCCAGGTAACACATTACAGTGTTACCTACATACTGAAGACTAATGCAATATATTATTTAAATACGTAAATAAATAATATTATGTCCCTTTCAATGCCACCATTTCGTAATTTATTTCTAAGTTTTTAATTTTAACAAATAGTCAATAAAAAACTCTTATTACGAAACACGTTGTTTATTCTCATTCTTTACTTTTCTTTAACTACATAAATATAATCAGTATTAATATACGGCACACAACTGTGGCTTGTGTCTATTTGCTGCCATTATCAAATAATTTGTATGCAAGTTACTTTACAATGGGCGTACTCTTGATAACATTGCTAGTATTTTCTTCGCGTAAGTATTTTAATTTTATTATTTAAGTTTAATTCATAGTATTTTATATTGGTAACTTAGAAGTAAATTAAGACCTACTTAATTCGTATCTTCGATCGTAAAATTGAAATTTCTTCCATTTTCATGGAGAAGTAGAGTCCATTCAGAGATTTTTATTTTAAAAATTGTCTTGTAACTTTACATAAGTCCTTATTTCTACTTACCTAACTAAAAAAAGGACATTTTGCTTTTACTTAGTTGTTAACTTATGATCCCATAAAATTCTTATATTTTACAAGTAAGTAATAAAGTTTTTAATTATAACGACGTAATCTGTAATAGCAATAGCTTATTAATATACTAATCGAATTATATTTACAACTTACTTTTCGTCTGCCATTGTATTATATTAATTACACTATTTTAAATTAATGTCCACAAAATATCACAGATTATTTAGCAACGTAAAGCTGAACATCACATAATTTCCATCGACCGATATACCACTTCTATAAAAAGTTGACCGAAATATCGTGAAAATAGACGCACGGTTTTACACGCACGTATACTTCCCGCGGCTCCTACATATGTACTGGCATTATATACAAGTTTCCTCGCATATATGGATGTTTTTATGTGTAAACGTTTGCACAAAAGCGCGGCAAAAATATAGCGACAACATACCTACATAATATTTTTAATCTGTATCCAATCGCGACGTCTGCAGCCCGCGCCTCACACGGCGCTAACGTTTGTGAAAAAGTTGTCTTTCCATTTTTGGATTTTGAATTCAAATTAAAAACAAAAAAAAATATTCATTGTAAGTAAGTAGATGAGATAGTAGGTGTTTACTATTTAGTCGCATATGGAAAAGTAAATAAAAAAAATATCGAAATATTATTTATGCTTTCCTTAAAATTATTAGATATCAATTTTTACATTTTAGCTGTGATGTGTATCGCAATCATCCAATTTATTTACCGTTTAAAAGGTTAATTATGATTATACTTTACGCTCTAACTTTTCGAATTCATATTATAACTTCAGAATTAATTGTTTTGCTGCTTTGGTGTGTGTCTTTTTGAAAAATGAGTTTTAACGAAAACGAAGTGAAAATGCAAATTTTAAGTTTTATTGCCTATCCATTAAATGAAGTTAATATTATATGTTCCTATCTTATGTCTTTAGGTAGAGCAATGGTTAATTAATTCACTTCTCATAAGTGTTGATCAAACCTGTTAGTAAAGTTGATCTAGCTATAAGCTAAGACTAGGACTAGGACTGAGGTTTCTGTCTTAATTGATTTTTTAGTATTTATTATTTTTTAATTTTGCTCGGACTTATTTTTCTGCATTTCATATTGTTGTTTTCAATAAGATGAACAGAGAAATACGTATGTCGTCAGTCGTAACTCGTAACCTAAATGATATAGGTACATATTTAAAGATGTACTGTAATGCTATAAGCTGCTTAAAGTTATCTATTATAATAAAATATATATATTTAAATTATTTACTTCCAATTATTGTGTACACATTATACACTGTCACATAACACACACACACACACACACACACACACACATACACATCATTTTTAAGCATTAAGCACATTAACCCAGTCACCCCAAATGAAGTAAACAAATAAGATAAAAACCTGGCATGATCACACCTACGTACGTACTATTCAAGATTTTATACGCAGTAAAAGTGTAAAGTGCAAGTGCATATATTCATTTTATAGTCCTTTCCACCTAAGATGATTTCTGTGACACATTGATTTTTGACACGTGTAGAGATGTCCTTTACTGAAATCGTATCAATTGTTTCCGATAATAGATAATATTTTATATGGAAATGAAATCGATTTGAATAAAGTACCAAAATTAGTTTTTTCGGCATTTCGCCAACAATTATTTATTTATTTATTTATTTAAATACTTTATTGTACTGCCAACAAAAAAAAATTACAAAAAGAAAACTTATACTAAAAGAAGACACAGCACAGATGGCGGCCTTATCACTAATAAGTTAACTAAGGAAACTTAGCAAACAACAGCAACAAAAATTCAACAGTAAAAATTAGTGACAATAACAGAATACCACGTAAAGTATCAATATAAAAATGCAACATGTATACAAGGCTGACGCCAGTGCCGGATTAAGCCAGCGCGGGGCCTGTAGCAAATTCTGTCAAGAGGCCCTTCGTTTGCTATAGTTTCTCAAGTTAAAGGGTATTAAATAAAACAAAACTATTACAAATAAACTTTTCCGCATTTAATATGGCAAATTTAGAGATAACACTTTCACTATCGACTTCTTTAAGCAAATTATACTTTATATTCATCAAAGTAAGGTGATTAAGCCGTTCTTGGCCCATCGTGTTTCTTAACTCGTTTTTAATACGTTTTAACGTTGAAAAAGAACGTTCGCCACTGCAGTTAGTGATCATGAGAGACAAGTAAATGCGCAAGGCAATTTCTACGTTTGGGAAACACGATTCTAAGGAATTATTTAATAAAAGTTTATAAAATTGCAGTTCCAGAGACTCTAGTTTCTTGCTATCAATAACAGTAGCCACATCTGTTTTCAGCAGTTCAGCGAACTGCACTAATTCGTCGCCTAGGGTACTTTCCAAATCATCTTCGTAAGCACTGACCATACGTGAGGCGTTTTCCAAAATCTCTTCTGTTGTAAGGGATTTTAGCTGTCGAAATATTCCAAAAACACCAGTAATTTCATGATATGCTTCCATACGTTTAGTTAAAGCAGACAGTACGTTATCAATAATGACAATAAACACCTGAATTTCAAAATGTTGTCCAGATGTTTGATTTTCAACAAAGTTGTCGAGTGTAGTAGAGCCGGTGAAATGGTCGTACTTTGTATTCCGCAGGTAAAATTATTATTTGTATACAAAATTAAATAAGCCAAATAATCTACAGAGAACCTGTAAAACGATGTTTTATCTTTTTGTTTGTTTTCGGGAACAAATTTTACAGCGTTTTAATATCACAAGACAGCATTTTTTTACTAAAATAGCCAAGAAGCTTATATCTAAACACTGGAGATTGCAATATGAACATTAACTTGTAACAAGAAAATATGACCTTGAATGACGTCAGTTATGTTTTTGTCTCTTTCACGTGGGTGACCACGCTGGTTTGTAAATTCAGGATTTTTCGAAATAGAAAAAACTAAAAATCATGGTCTATAAATAATAACGACATATATTTTTAACAGTATTTATATTATTATTACTGGTCAACTTACAAGAATTATCACCTTAATAGGTACATACAATTTTAATTGGTAGAGAATGATAGTTTTAAATAACGCTTGATAACTTTTGGCTACAAAGCTTGAATATTAACCGATATACATCATTAACATCCTTTGTAAATAGAGGAAAGTTGTGTTTTGCATCAAATGCTGTTTACCAAATTGTAAGTTACTCAGATCTTCTTTTTAAACGCGTTGCTTCGACGGGTCAACTTCAAGCCAAAAACATATTTCAAAAGGTATTTTTTTTCTGGGTCGTAATCCTCAATAATTTTACCCTTGATAGGCATATATATTTCTTTTTACTTCATTTTTTGGAAAGCTGAAATACGTAAAACAAAAAAAATATTAGGTTAAAAAGTATAAATTTCAATGTAAAAAAGAACAATCTTAAAACCACATGTGAGTGCAATACCGATGTCGTGTGTTGTTTCATTACTAGTATAAAAATCTTTATAATGGTGTTCTAAATATTCATCAAAATATTGTTTTAGCAATATATTCTCGTCGCTATCCGTAAAAACCCATCATAATAGTTACCTTACTTGTTAAATTTGTTTTTTGAAAACTTGTTGAAAAATGATGAAAGTATTAGGAAAAGAACTTATTCAACATGATTGCTTACTAAAATGATGATAAATTTTACGATTTTTGCCATTAAAATGATTCTAAACAGGTAAATGCATGAGTATTGAGGAATATGTATTATAAATAACGTAAATATACACTTGCCTGTGAAATTATAGGCCAGAATTTGGTTTCCAAACACTTCTGCCATTTTGCACAATACAATATATTATTCTTTATTTTCGGAAAATATTTATTAAATACGCAACAACATTAACCTAAATATTCGAAGCGACGAAATTTTTTTGACACATATGCCATATTGTCAAACCGAGAGTTGCTATAATTTTATTATGGTGACTACCACAGAACAGTAAAGTAGATAGAAGTGTGATGTGGGCGTGGCCCACGTGTCACTGGTAAGGTAAGATCACCTAACTTGCTCTCAGTTGTGCGCAGAAAAATATTCGAGTCGGTTGTCAGCTGTCAAACCTTTTTTCCATATTTATTCATTAATTAGGACGTGTTGTTCGGTATTAGAGTGCAAAAATGATAGCAGACGAAATAATATCAGCAATGGAGGCATTTCATACCATCGGTAAGTCTTATTTTTATTTATTTTAATTATATTTTATGTTATAACTTCGCTTGTCGTAATTTGTCAAAATTGTATACAAATATCTAGTCAAAATGAACCTTAATCCGTAAGAAATTAGTACTATTATAGATTGAACAGCAAACAAGACTTTCTGGAATATTATTGCAATAAACAAACGAATGTCGCTTTAGTGATGCTTGTGGCGCATATCGACAGTATCGATACTTTAGAAAAGACAAACAATATAAATATTAAATTTTATTTTATTTTTCCTTAGCTTTCATTTGTCCAATTTATTTATAGATTTCCCAAAGAGGCTAATTTAAAAGAGAAATGGATAAATGCAACGTGACGAGTTAACTGGATGCCGAACAGCACTAAGCGGTCTAACAAAGGCCACCGATACAGCAAACCTACGGCAGTTCCAAGATTTAAAATAATGCATATTTTCTGTTTGTATTTTGTAAATATAGATTAATACTATTCTATTCCGTTTTTTATTTAATAATAATAATATAAAAAGACCTACTTAGTAGTAATAAACATACTCCAAAATGTGACACATTATACTATACTCATATAAAAGAAAGAAAAAAAAAATACACAAAAAATATTTATTTGTGAATTATCGATAACAAGGCTGACATCCCTCAGAGCATAGCATCAGATAAATATCAAGTTAATGTCATTAATGTTGAGTGACACAAATTTCAACCTTATCTCTATGTGTTGCGTTTCAAATTTATATCTATCGAAAACTAACGCCCTCTGTTGTGGAGTAGCTGAATGTTTTCGAATTTGGAATTTCTGTGCAATGAGAAACAAAACAGCTAATATACTTAGGGATGTTATACTAAAATAAACCGTAACATGGTGCGTTAGGGTACATATTGAAATGCTGAATTTATAACCTAAGTCAGTTTTTACTCAAATTAAGCTGTCCAATCAAAGGCATAGTTTACTTGTAGTGTACTGTATAACTATCGGTTTAAATGTGTGGGTTTGGCGACACAGGTTTTCATACTAATTATGACATTATCGCACTTCTATATGTTTTTACTGTTCTGTGGTGACTACCCATTATCAGGGACTTTTTAATGATTGGCTCAGATACTTAATTTATTTAGCATAAATAATAATTGTCTCATCCAACAATGCTTCTGAATGATGTTGTTGGCAATTTATCAACGAACTCATGTACAAAATCTAACCTTTTGCACAGAATATTACAGAATACATAGTAGCCTTGGGAAAACTTCGTATTAACAGTGGCAATACCAAGTTTGGTGTGAAAGGGATAAAAAACATGATTTAGGGTCAATGAACTTCTCGTCAGTCGTCAATCCTAGACGATATCTCCAGTGTTTAGATATAAGCTTCTTGAAAATAGCAAACCCCTTTTGACGTATTGCATGACACTATAATCGCTATAGCACTGGCGGAGGTTCGTATTCGTTTTTGATTTCGTATTTTCTTTGACAGGGGCGATGGATGATTGTCATGCTCCATCTGCCTTTTATTTTGTAATCTAAGGTTTGATAGTCGATAGAATCCTATTTTATTTGATCGGGTTGTTACGACTAGCTCGTTCGATGACAATAACAGGGGATTCCCCTGTTAGTTTTGCCGTGCTACCAACTTGCGTGTAGCGCAGTGCAAGCAGTACAACACAACTTTTGGTGTAGCCAGCGCTCCATTGTAGAAACGTGGTAAAATTTTAAATTATTGTTGTAGATTTTGATAGCAACGTTTCTCATGGTAGGTACGTGTATTTTTTTTTACGGTACGTGTATTATAAATTGATATTTTTTTACGGTCAGACAGGTATTAGACCGCGGGGCCCCCCGAGTCGCGGGGCCCGTAGCATTTGCTACTCTTGCTACGTGGCTAATCCGGCACTGGCTGACGCACTCGTACAGACGATTGACTCGATTGACAAACGATCATAAGATGGGCGCCGATTATATGATTTCCCAACTCTATGATTTTTCAACGATCCATTTCATGTACACGAATTGCGTAGGTATTATATTTTTGTGTTATTTTATTTTATTTTTCATTATATTAAACTAAACAATACTGTTTTTGATTTATAAGCTTAAAATTTTTCATTTTTATATTTTTGGTAATGATGCCGCCATAAAATAAAAATATTATGCACTCAAATTATTTTGGCTTTTTAAACATAAAATACGTAATTCGGAACACGATGAAGTGTCACAGGAATCATCATAGGTGAAAAGGACTATACTTAGTTGCACTTATAAATAATGTATAGGTGTTTTATATGTAGTTTTACAGGATTCAAATGCTTTATACATAGACACATAAAACCGAAAGAGTGGAATTCGATTTCCGAATCACATTTTTGGTAAAGAAATTATCAATTCAGTGATTGTCATCCAACAAGGGAACTATTAATGAGGGCCACATCCTCCATGGAGGTCATCGACTAATATCCTTTAGTATTTAAGTTCAGGTCGTACGCAAATATAGGGAAAATCATTAACGTACAAATTGAATACGCTATTCGAAACAGAAATAAGCGCGCGAAGAATGCCGCGTGATCGACATGTATAATTCATACTTTATTAACATAATGCGATAACAGAGCATAATACTGGTGCATTTATCAAGATTTCAGGGATTCTGTTAAAACAACACGAGTAATAATATAAGTAACATGCTCATTAAAATTTCCATTTTGCCGCCAAAATTGCATTTAACAGGAAAAATACGGAGATGACTGCCAAAATAAACGTTAATAAACTTCAGACTTAAAACATCAGACCTCGAGAGAAGTACTAGCTAGTAGTTACTCCTTTCTTTGTTTATTCTTATTTCATGTTTTCCTTTAAATATGAAAACCATGAAGTCTTATTGAAGTATTATTTCCAGAATGGGAAGTGATTGCGCTAGACGAACTTTACTATAAATACTATAATTCAGCTCATTGTGTCTATCTACTATATAATATAACTAGCTTACCGCCCGCGGCTTCGCCCGCTTTGTCTAAAACCTAATAAATTATATACTAAAACCTTCCTCTTGAATCACTCTATCTATTAAAAAAAAACCGCATCAAAATCCGTTGCGTAGTTTTAAAGATTTAAGCATACAAAGGGACATAGGGAAATAGGGACAGAGAAAGCGACTTTGTTTTATACTATGTAGTGATAATTAACAATAGGTATAATATATAAATCTCTGTTTTAAGAAATAGTAAAGTGTGAGAGCCAATTGAGAGCATACCTTTACGTATTCAGTATTCACTATTACAAAAATGTCCTTCCATGTAGTTTTAGTTATGGTATAAACTATAAGGTATTGTGGTTTATCCATAAAATTACACGCCTTAGATACGTGTCCTCCTCAATATAGATAGGTTTTATTTATTGATGAGGATGCATAATATGCAGTTTTATTAGCAATACAGGGTCTTTAGTTAAGATTAGATAATAAACTGACAAGGTGAAAATGTAAATATACCTATTTACCTGTTGTTATTAAAGGGGAGGGAAAATAAGTCAGTGCAAATTAAGTGCATGTTCGAGAGAATAAAAACAAAAAGAGTTCGAGAAACATCTGTTCAGAAAAATGAATGTTATAACCGAATCAAATATAAGTAGTGTTTTTACTTAGAATAGTGGATGTTAAGAAATGTAAGTCATATGGGTTATGTAGGACTACATTCGCACAGAAAGCGACTCCCTACTCTTTGTTCAGTGACTCGCGAGATGGTGAGATTTGTTGGACTTTATCACGTTACAGGATGGTTTTAGCCATAAGACTAAACAATAAACAATATTAATTATACTTTGCCATTTTTATAAGCAACTAGCTTTCCACCCGCGGTATCGCCCGCGCAGTCAAAGAAAAACCCGCATAGTTTCCGTTCCCGTGGGATTTCCGGGATAAAACCTACCATATGACCCTTCTCGGGTATCAAAATATCTCTATACCAAATTTCATGCAAATTGGTTCAGTAGTTAAGGCGTGATTGAGTAACAGACAGGCAGACAGAGTTACTTTCGCATTATAATATTAGTGTGGATATATTCGTCATATCATCGCATCAGTATCATTGACAAAATAAAAAAAATAGTCATTATCTCATCACATTACTTTTAACATAACAAATGAAAAAAACGTTACGTCAAAAACATTATTCAATACATAAAATCTTTACGAAACTGCGACCTCAACTGTCAATGAAAGACATGCTTTACTCATAATGCATCCGTTGCATTTTTTATACGAGGTAAAATGAATTAGTGCCAAAAAGATATTTTTATGTGATGTTAAGAAAAGTCACATGACAGTAACTGTGTTCGCCCACGACGGGACACCGAACTCTCAATATTATATTGGTTTGCCAATTTTTAAGCAAAAACACGTAAAACATGTTTTGCCAATATGTTTTTACATAAAAAATACGATTGCTCTTCATTATTATAATAATATGTTCTTTGTAAGTCTAGTTTCAAGTCATTTTAAGTAACTTCTATTCACTCATCACTTAAAAGCCTTAATAACAACCCCTGACTAAAGCACTACTTTAAAAAATTATACTTAACGAAAAGGTACAGAAATATTCGAATCTTTCCAATTCTTAAAAAGTCACTAACTAATATGAAGAAAAAAGTTCTGATATGTTGCTGAAATAATAAGGATTAGCCTGGGTTATAAATAAATGTAATGTAATTGTAATTGAAATTATAATTGTAATGTAATGTAATTTAATTGTAATGTAATGTAATTTAATTGTAATGTAATGTAATTGAAATGTATAGGTACTGTAATTTTAATCTTTATTTTTAAAAATAATATAGTCATTTCTAGTTTATTTTGAGGGGTGGGCGCAGGTATCTGTAGCACAGCTTATAGGTACTACCACAGATACCGGAGTTCCTCCTATTTTTTTTTTTTAATAAATTTATGGTATTAACTATTTGTGTAAATTGTTTATGAAATGTGAATGTAAATAAATAAATTTCAACCTTTCAAATAAATATAAAGTAAAAGAAAGAAAGATCGAGGGATGGATACAGTACACACCCATAAACTAGTGGGTGTGGATCAGAACTATTTACTATAATTATGCTAATTGCTAACGTCATCTAATCTTCTCTGTGCATAAAAATATGAAAAATTAACAAAACAAGTAAGTAATCAGGAAACGTGCTTTTTAAATCTTCAAACATTGAACGATTTTCACGTGATTGTGACATCACGATTGCGAATTCGTGCCTCCGATAATATGTTTTGTTGACATAATCTATATTCCTGTTTGGCACTTTTCAATTACCAATTAGATATTGCATATCAAATCAGCTTTGAGAAGATTCAAAGAAATCTAAATCTTAAATTGTAACCTATAGGTACTTTACCCATAACTTTTGGTACATTGCGGGAAAAGATTAGGTTGAATGATAGTATAAGTGTGTGAAATTTTCGAGAACTTTATGATATATATTAAATGAGGTTTATAATCCCGTCTAACTTACTGAGATCGAGTAATTAAAAATTGTATTCGCCTGCTCGAAGCAATATCCTGAATGATTACCCGACTATACCCGATTATAACTCGACTGCCGCCGTTTTCATACACCGCTGTCCGAGTTGCTTCGCGCAGAACTCGCATTGTGTAGACCTATTGAAATTTTGGCAAACAAAATAAATTTTTAAATAATATCAATATGCATCTCTATCGATACGTAAATACAAGTACCACATATAAACAAGTAAAGATACTATCTACGATAAAACAACTTACAACACCAAATCTACACGACTATAAATGGTTATCATATTTGCATATAGTAACATGAAATTTTCAAACAATATCGTTATCAAAAACCCTAATGTCTCGGCCATTAAACTGATTATATGCGAAGATAAAATTTGTCATTGTTATTAGTCAAAATAATGTAGGAAATTAAGTCTGATCGAATATAAATATTGATGAAATGAAATACGTTACTTTATTTACCTACTTTCTTTATGATTTTCAATTACTTTCATCGCCATATTTAACTAATAAATATCGTTATATAATTCTGTGGTATCTGGGATACACCTGTTAACTCCAAAAAGTTAAATTTTCAGGAGAAGCAATTTAACATATTATTGGCTGCTAAAAATCGGATATAAGATATAAATGAATTATGTCATATTATAATGAAATATCATATATTAACCCTTTTTTTGCTTGTACAGTTTCCAAAATTGACGCAGTAGTTTAGCGAATAATGTGACTTATCAGATTTTAACCAAAAAAAAATATTGCAGTGGAATGGACTTATCTCAAAATGAGCAAAATATAAATAATGATTATTTCATTGCTATTCATTTAATTAAAACAATTTTACGTTATTTTTGTAATATTTCTTTATTTATAAGTTAATTTCACAATGGTATCACTCTTATGGCTAATTTTAATAAAAGTATGGACTTAACAGGAGTGTACATGCAACAAAAAATTTAAATAAAGGCACATATCAAATAAATACCAAAACAAAAGAATCACTCATTTGGATACTAATCATAATCTTCTTCGCTATCTGAGTTGTTTTCCAAAACAGAAGCTGATTGGTTTAAATTAGAATAGAAATCGCGATATACTGGATCAATGAATTGCATAAGATCCATTAAATCTTTAAACTTTTTGGTTAAAGATTTAATGGATCAATCGCCAATCCTCCGACATATGCCTGTACAGGGAGTAATGTTTCTAAACAAAATATACTTTGCCTTCCTCTTCTTTTCATTGAAAATGTCCTAAAAGGCTCTGATTTCTCCAATGAATACTTAAAACTTACTTCCGCTAATTTTTTTTCAAATTTTAGCCAGAAAATACTTTTCCAAGCAAAAGATTGTTTTGAAGTGTCAATATTTTTTTTGACAAAATTCTTAGTAGTTTCGAAAAACCGTAAAATTCGGTTTGTGTCATAAATTTCACCGAGAAATTTTTGCTTGTCATTTTTATAACATTCAACTGCAATATTCGGGTTGTACTCTTTAACAAATCTTTCTATCAACGCATGATCACCCTTTAATAAAATGAGTGTGACCTGGCACGAGAAACTTGTGGTGGATTTCTTTAAGGGTAGATTTTTGAGCCAATGCAATACAATACATAACAGGTAATATACAGGGTGGTTCTAAATTACGTTGACAAATTTGAAAATAATAAATTTAAAAAATGGGACATGCTGCGTTGCTTTTGTTTTTTAATTATTATTTTCACATGATTTGGCGCCAACTTAAAGTTATTTGTGAAGAGAATAAATTAAAAATTAGTTATTTTTTGCAATAATATCCTTATATGGTAAGCGGCAGTGCGAGATACTGCGACTTTAATACGATGTGCTTGGCCATCTTGGTGATCGTCCGGGAAGAGGCAGAAAAAGAACTCTGAGGACGCCTAGGCTTCGACATATCGTCAAACAAAGATTGACCCGCAATCCACAAGCCAAGGTTAGAAAAATGGCTCGAGATTTAGGTGTAAGTCATTTAACGTTGCAACGAGTTGTTAAAAATGAGCTCAAGTTAACAGCATACAAGCTGCGAAAAGCGCAGCGGTTGGGTGATAAAGATAAAAAAATACTCCTTGAAATATGTCGCTTACTGAAAGCGCGCTCCGCTGGTGAAGCGTGGAAAAATATTTTTTTCACAGAAGAAGAAATTTTTCCGATTGAACAGTCTCATAACCGCCATAACGATAGAGTTTACTCTCCTAGTCGCCCTGGAGCCACATCAATTATCCCCCATCGGCAAAATGGTGGTTATTTTGAAAATAAATAGATATTTACATTAAAATAACATTGTATTTTAATTATTTAGTAGTCACCGTTATATATACCAAATTGGAAATATAAATCCAAATCTGATAAGTTGCAATAATTAACATGTAGGTATCTCATGTTCTTGGTACATACGCGGTAACTGGGACTTAACAAGTTTTAGTCCATAGGCATAAAGCTTGGAATTAACATTTATGTACTTGTTATATTAGTTATCAGGTTTGACATCAAAAGTTACTATGATATATTAATGATAATTATAATATATCTTGATTGTAGCAAAAAATCTTGGATTTAACAGG
Source organism: Colias behrii (assembly GCA_029959065.1). Lineage (NCBI taxonomy): Eukaryota > Metazoa > Arthropoda > Insecta > Lepidoptera > Pieridae > Colias > Colias behrii. The sequence continues at coordinate 2,974,754 of JARWMC010000006.1, read as the reverse complement.
AGTGTACAATTTTTTTTCATTTACTTCCCGTGGACGTAGAGATATCACGCCTGGATCAAAAAAATCTGCGCTTTCTGTACTTATCAAACATGTATCTAACAAAATTTTGCCAAAAATGGAGTTAACAGGTGTCTCCCAGATGCCACAGAATTATATTACTAGGTATTCAAAGTACGTCACATCTTATAAATAACGTATATTCCTTTGTGGCTATATCTATCTGCCATGTTATTGTTTTATCTGTTTGTTTTATTGTAGTTATCATCAACATAAAAACTTCAAAAGGAACATCATAAATTAATAAATTTTGTGCGAAAGTTTACGAGACGTCATATAAATTTAAATACGTCTATATTACGTAGAACACCAAGATATGATCACAATATGAAGTCTGTCGATGGCTCTACTAGAGGGTTTCTGATGTTAACCACTTTACCTTTATTTCAATAAATTTACTCTTCAAACGCAAATTCAAAGTTCTCTTTTAAAAGTTATACCACCTTCACGCTCTCTATAAAATGCATAAAAACTTCAAAAGGAACATCTCAGATGAATAAATTTTGTGCGTAAGTTGAAAGGACGTCATCCATACTAATATTATAAATGCGAAACTAACTCTGTCTGTCTGTCTGTTACTCAATCACGCCTAAACTACTGAACCAATTTTGATGAAATTTGGTATGGAGATATTTTGATACCCAAGAAAGGACATAGGCTACATTTTATCATAGAAATATGTACCACGGGCGAAGCCGGGGCGGACCGCTAGTAATCTATAGGTCTCCACGCGCGCGCTACGACTAGATACCGCCCCACCTAAAAACAATAGCTCTGTGAGTGCGGCAACTCATTTCTGTAGTGTGTGTTAGGCAATTTGTAAGGACGCTAGTGTGTGTGAAGAATTGTGCTGCCAGCTACATAAATTTTACCTCTTAAATGGGAAATCGGCCATCTTGGAAAGAAGTTGGAAAAATATTTTTTTTTTATCCTGACCTGGCCGGGAATCAAATCCATGAACATGCGACTCAAATCCACTTGCGACGCTACTATACTATAGTCACAAAGGTTGTTTAAAAGTAAAAAAGCGGAAATAAAAAAATAACATATTATATGAGTCAGTTAAACATGGTTAAACAGAAATAAATTATTGTTATTATACTTTTTTATATATGTGTTATTAATAGTATTGAAAAAAAAAGTTCAAATTATTGCTAAAAGATTTCCTCAACCACGTGTATTTTTTTGGATATGCAGTACGGCAACACTGAATGGCGTCGTATTTTCGTAGACAAAATTTTCGAAGTAAAGAAGAAATTTCGAATAATACGATACATAGTGATGGTACGTGATCCCAGTGTCTTTCTTATTTTTTGTTGTATTATTTTTAAATAGTTTTATGACACAAAGAGGCATTTTACTTCAGATTTTGTTCAAAATCTTTATAAACTATCGGTTCGCCCTCTCCACACAATGCTTGTGACACGACTGGCTTGGGTACGCCGAATTCGGCGTACTATTAGTTGCCGCATTTTTCAAGTACGCCGGCGGTATCTAGTCGTAGCGCGCGCGCGGAGACCAATCCTTAATCTAAGAAATTTACCTTCGTCTACAATACGTATAGAACACCAATATATGATAAAGTCTGTCGATGGCTCCACAAAACAAAACGCAAAACCTTTAATAACCCTATCCGCATGTAACAGACCTACGATAAGACCGGCATCATTTAACCATTTATCCGAACAGGACAGCCGTCACATGACTGCTTTGTTTGTAAAGCAATAAACATTATCTTTATAACTGCTCATATACGAGCAAACATTGCACTTTAAAACGCGATTGATAATTGATTAAATATGTATGGGTAGCGAGCACCTGTTATGTAGCCCCATTGGGCTTATGTGGAATTGGACATGATAATAAAGGCAATTTGATGACTTCTTTTAATCTTTAAATTCAAAAGTGGGGTGAAATGAACTTACTTTATGAAATTTTATAGAAGTAGTATACCTAGTAGTAAGGCCCTAAGTTAATTAATAAATTGTGGTGAGCCGCAACAAGTCTAAGTATTTTTCATCTACTACAGGATAAGCCGATAAGTATACATTATACCACTACTCTACCTACTCTGAAAGCTAAGCTGAAAGCACAATAAAAGATCTCCTTGGGCCAAATCAGGAAATTGACGTTACTAGCGTCAAGTACTATTAAACAAGTACATACATTCTACTATCAAACAATGTACTATTTTGCCGAACTCACAATTAGAGCCTCAGTGTAATAGCCATACCACCATCAACTTCATGAATAAGACTCGTTCTTTTCGCTCTCGGATCAGATTTCTGTCTTAGTCTTGGAGATATCATTGTAGGATATTGAGTCTCTCTTGTGCCTTCAGGTACATTTTGCGAATCTCCTATTTGATTTCTCATAGTTGTATCGTTGACAGTTTTGTTAAGAAAATAGTTCTGATGTCTTTTTTGTAATCTGTAGCTCCTGTAAATATAACAAGCATTCAATACTGAACAACTAAATTTACTTCACTTTCTACATTCATTTTTTTTTAATAGAGCGGTTTCATTTTACCATCATAGTTGAACTAATAATATATTGGATTATAATTAAGTCTCAAATTGATAGTCTTAATCAATGAGATAGTGACGGCTCTCCCTGGTTTATTCTTTTGTGTTGACATTTCATATGTTTGAAAGCCCACCAATCGGCAATCACCTTTAGGGAGTATAAAATTGAAGTGTGCACTTATCAGCGGCTTTCCTGAGCCTAGTGCCGCGAGACATTACTTATTTTTTAAAGGACAAAATGCGGGGCATTGTAGTATTTTAAAGTATATGTTAAATCAACTATATGTTTGCAACTGAGCGTAAGCGGACATTTCACACACGTATAAAATTAAACAGAGGTAAATTTGCCCTAATAGGAAACAAGATGTAAATAAAAAACCAACATAGCTTTGAATCTTTATTGAATACCATAAATCTTATATCACAATACAGAAACTTTGGGAAACATATTATCTTATTTAACTACCAGTATATTATTATAGTTAATTACAAAAGGTGAGAATACACAATTAGGTAATTAATTATTATCATTCACATTAATGATAACAATACGAAGTGACACATAGTTTAATCCTAGACCGTGCTAGTGAGAAATATCTATATCTTGTCTAGACTAGACATTAGCTAGACAAAACTAGTATTTCACTTGCGCGATCTAGAAATAAATAGAATGGAATACTAATTCAGCATTAACTACAATGATAGAATACTGATAAGAATATTTTTTGACCCAGAAACTATAATGTAGAATGAAGATACTGCAAAGTCTGAAATTCATGATGATCATTTTTTGAGCAAGGAATAGTACACTGTAAATAATTGTTTCTGGATTATAAATTGTAAGAGATCACTCACAATAAAAGTAAAGATTATCTTAGGCTTAAAGTACTTGAATTACCCTTTTAAAGTATATTTAAGGAGAATACTGTATGTGTCTATATTTAAACTTATCTTAGTGTTATAGTTTTACAGTTAAATACAATATTGTCACTAAGTTATAATAGTGGGTTAATAGAAGGTAATATTATAAGAGTTTATTATATTGTGCTGTTACTGAGGTTTTTTATGTCTTTATTATCCATTGGTCTATCTTATGTTACATGGCAGATGTATCGATATCTACACTATCTACACTAATATTAAAAAGAGGAAAACTTTGTTTGTTTGTTTGTTTGATTGTAATGAATAGGCTCATAAACTACTGGACCGATTTTAAAAATTCTTTCACCATTCGAAAACTACATTATCCACGAGTAATATAGGCTATATATTATCACGCTAAGACCAACAGGAGCGAAACCGCGCGGCACAGCTAGTAACTAATAAAAATAATAATAAAAGTATGTTCTCACTACATGAAAGATAAAGCGCATAAATGTATGAAAAAATACTTGAATTTTATTCTCACATACAAAAAAATGTAGTGGTACAAGGTACTTATGGCAAATGAATTATTAGATATTAGTCTCCTACAATTATAAAGAAATTGTTACCAATTAATAACTAGTACATATTACGTGTTAATATTGTAAATAAAAAGAAAGTAATACAAAATAAAAAATACTTATACCATCACTTGTCCATCATTTGGTAATTTCCTATCTATCTGGTCTTTTACAACCGTCCCTTTAAACTCACTTACTAAATAAAATTATGTTCTACAAATCAATAACACATTATTAAAAACAATACATTCATCTGTTATTGCTTCAACTTATTGCTACAAATAATACTTATATTATGTGTCATATTACAATTGATTTGAACTCAGTGGAGTTCAAATCAATTGTAATATGTAAAAACCTTTATATAATTACTATATTATGAGCACAATTTAATTGTTTTTTTTTTTTCGCTCGAACTTTTCCATTTCCGTTTCACTACACTATCATAGGCCATCCACACGTCTGCCGAACAACGTGACAAACAACGAACACATAGGGACGGCGCTATAAAGAGAAGCGAGAAGGAAATAAGTACATCTCTTTTCTTCGTATAGTGCTGTCCCTATGTGTTCGTTGTTTGTCACGTTGTTCGGCAGACGTGTGGATGGCCTATTACAGTTAATCTTCAAAATACGTTTATATGAAGCACAAAAAAGTTACTATTGTCATTTCATTCAGCACTTTTCATATGCCTACATTATTTATCATGTTTTAGTTCAGCACTTTTCTTCATATTTTTGTCTCATATAAACTATTTAGTTGGCACTTTAATTTATAGCAACTAGCGCCATCTGTCAGCTTAAGTCTTTCCGCTTCTTTCTTTCTCTTTGTACATTACTATATCCAAAATCAAATCGAGATCATCCGTAACAAGTAACAAAGCCAATTAGTACAAATAATTATTATCAATAGATTCCTTTCTATACACAGAAGGTTCCCAAATTACACCATCTCAAGGAATCCCAAAATCATCATCAATCACGATCCAGAAACAGAGGATTCTCGAATAACCATTGACCAAATCACTTTATCAAGGAACCTTACAAGGAAGCGAACCTAATCGAACATAACTGGACTTCAATCAAACCATTCAAGTTCACATCTCCTTACACTTTTCTTTTACTATCCCTTGTTTTTTAACCTGGAGCTCCTTGATACGGTTCTGACTCTTGGTCATTGAACCCTTCGTCATTTTCTTCCAAATCTTCTGACGCGTATGATGTCCCTGGTAGTAATATGTAGCGGGCCTCCCTGAAAAGTATATCAAGAGTGGTGAGTACGGGTATTAATTTAATTTGGGAGATGTTTTAAATGTAGATAATATTATGATATTAAACTACAGTTACATATTTACGTAAAAAGTATCTCTACTCAGACAAGGTAAGTACCTTGTCTGAGTAGAGATACTTTTTAATAGAATCGTTCATATTTTACTACAAAAGTTTCTATCCCTCAAATTTGACTACAATTATTAATAAATAGTCAAAATACTTAACAACAACACCTATTTTTTTTTTACTTAAACCTTTCATGATCTCAAAATTACTACTAGATATGAAAACTCGTCTACGACTCCTATTCTGTATACTTAACTTTAGATTAAAGGTATATGTTATCCACTCAATATAATAAAGTTGAAGGTCTGTAAATAACTCAAATATCCGGATAGGGTTATTTATATCACTATCAGTGTAATACCTCAATTGCAAAAGCGTAAATCTAATTTTAAAACATGTCTTCAATTTTTTATAATTCGGTATATCAAGTTCTAAATTTTATTAAATTAGATCTGCGCATATGTATCCAATTATGGATTCGCAGCAGTTTTTTGAATCTATTGCTAACTCATATCCGTCTCGAAGGACCATACAGAAAAGTACATTGTAATCAATGGCTCTAAAAGTTCTTGGCTATTAGGTGAATAGGCAAAAGTGTGGTTTTCTTATTCTTTTAAATGGTAATCTAGCTGAAGACAGTGGTTTCACTTGCATTATACCCGAGTAAACGTGGTCGATTGTATGCTAATTTAGATTCTACACTTTTCGTTTGAGAGTTACAAACATCCATCTTCACAAACTGACACATTTCTTATATTAAGTAAGGAAGACTTCATTGTTCACAAGCCCAAGAACTAATACTGCTTATATCAGAATTGTATGATTTTGATTGTATTGTCATAGTAGGAACTTTCAACCAATTGTAGTTCATACTTATTACTTATATCATCACTGCGGTCTCTTTACATATTTGATTTATTTAAAAATCAGACCGTATAGATAGTGTAATCATAACAGATTAAAACATAGATCATAGTCTGAAAAACAACGAAGGCATACAAAATTATTTACTCTATCCTATATTATGATTGTTTAACTTTTACTTTAGTGCTGTAAATTTACATGGCATATAGATAAACGATATCATTTAATTGACACGAAGTCTTACTGTGGGCAACCTCATGAACATTATGATTCATGATTCTCTGATCCCTCATGATCTTAGCAAAAAATGTTATGTATTTTCTTATTTGTTCTCTGTATCTGTGATTTTTAAATATGCCTTCTCTAAACATTTCAATCAAATAAAATTTTACTGTTTGAATCTCGATGAAAAATCATAAAAGAATGGTCACTAATATAATTAACCCTAATATTTTACATCCAAATACAACAGCGCTAAAATTCGTCATTAATTTTGGTATAACTTGACCGCAACCGCTGTACCGCGCCCTAGGTATGTGAGGCGGGGACCGAGTAAGAAATAGCAAGAGTTAGAAGTTAGAAAGAAACGGAACGGTCGGTACTCTCCCCCGCCACATATCTATACAGCGGTACAGCCACTGCTGTCAAGCTATATTGATAATATTTACTTTAATCCTGACACTACTATGTCAATGTTTATAATGGGATGACTGTGTAGTTCAGTTTACTATTTAACTAGAGAACTATGAAAAGTAAGTAAAAGTGCATTGACGCATCGTACATCCTACGAATTTTGCTATGGATGTATATTGAACTCTTTCACGCGGAAACCACTGAACGGATTTTGATGATACTTGACTGATGATGTGGCTTACATACCACTTGTCAGAATAACATATAACCTAACACATAACCTAACATATGAAATCACGCGGAACAGCTAGTAAAATACAATTTGCTTTGTTCAATTCTTTTTGACTGACGGCATTAGATAATTAAAATAAATTTTAATATCTCAATATGGTATCTTTATCAAACTTTTCTAGTACCTACCACTAACGTACCATGTTTACATTATGCTGAATCTGGTCCAACAAATGTTTGTAGATATTTTTACCAATTGTCAAAATAATTAATAATATGTATATTTATTAAAAGCTCATCTAATACTAGTCTATAGAAATGCTACTTAAAGAGTACCTTTTTCCATTTCATTTTAATCAGATATATATGCTTTAATTAATTAAATTTAATAGATAATAATATATGCTTTAAAAATGTATACCTACTTAAAAAAAAAATTATCATTGTAGCATTCTTATTTATTGTAATAGAAGAATAACTGTATATTTTAGGTACAAAATGCCAAATTCCTTCTTGTACATAATGGCCAAAGTAACGTTATAGCCATTGTTCAATTAATATAATCTAATGGTAATAGGTATTTAGAATACGAAATAAAACAACGCAAAGAAAAGATCCATTTATTGTTTTCAAAAAAACCTTTACAATATTAAAACAAAAACTGAAACATAATAAAAACAGAATATACGGAATGAATTATTATTATAAAAGGGTGGAAATCAAAATGCAATATATTCTCACACATTTTAATATAAAATGTGTTCAATTTCAATATAAATGTTAAACGTTATAGACAACAACAATTTTGTATAAAATATTAAAAATTTTAACAACATTTCCATATTTATATGAAAATACATTGAAATAAATCAGTCTATTCAATATTGTAAAGAATTAGTCGAGTAACATAACCTAAAAATAACCATTGCTTTAATATCACCTTATACAATATAATACTTATCACCTAAATCAAGAGTCGAATAACTGTATTTAAATTTAAAATGTTTGGTTTGTAAACAGAAACGTAATTATTGCTAAATTTAGTGAATGTCTTGCTGCTTCTACTACGCTTTCCCGTTGAGGTCGTATTTCTTTTCGTCAGCATGCCTAAAATAAAAATAAATACATATTAATTTCATTGTAATTGCGAGAACAGATAAGGCTAGCAAAACAAAATACTAAAACTCAAAAAAAATTGTACAACAAAAAATTTATAAATTACGAATTACATGTCTCAGTCTACTTTTACGACAAGCATTTAATTTTTTTATGAAGCTTCATCTTAATTCAAACAACAAAGATGTACATAAATAAAATACATAGATGACATGTTCTCTTAACTAGATTACTTGTATACTATAACACTATCTCTCTTTCACTTACTGCCTATATTACCATACCTATATTAAAAAGAGCGTGTGTGCCGAGCACACGTGTCAAAAGTGAAACTTCTTTGGCAAAATTAAAAGATACCAAAATCATCGCCATACTCCATGACGTGCCGGTATTGCCATCACGCGACATTGTAATTTTACTCTCAACATGCCTAAACAAGTTTCACTTCAATAAACAACTACCATACTATCATGTGTTATTGAAACCTAACTAACTATAAATAACTAACTATAACAAATAAAAATAACAATTTCATATAAATATATACCGCTACAACTACAAACCATTGAAAGGTCCTCGTAATAATACCATTATTTCATACATACCACTCTGCAATCAAACACTCCCCACTGCCCATCGCATGTTGAAAATCGTCACTGTCCACCACAACATACTCTTTGTTTATTCTGAAATATTTTGTTTATAACTTTTAATTTCTCGATCTTATTTCCCAAAAGCGACTCTAAGACTGCACGCGTAAAGCACAGATTGGCGTTTTGGAATCCATTTGTTTCTTGATTGAGGCTTGATGAAGCGAAGTACTGCGACATGAAATGGCGGCAAATGTCACCCGAGTAAACACAAAGCTATTATTGCTTATTCTGGCCGTCTTCGTCGAGATGAATGGTTGTATCTTTTTATTCTCTCGAAGACATTTAAAATAGTAAAGCACAGACACAAAACACACACAACACAGAAGAATAAAGCAACAATGGATGGAATATAAGGCAAATAATAAGTAGGTATTTGTTGTGGAATACTCAGTATATTCTTCTTTCATATTTCTTCGAGTAGTATTTTGTTTTCCTTCTCATTTATCAGTCCCATGTTTTTATTTCCTATTTTGCCTTATATATCTCGTATATGGTATATTTAATTTTTTTCAAGGTTAGGCCTGTTGCGCACAAATATGAAAATGTAGTAATAGCTAAATCAATAGCTAAATCCTGCATACAGTCACTTTCAGCTATTTTCACCACGAAATAAGTGTCTCTTTTCTTTTACTAAAGTGTTTAATATTCAGGTAAAGTATTTAATATTCAGATTGCAGGTTGTATCACATTCCAAATACAGATCCTCATTTAGAACTGCGGTTATTTCAATGATATCCATTCTTTTTTGTTTTACTTTTCCTTATTTCAGTCCAATTTTAGAAGGCTCGTGGTTTTACTACTTAATTGTTAGACATCTATAGTTACATCGAAGTTAGTTAAGTTCTTTGAACTGAATTTGCGTTTCCATAATTCTCGTAAATAACAAATGAAAACACACACACAAAAAACATAGCTCACATTCACCTTTTCCCAAAGCAAAATAAGACCAAAGTACAAACACAATCATGTTAATTCCCATGTATTTTAACAAACAATCCCAAAACAGCTTTTCCAAACACACCATACAACAGAATAGAAGAAAAAAATGTTTAAATAATTTGATTACTTAGGTCAAACAATCAACAATAGTCCGTTTGTCTTTAGTTTCCTTCTTTTTTTCTCAGTGTTAAAAATAAGGACGATTAAGAAAGATTAGTTTTAACATCGATTTAGAATTTCAAAAAAGAGGGTAGTTTACATTTCACCGTTAGATTAGTAAAGAAACATAAGTTTAAGTTAGAGCGAAACCAAGTATTAGTAGGCAAAATACCATTAAAAAAAAAACATTTTTTAACATACCTGTAGAAAACATAGTGTTGCAATATGAAGAATATATCAAACACCAAACTGAAGAGTCCAAGGCCGAATTTCGTCGCGTCACCAAAGAAGGAAATCCAATCATTATAGTTATATGCGTTTAGTGTCATTTGTAGTATAGAGAAGAAACCGCCGACGAAATCTAGGAATACGTTGCCTATACTCCAGCCGACTGTCGATTTGCGCTTGTAGTTCATGTACGCCTGGAATTATGAAGGAAATAATATATTAATGCTGTACATTGCAGATAGAAACAGTAAGTTATGTGGTACATAACTTATGATAAAGGCTGTAATTGCATAGTTTAGATCTTATACTGAAGATATACAACGGTTGGGTTTATTGCTCGTGATCTATTGATTCCAAGCAACCCAACATTTACGACTATGACAAAAAAACTTCTTTTCCTTAAAAATAATCGATCAATGCAACAAAAGCTTACTTTGTTTGTCTTGCGCTGTAGATACATAAAGAAATTTATTTCGGATCCCATGTTTTACTCTTCTCTTTCGATTCACTTTTCAGAAACACAGTTTCATTTGTAAGCGAGTTACATAATATGTGCAGTGCTTGTGTAGAGTACTTGATCTAACATCTAGTTATAATCCTTAATCTAATCACAAATACCTCAAATCTTTAGTACCACTGCACTGTCATCACTAAAAATAATACCACAAACTTCAAACTACCCACAAAAAAATCTCACCTGCGGTATGTACTTAATAAGCGTGATGCACAGTTTAATATAGCTGCAGTAATACAGAAAGTCGAGCCATTTGATCATATCCGCCGCAGCGAGACTCGAGGTGACGATGACCACACATACGAACCCGGAGAGAATGCCGCGCCCCGTGAGAGAGACGCGTTGTTGGTCGCGCTGGAAGTATTGAAAATATGGTTTAAAAACTAAAAAATAAGAGAATGTGTGCCGATCACACGTGTCAGAAGTGAAACTTCTTTGGCGCGCGCCTAAAGAAGTTACACTGCAAAAAAGTGTTGTTTTTTTTTTTTTTTTTTACTTAAAAAGCACATACATTCATATTATCAAATAGTTGTGCTAAAAAGTACAAAATAATTTGACCATAAAATTTACAAATTATAATTCTGATTTAGTAAACACAAACAACAAAAACTTTTGTTAACGATCTGAAAAATTACCACATATTTAGTACTAGATTTTCGCCCGCGGCTTCGCCCGCGTTTTCAAAGGAAAACCCGCATAGTTCCCGTTCCCGTGGGATTTCCGGGATAAAACCTATCCTATGTGTTAATCCAAGTTACCCTCTATATGTGTGCTAAATTTCATTGTAATCGGTTCAGTAGTTTTTACGTGAAAGAGTAACAAACATCCATACATCCATACATCCATACATCCATACTTACAAACTTTCGCCTTTATAATAGTATTAAGATTTACCCCTAGGTCTTATACTACTTTCATTACAAAATTTAATCCAAATCGGTGTTATAGTTAAGCCGTAAAAGCGTAACAAACAGACGTCTGTCTATTATTATTTCATATAATAATGATAATATTAAAAATGTACATACCTCATAAATACAGCATTGAATGATAGTGATGAGTGTCGCGAACACAGCGTGGAGGGAAAAGAAGACATCGTTCAGTTGCACCGGGTTCAAGCTACGGGGGTGACGGCTGAAATATTCGTCCTGTAATCAAATCATTCATTTTTAGATTAAAAATAATAATACTCCCACATATTGAGGTATAACATACCCTAGTCTGATATAAAAGGAACTCGAAATAAAATAGAAAAAACTCATGGGGATATTATAATATAAATCAGAAGTTTATAAATTGGTCCCGGAGTTTTTTGAGTTAGCCCATTAGAAACAAACAATTTTTTTTCATAGATAATACTGTCTACTAATCTTGTTTACTGCTATTTTTATTAGTACAAAACATTTCGTTCATTTCATTCATCTATACTAATATTATAAAGAGGAAAGGTTTGTATGTATGTATGTATGGTTTTCACGCATAAACTACTGGACCGATTTTGATGAAATTTGGCACAGATAATCTTTAGACCCTGAGAAAGAACATAGGCTACCTTTTATTGCGAAATATGTACCACGGGCGAAGCCGGGGCGGACCGCTAGTATTTAATATGTTTCAAACAACACTTCGAATGCAAAACTGAGTCTCAATAATCTACTGTCTTGTATTTGTAGCAAAGATTTAACTAATTTTGTAAACGAAATTAAATTTGTTTCCTAATAATAGTAAATAAAAAATTGGGTTGCCTGGTAGATATCGCTACCTAGCGATAAGGCCGCCCTTTGCTGTTTCTGTAGTATTGTCTTTGTTATATATATTTATGTATTTTCAATGCAATAAAGTATAATAAATAAATAAATAAATAAATACTATGCTACACTCATTATTTTGCAATTAAATACAATACAAACATACGGTAATCGACAGCCTCTTTGGTCTAGTTGTTGACGCGTTCTCGTTACAATCAGGTCATGGGTTTGATTTCCATTAGACACTTGAAGACATTGCGGTCTACTAGCTACCATAAATAACCTAGTTTACTAGAGATACTATCTATGGATATGTCTATTGTGAAATAATCATCTCCTAGCCCATTTCGAGGACTCTTGATATTACATTTGAAAATGTTAGACATAAACGAAATGGCAAAATGCTTGAATAAAATCAAAAAAATTGCATTTAAATATGCATCAAATAAATAACTTAACTTTTTCCAAAATCAGACAGCTAACAGTACAAAAAAATGAATTTTCAAGAAGGCCCTCGTGTAAATTAACATTATTTTTTTTATTACCAACAATAAATTTTCTAGAAAAAATACCACGTACCTGTATAACCTTTGAATAGAACAGCGCACAATTGAACAGCGAGTACATAGTGAAGCCCATGAGATTCAGTGCGAGGAAATCAAAATTCAATCCCACTACGCTTTTCCTTCTAAAATTGATATAAATTTGCGGGTAGAATGACACCGACCAAGCGACGAAGTAGATCCAACCCATTATGTATGAAATTACGTAGATGGCGTTAGAGTGCATCACTGTTATACGCATGTACATTGAATCTAGGCTGAAATGGATAATAATAAGGTATTAATACATTAAAGTATGCAAAATAGGGTGTAATATGAGTAATGATTTAAATACTTCATAACAGAAAATGAATGCCTTAAAAAAAGTGTGTGTGCCGAGCACACGTGTCAGATGTGAAACTTCTTTGGCAAAATTCTAAGATAAAAAAAGTCGCCTTACGCCATGACGTGACGTTGAAATTTTACTCTCAACGCGCCTAAAGAAGTTTCACTTCGAAACTTAATATTTTGTGTTTCCATAATAATATGCAATATACGTTACTACAACATAATTTGTTACTGAAGGCAATATGGATCGTCAAACTTCTGATCTTTACTTTACTTATGTCATGTACAAGAAAATATTAAAGCAGCAATTAAGCATCGCCTTAGACGTTCCTTTCTATAAATACTAAATTCAGAAACCCTAAGAGATTCTATTGCAATTTGCATTATGGTCCTTCGAGCCGGATTCATACATATTACTCCATATTATTTTACTTACTTGATAATACCGCTCGGCGTAGCATTAAAAGCCACTTCAGAATGTCCCGGACTCCTGCCATAAGCGCATATATCATATACTAGCTCAACCGTTTGGTTCGGTTGTTCTGAACCCGGTATGGCAATGTATGGCGGCATGAATTGTACTATGTCCGGGTGCTGTATTTGCGGCGTCACTGTTAATGTTACGTTGTATTCTCCGCTGGAATTTAAGTAATTTATATAATGATAATAATATACACAAATGAAAACACTACATAATCCATACTTATATAATATTATAAATGAGAAAGTAACTCTGTCTGTCTGTCTGTTACTCAATCACGCCTAAACTACTGAACCAATTTTCATGAAATTTGGTATGGAGATATTTTGATACCCGAGAAAGGACATAGGCTACTTTTTATCCCGGGAAAATGACGCAATCCCGGAAATCCCACGGGAACGGGAACTATGCGGGTTTTTGTTTGACAGCGCGGGCGAAGCCGCGGGCGGAAACCTAGTATTACATAAATAAATACTTTATCCATGAGAGACTTATGTATGTCTTCATGCGTGGCATGCATGATGTAGTACATAGAGGTGAATTTTAAATTTTACTAGATAAGTAAAAAACATACATTATATTTTTTGCGTCAGTTTTTTAAAAAACAAAATGTAATTAAGATATGCAACGCAGTTTTTGCCTTGTTTTTTACCCATCTCTAAGATATTAAAATTCATAAATACAATAAAAAGCAGTTATTATGTACATAATATTGTCTAAAAAAAAGTTTTTACGTCACAACTTTTAGTTACCATTAATTAATTAATTTAATTAGAAAAAAAAGTTCGTATTATGTTCTTGTTCAGGTACGTAAAAAAAAACTTACATTTGTACAAGTTTCAATAGATGTGTTTCATCAACGAGTAGGTTGAGTGTAGTCACGTCGATGTACATTTTTTCTGCCTGACAGTAAATGCATGGTAAGCCTGGAATATTAAAAAAATATTTATTAAATATACGGTCTTAGCTATATACGTGACACAAGGTTTATTTCTCACATTTAATATAATCTGCCCATATTTGTACGAAAAAATTAGAAATACTGCTAAAATACTTACATATAAATAAAAATGCTATGGAACTCTTGACAAGGTGCCCTAAGCTATGACTAGATCTCCCGGCTCTGCGTGAATACATTTTGCCCGATCTCGACATTTTTCTTCCTTTTATAAATTATCTGTGAACAAAATTATCATAGTGTTATAATCACAGTAAAGTGTACACTCTAAAAATTATAATACCGACCGAATTTATAACCTCCTTCTTTTTATTAAGTGGTTAAAAACTGTCTCATTTAACTATTAGATCAAGAGCCCACGACGCGGACGGCCAGACTTTCCTTTCTTTAATAAAGTTGAAAGTTTCTCTGTATATGTCTCCGATACAGATAAGAACGACTAGCGATTATCAAGTCTGGGTTGTGGTTAGGTACTTTGGCAGGAAACAGGTAGTAAGGGTGTATAAAATTTTACCTAATTTTCATTATAGTTTAAAAGCTAAATTTTATATATGTTACTTGGGGACCTATAAAAAGATGTTACCTTAAGAGCCAGACAGTTTTCATGGTTCTTACATCTAGCCAGACACATTTAAAAAAATAACTAACATATCATCAAATTCACGTAACTACCTAAAAGCGTAACAAATATGAAATAACCCACTAAAGCATTAGTTAACTATAATTATTAAAAAAATAAAAGTATAATATATAAGTAATAATGTTATTACTTATCTTTTACGGGGACTTATGTTGATGGAATTTCACGTATCTCGATGACACAATAAAAAAGTCATCGGGATACGTAAAATTCCATCATCGTAAGTCCTCGTAAAAGATAAGGAATAACTTTATTACTGATATATTATACTTTTATTTTTTTAATAATTATAGTTAACTAATGTTTTTAGTGGGTTATTTCATATTTGTTACGCTTTTAGGTAGTTACGTGAATTTGATGATATGTTAGTTATTTTTTTAAATGTGTCTGGCTAGATGTAAGAACCATGAAAACTGTCTGGCTCTTAAGGTAACATCTTTTTATAGGTCCCCAAGTAACATATATAAAATTTAGCTTTTAAACTATAATGAAAGTTAGGTACAATTTTATACACCCTTACTACCTGTTTCCTGCCAAAGTAACCACAACCCAGACTTGATAATCGCTAGTCGTTCTTATCTGTATCGGAGACATATACAGAGAAACTTTCAACTTTATTAAAGAAAGGAAAGTCTGGCCGTCGTGGGCTCTTGATATTACTGTGCAATTCTGAGATCATTATAAAAATTGTTGAATAGGATTTAAAGCTACGTATGATAATTTAGATTCTCGTGAATTTGAACACATTTAGTTAAATGCTCAATTTTGTAAAAACTCCGTAAGTAATCGTGAACAACTAGTCTAATTTTAAAGCCACTTCAATTAGAGTTTAATACATTTTTTTATTTTATTTTTTTTTTCTAGGACGCTTATTTTCCTACAAATATTTTCCTGTATCATTACATTGATGTACCTAGCTCGATGTATTAAGCATTAGTTACAAATTATCATTCTATCCTTGACGACCTTATTTAAAGACAGTGAGACTAAAAATGAGCGTTCTGAAAAAAACATTATTCTGTATATATATTCAAATCTAAAATCGTTTGGCGTCTCCGCTACATAAATACAGTTATTATAAAAATGACGATAATCGGACACAATGCGCAATGTTATCACAATGACAGATATTTAAGATTTGTAAATCTGTGTTAATTTTACGATAATTAGTGTATACTTAGATAACAATCAAACGTCGTATTTTCTCGATATTTTAATATTACATAATTAAATCAATGAACAGAACTCTAATTCTATTCCTGCTTGTTTATCAATAACTTTCCCATATTAAAAACCAAACGTATCTCAAATATCTATTTTCAATCAATTCTCATAACAACAATGTATGAGTCTTACACTATTCTTAATTAACAGCCACAAAACACGTAAGGTCAAACATAATAAACGCATTAATACAACAAATTACTCATAATACCTATAAAAGCGATGAACCGTACTTAATCGACACAGCATTATCATTGAAATATTCAAAACAAACATTACCTCTCGGCTGTTCGCCAACAAAATACCACCTGTTATAAAATTCAAGATTGCTATGCAATATAGAAATTTTAACGAGAAAATATTTGAAGTTTTACGACGGCTATAGAAAAGAAAATTGGAAAATGAAAGTTTGTGATACGGGGAATGTGCACACACTTCAAATAAACAGTAATGTTTAAAATAGTGAGGAAAAATTAATACTTAGAGAAATTTTATTTGTGTACCTAATTACGTAATTTACTGGTTATAATAAATTACAGCTCCTTAAATCTTGTTCTTATAGAAATAGATTAGTCCGTTTTCTTATGGGAAAAGGTATACATTTTTGAGTAAAGCAATGCCATTTGGTACGAATGTTGTACTCGTCCACCTAAGCCCAAATCGCCCGGTAGCCAGTCTTTACTCCCCTGCAGAAAGGAGGGAGGGGGGGTTATAGAAAAGAGCGCCCGGCGCTCCGAAAAAAAATTCTGGCGGAGCCATTTGGACCTTTGAGTCAAGTTTGGTATCGTTTTCAGGTAACTAGATGATGCTTGATTCATTCCCCATACCAGTTTTTTAGGTTTCCCTAGCAAAATATGTCACAATCCTTAAAATAATGAACTTTTGGTAGTGGCAAAATCCAAACAAACCAGTATATTTTCATATTTTTGTATTAAACCTGGTTTATAAAAAAATACTGTCTGAAAGGCCATTTAATGCAGATTATAAAAACATTAACATGTAATATATATTTTACCATTTTCAATGTAAAATTAATTATAGAAAGTATAGTAACGCTCGTTAGCGCAGCATAGGGGACGGCTAATAGACCCGAAAAATAAGCGATACTAACAAACAAAAACCAGCCAAGTGCAAGTCTGACTTGTTCATCGAGTGTTTCGTACTTATTTGTCCCATACCATGTTAACTTGTCTGGTAGAACCTCGTTAACTGCTACACACACACTTTCGTCTTTATAATATTAGTGTGATTTTAAATCATCTTTAAATTATAAATGAAGTCAGGTAACATTGTTAAAAATAAAGATATATAATAATAGAACGTTTTTGTATTAATAATAATGACAACCACCTCCACAATTACATAATTCGGTACATTTGAGCTGGCATATTCAATCCGGAACTACAAGATTTCACGTACCAACATCTTATCAATTCAAAGCTTCTCTTATCTTTTTATTACAGATGGGCAAGGAATATTTTTTAATTTTTTTTAGGCC
Source organism: Colias behrii (assembly GCA_029959065.1). Taxonomy (NCBI): domain Eukaryota; kingdom Metazoa; phylum Arthropoda; class Insecta; order Lepidoptera; family Pieridae; genus Colias; species Colias behrii. The sequence continues at coordinate 2,956,614 of JARWMC010000006.1, read as the reverse complement.
CCCAAATATATACACTATACAGCCTGTAAAACTGCCCTTGAGGTGTGTTGTTTAAGGGCAGCTTCTGTGGGAGGCAAATTTTCGATCTGCCTATCTGTGTTTGTTTAAAATTTGTTTGCAACTCTCATTTACTGTCAAAGCGGGGTAAGATGTGAAAAACAAACATGTACTTATAATACTTATAAAAAATATAAGTTCTGGATAAGAGCATCTTTAAAATATTGTGACCATCCTTACGCTATCATGCATTGTAATAACAAACTTTTCAATTTCACTGTCTGTATATTTGCCACTGTAAAGTGTTTCAAATCCTCGTGTGACATTCGGATATGTCTTCTATACCTTAAATGCATGTGTACCTATAGTTATTTTAGACCTTCTAGCTTTGGAACACACGATATTTTGTACTAGCCATATCTTTCGACTGTTCTTATAAACAATAATTCTTATTAACACTATTTTGGCTACTACTACTATATCGTGTGTTCCAAAGCTAGAAGGTCTAAAAGAACTATAGGTACACATGCATTTAAGGTATGGAATACATATCCGAATGTCACACGAGGATTTGAAACACTTCACAGTGGCAAATATACAGACAGTGAAATTGAAAAGTTTGTTATTACAATGCATGATAGCGTAAGGACGGTCACGATATTTTAAAGATGCTCTTATCCAGAACTTATATTTTTTTATAAGTATTATAAGTACATGTTTGTTTTTCACATCTTACCCCGCTGTGACAATAAATGAGAGTTGCAAACAAATTTTAAACAAACACAGATAGGCAGATCGAAAATTTGCCTCCCACAGAAGCTGCCCTTAAAAAACACACCTCAAGGGCAGTTTTACAGGCTGTATAGTGTATATATTTGGGGGCCAAAAAAAAATCAAAATATTCCTTGCCCATCTGTAATAAAAATAAAAGAGAAGCTTTGAATTGATAAGATGTTGGTACGTGAAATCTTGTAGTTCCGGATTGAATATGCCAGCTCAAATGTACCGAATTATGTAATTGTGGAGGTGGTTGTCATTATTATTAATACAAAAACGTTCTATTATTATATATCTTTATTTTTAACAATGTTACCTGACTTCATTTATAATTTAAAGATGATTTAAAATCACACTAATATTATAAAGACGAAAGTGTGTGTGTATCAGTTAACCAGGTTCTACCAGACAATTTAACATGGTATGGGACAAATAAGTACGAAACACTCAATGAACAAGTCAGACTAGCTTTTGGCTGGTTTTTGTTTGTTAGTATCGCTTATTTTTCGGGTCTATTAGCCGTCCCCTATGCTGCGCTAACGAGCGTTACTATACTTCCTATAATTTATTTTACATTGAAAATGGTAAAATATATATTACATGTTAATGTTTTTATAATCTGCATTAAATGGCCTTTCAGAAAGTATTTTTTTATAAACCAGGTTTAATACAAAAATATGAAAATATACTGGTTTGTTTGGATTTTGCCACTGCCAAAAGTTCATTATTTTAAGGATTGCGACATATTTTGCTACGGAACCCTAAAAAACTGGTATGGGGGATGAATCAGGCATCATCTAGTTACCTGAAAACGATACCAAACTTGACTCAAAGGTCCAAATGGTTCCGCCAGAATTTATTTTCGGAGCGCCGGGCGCTCTTTTCTATAACCCCCCCTCCCTCCTTTCTGCAGGGGAGTAAAGACTGGCTACCGGGCGATTTGGGCTTAGGTGGACGAGTACAACATTCGTACCAAATGGCATTGCTTTACTCAAAAATGTATACCTTTCCATACAAGCATGCCCATAAGAAAACGGACTAGATATCCGTTCGTGGTTTACACGTTCTCAGTATAGGTATCAAATTTTCTCAGTATCAAAGGTTTTTGTGGTACGAGCACGATGTTGTACCCACACACCTTTTATCCTAAAAGTACTCGCGAATGAAGCCATTAATTTGTACCTATTTAAGATGCTTAAACATTAAGGTATTTGACTAAATTGATGATACCATTATGACTATAAATTAACTGAGTTCTGTACTTCATATTTGTTTTATTTTTTTCTTCAAGATCCAAACAACACATGCATAATATATCACCAATTAAGTTGGCACGAATCAAACATCGAACGCTATTGAATTTTAATCCAAAAATCAATTAAAATTCAAATTAACAAGTTTTATGTTGCAACGCGTATAAAAACGATAGTCACGTGTGTCATTCAATAAAAAAAATGTTTATTTGTGTTTACTTGTTAGCACATTTTCAGACCCTTTAGCATGAAATAAAACAATTTCTATCTGTTACGAATATTCTACCATCTATTTAAAGTTGTTTGGACTATACAGAAACCAATATAGCGGGGCGGACCGCTAGTTGACAATAGTCAACTAGCGGTCCGCCCCGGCTTCGCCCGTGGTACATTTTTACGTTTTAGAACCATCCTCCATAGAACCATCCTCGTACTTCAAGGAATATAATAAAAAAAGAATTATCGAAATCGGTTCAGCCGTTTTCGAGTTATGCGCTTACCAACACATTTTGCGATTCATTTTTATATAAAAGATATAAAGATTTTGTATAACAAGTTTAAAAACATTAATATAAACAAACGAGAGACACAATGATAACAGGTTACAGAAGACTTCAATTCAAAACAACCAAGAAATGGCACTGTTAACTTTTTACTCACCATAAAAACTATTCCGCCAAAAAACTACGAATGTTATACAAAAACAAAATCACAGCCATTCCACTTTGAAGATTAAACACTTTTGTGTTTTTACGATTTAAAGTCAACAAAAACACTGCCTCAGATATTTAGACACGCCGACTTATCGCTTATCAATTTTATTAATTGGAAATATATAAGGAAATCTAATCAATCAATCAATTAACGTTAATCCGATAACAATTATTTGATAAAATAATATATTATCAGTGACGTTTTATATGCGTCTAAGTGCAGGTTAAAAAAAATCAATTTTAAGAAAACTTAGATTTTTCTATTAAAACACGACGACGACACCATAAAGTGAACACGAAGAGAGCTGAGGCGGGCATCTACTTAGTTCTAATTAATATAGGTATGCCATAAAACTGTAATTCATATAATTTTGAAATTCTGCAAGACGTAATAAATGTCCAAGGGCCAATAAAGGCGATTAACAAATTGATTTCAATTTAGCATTTTCTTACAGAAAGCAATAATATCAGCAAGTTATGGTACATATTGAACTCCAATCTCGTTAAAAAAACCTTTCCGATTCGTAAAATATAATGAACCACCAAACAACTAAAGAAACACAATTTAGCCTGAATGTCATGACAAGCTAGCAATCCTCTACTTGCATATAAAAAATAGCCTGCGACTTCCTGCCACAGACTAAACGAGCCAAAACAACTGATCTAAGAGGACGGCCTTAAAATAAAGGTAACTCGATTCCAACACCTAATATCGACTCACTGAACGTCAAATGGCAATGAAATCAACGTACGTGATCGAAACACTATTTGTATCAAACAAATTGGCCATTCAAAAGATAGTTTGCTAACCGCCAGTGTGTAAACTTATTATTTTATACTATGTTAAAATTGATTGTCTGCCATGTTCAGATTCATATACAGTATGTTTTCTTATATTGAATCGGAATAAACAGAATTTTGTTTTGAATTTTAAAACTTAAAAATGTAAGTAATTTATAACATACGGAACGTATTCCAGTTATAATTGCAAAGTAATTATCACGCTATTTTAGTGATAATAAATTTTCAAATACAATTTCATCGGTATTATCTGGCAAATTCAAGTTCATATTGTTTTTAACGACTTTATATCAGTAGTCAGTACCTACAAATATAATTATCAATCTCTAAATAAAAATCACCAGCGCAGTCTTACTGCAGTATCAAAAGTCAAACCACATCTACACCACAATTAATGCAATTATGTATAACAAATAACCATTAATAAATTACATATTAATAAAGGGTGCATGCAACAATTATTTACATGCATTAACCTAATGATCTCTAAATGATTATTAAGTATATCAGATTAAACACGTTAACTAAGATTTCTAAAGCCTAGACCTTATAATAACTCCTATACTTATGTATGAATATTGATTTTAATCAATATAACTTCCTTTGAAAATATTTGATGGCCACACCGATAAAACCTGTTATCATTATCTCTAAAGGATAGTAGAAATGAACGTTACGTTATTTACGATAAAATAAAACCATTTTCGATAAAGCTGTTTAGGTGTATCAGCGATTTCCCCGCGAAATGCTGTCATTAACTGCACATTAATATTTTCTCTTGCTATACAAACTTGTTTAAAGCATTCTGATCGCAACTGTTGGGGACAAAAACTTGTCACCATAAAATGCAGACTTGGCAAAATGGGACAGAGCAATCATAATTAAACTTGCACTTTAAGTCTGGATAATTAAAGTGAATTTTCGATTGCATACATAACGGTGACAACAATTACACTAAGTGCATGATAATGTGAAAGTTATGCAATGGCCATACACGATGGTCAATGGTATTTTATGTAGATAATGTTCTCACGAGGACAAAATGCGCAAACAGGCTTTCAAAGGAACAAACAGCGAATAAGAAGCACCGTATGTACAATACAACATACATACTCATATCCTCAATACGCGAAACCAATATTTATACTACCTACAGCTCCGTAAGGCGAAAAGTAAATCTAATTAGTCAATATTCTACCAAAGATCACATCATATTCTCGAAATAAATAAAAAACAGGATTCAATAAACACTACAGAGAATCAAGTTAATTCAAATATGAAAAGAGATTGAAAAAAAAAATATTTTTAATTAAATTTAATATACTTAATATGGTACTATTATACAAATAAATCACTGTTTACATTCACGGTTGTATCACGCTATCTGTCATAAAGTCGAGCGATCTTTATTACAGTTATTACAAAACCATTATCTCTAGGCAGCTAAGATATAATCACTTGATATCATCGCGTGATAACATGCATTTGAAAATTGCACAATCATACATGTTACAAATTAATCACACTTTCAACTTTTTAAACTTGAAACGTAGCTATAACCATATTTAATTAATTTATTTCCAAATAAATTAGTCTAAATATATTCGCATGAACTCATAGAAAAACAATAATGTTACAAATCACTTTATATCGTCGCAATACCGAGGAATATTAATTGCCCATTTTAGTAAATAAAATATAGTTACCTAGCGCATAAACAACACCTTTGTATATAAATTATTGCTCATTAACAGTACAAAATAAAAATGTTTTGCGCAGTTACCCATATCATACGTGGCGTTTATGTTAGTAAAGATTCAATGTTTCAGAACAAGGGTCCAAAACGGCGAGAACTTCATCAAATCGTAAAAGCTGAAAGTTTCCTGTGTATGCACACCATTATATAATTTCATTAAAATGTTCAAAACTTAAACAAATCCCAGAGATTGCAGAACAACTGCTCCGATACATACTTATAATTGAAAACACGATAACAAGAAGAAAGTATTCGCACCGAACCTACATCCGTAAGGATGTTTAACACATTCTATTGTCTTTCTCATTTTAGTTTGTATTCTGTTAGTTTCCCATCATTGAAATGCTCAATAACAACAACTTTGCAAAAGAACCGCGTACACACGAAAGTGCTAAAAGCTACGGTCGTTGAACTAAACGAAATAAACATTTGAATGAAGCACACGCAGTTAATTAGACAACAATTGGATTTAGTTCAGGATCCATTGCCCATTTTTGCACTTGATTAGGTACTATCAAGCTAATTTTCCGTGAGTAGCTTTATTTTGATGAGACGCCCAATAATTTCTTGTACGAAACTCTCGATTGTGGTAGCTTACAGAGATAACAAGGATAAATTTTTTTGATTTGATGCTACTTAAGTACATATAAAAGAGTGTAACGTTTTTAAAATATTATAAAATATGCAAATCTATGTAAACGCAGCGTTACGTGTACAACGTGCGTCTACGATAATAACATTTTCAAATATTATTTCGCATAGAATTGTATTCAAAAATGTATAGGTACAAAATATAAAGTTTATTGACGTTTTCATATCCAGGAATTCAGTTAAACGCTTTTATATGATAACATTTATTAGTAAACATATTACCTACGCCCCTAAATCTGACGCATTTATCGTAAGATGGGCATAAGTTCATAACAAACCCAATATCATAATAAAAACATATGAATTAAACACATTTCATGATGCAAATAGTGCTGGGATCAAAAGAAATCGTGACACGCTTAAATAATAAATTTTACAAGATATCATTTCAAGGATACATTTTATCTTCTATCTCTTGACTAAATATAATAAATTCAGTGAAAAGTATGCAATTAAATGAATAATATACTCGAGTACCTATTTAAAATGACATTACATATTATGTTTTATTTACTATCCGTAAATATCTCTCACTATTGTCCTTTGCCCAAATTACCATTTGTTAATATTAATTGCCAATATATTGACAAAATATGATATCATACTGTGTATTATGTACGTGTAAAGAGTTAAAATATATATAAAAAAGTTTACATAAGTCTGAAAGTGAGAAAGTGTCTATGTTTGGTTATGCAGACTTTGCACTTGTGTAAACGCACAAAACATTGTACGAAGCTGAAATCTGCTTTACATATAATTTATTAATTGTATAATAGCCTGAATTACATAATAGAGGCTACTCTTTCACTGGGTATCACGGAAGTAAAGCAATTTGGTAATTTGTACCAATATTTCAAAGATACTTCATACTCAGTCACAATATGTCGTAACATATAACATACAAATTGTGTTTCGTTACCGTGTAATTGATCGTGGTGTCTATTATCGATGTTTGGCATAGAGTATGCAAACAAAGGTTGTCAAATTATTTTGCAACTGTCATGCACCACGACAGTCGACTTGTACTTCCGCCTTCGATCGAGCCGCTCATCTGCTGTGCGCGCGCGGCGGGCATTGAAAACACGTGTATCGCAATCGGATAATTGGCGCAAATTCATCGAGTGCTGCAGCATCTCAAAGGTACGTGGTGCATTGTTTTTGCTGCTCACTATTTCTGAACATCGATTTTGTGTTAACGTAATTTTCCCTAATGTAGTAGAAGCCACCCGCTATTTCGGCTTGGTGCGATTCTACATTATTTCTGGTGCCGAAACCCGGGAATTTGCGTATCAATTATCATATTCAAAAGCTTATGGTATTACTGGTCACACGTAATTCATAATCTAAAATCAAATTCAATTCCGTTCGTATTAGGTTATTTGTTTAACAAAGTAGGAAGTTGTTATAAGATCTATTTAAGCAAACACTTATTTTATCGGTGCTTAAATTCAATCGGCTTAAAACAATTTCATATTCTAAAACTTAATACATATTCAGAAGTACAAGTCAAAGTGTTTAATTATTGTAGGAACTAGTTAAGCAATCACATATTTCATCGGTGCTTAATTTTACATCGGCCTATAGTAATTTCACATTCCAAAACATAATTCATTCACGTTACAGTTTATCCTAACTACATAACTAATATTAAAACGTAATATTAGGTTAAATCGTAATATAAAATAATTTCATTTTATATTAATACTCGGGGGTAAATTGACAATCGAACGTCGAACATTCTAGCGGCTCGCGCAGCGCATCATCATTGTAACTTGTTATTGTAAGTTATAATCTGTATTCATTCACATTACCGTTTCACGCGATTTTCATCCTTAACTTCATACACGTAAAGGTGAAATAATAATTTCATTGTTTCATTTTATTTCATTGTTTGAAAAATTACATCGAAGATTAACTTTGTTTTTCAATTGTTTGCTTTTAAACGTTCTTACATTTTGTTTATTCGATATTTAAATTTAAATTTAACAAATTGTCTTTATTAACTAAACATACAACTCGGAAGTTAAGTTCTTTGAAAAAATTTAAATCTAAATCGGTGGATGAATATTATACGACTAAGGACTTATCGACATTGCGTAGAAAACGTACTATAGCGCTTAAAAGATTATCGAAGGCGTTAGAAATAGGTAATGCAGCGAGTGATCGTTCACAATACGACCTATTTTTATCGTATCATCAGGAAATTAAACAAATCGTTTCAAATTTCGAAAATGCTCATTTCAATATACTCGATCTGACGGACGACGCGGATAATGAAACTGAAATTGAGGAACAATTCGATGAATTATATTTTCAGATTCAGTCTATTTACATAAGTTTAACTAAACATGATACAAATAATTCAATTAACTCGAACATCAATTCATCGAATATCCGTTTACCTAAAATTACATTGCCACATTTTTCGGGCAATATCAAGCAGTGGCCTGTGTTTTATGATACGTTTAATTCTTTAATTCATAACTCAACGTCAGTTTCGGACACGGAAAGGTTTCATTATTTAATTTCTTCTCTTAGCGGGGATGCGTTATCGGTGGTTAAGGCGTTCCCTATGACTTGTATACGTAGTATATTATTATTAGTCTGTGCTATGACTCATGAATATTATCGCGACGCGTATGAAGCTCTTATTAATCGCTATAAATGTAAACGAACATTAGCTTTTACTTGTTGGCAAGATATTTTAAACACTAACTTCATGCATAACAACGCAACTGAGTTTCAAAAGTCACTCGACTTATTCGATGAAAATTTAAATATTTTAAAATCTATTAGAGCAGGCTCCAAGGAGATGTTCGTTTGCAAAAATAGCGGACCTAAATCTGACTTCTGATATATATTGTATAGATCCCAGACATCCTATAGACAGATGTTGCCAACCAGTTTTGTGGTCCCCCTCCCCCCACCCCGGTAATTAAATATGGCATACAAAGAAAAAAATAAAAATTTCCAAAACATGCCGTGTGGGGTATCAAATAAAAGAGCTTATTGAGTAGATCACGAATATATAGCATACTATAACATTTCTTACACTTTCTCTAAGATTTTTTAGAAAATTTACGAAAATGCTCCATTTTTGAGTTAACTTTAAACCACTATAGATTGAAAACTCATGAATATATTTTTTAAATTATTATTTTAAATAATTAACAATAGTCCATTGTTTACGATTCAATAGTTCGTAATATAATATAAGTGAGCTATATGTATGTGGTAGATTTGATGACCCCACAAAATGTTTTAAATTGCAAGGCGCAACTTTCACTGAAGTTACCGATTTGAAATCTAATCACACAGAGGCTGATTCAAGAATGTTCTGCCATATTTTTCATTCTGTTAAACACAACGACAGTGCAGAGATAATTATTCTAAGCCCTGACACCGATATTTTTGTATTAGGCCTTTATTTCTGGCATAAACTTGAAAATATACTCGCCATCTTTGAATGCTCCCCCCACTCCCCCATGCAACTATTTCACTGTATGAACTATTGAATCGTAAACAATGGACTATTGTTAATTATTTAAAATAATAATTTAAAAAATATATTCATGAGTTTTCAATCTATAGTGGTTTAAAGTTAACTCAAAAATGGAGCATTTTCGTAAATTTTCTAAAAAATCTTAGAGAAAGTGTAAGAAATGTTATAGTATGCTATATATTCGTGATCTACTCAATAAGCTCTTTCATTTGATACCCCACACGGCATGTTTTGGAAATTTTTATTGTTTTATTTGTATGCCATATTTAATTACCGGGGTGGGGAGAGGGGGACCACAAAACTGGTTGGCAACATCTGTCTATAGGATGTCTGGGATCTATACAACATATATCAGAAGTCAGATTTAGGTCCGCTATTTTTGCAAACGAAACTCCACTGAGAGTCCGGTCTATATTGAGTTACCGATAGATCAGTGGGATTTTGTTCTGGTTTACCATATTTTATCAAAATTAGACAGGAATTTACGCCGCGATTTTGAGGAGAAATATTCTAACGTGGAGTTGCCGTCTTATGATCAATTAAGGGGTTTTTTGCGTTCCAAATGCGAAGCCTTATTACGAGATACACATTTTTCTGGTGTGAATAAATCTTTAAAGCATTCGACTACTCAAAATCAATCAACGAAACGTTTCAATTCAAATGCACTTGTTGCTATGAACAATAGAGGTAATTCGAACGATAAGTCTAAAGTTTATTCAAGTAGCTGCGCGTATTGCCTTAAGTCGCATTCTATTTTTTCTTGTCAAGATTTTATTAGTAAATCGATTGACGATCGTATGGCTATTGCCACTCAAAACAATTGGTGCTTTAATTGCCTGACGATCGTATGGCTATTGCCACTCAAAACAATTGGTGCTTTAATTGCCTGAAGCCATCACATCAATTAAAAAATTGCAAATCTATTTTTTCGTGTCGTATGTGTAAGCGTAAACATCACACCTTACTCCATCGCGATCATAACACTAAGATCGAATCAAATCAAATCGGGTCGTCGCTGGTGTCAAGGTCACATACGAATCATACAGTGCTGTTAGCCACAGCTATCGTTCAGGTTAAGGATGCTTCAGGTAATATGCAATCGTTTCGTGCCCTGTTTGATACGGGCAGTCAGAGCAATTTCATAACGGAATCAGCAGTAAAACTTTTAAATTTAACGCCGGCTTCAACAACCGTGTCAATTAGTGGCATAGGAGAAGCGGATGCACCTATTATTGGTGACGTCACTTGTTCTATCGGCACTAACGGTCGAGTTCTATTTAACTTAGATATGCACGTCATATCTAAAATATGTGGCGATCAACCTATCGCTCAACTTAATTCATCAAGTTGGTCCCATATTAAATCGTTGCCGTTAGCGGACCCTGGTTTCGATATACCTGGTCCCATTGACATTTTGCTTGCTGCTGATGTATTCGCTGACTCTGTTCTTAATCAACATATCAAGAGAGGTGCCAACCAACCTACCGCGTTTAATTCAATTGTTGGTTGGCTACTTCTAGGTAAAACTAATATTTCATGTAGTAGTCTGTTGCAGACGTTGCCTGTAATCGATAATGATTTAAATTCATTAGTTCATCGTTTTTGGGAATTAGATTCAGTACCGCAAACTTCAATGCTAACTCCAGATGAGTTATTATGCGAACGTAAATTCGTTGAAGAACACTCACGTGATGAATCTGGGCGTTATATTGTTCGTATTCCATTTAAGAATAATTCAGAACCTACATTTGAGGGCTCTCGCGAAGTTGCTTTGCGTAGGTTCTATGCTATCGAACGTAGGTTGTCACGTGATGCCTTGTTAAAATCGCAATATGTTGACTTTATGTCTGATTACATCGAAAGTGGTCACATGACAGTGGTTCCTGTAGCACAAGTTGGTACAGGAAAATACTACATACCTCATCATTGCGTTCTACGCCCTGACTCTGCGACCACACGCCTCCGCGTTGTATTCGACGCTTCTGCGAAGGATATGCATTGTAAGTCACTGAATGACACACAACTTATCGGCCCAAAGCTACAACCGAATATTTTAAATTTACTTTTACGCTTTAGGGAACACAACGTTGTCTTCATGGCTGATGCTCGTCAAATGTTTAGACAGATTGTAGTAGCGCACGAACATCGTGATTACCAACGCATTTTCTGGAGGAGTTCTCCTGATGAGCCCCTTTTAGAATATCGTTTAAATACAGTCACATATGGATTAGCTTCGTCTCCGTTTCTCGCTTGCCGTACGCTTCGACAGCTTGCTGAAGATGAGGGAGATTCTTATCCACTCGCAAAACGAGTACTACTGTCTGATGTTTATTGTGATGATGTCACGACCGGATTTTCATCGTTAGAGGTCGCTCAGGAAGCCAAGTCGCAGATTATTAAACTTTTTAAGTGTGGACAGTTTGAACTTAGGAAGTGGGCTAGTAATAAACCGCAGTTATTGTCTGATCTACCCAGTGATAGTTGTTTGACTGGATCCGTATCGTTAGACAATTCTGATAATCAAATTCTTAAGGTATTAGGTCTTAAATGGAATCCATCCACAGATACGTTCGTTTTCGAAATTGAATCTACTTATCGGCCATGTACTAAGCGTTCAATCCTTAGTGAAGTCGCTAGGGTTTTCGATCCGTTAGGTTTTCTATCTCCCATCACAATTCAGTCAAAATGTTTAATTCAGAAGTTGTGGATTCTCGGCGTTGGATGGGACCAAACGCCCCCTAACGAGATCATCAATACATGGAACAAACATCGCACTCAACTTAATCTTTTGAGTGAACTTCTAATTCCTCGGCAACTTACCTGCACGGATGCTGTATCGTATGAGCTACATGGGTTTTGTGACAGTTCTACCCTTGCATACGGAGCTGTCATCTATTTACGTGTTGCAGATGCTGTTGGTAATATTCATGTTTTCTTCGTTTGCTCTAAGGCTCGAGTTGCACCTCTTAAACATACATCGTTACCACGACTCGAGCTCTGTGCTGCAGTTCTTCTATCAGATCTTTGCAAGTTTGTAAAAGATACGTATCTTTCTCGTATTCATATTGATTCTGTATATTTGTGGTCTGACTCAACTATAGTTTTGTCTTGGCTGCGTTCTCATTCTTCGCGTTGGACAACATTTGTCGCAAATCGTGTCAGTCACATACAGGATATCACTCCTACAGACTGGTGGCATCATGTATCCTCAGGTGACAATCCTGCTGATTTGTGTTCACGAGGTTTATTTCCAAGTGAGCTTGTGCACAATGCCTTATGGTGGGCGGGACCGTGCTGGTTAACCCAAGGTAATGATACTTGGCCTACGGATACAGCTGTTGTCACATCAAATGAGGAGAAGGTCGTTATGGAGAAGGAGCAACGTAAGGTAGCTCTTTCCGCTGAAGAGAGAGCTCCAATCGAACCAACAATAATTGACTCTTTACTTAATCGTTATTCATCATTTCAAACAATCGTTAACATTTTAGCATTTGTATATCGTTTTATCAATAACTCTAGAAACCCAGCTCAAGCTAATCGTAATAATTTCATTAATAAATTTGAAAGGCACAACGCATTATTGAAAATCGTTAAACATGTACAGAGTCAAGTCTTTTCGAACGAAATTGCTAATCTTAAATCGAACAAACCTTTATCGAAACCTTTTCGAAAACTCAATCCATTTATCGATCGATTAGGTATTCTCAGGGTGGGCGGTAGAATTTCACGCGCAGGTTTAGAATACGAACAAAGGCATCCAGCCTTTCTACCGTCTGATCATCCATTAACGTTTTTAATTATCGACAACATTCATCGTAACTACTTGCATCCGGGCATCAATACTACGCATTTCTTACTTCTTCAACAATTTTGGATCATATCGGCAAAACGTACTGTACGCAATCGTTTAAGCAAATGTATACAATGCTATCGAACAAATCCAAAGCCATTACAACCGTTTATGAGTGATTTACCGTCATATCGTGTTAATCAAGTCAAACCATTTTCTATAGTAGGCGTCGATTTCGGCGGACCGTTTCGTATTAAATTAGGCCCACATCGAGGTGCTAAGATTGAAAAGGCTTACCTCTGTCTTTTTATTTGTCTTACAACAAAAGCAGTACACCTCGAGGTGGTGTCTACACTGTCCACTGACGCATTTATAGCCACGTTACGACGCTTTGTGGTACGCCGTGGTCGATGTAACGTGATACACGCGGATTGTGGAACAAACTTTATCGGTGCAAGAAATCAATTATCGTCTCTTATGCATCAAGCTTCTAATTTAGAAAAGATCGAATTTAAGTTTAATCCTCCATCAGCTCCTCATTTCGGTGGTGTATGGGAAATTCAAATCAAGGCGGCTAAATCTCATTTACTTCGTGTAGTTGGTGATCAAGTTCTTACGTTTGAAGAACTTACAACGCTTTTCGTGCAAATCGAAGCAGTATTAAATTCGCGACCGCTTTGTCCAATCAGTTCGGATCCAAATGATCTATCGGTCTTAACTCCAGGCCATTTCCTTACCTTAGAGCCTTTGACAGCTGTCCCTGATGAAGATCTATCAAATGTTAATATAAGTCGGCTTCATCGGTGGCAGTTGTTACAATCATTTCACCAGAGTTTTTGGTCCAAATGGAAACACGAGTATCTTAACTCACTAACACAACGCGCCAAATGGACTAAGGATTCTAAACCGCTTCAGATAGGCTCAATGGTGATAATTAAGGATGAAAATCGTGCGCCACTACAATGGTCTCTTGCCAGAGTAGTGGATCTTTTACCCGGTTGTGATGGTGTAGCTCGGATTGCAGTAGTTAAAACAGCGAAAAATCATATAATTCAGAGACCGTTGGTTAAGTTATGCCCTCTACCAATCGAGGACTAGCTTAAATCGTTTATCTTTCTTTTAGTATCGTAAGGTATCTAGACATTAAGTTATCGTTAGCAATAAGATATCGTGTCTGTGTAACATCTATCGTGTTATACAGAATCAATTAGTTAGGTAACTAGTTTTTATTGTAATCAATAAGTATCATCAATAATTATACGGATCATTCTTATCGTTCTCGTTCCCATTATGTTCTATTTATCGTCTGACCAGAAAATACCATAGGCATTTTGGTGGGCGGGATGTTTCGTTACCGTGTAATTGATCGTGGTGTCTATTATCGATGTTTGGCATAGAGTATGCAAACAAAGGTTGTCAAATTATTTTGCAACTGTCATGCACCACGACAGTCGACTTGTACTTCCGCCTTCGATCGAGCCGCTCATCTGCTGTGCGCGCGCGGCGGGCATTGAAAACACGTGTATCGCAATCGGATAATTGGCGCAAATTCATCGAGTGCTGCAGCATCTCAAAGGTACGTGGTGCATTGTTTTTGCTGCTCACTATTTCTGAACATCGATTTTGTGTTAACGTAATTTTCCCTAATGTAGTAGAAGCCACCCGCTATTTCGGCTTGGTGCGATTCTACAAATTGACTGTTGTATACCTTTTGTTAAGTAATCAGACCAATAATTTTTCGACACTACCCACAAGGTCAAAACTTTATAAGAAAGGTTAGATATTTAAAGAACATCGTTACTTCACCAGACATATTGAAAAGTAGGAATGGTTTTAGGTGACTATAAAAATTAGCAGATTTAAAAATAAAATAAAGTTTTTCAAAAATAATAGTAAAAAAAATGTTTTATAGCTCCCAAAAGTCGCATCCAAAAAGGTTCATTGGTGAAAATAAAGATATTCATAAAGATTCAATATATACCTATAGCTATAACAACCTGTAGCTATGAGTCCACAATATACGACTAATACGGAGAAAGAAAAATATATCAATACATATACACTACTCAAAACAAAATAGGGCCCACCCTGATTTTTTGCTGTGTTGTAAAAACTGTTCACTTTTTTCTTATTTTATGAATGGGTATAAACGAACAAAGTGTAGGGCAATTGTTTTAACGTAAACTGCTGTTACCGAATTACTGGGTGCTATTACCGATTTTTAACAAAAAACGCTATTTTACGGTACCATTTTAACTCAAAGCAATTACACGTGAGAACAAAGTAATATCTTAATTTAAAGATAATATATTCAGTTTTACGATCATCTTATAAAAATTGTACGACGTCATACAAAATTGTCGCTGAAATACGATTTTCCCAGCACAATGATCGCATAAAATGCAAAAAAATGGGGTCTAAAACGGTACAATTTTAAGAAAATTAAAAGCCTAATCTATCTTATTACCTATAAATTATTGAGGGATATATAGTCCTTTATAGATTCTGATAATTTTTTTGTATCTAAATCAAAATTTTATTTCAATTATTAGCTAAATTAAAAATACTTGTCGATTTCTTCATACATTTTGCTCTCGCGGGTCGTCAGACCGCGCTCAGAAGCGCTCTTGGAAGGACGGGTGTATCGCTCCTCGTCCCAAAAATAAAACGAATTAGAAAAAGATTATTGTGCGTGCACTGTCGTTTTCGTGATTTGAAATATTTGATACTTTATAAGAGTAAACTGTATAAGTTTTATATTCCAATTATTTGTAATTTAAAATTATGTTTTAAAAATTACCTTGCCTGAGATGCTCTTTTTTATGGGTTGTTGAATAGATTGGTGGGGTAAAACAATTCAAGATGGCGTCGACGAAAATTTGACTTTTTTTCGTGATGGGTGTCATTTTCATAGTTTTTGGGGTAGCTATTAACGAATATGAGGTCAAAACTGAAATCCAAGATGGCGCCGACGAAAATTGTACATCTTTTCGTTATGGGTGTCATTTTCATGGTTTTTGGGGTAGCTATTAACCAATATGAGGTCAAAACTAAAATCCAAGATGGCGCCGACGAAAAATTTGACATATTTTCGTCATGGGTGTCATTTTCATGGTTTTTGGGGTAGCTATTAACGAATATGAGGTCAAAACTATAATCCAAGATGGCGCTGATGAAAATTTGACTTTTTTTCGTCATGGGTGTCATTTTCATGGTTTTTGGGGTAGGTATTAACCAATATGAGGTCAAAACTAAAATCCAATATGGCGCCGACGAAAATTTTACATCTTTTCGTTATGGGTGTCATTTTCATGGTTTTCGAATATGAGGTCAAAACTATAATCCAAGATGGCGCCGACAAAACTTTTACATCTTTTCGTCATGGGTGTCATTTTCATGGTTTTTGGGGTAGCTATTAACCAATATGAGGTCAAAACTGAAATCCAAGATGGCACCGACGAAAATTGTACATCTTTTCGTTATGGGTGTCATTTTCATGGTTTTTGGGGTAGCTATTTATTTATTTTATTTATTTATTTACTCTTCAATAAAACTATACATAGAAAACTTATTGCTAATATACAGAACAAAAAAAAAAAAAAAACAGTATAGTTTATTAGGCGGCCTTATCACTTAGAAGTGATCTCTTCCAGGCAACCTGGGCAAAAGGTAACAAGCTTATTAAATGACAATGGTAGGTGGTAGAAAAAATGGCAAGGATAAAAAAAAAATAATAATAATAAATAAATAAAATAAAATTAATAATTAAAATATATTAACAGATAGATATATAAATAAAGATACATATGGATAAATATACTGCACTCGAATATATACAATTATATTATTCATTATTAATATATACATCATACAAATTACTTACACAATATAATATACTTAGATGACTATAATTTTTATATACATGATACCATATAATAATATTAAATACATACATACTACATAAAACAAATATAAAATACTATAAATACATAGATAGATACATATCTGTGTATAGATAATAACTAGCTGGTGCGTTGTGCGCGGGCTGCAAGCAGCCCGCGAGCCCCTTTTGCCCCTGGGTTGAAGCAATAGGGCAGTCATTAGAAAATGTGTTAGAATTCCAAGTCCATTTATAATTTTCTGCTAACTGCGATTCCACAGTCAATCGGAAGTGCTTATAAATTCCCAATTCATAAATTTTCTATTCTGGAATGCTGTCGACCTTCGAGGGTGCGTTGTGCGCGGGCTGCAAGCAGCCCGCGAGCCCCTTTTGCCCCTGGGTTGAAGCAATAGGGCAGTCATTTGTAAATGCATTCGAATTTCCTGTCCATTTGTTACATCTGCTAACAGCGATTCTACAGTCAGTCGGTAATGCTTATAAATTCCCCATTCAAGTATTTTTTACTCCAGGAGGCTGTCAACCTTCGAAGGTGCTTGGTGCGCGGGCTGCAAGCAGCCCGCGGCGCATCCCAGGGCAGAAATCTTCAGTCAATTGAAAATACATTTAAATTTCCCATCAATTTGTTATTATCTGCTAACAGCGATTCCACAGTCAATTAGAAGTGATTATAAATTCCCCATTCAAATATTTTCTATTCTGGGGGGCTGTCCACCTTCGAGGATGCGTGGTGCGCGAGCTGCAAGCAGCTCGCGTCTCTCCCAGGGCAGAAATCTTCAGTCATTAGAAAATGCATTCGAATTTCCTGTCCATTTGTTACATCTGCTAACAGCGATTCTACAGTCAGTCGAAACGGCTTATAAATTACTTATTCAAATATTGGTTAATTTTTTGAAACGTGATCCCCGAATTTCATTTTTTTGAGGTGTCTAATCGATAGCGGTGACTTTTCTTAATAAACTGTTCAAGACAAAAAATGTTGTGTGGTTTTATGAAACCACGGTAAAAGTGAAACTGTTCGAACGGTTCCGAACACTGCTTTATACCTACTCGGCAGCCGACCGTCACGCGACATGCGCTACACAGACCAAAAAGTTTGAGACGATGTAATAAAAGTTTCACTTTAATAAATGTGTGAAGATGTGTAAGACATATTGAAAACTTCAAGTCTTTTTAGTAGGTAGCGTCGTTTAAAATCAAATTCATTATGCTTTCGGCACTAAAAATATCTAAGTGAAAGCCATAGGACTACAGTCAAAGGGTGTATCGAATTACATATCGTTTCGTTACACTATAAAAATAACTACTTTAAAAAAACAGACTTCAAAAACGGGAAAGTAAAAAATAATTAATTACTACATATTATTTAGTTGTGTTATTCACTATATAGGTTTGAAGTCGGTGCCAAGCACTAAACACTTATTAAACTACGCTATTTTTTGATACAAGAACTAAGATTATTTCGATACAAGAACTACCTACTTGCAATTCAATTACATTATTCGCAACACAAAAAATTGGGTATTTTCGATACAAAACCTACACTACTCTTGGTGTAAGTCCTATGCTTATAAAGCGTGAACGATTGGCTCATTCACTCAATAAATGTGTGAAGATGTGTATATTATTACATATTGAAAACGTCTTTTTAGTAGCTTCGTTTAAAATCAAATTCATTATGCTTTTGGCACTAAATATAAGAACCTACTTTTCCGTTTTTGAAGTCGGTTTTTTTTAACGTAGTTTTAATAGTTTTTAACCTACGTAGTTTTTTTTGTTTGAGTGGGAATCGCCCTAAAGTATATATTTGTTGTATAATATATTATATAAATATTTATATTCGTTCAGGCTATATTGACTGGCACTCGTGCTCTGTTGTTTGAGCCGCAAGTATTACTGGTCCTCACTGAAAACCAGTGTTGCAGAAACACTCTGTAACTTTTGCTGACGTGGGGACCCTTTTGGCATCACACTAACTTTATTTGTTTTTTAATTTTAATTTTATTTTTATTTTGTATTTCTTCTCTTTGTTCGTTTTTTTATTTAATAACATTGTTTGTCAAAATTGGTGCCAAATAAATGAGTTTGAGTTTGAGTTTGAGTTTGAGTTTAAAGTCGCTTCGATTCAAGAGTTTACTTAACATGCTCGTCGCATCTCTCTTCGCTACCTATGATGATATTTACGCCGGCCGCTGCCGCGACTCGCTCGCTTCGCTCGCTTGGCTAGTGCGGTAGTTCAAAAGTTAACCTAACTCGCTCGTCGCTTCGCTCCTCGCTACTTCTTTGAATATTTACGCCGGCCGCTGACGTGACTTGCTCGCTTCGCTCGCTTGGCTAGTGCGGTAATTCAAAAGTTAACCTAACTCGCTCGTCGCTTCGCTCCTCGCTGCTTCTTTTGATATTTACGCCGGCCGCTGACATGACTTGCTCGCTTCGCTCGCTTGGCTAGTGCGGTAGTTCAAAAGTTAACCTAACTCGCTCGTCGCTTCGCTCCTCGCTACTTCTTTCAATATTTACGCCGGCCGCTGCCGCGACTCGCTCGCTTCGCTCGCTTGGCTCGTGCGGAAGTTCAAAAGTTAATAAATATTTTCTACTCCGGGAAGCTGTCGACCTTCGAGGTTGCGCGGTGCGCGGGCAGCAAACAGCCCGCGGCGCCGTCTTTTGCCATTGCTATTCAATTACCCTTCCTACTATGGAAATTTCTATACAAAATTTTCGAAAAAAAAAATTTCACTTTTTACAAAAAATTATTATATGCCTGGAAGCGGACCAGGTTTTGAAGCATTTTTTACTTTGGCGACCCCGACCTACCTGCCACCAGTTCAGAGAACCATTGAATTTCGTGATGTATGGAAAATGGAAACCGGGGGTCGGAGAGAAATTCTGAGTATGTAGTTTTGTAAATCTGGCCGATTAGAGCATAGAAGTCAATTTTCAGACCGATCGTAAAGTAACCGGCGCCACCATCTTGCTTTGAAAAATTGGCCATTTTTGAAAAAAAAAATTGCGTCCAATTTGAAATTTCTCCATTGCCCTGGTAGCGCCCCATCTTCCTGATCATTTTTTAGTTCTACACCCCCCACCTATCTTGCGCCGTTTCGGAGAGCCGTCGAATTTTGCGTTGTATGAAACTCGGAAACCAGCGGTGGAAACTCGATTATGAGTATGCCAACTTAATGTGCGGCTCGATTAAAGCCCCTGTGCCAAGTTTCAGCGCGATCGGACCAGCGATGGCCGTTTTAGAATTTGTATGGCGGTGGCCATTTTTTCCGCCATTTTGAATTTTTTTCACTATCTGTGGTAATTGCTCGAGGTCTACTCTAAGTTTAGTTCGAGCACCCCAGATGCAGCTGCTACCGTTTGCGCGGGCCGTTGACCGTCATCGCGAGATGAGGGAAAGTTTAAGATTTCGTATTTTTCTGGATATCCTGGGAGCTGGGCGAGTAAGAATCCATCATTGGTGTATTTCTCCGTTGCGCCACCTCGTCTAAATTTACGTTTTTATGTTTGCGCCAAAAATGGAAAAATTCCAAAATCGAGCGACCCACTATGGCTCCCTGGTAGCGTCCCAGGGTGGTGATCATTTTTAGTTCCGGGACCCCCCACCCAACTCTCACCGTTATCGCGGGCCGTTGGATTTTACGTTGTATGGAAGTTGGAAACGGGGGCCCGGAGCCACTCGAACGGGGCACCGATCGATTCGCCGGCTCGAACAGAGCACGTGTGCCAAATTTGAGACGTAAGGATTCATAAACGGCGATTTTGGCAAAGTACGGCGGCCATCTTGTTTTCGCGAAAATCGCCATTTTTCCACCACCCCTGGTAATCGCCACCAGTTCCGAGCATTTTTTGTTCAGACACCCCCCCTCCAGGTGGCACCGTTTCTGCGCACCACCAGGGGTCCACTCGGTATTCGAAGGTGATCGAGATCGCTATATTTTTCCGGTGGTCACTGGGAGCACCTCTACACGATCACGTCGAAATCCCCCCAACTTTCCGCGTAGTTTCCGAGAAACCCGATGTCAGTCAGTCAGTGGTAGTGTAGCTTTATATATTATAATAATATGTGAATACATAGTTAATGTGCCGAGTTGAAAGCAGTATTGAGAAAGTGTCGTCGCAAAAGGTTTTTAAAGGAAGATGCATTTTTAGCTTGTCTAATAGGTAGTGGCAAAGAATTCCAAAGATTGACAGCAATGGCAACAAACGATTTAGCAAAGAAGTGAGTACGTCGAACAGGAACACTCAAGGTGAGTCTATCAGCCGAGCGAAGAGTATAGTTTTCATTGCGCAGGAAGGAAAAATTGTTTTTGAGATAAATAGGAGTAGAAGGATCAAAAAGGATACGGAACAGTAATTGCAACAAATGAAGATTCCGGCGAAAACGGATGGGGAGCCACTTGAGCTTTTTTCTGTAAATAGAAACGTGATCGTATTTCCGAAGGCCGAAAATAAACCTAATACAAAAATTTTGGAGTCGCTCAAGTTTATCAGTTAGCTCTACTGATAAATCAGGAAAACATGCATCAGCGTAGTCAAGAATAGGAAGTAGAAGGGATTGTGCTAGCATAATTTTTGTGGGAATGGGCAAAAAGTTACGAAGCCTTCGGAGCGTAGCGGAAGCGGCATAAATCCTACGGCTCAATTCCTGGATATGATTAGACCAGGACAACGTTTGATCAAACAGAACGCCTAAGTTTTTGACTACCTTTTGGTAAGGCAAGACTACGCCACCGATTTTGACGCTAGGCAAAATACCCCAGTCGATTTCAGAAATAAGATAAGGACTACCGATTATGATGACATTGCTTTTAGAAGGATTTAATTTTAATCCAAAATCATCGCACCAACTAAGTATAGAAGCTAATTCATTATTACAAAAATCTATTGCCTTAGGTAAGTCATCGATAGTAGACTGGGTATAAATCTGTAAATCGTCTGCATACATATGGTACAGAGCCGTCAATCGGGAACATAAGGAATTGATAAAAATGGAGAAGAGGAGAGGAGACAGGACACCGCCTTGCGGAACACCAGCAGAGACTGCGCACCAAGACGAGTGTTTAGAACCTATCATGATACGCTGCCTCCGACCGGTAAGGTAGGAACGAAACCAGTCAGTTACCGAAGGAGATATGTTAATTAAACGCAGCAAACCCAACAGTATGTCGAAGTCAACGGTAGTAAAGGCATTGCTGAAATCCAGCAGAGTCAATACTGTGAGCTGCTTATTGTCAATACCAGCACGAATGTCGTCAGTAACCTTGATAAGAGCTGTAGTCGTACTATGACCAGGACAAGACCAGCTATTAACCAGTTTGAGGTCAAAACTAAAATCCAAGATGGCGCCGACGAAAAATTTGACTTTTTTTCGTGATGGGTGTCATTTTCATAGTTTTTGGGGTAGCTATTAACGAATATGAGGTCAAAACTGAAATCCAAGATGGCGCCGACGAAAATTGTACATCTTTTCGTTATGGGTGTGTTTTTCATGGTTTTTGGGGTAGCTATTAACCAGTTTGAGGTCAAAACTAAAATCCAAGATGGCGCCGACGAAAAATTTGACATCTTTTCATCATGGGTGTCATTTTCATGGTTTTTGGGGTAGCTATTAACGAATATGAGGTCAAAACTATAATCCAAGATGGC
This sequence comes from Colias behrii, assembly GCA_029959065.1. NCBI lineage: Eukaryota > Metazoa > Arthropoda > Insecta > Lepidoptera > Pieridae > Colias > Colias behrii. The sequence goes on along the minus strand of JARWMC010000006.1, from coordinate 2,933,827 downwards.
GCTGACGAAAATTTGACTTTTTTCATGATGGGTGTCATTTTCATGGTTTTTGGGGTAGCTATTAACGAATATGAGGTCAAAACTAAAATCCAAGATGGTCGTCGAATTTCAAGATCGCGTCATGGTAATACTGTCGCGTTATGGGGCAAGGCGGCGATTTTGGTATCTATGAATCTCGCCAAAGAAGTTTCACTCCTGACACGTTTTCTCGGCACACACGTTCTTTTTTATTTTATTCTCTTCGTTTAAATATTTTAGATAAACCATATTTTAAATAAAGTTTAGCGAATATATTTAAAGTTAATAATATCTGTCAGAATATAAACACAGATGATGATTGCCACAGAGTTGCGTTTTATATTGCATTTCTAAATTCTAAATATGCATTTCAATGTTCTTTAAAATTGTTTTTTTTTTAAGACTTTCTACAAAACTGTAGTTGTTAACGTTTTTGTTATTTTATTTAAGTTTACTTTAAAGGAGTAAGAAAAATATATCTAATTATCGACGGTTACATTGGGGATTTGGTAATACCTACATAGCTGTCTCAAAAACCTTGAAAATGACACCCATGCCGAAAAGATGTAAAAGTTTCGTCGACACCATCTTGGATTTTAGCTTTGACCTCATATTGGTAAATAGCTACCCCAAAAACCATGAAAATGACACCCGTGTCGAAAAGATGTAAAATTTTCGTCGGCGCCATCTTGGATTTTAGTTTTGACCTCATATTGGATAATAGATACCCCAATAACCATGAAAATGACACCCATGACGAAAATATGTAAAATTTTCGTCCGCGCCATCTTGGATTTTAGTTTTGACCTCATATTGGTTAATAGCTACCCCAAAAACCATGAAAATGACACCCATGACGAAATGATGTCAAATTTTCGTCGGCGCCATTTTGGATTTTAGATTTGACCTCATATTGATTAATAGCTACTCCAACTCCTTGAAAATGACACCCATGACGAAAAGATTTCAAATTTTCGTCGGCGCCATCTTGGATTTTAGTTTTGACCTCATATTGGTTAATAGCTACCCCAAAAACCACCCACATTTGCAAATATGTTTGCTTCTTAGGAAAAGTTCAGATTTAAAGATATAGGTAATGTGACGAATTTAATTTATTTCATTCCGACTGTTTCTCGGAATAACATACATTTACTAAGAATTGCATACAATGATTGCCGGTAACATAATATTATGTATGATAATAATTCTTAAAAAAGGATTTTATACATTTCTTAAAAAGCTTCGATATTGTATATAATAATACAATTCATATTCAAATTGTTGTAAAATAGTCACACTTTTTTAAGTTGGTTGAATACACTAAAATACTTATAAGGATCGTACCTACTAATAAAAGTAACAAAATGAATTTTTAAAGTTCCCAGTAATCTTCTGGAATCAATTTCAATAAAAATATAAAAAAAAAATAATATCAAGTATGAAGATGATCTATAAAATGGATTGCGCTATGTTTACGTGAGCGTGATGTCCCGCGAACCACGTTGCGACGTTAAATACCTAAATTTGAGTAACGCAGATTTGTGACAGCGTCCTTCAGCAAAAATTAGCGATTTTATGAAAATTATGCAAAATTAACAGTATTAGAGAAAAATTGCACAAATAAGACACATGACAAAAGTTTCAATAAAACCTTTATTAACAAAAAAAAATCTGGTTTATTTTGTAATTAGTAGCGTGTGGGACCCCCTCTGCTCCGTATGCACTCTCTGAGCCTATCTGGGACACTTTCAATCAAATGGGTTACATTTTCTTCAGGTATTTGCTCCCAACAGACTTGAAGAGCATTTATGAGATCTTGTTGGCTGTTTACGTTGCTGAAATTTGCTTTGACGCTCCTTTTTAATTGATCCCACACATGCTCTACTGGATTGAGGTCAGTGCTCATGGCTGGCCACGGCAGAACTCTTATATTGGCATCAGAGAGTGCTCTTTGAGTGATACGGGCTGTATGTGGGCGGGCATTATCTTGCATCAAGATGAATTCTTCGCCAATTCTTTGTGAAAATGGGATCACGTGAGGCCGGATGACCCGTTCGACATAGGTAGTAGCAGTCACGTTACCTCCATCAAGAACTACGAGCTCCGTTTTGCCATGTAGGCTTATGCCGCCCCATACCATGATGTTTGGACCTCCAAATCGGTCTGTTCCGTGGACACAAGGTTCAGAAAAACGTTCACCTTCCCTTCTCCATACACGCACTCAACGATCGTCACTTAAAAACTTTACTTTAGTTTCGTCCGTAAACAGTACTGTCCCCCAGTTATCCATAGACCAGTTTGAGTGATCACGAGCAAACCTCAATCGAGCTGCACGATGAGCACTTGTCAATTTCAGTCGAACAGCGCGAGTTCTGGACCTTTGGCCACCTTCATGAAGTCGATTCCGAATGGTTTGATCACTCACTCGCGTGCCAGTAGCCGCAGTTGATTTTGTAAGGCACGGGCAGTTACCGTCCGCTGCCGACACGCTGTTAGTCTGATGTACCGGTCCTCTTGGGCTGTTGTAGCCCGAGTACTTCCTGTTCCACGTCTTCTAGCAACACTACCTGTCTCTTGATAACGATCCCAAGCATGTCGGATAGCTCGACGTGACACACCAAGACGTATTGCCACCGACCTCTGAGAATTTCCTTCTTGAAGCAAAGCAACCGCTCTTGCTGCCGTTTCCATATCCATATGAACGCGAGATCCAGGCATAATAATCACGAATAATACCGAAACCAAATTAAACTTTAAAAAATAACGATGTGCTACAGTAACATTCAGAATGAGACTTTGAACACAGATGATTGAGAATTTGGAAAGAACGTGATTTTGAAACATTTAACTTTTTCTGGTTACCCACTTGAAAATAACATTAAAAAGAATAGTTAAAACAGCAATAAAGTTTCGTTAACATGCCAACAACGTAAGGGAATACTCAAGTACCCCAATAACTACCCTATAAATTACGTGTAGGCAAAACTTTGAGATAAGTGTAGGTGGGCCCTATTTTGTTTTGAGTAGTGTACAAATCTCAATGATAAATGAAAATCTTTAGAAGTGTTAAACTTTAAAATGACCTTCGTACAGTAACAAAATAAGTGTCCATCTTATTGACCGGAAATTCACAATTTTAAGAAAAACATATTTACAGACTGTAACAACTCTGGATATTCGTAAAGGAATACCTAGTTTTTAAGTATAATAAAAAATGAATTTATTAATATTATATAATAGTACTAGCGGCCCGCCCCGGCTTCGCCCGTGGTACATATGAAAAATAGATGTTGGCCGATTCTCAGACTTACCCGATATGCACAGAAAATTTCATGAGAATCGGTCCACCCGTTTCGGAGGAGTATGCAGACTAACATTGTGACACGAGAATTTTATATATAAGAGATAAATTTAACCTGTACCTATAATAAGAACACATACCTACACGATTACGTATCTGTATGATTCAATTTTACATATAAAACGGTTACTTTTATCTATGTAAATATTCCATACATAACAAATTCAATAACAATCGAAAGACAACTGAACAAAAACAAATTGAATAAACACAGTTGGTAATAACACTTCTTTCAACATGCTATACCTACAGGAAAACGTCTTCATTCTATAACTGATAATTTTAAATTTTAATGTTTCAACAAGAAACTTGAAGAACCGAGCAATATACTAAGCAACCGCCATAATTTAAAAAATACAGAAATACATAGTATTCTCACAAGGCAAATTACCACTATATTCATAAAACATTTGCTCCAACTATCTGTATCCATTTTAAAAATTCATTAGTCAGCTACTACACATATACATACATCTTTGCCGAGCACTGAAGGGCGGTATTTTTACGGAACAAAGCCGCTAATTCATCGTCAACACATTTCAAAATTGTCCACGAGAACCCAAAAGCCGCAGACATAATATGAAAAACATAATTTCGAAAACGTGGTCACCGAGTCCCACAAGAGGACCAAACTCCGCAGACACGAAAAACAAAATTTCGAAAACATGGTCACTGTCCCATGAGAGGACATCCTGTAGGCATAATTACTGACCCGTTAGGCCAGCTTTCGTTTCCAAGTACAGAGCATAAGATCTTGCACCTGAGTGGACGCATTACACTCGATATTATATTCGCGGAAATCTCTAACGATGGTATACCTTTCTTTGCAATTAAATATATTATAGACTATACATTAGTGTAAGGTAAGGCTGATGAGTATTATAACCATTGGGCATACATATATCATCTCTGAAAGCGTTATTATTTAGTGTATTGCAGTTGAAGTCAATATTGTATTTTACTTTTCAAATTATATAAGACCTCTATCTAGCAATCAAATTTTCGAGAAAAGCTTGTAAATTACCAATAGAAGGATTGTTAATGTATTGGAATGTAGATTAGAGATCGATCAGTTTTCGAAAATTCATGCTAAACCTAGTTTAAGAGAAACATCATTAATTTCATCAAGTAATATGCGAATAAATAATCCAAATAATCCATAATAGTTAAGAACCTATTGAAATAAAGGATAGAATACCTAAACAGAATTGTTTGGCAATGTTTTCACGAGACCAACCAAACTTGTAACATCAACAATTAAACTAAACATCAACAATATCGCGTACAATAAACGCATTCTCAAAACAATCTTGATACTTTTAACTGGTCTGTTATATTCTAAACCTTATCACAATGCAATAGAGACTATATTGTTCATTTTGAATAATGAATAGTTCTAGATACATTGTGTTAATAGTTTCCGCAAACTGGGACATTTTCACATATCATTAGAACCCTTTAACGGAATTGGAAATCTTTTCACGTTAAAAAGGGTCAAAGAAAGTCCAACATGAAAACCACGACGAATTAATAGTTGAAATAATATTATTCGTAATTTATAACCTTAGTTGCGTTTAGATTGCAGCAATATTTAAATTGATAAATAATTTAGTAAAGGAATTTGCAAAAGAGCATTAATTTATTCATAAAGACGGCCTCGATCTTAGACTACCGGGTACTAAAATAATACTGTAATACATATGCTATACATTACCGTGCAATCATTATAAATGCTTTACGACTTCATGAATGCCAAACATACAATGTTTTTCTAAACTATTTCTCAAGTTCAACATGTGTCTTAAATTCAAATAATATTCGTTACACTTACGATAAACCATTACGAATCTAAATTTTACGGAAGTCACCAAATACGATACCAATAGAAACTACATTGAATAAATTATTTAACCATGCATTGTGAATGGACTCTGGACAATGGACTTCGGAGATACCAAATAACTCATTAAATTGACATCGTCTTAATATATTTTAAGAATTATCAGATTCTCGGTAAGAAAAATAACCGATATCAGCTGTGTTGATTTTATTACATTTTTTGATGTATCTCCAAATCCTAGGATCCAATCGCGATGAAATATAGTAGGTACATGGTACCAGGGAGGGAGTTTCATCCTCTTTCGAAAATCTGTCCTTTTTAATAAAGTAGAAAATACATTTTCGAATCATTACATATTAACTCAATGTTTCGAATAGATAAATAATAAATATCAAAGCTATAATAAAAGCTATAGAATGACCAAATACAATAGCATAAGTGCAGTGGGTATTCCCGTGAAACTTCATTCAGTGCTGACGTCAGAGGAAATACTGGAAACCTCATGCAACACCACTCACAATGAATGAAAAGAATTCTAGTAGGATTGACTAAATCTAGTAAAATGTGCTTTGTATAGCGAGGAAAAAATTCAAAGATACCTTCATTTGGCACCAAAAGAAATAATGTTTTTATTATTTTGATACATGAAGAAGATTTTCTAAACGCATGTAATAGTATAGTGCCTGGAACATTCAAAACCGTATAACCTCGGATTAGAGTAGAGGACATAGAGGGCTATAAAAGACGCGACCGCGACGTAGAAAACACTGGTCAAAAAATACATTACAATAGGCATGACGACAGTATCCATAAATGATCGAATTAGTGTTTTTAAGGAAAAATTTACAATAAATAAATAAAAAATAGTCACTTAGAAATAGTAAAAACATTAAGATTAATGAGATTATCAATAAAATAAAACATTGAAATTCTGCAGTCGGCCATCTTGACTGAAACACGCGTGACGTCACGTCTATGTAAACAGCTTCGCGTCAGGTATATTTTGTTGTTATAAATATGTTGAGAATGCGCATTTTTATTTATTTTCTATTTTTTAACGTATGCTTTATCGACTCAGAACAGAAATATAATTGCGAATTCACGAATATGTGGTTCGGGTTTCTCTCCGTCCAATTTATACAATCATTTCATATTATTTTCTCTTTAATACTTTTTTTGGGTATTATTTTTATGTAGATTCACATTGCAATACTGCACACCACTTATAAACTTTGAAATTAGATTCTATAATACTTAATAATTAAATATTTGTTTAATTTTGCTTCGCTATGCATACAGATAATTACGTATTTACGTAATAGTGACGTCACGCCTACGCCATGACACCTGTGAGCTGTTTTGGCACAGTTAATAAATATTTTTTGAAAAATAGCTTTTATCTTCGTTAAATTTAAGTATATTAGCGAAATATAGGGTTTTTCTTGTTTAATAAACGTATACACACATTATGCAAGAGGTTTTGAAAATCTTTCGTCATGCCTATTATGAAGAAACCACAGATCTTTTTAATTGCGTGTTTATTATCCCATATTTTAGTCCCAATTATAAGGCAGTACATACTGATACTGGTACGTATAGTAGGTACACTATATTACTATAACAACCCGATTTTATGCATATATGGAAGCCGAATAATAAAACGACAATGGGCTTATAAATAGATAAAGTACTTCAAGTATTTTAAGCATACGATAGGCACTGAGTACTTGTAACTAGATAGCCTTGTTATTATGCTAGGCGTCCACTAGGCGGATCGGGCCGGGCCGCATCGCAACGCAAAAATACGCCGGCCTATGTTTTGTATGAAACATCGTCCATTAGCGACGGATCGGGTCGGGGCGGGCCGCAACGCATTGGCGGATATCGCTTCGCAGGCGGATTTCTGCCGGCGGTGCGCTGCGGCCCGCCCCGACCCGTCACCCGTCTAGTGGACGCAGGCAGGCGGATGTGAGCGGCGAGCGTCTGTTAGATAAAATCCGCCTAGGCGGTCCGCCGCGCCCCGTACAGGTGGACGCAGGAGCAAACATCCGTCTCTAATGGACGCCTAGCATTAGATGAAGCCAATGACTTACCTCGAAGTCTCAATAGCCGAAAGGACACGAAATTCAACCGTGAGATTTATCTTTTCATCATTTACTATATATAATGTAGATAAATAAGAAATATTATAGCTTTCTGAAGTCACGGATTTAAATTAGACGCCTGCGTCGATTTTCAGAATACAAATAACAATTTTTTAATCCACCGAAACTCATTGATTTCAGCATATTTATGCTATTTTAATAAGCTCCCTGTTCCTCTTTCTAGGAATTAATCTTCCAGATTCTCAAAATTGATCAACAATCAGAGAATACAATCCCGGGATCCCGATTCCCGGGATCCCGGGATCCCGACTCTTTTCTGATCCCGAAAATCCCGGGACTGTACTTGGCTAATCCCGGTATTTTCGGGATTGATATAAACAGCTATTCTATTTTGCATTCTACGATCCGTTGCGCCTTAACTATGACCTATAGCCTAGATTATACCTTAGCATAAAATTATATAACGATAAAATACAAACCTAAGGTACGATACGGATACGGACTATACTGGTACGGCCCTAATAATAGTAGAAGGGACTTTCCCACTCGGAATTTTTTTCAATAAGGAAATTCCCCTTTGCTTAAGGTAACTCCCCGACGGGCTAACAGGGGAATCACGCGATCACCTCATTTCAAAATATTGTTGCGGGGTAATTCCCCTTCGGGGATTCCCTGAACGAAAGTATTGGATGCTTTGATATTTCTAAGATTCTATTTCCGAAATTCTAAATAGTGCTTTTGATTTGTATATTTTTTATTTTATTTTAGTATTATTGCAACTAACAATTTTAAAAACATATTTTGAGAAACTATACTTCAATTTTTTGAAGTGAAAACTTCTTTAGCGGCGTTGGGTATAAAATCTTAAACTCGCGTCAGGACACGTGGCCTGATCGAAAAAGTGTAAGACGGATTTTTTTTTTTTAGCCCTTATATTCCATGCGTACCATTCCAAAATATCGAACATGCTGAACGTTAATAATCAAGTTTTCACTTCTGCCGGCACTCCCGGAATGCAACCCGTCTTTTTTTTTATTAGAACCCAATTCCCACATAAGGCTAATCCCGGGATAGTCTCGGGATCCCGGGATTACCTATCAAAAATCCCGTAATCCCGGGATTGAAAAACATGCTCGGGATTGTATTCTCTATCAACAATATGCTGCAGTAAACTTATAACCTATCTGTACTTTTATGAATAAACTGATATAATATCTATTTATAATTTTAAACAATTTACAATTAATCAAACAATTAAAATCCTAACACCTAACTGATAACGGGCGCTCCGCGCTCGTATCGTGACGAGACAAAACAAATGATGCGTATTACGAGACATTATCTGATTACTTCGTGCTGAATGAAATTACAATGTAAAAATTAATTACATCTACGTAATTACTACGTGTTGCATTTCTCAAATCTGAATTAGTTTTCTATTTGTGACAGCTATTAGATTCGACTCTGTGGTGTCAATGTCCGCTAATGATATTTGACGGTGTTAATTCTGTCGGTCAAATATTCGGAAATATGTGTTTGTTTAATTTAATTTTATTAGATCGTATAGCCTTTCTCTAATTTAAAACTGTGTTCAAATCCCTATAGAAGTGAAAGTGGTATTTTATGCTATGAATATATTATGATAGATGTACATATTTGGAGACTAAAAAATTAAAAAAATATTTTTTGGAAAAATGTTCCTAATCTGGTTACCACGATGAAAATTGTTTAATTAAATGTAAATAGATACTGCCTCCTTCAGTACCCTCTATAGCTAAGTACCTACGGTAATGGTATTTTTTAAATTATTGAAGTGATCTTTATCGGGGTTGGAAAAAAATTTAGTGTAACATTTTTTCGTTACGCGTGACATTTTTCCTACCACGCGTGATTCGACGTATTTCTGTAAAGTTGCATATATAAGGTCATAAAGAAGTTTCACTTCTTACGTGTGTACACTAGTACACGCACACATTTTTTTTTTTTTACGTTACACCCTTGCTTGTTACACCAACTGTGCCTGTTTATATTATGTTAATTTCTACCTTATAAATGACATGAATAAGTGTTCTATTTTCAACTACACCTTTGAAATATTTGACCTATCACCTGCAAAGACGTAAAGTTAAAAATACACGAGTTCTTTGAGCTCAAACATTTATATGAAGACGTCATTTTCTTTTGTTAGTAAAGTATAGCGCATATCATTAAAGAAGAAATGATACCTATTACCCATGCATTACGAGTTACGACTACGTAAAGAAAAACCATTTTTTTTTACTTTCCTGTTGGCGTTTTTCACATAAAATTATCTGTAAATGCAATTTTATCTTATAAATATTTTTTTAAATAGGAAGGGTTTAGTGGTTTATGATTCATCCTAGATTACATCGATTTTTAGAAAAATATTCAAACAGATTTCTTTAACAGTCCAGAAGCGAAAACGTAAAAAACGGACGACATATAGACAGGCAGTAACTTTAATATAAATATTAAAAGCTAAATTTAAATTTTCTCCATGAACCATGCCGAGCATGCCTATTTGAATTTTTAATTTAAATATAAAAAAAAATCAATTAAGTAGAATTTATATTTTTGGTTTTATGGCATTCAAATGCTTTATAAATATAAATTTATAAAGAATAGAAAAAAAAAAAAATATTATATATTATATATTTATAAAGCATTTGAATGCCATAAAACCAAAAATATAAATTCAACAAAAAAGGTCGTGTTCCATCGTTACAATATTGTATTCACTGAAAAGTGCTTCATATTGGTTGAAATGGTTGTTAATCATCTCAATAGATGGCGCGCGGTGTGTCCCTTCAGACACATAAAACTGAAAGAATAGAATAAATTCGATCACTCGGGCGGGTCACGAGTGGCTGAGTTGGTGAGGCATCCGCCCCGGAATGGCGCGAAGGATGCGGGTTCGAGTCCCGCCTCGTGATCGAATTTTTTCTATTCTTTATAAATTTATATTTATAAAGCATTTGAATGCCATAAAACCAAAAATATAAATTCAACAAAAAAGGTCGTGTTCCATCGTTACAATATTGTATTCACTGAAAAGTGCTTCATATTGGTTGAAATGGTTGTTAATCATCTCAATAGATGGCGCGCGGTGTGTCCCTTCAGACACAAAACTGAAAGAATAGAATAAATTCGATCACTCGGGCGGGTCACGAGTGGCTGAGTTGGTGAGGCATCCGCCCCGGAATGGCGCGAAGGATGCGGGTTCGAGTCCCGCCTCGTGATCGAATTTTTTCTATTCTTTATAAATTTATATTTATAAAGCATTTGAATGCCATAAAACCAAAAATATAAATTCAACAAAAAAGGTCGTGTTCCATCGTTACAATATTGTATTCACTGAAAAGTGCTTCATATTGGTTGAAATGGTTGTTAATCATCTCAATAGATGGCGCGCGGTGTGTCCCTTCAGACACATAAAACTGAAAGAATAGAATAAATTCGATCACTCGGGCGGGTCACGAGTGGCTGAGTTGGTGAGGCATCCGCCCCGGAATGGCGCGAAGGATGCGGGTTCGAGTCCCGCCTCGTGATCGAATTTTTTCTATTCTTTATAAATTTATATTTATAAAGCATTTGAATGCCATAAAACCAAAAATATAAATTCAACAAAAAAGGTCGTGTTCCATCGTTACAATATTGTATTCACTGAAAAGTGCTTCATATTGGTTGAAATGGTTGTTAATCATCTCAATAGATGGCGCGCGGTGTGTCCCTTCAGACACATAAAACTGAAAGAATAGAATAAATTCGATCACTCGGGCGGGTCACGAGTGGCTGAGTTGGTGAGGCATCCGCCCCGGAATGGCGCGAAGGATGCGGGTTCGAGTCCCGCCTCGTGATCGAATTTTTTCTATTCTTTATAAATTTATATTTATAAAGCATTTGAATGCCATAAAACCAAAAATATAAATTCAACAAAAAAGGTCGTGTTCCATCGTTACAATATTGTATTCACTGAAAAGTGCTTCATATTGGTTGAAATGGTTGTTAATCATCTCAATAGATGGCGCGCGGTGTGTCCCTTCAGACACATAAAACTGAAAGAATAGAATAAATTCGATCACTCGGGCGGGTCACGAGTGGCTGAGTTGGTGAGGCATCCGCCCCGGAATGGCGCGAAGGATGCGGGTTCGAGTCCCGCCTCGTGATCGAATTTTTTCTATTCTTTATAAATTTATATCAATTAAGTATTCAGAAAACTATCTATCTATCTATCTATCTATCTATAGTAAGAAATATCTTTTAATCAACGAAATAGTAATCCAATCGTATAAAGTGAAGTCCCATGTCCCCTAGTGGGGTAAGGCGCAGATGCAATGAAAAAAAAATGTCTCGGTCTGGCAGGACACAGAAGGCTGATCACCTACGTGTCCCTAAAGAAAATCTATCAGTGAAACGGATGTAAAAAAAAATTAATCGTATAACTAGGCAAAAAATCATAACTGGTTGTTAACTGATTAATTATAATCCATGTATAATTGGTGTTTATTGTTTTTTGGTAAATACATATATATTGAATTTATTTACGGTGACTTATTTGATTTTTTGATTCATTAGACCTCAATGTTATTGAAATGAAAAAATATAATAAAAGGAAAATAATATATAATGAATAAATCGCGTTTAAAATCCGTCAAAAATCTTTAATTTCATCAATGTTATTGTTCGCTTTTTGCCAAGAGCATGATTACTTTCATGAGAATAGGACAACTAGGTTATTACCGCATTCCTTAACTATTATCTAGGTATAGTTTATACTTTGTATTATTACCTCTTGATGGAACTGCATTTTATAGTAAAGATTATAAAAAAACACACAATTCTCTAGTTCCACTTTTATTTAAAACTTTTTTTTTTTTTTTTTTTTGTAATAAAAATCATAATAAAAGTGGAACTAATGAATTGTGTTTATCTTTAAAAAATCTTTACTATATTATCTAGGTATAAAATATAAATCAATATAATTAATTAGGTTTACAACATAGCTAACGCAACGCTAGCTTTAAACTAAAGACATACTAAACTATTTTAATTTATTACATTCGCACAACCTTGATTTGAATTGCAAATATCAATGGATTAAATAAATCTTAATGAATAATGTGTATTTAAAAATATTAAAAGCTTAGGTATATTCACGGTTAGGCGGTCTAAAAGTATGTTTTATGCCGGCAAAAAATTACTCGCAAACTTCTACAGTAAAACTTTTTGTTAGTTTTATTTTACCAGTTAAAATTACCGTTTACAATTTATAAACTTGTGTCGGTACTTACAATTTTAACGTTCTGTAAGTATTTTTAAAAGCTTGAAACCCTTCAATTTTATCCCGCAAGGATTACTTTAAATGCAGAATAAAAAAAATGCAGGCGATTTTACAGTCCTCTACTTAATAATTATTTTTTCCTTGAAAATTAAGTTCTTTGCGATTTATAAATTTTGTAACACATTGGAAAAAAATAAAACATACCCGAATATACAGATTCAAAACACGACACACAAGCACTGACACTTATTTGCAAAATTGGCGGGTAAATTGACAACTGTTTTTTTTTTTTCCAATCGAAACGAGTGTCCGCGGCTACGGCACTTCGCTTTATGACGCGATCGCGATGTGTTGAACCGGCTTTAAGTTAAACGGACTGACTGACTCAGGTGTATGAATTTCTGTCATATCTCAGCTCATGATAATAGAATAGTATTGGGTTAGCCACAAATGCGGTCTGAAGGCAATGAACTAAATATCACAAGTGGAACATTATCGAGTAAGGTGGTACGGGCAGGCTTTAAGATTATGGTGCAAATTCTTGCCTATATCTGAATATTTATGAGATAAAAACGTCTGTATTCTAACAATAAAATAATATCGTCAAATTACTAAAACCTCAGGTTTGCACGTACATACATACTTGCATGTTGACATGCCTTTGCGCCAAGCAATCTCTTTGTAGGTAAGTAATGATTTTTTTTTTCATCTTTCCAAAAAATTCAAAATTAATTACCTACTTTTGAATTTTTGTAAAATTTCGTAAAGTTTGGATACATCACAAATTACTACCAACCTATTTATACGCAGTAATAATATCAAGGTCTTGCAAAAAATAGAATGATACGGATCTTTTTAGCATCTCAAACTCTATGGTGCATGACTCAGCAGTACCTATTATAATATTATGTCATGTATGTACAACAAGCATATTTTCAGTTTCATACAAACGTGATGAAACCTTGTGCCTATGTGAATAATAAAGGAACAAGATTTTTATCTTCAGTAATTTTAATCTGCCATGTCATGGCGGTCATACCAATTTGTTAAAACAAAATCATATCATTCTCTATAGGTGTTATTTGTTTTACGACAGGAAGGAAACCTTAAGATTTTCAATACTATAAACATAACTTTTATCGTTTTTATATTATGTTGTTACTATAAACTGATGCTTTTTGTAAATTTTCTTTTATCTGTGCTATAAAATTTCAAGATTCTGTATTCACGGGAAAAAATACCCGTTTGTAAGTTTGATTTTATCACGTAAACGTAAGTATTCGATATGAATTTCAGCATTAAATGTAAACTTCGCTTGTCTAGACAAGCGAAGTTTAAATTACGAATAAATAAAAAAAAAAACAATTCCCGCTATATTTTCTAAACTACATAGAAAAATGTAAGTCTCATCATTCATGACATAAATCACTATCTACTATCTGACTAATAAATTTTATCAAAAGTAGCAAAAACGCTTTAATATTATTTTTAATTTTAAACATGAATTTGCCACGCGATAGATACGCTATAATTTATCACTTTATTTAACTGCACGTGATTCAATGAAAACATACTTCGTTGACTAATTTGGGATCTAAAATATTTAAAATACTTGTAAAAAAATGAAAAAATAGTCAAAACATTTTTTTATGTTAAAAAAACTTCATTAAAACAAAATTACAAAATTAATTAATGACACAATCGATTTAAGCTCCCATAGGAAACGTTTTGATCGATTTGTATGAAATGTTTAGTTGTTACCTATACATATTTTTATGCCTTAGTGGTGAGGGTATCCTGGCAGAACAACGGTTACTGGATCAGCCAGTATTCTATGTAAACAGAATGGATGTAGTCATTGCGCGAATCTAGTCGCTGACGTATTAGCCATAGCTTTGCAAAATAATGCAATGTCATTTCTTCATGCACTTTTTCATTGATTAATGGGTTTCTAGTATATAAACAATCTTGATCTTGAAATAATAATATGCTATTAAATTGAATTACGTTGTTTTATATCGCAGTCTGCAGTTTCAGTTTATGAGAAAAAATCCGTTGATTTCACAATACTCACAATGTCTCAATACATGAGGAGACGTTTTCATTAAATATTTATTGTTTGATAAAAATATTTATTTGTAAAAAAATTGTGTTTTATTCTAATAGGATATCAAAAATGCTACACAAAATAATTCAACGAAGAATTTTTTTACCTAATTATTTCAACAGAAATATTTATTCATACTATTATCGATTCGATGCAAATGTTTGCGGAAAATCAATTCAATTGTAACCAAGGAGATATTTACGAACTTACCAGTTTTATCCAGTCATAATATTCGACTCGCACCCCAAACGCAGCATTGAGGAATGTTTTGATCTTTTAACCAATAGTGGGTACCTGTAAAAAACATTATTTTCTTACTTAAAAGCTAAGTATTTATAGTATAAGTATTTTATTAGTTTGATTTATAATTCCCCATAGTTTATTTCTATATTGAAACTGTAAAAATAGAACTTTACTGTGTTATAGAATAGAATAGAATCGAAAACACTTTATTGTACAATGCACACCAAAACAACATTTACAGAAACGATAGGTAACTTAAAATTGTACAATTTGGCGGCCTTATCGCTTAAAAGCGGTGTTATCCTTATGAAAAACCGAAATGTCTTGTCTGTTTGACTGCTTTCATTGAATGAAATTAATAGGTGGTCTCGGTGGTGAAAAACACGCAATACCGTAACACAGGCAATCATTGTGGCAATCATTTTCCAAAAGGGAAACAACTTGCAGGCAAGACTTACATTCAAGTTTTATTTTAATATTTTGTGAAATCATAGCTTTAATTTCCAGAAACGGAGATATAGGTAATAATTAAAAGCTGTATTTATTTACCTTATTTTATATGCCCAAACCTAAACCCGGGGGCAAACTGAGCTGATATTATATGACTGATAGTGCAATAGATTCACAAGACCCTACCAGATTGCTTTCTATTCAATCTTTGCACCACTGTCCACATAACCAGAGGAAGTTATTTGCGAGAAGTAGCCTGTTATCCCATTAAACCATAGATTAGAGAGTATATACGCAATTGGACAATTGTACTTGTTAAAGAGATACTATTTACTATTCCACATGAACCACTCGAGTAGACACCTACTTCCCATTCTAACCAATTGATTTTGCGAAAATAGTTGTGGATAATCAAGGCCTTGGAAATAGGATATGAAGGTAGGGTTAGGTAGAGGGGGAATAAGTTATATCAATAAAAGAAAAAAAATGGTTTTAGAATGAATAAATGGTTCTTACTTCTTGCAGCACTAGGGAAAATTCTCGCAAGGTAAGGCAATAACTTGTGCAAAGCAATTTTTTGGTAATGCCATAACAAGTTGCAAATCCAAAGTAATAAATTGTAGAAGAAATATAGAAAATATGGGGACAACTATATCTGCTTTAATCAAGTACTTGTTTCAATCATTTTCAAGACTATGAGATCAGCTTATAATTTGTACAGATGGACTTATTTAGGTCATTCTGGTTATTGATTCTAGAACTCTTTAGACAAGGTCAATCTGCCTTGTTTGTGCCTATATTAAACTATAACACTGGTTGATCTTTTGTGCAATTACATGTTCTGCATAGTAGAGTGTAGCTGTTATAGTATACTATTATATAGATTATAGCTAGTATAGTATAGTGCCTCATTGGTCTTGTGGATAAAATTTTCAATAACTGAGGTTCCAAATTCGAATCTTGGGTCAGATATATTTTTTTTTTTAATTTTACTTATAATCATAAGTCAGGAAGGTGATGTTTTTATATATTCATCACTCATGTCACTCATAGCAAGTTATGCTGTTGATCTTGCATCTGGTCCAATACAGAAAATATAACAGAATAAACCAGCTCAATGACAAATTCTGACTTTATTTTGAATATTTACTTATTCAGATTTTAGAGGCAAAGCACTTGTCAATGACTCAGTTCTCAATATTAATTAGATTTTCAAAACCTTTAAAATAAAGTTTGATGAACTTTCATAAGTTAAATGTTATTGTCCTTGAACTAAATAGTTCAGTGGAAATATTCTGTATTAAACGCATGGGAATTATGATTTTTGTGGGCCACCACTCATACAATGCCATTACAAAATGATCAGGTTTATTTGAATGCTGATACGCAATTAGAGTGACCCAATTCAAATAGTGAACTATGTAAATTTACTGTTTAATATACTTTCATACTCTCATAATGAATATTCATACACCTAAACCACTACATTGCCACGTGATTTTAAAACAAAAAAATACTGAATCATTCAATTATGTCAAAGAATAGTGAAGTGTAATTTCTAATTATAATATCTAAATACCAGCAGACAGTTTTAAGTTTTCAAACTATGTCATTAAATATTCAGGAGATCAATATGCTTAATCTCATTTCCTTGTTGGTCTAGTGAGTAAAGTTTGCTTGTATAAAATAAGATAATTTTATATGTCTTTGGTCATGTCAGTCATCTTCCATCAGGCAAGATAGTGATGGAATATAGACGACACTAATCCTACTTTTGCTCATCATCAACATGCTATAAACAATAACAATATCAACTGCACATTTATATAGTATAAACTAGGATAGCACTCCAGGACTGACATTGGCCATGAGTATTTTTATCTATATTCACGAGTAGAAAAGTTGCGAATACTACTTCTAGATCATGTCAGATTTTAGACACATCCACCAGTTAACGCCCCCCAATATTATTATTTTTTAAGCATATACAGACATCTTAGGTCATGGCATCTCAAAGCTTTCTATGTAAATTAAAAAATGTATTCATTTATGATTTGTCTAAATACGTATACGTACCATAGTTCAGGTAATTGTTATCGATTAAAGAATAACATGATTCCTTATTTAATAATGCTGAGGAACATCCAAATACAGCCGAGCATATTGATAGCAAAATTAATTCAATGTAAACAATAAACACTATTTAATCCATGTTATTGTTTGTGATTGAATAAATGTATTTATTTTTATAAATATCATTTTCCGGTTCCAGTTTCAATAAACCAGACTCGGAACAATTACCTAACTAGCTTGTTAATTGCTCCGAGAAACCAGAAGACACTTTTCTTTTCTCTTTGACAGTTCGACATAACAAACTGTCAATTGCTAGCTGTCATTTGTCATTAGTGTTATCAGAGTAAAAAAAAGACAAATTTTATGTAAATTTAAACTCATTTTTTTAATTCAGTTCATCGCATTTCAAGTAAAATCACATTATAATGTCGATTTAATGATTATAAATTTAATTTATTATTAACAAAATCTAACGTTTCTTTTATTCTAAATGTCAAAATAAATAAAACTCTAGAATCTAGACTTAAATCTAAATTACTCGATTGAAACTACAAGAAACACTCAAAACATTTTATTTGTAAAAAACATTAGTAAGAAAAATCAGATCATCTTTTATACATCTATAAAAAAAGTTATCCTTAATCAGATCTAGGTCTTTTCTTTGCTTTCTTTTCCTTATTGATTTTATAAGCTGCAGACATCTTCTGTAAGTTCTCTTTATGTATCTTATCATGATCAACAATTCTTTTTGGATAATCCACTCCAATTATACATCCTGCAGCAGTTTGTACAGACTTAGGTGCTTTCCAGGGCTCATAAATATATTCAGTGGGGTATTTCTTCAGCTCAGGTACATATTTACGAATATACAAACCTTCTTTATCAGTTTTCTTACCAAATGCAACAGGACTGTACACTCGGAAGAATTTATAAAAAAAGGCAGAAGCGGATAGCCACATCCAATTACCAGCATTTAAAGACCAATCATAATCCAGCAATAGATCTTCAAAAACCTTAGCTCCCTCTTCCCAAGAGACCCATAAATCTCCTCTAGTTAAAAAGCAAGCTACCATGTGCCTTGCCAAATGATGTATCCACCCTTCTTGCCTTAACTGGCGCATGATAGCATCAACAAATGGATAACCAGTTCTGCCTTCTGCCCAAGCCTGTAAGTACTCATCATTTTTCTTCCAAGGTATCTGTGTACAGACAGCATTACCAACCATCTTATCAAAATTTTCTGTACCTGTACCAGCAACATAATAAAACTCTCTCCACATTAATTGTCCCAAGAGTGAAACTGGGGGCTCACTATGCCTACTACCACTTTCCACTTGTTTTAGTTTATGATAAAAAAGTTTGGCTGATAAGCAACCATGACTTAAATAAGGACTTAATACTGTTGTACTGGGCTCTATACTGTTGGGAGAAGTGTTCGGCTTTTCAAATGCACATACCCATTGCTTCTTAGCCATATACACATCAAGTCTCTTAAGAGCTTCTGTTTCACCACCAGGATATTTACAGTCTAATAAAGTAGACTCATCCAAACCCATTTCTGACAAACTTGGTACATCATAATCTTTAGAATCAAAGTCTATAGGCTTACAATTTTCTGATACTTGCTTTGTGATTTCAATAGTTTCCTTCACCTGAACATCTTTAACCAATGAGAGAAACTTTTGGTATGTCATTGGAACATTTCCATTGTTTTTCTTTAAGGCACTATTACAATCATAAACTGTGTGCTGAACTCTTTTAACAATAAATATATTATTCTCCTCACAATATTTCTCAATAATTTCATCCTGTGAAACATAAACTGGATCAATGTCAACTTGTGAAGTTAAGTATTTCACGTCCCATTTCTTTAAAACTTCCAGTAGACATTGAGTTCTCTTTCCTTTGATTATGTATAAGCGAGAGTTTAATTTTCTTAAATTTGTATCCAAGTCTTGAAGACTCTGAATTAAAAATCGTAGTCTGTTTCCACGTATTTGATCTTTGATTTCTGAGTCAATTATGAATATGGGCCTTAAAATGTGTTTTCTATTCTCAGCCTGAAACACAAAGTCATTCATGAAGTACCTTATTAGCGTACATCTATGTAATATTTATAGAACTTGAGAAAAAAATAAGAATTCACCTCGTTAATTGCATTGCGCAATGCAAGATTATCGTGTAAACGCAAATCCAGTCGGAACCAGTGAACAACTGAAGGAATAGTCGACATAGTTTGCAAATATTTTATCATACATAGGACCTAAATTGTTTGAGAATTTAATTAATAAAAGATTGTAGTAAAAAACACAAATAACGGAAACTCAATGCAAATGAATTTTGAATTTAAACTTTTCTTTTTCGCGCACACAACAGAGCATGCGATTTTTACTGTCAAATGTCAATGTCAATTGAGATTTGACAATGATGACAATCCGTACCAAGAATTATTTGTCTGTACCCATCTGTACCACAGTCTGCATCACAGATCTATAAACTAGATTTGCAATGATATGGTGAAAAGAGATAGATAGCTAAGCTTACATTATGTGAGTGAAGGGGATGTAGATACATTTTTTTGTCCTTAGCTGCGTGGCAACTTTTTTGCTGGCCTAGTGTCAAAGAGTACTATAATAATACGGCAGATGCCTAGTGTCAAATCTGGGCCAAACAAACAAAGCAGATCTGTTAGATAATTAGTTCTCTTGTGTCTGTACTCTGTTGTTCTTTTTAGGTGATAAACACATTTGGAAATTAATTAAAAGTGTTCTGAATGTACTACGTGTACTGAGTTGGTACTGAGTGTTTAAAATTATGGGTGGCTGTAGCGTATTATGCTGTAACAGCCGCACAGAAACAAAAGCAGGTGGAATTTCATTTCATTCGTAAGTAAACAATTGGCGTAAGATACCTATTATCAGAATCATAATAATTGACTGGATTGACTGTTTCCTACCATCTGATCATTCTTATCTTAATATATAGGTATAAATCTCGTGTCACAATGTTTGTCCTCAATGGACTCCTAAACCACTTAACCGATTATAATAAAATTCGCACACCATGTGCAGTTCGATCCAACTTGAGAGATAGGATAGTTTAAACATGTAGTTACCACGGGTGAAGTCGGGGCGGACCGCTAGTTATTAATATTTCCAGGTAATTTTAGCTGTTAAGTGTAAGATAACCTCAATCACAATATCGCCTGCAAATGGGAAAAAAAGTCCACAAAATTGAAAAAAAAAAATTGTGTCCCATAGGTTTCCAACGGAACCCTGCATTCGTAAAATATGGATTGATGCAACTGGTCGACAGAATTGGGTACCATCTAAAAATGCGAGAATATGTTCAAATCATTTTGACTCAAATTTTTTTGTTGGCAAAGCTAAATTATGTCTCCTTAAGTCAAATGCTATGCCAACAATAAATATTCCCAGCATGAATGTAAGTACATACAGTTTAAGAAGTTGATCACTTTTAAATCACAATCAAAATGCCATTGTTAGTTTTCCCTATATCCCTAAAATAGATTATTTTCATATGAGTATGTTCATTAAACTTTGTTACATATTAAATTGCTTTTTATAATAAACTGATCTCTATTAAAATAAAAGTACTTATATTTTTTAGGTTGAATCTGTGCAGTCGGTTTCAACAACACAAAATGATGATCCAATACCGTCAACAAGCTCTAGAGGAGTTAAAAGGAATGGACAGAAATCAAATGATCAAAATATGTCCCCAGGTGCCAAAACTCCAAAACTGGTTTGTACTAAAAAAATACATCTTATAAAAATTTATAACTTGCGTAAAATAGGCATTAATTCCATTTTATTTGTTATTTCTCTTTAAAAAAATGTATTTATTTCTAAAAGCAGAAATGTTTCGATACCATAGCCTATAGGTTCAAATTTAATATATTGAAGTATTTTTATTTCTAACTAGCGGTCCGTCCCGGCTTCGCCCGTGGTACATATTTATGTTTTCTCTACATAAGAACCATCCTGGTACTTCAAGGAATATAATAAAAAAAGAATTATCGAAATCGGTCCACCCGTTCTCGAGTTATGCGCTTACCAACACATTTTGCGATTCATTTTTATATTATAGATTTGTTGCTACATATATTTATGTTATTAGTTATACTTTGATACCAATATATCGGTATGAAAATAAATATAATGCCCTTGATTCAGGATCAGTAAAATTTTAAGATCAGTACATCTTTCTCTATTTACATCAGTAAAAAAAGTACAGGAGATTTAAATTTGATTTAGATTTTATCAAACCAGCAATTTTAGTCTTAAATTTTCGTGAGTATGGTAAACATTACATTTAACACTGTAGGCAAATGTATGACTAACTTGGCATAATTTTTAAATTGATTGTTTGATTACATAATACATAATATAATGAAGGTCTGGTATCAAAATATTATTTATTTAATTATATTTTTTAGAATCAATGCTAAGTTTTATCAGGTGATAACATACTCATTATGTTAAAAGTGTAAAAAAAGATTATCAGTGATGGGAATTTTTTTTTTCTAACCAGTTACACTGTTACTCGATGGGAATTTTTTTCCCATCCAGTAATAGTGTGACTGGATGGGAATAACCATTAAATAAACATTAATTACCTTACACCTTGTAAAATGTTTATTATTATTTTATATCAATAATTTAATGATACGCGTTTTCCAGACTGAAAAGCCAATTAACAAAAGTTATAGAAGCAAATTTCGCATCTTGCAAGACGTTACTGCTAAGGTAAGAACACCCTGAAATCGGTAGATATGAGCGTACATAATATGCAAAATCGATTGATAGATTGGTTTCTTTATTTACCACTTACAAAATGTTACTTAAAATATAGTTTTACTTTATTTTATTTATTCTAAAATTTATTTTTTCAGTTGGAGAAGCAAAAAAGGATATCAACTTATCGTCTTAGGAAATTGCGGGCTGTTCGTGAGTCGCGGCGGAGACTTCAAATAAAAGTTGCTAAATTGGAAAATATTTTGGTTGATTTAAAAAGTAAAATGCTTATAAATATGGAAGAAGCAGAAGATCTCATTAAAATTTAAAGAAGAAATTGATGAATTCATGAAGTACATTAATAGTCTCAAATTAAATACGGATCCAGTTCTAAAATCCGCCCGAAAAACTGGTTTCTTGGGGTTAGTTTGCTGTCTTAAAACGTTAGAGATCCTGTACGAGAAACTAATCAATACTCCTAATGCGCCTTTAAAGTACATAATATGAATATACAAAATTTCGCAAGATCACCTGGAAATATTTTTTGGATCCAATAGATCTAAAGGAAGATACAATAATAACCCAACTTGTCACAGTTCAAAGCAGCCTATAAACGGCTGTTAATTCATGGGGAAATTAAACATTTAAATCATTATGGGAACTGTATCTCATTGGATGATATAAGTATTTTAAATATTAGCAATAACAATTATACAAACAGGATCAACGCCACTAGTTTGTTAATCAACACAAATACCAATGATGATGACTTTACCGATGACGAGATTTTACCAGTGGACCTTCCAGAAACTCGTGATTATTTATTTGACGACCAACTTACTGAATTTTCACAAGAAGTGACCATTTGCTGGTTTCATAGTAAAAAAATTTAAAAAGCAAATTAAATGCTATTATTGTATTCTAGCTCTTCAGTCCACTGCAAAGTTATCTAGATTAAATATATTGAAGGATGTTGGTGGGCTGAACTCAGTCAACCCATTTTTAATACATTTTTTAATACACTAAAGGAGAATGACCACGGGTGGTATCGGTAATATTTTAGTTGTGCCACGTATTCGTGACATTCTTAATATTATAAAATTGGTCTCATTCTATTATCACGCCGGTGAAGGTCGACCTATGTTCGGATCTTAGACCAAATATCTAGTGTACATCGTTATCTACAGCTTTTTTGTCAGAAAAGTGTCTATATACCGATCTTCTTTCGAACATAATATTATAAGCAAATAAATGAAAGTAGCGTGTTAAAAACGGTTATTGAGGTTATTCCCACCCAGTCACACTGTTACTGGATGGGAAAAAATTCCCATTATATATACTTCTAAATGTAAATACATTATTTAACATATTGTTAAACTTACGACAGAAATTACTCTAAAATGCAGGAAAGTATATAAAATGGCAACACTCTAAAAGGGCTGATAGACGTACGAGTAAGTACGCGAACTTGTGGCTCGACGACCTTTTTCGCTCGTGTATCACCCCAAGTACGCGTACTTAAAAACCGTCGAGTAAGTTCGTTGACGATCCAACATGTTTGAAATTTTACTCTAGCCCGCCTTCGCTCGCACGTCTGTCACCGTCGCGAGCCGCGAGCCTAGCCTTTCTAGCTATAATACGTGTTACTAAGTGCAAAAGTTCATCATAATTATAACGGCTCAGGCATCCTTAAATAATTACTCCTTCACCAAATTTACGTGGGATAAACGCTCTTTCTCTTTTTGTAAGCTAGTTTTTCACCCACTTTTGCCGATTTCGTCTTCTTTTAGTTTTATGAATTTAATATTATATCTATACTAATATTATAAAGCTGAAGAGTTTGTTTGTTTGAACGCGCTAATCTTAGGAACTACTGGTCCGATTTGAAAAATTATTTCGGTGTTAGATAGCCTATTTATCGAGGAAGGCTATAGGCTATTTAAGATCACGCTAAGACCAACATGACCGGAGCAATTCGGGTAAAACCGCAGGGCACAGCTAGTAATTAATATGAATGAGTACCTATAATATAATTGAATATTGGCGAAGGTATCTTTGAATCATGCCAAGGAAATTTCACTTCTGACGCGTGCACACGCTCTTTTTTTGTAAAGTACCCTCAAATAATAGTAAAAACGAAAATGTCCTTCAATTTTTGAACATTAATTTTTTTAGAATGCTAAATATTAAAAAATAAGTGCTATTTATTAAATTAAAAATGTCTATATTTCATTCCTGAATAACACAATATTCCCTCCGTTGATGACATAGAGACATTCGATATCGGTGACACGCGAGAAGCTACTGACCAAGAAGCTTATATCTAACACTGGAGATTGCACTATGACCATTAACTTGTCACAAGAAAATATAACCTTGAATGACGTCTCACGTCAGTGTTGTTTTTTGTCTCTTTCTGTGGGTGACCACACTGGTTTGTATATTCTAGGAATGGGTCGTCGACGCATTTTTCATTAACGAGACTAGACCGTTAAATGTCGTTCATCAACTAGTCGATCAACTAGTTAAAATCTTCGACTAGTCGATGTGTAAACTCACAGAACAGTAAAGTAGATAGAAGTGTGATGTGGGCGTGGCCCACGTGTCACTGGTAAGGTAAGATCACCTAACTTGCTCTCAGTTATGCGCAGAAAAATATTCGAGTCGGTTGTCAGCTGTCAAACCTTTTTTCCATATTTATTCAATAATTAGGACGTGTTGTTCGGTATTAGAGTGCAAAAATGATAGCAGACGGAATAATATCAGCAATGGAGGCATTTCATACCATCGGTAAGTCTTATTTTTATTTATTTTAATTTTTAATTATATTTTATGTTATAACTTCGCTTAGCGTAATTTGTCAAAATTGTATACAAATATCTAGTCAAAATGAACCTTAATCCGTAAGAAATTAGTACTATTATAGATTGAACAGCAAACAAGACTTTCTGGAATATTATTGCAATAAACAAACGAATGTCGCTTTAGTGATGCTTGTGGCGCATATCGACAGTATCGATACTTTAGAAAAGAGAAACATAATAAATATTAAATTTTATTAAAGTGAAACTTTTATTACATCGTCTCAAACTTTTTGGTCTGTGTAGCGCATGTCGCGTGACGGTCGGCTGCCGAGTAGGTATAAAGCAGTGTTCGGAACCGTACGATAATTATCGTACAAATACGATAATTTTGTGCCTAAGTTTCTCTTTTACCGTGGTTTCATAAAACCACACAACGTCAACGTCAACGACAACGTCTTAAATTAGGTTGCGGCTGGGAGTCACTTATGAAAAAGTGTAACGCTCGGTAACGTTACGATGAGTCACCGAACGAGAGAGAGGCCCGCGGTCTGCCGCGCGCGCAGCACATAAATATTCTACCGAGAAAAAGACGTTGTCACGTAAAATCTTCGCCCGTAAAACCGACTTTACAGGCAACCATTTTTTTTTTCCTTAGCTTTCATTTGTCCAATTTATTTATAGATTTCCCAAAAAGGCTAATTTAAAAGAGAAATGGATAAATGCAACGTGACGAGTTAACTGGATGCCGAACAGCACTAAGCGGTCTAACAAAGGCCACCGATACAGCAAACCTACGGCAGTTCCAAGATTTAAAATAATGCATATTTTCTGTTTGTATTTTGTAAATATAGATTAATACTATTCTATTCCGTTTTTTATTTAATAATAATAATATAAAAAGACGTACTTAGTAGTAATAAACATACTCCAAAATGTGACACATTATGTATATACTCATATAAAAGAAAGAAAAAAAAATACACAAAAAATATTTATTTGTGAATTATCGATAACAAGGCTGACATCCCTCAGGGCATAGCATCAGATAAATATCAAGTTAATGTCATTAATGTTGAGTGACACAAATTTCAACCTTATCTCTATGTGTTGCGTTTCAAATTTATATCTATCGAAAACTAACGCCCTCTGTTGTGGAGTAGCTGAATGTTTTCGAATTTGGAATTTCTGTGCAATGAGAAACAAAACAGCTAATATACCTAGGGATGTTATACTAAAATAAACCGTAACATGGTGCGTTAGGGTACATATTGAAATGCTGAATTTATAACCTAAGTCAGTTTTTACTCAAATTAAGCTGTCCAATCAAAGACATAGTTTACTTGTAGTGTACTGTATAACTATCGGTTTAAATGTGTGGGTTTGGCGACACTGGTTTTCATACTAATTATGCCATTATAGCACTTCTATATGTTTTTACTGTTCTGTGTGTAAACTGAAACGAATTGACAACGATTGACACGGTCGACCGACGCGCGACGGTATTGGTAATCGAACGTTCGTTACCTTGAACTGAGGTCTACACTCTACATGTAAAATTCCACATTCTTACCACGAAGTTATTACGAATTATAGATTTTCAAAGGATTCAATGTCAGGGTTGTCTCTAGTAAAGAAAAAGTCAAAGCTGTTTTTTAACAATTATATATATCACCTATCTATTACCAAGTTTTTGTTTATGTTTTAACTTGTCGTTTTAAGTCGTTAGTTATAGTCGATATTTTAACATTATTCAATATATTATTATAGGTAAAGGTAGGTAATCCTTATGATATGTAATAAATTAACTGAATAAAAAAAATATCTTAGATTTTTAAGACAATTCAATAATATCAAATTAATACAAATTTATCTCCTTTTTTTTCAATATTAATTCGAGCATTGATCATAGTAATCTCATTAAAAGTCAAACGGAATTAACGGTAAAAATATTGAACTATCAACTCGCGACGTGTCGAGTTGATAGTTGATACAAACGTGTCGACTGAGGAGCCGTCTACGACGAGTCGTTTAGCCGTCTACAGTGGACTATTATACGGCCACGTCGAAGAGTTAACCGTCGCGGACGCGTTGACGAGCGTTTCGACTCTTTTGTTTAGTCGTTGAATTCAACTAGTGCGTTGGTGAGCGATGGACTAGTCGAATCGTTGAGTGTACATAGACGGTTAATTTAACTAGTCCGTTGATTCAACGCCCATGCCTAGTATATTCAGGATTTTTCGAAATAGAAAAAACTAAAAATCATGGTCTATAAATAATAACGACATATATTTTTAACAGTATTTTTATTATAATTACTGGTCAACTTACAAGAATTATCACCTTTATACGACATACAATTTTAATTGGTAGAGAATGATAGTTTTAAATAACGCTTGATAACTTTTGGCTACAAAGCTTGGATATTAACCGATATACATCATTAACATCCTTTGTAAATAGAAGAAAGTTGTGTTTTGCATCAGATGCTGTTTACCAAATTGTAAGTTACTCAGATCTTCTTTTTAAACGCGTTGCTTCGACGGGTCAACTTCAAGCCAAAAACATCAAATAAAAACTGTTTATAGCAGTATTTTTTTTCTGGGTCGTAATCCTCAGTAATTTTACCCTTGATAGGCACATATATTTCTTTTTACTTCATTTTTTGGAAAGCTGAAATACGTAAAACAAAAAAATATTAGGTTAAAAAGTATAAATTTCAATGTAAAAAAGAACAAACCACAATATGTGAGTGCAATACCGATGTCGTGTGTTGTTTCATTACTAGTATAAAAAAAAAATGGTTGCCTGTAAAGTCGGTTTTACGGGCGAAGATTTTACGTGACAACGTCTTATTCTCGGTAGAATATTTATGTGCTGCGCGCGCGGCAGACCGCGGGCCTCTCTCTCGTTCGGTGACTCATCGTAACGTTACCGAGCGTTACACTTTTTCATAAGTGACTCCCAGCCGCAACCTAATTTAAGACGTTGTCACGTCAAAATTTTAAAATGGTGTTCTAAATGTTCATCATAATATTGTTTAGCAATATATTACCGTCGCTATCCGTAAAAACCCATCATCATGGTTACCTTACTTGTTAAATTTGTTTGTTGAAAACTTGTTGAAAAATGATGAAAGTATTAGGAAAAGAACTTATTTAACATGATTGCTTAGTAAAATGATGATAAATTTGACGATTTTTGCCATTAAAATGATTCTAAACAGGTAAATGCATGAGTATTGAGGAATATTGTAAATAACGTAAATATACACTTGCCTGTGAAATTATAGGCCAGAATTTGGTGTCCAAAAACTTCTGCAATTTTTCACAATGCAATACATTATTTATATTCGGAAAATATTTATTAAATACGCAACAATATTAACTTAAATATTCGAAGCGACGCAATTTTTTTGACACTTATGCCATATTGTCAAAGTGAGAGTTGCTACAATTTTATTATGGTAATAACTACCCATAATCAGGGAGTATCGCTTTTTAATAATTGGTTCAGATACTTATTTTATTTAGCATAAATAATAATTGTCTCATCCAACAATGCTTCTGAATGACGTTGTTGGCAATTTATCAACAAACTCATGTACAAAAACTAACCTTTTGCACAGAATATTACAGCATACATAGTAGCCTTGGGAAAACTTCGTATTAACAGTGGCAATACCAAGTTAGGTGTGAAAGTGATAAAACACAACAATTTTCTTGTTACACGTCAAATGTTCATACCGAAATCTCCAGTGTATAAGATATAAGCTTCTTGCTACTGACCAAGCTCTTGCGTGTGTCACCGACGTCGAGCCGAGTAAGTACGCGAACTTTAAAACCGCGATTTTAAAGTTCGTACGTCTATCAGCCCTTTAAGATAGAGCGAAATGCACTGAGATGGCCACGCATTTTCGAAATCTAGTTCACAACACGGAAATAAAATATTAATTAATTTCCATGGTTCACAATCTAGTTGTAGTAGATATGTGGTCGGCACCACAGAGCAAATTTAAATTGTAATTGTTTAAATAATAATAATATTGTTATGTTACATTCAATTACTTGCAAGGAGTCCGTCCGTGTATGGTCCGTTGTGATCACAGATTACTAATTAGAGGGGTATTTAAAATATATTCAAGAAGCTTATATCTAATACACCGGAGATTGCACTATGACCATTAACTTATAACAAGAAAATATGACCTTGAATGACGCCTGTATGTTTTTTTATCCCGTGAAATCTCCAGTGTATTAGATATAAGCTTCTTGAACGTAGACAGAGAATCCAATAGACACCGGCAATGCGTGTCGCAGAAAGAGATAAAAAAGAATACGTCACAATATTTAGGGTTACCATGTGAGGGAAAATTTACCCCGCAATTTGTAAGATACAAATCTCTCAATATCATTATTCACATAACATAAGTCGATAATAATGAGATATCCACATTACATACTTACATGTTTATACTAATATGTATTATAAAGAGGAAATGTTTGTAATTGTGTATGTATGTATGTATGGTTTTCACGCATAAACTACTGGACCGATTTCAAAAATTCTTTCACCATTAGAAAGCTGCATCTTCACTGAGCAACATAGGCTATATTGCATTTTCAAAAAATTAGAGATCCTTACCAAAAATGCAATAATGTATCCTTAATAAAAATTCTGTCATCGCGTGCGCTGCGGAATCTATTGAAAATAGAACAAATAAATGTTCTACGGTATTATAGAATGGACCAATATCTACAAGAAAGTCCGCGATATTCCATTCAAAAGATATAACGAATTTTTAAAAGTGTCAATTTACAGAAAATAGTAGGTTTACTGTTTAATACAATGAGGAGGCGTAGTGCGGGACGGGGTGAAGGTGAGGAGGGAAGGGATATTCGCAAGAACTACTTTGATTGCGATTTGAAAAATTCTTTCAGTGTTAGATAGCCCATTGATCGAGGAAGGCTATAGTAGGCTATATTGTACCATAACACTTAGACCAACAGGAGTGGAGCCACGCGGGTGAAACCGCGGAGCGCAGCTAGTATATAATAAACATATAACTTTTAGATGGGTAATACATATTATATATATATATACACATACCTATATATTATATAATATGAATATATATCATTATCATAATCCCATATGAAAATGTGTATGTAATGATAATGTAGATTAAAACTCGATTGTTTATTATTTTTTATAAAATAAAATAAAAAAAATAAAATAATGTTTATTTTCATAAGTATTAACAGATACACACGTTAATTATATTGACCGACCCGCGAAGGTGCAAAAAAAAAACGAAATTTACTTAATAATAATTTATTGTAATAAAAAAATTACATTTAAATTATCTCTAACTTAATTAACTACGTCCCTCCGGTTCAATGTTGGAACCAAGAGTGTCCATTGTCTTCGGCGGAGCAGCGTCGCGGTGGTGGTGATTGCCGTAATACTTTCTAACCTTCGGTTTTGGTTTCCAATCTGTTCATCCTGTAGCTACAATCCAAATTTGTCGTAAATTATCCGGTTCAGGAAAACTGGAACAAGCCATTGAATATTTCAGATATTTAATTAAATACACACTGCAGAATATATATTATTATTTCCCATAATAGTGGGTAACAATTTGTAGAAAAGTTGGCAACACAAAATTTTTTAGGTTAAAATTTATAATTGTTATTTTTGTGGTTTTTAAACAATGTATTCAAGTCAACAGCACGTGATACACAATATATTAACACGCTGAAATATCATGAAGGCCTATAAACTGATAAAGAGTTGTATACTTACGAGTGAAAAGACAATCCAGGCATTTTCGTTCCACTATCACTTTTACACCCTTTAACGCTACACCGCACCATGGTATTATTTTATAAGGTATTAACAGTAAGTCTAAATCATTCGAAACCAAACATACCATGAATTACGTAACTTAGAACATGTAAAAACTATATTTTTATGGAAGACGATAGCTAGCTGTCAAACTTTGTTTATCAAAGTAGGTTGCTATTCTTGAAAAAAGTGGCACGCTGCGTGAAACAAAAAATTTTATCGTTCTCTCTCATTTCTTTACACAACACCGGCATAAGTTGCTCTTTTTCTTGTGTGAATGCGACATAAGATATCAATTTGTCTATTGGTTTCTCTGTCTACGTTCTTGAATATATTATATTTTCCACAGAATATACTCTGAATATTATATTCTGTGAGAATAGTTGTCATAGCAACCACACCAGAAAACATTTTTTTTATGATCCTACCAAGATCCTACGATATAGGTACCTACTCTGTGTACCTACTACTTACTTGCTGCTAACCTAACCTAACCTAACCTAACCTAACCTAACCTATCCTTTTCCACCTTATAGAAATTTTTCCTGACGTATAGAAATTTTCCTGGCTTATATAAATTTTCCTGACGTATAGAAATTTTCCTGGCGTATGGAAATTTTCCGGACTGAGAAAAATTTTCCTAACCTAACCTAACCTAACCTAACCTCTCCTAACCTAACCTAACCTAACCTATCCTTTTCCACCTTATAGAAAATTTTCCTGACGTATAGAAATTTTCCTGGCTTATATAAATTTTCCAGTAATTACATTTTTACCAATGAAATCATTGCTTTCAATTATCATTGAACAACATATGGCAATTCAGTCCAACTGCAAGTTTTGCAAACAAATGACAGATGAATGATAAGTTTCTGTCAAATTCAAATTTCAAATTTATTCATCCTAATGTTTTTGAAATATTAACTTAATTTTATAGCTTGATACTCAGAAAACTATCACAAATAATTCGTATTTAATTTATCACTGATACTTGGTTAAATCACCAGTGCAAACGTCTACAATATGTGCGTGATAAAATAGGAAAACTACACGAGCGATATGACTCCCGAAAATGCCTAAAGTTATTGAATTAACTATTGAAATAGATGTTCAGAAGGTAAATAGATCATAATATATTCCTACAAATATTGTACATACTTCAAAGAAAACGATTAGAAATAGTTTTGAATCGATTTTGCTTTAATATAAAATTTGAACTAAGCGCGCACTAATTTTTATATAATGATTTCAGGTATCATGTCCAGGGGTGTGGCTCTGCCAGGATGGCCGTGTTTCCCTCACAGTATTTGCATTGGGAACCAGTTATCAAACCTGTCTTCTACCCCCCTTATTCCCGCTGATGTTTAGAGATGTTTTCTACTTTAGGAAGAGATTCCAAGAAAGTTGTGCACTTAACAATATCTGCTGTTTATTAAGTAAGAAACAAAACACATAAGTATTTCAATATTCATATTGCTGAAAATTTTTAATCACTATTAGATTATTAGTCTGTGCTATTAGGTAGGAAACTACTTACCTTTATAGAAAAACACTACCTAGTATAGGAAAATTTATATTAAAACGAATGTTTGTCTTCAATTAAAATTATAGATTATAGATAAATGTAGATCATGAATGTAACAATATTACCACTTTTTTACACCTAATTTTTTTCTTATTACAGAAGATGAAACAATATACTGTGAACTAGTGCAATGGTGTGAAGATTGTGCGAGAAATGAGTGTGTCATCCTTGCTCAATACCTTGGTGCTCTCAATGATGTTCTGTTCCCTCCAAATATGTGTTCAACGGATGGAGTTGATCTGCTCATGAGAAGGTCTAAGGACTTTCCGGTAATGTTATATGGTTGAATATTAAATATGCATTAGTTAAACTTGAACTCAAACTAAAATGAGCTCATTCATTCAAGTCATTAAAATTTGGATATTTTCTAGTGTGTATATGTTTGATATTTGTTAGTGCCTTCATAGATTTTTTTTTAAGAAATTAACAAGTGAACGAAAATTTTTTCTGAAAAATCGATAAGAAATTTTTTTATTAAAAATGCTTGTGCCCAAATTTGGACTGGCAACCTAGTCAATATATATATTCTCCTAGTTATAAATATACATAAAATTTTGGTTTTAGCAAAAAAACTATGAATGCACTAATCCTGTTTACGAGTGAGTAGATCTCGTACTAATAGTGTTTACTAGTGGTTAGCTTGATTTGTCTTTTTCCAAAAATATTAAGAATACAATCAATAAAGGTCATTAGTGTTAACAGTCAAATCAATCAGTCAAATTTATGAATAACCAACAATCATCATCATTTACAGGGTATTTTGTCACCTAAAATCGAAATTGCTACAAAAGTGAGAATAGATGAAGTATGGAACCAGGCTTGTAATTTATACAATACAACTAAGGTTAAGGCATGCAACTGCAATCCTATGGATGCAGAATTTGCCAGGCAGAAGCAGGTCTGTCATTCAGCCCAATATCATAGGTAAATATTTTTTTAAATACCTATAAATTAATTAATTAGTTCGTTTGTTGTTCATTTATTATTCGATCGTTCAATCGTTCGCTCGTTCATTCGTTCGTTCAATCGTTCGTTCAATCGTTCATTCTTTTTCCGCAGTTACGTTATTTTTTCGTTTTGAAAAATTTGTTCTTGTTAGACTACATATTTTTGCTACCTTAACCGTACCTACTATATTTTCAGAATCAAATGCAATCAAAGCAGAAGAATGCCTTCAAGATCCAGATCTCACTCAAGGGGATCTAGATCGAGATCGAGATCGTGTTGCAGTCTAGACGCGAATGATCCCTCAGTTTACGCGTCGTGCCGATGTCCCAAGTAAGTAATTCAGACAAAATAATATTTCAATTTATAATACATACAAAAAAAAAAACAAGGACAAATTGGGACGTGCTGCTTATCTGTTTTGTGGACACTAGTAAAATGTCTTGTGCATGTTCACAAATATAGTGTACTACGTTTAAAGGAGCGTATAGTTTATTGTACACAGATTGTGTAATAAAACTACTAACATGATAACATCCCAGATGCGATTTATCTGTTTGATAAATTCATAAAACTCAATGTGTACATCTTTGACTGACAACGCACCAACCTTTGCCATTTACGTGCGCATTTTATGTTTTTGTATTTTCATAGACACAATAAGCGTCTTGGTATGTTCGGGTTGCGCGAAGCTAGACCGTGAACACAGTTTGCGAAAAAAACAAATCAAACAATTTTTACGCCGTATTCTTGTTCTTTTATAAAAGACTAGCTGTGCTCCGCAGTTTCACCCGCATTCCGCTCCTGTTGGTCTTAGCGTGATGATATTATAGCCTTCGTCGATAAATGGGCTATCTAACACCGAAATAATTTTTGAAATCTGACCAGTATTTCCCGAGATTAACGCGTTCAAACAAACTCTTCAGCTTTATAATATTATTAGTAATTTTATAAAGCTGAATTAGTAATATAGTATAAGTTAAGCATAGTACATCCTCAATCATCCTAAAATCGTCCCCAGTCCGCTAAAGTCCCGCGTGTCCCTGTCCCAATGTCCCACGCCGCGAAGACGCACATGTCGCCAGTATAGCGTGTACAATGTGGACACAAGTGATGTGTCTTATGTAATTTGTATGCATTGATATTAACACTAAGTACCTAAATTATAATTAAAAAGAATGTGTGTGCTGAGCACACGTGTCAGAAGTGAAACTTCTTTGGCAAGATTCAAAGATACCAAAATCGTCGCCTTACTCCTTCCACGTTACGATATTGCCATGACGCGAACTTGAAATTTTAGTCTCAACGCGCCTAAAGAAGTTTCACTTCAATAAATAATACAATGGTCCCCAGTCCGCTAAAGTCCCGTGTGTCCCTGTCCCAATGTCCCACGCCACGAAGACGCACGTGTCGCCAATATAACGTATACAATGTGGACACCAGTGACGTGGTGTGGGGGGCCAATACCAATAGAGATTTGGAGGACGCTTGGTAAATCAATGGGTTATTTGTATAGACTTGTTGAATGTTGATAGATGTCGGAAATATACTGTCTTACCACAAAAAAACTTTAGACAGGGTTTAACTTTAAGCGCGGATTCTCTTTAATCTGGTTTTGTCGTATTTCACATAGACAACTATTACAGTAACAGATCCCTGGTTTAAAGTTAGACTGTGTTTAAATAATTATTGTTTTGTGGTTAGAACAATGGTGTTTAATGTATAATAAAGTGTTTAAGATGAGTTAAAAGTTAATTAGTATTGTGTGGGTAACTAGCAATAGAGAATGACGCTCCGCTTTTAATGGTACTTAACTATCTTGTGAATTAAAAACAAATGTGCCTCTAAAGTTACCTTAGTACAATTTGTTTCCCGTAGATAATGTTAGTTAGTTATGAAGTTACATTTTTTATAGTCAGACTGTACATACAAATTATACCGTATTTGCCAGTTACCTAATATATTTAGTTAGATATCAGATGCAATACCTGTTTTTTTTTTGTGTCAAATGTGTCTACTGTAAAGTGTAAATGCAATCTATTTGTTTAATTTATCTTGTCTAAATATAATGTACAATTCATTAATTTTCAGGCAATCCATGGATACTGAGATGACACTGCCAAGTGATGAAAGGATTCAAAAGCTCTTACTTGAAAGTCGATATATTGATCACGACCAACAAAGTAAATGTTCAGACAAGAAGAAATATAGTTATAAAGTATCGCCTTGCTTGTGTGAAATTTGTAAACGGTACCATGAACTGTTTCATTCTGATAGCTAATACCATAGACCATAGACAATCATATTTTTTTTTTTTATATTATAAATCTTTGCTGATATTTAAAATCATTTTGTAGGAATTTTGATGCACTGTATACAAGTAATTGCAATAGTTAAAGACTGTTTTTTGTATTATTATAGAAAATTGTATATAGTTATGAATCATATTAATTTATTGTCATGTTATTTAATGAATTATTTTATTATTCTCTTAACTCGGCCGATCAATAGAAAGGAAAAATAAAGCACATATTAATATATCGACTTTTATTTTATTAGATACAAATTCGAAATATATAGGTAACGTAAAATTATTTTTTCTACATTATGGCTTCTTGTAAACTTTTATGATTAACATTATTAGAATTGAATAAGAGTACAATTGTATATTTTTTAATTTATAGGCATACATTGAGCATTTAAAGGCAGTGTATATTTAAAAATATTTCTTTGCACATGCATTGAATAGCAAAATAAATCTTATAGAGAAACTACAGCATTAAAAAAACTTGTGATAAGAAATATAGTTATAAAGTATCGCCTTGCTTGTGTGAAATTTGTAAACGGTACCATGAACTGTTTCATTCTGATAGCTAATACCATAGACCATAGACAATCATATATTTTTTTTTTATATTATAAATCTTTGCTGATATTTAAAATCATTTTGTAGGAATTTTGATGCACTGTATACAAGTAATTGCAATAGTTAAAGACTGTTTTTTGTATTATTATAGAAAATTGTATATAGTTATGAATCATATTAATTTATTGTCATGTTATTTAATGAATTATTTCATTATTCTCTTAACTCGGCCGATCAATAGAAAGGAAAAATAAAGCACATATTAATATATCGACTTTTATTTTATTAGATACAAATTCGAAATATATAGGTAACGTAAAATTATTTTTTCTACATTATGGCTTCTTGTAAACTTTTATGATTAACATTATTAGAATTGAATAAGAGTACAATTGTATATTTTTTAATTTATAGGCATACATTGAGCATTTAAAGGCAGTGTATATTTAAAAATATTTCTTTGCACATGCATTGAATAGCAAAATAAATCTTATAGAGAAACTACAGCATTAAAAAAACTTGTGATAAAATTCAAGTAGACACCATTCAGAATTATTGTACAATTTTTATACACTTACTTTTTAATCATTATTAATAACTTACACACAATTTATTATGGACGGAAGACATTATTATATTCAGCCTTCATTATTATATTAAATTGGTAGTACATTTTAACTAGCATTTGTACATTGATTCTCACGCTAAATATAATACGATTGTATTAATTAGTAATACTACTAAGATATGTAGATACTTATAATAGAAATAATACACATTTAAAATTAATTCAATTATTTAGTACGAATTGGATTACGACACAAGAAAAATGTCTTGAAAATACTCTCATCAAATTACATCTTTTTATTAATTTTTCCTTCAAAAGTATCATTTACAATTCTTATCAGTTGTTAATTGATTTCATTAAAGATGATAACAATGCCAAATATTTTATATCAGGATCAATTTATCTAACTGGAGTACATACATATTATATAAAAAAAATGATACATCATCATAATTTATACAACAATTTTACTTTAGAATACTTCCAAAGACAACCATCGACTTATTCCTAGACAATATTATGACCATAACTAAAAATTAAAGATAACAAATAAAAAGAGTACCAAATAGCACCACTTGATATAGGTGCACCATTTATTTATTTTTGATTTCAACGTACATAACATAATCAGCATAAATATTCATTCTATGACACTTATGAGTCCACATCCAGCCTAAAACCAAATCATGAAAGTATCAGAGGAATTAAAAAAAATAATATCAAGGCTGCAACGACTCATCTAAAATTTAAAACTTCTAATGTTTTCACTCCTAATGTCCATTAAAAATCACTTCACAATCACTAAGGCGTATTTACAGTTACTTTGTGACCCTTCATCGAAGACCGTTCCTTCGTTTTCGCGTACCTAGTGCAATCCAACACAAACGCAAAGATGGCGACTAGAGCGAAAACCGCATAGAATACTGCTAAAGCGATGAGGAAGCTGTCTTCGTTCTGTTCCCAAATCCTGTCCGACCGTAGGTAGTCGTAGTTCGACAGGACTTGAGTGCCGTTCGGTGGGGGACACGGCGATTGTACTATTATGTCTAAATGTTGCCTCTGAAAGAAATAATAATATGTTTAGAAAAATCTTGGCTTGTATTTCGATTGAAACACTGATCTATTTCTCTTTAATAATAAAGGCATTACTGATAAAATATACAGTTGATCCTAGCGTGTTGAAAAAATTGATGTCAATTACTATTTATTAACTTATTTTAAGTTACAATTAACATTTTACATAAACTTCTTGTATCAACCACTTCTACCAACCTGTTTATTAGTACACCTCAGATCTTTACTAATACTGGTTCTCAAAGCGGTTTCACTTAGTTCCCGCCTTAATATTTCTGGCAACGCCCATCTTGACGGTGACACATATAGCAGCCATTTTGTATAAAAACTCATATCTTGGTCTTGGAGCATAACTCCATTAGCAAGAGTACTAAGGAGGAGACATAACCCAGATATGATGGAAGCTGTTTTCTCCATTGGTATTATGAAGATTGCAGCTCGACAGACCATTTGTATGCAGATTAGATATAGCACCGTGTAGCCTGAAAAATAAGTTAATATACAGGGTGTCCCACTATTGGTATACTAAGCGCGAAGGGACTTGTAGTTTTGCATACACTGATCACGTAAAAAATACTTAAACAACAAAATTACGTCAAAAATTTTTTGCTAAATTTTTCCTGAAAATCCATGTTTTCTTCTCTAGCTTCGCGCAGCCGGCATATACCGCTTCTCTATTGTGAGCATTTTGTCTATGAAAACATAATCTGAAACGATAGCTCACGTGCGGGTGGCAAAGTTGGGCGGGTTGCTTGTTATGGGTATACGCATAGATCTTTAAGAATTCATCTATTTGAAAAAAAATGCGTTTGGAATTTTATAAGTATTTTTTACGTACTCAGCGTATGCAAAACTATAACCTCCTTTGAGCTTAGTATACTAACAGTGGGACACCCTGTATAAGTCTTGACAAACCAACATTAAAAATAAGATACGTAAGATACTTCTTTTATAAATAAAAATCATATTGTGGTACCTAGATAAACGTAGAAGCCGTCGAACGACCCCGGCACCTGCGCATACAAACCGGACATCGCGTAACTTGGCACCAAGTACGCGAGCCAGGTTAATATTGCTGACCACACCTCTAAGAATTGCTGAAAATAATAACATGAAACTTATAAAATAATAATTATGAATTAGCGATATATCTCAGCGTAATAAAGAAAATGTTGATAGATATAATAAGCAACTCAATAGAGCGTAAAATTCTTATGGTAAAAGTAGGTATGACTCGAAGGACCAAATCAATAATAAAAGCTACAAATATCAATCAAATAAATACATAATATAAAATGAAATTTGCCTCAATAAGCAATTATTACTAAGTTAAATAAATTGTTCCTGCATAGTTGATAAAATCTTTATTACTCAAGAAGTTATTTTATCAGTAAAATTACCCGTTACTCCTACAAAACCTTCTAATATTTTTCTGTTACATTAACTACTTTCCCAAACTACGCATATACAGCTGTATATTTATTTATTTATTTATTTATTTCAAGAACATAGTGGCTTACAGTCATGCCAAAGCACCACTATGCTATACAGTACAATTTAATCATTAATAACACAATTCAAGTCAAAATATACAAGTCAAAATACAAAAGAAAAATACTTATATCTAACTACAATTAATTTAACATTATGACAATACAAACAATAATAATATATACAGATATAATAGAATACAATACAATAGAAATTTACAGAAATAGAAGAAATCAGACAGATTAGAAAGGTATTCAATTTAATTAAAAATATATAGTATAGATGTTTTTCCTACTAAGTTTACATAAAAATAATGTACAACTCACATCAAACAACACAAACACAGTTCTCGAGTACAGCCCGACAGCGATATCCCGCTCTACACATCGCCTCCCGCCGGCCGCTTCCCGCGCGCTGAGCCACAGCAGCAGCGGCCACAAGCACACGCACATTACCGAGTAGTGGTAGCCGATACGATCGTTGTGGGTTAGCTGAATATAGGAATTTTAATTATTTTTGACGAGAAAGCAATACCATAATAGGATCGTAACAAATTGGTCTATTTTGTCATTAAATGGTCTATTTTGTCATCAAAAACAACATTAATCAACTTAAAAACATCAATTTAATGACATAACTGTTTGAGTATCATGTGTGATTCCTTAAATAAATTTCTAGTCATTTTCGTTAAATGCTACTAGGTACTTCTTATTTCTAAATACTTGCTACTTGAATTCTGGAAATCTTAAGAAATGGAAACATGGAAAGAAATTGTTTTTTAATTACCTAACTATTTCAGTTTTCCTTAATTGACAACATAATAGTAGTTCTACTAACCTTAGGGTCTGTACTCGGTAAATCCCAGAAGATAGTTCCAGTGACAAGCGACATGATGGCCGCTAACAACACTCGAGTGATTACATTGGATAGTGTTGTCATTTGAGTGTACAGCATGCTCTTCCTGTTAATATATATTTAGATTTAAAATAAGGATAAAATACAATTGCTTTTAAATGATAACTGAATAATAAGTATCAATATTAATCTTTGATTTGGTTATATTGCTTGCAATCCAAGAAAAAAGATTTTGTAAACACGTCTGGTAAGGCTTACTATACGGCTAGAGGACTCGAGCATAGCTATAGATAGATCGTCTAGTGTTATTATATTATCATTCGTTCACTCATTCAGTCAATCATTCACTCATTCCGTAATATTTTCATTCAACCTTCACTCATTCTTTCATTCATTCACTCATCAAACTGAAATTCAAATATTTTTTTCTTCAATAAGAAGAATCTAGAAGCACTTTTGAATTGTCATTACATTTTTTTAAATTTACCACCGATTCGGAAAGCAGTATCTATACTCCAGTAAGTCAAGACAATCAATTCACAATAATTCCAAAAGTTTTCAAACTTCGGTCAAGTGAATGGTACATTGGGACGACAATAAATCTCATTTTGCAACCTTGTCCGCAGTCCGGAACTGCAATTAAATTATTTTTTGCTGTATGGTCATGAAAAAAATTCCAAAAGTTCTGCAAACTTGGGGAAGTTTTCGATATAATATTTCATATCACGTATTTTTGTAACCAATATCAGTGTACGGAACATCTTTTGATATTGAATATTAATGTTTTTTTTTTTTTTATTAAACTGAATGAAATGTAATTAATTTGTAAATGCATCAGAATAGATGTTTTCGAAGTTTGCAACCAAGTTCCAAAACTTTTGTAATTATTCCGAGACCACCTTACTCGAAAAAATGACCATGAATTAAAAAGAATTATAAATAAACATGTTCCGGTCAACGAAAAAGGTTGCAAATTTATACAACCGTTCGGTATATATTTCCGATATCTGTGTCAAGTTTGCAGAACTTTTGGAACGTTTTCTTTCAGTTTAATAAAAGAAAAAAAACATTAATATTCAATAACAAAAAATGTTCCGTACACTTAGATTGGTTGCAAATTTAATACGTGATATGAAATATATCGAAAACTTCCCCAAGTTTGCAGAACTTTTGGAATTTTTTTCATGACCATACAGCAAAAAATAATTTAATTGCAGTTCCGGACTGCGGACAAGGTTGCAAAATGAGATTTATTGTCGTCCCAATGTACCATTCACTTGACCGAAGTTTGAAAACTTTTGGAATTATTGTTAAATTTTCGATTTCGAATGTCGATACTGACTGATGTACTATGGAGAAGAACCGGCAAGAAACTCCATAGTTGCTCTTTTAATATCAAATACTCACTCCAAGAGCGCAAACGCCTGCATCACCACATTGGGCGACGTGGCCGGCGCGGGCAGCGGCACGGGCGGCGGCGCGGCGGGCGCCGCGTGCGCGCGCGCGAACACGCCCGCTAGCGCCTCTATGCGACCGGACGATTCTAGCATCGCGGCCGCTGATAGATCGTCTAGTGTTACTAGGTCCACTGTGAAAAGGGGTATCAAAGTCACGTAATATTTGGGAATTATTAATGAACACCGGAAGTTTTTTTTATTATTTTATTGAACGACAATTTGTTTCCTCAATTCGTGGTTCAACTGAAAATGTTCAATTTATTTTACTGGTAATTTTATATTACATCTTTATTAATTTCTTATAAATGTGGCAGAACGAAAGATAAATTTACAAATGAGAAAGTTGTGAATTATTTGTTTTTGTCCGATTTATCCTACTCCTAGATAATAAATCTTTACCTAATCCGTTATGAGTATTCAATTTTTATTTAACCGAATTCATTCAGCGCAAAATGGTACTTACAATAGTAATCCGAAGGGTTTTTAAAAGCAGGGCAGGGATAATCTATCGAAGCGAAATATGGCAACATATCTCTCCGGTAACCGCTGAACATCGTGCGACCCGCTGAGATTAACACGACCTATAAATTTAAGACAAATTTATAAAACGACACAATAGGTGACAATAAAATTATACATAATATGTATATTATATGCATATTTACAGATTAGTAAGCTAAAATGATGAATTGATTAGGTATAGGTGGGACGTAATTGTGAAATTTGGCGCTAGTTATAACCAAACCAGG
The DNA here is from genome assembly GCA_029959065.1 of Colias behrii. Classification (NCBI taxonomy): domain Eukaryota; kingdom Metazoa; phylum Arthropoda; class Insecta; order Lepidoptera; family Pieridae; genus Colias; species Colias behrii. Next base: position 2,891,333 of record JARWMC010000006.1, on the reverse strand, counting down.
CAACTTGTTAAGATTTGTTGGGAATTTGGACAAATGAAAAAAAAATATATGAATAATAATAAGTTTTACGAATAACTAGCAGTACTACATAATTTTCCATCCTGAATTTGTATATTACAAGTTAAACTCCATCGTCAAATAAAAATTACCTTTGTCAGCATAGCAAAGATCTCATAGGTGGGTGGGTGTAACGACATGATGACCACACGGCCAGTGCTCGCCCAGTTCTTCAAATACTCCACAAGGAAGAACGTATCAAATATGTCCATTTCCTTAGTAGGCTGGTCTAAAATTAATACTGCCATGTCTAAAAGAAGTTGGCACGCTACGTTCAACCGTCGGATCTCTGAACGAGTGAGACGGGATACATTTGTGTCTCTCACTTGTTCTAGTCCTAATTCGTCGATTAGGAGGTTTATCTGAAATAAGATAAACAATTTTTATTTTAAAATCCTATGAAATGTAAGTTTAAAGAAAAATTTAACAGTGTTTCAAAAGTTTTGGAAATTAATTTACACGCTTGGTTAAAGATAGATTTTGAGGTTTAACCGATGAATTGGCATTTGTATATTTATCTCTGTATATTTAGTTTATTTATGTTAAGAGATCGATCTATTATTGGTGAAGTAAAATTATCTACCAACAACACCAACCTTACATACACGTACCAACAATATTAACCTTACATAGAGGTAACACTGTTCTAACAGACAAACGGCAAGTAGTGAACGGCAGAGGCTACTTCAGCCGTCGCCACCTGTCGACGGCTGCCGTCAACTCGCAACAACGGCTACCGTCAAACGGCAAACGCTCTCTAGCCTCTGCCGTTCACAACTTGCCGTTCGTCTGTAAATAAAAGCCCCATACACACGCTTGACAAACAATGACAAACAGCCAACAGCAAACTGCAAACACGGACGTGTGGATGGGTGTTTGTCGTTGTTTGACTGTTTGTGTTTGTGTTGGGCAGTGTTCGGCATCGGTGTCGGTTTTCTTGCCAGATTAAAGGATGCATGTTTTGCCGATTCGGAATGTTATGAACGTTCGCCAAGCATGTGGCAAGTTGTTTGTGTTGGGTGATTGTGGTTAGTGTTTGGGACGTTTGCTGTTTGCGGTGTTTGTGACAAACAGCCAGCGTGTGGATGTAGCATAAGATCTCTAACACGTATACACGTATACATCGCACTCACCCGATCCCGCTCGTCCATCTTCATGTGCGCTTGTCTCGGCGTGCGCAGTGCGGCGTGGAACCGCAGCGTGTGCTCCACCGACATGGCGGGGCTCAGCGATGTGTCGTGACGCACGTACGCCGCGACCTTGCGAAGCGTGTTTGAGGATACTGGCTGTCCATTGAGGATTATGTCGCCGGATAGCTTCTGTTGAGGGAAATATTTTGTATTAATAATTTTGACGTGACAACGTCTTATAATTCGATAAAGCCGGCTGCACGCACGAAAAAACATGACTCATGCGGCGTTACCTCGCTCTGAGGCGTTCCATGTAAGGCTTGAAGTGCAAGCGAGAGCGCGGAACGAGCGACAAAGAAGCACAATCGGACGTTGTCACGTTCAACTATCGTCAGTAAACCGACTTTACAGACAATTTTTTTTTTAAGAGAGTTTTGCTTGAGATAATTATTGAATGTGATTATGTATTGTTTATTGTACTAACTTCAATCAAAATAGCGTATAAAATGACAATTAAGCGGTGTCGCACAAGGTTCAATGTTAGGTCCGTTTTTATTTTTGATATATGTTAATCATTTACCTTTTTTTATTAAACCGATCAGTGAGATTGTATTATGTATTTTAAAAATTTAGGATGTTCAAGTTTTTCATATAATTCTTAAACCAGAAATAGCGAGTTCAAACGATTTTCCGTAAACGTGCTAATAAACCAGTACTTGAAACAATAATATTTTCAATAAGCAATAACAATTAACAAGTGTCATACCTTCCTGGCGCCAGCAAGAACATCTAATAGACCCGTGGCTTCTTGTTGCGAGGTTGCCAGAACTGCTAAAATCTCACCAGATTTAACCTCAAAGCTCAAACCAGAGACTAAAAGCGTTGATTTGTTCTCAGGTGACGTTATTTCTAGACTGTTTACCTGAAATGGAAAGTAAATAAATGCATTAAAAATAGAACTTAAGTATGTGCTGTAATATATTTTCGATAAGTCATTAAAAATTACTCCTTTTATTAAAACAGACAGTCCTAAATAAAATAAATATTAGTTTTTTTTTAAGGTAAATACTGTCATTTGACCAAGCAATGATCAAACATTTGAATTCTAACTAAAGCTGACTCTCACAAGTAGATCCTTAAAATATAACTGTCTTACCACAAAAAACTTTAGACAGAGTTTAGCGCGGGTTCTCTTATCTGGTTTTGTCGATTTCACATAGTACTATTAAAGTGACAGATCCCTGGTTTAAAGTTAGACTGTGTTTAAATTGTTTTGTAAGTCGTAAGAAGATTTTCTTGCTATTATTTTAAAATTTAACTTACATAATAATTAGGATAGATATACGCTGAATGGGTGTACCCATCGAGCTGATCTCCAGGTCTCAACGTGGAATGTTTCCTAGACTGGGCGAGAGACATGTGACTGCCGGCTTTGGACATGCGACCTCCTAAGTGTGAGGATGGCATCATGTAGCTGAAAGAATTACATTTATTTATGAAAATCAGGAATTATTGGTCAACCTTTTTAAGATGATTCTGCTTGTTAGATTTCCTAATCTTTTACTTCATATATCATCAGATCCTCTGAATATGGCAAAATTCAATCTAGCGTAAATATTTTGATCGACTCCATAATGTTTTACCGTAGGAACCTAAATAGGTATTCTTTAGTGAATGCTTCTTTGTTGCTAGCAAAGAAAATGAAAAAGGCTAGCTGTAGGTATTTAGTTACTCGGAAGCTAATGATTGAAGCTTGAAAGATATAACTATGATTAATGGATAAATACACATACAGAGATATTTAAAATACTTTTAAAATACATTAAAACTTTAGATAAATAAATAAGGTCATCGCCAATTAGGAAAATCGTGCATTAAGAAAATTGGCTCTGGTAATGATTAGTAGGTATCTTTAATGCATTTCGGATTGAATTTATCATTAATCTTGAATAATTTTATATTGATAATCTCTTTTTGTTAAATATACTTGTTTTATTCATCTTTATTTAATAATAACAGTCCAGTAGTACCATTTTCACGATTTTCACGTTATTATTTCACGACTTTCTTGAACTTGCGTCTACGTTGTTTTTGCGACTTGAGTCGCGAGCCCCAGCTCCCACTGCGACTATATACCAGCTTGGTGCATCGAACTGAGCTACATAACTACCCAATATCCCACGTATTCCTATCCTATATCTACCAAACCAACCTCTGATGGTCGTCCACAAGCTCGGCCACACTGGTCCGGCGGTGCGAGCGGTGCGTGCGCGCGTCGATGCCCAGCAGGTTGGCCTCGCTCACCGACTTGTGCCGCGAGCCCCACTGCGACTGTATACCCGCTTGGTGCATCGCTACTAATGGCACGCCTGTTGCATGCTGGAATATTGTTTTTATGAGGATTTTGACGTGACAACGTCTTATTATTCGATAAAGCCGGCTGCACGCACGAAAAAACATGACTCATGCGGCGTTACCTCGCTCTGACTCATCTGAGGCGTTCCATGTAAGGCTTGAAGTGCGAGCGAGAGCGCGGAACGAGCGACAAAGAAGCACAATCGTTGTCACGTTCAACTATCGTCAGTAAACCGACTTTACAGACAACCAATTTTTTTATAAAATAATCAATTTTAAATACTTTTTTTTTTCCTTCTTAAAGAAACCCTTGAAATCGTCTTTTTAGACTGAAAATAGACCTGCGTCACTTTGAAAACAGTTTAAATGGAAAAAAATTAGAAAGGAATGATAGTTATGTAGATAAAGCTCATTATTAAAAAAATAATAAAAAAATGATACAAGAACACCAATGATATAGATTAGTGTATCAACCTATAGGCTAATCTTAGCGAATTAGTAAATTAGTTAATTCTTTAACAAAATTACTACGTATTAAAAGCTTTCTATTTTAGCTAGCTGTGCAAATGAAATATTTTCGCAATAGGATTATTCTTACTTGGTACGACTGTTGCATGTTTTGCATCCTGAAGTCAGGATCGGAGCGGTATTTCCGATTGTACTTGTAATTGGTTGAGGTTTCATTGTCCGAACTATCGTAGCCTGATGATGTTTCTCGAACACCTCTGCTTTGGCGCTGGATCCTAAATTCATAGAACATTCTTATTTGTCACAGTACATTTCAGTTTAATCACAAAAGTATAACAAAAATGCTCTAAAAATAGTTTAAATATTCTTATCACCATCTGATGATCAACCAATTATATAAAATAACATTAGATTTTTGAAGTGAAACTTCTTTATCGGGGTTGGAAAAAAATTTAGTGTAGGTAACATTTTTTCGTTACGCGTGACATTTTTCCGTTACGCACCATCTTTTTCTTATCCCTACCACGCGTGATTCGACGTATTTCTGTAAAGTTGCATACAGTAAATTATTTTTTGAAAAATGAGGTCATAAAGAAGTTTCACTTCTTACGTGTATACACTAGTACACGCACACATTTTTTTTTTTTGAATCGATTTAAACGAGTGAAGCTATACACAATATCATACAGGTCACGATGCGATGTATCTGCCATAGATGGCTTTGCGTCGCTTTTCTCGCGTCACTGATTGAGAGATCATCTTGTGAAATTGATAGGTATTGTTATCCGAGTTGAACCATTATACCATATTAGAAGAAGTGCTTTATTAAGAAAATTATATATTTACGTTTTTTATCTTAATAATCCAAATTTAATACAACCAGAAAACTTAATTTTGTAGTTTTATGGATTACACTTGGCCTCGGAAAATAATCATTTATATTTGTGTAGCCTCATTTTTAATCTTAATTCCGTTTGTCTCAAAAGCTGATCCTGCGACACAGATAATACTAGATAAGACAAATAAATATACAAACCTAGGCACTGACTTCATTCCACTTCCTATAGAAGTCTTTGGTTTGGGAGTCCCGGATCTCTGCGACCCATTGTGGTTCGGCGGGAAAACGCGTGGCAAACCGAATTTGAGGTATGTGTACATGTTGGACCCCAATGCTGATCTGGAAAAAGAATGGTGAAAGAGATATTTGAATGATTTTTTTGGATAAATAAAGAAGTTTCTCAAATTTATCCTACTAATATTATAAATGCAAAAGTTTGTTTGTTTGTTTCTTCTTCACGCAAAAACTGCTGAACTGATTTTCATGAAATTAGGCACACACAGAGGTGCTTAATAAAAACACGATCATCTTGCAATTATTATACATATAAACCTGTTTCTCAATTCATACTTTGAGAAAACTGGTATGATCTTTAAATCATTTCGACGTAATACGATAAAACTAATTGACACACGTATTACAAATGCGTGCACACAACAATATAGAAAGAATCACAATGTGTTTTGCCTAGTTTAATCATAACAATGCGTATTTATAAATACACAATAGAATACATTTCATTTTATGTAGTTACTTATATCTAGTAATAAAACGACTCTATTTCAACTGTTTCGACTTAAATTATAATGTCTAGGAAAAGCGCAATAAGATAATTAATTTAAACCTTCATAATTATATTGTACTATACATTCAATTTGTAATGTTGTACGATCATAAGCATGGTTATAAATCAAAATTTAAACCCCAGTAAAAACGTTGTAGTAAAATGTACTCTATTAGATTGATTACGGGATAAGCGGTTCGTTTAATACACAGGGCCGATTTTTCAATCCTCGGTTAAAACTTATCCGTCCAATAAAGTATTACTCGATAATATTAAAATGTCACCTGTACAAGCTGTCAAATACTGGTAATTAGAATACATTTTTGAAATGGTAGTTCTAATACGTTTAGTCAACGAATAAGTTTTAACCAAGGATTGAAAAATCGGCCCTTACTTGGGTCCATATCTCGGGTGGGATAATATCGACTGCACAGTTGTATCACGAAGCTGGAAGTTTCCATATGGCAGGGGACTTTTATCAGTGCTGCCCAGAGCACTATCTGTGAAGTCGGAATTTAGGTTTTGCCTGCAACATAATAACACCATAATTAAATTTGTATCTTTATTAGAATAATTTTAACGTAACATTTATTGTGAACTTATTTCGTTGATCTAACAGTTAGTGTTATTTTTTTTTTTCAAAATATGGTACTTAGCCGGTTTATGTAGGCACATCTTTTGTCTTCCTTGCATAAAACAAACGGTGTTTATGCGACTGTGAGCGTTGCAAACAAAAATAAAATAAATAAATAGCATAACATTTGAAGGTTCGAAAAACGTATCTATCTTTTCTAAGTAAGACATTTTCGTGAAATTGCAAATTATCTTTCATTTCAAGCTAAAAGCAAGCAATACAATTCTAAGTATAAGCGGTTTGTACTACCTACTTTATGATATTAAGTTTAGGTAATCTTTAACTAAGTAGAGCAAGTTCAAGAGGTGATTAGACATCAAGGCTATTTCCTCTAGTCATAGTGTCTAGTGCAATCAAGCGTAGGTAGTCTGAAATTCTGAACTGTGAGGGTTTTAGATTTGTTTCGTTACCGTGTAATTGATCGTGGTGTCTATTATCGATGTTTGGCATAGAGTATGCAAACAAAGGTTGTCAAATTATTTTGCAACTGTCATGCACCACGACAGTCGACTTGTACTTCCGCCTTCGATCGGGCCGCTCATCTGCTGTGCGCGCGCGGCGGCCATTGGAACACGTGTATCGCAATCGGATAATTGGCGCAAATTCATCGAGTGCTGCAGCATCTCAAAGGTACGTGGTGCATTGTTTTTGCTGCTCACTATTTCTGAACATCGATTTTGTGTTAACGTAATTTTCCCTAATGTAGTAGAAGCCACCCGCTATTTCGGCTTGGTGCGATTCTACAATATTTCTGGTGCCGAAACCCGGGAATTTGCGTATCAATTATCATATTCAAAAGCTTATGGTATTACTGGTCACACGTAATTCATAATCTAAAATCAAATTCAATTCCGTTCGTATTAGGTTCTTTGTTTAACAAAGTAGGAAGTTGTTATAAGATCTATTTAAGCAAACACTTATTTTATCGGTGCTTAAATTCAATCGGCTTAAAACAATTTCATATTCTAAAACTTAATACATATTCAGAAGTACAAGTCAAAAGTGTTAATTATTGTAGGAACTAATTAAGCAATCACATATTTCATCGGTGCTTAATTTTACATCGGCCTATAGTAATTTCACATTACAAAACATAATTCATTCACGTTACAGTTTATCCTAACTACATAACTAATATTAAAACGTAATATTAGGTTAAATCGTAATATAAAATAATTTCATTTTATATTAATACTCGGGGGTAAATTGACAATCGAACGTCGAACATTCTAGCGGCTCGCGCAGCGCATCATCATTGTAACTTGTTATTGTAAGTTATAATCTGTATTCATTCACATTACCGTTTCACGCGATTTTCATCCTTAACTTCATACACGTAAAGGTGAAATAATAATTTCATTGTTTCATTTTATTTCATTGTTTGAAAAATTACATCGAAGATTAACTTTGTTTTTTCAATTGTTTGTTTTTAAACGTTTTTACGTTTTGTTTATTCGATATTTAAATTTAAATTTAACAAGATGTCTTTATTAACTAAACATACAACTCGGAAGTTAGGTTCTTTGAAAAAAATTAAATCTAAATCGGTGGATGAATATTATACGACTAAGGACTTATCGACATTGCGTAGAAAACGTACTATAGCGCTTAAAAGATTATCGAAGGCGTTAGAAATAGGTAATGCAGCTTTGAGTGATCGTTCACAATACGACCTATTTTTATCGTATCATCAGGAAATTAAACAAATCGTTTCAAATTTCGGAAATGCTCATTTCAATATACTCGATCTGACGGACGACGCGGATAATGAAACTGAAATTGAGGAACAATTCGATGAATTATATTTTCAGATTCAGTCTATTTACATAAGTTTAACTAAACATGATACAAATAATTCAATTAACTCGAACATCAATTCATCGAATATCCGTTTACCTAAAATTACATTGCCACATTTTTCGGGCAATATCAAGCAGTGGCCTGTGTTTTATGATACGTTTAATTCTTTAATTCATAATTCAACGTCAGTTTCGGACACGGAAAAGTTTCATTATTTAATTTCTTCTCTTAGCGGGGATGCGTTATCGGTGGTTAAGGCGTTCCCTATGACTCACGAATATTATCGCGACGCGTATGAAGCTCTTATTAATCGCTATAAATGTAAACGAACATTAGCTTTTACTTGTTGGCAAGATATTTTAAACACTAACTTCATGCATAACAACGCAACTGAGTTTCAAAAGTCACTCGACTTATTCGATGAAAATTTAAATATTTTAAAATCTATTGAGTTACCGATAGATCAGTGGGATTTCGTCCTGGTTTACCATATTTTATCAAAATTAGACAGGAATTTACGCCGCGATTTTGAGGAAAAACATTCTAACATGGAGTTGCCGTCTTATGATCAATTAAGGGGTTTTTTGCGTTCTAAATGCGAAGCCTTATTACGAGATACACATTTTTCTGGTGTGAGTAAATCTTTAAAGCATTCGACTACTCAAAATCAATCAACGAAACGTTTCAATTCAAATGCACTTGTTGCTATGAACAATAGAGGTAATTCGAACGATAAGTCTAAAGTTTATTCAAGTAGCTGCGCGTATTGCCATAAGTCGCATTCTATTTCTTCTTGTCAAGATTTTATTAGTAAATCGATTGACAATCGTATGGCTATTGCCACTCAAAACAATTGGTGCTTTAATTGCCTGAAGCCATCACATCAATTAAAAAATTGCAAATCTATTTTCTCGTGTCGTATGTGTAAGCGTAAACATCACACCTTACTCCATCGCGATCATAACACTAAGATCGAATCAAATCAAATCGGGTCGTCGCTGGTGTCAAGGTCACATACGAATCATACAGTGCTGTTAGCCACAGCTATCGTTCAGGTTAAGGATGCTTCAGGTAATATGCAATCGTTTCGTGCCCTGTTTGATACGGGCAGTCAGAGCAATTTCATAACGGAATCAGCAGTAAAACTTTTAAATTTAACGCCGGCTTCAACAACCGCGGCAATTAGTGGCATAGGAGAAGCGGATGCACCTATTATTGGTGACGTCACTTGTTCTATCGGCACTAACGGTCGAATTCTATTTAACTTGGATATGCACGTCATATCTAAAATATGTGGCGATCAACCTATCGCTCAACTTAATTCATCAAGTTGGTCCCATATTAAATCGTTGCCGTTAGCGGACCCTGGTTTCGATATACCTGGTCCCATTGACATTTTGCTTGCTGCTGATGTATTCGCTGACTCTGTTCTTAATCAACATATCAAGGGAGGTGTCAACCAACCTACCGCGTTTAATTCAATCTTTGGTTGGCTACTTCTAGGTAAAACTAATATTTCATGTAGTAGTCTGTTGCAGACGTTGCCTGTAATCAATAATGAATTAAATTCATTAGTTCAACGTTGTTGGGAATTAGATTCAGTACCGCAAACTTCAATTCTAACTCCAGATGAGTTATTATGCGAACGTAAATTCGTTGATGAACACTCACGTGATGAATCTGGGCGTTATATTGTTCGTATTCCATTTAAGAATAATTCAGAACCTACATTTGAGGGTTCTCGCGAAGTTGCTTTGCGTAGGTTCTATGCTACTGAACGTAGGTTGTCACGTGACGTCTTGTTAAAATCGCAATATGTCGACTTTATGTCTGATTACATCGAAAGTGGTCACATGACAGTGGTTCCTGTAGCACAATTTGGTACAGGAAAATACTACATACCTCATCATTGCGTTCTACGCCCTGACTCTGCGACCACACGCCTCCGCATTGTATTCGACGCTTCTGCGAAGGATATGCATTCTAAGTCACTGAATGACACACAACTTATCGGCCCAAAGCTACAACCGAATATTTTAAGTCTACTTTTACGCTTTAGGGAACACAACGTTGTCTTCATGGCTGATGCTCGTCAAATGTTTAGACAGATCGTAGTAGCGCACGAACATCGTGATTACCAACCCACTGTGCATGATGCAGATACCCAACGCTGACATTACTATGTTCGCCGATGACAATGTCATCCTATTCCACCACAGAAACTGGCGTGACGTCAAAATAGTTGCAGAGGCAGGATTGGCAGCGACATCTAGATGGCTTGAGGACAACCTTCTATCGCTCAACATAAGAAAATCAAATCTTATCTGTTTCGCAAAAACAAAAACTGGATTGCCTACCAGTGATTTTAATATTAAATTGCATACCTATCCGTGCAACAGACATCATCACTATACCAGTAGTTGTGCTTGTATAAACTTAACGCGTGTAGAGCACTGTAAATATTTAGGCATTCAAATAGACCATAACCTAAGATGGATACCGCAAGCGAATTATTTAGCTACAAAAATGCGGCGCCTGGTGTATATTTTTAAGTCACTTAATGCTGTTGCCAACAAGAACATCTTGATTCTGGCCTACAAAGCGTTGTGCGAAAGTCTGCTTCGCTACTGCATATGCACTTGGGGTGGTATGGCAAAAACGCATTTAATTCAAGTTGAACGAGCGCAACGTTGTCTCATTAAAGTTGCCTTGAAACTACCATTTAGATATCCTACCACTGCAGTTCTCAAAGAAGCACAGGTGCTTAGTGTCCGCAAATTATTTTTCTTAAATATTCTACAGAGATACCATATTAATACTGTACCCACGCTTCATGTAGCGAATAAACGGATAGATCGATGCCCTGTACCTGCTATTAAAAGTAAATTTGCTAACAAATCATACAGAGTACTAGTTCCTCGTATATACAACAAGTTGAACAATATTAATGTTAAAAAGCTAAATAGGAACGCCTTCAAGAAAACGGTTTTATCATGGCTAGACGAATATGATTACGATGGCATAGAAAATCTCCTTATCTCACAAGTTAAATAAATTATTAATGTAACTCAACTCACCGTAATAACACCGATAACACAACATGTTCACTCGTTACCTATACCTAAATAATTTAAACACACACTCCCACAAAAACTCACACACACATCCACCCACACTCACTCACATACATGCACATACACACACACACACACACAAACACACACACCACACATTCATTGGGTTGGCTATCCCCCTTTTATTTTTATTTTTGCCTTTGTATAAATTTTCTTTTAATTTTTACCTTTATCAAGACCACAATGTATTAAGGGAAGGGACTGGCTTTCTTAACACAGGCTATGCCTAGCAAGAGGGCCAGAGCCTCATAACCAATATTGTATATCCTAAAGGTGAAATAAAGATTTATTTTATTTTATTATTTTTTTTTTATTTTCTGGAGGAGTTCTCCTGATGAGCCCCTTTTAGAATATCGTTTAAATACAGTCACATATGGAGTAGCTTCGTCTCCGTTTCTCGCTTGCCGTACTCTTCGACAGCTTGCTGAAGATGAGGGAGATTCTTATCCACTCGCAAAACGAGTACTGCTGTCTGATGTTTATTGTGATGACGTCACAACCGGATTTTCATCGTTAGAGGTCGCTCAGGAAGCAAAGTCGCAGATTATTAAACTTTTTAAGTGTGGACAGTTTGAACTTAGGAAGTGGGCTAGTAATAAACCGCAGTTATTGTCTGATCTACCCAGTGATAGTTGTTTGACTGGATCCGTATCGTTAGACAATTCTGATAATCAAATTCTTAAGGTATTAGGTCTTAAATGGAATCCATCCACAGATACGTTCGTTTTCGAAATTGAATCTACTTATCGGCCATGTACTAAGCGTTCAATCCTTAGTGAAGTCGCTAGGGTTTTCGATCCGTTAGGTTTTCTATCTCCCATCACAATTCAATCAAAATGTTTAATTCAGAAGTTGTGGATTCTCGGCGTTGGATGGGACCAAACGCCGCCTAACGAGATCATCAATACATGGAACAAACATCGCACTCAACTTAATCTTTTGAGTGAACTTCTAATTCCTCGGCAACTTACCTGCACGGATACTGTATCGTATGAGCTACATGGGTTTTGTGACAGTTCTACCCTAAACCCTTGCATACGGAGCTGTCATCTATTTACGTGTTACAGATGCTGTTGGTAACATTCATGTTTTCTTCGTTTGCTCTAAAGCTCGAGTTGCACCTCTTAAACATACATCGATACCACGACTCGAGCTCTGTGCTGCAGTTCTTCTATCAGATCTTTAAAAATTTGTAAAAGATACGTATCTTTCTCGTATTCATATTGATTCTGTATATTTGTGGTCTGACTCAACTATTGTTTTGTCTTGGCTGCGTTCTCATTCTTCGCGTTGGACAACATTTGTTGCAAATCGTGTCAGTCACATACAGGATATCACTCCTACACACTGGTGGCATCATGTATCCTCAGATGATAATCCTGCTGATTTGTGTTCACGAGGTTTATTTCCAAGTGAGCTTGTACACAATGCCTTATGGTGGGCGGGACCGTGCTGGTTAACCAAAGGTATTGATACTTGGCCTACGGATACAGCTGTTGTCACATCAAATGAGGAGAAGATCGTTATGGAGAAGGAGCAACGTAAGGTAGCTCTTTCCGCTGAAGAGAGAGCTCCTATCGAACCCACAATAATTGACTCTTTACTTAATCGTTATTCATCATTTCAAACAATCGTTAACATTTTGGCATTTGTATATCGTTTTATCAATAACTCTAGAACCCCAGCTCAAGCTAATCGTAATAGTTTCATTAATAACGTTGAAAGGCACAACGCATTATTAAAAATCGTTAAACATGTACAGACTACAGAGTCAAGTCTTTTCGAACGAAATTGCTAATCTTAAATCGAACAAACCTTTATCGAAACCTTTTCGAAAACTCAATCCATTTATCGATCGATTAGGTATTCTCAGGGTGGGCGGTAGAATTTCACGCGCAGGTTTAGAATACGAACAAAGGCATCCAGCCTTTCTACCGTCTGATCATCCATTAACGTTTTTAATTATCGACAACATTCATCGTAACTACTTGCATCCGGGCATCAATACTACGCATTTCTTACTTCTTCAACAATTTTGGATCATATCGGCAAAACGTACTGTACGCAATCGTTTAAGCAAATGTATACAATGCTATCGAACAAATCCAAAGCCATTACAACCGTTTATGAGTGATTTACCGTCATATCGTGTTAATCAAGTCAAACCATTTTCTATAGTAGGCGTCGATTTCGGCGGACCGTTTCGTATTAAATTAGGCCCACATCAAGATGCTAAGATTGAAAAGGCTTACCTCTGTCTTTTTATTTGTCTTACAACAAAAGCAGTACACCTCGAGGTGGTGTCTACACTGTCCACTGACGCATTTATAGCCGCGTTACGACGCTTTGTGGCACGCCGTCGTCGATGTAACGTGATACACGCGGATTGTGGAACAAACTTTATCGGTGCAAGAAATCAATTATCGTCTCTTATGCATCAAGCTTCTAATTTAGAAAAGATCGAATTTAAGTTTAATCCTCCATCAGCTCCTCATTTCGGTGGTGTATGGGAAATTCAAATCAAGGCGGCTAAATCTCATTTACTTCGTGTAGTTGGTGATCAAGTTCTTACGTTTGAAGAACTTACAACGCTTTTCGTGCAAATCGAAGCAGTATTAAATTCGCGACCGCTTTGTCCAATCAGTTCGGATCCAAATGATCTATCGGTCTTACCTCCAGGCCATTTCCTTACCTTAGAGCCTTTGACAGCTGTCCCTGATGAAGATCTATCAAATGTTAATATAAGTCGGCTTCATCGGTGGCAGTTGTTACAATCATTTCACCAGAGTTTTTGGTCCAAATGGAAACACGAGTATCTTAACTCACTAACACAACGCGCCAAATGGACTAAGGATTCTAAACCGCTTCAGATAGGCTCAATGGTGATAATTAAGGATGAAAATCGTGCGCCACTACAATGGTCTCTTGCCAGAGTAGTGGATCTTTTACCCGGTTGTGATGGTGTAGCTCGGATTGCAGTAGTTAAAACAGCGAAAAATCATATAATTCAGAGACCGTTGGTTAAGTTATGCCCTCTACCAATCGAGGACTAGCTTAAATCGTTTATCTTTCTTTTAGTATCGTAAGGTATCTAGACATTAAGTTATCGTTAGCAATAAGATATCGTGTCTGTGTAACATCTATCGTGTTATACAGAATCAATTAGTTAGATAACTAGTTTTTATTGTAATCAATAAGTATCATCAATAATTATACGGATCATTCTTATCGTTCTCGTTCCCATTATGTTCTATTTATCGTCTGACCAGAAAATACCATAGGCATTTTGGTGGGCGGGATGTTTCGTTACCGTGTAATTGATCGTGGTGTCTATTATCGATGTTTGGCATAGAGTATGCAAACAAAGGTTGTCAAATTATTTTGCAACTGTCATGCACCACGACAGTCGACTTGTACTTCCGCCTTCGATCGGGCCGCTCATCTGCTGTGCGCGCGCGGCGGCCATTGGAACACGTGTATCGCAATCGGATAATTGGCGCAAATTCATCGAGTGCTGCAGCATCTCAAAGGTACGTGGTGCATTGTTTTTGCTGCTCACTATTTCTGAACATCGATTTTGTGTTAACGTAATTTTCCCTAATGTAGTAGAAGCCACCCGCTATTTCGGCTTGGTGCGATTCTACAAGATTACTTGTCCGTTTCTTAAAATATTATTAATTAATAATTATTATCATATCAATAAGTATAACAAAAAGTAAACTAAACAATACTACGACTAAATATAAAAAAAAAAACAGTTGCTGAATTCGTTTTTAATGTTCTATTGACTAACTTAATTTATTTGTTGTAGTTAAACAACAATCAAAACAAATTAAATCTAGAAAGAATCGTATCAAAGGAAGACTAAAGCTTAACAAAGTTCATATCTCTCTCTATATATATACATATATAATTTATACAAAAAATTACCTGTAAATGGACCAGGCGTGCAAATCCTCCGAATGCATGCCTCGAGGATCGTGCATCAGAGGGTGAGAGGGCACCGAATAGCGCCTCTCGCCTCCCAAGCCCAGCGCTGACTGCGACATTGCTCACTGTTGTTAACAAATATACTTATAAATAATATTAGAAATACAATGAAATACCCGGTGGATTTACCATCGTTTGCGTTTCACTACTCTTATGAGTCCACTGTTATTATCAAAAATATAGATTATAGGGTTAAAACCGCGATTGCTGAAGTAACTTGAAGAAGTAATCTGCTTTGTACGTATCGGGAAACATACATTGGACAAATCCTCATTACGTATATTATTAAACCAACACGCATTGTGCAGGGAACTTTATAAAATGCGTATGAAAATATTACATACCGAATAAATTTTAAATTTGCGATAAGGTATAGCTTTATAAATGATATGATGGACACTCATTTGGACACTAAATATTTGTAATTACATGAATTAATTAATTGCACTAATCTAATGCACCTATTAGTTCATTAGTGAAATAGTGAGTTCATTATGATTCATTATTACTTAATTAACATCGAATTATGAATTAATGTTCGAGTCAGTATTGAACATCTTGTTTGACTGTGAATGATTAACACATAATAATTATTATCAAATCAATTAAGAAAAAATAAATAATCGTTTACAAAAGTGCTAATACATACTTTTACATATTATCATATATTTTTTATCTACTTATATCTAGATATAAGTAGATAAATATGAGATCCATACAATAGAGAGTTCTTACTTCTTACATAATATGTAGAGCCACAGTAAGATTATTCAAATATGTATTAGGTACATATTATAATAGTAAGTATAAGCCGTTCTTATCTTAATTTAATTTCATACTGATTAACATATTATAATAACTTACCACTGTCATCCCAAGGTATTGATGCTGGAATCCTTGTGTCTGTCGGTCGTCATAATCCACATTCTAACTAATATTATTCACAGCATCTGTAACAATAGAAAGGTAGATTAGTGGGCGATTCTACATGGAAGTATCAAGTACATAATTAGACGTCAAATTTATAAAACAATGCGTCACGTCAAATTTTATCATAATTATTATGTAATAAGTGAAGTTCCATGTCCCCTAGTGGGGTAAGGGGCAGATGCAATATACATCTGTTTCACTGATCGATTTTCTTTAGGGACAAGTAGGTGATCAGCCTTTTGTGTCCTACCAGACCGAGACATTTTTTTCTTCGTCTCGCCCGGGAATCGAACCCAGGACCCCTCGGTGTAATACTCCCGCGTCAACCACTGTACCAAGGAAGCGGTCGATGTAATAGGTGCAACATAATCATATTTGCTTTTTCAAATACTTTTTTTATATACACAATTTACTTTCATTCTATTTTTTGAACATACAAATACATACTTATGTAAATAAGTAGTAGAAAAGTAACGACTTCCCAAATTAAAATCCATCCGTGTCTATGGATTTAAAATTATACAAATTGTAAGCCTAATTAATCTCCCTGACCCACATATTCACATCCTATTTGACGAAAGTCCGTCTGGCAAATCGGATGTGTTGTCAATCTGTCTGTGACCATCGGTACATAGCAAGAACATGCGTGATGCGTGTCACACGTGGTATTCAATCCCATTGTTATTTATACGATGTTGCGTAAACAGCACGACAATGCAGGAATCTGAAAATTAATTATTGCTGAACGTGAACCTCCCATATACGTTGTTCTATAGGGAGAGAAAAAAAAAGAGCGCGTACCAAAATCGTCGCCTCACTCCATGACGTGACGGTATTGCCATGACGCGACCTTGAAATTTTAATCTCAACGCGCCTAAAAAAGTTTCTCTTCAAAATCTTAAAGTGCGACTAAATTTACACATAAGTAAATAAGTAAGTTAATGACTTGTATCTAATCTTTTGCATTCTTAATTCATTTATGCTTACATGTTCCTTAGGTTAGGTACCATTACGTCGTCTAATCTAAAAAAATACACATCTTATGACTTCATTGAAATAATGCATAATAATATAACGATCGGCAATCAATAACTTCGCAAGACGCCTTGAACTAGACAATTTTCGAGATCAAGTGTGTGAGAAAAGTCATTCTTTGTTTATAATACACCTGTGATAATATCACTCAGAATGTGAAATCATCATGTTTGATGTTATACATTGCAACAGCGCAGCGTATGCAATGCTAATAAAATGCGGAATAAAAAAGAAATAAACATTTTTATGTAGTTTAGAATAGGCTCTGCAACGATACATGTTTCGTAATGTAGTTTAAAATACGTAGAGTAGACATTTATAGGCAGGTTACAGATAGTAAGCACTATCTTTATTACTATGTTGCATTATACCTATCGCATTTTATTTTCATACTTTGCGAAGTATCTAGTTGTAATTCTTGAGTTGATCTCTTCAATAAACGATAAACATTAAACAATCACATTTACTAAGTCTTAAATCCAAAACCGTAAACTTGAATTTTTCACCTATAATGTTTTTAATAGTACTCTTGGTTTTGCTGCCTTATGGTGTTCTTTTGTAAGAATTTATTTAAAAACATCTTCTTTTCAGCGGAATCCTATAATGAGTGTGTCAAAGTATTTTCGGCAAGTTTTCTGAAATTTTATATGAATACCGTAATAGATAAAAGATTGGCACATTGCTTATTGATAGAATTTTATGCCTCACTTAAATTGGTATTGAAACATAAATGGAACAGTCCTAGATCCGGTTTAGGAATCCTAGTTGGCTGCTCTTCAAATAAAAAGTAAAAAGCTAACTCTATGTAAAATCAAAGACTAGCCAGTAGCCACTTTTTATAACATTAAGTATAATTGGATTGCCGAGGGGGTCGCGGAAGAATTCCAACAAATACCCGCGGCCCCATCATTAAAGCGGCTCGACGGAACACAGTGGGGTTTTAGTCGGTAAGAATCCGACATAACCCACGGCTCCTTCCCCGGGGGCCGTGGGTATCTTTGGAAGATTTCCCCACTATAAAAAAAAAAAAAGTATAATTGGATTCAGATTTTTTTCCTGTATCACTAAAAGGATAATGCTATTACCATTGCCAGATCGGGATTAAAAACTGTTTCCATAATCTGTTCACATTAATTCCGATTATGGTACCTACCTATTAAGAAAAAAAGGATTGTTACGATGAAATTTTTAAATAAGTTTAGATATCGGTTCGATTTTTAATTTTCTTGTGTTATATAAAGGTCTGCAACATGTGGGAAATTGAAGAATTATTTTTGTTCTATGAAGCATCGTTGTTGTATTGTTTTTTCTTTGTCTTCTCAACATAATAGAAGAAATAACAAATACTCCATCACGCAATAAATTCAATGAACTCTTCAATATCCGATTTTTATATAGCCTCAAATTAAATTTACACCTTTCAAATGCGCAAAAAGTTACAAATAAATGCTCATAAATTGACCAAGAACTAGTATTATGAGAGCATTAAATAGCATGACTAAACCTTCGTATAATTCAAATCGCATATGGTATATGCTTACTAGTCACTTCGGCACTAGTTTTAAACCGGCTCTCCAATCCGTATTATGTATACATAATACCTATATTTAATTTGTTCGCAACATGTCATTACATTTTGGAAGTCACTTGCAGACCCTCACCTCAATTGATTACCGATAACTATAAGTTTAGGTTTTATCTATTTGCGTGTTAATTTATGGTAATTATGCAAAGTTGTTACATGTTGTTATGATGACATCTCGTCATATGCACGATATATGACAATTGTTGATAGCGATGTTAAATATTAATAACTTGGCTCGTTAAATAAGGTTTTAGCATCCATTTCAATGCTGTTTAGAAGCTTGTTTGCAGTTGCAAATAGCAAGGTTTGCCTACTCTACATCAAAGAATATATGTAGCTATATAGGTTCTAATAGCACAGAATTGAAAAGTTAGGTAGGAGCACATAATTATATTCAACGCGTAATAAAATACCAAACACTATAAATGTAATTGAAAAGTTAGGTAGGAGCACATAATTATATTCAACGCGTAATAAAATACCAAACACTATAAATGTAATAACTATTTTTTACTATAATTACCATTATTAACATATTATACAGGAATAGTTATGTGAATAAAGAAGAAATGTGAATCACTTTAGTATTTTATTACCTAGGTATGACAAGGGACTCTTCAAGTAATTATTAAATGATTAAAAATACTTCTCATCAATAAATTAGCAACTTTCTTGGTGGCATTTATAATTTATTCGTGAAAGTAATTATTTTGCTTAAATGGGAATTACATATTACATAAAAAGTATCTAATTTATACAAATAGCGTAAGTGATAAGAATAATGTGAAAACGAAAAAGATATTATTTCTTATGTCACAGCGGGTATGCAATATGTAATTTATTTAACTAGAGTGGGATGATAAAGCTTTGTATGATAATCGTATGTTGCGTTATCGTACAAAATAATTAATTATATACTGTAATACTGAACTAGCTAATACCGCCCGCGGGTCGCAACTTCGCCCGCTTTGTCTAAAACCTAATAAATTATATACTAAAACCTTCCTCTTGAATCACTCTATCTATTAAAAAAATCGCATCAAAATCCGCTGAGTAGTTTTAAAGATTTAAGCATACATAGGGACAGAGACAAATTTGTTGTACACTATGTATAATGTAGTAGTGTTAAATTATTGCAAAATCTATGTACGGTAGTTATGAGACTGTAGTAATTATATCGATGGTTGTGTTGATAGCAAGAAGGTATAAGAGTCACGAACTCACGTATCAAATAATGATAGTGCGTGAAGCAGGACTATGGGAGCGTACATAACTTATAGTTAATATTAATTAACAGCTAGTGCTACACGGTTTGATATTTGATATTTATTTTCTTTATTAGGTACTTATTTAATAGCTCGATGATTATTTAAATAGAGTCATTTATTTATTACCTACGTTATTTTAATCGCTTATCTGTATATTTAATTTAGCCATACATTAATGAGTTAATTTTAAAACAAAATGAATATGCTTGATGATAACTGTGATGATAAGGAGATTATGACATATGAACGTACTACAACAAGGTGAATTATACCTACATGCAAAAACGGAATACGTAATATCTATCTCATAAGACACGAAATCTTCACGCATTCCCGATTATCAATAGGAATGCGAAAAGGCTCCACTATAAATACCCAGGGCGGTATGCGTCGGCGCCTGCCGGTCGTTCACCGACCCTACCATTGTGCACAGAGAATGTACGACTGTTGCAAGCACAGACTATACCTACATATACAACTGTTGCAGGTACAGACTATACATGACTGTAGCAGGCATAGACTAAATAATGTACCTCGCGTCCGCGTCGGCACATGAAAGCGCATTTCGAATACGGAATGATTTTTATTTTTTGAATAAATTGGTCATGTCTCGCTTTATATAATCTGATGGATCCATAATGTTGTCAATTTATAGATGACCATTACAATATTTGATTTCAAATGCGCATTGATAAGTTTCATAAATTATTTATACAATATAACATTAACATATATGTACATACTAGCTTTCCACCCGCGGCTTCGCCCGCGTAGTCAAAGAAAAACCCGCATAGTTCCCATTCCCGTGGGATTTCCGGGATAAAACCTATCCTATGTCCCGGGGTAAAAAGTAGCCTATGTCCTTTCTCGGGTATCAAAATATCTCTATACCAAATTTCATGCAGAGTTACTTTCGCATTTATAATATTAGTATGGATTATATGTTATAGTATAACAGTATGTAATATACAATATAGAATTAGTATATTATCTACATAAAATATAATATACTTATTACTAACATATTGTCGTTGTGTCATCATAAAGCAACGTACCTACTTATCTGATGCATATTGCATATAGAAGCAATTTTTATATTATTTTATTGAAAACAATAATATAATTATCATGATACCTACATCAAGCATTTCAGACCACAACGTTGAATCACCTTTTTCTGGTTTTAACATTGTTGAATCATAAACCAAAGCTGTGCTTTATTATTCGAATATGAATTCCAGAAGGACCAAAAATATATATGGAAAATTTATTATGATACTATGGAAATCGAAAAATCTGAAGCATAAACACAATAGGCATGACGAAAGATTTTCAAAACCTCTTCCATAATGTGTGTATACGTTTATTAAACAAGAAAAACCCTATATTTCGCTAATATACTTAAATTTAACGAAGATAAAAGCCATTTTTCAAAAAATATTTATTAACTGTGCTAAAACAGCTCACAGGTGTCATGGCGTAGGCGTGACGTCACTCTTACGTAAATACGTAATTATCTGTATGCATAGCTAAGTAAAATTAAACAAATATTTAATTATAAAGTGTTATAGAATCTAATTTCAAAGTTTATAAGTGGTGTGCAGTATTGCAATGTGAATCTACATAAAAATAATACCCAAAAAAAGTGTTAGTAATTGTTTAAAGTGAGAAAATAATATGAAATGATTGTATATAAATTTGACGCAGAGAAACCCGAACCACATATTCGTGAATTCGCAATTATATTTCTGTTCTGAGTCGATAAAGCATACGTGAAAAAATAGAAAATAAATAAAAATGCGTATTCTCAGCATATTCATAACAACAAAATAGGTACACCTGCCGCGAAGTTGTTGTGAGTTGTTTACGTAGACGTGACGTCACGCGTGTTTCAGTCAAAATGGCCGACTGCAGAATTTCAATGTTTTATTTTATTGATAATCTCATTAATCTTAATGTTTTTAATATTTCTAAGTCACTATTTTTAATTTATATATTATACATTTTCCCTTATAAACACTAATTCGAACATTTATGGATACTGTCGTCATGCCTATTGTGGAGAACAGCTGCAGCGCAATTAGGTACTTATTTTATTTTAATCCAGTAAATTACAGCATCATTAGTACATACCAAAATAAAATTACTATTTTACGCAAAATATAATTTAATGACGAGGTCAAGATAACTCAAAATCAACGAAAATACCTTTATTTGTTATTAGTAATTTTAGAGTTAACAAAAGGAAATGCGAAAATGATTACAGAGACAAATTCCACTTATTCTTCACTTAACTTCACTTGATATTGACAGTAATGTACTGTAATTTGTAATGAAGGAAGGTTTAAAAGTCGTAGGTTGTAGCTGTTACGTGAGTCATAATCTCTACATATAGAAAACTAGCTGCGCTTCGCGGTTTCACCCGCGTAGCTCCGCTCCTGTTGGTCTTAGCGTAATGATATATGTATAAGCCTATAGCCTGCCTCGATAAATGGGCTATCTAACACCGAAAGAATTTTTCAAATCGGACCAGTAATTCTGAGATTAGCGCGTTCAAACAAACTCTTTAGCTTTATAATATTAGTATAGATTCTCTTGTCACAATGGTAATTACCATACTCCTCCGAAACGACTGGACCGACTCTCATGAAATTTTGTGTGGTAGATATGAGAATCGACCAACATCTATTTTTCATAGCCATAAGTGATTAATAAGATAAGGAACATCGTTTGTCGGGGCAGTATATTTAGGTATAAAGACAAACATTCAATTTCATTATATTAAAATTCAAATTAAAAAGTTGCAAAAAATATCGAATCAAATCGAAAAAACGAATACCTACGATCTTATACAAAACAGTTTTAAAACGAATTGAAATTATTTTAAAATTGTGTTCAATAAGTTTTAGTACAAGGTCGATCGTGATCAGTACTATTTGGATTCGATTTTGCACATTTGATCCAAATTAGATCCAAAATAAATCCAAATATTATTTATTATCTACCTATTGTTTGGCCTCATCTTCAACTTTATGAATTCGTCGCGCCTTTACTTCACTACTTCAAGGATTTATGTCATAATTTGTAATAACAGTAGGTAATTTGAAACTAAAATCGTGATGTGATCATCAACAAAAATTTAAACCGGATTAACACGATTTAATAAACATAGAATACATTATTTGCTTAACCCTACCACTACTACCTAGTACCTATACCTACATTAAAAACTAAGATTTCTTTTCTAAATAATATTTTTCGTCGATGATGATTGTTACGGTTATGTGATATAAATGATAAAATATACGTAACTACCGCAAATAATTCGTACATTTTCTCTTTTCACTATCCATATTCAATCTTACGTACACGAAACTTAATTTAGCACTTAGTTTATTGAATTCTGAATCCATTAAAATTATGTAAACCTGCCATTTGAAAGTAAAATTATCTATTAACAGTTTATGCTAATATCGTCGCCAAATGCAAATATAAGTTGTATGTAAACGTTTTCACTTTCCTTCACAAGTACAGTTTTTGTACTCACGCGAAGATAAGGCTTTAATAGTCTTTACTTTAATTGTTAGTTTCATCATTGTAGAAATAGTTTATTACAAAATTGACGGTCTGTGGTCTGGTGCATTTTGTTTATTTCCTTCATTTGTTTTATATAAGTTTCACTATATGTATTTAGGAATCAATTTGAATTAACATATTTTAAATAAACATAAAGTTTAATGTGGTTATATGAAGCATTGTTTAAATTAATATTTACTTATTGACGAGAATAAAAGACGTAAAAGTGTAGATACGATTTTCCATCGGAATTAAAAATCGCACTCGAACTGCAACAGTGTCCCCACTAAACATTAAAATACATTTTTTTACATATCTACGCATATTTTCTTTTTTTTATGATTGCTTAAAAAGGTAACAATTTTTTCTATAATAGACCACATGGACAAAGACTAAAAATATTTTTAAGTATTCCTGAGAGTAAGTACTTAGTTAATCTATCTCTATTCTAGAGCAATTATTTTTAATTAATAATAGCCGTACCGTAATCGTAGGTACTATTATACGAACTACGAAGCAAATAATGTCTTAATGGATATTAGTCAGAGGTTTCGTAAATGCAAATATTATTCATTCGGTCGGAATGTCGTTCGACTGTTGCAGGATGTAGCGGAGAGGAAATCTCTAATTTGTATTAAGTTATTTTGTATTAATCTGAGTTTTCATGCAAACGTGCTGTATCTTATTCGATAAGTTGATAGGAAAGATTATTTTAATGTCTTTTTTCACAATTTATGTGAGGTTCATGTCAGAAAGTCCAAATGAACTTTTGAGTTTCATTTACAAAACAACTGTATCTTAATCAATTTAAAATACAAGGTTTAAAAAGTTACCTACTTATTTAATCAACTAGTAGGTATAATAAAATCTAATATACATAATATACAGCTGTTTGTTTACTTAATATTTTATGACAAGGGCCAAGGCTGAATAAAAGAAAAATCATTGAATAAAAACTGAGGACTGGAGTCCAGGTAAAACTCTTCAGAATTCTGATTCTTCAATACTATAAAATAACGCCAAAACATATAAACAATTTTTCAAACATCTGGTAGCACACAGTTTTTACATGAATGCCAAATTACGCACAGTAGGTCAATACACGAGACAAGTTTTTGTTCATGGAAATGACAGGACGCATAACATTATTTTTATGCGTCAACTTTCATTTTTACTTGTTTTAAAATGACTATGGATTTGTTTTATCTTTTGTTTAAGTATATAATTTCTACATTTTTGTAAGTTAAAAAAAATATATTTTTGTATTAAAATACATATTGTACCTACATATCTCGCCTTTTTATTTTTTGTATTCGCTAACAAATAAAAAATTCAGTAAAAAATTAATGTGATTTATAATTTATATGCTTTCCTAGACAGGAAAAGTTAGAGCACGCCATAATCATTGTGACCCCTCACCTGTTTTTGTTAATAGTAATGACATGAATGCAGTAAAGGATAAACACAATAGCAGAAAGCCAATATTTTTGTTACGCTACATTTCACTGTCCATTAAATATCGATCCAATCCAATATCTCACGAATTTCCTTCCTACTGCATCCGTGCGTATCGTGCGCTTCCTAACAACGATTATTTTATAATCAAACCAATGAATATTTATCGATCGATTAACTTTTAATGCCGTAAGAAAGTATTATATAAACATACATAATGTTCTGATCGACTTTAATTATTTTGATACGCAATATATTGCATCTTAATGATAATGTTTGTAATTAAACATCGGTCTAGTTTTCTCAACTGCTTTCGAATTTGAAGTTTCTAATACTATTTATTATTTTCTGATAGATTTAATTCGCAAAAAAGACATTATTGAATGTTAATGAGTCCAAAAAAGATAAGGAGAGTACATTTCCGATTTCGAATTTTCCATTTCTAATATATTTATTTGATTAATTAAATAAATAATTAAATATGATCCATTCTGGTTAAAAAATAGAATTAAAACGTGTATAAAAACAGTAATGGCTTCAATTAACAGTAGGTACATAACTATAAGCAAGGAAGGAACTATACTTTAATATTTCTAAGAAAAATTGTGTAAGTAATAATTATGTACATGAAAATTAAATCTACCTGATCATTCTTTTTTTTTTGCAAATACCTACATATTATATTCCTAGTCAATAAATTATGTTAACTACCTACCATTGAAATCGTGAAATTCAAATTCTCAAATCACATAAAAACCCGTCACAGCAAATTAGATAGTAAATAAGTGTTTTTGTTTTAGAGAAAACAAGTGATCAGTTTCACAAAAGAACATAACAAAGCCTGCTGTAATCGTGAACTTGTCACAATGTAATTCCTCACGTACGAACTAATTTTACGCATAACTCTGGAACCAATTACGTCACGATTGTATCTTCGACTTAACTGGCATTACAATATGAATGAAATTGCCTTGAAACTTGTATCAAGTGAGACGACACTTGACATATCGTACTTTCATTTGACGGAATACGAAAGTACAGTATTCCCAAACTGATGCGCATAGAAAAATTCGTCACTGTTCGGCAACTGTCATATTCCCCGAGCCTCCGAAGACGATATGTATATAGAGTGGTTAAATATATTTTCTTCATGCATAGTCTATTTGAATTATGAGTTTTATTGTGATTTTATGGTAAAAGAGATAAGTAATGAAATTCGTTTCGATAATTCAATGTAACTAACATTGAATTATCGAGGATAAGCCACACGATTGCGAATATATATTTGTTGTATTGATTTACTTGGAAAATTCTATACTTAGAACTATTAAAGTGTCTTACTGAAGCTGGCGTAATGATGGATGTATGGAAGGTTAAAATAAGACAAAGTTTATATTAAAATAATGTGTGCGTGTACTAGTGTACACACGTAAGAAGTGAAACATCTTTATAAGGTCATAAAATTTATAATTTTTCAAAAAATAATTTACTATATGCAGAATTACAGAAATATATCGAATCACGCGTGGTAGGGATAAGAAAAAGATGGCGCGTAACGGAAAAATGTCACGCGTAACGAAAAAATGTTACACTAAATTTTTTTCCAACCCCGATAAAGAAGTTTCACTTCAAAAATGATTTTCAAACACTGGTTTGCACAGAATAATAGAAAACACCATGAGAATGGAGGTTAATAGATTTTCAATTAGTTGTGTTTTACCTACCTAGGTACCTATCATATACGATAGATTCACTGTATGTTTATAATCGACGTTTATTTAAACAAGAGTGGTTCTCAATTCGTAACATTTTTTACCATAGATACTTCAAAGAATATTCTATACTAGCTGCGCGCCGCGGTTTCACCCGCGTGGAGCCGCGCCGCTCCTGTTGGTCTTAGCGTGATGATATACATATATAGCCTTTCTCGATAAATGGGCTATCTAACACTTTTTCAAATCGGACCAGTAGATCCTGAAATTAGCGCGTTCAAACAAACAAACAAGCTCTTCAGCTTTATAATATTAGTACAGATTAGAATTATAATTTTCCTATAGGTACCTTTAAAGAATTTGCTCAATAATTTTGATTTAATTTATTTATACATTTGAATCTATCGTAGCCAAAGGGTCACACTACAAAAAAGGATCAAAGATGAAATAATGGCAACATTCGCAATCAAAACCTTTTAAAGCATGAACGAATGTTGCAATTTAATGGATTTTATAAAGCCATCTATTGAGGCGTAGTATTGTAAGATAAAAAGTGTTAACAAGATGAGAGTTTTTTCTTCATTATATTGCCTATGATATTGTGGAAATAGTAGCATCAGGCACCAAATAAATGAATTTTGAGAAAATTGAATTGAACATTTTCCAAATCAAGAAAATGCTTGGTTGGCTTGGTTGGTTGTCTTACAAGCCAGAGGTCGTTGATAAGATTCCCACCCAGGGCAAATTACAAACATTTGTGTGATGAATATGATGATATTGCTCTATGTCTGGGTATTGATTAATCATCTATAATATAAGTATTTATTTAAAATTAAATATGTAACTTTATCAGCCATTTGGTTTCCATAACACTTTTTTTTTTTTTTTGTGTGGTGTTCCTCAATGTTAGCCAGAAGGGCTACTACATTCCATAACACAAGCGAACGCTTAGTATGGGATCAGATCGTGCCGTATGTGAAAATGTCCCGAAATATTTATATATTGTGATTGTAGAGTTGAGATTTTATACGCCATGCCATTTTTTATGAATTAATTAAAATGTATTGATTAAAAATATTACAAAAGCGTTTACAAGATGATGACACAATTACCTTGACCTCGTGTAACCTCGTGAGAAGTAATTCTCCCGCCAAATGATAAATATCTCTTTTCCCACTAAGGCATTGTAACACGTAGCTGAGGTGTGACTTAGATATTAATGCAACGAATAGTATTACCACTTGTAAGTTGTACGAGGAACTACATGCTAAACTAGCTGTTATCAGAAACATTTGTATTCATTGTTTAATTTCTTCCGGATACTTCCCCTCCCAAAGGTTCATCCTGATTCCTGTATTTTGTTTAGTGAAAGATATATCACTAAATCTTGTGATATACTAAATAGTCCACCTATATTTATCGATATATTAGTCTTTATAAACAAATAATATCCGAGCAAAGCCAGAGTAATAACAAATTTGAAAGCTTCTTCTTCTTTTTTCAAGTGGCAACTCCCAATTTGAAAGCTCTTGCGATAGTAATATACCTGACTGAAGTTTACTGAGCTTGGTTAAGTCTTCGTTTAAAATTAATTAATTCTCAACACATTACAACGCTCGCACATACCAAAAATAATTATGAATAAAATTAACTTGAATACACCAGTGACTTACAAACATTTAGCCGCCGGCCGAAATATGAAAAGGTTATGAATGCCACCGTTATCTTACGGTAACCAAAACATAACAATAACTTTGGCTATTATACTTTATTCTCAGTGCTTGAACTGTCTGCGTCCACAGGTTAGCCTAGATTTGAATGAAGCCTGCATATCCTAAATGTAAGTAGGTAACACATAGGTTTTTTGCAAGTCACAATTTTAGTTAGAATTTTGGCAAGTTTTGTTACGGATATGCAGTTACTCTAGTGAACTTACTTTTTAACGTTATATATAAAACAGTTTAGGAAATAGCATTGACGTATGTAAGAGGTGATGCGGTAAGATTAGGTAGCCAATTAATGTATGGACACTGTAAGGTGATAAGGTGAGGGCTAAGTAGGAACACTGTGCAATTCGTAGCTAAAAGCAAACGATGTTCTGAAAAGATGAAGACAGAATGCTGATGAATTATTAAAGAGTTTAAAGTAGCTAAAAGCAGGCTTTAGATATAATCGATGTATTTGTTACAATTTGTACATAATATTCTGTTTAGTCTGTTCCAAAAATGTTGAAAAGTAAAATGGTGATAAAGATTCTTATATTTTTTTATACCATAATTGTATGGTGATTTGAACTGCCGTTAGACATCATGATAATAAATGTTGCATTGCAAATTCCATAGAATGATTTCATCGATTAGGTATGCACTATTTGACACACTCATTTTTCACATCTTGAATCGTGTCGAATCGTCTGTCACGAACCGTTGTTTAACCAGCCTGCCTACATCGCCAACCCCATAATATGTCGAGGCCGATCATTTACTGGGCATATCGTGGAACAAACCCGTTCTAACCGTAATAGGCATAACTGTTTTCAAGTTAAGCGAACTCCATTCGGTCATATAAGCTTGCGTTCCGACGAATTCCAAATTACATGTCGGCTAG
Source organism: Colias behrii (assembly GCA_029959065.1). Taxonomy (NCBI): domain Eukaryota; kingdom Metazoa; phylum Arthropoda; class Insecta; order Lepidoptera; family Pieridae; genus Colias; species Colias behrii. Next base: position 2,861,975 of record JARWMC010000006.1, on the reverse strand, counting down.
AATCTAGAAAATTTCAGTCCGAATGCTAAAACGAAAAGCAAATATTATGATGTTTAGCTACTGTATCGGTTCTGTAGTTACTAGTAGTTTGTCTTTGTAGGTTTATAAATTGCCCTAATCGTGTCTTGTTTCCTGAAAAATATTATCTACTTAGTTACGTCTTAGTTATATGTATTTGGTGGATCAAAAACTTCAATTTACAAATGTGTAACGATATCATGTGTCATGAAAATGCATGCATCAAATATAATTCAATTTTAATCGAAAGTCGATGAAGCTTCATGCTGCATGGGAGAGAGCATATAACCTTGATTCGCGAAGAAAGCGCCCGGAACGATCGACGCGACGCCAATTACATGCAAAACGAACGCATTCTCTTGACTCTTATAGTTATAACTATATAAGAGTTGAATGCTAATGATTCAACTCGGAATTTCAACCTCAAACGTTTGAATGTCAAGATTATCCGGCCTTGTTAAGGAAACACGGAACTGCTTGCATTTACGTGACATGAATGGGTTTACCTGATTTGGCTGAGGTTTTTTTATTGATACTCAAAAGAGTAAACTTTATGCGTTTTTATTTTGTATATTGTGTAGATAACATTAACAGATTTTTTAAATTTGTTTTTGAAACCTTTTTTACGTGGCGTTTTTTGAAGTGACTTTTTCTTGACCCGCGTTGAACGCTTTTACTAAGGGAAAAATCTTATACATACCTACTCGTACATGTATTTTGGTTTCGCGTCACCATCGTGCTAATGTTATGATTTATGAAATTCCAAATTGTAATAGCAGTTATTACATATCTTTAGTTCTATTGGTATTATTATTTATTATCAACTTATATTTAAAAAAGTAATTCTTATTCTATTTACAATTTGTTTTGTAAATAGGTACGTGATTAATACACGCGCAGACTTTCAATGTTACGGTGATACATATTTGTGTAAATCACGTGTAAATAATGAGTAATGTAATATTAAATATTAAAATTCCACAATAATCTGTGACATAATACATTCAATACTCTGTATTACAAATAAAACGTACAATACTCCACCTTGAATGAACACATTGTATTATAATTACAAATATTATTTTATTTGCGTACCTATGACTCATTGAGCTAGAACTATTTACTTACGGTCTTAATAAAAGGTGTAAATAACTGGAAAAAGCAAATAAGCTTAGACGATAGGTTTTTATAGCTCTACTTGCACGTGCATATTTTTGTTGTAAGTACATACATTTTAATCTATTTTCCTCTTCACATATTGCTGCTCCCTTTATTTACTGAAAAACTCGATTTTCTAAATTTCGTACCTTTCGACCACTTTTTTAAGAGTCGATGTTTTACAAGAATAGATTAGTACCTATACCAAATTCAAAATGTACTAGGGACTTAAATAGAAATGTTGGGCAGGAAATTTATTTCATATAATAATCTATTATAAAGTAACTGATTCAAATCATGCATATAACTGAAATCGTAAAATCATCCATAATTCGTTCGATCGATACCGAACACTTCAACGGTCTCAGCATAAATTTTATGGAATACTTACAGTTTTGTATTGTATTTTCAGTAAATAATTTGAAAGAAATAATTTATTACAAGTATTTGTATTTTCAGTAAATAATTTGAAATAAAATTAACTAGATCAGGTGGCTATCTGTTCAAATAGTAAAGAAACTAGACCATTAAGTGAAGTAACAGTTGGTATGCATTCCTTATAACGGTGCCTTCAATGAGATAGCACATGTAGGTATACATATATAAATGAGTAAGTACAGTACATTACACTTTTATTTTTAACGTTACACTGTGTGGTATATGGCAAAGCTTTGGAACATTTTATTACTTTATTGCTTCAAAATGTTTAAACTAGTTACAATTTTTATTAGCTAATTAGAGTAATTAACCTTTAAATTAAAATAATAGAAATAAAAACACTACATTCGTTGTTTAGTGTGCTAAATATTATCGTAAATTTATATTAATTATTAATAGTACATACTTATAGTATTAATTTGTCCATTAAATTTATATTTATAACGAGTGTAAATAAATATTTTATAACGAATGGCTTGTTATACTTGAAGCAGCCTTTAACAATGAATGCTTACTACGCGTGAACAATGGTTGGATTAAACTTTATGGTCTTTGATTTCATTGATTAAAAACTGTTTACCACAAAACTGCGCATAATAGAAAATCTATTTTTCCACCACTGAGAAAATGTAGGCAATCTATTGTGTAGAGTTGGTACAAAAGTACCTACACGATCTATTATCATAATAATATCCGTTTGTGTGGAATCTCGTAGAAGACCCTAGAGCACAAATGAGATACTAGTTATGCCCAAAGTGAAGTGAAGACTTAACTTCTCCCTTATAGATATTTCTTTCTCTCTTATAGATATTTCTTTATAAACCATGTGCGTTTATAAAGAAATTATTTATCATGTTTATGCGTTCGATAAAACAATAGTTAGGTATATTCCCTAAAGGGGTACTTTACCTATATCACTATCGTGTCTATACCATTATTTACAATATTGGAAAAGACATTGGAGCGCTTGTATTAAAATATTATTACACCGCATTAACCTCGTAAGTCTCCTCAAAATCTGGGAAATAGACATCGCAAGCAACTTTCGTTGTACAACGAAATAAATTAATTTCTAAAGTCTTTCCTGTACGTAATAAACCGTAAGCACGTCCCACTGACCGAAATGTTCTACTCTGCTGTGAAATTATGCGATAGTAAACCGATAAAATATTAGCAGAAATGAATCGAATCGTTAATGCAGTCTAGTTTTGGTTTATCAGTGAAAATGAGTAAGTCATTTGATCTCGGTAACGAATTACCGTTTATATTTACTGTTAGCAGAATTGTGTTGAATGTAACATTATTGTAAATATATGCTCTTATTTAAGTAATGTACGTGTTAAAATAAAATTAACCTCGGTCTAGTCTGAGTCAAGAAGGTCGAATTAGAAATAATTTTTTGAGAGATTTAGATGGAAATATATCCCTCAATAATAATGAATAAAAGTTTATTCTTTGTGAAAATTATCAGGTAAAAGGATATTGGAAAAATCTAACTCTTGCACGATAAAAACAATAAACACCCTAAATATTATTCAATCTTGGTATTGTTTAAGATTTTGTTACAATAAAGCTATTGGCACCTCCCATTGTCTTGCAATATGGACATTCTATATGAGCCAATTATCCAAAGGTATAAACATAAAAGCGAAACCGGTTAAAATTAGGTTGGTATCGCTAATCTCCGCTGGATCATCCTGATAACATGAAACAATGGTCGTTCCGATTCGGCGCGTCTTGCGCAGGCGTTGCGCGTGCCTTAATGTTACCACATTCGCTATAAATTACTATATTCATATACAAATTACTACAAAATGTATGATAGCCTTAATGAGACCTTCGAGTAATAGACGTAGATACTGTAAGGTAAATTATTTGGAATTAAAATATAATTACTATTGTAACTGAGTTTTCCTGCCGCGGGGTTATCACAAATAATTTGACATTGTTTTATATATTTGATCCTGTGATTTGATCGATCCAAGTGGCATAGAGCAAACAAATCTTCATTTATAATGGTTTTGACAGACATATATTAGCTATTGTTTGTTGGTCGAGGTTACAAATCGTGCGAAATATAAATAAACGAAAATAAAGCCCTCCATTGTCTTTATGAGAATAACATGGAAGTTGTATATTAGAGTCCCGTTAATGTATGTGTATTTATATATTTATAGGGGTTTTGTTGTGAATTAGAAAGTTTTAGTGTAAGTGTCTTGTAGTAATCATTTTTATTACAAGTATTGGAGAAGTTAAGTATTATCATACTTACCTACCAAGAAGCTTATATCTAATACACTGGAGATTGCACTATGAACGTTTACTTGTCACGGGAAGGTATGACCTTGAATGACGCCTGGTTGTTTTTTGTCCCTTTCACACCTAACTTGGCAAGTTGGTGTGAAAGGGATGAAGGAACAACCAGGCGTCATTCAAGGTCATACCTTCCCGTGACAAGTCAACGTTCATAGTGCAATCTCCAGTGTATTAGATATAAGCTTCTTGTTACCTACTAAGTGTCTACAAGTTTCTAAACGACTATTATCAATTTATGGTAATAAACAAGTACTTACTTATTACTTTTGACTACAATGTTTATCGAATTATTATTCAACTACTCAATGAATTTCTAAACAGAAACTGCAGCGGTATATTGTACATACAATAAAGAAATGTTTATATCATAATTATGTTTATAAAATAATATTAATTATGAATTGTGAAACGATATAGATATCGATAGCAATAAATAAATTACTTTACAAATTCGAAATTCCGAATAGTCCACCAGTTTTTGATTACCCAATCGACTGGAAAACGTGTCCCGTCCCAAAACGCGCGCTTTTGTTCAAATATTTGACAGATAGTACAGAGTATATATAAACGGAAATGCGTGCAAGTATGGTTTCCGTTATACAGCGATGTGTTTAATTTCATTAATGCATATTTAGTTTTTGTCAAGTTTTTGTATAAATAATTTTATTAACTTCTGTCATAATATATCTATTCAAGAGCATACATTTTTTATGAATTGAATTGATATCAATTTGTCACGCTTAATTAACGTTTGTTCTTTAATGTAGAAGTTAAGTAATACTCATTACATGAGGCAGCACTCATGTTTATTTCCTTTTCACTAAACTTGTAACAATAAAAATATATGTTGCTGATCTTACCTGTTAGTTGCAAGAGCTTACGTAAGGATAGTTATTTTGATTTTTACCAGCTCGTTTGCCCAAAAAGGAAATAATAACCATTGCATTATGCTCTAAAACTCTCATATTCACTTTCGCAAGTAAATCTCACCTAATCTTCATATACTCATATCATATGCTCCAGTTATGGCCTATTGTGAAGTATCAACCGGTTTTTTATTAACAACGAGAGCTCACACTTTCAGTTGACATTCTATTGTTCAATCATGATGCATTGAGTAGAACTTGACCTAAAAGTGTAGAAAATAATAAATAGAACTTTAGTAAAACACTTTTTTCGTAACGATGATTTAAGAGTAGACTCTAATAAAAAAACACACGTTACTGGACTAAAGTGACCTAGTGAGTATAAATGATATATTATTAAATGTATTATCATATTAGATTTATATTACACGGCAGACTAATCAGTCTGCTGTGTAATATACACATATCACTCAACAAAACAATTAATTAAAAAGATAAACTTCTAGTGAACACGCAGACAACAGTTATTATAATTTTGTATCTTATTCTATAATTCTTAGAATAAGAAATAATGTTTAAAATTAAGGTTATATTACTTATTTATTTTGTAAGGCAATCTTATATGTACCTACAGTAGGTACCTAGCCGTGGATAATAGAATCATCATAAACTTCTGAGGACTGAGAAAACGATTGCTGATGGAGAGCACAAGAATGCAATACATTACAATACAAGTAGTCTATATGTCGTGGCCATATCGTAGATTTGCTCATTTCATGAAATGATCGATCATTTCGTGAAATGGTCGCAAAATTGAAAAAAACGTCATAACTCCGAAAATACGAAAAATCGCATAACATACATGGGGGTGATTTGGATAGCGCTCTTGGTCCTCTACCTCCCAGCTTCCGTTCATCACTACTTTTGGGACACCCTGTATATCAAAGGATTGACTAAACAATAAGACATAGGTAATGTATTACAATATGACATTAATAATCAAGTTGCATTCCTTATTATTATCGTGACATACCTAGTTGATAGTTGTTAGATCTTTAAAGCACGTATTACGCAGATGATGTAGAAACTACATTTGTTAAATAACTAACTAGTTATAATCCGTGTCTTGACTCACGAGAATCCCGGATACAAAGTAGCCAATAAGGTTAACTCTTTATTTATGTAGGGTAGACTGGGTACAGTAGTGACAATTTTAGTTTGTCCGCCTATATTTTTTAAATTATGCTAATAATCTGAACAAAAACTGTGTTATAATGTAGTTTATTCATTGGTTAACGACTTAATGTTAAAACTTTAGGCCTAAATCAAATAGTTAAATTATGAAAAATATTTATTTAAACAAAGGAAGATTGTCACAATCGACCACATCCCAGGGGCGGTTGTGACAGTACGGGGGGTCAATAGTGACAGTATGAAAATTATGTGAAATGATTACCCAAGAGGATAGAAATGCTCTAAATGATCACGAAACACTTTTTCATGACTTTACTTATTACTTACATTACAAGAAATATTTATTTTTTAATAATATGACTCATTTAACAAAAAATACTTTCCTTACAAAAGTGATAAAATCTGGTAACGGTTTAATCTTTCACAACTTTCATGGCACTATAGTATCTTTAGATATATTATCAGTCTCCATTAATACTGACTTTCTATAATAGTTTTCATTAAAAAATTAGTAAAAATTACAATATTTATCAAAGAAATGTCAATCACATTCATAATAACAATAAAACTTATGTTTGTAGGAACTCTACTTTACTTTGAAACAAAACTCTAAACGTAATAAAAGTGCTCATCTTTCAAATAAAAAATAAAAATATTCTCATGGTATCTTTCAAACAAAAAAAAAAAACAAAAATATTCTCATAGTAAAGTAGCAGCTATGCGAAAGTCTATCAAAATAAGTAATAATCTGCAGCACTGCGCAAAGAAGTCCTGCGTTTTACTTCATCATACGCATCTTCGTACTGCGACACGGTACACGGTACACTCTTTGAGTTTTTCTGATGCGATTTCTAGGCATCTAAAACAAAAACAACAGATTTTACTTATGTCACAAACGTACCCGGTTAAAGTGTCACAACCGTAAACAGAGACTGTTTTTATAAAAATACAATCACCACGCCAAGACAAAATAACCTAAAATAAATGTAATTATTGATATTAAACTGCTAATATGTGACTTATATCGTTGAATAACACTCAATACCCTATCAGCATAGATATTACAGTAATTTGGAAATGAAAATGAACGAAAAAACTTCCTTTTTGGCGGTTAAAATCAAAATGGGCTTCTGCTCACGTACTCACTGCGCGGAAAATGATGCAACCCTGTGAAACAGGTTGAGACGAGCAAGCCGCTCCTCTTTCCCCTTGCATGACCTCTGCTATTCCCTATATTTTCGAAAATATGACGACTGTCACTACCGGGACCTGGCACAACCGTACCCAGTCTACCCTACCTTGTGAACATTTTATAGTGAACTTGCTGTATTAATTTTCCCTACAGAAGACAATATATTCCAAAGGGGTTTTCATTTCTACAAATTACTAGTTCTCTAATCTATGGGAACTTACGAAACAATCGTTTACATACTAACATAGGATAACGGTTCTCCTGCCTACCTATAACTGTTAGGTACGTATAAGTTATAGTTACTTCTGTCGAATATCTAGCATGCACCTTAAAGGAATAATTATATTTTTCATAATAGTAATAGACCTTCGATGAAACATATTCGGAACCAATCGAGTTTAGTCAATGAAGCCAGCACCCACATGTATATACACCTACTGATTAATATAATATTATAACATAAAAGCTTATACATAATACGTAATAATTTAAGTGAAATATTATATTAACATGTTTTTATCATCAAAACATACAAATTCAATATGTTGCTCTATGAAAAAAGGGAAAACTAACACTTCCAAGGACAATAACCTAATTCCAATAAAACCATAACGTGTCTATATTAGTATAGTACTATATTATCTGTGGAGTCTATGACGATTTCTTTTCATAGCCGGATGCAACTGTTTCATGGCCCAATCCTCAACATTCCCTTGGGAGAGCGGTGCTTCCACAAGCCGACCCATTCTTATCGAAGCGTGTCTCAACTATTAATTTAGCCATGAAATGAATTATTGTATTTATTAGCGGTAGTTAACTACACGTTAAACGCCAACCGTGAAGGCGACAGTCCTCCATATAGCCTTGCATAAGTATTGTTTGTGAATTATTAGCTAACGCATCGGAGGTCGCCTGCCGAATACCATTGAACGTGATCATCACTTTATTTTTGACATTCAGTCGAATGCCTAGAATTGTTTCGTTCAAAATCCATACTAATATTATAAATGCGAAAGTAACTCTGTCTGTCTGTCTGTTACTCAATCACGCCTAAACTACTGAACCAATTTGCATGAAATTTGGTATGGAGATATTTTGATACCCGAGAAAGGACATAGGCTACCTTTTATTGCGAAATATGTACCACGGGCGAAGCCGGGGCGGACCTCTAGTTTTAAATAAAACGTTTTCATCATGTAATACGTAGGTATGTACAACAAGTTCTAGAGATATTGTAAATTATTTTTTATTAGCTCTTACCTTCAAGAAATAACCAACCTCTAAAGATAAGCTATATAGCCTACTGACATCAACTTCCAAACATTCCCAAAACGATGAGATCAGTTAACTGTTTATTAAAACCATAGGCATAGATACCATAGTTTATCATGAATCATCTATGATATCCGATATAATCTTGCGTTAACTATTATATTTTATGATGCGCATATCAATGGCTTAACGTGATTAAACTACGATTAACGTTTAACTGGGCATCATCAAGGTGAACGATGCAGTAATGATGATATATTTATACGTGTATCTACCTCGTATTTTTACCGTTTGTTATTAAAGTTGTTAACAATTAAACTAGAGCTTAGAATCTAGCATGGAGAAACGTAGAGCAACGAGATTACATGCTATTCAAAATAGTATTTTTTATTTATTTATTTATTTATTTCAGGCAACAAATGTAGTTATAGACTATAGTATTGTGCATTGCAGCTGTCTGACAAGTTTTGTCCCATTTATATTGGGGACAAATAATACTTGTTTTGGAAAGGTGTGATAGAAATTTAATGTAGGTATGTAGCCTTATTATATACACCTGAGGGCCTAGTCAAGTGGCTTACGCTTCATAGCGTTTCTCTTTCTACAAACGTTGACGTCTTATCGAATACGCTATACGACAGGTAGCCAAGTGGATTACAACTTTGCGAACGCTCATTCTATTGGATCGTACGCTAATGTCTATGGCTTCGAATTCTAACGTCAGTCAGGGTACGTCAAACTGTGAACTGTCATTCAGTTTGACATTAGTAATGTTGAAAAATATTCAATAATTCAATAATTAAACTGCCGAAAAAGTAGAAAGTCAATAAATTTACTTAATTGAAGTGAACTAAAAAATTCAGGTTTTGCTTTAGATTATAAAAATACATATAGAGATAAGTTCATTTTGCATTTGCAATGATGCATAAAAATATATTATGTCTTCAAGGTTTAAATTTAATTTATTAAAATGTGTACTTATTTTTCAGCGCCAGCCCGGAGCAATTTTCTGCTCTAATAGAATTCATGGAAAGGTACTATAAAAAAAATACAGTTTTGTTTCCAAACTTACTTCAATATTCTTATAATAAACAATGAAATCATATCAATACCAAGTGCTTCGTTGGTGTGTGTTACCTATAGGTATGGTGACCTCAGCGGGGACTTCAGGGTCGAGTAAAAGCCGACGAAATATGGGCAAGGCTGACAGTCTTACTAAATTCAATTGGTGGTGGGGTACATAAATCACAAGATAAGTGGAAGAAAGTAAGTTTGAACTTGCACCTTGTTAACCTAGCTGTATATTTCAGACTCTCAATTGTTTGTTAACCTAGCTGTATATTTCAGACTCTCAATTGTTTGTTAACCTAGCTGTATATTTCAGACTCTCAATTGTTTGTTAACCTAGCTGTATATTTCAGACTCTCAATTGTTTGTTAACCCAGCTGTATATTTCAGAATTTGTGGCAGTTGAACAGAGACTCCTTGCACTGGAGGAGACGCAAGAGAAGCTCTTCCATGAGCGAGAAAGGGAAAGGGAAAAGCTCCTCCATGAATGTGAGAGGGAGCGTGAGGAACTACTCCATAAAAGAGAAATGGAGCGACTGCGACTGGATTTGCGACCATTTTATTTTTTTTATAGAGCTGATGTAAAATATTTACTGTGTTAAATGTTAAAATGTTTTTGAGCGTTTATTTTAGATTAATATCTTTAAATTTTATAGGATTTATAATTATGTACTTAATTTATTTTAAGAGTTTGTTTTAGTTTTAAGAATATTGAATTTGTTTTTGATTTTAATATTATTTTAATTTAATAGTTTAAGTACAGTATTTTCTGTCCTCTGTCTTTAGTTGTTTTACTTTTTAATCTTTAAATTTTATAGGATTTATATGTTCTAATTTATTTTAAGTGTTTGTTTTAGTTTTAAGAATATTGAATTTGTTTTTGATTTTAATATTATTTAATTTAATAGTTTAAGTACAGTATTTTCTGTCCTCTTTCTTTAGTTGTTTTACATTTTAATCTTTAAATTGTATAGTAGATCAAGAGCCCACGACAGCCAGACATTCCTTTCTTTAATAAACTTGAAAGTTTCTCTGTATATGTCTCCGATACAGATAAGAACGACCAGCGATTATCAAGTCTGGGTTGTGGTTACTTTGGCAGGAAACATGTAGTAAGGGTGTATAAAATTGTACCTAACTTTCATTATAGTTTCAAAGCTAAATTTTATATATGTTAGTTGGGGACCTATTAAAAGATGTTACCTTAAGAGCCAGACAGTTTTCATGGTTCTTACATCTAGCCAGACACATTTAAAAAATAACTAACATATCATCAAATTCACATAACTACCTAAAAGCGTAACAAATATGAAATAACCCACTAAAAACATTAGTTAACTGTAATTATTAAAAAAATAAAAGTATAATATATGAGTAATAAAGTTATTACTTATCTTTTACGAGGACTTATGATGATGGAATTTCACATATCCCGATGACTTTTTTATTGTGTCATCGAGAAATTGTTTTTGATTTTAATATTATTTGAATTTAATAGTTTAAGTACAGTATTTTCTGTCCTCTGTCTTTAGTTGTTTTACTTTTTAATCTTTAAATTTTATAGGATTTATATGTTCTAATTTATTTTAAGTGTTTGTTTTAGTTTTAAGAATATTGAATTTGTTTTTGATTTTAATTTAATAGTTTAAGTACAGTATTTTCTGTCCTCTGTCTTTAGTTGTTTTACTTTTTAATCTTTAAATTTTATAGGATTTATATGTACTTAATTTATTTTAAGTGTTTGTTTTAGTTTTAAGATGATTGAATAAAACATGTATACATAATAATAGTATATTTTATTCCTTAATTAGTTAAGTAGTTTATACCACCATTAATTCAGTACACACTTTTATAAATACTAACAAAAAATACAATTAAAATTACAAACTTAAAAATATAAAAAAATAGGTTGGCTGTAACAATGATCAATTTTTTCACCTATGACCTGCACTAAAATATGAGCAGTTATCAGAAACTTTAAAAGGATTAATATATACTGTAACTAATGCAGTTGCATTATTTAAATCTGTGAAGTAAACAAAATAATGTTTTAGGAGCGAAAAAATATTATACAAAACTACTTGGTCAGGCACACTGCATTAGGTTTAAAAGTAATACACTTTAAAACTACACACAACACACTTTAAAAAATACACTGTAGGTTTAAAAGTAATACCTACTGCACTTATGTACTTAATTTTAATTTGTCTTTATTTAGTAAGTAATTCACTCTTCTAGCTTTTATAATAATATACTTAATTCAACAATTAACTAAATGACTACTTCAGTCTTTATAACCAAAATTACATACTTTTGTTTTAAAAAATTAAACAATGGTTAATTATCAAACTTATTTGTAAAAAAAATAATGCTCCCGTGAATCAGGAGTGTGCAGTGCTGCCAGTGCCAGGTGCTGTTCCAGTTAGTTGGACCAGGGAACCACTAGTTCACGCTACATACTACACGCCATTACCATAGAGAGACAAAAATAACCTATTAAATTAACCTATTAACTAAATTATTAAGCATTATTCTGCCACTCATCAGCTCTTCTTGGTTGCTGGAAATGGGTCCAACCACAACACTCGGTTCATCACCATCCTCTTGTTGCTCAGCCATATTATTAGGGAGAGGTAATTGAGCATCCTGTGCAATATTGTGCAGAACACAACATGCAATAGTTACCTTACTGGCAACACGAGGATGGTAATGGAGTGTACGATGCTTCAGCAAGCATCTCCAACGAGCCTTCAGTATACCAAAACATCGTTCAATACAATTGCGTGCCTGTAAATGGCGTGTAGTGTACACCGCTGCCCGAGAACCTGGTTCGGCATTTAAAATTGGTATCATCAGCCACGCTCTCTGCGGGTATCCAGAATCACCTTAAACAAATAATGTAGTTAAAGAGCTTTATAACTCCAATATTTTTATGATAAATATATAGAAGTAGGTAGGAATTATTTGATTTACCTAATAGCCACGTCAATTCACCATTTTCGTGAAGTCCACGCATGTATGGTTCCACTTCACTGGATGACCATATGAAGGAATCATGCGTGGCTCCACCATATTTTGCATTGACATTGGTAATCTTTAAATTATCTGAAAAAAAAATTTAAGTTATAAAAAATATTCTATTTGCAGTTGCTTTGTTATTTTGTTTTAATGTAACATGTTAAAAACAATGCTTACTAACTAATTATACATATGCAAAGAAATATAGCTTACCATTTGCACATTCAAGGAATGGTATCCTTTTCTGTTAAAATAATTCTGTTCATCAATGTGAGGTTTTATAATAGATATGTGAGTGCAATCTATGCATCCTATTACCCCTGGTAATTGAAATTTCCTTTGAAATCTGTAATTAGGTATATTTACATTTTATAATTAAAGACAATAATTACCTACATATATTATAAAATATAATACAATTATTAAAAAGACTTTCAAATGGATTTGTCATAATATTTTGTAAACCTTTAAAACATTTAGAATTGAACAGAAACAAACATTTTGTGGTATAATAGACAATCAATATGTGGAATAATAGAATTGTTTGTGACTACAATAGCAGCGACCTTCTTCAATGTAAAGGATTAAGTTATTTATTAAAATTGTACAAAACATTGAAAGTTATAAATAAATTAATAAAAACACTTACTCTTGTCGAATTCTTGTTCTTTCTTGGCTTGTTTGAGGGAAAACTATCCATTTTTTAACTATCAGAGGACTGTTGAGTGCCTCCACAACTTGCCTAATGCATCTACTTGTAGTGCATTGTGGCAAATGTTGGGTGACACCCACAATTCTCTGATACGATCCCGTTGCCAAGAAACTCAGAGCGCAAAGAACCTACGATAATAAGTAAAATTAGGATATGTAATATAGATATGCACAACACATGCCTTTCATTGGGCATTTAAAATATCGGACATCACTTATAAACAATCGCAGTGAAGAAACTGTGGATTACCTTTACTTCCAAAGGAATTTCTTTAGTACCCCGTATTTTTGTTTGGGTACGTAGGCTGCAGCAAAGCTCGCTAAAAGTTTTTTTACTTAACCTAAAACGCTCTTGAAACAATTGTTCGGGCATTTCTTCGATTGTCTCCAAACTCCGTCTGGACGCATTTCTTTTTTGGCGCCTGAGCCAAACTTCTTCATCGTGCGCAGCTTTTAAAAGTCTCAAAGCGTGCATTTTATTAAAAATTTTATAATCACTAAGAAACACAACACGGAACTTCAACAGCTGATTATAAAATCGCCATTTTGTTTCGATTTCTACAAGATGTTAGCGTACGCTAGATGCCGAACGCCCACAAAGCGTTTCTCCTGTCAAAAGTGCCACTTGGCTAGCCATTTGTATGGCGCCTGTCGTATGACTTTACGTTCCGTTTAATGGAATAGAAAAACAATGCCACTTGTCTACCAATTTTCGTTTCGTTACGCTCGGTCACGTGACGTATCTCCAGCTTATGTCAATCTCATACATTCGTTTATCGATTCTATTGAACTTTACGCTAATAGAAAGCCACTTGCATAGGGGGGCTGTTTTGTGTGTTATTCTAAAATGCTTTTATTCTTATGCATAGTTTAAAAAAAAATTAAAAGTAATACATGTTACTATTAGATGTTCTTTACTGCTTACGATGACATTATAGCATAAAAAAAGATTAAGTCGTACCACACAGTAACTACGACCTTAGGGTAAAAGTTATCATATTCATAAAGGAACAAATCACATAAGAATGGACCGTTGAAAAATTCCACTATACTCGAGTGGTGCATTTCAAATCGCTAACGACTGCTTGGCCACGCTTGCATTACGTAATGTTTCTGAAGATGAGACAAAAAGACTATATTGCCAGCCACGATAAAGTAGAAACCGTTAACTACCCATATTATTACTACTAATGACATGACTTTATACTTACCATATTTAGCATAATAGAGGCTATGAAAATTGCGTAATATTTAGGATGTTTAAATTACTTTATTCCGCAAAGTCATAGCCATAATCTTTAAAGTTAGATTTTATAAGGGAGAAAATAATACTTATTTATACTGATGAGTATTTTGGAATGGTTGAGAGGAACACAAAGAAGAATATAGTTGGAACGATACTAGGTTGCTCTTGCAAAGGTGCATGCATAATTAAATATACATTATATATTTTATCAACATAATTTTCTCCATTCAATAAAAAACATAAAATCAGAAATATTTGCCATTAAGAGAAATTAAATATGTAAAAATATTCTATTCCTTTCAAATATGTATTTTATATCAGCCGAGTGATATAAAATTTCAGTCCAGTGAAATGTGACGCTCATAAAAGCTTATTCAACTTTCATTTTGTCGATGTGTCATAAAATCAATTCAGCATTAGATATTTAAATTATATTTATAGTGCATGTGCCTGGGGTTTTTCACCTCGGATTAGAGTTATAGTGAATGAATTAATATGATCGATGTGGGATATTGTTTTTTAAACTATAAATTGCAATGTTTACCCAATTTTTTTTTGTGCACTCCATTGTTTCATTGTTTAAACAAATTATTTTGAAAAATTCATGTTTGACCATAGAGGGTGTCCCAAGAAGTAGTGATATACTGAAGCTGGGAGGTAGAAGACATAAAGGGCTATCCGAATCACCCCCATGAATATTATGCGATTTTTCGTATTTTCGGAGTTATGACGTTTTTTTCAAATTTTCACCTATCGCCGAGTACGTAGAGATTTTGATTTATGGTGACGTGAATTATGGCGGTAAATGCTTGATTTTTTTTGTGTGCTAAGCTGAAAGATAGGCCAATTCAGTATAGTAACATTTACTATCGTTAGATCTTCGAATGGAATAAAAAAAAAGAATTTAATGCCAAGAAAGATAAAATTACCCAGTATGTTCATAACTTCAAGGGCCCGTAAAAAATAAAATCACATAAAAAATATCCGTTTGGCTTTTTAAAAACTTATTCTATCTATGAGGTAGCTACCCTGAAAATTTCATTTTATTATTCATAAGGCTTCAATCGAAAAATTGAAATCTAAAAGTGGTTAGTGCAAAATTTTAATGCAAACAAAATAAAACCAATTACAAGGTGTTTAATTACAATAAATTTTCAAAATGACCCCCCACTGACTGAATGAGTGACTGTTGCTCACTGCAAGTGCAACATCACCGGAAAAAGTTGTCTTTTAAACGTCTGAATACCCTTTTATTATATTAAATGGTTTCTTCTGCTACTCTCAATTTCCGGGTTAATTCGTCCAAATTGCGGCATTCTCTCGAGTAGACGAGGTCTTTGTACTTTGTAGTATCTCCATACAAAAAAATGCCGGTGTAGTCAGATTTCATACATCAACACTTCAACTTTGAATGAATCCATCACGAATTTTATAGCCGTCCAGAAAACCGATTATTATCGAGATATCCAGAAAAGGATTTCTGGTATAACCGACTTAGAGACACTTGCAGCAAAATATCATTCGGATTATTATAATTTGCTGAAAAATTCAATTCACCTCAGTAATGTTGAAAAGAAAATTAATCTAAGTAGATGCAGCAATGGAGCAAAATATATACAAGTACCTACAGTAGTACATAGAAGAGAATGATGATTGCCAATTTACGATGCAAAAGTTGAAAAACGTCATCACTACAGAGCATATCCCGGTAGAAAAAACTATTAAAAAACGACTAATAGAACGCTTTCACGATGATATTATCATTTCAACTAAATATTTGATGTAGGCAACAATGTAGGTAATTGTAATATATTTAAATAAACAGATTTGGTACTAATATTTTTTTTTCTTTTCATTAGTCGTAATTAACTACCTTATTTTTTTAAATGTACTCAATAGAGTACGTTTTATTTATAATTAAAGCGGCCGAGAAATTCCATTGTACATAGCAGTTGTGGCTCCGCTCTCCCCTCCACGTTTTTCTATCTGTTCGAGATCCCTACTGCTATTTTTATACACATGTATCTTTGAAAAATATTCCTATAATATGTCTATTCGAATAAAAAAAAGAAATACTGTTTAAAGTGAAAATATATGGTCAAACATTAATTTTTCATAACATTTTTTTTAAACAACGAAACAATGGAGTGCACAAAAAAAAATTAGGTAAACATTGCAATTTATAGTTTAAAAAACAATATCCCACATCGATCATATTAATTCATTCACTATAACTCTAATCCGAGGTTATACGGTTTTGAATGCTCCAGGCACTGCACTATTATATTATCATGATGACCATATGATGACTAAATCGTGTGAATTTCTGATATATGAAATTCAGATATATTTTGTTTTTCTCTTTGAAAAAACATGAGCCTTACACAAGATCGTGTCGCGATCGAGATCGCACTGCAAAGAAACTCGTATGTGTCGTTCAGTATGTGTACTATTATATATCTATAGAGAAGCTTGACTTATGTTTGAGTGCTTACGGTAGGTTAGATAAAAAACTGTTCGAAGGATCGGAATAAGTAGGTTAGAAATCCTACTTATATGTTAATAAGAAATGCTAGTTTTTTGGTGGATGGATGTATCTTTATAATCTGTTTAATTTCTTTAGATCTAATTCGATTATAATCTCGATCTAAAAGAAGACGCAGTGACAGGTTCTACCTAGTCGAGAATAGCATACAAGCTTTCAGCATCATAAATCTCATATTCAATAATGATAATAAGTAGAACATATACATTTAGATGGATATTTGTATATCCCGTTATAGCGCGTTAATATTTATGATAATGCATGACAGAAAATATAACTCTGAACCTTAGCACACGATATGTCTACTGTATTCTAAAGTTTATCCTCAAAGAGCTTGCAAAGAACACCATTGGGCATTCCATGCACCCAATAGCTTCCAAGACAGTGACTCATCACATCCTGAGGTCGTTACCGTGTATTGTTTTAGCCTTATAAAGTCATTGTAACTCAGGTCAAAAAACCGGATCCCGTCTATCGCCTATTTTCCAAGTGGAAATAGTAGGCGCTTTAGGGATAATTGAGTAAATTCAGGATCGTTGAGCAATATGTATCGTCACGTTTATACTATAATATGTATTTTATATGTTGTTTGTTATTAGCAATTAACTATAGGTATACCTAGTCACAATAATTGTGGATTGATATTCATTATGACTAATACGATCGTGTATCGAGAAAAAATATGCTAATACATATCTACATCTCATTCAACGAGAATTCTGTTTTTATTTTTTCAAGGATATGAAAATAGAAAATTTGGAGTATGCAATTTTAACTATTGTGGCAACTATGGCTTTTTATACAGGTGAAGAAAACTGCAAGGTAACTGGTAGATAGGTATATAAATTTTTATAATACCTATTTTTTATATATTTAGTAATTAGTAATTACTGAAGTTAGCTAGGCTTAGAGGTTAATTGTTAGTATTTTATATGAGTTCATTACCTGATTGCGTATAATATTATGAACGTTTTACACCCGTTCCTTGTTTATATATTTCTTCTGTGTACTTTAAATAAATTTACCGGAAAAGTTTACAATGGTCATGACTGATGTAAATTACCATATTTCAATTAGTTTTTTGGTAATTGCAATTCATGTGTTCGAGGTAGAATTATTGTGCAATGAATGGCTGTAATTAGCAGAAATACAATTACTTATTTTAATGTTAATCGTGTAATTGACCTTATGATCTATTAGTATGAAATGGTTAATATAATATTTTGATTAACAAAATGATAAATAACGCAACAATGTACTAGTAGCTTAGAGGTCGTAAATTGGATTTTAACTGGACTAGAATACTGAATGCCTATATGAAATTTTGTTTGAAAAGTTTATTTCGGACTTTAGTCAGATTTGAAGGGATGTAGGTAATTAAAATTGTAAATTTTTACTTATATTAATATGAAATATATATTATATGTGTTTTAATATATCCTATCCTATGCGTAATATAATTGCATGCTTCTTATCAAACAGCTACAAGCAATGCCTTCAATTACTTACATAAAGTCGCTCGTCATGAACTTTGATAACATAACGGTACCTTGATTATGCGTTCTCAATCAAATTATATGTGAGTTTTATTAAATCCTATTAATATTATAAAGGCGAAAGTTTGTATGGATGTATGGATGTTTGTTACTCTTTCACGTAAAAACTACTGAACCGATTACAATGAAATTTAGCACACATATAGAAGGTAACTTGGATTAACACATAGGGTAGGTTTTATCCCGGAAATCCCACGGGAACGGGAACTATGCGGGTTTTCCTTTGAAAACGCGGGCGAAGCCGCGGGCGGAAATCTAGTATTAAATAAAACTGGTCTTAGAAAGAAATTGTATTCTAACACCTACACAAATATAAGGATATGTAACTCACTTCGACCGGCCAACGGGACTACGATCACGGGTGACGGGTACACTCACAAACACTCCTCTCCTCACTTAAAAGTATGAGTTAGAACTACACTTAAGCACCAATGTTTATCATCGATTATAAATTAAATTTACTATAATAAATTTCGTATAGTTCGTTCGTTTTAAGGTTCGTTAGATGTTTGATTATTGTATACCGTGCCGCGACGTACCGACAGACTGTGACCGTGGTTGTATCAGCACTGAGTGATGAGTCAGTGACACTGCGCATGTTTCGTCCCTTTCTATTCTAGTATTTCCCTTCGTACGAGTAAAAGAGATAGCGTACGATGGAATGTGCGAACAGAAGCCTTAATGTGTGGGTGTCTCATCTGCTAAGCAATGTGTACGTAAGGTGGAAAAGAGATGGAAAATTTGTTTAGGATTTGAGATGCACGGTGCGACAACAATGGTTAGAAATGTAGGAAAATTAAGGTTCTCCATGTTAAGGGAAAGCTTCGCTGTTTTTCATGAAAAGATAAAGAAGAAATATTAATACTCTATTGTAAATCGGCAATTAAATTTTATTAATTACATAGTAGTGTTTAGAAGCTAGAATATAATATATTATATTATAGAATATAATATATTATATTCTAGCTTCTAAACACTACTACTTAGTATGTACATACTAACGTCTGACGCTTTTAGTTATGGTTATTTGTACGAATGTTTTTAATAAATTAATCCCTTACTGATGATAATTATGATGATGTAATAGGTATGTTTCCCATTAGGTATTAATTAATGTTATATTAATAACTTAACCAAAATTATTCTAAACGTATACAAAAACTAACGGACTTCACCTTAATCAGGTCTTTTTTTACTGGCAAATAAATAAAAAACTTCTTCGATTGTAATACAGCTCAAATATCTCTGGCACTCATTATGAACATTAGAGTCGCAAAGTCAGCAACAGGTCGGTGCGGCAACGTCGCACAACAGAAGCGAAGTTAATGCTATTTTGCGTTAGTGTGCATTTGCTGTGAAACATAGAGGCTGTGTCGATTATTTATTTCGAAAATATATTAAGTCCAGTGTTAAAACAAAATTTAAACGATGATAGGGAGTGATTATACGTTAGAACTGTGCAATGTGTTCCATTCTGGCCAAGTAAGTACAATAAAGTATGGATAATGCAAACTTAAGTAGGAACATGTATTATGCTAGCGATTTATATTAAAGCCTGCTAGGCATAGTCATAGACACAGTAAAGCTCCTTGGATTGCCGTAAATTATTTATCATTGTTTAAAAATAGTAATTTAGAAAAAAATATAAATTAGAGAACGGAATTTCACGTTCTTGCTTTCGGGAATTACTCCCGTTGATGTCTTTTACAAGCGCTTACAACGGTATAATTTCGGAGATTCCTTTAAGGCTGTAAAGGACTTTTTCAAGTTCTTTATTTTCATTTTGTTATTCTATAATTCAAATTACTAAATATTTTAGTTATTTATTATAGCATATAAGAACCTTCTTCGATATATTTTAATTCTCATCCATTTTAGTGTTTACTATGAAACATTGATGTAAACAAATAATAAAACAATAACAAACATACAACGATATTAATGATTCAAATACGTTAAATATTTATTTTTAAATCTTGATAAGTTCATACTTAAAAATCTATAAACAATACGCTTATTTATCCTACTAATATTACATTATAGCTAGAGAGCTAGCGCAAAGCTACCTGTATGTATTTGACCAGACCTGGATTTTTGTGTGTTGATTCCCCTATACCTACTATACATGAGATGAGGAGTCACTAAGCCCAGAGTGGTGGACGGGGCGAGCGCTCAGACCGTAAGACAGGTGGAAATTTTTGGCGAACTTTGAAACCATTTGACCACGTCTGCCATTTTGATATTTGAAAATAGATTATTATTACTATCGGAAAATAACAATGGCAGACCATTATCACGCGGATAACATTCTGGCAGACACTTATGAAAGTGCTGAAAAAAATACAATTTTGAAAGTAATTGACCAGATCTGCCATTCATATATTTTATTTATTAGGGTCTTAAAAACTTATTTTCGAAACGGCAGACATTTTCATTGCGTACAGACTTCAGCAGACAACAAGACTTTAAGTACAGACTTCAGCAGTCAACAAGACTTAGCTACTACATGGTCAGATGTATATATATGTATTACGTTCCCTGATCTTACATCAATGATTTACTTTATTAATGTTTTTATGGTCATTTACATTTAATTTTGAAAACTATGGAATAAAATTTATAAATTTGATGATACAAAACTAAATACATTCGTAAAGAATCTCAAATATAAAGTTGTGTTGCAAATAACAAATCATCATTTAAATATTTAGTTTATTTCTTTTTTAAGAAACAATTAACAATTACACAACAACATAAAAAACACGCATGCATTTATATTTGCTTCCATTGAAATGTTCATTCATCATCACTATCGGAGTCATGTATGGCGTTGTGTGACTCTAGTAAGGCAATGCCTTTGATGTCGCACGATGCCGCCGCGCCGCCCGTGTAGGTACTTCTGCTGCTACATGAAAATATGCTAGGGTTGCAACAAATGGGAAATAAAACAATTGTGATTATTACTATTATGATGTAATCATTTATTCATATGTACATTCAAAACAATTGCGATTATTAAATCTGATGTAATTATTTTTTCATAAATATATAATTATTAATTACATAATATATTGCACTGTGAAATATTTACGTATCACTTTATTTTTGATGTTCTTAATTGTCTTTTATAAAATTTAAGTGACGCATTCGCATTGGGATCAACAATCTGATAAGAAAAGAATGAGAACAACATATACATAGCTTTGATTTCAATTCTACAGATACAAAATATACAATCTATCTAAAATGATACAACGGACCACTCCCCGACTGAGCGTTCGCAATTCATGTTTCCTGCGTTTTCTCGTCAAAATACCGAAACAACGTAATTATTGTATAGTAGTTGGGCGTGAAAGTCAAAAAACAAATGAAAAGTGTTTTCCATATGATTATTTATTAAATTTACGCGATTAAGAATAATTTCAGCGATAAAATTTAGTAACCGAGAATTCAGAGAAGGATTAAAGAAAATACCTGCCTGATCATTTTATCAAACTCTAAAAGAATTATAGTTATTTCTTATCATCATCGCATATTCGGTAATAATTATTAAAGGTACAACCCTAGCCATTGAGTCGAACGGTAGGCAACACAATATCGACTTTGTGCGGGTACATATGGTACATTTCTTCTTGCTGTGAAGCGTAATTATTATTATTAAGATTTTTTAGGCTATTTATAGCGTAGTAATTTTCACTTTTGCATGGAAGTGATGTATCTGCTAGTATCTAATCTGTGCTATACTGAAAACATCTGGCAATAACCGTTAGAGTGGGAACCGAAAAGAGCCCTCTCAGGTATAAACCCTAGACTATTTGAATGCTAGTAACTATATTAAATTAAAAATATATAAAATAAAATAAAAATACTATATAAAATAAAAATACTATAGGCTAGAGTGAGAATAATAGTGATATATATGGAAAAAAAGATAGCTACAGAGATAGTACATGCATAGATCTGACCATGTAGTAGCTAAGTTTTGTTGTCTGCTGAAGTCTGTACGCAATGAAGATGTCTGCCGTTTCGAAAATAAGTTTTTAAGACCCTAATAAATAAAATATATGAATGGCAGATCTGGTCAAATACTTTCAAAATTGTATTTTTTTCAGCACTTTCATGTCTGCCAGAATGTTATCCGCGTGATAATGGTCTGCCATTGTTATTTTCCGATAGTAATAATAATCTATTTTCAAATATCAAAATGGCAGACGTGGTCAAATGGTTTCAAAGTTCGCCAAAAATTTCCACCTGTCTTACCTGAGCGCTCGCCCCGTCCACCACTCTGGGCTTAGTGACTCCTCATCTCATGTATAGTAGGTATAGGGGAATCAACACACAAAAATCCAGGTCTGGTCAAATACATACAGGTAGCTTTGCGCTAGCTCTCTAGCTATTAACCCGAAGTATTTATCAGGAAGTAAGTTTGCTTCTCAGTCACGCGGAAACTGCTAAATTGCAGTAATGTAACTTATGCTCGAACTTTTATTTTACGTTTCTTTAAAGGTGGAACCAGGGAGTTTCTTCCAGCGACTAACGGGAGGTGTAAAGACTGGAATCATTCTAAAAGATGTCTCCTTCATCACACATAGCGGAGAAGTTACCGCTATATTGGGATCAAAAGGTACCTTACTCTTATACTATTAGACTTTTTGCTTGATTCCGATTTATCCTTAGATTTATCACATTCCAAGAAATTTGCATCGAAACTAAATCTCCGACGTAGTTAATAGACTAGTGAATAGACGTTTTAATTTAAATAGAGATCAAATTTAATAAAATTAAGACAAGAGAAATACATCTGTTTCTCCAATTTATTTTAGATGATCATCTTGAAAATTACGTAAACGTTTAGTATTGAAATCAATAAAATTATTTTCGCGAGAAATGGTACATAAAAGCACCTGATTTAATTTTTGATTAAAATATTTAAAATACCTGTAAATAATGAACTCTGAAATCAACTTAATAAATTGCAACTTACATCAACATCATTTGCCTTCTTCTTTTCTAACGCTTGTTCCAGAAAATCTTTATATTATTCTTGCTTTCTAAATAAGAGCACCAATATTTCACAGGTAGCGGTAAACGCGCTCTTCTGGACGTCATTAGTCGCCGAGTACCTTCAAAAGGCCACATACTCTTGGAAGGAGTGCCTTTGGAAGAAGACCACTTCAGGAATTCATGTGCTGTGGTGAAACACTCCACGAAATTACTTCCTGGGCTGACAGTACAACAAACATTGTCGCTATCGTTGACTAAGGTAATTAGTATTATAATTATTAATAATAAAAATAACTTACGCATATTACCCACTGCCAATTTGTGTTAATAAGTTATCTTGATTAAAATTTAAAAATAGATCTTCATGTATTAGGAAAATCGATTCCTAATAATTTGTGATGAATGTTCTACGAGCTTCTCATAATGAAATCGTATTAAATAGTAAGCACTTGATAATATTAGAGTAAAACCCAAAGTTTTTCAGATTTCAGGATATCTCAAATCTTCTAAGGTGAAACAAGTGATGGCAGATTTAACATTGTCTCAGGTATTGATCATTTCCTTCTTAATGTATTTTAATATTGGAAATATTTCCTGCCACCTAAATAATTTTAATACTTTAATAGGTGGCTAATAAATGCGTGACAAGTTTGACGAAGAGCGAATACAGAAGACTCGTGATAGGAGTACAGTTAATACGAGACCCAAGTAAGTTTAAAATTGCATTCTGTAAAAGAAAAGCAGCAGAAAAAATAATTTCCAAACAAAACACGTAAGTATATCTTTACGTTATATACACGTATACGTTAAACAAAAAACAAAACAACAGATTCAGCATCAATCATGATCATTGGCTGATCGTGATCATCACACTAAGTTACTATTAAATCTATAGGACCCATTTATAAATGCTATAAACCTTGGTTATTTTTAATATTTTACAGTAATACTGCTGCTGGATGAACCAACATGGGACTTGGATCCATTGAACACATATTTGGTGATTTCAATACTATCTAACGTAGCGAAAAAATACGGCACAGCAATCATTCTCACTATGGAAAAACCACGTTCAGGTATATTTATTCTGTACCCAAAATCTCGTCCTATCTATCTCGATATTTAATTTTATCGATTTGTAATAACAAAGTTACTTCATCGACAATTTTTTCTTATGGCTAAAACATACTTTTAAACACCTTTTTTGTAGATGTCTTCCCCTTCCTTGATCGTGTTGTCTACTTGTGTCTGGGAGACGTGGTATATGCAGGACCCACAAGAAATCTTCTGGATTACTTCGGAAGTATAGGTTTTCCTTGCCCACAACTGGAGAATCCACTGATGTATTATTGTAAGTGATACTACGTGACTAAACTTGAAGCTTTGCAAGAAAGAGTAACCAATATAACATCTTTTGAACTGACAAATACTTTAGTTGGCCAAAGGAATGCGTCATTTCCATGAATTTCATATTTTATGCATTTTATATGACTGTTATCCATTTTTTCCAGTATGTCTATCAACAGTAGACAGACGGTCGCGAGAACGTTTCATAGAATCAAATCATCAAATAGCAGCATTAGTGGAAAAGTTCAAAATAGAAGGACAAAGCATTATGCAGGGCAACCCTACGGAACACAGTCGAATAATAAATCCGAACAAAATACAAATGAATTATGGTAAGCCAGGCGGATTAAAAGTCATTTGTATGTTATACTTGTAAGTATTGCCATTAATATCTTCTTGTACTATCTGTTCTAAATATTAGACACCCTTACATATAAAATTTATTTTCTTGCAGACGAATTCTCCTATCGATATTCAACTTCAAAAGCAATGGTATAAAACAAATGTCTATGAGGCTTCTATCATTACCATTTTACTTCTTCATTTTGTGGATATTTTATAATGAAGCAAAGGTAAAAACAAATCTGTTGTCCTTAATAAGTATTGTGTTTGAAGTAAGCAATATTATTTATTTTGATCGCCTTCTTTCTTATAGGATTATCAAAGGGCTTTTATGACAAAAAGCGGCCTCATATTTAACGCGATGATAGGAACTTATTTCATCAGTATCATGAACACAATATGTCTCTGTAAGTATCCTTTTTTCTTGGCGAACTTTACAATCATTGTTTCAATTTTCATTGAACTGATAAAGTGAGGATATTATTATGAAATAACAAAGTGATTGTACATTAGTACTATATTAAAATTTAAAGCTTTGTATTCTTTCAGACGGTCCATACAGAACTCGGTACTATCAAGAATCGCAGGAAGGTCTATACAGTGGTGCTAGTCTTCTATTAGCGTGGAATATGGTGTCATTGCCATTTTCATTCCTGACTTCATTTGCATCAGCGGCTATCATTTATCCGTAAGTATATCGTTATATTTTTTGAAAGATTTAGTTTTGATAATATTTATCATTGAATTCGTAATTTGTGAATCTGATGTAGCAACCTGAGCATCTTTATGGTAAGTATTGCATTTGAAAATTCTTGAATCATTAGAACAATTCAAATATAACGATCACAAAAATCTGAAATTTCTGTTATTCATTTCAGAATTTTAGGAGACATCACAGAAAGCATGGACTATGTGTACTTCGCTTTAGTGTTATGGTCATGCTACATCTACGCCGAGCAGCAGTCCTTGGCTATCATGATGTTCGTCAAAAATGGCTTAATTGCCGCCATAGTGAACATTTACATCACATGCATATATGTTATGCTAGCTAGCGGTGTCTTAAGGTAACTAAAAATTGAACGAAGATTAGGTACCTACTTATATGTAAAAAATATATGAGCCAACTGTCGGTTTAAAAAGTAATCATTTTCTGTTCAAAAACTACCTACCATTAAAATGATACATGTTTTGTGTTGATTATGTCACATTATTTCAGTTTTATAAAAATTTATATTTCAGATCCTACAGAGGCTACGAAGATTGGCTGTTCTATCTAACATACATTACTCACACGAGATACGCCTCCATATTCCTCCACCGAAACATTTTCAAGCAGCCGACGTTCAACATTTTGCCCTACAGCGACGAAGAAAATTGCACATCCATCACTAACCTGATCCAAACCTCCGCAAACCTCAACACAAATTCAAACGCAAACTGTAGATACGCGAGCGGTAAAGCATTTTTGACAGAACGTTTTACCGCCAAAAATTTCGCGGGTGACATTTATTTGACAGGAGACTTCAACCCAGATTTTAATTTGGGCGTATCGTTTGCTTTCTCTGTGGGCATCATGGTTTTTAACAAATTTTTATATTTAATACCTTTACCGGGCTATATCGCTGATAAGTTTAGGGAATAACTAGTTAGTATTTATGTTTTATTTACTTTAGAGTTTATAGTGTGTAATAAAAATGCACACAAAAATCCATATTCAGAGAAGGACCATCAAAATAATGTCCAAAATTTTGTATTTATTAAAAATAGGTACAACATAATTTTTCTATCAGGATATACAAAATATTGTGTATTGGTACAATTTATTAATAAATTTCAATATTCATTAATATTTTATGAGGATATGTGACATTAAAAGTATAATGATCCCTTTCATTTTTAAGATCATTAAGAAACAACAAAATAGGGCCACGATGTGAATGTAAACTAGGTCGAAACAAATACAAAATATAATAATCTAAATCCTTATATTAAAAACAATACTTATGTGAATATCTTATGTATAAAAAAGACAATTTGAAACAAATTTTAATTTTGTAAATTTTCAATAATCCAATTTAAAAAATCCACGTAAAATTATATTATATGACATCCCAAAAATTTAGGGATAGCCATAAATAACTGTCTCAGTTTGTGTCTCACTGTCATTTTCAGTTGGTAGTGCTAAACCATCACCTGAAATCACATTATAGATTAATTTATTATTAGAATTAAATTTATTATCACAATTTGTAAGAAGTATTAATAAAATTAACTTACTTCCATACAATACAATAGTTTTATTTAGTTTGTTAATTGTGACCTGAAATTAAATAATATAAACACTTGTATTTCAAAATCATTTATCATTTTCCTAATCCAATCATTACAAAAAGAAATTAGCAGAAAGAAGAGATTACATATATGTAATTTCAATTAGAAGTATTTATACAAATTACATGCAAGAGAGAAGTAAAATAAACTAAACAGTAATTTGACAATATATTATTAACATAAAGTTTAAGTTGCTAAAATGTTTGAGTTTGAAAAAAGGTCAATGACATTCCTATTCTTAACAGGATTGCTTCATTATCTATATTCCATATCATGTAAATATATTAAATTGGAACTTACACTATTATAAATGCAAGAGTAAAATAAATACAATACACACACGGCAAACAAAATAGATAAACCAAAAAAAAAATAATTAAATATTCTGCAAATATACCACCATTTAATAGAAGACTAATAACAAAATACTTACTGGTGACAAAACTATTTCTCTATATTTTTTGAGATAAACTTTCAAGGGTTCCACGTAGTTATCAAAGCCCAGAGCATTCATAGCAAACAAGATGTCTTCTCCGTTAATTGTTTTACGTTTTTCCATTTTGCAGCGGTCACTTGCCTCGCTCGTTATAAATGACACAAATTCAGAAATGCACTCTTGAATGCACTCCCTTGCATCTTTTGCTATCTAAAATTAGAATATTTGTATCTTTTATTATTGAATTCATTGTCTTTTATAAGTTGTTGTTACAGTATATGAAATTTAACTTGAAGAATTTTTTTTACATTCATTAACAGTGATTTATGACATAAGTGATTTTCATAATATGTTTTATAGTTTACAAAGGCAACAAAAACTTATCCTACACTAAATTCATTAAAATAACCATACCTTTCCTTTTTCTGGAATTGCCCTTTTCATTATTTTAGCTATGTTAGCTATTGGCAAGAAACGGTCTTGTTCCCGCAAAGGAGTATTCTTATAGCCGCTGTTTGAATCCGAATTATTCCCATCTTGGTCTGAAAGTTAGCTCAGCATAGTAAATATTTACAGAAGAATTTTTTTATATATAATCTTTACGTACGTATATTAATTATTAGCTTACCTAGGCAGTCGTCTGATTTAACAACATACGTCTCTTCGTCAACAAGGAATCCATTATCGAGCCTTACTAAGTCCCCGCCAAGTTCTTCGCCTTCCATTTTTCATAGATTTTTGCGCAATTTGTTTACAGATTATATGTTCGTTATATAAAGGTTTTAGATGAATAATTTTCTTCAGGAATAAAGTATGAAAAACCTAAAATTGGATAAACAAATCGAACATTCGACAACAATATTGACTAAAATCATAGACTAAAATATTGAGTTCATGTGGAGTTCTTAAATCGTATTGACTTTTGAATTTTGACACTTATTTGTCAGATAGATTTTGTCTATGAAAAAGATTTTTTTTGAAAATTGGTTACGAGACCTTTAGGCCAAGTCTTATTTCTATCAAAAATAATAATTAAATTATCATTTTCTAAGCAATCAATAAAATATCTTTAATGAGTACAAAAATTAATACAGTGTGGCTAGCAATGGAAAAACGGGAGCGTTCTTGTCCCCAAATTGTTCTGTGTCCCCTTTTTAATTAGGTGACCATGGCTTGTCAATATAGGAGACTTGAAATTGCTTGAAAAGCGAGTCTGAGATAAAAGCTATGCAATAGTTAAAAAATAATTTATAATACCGATACATAATTCATTAATTCGTGAAATAGTGCAAAGACAAATAAAATTCATGGTCATCCTAACTACCCTTTCAACAAATATCAATGGTTGGCAAATAGTCTGAATATCTTCTTGCCATGAAGAAAGAAAAAAAATCTTAGATCATTAAGTAATGGATAACACTCACAGACGCTTCCCCTTTTGCCGAGGTATAAGATTATTCGAATCGAAAAATCTTATGCTTTCATAAAAACTACTTGCGTAATCGATTACAAACACTCTGCGTATTCGTAAAACATCGAAAGGACGTCTGCGAGTGCTCCGCTAAAAATGCCGTTTTGTGCTGTCAAGTCTTGCAGAAACAAGTCAAACACATCAAATATTAAAAAAGATGGAATAACCTTTCATTTGTAAGTATTTTTTTATTTTTTTTACGTAAATATCAATTTAAATGCAATTTCTAATAATCGTCGATGTATCGTTTAGCGATATGATCAAGACAAATAATCGAGTCATGTGTTTACTCGATCATTGATGCGGCCTTACGAGACTATCATGGAAAGAAAATATACAAATTTAATCTTTATGAACTAAGAGATAAAGTTGAATTTAAAACGCGATATTGAACCGCATTCCCCACGAGACTATATTTTAAAGAAATACAAATTTAGCGAGACTATCTTGAAAAGAAATTCAAATTTAATCTTTATGAACTTAGTGATAGAGTTGAATTTAAAAACTCGTCGCTTAAAAGGTCGTAAATTTTTACGACTTTCATATTGACGGACTGCTTTTAACTTGAACGTCGATAAAAAAATATTTTTCTAAGTATAATTTGAAATGAGATGAGAATTAATCTTTATTATATTACAATTTTACACAACTGCATAAAAAGGAGTATAATGTTTATTTTGTAAGTCTTGTATATATTTATTAAAATTTACGCTCGGTTACTTTTAACTGGCAGAACATTTTAATGGTACGGAACCCTTCGTGCACGAGTCCGACTCGCACTTAGCCGTTTTTTTGTAATGTTAATCTTGTAACCTTTCTATTATGTAATTTGTTTATATGTATGTATTAATATTGCGTATATTTCAGATTTACAAAAAATCGAATTACAATTTTTATTATATCTGTAGCGACACCTCGGTACAGAAATAAAAAAAAGACAGGTTGCACTCCGGGAGTGCCGGCAGAAGTGAAAACTTGATTATTAACGTTGAGCATGTTTGATATCCATCCGTCTTACGCTTTTTCGATCAGGTCACCTGAGGCGAGTTTAAGATTTTATACCCAACGCCGCTAAAGAAGTTTTCATTTCAATAAAAATTTCTGTACCGATATTTATTTTATTGAATATAATATGTGATGTGTTGAATAAATACATATTATTCAAATACAAATAAAAATATGGCTTTTTATTGTTTTTTCGTATGCATATAATAATGATGAAAACGTTACAAATGACCTGTGTAGTATTTTTTATGAATATAATATTAATGTTATTTCTAATTTCAACAAAATTATTATTTTTGTAATATCGATATCCCTTTAGAGCGATTGTATTATTACGTATATGTACAGAGATTTTTCTGTGTGATCGATGTATGTGTGCAAAAACATGCTAGTGTGTCAATTTTGTAATAGTTTGAGTTTGTAAAGACACAAATTATTTTTGTGAATGTGTGATTGTGTTTCAAAGTGTGAGTTACCCTCCCCGCACCAAAATCGGCAGAAAGTTTAGTTAGAACATTTGCCAGCGTGCTCCATCCATTACTTAATGATCTAAGAAAAAAATATAATGTGCAATAAAACTATTAAATTTAGTGCAGTTATTTGGTGTTATTTCCAATTTCTCTACTGTAAGTTCTACCCACATGTTGTAACTGTCCTTGTAAAATTTTATTTACGTGATAGAGTCCACCAAGAGATATATAGCTTCTTGGAGTCCACTTACAGAGGATATAACTTCATATGTACTCTGTGGATTGAAATTGATGTGTCACTTAATCACTATGTCATTATCAACTGTCATATCTCCCTCTCTTTCTAATTTCTATTCATCTTTTCTATTTTGAACTAAATTAGTTAAATCAAAATAATTTTGAAAGTTTTTCTAAATGTATGGGACTTCCTTATCATACATGTAGTTGTTTTGGAATTTTAACGTATTTCTTCATTGTTGACTTATATGACAAAAACAATAATAAGGTTATAAAGTGGACTTGAAGATACCTTCGTATATACGTTATAATAATCAACAATTTTTGAGGCATTTCTTGTACAAATCAAAAATGGGTGTACCAAAGTTCTTCAGGTACACCAGCGAGAGATATCCATGCCTCAATGAGCTGGTGAAACAGTATCAGGTAATTGTTATAAGTTATAACTCTACGTGGAATACAACAAGCCTCCAAGCTAATCGTACCAATTTGTCGTTTGATGAAACTATGTGATATTTTCCAATATAAAATAATAAGAAATCTTGATTATCATTTCTCATTATAATTACTCATTTTGATACTCATAGGTACAGTTTTATATTTAAAAAAAAATACCCTAATTTAAATATTAAAATATTTAATTGATTTATAAATATATTCATACATAATTATTTTAGATACCAGATTTTGACAATATGTACCTGGACATGAATGGGATCATTCACAATTGTTCACATCCAGATGATTCAAATCCGCATTTCCGAATCACTGAAGAGAAGATATTTAAGGATATATTTCATTATATAAGTATACTGTTTCAAATAATAAAACCTAAGAAGTTGTTCTTCATGGCCATTGATGGTGTGGCACCTAGAGCTAAGATGAATCAACAAAGAGGAAGAAGGTAAGTCTTCAGTCCAAGTTATATATGAGTTTTATAACACATACAATACAACTGCATATTTAAAAGTTGTGGATAATTATTAATAATATATCAATGAAAAATGATGTAAAATTGAAATGTATATGTATCAGTTTTATAACACATACAACTGTATATATAACAGTTGTCAATTAATAATGTATCAATGAAAAATAATGTAAAAATGAAATCTTTCTACAGATTTAGATCAGCAAGAGAAGCTGAGCAATTGGAGGAAGATGCAAAATCAAAAGGTATCAGAATCATTAGCAGATTAAAGATTATGATTTATAAAAAGCTATTCTTAGATATGGTACATATTTGAAAATTCACTTGAAGCAAATAAAAGAAGAAAGGAAAATATTCAAATACCCTCATTCACTACAAAAGTCACTATTCAGAAGTATTTAACAAATTACAACTATCATAATAAAGTTTTAAACAAAATAAATGAATCTTATTACTCTTCTAACATGCACATAATAATTTAATTTGCAGGTGAAGTGCTTCCTACTGAAAAGAGATTTGACAGCAACTGTATCACACCTGGTACAGTGTTCATGGCCCGTTTGCATGAGCAGCTCAAATATTTTGTGAAGACCAAGATGTCGTCTGACCCACTATGGTCCAAAGTGAAAGTTATTCTGTCAGGACATGAGGTAATTCAATTTGTGTTTATATTCTTAATTTTAAGCAAATTTTATTGTTATTACATGAACCTTTCTCAACACAATTTTCCTAGTATTTAAATAATTTTAATAGTACTTTCTAGTGTTTGATTTTACGCAAGTATTATACATTTAGAAATTAAAGATTTTAACGGATTTTAATCGCGATTTATTCATTATATTAGTATGCCGACGCGATGTTTCGCAGTCTTCGAATCTCCCCGTGACTATGCTCACTGCAAAGTGTGCGAAACGTTGGGATAATAATATAACGTATTGAATTTTAATTACAATTACACAATTTATTAATACAAAATATATTTTAGACGCCAGGAGAAGGAGAACATAAAATAATGGACTACATTCGCTGGGCTCGCTCCCAGTCTGACTACGATCCCAACACTAGGCACTGTCTGTATGGTTTGGACGCTGATCTTATTATGCTTGGGATGTGCACACATGAACCACATTTCGCTCTACTGAGAGAGGAAGTAAGATATTTGAAACTGTTTTTTTTATTTATATAATTGGCTAGTGTGTTGATTCTTAATGTAATTTTCGACTTTGGTGCAGACACATGCAGTTAATCAATTATTTATTTATTTCATTTAAACGAAATTATAACTTTTACTAGCAGTAGCAATAGTTCAAATTAAGAAAAGGTATAAAAATGCAATTGCCTGAATTAAGTGTAACATTTTGTTACCGTTTTCATCTTACGATGTTATTTGAAGAATTAAAATTATTAATTTGTATTTCGTACATATGCAATATTTTTATTTTATTATTTTTTAAATATTTCTTTCTGCAGTTATATGATTATGACAATATTTTTTAGGTGAAATTCGGCAAAACAACGCAAAGAGCGACAAGCCCTGAAGAAACAAATTTTTACTTATTACACTTGTCACTTCTAAGAGAATATTTAGAGCAAGAGTTTGTCGGTATTAAGGATAAATTACCCTTTGAATATGATATAGAGAAAATAGTAGATGATTGGGTACTTATGGGATTTTTGGTGGGAAACGATTTTATACCGAACCTACCGAATATGCATATAAGCAATGATGCTATGCCACTGTTGTATAAGACTTATATGACTGTCTTGCCGACTTTGGATGGTGAGTATAGGGTTTAATATAACCCCAAAATTATATCAAAAATTATTTCTTTTAAAAATGTATTAAAGTTAAAAAAAATATTATAAATAAAAGTTCTCTTTATTTTTTTTTTAAAAGTTCTCTTTATTAAAACTTAAGTTTTACTTTTAATAAAATAGCGAATTGGTACAACTTAACTTCATTTTTGTATACCTATGTATTGTATTGTATGATAATGACTAAACATTAAAAATGTCTTAAAATTATATTAACCTGAAATTTCCTGCACACAGGCTACATAAATGAAGCTGGAGATTTAAATTTAGCTAGATTCGAGGTATTCATGCAAGAACTGGCTAAGATAGATAAGGAAAAGTTCCAAGACACATATGCTGATCTTAAGTATTTTGAAATGAAAACTGGAAGGCGACCAAATATGTTGGAGAGGAAAGAGGTAGCATTTTATATTTTTATAATGAGAAAGAGTTGTTTTTCATGTAATGTCTTGGTTTAAAAGGAAAAAAAAAACAATTATTAAAAAAACTACCTCTTATTACAAAAAAAAAAATAAGATTCAAAAGTCAGTTCTTCTTTTAAATTTCGTAATATTGACATTTAAAAAAAAATATTGCTATTAATATGTAAATATCTCAGACCTTGAAGTAACACAAGTTACAAACATAATATAATTTTCAGTATAAACCAAACAACGACGACACATTCAATATAAACATTGACGACATCAAAGCAAACAAGCCAGATGATGAATTACAAGCACTTATAAATGCTACACAGGAAGTGGTAAAATTTTGTCTTTTATTTCATTATAATTATTTCTTTTGTATGCCTTTTTATATATTTTTTGTTGTCTAATTTAAAAATAGTAGTATAATTATTGCACTTGCAAGAAATAGGTAGTTCTATCTAATAGTAAAATAATTTGAAATCAGTTGAATAGATTTTGAGTTATATTGTTGCAAACAAAAAAAATATTAGCTACAATACATTTTTAGTAAATTGCACCTTTCACTAAAATCTCATCTCATCTTTCTACTAAAATTTCATTATAATATTATTGCAGCTCATAAATAGTTCAGTATTAGTATTTATTACATAAATATCTTATTTTTCTAGATATAAGTCCTTGCCTTAGATTTAGATTTTTCCTCACACTTGAATACATTTGATTTTTATCTTCTAATTTAGTTTTTAGATGATATAATGGACGATGATGATGAATATGAAGAAACAAGTGATGGTAATTGAAATAATTAATTTTTTTAATAAATTTACTCTCTTTTTTTATGTTTTGTCAATATGTTTTTTTTTTATTTTCAGAGGAAGCAAACATTGAAATGGAGTTTATACTTCACAAAAAGGATTACTATATGAATAAATTAGATTACTCTAAAGTTACTGAGTAAGTTTTGATTTAATTAAAACAATCTGGTATTTTGACATAATAAATTTGTAGTATCAATTTTATTTTTCAAAATTATTTATGGTTACAGCATTATTTTAAGAACAATAATAAATAAATCCAGAATAACACACATTCAAGAAATCTTCAATATATTATACAAAAAAGAAATTAAAAAATAAACTATGTTATATTACACTAAAATATGTTTTTTTAATTTGTCTATTTATACTCTTTTCTCCTTTAAACTTTAAAACACTTAACCCTATAGTGAAGTACTAGCGGACCAAGCGGAGGGCTACGTGCGTGCGATACAATGGAATCTCTTCTACTACTACAAAGGTTGTCCATCATGGTGCTGGTATTATCCACACCATTATGCGCCATACATATCCGATATCAAGGGCTTCAAAGATCTCAAGATTGAATTTGAGCTGGGAGAACCGTTTAAACCGTTTGAACAGGTGAGGGTAGTTTGAAAAAAGTTTTTTTTTCTTGAAATAGTAAATGGGAATATGACACAGAAATAATAAACAAAGAATGCGACATATTTTTGGGCAGTTATTTATGTAGTGGGGAATTTTACTAAAAAAAACATGACAGTATGTACTTAAATAGTTAAATATAATTTCAATTACATTTGAATTTAAGTAAATAGTTTAATATCTACCTTAGAACACAGATGTTTTTTGTCATAAAAGCACAAAAATAACTATGTAATTCCAAATTTTGTAATTGTTATCACTTCAGAACATAAACAATACTTTTTAATCTGTGCGAAAATACCTTCCTCTAATGTTTTTCTTTTTTTTATTATAGCTATTAGCCGTACTCCCCGCGGCCAGTAAGCACCTACTCCCAACTCCGTTCCACGATCTGATGACAGACGAAGACTCTCCCATTGTACACTATTATCCTGTAAATTTCGAAACTGATCTCAACGGAAAGAAGAATGATTGGGAGGCTGTTGTACTTATACCGTTTATTGATGAGGTAGGCTTGAATTTTTAGCTTTAACTGGCTGTGCCCCGCGGTTTTACCCGCAGTGCTCCGCTCCTGCTGGTCTTAGCGAGATGATATATAGCATTCCTCGATAAATGGATAGCACAGGGATAGCTAACACCGAAATAATTTTTCAATCGGACCAGTAGTTCCCGAGATTAGCGCCTTTAAACAAACAAACAAACTTCACCTTTATAATATTAGTATAGATTTAAACTAGGTGCCTTATTGTGGAATACTATAACACCTAAATAAAAAAATAATTGCAAAATCTTGTATCTGCCGCTTAAATCTCTGTTGTCTATATACCACTGCACGTAAAGTTTGTATCAACTTAAACTGACGCACAATATATTGAAATGAAGTATTTAAGGAAATATATAAAAAAATTAGATGAGAAACAAAAAATCCATAAAAAAATATTCTGAGGTGTGCTTCGTAATCTCGTAAATGTTAAAAATATGTAATGACGATTCGAAAGTGCTTCTAAAAGAAGTCTAATTGAATAAATAAATGTTTGAGTTTGAGTTTGAGTTTGAAATCACTTTTTTTATTTTGTTCTTGTGTGTGTACGTGTGAATAATAGAATGATAAAGCATTCATTTGTGTGCAGATTTCTTTTCCGGATAAGTGTTAAGTTCTAAGATGAGTTTGACGTGTTAACAACTTTTCTCTTAATGCCCTGGCAACAGGCAATTCTTTTTTTATGTAATCTCTATACGTGAGAACCTTTAATTGGCTTTATGTATTTATCGTAACTGCTACATATATCTTGTTTGTATAAGCTGTTGGCGCTCCAAGTAAAATAAATAAATAAATAATTTGTTTTTAGACAAATCTTCTGTCAGCCATGGCACCGTGTTACCAGCGATTGACTGAAGAAGAGTTAAAACGGAATATGCATGGACCCATGATGATTTATAACTGGTCACCAATTAGCTTAGGTATTGTTTATATTAAATTGATAATGTCATCATTTTACAACTTATCACACCTGTATCTTTTTTGAAATATGTATTTGGTACCCTTTTGGAAAGTTCTGTTTATCCATATTGCAAAAGAAAATCAAATTATGTTTGGTTATCATGCCAGCTTTTCTATCCATCTTATAGTCACATAGTTGGTTCACAAATAATGAATATGACCAGAATTTTTTTTTTTAATAAATCCGTAATGTTACATTTCACTATTCAGGTCCAGAAAAAGCGCCGGAATATTTCCCGGAAATAAAACACAACTACGCGTTAGAACAGGCCGTATGGCGCGCGGAACTAGAGGTGCCCGGGGACAAGTTGAAGCGTGGCATGTTGCCCAACGCACAACGGGATCTGCTGTTCCCGGGATTCCCCACCATGCGACACTTGAAGTATGAGGTAAGATAAATGGAAACATTTTTAGTAAAGTTTCTATAGGTTAGAATTCCCGAATATTCCACTAGTAAATAAGAATCACGCGCTAAAGGAAGCGGTGTGGCACGCGGAGTAAGAAGTGCCAAGAGACCTTGATGTCACGCGATACTTGTGAAGTATGAGGTAAGATATAATATGGGAACATTTTGAGGAAAATTTTCTGACAAAGTTATGGTATACTTTACAGGGATAGAGGGAGGACAGGGATATGCGGTAGGGGAAGGCTGATAATTTTCGGCTTCCAATTTTTATCATCCTTAGTTTTTATGGTAATATGAAACATTAAAAAATATCATATGTTAAAAAAAATTTATACCTGCTCTGACGTGAATAAGCTATAATTCTTCCATTTACTGTATTAGAAAATTCTTCATAGATTTAAAGATATTAGATGAAATACATATACCTAGATTTTGTTGATGTGTTTATTTCACTTATACTCATTTTCACAGACGCAACTTAAAAAGTGTAAAGTGAAGGTGTTCGACCAGCCCTCCCGTAACGAGAACATGATAGTCAAGATACTACCCGAAGAGGACACAAACCCGCCGATAGAGGAAGTAGCGAATAATCTACTGGGAAAAGTTATATGGGTCGGATGGCCGCATCTAACTAGAGCTAAGTAAGTATGGATAGCATGTAAAAGCAAAAAGTTAATTATTTAAGAATATTAACTCTGGAATATCTGTTATTTGAGGAAAAAAAGAGCGTGTGTGCCGAGCACACGTGCCAAAAATGAAACTTCTTTGGCAAGATTCAAACATTCAAAATCATCGCATTGCTATACAATGTATTCTACAATACTAAAATTACTTTTTAATACTATCTTATAAAAGAAATTTAAATGTAAAAATAAATAGAACGATTTCTGTCAATATTAATATTATAATTGTATCTATATTATTCCACCAGAGTGGTGTCGGTATCGAACGAGAAATGCCGCTTGCACCACGTTGACAAACAAAACAACGAAGTGAAGTATTCAACTGAGCCTAATGTTGGCAATATGCACAAACAGTGGATGTCGGAACGATCTACAGTTATTGAACAGTAAGTATGTCATAGGGACGTAATTCTAGGGATATAACATGAGAAGCTCTCATTAATTTATTAATTTATTTTGATTTAATTGGAATTAAATACTCCTCTTTTTTCCTAAGACGTATAATGGTTATTTAAGACCAGAGGCGGCTCGTGACAAAATTGTATGGGTGTTCACTTGAAATAAAACAACGAAAATACAATAGCGTTAGCAGGGTAATTTATTACAAAAAAATGAGCACCACATTATAAATGTCTATATAAACACTAAAAATTATAAAGTATTTCAAAACGAATTCAATTATTATTTAGCAAAATTAGAAAATCCCCGAATTTGCATT
The DNA here is from genome assembly GCA_029959065.1 of Colias behrii. Classification (NCBI taxonomy): domain Eukaryota; kingdom Metazoa; phylum Arthropoda; class Insecta; order Lepidoptera; family Pieridae; genus Colias; species Colias behrii. The sequence continues at coordinate 2,822,831 of JARWMC010000006.1, read as the reverse complement.
CGCGAGCGTATTCATAGTGTTTGTTTATAATATAGGAGTGGCAACGTCGCGCGCAATGCTGCTGTCATGCGATGCGCAACGTCGCTTGAGAGCGGTGCTCCGAAAATGGCTATTTTTCCATAGTAAATCTTTTGTTTCACGCGCAGGACTGTGGCGAAATTTCTCTTTCACTCTTATTGGATTTCGTATGTAGGCAATGTACTGAATGTTGTTTCATAGGAGCGCAATCGAGAGCGCTCCGTAAGCTCCGTTTCGCGCGTTACTTATGAAATGAACAAGAGTGTATGTAATGATGTATTTTATTTGTAATGTGTAGTTACTTATTTTATTGATATTAGTATTGGAGTTTTTTACGATAGATTTTAAATAATGAGCAGGTATAACTTTATTATAATTATTTATGGGAGTTCACTGCACCAGCGCTCCTGAGGACGAGCCGCCTCTGTTTAAGACGTATTTTAAATGCTTGCAATTATAACAAAAAAACAGAAAGACAGATCTGTGATACTTGTCAATATATTATTTATAGTTTCATATATCTAAAAAAAAACTTTTTATTCTAGCAACATGAATCGTTTGGGTATCGCGCTGGGCGATGTTCATGTCATCATACACGCAACAAATTTAATAGGTAACATTTCTTCATAATTATACGTAGGTACTATTAAACCAAAACGTACGGAGTTGTTTAGGAATCGTTCTCTAGAATTATTATCGGATATATAAAGCAAAATATCCTGTAAAATGGAAATCAAAATATCTGTAGGAATAATTAATAAGATGGCAATAATGAAAGGCTATTTCTAATAATAATCATTCTTACGCGGAAATATGTGGAATAGAGATTTCTTTTAAGTTAAATCCGGTTAATTTTCTATGTGATCTAACTTAGAATTTTTTTTAAATAAAATATTAATTATTGGTATTTTCCAGGATACAAATACACGATCCAAGACAACACATCAATGGTGTTAGAAGAGGAATGGTGTGATATGCCGTGCGGTTATGCACTCCAAGCAACAGTGGCCAACGCTAAGGCGACCATGTTGAAGCCCCCCGCCAAATTCCTGACCCCAGGGGAGGCCTATCCTGCTGGGGACAAGTTGTTCTTGTTGACTATGGGACAGTATTATGGGTGTCTCGCTGTGAGTATCTTTGTTTGGTTTTATCATCTCTTATTTAATGTTTTCTGGTGGTTTAGGCTGGTTTTAGTGTCACGTGGTCAGTATGGACCGCTCCGCATGGATTGGTCTGTAGTAAGCTCAGAGAGCGTTTCAGAGTAATGTGTGAGGATGTGTACGTCTCTTGAATCAATCTATCTACTAAAAAAACCGCATCAAAATCCGTTGCGTAGTTTTAAAGATTTAAGCATACAAGACATACGGACAGAGAAAGCGACTTCGTTTTATAGTATGTAGTGATTTCGTGAATTAAGTACACGTTTTCCCTACATTGAGATACTATTACTACGTATAGAGAAGACACCGCCTACATCACTTATGTTCCGCTCACGGCTCAACTGAGGTCAACCGGCCACACTGTCAGTCGCTTTGGCGCGATGGTCACGTTCTCGTTTGTTTTAAAGCAAAAAACCATGAAACTCATGCTAAATACTGAGTTGGTCCCCTTTTTGCTAAAGGGCTGCCACACTTTTGTCTTTTTCTCTGTTTTTGTATTTCTTTTTCTTTTTATATCGGTTGCGGGCTTTTGGCAAAATAAATTATTCTTTCTTTCTTTCAAAAAATTGGTTGTCTGTAAAGTCGGTTTACTGACGATAGTTGAACGTGACAACGTCCGATTGTGCTTCTTTGTCGCTCGTTCCGCGCTCTCGCTTGCACTTCAAGCCTTACATGGAACGCCTCAGAGTGAGGTAACGCCGCATGAGTCATGTTTTTTCGTGCGTGCAGCCGGCTCTATCGAATTATAAGACGTTGTCACGTCAAAAAAAAGACGGGTTGCACTCCGGGAGTGCCGGCAGAAGTGAAAACTTGATTATTAACGTTGAGCATGTTTGATATTTTGGAATGGTATCCGTCTTACGCTTTTTCGATCAGGTCACGTGTCCTGACGCGAGTTTAAGATTTTATACCCATTACAGAAAAAGTGCTCAACGCCGCTAAAGAAGTTTTCACTTCAAAATACGTTTAACTGTTGGTCTCCAGGTGGTGGGAGCGGAGGCGATACGCAGCGGGCGCATCAAGGTGACGGTCCGCGAGTGCTGCGAGCCGGTAGCTCGGCCACACGCCGCCGCCTGCCCATACCGCAACGCGAACCACGCGGCCGCCGCGTGTGGTGAGACACAGACATACACACACACAAGTGACAAGTACACACACACACACACATACAAATGACAAGTACATACACATATGACACGCCGCCGCCTGCCCATACCGCAACGCGAACCACGCGGCCGCCGCGTGTGGTGAGACACAGACATACACACACACAAGTGACAAGTACACACACACACACACATACAAATGACAAGTACATACACATATGACACGCCGCCGCCTGCCCATACCGCAACGCGAACCACGCGGCCGCCGCGTGTGGTGAGACACAGACATACACACACACAAGTGACAAGTACACACACACACACACATACAAATGACAAGTACATACACATATGACACGCCGCCGCCTGCCCATACCGCAACGCGAACCACGCGGCCGCCGCGTGTGGTGAGACACAGACATACACACACACAAGTGACAAGTACACACACACACACACATACAAATGACAAGTACATACACATATGACACGCCGCCGCCTGCCCATACCGCAACGCGAACCACGCGGCCGCCGCGTGTGGTGAGACACAGACATACACACACACAAGTGACAAGTACACACACACACACACATACAAATGACAAGTACATACACATATGACACGCCGCCGCCTGCCCATACCGCAACGCGAACCACGCGGCCGCCGCGTGTGGTGAGACACAGACATACACACACACAAGTGACAAGTACACACACACACACACATACAAATGACAAGTACATACACATATGACACGCCGCCGCCTGCCCATACCGCAACGCGAACCACGCGGCCGCCGCGTGTGGTGAGACACAGACATACACACACACAAGTGACAAGTACACACACACACACACATACAAATGACAAGTACATACACATATGACACGCCGCCGCCTGCCCATACCGCAACGCGAACCACGCGGCCGCCGCGTGTGGTGAGACACAGACATACACACACACAAGTGACAAGTACACACACACACACACATACAAATGACAAGTACATACACATATGACACGCCGCCGCCTGCCCATACCGCAACGCGAACCACGCGGCCGCCGCGTGTGGTGAGACACAGACATACACACACACAAGTGACAAGTACACACACACACACACATACAAATGACAAGTACATACACATATGACACGCCGCCGCCTGCCCATACCGCAACGCGAACCACGCGGCCGCCGCGTGTGGTGAGACACAGACATACACACACACAAGTGACAAGTACACACACACACACACATACAAATGACAAGTACATACACATATGACACGCCGCCGCCTGCCCATACCGCAACGCGAACCACGCGGCCGCCGCGTGTGGTGAGACACAGACATACACACACACAAGTGACAAGTACACACACACACACACATACAAATGACAAGTACATACACATATGACACGCCGCCGCCTGCCCATACCGCAACGCGAACCACGCGGCCGCCGCGTGTGGTGAGACACAGACATACACACACACAAGTGACAAGTACACACACACACACACATACAAATGACAAGTACATACACATATGACACGCCGCCGCCTGCCCATACCGCAACGCGAACCACGCGGCCGCCGCGTGTGGTGAGACACAGACATACACACACACAAGTGACAAGTACACACACACACACACATACAAATGACAAGTACATACACATATGACACGCCGCCGCCTGCCCATACCGCAACGCGAACCACGCGGCCGCCGCGTGTGGTGAGACACAGACATACACACACACAAGTGACAAGTACACACACACACACACATACAAATGACAAGTACATACACATATGACACGCCGCCGCCTGCCCATACCGCAACGCGAACCACGCGGCCGCCGCGTGTGGTGAGACACAGACATACACACACACAAGTGACAAGTACACACACACACACACATACAAATGACAAGTACATACACATATGACACGCCGCCGCCTGCCCATACCGCAACGCGAACCACGCGGCCGCCGCGTGTGGTGAGACACAGACATACACACACACAAGTGACAAGTACACACACACACACACATACAAATGACAAGTACATACACATATGACACGCCGCCGCCTGCCCATACCGCAACGCGAACCACGCGGCCGCCGCGTGTGGTGAGACACAGACATACACACACACAAGTGACAAGTACACACACACACACACATACAAATGACAAGTACATACACATATGACACGCCGCCGCCTGCCCATACCGCAACGCGAACCACGCGGCCGCCGCGTGTGGTGAGACACAGACATACACACACACAAGTGACAAGTACACACACACACACACATACAAATGACAAGTACATACACATATGACACGCCGCCGCCTGCCCATACCGCAACGCGAACCACGCGGCCGCCGCGTGTGGTGAGACACAGACATACACACACACAAGTGACAAGTACACACACACACACACATACAAATGACAAGTACATACACATATGACACGCCGCCGCCTGCCCATACCGCAACGCGAACCACGCGGCCGCCGCGTGTGGTGAGACACAGACATACACACACACAAGTGACAAGTACACACACACACACACATACAAATGACAAGTACATACACATATGACACGCCGCCGCCTGCCCATACCGCAACGCGAACCACGCGGCCGCCGCGTGTGGTGAGACACAGACATACACACACACAAGTGACAAGTACACACACACACACACATACAAATGACAAGTACATACACATATGACACGCCGCCGCCTGCCCATACCGCAACGCGAACCACGCGGCCGCCGCGTGTGGTGAGACACAGACATACACACACACAAGTGACAAGTACACACACACACACACATACAAATGACAAGTACATACACATATGACACGCCGCCGCCTGCCCATACCGCAACGCGAACCACGCGGCCGCCGCGTGTGGTGAGACACAGACATACACACACACAAGTGACAAGTACACACACACACACACATACAAATGACAAGTACATACACATATGACACGCCGCCGCCTGCCCATACCGCAACGCGAACCACGCGGCCGCCGCGTGTGGTGAGACACAGACATACACACACACAAGTGACAAGTACACACACACACACACATACAAATGACAAGTACATACACATATGACACGCCGCCGCCTGCCCATACCGCAACGCGAACCACGCGGCCGCCGCGTGTGGTGAGACACAGACATACACACACACAAGTGACAAGTACACACACACACACACATACAAATGACAAGTACATACACATATGACACGCCGCCGCCTGCCCATACCGCAACGCGAACCACGCGGCCGCCGCGTGTGGTGAGACACAGACATACACACACACAAGTGACAAGTACACACACACACACACATACAAATGACAAGTACATACACATATGACACGCCGCCGCCTGCCCATACCGCAACGCGAACCACGCGGCCGCCGCGTGTGGTGAGACACAGACATACACACACACAAGTGACAAGTACACACACACACACACATACAAATGACAAGTACATACACATATGACACGCCGCCGCCTGCCCATACCGCAACGCGAACCACGCGGCCGCCGCGTGTGGTGAGACACAGACATACACACACACAAGTGACAAGTACACACACACACACACATACAAATGACAAGTACATACACATATGACACGCCGCCGCCTGCCCATACCGCAACGCGAACCACGCGGCCGCCGCGTGTGGTGAGACACAGACATACACACACACAAGTGACAAGTACACACACACACACACATACAAATGACAAGTACATACACATATGACACGCCGCCGCCTGCCCATACCGCAACGCGAACCACGCGGCCGCCGCGTGTGGTGAGACACAGACATACACACACACAAGTGACAAGTACACACACACACACACATACAAATGACAAGTACATACACATATGACACGCCGCCGCCTGCCCATACCGCAACGCGAACCACGCGGCCGCCGCGTGTGGTGAGACACAGACATACACACACACAAGTGACAAGTACACACACACACACACATACAAATGACAAGTACATACACATATGACACGCCGCCGCCTGCCCATACCGCAACGCGAACCACGCGGCCGCCGCGTGTGGTGAGACACAGACATACACACACACAAGTGACAAGTACACACACACACACACATACAAATGACAAGTACATACACATATGACACGCCGCCGCCTGCCCATACCGCAACGCGAACCACGCGGCCGCCGCGTGTGGTGAGACACAGACATACACACACACAAGTGACAAGTACACACACACACACACATACAAATGACAAGTACATACACATATGACACGCCGCCGCCTGCCCATACCGCAACGCGAACCACGCGGCCGCCGCGTGTGGTGAGACACAGACATACACACACACAAGTGACAAGTACACACACACACACACATACAAATGACAAGTACATACACATATGACACGCCGCCGCCTGCCCATACCGCAACGCGAACCACGCGGCCGCCGCGTGTGGTGAGACACAGACATACACACACACAAGTGACAAGTACACACACACACACACATACAAATGACAAGTACATACACATATGACACGCCGCCGCCTGCCCATACCGCAACGCGAACCACGCGGCCGCCGCGTGTGGTGAGACACAGACATACACACACACAAGTGACAAGTACACACACACACACACATACAAATGACAAGTACATACACATATGACACGCCGCCGCCTGCCCATACCGCAACGCGAACCACGCGGCCGCCGCGTGTGGTGAGACACAGACATACACACACACAAGTGACAAGTACACACACACACACACATACAAATGACAAGTACATACACATATGACACGCCGCCGCCTGCCCATACCGCAACGCGAACCACGCGGCCGCCGCGTGTGGTGAGACACAGACATACACACACACAAGTGACAAGTACACACACACACACACATACAAATGACAAGTACATACACATATGACACGCCGCCGCCTGCCCATACCGCAACGCGAACCACGCGGCCGCCGCGTGTGGTGAGACACAGACATACACACACACAAGTGACAAGTACACACACACACACACATACAAATGACAAGTACATACACATATGACACGCCGCCGCCTGCCCATACCGCAACGCGAACCACGCGGCCGCCGCGTGTGGTGAGACACAGACATACACACACACAAGTGACAAGTACACACACACACACACATACAAATGACAAGTACATACACATATGACACGCCGCCGCCTGCCCATACCGCAACGCGAACCACGCGGCCGCCGCGTGTGGTGAGACACAGACATACACACACACAAGTGACAAGTACACACACACACACACATACAAATGACAAGTACATACACATATGACACGCCGCCGCCTGCCCATACCGCAACGCGAACCACGCGGCCGCCGCGTGTGGTGAGACACAGACATACACACACAATATATATATAACAAACTTATTATTCTGGCACTTTTATTTATTTTGCACCACCATGTTATTGACTCATTTATTTTCCTCGTCTTTTCTGGGTTGCCTGGTAGAGATCGCTGCCAGCGATAAGGCCGCCTACTGTACATTGTTATATTATATTTTTAAGTTTATAAAATGTATTCTATAAGGTGTACAATAAAGTATTTTTCATTCATTCATTCATTCATTCACACACAAATGCTCTCGGGGCTCACTGAAAATCGGTGCTGCGACGTTTTTTACGTCACAGTTGTTCACCGAGTGATTTCCCCTTTTAATGGCATCATGCTTCACAGACTACACACTTCAATGTGTATTTTTTTATACCATGTAAGTACTGTTTTCTAATTATAACTGTAATTTAATACCATATCAGTTTGTATGTGCCATTAAATAAACGTTTTTCTTTCTTTCTTTCTTTCAAATGACAAGTACACACACATCATCATCCATCATCATCACAGGACACGGGCCTCCTGTGAGGGTACAGGCCATAATCCACCACGCTGGCCAATTGCGGGTTGGCGGATGACACATGCCGTCGAACTTTTAATTCTTCGACATGACAGTTTCCTCACGATGTTTTCGTTCACCGTTCGAGCAGGGGCGATGTTAAAACATGCGCAGATAAATTGAAAAATCAATTTATTTCCTGCGCGCTTACCCGGTCTCGAACCCCGGACTTATCGATTCGAAGTGCGAGATCTCACCACTGAGCCACCACTGTACACACACACATTTATTTATTCAATTATACATCTTCTAGAAGCACCTTTGAATAAAATCTATAAAATCACTCTAGAATAAATTATTCTTTCTTTCTTTGAATCGTCATAACCTATCTTAACATTTACCAATTAAATGGTAATAACACGCACAGACATAATAACGCATTCACGCACGCACGTACACAATATACAAAAATAACATAAATTAAACTAGTGTTAAAGTGTTATTTTTATGCTTTTAAAAATTTAATTTCCTTCTTAAATTATAAAAACAAGTCTGAATTGAATTCGAATGATTTTTTTTGTTGAAAATATTACCATTATGAAAAAAAGAAATACCTACTACCAATACTTACATACTGTAATCGTCTTTGATTTTATTGTTAAAAATAAATTACGTACAATTTTTAAATAAATACATTTATCTAGGTATTTCTACGCAAATGCTGTCGCGGATTACGGGCTCAGTGTTGGTGATACTCGGCGTAAGGAATGACTTGCCGACTGAGAATCAAAACAAAATCAACATTGGACTCAACTTGAAGTTTAACAAAAAGGTAAGAATTACATAATAAAAAATAATATTGGCTCCAAGAACGTAGATTTTATTGATCTAATTGTCATTAAAAGCTTGCAATATGCCGCGCTGGTAGAATAAATGTTATTATAGGTTAAAAAAAAGATCTGTTTAAATTTTAAATTTGGACGGAAGAAACATAGAGGTCATTTCACTATAATGATTTATAGGATTATAAACCATCTGTAGCATGCCAGACAGGTAATTTATTAATGTAAATTATTGTCAAAAATAATTATTTCTGTTGTAAAAATATCGGTATATCTGTAATATCTGTTGTAAAAAAATCATTAATTCTCTTTAGAACCAAGAGATATCGGGCTACACTCGTCGCTGCAAAGTGACCTTCATGTGGCTATACTCGCAGCGTTGTATCGACCTCGTAAAGAACTACGCAAGGAAGTTCCCGGAATTATTCGATAGGCTTGCCTTTATTACCAACCATGATGTGTTCTTCGAAGCCGATATATGGCCTAATGCTGTTGGGTAAGTGACTTTGGAATATTCGTAGCGGTATCAGAATATTTCTATAATATCTTTTGTTTTTGTGTCAGCTATGTAAGGGAATTTGTTCAAAAAGCGCTATTATCACCCCCATAACATTTCCAAATATGCATCAAATTCCCTTCATAGTGTTCGATCTAAAGTTTATCTCTAATTACCACATCCTATGGTCCATATTCTCACATGCAAGCAAAACGAAAGATAAGCAAAAATTATACTAAAAAATTTCTCTTGACAATGAAAAAGAATCGCCTTTTTCAAAAGAAGCAAGGAACCCCCCATCAATATTTAACCAAACAAAAATCATTCTTACCACGCGTGAATAAGAGTCATAATCCCCTCATCACGTCTTAAACTGTTCATTGTCCAAGCGAAAATAATTCTTATTACCCATTAATAAGGTCCATATTCCAGGCAAGCGAAACCGCAAGAAATCCAAAAGTGGCTCAAGTCCCAACCGCACAGCAGTGCAGCCAGACGGCAATGTGGCTCCGAAGCGTTGGAACCAGAGGAAATGAAAGCCATGTGGTCGGATATTAATACGCAATTGGTCGAATTAAAAGCGCAAGAGAAAAAGGTCACCCTGTCTGTTAAGTGGAATTTGCTGTATAAGGTTCGTATATAATCCATACTAATATTATAAATGCGAAAGTAACTCTGTCTGTCTGTCTGTTACTCAATCACGCCTTAACTACTGAACCAATTTGCATGAAATTTGGTATAGAGATATTTTGATACACGAGAAAGGACATAGGATAGGTTTTATCCCGGAAATCCTACGGGAACGGGTTTTTCTTTGAAAACGCGGGCGAAGCCGCGGGCGGAAAGCTAGTATATAAATATATAATGTTTAGTAAATTGCTTTCAGAATGTATCACTTGAGTATTAAAAGTAGACTAGTGATGATATGTTTTCTCTAACAGTAGGATTTTTTTACAGTAACAAATTATTTATTTTGGAAATTTTGAGAAAATAATGTTTTATACACTATTTTTATTCGCATTTTTAAATGACGTTTATATTATTTGTATTATTTAAATTAAAATAGACTGTATTATGCTTATTTAAATGCACACAATTATTTTTAATTTTAAACATTACGCATATAGGTAGCTTTTTCGCTTATCATTGTTATTGTACAAAAAAATAGGTGTTAAATTCCCATATATAAATCAATATGTACCTTCCAGCCGGAACTCCACGAGGGTAATATATCTCCCGACCCAAAAGCAGATTTCAAGATGTACGACCGTATAGTATGTGTGGCTCGTAATATCACCGTCCCTCTCGGGCTTAAGGGCACTATAACAGCCGTATATCAACCCACAGACAGCAATACAGTTAGATTGTCGGATAAAATGAACGCCACGCCAAGTTATCAAGTTATGTTTGATGAACCGTTCACGGGGGCAATGGCGGAGGATCTATTTGATGAACCCCGGTTCTATAGGTGAGATTTGAAAATGATGTTACGTTGTGAGTTGTGACGTCACGATACACGTTTTCTGCGTAGATACTTTTAGGTGTGGATTTTTTAGATTCTTAATAAGCTGACTTGTAGAAATGTTAGAATTGTGTTTTAATTAAATAGTTAAAATTAATAAGTCAACGTTAAGAGAGATAAATATACGAGCTTTAAGAAACCCTAACATTTTTTTTACATATATATTCAAATCATTAAAATATTTTAAATTATGTATAATATGTATTTGAATCCCCAGAATGTTACCAACAAACATGCTGAATATATCGTACGGGCGCAAACTCCGTACGGCAACAAAGATGGACGCTCATATAGACAGCAACACGTGGGGTGTCTCACACCCGCCCGCCATACTGCGCAGGGACAACACACATCACTCCGCGTTCGCTAGCTATAGGTAATGTGTAAATCAGCGTATGTGCCGGGCACACGTGTCCGAAGTGAAACTTCTTTACCAAGATTCAGAGATACCAAAATCGTCGCCTTTAACTCCAAGAAGTTTCACTTCAAAATTTTAAAATATTGTGTTGAACAGTAAAAAATTAGTCAAGTGCGGGTCGGACACTAAGGGTTCCGTGCAAATAAGCTAAAGAGAAACTAGCAAAAACATTGGTCACCAATCCAATTTATGACTGTTCAAACCGTTGCTTAACGTAATTTTTTAACGATTTAAACTGTCTCACTGTCTTTTAAGCTGTTGACTTTTTAATTGAAGTTCTTTTTTAAACTTTTTTTGAATCAAGTACATATCACCTAGTACATCACATAAAAAAGTTGCATTTTAAAGTTCAATTTGAAGTCTTAATTCTTTCTTTATAGGTAAGGTTTTCTAATTTATATAATAGCTTATTTTATTACAGTCCCCCCAGAGAGTTGAAACCCGCCAACGCTGACAAGAATAACGCTAACGTAGCCGTTAAAAACAACGCTAACAACACTAACACTGCTCCATCGAAGGTTTGTCAATTATTTTTATTAGATTTTCTATATCTATACTATATTTTATTTAGACCGCCTCCTTGGCGTTGTTGACGCGTGAGCGTAGCACCTGGGGTTCCTGGGTTCGATTCCCGGTGGAGACGAAGAAAAAAATGTCTCGGTCTGGCAGGACACAGAAGGCTGATCACCTACTTGTCTCTAAAGAAAATCGATCAGTGAAACAGATGTATAATGCATCTGCCCCTTACCCCACTTGGGGACATGGGACTTCACTTTTTATACTATTTTTAAAGCTGAAGAGTTTGTTTGTTTGTTTATTTGAACGCTCTATTTGTCATTTTGACAGTTAAGAGCATAAACAAATTCACATTCATTTCACGCGTTTCGCTCAGTCAATTTCATTTGGTTTTAATTTAATACTGTCAAATGACGTTCAAATGCGACAAATTATAAAAAATTGTTTACAATTATCTATTTTTATAAAAAATTACAGTGTTTTTTTTTTATATTTAACAGGACAATGCAACAAATATATTGCGAACTTTGTTGAAAATTAGCGAAAATGAGACGGATCAAAGCAAGCAAAATAAAGTAAGAATATTTGCAAGAAACTGTTCTTCAATAATCAAATACCTATACTTGTGCAATAATATACCTAATAAAAATATATGTTTTATTTCAGAACAACCGTGCGCAGAACGCAAATTGGCGAATCAAAAATGATAAACAACAAAGCAATACGCCGCCCAAGTGAGTTATTGGTTTTTTTTTTTTTACAATTAGTTTGCTTTTTAAAAGAGAAAATTTTGAAGAATAAAAAAGAATCGTTCATGAGGTGGGATTCGAACCCGCGTCTTTAAAACAAACCGTACAACGCATCATTTTTTTTTAAATATAATTTTACATTATTGAATAAGAATATAAACCCTAATTTATAATATATAATTCTCGTTTCAAGCAGCTTTAATCAACCGTTTTGGAATATATTTGTTGGGTAAGACACTATATTAAAACTGTGTTAACCTTAAAATGTTAAATTAAAAAAAAAAATTGTTATTCTTGATTTTCCTTTTATGTTTTTTTTTCGAACCGATTATGATGATTCTTTTTTTATCTAAAAGCATTTAAGTCTTGTCTAGTTCTAACGGTTAAGTTATTACTAAAAAAAGAGCGTGTGTGCCGAGCACACGTGTCAGAAGTGAAACTTCTTTGGCAAGACTCATAGATACCAAAATCGTCGCCTTACACCATGACGCGACCTTGAAATTTTACTCTAAACTCGCCTAACGAAGTTTCGATTCAATAATTATTATTAATAATTATAATTTAATTCATAGAGCACACTCGCAACAAAATTGGCGCCGACCGAATGAGAATCTGTACAGACCGCCGGCGCCTTACAACGAATGGGCGAACAGTAACTATCACAAGGTATGTTATTTCACTCACATCAACATTACACTTTTTAAAAGTGATAAAAATAATAAATTTGTTGGTATATTATGTTTTAGTACTATTTTAGAGAACAATCATCCAGAGCCTCATGTTTAGTGTTTTTGCACAGTATTAACCTTATGTAAAATTATTAATGACAAATTTATTTTATTCCTTGTATTATTGCAGGGAATAAAAAGCTTTACAATACATATATGATGAATTAAAATACATTATACTCCACAGCCACCGCCGGCGTTCTCGTCGTACCCGCCGCCGCAACTCGCGAACGTGGGTAACGTGAGAAATGTGGGTAATGTGGGGAACGTGGGTAATGTGGGGAACGTGGGGAATGTGGGTAACGTTGGAAATGTGGGAAATTTGGGTGGGCCACCGTTCCCGCCGTTCCCCACGCACTTGCCGAGTGCACACGCTACGCTAGCGCCCAGCTGGACACAAAAACAAGTACAGGTAAAGTAGAACTAGGAAGAATTTCGTACATTAACCTGTTATTACCTGTCACTGTCACTCCCGCGTAAATATAATGTGTCTTGCTCGCACAGGTGCAATGACCGCCGTCCTTGGGGATTGTAAACCTTTAACCTGAGAGCGTAAGGTTTGTTCTTGATTGCATAATATGGTTTTTTTATTGACCTTGAGTCACGACAAAACGTATCGTATAATATATCGTGGTTATTGAAAAAAATTAAAATGTAACTAATAAGGTACGTGTAAATGAATAAAGGACACTCCAAACATTTCATGTAAACTGAACTTCATTCAAAAATGTTTGTGACCACTGTCAGTAGGTAAAGAGGTCATTGTACGAAATTCTTCCTGCTCCGCGACTGGACTTTAGTGCTATATTTCTTTTTCAATTATTCGAGTTTTACGGCTTTTCCAGGTATAGTACGATTCAAACTTAATGGCGGCTCGGAACATCGTACGATCCGATGCGCAGAAAACAATTTTGACGTGACAACGTCTTATAATTCGATAGAGCCGGCTGCACGCCCGAAAAAACATGACTCATGCGGCGTTACCTCGCTCTGAGGCGTTCCATGTAAGGCTTGAAGTGCAAGCGAGAGCGCGGAACGAGCGACAAAGAAACACAATCGGACGTTGTCACGTTCAACTATTGTCAGTAAACCGACTTTACAGACAACCAATTTTTTAGGTATAAGTGTGACGTTTTAAGGTTAATGCTACGGTCTGTTCCCAGCCAATGTCCCGCTAGATGGCGCTGAATTCTACATTTCTAGTTTATTTGAGTTTTTGCGTAATTGGAATAGTCATCAAACCTAGGAATAGTCATGGCGGTTACTGAATATTATATTTTATTGAAATATGTTATATCATTGCCTTAAAATCCACCCAATTCGGTAAAATATTGCGTTTTAACATCTGTCATTGCATACAGGGTCGTTTACACACACAGACGTATACAAAAATGATAAAGATTTAACTCTAGATGGCGTGAATGTAAAGCGCGTCACACACGGTGAAGATACTACCTATAATTACAGTATCTTAAGGTATCCGGTATCAGCGTTCTGACCATCATTTTTCTTTTTTCGCTGTAGAACCGCCATCCTGTTACAAATGACCCACAAAGGAGAATGACCACGGGTGGTATCGGTAAAATTTTAGTTGTGCCACGTATTCGTTATATTGTTAATTCCTATTTGTATTTATAATGATCATATGTATCAATATTAAGTCTTAATTAAACCAGATAAATTGAAATAATAGTAAAAGTTTTTCTTTTGAAACATGTAATTATGACTACGTATGGAATCGGTAAAATACTAGTTGTGTCACGTGTTCGTGATATTGTTAATTCCTATTTGTATTTATAATGATCATATTTACCACTATTAAGTTGTAATTATACCGAATAAATAGAAATAAAAGTAAAAGTTTTGTTTTGACACATACCTATATCTATCTCTCTTGCAAACGTCATATGTCATAGTTTCTATTTGAAATGTCAAATGAATGTGTTCGACGCATTGTTCGATGTTATTTTGAAATAATGTTTAAATTACGATTTACTTTTCACATTTGTCTTGTAAATTAAAATATTACCTATGTAATAAATGTAAAACTTAACGTTCATCGTTAGTTTAAACTCGATTAAGTAGTTTTTTGAAGTGTTGAATAAAACTATTGTTTTATTTTTATTGTCGCGAACTGCGGCTTATTTACACAAAAACTTTAATCATATCTAAAAGTACTAACATCAAGCTTTAAATTGAGCTATATTTCATCTTGACACAATAAGTTTGATTGCGATACCAAGTGCCATAGTCACTTGGGCAATCTCCTTTTCGGGTTGTGGTTTTCATTTTTCTGTATGGGTAGACAAAACTTCAAAACGCCACCTGCTACGGTTTATATTATGAACGATTAGCTTTCCGCCCGCATTTTCAAAAAAAAAACCCGTATAGTTCCCGTTCCCGTGGGATTTCCGGGATAAAACCTATTCAATGTGTCCAAGTTACGTTCTATATGTGTGCTAAATTTCATTGTAATCGGTTCAGTAGTATTTGCGTGAAACACACACATACACATCCTCACAAACTTTCGCATTAGTAGGAAGTAGGATTGTTATAAAAATAAAAGTTATATTTGTTGGCGTAAACTATTTTATTGTAATTTTGGGAAATAAATAATGTCAAAATTGATTACCTACAATAAAACGCAGTTTTATTTTATTACCTACATTACACTATTGTTTTTTTTTTTTATCAAAACATGTATTTGAAGTAGCATATATGATATTATGCTGATCCAAGCATTTTCACTCAAAACTAATATCACTAATGATTTGTAAAAGTAAATTATTTCAATATACATTTCATAACCAACAAGTAAGAATAATTATTCATACAACAACAAATCAAAAACACTATTTACTATGGAAAAAAAACCAGGAAGGTGAAAAACATATATTTACGATTTCGATGCACTCGACTTTTAGTAAAATAATAGGTAGGTAAAAATATTATTATGGTTTTGATCACAGACATATCTGTGGTTTTGATTTTAGCTACTAGTATCAGAAAGCTGCGTGTTCAATGCACGTCGGGGTCACACAACTGTGGAGGATACAGTAGACAATATACCTAATGAAGTTTTTCATCTTTTTATTTTACTGCAAATACAAAATAAAAATTAAACAATGGTAATGTAAATTCTAAACAAACTACTACCAAAATACAATTAGAACAAAAATCATTTGACTGGTTGATTTCACCCAGAGGCCAGAGGCGGCTCGTGACAAAATTGTATGGGTGTTCACTTGAAATAAAACAACGAAAATACAATAGCGTAGCGGGATAATTTATTACAAAAAAAAATGAGCACCACATTTTATAAATGTCTATAACACTAAAAATTACAAAGTACAGGCTATTTCAAAACGAATTCAATGATTATCAATAATTAGTAAATCACCGAATTTGCATTCGCGAGCGTACCTACGCGTAGGTATCCATAGTGTTTGTTTATAGTATAAACGTTGCCATTCCTTTAGTATAAACTTTATACTAAAGGAATGGCAACGTCGCAATTGCTGCTGTCATGCGATGCGGCAACGTTGCGTGAGACTCAAAACGCTACCTGCTACGGTATGAACGATTGTTATAAAAATAAAAGTTATACATATTTGTTGGCGTAAACTATTTTATTCATCATTAATTTTGGAAAATAAATAATGTCAAAATTGATTACAATAAAACGCAGTTTTATTTTATTTACACTATTGTTTTTTTTTATCAAAACATGTATGTATTTGAGTAGTTAGCAGCATATAATATTCTGAATTTCTGATCCATGCCTATTCACTCAAAACTAATAACACTAATGATTTGTAACAGTAAATTATTTCAATAGGTATTTGAACATTTCATAACCAACAAGTAAGAATAATTCGTATACAAGATACAATAACAAATCTAAAACACTATTTATTATTTTATTATATTTCATTATGTGAAAATAACCAGGAAGGTGAAAAACATATTTACGAAAACAAAGTAACATATGGTTTTGCTATTAGCTATCAGGAAAAAAAATCGTATTGGAACAAAAGAAGGATTGTAACTGAATTAGGTAATTAGGTATGTTTGTTTCTGGGTGCACCGTTTTCGACGACGCGACGGCCGACGCGTGACGTAAACGGAGTAGGTACCTACTTTGCTAAAACAAACTAAGTAATAAAATTGTGTGTCTGTCTGAAAATTCGCTAAAGCATATTTTACCAATGTTTGTAAGTTTGTGATTACTTTGATAGTTTATCGATTTATAATAATTGTATACTTATATCATTGTTTAAAAATATTCAAACACAATATGATATAGGTACTGATTTATCACTGGTTTCAGTGATGAACTGATGAGTCAATGTTAGCCACAATACTAATCACTTTCGTCATACATGTGTATGAACTATGATTGATGTGATTTGCAATGTGGTGAAATTTCATAAAAATCACGGGCCAATGTTTTGTTTTGAATCCCACCGAAAATACATATACATATTACTAATTGCGTTATTAGAATAATTAATTACTATACCCACGATCAATTATTACAATTTACAATATAGTCTCAAATGCATACTAGAGAAATATTGCAATTTGAATCAATTAAAATGCATAGCATACAAAAATAAATTCACAACACAAGAAATTCCGCGCGCAAATCATAGCGCGTGTGAATGAAATCAAGAATGTAATTTTATATCAAGCCGACGACGACGCCGAACTAAAGTACCTACAGTACCATTAACCTTCAGTGTACAATACAGTTTACAGACCTACGACGGACGAACAATAATGAGTAATAAATTGTTTACAAAAAAAAACATAGTTTCTAAGGTCATTAGTTTTATTTTATTTTATTGTTATTTTCTTTGAACGATTGGAAATGAAATTACTCAATTATTACACATAGAACTTTGATTTATTAGAATTATGCGAATTATGTATAAGATAACAAACGCGAATGCACGACATCTAGCGCGTCAATGTCTAAACATCGCCATTCGTTTAGACATTGACGCGCTAGATCTGTAATAAGTATATAGTCTATGCGCTAGATGTCGTGCTTTATGTCGTGTTTCGCTTGGCAAAAGTCACGCACACTACTGTAGAAGTGTCAAATTTTGCCGGTATTTCACTGTTGTTTTTCTAAGTAAATAATGTAAGTTATTGATTAAAAAGGTCGAACGCGGACACATTTCATTGTAGAGAAGTGATAAAATGATTAGTTTTAAAGAAATAGTGTCTGTGTTAAGTGTTTAGTCGTCATCAAAAATGTATGGAGGGGCGGTCGGAACATCCACCTTAAGGGACCTGTGCGCACCCGCACTCGTACCTACACCTAACTTCCGAAACGCCATTCAGTTTGCATAGAACTTTAGAACGCGTACTTAGCGCGCGTATGTGGTTATTGCGTTCATAATATGAATTTGCCAGTCTGTGTCAGACGCAAAATGGTGTTGTACTGCTCGGTATCATGCCGTAAAATAGAGCTGCAATGCTCTGTACGCTTAATATACTATGCATAGGTACTGTAAATAGCTTGTTGAAGTGTTATTTTCAAGTTAAGGTCGTGTTTTATACACATACTAGCGGTCCGCCCCGGCTTCGCCCGTGGTACCTACATGTTTAAACTATCCTATCTCTCAAGTTGGATCGAACTGCACATGGTGTGCGAATTTTATTATAATCGGTTAAGTGGTTTAGGAGTCCATTGAGGACAAACATTGTGACACGAGATTTATATATATTAAGATGTCATAGTGTGATATTTTCAAATATGAACTCATTTTGAAGATAATATTGCTATTTTTCCAAATAGAATTTATTTATTATTTGTAAGTTATACTTACTTGTACATGATGTACATTGTACAATAAGCATGATTTTCTCGACACAAACATTTTTTAATTAAAGGAACTGTTTGATGTGGAGTTACATTTTTTAATGGGTATTGTTTTGGCATGTCTTCGAATACGACCAGATATTTCTATATTCATACTAAATAAATTAAAGAGCGAATATAAACAAAAATATAAATAACTATTTCCATATATTTTAGAATCCTCCGTTCCAACCGCCGGCGAATCAAGCACGAAGCAGTAACAACGTGACCAACCCGTTTGTACCGCTGCAAGTACAAACTAGTCAGAGGTGAGACACCTTTTTTTATTTATGGCTATTATAATATAAATGTAAAGTGTAAAATATTTGTTAAATGGTTATCTATAGATATTAATAAGCTTTCGTCGGCTTTGAAGTGATTTAATTGTGATATAAATTTAAAAATATAGCATATTGTTCTTAGAAATAAATTTATTTTTACTAGTTGTAGCTTAATGACAATAAATATTATTTGTAAATAAAAGTAAATAGTTTTTTTTTTCAGGCCCTCTTAATTAAACAGTTTTGTGATTTAAGACTAAAAATACTTGTTAACAGACGCGTACACAATGTGAGCCAACCTCCGAGGAATATGGAAGGGATACCAGCTCCCAAATCAACACTCCCTAAACCGCAGCCAGTGTTGCCACAGGTGAAAAACATTTTATTACGTATAAAAAATTAAATTTATTGTTGTTGACATTGAGTTTGCAAATAAAAACAAATATTTTTTATATCCTAATAATATTGGAAATGCAAAAGTTGTGACGGATGTTTGTTACTTTTTCAAGAAAAAACTACTGGACTTATTTAGATGAAACTTTACATTAATATAGGTTAAAGATCAGAATAACACATCATATAGAAATAAGTAGTAGATTTTGCCCGGGGGTGAAGCCGCGAGCGCTAGTTAAAAATAAATCTTTTGTTAAAAATAGTTAATAGTAGTTACATTTGTGAATTGAACAAAATATTATTACAATATAATATATGTATCTATTATTTAATTTTATCTCTTATATTTAGCCGCCTCAAAATCAACAACCTGAGACAAAACAACAAAAACAAAGAAGGAAGAAAAGAATAGCAGCAAATCTGCCGTTCCAGGACTAAATTTTATGCAAATAGTATTTACTTTACTGAAAATATTTTATTTTTATAATCTATTTTTCTGACAAATTACACCCGCGCCAATAAAGATTCGAATTTTAAACATCATTTCGTCTCATTTGCACACGTTGTAAAAAGCACGTTGTTGTCCCACTCACATTAAGACAATTTAAAATTTGCTTCGTTATTGGCGCGGGTTATTGAAATTTAGTATTTTAATACAATGGTATTATAAGTAAAAAGGTGTAGAAAGAAGCAGCACGTCAAAATGTAGCTAATTAGCCACTATTTTTTTTTCGCTGTCTCTGTTTCGCTCATGATATTTGAATCATGCCGTCTTACTTTGACATCTAATCTTGTGTGCGTTAGTGTGCTGTTTTTGAAGAACGAATATTCTGTTCCTATCTATACCTTTGTACTTATAATATATTTGTTTTAATAGCAACACATATCATTTGCATTATAATTTTTAAATTTAGACGTACGTAGTTTATCGTAATTAGTTTGAATAAATTTAAAGTCTTCTATTATCTGTTGTATTTTTCTAAATGACAATCTGGTCTTTTGATCTTATTTTTTAGTCGGTAGAATTAGTAAGATTAATGTTATTAAAAATGAATGATGCAAATGGTGATTATTTATATACATTTTGTAAATACAATAATTATAAAATGTTCGTATTTATTGTGAGCTGTTTTTGTGTAAAGAATTTCAAAAATATGTTCCTGTTTTTTGTTTGACGTTTATTTAAGTAATGCGTTAAGATAATAAGTGTGACTAGTGTTAGTTTTTTTTATTATACTTCATATTATTATAATATACAATTCACCTTTGCAAGAGATTATATTAAAAAAAAAACGAAGTACTTACTACTAACTATATAATATGATTTGTCATCAAAAAAATAAAATTTTGTGAAAAAAGAAATAAAAAAAGCAATGGAGCATTTATTTTTGAAATCAAATTATTTTCTTCAATCGAATCAAATAAATTACTTTAGGAAAAATTGTTAGGAAATTGTAGGCTCTATTTCTGTCTTTACTAAAGTACAAATGGATAGTATATTAGTTCCTATCTAAGTATATACATACTAAGATTCATTTCAAATATGATACCATATTATTAACAGTAAGCCTAATTATAAATTCTTAATTCAGTTACTATTTTGGACAAAAGATTTTTTTTTCTTTCTGAATGTACATTCATGGTAAAATTGTTATTACCTTATAATTTTTCAAAAAACTATTTTACTACTGTACCAATTTTTTTATAAAATAAATCATAAAGTTAATGTAGAAATGAGGACAAATACATTGACACTCTAAAGTATGCAGTTTTAGAATTAAGAATTGAATGTTTGTACAAGTTTTTGTCTTAATATTTGGAATTGAAGATAGTATAAGTGTGGTGTTAAATGTAAACTTTTAATATTATCTGCATTTTGTTACGATTACAATTTTTTCGTATCACACGAAAATAAAACTATGTATATCTCTCAATACTTATACGAAAATAATTTGATATTAAATAGCTCACCAAGGTTTGAAAACTACTTAACTATATTTATGTGAAATGCCTATAGTGCAAAATATTATGCAAGAAAAATTGTGTTTTTCTCATAAAATTTGGATTATAAGGCCTTATCATTTTTCATACACTATGGAAGCAACATGCAAGAAATCCATTTTTTGTTATGAATTATTGTATCAACTCTATAAAGACAATTTATTGTAAACATTGAAACAATAAAGAAGTGAACAGTATTGTTTTGTTTTATTTATCTCTATAGAAAATGAATAAGTGATTTATGTTTATGGCAACTAATTTAATCTCTTTTTTTTCTTGAGATTGTTCAGTCTCTGCTTTATTCTAGTCCAACAATTTCTGTATCAGCTTGAGAACATTCTCAAGTATTATCGGCTTCCTTAATACAATACTAATAAAAGTGGACATATAGTATTAAAATGTTTAATTATATTATAAAAATATCTACAATATAAGGTATTACACACTGACCACAATGCCTTAAAAGTTGTTTTGCACACCCCAAACTTTACAATTTGTTGCCTATGAATGTAAAATATCCATACTTCTATAATTACTTAGTTTTCTGAACTATTTGTTTCTTTGAACATGCCAATCTCTAAAACTACTGGATCAATTTGAAAAAATTCGATTTCATCATGTTAAGACCTTGGGGCAGAGAAATGTGTGTAGAACCACAGGGCAAAGATTGTAAACTATAAATAAAAATACCTTGTGACATTATAAATTATTTTTTTATTAATTACACCTAATCTAAGTTTAAAAATCCATAGCACCTTCTAGAAAACACAAACAATCCACTTTATTGATGATAACATCAAGATCCTTTTTGGCAATTGTTTTTCTTTTGTGATGTGTTGTGTATGTAAACGTCTCTTTCGCTATTGACTCTAAAAACATTTCCTGAAAATATAAGCTAAACTGATATCTGTTGTATAAAAAGTAACTCAATATTGTAATTCAATAAGAATCACACTCTCGAGACTCGAATAATGAGATAATTAAAGATGCTGTTAATACTAAAGCAGGCTTTTTCCTTGAGTTATATTTAGACGAATTTAATCATTTTGGCACGCCCAAGGATTAGGAGGGAAGCAGTCGCTACTGTTCAATAGTATTTACTTAACATAATGTTTTCAAAGAAAACAGATTAAAGATATACCAACCGTGGCTTTAGTAACTAAAAATACAGCTTCAGCGTTCACTATGTGTACATCGGGGTCCATCTTCATTATATTCTTTATTCTAGCCATTGGCAACCTTGTGCTTCTTACCACAGCCTCACTTTTAGCATTTATAACTTTCTTCTCTGTTGGTACTTGTTCCTCAGTGTTGAATATTTCTGAACTTTGAACACTATTAAGTTCAGTTTCGTTTATTTCAGACGGATTTTCATTTTCAAAACAATTTTCAGAATCATCAACAACATCAGAAATATCTACTTCTGTGTAATGCTCTTCGTCACTCATTGTTAGAATTATTTATATCAAAATTACTACAATAAACTCTTGATTAATTTTACCGTTGCGTGAGTAAGTATTTTATCTCAATTATTACAGTCATTAATAAAAAAAATTGTAAACTCTATCACTCTATCTGCCCAGCTGTCAAATTGACAAACAGAAACTGGCGCGAAATAAGATGAGATGGAAACTGTCAGTGTCATTTGCTTTTGGTATCTCTATGGTATCTTTTTATTTATTTATTTATTTATGACACTTTATTGTACATATAACAGGAATTTAAAATAAGAGAATACATAAAATTGGAAAGTGTACAATAGGCGGCCTTATTGCTTAAAAGCAATCTCTTCCAGGCAACCATAAAAATAAAGGACATGTAAGACATTGGTAAAAAGCGAGGGCGCATCAAAAAGATTTAAAAAAAGAATAGATTATTAGATAACACAAATAATTCATTACTAATTAAAGAATAGACATAGATAATTCAGTATATATGTATTAATCAAGTTATATTTATATTATACATACAAATTAAATAAAAATAATAAGTTAAATACAAATTAATAAATATATTTAAATATATATATTTATATATATATGCATATAAATACATATTATACATGTATATAAATACATATTATACATAGTATATATAAAATATAAATACATATTTATAAGATAAAAAGGAAACTAAATACTGGAGAAAAAGTGCTCTTTTACAAGTGACTTGAAATGATGTGGTGTTTTGGCGCGTCTGATAGTCTCAGGAAGAGCATTCCACAGTCGAATCGCTAGGACGGTAAAGGAGGAGTTAAAAAAATTGGTATGGTGAATAGGGGTGGATAGGAGAAGGAGATCAGAGGAACGAAGGGAAAGGGAACTATTGGAGTTTAAATAATGAAACTGATTTTTGAGATAGACAGGAGTTTTGGGGTTAAACAGGACAGAGTACAGGAGTTGAGTATCTATAGAGTCTACGCTAGTTAATGGCACCGTTTATGGCGTTAAAATTTTGGCGCTAGTTCAAACGTTTCTGAATCGTCAAAATACAGAAAAATAATAATTTACCATCAGTTCCGAAATCAAATTCTACATCTAGAAATGATCTAAAAGAACCGACAAGAAACTCTATACCATGAGATTTAAAAAGAGCAACTACAACTAGCACTTTTAAAATATCATAAATTATATAAATCATGCCAGATATTCTGTGGTGCTTTAGCGACAATTTTCCGTACATTACCATCTTAATCTTAATTAACAAATAATATGAATAAATAATTGAGTAATACCGTATAAGCTGTCCCAACTAAATCTATTGTTGTTTTAAAAAAAGTTTTAAATTAAGTCCTACTAAACTTTGAGGGATTTTATTATTTAAACTAGCTTTCCGCCCGCGGCTTCGCTCGTTTTGTCTAAGACTTAAAAAAATTATATATACAAAAACCTCAAGAACTACTTTATCGATTAAAAAAACCGCACCAAAATCCGTTGCGTAGTTTTAAAAATTTAAGCATGCCTATGGATATAGGGACAGAGAAAGCGATTTTGTTTTAAATACTATGTAGTGAAGCGTATACGAACCCTGAATTTTTATTTATGGGCCTGTAGTCTAAAAGACAAAAAAACAAACTGTTGCATTAATTACCTAAACACATACAACATATTGTCATATAGTGACAATATGTGTATCAATGTAAAAACTTTCTTATGATAGATAGTTCCGTAAAAGTAAAACTAATGATAATGTTGCCCGGGAAAGAGAAACTAATTGATGAAGCAGATTAATTCATCAAAACGATAAGAATTGTTTTTGAGATTTCAAATTGCCATACCTATAGGTACTTAACAATACCAGTTATTTAAATTAAAAAACATTGTTTGCCAATTCCTGGTATAAAAATTGTAACCAAATTACGATTTCCAATGAATGAAGTCAGTTAATTCGAACATTCCATTTGGAGGGATTTAAATGAAACAAATACATCAGTCGTAATAAAATATAATTATCAGTTCGTGTTGAGTATTAAAACAATATTTACATACACATTCATATTATATACACATCTAAAATGTAACAATTACATAATCATTTTATGTACAATATGAAAACTACAAAAGTAAATCCTATATTTATTGTGCTATAGAAGAGTTACGAACAATATTCGTTTATGATGTAAAATATTAATGGAAACGGCTATGAATTTGAGATCTTTCGAGTCATAAAATCATTTATTTATAGTAAATTTCAATTATTATTTTATTCCATTAGAACAATCTAACTATATTCAGTCGAATGACAAGACTTTTTTAAATACATAATCGTAATAATTTGATTTTTGATTCACAACTATAGGTTTTTGATCACCCAATTTAAAAAAAACCATGGCATACCATAGCACGTAAAACGACATGCTAAGTTCATGTATAACACGACTTTATTTTTGTAGTTATTGCATTATTATTTTAAAGCTTTCAACATGACCTGTGAAGTGGTTGTAATAAAATTCACTTTTATGGACGTTGTGTCCCTTTCTTCGACGAAAGTTCTTATAATTCGTTTTTACATTCACAAAGTTCGTAAGTAGTCGCATAGTTTTGAACATTAAGAAAATTTTAACCTTAGCGTTCTGGTGTAATTTTATGAAACATTCTTAAACATTTTATCAAACACATTCATAATAAAATAAAACTAGTGTACATATCGAATTCATTCTCAGTATAATAATATAACAGATAAGGCACTAACGTGTACATACTTCTTACAGATAACTATTTATACTAAGCTTTGGGAAATCCGTGCTAATGCCATAACAATCTTGTATGTTCTTTTATCAATGCAGTCATTTACAAAATATCACATTATTCAAATAACAAATGGATTTAATTATTTTCAAGTGTAAATTGCAGTTGTATTTCGAGATAAAATTTATAAATCTTCTTCCCTATGCTATTTTATTGTTGTTCAGTCCAAATTCAATTATTCCATTTGTTATAAAACCTGTATACTTTCTAACGTAGATGACATATTTTCAACTTTCAATATAAAGTTTTTATTCATTTTAAGTTAATACAAGATTTACGAATTTCACAATCACCCTACTGTAAGCATAACAACTTCTTCCAGATAGATCTTTTTGGCTGTATGACTGGCAACCCAGCTAAGATGGCGGCATCGAAGGCGTCTTTCAGCTGTTTTCTTGTTTTCGCTGACGTTTCTACGTAGACAGCGTTTATTTTTGCTGCCAATGCTCTTGCTTCTACTTCTGTAACTGCGTGTTCTCCTCGCGCCTGTAAAAAATAATGTCCACGTTATTAAATAATTTTCAGAAGTTTATTTAATTAGTAACTGGATTCAAAACAAAGAAGACACGAAAGGCGAACAGTTAAAGAAAATTATTCAATTAAAACGAAAAAAAAAATGATTGCAAAAGAAGATGGCACCTATTTTAAACGTTTTCAAATGCTAATTTTAAATGCGATTGATGAGTGAAACTTACTCTCAACGATTGAATAACCCGTCCATCGAGCGCCAAGTCACTCTGTGTGCCGACTAGAATTAAGGGCGCGTTCACATTCGCGACCGCGCGCGTCCACCGGTCCGCGACCGAACGGAACGTCTCCGGTCGCACCACGGAGAAGCATAGCATCAACACGTCTGTGCCCGGGTAGCAGAGCTCGCGGAGTTCAGACATTGAATCCTGGAATGGAAAATAATGTTGTAAATTAAATTTACATAATATGGCAATATACATGACAATTTTTGACATTGATATTTTACCGCCAATTTTTTGTGAAACTTTTTTTTTCTCAAACTAATGAACAGAAAAAAATTGCGTCAAATAAAATAGGGCAGCAAATAATAGAAAACATTTTTAAAAAACTGTACCTACATTGACAAATCTACAATACTAGATGACGATTTCCCGGGAAGATTTAAAAATTAGAAGTTCATAATATAATAATTATGCATGAAGCTTTTGTATTTCGCATTTTAACATGTTTATAAAGTTTTAAAGTCAACTTAAGAGAAAGTGTGTACAATAAAATCAGAGGGATTGGCCTGTTATACGCTGAGACACATCGATCAAAATGGTTGCATAATTTTAATAACGCCTTTACAATGATTGAACATTCTTATTACATGCAAAAATTGAAATGTTAATAGTTTTCGACAGACAATGATTGTAGTGATCAGTCTATTTTAAATGGGTTGCAATCTAAATGTAATATCAAAAATAGGTGGTAATTTGTTGACAATTTCTACAAGTTTAATTTCATAGGGGAGTTTCACTTAGCAATTTCAAAATGTGTGCCACTTGTAATTATTTTCTGTAACTTTTAAAAGGAAAGTGCACGAATTTTATTCATTTTTTGCGAGTAAAGGGGGTCCTCAAGCAAACCTCTCAGTTAATGTCAATTACGCAGTTATAACAACTATTAACTAAGTAGAGCAGGCGTAATTAAGGGGGGATAGTTTCACCGAGTCGGAAATTATAGCGAGCGGTAATTTTCACCTACAGTATGTTAGTTTATATCGCCTCCGGTATATAATATTTATTGCAATATATTTAGCTAGGTGCATTATATAAGCGTTGTTTTATACATCCTAAAATTTATGAGGTAATTGTATGTAAGTTGTTGTTAAGAGTGTATTTAATATTTAATTATGAGGAAATAACATTATAGAGCAGAAATTACAAACGTTTAGTGTACTTTAGTATCTAGGTAATTGAGTGTTACATTTTGTGCCTTTCTTAATTTATAGTTATGACGCTCATTTTAAAATATGGCAATGCTCTTTATTTTAATTGAAATAAACGATGGTTTCCTTTTAAGCTCTTTCTCAGCTTATGAAAAGACTGTAAAATTTTGTTTATAAATCTAGTTATTTAAACATTTCTTATAGCCCTTAAAGGTGACAAAATCTAACGACAGAAATGTTATGATATCTATTATCTATAACATCACAAAACGTGTAAATACAATAAATCAGTTCCCACCTTTAACAAGAAGTTCACACCGATGTTTATAAGCCATTCATGCAGGTAGGGAAACTGTGGGAATCCCGGCATGTGTATATAAAACACAAAAAATGGACAAACGTTTGATCGAACACATTGCGAGACAATGCATGCACGTGCTTTTCGACAATATGGTCCATTCAAGAACAGCTGGGGCAGGTGGGACTTTGGGACTTGTATGGACTTGCAAGGAACTTTGTACAATATGTGAATTGGCGCTTGAAGCAGGGAAACCTTAGATTCTCACTGGCATGCACTTCATTTCCCGTAACAGCCTTTCGAATACAATTTTTTGTCATTAATGTACAGTATTGACCTCCGGGAAGTTGGCACCGCACTTTGAAGTTATAAAAATTTTAAAGGTTGTTCCAGGTTGTTCTAGGTTTGTTCTACATTGTTCCAGAATTTCATACAGCTGAGATTAAAACTTTTCGAGAAAAGTCAAAAAACCCGATTTTTGAGCTGGCACCGCACTTTTTAGATATCGCGATTCTGGCGGTTGTTCCAGGTTGTTCTAGGTTTGTTCTATATTGTTCCAAAATATCGCGTCCGAAAAAAATTTATTTTCCACAAAATTCGTAAAAAACCAAAAAGAAGTTGGCACCGCACTTTGAAGTTAGAAAAATTTTAAAGGTTGTTCCAGGTTGTTCTAGGTTTGTTCTATATTGTTCCAAAATATCGCGTCCGAAAAAAATTTATTTTCCACAAAATTCGCAAAAAACCAAAAAGAAGTTGGCACCGCACTTTGAAGTTAGAAAAATTTTAAAGGTTGTTCCAGGTTGTTCTAGGTTTGTTCTACATTGTTCCAAAATATCGCGTCCGAAAAAAATTTATTTTCCACAAAATTCGCAAAAAACCAAAAAGTAGTTGACCTCCGGGAAGTTGGCACCACACTTTGAAGTTAGAAAAATTTTAAAGGTTGTTCCAGGTTGTTCTAGGTTTGTTCTATATTGTTCCAAAATATCGCGTCCGAAAAAAATTTATTTTCCACAAAATTCGCAAAAAACCAAAAAGAAGTTGGCACCGCACTTTGAAGTTAGAAAAATTTTAAAGGTTGTTCCAGGTTGTTCTAGGTTTGTTCTACATTGTTCCAAAATATCGCGTCCGAAAAAAATTTATTTTCCACAAAATTCGCAAAAAACCAAAAAGTAGTTGACCTCCGGGAAGTTGGCACCACACTTTGAAGTTAGAAAAATTTTAAAAGTTGTTCCAGGTTGTTCTAGGTTTGTTCTATATTGTTCCAAAATATCGCGTCCGAAAAAAATTTATTTTCCACAAAATTCGCAAAAAACCAAAAAGAAGTTGGCACCGCACTTTGAAGTTAGAAAAATTTTAAAGGTTGTTCCAGGTTGTTCTAGGTTTGTTCTATATTGTTCCAAAATATCGCGTCCGAAAAAAATTTATTTTCCACAAAATTCGCAAAAAACCAAAAAGAAGTTGGCACCGCACTTTGAAGTTAGAAAAATTTTAAAGGTTGTTCCAGGTTGTTCTAGGTTTGTTCTATATTGTTCCAAAATATCACGTCCGCTAACCCAATATTCTTATCAAATGGACTAATAAGAAAGTAAAATAGATCTTATGCTCAAGTTGGCCTAAAGTACATAATAAGTTGTTAAATGATATCGCCGAGGCCTTTGACATAAGCCGCCTTTGTCGCAAGCCGCCTAGGCCTTTGCCGCGATTGATGTTTTTGAGAATTTAAATAAACAGAATGGAAGCAACCTTATAACTCAATAAATAAAGTATATTTTTAAATGTAGTTCCGTTTATAGTAAAAGCCGCTTTGCGTGTTTTATTGTTTCGTCTTTCACATTCGTTGCAAAAATTGTGATAGAGTAAATCGTCTACTGCACTCTTCCTAGTTTATAATGTCAACTAAAAAAAATGAGAAACGAGTTTCGACACGAAAAAAATCTGTGTTACCACTTAAAGTGAACTTAAGGTTTAAGAGGCAAATTGCTAATGCGACTGCTGTGTATCAGTCTGAATTGAAGGAGCTTTTAAAAACTGCCAAGCAAGAAAAAATTGTCTTAAGATAATTAATTAAAATGTTCAAAAACTTCAATTTTAATTAATTTTTTATGCATTTGTTTTTTTTTTATTTCGTCACCTAGGAACGTATTCCCTATAATCCCATATAAATTAAAATTACCATTCCGTATTCACGGTTTCTGTATTCGCGGCATATTTATGGAACATATACCCCGCGAATAAGGAACTTTTACTGTACAATTGTACAGTTTAATGAAGACACAAAAAAAATGCGTTTTTTACAGAAGTTGACCATACCATTTTCGAAAACCAAAAAAACACAAGAGTTGTGCTGAATGGTGTTGAGTCTGTGATACTTGCTGAGTAAAAAATAAAATATTCGTAAAATGATACATCTTCAAAAAAATTGAATTATTTTTATAACAGAAGTGTAGTTTTTTCTTTGATGGGTCACCAAAGAAAAAACTACACTCAAAGACCGACTCTCTAACTTCAATATGATTTCACTGGAAAATCGAAGGGACATTTTTGATCTAATTTTCGTACTTAAACTTTTATACAATAATATTGACTGCCAATTGCTAACAAGACTCAACTTTCGCCATTTTTTTACGAATTTTGTGGAAAATAAATTTTTTTCGGACGCGATATTTTGGAACAATATAGAACGAACCTAGAACAACCTGGAACAACCTTTAAAATTTTTCTAACTTCAAAGTGCGGTGCCAACTTCTTTTTGGTTTTTTGCGAATTTTGTGGAAAATAATTTTTTTTCGGACACGATATTTTGGAACAATATAGAACAAACCTAGAACAACCTGGAAAAACCTTTAAAATTTTTCTAACTTCAAAGTGCGGTGCCAACTTCTTTTTGGTTTTTTGCGAATTTTGTGGAAAATAAATTTTTTTCGGACGCGATATTTTGGAACAATATAGAACAAACCTAGAACAACCTGGAACAACCTTTAAAATTTTTCTAACTTCAAAGTGTGGTGCCAACTTCCCGGAGGTCAACTACTTTTTGGTTTTTTGCGAATTTTGTGGAAAATAAATTTTTTTCGGACGCGATATTTTGGAACAATGTAGAACAAACCTAGAACAACCTGGAACAACCTTTAAAATTTTTCTAACTTCAAAGTGCGGTGCCAACTTCTTTTTGGTTTTTTGCGAATTTTGTGGAAAATAAATTTTTTTCGGACGCGATATTTTGGAACAATATAGAACAAACCTAGAACAACCTGGAACAACCTTTAAAATTTTTCTAACTTCAAAGTGTGGTGCCAACTTCCCGGAGGTCAACTACTTTTTGTTTTTTTGCGAATTTTGTGGAAAATAAATTTTTTTCGGACGCGATATTTTGGAACAATGTAGAACAAACCTAGAACAACCTGGAACAACCTTTAAAATTTTTCTAACTTCAAAGTGCGGTGCCAACTTCTTTTTGGTTTTTTGCGAATTTTGTGGATAATAAATTTTTTTCGGACGCGATATTTTGGAACAATATAGAACAAACCTAGAACAACCTGGAACAACCTTTAAAATTTTTCTAACTTCAAAGTGCGGTGCCAACTTCTTTTTGGTTTTTTACGAATTTTGTGGAAAATAAATTTTTTTCGGACGCGATATTTTGGAACAATAATATAGAACAAACCTAGAACAACCTGGAACAACCGCCAGAATCGCGATATCTAAAAAGTGCGGTGCCAGCTCAAAAATCGGGTTTTTTGACTTTTCTCGAAAAGTTTTAATCTCAGCTGTATGAAATTCTGGAACAATGTAGAACAAACCTAGAACAACCTGGAACAACCTTTAAATTTT
Source organism: Colias behrii (assembly GCA_029959065.1). Taxonomy (NCBI): domain Eukaryota; kingdom Metazoa; phylum Arthropoda; class Insecta; order Lepidoptera; family Pieridae; genus Colias; species Colias behrii. The sequence goes on along the minus strand of JARWMC010000006.1, from coordinate 2,790,484 downwards.
TTCTAACTTCAAAGTGCGGTGCCAACTTCCCGGAGGCAACAGTTACAATATGATAAAAGTAGAGACTCTAGAATTTTATAATTATCTCAAGAAAATCAGTTTTAACTGTTAACTGCTTAGGCCACAGAATTTAAATAACGAGTTGTGAATTAATAAAATAAACATTCTCACCTGACCAGCTGTATCACAGATCTCCACGCAGACCGGCCGGTCGTCTACGTCCACCACAACTGAAATAAAAGAGAAAAAGCTCAAATTGATGTTAACAAAATTATTAAACATTCTGTTAAAGTATAGTTCGGTCTAGAAATCTAGAATATTAAAAACATTATCCAATTTCAACGCTTAATATGTGTTCCATTCTTACAATTTTTCAAATCTAGTAAGCAGTATACCTACCTAGATAAGCATCATTATTTTTTTTTTGGATTTATGTCTAAAACAGAGTAGATATATCGTAATTAGTGTTTGTGCTTTGTGCCTGCAGCGGAAACTCGAATGCAGGCTCAATTATTTTGATATAAAAATCTCTGTATGCGTTAATTTGCATAGTGCATACAAGATCTCAGAAAAACGCAAAAGCCTCAAGCAGACGAATGATTACCGTTAATTAATTGTTAATTGCTATGAGCCACGCCACCGATCTTAATTAGTAATCGAATTATGCAGTACAGTTACTACTTTACAGTTGTATAATTCCCAGTTCTGCTTGGTTACGCTAGTTTTAGTAGGAATGAATATTTTTATTTTGAATTATTTTCTGAATAGGTACAGATAATGTACATAATATTGGGCCAATGGCAAATATTATGTAGTAAATTAACGAATATGCGATCGTGATGTCACATATGTGATTGAATTTAATTTTAAATCTAAGTATATCAGCTATACGAATGATAGGCTACCAAACTATTGATTGCATAATCAAAGTGTTCATTAAATATCACAGATAATTAAGTAGTAGGTATATTATTAGCATTATTATATAGGTATCTTAAAGAAAATGAAGACAGTGGAAATATTAAGTGAACGTAAGCATGTTATTTATGTTTTAACTGTCACTTAATTATTATGCTATTTATTACAGCAAGTTTCTGCTGCTCAACTGACTGGATGAAGCCATGTACATAATCGAGTAATCGAGGGTAATTACAATCACAACAAACTAGACAGGCGATAGTGTGTTGTCTCCTTAACATCTCGTTAATCTGATACTGTGCTACACCTCGGCCCATTTCCTCTGGCGTATCTTCATTATATAAACACGTTTATGACAGGACGACATGATAAATCGCCCGTACCACCACGATTTCTTACTTGTCTTGAGATGCGAATTCATTTCTTTGCTATACAGTGCTTTATATTATGTCTGTTTAAAGTTTTATTGGTTTATTGACAGAAACGTCTGCCAATGAATATCACTTGATTTTCTTTAAATGTTTCTTATTTGGTTTTCCTTTATCAAACGTACTTTAAGGTACAATAGGTCCATTAAGTACTTATTCTATTATACATTTCAAAGTTCTTATAAGTACGTGCCTGTGTTTGAAAACATCAACAAGAAAAAAGTTTCATAAAATATTTCTATTGACACGTGAGCATTTAACACAATGTTGCCGATAATTCGAATAGTTTCTATACATTTTTCAACTTTGATCAGAACATTAATTTATTCAGCCAGTATAAACTAATATAAAAGTAAGGTCGGCAATTTATCGTATCGAATGCCCGGATGCACTTTGTAGCGGTGTATTATGCGAACATCCTGCGTTTTGTTTTTACTTCTATGTGAATTTTTTCTACGTCAATGCAAAAATGCATTTTTAGCAATTTCAGCTCGTTTTATGATAGAAGCTGACTGCCTACTGTAGTCTGTAGGTAAATGAAAACGTACATTTACTTATACTATAAGATACTATGCTAAAGGTAGAGTAGAGTTATCATAAATTGTTTATTCAGAAAATTATGTATCTTTCACAGATAATAAATAATTCTATAATAGTAATGTAAATCAAATGTGAATTGTAGATTTGCTTCATTCAAGTTCAACAATAACTACTCGAAAGTAAGTTCCTATGAAATTTTAATAAGGAATCATTACTTTTATAAGGGAAATTAGTAAACGTTTTACGTTCTTATGAAAACATGTGGTTTCTCTAATTAGAGACTACTATCATATTTAGTTTGTTATCTGCATTACGTAAAGATTATATTACATATTATATTGTTTGCTTTTATCCTCGTAACGAAAGATAAACGTTTAAATAATTTTAATTACGGCATTTCCAAAACATAATCCGAGTGCAAATAGGTATAATGTACAAAACTGCAAGTAGGCTACTAGCTAGGTACCTCATTTCTTGGTTGAGTATTTAGGATAAAATTACAAAAAGTATCTTTAACGCAAAGAAAGTTTCGCACGGTACCAAATTGATTTGGATAGGTACCTATTCGGAATTATTAAAAAAAATCCAGAAGAAAATCACTATCACTACATAGTATAAAACAAAGTCGCTTTCCCTGTCCCTATGTCCCTATTTCCCTATGTCCCTTTGTACGCTTAAATCTTTGAAACTACGCAACGGATTTTGATGCGGTTTTTTTTAATAGATAGAGTGATTCAAGAGGAAGATTTATATGTATAATAACATCCATTAAATAGTGGAGAAGTACTGTTATTTTTGAGGTTTCTAATGTGATGTCGTAAAAAATTACATTTTTTCCGCTTACATTGCAAACGCAGGCTGAACCCTATGAGTTTTATCAAAATAATGTACTAGGTATTATACACATTGAAAAGGTCTACAGAAAAGTCCGCGATGGTATATGTCTATCTCTTATGGATAACCCACAATAACTTTTTTTTATCATTTACTTTTTACGAAAAATAATGGCTAATTTTCGATGCGATTTTAACCAATACAGCATTAATCCTTAACCAACACCGTATGATTTAAGTGAATATTTTCGAAGATATTACAGATTTAAAAATTGCGGGACGTAGCGTACCGGTACCGGCCGGCCGCCCGGCTATCTATTTTAATTTTATACCCGTGCGAAGCCGGAGCGGGCCGCTATGTTTTTATATACAACGTTCACAGTTTTTCTGTAGTGTATTTAGTATCAGCATTGCACCCGTGAGAAGCCGGGGCGGGTCGCTTGTATTTGATAAAATGATATCTAACACAACGCCCTCGCCATGAAGAAGTTTATATTTACTTTGTAAAATCTTGAAATTAATTCTTTTGAGCTCTTTTATAGGATTAGATTATTTATTTTTATTTCATTCAACTGTCAGTTCGATTAAGTGTTGATGCGAAAACATTTTTGAGATCAAGGCTGGCTTTATTGTTTTTTTCGTGCACTAAACAAATTTGAAAGTCCCGTGAGAACCGGAAATCTCGTTTAAAAATCGCAATACAAAAGTAAAAAAAACTCTTGCAATGTACGTAACACATTGTCCACAAAATAATTCTTCAGTACCGCGTGCATCGAATATTTTATTCATTAAAACGTCGCATAAATCAAGTGCAATTAAAAAGAGCAGTTATTGATGAAGCCATAAAGTTTAAACTGATCTTTTGCATGCAATATGTAATGCGACAGCTTTTAAGTGATATTTAATATTTCTTTATCAAATGATGCACGTTATTAATAATATTGGACTGGACGTTATTCCATTATGAATGGGATAATAAGGTGTTTCAACAAAATCAATAATTATTTCAGAAATAAGTGTTAATCCTTATTAATGTACTGTGACCACACACACACAGAATAAGCAATAAAATTTCAAGTATGACCGGCATCTTACCAATAATGTATTCCTTCAAAATAAACCATTGTTTATTAAATCTTGTGTTTCATTTATTTTAAATGTAAATACTAGCCGATTGGCATTTTTATTGTTTAAATGCGACTATACGCGACAAGATGAACCGAGAAATGTGACATTGAATCTTATCCTGCCAGTAAATTACCTTTTATGCAAATAAGAGTTAAAACACGCGGAAACATCTCCCGGCATTTACCACGAACAATCATTAATCTACATTTAACAAAGCCACAACCTTTGTTCAGGTCACAGCATTTATTGGCATTTATTAACGCCCTAATGAGATCGACCTGATGGCGCCAGGACGCATTTACCTACTAAAACCTATTTCTCGTTGACCTATTTGAACATGGCAAGTTTGACAATACCTCTATCAATGACATTTGGAAACATGGCAACATCATAGCAACTATACCTATAATTTATAAACAGGCTTTATTTAACGGGTTTAATTAAAAATCGGTCTGATGAAAGAGCGGATATTATTCCCATGAAGATGTTATGATTCATGATCTTCAAAAGGGCCAACATTTTTTTAAACTACGGTCAGGTCAAAGTGCATAAGGTCTGAACGTGAGAAGCTGTGTGGATGTTAACACAATTAGCGTAGTTGTTAAACTAATCTCAGTATAGTGGATCTGTGAAGACAGATGCATTATTGTCATAATTAACTCTTGACTTACATTTGAGTTTGTTTCAGAATTATCTAGAAATAAATTTTATAAGACAGTTCTCATTAATCAGATAAGAATTAAGAAGTATTATTTTCTCATAATTAAAAAGTCACGGGTGGTATGTGTGTGATATAATGATTTTGTTAAATAAAAAAGAAAGGTGATTTCAATGTTCTCCGAATTTAGTAGGTAATAAAAAGGGTTGATCACGAACGTTTCATATTAAAATGATAACGGTCGAGACATAAATCGGTCAACGAAAGTTATCATCGTCCTAAAGAACTTTAAAAAGAAAATAAAAGATGTCTCGATTAACAAGAAATAACGGCGCGAATTTTATCGGAAGCCAAAATCTAACTTCCATTATTGGGTCAAGTGTTTGTTTTCGCCATATTTTATTTCCATAATAATTGTGGTTTTATGATGGCATCCAGTTCAATGATTTTCAAGCGAAGTATATTTTTTTATGAGATGTAGATTACATAAGTCTTATTTTATTTAAATTGAAGCATACATAATATGTAATGAAACTAGAAGTATATTATTGAGTAATCTGTACCTCAAGTGAAAAAATGTGTAGAGACCGGATTAGGCATATACCTAATAAGCAACTTAAATTACACGCAATATGTAGATTGTAGATGTATCATCAATGTGCATATGTAACAAAGATGTAACAAAATAATGTTCAAGTTTCTTTGCAACTTTAAAAATAATTATATCAATGTAAAGTGTAAACTTATCTCATACCGTAGTACCACACGTACAGATGGTAATGTTAATATTTAAGGTTATTGATATCAATTTACCATTACAATTAATAAGGAAAGATTATATTGCGTAAACAGAAACACGTCTAATTTTTTCAGATGAATTCTTAAGCCATAAGGTTCATTATTAAACTGCTGCCTGATGAATACCCTGCATCCAAATACCTCATTGAGTAAACAAAAAGCAGTACATCGGCAGGATGTTCGAGCATTCACGTCACTACATTGTTTTGCTGAAATGTACAAGCAGCATTGTATAGGAGTGACATGTGTTTATATCTCGATGGTAGGTCTGATGATGGATGGTTGACCATTAAGTAGGTTAATGTATGTCCTTTGTATGTCTATCATTTGCTGCAAAATTTTTAAAATACGTTTTAATTTATTTTTTCTACTCTTCTTTAAGGATCCTTCGAGTTTAATTAGAGACAAACACTTACGATGCTAGGTTCTACAAGTGGTGTGAATTCTATTTTATTTCATTTGTACAATACAATTATATTTTTTTAAATATTATATGCATAATTTGCGTAAAAAGATTTTTTTAAATAAATTACTTCATATATTATATACACATTTGTTGTATAAAATCTACAATAGATATTATGATTGCTAACTTCACGATAACATCAGCAGTTGATACAATAATGACGACGCATCATAAAAACATTTTTACAAAGAGTTCATATAAGGCATATGTATTATGTTATATAGTTTCCATTGTGTGCAAGCCTTGAGGTCAACGTAAATAGAATAATTCTTACGTACAATCAAATAAACATATCGCCAGTTACAGAGGTTAGCGACCGCATTCATTCTCTTCCTGTGTGACGTCTTAATTGCAGAATTTATCTCTGTTATCCTAGTACAAGGCATTTTAGATTAAGCTCATTTTCAACAGGAAATTATCAGTTTTCGCACCAAAAGCTTTGAATATTGAACAGATGTAGATGAGACAGGAATAAAAAAATAATAATTAGAGCATTAATTAGCTTTATGCAATTTAATTAATTCTTTTAGGCAGAAGAAAATAATATTTTCTACCAAACTTATTACTTGTACCCTTGTACCTAACTTTGTAATTTGCATGTCATTTCATTTCATGGCTGGATATTTCAATATTTGGGTCACATTTTAATCATACTAAAATTTCGTGGCCAAATTGAGGTTAAAACCTTTGAAATGTTTTATGTGACATATAGAGATGGATGTATCCTACGAGTGTGCATGTTATGTATGTTTTCTGGCTTTATTTCCGTTGTATGCATTGTCCTAAATATGCAGGTCTTTGTTCTGACTACGGTGCCTGAAACTATCATTTTCCCCGATCCTGCTATACTTGCATGCCCTTTTTACAAAATTAAAAGGTTAATTGTGCATTATTTTGTTCTCTACAATTTATAAAATAGGTGGATGGTAAAAAATCGTTTGTAAAGAGACAAAACTTCTTTTAATTTTTAAAAATGTATTATATTTTTACGACGATAAACACCTGAGCTCCATAGAGGTTAAATTTGGACCATAGACAATAAGAAGGCGCAGACCTTGTGGTTACTGACCAAGAGAAACCATAAAAATCGGCAGGTAACACTACCATAATTCATAAATGTAAAAATTATATGGGTTACGGGAAGTCTAGATAGTGCATTATGTTAAAATTATTGCAGCTTGAATTATTTGAATTTAAATTTCTGTCCAGCATACAAAAAAAAACACTGAAATGTTTGCCCCTTTTTTCGCACTAATGAGTTTCTGGTGTTCTTATAATATTATAAAGGTAATGTAATGTAGTTTAAATATCTTTAATTCGTAAAGTGAAAAAGTTATGTAATGACTAGGTCGTGTTGGCTACATCTTAAATCAACTGTAATTATTACTCACAAAGGAGTTCCGATAATGCGTGGTACAGACTGCAGACAAGACAGTGAGTTCCACCGACCATTTTTTTCTATATGGACTGACAAGGTGATTAGATATTTATGAATAGGGTTGCTTAATAAACATAAAATGAAGAAAAATACTATGGTAAAATAAACAATTTTGGATCATTTATAACGTTATCCAACAGGCTATAATGTATTATTTTACACCAACGCCATGTTTTGGAAAGTAAACAAAAAAAGGAGTATTTTAGAGGTTTTTTTGCGAAATGCAACGTCTGGGGTGTTAGTTTGCAAGACTGTGCTAAAGATTACTCCGAGAGGGTGCAAATAAGGCTCTGATATTCAAAGACACAACCACCGTAATCATTTCTTTGTCTTGACATCCCGGCGACATACACACATTCTTTGAATTTTCATACCTGCCCATTTGGAAAACATTCGCGGTACGGAGTAGATAATATTGCTGTTCTGTTATCTATATGTGTAAAAAATATAGATTTTATCACCATTGATGTCATAGTTTTGGCCAGACGATAAGAAACTAAACACAATTCTTGCAATCGCAAAGATTATATAAAAATTGATATAGGTACAAACCATTTTAAGTTTTATAGTATGTATATGTTTAGAAATTTATCTAATCACGATACGAACCGTGTATACCAACTAGAGAAGCGTTGTTATATGTTTGACAGCCCTAGGACTATCTACCTACTAGCAATAAGTCATAATTACCACCAACGACGGCGATCCTTCTACGGAGCTCCAATCCACTTCCATAACAATTATCGATAGATTAGTTCCTCTTTATGGCCTTGTTTGTTGAGTCAACGCATAAAAAGATCAACACAAATACAAACTTGTATACGCACACAAGTTATCCAGTTTTTTTGACTTGCAACTGATTCTAGAACGTGAAAAAGAAATGCAGAAATGATGGGAACATTACTGGTTATTGTTGACTCATTGATAAACACACACATAAATCATAAAGCTCATGATGCTATTCTGCTCCCGTCTATGGAGTCTTTATAATTCTCTTTGAATGAATTTATATTCTACTTAGTCTCTACAGCAGGTATTTCTACCATTTTTAAGTCAACAACAAAATTTTATAAAGTAAATTTTCTTAAATTTATATCTCAATGTGATCCACATTTTTTATACATTTCTTTTTTCCTTCCGTTTCCTTTAATTAACGAAGTTATTAATTGTGTTGTTGATTTCAACCCACGGAGCATTTATAAACACCCCTTTAAAATATATCTACACTAATATTATAAAGAGGAAAACTTTGTTTGTTTGATTGTAATGAATAGGCTCATAAACTACTGGGCCGATTTTAAAAATTCTTTCACCATTCGAAAGCTACATTATCCACGAGTAATATAGGCTATATATCGTCATGCTAAGACCAACAGGAGCGGAGTAATGCGGGTGAAACCGCGCGGCACAGCTAGTAAGTACCATATAACTAAGGACTATTAAAGTCGTACAGCTTCACAGTACCCACTTTAGCTAAATAATCGACTGGTATCTCGCACCTGTCTCGAGACTTGTGTCACCTGTGGTCATTATACTTTCCAATTTGGACAAACACAGGTGCTATCGGCGGGACTCGATACTTACTTTTCTTGCAACACTGGTTTTTATATTTTAATTTAAACGTCAACAATTATAGAAGAATCCAGTTAATTAAATACATATTACAGTCTATTAACAGATAAAATGAATGATAAAAAAGCATTAAAATGTAGCATATTGTTGATAATAAACCACTAAACCAACTTATGAGAGTTGATACCTCCGTGATAATCGTGCAAACAAATATTCCCAATATGGACTGTCTGCTCCAACCTTCGATACTCTATAATTTTGTACGAATACGAGACAATAGACTATAAATGCATTAGTATAATACTTCAGCGTGGGGTTTAATAAAAGAGTTAAAACAGGAACCAGGTTTAGCTTGCCTTGATTTAAAAAGATTTGTACATTACATTTCCTCTAACTTTTTATGTATGTATTTGTGTATTGTTCCTTTTTTAGATACCTTTAAAAATAAAGATGAGGGCTGAGGCTAGGAAAAGTTAAGAGATCTGAGAAAAATAAGGATAGGTAAGCAGTAGCCTATGCTTACGTAATAATGTATTTACGATACAAATTGTAGCTATATTAGACTGTCAAGGTCTCCCGCGTTATTATACTCCTTTTTAATTAAAATTCTGTATTAAACTTAAAAAAAAATCACAACCATCAACTAGTAATACCTATATACATATTTTAAACATTTACGCGTTAAATATATGGAAATATCAAATAATATATCAGAAAGTGTTCGTAATAAAACTGTAGAGTTAAAATAAGGGCAAGTATAGGAAATATGGATACTGTATTGTTACTGAATGCGTTTTTTATCGTTATAACCTTGTGTTGTGATAAGATACAGCTCATGTCAATCGAAACGATGTAGTCATTATCTATCATAAGAAATGTATCACCCATTTTTAATATTGTGCTAAGCCGCACCTCCGGCAATAGGTATCTATCAACAAAAGGCAATTTGGTTCAAGAAACCAGATAGCATTAAATTCTTTTATCGATTAAAGTAAATTGTAGCGAATAAATTATACAAATATTGGCAAATAAACAGACGAAAAAGATTAAAACATTAGCTTTACATACTGATAAACTGCCCACATAGAAAAATTGCTTCTAATTTTTAAAAACTTACTCATTGCAGTCCTATATTATTTTTCCTTATTTGTTCCCTTCCATTGTTTCAGCTTCGAGTAAAATAAGCCTATTAGTAATCACGCTAATGCATTCTTTTTTTATGATGGCAACATGGTTGACCCACTTTTCAGAGTACATTCCTTGCCGCCTTACATCTCTGAATGCAACGTATACAACACGCACTCAGTACAAGGAAAAAATATGTGGTTAAAACCATGGATTTAAATGTATTTCTACGAATAAAAATATTATGATAGTGGTAGAACTGTACATTGAATTGCTCTTTTATTAAAATAGTATCTTTAATTAATTTTGTTGCACTATTCGTGAAACTAGGAAGTCAAATGAGGTGATTTTTGATCTACATAAATAGATCGACATTAAAAACTCTTTACCCTGACAACGCAGTTTAAGTAGTGAAAGAAGTGTGATAGGTTAAATTCTCATGCTCTTATATAATACAGTTTCATTAACAAGGCTGGTGATACTAGCTTACCTTCTTATCAATGATTCGTTCTCGATCATGCGAGCGGTACTTAATAGTAGGTACCTAATTACTAATAATTGTATGCATCACCATAGATACTTATATTAAAATTTTATTTGAAGTATATCCATATATAACTCTATGTTGAGTCACATGAGTGGGATATGAGTAGGTTTGTAAAAAGGACGGATATTATATACGGTACCTCAGGTACTAATCGTTTATTTGTTCCCAATAACTTCTTTCATGAAGACCACGAATGAAAATGACTATCTACTTTTACGACAAAATAAAAGGTATGGATTTTTTTTTATTTCATATTCTTTTAATTCCAATGGAATGGATATGTTAAAGCTTGTCATTTATTGATCACGCTAAAAGGTTAAATCTTTTTGCCGTTAATTAGTCACTGATTCCTGTGAAGCTCTTAAGTATGTATTCAATGCAAAGACAAAGAGTATTAAAACGTATATGGAAATGTATATTTCCGTACTTTATTAAGGCAGATATTGTTAAGATAACGATATTACTGTTGTTTCATTTTTTTTCTTAGGTACCTACACTCTACAGTAAGGTATTTCTTATTTAGTACCTATCTACCTATAGTATGGAGAAAATACCGCATAAAAAATTAAGTGCACAGTTGCCGCCCACTATACTTACGTTTATTATGTAACTAGCGACCCGCCCCGGCTTCGCACGGGTGCAATGCTGATACTAAATACACTACAGAAAAACTGTGAACGTTGTATATAAAAACATAGTGGCCCGCTCCGGCATCGCACGGGTACAAAATATATAGCCGGGCGGCCGGCCGGTACCGCCGCAAACGCTACGTCCCGCAATTTTTAAATCTGTAATATCTTCGAAAATATTCACTTAAATCATACGGTGTAAAGGGCCATATAGATCTATATTAAATGAACAATGTATTCAAGGTATTTAATTGGTTAAGGATTAATGCTGTATTGGTTAAAATCGCTTCGAAAATTAGCCATTATTTGTCGTAAAAAGTAAATGACAAAAAAAAGTTATTGTGGGTTATCCATAAGAGATAGACATATACCATCGCGGACTTTTCTGTAGACCTTTTCAATGTGTATAATACTTAGTACATTATTTTGATAAAACTCGTAGGGTTCAGCCTGCGTTTGCAATGTAAGCGGAAAAAATGTAATTTTTTACGACATCACATTAGAAACCTCAAAAATAACAGTACTTCTCCACTATTTAATGGATGTTATTATACATATAAACCTTCCTCTTGAATCACTCTATCTATTGAAAAAAACCGCATCAAAATCCGTTGCGTAGTTTCAAAGATTTAAGCGTACAAAGGGACATAGGGACAGAGAAAGCGACTTTGTTTTATACTATGTAGTGATAACGTATATTTTGAATCCTGGGATTTGACGTAATAAATTCCGAAATCATATGTTCGAAGCAAGTGAAAGTAGAGACGTTATTAATTTTGGGATGCCCAGATGTGAAGTTACGTATTTAAAAGTGGTAACCTTACAAAATGCATCATTAGTCTGTCTGTGCACACAACGGTATGATTTCTTAAAAAATACGCCTCTAAATATAGTAACACCGACACTAACGTTTATGAATCATTGCTGACTGTTGCTGACACATATATTTCTTGATTTCCGTACCGTCAGGATGTAAGTGGACGATATCGATTTTAAATACTTATCTATAATAGTGAATAGCGGAGATTATTTAGAACAAAGTCCTATCAGAAGATAATCATGATAGTTCCAAGTATTTAGTCCTCGTCTTTTATGAATTTTATTGATATTTGAACATAATATTACTCAGATTACAAACATGCGTTGAATGTTTGTAATCTGAGTAATGTTCATAGTTTTCCGAAAAACAGATCCAAAATAATAATTTACCCCGGGGGCCGTGGTTATATGCAATAGCATCCGTGGGTTGGTCAATGGATCGCTATCAATCCGTGGGTTGGTTTTAGTAACCAACCTAGAACCTACAGCTAATTATCAAGCATGGAGAGTGTTGAGAGGAACAAAACAATAGAACATCAATAGATCATTTATTATGTTTAAGGTTACTAATTAATACATTAAGACATACCTTACCAAATTATTTAACTGACACTTTGACAAGTTGCTTTCGGATTAAATAATGATGCAATCTGTATCAAGTTATCATTTACACTCCATTACAAATACGCATAAAGGTTGTTTTTTCTGCAATAACTGGACCTCAGTATATTTACAATCAACCGCGGCCAATTAGTGAACCAAAGCAACATTTCAATGTCGACTTTTTCCACTCGAAATAAAATAACTTCCACATCCAATTCCATATACTTATAATAAGTAGACCGCTTTCACACTCTTTTTGTGTTACACTTAAGGATATAAAGGATTAAAACGATTCATTATGCAAACGACTCGTTAGCAAATGTCGTAAATCAATATCATTTACGTTTAAATAATGAGCTATTGAATGGCTTTGTGTTTACATTTTGTTTTAAAATGTGAAAGTTATAATCAACACAGAATACAATACTGTTGATGCAAACCGAGTAATATTAGTTATTACATAACAATTTAGAGGCATATGTCGATAGTAATTGCGTAGGTATGTCGAAAGCTGTTATTTGCCAGTAATTTGCCATCGTTTAACGTGACGAATTATTAAATTAAACACATAATGATACGAATATGGGAACCGAGTACTCTTTCCGTTGATAATTTTGTTAAACGATAAAAACAATCAAGGCTCTTGAAATTTCATTGAGTTTTCTTGTAATTTAATAAAACTGGTTGTAAATGCTCTCGTCCTCGGAAATGATATGTTGTAATAGGAATTAATATCCGGATACACGTCGTGATACCTAAAGTAATGTGAGTAAAAATATATTATTGTCATAGTTTGTAGTAACTTGTCATCTTATTGTAAAATATGGACGTAGAATTTACAGACTTTATGCATTGTAAATTGTAAAAGATTGTTATATATACTCTTAGTGTAATTTTTCCTTTAAAAATAAAAATAGGATATTTATTACTTATTTATACAACATAAAAAACATTTCGGTCCTAAGTGAAATAATAAAGTACCTGACTATTTATATTAGGACTTAGGTATATCAATATTATGAAGACTGTGACGTAGGTACACGATGATTTTAGGTAAAATAATTGGAATTCTCATATAAAATCTAAGACGATCGCGGTGAAAATATTCGGTAGGTTAAATATGTACATATTTATATAATATCGTCTATTAGTTGATACGATACGAATATAAATCTAGACGCATTAGTTATTGTTATCATACCGCTAATATCTTTATTCTTAATTAATTATTAACCATTGTTTTGACGTCCCCCACGTGACCACCAACACGTTTCGATTATTTTATTATTTCAATTTGATAGTGACTATCAATCATCAATGTTTATATGGCATGTAAGCGATATTGTTGTATCGATGTGGTGGGAATAATCATTAGATTTTAACGTGTTATGAATGTAATCGCGATCGATTACGAAATCTGAAACTTATCAGGTGAATGGTGATTACTATAAAAAATATTTTGAAAATTATCGCATCATATCTTATGTACAACATTTAATATAAAAACTTAGTACAAAAACTTTTCATTGATTTATTATAATATTACCTACGTTAACTTAAATTGCCAATAATATCCACCGAGAGTCATGAGAGAACTATTAATCGTTATCACCGATAGGATATCGCCGGGTTAGATAACTGCGATATACATTCTTCCAGAACTTTCCTAAACCTTGTAATAATTTGACATGTGCCCAATTGTAACCAATTATTATCAGTTTTTTATAGGTACATATTATATGCTATATGTAGGTAATGTTATAATAAGTAGGACATATACCTACTGTAGGTGTTACGTGGCGTCAAATTCGCAAGCATTATTATCAAGTTGGTCTACTTCTATTGTTAGTATTTATTATAAAAAATTTCCACTGTCTATAAATATCACGGTTCATGAGATACAGCCTGTTCATAGACGAACGGACAGACAGGCAGACACGAAGGTGAAGTCTTAGCAATAGTGTTCCGCTTTATCTAGATACGGAACCCTATATGATAAAAATTTGATAAAGTTTGTTCGTATACAATTCATAACAAAAATTATGAAATACCTAAATAATGGTTTCAATTTGTTGTCAATAGGTTTAAATATTGTTTCATAAGTACTTATTATAGACAAACAAAAACATTTCATTCATAATAACTGTTTGTTATTAATTATTATACAGATAAATTCTTAGAAACGAATTGTTTAGTTATTCACGCCAAATATAACATTGACACTGGAATTGGCGCCATGGTTTATGTTTTAATTTTCAACCAAAACGGCCCAACTTGCTTAGGGTAATGAGAAATGAGTCAAACAAAGAATCCGCAAGATGTTGTCACCAAAATAAACACGAGTTAATTTTGCTGCGGACCGATTTCATAGTACACTCATAATACGCTCGAACTAGTTATGTTGGTTGTAAAACATGATCAGTTTGAAATGTAGACAATTTTATTCACGTAATTTATAACATGACTAGCTTTTGCCCGCGACTTCGTCCGCGTGGAATAGTGACTTCCGGCAGAAAAGTATAGATAGCTGTGCCCGCGACTACGTCAGCGTGTAACTCCTTGTGTATTATTAATTTAAAATGTATTGGTAATATTATTTACATCAGGTTCACATGAGGCTTAAGGACCTATAGAACCAAAATACTTTAGCGCAAAGCTTCCGGGTAAACTATATTGAAAGTTGACCCGTCCGGCACGTGAACATAAAGATTTCTAGAACTGCTAACACGGGAAAGAGCAACGTATAACTGACCATGCGAGAAACAACTGACACCGAGATCTACTCCGGCAACATGAAAAGTCTGCCCTTGAGCCTTATTTATTGTCATTGCATAACACACCGATACTGGGAATTGCGTCCTTTTAAATTGGAATGGAAAATTATTTGGTATTAAGGGTATTCTGGGGATAAAGACGGTTTCTCCTGCACCGCAACCTGTTAAAATTTGAGCCTCGATTATATTTTGTTGCAACTGGGTTACTTTTAGTCGAGTTCTATTGCAAAGTTGTGGTGGTCTTAAATTTCGGAGTAGAATAATCGGAATGCCAATTTTTAAACAAATCTCGTGAGAAGGAAGTCCGGGCATATTTAAAGAATTTAAAAATTCTATCGGGTAATTAGTTGCTTCTTGTTCATCGACCATTCTATTTATTGATCTATAAACTTTGCTTTCCCCCTGTATATTCGACAGTATTTTGTTATTAATCTCAGATGCCTGGTCATTGCGAGGAGTTAAAATAGATCTTTCGCATAGCCAGGAATTGTCCCTATTTAATATATTTGTTACGTCACCGTAAACCGACGATATAAGATGTGGTTGAGATTGCACTATACAACATAATTCAGGCGTCAGAATAAGTTTTCCTTGGTGTAGTTGTGGATAGGTACCTTCACCAATCTTTAATAATGAATCAGAAAATTGACTATCATCCGGGTTATCTCCAGTTCTCACTCGCATGTTTATAGTCAAATGCACCGATTGTATATCACGCCACAAATAAGAGCTTTTCAGGCAAGCCCTAACCTCATCAGCTCGGGTTCCCCGTGGTATTACCGGTAAGGTTTGTCGGAAATCACCACAAAATAAAACCGTGATACCGCCCATTGGTCGATCATTTTGTCTTATATCCCTTAAAGTTCTATCTACCGCTTCTACTGCTTTTCGATGGGCCATCGTACATTCATCCCATATGATTAAATTACACTCGCGTAATACCTTTGCTTTGTCGCTATTTCTTGAAATACTACAGGTTGGACTTTCCGTGCGATCTAAATCAATTGGTATTTTGAACATAGTGTGAGCCGTTTTACCTCCTGGTAGCAATGTTGCAGCTATCCCAGATGAAGCTACGGCAAGAGCTATTTTACGCTGATTTCGAACATAAGCCAATATTAATTTAGTCAAAAAGGTTTTCCCAGTTCCTCCAGGTGCATCTAAAAACCATATTGTTCCCAAATTATTTTGAACACTTCCGCACACGCGGTCATAAACTGAACGTTGTTCTGCAGTCATCATTGGGACACCGTTTTCTAATGTTGTCAGCAGTTCCATTAAGTTGTAACCAATCTCTGCGGAATATTCCCTATTAGTTACCTCTCCGACTGAGGTTGGTGTTGGCAAACCATATTCACATAGTGATTTACCGCCAACTGCTGTTAACTCATCCTGAAGAGCTAATAAGCACTGATTTATGGCAAGATCACGGAAATTATCATTAGTTGTGCCTTCATCATTGTTAGATATATTTCTAAGAAAGTCTTCTGAAAATTTGTCTTTATATTTTTCCCATAATTGTACAGCATCTGACAAATTACAAAATGTAAGTAATGTTACAAATAAATGACGTAACCGTCTTGGATTATCACTAACACAGGATTCTGCTAAAGCGTCATCCCAATGCTGATCATTTTCAAGCAAATGACGCGCTTGGCAAGCTGCATGATAACTGGGATAAACAACATCGTCTACTTTTCTCAAATCTATAAATGAGGTTGGTCCTCGCACAGTATGTAATAATAATCGCAAATAGAAACACTCAGCGTTGTTAGGATGAACGGTGTATACTCTACCAAGAACATGTTCTTTGAAAATACCTGACTCGCCATCTACAGGCCTGCCACGGCGTCTACGATTAAAGACACCTCGTTGCTTATCGTAGGTATAATACGATGGAACTTCTTCATATAAAAGAGATTTTGCAAAATCATCAGTTTGGCAAAGTCGAAAGAATGCTAATAAAGTTGTTTGTCTAGGGTTCTCTAACCGTTCTGTGACATTTTCGGTGTTGAAATATATACGTTGACCGCCTTCAAGATGAACATCCAGATGAGTCACAGGTGGATATCTTTCATGAATGTTGAAACTTAAGATCCGCCACACAGCTTCTGAAGAACTTATATATCTGCCTGACTGAAATCTTGTAACTTCATCATTTTCATTTCTCAAAGCAAATGTAGCTTGGTCACTGCCCTTATTAATGTACTTACAAATATATTTTATTGACTCTACACTATTACACATTTCAACATTTATGTGAGCTTGAAATGCTCTGGACAACACAGGAGAATACGGAACGACCCACCTATTGTCTAAAATAACCTGTTGTCCAGACACTCGCTTTTCAACAGTGAAACCACCAGTATCTCTTGAACGGCGACGATATAACGGGTATCCATCATGTCCTGTTACAGTTTCTTCCACTAAGGCTTTTGGATATCTTTTAGTGCAACGACCGTCTTGCATGCAAGAAGAATTCACGTTAAATGCACCACATGGACCATGTATCATATGAGTTTTAACAATGTCGTATAACTCGGAATCTGCAATCGGACTTGGAATTTCAGCACTGATTAAACTGTCTACATCATTAGGTCGAACCTTATCTTTTAACCAAAGCAGGATATGTGCGTGGGGTAAGCCGCGTTTTTGCCATTCAACACTATACATATAACACAATACTTCTCCAAAAATGTTATCTTTGGTAAATAGATCTATCATTGATTTTAATTTTAAATGAAAAACTCTTGCGATGATATCATGGCGGTCATGCGGTGCTTGACCCTCAAGAAGCTCCCGAGTGATTTCATCCCACTTAGGATTGGTAGTTACAGTAATAAATAAGTCGGGACGTCCATATTTTCTTACGTAGCAAAAAGCATCTTGAGTACGTTCGTGCATGTAGCGTGGACCACCAGTAAAAGAAGAGGGCAAAATAACTAAACGGCCCATATTCACCGTATCATTATCTTGCTGCATGGCGTCGCGAATGTGCACGTATTCTTCAGCGCGCAGCTGCCTTTGATTAGATCGTATATAAACTAATCTTTCGGTTTCAATTTTTGCGTACATGTCTACAATAAACTGATTGAATAAGCCACGAAAACGTTGCAAGTATACAAACCTATTCCGTCTTACTTGCAATTGGTAACAGTAAAATTGAAGGCATGAAGTCTTTTTATTATAAATAGGTGCGCCTGTATGCGGATCAGTTTGGTATAAAGCAAAATTATAACCATCTTCCCCTCGACAATATATCAAAGGATATTGTAAACCGTCGTAAGCCCTGTGGGTTTCGTAAATACGTTGTAAACGATTGTCTCTGGAACGGATAACGATATCACGCCTATCACATTCCTGGTCGACCAATACCACAGCAACTTCATTCGTGGATGGAGCATTATAACGCCCAGGGTGTTCCTGCGTTGGACGCCTATCGGCATTTATAACAATTTTATAATTGTTATCATCATCTCGAGGAAGAGCTTCTAATGCCGATTTAAAACTGCATACATACGAATTAATCTGATGCAACATGTTCTGAAGTTGTGAAATGAGTTCAGCATTTAAATTTGGGAAATATTGATTTCTTATATTCGACTGTTCGTTGTAGTCGGATACAAAATATATTTGAAGAAACTTAGGTTGGTCTTCAGGCAAAAGAGATCCTATCAAATGGTAAACCTGACCTTGTATTTTAAAAGTAGGCATGAAAGGACCTTCGGAGATTTGTTGAGCACCAAAGGATGTCATCTGAAACGCACTATTATAAGTGCGAATGTTGTCGAAAAACTGTTTAGATTGCACATGTTCCCCTAATAGTAATGATTTCAAAGGTTCCGGTGGGTCTTCGAATGAAGGCAAATTTATTTTACCTCCAGAACAACAGAATCCAGCCGACTCCTTACTCCACTTTAAAGCATTACAAAAAGAACATACCACGTTCATATCGCCTATTACAGAAGATGATCTGTAATCAATTGTGAAGTTATAAGCAAACCCACTTTTATATTTGTCGGACCACGCCACCGTATTTCTAGATTGATCTTCTATGTGTACATCTAAGTTATTAAGACTATGTCGAAATCTGTCTGCAGTAAGACGGGCCTCTCGCTGTTCGTCCGTTTCAAGAGACCGAATATTTTCGATTCTCAATCTTTCATTAGACAAACTTATTAATCGTTCTTGTGTCAAAGAATTGTAATGTTCGCGTACCGACTCTAGTCGTTGTTCATGCTCATGTTCATCTTCGAGTGATCGAACAATATTATGGTGCACCCTATCATTTGTCAAACGGTCTTCATATTGAGTAAAAGTTTCAGATTCTCGAGATAAAATATGACGTTCGCGGTCAGCTGTGAGACGCAATTCCCTCTCAGTGAAGGTTTCTGACTCGCGAGACAATATATGACGTTCGCGGTCAGCTGTGAGACGTAATTCCCTCTCAGTGAAGGTTTCTGACTCGCGAGACAATATATGACGTTCGCGGTCAGCTGTGAGACGTAATTCCCTCTCAGTGAAGGTTTCTGACTCGCGAGACAATATATGACGTTAGCGGTCAGCTGTAAGACGTAATTCCCTCTCAGTGAAGGTTTCTGACTCGCGAGACAATATATGACGTTCGCGGTCAGCTGTAAGACGTAATTCCCTCTCAGTGAAGGTTTCTGACTCGCGAGATAATGTATGCCGTTCGCGGTCAGCTGTGAGACGTAATTCCCTTTCAGTAAATGTTTCGGACTCGCGAGATAATGTATGTCGTTCGCGGTCAGCTGTGAGACGTAATTCCCTTTCAGTAAATGTTTCGGACTCGCGAGATAATGTATGTCGTTCGCGGTCAGCTGTGAGACGCAATTCTCGTTGTGAAGCAGTTTCAGCTGCTCGGGATAACACATGTTGTTCTTGGTCAATGGTAAGCCTTAGCTCTCGTTGAGAAAAGCTTTGAGACGCCCGTGATGTAGCTCGTCTCGCTCTGTCAGCTGCTAATCGCATCTCTCTCTCTGAAGAGCTTTCATTGGCTCGAGAAGTTGAGGCACTAACTCTCATAGAGTTTAACCGATGTGCTCTTTCCTCTGCCGATTCTTGAGAACGCGCATTTCTCATCCTCTTAGCATCTCTAGAATTTCGAGATAAAGATGGTCTTTTTTTAGGTGGCATTGTGTATTTTTAATCAACAGTAACTGAAGCTACCTTGCACTTATGAAATCTATTAATATTATATTATAATATAAACACTACTAAAATAACTAAAATGCGTACCTACTACTACTTATAAAGGAATAAAATGTAAACTAATAATATGCTTAAACACTACCGAAACCTATAGAATAACAACAAAAGAAATCTATAAATGAACTATAATAATTATAGTTAAACACTACTATAATAAATATATGATAATTACGAAAATAAACTATTAATATCTACCAAAATAACAAAGATACGTACCTACTGCTACTTCACTTATAAAGAAATAAAATGTAAACTAATAATATGCTTAAACACCACCAAAACCTATAGAAAAACAAATAATTACGACAATAAACTATTGATATAATTAAACACTACCAAAATAACTAAAATACGTACCAACTGCTACTTCACTTATAAAGAAATAAAATGTAAACTATTAATATGCTTAAACACTACCAAAACCTATAGAAAAACAAATAATTACGAAAATAAACTATTAATATAATTAAACACTTCCAAAATAACTAAAATGCGTACCTACTGGTACTTCACTTATAAAGAAATAAAATGTAAACTAATAATATGCTTTAACACTACTAAAACCTATAGAAAAACAACAAAAGAAATCTGTCAATAAGGTCGAACACTCTGAACGTCTATTCGCATCAACAGCCAAATATTGTATGAACCTCGCACGCGGACCCGCCGCACGTTTTATTTTACAACCTTTACAACTTCATCATTTGGAATTTATTATCTCTATTGTTCGAACAAAAATAAGTTGCCGACTTTAAGAACTTGAACTTTTTTGTGTACTTTTTATGTAAAACAATCGATGTACAGCTGCTAATGAGCCTTAATAAAATAAAATAAAATAAAATAAAATAAACTTGCCGACAATGTAAGTACACTATTGTTTCTTAGAAAACATTTTAGGACTATACCATAATAAATTTATGACTCACGTAAACACGTGTTTGCATTATCTGATGACGAAATTATCGATTCAGTAGCTCAGAAAACCGAAGATGACATAGAAGACGTGCTTAGTACATGCGCTCCATGGGTTTCCATCAAAGAGGCGCGAACCGCATTGAATACCTTACGTAATTTTATATGTATAACTTTGGTGTTTCTACACCGATTTACATGATTCTTATTATTATTATTGAATAGGTAATAATGTTAACTTTTTTAATTAGGGATGAGTGAGAGTGTTGTAAACGTAAGAGTCGACAAATATAATCAGAAAGCTCCGAATTGCTAAGCTATTGAAACTACGTGTTATTGTGAGTCAATTTTAAAAGATAGACATATTATGCTGTCTAGGAATTTATTTTTATATAATAATAATAATTTAAGAACATTTGTGTCGTACATGATTTCTATGTAGCTTTAACCATTAAGGCTGCACACGCGACGGAAGCTTAAAAAATGGAGTAACTTCTCCCGTTTTCCCAATATTTCACTTCACTGCTCTGCTCATATTGATCGTAGCGTAATAAAAAGTATACTATAACCTGCCCAGGAGTATGAAGAATAATTGTGCCAAATTTCGTTAAAATCCGTCGTGTAGTTTTTGTTTCTATAACGAATATACAGACAGACAGACAGACAGACAGACAGACAGACAGACAGACAGACAAAAATTTTACTGATTGCATTTTTGGCATCAGTAGCGATCCCTTATCACCCCTTCATAGTTTTTTTTTTAATATATTTCATGTACAGAATTGGCCTCTCTACAGATTTATTATAAGTATAGATAGATTTATTTTGAAGGGCAAAACATTTCCGCTATCGCACCGCTTATACGGTCGGAAAACCATATCTAAAGATGATCATTATTCATTAGTAAAAATCCATAAAATGTAAAAATAATAAAACATTGCTTCATATGATATATAACTAGGTTCATACTTATTCATTTTAATCAATAACAGAGAAAGATGTTTATAAATAACATAAAGTGTGGGACTTTCGGGCAAATTTAATAAAACTTAGAGACAAATTGATATTTTAACGTTTAAATCTCTATATGACATGCTTATGTAACAATTCCATTAAATAAACATTATTCTTAACAGTTTTAGGAATAATAAATTACCGCAGCGTGTATCGTGCGTGGGTCTCTAATTTAAGAGCATTTTGAATCATTGGTGCACAACTTGTTTCTGTGCATATAACAAAACTGGTCGGTGATTATTTTTACATTAACATTCAAACTATTTTCTCTTTTCTTGAATAGAATACAGGCTAATGAATCTTTCTTCAGTTAATATGTAGAAATAATTGCGGGTACTTATATAATACCTGGTAGGTAGGGCATGCACCCGGGTTTACCCGGTTCCGAAAAACCCGGGTAAACCCGGGTTTTTTGATGATCTTGAGAACCGGGTCTGAATAGTATGAAACCCGGTTCTCCCGGTTCCGACCAAAATATTAAAATATAAAGTTTTATTTATATTTTACTGCATTATTTTAACAAATTTATTGTATCTGGCAACGTCAGACTCACGTACATCGCGAATTTTCGTGCCACGCCTCAAGCGTGGCTCTGATTGGTTGTCTCACCTTAGATGCATTATTTTTTTAAAGTTTCCTACGGTTGTATTACCAAAAAAAAAATTAGGCTTCGAAAATGACAAAAATTAGGCTACTGAAATATTTTTATTAGATTTGCCGTGAATTTGAAAAGCTGTTGATTTTACTGTTTCATATAATGATCCAGTCATGTTTTTGTTTTTGGTATCAAGCTAAAATTTAAATCGAATACTCAAGTCTTCGGTCCCTTGATGCTGTGAAAAAGTCAAACTCACAAGCCAACGCATCAAAAGATACAGCCGTAAATGCTGAAAATTTTCGCAAATTTCGACATTCGCATGGGACTCAAAACCTACAGGGTACTTCTCATGAACACAGAGCCTTTAAATTTGGTAACAGTAACGTCTTATAACACAGACAAAGGAAAAATTGCTAGAAACATAAATTTTAAAGTTACAACATTATAAAAAATAGGTTTGTTCGGAGCCCTCGGAGCGCGAGTCCGACTCGCACTTGGCCTTTTGCTTTACAGTTTGCAGTTAATGAATAAGGTTTAAGTTTATAATATGTGATATTATGATAACAAGGTACTTTGATAAATAAAGAGAAGTATTGAAATTTTGTTTCTTTATTAATTTAATAAAATAAGACACAAGCCGCGTAAAATAAAAGGTCCATCAGGTACTTTAACAGTTACTTTTGTTTAATTTCGTATTTTTTTCCGAGTATTATAAAAGAACCGGGTAACCCGGTTCTACCCGGTTCTGAGGTCGATTTGGAACCGGGTTTCAGAAACTTGGAACCGGACTCGGTTCTGCATGCCCTACTGGTAGGTACCTATCTATAAAATTAAGGTCTTATTTATTGTCTACAATGTACAGTATAGGATGCGTTATAACTACTGAGTAGGTAATTTCGTAAAAAAAAACATGAATAAAAAAAATAATAATATACGACTTCTATGTTCTAAAATATTTAAGAAGTAGTCGTAGTCTGAAGATTTCAGGTATATGCAACGAATATGTAAACCGTTATAAATAGATATATCCACTTGCCAAACACACCGCTAATTCAGAGAATATATATCGTAATTTAGCTACAATAAACTACCTCCAACTCACTCACCTATTGAAAGGTGAAGAAAATATTTAGTTAATCTGTTCTGAGTATTTTACGCTCTTAAAATTAAACAACCATTAGTATAATGTTTTGTTTAATTACGATGTCTTGATTTTCTCAGAAATGGGTCAATCAGTTAAAGTACTTATTTTATAAAGTACTGATTTGTAACAGATCATTGATATGCAGAAGAAACAGTGTAGGAGATAGCACGCAGCCTTGTGGGATACCAGCATTCACATGAAGAGGCTTAGAGCAAGAACCGTCGATAACGATCTTAATGCTCCTCTCTTCCAGGAAGCTGGCAACCCAATCGCATAACCTCGCAGGAAGTCCGAAAGATGGTAAGATTTGCTGCAATTATGCAGCAAAGGTGTCATACCAGAGGAGTACCATCCCTGGTTCCACAATTTGAATAGCGATGTTGTTTGTAAAGACAGGGTACCTGATTGCACAGTCTCTGATGACGAACCTACGATATCTGCGGATGATGACTAACAACAACCCAATTCAAAATAGTTTATTTTTGTTCCTATCCTAAGGTATTTTATTTTTACTGTCTTAATTATCTCAATTTAATTTTGATTATAATTGTAATGACATATAGGTTTTACCTAATTAGAAGATGAAAATGCTTAGTCATAAACAAATGACATAATTGTGTTTAGAATTTAAGCTTATCAAAGTAAAAAAAAAACCCTTGTTTGATTTTCTAATTTGATTATGATTATTATTTCAATTACTTACCTATTCTCGCTACCCAGAATATGAAAGTGCTTAATGTCACTATAAACATTGAAGTAATAAAATATTTTATTTCGAATTTGAAGGTGATTGCGACTTTGCATATTTTATTTTTTCCCAAAAATCATTTTCCCATGGGAATTTCGTAATTTCTTTTTTCCAAGCAGGATTATCAAAGGTACATTTATGTAATATGTAAGATTTTAGACGTCTTGCTCAATAATATTGGCTTTGCTTTGGTTTGTCAGTCAGTCGGTTGGTTGGTCATTGGTCACTCAATATAAGTCAGTTTTTCCTTTATTTACATACTTTTTTTGGCACCTATTACTGACATTTGAAGCGCAATTTTATTGTTATTTGAGCTAATTAATCTAAATTGTACTTAATTCATTAATTCGAGTTAAAAATTTGAAAACAAATGAACGTACTGAAATTCTAATAAATTACTTGCTTAACTGTTTAAACTCTTTAATTTTCTGCAGGGAAAACCAATTATCTTGATACATTTTCACTTGTAACTTCACAAGGGACAGCTGTATAGGATTTTTTTTATCATGGTTAGTCTTAATTAACTAAAAGTAAAAACTAATTTCTCGGGATTTGCTGTATTCCTATTACCTTATTATTTATAGACATTTATCAGTTCTCAGGGAAAACCAATTAAATGGTTCACCTTGTGACAAAAGTTGAAAATTTTATTATAAAGCAATAATTTTTTTAAACCTCAATAGACATGTTTAAATAGAACATTTATCAATGTACTGATGCTATGAAGTAATAATAACAATATAATACTACAAAGGGTATTTTCAACCCCATAAACTTTGTAATCGCGATATCTCGGTTTTCACTTTTTATGATTTAATTGGTTTTAGTTGTATGGCGGCGATATAGTATACATGCGGTTAGAATAGCCAGCCTCATTAGATAAAGCGTGAACCCAGGACCCCGGCATTAAGCAATTTAACCCATTAAACCCGTGTGCCCCTTGCAATCTGTATCGAATGCCGTGAGTGTGACCTCATTTCAATGCAATGGTTTTGATTAACTTTCATCCAGAGATCTTGTTTCGTCTGCTGGTTTTCTTTGGAAATTTAAGAACCAATCGAGCCAATCGAGGACGAGGAGCTCTTCTGCTTCGTTTCGTTGATGTAACGTTATGATGCATCAAATCAAAATAAGTAAGCAAAACATATCATGAACATATTTGATTTGAATTTCATTTGATTTGAAAATTGTAGAGTTTTGAAATAAATTGCAGACAAAGAGAACAGAAGAGAGTTGAGTTTAACAAATTACTCAAGTCGATAGTCTATGTTTAAGAGGGGCTAGGCGGTCAGCGAAAATTCAGCTATTCGCGCCTTAGGTAAGGGGTGAGGGGGTCCGCGTTTAGTATGGAATCAACGTGCTCGAAACTAAAAATCGTAAGCGCCATTCACATTTTGATCAAAAAGTGAATGAAAATATTTAGTATTTTCTAAATCTAAAACAGTCACGAAATCGAGAAGGTAAATACCTATGTATTTGTGATTTTATACGAATTATTATCGTAAAATACGGTTGTAATAAGCATTTGTATGATATTTTAGAGGTAACTTCAGGATTTTTTTATATCGAGCAAAATTTTTCCAATCTTGTTTTGGAAACAGTCATCCCATCACACATACGTTCTGTAATACATATTAGAAAATTCAGTGCGAAAAAAACTTCAATATTTTCAATTATAGCTCAAAAATAACAGTCCATTTTGCCGTTTTCACCTACTAAGGGCCCTTAACCAACTAGTAGTACAAGCAACATGAAAAATCCGCAAGAATATAAGTATCTACTAAAATCGAATATGGGTAATTCTCAATCGTTAAAAATAAGTAAGTCCCTTCTTAAATTTAAAATAATCTATGATATCATTTCATTAGTAATAGATACTTAAGTACACTCTGTATACCATGTTGATATAATATAACCAAGCAAACGTTATAGAATAATATTGTATGATACAAATGCAATAACATGAAACTCACGACTTCATCCCGACCAACACGTGTTATAAAACTGGTTTCCTCTGGTAGGGTTCAACTTCGCTACTTATATCACACGCTTAGTAACAGCTATTCAATGTAAAAAGAGTAACTAAGAAACCTATTCAAACTATAAGCGCAATCAAATGAGCAACTACGGTGACTTTGTATTTTCGACTTGATCTCTAGGTTAATTACGTGTGGGCAAAATGTTATTATAAGTATTCAAATCCTAAACTTAACTTAAACAAGAATAAAGTTACATTCACAATTTAAAGGATATTAAGAATGAATGTTTCGACATGTTTCCAACTTCTTTTGATCTATGGCGGAGCTCTCCCAGCGGATATTGTAACATCATAGATTAAAAAGTTTATGTAACAGTTACATATTTTGTAATTCGAATAAAGTGATTTACGCAATCTGTGCAAGTGCTATTAATAAAACTTAATAATCTGTGTCCAAAAATGTAAAATGTAGAACGCTCCGCGAAGCATAGACGCGGAAGGAGTGTAAATATTATTCTATTTAATATTCGTAATGAATGCACGATAACGGTATAGAGTAGACGGACGGGCCCGCATGATTTTTATTATGCAACATAATAGAATAATGTTATACAAATCCAAGCATTGAACCCATGGGAATCGAATAAGATTCTTGTGAATAAATTATTAGTTTTCAAAGCTCTTAGTGCTGACTGGCCTGTTTTATCTCGTTCTTGTACATATGTCGTGGCCATATCGTAGATTTGCTCATTTCATGATATGATCGATCATTTCGTGAAATGGTTGCATTTCATGAAATGGCCAACATAGTTTGATCAGATCGTTAAATCGTCAATGTTTCACGATTTGGCCATCCACATTTGGCCAGATCGTATTTTTATTCGTATTTTTATAGAGAGTCCATAAAATATTAAAAAAATCAGAATATTTTAAGAACTAGTTTATTGTCATTTAAGTTAGTGCCGCGGCAGCGACCGGCGAATGCCAGAAGCGAATGGTTTTTACAATAGAAATCATTAGGTTAGGTTAGGTTAGACTTTAATAAACAACGCACGAGCCGAGCGAGCAAAGCGAGCGTGCCGCGGCAGCGGCCGGCGAGTGCCAGAAGCGAATCGCTTTTTAAAAAAGAAACAATTATAATAATATAGTAGGATATTACGTAAATATAGTTATGTGTAGGATTTTAGACGCATTTTTTCTTCAATATAAGATATCCGCATTTTCCATAGTAGGTACTCGAACCTCTTCGTCGTAAATTTTTTGCTATGACTTTCTTCATATTGTAATTAAACGAATTATGAAGTTTTTAACTGCGAATAATTAAATTTTCGCCAGCGGCCGCCATCTTATCACATAAACACAGCGCTTGCAGCGCCTCTACCAATAATTAATGTAACTATTTTACGATATGATCAAATAATTTTGATAATTTCATGAAAAAACCTCGCGTTTAGTTGGCCATATCGAGAAACGATTTCTTATCATTGATCTGCTCAAACCACATCATGATGTGGCCAATAGACATTCAACCATTTCATGAAATGCGACCATTTCACGAAATGATCGATCATATCATGAAATGATCAAATCTACGATATGGCCACGACACATATACTATGATTCATATAGGTTTAAGCTAATATTGTGCTAATACTAAAGAAAATATTTTGAGTAGGTAGGTGAGAATTTTTTGAAATTGTAGCATTCCGAGTTCTATATCTCTAATAGTCTTTAAAAAGTTTGTTTGTCCCATGTACGATAAATTCAAAAACTCATAAAATAATATTAGAACAATAATTGTAATTTTACTAACATGTAACTAAAATTAAAATAATATATTTCAAAAAGAATAGTAGGTATAGTTCATGAATATAAAACAAAAATTTAAAGTTCACTGATGCGAAGTAAACTTTCTCTCGTTTTATGTATTTAAATAAATTGTTGAGAAAAATTAATATTCATAATGTGAATGGATGTAGATGTTTCTGAATTGCACAAAGAACTCATTTTTATTAATATTCTTCATCCGAGTGATTATCTGGTTTAAATACTTGTATATTGTTAATGCAACATTTTCTGTGATCTGTGGCAACATATATTTAACCAACAACGAATATTATGAATAATGTTTAGGTTTATCTTTTCCAAGATATAATTAAACAAAAGATTTAACTGGAGCGTTTCTTTAGTACAATCCAACAATGTTAGGTGGATTTTAAAGAAACATACTATTATCTTATCTAACTATCTTAAACCTTAGAACATAGACTTTGCATTTAAATACCTATAAAATATCACTTAACCTTAAAAAACATACCGTCATTATGTTTTCCATCTACGTTTACCATTAAAACTTCACACATTCACTATTAGTAATAACTTCGTAACTCCCCATATTTAAAACCATAAATTCTTTCCAACTGGCTTTCTCTTATCGTATGTCCCATAGATATCTCTACCCTAAAGTGTGACCCCTTCCTTCGTCTAGCACGTGATGAATCATAAATTACTTCTTAATGCGACGAGATATTAAATACATAAGTTGTATTTAATAAAAATAGCTTTTGACTTCGTTTCAACCTACCATTTAGCATATACATAGTACAACCTGCTTGTAAATATGCTATTAGCAACGTTTAGGCTGAAATATCCCTAAAAAATATTTGTAATACTAAACCGTGGCTTTGCATTTCTTCGACAAATATTTGAACAAAGCAGCAGCGATTCACGATTGATTGAATATCTGAGCGGTGTGGCGAAGTAAGAGTGGCCCGTGACCGCATTCCTGTTTTGTAAATTGTGACCGATGGCTTTATGTTTTCAGACACAAAACAACTTCTGGAAACGGGTAATGGAGTAATTATGTTAACTATGAAAAAAAAACAATTTTGAACAATAATTAGTTATTAGAAAGAAAGAAAGAAAGAAATCAAATTACTATAAATTGTAAACACTTCTGGTAGAATTTTTTCATTTACATAGTGCAGGGACCTTTCAAAGCAGAGGTTATCCTTAACGACATATTTTTTCCTATGAATCAGAATCGAAGCGATAGTGGGTTGGTAGTAAGTACCTTGTGAACATGATCTGATCGTTTAACTGAAACCTAGTCACGCTTAAAATACTAGTATTGTGCTATAAAGTTTACGTAATTCTTAAGATCAATTACTAGATACAAAGATTATGTAACAAGAGAAAAAAAATTGTTTAATATCTATTAGAGAAAAGATAGGTATCCGATGTTATCGACCGTAAAAGCAATTAACATGCCACGACCGAGCTACAGTACCTACGTGTAGCGTTTCACTTTTCTTTTTTGAACATCATCTGAATCAAACAGGCCGGTCATAATGGCTTCTATAAAAAAGAAAAGGATAGATCCCGAAGGTTCCAATTCTAAACGTAATCGCCCGGAGGCTTTTTTTTTATTTTTTCGTGGAAGGTAGACAAAGAGCAGCTGCCTTATCCAGCTGGTTACGAACCACCGACGCGTTCAAGTTTTAATGTCACCTGGTTAATGATGGCATTTATAGCAATTCTTTTAAGCATTTGAGCCAAAATAAAAGACAGTCATGCACTAGTAAAATTAACTGGATTTTTATTATTGAATTTCGATACACTTCAGAAAACATGGCGATATCTAGTCTAAAGATATTAAAAATGTTATTTTATCATCTTGCATTTAAGTAAATAATAATGATGCCATGCGAAATATATGCAATGATATCGATGATTCTTGATAAATTATATTCTGAATCAGCGTTTTACAAGAAACTACACCTTTTATGTAGGTAACATTCCATCTGCATCGTGTAGATAGTTGTTTATTGAGCTGGAAAAATATTATGTTTATCAGATTTCAAATAGATAGAAATTCAGATAGTATCACTACTTATAAGCATTTTATAATAAATCTTCTGTACAATTCTTTGATGATTTTTGTGATAATATTTATCTATTTTTAACTTCGTATTTCAATGTTATCTAGATGTATTATGTTCCTTTTTTATGGCACAGCTAGCAACAGAGCATGCGGGCAACCTGGTGTAAGTATTTTATATTGCCAGTATAATTTATGGATGAATTTTACCCTAAAAGTAAAAACAAAACATGTAAATAGCGTTATTTGAAATCCGTTTTAAAGTGCTAAATTATTTCATGTAATATTTCAAGATACCGATATAGCTGATATATAAACATTAACGAAACAACATATTACATAACAGTCTTCGAAAACTTCCTTTATATATCCTTCTTAAAATTACCACCGGGAGCGATGTTAACATCATCATCATCAGCCCATATACGTTCCCACTGCTGGGACACGGGCCTCCTATGAGGGTACTGTGGTACAGGCCATAATCCACCACGCTGGCCAAGTGCGGGTTGGCGGATGACACATGTCGTCGAACTTTTGATTCTTCGACATGTCGGTTTCCTCACGATGTTTTCCTTCACCGTTCGAGCAGTGGTGATGTTACAACATGCGCAGATAAATTGAAAAATCAATTTTATTTCCTGCGCGCTCGCCCGGTCTCGAACCCCGGACTTATGGATTCGAAGTCCGAGGTCTCACCACTGAGCCACCACTGCTCTAAATATGATGTTAACATAAATCTTATCATTTAATTTAAATGTAACTCTTCCTCAACAAATAAAAAACCTCGCGTATGTTTGCCTAGTGATCACCCAAAGATTAACTGCATAGATGTAAATAAAATTTTAATATATTTCCCTCATGTTTATAGAATATATAATATCCACTCAGAGTAAGTAATATAATACGTTAGCCTTAAGTATCTGCTTCATAAATAAGTCGTTGAATAAATTTATCTTATCTCCAGTCATTGACCATTTGATAAAATAGTTGACTCCGAGATTTCTGAATTATGTCAAAATTTAATTTAACTATTCTATGATAGTAAATTATGCATTCGAGATTGCATTAAATATCAAAAGAACCAGAACAAAATCTCAATCATCATTGCATTCGTAGCAAACAAAAGAAAAATAATTACACGCCGCCTATTCTTAAAAGTTGTATCCATAATAGAACGCTTACAAAAGATTATAAGCATCAAATGAGTTGCTCAAGTACTAATAACGTATATTGTTTTTTTTGTAAATGTATTCGTTCATTCTTTAAATATAAACAAGCGTTAATTATCACGAAACTGGATTAATAGTGAGAATGATCTCATTACAATTCCGGGCTCGTTAATTTGTGACCCGAATTGCAACATTCCTATTTACGAGTTATCAATGATATAGAGCGATGTTGAAACTATCATTTGGTTAATACGGATTAGAGGGTAGAAAGTCGCAAATCGCTGTTTGGTTACGATATATGTATATACTCCATTGAAATGTTACATTTTTTTGGCCTGACCTTGCGTTTTTTAGAGGACGCAATTTTATTTTTTTTATGTGTAGGGGGGGTCAGTGTGAAGCTAAAACCAAGTTTGTGGGGTCGCCACCCTTGTCCCATGGCCGCCATCTTGAAAATAGCTGTTGAAATTGTTTTAACGATATATCTCTTAAACTATTTACCTGATAATAAAACAATGTTAACATTATTTGTTGCAAATTAAATTCTCTACAACTTTGATTCAGTAACTTTTTGTCGTAGAACTATAAATAAAAAAGTTATAGGCGAAAATGTTCAGAAATTAGAGCTATTTATATTTTTCGATAAAACTTTTTTTTATCATTTTACGAAGAAATGATATAAGACTACTTTTGTAGATTGTTTTTCGAGGAACAACTTTTAAATACAACATTTTTTCATTACGTCAATAGCTAAGGTTTTACAGCGCTCAGAAGTGAGTACTATTTTTCAGTAGTAACTATACATAATATATTGGCTATTGGCTCTTTTCCCAGACTCCACAACAATGGAAGCATACTGCAGAACATTTCAGCCCTGCTTTTCGACGTAAAAAAAAACGCACTTCCATACTCTACCTCCTGGGTGGTGGGGAAAAGATTCAATAATTAATTATTAATAATATTGTAAAATTAATTATTAAAAATATTATAATAACAAAAAAAAATACTGGTGACAAATTATTATAGTACCTACACACATAATATATCGTATTCTGTATAGTAAAGAGTACTTAAAATAGTACTCACTTCGGAGGGCTGTAAAACCTTAGCTATTTACTTAATGAAAAAATGTTGTAAATAAAAGTTGTTCTTCGAAAAACAATCTACAAAAATGTCTAATATAATTTCTTCGTAAACTTATAAAAAAAAGTTTTATTGAAAAATATAAACATCTCTAATTTCTGAACATTTTCGCTTATAACTTTTTTGTTTATAGTTCTACGACAAAAAGTTACTGAACCTAAGTTGTAGAGAATTTAATTTGCAACAAATAATGTTAACATTGTTTTATTATCAGATAAATAGTTTAAGAGATATATCGTAAAAACCATTTCAACCGCTATTTTCAAGATGGCGGCCGTGGGACAAGGGTGGCGACCCCACAAACTTGATGATAGCTTCACACTGACCCCCCCTACACATCAAAAAAATAAAATTGCGTCCTCTAAAAAACGCAACCCCAAATGTAACTTTTCAATGAACTAATATGCATAATTCTTGTAACGTGACAATGAGTTTAATTTTACTCACCTCAATTCTAAATTAAGTTATAGTTATAGGAAGCAAACTTAAATAACCATATTAAATTAATTGTGGGCATAAGTTTCATTGATGGTGACCAAAAAGTTCTCAGGCTTTCAAACATCCTGCGACTTTGAAAATGGGCTTTATAGGGTTTCATGTCAATGGCCAATGCCTTAGTAAAAACGCGGCATGGCAACAAGTTTTTTAACGTACACTGATGCAAGGTATGCGCATGCAATGCATGTTGCACGCTCCTTGCTCTTGATTTAATACTTGACCCAAATATATTATGAATTTCACGCCTTTGTTACACTGTTATACTTTATCACTAATGCCTGATAGAATAACGTTTCAAATAAAGATTTACCTGTTATTCTTTCTATTGTGCTTAAGACTAGCCTAAGCACGTAGTATTTTTTTACAGAAGATCGAGCCAAGAGCTACACACATAAAAAATATCATCACACTATTATAGTAAGTATTTGCTAAAGATTGTATTTTAATGCATATTACTACAATATTAGTAATGACAACATTCTTATCTCCGAGGTATGTTGCTACATGAGTAGTTCTAGTACCCTTTAACATCACGTACCTGCGAAGAATAATGGTCGGGCACGCAATCGTGAATTTAAAATTATATTGCCGTCTTTTCTTGTAAGTGAAGGAAGTGAGAATTATATTATTTGCATGCAAATGCAACAGCGAAAGTACATTGTTCCCGGCTTTCACATTAGCATGGGCACAAGCCTGTTCTCTAGGAAATAAACGAGATAATAATAAAACATTGACAGTTATTACGACGCATATTTACGAGTACATTGTATGCAGTGCTTAGACTATCGGATGGTTAACGATGTTGCGAATTTTCTTTTAAGCAATCTGACTTTCAAACTCAAACTCAAACTCAAACATTCATTTATTCAATTAGACTACTATTTAGTAGCACTTTCGAATCGTCATTACATAAGTATTTTTTACATTTACCACCGATTCGGAAAGCAGTATCTATGGAGAAGAATCGGCAAGAAACTCCATAGTTGCTCTTTTAAAATCATGTCAATATTACATAATAATTATGTAACTTATATCTAACTACATAATATATCATAATATGCCAAAGAACTGTCCTGTGGTTTTTACGCGACAAGCCTCCATGGGTCTTTATCGTCCATATATTCCTGAATACTGTAGTACGCTCTCTGCACTAGTACATTTTTTATATAAGTTTTATATTTAGAACTACTAAACTCTTTAATATTGTGAGGAATTCTATTGTATAAGCGTATACCTTGACCCATAAATGAATTTTTAACTTTAGCTAATCGGAAAAATGGCATTTCAATTCTATTCCTGTTCCTTGTGCCATAATCGTGTCTATCTCCTACTCTTGTGTGTAAGTCGGAGCTTTTGTGTACATGCAAAATATTATTAAATATATACTGTGATGGTACAGTAAGGATACCAGTATTCTTAAAATGATCTCTTAGTGAGTCCCGAGCACGTAAATTATATATAGAGCGAATGGCTCTTTTCTGTAAGATAAATATAGTTTCTATATCTGCAGCCCTGCCCCACAGTAGAATTCCATAGGACATAATGCTATGAAAGTAGCTAAAATAAACCAATCTAGCCGTATCTTCATCGGTGAGATGCCTTATTTTTCGGACTGCATATGCAGAATAACTGAGCTTACCTGCAGCGGTGTTGACATGGGCTCCCCACTGTAGTTTCTCGTCCAATGTTAACCCTAGAAATACAGTAGACTCAGTAGGATGCAATACCTCCCCGTTCAAGGTAATATCTCTGTTCAACTTTTTTACGTTAGGAAGTAAAAATTCAACACAAGTGGTTTTTTTGGCATTTAATAATAAATTATTGGCAGTAAACCATTCAGATATGTGTAAAAGAGCACTGTTCACTTCGTCAACATTTGGGTCATGCCTATCCACATTAAAAATTAATGAGGTATCATGCAAACAGAACTATTTCACACCTATCCTGCAAATAATAGGGAAGATCATTGATATATACCAAGAACAAGAAGGGACCTAAAATTGACCCCTGTGGAAAACCAATGTTAATTGACGCACCGCTAGAACGTTCTCCATTAACAACTACAGTCTGTATCCTATCATGCAGGTATGACGCTATGAGGTTCTGGGCTTTTCCTTTAATTCCATAGTGATTAAGTTTACGTAACAAAGTACAATGTTCAACGCAGTCAAATGCCTTGGAGAGGTCACAAAATATCCCCAGAGCATTTTTTGAGTTTTCCCATGCTTTATATATATGTGTTAGAAGTGCAACTCCAGCATCTGTGGTTGAGCGCCCCTTTGTGAAACCAAACTGTTTCTCGTTTTAAACATTGTAAGCTGTGTGCATGTGTGCAACGTTTATAGCATTAGGGTTAATTTTGTTTGCTCTCCACATAAAATGTACAGTAAACGTCTCAATCTTCCCGTACTCAATATTATATAAATGATGTTATATAAGTGATTAGTGGTAAATGAAAATTATCAGCAGCAGTTGCTATAATTTTCACATGCCAAATCGTTTACCTATAAATCCTGCACATACTTTTTTAAGTTAGTTCATTTCTCCTAGTATCCTGTGCAAATTGTATGTAATGGCTAAATCCTCTGTAAGTTCAATCGTCATATTGTATCTTTGGCGCCACTTTCATTTCCCGCCAACTATAGACTACCTGTATGGCTACTGAATAGCAAACACCGTTAAAAGGATTCACTTGCGGGTATTTACTGATCCATAAAGAGTCCTTTGTAGCGTTAATAAACACCTTTTGTTTCAAAATGTTAGCGGCTTACGGAGATTTTGAAAATCTCTGAATAGCTATTGTGGACCATAGGCTTGACTCTTGATGCAGCTATATTCTTCTTTTAGGACAATGTCTTTTGTATAGAATATCATCTAGGAACATAACATTTAATGGGGCAGACTTTATTCTGCAGTCGGAGCATGGAATCCTATGCCGATCGTGCATCCGGCCATACTTGTTTGTATTCATATCTTAGTAACTGCTACATTAATTGGTGTCTAGAATAGAAGATCCATATTAAATAGGTGCTTTGACCTGTGCACGTGTAAGTATGCATTAATGCTGCTTTTTGGGATCCTTATCTAATGGTATATTCCAAACGCGTTTTATTTCAAACGTGATCAGAATAGGGTCTACGTATTCAATGAAAAAATTGTAATTAAAACAAAGAATTATGTATATGGTGTGCGATGAATTTTTATTGAAAACATAAATCATTACACACACATAGATGATTTAGCACTACTTAAAATTAATATTTTTCTCAGAACACGATTTTATTACGATTAGCCTAATAAATAATTTGTACTCAAATAAAAATTTAAAAGAAGTAATGATATCGTTTAATTTTATTAAGTTATACAATAATAATGACATTTATCAATAATAATTGTTACGCCGAATAATTGCAGCAATCATGCATAAACAAGAAACGATAACAGTGGTCACGTCAATATTAATAAGTAATAACCATAGCAGTCATCTTGAGAATGAATCACAGACGTACTTATACGAGATTCACCAGGTTCTTCAAGGAATGGACTATGGGGACGAATAATGGCCAATTTACATACTTTTAACAAAGCAGACGTAGATTTATAACGCCATTTATCAGATGCATTGTTATGCAAGTGATAAATTACATCACTGTTTAACATGTGAAAATATTTCAGGTTTATATTAAAAATGTCATATTGTTATCACTAATCATTATCAACAATGTGACCATTATTGTGAGAGAGAAATAGACCTAATAATCTTTCAGGTATAAAAATAACTGCGTTAAAAACAACCGACTTCAAAAACGAAAAGTAAGAAATAAAAAAGATTTGATATTATTAATTACTACATATTATTTAGATGTGCTATTTATTAATCGGTGTACATACATAAAAAAAAAACATACCGGCCGAATTGATAACCTCCTCCTTTTTTTTGAAGTCGGTTAAAAATATCATTTCATTCATTATGGCTATTAGCGACAATGCGAGTTAATGATGGCTTATATACATAATGTAATATTAATTAAGCGACTCTTTAATGATATTTTTATCGTCATGAAATAATTAATAATTTATTAATGACGTATTATGTACAAAGTAACCTTTTAAGAAAACTATAACTTTATTTCAAGCGAATAATGAATTATTAACACAAACATAATATTTTATCAAAATATCTGGCCCAAAACCTGCAATACCCTTCTTTTGTAATTCCTTATCTTGCTTCAAGTAAGTCTAAATTCGTCGGAAAACTACTTAAATTCAATTTGAAATATAATATTTGTTTGCTAGTGCTTCATGATTGATAAGTTATCGCGATCACGAAGCCTCATGACAAAGATATCTCGACTTACAATGACGAATAGAAACTAAAATAGAAAGCGAAGGTGTTAGATTGATATTTTGATTATAAATGTTGGTAATGGCTTTTTGGTGGCTGTAGCTGAAGCAAGTAACTATAATTGTTCATCTCGCGTACTTAATGACAAAACTGTTTATTATCGTGTTACATAGACATATGCCACTATAAATTTTACTGATTGTAAATATAGGTAGTTTATTAATAGATAACTTCCTATGTGTTTTTATGTGGTGTTATGAGAAATTGGCGGAAATACTTATTTTTTAAATAATTTTCAGGAGTCTCAATGTAGATGATTATCATCGATCCAAGTTTAGCAATTTCCTGAAACGCAATTGACAACACTTTTGATGAGTAACCAACCTCGTTAAAGTTAGGTCTATTGAAACAATTTTCCTGCATGTTCTTTTGTCATTCAAACTTCCGTCATTGTCGCTCACCGGTTGATAATTAGTTTTTTTTGCCGTGTACACATTTAACTTGCTAAAATAGGTATATTGGCAGAATTGATAGTTACATTATTTGCATGTACATAGGTTTATAATGTATGATGTAAAACGGTTAACTTTGTTATTTGGTTTTTCTAATTCAAATCCGTTTCTAATAATTGATAAGACAGATGTTTTAAAACCACCTTTATGTTCTTGTAGCTGAATTAATTGCTTTTGAATTAATTTAAAAACAATTTAAATAGAAGATATACTTAGTTTGATATGGTCAGATGATCGTACCATCTTAAATTTGTTGTTCTAAGACATTTCTTGTTCTACTTAAATATGTATTTCACTAACAAGACATTTGTTAGATAAATACAACACAATGGCGCCAGCCGATAATAATTCCTCGTTACTAATGATGTTATCGTTCCAAAAACAATTATTCGAGTGCACTAATCAATATTTATCTTGGCAAATCAGGGCCATACATGATACATGTTATAAGAATTTGTTTCGCCTTTGTTATTGAATTTATATATCAATATTTGTTTTATAAATTGGTATTGAGACTTACCATTAAATGTGTCGTAGGCCGTTGGCTGATATTCTTCTCTGAACGTATCCTGAGCATATGCTGCTATCAAAGAGCTCTTTCCCACAGCTCCATCACCAACTAACACACACTTTATCTTCTCCTTCTTACCACATTTCACTTTCCGTCTATCTTTAATTTGAAACATCCGATTTAAAGTCCTTTTACCCTTTTTGTCACGGACAGTCCACTCGTTCATTTTATCACAGCAATTCAAGTCTCCAGAATCATCGTCTCGTATCACAGCGCGATTGTTTTCTTCCGCTACTTCAGAATAATCGTAGTCGTCATCATCCCGCCGCGAAATAGGGAATTGACTTGGACTATGAACTCCGAACACAAAAGGACCGTCTCGCTCCGGTAAACGGTTAGTAAACCCGTTGGCTGGCACCGACGGCTTTGCATACTGCACTACGGGCGCACTATATTGGTTTGTTAAATACTCGGCTGAGGCTTGAGGATCAAATCTGAAAACTAGTTCAGCTTCTCTGCGATCCAAACTCAATTCCGGTGGAGTCACTTTGTCTTGAAAGTAACTGACCTTTTCACGAGCACGACTCTCTTGCAATCGTCTTTCGAGTTCGACATTTGAAGGCTTCCAATAGTCCATACGATTTTCATATGAATTTTCATTCGTTAAAGTTCTCGGTGCGGGATAAGGCCTTTGTGGGCCATAATCGCGAGGCGGTGCTCGAGGTGGAACGACAATAGGCTTTTGCGGTTCCGCGAGCAACGGCCGGCGCGCTGACAAGTTCGCGTTCCTGTTAAACATGATCCCTTCTAAGCTGGGAGACATTTGCACTGTCATAAACCGTTGCGAGGAGGGTTATTGAAGCGTGCGTCCGCGCACATAACTCGAAATCGTGTTACGAACACTCGTGAAAGTTTTGTTCGGAGTTTACACAAGAAAGAGGCGTGCGCTCCCCTTCACAGTCGAATCAAAACTAAACTGCCCGCGTTCGAGTTTCGACAGAAGGCGCTGTAAGTGCAACTTGCACCGGTCGCCGACTCCAAGTGAAGTTTTCGAGCGTTAAATTACAAAGCTTGCTAGTAGTCCCGTCTATGATGTTCAGGTATAAACGCGAAACGGTTAGGTTATAATATCATCAGCTGTCGAGTTTTTGAAAAAAATAGTTACCCACCTCGGTCTTTATTATTGTTATACGTTCAAAACTGAAAATATATTTTAATATTCCTGATAACCGCAGAAATATGATATACCTATTATAATACATATTGAGTATATTAATATATATTATATTATGATAAATATTTTGCAAGTGTATATTATTTTGTAGAGACAATACATTAAAATTCCGGATTATATATACATACCTAGTCTGCATACGATGAATAAAAATCTCAAAAAATCAGCTGACTTACAAAATCATACAAAGCGGGACTGCATCCAGCATTACGGGATGGTTCCGCAGAATGCGGGACGATTGGCCACCTTATATAAGGTACCTTATTACCGATATAGATCAATCAAAAAAGTTAAGTAGGTAGGTATTTAATGTTAAATTCAACATTCAATCATAATTTGTTATTTATACTGACAATTTTACTTACCTATAAATAGAGAGCATTAATTATGCAATATCAGTTCTATTCAGTATATTTTAATATTGAATAAATAAGAATAACAAAGCAACAAAATGTACTTAACTGTTTATGACGTCTTACTGCTAGACGTATATCTATGTCAAATTATCAATTAATTATTGTTAACTCCTACACCAATTGAAAAGTTGAAAACTTACAATTTATAATGTAGACTTGCTTGATGAACGAATTATTTACGCAAACAAAATAGTTATGCACGTACAAACCCAAGTTTATTTAAATATTATATCATCATAATTTTGTATAAATTAAGCAGATCTTAGAAATTATTAGTAAATGTTACAGCGAAAACTTAAGCGAAAACTACCATAGTTTCAGTTTTTGTTTTTGGAGCGTTTTTCCAACTGACAAACAATTCAAAGACTACAGATGTACAGAAGTGGTACAGATTAAAGATGTACATTTTTTTAGAATAGTTAAATTAAAACACCTCTTGAAAAAATAAATTACATGGTTTAAAATGCCTTATGTCTGAGTTCAATATTAAAATAATAAAATCCAATTAAATATAATATTTATAGTCAAACCTAAACTAGGAATGTTGGCCAGTATATATATTATAATAAATTTAAATCAGATAAATATTTTAAGCGCCGATAATATTCATCTTAATAAACCATGCATTAAAACATTTTTAACAAAATATAGTATTATAAGTAAAAAGAGCGTGTGTGCCGAGCATACGTATCAGAAGTGAAACTTCTTAATGGCAAGATTCAAAGACATCCAATCGTCACCTTACTCCATGACGTGATGGTATTGCCATGAAGCGACTTTGAAATTTTACGCTCAACGCACAAAAGTTTAACTTCAAAAATGCAAAATAAACAATAATAAATAAAAATTTGCATTTGTAA
Organism: Colias behrii; assembly: GCA_029959065.1. Taxonomy (NCBI): domain Eukaryota; kingdom Metazoa; phylum Arthropoda; class Insecta; order Lepidoptera; family Pieridae; genus Colias; species Colias behrii. The sequence goes on along the minus strand of JARWMC010000006.1, from coordinate 2,749,014 downwards.
CACATCGTAGACACTGTGGTAGACACTATGTAGTCTGTACAAAGCACATGGTATTTTGTAGATATCTGTCAATGTCTTTAATGTAATCTGTCGACTGTCATAACAAAAAAATGTGGACGATAGTCGATATCTAAAATCCACATTCATCCAAGTGTATAAATAAACTTTAATAAAGTATTAATTTCACTTTATTTGTAAATTATATATAATTTAAGTCTCAATAAAGTTGGAATAACAGCCATACTATAAAATGGCAAAATTTAAACTAAGTAAGTTTTTATATTTAAGAATTTGATAGAAAATGTAACTATTCCTCACATGGAAGGAAATGTAAAGTGGAAATAAATTATATATAATTAAATTATAACTTGTATTACGCAACAAAAACGTTCATTTTAATATTTAATTTAGAAACATATTTACTGGAAGTGAGGTTATGTTTTCAAATATGCTTACATTTAAAAATATCATATTTTAATTATTCAGAGAAACCTTCTAAGCGTCAGCCAGCGCGTCTCCGTTACAAAATAGAGAAAAAAGTTAAAGACCACAACAGAAAACTAAAAAAGGAGGCAAAGAAGAATCCAAAATCTAAAAAAGCTAAGCCGATTCAGATACCAAATGAGTGTCCGTTCAAAGAAGATATTTTAAAGGAGGTGGAAGCTGTAAAGAAGCACAAAGAAGAAGAAAGACAGAAGAGAAGGGAACTGGCTAAACTTGAGAAACAGAAGAAACTAGAAGAGAAGAAAGGAAACAATGTGGATATGGGTACACTTGTAAGTATTCAAATTTGTTCTTTTATTTTATAGGTAGAATTTTACGATGTTAATTTACAATTTTAACAGATTTTGTGATTACCCTGGTTTGTGGTTTGCGGTTATCGTAAACTTTTGTTTTAAATAAAGAACTTCTATTTTATTACATATATTTCTAAGCCTCAATCATCATTTAAATATCAATAATTTGGAAAACTTTTTTTACAAATGTTTTAAATATAAATGAAATAAAAATACCTTTTTATAGGCTTTATTACTTATCTTCCTTATTAGGTAGCTAATGCTCAAGCTAGAGGGAAAGTCCATGAAGCGTTCAAAGGAAATGAAATTGAACCTGATGATGGTATGGGTAAGGACAGACAGCAAGAGAACTCATTGAAGACTTACTATAGAGAGTTTAAGAAGGTCATAACTGAAGCTGAGGTCATTTTAGAAGTGGTGGATGCAAGAGATCCTCTTGGTGAGCTATTACAATCCTTATCTATACTAATATTATAAAGCTGAAGAGTTTGTTTGTTTGTTTGAACACGCTAATCTCAGGAACTACTGGTCCGTTTTGAAAAAAAAAATTCCGTTTATCGAGGAAGGAAGCCTATAGCTTTACATCATTACGCTAAGACCAACAGGAGCGGAGCCACGCGGGTGAAACCGCGAAGCGCAACTAGTTTATTAATATGATTCCTGGTGATCATTATTCTTCACCTTTTTTATTTTTTATGGATATTGCATCGTCATAAAAATATAGACAAGCTTTGCCAACAACATCAAAATTCCTGTATGAAATGTTTTACTACAGTAAAAAGGAGCCTATGTGACTCAGCTTATTAAATACAATGATCTCCAAACAAAAATAGACATAAAATTTCCAATAATCAGTCATAGAATTTCTCCATATTTGTCATGAAAAAAAAAATAAACAAATAAACACACTTTCACTTTTTATATATTAACAAGGATAATATTATAAGTTAAGATAAGGACTAATTCTTTCACTTGTCCTGTTTTTTAAGACCTATGCATTATAAATTTGAGATTTGGATAACATAAATTGATTAATTTAATCATACACCTATCACATAGGATATTCTCTCTCTGATCTCTCATATAGATAGATATACACATTGACTCTAATATTATGAAATTTTTAGGTACCCGTTGTACTCAAGTAGAAGAAGCTGTACGAGAATCTGGAAAGCGCCTAGTCCTAGTATTAAATAAAGCAGACTTAGTGCCAAGGGAAAACCTCACAGCTTGGTTAAAATATTTACGGAGAACGGCACCCGCAGTACCGTTTAAAGCATCTACTCAGGACCAGCAACATAACCTTGGTAGAAAGAAGATGAAGCACATTATGAAAGAAAAGGAGATGAAAGGTTAGTTTCTGTTTAATATGAATAAGTAGAATTGTTTGTTTGGATAGTTTGAACTTAATCTAAGTTTAATTGTTTAAGGCGTTAAACTACTGAAAACATTGAAAAATGAGGGTTTTAAGCCTCATTCTTCAGTACTTGTATTATTATCAGCATCTAACTTACATAAGCTTTTTTAATAAATTACCTTCATTTACAATTTGTGAATTATAAAGCGTAATTAAAAGAAATCGCGTTAATTTTTACAAAAAAAAAAAATATTCTTCATGCTTAAAAAAGAATTAATAATATTTATTAATAAATTTGTAGTTTGCATGATGTTACTTTACAATATGATATTTTACAGTTAATAACTATTTTCAACTTTTCCTTTAGGATCAGCCTGTGTTGGCGCAGAGTTATTAATGAGCCTGCTCGGAAACTACTGTAGGAACAAGGGTATCAAGACATCTATAACAGTTGGTGTGGTCGGCCTCCCTAATGTTGGCAAGAGTTCCATTATCAACAGTTTGAACAGATCCCGGGCGTGTAATGTTGGTAGTACTCCTGGAGTTACAAAGTTAGTAATTTGTATTATTCATACATTTTGTTATTTATATTGTTAATTGATTTCGATGAGTTTTTCTTAAAGCCTTTGTAAAATTTATTCAAATTCGTACTTAGGATAGTCCAACTATTATCAATGTAAGTAATTTTTTTAAGTGTAAATTTCAAGCATTTCAAGTGTTGTTTACTATTCGTTGGGAAAATTGAATTGTGAATTTGGAAAGTTGAGAATTAGTAGATGAAAACTGAATCTAATATGGCAATTTTGAAGCATTAGAGAGTACATATTTCAATCCACTTATTCTTCTAATTACCTCTTGAAAACTTACCATAGTAATTATATTCCAGACAAATGCAAACCGTGCAGTTAGACTCAAAGATCAAGATCCTCGACAGTCCAGGGATAGTATTCCACTCTGGGTCGGAAAGTGATGCAACGGTAGCTCTAAAGAACGCTATTCGAGTGGGAGCGTTGAAAGATCCCATTACTCCAGCCAATGCGATCCTGCAACGAGCGAATAAGCATACACTAGTGGCATTGTATTGTATACCGGAGTTTAGTACACCGCAAGTGAGTCAATTTTTTTATTGTTAAACATACTTTTTCCGAATATGAAAATAGAACGTCATCCTCATTTTAGCTGTAAAAATATACAGAAGCTTGTTTTTATTGCTGTGTCTTTCATAATTGACGGTTTCACGGTATGAAATTTTGCATGTACATATTTCGTGTAAAAATATACTGGGCAAATTAATTATAAAAAAGCATATTTTACGAACTTCTCTTATCCATTTTCATTTATCCATTTTCATAAATGAAAATTATTTTTATGAAGTAATAAACATTAAATATGTTGTTATTCAATCCAGGAATTCTACGCAAGTCTAGCATCACGTATGGGTCGGTATAAGAAGGGTGGTGTGCCCGACCAAGAAGCCGCTGCAAGAATATTGCTCAATGATTGGAACACTGGAAAGGTAATAATTGTTTCTTTTTATTGATAAGGTCCTTTTAATTAATCAGAAACTTAGCACTTAGCTTACCACCAGGCAAGACGTCGCGTCGGCTCCTTTGCCTTCGTATATTATAAAAAAAAATTAATCAATGTTCTTGTCTTTTTTTGTGATTGAAAAGATGATATCTTCACGCTTATGTTGGACTCATATAATTAAAAATTGATAATTATAAGTTATAGTAATCTTTATTTGAAGTTGTTACAAAATATTGTTTTGGGAAAATAATAACTTAAGAGGACGAAATTAATGTGATATCCATGTTATTATCATTCCCTGAATATTTGCCTTTACATGATATTGGTACTAATCAATAACATTACGTTTTGGAAAGTCCTAGTAACAATTAAAATATTAAACCTATTATAATAAACTTTATATTCAATGTTCTTTTCCAGGTCCGCTATTTCACTGAGCCTCCAGAGACGCCTGTTTCTGAAGTGCATGTAGATGCTAAAATAGTGACGTCAATGGCGCAAGAATTCGACATTAATTCCTTTGAAGCGATGGAAACTGAGGCGATCAATGCACTGAATTGTCAAACTAATGACGATGCTATTAAAGTAAGTTATTCAATGACATGGAACTGTTAATAGAATTTGGAATTTTTGCTTGTTACCTCTGTGTAACAAAAATAATAATAATAAATTCGTCCCGAGAATCGGAATTAGACGTTTGAAATTTTCGATTAAATTTGAACATACTGATCACTAGACTAATATCTAATGTTTTTAAAAACATGACACAGAAAAAATGTTGTGTGGTTTTATGAAACCACGGTAAAAGTGAAACTGTTCGAACGGTTCCGAACACTGCTTTGTGTAGCGCATGTCACGTGTCGGTCGGCTACCGAGTAGCTTTGATTATATACTCCCTAGATAGAGTATCGGCGCGTCAAAAGCGTCGATAAAAATATCAGCTAACTGTTAGCCTCTAAAGCGCTCACCACTCCTCAGTGTCAATTGTAACGTCAAGAGATACGCACGCACGGCTCATTTTTTGCGTTAGATTATTTCGGTGAAAATGACAAGCTGCGCGATTAAAATCTGCAGAAATTACAAAGGACGTTTACGAACAACTAACAAAATCTCCTACCATCGGTAAGTAACTCAAAACTAATAGTAATTTACGGAAACAAAAATAACAAATTCATAATTATTTTCACAAAATCAACGCGTCGTTTTTTAGTGTTGCCCGTCTTGGATTGCGAATTTCCCCATAGAGTTAGTTGTCTTAAAAGCTGATGTATGTTCATTTTTACCCGACTGCACCAGAAGGAGGAAATACATCAGGGAAGGTGTGTGTATGTATGTATGAATGTATGTGGGTGTGTTTTAAAAACTGTTTGGCTGAGCCTACAGCCTTAATTGATGGACCGATTGTTTTTGTTTTGCAAGCTTCCGCGCAGTCGGATGTTTTTTTTTTTGTCTTAAATATTTTAATATTTATTTTTGAAGTAAAATTTCTTTAGGCGCGGTTGAGAGTAAATGAGATTATTTTTCGGATGGAAATAACGCTCTATAATCTGTTGACACAATTTCCGCTACTTAAAAACAGAAAAAAAAATCTATACGTCTCAAAGGTCGGTATACCTGTTTAAGAATATCTATGGACGCAGTATAATTTTTTTTTAATTGTACCGATTTCGTACAAAATCGATATCTCAGGATCCTTAGGATCACAAAACAGGAAACTGTTACCAAAATTTAAAAAAAGTCAACGCCATTTTGATTTTTTTTGTTATTGTACCGATTTCGTTCCAAATCGATATCTGAGGATCTCTAGGATCGCAAAACAGGAAACTGTTACAAAAATTTGAAAAAGTCAACGCCATTTTGAAATTTTCTGTTATTGTACCGATTTCGTTCAAAATCGATATCTGAGGCTCCCTGGGATCGCAAAACAGGAAACCGGTACCAAAATTTTAAAAAGTCAGCGCCATTTTGAAATTCTTTGTTATTGTACCGATTTCGTTCAAAATCGATATCTGAGGCTCCCTGGGATCGCAAAACAGGAAACTGGTACCAAAATTTTAAAAAGTCAGCGCCATTTTGAAATTCTTTATTATTGTACCGATTTCGTTCAAAATCGATATCTGAGGCTCCCTGGGATCACAAAACAGGAAAATGGTACAAAAATTTGAAAAAGTCAACGCCATTTTGAAATTTTCTGTTATTGTACCGATTTCGTTCAAAATCGATACCTGAGGATCCTTAGGATCACAAAACAGGAAACTGTTACCAAAATTTATAAAAGTCAACGCCATTTTGAAATTTTTTGTTATTTTACCGATTTCGTTCAAAATCGATATCTGAGGATCCCTAGGATCACAAAAAAGGAAACTTACCAAAATTAGCTTCCATGCATTCCATTCATTTTAAATTTCGGTACCATTTTCCTGTTTTGTGATCCCAGGGAGCCTCAGATATCGATTTTGAACGAAATCGGTACAATAACAGAAAATTTCAAAATGGCGTTGACTTTTTCAAATTTTTGTAACAGTTTCCTGTTTTGCGATCCTAGAGATCCTCAGATATCGATTTGGAACGAAATCGGTACAATAACAAAAAATTTCAAAATGGCGTTGACTTTTTTTCAATTTTGGTAACAGTTTCCTGTTTTGTGATCCTAAGGATCCTCAAAGAATTTCAAAATGGCGCTGACTTTTTAAAATTTTGGTACCAGTTTCCTGTACAATAACAGAAAATTTCAAAATGGCGTTGACTTTTTCAAATTTTTGTAACAGTTTCCTGTTTTGCGATCCTAGAGATCCTCAGATATCGATTTTTAACGAAATCGGTCAATTAACAAAGAATTTCAAAATGGCGCCGAATTTGGGTTAAATTTAAAAATGATGCAGGCGAAGCTGCCGGCAAACCTGTAGTATTTTTATAAGTCGACACTATATTATTACATTAATTAATGAAACATATTTTGTAAATGCTAATTGATTTTTATTTGATTGTATTTTCTATTCTATAAAAATCATATTCTAACTCAAGAGACAACTAAACACAATTGAAAGTACAATATTAAACTATTATTTATGATTTTATTAACATGACATAATTTTACAGGTTTTGCCCCATTTTATCGGGATAGATTCATTAGCTGGTAACTCCCTGATACAAATGACGCTGGTGTAAGACATAGCAATCGCTAAGCGTGTTTGCGTGCCTCACTCACACACGCTTGTAAATACTGGCCAGTTTTTGTTGCATCGGTCATTGCGTGAGGCGTTATCTAGGGAGTATATAATCAAAGCCGAGTAGGTATACCTACTCGGTAGCCGCGATACACGCGACATGCGCTACACAGACCAAAAAGTTTGAGACGATGTAATAAAAGTTTCACTTTAAAAATAATATGTATATATTATGTTGGTAGCTTTGCTTATGTGTAAATTGTGTCATTGTAATAAGAAAAACCTCGGCATTCAAATATAATAGTTATTTCAATGAAATTTTATTTCCAGATATCCAGCACAGGTCCAGTAACAGCCATGGATGAAATGCAAATCGATGAAGAAGAAGGCTTATTATCAAAAACAGTCAATATTCGACCAAAACTAGATAAAACTGGTAGGAACGCAGTAAAAGCGAAAAATGACCCCGAAATGCAAATAGAAGGAAACACTAAGCAAAACAAACTAAGGAAAATGCAGTTTAAAAAGGATAAAAAGAAAAAAGCTAAAAATGAAAAGAAAGCGGTACAATTGGCTGATGTTTTAGAAACTGTTACTTTGACTAATTCAGTTAAGAAAGATGACTACAGTTTTAAGGAGGATTTCTCATTGTAGTTCGGCATATTGTGTGCTAAGTTGAAATATATTGTATATTTCTATATTGAGTGGTTGTTTTATTTGAAAATGTTTTGAAATAAGTATGTGTTTGTTTGTTTGTCTGATTTTTGAGTCCCAAGCGATTAACGTATTTTTTTCATAGAGGCAGAAAATCAGAATGTATATATTTTATTTATTTATTTAGAAAAAAAGCTTTCACATTTATTTAAAACACAATTTTGCGATACGAAACGTTACGAGGTTTGTAGCAACGCTCACATATAACCACAGGTATAAAAATGCTATACGTAAAACTATTTTCTATCCTCGACAGCAATAAAATAATGGTTTAATATTATGGTTCTATAGTCTTTATCTGAATAAATTAGGTTGAAGTCACCATACACGCAACCCATTTCGAAAACATTCAACATAAAAGTGACATGTTATGGTAATTATAATTATCAGTTATTACCTCTGTTATCACTCACATTCAATAGACTCACGTTCAAATGTGAACATAAAAGGAGATAATTATATTTTACCAATAACCTAAACCCCTTTTACAGTTTACATGATCAGTACTTAGTGGACAAATTTTAATGGGGCCAACCAAAAACAGGATCATCGAAATAGAATCACTCAGTCCAAAGATCTGAGGTGACAAACCAAAAAAAAATACAGTCGAATAGAGAAACTTGCCTTTTATCAATCCTTGCAAAACAATATATTAAATTTGAATTACATTTCCTCTTAAAATGGGACTCATCATACTATAATGAGCATTAAATCCCCTCTTTGTATGTCTCTATTATAAGCTATTTTAAGTTTTAACCTTGTAACAAACAATATTTCTATGTATGTACAGTCGGCCAAGAAAGTGGTGTACCACCCTAAGTTTGAATATCGCTTGCAGATTCATAGGTGATAAAGATTAGTTTCGCATGCAGATCGATCTGACAACTTCTATTGCTGTCTTTATCTGATTATTGATAACGACTATTACTGTTTGTAACGTGACAGCTGTTCTTAGTTTGAACTTGATGGAACCAATGACGTCGTAAAATCAACGGCGGGGGACTGTAGATTTTGATGACAAAATTGTATCTACAAATTCAGAATTGTAATCAACAAGTTACATAAAATTGTAAAGGCACAAGGCGAATCCACAAACCTACAATTTCTGTAAACTTGTAATTACAATATCAATAAAAAACAAGCTAAAAATAGATTTATCCTTTTATTAAATTTCTACAATCAATTTTAAAATACTTTTAACCACAGAACAGTAAAGTAGATAGAAGTGTGATGTGGGCGTGGCTCACGTGTCACTGGTAAGGTAAGATCACCTAACTTGCTCTCAGTTGTGCGCAGAAAAATATTCGAGTCGGTTGTCAGCTGTCAAACCTTTTTTCCATATTTATTCAATAATTAAGACGTGTTGTTCGGTATTAGAGTGCAAAAATGATAGCAGACGAAATAATATCAGCAATGGAGGCATTTCATACCATCGGTAAGTCTTATTTTTATTTATTTTACATATAATATTTTATGTTATAACTTCGCTTGTAATTTGTCAAAATTGTATACAAATATCTAGTCAAAATGAACCTTAATCCGTAATAAATTAGTACTATTATAGATTGAACAGCAAACAAGACTTTCTGGAATATTATTGCAATAAACAAACGAATGTCGCTTTAGTGATGCTTGTGGCGCATATCGACAGTATCGATACTTTAGAAAAGACAAAAATTATAAATATTAAATTTTATTTTATTTTTCCTTAGCTTTCATTTGTCCAATTTATTTATAGATTTCCCAAAGAGGCTAATTTAAAAGAGAAATGGATAAATGCAACGTGACGAGTTAACTGGATGCCGAAGAGCACTAAGCGGTCTAACAAAGGCCGACCGATACAGCAAACCTACGGCAGTTCGAAGATTTAAAATAATGCATATTTTCTGTTTGTATTTTGTAAATATAGATTAATACTATTCTATTCCGTTTTTTATTTAATAATAATAATATAAAAAGACGTACTTAGTAGTAATAAACATACTCCAAAATGTGACACTTTATACTATACTCATATAATAGAAAGAAAAAAAAATACACAAAAAAATATTTATTTGTGAATTATCGATAACAAGGCTGACATCCCTCAGGGCATAGCATCAGATAAATATCAAGTTAATGTCATTAATGTTGAGTGACACAAATTTCAACCTTATCTCTATGTGTAGAGGTTCAAAGTTATATCTATCGAAAACTAACGCCCTCTGTTGTGGAGTAGCTGAATGTTTTCGAATTTGGAATTTCTGTGCAATGAGAAACAAAACAGCTAATATACCTAGGGATGTTATACTAAAATAAACCGTAACATTGTGCGTTAGGGTACATATTGAAATGCTGAATTTATAACCTAAGTCAGTTTTTAGAGCTAGCGCGCACGAGCAACTTTGTCTCCGCAACTATTTTGTCGCGGCAACTATTTTGTCTCTCCACCCATGGGCTAGTATGAAAGTGCGCGCACGTAGCTACGCAACTCCCCATACAAATTGATGGGAGAGACAAAATAGTTGCGGAGACAAAGTTGCTCGTGCGCGCTTGCTCTTACTCAAATTAAGCTGTCCAATCAAAGGCATAGTTTACTTGTAGTGTACTGTATAACTATCGGTTTAAATGTGTGGGTTTGGCGACACTGGTTTTCATAGTAATTATGACATTATAGCACTTCTATTTGTTTTTAATATTCTGTGCTTATAACAAACAAAAACATAGCATATATAGTAATATTTAGAAGATATTGAAAATTTTTAAAAATTAGAAACGGGTGTAACCGCCGTTGGCCTCTATAACCTCTAAAAGACGAGACCTCATTGAACCAACAAGCCGTGAGCAAATATCGGTTCCCCGCATTTCCTCCCAAATATAATTACAGTGACTAATAAGAGCTTGTTTGGTTCTTTCATTTTGATGCGACCATCGTTGGACCATAAGGCCCCAAAGATTTTCTATCGGGTTGAGGTCCGGCGATCTTGAGGGCCACTGAATTACCCTTACGTCAGTGTGTGAACGAAACCAGGCTCTTACGATCCTCGCATTATGAATTGAACAATTATCTTGAACAAAATCAAATTGTGGCACTTCGTCCTCCGGGTAAACATTACGGACTGTCGGTAGCATTGCATTCTGAAGCACGTCGATATAATTTACAGCCGTCGCTCGAGGAGGTAGAGAACACAATTCTCCTACACCATCCGCACTCATCCAGCCCCAAATATTTACGGAAATTCGACCTGATTCTCTATTTGGGATTACATGATCATCTTTAAACCGTGTTGAATTAAGTATATCGCCAAAGGTGAAGACGTCCATGCTGACTGGATTTAAACGTTTTTTCATCACAAAACACTGTATTAGACCAATCAAACTCTAAGTGCTCTCTGGCGAAGTTCAGACGAGCAAGTCTGTGAGCATCCGTCAAATATATTTTCTTGGCGTAATGCCTGTGGTGCAACCCCATGTAATGTAGATGATTCCTTATTGTTTGGGCACTCACATCGAACATCTCCGCAAAATGTTTTGTGGGCTTAAAACCATTGATTTCATATTCCCGTCTCATGAATTCTCTATCGTTATTGGAGAGTGCAGGCCGGCGACCACTTCTTTTGTGATCCAACAAACTTCCCTCCTCTCCTTCACGACGAATCCAAAAGCGGACAGAATGCCTCGATATATTCAAATTCCGGGATATCGCACTGATACTGCTTCCCTCATTAAATTGGGCAATTATTTGTGCTCTTTCGGCAATGGTCAAGTTGGCAGGCATTGAGATGATTTTATATGCAGTTGATTGAAAAATAACACGGAAAATATATCGATTTTTTGCATATATTTGACAAAATGTCAATTGTCAGTTTTCTTTTTCAAATGGAATTCGGTTGTCTATTTAAATAGTTTTTATTACTTTTGTTTGGAAACATTTCAATTGCTTTGTAGAAACTAATGTCCTTTTCATTTATACTAAAGGTTAAAATGTCATGTACTTATATGTGACATATGACGTATGAATACTAAATACATAGGTTTACGTCATGATAATGTTGTCTCTTTCAGTAATATCTTTTTATAACGAACCTTGTTGTAATTTTCGATGACCGGGAAACTAAATCAAAACTGGTACACCACGTACAATAAAGAGTATGAATCTATTTACTATACAGGATGGTCGCGCCAATATAAAAAATATACGTAAATATATTCTCGATATGAAGTGGACTGTATTTAGATCAACGTGGTGTTAGCAAAAGAGGGGAAAGACAGGAACACACGGCACATACCTCGTCGGAGGGAGTAGCGTCCAGAACACACGCGCCGCCACGCGGTCAGGGTCCTCCAGCTCGCGGCGGGCACGAACGGCGTCCAGTCCAAACACTCCACGCAAAACACACACGCGGCGGTGAGCGCGACCAAGGGCCGGGGAACGGGATTCCCCGGGGGTGTTACAAAAGCACAATGCCTGATGATCTAGAGAGCCTCGTGGAAGCTCTCCGGCGGTGGCCGAGTCCCGAACCTCGCGAAGGAACGGAGCGAACTCGACTGACTCCAGCGACACGCACGTCGCGTTCACGTCTCATTGGACGTGTCACGTGGTTAGTGACCACGCGATGATTGGTTGTGCTCGTATGTAGGGAAGGATGAAGGAACACACCACAAACAATAAACGTTTAATTTCTACATTTACTATTTTAATTATATTGGCGTTACCATATCCACCCGCCCTAAATGGGTCACCATTTAAAACCAATCATAAGATACAGCGAAAAACTATGACTCTAGGATCGCATAACGCGCGCGGGTTAATAAAGTCCTAAGAGCCACGGCGGTAATATAAATAACAAATTCTATGGCTCCAGGAGCGCATAATGCGAGCGGGATAATAAAAATTCCTAAAAGTCACGGCGGAAAATATAACTAACAAATTCTATGACTCTAGGATCGCGTAATGCGAGCGGGGTATAAAAATTCCTAAAGCCACGGCGGTATTACAACTAAGAAATTATAACGAAAGCGGTGCAAAACTTAAAATTAAACTTAACTAACTGCGGTAATATACTAATGCGGTATAACTATTGTCTTGGAAGCGGACATAAACGAACGACTGGGCGAAGGTAAGTTCCCTTGGCGGTTCTAACTGTACAAACGCGCGCGACGTCGTCCTTTGAAGGATGTACTTTCTCTACGACGGCTAAAGGCCAGGTTAGGGGCGGTGCATTATCATTTATCACAACCACGACCGTTCCAGGAGTAATAGGTGTGGAAGGCGTATTCCATTTCTGCCTAACCTGCAGACCGTGTAAGTATTCCAATCTCCAACGTTTCCAAAACGACTGGACTAACTTGTCCAGTAGCGAATGCCTATCAAGCAAACTGACGTGATCAGATTTGACTTGCGGCGCGGGTAATGATAATAAAGGAGCGGTATTTAAAAAATGACTCGGTGTTAAAGCCGAGGGTTCTGCGGGGTCAGAACTCAGTACTGTCAGCGGTCGCGAGTTAAGTAAACACTCAATTTGAGTGAGAACAGTACAAAGTTCTTCATACGATAATATTTGTTGACCGATAACTCGAAACAAATGCGTTTTAATTACTTTCACCATACTTTCCCAAGCACCTCCAAAATGTGGAGAGTTGGGACAAATAAACTTCCAATTTATACGACTCTCAGCGAACTCATGCTCCAGGTTCGAACGATATTCGTTATTAAGAAATTTATATAAATCGCGGAGATAGGAATCGGCTCCTTTGTAATTAGTACCGTTGTCCGTATACATAGTATCAACGGGTCCTCGACGCGAGAGAAACCTTTTGAGCGCGGCAAGAAAACTAGGAGTGCTGAGGTCGGTCGCAACTTCGATATGCACTGCACGCGTAGTGAGGCACGTAAAAATACACAGGTATGCTTTCTCGCTGTGAACACCACGGCGGCGCACAGGAGTGTAAGCGATAGGCCCTGCGTAATCAGAAGCTGTTACACTGAATGCTTTAACGGCTTGGCGTGTACGACATTCAGGTAAATCAGCCATCAGCGGGTAAGTTGGACGCGGTTTCATGCGGAAGCAAGTATTACATGAGTGAATTCTTTGTCTAACAATACGGCGTGCGGAAAGAATCCAATACTTTTGGCGAAGCAACGACATTAAAAGTTCCGGTCCGGCGTGCATATATTTAATATGATAATAATCAATGATCATGTTAACGATATGATCATTGCGCGGTAATATCACTGGATGCTTATGTGCATATTCCAGGGCGGAATTACTCAGACGTCCTCCAACGAGGATAAGTCCGTTGCGAATAAAAGGCCTCAAGCGATTAAAAGCCTGCGAACAAGATTTATTATTGAGTATATTAGAATACTCCTCTGCAAAATATTTATTTTGCAGGGCGGCGAGAATTTTATTCTCAGAGAAATTAAGGTCCTCTGCGGTCATCATAACACCGCGGCGGGGTAACAATTTAAGGAACCTATAAATATAAACAACAACGCGTAAAAGCCTACTCCATGAGGATACGCGAAGGGCGGTATCATATAAAGCGCAATGCTTTATAGGCGAGCACACAGTGTGCGCTAATAATTTTCGTTCGGGAATGTCTGCAATAGACTCACCATCGAGACTCCTAAGAGGCCAATCAGATGGGTCCGAACGAGCCCACTGGGGTCCTTGGAACCACAGAGGGTGCGAGACGAGATTTTGTGGCATAATGCCACGCGAAAGAACATCAGCGGGATTTTCAATACCAGAAACATGATAGAAATTATCTGATGGGATGTTATCTGTGATTTTCACAACGCGGTTTGCGACAAACGTCTGCCACTGGTGCGGCGAACCTTTAATCCAATAGAGCGCGACTTTAGAGTCGGTAAATGCGTATGCATTAATTTTGTAGTGTTGTGAATAACTGTCAAGGACAGTGCGAAGCAGCTTTGACATTAGGAGTGCACCACAAAGTTCTAAGCGAGCGATTGTTAGTGGTTTAGATGGAGCGACTTTAGATTTAGAACAAATAAGACGAATGACGTTACCAGAGACAGTGCTGACATGAGCGTACACGACTGCCCCGTAGGCAAGTTCACTAGCGTCAGAGAAAGCCAGAAGAGTGAGAATACAATCACAAGTAAAACCTATATGACGTGGTATGCGAATATCATTGAGAGCTGGTAATTCATCACAGAACTGTTTCCACATTTTAATAATGTGTGGAGGCGGAGAATCATCCCAATCAAGATTAAGTTGCCAAAGTTGTTTTATTAACAGTTTGGCATACACGACTGTGGGAGCAACGAAGCCCATTATGTCCCACAGACGGGCGATAGTTGACAAGATGGAGCGCTTAGTGCACATCACATCGGCGGGTGCGGTTATTTTAAAATAAAAACAATCATCAACGGTAGACCAATGCAGACCAAGTAATTTGTGTTGCACGGTCTTATCAAACTCCACCGCGGAGGGTAAAAGTTTGTGCGAAGCGGGAAGATTATCTAACACATTCTTACTATTACTATTCCATTTAACTAGATCCCACTGAGCTCCCTTAAACAAATCGATGAGCTGCTGCGACGCGGAAACTGCTTCACATTCCGTGGGAATAGAGAAGGCGATATCATCCATATACAACGACGAAGACGCAATGCTACTCGCGAGCGGATATTTCGCGCCGTCATCTTCTACGAGCTGTCTTACCGTGCGCAGTGCATGATAAGGACTAGACTTGATGCCGAAGCAAACTCGATTAAATTGATAAAGAAGCAGCGAATCCTGCGGGCTGAAACGATATAAAAAACATTGAAAACGACGATCAAACTCACGCACGAAAATCTGCAGAAATTGTTGGCGGCAATCGGCGGTCATGGCAATCGCGTGGAGACGAAAACCTAAAATAATTGTAAACAAATTGCCTTGTAAATTCGGCCCAACATGCAGAAGGTCATTCAGCGAACGCTGGCTTCCAGAAGTTGGCATGCTAGCATCTAAAACCATGCGCAGCTTAGTTGACGATTTATCCTCGCGCAGAACAGCGTGATGCGGTATAATATAAATAGGTGTAGGGTCACGCGGATCATACGGAGGCGCGGGTGAAATATAATTTTTCGTTAGATAATCTTTTATGACGTCATCATATGCCAACCTTAATTTAGGTGAAGCCTGTAGCTTTCTTTCGAGGCACATGAAACGCTTGCGGGCAATATTAAATGAGTCACCGAGAGTGTAGAAATCATCCTTAAATGGAAGCGAAACAATATATCTGCCACTCACCGGGTCGCGGGTTGTAGTTAATTTATAATATTCTTCACATTCAACATCATCGGGATGTTGAACGGGCGGTGCGGTAGGAAGCTCCTCGAGCTCCCAGAAACGCCTGACTAATGAGTCAATAGCGGCGGTCTCTTGAACGTGACAACACGTCAAGGGCGGTTTATGTGTGTTAGGTATGGTGGGTACTGAACCCATTATTACATAGCCTAACACCGTGCGCAATGCAGCGGGCGCCGACGAGTCACGAGATGCATGAACTACGTCGGGGAGAAGCAGATGAGGGAACAGAGAAGCACCGATTAATAAATCGATTTTATTCGGCGTACCAAAACTCTCATCTGCGAGCGGTAAATGCGAAATATGCGATAAGACAGAAGTGTCTATAACAGCGGTAGGTAATAAATCCGTAACATGATCAACAACTAGCGGTGAAATATTAAAAGATATGTTGTTGTCAAGACGCGAATAAAATTTTATATTTATAGAATTACTATTTATAATTTTTTCTGAACCACCGAACCCCTTAATAATAGTACGTTCGGTTTTCTGCGGTTTAATACCTAAACGTTCACAACATTCATTTGTAATGAAGTGACTTTGTGAGGCGGAATCTAAAAGCGCGCGAACAATAAGCCGTTCGCCTTTACAATTATAAGCGACGACTTCAGCGGTTGATAATAAAATAGTATGTTGTTTATTCGCGGGCGCGTTGCATTGAAATGCGTTATCAGTATCAGCTGTATAGCTAGCGGTGTATAGCGCAATGTCGGAGCGGACGCACTCGCCCGACGGCGGTGACGGCGCAGGCAACGGCGGTGTGCTGCGCGGCGGGGGGTGAGACGCAGGCGCGGGTATGGAAGATTCGCGTTTCAAATGTAACATTGTATGATGTTTTAATTTACAAACGCGACAGTTAGAATACGACGAACAACTAGAAACGCGATGTTTTATACTGAGACAATTTATACACGCGTTTCTATCCTTTACGTATTTCAAACGTTCCTGCGGACTCATTTTATGAAAACTCGAACATTTATATAAATGTTGATGCGTAATATTTGTACAAAGACAACTATAAGCGGAATCAGCGGTTGTTACGTAAGACTGATACGTCTTAGGCGGTGCGGAAGAAGTATTATTGCGGTTATAATTATTCTTTCGAGGCGGTTTATTTATTCCCGAATTTGTGGAAGGATGAATGCGTTCTAATACCTTCGCACGAGTTTGAATAAATTGAACTAAGTTATCAAAAGTAGGCATTTCACTACCAAACTCAGTCTCGAAAGCGCGAACAGTATCTGAGTCTAACTTCTTCAACGCGATATGAACAATCATTAAATCTGTAATATTATCTAACTTTATATTCTGTAAGGCGCGCACTGCGCTAATAAAGTTATCAGTAAATAAATCAAAGTTTGTTGCGGACGCACAATGCAAAGGTTTAAAATCAAACATTTGATTTAAATACGCGGATACTAACATACGTTTATCATCATATTTATCTTTTAAAGTTTGTAAAATTAAATTATAATTTTCAGCGGAGGGGGTTATACCAGCTATAACAGTTGTGGCCTTCCCCGTTAGTTTACCTAGTAAATAATATAAACGCTCGGCATCTGTAAGGCCGGGATTGTTATGAACAATTGATTCAAAATTCGAAAGAAACAGCGGAAATGAGCGAATATCACCCGAAAATGGTACTAATTCGATAGGCGGTAATTTAGGCCTATTTTTATGCAAATTATTAATATCTCCGTGTGACGGACTTGGTTGCGAATATTGCGATTTAATTCTTATAACTCTGCTATATAAAGACTCGAATGCAACGAGGCTTTTATAATCAGGTTTCGCGGTAGGTGTTAATAATAATAAGCGAGTATTGTATTCGTCTAAACACTTTTCAAATCTTTCACGTAATGATTCTATCTGCGCGGACTCGTCAAGGAAACTTTCCATAAGCGAGGCGTTGTTATGAACGTTTAAAGACAAATCATACATTTGTTGCACCATTTCGAATATAACTTCGCGTTTAGCTAATAACATGGATAACTGCGAATCATTTATATCTTCCGAATCATTAACATCCGAAGCGTCACTATCAGGTAACTTAGTCATTTTCTTAGGCGGCATTTTTAATAACAAAAATATATATTCAAACTGAGAATGTTACAATGCAAGTTACAATAACAAGTAATACGACCAAATAAAGTAGGTCAAGCGCAAGCGTAATAAGAACCGAGTATGTATTTCCAATATGGTCGGATTATAACAGCGGATCGCGGAATGTACTCGATAACGTTATAAATTTCGAGCGCGGGTAGCGGGTAAATAAAATATGATGTAATATGTTCGATTTATAATGATTTTAGCGTTATAACTGCGGATAAACGATATGAACATAGTTTTAATTAACTATTTTAATAATAATATACGCGTAACTTAATGTCACGGGCGGAATAAAATATATTTTAAGCGAAAAATAATAGATGACGCAATGTCGATCTATGCGGTTATAGTCATTTCACAATGAATGTACTATTAAATCGCTTATTAGGGCCTACAATGAGTATCCTAATAAGGGCGGGTTTAAAATATATTTTATATGAATAGTAGAAGACGCATTGTCGTTCTATTATATGCGGTATATTAAATAGTATTTCGCATTGAAGATACTACTAATCGCTTATTAGGGCCTACACAATGAGTATCCTAATAAGGGCGGTGGAATCATCAGGTAATGTACGGTTCGTAAGGACCAACAATGGTTCTTATCCGGCTCGAAGGACCAACAATGGTCGCGCCAATATAAAAAATATACGTAAATATATTCTCGATATGAAGTGGACTGTATTTAGATCAACGTGGTGTTAGCAAAAGAGGGGAAAGACAGGAACACACGGCACATACCTCGTCGGAGGGAGTAGCGTCCAGAACACACGCGCCGCCACGCGGTCAGGGTCCTCCAGCTCGCGGCGGGCACGAACGGCGTCCAGTCCAAACACTCCACGCAAAACACACACGCGGCGGTGAGCGCGACCAAGGGCCGGGGAACGGGATTCCCCGGGGGTGTTACAAAAGCACAATGCCTGATGATCTAGAGAGCCTCGTGGAAGCTCTCCGGCGGTGGCCGAGTCCCGAACCTCGCGAAGGAACGGAGCGAACTCGACTGACTCCAGCGACACGCACGTCGCGTTCACGTCTCATTGGACGTGTCACGTGGTTAGTGACCACGCGATGATTGGTTGTGCTCGTATGTAGGGAAGGATGAAGGAACACACCACAAACAATAAACGTTTAATTTCTACATTTACCGCTAGGGACTGGAACATGCTTCCTGAATCTGTGTTCCCCGATGAGTACAATATGGGGGTCTTCAAGAGGAGAGTGAACAGGTACATTCTAGGGAAGCACGCTCCATCTTAGGCCACATCTCAGCTTACCATCAGGCGAGATCGTGACCAAGTGCTCCCCTATCGCAGCATAAAAAAAAAAAAAAAAAAAAATTTACTATTTTAATTATATTGGCGTTACCACAGGATGTCCCAAAAAGTAGTGATGAACGGAAGCTGGGAGGTAGAGGACCTAGAGGGCTATCCGAATCACCCCCATGTATGTTATGCGATTTTTCGTATTTTCGGAGTTATGGCGTTTTTTTAAAATTTTCACCTATCGCCGAGTACGATGATATTTTCACTCATGGTGACGTCAATTATTGCGGAAGATGCTTGATTTTTTTTTGTGTGCTAAGCTGAAAGATAGGTCAATTCAGTATGGTAACATTTACTATCGTTAGATCTTCGTATGGAATAAAAAAATGAATTAAATGCCAAGAAAGATAAAATTACCCAGTATGTTTACCACTTCAAGGGCCCGTAAAAAAATAAAATCACATAAAAAAAGCTTTCCGTTTGGCTTTTAAAAACTTGCTCTATCTATCAGGTAGCTACCCTGAAAATTTCATTTTATTATTCAGAAGGCTTCAATCGAAAAATTGAAATCTAAATGTGGTAAGTGCAAAAATTGAATTAACATGATGATCATTAAAACCAATAAATAGGTGTTTAATTACCAGAAATTTTTAAAATAACCCCGCTGTTGCTCAGTGCAAGTGCGACATCACCGAAAAAGTTGTCTTTTAAATGTCTGAATGCCCTTTTATCATTTTTAATGGTTTCTTCTGCTACTATGAACTTCCGGGTTATTTCGTCCAAATTGTGGCAGTCTCTCGTCTTTGTAGTATCCCCACGGAAAAAAATCAATAGGGTTTATGTTCGGGGACCGTGGAGGCCAGGCTAAAGGGCAAAGATACCCTGAAAGATGGATTGGTCGTTGCAGCTTGCGCATGCGCCGGCCCGACCTAAACCCCATTCATTTGTTTCAATGGGGATACTAAAAAGACCTCGGCTACTTGAGAGAATGCCACAATTTGGATGAAATAAACCGGAAATTCATAGTAGCAGAAGAAACCATTAAAAATGATAAAAGGGCATTCAGACATTTAAAAGACAACTTTTTACGGTGATGTCGCACTTGCATTGAGCAACAGCGGGGTTATTTTAAAAATTTCTGGTAATTAAACACCTATTTATTGGTTTTAATTTGGTTTGAAATAATAATAATGTTAATTCAATTTTTGCACTTACCACATTTAGATTTCAATTTTTCGATTGAAGCCTACTGAATAATAAAGTGAAATTTTCAGAGTAGCTATCTGATAGATAGAGCAAGTTTTTAAAAGCCAAACGGAAAACTTTTTTATGTGATTTTATTTTTTTACGGGCCCTTGAAGTGGTAAACATACTGGGTAATTTTATCTTTCTTGGCATTTAATTCATTTTTTTATTCCATACGAAGATCTAACGATAGTAAATGTTACCATACTGAATTGATCTATCTTTCAGCTTAGCACACAAAAAAAAATCAAGCATCTTCCGCAATAATTGACGCCACCATGAGTGAAAATATCATCGTACTCGGCGATAGGTGAAAAATTAAAAAAAACGTCATAACTCCGAAAATACGAAAAATCGCATCACATACATGGGGGTGATTCAGATAGCCCTCTAGGTCCTCTACCTCCCAGCTTTCGTTCATCACTACTTTTTGGGACACCCTGTATAATTTATTAATTACTCTACATACTAATTAAAAAATGGTATTTAATTTATGCAGTAGGCCTGTACATCATTTAACGTGAAGCAGGGTCGATTCCTTTTTATATGAATACTAGCGGTCCGCCCCGGCTTCGCCCGTGGTACATATTTCGCAATAAAAGGTAGCCTATGTTCTTTCTCAGGGTCTAAAGATTATCTGTGCCAAATTTCATCAAAATCGGTCCAGTAGTTTATGCGTGAAAACCATACATACATACATACATACATACATACATACAAACCTTTCCTCTTTATAATATTAGTATAGATAGTATAGATCTATAAACATAATATTAAACAAAACCCATACAAGCTTTATTACTTTGTATATTTTAATTATTATACATTATTTATTTTTCTTCAATGTCGTCTGTACAAATGAAAAAAAATAAAATAAATAAATAATGCCGAGCACAGATGCCGAGAATCCAGTCTATCTCTGATCGCGAGTTTTTCACCACGCTACATCAATGTTTTGTTTTGCTTCAATGTACAAAATATGATATCTCTGTCTCTATCTTATGCCCTGTGCATTTTCTATTGGACAATAATATTATATTTGAAGAATACATTTTTACTTAACTTTTAATGAATAAATAATTATATATAAATCTTTTCTGAATACTACAAATTACCAATAGATTTTATATTATAATAGACCTAGACAGATGTGAGTATCTTTTTATTTCTCGACAACATTTGAATCGTCCTCTAGGATAAATATTTTAAATTCTCCCGCCAACAACGACAATCCCATAGCGACGGTGTGTTCAATTCCTATTTGATAATTTGGTCCAATGAGAACGTTCCATCTGTCTGCGTAATGCAACGTCACATAATGAACCTGTATACAGTATGTCTCTTTCCAACTAGTGATATTTTCATATATTTATTTCTTTCACTAATTTTGTAATCGTATGTCACTACTGTTGCCGACTCATTCCCTCATACGGCTTTTGCTTAAGATAGAATGAGACGGCGAATTTACTACGTAACATAGCAGTTAAAATTAAATAATAGAGCGTCTCAAAATTTTTTGTGCTTATTCGTGGCTAGTTTGCTCGCGAGTGAGGGTGTCTGTGTCAAACAAAATGAAATCGGTAGTTTTAGGATTGGTCAGCTTGCTGGCAATTTATTCAGTTAATTGTGATGTATATTTCGAAGAAAAATTCCCTGATGGTAAGTTAAAAACTACGAAAGGCCGAAAAGACAAAAGTGCCGGCATGCCGCGTGTAGGAATCGATTCTCGATGCCGGCTACATTTCATAGATTCAAAGACTTATTTCTGTTACAGATTCATGGGAATCTAATTGGGTATACAGTGAACATCCCGGAAAAGAATTTGGTAAATTCAAGCTAACAGCGGGGAAGTTCTACAATGACCCAGAAGAAGATAAAGGTACCTACCTCTTCCTTTCTAATCAAAATCATACACGTAGTCAACTATTTTTAGTGTTTTTATTAATATACGAAATATTTAGAATAATATGTGACAAAAGGAGGGCGTTTTTTAATACAATTAAGCAATAGTCCAATAATAATCCAATTAATTTCGATCCACATGAGTAATATTCATAATGTACGAAACCGGCAAAAACTCCGCTACCCTCACGAGTTTTTTACCGTACCTACATAATAAATCAGTTTGCTGAACCTATTTTTCCATATTAAATGAGTATTTTTTGTCAGGTCTACAAACATCAGAGGATGCGAGGTTCTATGCCCTCTCAACCAAATTCAAGCCGTTCTCAAACGAGGGCAAGCCCTTAGTTGTGCAGTTCTCTGTGAAACATGAACAGGACATTGACTGCGGTGGTGGCTACCTGAAAATCTTCGACTGCAAGTTGGACTCCAAGGACATGCACGGAGAGACACCCTACGAAATTATGTTCGGTCCTGACATTTGCGGTCCTGGTACTAAGAAGGTAAGAAATCTATAGCTGAGTAAAAAAAAGATCTCACCATGGAAAGCTCTAGATTTATATCTTTGACATTTTATGTTGCACCTACATGTTGGCTTGAATGATTTTTCTAGAAAATTCTTCACTTTCATAGTTTCATAAAAAGTAGACAGTTAAAAGTCAATTTAATATAAATACCTATAGTCCTTTTCACCTATGATGATTCCTGTGACACTTCATCGTGTTCCGAATTACGTATTTTATGTTTAAAACGCCAAAATAATTTTAGTGCATAATATTTTTATTTTATGGCGGCATTATTACCAAAAATATAAAAATGAAACATCTTAAACTTATAAATCAAAAACAGTATTGTTTAGTTTAATATAATGAAAAATAAAATAAAATAACACAAAAATATAATACCTACGCAATTCGCGTACATGAAATGGATCGTTGAAAAATCATAGGCACCCGTTACACGCTCAATCTAGAATGTGATCCTTGATCATGATCATTGATCTCAATCCAGATTGACTGTGTAATGTATTTGATTGACGGATCGTAAAATATGATCAGAAAATATCTAGATTTTTTGAAATCAACGATCTTGATCCTTTGATCGAGATCCAGATTGATCGTGTAATGTAACATGCTGTCAAATTACGTCAGTCTGCGTTCGAAGCGCGATGAAGTCGGACGACAACACACAGGTGTAACCATTTTTAACAGATGATCAAAACATGCCTCCTTCATCCTGTAGTAATTTGAGTAATCCTCTTCCTCTTCCGTACTATAAATTTCATCTAACAAGTTCGAATGTGTATAGATGTTCCTTTTCAGTAGCCATGGTTTAACCCAGCGTTTCCTCTTCACGCGTTTTTTTCAAAGAACAGGCAATAATTATTGCTGCACAAGCTTTGTTCTTATTCAGATCCATTTAGTGGTTGTGAATGCGTGTGCATTTGCCAATGTCGAACAGTGGACTGATATGATCCGGATTGACCATCTAATGTCGCGACGATCCACATAAAGATTCGTCAATCCGTCACCTGACTTGGATCGTGATCTGGATTGAGCGTGTAACGGGTGCCATAGAGTTGGAAAATCATACAATCGGCGCCCATCTTGTGATCGTTTGTCAATCGAGTCAATCGTCTGTACGAGTGCGTCAGCCTTGTATACAAGTTGCATTTTTATATTGATACTTTACGTGGTATTCTGTTATTGTTACTAATTGTTATTGTTGACTTTTTGTTGCTGTTGTTTGCTAAGTCTCCTTAGTTAATTGTTGGCGAAATGCCGAAAAAACTAATTTTGGTACTTTATTCAAATCGATTTCATTTCCATATAAAATATTATCGATTATCGGAAACAATTGATATGATTTCAGTAAAGACATCTCTACACGTGTCAAAAATCGATGTGTCACAGAAATCATCTTAGGTGGAAAGGACTATAGTAGTTAATTGATCAAACTTGCCAAATTATGATAATATGAAATTATAAATTGAAGACCATATTTGACAGGAAATTGGAACTTTCTGGTAGTCCCATTAATTTACAATTACTTGCTTATCTATTTTTAAATATACTTTGGTTATTATTCATAAAATACTTTCTTTAATTGTAGTTATTATAGGTCTTATCAAAATGATGTTTTTATAGGCAATTATTTATTATTTATATTAGGGTCAACCGGGGCAAATGCAACTATGGGGCTATGGCAACTAGTTATCATAACTAATTTATTAGAGTTGTTGTAATAAATCGCCACCTATGATTCAATAACTCAACGACTAATAAATCTTACAAGTAATAGATGGTGCCCCTACGATGAAAACTATTTGATTGATAGGCCATTGTGTCAAACCGCTATTTTGAAGTTGGTGTGCGTAAAAACAGGTGTCGAGTTTTGCAGACAAAAAAATTGTTTAGGAGTGATTTTTTGCAGGTGTTTTTGATTGAACACGATTATCACAAGCCGTTAAGCTTATTTCATTTATATTTTTAGTGCGTTAGTTGACTCTATTTTATGTTATTGATGCAGTTACATTTGCCTCATGAAAATTTCACTGTGGGGTTATTGCAACTGTGAGGTTAGTTACAATAGCCCCTTATATTTTTGTATGAAACTAAAAACACTAGTGATGTGACAGTGTCGATATTTTTATTATGTATCCTTCTTGGTAGTCAAAATATACTTTCTTTATGATTAATTAAAGAAGAACCATCGATTATTTCTTCGATATTATACCCAGAGACGGGTTCATAAGTAAAATTCAAATTAGATAAAAAAAGCGTGGTTAAAGAATATAAGTAACTAAAAACGATAGGTAGGATAGTTCTGTGATTGTTCAAGTAATTTTTAGTAAACGGTTGATTAGTTAACTAATAAACGTATTTTGTTTGGTTTACGTTTTTAACAATATTTAACACAAAGAATATTATTTGTTCTGACCAAAAACTAAAATTGACTTAGTAGGTAGGGGCACTGTAATTTTTTTTTGTTGCGATTTAAAGTGGTAAATCAAAGTACATGAGTTTTTCCTCTAAATAATGCGGCGCCATCTACGATCGCAACGTTATTGTAGCAATAGTTCCCTAATACCACAGACTAATAATAATATACTACGTATCTAATACACAATAGTACGATACAAATCACACGCAGAATAATAAAAAAATATCGATGAATAAGTTTTTTGCATTCCCCACACTAATTCTCTAACAAATAGTTACATTTACCCCACAATCAGAAAAATAAGTTTTTTTCTGAAAACTAGTCCTTGCTACGCGGTAATACAGTTCAAAATCCTATGAATAACATGAAATCTCATAAATATATTCTATATTCGTTGTTTTATATGAAATAGAAGAAGAGCTATGGCAGTTAGTTGCATTTACCCCCGACTAGGGGTTAATGTAACTTTTTCTACCAATTTTAGGAAATATTCTCACTACCAGTTATTTATAAGACTACTGTATTGCTTGATTGGTTTAAAATAATCTTGAATAAATACAAAAAACAATAAATGGGTCAAATAAATGACCAAATATAAAAGGAGATAACTGCAACCGATCAAACTTGAAACTTGTTATTTTTTAGTTGCATTTGCCCCGGTTGACCCTATATATTATAGTTTTTTTTTAAAGGAATTCTATTATTTTTCTTGGATAAAAAACCAATCAATATTGGAATATTGGATCGACTATTTAGTACTACTATATATTTATCGATTCTATAACTTTTCACTAAATAAAAATTTTAGAATGAAACATCTTGATCATAATCATTTTTAAAGTCATTATTTTATTGAAAGGATATTTCACCTTGACTATTTATAATGTTGCTGTTGCATGCCAACATAACATATTCTGATGTATATCTCATTTGGAACATACTTATTAACAATAGTAATAATAACGCTGTAACATGCAATTTATTTATTTATTTGAATTTAAACAGAACATAAAGACTAAAACTTGGGTTCATTAAATAATAATATGTAAGTAATGACCTACCTATTTAATTAATGCATATTAAATATTAATAGACTAAAAATAGAAAGTTTCAATGCATTCATCATATGAGTTGAATTTTATTATCAGATTTTATTAAGTAATCAAATGGAATTGGGTTATCAGTTTTTATCTTTATCAAATGGATGTAAATATTTATTGCCAAAATAAAGTAATTTAACGTCCCTTATGATTAATTTGACCAACGTTTATTAATCAAATCTTTATTATCTTGCATTTCAATTGATCAAAAATTGTATGCTAAAAATATGATAGAAGGGTTTTAATGTTTTAATTCAAATGTTACTTTTTTAATATTTTTTGTTTCTAGGTAGAATAGGTTCTTAAATCTATTTCACAACTAAAAATGTATCTGATATTAATGAGCATCAATATAAACATTAATTTCATATTCATATAACAGACACCCAAGCTCACATTTATCTATTCAATTAACTTCTTCTAGCAGCACTTTTGAATCATCATAACATAACATTTACCGAAGGCAGTACATGAATAAAAAAAATCATAGCTTTAATATTAGCTAAACACAAATCTCTATTACTTCTAGGTGCACGTAATCTTCAGCTACAAGGGCAAGAACCACCTCATCAAGAAGGACATCCGTTGCAAGGACGACGTCTACACTCACTTGTACACTCTGCTCGTCAACCCAGATAATACCTACGAAGTTCTCATTGACAATGAAAAGGTTGAATCTGGAAACCTCGAAGATGACTGGGACTTCCTGCCACCTAAGAAGATCAAGGTATGTCTATTTTAATCTTAATTATATGTAAGGAATAGTTATTTTAGATATCAGCCTCATTTAAAATTGTTTTATCCTTTTTTTTACGATTTTTTTATGAAGTTATACATTTTCGGCTCTCAAGTTTCTATTTGCAAATTTTTATCATTGATCATGCAATGAATATTCAACCGAAAATCATGTGCATCCTCATACAAAAATTTCCCTGTATCTATCCTATATGTTTTTGTTTATTTTTAAATCTTTTTTCTATAGTATATTCCTAGGGCAGGCGGAAATTCGTACAATGACACGAAGTATTATGTTATCATCAAAATAAAACGATACCTATCGCTCTTCATACACTACTTTATCGTTTACGCAGCGTACCGGTTTTCATGGTACAAGGTGAGGTGAGCGACGCGGTCGTTCAGAGATAACAAACTTGTTTTGACATGTCTGGATGAGGTGCGGATAATATAAATAAAGTAAATAATTCACTAATTTCATAAGATGTTACTAAAATATTTATTATTATTTTTATTATAAAACACTTAGAAGTTAGAACCTAAGAGCAGAAGTGGTCTAACATTTTTTTTTGTTGTAAATTGTGTCATACCTACAGCTTACTGCAAAGTAAGTTAGATATAATCAAGTCAAAGTCAAAGTGTTATGTAATGTAGGTTACTGAAATAAAGATTTTCACTTTCACTTTCACCCTTTAATAATGTTCTCAGGTTACACAAAGGTTGGTTACCCCTGTTAGGTCATTATACGAATTTCCGCCTGCCCTAGGAACATACTATAGTTTGAAATATTTGTTTTTTTGTTTTACTAATTCCCTCCATCTCTCTAGGACCCATCAGCCAAAAAGCCCGAAGACTGGGACGACAGGGCGACCATCCCCGACCCAGATGACCAGAAACCCGAAGACTGGGACAAGCCTGAACACATTCCGGACCCTGATGCCACCAAGCCTGAAGATTGGGACGATGAAATGGACGGAGAGTGGGAACCACCCATGATTGACAACCCCGAGTACAAGGGTGTGTGGGCGCCTAAGCAGGTTCGTGTGATAATAATATTATAAACAGTTTGAAAAAATATTATAATTGAAGTTTTATTATTCATTTTTTTGTACTGATGAAATGCATTTTGTTGTGTGGCTAAAAAAGTCAAAGTAACAAGATTTAAACATGTCTATAAATTATAGCTTTAAATTGTTATTTACGTGAAAGTAATGACACTAATATTTCGAAATAAGTTCAATTGTTAAATGTTAAAAAATTAACTTTACCAAATAAATATATTTCAATATTAAAAATCTCAAATAGCCTAAATAGTAAATAACTATCAGCTATCCATTTCATTAAACATCCGCAAAATCTCGAAAGCGTAATTCCCTTTTCTATAGCCATATTCAAAATTGAATGAACTGTGACGAAAAAAGTTGTTTATACTGCGTCTAGTCGCACAGGTTGTTCACCTTTATTACCGCTATTGCGGTGCCAATACGTTTGTCCAAGTTGTTATGTTAAGTTATTGCTTATTGGTTCATTTGCACTTAGCTACGTCACACGTATGTCGTGGTATATCCGTTAATTGGAAGGTTTCACTGACCCCTAATAGTCATGCTTTTGGAAGTTTTCTATGTAAATTTTAGAAGTCTAGACTCATGATGATTGTATTTTTTCATTTCTTCTTTGAATTTATTAAAGTATACCTACTTGATAATATTAGAGCATTTTATCGTCATTATTCTTAACTGAAATTGGTTACGTATATAACTAGTAGAACATGTAATACAACTTGTATTACAGGTTTTACCTTTAAAGTTTAAACATTGATATTTTATAGAAATAAAAAGTAGCTACCTTAATAAAAAATGGTTGTAATAAAAAGTTTGAGCTCAATTTATTGCAACCTCGTACAATCATTTCGAATTTAATTATTTAGGGTTGCCACTAAAACCACATTTCTCTACAGATCGACAACCCATCATACAAAGGTCCCTGGGTGCACCCCGAGATCGACAACCCTGAGTACACACCAGACGCGAACCTTTACAAACGCAACGAACTGTGCGCTGTCGGTCTTGACTTGTGGCAAGTGAAGTCTGGAACCATCTTTGACAACTTCCTAATCACTGATGATTTGTCACTCGCCAAGGAAAAGGGAGAGGAGATTAAGAGGAAGATTGAGGGAGAGAAGAAGATGAAGAATGAACAGGATGAGGTGGAACGGGAGAAGGAGAAGGAGAAGCCTGATGAGGAGGATGATGACGATCTCGATGATGAGGCTGGCGATGCCACGCCTGTGGTGAGTTGACTTAAACTAAAATAATGATGTTGTCAAATGTTAGGGCAGGTTTTTAAATTGGTTTTTAAGTATGATCTACTTATAATGTGGTATCTGGTAACATCTGATGGTAATTTCGGTTATATTTATACCGTAATAAATTTGCATGTAAACAATGTTGAATTCAGAAATATTTATTTTGGATATTTACATATTAAAATGTTCATGCTGATTAAATATACCTGCAGACAGACTTATTAATATTTGAGTATTATTTTACAAGGTTATTTAAAATGTTGTTTTATTTGTTACAGGAGGAGCACGATGAGCTGTAAACAAGATAGTGTAGTGCAAAGACAATAATTACCAACGGGTATATAGCATGCCGCGCCATGCTCCTACAATGCTAGTTGAATCGTGTGCAATCCAGTATAATATTTATATATAAATAGCACTGTGTGACACTCGAAATATTCCATTTTGTATGTTGACGTGAAAAAACCCTGGATTTTACCCGCAAATTGAAAAAAAGCTAATATACCGCACAATATCTCTGCTAGTTTACAATCGGTATAATTCAAAGATCACGAAGAAATTTAGGGTTTTTCCACGTTAATAAATTGGGCGTGGTGTACGCCTGGGATGTACTGATTTTTTTATGTATATAAAGCTCTGTACACACGATCGGAAACAGGTTAAGCAATAAGAGTAATGTGCATTGTGCAGTGTGTACACAGCCGAGTTAGATAGTTTCACGGCACTGCGTGTCGTGTGGAGCCAAGTTTGGTGTGGTCGAAGGATGAATGTTTCTGTTGTGAAATGAGTCTGATTAAATTAATATATAACATACGTTTTGTGTTTTATTCGATTGGGAGATAAATAACGTTTGACACTTGTTAGTTAATTTTTAACAAATATTTTTCACTGTAAAGTGTTTCGTGTTGGTTGAGATGGTTGTTTATCACCTCAATAGATGGCGCGCGGTGTGTCCCTTTGACACATACAACTGAAAGAATAGAATAAATTCGATTGCTCTGGCGGGTCACGAGTGGCTGAATTGGTCAGGCATCCGCCCCGGAATGGCGCGAAAGGATGCGGGTTCGAGTCCCGCCTCGTGATCGAATTTTTTCTATTCTTTATAAACTTATATTTATAAATTTATATAAATTTAAAATATTTTTCACTTAGACAAAAGGTCTCTATATCTATAAAGTAAAAATGAATCTCTAAATGTGTCTCTATGCTTAAAACTCGAGAACGGCTCTACCAATTGATTGATTTTACGGAAGATTGGATATGGATTACTCCGTAAGATGGAAAGAAAACACGAAAAAGAGCAATGTGGCAGAACCACACTTTTCTATAAAAATAAAAATAGAAATCGCTTATGTATCGAAAATATTATGATCTAATTTAAACTAATATTGAAAAGTGAAAATTATTGTATTTATTATGGGTTTGTAAGTATCGAACTACCTAACTACTAAGCATTCATCAAGTTTGCCCCTAAATAATACAAAAAGAAGAAAACAATAAAAATAATTTATTTATAACATCTTAAATAAATAAGATACGAAGTCCACGTAACTCGTCACCAATCCTTCCAAGGGCGTCGCAGTTGACTTTGGTTTTTCAGTTGCATCCAAGTCTTCGATTTGTTTTTTAGGCCACCAGGGAACTGAAAATGTAAAAAATCATATTAAAATTCAAATTTTCAACTAGTATCATAGTTACGTAAAACCTTTAAAACAATTTTTGCAGACCATTTAACATACCTATTTATTTATTATTATAATTTCAGTATAACATGTACCTATGTGTTATTTTATTATTGTATGCGACCTTGCTAACTTGTTATCTATTATAACATTTTAGCCGTTTCCCCTGGGGCAGGTGTTTTCATGTTTCCATGACCGAATTTCTTTATAGTTATTACAGTTTATTGGATTCTATTTCAGTAAAACATTTTGTATACCTACTTAGTTCCCTAATCTGTGGGCTTATTGTTACAAGTAATTTCCACGGCTACTTAGAAAGGTCCTTCGATGAGATGTTAGGAGAGAAATCTTTTCTCTTATTGAAGTTGAAAGTCCTATAAAGAAAAAAAAACTACTAGACAAAAACTTAGTGTCATGTTGCTACTTGGCCTTTCTTTTATAGGCATATTGATGGTAATTAAAAATAAAAATTAGGTAAAAGTATGAAGAGTTTCTGGTCACTGATTGAGCTCTAACCTATAAATAACTACGGTATTTCAAACCTAGCAAGCTGAGTATTGTATGATATAGTTATACAGTTTTGGTCTAGGTCTATAAACGAATTAAAATTGTGATTCCATAGGCGGAGCTAGCTTTATGTTCTATTTCCTTTGATGAATCAGCTAAAACTTAACTGTTTGAGGTGCATATATCTTACATACAAATGAATTGTAATACTCACAAGTAATCAAAGTACTCACATTTGTTTTCTAGATCTGAAACAAAAAGAATAAAATAATTAGGTAATGATTTACAAAATGCCTGTTATTAGGTACTTATTGTTAAAGCTATACGAAAGAAATTTATTATTCCACTATAAAATAACTAGAAGTAATACGAACTCTCTAGAACAGTCATATGATTCATTTAAATCCTTTCAATCAAATTTTCTATGATGTAAAAGTACTGCATAAAAAGATACGAGGTAAAAAATTTGTTGCCTTATACATTTAGTAGGCGCAGAATTTTGGATAGAAGGTTACATTTAAATATGATACTAATTGTTATTACTCACATTTCTCCAATCGTTCATCAAAATTCTTCTTTTTATCAGCCTTTTTCTTATCCTCACCGGAGTCTTTTTCCTCGCTATCATCTTTGTTGTGTTTTTGTTGATGTTTTTTGACGTAGCTCATGAAATCTTTGCAAATATCGGACTCAAGGCTCTCTGTAAATTTTATAAAAGGTAAGCATATCAAATTAAATATATCAGGTAAATCACCATACTTCCATATAAATTTCTCTGTTTAATTTATTTAAAAGGCTGTATGAAGTTCAATAAAAATTAGTGAAATGTGCAAATATTGAGTTTGGTTCCGTAGTAGGTACCTAACTGACCCACTGAGAATTCATGAATAATATACATGTCTATAATTGTTTATTGTGACTACCTAATTCCTACAGCATTCCATTTTCAACCCGGTGTGGATAATATCCTAAAGCGCGTCACACACGGTGAAGATACTATAATATTTTATCTTAAGATACTGTAATATTTTATATTACAGTATCTTAAGGTATCCGGTATCAGCGTTCTGACCATCATTTTTCTTTTTGTCATTGCGTACTAAGACCCCTGTAGAACCGCCATCCTGTTACAAATGACCCGAAATTTTGTGGGTTTGATGCATAAAATTTTGGAATGGAATGGAATCATATGGTTTCTTAAGTTCTTCGTGAAAAAATAGCTTGATGCATAAAATTATAAGATCGGCTTACCTTTTGTTTCCGTTAGTTGTAATAATACCTGTGTAGGTGTAATAGAACATTAAGTAGGCATTTTATCACAGTATTACAATATTGATTTTATATATGTACTAATACATCGACAGAAATATAATTACATAATCTACTTAGGCACCTAGTACCTAACTAAATCAATAAATTTAAAATCTATATTCTTGTTTACATCTACTAATAACTAAAAAGTAACAAGTATTGGAAAAAGTCATACGTATAATAATCATTGTACCTAACTGATTTGAAAAACTCTTCAGGTGCACGTTATTTCTATTTGCTTGCAATGCGTGCAATCCAACTCAGAAGTTGGGACGAATGACTGGTGCTTATAAAATTTAAAATTGAAAATATAGAGTCCTACCGATTAATATATTCTAATAATTAAGACATAATTCTAATAATATTCTTAAACGAAAAAAAAATCACATGATTTATTAAAGCCTTATCAAAAACGTTGTTAAATACATCTTACCACAATCGATACGACGACAAGTCCCAACTTACAACACATGTTTCACTAAAATATTATCTCTACTCATTTATACAGGATATTTGTCACTTATATACAACTATATTGTTATGCTTAATTAAAACACAAATGAGCCTCACAATGTTTAGTTTTACGAGCCGTTATGAAAATTTTTACGTGAATAGACTTTAAATTTTATACATATTTGCTTTAAACATTCGAGTTGGTGTTCTTGATCGACTTAGTAAGTAATATAAATAATAAAACTAATATTTTAAAGTGTCTTATGCGTCTATTGAATACAGATTTATAGGTATTAATTTAGCTCTTGTAATAGGTAGGTACCTACGTACGGTTTTCTATATAAGTGTAGGTACTAGCTTACCGTCCGCGGCTTCGCCTGCTATTTCTAAAACCTAATAAATGATATACTAAAACCTTCCTCTTAAATTACTCTATCTATTAACAAAATCCGCATCAAAATCCGTTGCGTATACAAAGGGACATAGGGACAGAGAAAGTGACTTTGTTTTATACTAGTAGTGAAGGTCAAATTATGTAAATGATATGTACCAGATAAAAGAAAAAATAAAACCTCGTCAAAATGCAAATCTTATTATTGGTTGTTTTTATTTTGAAGCTTTTATAAAAAAAATTATATGCCTGTAAGTAAAATCCTATCTTTTCCAATGTTAAGTTTGCAAAATAATTCTGAATTATTATTTTAATCAAGACGAATTGAAATTACATATAATATGATCTTGTCAATGAGCTCTATATAAGTAAGTACATATAATATAATATGTACACAGATATCTATATCAACTGTTACTTTCAACACTTTCATTTCGGAGAAACTTTATCAGTCAACATTTATTTATTTATACCACTTAGTGAGGGGCGTCTACCGCCAGTGTTGTCTTTTATATCAACCCCTAGACAAATTTACAACTTCACTTAGTTACTATAAATAATAGAATAGCTCTTAAAACAAGGGAGTAAGGTCTAACATAATGAGAAAAGTATTTTTGTGATCGTAAAAGTATTTTAAAGGAAAGAAGAGTGATAAGCACCTATTGTCAATATTTTGGAAGTCTACACCGGGTCTACTTTAGTTCTACCCCAGAAATCTATTGCTGAAAGATTAGAATTATTTTAAGGATTTGTAAATTTCTAATAATTTCTTCTCATGAATATGATGTTTAGAATTTATAGTACCTACCTACATAATTTAAGTTTGTTTCCTCCACGTACGCGTAGGTATCTGACTTAAAGATATCTTTATTTTCATATCAAATAATACCAATAAAATACGATGGAGATTTATTGAAGTATAAGTATTTTTCTTAGGATGCATGCAAATGAAAGGTACGTGATAGTCGCTAGAATGAGAAAATCGAATATATAGGTATTTACATCCGGGCACTGTGCATCCGGGGATCCGGGCAATCCGCAACTTATTTTATCAAAGTTCAGTTAGGTATTTAAAAAAGGAATATATAAAAATGTGATCGGTTTAAAAAATGAACAGTTTAGAAAAAAGTGCAATTAATTAAATACACGAATAAAGTTAAATCACACAAAATATTTAGACTTTTTTCGAATGGCATCATAAACAAAACATTAAAATTTTTATCTTATCGCTTTTACCCTTAAAAGTCAAATAAGCAGCTGTGCTTTTATTTGGTTATGCACTTGATTATACAACAGGTGCTAGCATGTCAATAATTTTAAAGGTAACAAGAAGGTAAACACAAACTCTACCCTATGGAATTATAGAGGACCTGCAGACGTTGGTATGAATCAGTGTTCTCCTCATAAATGTACAAGTACACCTAAGTGCATGAGTATACTTATCTGTTCAAAATATTAAGATTGATTAAAAAAAGATGTCAAGCAGTATTAATAACTAACTACATTAAATTGTAGTAGGTAGGTAAGTATATCTACTAGACTCTAAAAATACAAACTAATGGCATAAATGTCAGAAAACAATGACCCAACTTCGATGATATATAAACAAAGTAAAAAAGCTATATAAATGAATGTCTGAAGGCAATGAGAAACATAACTTATGGTCGCTCGTAAACTATTCTTGAATTTACGAACGTAAATGTAGAGAAGGTTCAAAATACTGAAGATTGCACTTGGAAGTGTGACACTGCAAATATATTTCAAGTGAAATTGTGTGAACTCGAGCGGCATGATTTATTTTGGATAGTCATTTTGTGATAGTAAAATTCATAGGCAAATTTTGTTAGGTGCGAGAGAATAATGATATTTAAGATGATTACATGGGGTCTCTTCAAATATTTTATGAGGTAACACTTAAGTTATTTTGTTTGTAAAGACCAACTAAACTACCTATAGAGTATAGACAGCATTTGATTTTTACGTTTACAGAATTTTCTTTATTGCATTTTAACACGATTTTTCATTTCATTATTTTCTTTATTCGTAAAGGCTTAACAGAATCTACACTAATATTATACAGCTGAAGAGTTTGTTTGTTTGAACGCGCTAATCTCAGGAACGGCTGGTCCGATTTGAAAAATTCTTTCGGTGTTAGATAGCCCATTTATCGTGGAAGGTTATAGGCTATAATATCGTCACGCTAAGCCCAACAGGAGCGGAGCAACGCGGGTAAAACCGCGGGGCAAGGCTAGTTAAAAATAAATTATCACTCAATCCACTAAAATTATTTGTTAATCTATCTAAACCTACATAATATTAATGTAACATAGGATGTGACGAATTATTTAATAAAATTCTCGTTATGATCTGATAAATATAAACAAATTGCTCTTATTGTAATTCGATTATTCACAATGCGGAGATATTCATTGCACAGAAGAGGCCTTTTTAAAATGAATTGAAAATAATATGAGGGTGAGTACAATAAAGTTATGTTATAACCTTTTATAGGCGTAACGAACTAACGGTTTTATGTGGGTTTTATAGCTCCTTTTGAATATCGGCTAAATGAGGTGTGTCGATTTTTAAGTATGTTAAATATAATTATTGTCCTAGGGACAACCAAATTGTCCATGGTACAACCACTTTGGTTGACCAAGTGACTGGTTGTCCGCGGGACATTTTTAAAATTTTGAGCCGCTAAGCAAATACTATTGTTATTTTATATATTAATCTCAGCTCACACTAAAATATAGACGAAAGCGCATCTCGTGTAGTATAATTGATAACAATGCATCAAGTACTTACGTTTTAATCACAGTTGTCTGACGGACTGACAAAAAAGCCACCCCACACTCACCAACGTCGCTCGGACGACTGTTGCCGTTTTATACAAATCAAAATGGCGATTGAGCCCGACAGTTAATTATTGTGTTTAGCTTGTTGTTTAGGAATCTACCGCGCCATCTGTGTTTTGGTTTCATAACTAAATTACGGTTGTTTGTGAGACCTGTGCCATTTAGATGATTTATAGGGACAAAAGTAAAATGCCTGAAAATCGTATTATATCCAATAAAAAAAAAATTGTTTGTATGTTTTTATGTCAATAATTATGAACTGAAACAAGAAGTGTATTTGGTATTTATGGTCGTGTTTGTTAATGCATTGTAGCTTGGGGACAAATGTGATAGTACTGGAAAATTGCATTTAGTCTCTGGACAACCATGAAACTACGCACAAATTAATAAAACAAGTAAAATATTGTTCACAATAATGTTAGAAAATATTAAAAGGAATATAATTAAAACCAATTTAACTCTTTATGATTTCATGTTTATTAATTATCGTTCAGGGACATGATGCGTGTACCGTCGGACCAATAAAAGTTGATCGACCCAAATAATCATTCGAAACTTTTGGAACAGATTTCAAATTACTACAACTAGGTATAAATTAGATACCTACCAATTGAGAGTACGTATTCGTACGTATGTAAGTACTCCCTAATCGATATATAAAAATAAATAGACGCGATAATAGTTATAATAATTAATAACTAATAAGTTATCGGTTGGTATAAAAATGTACCTTCATTCTTTATTCACCAGGAACTGGAATAGTATATTAATCCAGATAAATTATAAAGTACTCAGGCTCAACTGTGACAAATAGGAGCCATTGCTTATTCAACGGCTTATATTTTTCACAACAAACTATAGTATGGTAATTTACGGAAGCTGTTTACGCCTAACGACAACGGCACGACATTATATTTTATTCGTGTCGGATTAATCGGACAAATTATCGTAAAGACTTCCTTGTATTGTTAAAATTACAATTAAAATGTTTTGTGTCATATGAAACAGTAGGTAAAAAAAAATACGATTTTAATACTCAAGAATAATGAGATATGAACCACAAGAGTCAATTTTAATTAATTTATTAGGTATATTAACAAGTTGACTTTAAAAAATGAAAGGATAAACAATATAATATGATTTTGTACCTACATTCTATTTTTATATGTTTTCATTTTATGTCCGAAGGCAGGCACAAATAGGTACGAAAATATTTAATTTTGTGTAATACTTATCTGCCCTAAATTAACAACTTCATAGTTTTATATACCTACTACAGTCATATAAAAGTTTTATTCAAATAATTTGATAAAGAGAAAAATGCGTGTTATCATTTATTTTCAAATCAATTACCTAAGTTCTTGCATACGATATATCCATACCAGAGATAATATAATACTATACTAAGTAGTAGGTACTGTATGTCAACGATTAAGTCACGGGTAGGTAATATAAATATGCGAGTTATTTTTTACGAATCTGTTTTTAGCCTTTCAAAGTAATATCAGGTTTTACAAGACCTTGATTCAACTTGTTTCAGTGGCATTTTGTTTTGAATGAAATATGTTTTTACCTATATGTTACAGTCTACAGACAACTGTCCTGAATATGCTAAATTGATATTTCTTGGCGTTACCTAGTAAGTGCTCTTTACATACGCGCTTATACGTACCTACTCTAATATTATGTGCGTTTAGCTAAGGCGGTTATAAGTTTTGCTAACCCTTATGATTATAAAAATATAATAACAAATATTTTGTGTTATCGTATCTAATATTTTGAAACATAAACTATAAACGTCTGGCAGAACGAAAGAATTGGTTTCACAGTGTGTATTCGACAGTCAAGGACGCGCCAATGAACCTAACTTACAAGTTACAACTTCATAAACATATTTTATTTCCGTATTTTAAATATAATTTTTGATTTTTTCAGGAATTATTTCACAACTTTTTAGAGTGCACATTGCATATTAATTGCATGGTAATTGTACTGCAGCCAATTTTCACATCTGAGTTTCATAAATAGGTAATACCTTAATCAAAAAGAATTGAAATCATGAAAAATAGTGTGTTATTTATTTATTTACGGCATACGCCAAACCAAGTTACAACTACTTACTTAATAAAAAAGAATCAAGAAGTCAAGAAATTACGTGTGTGTTATAAAAACATTGTAAACATTTATAATGCACAGTTTATCTACCAAAATTTACAAAATCTGCACCTGTATTATTTGCATATTTCTGGCAGATGCATTTCACATCTGTTGCACTTATCGATTTTTAAGGGCAAGTACTTACTTAGGTAGTAACTAGTAACCAATTTGTTTTACAGTATTCAGGACTTGATTTCACTTGGGATTGAATCTTTTGAAAGTAAGTACATAACTCTTTCAAAGATGATATTTAAATGGATTTTAATACAGACCTGAAAAACAATGCAAGAACTCATTTGGAATAGGTTTCCTATATCATACCTACACATTGTTTTTTTATCATGATTCAACGATAAAAATATGTTATGTATGTATAAGTGTTGTATTGGAATACAGTTTTTATTATTTCGTCCTCCGACTACTTTATATATTTTAAGATTTGTGTCGGTGATGCCACGAAAACGTTTATGATTGTTAACTAAATGGCTTCTATAATTGGATATCAGAGTACATTTCTTAATATTTTTATATCGGAGTATCTCATAAGATGTGTGCTTTTATGGGAGACAAGGAAATGAGCATTGGGTCAAGCTGCTTCTGAATATCTTTAGCAGTGTTTAGCTTTTAAATAAACATTATTTTTGTAATTCCACTTTATGTAACCAAATTATAAGTAAGTAAATGAAAGAGGTATTTAGAACAAATCAATAAATTTTTCAATATTTTTGTAACTTATGCTAATGTTTCGTAGAGGTGGTTTACTTTTACAAATTTTATAGAATACGTAAATTCCGTATACAATAAATGGTACAGATAAAAAAATAAGACATCTCCGCTTTTACGACCTAGTTCGTCCGACGTAAATTAATTATGAATACATTTTTCAACAAAATTGTATAACATGTAATGAAGCTGTCAATTGGATCCCAAAGTGTGTCCCAAAGCGAAAGAATAATGTAAGTACTCTGTTAAAATAATTTTAACATCATTACGCTTCCGATAAATTGGCGCTTTATGTACCTATTCAAAATTAATTACGTTTGCGCATCATTTCCATTTCTCTGTTGATTTATTTTCTCTTCAAATTTTAAAATATATGAAATGAATTGTTCTTTTCGTTACTTATTACAACTTAGTAAGGTAAGAATTTTTTTTAAGTTTTTAAAAAACCTTTGAATTCACAATTATTCGTGACTTCGGTATTGATGTAATTAGATTAATTGATTTAATAACTCAGGCCCCGGAATCACAGACACAATAGAAAATCTATTGTGTCGTGGACCGATCGGGCCGTTCGGGGCTCAATGGGATAATAAAGGTAGAGTCAATCAGGAGAGTTGAACCTATAAAGTAGAAACAAATTTAATTTTTTTTTTTATAAGCTTTTATTAAGTGTAGTTAACACTCCTGAAAAATTAATTATTGCAGGTGAAAACTAAAACATGTCCTTTATCAACCCCGAGTTTCCGGCGATCGAACATAAAAACAGATAAAATATTTTTATGATGCGAAATACGCAATGTACATGAAACATAAGTAAAACTCACAGAGCAAGTATAGTACAGAGGTTATCGTCCCTCAGTCCTCCGAGAGAGAGAGGGTCGGCTCGCCTCAGTCCTCCTCACAGTGTCGCGGTGCTAACACGTATCTCTCCGTCACGTCGGTGTTGTTACAAAAAAGTTGATTTTTTATATAAAAACTCGTGCTGTGACTTAAAATTTGGTTAACACACATTTGGATATTATTCTTCGTAAGTATTTTATCATGTTTATTTATATTTAATACAGATTTATGGAGGGAAAGAAACGCGTTAAGTTATGGCAGTACGAACTATAAATCGGAAATAATGACAGTTCGAGTTGAAACGTATCTTTTGTCCAGTGTAGACATTTATTGTAACAATATCTGGAATGGAGCTTAATGTGATTAAATCTCGTAAAGGTCTTACAGCGGGTACCGACCTAAGTAGGTACTTTGTTGTATTACGGCTGTTTTTATTTATTCATCGATGCCTCATTCCATGGCATATTATATACGGTAATCCGGCTTACTGTTTATTCTAAGGCATCCCATAAATATATGATTTAACTGTATATTATA
The DNA here is from genome assembly GCA_029959065.1 of Colias behrii. NCBI lineage: Eukaryota > Metazoa > Arthropoda > Insecta > Lepidoptera > Pieridae > Colias > Colias behrii. The sequence continues at coordinate 2,708,086 of JARWMC010000006.1, read as the reverse complement.
TTACTAATTTTTCTTCCTCTTCGATACAACTCGACTAGCTCAGTTCCAGAAGAGTCTTGAATAAATCATAAAACCTCGAAGTCACGCGCAAAAACCTCGGAAATTAATAAGCATTATTACTTAATTAACATTTCAATATTTTTCTTATGTATTATACGCAAATTAAATATTCTATTGAATTCACATTTAACAAGAAGTAAAAGAAGTACACAGAATATGTTTATCTCCTGGCAGTTACGAGATAAGAGGATTATTCGATAATTAATTGAATCTAATTTAACATGTCCATCTACTTATCTTATTAAGGTATTATACGCAATTAGAAGAAATACAATGTTCAAATGCGCTATATCCGTTAATATATAAAAATGGGCCTACTCAGTATTTCATTGTCCAGTATTACTTATAATATCTACCTACCAAATCCTGAATAGCAGTATGAAGAAAGGTCCAATCAGCTGTATAATTACCGCTTTCAAAGGTCTTTTTAGTATGGGATAAACGTCCCACATTACAGTTTATTATTTTCCATAACAAATCTTTAGCTAACAAATTATTACCCGATGGAATACCATGGGAGTACATAAAATGATTTTTGTTTCAAACAATGCCCTTTCGTAAATTTGAAAACAAGATGCCAGACCTTTAAAATTTTGCAATAAAGTTATAATTGATCAAAAGACCTAAATTAATAAACTCAATATAATAAGAGCAAACGTGACCTCTATTATGGAAGTAGGTGATATATTTTTCAATTCGTTGCATTATATACAATCAAGGTTATTGTATTATGTTGCACAATCTTGAAACTAGGTTCATAATGCACTCATTATTATAAAAATACGTTATTTTACAAAAATATTCTGTAAGTAATTAAAAAGAGACGCATCGTTTGCAAACGCGTGTCGAAATGCAAACAACCATTTTAAAGTTAAATTTTAAACGGAATTTCTAGTTGAAACAACTTGCATATTAAAATTATTATTCAGGTTTAAAACGGGTTTTGCAATCACACTAAATCGATCTTATCAGCCGGCTTGTGTAAAAACTTTTGTTTTTAGTTCATCTTTGCACAACGCCCAACCGGTTGTACTCGCTTGAAACCGATTTACAGTGACATCACAACGGTTTTCGCTTCGCTCGCTGAACCAAAAAAAAATTTTTTTTTTTAAAGTAAACTAGCTTTTTAACTGCGGTTTCGCCAACGTTGTCTAGAACTTAACAAAATATTATACACTAATGACTAAAACCTTTCCTGAGAACAATGCTATCCATTGGCGAAAACAGAATAAAAATCGAGGCAGTCGTTTTTAAGTTTCTCGCGAACAAACAGACAGACGCAGCAGAGGACGTTTTGCAATACACTACATGGCAAATAGTGGTAAGATATAGAAAACGCTGTAAAAACCACGACTAATGTCTCAACAATTATATTATATACATATATGTATTTCTTTATTATACGCTAATTAAGAAAAATACGTCTATAAAAGGTAATTCCTTTTTATCTTAAAACGTTACATAAATAATGGCGAATGGTAATAATTATCACAAATGTTGGAGTCATAAATTACGTTTCGTTAAAAGGCTTTTTCGCCAAACTTTGATCAACAGAGATCGTAACAAAATCTGGTTTTGTTACTTGATACGACCATAAAAAATCACGAAATATAAAAATAGAGACAACATTTAATTAATTATGTCTACGGACTACGAAATCTTTTAGTTCTTGTATTATTATTTTGATATTATTCTATTTATTACCATTAATTAATACACTATATTTTATATTATAAATTTTTATATCAATTCCTTCCTTATTCAACTTTTGAACCGAATTTTAAGGCGTTTTAAAGAAAGATTTAGTAAGCTGTTGAATAAAGAATATGATGTTATTAGACCATATCTTTGACGTCATCAGTCTTCGAGGATTTCACTGCATGACACCATATTAATTATTTAAATGTGAAGTTAATTAAAATAACACGCGTCTCATAGGACTGCAATATAACGGTGACCCATAGACCATGAATGTTTAGTTAATTAATTAAAAACCCATTACACAGTTACGCCTTTGATATAAGTGACGCACCCTCGTAATTTTTTTATTGATCTTTACCAGTTTATTTTGGTAACGGTATTGTTTTCGAGGGTCGGAGTTCAATTTTGATTAGGGATCCTAAATTGTGTGGATTGTATCGATTTTAGCAGATGTAATAATTTAGTGGGGCCGCAGTTGGTAATGTTATTTTGCCATACGGTGTTTCAAACTCAAACTCAAACATTCATTTATTCAATTAGACTACTGTTTAGTAGCACTTTCGAATCGTCATTACATAAGTATTTTTAACATTTACCACCGATTCGGAAAGCAGTATCTATGGAGAAGAATCGGCAAGAAACTCCATAGTTGCTCTTTTAAATCATGTCAATATTACATAATATGTAACTTATATCTAACTACATAATATATCATAATATGCCAAAGAACTGTCCTGTGGTTTTTACGCGATAACCCTCCATGGGTCTTTATCGTCTATATATTCCTGAATACTGTAGTACGCTCTCTGAACTAGTACATTTTTTATATAAGTTTTAAATTTAGAACTACTAAACTCTTTAATATTGTGAGGAATTCTATTATATAAGCGTATACCTTGACCCATAAATGAATTTTTAACTTTAGCTAATCGGAAAAATGGCATTTCAATTCTATTCCTGTTCCTTGTGCCATAATCGTGTCTATCTCCTACTCTTGTGTGTAAGTCGGAGCTTTTGTGTACATGCAAAATATTATTAAATATATACTGTGATGGTACAGTAAGGATACCAGTATTCTTAAAATGATCTCTTAGTGAGTCCCGAGCACGTAAATTATATATAGAGCGAATGGCTCTTTTCTGTAAGATAAATATAGTTTCTATATCTGCAGCCCTGCCCCACAGTAGAATTCCATAGGACATAATGCTATGAAAGTAGCTAAAATAAACCAATCTAGCCGTATCTTCATCGGTGAGATGCCTTATTTTTCGGACTGCATATGCAGAATAACTGAGCTTACCTGCAGCGGTGTTGACATGGGCTCCCCACTGTAGTTTCTCGTCCAATGTTAACCCTAGAAATACAGTAGACTCAGTAGGATGCAATACCTCCCCGTTCAAGGTAATATCTCTGTTCAACTTTTTTACATTAGGAAGTAAAAATTCAACACAAGTGGTTTTTTTGGCATTTAATAATAAATTATTGGCAGTAAACCATTCAGATATGTGTAAAAGAGCACTGTTCACTTCGTCAACATTTGGGTCATGCCTATCCACATTAAAAATTAATGAGGTATCATCTGCAAACAGAACTATTTCACACCTATCCTGCAAATAATAGGGAAGATCATTGATATATACCAAGAACAAGAAGGGACCTAAAATTGACCCCTGTGGAACACCAATGTTAATTGACGCACCGCTAGAACGTTCTCCATTAACAACTACAGTCTGTATCCTATCATGCAGGTATGACGCTATGAGGTTCTGGGCTTTTCCTTTAATTCCATAGTGATTAAGTTTACGTAACAAAGTACAATGTTCAACGCAGTCAAATGCCTTGGAGAGGTCACAAAATATCCCCAGAGCATTTTTTGAGTTTTCCCATGCTTTATATATATGTGTTAGAAGTGCAACTCCAGCATCTGTGGTTGAGCGCCCCTTTGTGAAACCAAACTGTTTGGTGTGCAGTAAATTATTAGATGCAAAATGACTACTCAATTGGTTTAATATTAACTTCTCGAATACCTTACTTAATGTTGGTAAAATAGAGATAGGTCTATAATTGTTACAGTCTTCTTGATCGCCCTTCTTAAATAGAGGTATAACTTTACTAAGCTTTAGTAAATTAGGAAATGTACCATAGTCACAACACTTATTAAATATGAAAGCTAAATTTTTCGCAATATTTTCTATTATATTATTAACTAAATTTACGGACATTCCCCAAAGATCACAAGTATTTTTTAGATTAAGCGTCTTAAAGGCAGCAACAATATCACTAGCAGTTACGTGTCGTAATTCGTTTTGAAGTTAATTCGGACAAATAAGAATTAACGACGAATCTTTATGAAGATAGGATAAATATGCCTCATTTCCTATAAAATCTGTATGATTTATACTAATATTTTGAAGTTTTGTATAAAACAAAATTGTTGCACCAAGTATGTTATAAAAATCCTGTGATATATAGCTATACCAAACATGAAAAGCAACCTTATTAACAACAAGTAAACATAACAAACTAATATAATGTATAATACATAATTGTATTCCTCATAGGGAAACTATTATTCATATCGCTTAAATATTCAAAGGCCTACCAGTTTATTGTTTATTTTCTCATTTCTCAAAGAACTTTGCTATACAGCCTCATTGGAGATGAATTAAGTTCAACAACATTTTCAATGAATTACGTGCTCCGGTCCCGAGTATTTTTCAAGAAAACTTTAGTTGTTTGTACAAAATTAAAGCATAAGGAACTTTCTTGAAGTAGGGGCAGCCTAGTTTAGTTTGTGCAAGCTTGAGAACTTCTCATTTAGTTCAAAGTAAACATACTTAATATTAAAACATTTTGCCGTTTAAGTCTCATGTATTGTTAGCTGTTACTGCATGAACCCAGTTTTTGTTTCAAAATTGGAGCTTATTAAGAAACATACATTTTTGATATATAATAATAGGATAGTGGAATTAACACTAGGTATATATGGTATACTACAATGGTAAGACGTGTATACCTCCTTATAAAACTTCATTCATAGCATAGATTTGTAAAGAAATAGGTATAAGCCCAGAAAACGTTTCCTAATGAGCTGTGGTTTATACAAATCGACTGAAGCCATTTGTTAATGAACGTCTGATAAATTGATGAGGGAGAAAGGAACAAATTTGGCAAACTTTTCACTTTGCCTTCATAAAAGGGCAACAAATTTTTAGTAAACGGGATTTTGGGGTAAAAAGTTTGGGGATATGCGTTAGCCGTGTCTGTTATCATAAAGTTAAATATCTGAAGCTCGCTATAAACATAACACATTGTCTACACTCTACAGTATCACCGAGGGTCCTACAAAGAAATTGTTTACTTTCTTAGCTGTAACATATTATCATCTCAAACTTATCGGAGCGTGTTTAATCAGTTTGTAATTACGTGACAAGGACAAAAGACGACCAAACTTGTAACATTTAATCGATCGCTTTTATATCAATTCCACTAAGTACAATTATTGTAAATTCGCATATCAATATCCGATTATTTTGTTCGAAAAGAGCAATGTACTGTTACCTGCCTGAAATGTCGTTACTACCTCGTTGGTATGATAAAGTTTGTGAGGGAATGTAGTACTCCCATAGTACGCTGAGGATGAATGATGTGAGCGAGTACAAAGGGCCGTGAAACTCCCCGACGTATTGCAATTTCATCAGTATGTCTCACATAGCATTTCCTATTGTTTATCCCCTGTATGGGGTGGCGCCCTCGAAAGTGGTACATTTAAGATGTAGTTATAGTAATGGGTTCAATAGAAATGTAACACCCCTGAGTGGTTGATAGGAAATTCATCTATTACATTTATGTTATAGACTTTATGGATTTTTAAGAACCTTTCAGAGGCTATAGTTGCTTTTGAGAGGAGAGAGGCTATGGTATAAGTTTTCAACATTATCACTACATAGTATAAAACAAAGTCGCTTTCTCTGTCCCTATTTCCCTATGTACCTATTTCCCTATGTCCCTTTGTACGCTTAAATCTTTGAAACTACGCAACGGATTTTGATGCGGTTTTTTTTAATAGATAGAGTGATTCAAGAGGAAGGTTTATATGTATAATACCATCCATTAAATAGTGGAGAAGTACTGTTATTTTTGAGGTTTCTAATGTGATGTCGTAAATAATTACATTTTTTCCGCTTACATTGCAAACGCAGGCTGAACCCTACGAATTTTATCAAAATAATGCACTAAGTATTGTACACATTGAAAAGGTCTACAGAAAAGTCCGTGATGGTATATGTCTATCTCTTATGGATAACCCACAATAACTTTTTTTGTCATTTACTTTTTACGACAAATAATGGTTAATTTTCGAAACGATTTTAAACAATACAGCATTAATCCTTAACCAATTAAATACCTTGAATACATTGTACATTTAATATAGATCTATATGGCCCTTTACACCGTATGATTTAAGTGAATATTTTCGAAGATATTACAGATTTAAAAATTGCGGGACGTAGCGTTCCGGGCCGGCCGCCATTGCACCCGTGCGAAGCCGGGGCGGGTCGCTAGTTTAAAATAAGATGGAACTTCATATACAAACTTAATTCAGTAGTATTTTTTTAAAGCTCAAATCATGAAGGAAATTCTAAGAATTTATAAAACTCCTATCGACAATGTATTAGAATCATAAATCTAATAAAGTAAAACTATTTTTCCAACGACACAATACAATGAGAAGGTAAATAAATGTGTTACTATTTTACAAGATATAATAATAAAAGAATTTATACGCCCTTTGTATTTTTAACATTTCCCCTCACTAGCTCGTTAAGTATACTCAAGAAAAGCCGTAGCGTATTTTCCTAGAGCTTTATAAGAGTGGAGTTATTTGTCTCGGAAATCACGGGTTTCAGGGATGCTGGGTAAATAATGGTTATAACATTTTTATTTATATACTCTAACGACCCAGAGACACGCTTTAATATTTTACTAACCGAGCTTAAGAACATACAAAATATGCGATTTTTCTTCTCTTTTCTTTTCATTGCAAATTTTCCAGCGCTTTTATTTCTTTTAGCTTTATTTAAGTTTATATTTTTTCTTTTGTCTATTGATACTCTATCTTTTCTTACAATAAAAAATGAATTCAGACACCTTCTTTTAAGGACAGGGCTTTTCATAGAAATTTTTGAAATTTTTTTAGAAAATAATTTGTAAAGAAGCTCCTTACACTTATCATAAGACTTTTGAATGAGTGTGCGATTTTCAGAGGCGTTGCTCTCTAAGATAAAATCTTAAAGTAGGAGCATCTTACGTAGGAACGCATTATTTCTATAGTCCTTCTAAAAGATAGAGCATTGTGAAGTGATCTTGAGCATTAATCATGATTATGTGTTATAACATTTTTCGATATCTTTTGTATGTATTATATAAACATAATTTATATTTATTCCCTCATAAAAAGTATCTAAGTAGTAAGTAAAATGCCTTTAATGTTGTATTGGATGTTATTCCACTACTCATAGGAGTCATAGTTCATATTTACTTCTTTCCTTACCAAAATTATACTTCACAATCGATAGAAACATAATATATCGTACCGGAACTCAATATAGAAATAAATCAAATATATGCAACACAGGATAAGAGCAAAGAAACCTTTCAAGTTGATGCAAATGGACTACAATGAGTACACAAGTAGAGTTAAATGCATCTAATGTGTCAACACGTCAATTCTTTTGTGACTTGCGCCAATTAGTTCGTTGACACGCGGCGTGACCAACTATAGTTAATGACATAACGACGTGAATAACAATTAATGATCGAACAGAGGTTAAAGCGTAGTTCTGCGTTCAATGTTATGGTTATATGATGTTCGTTTAGTATCGCATTAATGGTTTCAATTGCCTTTAACTATGATACAAGTTATTCTATATCAGTTTCTTTTATTTTTGGAAGAAGAAAAATCTTTTTCTGGGTGACGAGAGAATTGAAATGCTCAGAGAAAAACCTTAACTAACTTAATCTGTGCTTATGTGTCTTTCTGATTTGAGCTTTTTCTTAGCTAGTAGATATCTTACCGTTTTTATTAAATATTATTAAGAATACTGACAGTAATTACCGATACTGTGTTTACTTAAGTAAAATCTCCAGTTAAAATGTTTAAATATTTCAAGAGAGCTGAGAAGTACAGGCTACAGCGTCATATTACCACAACTCATTTCTTTAATCTTGAAGCAGATAAAATCGTGTTGGACAGGCCGACGTATCGAATTATGTGTTGTGTACGAAGAGTGCACTAAAATATTGCATTTGTGGGCTCAGAGCGATGTTTTGAACCGGTTTTCGTTTGCACAACTGTTCCATACAAGGCTTGTGTTCACAACATCGGACAAAAGCAATGACGCGTTCACTACAATAATATTTTTATCCGTGTTATTTTCTGAGTAATACAATATCATTAATTTGAGATGAAATAACAGTTAGGTATCTTTTTTGTTTCTACGCAAATTGAATCTCACATTTATTTCAAAAATAATATAATATTGGTCGCTGATCTGAGTCACATTACACACCCAATTATTGTGTGTATTAGAAGCAGCTAAAATTAAACATATCAAACTAGTTGACATTATAGCGCAAAGCCTTAAAAGCAAAACACATAAAACAGGTTGATCAAAACAACAATATTGCCATTTCGTATAAGGAAATGAAACAATTTAGAACAATCTGGAGGTTGCAGTGAAAATTATGTATTGTACGAAACCGGTCTCAGTTACTCGAATCTCGAAAGGGTTTACAATTTACATTGGACACTGAGTCATCGGCGACCATAGACTATACAATTATACAAAGCTGAGCATAGACTATAGATAGGTATGGGCTACAGTCTATAGAGGTAGTATATCTCCATTTTATGACGCATGCGAACTTGCACCGTGATTCAACCAGCCTGAAAATGTTTGACTTGCATTTTTAACTTTTTATTTCGATGACACACGCGTTCAATTAGCGTACTGACTTATAAGGCAGAGGTTTTAATTTTAATTGGCGCTTAATCATTATTAGTTCAGAAAATGTTGACTGATATTTTTATGGGAATGAGAACAACATTCTCAAAGAGTATTAAAGTTTTGGACATGGTTATTAGGCGAGATGGCAGACTGCGCATTAAGATAGTGCACGCTGTGTTTTTTAACTAGTGGTAATGTTTAAAGTTTTAATAATGTAATTTTCATCCATATACATTATATCACCATTCATTATTATAAGATGATTGAATCTGATTCCAAAACTTTCAAATTCAAATATTTTCACCTACCTATATTGGAAATTTCATTATCCACAAAGTTATACACAATACTTACATTTTTCATAAAGCACATAAACATAAACATATTTTTTGTTTAGTACCAAAAACTTTCATTTACATTTCATCAAGCAGTACATTTTATCCTCCGCTTCATAGCCGGATCTTCGCCTCAAATTATGTACTTTCTTCTCTTTATTATTTCTAGTAAACAACAAAGTTCGCTGCCAAATTCAAAAACACGAGAAATAAAACTTTTCTCCAATTTTTGTTACCTATACTTGGAATTACCTATCACCCGTTTAAAATATACTTAGTGAATTATAGATTTAATAACACAGATATATAGGTAATACCCATTCTGGGAAATATGCATCCCTTTTTCAAAATGTAGAAAATTATGAATAGATTCATATTTTAAAATTGAGGTTTTAAAGCTCTCTTAAGGTAACGGATATTTACGAATTACGATATTAATACTGATCTAGGCTTCCACAATCAAGGGATTTCAAATCTCAATGTAGCGAATATAATCTGTCAAGGAGGTTCAAATAGCGTGTACAGATTATTAAACACAACATTGGACACGAGGTATTGAGCCGGAAGTCCCCTCGCTACACTTGACCTACTTCTCTTGTTATTATCTACCCCAATTGGGTCACCAGGAGTGCCCTGCTATATTATAATTGTAAATAAACTTTACACGCCGCTTGACATCTACAGGTAATTGTCATGCATAAACCATAGTCATTTTAGTCAGATATTAGGATCGGTTGTTTTATAACATTTTGCTGAAAGCTATAGGTGCCAGTGTGATTTTATCTAAACTTTATATTCAGTTAAATTGAAATTATTATTTACTTTGATTTTGGGGTCTTTTTCACAAACGACTTTCCGATGCAGATGCCAATGTTCTGCATTTCAATTTGCAAAAATTACTTCTGTAATGCTAAAATTGGCTTTCTGATTGGAAAGTCCTTACTCCTTTGCACACTCTACGACTGAACAAATTTTGTCATAGTGTAACATAGACGAATTGCGCTGAAATTTGCCATGATGGAACGAGGACTAAATCACGTTGACACATGTTCTACTATTCCTTTTGTCGTAGTTTGTTCTATTGCATTGAAATTCCTAGAATTGTTTCAGGTTACTCTTTCGGTTCAGTTTACATCTAGCGATCCATTAGTGCTCAATGTGTTGACTAGTTCATCATTAATAAATATTATTGGAATAGAAACTGCCATTCATATACCTTTACTTTTAATCTGCAAAAAGGGAATTTTAAGCATTACCTAAACTCAGGGTTTGCACTATTCGTTTAATTTTACTATTCGAATAAAATGAATACTTCTAGAGCTAAATATTCGAATATTCGGATATTCGAATCATTTATTGAAAATAATGAAATATCAATTCAACACAATCATGAGCAGCTATACTGGGGTTTAGATTTATTGCCGCATAAATTCTATTCAAATAAAATCAAGTATTGTAATTAGTTTTATTGTTTTTTAATAAAAAAAACACATTAATTATCGTTTTACACAGTAAACATAGGTAAGTCTTAGGCGTCTTAGGTTAGCTTAGGGATATGATGATACTGATGATGCTTTGGATAGGTAATCAGAAAAAAACTTAACATTCAACTACTATATCAATATTTATCTTCACTAGAACTAGAATAGGAACTTAGGTTACATTTTACATAACATTCAGTTAAGTTTTATAATCAAAACAAAATCGTATTTATTTTAGACTCAAACATAACCAATAATTAGCATTACAAATTAACAATCAACAAATCAATCAAGCAATCATTTTAAACTTTGATAATATGAGCGCAAAAAGCTTAGAGCGTCCAAAGTATCGGCATTCATTTTTGTTCTTAAGCGGTTACACAAGTAACTCGCCGAAGAAAACACCCTCTCGGCTTCGACACTGGAGGGTGGAATGGAGAGCAGTAAATTATATGCTCGGGTTAAATGTGTACCACGTTGTCCACCGCCGTCAAAGAGACCCATCTCCACTTGGATTTTAGTGCCAAGATCCAAGACCTCTTCTCCGGACTGTCGCAGCTGTAAAGATTCAGCTGCGTCATTTTGTAGCTTACGGCGGAGCTGATCTTTCATAGACATACTGTTCTCATCATTGCTTTCTGTCTCTGTACTCTCTGTTTGTACTCGTGGGCTGCTGCTGAGGCTACGGTCTTCAGAGTCTATTGATGACTTGAAGTAGCTGTTCAATTTAATGATTGTGTTTTTAACCACCATATTATGGGGATTTTCAAATGGATATGAAGATCTCCCTTCATTGTAAAATTTTGCAGAATTATCCAGGTATTTGAGAGTGCCGCTCGGCTCTGGTAGTCGTCGTTCTCCAATTCTTTGTTTCAATGATACTAAGAGATCACGGCTCACGTCATTTTGGATTTCACCAAGTTTCTCAATCATAAACTTCAACGCTGTTTCTGTCATTATCAGGTTGGCATTTTCTTCACACAGAACTTCAACAGTAGCCTTGATCACATTCATTGTGTTGGAGAGTTCTTCGAGTCGCCTCATCTCTTCTTCTGAAAATGAGATATGGTTGTCAGAATCAATCAACGCTTTCTGGACTACAACTTTCAGTGTTAGAAACCGGGACAACATGTCAGCAAGGCTGCTCCAACGTGTCTTGCAATCAAGTATTAGACGCAAGCCTTTCTTTCCTTCCTCCGAAGCATATTTGTATAAGGTTTCTGCTCGAGTAGGAGATGAACGAAAAAAAATCACAGCTTTTCGAACTTTGCTTATAACATCTTTGAAGCTTCTCGCAAGCGCAAGTCTGTTCGTTGAAGTGCTGGCATATTCAATGGTCACATCAAATCCAGCTCTGTCCAGTTCATCATTGTCGCTTGCTTGGTCAGTGTCAGTCTCATCAGTATCAGTGTCAGTCTTATCGCTGTCTTCTGACTCAGGATCAGGAATAACCGAAACTCCAGGAATGGTTTTATTTTTCTTGTAAAGAACATCAATTACTGCCAGTTGTATCCCATGCGCTAAGCATAGTTGATGAAATGCATTGGTCTTTCGACCTAGGGCACACATAACGCTCGCTCCATCAGATGCCAGCCAAATTATATCATCATCTAATGATAGATTATAATCAGCAATTTTTCTTTTCAGAATGTTGAGACAGTTATCTGCTGTGCCCTTTCCTGTCAGTTTGGCTAAACCCAGGTTTCTGAACGATTTGCGTTTTAATTTCTGTGAATGAACGTTGACGTTCATATACCGAACATTTTGGGACGACGTCCACTCATCGAGAGTGATGGTGAATTTTATATCCGAAGATTTCAGAAGGTTTAATTCCTTTGTTAGTTCTGCCTTAAGTTTGTTGCTTTGGGTGATGACAATTTTCTTTATTGTATGGGGAGACTCAGGTAACTTATATCCGCTTTTATTGAATAGCTTACATATCGTTTTGGATGTACATATACGAAAAAATGACAGACCATCTAAAGCTGCCAACATGGAGATCATGTCTTCGGCGCTATCTTCAGATTTGAAATAATCCGTGAGTCGCCTTTTCTTCTGCTGTACTTCACTGGAATTCTCTTTGCTCCCACTTGCAGTAACTGTAACCTCATCAGAATGATTGATCTGTCCTTTTACAAATATGGAATGCTTCTTTTGCAGATGTATGTCCAAAGGAGTCGTTGACATAGAGTTTGACAATACTACTTTGCAGATCTTGCATTTTGCTTGCGAACCACCTTCAGCACGCAAAAAGTGTTGCCACACGGATTTTTTGTCTTTAGATCGTTTGGTGTACTCTTTGAATTCAACTTTGTCTCCACTTCCACTCGCCATCACTGTTTTATTTTGTCTTAGACAGACGGCTTTCAATGCAGGAACTGTAATCAGAACAAATTTAAAGTAGTTATTTATAAATATAAATCTGTTTGTAAATTTAAATAGTTTAAATGTCACACTGACACACAACAATCTAATATTTTAAAAATCGTAACTGTTTACATCACGCACGCACGGCTCGCTCGATTAACCAAATCAATAGCGTAAGTAGGTATATATATACGTACGCTACGAGTGCTACGACTAACGACAGGAATGCAGAAAACCGTTGTAAAGTAATACAATTAGTGTAGAAACAGGAAGGTTAGCCTAATCGAACCTAACCAACCTATATACTATTGAGCCGAAATTCCTATTTCTACACTACTTATAGTAATAATTTGTGGAATTAATTAGGTTTGTCTAAAATACTTACGTGAATGTCGCCACGCGCAGTTAATAACAATAACACAACACACAACACAACTCTCACTTATTATGCGTTCGCGCACTGTCGCTGACGACTGGTGACTGGTGACTGAGTGAACGAACGAGTACAAGGACACAACAGGGTGGTACTCAAGGACAGGGTTGGACTTGGAATCAAAAAAATATAAGTACCTTTATTACTTTATTAACTATTCGAATATTCGGACAATTTAAATGAATTATTCGAATTTGAAATTGGACCGGATATTCGAATAAAATGAATATTCGAATATTCGAATTGCAAACCCTACGGCTAAACTATTACATCAGTTAGATACCTATATAAATTGTTTGAACTTCCGACTTTTTTCTATCAAAATAGATACTTATTCCCCATTCCTGCCCCACCACCGCAATCAATTAACAAGATAGATAAAAAGAAATAAATATACGTGAACCGTTTCGCTTGACTCGCTGAGACACGAATGCAGTAACATTCCGATTTCTAGCACCTGATACCACGAGTGGCGTATACCATTACATTATACTGTTACTGAATCTGTCTCGTTTTCTTAACCTTTTCTTGTTTCACTTCTCCACTTTTCAAGGTCCGTCATCGTATTGAGCAATCTCTTATCTATTGTAAAGGTGTAATCTTGATTGCAGTCACGTTTTACTTTGAGTCATTAATTAAGTATTTTATAAGAAATGGTAGAGGAAAATATTGGTTTTGTATGTTACAAAGTAATATTCCAAGAATAGACAAGTCAAAATTTCACTTTTCGTAATGTACATTTTATATTGAAAATATTGTAAGGAAATTAAAAATCTACAAAGCACACCAATAATATAATCAAGTAGAGCACCAGTAAAAAATGCATTTAAATATAATTATTATGCAACATACAAAAATATTTTTACGAGCACTGAATATGATTATTAAAAATCTTTTATTAATTTCATTGATTACATACAGATCCTTACATAACGTATTATATAATCAATAGGTAAATAAAACGTCGTCAAATAAACGTAAAAAGGCCTGTTTTGCTTTACAGTTTAGGTTTTTACCAAGATAATTCAACCTCCTAATAGCTGAGCATTCGAGCGCATCGTCTGTCTGGAGACGGAAGGTTAATGAACTATTTTTTCACCTTTGAAGAAAGTGTACCGCTCAATAGGTAACTGGGTGTATACAAACAAGTGCCAGTTATAGTGCTAGTAGATCAGCGTGAGTGAAAGTCTGAATAGTCTGATTTTCAGGCTATGATTCATTTTACTGAACAACTAACCAGACTAGATCGGGCTGTGTGCTATTTTCGTATCACTTTCTCGAAAAGTCTGTTTTAACCATTGACTTACTATGTACGTAGTACATAGTAACTCAATGTACATTATTCTGATCTTTGTGTTGCTTCTCAACTTTCGGACGAAGCCATTATACTTGGAAATATTACACATTACGGAAACAATTGAGCGTTATTGTGAAATAATGTTTATTTGGAACGTCTTTACAATTACGTAATTAAATAAAAAATATTTTGCGAATTTTAAAATTTTCAAGAATTAATTTAGATATAAGCGCACTGCGCAGAAAATATTTTACTATTTGGTACTTGGACAATGGACGTTTTCCGAAACGGATAATACGGATTAAAATATGTACTTAGGTGATATGTCCGTTGTTTTACATATAAATTTATATTTTTTACTAAATTATATGAATAAGCACAAGTTCCTACGATTCCATTTATAGGTACATCATTCCAACCTGCTATAAAGGAAGGAAGTTAGTTATTACCTGCGTTAGTATGACTTCATTGTTTGAGGTAATATTATTCTCCATGAAACCAATAAATTACATATCTTATTATACATTGTTTACAGGTAATGTAATGCTTTGATCTAACAGACACGTTGACGATTTGAGTATTATAATTTATAAGGCATTATAATTTATAATCATGAGATTTAAGATTTGACCGTTTATATTGGATATTTCATTAGAAAACATTTCGGATAAACTTTCCAAATGTTCACAGTTTGGTAATATTAAACTATAATAAATTACCATCTAAAATATACATAGTTCCAACAATTAATAAGTCCATATTCAGCTGCAAACCGTTTTGCATGTATAATGAAACTCCGAGTATGTAAGCTTTAGAGCTTTGCAGATATTTAGCAAGCACAATTTTAGATGTGGGTCGCCCAATTATTTACTATAGCTATGCGGTCAGCAGTACGCAAACATTTCGGAATTATCCCGTTATACGTGAAATTGGAAAATTTGATATTAACTTTGAATGAGGTAACTTTATTCTGATGTTCATAACCTAGTTAAAAATATTTAAATTCGTAGAGATAGAAATGTGCAGTGCATCCGTGAAGTCTTAAATTCAGTTATTATGAGCTTTTTGAAATAACTTGAAAAAATTATGTACTTATCAACTTTAAAAAAATGACAGATGATATATGCGTGTGAGGTATGGTTTTGTTTTCCTTTTTCTCAAGAGCAAGTGCAATTACAATAGCCCATCCCGAGCTAAACTGAACTAAAATAATCAACAAAACAAAATCAATAACACGGAGCCCACAAACATCGTTCGATAAAAGATAAAAGACCTGATTTCTACACTTTACAAGCGGACCTGATTACCGAGAATCGCATCTAGTGCACCTACAAACAAAACCAGTTGGTAGGTACCAGGTAAATGGCACTAAGCACTTTTATCATTTTTTTTTCCAACACACACTCTGTTGCATTAGCCAATCAGATAAAAGCTTCAACGGGCTAATTGAAAACGCGTTGTATAGATACATTTCATAATTATGCAAATGACATCGCAAACGTCGATACGAAAGTGCCCAAGCGCCTGTTAATAATCATATAAGCAAATTGTAAAATATATCGTAAGTGCCTTTTTAAGCTCGCAAGTGAGGGGTAATAACCAGTATAATTATTGCGCAAATTGTATGCAAAGTGCACCGGCTTGTCGCTTGTTTCTCGTATTTTTATAAATGAATGGTCTTCAAATTAAGGGAACAAAGGAAATTATAGAGAATGGTTAACAATGCAGTTCTTAGGACAAAATCTCAGAGTTTGTGGTTAAAAAGAACTGTATATTGTGTTTTGTAATACTGACATCGCTTGTAAGCAAAAAATATTAGAATAGAACGATAAAATGGACAGCGTCTGTGGGTTTATATTTCCTTTTGTTTTGTGTAAGTACGTGGATCTATTGAACATTAAAATAATTAGAAATTTTATACCTAATGCTTGGCTTTCTGGATAGATTATATTATGTTCAATTTTTATATTCAAGGTTATGTAAAACAATTATTAATTAGTAATATGGTTACTGCCTTAAATTATAAAATAAGACAGAAACCACAAGGTAAAGATTATTTCTATAGAATATTCAAGGACTTTCTGATGCTATGAGCAACTGATCTCACATTCGTCTTTCTCGAGTTCAAAACTTCTAAATATGTTCTAACTTTCATAGTTTCATAAATGGTATCATTATTTTTGAATTAAAGAAAAATAAATACCTAGTATAACTTATAACATTTATATCTAGGCTTTGATATGAATTTGAAATTTAAATCAGTACCAAGTCGAATGTCATAATATAACGGCATCCACGGTCTAGTGCAGTTTACAAATGAGAACATTAAACTAGATTATAATACGTAATGAGACAGTAATCTTTATTAAAATCTGTATAAAAAGAGACGTAAAAGTAGTAGTTAACAATACCGTACAAAGTATCAACAGTTTTCTTATAATGAGATTATAAAATTATGCTCTTCGAAATAGCCCTGACACGGCGTTATTAAAATATTACGTAATAAGCATCTGTACAAACTCTTGTATTTTCATTTTATCTCAAAATAAAAGATTAAGTAACACGCCAACTTTTTTACATATTCCCAGACATAACACAACGCTATGCAGTAGGTATAAACTTTTAATATGAGAACTATCAGGTTGAAGAATGTACTAAATATATACATTATTTTCCAAGTAACATATTACACATAATAAGAACACTAATGTACCTACTAGAGAAACACATACATGCACATATTTATATCGCAATATTTTTCAATAGGTAGAGGCTTGCTAGGATTGAGCCTACGTTGTAAAGCGTACCTCATAATATTACAACTGAGCCAACCTAGTTGAATTTTAACATATGAATTTAATCATCAAGAATCAATCCCATATAATCCAGCTATCATATTACATGATATACAATAGTGAACAAACATAGCATCTATCATGGCCGGTCAAATTTAAGAAGGATCCTCGAACAAAGGTGCTTTATGAGCCGTCTTCCGGTGGTCTTGTATCGCAGATATACTATAAGTGTAGCATTGTTGCCACGGCCTTGATGCCTTTCACTATTTTGTAACTGTCGAATTCAAAGAACATGGATCTAGGCGGCTAATTAAATAAAACATTTGAGATTCGAACACGACGCACTTGACTCTACATTGTTTATGGCTGAGGATGAGCTGAGTAAAACCATTTAGTTATCTGTGGCAAAACCCTGTAAAAAGGTAACATTCGAAAGGCTAATAATTTTTCAAATAAATGCACGCTCTTAACTCCATAAATTGAAAGCTTTGAAATTATAATTGAAGAATTATAACATGAATGATTAATTAACGTTTGCATTTTGGCGTAGATAAAATAAATAGACGCTTTAAAATTTTATTGATTAAATGCGGTTTCCTCATACTGTCACGTAAGCATCTAGGATCTGTATTGCATAACTTCCACGATTTGGTGACATTGAAGAGCAATCTTATGATGGCCAGCATAATTTTCTCAGAACATTTATTATATTAATACCTATCGTGTGTAATTCAAGGATGTAGCAACAGAAGATAATTGTTAGAAATATTCTACGTATGCTGTGTATAGAACAGCGTCTTCATTTATAGTCAAAGTATTCCAAGAGCAACAATTATTTGTTGCGCAAAGGTTTATCTTAGAAAACTCCTACATATAGAACGTAAAGTAAGGTATAAAGGATTTTCTACATTTTAAACAACTTATTTAAAAAATAACTGCGCATTATCCTAAATGGATGGTTTAATATGTATGTAGAACAGTTATTCATAATATTATATTCATTTTTAATTCTAAACAATTAGATATATTAATACGTAGATTTTTCTTCATATTTAAGTTTTAATAATATAAATGGCGTGTATCGCCATATTTGTATTATTATTAAAAAAACCTGAAACCGGAAAATTATAATTAATTATGCATGTGTATATATACATTTATTCTTTATTTTATTTAAATAAACATTATATGTATTTGCAAATTTTTAAAAAGTAACACGTATGGTCAAATGAAGTGGAAACTTTTAAGAATATTAATAAAATATACATCAGTATTTATTGGGGCATTAATTATTATATTTATTTTATGTTTTTAGTCGCTAAGCTATAGGTGTACGAGTATATATAAACCTGTAATGTATTAAATGTTAGGTTAAGATGATTAAGGAAGTAATTACTTATAATCAAAATTAATTAAAATAGTGCTCATTTGAGGGTCATCGTTAATGTTATGATTACTTATTTGCTTAGTGCTAATATATGTACCTAATGGAAATTATATATTTAATCGACCCTAAGAAAATAAAAATATATCATCAAATTTCAACTTTGAGAAAACGCTACGTATTTACGTTGTTTTTTTACATAGGTACAAATGTATCATATATCGGTATCATTGTTGTTAGACTCATTTACATTTGTTAATTGCTAGTTTTACAAAACTTATAGCGGTTTTGTTTTTCAAAGTATAGCAGAAACAGAATCGGTACATTATTTCTGCAATGAAGGCTATATTATGTCAGAATGGCGTCAGCCTTTCCAGAGTAAATCCGCAACTTGTTTTGATACAGGCTGTCTTGAGCACAGGTCTTGAGCTGGGTGCATACTGAGCCAAACATTTGGCGATCAACAATAATTGCCTGTTAATTTGAAGCCTTCATTTGTCTGTGTAGATCTGAAAGGGTTATATTTACAAATTCTTCATGTCATTATTCACTTACATAAAATAGATTTCACATCTACGGAGATTGGAAACTAACTAAATTCTAGAATGTGATAAATGAATTGGAAACTAAATAAACGAAATAACCTTTCATTATTTCAAGCATGCAAAGTTTTTTTTAACAATATTTATGTATTTTAAAACCATAATATATAAAACTACTTAAAACACCCTGTGTCCACACAGCTTTATAATTAAGAAGTCGATTCAGTCAGTTACCTTTTTTGTGGCGAGCGCAAAACAAAATCTGTCGGCTTGCAATACAACATTTATTTTTCAGACATTTAAAAACCATTTGCTAGCTAATTATATAATTAATATTTTTTTTTCTGGCAGGATAGTCTTCTTAAAGGATTGGCTGAAGATTGAAACTTGTAAGTATCAATTAAATAGTCTTATTTAAAACATAATTCATTTCTCTCGAAACTTGATTCGATTTAATTTTACTTGGAATTGTGTAGTCCATCATAACTTTGTCCTAGATATCTATAAACAAATATTATTATTTTAGAATTAAATAAATGAATAAAGCAAACGTGTTATAAAACATTATGCTTGATTTGTATTAACTATTAACATAACAAGATTTTATACATTGCTGCTTTACAAGTTCAGTATTTCAAAGACCAAATAATGAAAAAAGGAAATTAAAATGAACATAGGTACTGTTATGCTCATAAGAGTAAGCTTAGAAACTAAACAAAACAAGGACGACACAAACATAATTTTAAACAAAAATATTTCCTCCATTGATCGTTATACGAGATAGTCCAAAAATCCTTACATAACCCACATAATTATGATAGAACAATGATTAAGAAACGAATACAAAAATCTTAGTAATTAATTATTATAACGAGGGTTATCTAACATCAGCATTGTGCATGAACCTTGCTGGTTGCTTGCACAAGGCTTGTCGTTTGGTAGCAACCGTAGCTGCCTTTGACATAAACATAACCAAAATAGGAGATGAGGCCAAGTTAACAAAACAAATCAATGCAAATTTCATAAGAACGTGTGCATGTTATACTATTGAACTTATTGGTTTTTCTTTCACCTGTCTAAATGGATGGAATGGATTTTGTAACGATTGTTCTGTATGTTTTTGAGAAATATATGGATATTTGTTATATATTTTTTCTGCCGTATCTGAAGGCTTCGCTGATTTAAGGCTAACCTAATATTAGAATTGTTTTGTTTTTAGAAATGAATTGTCTACAATTATGAATTAGCTGGAAGTTTAAGCAAACGACTGACTAAGATAAAATAATAATATTTTATGCTCAGAATTACCATGTGATGAATTTAAGAAATACGAACGTCATAATAAGAGAATTTTCTTCACAGTAAAATATACTGTACACATCGAATAGCCGCGTTATATGTAGTTATATTATATTGGTCCCAAAAAGCTATGTATGAATAGAAATAATGAGCGAGTTCACTGCAAGTCAATCGGTTCTCGTCTCGTTAGGTATAATTTAGCAATACTTGTATCACAAACCGGTTGCCCAAAGGTCATAATCCGAGATTCAACTTCGAAGATTATCTGCTTCCTTGAAAATAAACACCAGAAACAACAAATATTAGGTAACTTTTTAATAACGTTTCGTATGGCCAAGTTTAAATCCTCCATGAAAATGAAAAATTTAATTAATGAGCATTATCTCTTCGACCAAAATGAAAAAGGATGATTTCCTGGTATCAAACATCAAACAAAGCATATGCGTATTCGATGTTTATCTATTGCAGTTTGATTTACTTTTATTTCAAAATGTAAGACGAAATTGTCGTATACTTTTCATGTAGGCTTTGTTGAACAATGCTTATGAGCTATTCATGTATTATTGAATAATGGTAATGTTCGTATATTTTGTAACATAATATATCCATACACATAATTAAATACAGTTAGTATATGAGCTCGCTTTAAGTTTGTGAATTGCACAATACTCCAACTATTCAATTTTGCCTAAGGCTTTCCAACCAATTATAAGCCTACGCCTTACCCCGCGGGGACACGATCCTTGCCAAATTTCATTAAAATCGATTCTGAAGTTTGCCCTAATAATGTTTCTCTATACATATATACTGCAATTTTCGATATTTAATTTAATAAGAGTTTTGTGTAAATTGATAACATTGTCCTACCTCTACCTCTACCACTCTACTTAAAATAAAATTAGCCGGTGGCTGATGTAGGTAATGAAAATTAACAACTAATTTAAATTTTTTTTGGTCAATGTTATTGATCTAATTTGTTCTTCGGTACTATTAAATTAACTAAACCTTTACATAAACATCACAACAAAGGTTGCTATTCAAATCACGACAACAATAATCGTCGTCCTTGGCTCTACGGACAATTAAGTTCAAAATATTTGGACGACATCTCCAAAAAGCATGTAATTGTTTCAAGGTGTTTCCGTTATTGACCTACAGTTAAATGTTAATGGTTTTAACCATAGATTTAACTTTCTGTGTACAATGGCTTAATATATAATATCCCATAAAGTGTTTTTAGTAAATTTATAAATATTGCTGTGAGGATTTTTAACGTCATCTTGTCAGTACTAAATCAACAAATATTCTTACCAGAACCTTCGCTATATTATCGATTTTGAATTTATAGTCATGTTTACTCAAGTGTGATAAAAGTTTAATTAGAGCAACAATGTTTTTAATGTAAGTTACGAAGCCACAGCTTAATTAAGTTTTTGAAAGATTTCAAAAGCAGAGTAGAATGGGAACGAACGTGGTCCAATAAAAATGTAATAGTAAAGAAAAATCTCAATTCTGAAAGTAAGTCTGTCCGTCTGTCACTGTCGCTTTCAAGACAAAAGGCTTGATCGTTTGACGTGGTTTGACATTACTCCAAAGTTAACGAGAACAGTTTGCAAGTTAGAAACTTGCGTTTTATATTACCTTTATAAGAATATTAAAATATAGGATGTACCTAGTAAAAAATAAATGTCATTTTTGATGACTCACTATACAGAGTTCGTAAACAGAGCTTTAGGGAAACTTTCCAGTCGAAAACATTGAATAAATCATTCGATTCAAGTACTATAAGGACGTTCAGTTGCATTGAATTGATCACGACGCGCCTTGACATGCGTCCGAGTTCTCACGGCTCTGAACGAAATAACCGTGTCCTGGACCTGGAGTAACTTCACACCTCCTTGGTTGAAGAAGAAGTAACTTCTAGATTAATAAAGCAGTTATTGTGACTGGATTTTGACATGCACTGTATCTATGTGGTATCTATAAGATCAGTTAATAGTCATATATTTATAGATATAGACATGTAATGATAACATTTACATATGAGTGATTTTATTAGTTATTTTACAATCAATAACACGTCAAAATAATTTTCACTGTAACGCTCAGTTTATTGAAAAGTAGCAATATTTGCGAGAACGAACATAACAGAAATATGGTAGAGAAAATTAAAAGCTTTTGTTGTTATACCCACAATTACGCTGAAAGGTAACGATCGGAATATTTTGTGTATTTTTATCCCAATTCCCAAACCTGATGCCAGAGCGGGTATAGTATTAAAAATGTAATCCGTCATTCGTGCGATCGCCTATCTTTTATTAAAAGTTTAAATTGGTCTCGTTATTGTTAATTCACCTTTTACCACCACTGTTAAACACGATATCAGAGATGTAAGAAACAATACAATAGCGTTTAGACTTGCGCCCAATTTATCAATTTTCATCTAAGTAGCTTTCTAACCGAACAAAAGTTAACAAAAAGATCATACTTATCTTGAAATCGCAGACTGAAAAGGAATTGTTAGTTAGTTTGTTGTCTATGAAACACGGTAGAGATTTTATAATAGGATTTATATTATATACTACTTAGTAGACTATTATTATGACTTTTACAATACTATTAGGTACAAGATTTTTGTACATTTTAGGCAAAAGCTACAAATTATCAAAATATATGCTGTATAAATAAGCTACATTTTAAGCATCCTTGACTGTTCAATATTTAACCTCGATATTCGGAAATTGGCTACGAATTTAATGTCTAAAACATTTTCAGTCGCAATAAGGGCTTTGCCCGCGGGTTGTTCTCATTTTCTCGTTATATCAACCACATGCTAACAGTCAAATTAAACTGCCATAATATATCAACTACTGTTCGTAATTAGAGACAAGTGACGGATACATTTAAATTATAATTTTCAGTTTAATATCGTTTGAAAGGAAATAAATCGCGGAAGCTATCAACACTTGAGATTACTTCCGGAAATATTAAAAGAATATTAAGTATAAGAATTAAGAACTAAATGTTCAAAAATACGTAAAAATGAAAGATAATAATATATCGGGTTTTATTCTTCTAATTGTAAAGATTCAAATTTAGATATGAATAAAAACGATGATTCAGTTATTTGCAGGAAAACGCGAATTACCTTGTAATTCAATTTGCTATCACAGCAATAACATCTAAAGAAGAGTTAAATATAACTTAATCTATAAAAGGTCTTTGAAGGTAAATTGTTTAGGAAAACCCTTGTAAAATAAAAGATGACGCTTTAAAAACTAAGTACTTAAGTATGCCAAAGATTTATCTTTGTTAAAAGTTTGGTTGAATAATTTTTAGTAAGTAGATATATATTTATTATTTATGTAAAATCTATCAAAAATGTTAAAGATTCGTTCTTAAATATCTGTAGATAATCTTTTGTGCACATGTTAATGGTATATTATGTAGGATTCATTCAATAACAACTATTATTTGATAAAATAATTATGACTTTGTTTAGTGCACTGCCTACGCAACTGTCAATTATCTTACAGACAGATGGCACAGATTAAAAATATAATCGCAGGCTTCACACAACGGTATTTTATAATTTGTGTTAATAGTTATGGTTACTAAGACTGCTTGTTGCAAATAATAAAAAAAATATTGTAAAGGTTAAGGTCAATTGATTTCGATGGTTTTTCTCTACATATTTCTGCGAAAATATTTTTTTTTAAATCAGAATATAGTTGATTCCTACCTATTCCATCGTATTTATTACACATATTTTGCAGTAAAATTTTGTGATGAGAGAGTAACAAAATAAACAATTAAATGTTGCATATTAATTGAAAAAATTCAAAAACAGCTTTAAATTTAAAAATATACCAGTTCAAAGATACAAATCATTAAGACTGAACCAGTTCTAAATATGGTTAACAAAAGTAGCTTATCATTCATTATTCCTTGTAAATGTCACGAAATCTGTTTCCAACTGTTGCCCCAAGATTACGACAAAATGCTTCCGCCATCTTAGAACTAAAGCCTTTTAAAAATACTCAATTTTATACCTTATCAAAAAGCATTAAAGTATTTTTTACAATTTTTTATTGTTGTCGTGACATCAGCTTATCGAAATAAGTAAAAGGCTTTGAATTTCTTTACTTTTGTGAAGAAATCTTATCGATTTTTTTCGAAATGTATAGTTAAACGCCAATAAAACTATGTATATTTACAAAAAAATAACCTGTTTTTATTTACCTTAGATGAAGTACTTATATGTAAATATAAAAATAATTATTTACTTTATCACCATAAAAAATAATATCAATGCGTATAATAACTGACAAGATTAATAAACGTTTCATTTATTTGTTATCTACCGTTTCATTTATTTTGATATCTACCAATTTCTATAAACGTGACTTCAATTCTCGTTAAACATATAACAAATTATTATGGTGGTAATAAAAATTGTGTTGTTTATGATAAGTCTAAATCCTTCACAATTAAAAAAGATTAGGGACAGAGTTATTTTCCTTTCTATAAATGAATAAGTAAAGAAGCTGTCACCGTGATTCATACAACATGCAGACAACTTACAACATTACAAATTCATTACATGTTTGTTTAATAGACGTGCGATTTTGAAGGATACCAAGCAAAAACATTATTTGCGGTGCACGTGTAACCCAAAACTGACATGTGGTGAAATTAATAGCACTGCTCTAATTGCTAAGGAATTCGTATGTGTAATGACGTCACATTTTGCTGAATAATAGGCAAGGTTTATTTAAACAATAAAGGAAATAACTCTTTTCGTAACAATAAAGGAACCTTTTGGATAACTCTTTTCATAATATGTTGTATGGTAGGATCAAGAGACATTGTCTATCAAAGATAGGTTTACATTACAACGGTGTAAGATATAGGTACTTATTTCTGGAAAGTTCTTTTGTAACAAGAGTACAAGATGTAATTAGCGCAGATTGAATAGTTATGGTACTTTATTTCTAGGACTATTTAAAGTTAGTCCGCTAGTATTTCAGTTTCGCAGACTCACATGCTTCGCATCTCACGTCGCCCTTTATAAATACATAAATACACCACCATAAAGCAGTTTATTGTTCCAGCGTTTCTAACCTCATCGACTTTATCTCTTCACTTTTTGTTGACATAAATGAGTTATTAACGATCACGTGCAAACAATTTCATTACCAACATTTACAAGTATTCTTAACGAGAAAATTCCGAACACTTTCACTGCTTGATAGTGTTTTTTCCCCCCATTCTCGAGCGAGCGCCTAATGCTATTATCAGTCATCTGACACATAGTGTTTAGTTATTTTCTACCAATTACCGCGTTTCGTTTGACTCTGTTGCGATTTTGTGCAACGCTTTGTTCCCTTTCTCTTTTGACACTGTCGTAATAGCTTTTAAGCTTCACTTACAATTAGACAGAGCACGAATAAACGTCTCGACTAAATAAAGGACTTCAAACTCACAATAGACGATAGTCGATACTTATCTAGAACATCAAAACCATTTCATGTTTGCAAAGTTTTCGAGAAGTTTGATAAGAAACAATAAGTCGCATGAAACGAACATTACGAATGTTCTAGAGATTAAATAAAGATTAGCATAATGAAAGAAAATTGCGCTTATCTCGTAGTGATAAGAAAAATTGCAGTAATTAAAAATGCTAGTCGCATTTTGAAGGTTATGCTCTGTTCTTGCTTCAGCTAGATTTATTCTCGGGTGCAAATAACGATTTAAAAATGTCATTCGTGTTCACTGTTCACACTTAATTAATATAATACACACCGAAACTCGGAAGTGAGAGGTTGCCATGTTAATATCAAAATGTACACCATGACTGTTGATAATTGAAATCTGCAAATCATCAGCATTAAGTAGAAAAGTATGAAAAACGATGAACAACATGAGACTCCGTAATTAAATGTGATTAGATGTTTAGTTTCTAATTGTATTGCATTTTACATAAAATGAAAACATTAACTGTTTTTAAATAGTATGTTGTAATATGAACTTAATTGTTCATAAATTAAAACAAAATAAATCCAATATTTATAAAATGTAGAGCATTATTAAATTCTTAATTGTCATTTTATCAGTTTTCGCGCCAGGAGAAACTTGCCTTTACGGTTTTTCTATATTTACAATACTAATAATACTATCTATCGTATATTTTATGAGAAATTAGTAATACGTAATACTTCCTTTGTATGACTGGACGGTTGGCGCGTTACGTGCCTCAAATAAATTACAAATCAATGATCAAAGGGGAAATCATTTACAGTCTTGTTATCGCCTTCTTCCGACGAAATAATTGAAGACGTAATATACAAGAGACGCTGTTTTGGCAGTTTGGCAATTAAAAATAAGAATAAATTACATAAGAAGAGAAATTTCTTTCATTGAAAGTTTGTTTAACAACTCATATTTGAGCGCAAATTCTATCATTACAATCAACTTTAGCAATTACCTTAGTAATTGCTAGTTCATATACCTACTATATTTTGAACATTAACATTATAAAATATAATTAATACTCTTAATATATCCTTAATTTTCTACTAAATATAGGTACCTAGGTTTCTATAGTGTGCAATCTGAAAGTGAGAAACTAGATTCAGAGAGATAAACGTATAAGGGTTAGGCTTCTCTGAAAGCCTACAACTACACCTACGCTAAAACTAAGTACCAGATGGGCACTGCCTATATCCATTCACTTTCATATAATGAATTACCTCTCATAGTATATTCCTATTAACTGAGCGTGTTTATAATTCGCCGACGATAACGATTTACCAGCGGCCAGCTAATGGCCATAAGCTTATTACTTATGCCTGATGTAACACAAATGTAATGTAACGTAATGGTGTGTAGGAATTCGAAGTATGAACCATGTGTTTGACCGTTAATACAAAGATACACAATTTTTTCGTAAATATACAAGGACATTTCATATCAAGACGCTATCGCTTATAAACTTTCGCTAACACTTAACAAAATCAAAAAAATTCAATAGGGATTTGGGTAGGTTGTCTGGAAACAGGAAAAGCAATGGATAATAGGCAGATATATTCCTAAAGTTTCGGTTTCCAGGTGCTTAAGAGAAGATCTCAATATGGCAAAGTTTGAAAGATTTCTCGAAGTTTTATAAATCGAAAGCCGATGGAGCATCGATAGGTATAGATACGGTTTTGTTAAATTT
Source organism: Colias behrii (assembly GCA_029959065.1). Lineage (NCBI taxonomy): Eukaryota > Metazoa > Arthropoda > Insecta > Lepidoptera > Pieridae > Colias > Colias behrii. The sequence goes on along the minus strand of JARWMC010000006.1, from coordinate 2,680,163 downwards.
TCTCATCTTAGCCTTCTTCATTCTTTTCAATGTGATTATAGGTGATTTTATTTAATGAATTTCGCGTTCAGCCATATGTTCAACGATGCGTTATGAACTTTATTTTTCTTCTTTTTAAAGGAATGTCATATTTTATAATAACTTGCGTGTTGTGAGTCGCTTAAAGAAATGCTCCAGTACAAGTTCAGTAACAGCATACCAGACTAGATCCTGTTTTCCCACTTTAGTATAAAATCACTTTATAGTTACATGTAATTAAAACGTTGTTATTTTCCACTTTTCTACATCTACACAAAATTAAGTAAATTATGGACAAAAAATTGTTAGTTAACTATAACAGTTAGTTTATTTTAAATACGTAATAAGGAATTTTAAGTAGTTTTATCAGATGTTCTGTCGCAAATCGTGACCATTTCTACATAATGCGCACTAACACAACGTAAGTATATGAAAAACATTCCGGTGCATAACTTTTATATAGTTTCATTCAAATTACTAAATATGTTTTAAATTGTTCATTTCAGACGAAACTCTCATGAAAGATACAGTCTATAATTCTAAAGAAAATCAATAAAGACGTTCACTCTCCAAGGCTCTCGATTTGCATAAAAACACTATTGCTCATTACTCGATAAAAACTTTAATCTTTGAGATTAATTATTTAAAGTGAGGGTCGAATTTTTTGTATGGAAATGGATTTTATAATGGGTACATAAATATAAAAGCAATCTTGCGTATCAACAGACTATATTTATTTGTACTTCAAAAGAATAAAAGGTAGAGATTCTAAATTTGTTATTTCTTTATTTAGAGCGATATCTCCAGTATTTTACAAAATCGCTTATTGAAAAATGTATCTCATTGTTCAGCACGATTCTATTTGCAATAAACGTAAATTTATTTGTACCTTCTTTGTTATGAAAGTATTCTACTTCAAGTTATTGTTTTATCTGAAAATCTTGATTAGTTAAATGTATCAATTTTTAAATTACCTAAGTACATATTTATCTGTTTACAATTGAAAAAAAACGGAAGAAATTTTAATCAACTCAAACTCGATTTCGCGTAATTTCTAGTAGCTATATAGATAGGTTTATTTATATTAAAATAATGTAATTTTTATTTTAATAGTTATTCAATTACTAAAGTTTTCCCACGACGCGACGCACATGATATAATCATAGGAAGAATTTTGGCTCAAGATGCTTTGAGAGATTGCTTTAGCTTCCTATCTACGTGACATTCAACTTGGTTGGAATGTATTTTTTTTATTATTTTAATGCGTAATTTTTTTCCTTAACGATATAATAAATATTACTAAGGAGACTTGCTTCCAGCCCGTTTCTTTCAATAGATGCAATTTTCTTTACACATAATTGATATTTTTCACCGCTATTCTAATGAGATGTTTGTAATATTCTTTTTTTAATCGATTCACAATTCAGCGCTACGGAACCAATATTGTTAAAAAAATTTTCTTTACTCATATGGTCCGGTAGAGGTCCGCGCCGCAGTCCAAAAGCCCAGCGGCGGCGCGCCGGGTGCGGCACCCGGCGCGGCGCGGCGTCGCCGGCGTGGGCTAGTTATTTTTAAAGTTATTAGGGGGTGGGCGGGCAGTAGAAAAATCTCTCTTTAAGTTTAATAAAAAAAATATTTTTATTAAAATCAAGTAGCTTAACTATTTAGTGATCTACATGATAATTATAAACATTGCCAATAATTTTATTGGCAATGTTATGTCAGAGCAAGCAAAGGAGCAGGTGGGCCACCTGATGTTAAGTGGTCACCACCGCCCATAAACACTTCTAACACTAGAAGTGTTACAGGTGCTTTGCCGGCCTTTTATGGACAAATAAGCTCTTTTCTTGAAGGCCCCAATGTCGTAGTTGTTCGGGAACACCGCAGGTACGCGGAAGGAAGTTGCGGGTGAAGCGGACAGTGGTGGAGCGCCAACCATCCAGATGGTGCGGATGGAACTGGTTTTTACGGCGTGTGGTCCGGTGGTGGAACTGTGCGGCTGGTAAAAGGTGGAACAATTCCTCAGAGCACTCCCCATAGTAGATTCTGTACAGTATACAGAGAGACGCAACGTCTCTTCGCACTGACAGTGGATCGAGCCTATCGGAAAGCCTACGGTCATCGACAATTAGAGCTGCTCGACGTTGGATGCGGCCAAGAGGAAGGAGTTGATACTGTGGGGCTCCGGCCCAGAGATGAGAACAGTACTCCATATGCGGTCGCACCTGAGCCTTGTACAGCTGAAGTCGGTGGGCCGGCTTGAAGTACTGTCTCGATCTACTGAGCACACCAAGTTTTTTCGAGGCTAATTTAGCCTTCGCTTCCAAATGACTGCGGAATTGAACGTCACTCGAGATTTCAACTCCGAGGATTCCGATTTTCAGCGATATACTAAGGGGAGTACTCTTAAACCGATGTTCTACGACAAATGGGGTCTTTTAAGCGGTGAACGCGCAAACCTGTGTCTTTAGGGGATTGAACTCGACAAGATTAAGTTCGCCCCAATCCGAGACTTCTTGGAGAGAAGACTCGACTTCAGACACAAGTTTGTTTCGACTCTCATTGAGGCTTTCCTTTGAGGTGTTTGCACGGCCGGGATAAAGAGCATCCCCCGTACTGTCGTCTGCATAGCAATGAATGTTACTGATTTGTAACAAATCATGTTTATAATTATCATGGATAAAAATAATTTTGTTAACTTTTGCAGGATTTAGACGCGATCTCTTCGCAGTTAAGACTAGCCCAGCTACAGAAAAAACCCTTTCATTTGGCGTGCTTGTAGCTGAGATAGATAGAAGCGATCGCGCTAATCCGGCAAGCCAAGGAAAAACAACTTTTTTTTGTTCCCAGAACTTAAGAATGTTGTCCTCTACATCTCCTAAATCTGAAGGGTTAGCCGTAGCCAAATATCTCCAACACTCTTGAGCGACGTCGTCATCCTCATCAATAAATCTATTGGAGTGTTTTTTGGCTAGCTTTTGGAGTAAAACATCTGGCATCGATATAGTAGACATTGTCTACTATATCGATGCGACGTTGCCGTGTTGTAGACAACAACGCGTGCGTGACACATGGTTCGCGCGCAAAATTTGAACTCGGCGCCAATTTTTCTGTGACCCGGCGGCGGCGGCGGCGCGCCGGGGTCTCTCGGCAGCGGCACGCCGGCGTGGCGCGGACCTCTATATGGTCGGTACCACGGTAGCGAATTTCCAAAGCCTATAACTATATTTGAGGCACGATTTGGATTTAATAGATGAGCTTTTGTTAACTCATCTACGTGTACAGTGCAAGAAATAAATTGAATAAAATCATTCATAAACATAACTTCACGTTACTAGAAGAAGAATACAAAAATTATATAATGCCTCAACACGGAGTCAACGTTTCGGCTAAAAGCAGTAAAAGTGGAAGTGTACCAGACAATGAGCACAAAGTAGTAATTAAAACGGATTTACGTGTATTATTCCTTATCTGATGCGTTATCACGTGTACTGGATTCAAAACGTTCAAACTCGAGGTTGAGAGAATGCTTTGAAAGACTTATTTTGTAGTTTTTGCAAGCGTTGTTATTATTCTTCGATCCTGTTGTAATCGATGTATGGCTTCGTATCCGCAATCCGTTTAACTGTTAAAGAATACATAGTCACTCTGATGTAGCTAGTTTAGTATATATGTGTATGATTAACATAAAAGCTTTTAAATAAAGTTGATTATTCTTAGTGCTAATTTAATCGTGCCTGTCTCATCATTTATACTCTATTTAATATTTATAATACTAAACACGATTCAACATATCGTTCTTTAGGTACCAATTTGATTTATTTTCCAGTTACACACGTCTAAAACGACTTGTGAAAATATCCTACAAGCTGTTATTCTTATAGGCCCATTTCGTTAATGCAATATTGTATAAACTTCTCTATTATTATAACACAATTACGTAAATCCACTGTTTATTTAGTCTATGGTTTAAATATTTTACGCGTAAGTAATATTGGTATATACCTACTTACTTACACGTTGTTTATGCAGCCGAAACAGTTTCTCAATTTCAATTATTTTGTTACAAATACCAAACAGAAACACTATTTTGTAACTAAATATAGTTGTTTCGTATACATTTTCTAAGTAGAAGACCTACTATAATTATTACCTTTAAGTGTACATTTTCTTGTCACTCACTCAAAAGGTTTCATGTATTTATTCCGGTCTCCTGCTATTAAAAATTATCTTAAAAACTTGAAATAAGCCATATAGCTGCGAGCCAAAATCAAAGATGTCAAAGGAATTTATCACATGCTCTGAAGAGAAAATTAATATAATAATATGTAAAAAAATCTTTAAATATGCCCTGGTATTTTAATGTCGTTTTAACCTGACCGAATAAAACGCCTAGAAACTAATATTTGCATTCAAAAAAAGCATTTTCAGTGTTTATAGCAATAAAGAGGCAGGCATTGTGATAAGATCACACGCTCAAACCTTGAGTCCCGCTTGCACAATCATTCAATGAATTGTTAAGTAACATCACATATTATCCAACGCTTCCACCGTGGGAATTATTCTATAAGCTCAGCTTCTACTAATGGTAAATGACCCTTACTGAATACTCAAATATATTATGATAATAGCTCTTTAAGTAGTACATTTACACTGGGAATAAAACTGATAATATTTTAGTTGCAATGCGTTTTGCTTGCGTTTATTTGGCTCTACATAATATGTGAGCCAAATATACGCAAGCAAAACGCATGAATGTGTGATGAATGTATTTATATATGTAAAAATACAAGCAATTATTCCTACAAGCAAAATAAATATGTTATATGATAATATGTTCTCATTTTTTTTTCTGTAAATATTGTGAGCCAAAAAAGTGACATTTTCGTTTTTATAATTAACCTTAATCAGTTTGACCTACTTTTTGTCTTTAAGGGCTATGCTAATTGGTTTAACTTTAGTTATTATAAGTAATACTTTACCATTGTGCCTGTGTCCCTGCAGTGGAAATATATTGGGCTAATGATGATGATAATGACGATCCTTGAATGTTAAGATAATACATATCTATAAAAGTAGGTACCTACTTACTAATTAATATTTTATGTTATTCAAATAAAGCCGCTGTAGATAGTTTAATTAAATTCATACCTGTAGTAATTTCATGAGAATTTACAGTTATTTGTAATAAAATATGTTATTTTATGAACCTTCTAGATCTAACTTTACTATCCTACGTAATGAAAGTAAGTAACACAAATAATTTAATAACTATAAACGGCGAAAATTATTTCACCTTCCAGTTAACATAATATATAAAGAGATATAATGAGCCGAAATTAAAGGAGCAAAGATTTGCTTTGCTCTCTGATGAAGGATCACGTTCATTTATCTAGAAGATAGGTTTATCTATTAGTCAAAGAGCTCATCTAAATCTAGGTCAAAGCTTCTCTGCCTGGGTATAGCCTGGCTCATCCATTAGCGAATTGCTAGCTAGCAACGTATCTAGTGATTAGGGTTTATCATATTATGTCATGATTAGTTTACTACAACTATTATTTAAGAAATTTAATACAACAAGAATTTTTAAGTAGAGCCAATTTGTCTTAAAATGTACATTAACTGTGACATTTTAATTTCAACAACTCAATTTGTAAAAATAAGCATACTCTACCACTCGCAACTAAAAAACTAGCTAAATCACCATAACAAATATTGAAAGAATCAGTACCTTCAGTACTTTTTAGTTAACATTTAATATATCAACATTCAACATACATTTTATCTACGAGTACAATAATTTTCGAAACGATAACACCAAAAAGTCAAATTACAATTTTAAAGTAAAAGCAGACGCGACTATCCACTACATCCGCTCAAACAATTGTATCACGCAATTATTATACGATTGCAAAAATAACACATTTCAGAAATGTAAAATTTAATCAGCATACAAACGCAATATATCACTGTCTCGATATACTTAGAAATGGGATGACGATACAATCACTGCAATAATGTTCTATTTATATTCTAATTAACTTTAAAATGCTCACGCAATACGCACATGAATGCGTACTTGCATACGTCATCGTTGTCGCAATGTTCCCATTATGTCACTGTTATAATAGACAAACAAACAAAATTGCTAAAGATACGGCCAATGAATAAACCTACTTTCGAATGTATGCAATGCAAATTATGCATTTTTCGTGTAATACTCCGTGTATGTAAAAGATAATGGAAGTTGTTATTTTATAATCTTCGGCTGTCTTTTATTTAAAACAAAACAGAATTGTAATTAAAATTCAAGTAACTTTGCTTGGTACTATGACCTTAAATTTATTGTTTTTTATTCTTTAATATGTAGTAGAAGCTCCGGTTAAAGGTAAATGTTACAGGTCATTAAATGTTTAAATAATACTGAAATATAAATTATAAATAAATAATTTAATAAACTATAACACGACGCGACATACATACATCGTGTATAAGTATATAAAAGTCAATGTTATAAAAACTTTACAAATGGACTCGCGTCTCGTAGAACAATCAGGGCGAAACGTGTACTAGGCCACAACGATCTCGCGTATCCATTATACGATACATCCATGTTGTTGCGATGTGTAATAAACCTTAATTCACACCAAATTAAAGGATTGTGTCAAGAATTTTTTAATTGAACTATTAATATTTATTTACAAAAATGAAAACATTACAAAAATTGATTTTTTCGGCTTTACAATTATTATGTCTTGATATTTTAAAACGTAGGTACCTAAAATATGTATAAGGTACAACGTTTCGTATACATATAATTTTCTTTATTATTTATTTATTTTATTACTTCTTATTTATTGCCTTGCATATGCCAGTGGTATTTTTGCTATAATATTAATATCTGAGTAATAAAAACCGACCAGTTTCAACATATTTCACTTGGTTATACTTATGTGTATATTTTTAAATATATTTCCTGAATTCAATTTTCATGATTGTTTTTGTGCATGAAACATAATATTTGAGTTATTCTTTGTTTAACGTTCACGTTTCATGTTGACTTTAAAACAGTACCTAGTTGATGCATACTTATAATAGTATTCATTAAAATAAAGATATCATCTGAAAATGAATTATGACTGTGATTTTAAGACCCGTATGAAAACATGGCAAACTCAGTTATAATTTTACCTGTCATAAACAGTGCAGAGCCCGCATTTCGTTTGGAAATAAATTCTCGTTTTATTGTTTTGTTATTATGCACACTAGAAAGGCACAACACTTGAGTCAATTTATCATGTAAGTTGAATAAAAACCCCAAGGCCGGTTGTTCTGAAATCCGAATAAAGCTGTTTTAAATATGTATATCGTTATAAGTACCAAAATATGACATTGATATTGATTATGTATATTTATAAGTGTCCATTTATCAAACTCCTGTATGAACTACACGAAACATTATATAAGTTGCATATGAGATATTCCTCCTTTAACCTATTTTTGACGGATGCACATTTTCACAATTATTTTCTATAGATAATATATTTGTATTTGAACTTGAAAAGTGGTTTTATTTCATATTTTAACTACTTCCGCATCGCAAATTCCGGCAAAGTCAGAACAACAGATCTATTAATAACCGATTTCAAACGATTCGACCAGCCAGCAATTAGTGGAGTAAAAACATTCGAGTAGCGATGCGTTAAAATGGAAACAAAACCAATTAAAAGATACAGATCAGATGAATTAATTTGTACAATTTCCAATAACTATCGTGGCGGTGCTCGATGCCCCAGTTTTAAACCAATGGATCAACGCTAAACCGGGGGCTAGTTGTGATAATGCCATTTAACGGTATCTAAGTACCTACCTACTAGCTGCACAGAGAAATTGTTTTTAGAACTTTAACGGCACCAATGAAAAATACCACAGTATTACAATATTATTTTCCTAATACTTATTATTGGTATTATGGTTCAATGTGAAGGTATATAGAGAATGCTCTTTTATTATTTCCATTAAGTATATTATGTATTAACTATTGAATAATCAGATTGCTGTTAAATGAAATTTTGAAATCCAGAGCTCTTAAATCTTAGATAATAAAGACAGCACTATTATGTAAAATATGTATCATTTCCTCCATTACTTCATTGTTAATAATATATTTATTGAGCACAGGCCTAACAAATTGTGTATAATTTAAAACACATATAGGGTGATTGTTATGTAATATTACGAACAAATAAAAATGTTTGAGAATTTACCAAACTCTGACGTCAAGAGTCAAGATGGCCGATCATATGTTAGGTAAAGTGCAGTGACCCCAACCAATGTTAATGTCAGCTGTTGGCCGCACACGAATTATTCATAGATGTTATTGCTTTTCCGCAACAATAACTTGGCTTAAGTTCCTACGGTGTTCACGAAATGTGTATTATTTAACAGAACACGTTCAGTTTAGGCATGTAACGAAATTCATTTCTAAAAAGACATTTTAATTCATAATGTTGGGTAAACTCTGAACTCGAATTAGGTTATATAATTAAATTCTGTGACTGTGAAAATGTTAGCGAATTCCTATTCATATTCATGAAACATCTTCTTTATTAGGACAGTGCTTAACTATAATTTGTTTCTTTTTCATACCGGTACAAGTATTGTACAATTTTTATTTTTATTTTTAATAATATTTAATACTAGTATAGAAAATTTTACATACAGTAGTTAAAAAGTTATAATATGTAATAAGATGTAATAAAAAACCAATCATTTTATATAGTGCCTTTAAAAACAAAGCCAATGTAGAAAAGTGTAAACGTTAAAATATTTACGAAAGTACAGTTTTTGTAACGTTAAAAAATTAACACCGCACACAGTTGGTATTAGGGAAATAAAGTGGAGAAATGTCTGCAAAGTCGCATTGTTCGGAGAGAGGAGCCTAGTGCAGTGAAGCGAGCGGTATTATATTATGAACACAATGCAAGACGAATGTCATGTGCTGTCGAGCGACGTAGATGAAAGTGAACTACACGTCCGCGTTTTAATTATACATGTATGAATAAGTACTTTATGATGAAAAGGAACATAGATAAAACGTGTTTTCTAGTGCCGCAGGACAGCAATACTTTGTAGATCGACAATTCGCCGTGTATACTGTATATGCACAATTTCAATTCAAGTTGAAATCGTGAGCTAGAGCCTTATAAAACTACATTTTTTATGTAACTATTATGTTCTTTAAGTATAAATTCATAGTCTCATTAAAAAATATTTAAAATTGTATACCATCTTATTATTCTAGACTAGCTTTCCGCCTGCGGCTTCGCCCGCGTTTTCTAAGAAAAACCCGCATAGTTCCCGTTCCCGTGGGATTTCCGGGATAAAACCTAGCCTATGTTACTCGTGGATAATGTAGCTTTCGAATGGTGAAAGAATTTTTAAAATCGGTCCAGTAGTTTATGAGCCTATTCATTACAATCAAACAAACAAACAAACAAACAAACAAACAAAGTTTTCCTCTTTATAATATTAGTGTAGATAGTACCTATGGCAAATCCAGACAGAAAGTAATACATAGACCCATCCAAACCTTTAACAATCTTCCGCATTGTATCATTAGATAACAGTATTTTCTGAAATTTAAACATTTCAAACTAACCGTATCAAATTGCTTTCCACTATCACAATCGATTTTTTGTACTGTAAACAACAATATCCGCCCTATACTTCGCTATACAAGGGTTATCTTACACTTTCCATGTGATAGGTGTTGATAATGTTAATAGAGCGTGATAATACATAATTTCCCTGCAGTGTCAACATTTGTCGAAGGCAAGATGAATGAAGGAAGTCGTTAGAGTAGCCAGCGGTTACGGTGCACGGATTTCCATTGTCTATTTGGATCATGTGTTGAGCTAACCATCTTAACACCTTCACTGTTCGCTTATTGAGTTTTGTTCTAGAACTTTGTCCCGTCGGTTTTCTTAAAGAATGGTACCTGATTTTTAGATCATTTATGGACTTTAAAAGATGGCATTTGAAAACTGACTTTTAGCAAACTAGTTTCTTTAGAATCAAGTTAATTTCAAGCAGAAGTCGTCTGTTAAATGTAATGTAATAAGATACAATAAAAAAAATAGGTATTCGATTAGGTCAAATCAGCTCAGGGAACCGTTGTCACCATTATCCAAACTAACAAAGATCAGGTGTATTTTTATAACAAAATTGATGTGGATACCTGACACACCTCTTCCTCTTTCCGCTAATGTGGGCTCAATTTAAATAATTACTATAGCAATCTGTATGCGTGTGAGGTCGTGGGGAGTGGCTTCGGGGTAATGACCAAGTTTACCACCGGATTAGCTAACATTATCACATCACCACGTGTTTATTGTTCTGCCCTATATTTTGTCAAACTGAGGCATACTTTATTAAAACAAAATGTAAAAGCTAGGAAGATTGATCCATTCGCGATAACTAGCCTAAAATATTAAGTTCAATCAACCTTGTCAGTCAATAATCAATACACTTTTCGCCTCAAATCAATACTTCTTAGTTTTATTGAACAATTCTCAGTTTTATAGAAAATGTTCTATTGCTGAGATATGTTAAAAATAGTCCCAACTTTAAAAATATAACTTGTTAATTTTATATTTTCTCAATTCCAGGTCCCACGATGAGGAGCTGTCTGTGATCTCGTGCCGGGCGCGGCTGCCGCCACATGCAAGATGACATCCGAACGAGCTATACCTCATTTGCGAGATATCTTTGGCCTCAATCAACAGTACGAAGCCAAGCAAGTTTTCGACGAGAACGAAGACAAAACAAAGAAATCATGCAGGAAGAAAAAGGATGACTACCGAACGTACGCCAATGGCGATGTGAAAACACTTGAAAGGCATCTTAGTATGAAGAAAACAATACGGAAAAAGATTATGCGTGATCTCCAACAGGCGTTCGTTGAAGACCCTAACGAGTTTAAGGTCGAGAACACGAGCCCAGAAAAACTGAAAGCGGAACTCAGCGCCGAAGCGGTTAAAATTGAGAAAAATGTTAAGAAGAACGATCCGACCTTCTTAGACATGCTTCGGGGAGAGACGAGGGGTGAAGAGACGAGGGAGGAACAGCCTCCCGCTGAAAAGACGAGCTTCTGGCGACGTCTTACGATGAAAAATAAAAATAAGAGATAATTTGTTAACGATAGCCGTTGTACCGTCAACTCCGTGTTATCCTATTTGCATATTCTATTCCATTGTCTATATTTTTCGTTACTTTCCATTTAAAAGTTTGGGAATTGTTGTCAAATAATTGATTAATCCTTGTAAACGTTTGCATCACGGATGTAATTGAATTTTATTGTAATGCTTTTGTTCTGAAGCCGATGAATTAAATGAAAAGTACAAGATTAAAGGTCACTTTACAATCTGTTTTCGCAATGCAATACATAAAAACGTAAGGCACAAATGAATTAATTTCGAAATAAACATCAAGGTTTTGAAAGAATAGCTCTGAACCTTTGATCCTTGACGTGTTTCTCTTGCGTCAACAACTTAGCAGGTTTTATCAATGGAAACACCAAATAAATAAATAAATAAAATTAAATTGTGTGTTTGTACGTCAGGTTGTCGAGGCAGTATTTCACATAATTAAGACAACCAATAATTCTTCGTATTTCACTACTATGTTATTCATAAAAGAAAAGTTTCCCTGATTGTCAACATAACTCTATAACTACTAAAATCCCTGATAAAAATAAAAAAAAAAAACTTCTAAATCTGAACTCCAACACAATGAATATCTACATTTTAATTTATTATGTTTGAGGAAAATGTACATGTTGCTAAAGTAAGAACAATGAAGTGTTAGTTATATTTAAATTTAGCATATTGTAAACCAACATTAGGTACCTACCACGAAACGAAGGATAGACTTTTCAAAAACTTTTATTCAGCCGAATAGTGTCCATTTTGTGTAGGTATTTGTAGAGTAAAGTGGTAAAATATTCATTTCAGTGGATAGAACAGCTGTTATTGTAATTAATAAATTTAATCGTACAATATTTCACCGATGTGAAGTTAAGCATTGAAAAACTGTTCCTGTTCCTGAAAGCTTTTTAAATGCATTTATAGGCTTTGGAAATGTTTGAGATTTTTATAATAATATTATTTGTAATATTTGTGTACAATTGTTACTGTAAAATCAATCTCGATGTCCCAGAAATATCTGGTGCTTTTACCACTGCCACGCGGTTATTTACAATTGGTAGCTATTTTCTACTTTTGCTTACTTTTATACTGGCAATATATTTAAGAAAACTTTGTAAACATATAACTATTGCTTACGTTTAATAAGGCTGGTTTTTCTGATCTCCAACCTGTGTCTTTAAATTGCATCATATCTAATTTAACGTGCGTAATAAAATAGATACATAGGTAATAGATGCATAATAAGACGCTTAATCGTTTTAATACTATAGTAAAAAAAACTGTATGATGAGGTATAATTTAATTTGTTGGGAACGGAGTAAGTGACGAAATATCTTCGGCCATTGTTACTTATTATGAAAAATATCTCATTCTACATGTGATGTAACGTTAAGTGTACTAGTTAATATCGTGCATAGGTTAAATATTAAGTAAGATAAGACTTGTATTCACACCATAGTCCTAATTGTAATTTTTTAAAATAATGACCAAAAAACTTACAGTATATCATTATAATATGGTTCTATCATAATTTAGTCTCTATAAAGCGTGTATGTTGGCGGCTGGCGAATTAGCTATTCTAGAAAATTTAGGGGGGGCTATGTCATATGTGATATGTTTAGTAATGGACTTCTTACGACTGAGACGATGGTATAGATCCAGGATTGGACTGACTATATAATTAGGAACCTGAATAATAACTGGGAATAAGAAAATTATAAAAACAAAATCAGGTGGTTGTGTACTCATTTCGCACACGTATTTATAGAGACTCGTTTACAAGAGGGTTACGGGAACATTGTAAATTAGCGCTATGGTGTGGATCGACATAAATGTGTACGGTAGGCTCGTGGCAATTCCTTGTTGTGACAATTTATTGTAATGCAATATTAAAATAATTTTACATATTTAAATTGTGTTTTTATTATTTAAATAATCCCACAATTGCAAACAAAAAAACTACAGTAGAATGGGCTAGTGATCAAATGATGTTATTTTACATACGTGTATTTTACAAGAATTTTCAGAATACATTAATTTAAAAACACACACGCCTGTACTAAGTAGAGTGTATAGTCTAAGTGATAAGTTGAAAATGGCGTAAAATAGAGGTAAGTCTCTTAAAAATACGTGCGATAGCTCATTTGATTCGGAATGACGTCTAGAAAAATGTATCGGAAATGTATATTAGCACACAAAAAATTGCAAAAGTTATAAACAAATTGTTGCAAAAAAAAAGGTATTTCGTATATTGTTAATAACTCCGAAATTATTAACATTTCAGAAATTTTGAAAAAAGATTCTTAAAGAGGAGGAAATTTCTAACGAAAAACTCCCGACTCCCGGAATTCTATCTCCATTATTTATAATAATTTTTTCAAGTTAACAAAAAACTACAAATTTCTAGTTTTTTGTTCAAGTTACTTAACTTGAAAAAATTATTATAAAAAAAGTATTAAAATTTTTTAAACTTTATGGCGCGATCTTGTTAAGTATATTTATATGAAGGGCTCCACGAAGTGAAAAATTTTACCGACAATTATTTAAACATTTTTTTTAATGTGCATTGTGCAATAAGGACGGAAGTTCGAAAAAATTTCGTTAGTTAACATTTGTCTAATTTGTTGAAAAATTAACTTTAAGTAAAATTTCCAACGGGAGCAAATTCTTTGAAGTGTTCGGAATACACCATAATTTTTTTAAATTTTTAAATTAATATTTAATACCTTAAAAAAAATAATTAGTGTGACGTGCTCGGTTTTGAAGACGCGCGCGCTACCTAAAAATGCCGCGTGGAGGCCTATTTTCAGCGTTAAATTAATATTATAAATAATGGAGATAGAATTCCGGGAGTCGGGAGTTTTTCGTTGGAAATTTCCTCCTCTTTGAGAATCTTTTTTCAAAATTTCTGAAATGTTAATAATTTCGGAGTTATTAACAATAAACGAAATATCTTTTTTTTGCAACTTAATTTGTTTATAACTTTTGCAATTTTTTGTGTGCTAATACACATTTCCGATACATTTTTCTAGACGTCATTCCGAATCAAATGAGCTATCGCACGTATTTTTAAGAGACTTATCTCTATTTTACGCCATTTTCAACTTTTCAAGTACCTAGACTAGTAGTTTACCATTTGGATAAATTAGTTCCTAGTTGATGTAAAAGGTCACTTGTCTTATAAACATAAGATGGAAGGAATGGTCTCTTCATATTTAGTAGTATAGTAGGTACATGTTACGAACAAGGAACAAGTCTTTAAAATAAAAACGAACAATTCTATGAAACTCTTTATTAATCACTTGCAACTCGTCCCAGCTTCACACAGATACAATGTAGATACCAAGGTGGTTTGAATTTGGAGTGATCCCGCTGGAAGCCGCCATCTGGATGTGAACACTATTCCTATGTCCTAAGACACTAATTATTATCTGAAAGGTGATTCACAAACGAATTTCCGATAAAGATATTTTTGGAATTCAATGAGTACATTAAAACCTAAATTTTTAATCATTGTCATTCATACAATAGTAAATGAATAACTTTTAATTTTCAATCGAGGCATTTTAGAGCTTCCATATTATTATTTTATGTTCTTTTTTTACTGTACTTCAAGATTTCTATTTTTCATAAGTAGGTTAAACTTTAAAACTCAAAGTGTCAGGAAAGGTGAAATGGATATTTTCTGTATTGCCTGTCAATTATTTATTGTGTAAACGTAGATACATACGTAGGTATATTTTCAAACACTGTACCGATTTGGTGTGTAGATAAGCTTTAACTGTGTTGCTGTAACTAGGGTTGCCAACACTTCATCATCAAAATATAGTATTTTCCAAAATAAGGTGTAAAAAATATAGTACATTTAAAAAAAATATAGTATTTTATGGGAAAAACAAAAAAAATAGACAATTATATATTTTTTTTTATAAAAACTATATTTTTTTGCACTTCTTGCACTGTGTAACAGCTTTTTGTTTAAAATAAAAGTGTCAAGCTTTGTCACATTCAATTTTTTAATTAATATACTTATATCAAAAGCTCATTTTTTATTAATGACTAGCAATGCCCTGCGGTTTCACCCGCATAGATAGCGATATCGTGACAGTGAAAAGTCTACTATAGGTCGGACTATAGGTTTAATTTTTAATCACATGAAAATCACCTTCACCCCGTCCCGCACTACGCCTGCTAATTGTATTAAACAGTATACCTACTATTTTCTGTAGATTGACACTTAAAAATTCGTTATATCTTTTGAATGGAATATCCAATTTTTTTTAATTTAAAAAGTATTTTGCTGGTATTGAAACAGTCTATAATAAAACATCATTTAATGGGATAAGGATTAATATATGTGTATGGATAACATGGTTTGATTACTGTCTGCACTTCTATTTACTTTGAAAACGTAAAAAAGTTGTTGTAGTAACATAACTACTGAAGATGGACATATGGTATCGCGGACTTTCTTGTAGATATTGATCCATTCTATAATACCGTAGAACATTTTTTTGTTCTATCTTCAATAGATTCCGCAGCGCACGCGATGACAGAATTTTTATTAAGGAATTTTTTACACCTTGGGTTACATTATTGCGTTTTTGGTAAGGATCTCTAATTTTTTTTTAAATGCAATATAGCCTATGTTGCTCAGTGAAGATGTAGCTTTCTAATGGTGAAAGAATTTTTGAAATCGGTCCAGTAGTTTATGCGTGAAAACCATACATACATACATACATACATACTTACATAATTACAAACCTTTCCTCTTTATAATATTAGTATAGATAGTATAGATTAGTATAGATAGATACACTACTTCTGTTTCTTTCTTCTCGCCACTGGTATATGCGCAATAGGTTAGGTATATGACTTAGCCACCAACAATTAAAAGGCGCGTTCTTATTTTTTTTTAATGAAGGATTTGTTTGTAACATTTGTCGGTGTTGAAAATATAGTATTTTTGCGTACTATTTATGTTTTCAACAGTATATAGTACGCAGACCCGAAATATATAGTACAATTCTATATATTATAGTACGGTTGGCAACCCTTGTGATATCGTAGTCATTTGTGTGGTTATAATAATTCAAATCCAATAATTTATTTAGAAAAAAACAGCCAAATTGCCAGGCCATGCCAGACAGCCAAATTGACTTGTGAGCTTTTACCACTAACTAGGATAAATAAAATGTTATTTAATGAAAAAAAGCCAAATACACAACATACTTACTATATGTTTATCCGGGATATAAATAATCAACTTATATAAATAGGTCGCTCTTGTGTAGCTTTCTGTTACCTAGTGAAAAAATTTTCATGATCGTTTCAGATAATTTTACCCAATTTTGCTCTTCATAATAATTGTATCATATTTTAAATGTATTTATTTTCATATTTGTATATTGCATTTCATATATGTATGAAGTGTAGAAAAAGGTGGACAATCTGTTATATAAAATATATATTTTCATTTTCATAGGATAGGTATCTAGTATCTACAATACTACCTATCTTTGTGAAAAATGTCCGGCAAATGAACACAATTATTATAGTTCGCAAACTGGCTACAGCGGCGCTAGTGTGACTTGAGTGAACTAACTTACCTATAGGTAAATTGTAAAAAGCTCGCTGCGCGCCAAATGCATTGCCCTTCTCGTAAAAGTGGTGCCATCTTTATAACTTATTCGTTTCGATTCTTTTAGGCGAACTTTTACGAGTTAAGTAATTCTCTTTATCTGCATTCCATAATCCAATGTTGTAAATGTATTTATCATATTCATAGGTGTAACTAATATAAATTAATTTTCGTGATGGTATGTGGCGGAGTCAGATTGTAGGTAGGTATTATCTGTGGTCTATATTAAAGCCTAATTTATTGTTTGTAAACATTCTTTGTAGGTATATTTTTAAACCCATAAGAGACAGATACCTACCTACATGTTTTTATTTATTTATAATATGTATATAATATTGTCGCCGTAAGATTGTAAAAACCGTTAGATTAAAATCTAACTCGCGAAATTGTAAGCTGCCGAAACATTGTGATCCGTAGGACACAATATGCGCTTGCAATTCAACGCATTATGTGTGTTCATTCTTTTCGGGAATCTATCCTGCGGCGAGCAAACGGTTTTTACAAATTCACGATGACACCTATCTAGAACAGTAACTCGGGTATCAAAAATGACTAGGTATTACAGCCAAGGACCATTTACGGCGAGTGGTAAATTTTATCTATTGAGTGATCTATTATGAATACCTACCTATCATATGAAATAAAATATTTTTAGATTTTTTTCCTATTTACAAATTAATTGTTTCTAGTTTCTACCAGTGTTAGTCCGGGGATCGAACCCAGATTAGTATAACACAGTGGTTCAGAAATGTGACAAAGCTAGTGCAAAACAATTTTTTGATTTTATTCCAACCTTTACTCTGATAAATTTTAACACTCGTATCAAAGTTTTGTACATTATGGATATGATTTTATCACCATCAACTGTCTTTCTTCAAGTAATAAGTAATTCAAGGTATAGGGGTAAAAATAAAACAACTGCAATAGATTTTAAAATTTATGTATATTTCATGATTTTAGATTTTTAAGATTGTTTTTTTTTTACTTTTAGAAAAAAATCTACCACCGCTTCGGAAAGTGTTCCTCCGTGGAGAAGAAGCGGCGCAAGAAACTCCACGGGAATCACTTTTTTTAATCAATTACTTCAAAACATTATTTGTGCTTATAACAAACAAAAAAATATATATATTGTAGGTATAAAATATATAGGTATATATTAACCCTACCTATGTCATCGCCCGGATACTTCTTTGCCTACCTATTTCCTTAATATAATACTTCGTTTATATTCATTTTATTTCAACGTCCGTCATACGTTTTTTACAATACATAATATAAGGTACTTTGTAAGTCTTCCTTTGGTTTCCTTGTTTTATTATAATTTGTAAGTAATTTTATAAAGTCGTCATTTCATAGATCTTTGTTTAACTTTCATTTTCATACAGAAATTTGTTTAAATAAATTACATTTAGTTATCATTCAACATCCTATATTTTACTAGTTCCTGTAAAAAATATGGATTATATTTTATACAAGTTAAAAATAAATATATTAACATCGTATAAACTTACATGTACTTTCCATCTTCAGCATATGTTTTTATACATTTTTACATGATTTATAAAATATTGCATTTTATCATACACAAAATAGGCACAATATAAGTATAATAATAATTTATCGCTTGTGAAATAAAAGCATTGCAGTACACAAGAACCATTGTGTTAGAATTCCAAAAATGTAGGAAATTGCTTTAAATAAATACATATAAGTAGATTGTGAAGTCCTAAATAGATGATTAAAAGCATTACATAACACAATATAAATAACAGAATAAATATAAATTGTACTAATTAAGAACACACATCACAATATCAGGAATAGGGCATAACACTAAACCTGTGTAGTGTTATAAAATTTGCAAACCGTAAATTAAGCGTTTATTAGCGAAGACATGAAAAAATACGAAGGAAATAACATACCGATGACAATTGAACATCAAAGCACACAATATCATCCGGGTGGAGTGATTAACATGATTTTGGCGTCAACAAAAAGGTTTTGTGCAATTTATTAAATTACATAAACGCAGTTTTTGAAACGATGCACCACACAAGCTGGAAATGCCGGAAGTCGATTGATTACCATGAACCGTTCAAGCTTCATGCTCAGTAAGACTAAAGTTGCAAATATGTCAATATAAACGTTAGCCACATCTGTTGTTTCTACGTGCTGAAATCACCAAAACGTATGAGGTATAAGACTATCCTAAGGCTAGCTTGTTATCAATTGTACAGAAAACTATTCGGTGTAGGTTGCGAAATAAGTTTAATGCAAAAACGTAAAAATGAAAACAATGAACGCAACCAGCAAAAAAATTACTGAACGCCAATCAGACATTAACTTTGAAAGCTTTCCCGTCTATTTCATGACCACCACATATTACAGAATTAAATTGTTAAATTTAAGCCCGAATATTAGTTGCACACGAAACTATAACAAACCTCTAACAATCACTTTCCAAAGACGCAGATTCTACATTGTTTTAATGTTTCTTAATTTACCAACCCATTTTGAATTTTCCATGATTATTTGCAATACTATTACAAACATCGTGCTCGTGCTAGGATTACTGGGTGTTAACGTTCACATCTCTCAAATAAATATGTTTATTTACATACAATATTGCGATATGCACCTCGACACTCAATATCCAAACATGGTGAAAGATCTCAAGACCTGGAAGAGATGATCATAGCACCCTACCACTATTTCTAAAGCTATTTAGTTACAATATGTTATTGGCTAAAGGAAAAATAAAATAACGCAATAAATATATAATTTTATATACAAATAATATTATACAGCTCATGGCAAAAATCTTACTCATAATTAGATTGTTCCGTTAACCTCGACAAGTCTGCAATATATTATTGGCTCTGCTTCCTAAATATACTGGGTAAAATATTAAGATTTGTTTCGTTAAATAACGACGGTTACCGGAAAATCGGCTACGTTCTACGCATTAGCTAACACTGGGCCAAATCTGAAACATACTTCAACAAAATGCTTCCTACATGCAAAATACACTTATTTATGCAATCTAGGTGTGGTACATTCATATCTACCTAACCTTCACCTCTCGTATCGGCGGACTCGGGACTAACTCGCCCATTGCCAGGGATTCTGCAATCATTCAAAACAACCAAATTCTGCGGGATGCTATCCTAAGCCTAGGGTTAAGCTTTGTGTACAGTATTCATATTACCTACACGTTTGTGCGTGTTTAGAACATAATCAGTGTCAGAATGTCGTCCTGGACATCTGAAATCATATGAAGAAAAACCGTTTTTGCTTATAAAAGTGGCCTTTGGCCATAATAATTGTGTTTTTATTACCGGCGACGCAACGAACGCGGGATCATCTGGATCTTTGATATTCTATCCTCATCAGATTTTCTGTGAACATACGACACAAAACCGATTTCTGGCGAAACACATTTTAAAGATGCATTTGAAAATTTACCATTAATATGGTGAAGCTCCAAAACGGATCTGCCGATTTCATCTGAAACATTTAATGTATGGTTTGCCTATCGTATCCTATCTAAATATAAAAGAAAACCGACAAATAATATTATATGTTTAAATATATTATAATCTGTATTCTAAGTGACTTTTTTTCTATTATTTTGCGACAAGATTTGATTTCTATGTAGTTGACTTACAAAAGTAAGCTGTGTTATTGCTCGACCGCGCAAACATCACGATGCTCTAACGAACCCTCGCGGTCAGGTTTTCTGCAAATATAAAAAACAAACCGATTTCTGCGAATAACACGCATTCATAGATAAAGTTTAATTTACCGATGAATGAGACGACAAGACCAATCTCCCGAACGCGTGCACTTCTTATCTGAAACATTCTAATCATATCGTTCCCTAACTGCTATCTACCTAATATACAGTAGAAAAATAACGTAATAGTTTTAAAAATATAACATGTTATATAGTAAGAATATTAATTTGTTTACCGGATGAGTCGAGTGAGAAAGCATCGTCACAAGCGCTTTGTCGCTTTATCTGGAATCATATTAAGTGCGTTTTGCCTAGCTTACAAGATGCAATGGAAGTCATTAAAGGTGTTATTTCATAAAACGGACCTTTGTAATACAGTGCTATTGAGACTCCGTGCCAAACTCCTAGAAAAGCCGTAGCTCAACATCTGAAACATACTAAGAAAAAGCGGTTCCCTAACACTTAAAACTACAACAGAAGCGTACCAAAATAGTGATTATAAGAAATTAGGGAAAGATTATTGGTTCTCATGCAATAAAGAACTCGAGTGTTACCGCTTTTTGGAGTCTTTTTCCACGATCACGACGTATTAAAACTGCGAAAAGATTTAAAACACGATATTTTCCATATAGGAAAATGTTAAGTTCAAAAGAACATTAAATTTATCTACATAAGCAATATTGCTAAATAATAAAGACATATGAATACATTACAGGGTAATGTGTAATCCTCGAAAAATTTCACGACGGGCGTGCAACATCTGCAATCACACATGAAAGCACACCTATCTAATTATGGTAAATATTAAGTGGGATAAAAATAAAACTTTACCTATTTTCTCGATATCAGCATGTCCGATGCCAATCACATCTATTTGAAAGGGAATAGTAAAGGTTATACATAATTATAGCTTTGGATGTTACCAAGTTTCCGATAGATGCTCTCCCGTATCGTGAGTAAAGGACAATTTGTTTTGCAAGCATGCTGCGAGTGTATTATCTAGTAAATATCATTCAACCTTTCAGTGCTTTATCTCGAATTCCTTATTAGTTTTATACCCGACACGCGTAATCTGTAATCACACTAAATGCACACCTATCTAATGACAGTTTAAGCTTTACCAATAGAGCCGAGTTCAGCATATCCGATGCTATAGATCTGTAGGCAATGAGTAGTTAAATAATTAAACTCTATTGGACTTTACCAATTTTCTGCTGAACGATTTCTGCGTCACAACCGACAATTTGTCCTGCAAGCTTTCTGCGAGTCTAGTATCTAAGTAGATATTGTTTGTAACCTTAAGCACGGATCGAATGGCAGCTAGACCACCTCCTTGTATCGCGGCAGTTCAAAGCGTAACAGGACTAGGTAATTCTGAAAGCACACTGTTAGCGGTACCTACGTCTAGGTGGACAATTGGAATGCTCTTGATGGTTTCTAGTGTTTTGACATTTCACAAGCTCGTGCTTGAAGGGTAACGTAACAAGTAAATTAAAATTCTACATCATCTGTGGAGTATTCGTTGGTATTTTAACTGGTGAGGAAACCTGTGAACATACTAAAACGTACGTACCGAAGAATACCGTGTTATTTGGTTATTTACTTTGTTGACTGGTCATGTGGTGAATGGCGATGCTCATGGTATTACATCAACGTGTCAAAACTTCTGTGAACATATTTAGAGGAAGGGCTTCCTACGAAATAATATTGGAGCAGATTTGGAAGGTATTACGAAATATGTGTAATAAATTTTAAACAAGCTTAAACGCCGTGTTAGCTCTTTTGCACATTACAAAGCTTTATTCATTTGAAATGAATTACAGAAAGAAATAGAACTAAACACAACCACTTAACACAAAACTTTCTATGTGGGCAACCATTATACGACCATAAGTTAATATATCACAATACTTTACACACTATCAATAATTGATAGACAAACAAAACATTAGCACTCTCACCAACATCAACACAATAGCCAATTAGCTACTAAATCATGCTATTAGGTGTTTCTAACTGATTACTCCTTATTCAGAATTTATTTATCGATATTTCGAAACTCATCACCCAAACTTTTTTGCAAACATAAACTTCTCTTGATATTAATTATAAACCCACCACATAAAAATAATAAAAAACCATACCACAATCACACTGAAACTGTAACTTTGGGAAATGACCCTTTATTTATCATCATTTACGTTATTTTTGTTTTACTTAAACACATTAACATTAATAATTGAGCTTTCATTTTGTTTTATCTATCATAATTGATTATAATCATTGTAAATAAATAAATCTTCTGAGTATCTTCGTCACTCTTCATATTTCAAATAATCTTCAATTAAAGATGTTTTCTATAACTTGGCTCAATGTTCTTTATGTCTTGAATATCTTGTAAATTTTTACTTTAAAATACTTCTTATAATTCAACTCAATTTGATCTTTAATATAGAAAAAAAAACTGAAAGAGGATGTGTTCAATACGGTCGAACAATTAAATTTAATTTTTCCATTAATATATCCGTGTAATATATACTGCTGGGTGTATTATATATATTTATATCCACTTTACAAAAACCTGTTGATGTTTATGGGAAACAAAAACACAATTAGCGGCACTAATAAAATAAAATGTAATTTTGCAAACATAATATATAATACAGGATAAATAACATACAAGAATTAATAATATATAAACATTACATACGTTCAATGGATCCTTACATGAAAAGCATTATATGCCCAATTTTACTAACCTTACTAAGGCGTGCAAGTGATTTTTATTAACAGCTGTTAAATTGTGAATTATGCAGAATCTACTCGCATGGTTGTTTGAATATCTCCAATCAATAAAATTATTTCTCTGTTTTCGGTAATATACACATTAACCTTGATTTTTCCGGTGTTTATTATAGTGTCATGTCCACGATGTTTTGTTGAGTATTAAGATGTTTATAAGGTTTTTACCTATATTTTATCGTGAGTTCCCGAAGTGAAGTGTATTTAGATTGTACTTTCCTTTAGTTCGGTGGAAAAACAGAATATTGAATAAAACCAACCTTAGTCGTGGTACGCGACACCAACAATTTACATCTGCATTTACTTCACGGCTACTGACCTTAAGGATTGGCATAAATCGTTAAATTATGTTAATTAAAATTTGTTTTGTACTTCCTTCTTTAACTCATAATCCGAGTAAATTTTACTTCAGAATACTAATTAGACTTCCAGCTTTCGATATAGCTCCGACGTAATAGGGTAATTTAAAAATAAGAAGTTAAACCCACCTTCCGCATTGTTTTGAATCTCCGATGCGAAAGATCGTGGATTGTGAAAATATATGCAATATATGTATTACCTATACTTGCAAAACTGCTCCAGTGTTTTAGACATCCGGCGGTCTTATCTATTTATTCGAAATTATATTGCAAACTATATTTTAAACCAACCTTCTGTATGGTGTAATCGATATCTTTATTGCCATATTGCATTCATTCTTTAATTGTGTGTTGTTTTTGACCTTAGCTTTGGAAAATTCAAGCAAGTACTAAATATCTCTTACTTCTTGTCCTGTGACCGGATAGCTGGGTAAAAGTAACCAATCTGTTTTCAAACTACAACATTAAAACTTTTACCTTACGATATCGTCAGACTCTCGATAACCGCATATAGATTCACCGACGACCGGGACCTTTTACTTTTAATGATCTTTCATTAAAAATAGAGCTTTACCTTTGCTCAGCTTATATCGAAATTACTTCCTCAGCGCATTATCATTTAAATTCATTTAGTTTTCAATAAAATCATAAAGGTGTAGGGACTTTACATTCTACGTATTTCTCGCCTACTGACCTGTTCTGAGTTGAGCTAACAAATCGGCTGACTAACTCTGAAACAACTAGTTACTGCTTTAAGTTTTTACCTCAGGACATAAATGTCGATGCTCTATTTTGCCAATTTTTTATTATTTCCAAAGGACGCCTGTTATTTCGGCTGACCTTTCCGAAGTCTTTTCTGAGTATTATCTTTTGCTTGAATATTCGTTTAACTATTTCTTCTGTGCTCTATCTTAAAATTTCATTTGTATTCTTGTTTACGCTCGAAATTCCGTCATATTCGAATATCTAACTAGAAACACGTCTACGATCTACTTAAAAAGTATCCCCGATAGACGATATATTTATTCTATATTTTTCACCTCGATATTAATGAGCATTAAATTTGATCCCTGCCTCCTTATAAAGAACTGAAAGTTAAAGATTGAGGGTATTTTAAGTATTAAAGTGAATTGGGATTAAAAAGTATAACAACCATTTTATTAAAATAAAAATAATTTATTTTGAATACTATATTTATATTTGTATAAATGGTAATTTAGTAAACAAAGTACAAACAAATGTGAATGATAGTAGGAATGAAAATTACTATCTATTAATTATTTTAATGAATTAATTTAAAATAATATTTTGAATGTTTACATTTATATGACAATGTTTTCGTACTACGTACACAAATTATTCGATTCGAGTTATTGTCTGTATTAGTCAGGTTTGTTTTATCCGGAGCAATGACTTTTTATTTATTAGGTATTTATAAATAATACTATTTTAATAAATATATACAATAAATAATATCCTATATGTTGACGATACTATTGAGAATGAAGTATGTAATACTAAACTCAACTATACTTATCTCCTTAGCGTCAAATTAAAATATTATTTAAGCAATCTTAAATTATTGTACTGTTATTATAAATTTGTCATCGCCCGGTCTATTCTAAATATAATATATTCTATGACTCGAGTCTTTAATTTATGTACGATATACCTAAGCAAACATTTTAATTTTATAATTAACTTTAAAACTTGTCTAATGGTAATATGTATGTTATTTGCTAGACTATTTTTAAACTTACAAAAAAATTAAGGTGTTCAAATTATATCCGAATGATTGCAAATGCTTTCAAAATGAAAATTCGACGATATTTGAAATCTCTTATCGTAGCTTAACTCCTATCGCGAACAAGCCTGCCTGCAGCTCCAATATATTTTTTATAAATATCTGAAAATTAATGTAATCGGACTCATTACTTCACTTATATCTAATGTTAATTACTCCTTAATATTGAATAAAAAATTTAACGCTTTTATGTCGTATTTACACAAAATAAAATGTTATTAGTTCCGAAAATGTTCGTTTAAATAAAAGTTATTTGTATTTAAAAAATCTATTAAAAATTGAATTCCGTGTGATTCCCAAAAACTTGAATGAATTAGTGAAAATAAATTTCGTTCTTAATGTGTAACAAATCAACTATTATAAAAATGTTATGAGCTAGTTTTATATACCTGTACTTAATTTAAATTAAAGAAAATCCCTAATCGGGGACGTTTCTCTACGGACGAGCGGGTTCCTTGCTGATACGAAACGGTCGCGACCGAGGGTATACGAAGGCTCTACAAGCGGCCTACAACAACGTCGGCTATGCGACCTGCCTGCCTGACTGTCATAACCCGGCTCTGTTGAAAAAGCGACCCATCAATACACAGTTAAACAAACTCCTGAAATACAATTATTACGATACATTAATCAAGTGTTATTAGAACGTAAACGCATGCAATGCTGTTACAAATTAACTTTATACGTTATTGGATGGATTTATTGTTTACATAAATGGTAATAAATAATAATAAATCATAAACTGACATTTCATTTTTTAATTAATGCGTTACGATTATACTAATCGTTTTATAATAAATTGATAACGCCATTTATAAAGTGGAAGCTTTGTAAATTATGTTTATAAGTATAGTTATATTATGTGCTACTTATATTATTGATCATGGTTTGATATATTATTGTGCGTTAAAAAGATAAAAGTTTAATATAATATACAGTTAATTTAACGTTCGTTATAAATACATAATATCATAATTACAATCATTTTCATTATTCCACGCAAATCTATGTTTATTTCTTATAAATATAATTATGTAATCTAATTCCTTAACCATATCTAAACCTAAAACGTATGACGTCTCAATGTTTTATTAAAGATCTCACAAGTAGATAATTTAATAATAGGTTCATAATAATTAGGGTAGCTACAATTATCATTAAATAATTATTAGGTATATTGTATTTATTCATATAATGTGAAAGTCATTTCTTAATTATTAAAAACATATTATAGAATATAGTGTAAAACTTATGTGTGTTAAAATATTTAAGATACCGAAGTACCTATAGTTTAAATTGTTTCTCCCCTATTATTCTGTGGCTATGATAAATAATATTATCTCCATTTTACTCTATTCCGCCATTTACATTTCAATTAGTATTTAATAATAAATACTACCTATTGTTCTAACGTGGAGGTCGCAGAATTCCTAAGCAGTGCCAATATGTATGGCGTAGTATTTTAATATTTTAACTATTTCTACATGATCCAATTTTGGCAATGTCACATTTGTGATTCAAAGATTCTGTTTCGGTATTTCGTTAAATGTTCAATCGTTTTAATTTATTATTAAACTTAAGTGTTTCATTCTAAAAATATATTTCTTTGATGTGTAGGGATATCTATAATATATTGTACCAAGTTAACAAGTGTTTCTTTTAATGTTTTTTCATGAATCCTGTTTCGATATTCCGTTAAAAGACTCAATCATTATACTTATTTATTTAACTTAGGTACTTGGTATGAATCCTTCATTCTAAAAATATATTTTTAATATACGTATAGAACTGTACATTGTACTTATATAGTTAACAATTGTTTCAGTTATATATTTTTTCGTTAAAATATTCTGTTTCAATATTCCGCTAACTCTTTCAATCAATTTAATTTATAATTCTTATAAAACTTAGGTAGTTTGTATGTATCCTTCAATCTTAAAAATATTTTTTTATGTGTATACTATAATATATAATTGTAGTAATATATAGTTAACAATTATTTCAGTTATTTAGTTTTTCATTAAAATATTATGTTTCAATATTACGCTAAAACTATCCTTCATTTTAATTAATTATTTATTACTTAGGTACTTGTTATGAATCCTTTACTCTAAAAATATATTTTTAATGTGTACATAGAATTGTATATTGTTAACAATTGTTTCAGTTATTCATTTTTTCATTAAAATATTCTGTTTCAATATTACGCTAAAACTATCCTTCATTTTAATTAATTATTTATTACTTAGGTACTTGTTATGAATCCTTTACTCTAAAAATATATTTTTAATGTGTACATAGAATTGTATATTGTTAACAATTGTTTCACTTATTCATTTTTTCATTAAAATATTCTGTTTCAATATCACGCTAAAACTATCCTATTTTAATTTACTATTTAAAACTTACCTAGGTATTTGTTATGAATCGTTTACTCTAAAAAATATATATTTCTTGTATATAATATACCTATTGTAGTTATATAGTAAACAACTGTTAGTTAACAACGGTAGTTATGTGCTATTTTTTCAATAAAATATTCAGTTCCGATATTCCGCAAAAACTTTCAAACCTACTTGGTACCTATTTAATCCTTCGTTCTAAAAATAATATTTTGTTTATGTGTATATTATAATACAATTTTATTATATGTATTGATGTATATTGAAGTTATTTAGTTAACAATTGTTTCATTTAATTTCTTTTTCCATAAAATATTCTGTTTCGATATTCCGCAACACTTTCAAGCATTTTCATTTATTAGATATTTATAACTTAGGTACCTACTTGTTATGAATCCCTTACTTTGAAAAATATATATTTTGATGTGGATACATATATTATATTGTAGTTATAAAGTTAACAATTGTTTCTTTTTTTTGTTTCTGTGTGTACGTACCTATATTGTACCTAAATAATTTATTTAATAAAGCTTTAAAAGATACCTCTTTTTATTTTTTTAATCATATACCTAAATTCACCTAGTTACTATGAACTTTCATTATTAGATATTTTTGTTTATGTAACAGCAATTTTAACGACTTTTATGGTAAATAAGCCCAGAATTTTAACCACATATTAAAAAAAACAATACTGCAAAAATTAAAGCGATAATAAGTGATAAAAATCCCATGCAATAAATGTTATTGACATGAACCAAAATTCCCAATAATTATTCAAGCAAAGAAAAATTCCGTGTGATTTGATATTACAATTACCTACACATAATTTAAATTTCAATTCAAACAATGTGCATGCAAAAATAATTTTAGCATTAATTATTGCGAATAACAATCATAATTTTAATAATTACGACAAGTTAACATTCATAATTATTATTAATTGCGTTAGTGCATATTAATACTTTATTATTTTAAAATACAGATTTAAATTCTCCCGTATTTGTATACAGTCCTCATAATAGTTAGATGAGTTAGATTAACTTATTTCTCTACACAAAATATTCAATTCCAATATCGTACACGGTATAACATATTAATTCGTTTATAATAATTTCGTCATTCTTTTGCAATAACGTATACATATATTTATAAATATTATGTTATTTTCGTGTCTGACTATATTTATCGCAGTGAAGCATCCTATTCTTATGGGAAGACCCATTATGAATTATAATACGCATTTGACTCACACCTAAATTTCCAAATTCTTGTAGATGAATATTTCCAATACCAATTAATGAGAAGTGTATGGCAAATGTTAATTTTTTAACCACTCGAGCGAAGTCGAAGACGAAATTAAGTCCTAAGAATTAATTAAGGTTTATTTACGTTCTTGGAAATTATTGCTCATTATATTATATCCTACAACTCTTATCTTATACAGCTATATAAATGTAACTTTTATTTAAAATATATACGCTATGTTAAACTTTTTTGGAGAGAAACATTTTGTCAGAAAAATTTCATTGCATTTTCTAAATTTATAACATTTAATTAATTTACTTCTTTCAGAAGTCTTGTGTTTTTACACAGGTACTTTTTATTCGTATTTGTTTTATCGCTTTTACCAAATATCTTATACCAATGATTAAATTCATTTTACCTACATTACATGGTTAAAATCAAGTAATTTTATCGCATATAAAATAATGTCTTTAATATCATTATTACGCATTTTAGTGTAATTACCGTAGTAAATTCCTATTAGTATGTAATTCTAATTACTACCTATGCCAGTAATAATATTATAGTAATAGCAATTTAGCAATCTGTTTTATCTGTAAAGTTTCATTTTAGTTACTTCTTCTATTTACTTCTTCCTTTGATTTTTTACTCATCTGTTTAATTATTATAATAAAATACATTGGTCAATTTATTATTTCATAATATAATCATAGTTTTTATTTTTTTATTAATGGACAATCCGTGACCTTATGTTGGGTAACATCTGTATTGTTTCAGATCCTATACTATTGTTTTAAAAAAATGCTCTTATATAGTGACCTACCAAAAGAAAAATAATTTTGACCTATAACCTTAAGGCATCCAAATAATCTCCTAATAGCATTTTCAATGCGTTTTGTAAGGTAATTTTACATTGTTTTTCTATTAATTACTAATATTTAATTTATTATTTTAAATCTATTTATTCAAAGATTTGTTGTCGTTACAATTTCATATTCTTTTGTAGTTTGTACTTATTATAATATGTAGACAATAATATATATATATATATATATATATATATATATATATATATATATATATATATATATATGTACTTACAAAAAATATCACAATTTAATAAAAATACACCTAATTTGTTTTGGCATTTGCTTTTTGACATACCTATCTAGAACCTACATTTATTTCAATATAAATATGTATTCCGTATTATAAACTTGATAAAAATTTCTGTTATTTCATATTATTATCTCTGAATTTTATACCTACTTTTATTGAAATGTGATTTCTCTCCTCGTTTCTCATTGTTTATTCTTCCCTATTATAATAATACATATATCCTTTTCGTTACTAACATCCTTACTATAAATCCTTTCTCAGCTACGGATTAACCTTACTAATACACTACCTACTTGCTAATTTTTTTCACTTCTATGATATACATATTTATAATTATGATTTTAACATTTTTAAGGAAAGATTTTTTAAGATCTAAGAATACGCGACGCGTGGAAAGTTTGGTATAATCTTGTTTTTGCAGTTATATACTTAGTTAACAATTGTTTCATTTATTTTTTTTATCCGTGTGTCGATTATAACTACTAAGTATTATTTAAATTAAATTATCTATTTAAAAGGTATCTCGTTTTCTTTTGTAATCATACAGTTAAATTCCTACTATTCATTTTACAATAATTTTATATTTACCTTACACTCGTATAATATAGGTAATAATATATTCTCGATACTTCTTAGATCTCGATTAACGATCGTTTTATTTTATTTATTTATTTATTTATATACTTATTCGATTTTATTCCCTCAATTCAATCTTTCACATAAAAATTAATCCAATAAAAATAAATATATCCTTTGATTCATATTATTTTGACTATTGAATTATTTTTTGCATTCAATTTCCTACTAAACCTTTACCTATAAAATATAAATTAATATTTCCTATAGATATTTTTCGATTTAACGAATAAGTAAAATTTACAAAACCTATTTCATGCTACTCTTCATGTCCTCATTTAATTTTTCAATCGACTAATGGAAATCATAAAAAATAATGTTACCTAATCAATAAAATCTTCAAAATTTTATGATTTGACAGTTCACGGTAGATACCTACTGTTGTGCATATATATATATTTTGATTTTGACATTTACTAAATTTTGTCTTTTAAATATGTTCCTTATAAAATATATGTTTCCACTGTATTTTTACTACATAAAATTCAAATTTACGTTGAAACTTGGTAGTATATTTTTATAAAAAAAATTGTTCTATTCCTAATTTTGTTTTTGATTCATATAATTATAATCGTCTTATAATTTATCTTTGATTTATCATCGATTTTTTATTAATGTTTAAATTATATTTTTTTATTTTCTCAGTATTTTACAAAAATCTGTAATAAACCACTACCTACTATTTTTGAATTAAGAGATCTTTATTGGTATCTATCATATTCCTTATTTACTTCTTTAGTAACTATGTTTACGTTCATTAGTGTTATAATTTATACATACACACTTTATTTTCATGTTACGAGTTGGTATGTTTGAATTTCAATATCCACAACATTTATATTTTGTTTATAATAATAATATACAAATCCTTACAAATATTATTCTTACATATTTTGTAATATAATTATTTAATTACCTTATTAATTATAAATACGAATGCGTGTTTGTTTCAGATCATCATCAACAGATCTATCGAAAGTCATACATGTCCATCAGTAGATTCAAATAAGTTTTTTTTATATATATTTATCATATTGCATTATAGTTATATTTGTATACGTAGTATATTATTATTAGTCTGTGGTTATATATATTTTATACATATTTAATATGTTATTAAACTAATAACCACATAATATATTATAGTATTTTTAAAGTTCTGTTAAATTTTCATGTACCTATATTCATCTCTATGGTATGTTTGAGATATAATATCATCTTTCGTTTGTTCACGCCTAAATATATTAATTAACTATAGTACCTAGTAAGGTTTTAATTATAGTTGTTATATTGCGGTATTATATATTTTCAGACCTCCAATCTTTTATATGTAGACCTAATTTTGTTTGTTGCTTAACTAATACTCTGTATTTTATATTTATTTAAATTTACACTTGAAAGTTCCACGACGGTTATAATATATCTATCGTTGATCTCTATATATTATTACTAATTTGTCACGCACCTATGGTATGCCGTATGTTATATATCTGTATTCTGTGGTATGTTCGAAATATTATCATCTTTCATATTTTGTTCACGAGGCTCGTTGCTTGGACAAGGAATGAATGGAGTAGAACTGCCCAATATTTTATGTAATTAAGTTTTTTAAACAAAATAATACCGTATAAAAAAATAAACAGCCCATATCGTTACTTATATTACATTATATTCTTTTATCATATTTAGTATTTTGTCTGGAGATAGGAGGCTAGAGCTCCAGTGGCGATTTTTTACATTTGTACAGTTTTCAGATTCAAAATCAATATC
Source organism: Colias behrii (assembly GCA_029959065.1). Lineage (NCBI taxonomy): Eukaryota > Metazoa > Arthropoda > Insecta > Lepidoptera > Pieridae > Colias > Colias behrii. Next base: position 2,647,424 of record JARWMC010000006.1, on the reverse strand, counting down.
GATTCAAATTATGCTTCTATCATTATTTCTCGTTATTTCTTTTTTGCAATTATGTGACAATGTGTAAGTCTTAATTTAAAAATTGATAACACATAATTCAAATTTAGTCATTATTTTTCAATGTTGCTGTCAACATAACTAACTACCTATTCAATATTTAAATTATAATTTTGTCTTCATGGCCTAGAAAATAAAGTACCTAAGTAATTAATTAAGTATCGCTTTATAGAATAAATAATTTTTACCTAAATATTGTTTTTTAGTAGATTCCGTTTCAATTATTTCCTCATAGTAGGTATCAATCTTTGCTTTCTTTTTACACGCTTTATATTAGCTTCACCTGTATGTTTGTTTGTTTGTAACCGACTTCTTTGGGCGCGATTTTGACCCACTTTAAACGGCCAGATTTCGTTCAAACTTTGTAGATTTATTGAGGACCGATGACAATACACTAATTTGATAAAATTTTCTATTTTTTAGTTCGGTTTTCTATAAAAAGCGTGTTTTTTAGTTTTTTTAAACTATTATTATTCTTTCTATACCTAGCTTTACAAGTTTCAATTATTTCCTCATATTAGACCGTATCAATCTTTGCTTACTATTTCTTTCTATAATAATTAATTTTAATTTTGAGACCTTTATTTTTCGGCCCTGCCTTGAACTTACCTACCTAAGATTATATCTGTCAATTCGATTGCATTTGCATTTGTAATTTATTATCCGACTGTAAATTATATTACAATTTCTCCTTACTAAAGCCTAGTATTGTGTATATGTCCTTATTAATTTCCAACTGATATATATTTGTACCTTCATTTGAACAGATGAATCCGTACCTATCTCAATAATAATTTATTTTTTTGACTCCACTACTATCTCCTTTTTCATATCTACTTAAATGTCTTCATATAACTAATGTTTTAATGTATATTCCTACAATTGCCGCATTGTCTACCTACCTACCTACCCAATCTACGAAAAAAAGTAATAGCTTTCATGATCATCATTGCGTAATATTAAATAATTTTTTGTAATCATCAAAATACCAATCTACCTAAAAAAATATCTAATGCATACTTCAGCTTATTCTGATATCTGGCTATGGTTGTAATTTATTTCGTAATCCGTAGGTTCACCCTTTAAGGGAAGATTTTTTAAGAACAAGTTCCTTGTTTCCTATTAATATTTATTATTTTCTGTATCGCTATTAAACTATTTTGCTACCTATTATAGAATATCGTTTGACTAATCGAAAAAAAAATAATTATTGCATCGATTGTATTTATTCAATTCTTCTTTCGAATTTTGAAATTTAAAGTCTAGATAAATATTAATAAAAAAAGGTACCCACTGAATATTTACATTTTTTAACTTTTAAATCTATTATGGTAGGTATCTATTCCTTGCTTGCTATTGATTTTTATTTGGTCGGAGTACACGATAAGATTAATTATCACAAATACCTAATAATCATTGTTTATATATTTATCACGTTATTTGTTTGCAATCTGTTTCTCATATTATTCTTAATATTCTTTGTTCTATAGATTTCTATGAAGAGCATTTATAGCTGAATTCCGTTTCTTGCAGATAATAGACCTAATTAACATTTCAATTTGCTTTAGATCAGTCTTTCCCAACGTGGGCGATAACGCCCCCTTGTGGGCGCTGCAGGCCTAAAGGGGGGCGGTAAGAGACCCAGAAAAAAAGGGGGCGTTGTGTAGGGCTTTGGGGTCGATTTATGATTTCATCTACCTAGCTAGGAAGACTCTTAGAAACCGACTGAGCTCTCGACTTCGAGAGTCGACATCTTGTGAACATCAACTAATATTAATTAAGATATAGCTCAAAATCGGTTCGATATAATAGACCGCGGGCAATCATGTTTTAACAAGTTTTTGTTAAATAATCCGATTTGTACATTCCTGTATCAATCGGCTGGTTCTATAATACTTGTTCTTGCTTGTCGAGTACGATTGGGCGTCGAATGAGATAAACGATTTTTTGCACGTTTGATGTCTTATTCCTGTTGGTGCGTGCTGCTTATGCAATCCTATATAAACGACGTAAATTTATTTTATTTTCATTTGCGGTTTCGCGCATAATAGATAAGCAGTACTTGATTTCAACACTTACGTATTTCTCAAAACAAAACAATGTCGGAAGTAAAAAAGAAGAGACGGCAATACTCTGCGGAATATATTAAATTCGGATTTATTGAAAATCCCACAAACCCGTCGTCGCCTTTGTGTCTTCTATGTCTAAAAACATTTTCGAACGAAGCAATGAAGCCTTCAAGACTGCAAGATCATTTGAATAAAATGCATCCAGATAAGAAAGACAAGAATGTAGCATATTTTCAAGACCTAGAGAAGAAGCATAATACTCAGCCAAGTGTATCAAAACTATTTTCGGCGGCTGCTAAGCAAGATGACGACGGACTTCGAGCTTCGTACAATATCTCTTTGTTAATTGCTCAAAAAGGCAAACCACACAACATCGGAGAAGAGTTAATTTTGCCAGCAATAAAGGAAGTAATAACTACTGTGCTTCATAAACCGGCCGCAGATATTATCCGAAAAATTCCTTTGAGTAATAATTCTGTGCAAAGACGAATTGATGAAATGGCTGAAAACATTGAAGAATCATTGTGCAATCATCTGAGGACTAGTCAATTCTCAATTCAGCTCGATGAGTCCACTTTACCAACTAATGAAGCGTTGTTGCTATCTTACGGGAGGTTTATTAAAGATGAGAAAATACGTGAAGAACTATTGTTTGCCAGAAATTTGGAGACAGATACAAAAGGCGAAACCATATTCAATACATTGGAAAAGTTATGTGAAGAGAAAGAGATTCCTTTGAAAAATATTATATCAGTTGCTACGGATGGCGCTCCGGCTATGACAGGGCGCCATAAAGGCTTCATAGCGTACTTAAAGAATAAAATTCCAGATGTCCTTGCTATACATTGCGTTATTCATAGACAACATTTGGTTGCTAGAAACTTAAGTGAACGACTATTTCAATCACTGCAATATGTCATCAAAGCAGTCAATAAAATCCGTAGCAGCTCTTTGAATGATAGATTATTTCATCAGCTTTGTGCTACTAATGACGAAGATTTCAACCGTTTGTTGCTTCATACTGAAGTTCGTTGGCTGTCAAGAGGCAATTGTCTGATTCGATTTTACAACCTGTTTGACTCTGTGATAGAGTTCTTGGAAACTAAAGATACAGAACTGCGCAACAATCTCATAACATCAAAGAATGATATAGCTTACATGACAGACCTGTATAAACTGTTCAACGACATGAACCTCCAACTGCAAGGCGATGAACTAAATTTAATTAAAACAAAAAATGTCGTTGCTGCTTTCGCAGCCAAACTGCTTCTGCACAAAAAGAATATGGGCAGACGTGAGTTTCACAATTTTCCGAATTTATCAGTATTTTGCAGTAACGACGACTTGTTTGCCTACTGCCAACATTTGGAAAACCTCCACATTGACTTCACCGAACGATACCAGGACATTTTAAACTTGGAAATACCAGACTGGGTGTTGGATCCGTTTTCAAATGTCAACACAGCAATGTCACCTCAGCTGGAAGAAGAACTTATAGAATTGACAACAAACGAAGAAACAAAAATCAAGTTTAAAAATGGATATCAAGAATTTTGGCTACAAAAACCGATCCCACAATTGTACCCTGGATTGTGGTCAATTGTTCAACGATTCTTGATAGCATTCCCATCGTCATATTTGTGTGAACGTGGATTTAGTGCTGTGGCAACGCCGCTTACTAAAAAGAGAAATCGTTTGCGTGTTACCGAACGTGGCGACTTGCGGCTGTTTTTGAGTAAATTGGAACCTGATATCAACAAACTTATTGAACAGCATCAGATTCAACCTTCACATTAGTTTTTATATAAGAATTGATTATGTTTGTTTTATTTTCAATAAAAGATACTCTACTATAAAGTTGCGTTTCAATAATCAGTTATAAGTACTTAGCGTTTTTTAAGTATGTTTAAAAAGGGGGGCGTTAAAAAATAATTTATTCTTAAAGTGGGCAGTAGACAAAAAAAGGTTGGGAACCCCTGCTTTAGATAATAATTATGTACGATACCTTTTTCAATACTGGAATTCTAACAAATTGCATAATTGTAATTAGTTACATATTTCTTTGTAAAAATAATATTTTAGTTCCTAATTATAACTCAGTAATGGTAATTCTATGTCTTGTTCTACCAATAATGGTGTATCTACCTACACTCGTTTAAAATACCTAAGCTATAGAATTTTATAAGAGAGCTCTATTAAAAAAATCCTAATGTTACTTGACTCTAAAATAACTCATATAGGTATACGGTCTATCCCTATTCGCTTTACAACCTACCAAATCTAATATTGTGCCAATTAGGTTCTGATCTATCTTAACTAGGTATTTGGATTTGAAACCTATATTTTATCTGTTTATTACCTAAGTGCCTAACAATGAGCCTACAGTTTTATTCAAAATTTTACTCGATTTTATCAAGTTTTTTCGTCCTAAATTTCCAGCATGTCTTTGTTAAATTGTACCTTTGATCCATTGCTAGTCTCTTGACTGAGCTGTGGCACATCTGAAAATGTCGTTTGTGTTATGCTACATGAATAACTAAGTACATATTATTAGGTATACTACTTAATTTCAAACTTATCAAAATTATAAACCAAGCACAATATTATGTAAACCTGATTCGTATCCTTACATCATTTGATTTCATAATTAAATACAATATACTCTATCTAGCAATACCTACTCGACGAAATAATACTAAAATTTTTAAATTAATATGGAAATAAGTTACACACACAATTTACTTATATTCTAGCATCTTATATCTATCTATATTTATTAAAAATAATGTATTTCTACCCTCTGTACTAGAGGGTACTTGCAAAACCTACTGCACAAATATTGCGCATTAAAATTTATCATGACGTTATTTTTACTTCTTATGATTAATAATAATGACGTACGAAATATTTATGCTGATGATGGCATTGTTTACTCTACTTGGCTAAACTAATATTCAACAAGGTTATCTTTGGCACGTTAATTAATAAAGTCCCTAATTATTGTTAATAATATGACCAAAATGTAAGCCAAAATGTGAAAGATTAGCGATTTAATTAATCTAAGTAAAATGTACGTCATTAAATTATGTTAATTTACTTTGACACTGACACTATTTTTTTTACCAAAATAAAATATTGATAAAAAATCACACCCACCTTATTATTTATATCTTTGCTGCCTCCCGGGGCGATTTCACTCCCATCTTTTCGATGATAAACCAAATTACGCAGTTACGACAGCCTACATTTTCAACCGGGCGATGACTGCGCCATCTTGGATTATTCTATGCTATCCATTTTATGCAATCTTCTCTAGGTCTTATGAGACTTATATTATTCTAATTCACTTTTGTAATCTACATTTTTTAAAGCTTTATAATTCCTACTGGTATAGAGACTACACCTAGAATATATTTTATCTAACCTACGAACCTCTCCACTACTCTAATGAAATAGGTATCGTGCCCGAACCCCCGCGCAGCTGCTTTTATACCCAAGAACTCACCCGGTGACGCAGTATTATACGACAAAGTTAAAGAGGCCGCCGCAATGCTTAGCTTGCTATATTGCCCAGCAATATTTGTATTTCGGTAGGTTAATAGTTCTAGAACATTCGATAACGGTCTGAAAGAGACAACGCATAAAGAATAAAAGAGAACGATAGATGTTCTGGAATCTTCCCAATCTGATTATAGCATAAGAGATGCAGAAAATTTTAATCGATTTAATATCTTTTTTAATCAGTAATTCAATGTTGCTAATTTTTTATCGTTTCTATTTATGTAAATTGTTCTTATCTTGTATAAAAATGTAATTACGAATTATAATAATTTATCGATCTAAATATTCACAAAATATGTGATATGTAAAGCACAATAAGCATTTTAACCTATTTCAGTTATTTTATTTACAAGACCTTTCTAAAGGACAATAATACATTTCAAATATGTAAAATAATGAACAACTAACACAATTAATTAGCGAATTAAAAATGATAATACAAATATATTAATTTAAAATTATAAAAAAATAACATTTGGAGTATAATTATGGAATAAAGAACCTTCACTATTTTATTTCGCATTATATTTTTTACTTCAGAGCCTATTATGATATTGAATTCATAGAAATATCATCAAAAGTAATGAAGAAAAAGTATGCCATCCATATAAATGAAAATATTTCAGTTATTTAAAATAAGGGATTCACTCATACATTATTTTAATAACTGTATAGTAAAAAAATAAAGAGACGAATTTACTACATTATATTAATATGTAAGTACTTACATACATATATTTTAAATCATTTCACATGATTTCTTTGTTGACTAATGATTTGAATAAATCTACTTATAAAAAAATATGATTACAATATAGTGTTGAAATCTTTTACAATAATTAACTAATTGGTCTAATTACTTAATGTAACAGTAGTAATTAAAATTAATAAAGAGTAAAATACTAGGTACTTAATTTATAATACAAAAACATGTTGTCATATCTCATACTATGCAGTATACGGGTGCAATTTTTTATGAATGCAGATTCAGTATAAACGATCAATATAAGGTATAGAACGTTCCAGAAACTGCAATATTTTGTATGTGTGCATCGTTATTAGAGGGTTGGGGTCTGGGAACAAAGACAGTACGGATTGCAGCTGCGCAAAGCAAAGAAATTGAGATCAATAGACCTTAAACCAGAGAATGCATTGGCTGTGTATGCGTGGTCGAGTCACACGCACACATAGAAAGGTTACTGCTCGCTCTACACTCTCGGCTATTGTTAAAAAAAGACACAATCAGCTTTTACGGATAAATTATAACAAAATAGAAAGAGACTTTATGATTTGATGATTTTTAGATTCTTTCAATAAGATATGCAGACATTTTCCAAAATAATTATAAAAAATATTATATAAATACTAGATTTCCGCCCGCGGCTTCGCAGAAAAACTCGCATAGTTCCCGTTCCCGTGGGATTTCCGGGATAAAACCTATCCTATGTGTTAATCCAAGTTACCCTCTATATGTGTGCTAAATTTCATTGTAATTCGGTTCAGTAGTATTTGCATGAAAGAGTAACAAACACACACACACACATCCTCACAAACTTTCGCATTTATAATATTATTATGTAGTAGGATTATTAGGATAAAAGATTATCAAAAATAAAATTATTAATATTTAAGTGTTTCATTTACATATATCTTCAACATGTATGTATATTTTGTAAATGTGAGACGTAAATCCTACATAATGAATCCTACATAAAGATGTTTTTAGTAAAGTAGAAATTGAATGTTAAGTCTAAGTAATTAATTTCCAAAAAAAACCTTAGTCAAGAGGACAATGAATTAGTTAAGTACTGAAATTTAAAACTTTTTTTATAATTTACTGATATAGTGTTTTAAAGCAAACTAGATGTATATTTCATTAATTATTTATACTTAAATTGAACATATTTAATAATATTTAACATGTACTGTAACAAAAACAAAAGTATCAAGTATTTTAATCGTTTTGTTCGCAACAAACATTTATTATTAAACAGCAATTTCTAGCAACAGACCTGAAGGAACAATTTTTAATAAGAATGGGGTAAATGTATTAATAATTTAAAATGTGTGAATTTTGCATTGAAGCTTAATTTTTTTTTATACATTACATTCAATAAAACGATCCACGATTAAATCAGACATTTTTTCTATTATGTCTTAAAAGTATTAATTTAGAATACCAATGTACATATTATTTTCATGCGTGATCAACGAGAATGTAAAAGTAGAGAGTGTGAATACGGCTTAATAAGCAAATATAAATGTATAAACATGAACATATACACAAACATAAAACGTCAAGTATACGTATTGTGAATTTTATTTCTGTGTGTTTTAAAGATCTATATGTGAGTTTCCGATTAAAATGTTTTGTCTCTGTTCCACATCAACTTTACAAATACAAAATATTTCGTCGCTATCTCTTTCGCTCAAAGCGCGCATTGATTGGTCGATTACATGAACATTCTAGAACATTCCACCCCAAATCGATTGTGATTGGTCCTGTCTTGAAGTATCTAGAAAATTCTCGATCCTCATTCGTCCACGGTCGACTAGTATATAAACCTCGCGTAAGCGCGGCAAAGCATCAGTATTTGAAAACACAAATAAGCGATACGAAGAAGTAAAGAGGTGGAAACGCCGAGTTTTCCGAGGAAGCGATTTTACATACGATATTTTCATTGCAAAAAAGTGAAGAGAAGTGATACAAACAATAAAAATGCCAGCTGTTGGAATTGATCTTGGAACAACATACTCTTGTGTTGGAGTTTGGCAACATGGAAACGTTGAAATCATTGCAAATGATCAAGGAAACCGAACAACACCTTCATATGTGGCTTTTACGGATACCGAAAGACTCATTGGAGATGCTGCTAAGAACCAGGTCGCTTTAAATCCTAACAACACAGTTTTTGATGCGAAGCGACTGATCGGCAGAAAATTTGATGATCCAAAAATTCAACAAGATATGGTACATTGGCCGTTCAAAGTGATTAACGACTGCGGTAAACCCAAAATACAAGTAGAATTCAAGGGCGAAGCTAAGAGATTTGCACCGGAAGAAATTAGCAGTATGGTATTAACGAAAATGAAGGAAACCGCTGAAGCATACTTGGGCTCAACAGTAAAAGATGCTGTTATCACAGTTCCTGCTTACTTTAACGACTCTCAACGACAGGCCACTAAAGACGCGGGTGCGATTGCTGGTCTCAACGTTTTAAGAATAATAAATGAGCCAACTGCTGCCGCCTTAGCTTACGGATTGGACAAAAATCTCAAAGGAGAGCGAAATGTATTAATCTTTGATTTGGGTGGCGGCACATTTGATGTTTCTATACTAACCATCGATGAGGGCTCTCTATTTGAAGTTAAAGCCACCGCAGGTGACACCCATCTTGGAGGAGAAGATTTCGATAACAGATTGGTAAATCATCTAGCGGATGAATTTAAACGAAAGTACAGAAAGGACATGAAAAATAACCCTAGAGCTCTACGTCGACTAAGAACTGCCGCTGAGAGAGCAAAACGAACATTGTCATCTAGCACAGAAGCCACCATTGAGATCGACGCTCTCTATGAAGGCATTGACTTCTACACCAGAGTATCACGAGCGCGTTTTGAAGAATTAAATTCAGACTTATTCCGTGGTACACTGGAACCGGTAGAAAAAGCGCTCAAGGATGCAAAGCTTGACAAAAGCTCCATACATGATGTTGTACTAGTCGGTGGATCTACTCGTATACCCAAGATCCAAAGCATGTTGCAAAACTTCTTTTGCGGCAAAAAGCTAAATCTCTCCATCAACCCGGATGAAGCTGTAGCTTACGGTGCAGCAGTACAGGCGGCTATACTAAGCGGCGAACAACACAGCAAAATTCAAGATGTTCTATTGGTCGACGTGGCTCCACTATCCCTTGGCATTGAGACTGCAGGCGGAGTTATGACAAAGATCATTGAACGTAACGCAAAGATACCCTGCAAACAATCTCAAACTTTCACAACTTATTCGGACAACCAGCCAGCTGTTACCATCCAGGTGTATGAAGGTGAGCGTGCAATGACTAAGGATAACAACTTGCTGGGACGATTCGACCTAACAGGCATTCCGCCGGCACCGCGAGGAGTGCCCAAGATAGATGTAACGTTCGATTTGGACGCCAACGGTATCCTGAACGTGTCTGCAAAGGAGAATAGTACGGGCCGAAGCAAAAATATTGTCATTCAAAATGACAAAGGAAGACTGTCCCAAGCTGAAATCGATAGAATGTTGGCAGAAGCTGAACGATATAAGGAAGAGGACAGCAGGCAGAGAGAAAGAGTGGCAGCACGTAACCATCTCGAATCTTATGTGTTTAGCGTAAAGCAGGCCCTTGATGAAGCGGGTGAGAAGCTCAGCCAACAAGACAAAGACACGGCTAAAAAGGCATGCGATGATGCCCTTAAATGGTTGGACAACAACACGTTAGCAGAAAAAGAGGAGTACGAGCATAAACAAAAGGAAACAGAAAGAATTTGCTCACCTGTAATGAGCAAGATGCATGGGGCAGGTGCTGGAGGCAACAGTTATCAACAAGCGGGCCCCGGTAACTACCAACAGTATGGACAACAAGCGCATTCTGGACCCACCGTAGAAGAAGTCGACTAAATTTATTGAATGTGTAGATCTCGTAATTTAGTTCCTACATCCTAATTAGTACAATTTGTAAATATTATTTATGTTTTGTAAATAGGTACCTGTTAGTTTAATTTTATTTATTTGCATTCCAATTACAACAGATGATCATGTACTGAGCTGCATTTTGTAGTTTTAGAAATAAATATTTTGAACTTTATTTACTCTCTTTTATTTACCAATTTTTTTACAATTATTCTTGCACAATAATAAAATTAAAGATAAATATGTTTCATATGAGTTGTGACCCAACAGATAGGCAGTTAATTCAAATATTTGTAATAAAATAAAATAAAACACATCTATCATCACAAGATCATCACACATAATAATAAAAAAACAGACAGATACATTAATTATAAAATTAATTTTATTTTATTTAATCATGAAAATATTGCAAATCTACTAAGTATACTTTTTCATGTCATTCCAAAAATATTTTTCAACGTAAAATATTACTTGAATATTGCTTGAATAATTGCTTGAACACCTTTTATTCCTGTTTTAGCTTTTATGTAATAAAACATATTCTGAAATGATTATATTATTATGGATGATTAGTGATGGATCCAGTTATCGACGAGATCCAGTGATCGACACTTTTTTGTTCCATTGCCAAAAATAAGAAAAGTTTTTATTTTATTAGTATGGCAACACTGAGATCGGTGACAGTTGACGTACCACTGACTTTGACAATGAGTTGATCAGCATCGGCCATTTTGGTCAGATGTTATGTATTCGCGATTGACAAGCTGTGATAGAAATCCATTTTTATTAGTGAAATCGGTTAGAAGGTGAGTAAATTGTTTTCACAATTACTAAAAAACTATGTTTTGTAGCGGAACTTCAATTTATTTCAGTGCTTGGTGTTGATATTTCAAGGGTATAGAATGTAGTATAACAGCAAACAGTTGTTTTTTAGGTTATGTTATGTTGATGTCGTTTACTGGTTTTTGGAATACTAAAGTTCTCTAGTGCTCGACATGTGTCGATTCTTACGTTAATTGTTACTTTCTAAGTTGACATGTGACCTTTGTTCTAAAGGAGATGCTAAACAAATCTGTATTTGAATTTCATGCATAGACGTCCATTTACCAGTAAACGACAATGTGTCGAAAATTGGGTATAATTAATAGTGTCGATCATTGGCTCGCAAGCTTTTAATACTAAGAAAATTGTTTTAGATGGCACCGAAAAAAAATTATACCCCAGAACAAATGGGGCGGGCAATAGAAGCGGTAAGGAAAGGCGAAAAGATAGCTGTAGCTGCAAAACAATATGGTGTACCCCGAATTACGCTTCATGACAAAATTACAGGGAAAACCACATTTGGTTGTTCCATGGGACCAACAACTATCCTATCAAAACTGCAAGAAGATATTTTAGAAAGGTGGATATTAGCGATGGCTGATAAGCACTGTCCCGTAACAAGAGAATGCTTATTAGACAGTGTGCAGAAAATCATCACTGACCTAAACATACCCAATCCATTCACCAACAATAGACCGGGAAAAAAATGGTTTTCTTCTTTCTTAAAGAGACGCCCAGATCTAACAGAAAAAGTTGCCGAAAATTTGTCAAAGGCTCGTGATAATGTATCGGAAGAAAACATCAAAATGTGGTTCGCAGAAATAAAGACTTACCTTGAAGACAATGATCTGATAGACATTGTTCATGACCCAAATAGATGTTTTAACGCAGACGAAACTGCTTTTTTTTTGTCACCGAAGAAAGGCCGAGTACTTGCTAAAAAAGGTGAGAAGCATCTGTACAGCTCGAGTGGCGATGACAAAGAAAATCTCACGGTTTTGTTTACCGGTAATGCTGCCGGGTTACTAGCCCCACCGATGATAGTTTTCGCCTATGAGAGAATTCCCAGATACATCTCTGACTCTGTTGATGAAACTTGGGGTATTGGCAAATCGGAAACAGGCTGGATGTGTAGTAACACGTTTTACGAATATATGACGAATATATTTAACCCCTGGCTAGAAGAAAAAGGAATAAAAAAGCCTATTTTATTCTTCATAGATGGTCACAGATCTCATCTGACTCTTCATTTATCTAATTATTGCTCAGATAACGGGATAGAACTTATTGCCCTATATCCGAATTCAACACATATTTTACAACCCATGGATCTCGCTGTTTTCAGACCGCTAAAACAGTTTTGGAAAAATGCCGTTTACGAATGGAAGATGGAAAATTTAGGACAGAACATCAGAAAAGAGAACTTCGCGCCAGTTTTAAAAAGAGCTATTGCAAAATTGACGCCTGATTGTCTCAAAAATGGATTTAGAGCTGGAGGAATATGCCCCTTTGGACCAGAATATATAGATATGTCCAAAATCAAACATAGAGAGAAAGTTTCGGACTATTCAGGTAAACCGGCATCAACAGAGTTTTTGAAGTGCTTAGAAAAAGAGATTGTCAAAGTGTTTACCGCGGAAAAACTGAGTTTATTCAATAAATTTTACTACGAAGACAGAAAAACGGTCGAGAATAATCTACCAGAAGAAGACACAGCCTTGTACATCATATGGTCTAAAAATAAGCATGACTGCGAAAATGATTTTGAAGCTAATTCAGTGACACCTGCGATTGAGCTAATTAACGATAGCGACCTCAAAACTACTCTAAATTCTGAAACTACATCGGCACCCACAACTTGCGCACCACCACAACTGTCAATTGGTAAGCCTATCAACGCAACAATGCCAATAAATGACCCTACTAGTGGTTCATATGTCAATGTAGAAAACTCCAGAATATCTCAAAGTGTTTCAGAAGGTACGTCACATCCCACAATCGATGAACCACCATCTTCTGAGTCTGCTAATGTTATGCCTATTGTTGTCGAAAACTCCAGCACTTCTCATAATAATTCTAAATCACCATTGGCTTCAAACACACTTGCTGAAACCACAGCAGCTCCCTTGATGACGACACTGCCAAAAAGTGACCCTACTAGAGATTCATCTGTTGATGTTGAAAACGGCGGACCATCTCAAAATATTTCACAAATTAAATCACGTCCCACAATCGGTGAACCACCAAGGCAAATAACTTCTGAAACTGGTAATGTTATGCTTGTTGATGTCGAAGCCTCCAGCTCTTTCCCGAACATTTCTGAAACACTATCGGCTTCTAACATACTGTCTAAAAATGATACAAACACACCAAAAAACAGACAATAGATGATACCTTGGGAGTCAAAGTTCCAACACCTTTCAAAAAGTTTTTGTTTTGGCCAGAAGGTGAAAACAGAACGAAAAAAAGAATTAAGAGGGAAAAAATTCCATCAGCAGTTACAAGCAAAGCATGGCGAGAGTATCACGAACATAAAGAAAAACAGAAAAAAAAGGAACAGGAAGAAAAAGAAGAGAAGGCTAAAAGAAAACAGGAAAATAAAATGTTGAAAGAGAAGGCTGCTGAAGAAAAAAGAAAAAAACGTAATTTGAAACAGAAAAGAAAAACTCAAGTTAAATCGTCCTCTGATGAGTCAAATTTCGAAATCGAATACGCTGAAAGTGGTGACAGCTATGTAGAAGATGAAGATGGTGAGTCTGAAGCAGACTATCAAAGATTAACTAGTCAATACGATCAAAAATCGAATGGACATCTGTCTAAAGGACTATCAAAACGAAGAAGAACACGATCACGTGAATGTGATACTGATTCAGACATGGATGTTCCATTGAATACATTATCTTCAAAGAAAATTCGAAGAATTGGACAAAAAAAATATATTAGTAAAGGGTGTTACGTTATAGTTATGTACGAAAATGAATATTTTCCTGGCAAAGTAGAAGATGAAAACAAAAATCAGTATGAAGTGAGCACAATGGTTTTATCAACAGGGAATACTTTTAGATGGCCGGAAAAAACAGATAAAATTTGGTATAACATAAATCAAGTAATTGAAAAAATAAATGAGCCTATTTGCCTTAATAAAAGAGGGTTTTACAAGATACCGGAAATGGAAAAGTATTTGCCCGACATATACAACTAAAATTAATGTATAAAATTTTTTATGTCCTCTTGATTTCTTTATATAAGCGTTACTTATAACTTTTTTGTGACTGATTATGATTTGTTGCATAGTTTTCGATTTATCTTAATTTAAAATTTATGACTGATTAGTAGGTACAAGTAGTTATTATAAGTCTAACGTTCCTCTTTGTAATAATATTTGATCTCTAAAATATTTTAAGATTAATGTTGCCTTATGTTGACAGCTACCTGGTTAGGTGGCTTGGTTTTTTTGATATCTTTATTTGTATTGATACTAGTTTTTAAAAAACACCAGTATTGGTTTTTATTTAATTATAATAAATTTAAGACTGATACTCGTTCAAAGTGATAGTAAGCTTGAATTTGTTACCTACTTAAATGTTGATTAAAGTATAGAAATAAATCAATAATGTTGTAATTTTTGCCTGCCCTGTTCATCTGATCATCAACAGCTCATATACGTGGGGCCCATATTATACATATACACACCGAGGGGCTCCACGCTGGCCCTGCCCTGTTATTTATCTCTTAATTAACAAGCATAAATAGATTGGCTGGTTGTAGACTATCTAATTTAAAGTTGATAACTGGTAGTCGATTACTGGCATATGTCGATTACTGGAAGTCGATTTATGGAGATTCAGTGTCGGTTACTGGTGATTTCAATTAATTTCACTTATTATTTAATTATTCGTAAGCACATATCTCAGACGGTTATAAATGCCATTACTCATGTAACTTTAATGTATCCTTTATCGTTTTTAAGAATAACTAGTCTCGTAAGGTTTTCAAAATTTGATATAATTAAATTTGTTTCACGCACGGACCTAAACATGTCGATAACTGGTTCCATTACAACCTATTATTATATAGATTTTATACGAAAGTGTAGTAATTTCAAGTTATCGAAAAGTGGTTTATTTAGATTCACTTTCGCAATTTATAAAATATATTTATCAATATTCTCTTAGTTTATTGAAGTGAAAACTTCTTTAGCGGCGTTGGGTATAAAATCTTAAACTCGCGTCAGGACACGTGGCCCTCGGAGCAATTATCAAGCCTGGAGAAGTAACAATTTCTAACAATTAATTGAACAATAAAGCACTAGTTTGGCCTTTTTGGCTTATGGCAAAATGTCATGCGAAAAAAGAGGACAGATATATGTCAGTTCGACAGTTTGAAATGACATGTAGCCATTTCAATTTGTTTTAGTGACCAGTCTGGTCACTAACGCATGGTGATTTTAATTATTGTTTTTGAAGTGAAAAACGTGTTTTCTAGTTTCTTATGTTATTTTCTGAAAAGATAATTTACTAAAGATTACATGGCTTGTGTTGTTCACGGCTGTAAAAGCCGTAGTACTGGGAAATCGGATGAAGATTGGAATTTGTCTTTTCACAGGTTAGTGTTTTGATCAATTTTTTTGTTAATTGTATTATAAATAAGTTAATTTACGTTATTTTCATAATCATCTATGTTTTATCTAACCGTAATCATTGAAATGAAATCATAATCAGCTTAGTTTTTAGAAAAAATGCAAAATATAACTTCCATAGTGTTGTGCAATTATCGATACTTGAGTAGGTACGAAGTACTTCATTGATAATGACTGCTTTAGGTTAGGAGAAAAAAAAAGGTATTTAAGTATGGATTTTATTGTTATTTGCAGGTTTCTGGCTTGAGAAAAATTAAAAGATGTTTGGGTTAAAGCTATAGCACAGGGAAAATTGGAAGCCTTCAAAACATTCTCGGCCTTGTTCAAATCATTTCGAATCAGACGGGAAGAAAAGTAAAGTGCTTTGCAGAGATGCTGTGCCACAAGTTAAGGTGGCATCTATTTTAAATAATAAATATTGTAATTTGTTAATTAAGTATCGAAATAAAATGTTGTAAAAAAAAAATTTAAAATTTTATTTGTTTTATTTGAAGCAATTTATTTTAAACTTTTACCAATTTTTTCCTGTGGGAATGAGTTATTTTCCCGCGGTAAATTGTAGCCTATATGTTATTCTGATGTTTAATCTATAATATGTTTATTTGTAAAGTTCCATAAAAACTCATTCAGTAGTTTTTACGTGAAAGAATATCAAATGTCCATTCTTATATATTTTTGCTTTTATAATATTAGTAGGATACGATTATTGATTTGTAAAAAGATCAACCAGGTGGAAGTCAGATTCGCGCATGAAGGGTTCCGTATAATTCTATGAATGAATCTATGAAAACAGGAAAAAATACGTACCTTTTTACGAAACCATAAAAAACAACCTAAACCGAAATACCTAATAATATTTTTTTATAAATACCACTACCATACAATGCAAGGCAGTCAATACGCATCGTAAATGAATAATTCCAAATTAAACGAATCTTAAAATTTGGAATTACCTATCCACAATTCAAAATTAAAAGAATCTTAAATTATCTTCAAGCAATTTTATAACTTAATTTTTTTATTTATCGATATTTTAGTATTCGATAAAGTGGCAAGCACTACCTTTTTAGAACAAAAAGTGGCTACATGTGGATTTGAATGCCAAGCCGATAACAGTGTGTTGTCTCTTTCTATCGCATTAATTAGGGTATTGAATAAAAGAGAGCCACTATATAAGAAACGTTCAATTAATTGTTAAGGCCTATCCGCACTCGCACTCGAATCACGGCGCGAATCGCGCCGCAAAGCGCGGCGTGGTTCGCGCCTCGATTGCCCGACAGTCCACACTCGCAGGGTTCGCGCCGGGCTCACAGTATAGTGCGCGCTTCGCACCTGCGAACCCTTTGACGCGGGACAAAAAACCGACAATTTTCGGGGAACAAGCCGCGAAACCGCGAAGAATATGCGAATCGGATCCACACTCATGCTTCGCGGGTACTTCGCGCCTTCGCGCGCGAACCGTGCGCGAGTGTGGATAGGCCTTTACTTCTCCAGGCTTGTTAATTGCTCCGAGACGTGGCCTGATCGAAAAAGCGTAAGACCGTAGACAGATTCTCTGTCTACGCGTAAGACGGATTTTTTTTTTTTTTTTAGCCCTTATATTCCTTCTGCCGGCACTCCCGGAGTGCAACCCGTCTTTTTTATAAAATAATATTATTGAACATTAATTAAATAAAATTATAAGCTTATAATAAAATTATAATAAAATTATAAGCTTATCTAAATCAAAAATTATATTTTAACTTTTACTACAATGTTCAAATGATAGACGTATTTAATTTATGTTCACAGAGCAAGTACCTAATGTTTATGTTAATCTGTCCTTCTCAGCCAGAATGTCAATGTCAATTGACGTTCAGTGTTTCTACACTCCTAAAATTTGCCTGGCTGAAGGCAACTAATTAAAAGGAAAGTATTCAAGAAAAATCAATTATTAATTTATTACAAAAGAAAAAATTTCAATAAACATTTTATACAAATATGTAACATTATAACCAATAATAACTATAAACTATAAATTATTATGTTTTTAACCACTGTATTATTTAATTGTAACATTTAGGATTCACAAAAACTGTTATTTTTAATTTTTTAAGTGCGTATCTGCTGGTTAGCAGGACGTTGAATTTTACGATTCTTCGACATGTCGGGTTCCTGACGATGTTTATACCCTTTCAAACATTTTATGAACAATATATTATATTTCGTGATGTTATCAACACGTCAAGCCAAATTAAATTTATTTCCAGCACACTCCGCTGGTCTCGAAGCCCGGTTTATCGATTTGAAGTCCGAGGTCCTCACCACTGAGCCACAACGGATCAGTACGGAGGTGCTTCGTAACAACATGGCAAATTTGGATATGATAAAATTTATTTTTAACCTTGTGCTCACAGAACAGTAAAAACATATAGAAGTGTTATAATGTCATAATTAGTATGAAAACCAGTGTCGCCAAACCCACATATTTAAACCGATAGTTATACAGTACACTACAAGTAAACTATGCCTTTGATTGGACAGCTTAATTTGAGTAAAAACTGACTTAGGTTATAAATTCAGCATTTCAATATGTACCCTAACGCAACATGTTACGGTTTATTTTAGTATAACATCCCTAGGTATATTAGCTGTTTTGTTTCTCATTGCACAGAAATTCCAAATTCGAAAACATTCAGCTACTCCACAACAGAGGGCGTTAGTTTTCGATAGATATAACTTTGAACCTCTACACATAGAGATAAGGTTGAAATTTGTGTCACTCAACATTAATGACATTAACTTGATATTTATCTGATGCTATGCCCTGAGGGATGTCAGCCTTGTTATCGATAATTCACAAATAAATATTTTTTTGTGTATTTTTTTTTCTTTCTATTATATGAGTATAGTATAATGTGTCACATTTTGGAGTATGTTTATTACTACTAAGTACGTCTTTTTATATTATTATTAAATAAAAAACGGAATAGAATAGTATTAATCTATATTTACAAAATACAAACAGAAAATATGCATTATTTTAAATCTTCGAACTGCCGTAGGTTTGCTGTATCGGTCGGCCTTTGTTAGACCGCTTAGTGCTGTTCGGCATCCAGTTAACTCGTCACGTTGCATTTATCCATTTCTCTTTTAAATTAGCCTCTTTGGGAAATCTATAAATAAATTGGACAAATGAAAGCTAAGGAAAAATAAAATAAAATTTAATATTTATAATTTTTGTCTTTTCTAAAGTATCGATACTGTCGATATGCGCCACAAGCATCACTAAAGCGACATTCGTTTGTTTATTGCAATAATATTCCAGAAAGTCTTGTTTGCTGTTCAATCTATAATAGTACTAATTTATTACGGATTAAGGTTCATGTTGACTAGATATTTGTATACAATTTTGACAAATTACGACAAGCGAAGTGTTTAATGTTCTGATTAGATAAAAGTTGTAACTACTTGTCGCTAGATGTCGCTGTACCGAAAACGTGTGTTTTTACATCGCGCTATTGAATTTGTTTTTATCATTTATATAATGCATAGAATATATTTAGTTCTGCTATTCGCCAAGAGATGGCATATTTTTGTTTTAAGGGTAAGTTACATCTCGCTATTGTAATTTTTTTGTGAAAACATATACTATTTTAGACTAATAAATTTAATATAATTTAATATAACATAAAATATATGTAAAATAAATAAAAATAAGACTTACCGATGGTATGAAATGCCTCCATTGCTGATATTATTTCGTCTGCTATCATTTTGCACTCTAATACCGAACAACACGTCCTAATTAATGAATAAATATGGAAAAAAGGTTTGACAGCTGACTACCGACTCAAATATTTTTCTGCGCACAACTGAGAGCAAGTTAGGTGATCTAAACTTATTATTGACACGTGGGCCACGCCCACATCACACTTCTATTTGTTTTTAATGTTCTGTGCTTGTGCTCTTTTCCTTTCTTCTAAGCAAATTTGAAATAAGGTAGTGGTTGTGTAATATTGAAACTTATCAGCTAATTTAAAGTATTAAATATGACAACACTGACGTTTACAAACGTCAAGTTTTGTCAAAAGTCAGTTGAGTACTCAGAAGGTCAGTAAAGTCATGTTTCATGTATTAGTTCACTATTAATTACTACTTGCTTATTGCTATTAAAGTTTATACCTATTTATTACTAGTCGATGGAATTTTCTTATTAATTACAGTAGTGATTAAACTGCTCTGGATTGTGGTAGTATTAATTTTTAGACAGTGACATAATGTGTTAATTTATTGAGTGTTAAGTATTAAATATTGTGTTAAGTGTTCGCTTCTTCAATCTAGAAGGTTTAACCATGGCACCGAATTTTAGTAAAATTACTTCAAGGACAGATGTAAAAATTGCGTTAGCGGCATCTGCCGCTCTTGGTGCATGGATTGTAAAGAACTCTATAAAATCAAGGTAAGATTATTTACATGTGATTTCCATATTTCATATATGTAGTTTCTAATACTGTGCAATCAATTTATGTGTTTATGGTCTTTATTTACTTTCATTATGTGTATTTTAATTTTATAATCATTTACTTTTATATTTAAACATGTTGAAACGTTCATATAACAAAAATCTTTCTTAATAATCAGCTATATTTATGATACTTGTTTGCAGTCAGAAGAAAAATGCTAAACCAAGCAGTCTGACATTAGAGGAGAGTGTACAATACATGATAAGGGACAAAGACAAGAAAGGGCCAAGAGCACAAGTTAACGCAAAGTTCTTCAATGAGCTCAAGGTGCTATGGAAGATTATGGTGCCCGGTGTATGGTCCAAGGAGAGTGGATTCATGGTGATGATAGCACTGTCGCTAATAGCCAGGACTATGTGCGATTTGTGGATCATACAGCATACAACCTTTATAGAAGGGTAAGCTAATGTAAATAAATAAATAAGCTATAATGTATATGAATAGTACATTTTTTTCTATTTATTCAGACTTAATACTATTCCTTTTTTTGTATTTATGAGTTTATCATTAGTACATTTATCTACCAATGATATTTTATGTGGCTTCTACTGTGTAAACTTGTCAATAAACATAATAGTTACTATTTTAAAAGTCAAATTGTTAATTCAATACAGTAAAAAAATTAAATGCATAGACACAATATTGAGTAAACGTCATTGTTTTTATTTACATATTCAACAGTATGCTTAACACTATGTTGAATTCAGGAAATAATAAAAGGTGAAAGTAATACAACAGATAAATGGAATGTTTATAAAATATTACAAACTTATTTTTAAAACAATTATGCATATAAATTCTGAGTATTATCTAGCATAAAACAAATTTTTTTTAAAATAACTGCTGAACATACATAAAAAATGAGAATTTGTTTTTTTATGCAGGTAATACTTTTTTAAAGAGAAAATTAAGGTATTTGACCTAATTTATGGCAGAAAGAGCATAGTCATTCCAACTTGGAATTATTTATTCGATTAATAAAATGAAATAGTTTAAACTCAATTTTGGTTCATTGTATTGAAATGTTTGCATACAATAGACCCAAGTTTACAACAACATTTGTTATTTAAAATAGGTGGAAGGACCCGTGATATCATAGGATAAGTATAATTTATCCAATTCAATACATTTTACCATTCCAATATGAAATTATAATTCTTTTCATGGTAAAAGTTAAAAAAATTATCACAGAAGTTTTGGTCTATTAAATAAGATATTTCAATAGAATCTTGTTGACGAAAAATAAACAAAAAAAGATTGATAGCATAGTATGTCAAACTTTCTGACAAGTTTAATGGCATAATAATTATATGTCAACGTGCATCGAACTTATTGACATACATTCACAAATCCGCTCATGATGTTGGATTTACACTATGTATAACAAATTCTGTATCTATCTTGAAAATTGCTGCAACCCTGACTTTACACTTGTTATTTTTTTATTCATGAATGGCCAAGAATTAACTTGTGTCATACATTTTTTGTATTTTTTTGTTTATGGCATTGAGCGAAACTGTTGCTTAAAAGTACATAAGTATTATTAAATTATTGTTTATAAAAAAAATGGTTGATGTTTTTTAAGTAGGATTATTTTAATTATTTCTACAAGTGATTAACTAATTATTTTTAAGCTCCAAAACTTTTGATCTTACTTTTGCAATTTTTATTAATATGACGCAAATGTCCTCATATATTTGGTTGCTAAAAAAATAAAAAAATAAAATTAAAGAAATTTACGAATAATTGAAGGATACTTGTTTAAGCAAATGTATGGATTTAACCGAGGTGGCGATTCTCATAAAAAAGTACATATTACGAGTCGTATTCAGGCATAAATAATTTATATAAAAACAGCTAAAGCTATACACTAGCTGGAACACATAACATTTACGATCTTATGAACAATTTTAGACTGAAATAAGCTTTAAAATAAAATAAGAAAATCCTAAAGAAGTAGACGAAAGTCGCTTAAAATCAAAATTAAGAAAAAAATGTAACACGTATAGATGAAAGCTATACAAGAAACCGGTTCAATTTCTTCGAACTTGAAACGTATCACGTGAATGTACAAAGTCTATAGCAAATTAACGTTAATGGGTGAAAGATCAATCATTAAATATGTCACGTTTGCTATTAATATTACATTAGTATTTGAATTTCTAACAAGTCTGTAATATTACGAATATAACGTATAAATCGCCGATACTTTGCACAAAATTTATGCATGCAAACGGAATAACTTTTGACAGCCAAAACCTATAAATTTGTTTGAGAATCTAAACTGTAAACCTAGATATAGGTCCTTGGAGGAAAGTTTATTTGGCGCAAATCTAAATAATATATTCGATACTTGTCGAATTAATATCAATTTTAATCGATTGGTAAAATATACCAATCTCACTTCAATATCTATAATTACAAATGTATTATCGTATCGACTTTCGTACTTTTTGCCAAAGCACTAAGATGTAAATTATCATAAAGAAGTATAGTCGTCGAAGTATTAATGTTAGGTGATTTCGGAAGTTATTATTTCCACTTCAGAGGATAATACCTACATCAGAGTAATACAGGATATAATAAATAAAAAATTGAAAATAAGTATAAACATAAAGAATTCGCTTGAAATATACAATTAATAATGCTTCATGGTAAAAAATTTTAACCTTACAAATTACATTTTTCTTTTGCTATAATATTATGCAGGTATTACTTTAAATTATAAATATAAAATTAGGTAGGTACGTGTATGAAACTAATTGCATTATTATGCAAGTAAATGTAAGTATTCTTACATGACAACCAATGAAAATTATAGAAAATTATTGCCAAGGACGACAAACAAAAAGTTAACTAATATCTAATAACATCATGATAACAGGTTTTTCTGGGTTAGATTTCCCCACTATAAAAAAAAAAAAAAATGTTGTGTGGTTTTATGAAACCACGGTAAAAGTGAAACTGTTCGAACGGTTCCGAACACTGCTTTGTGTAGCGCATGTCGCGTGACGGTCGGCTGCCGAGTAGGTATACCTACTCGGCAGCCGCGATACACGCGACATGCGCTACACAGACCAAAAAGTTTGAGACGATGTAATAAAAGTTTCACTTTAAAAGGTTTTTACAAATACTTCTTTAGCTTATGTAGGTATTGAAAGTCTATACCTACTCTATACTTTGAAGAAGGATGAAAGCTCCTTTGTCGCCACAAAAAGGAAACAAAAAACGTGATGGGGGTGTAAAAGACCCACCGGATTGAATTACGAATGTTATGTCGCTAAACATGTTGAATGAATGGCATGAAAGCCGATTTAACGTATAACCGGAAAAATTTAATACATTCTAAATAAAGTATCAATAATTAAATACTTATTAGGTTCTTTCTTTAGAAATAATCGTATAAAAAGAGCATGTGTGCCGAGCATACCTATCAGAAGTGAAACTTTTTTTGCAATATTCAAAGATACCAAAATCGTCGCCTTACTCCATGACGCGACCTTAAAATTTAAATGAAATGAAATGAAATAAAATAAATTTATTTGTCCATTATATGTTTTACAATTAATGTACGACAGTGGGTCCCAAACTAAGTGAAATACTTGTGTCTTGGGACCCTGAGTTGCGCTTCTTGGTTATATACATGTTACCGGAAATGTATGTAATCCGTCATTGTATACAATTCCTAGGAAATGTATATAATTCCTAAAATCGCACGGAAATGTGTGAAATAAATTATTTTATACACATTTCCTAGGAAATCTATACATTTCCTAAATAGCTATCGGAAATGTAAAACATTTAAGATATTGATATGTCGCAGGCAAATTGTATATAATCTGGCCGTTTACAAACGGTCGGCATTTTGTAGTAACTATGCCGATAATTCGTAATCAGAAATTTTTGGTTTGGATAAGGGGGTGGGTTAGGTTAGGTTCGTGCTTTTTAAAACTACACAGAAATAGGAGCCCCACGAAGTGGGGCTCCGTCGGCTGGCGACCGTCTTTTTGTAGAATTTTGGAAAAAGACGAATTTTCGGCATATTAAAACAGCTAGCCGTAATGTAATACGGCGGATTATACAATCCGACTGCGCCAAATATACGCGGGGACAGCGGGACGAGGGGACTGATTACTTGGCAAATGAAAATTTGATTTTATAAGAATAAATATAAGTTGATTTTGTGATATTTACGTTAAAAGTTAGATAGTTGATTTTTAAAATGTTAATTAGTAAGATAATAATATGAACATAATATTATTACAATTTTACGGTATGACTGTTACCCGATTGTAGATATCAATAAGAGCTATAATAAAAAAAAAAAATAACAACGTGTTTTATTACAGAAAGCATTTACTTTACACATTTCCTAATACGATATTGGAATTGTATACAATTCCTAGGAAGATTATACATTTCCTAGGATATGCATGCATTAAATAGTTTTTTAAACAATATTTTATACATTTCCTAAATGGTATCGGAATTGTACACATTTCCTAGGAATTGTATACAATTCCTTGATTTCATACATTTCCGGTAACATACATATTACATATGTTATGGACAGTAAAAAGTTAACAAGTAGGTAAATAATCTAATGTAATGGAAGTTAATACAATTAATAAAAAATAAAAGAAAAACAAAGTACATTATTTTGCGGTTTGCAGCACGCGTATTCGTGATAGAGTGTGTGTGTGTGTGTTTACGTGTGTGTGTATGTGTGTGTTTACGTGTGTGTGTGTGTGTGTGAGTGAGTGTGTGTTTGTGTGTGTGTCATTGTTTGTGAGTGAAGGCATGTTATAGTGTGTTTCAGCTCAGTGGTCCTTTAAGTAATTGTTCGGTTTCTTCAAAAGACAGCGTATGTAACCATTTCTTTATGACCTTCTTGCATGTGTAGTTCGATAGTAGTGTTATGTTACAATGTTTGTTGACACTATTGTATATCCGAGGAAACAAAAATTTTGGACATCGTTTAGCTAAAAGGGAGGATGCACGAGGACATGGCAGTGAGAATGTACGCCTTGTGGTGAGTTTTTTAAAGTCCTTTCTTATTTTTAAGGTTCTGTGAGTAGTTAACACAGCCTTGAGAACGAAGAGCTGCCTGACCCTTAGGACTGCGAACTCGCTATACAGGTCAGCTGTTGGGAAGCGGAAGGGTTTTCTCAGCATCACCTTTATGACGGCTCTTTGCGCTCTCTCCACAGTGATGAAGTTAGTTAAAATCTCATCGCTTCTAAAGAAGTTTCACTTCAAAAATCCATTATAAAGTGAAAGTACTTTTTTTTACTTTTCCGCTTCCTGAAAATTACACGAAACCGATAAAAATGTAAATAACTAAAATCTAGACAAAATACACAAAATATACATCAATGTAAAAAATAGTGAACTGTATTTCGTTTTATGGGTTTTATGTGTTCATTCTCAAGTCACTTAATAGTTAATAGTTAATACGTCATCTGGTATAATTCCTTCATGGTTAGATGCAGCATGCAAATAGATAAATTATGTTTAAAAGAAAAGGTACCTAACATTAAATGTAACAGCATCGATAAAAAGCAAATATCGTTTTGATCAACAAATAAATGCTTCTGTATTTGTATATATTCAAACATTTTTGCTTTCATTAAATTTCAAATTAATATTTTCAAATTGTGAAGGTTTGGTAAATGTAATTTGGTATATTATATATAATATAATATGTATATAATATGTTTTTTGCGTTTTGATTGTAAGAGCTATAGGTTTCAGAATTAAACTAAAAGAGAGATTGTAAAGTAGTTGACTAACGCGTAAAAATACGTATTGTAAAAGATAATAGGAGAGAGCCTTATTAGAAAGTGCATTACAAGAGCATTTAACTCCGGAATAACTAACTTAACTGCCTTATTTCCTTCAATATTTATGAATAAACAGGGTAGTTATGTAATTTTATGATAGCCTGAATTCATATAAATCAATGAGCTATCAACAGTAATTATAGTAAATGCTATAAACGCAATAATTACTATTGTCACTGCTTTGTTAATATTGGTTTGCCATTTTTCTCGTTCTTAGCTAGGTACAAATATATCTTAGATTGACTTAGTGACAATCTTTTACCATGAATAGCCATATTTTTATTAAGTATACATTGATTAAGGTTAACAAAAAACAGTATAAAATGTTAGTAAAACGTAATCGGTAATGGATTCAAACAAAAATCGAAAAGGACAATTTTTAGTAGGCACATATAGATATTCCTTATAATCAGTAGAAGTTAATAATCTCTAATGAAAATTAACTAATTGCCTTTGTTTCAGATCTATTATCACAATGAACAAGCCAGAATTCAAAAAGCTTCTCACACAATTCTTCATGGCGATGCCATTGGTAAGTGGTCTCTTTCCAAATATACAATACTAGCTTACCGCCCGCGGCTTCGCCCGCTTTGTCTAAAACTTATTAAATTATATACTAAAACCTTCCTTTTGAATAAGTCTATTTATTTAAAAAAAAAACCGCATCAAAATCAGTTTCGTTATTTTAAAGATTTAAGCATACGAAGGGACATAAGGACACAGAAAGCTACTTTGTTTTATACTATGTAGTGATACATTCAAATTACTTCTGTATGTGTGAAATAATTGCTTTAATTAGCATATTATACATAATAATAATAAATGTACAGATAAATGATATAATTATAAACCTTATTTGCGTTTTTTTTAATACTATTTATCTAGTTACTTATCACTACTCACTACATAGTATAAAACAAAGTCGCTTTCTCTGTCCCTATGTCCCTATGTCCCTTTGTACGCTTAAATCTTTGAAACTACGCAACGGATTTTGATGCGGTTTTTTTTAATAGATAGAGTGATTCAAGAGGAAGGTTTATATGTATAATAACATCCATTAAATAGTGGAGAAGTACTGTTATTTTTGAGGTTTCTAATGTGATGTCGTAAAAAATTACATTTTTTCCGCTTACATTGCAAACGCAGGCTGAACCCTACGAGTTTTATCAAAATAATGTACTAAGTATTATACACATTGAAAAAGTCTACAGAAAAGTCCGCGATGGTATATGTCTATCTCTTATGGATAACCCATAATAACTTTTTTTTGACAAATAATGGCTAATTTTCGAAGCGATTTTAAGCAATACAGCATTAATCCTTAACCAATTAAATACCTTGAATACATTGTTCATTTAATATAGATCTATATGGCCCTTTACACCGTATGATTTAAGTGAATATTTTCGAAGATATTACAGATTTAAAAATTGCGGGACGTAGCGTTTGCGGCGGTACCGGCCGGCCGCCCGGCTATATATTTTATACCCGTGCGAAGCCGGAGCGGACCGCTATGTTTTTACATATATATGTTACCGGAAATGTATGTAATCCGTCATTGTATTCAATTCCTAGGAAATGTATATAATTCCTAAAATCGCACGGAAATGTGTGAAATAAATTATTTTATACACATTTCCTAGGAAATCTATACATTTCCTAAATAGCTATCGGAAATGTAAAACATTTAAGATATTGATATGTCGCAGGCAAATTGTATATAATCTGGCCGTTTACAAACGGTCGGCATTTTGTAGTAACTATGCCGATAATTCGTAATCAGAAATTTTTTGGTTTGGATAAGGGGGTGGGTTAGGTTAGGTTCGTGTATTTTAAAACTACACAGAAAAAGGAGCCCCACGAAGTGGGGCTCCGTCGGCTCGCGACCGTCTTTTTGTACAATTTTGGAAAAAGACGAATTTTCGGTATATTAAAACAGCTAGCCGTAATGTAATACGGCGGATTATACAATCCGACTGCGCCAAATATACGCGGGGACAGCAGGACGAGGGGACTGATTAGTTGCCAAATGAAAATTTGATTTTATAAGATTAAATATAAGTTGATTTTGTGATATTTACATTAAAAGTAAGATAATTGATTTTTAAAATGTTAATTAGTAAGATAATAATATGAACATAATATTATTACAATTTTACGGTATGACTGTTACCCGATTGTATCAATAAGAGCTATAATAAAAAAAAATAATAACGTGTTTTATTACAGAAAGCATTTACTTTATACATTTCCTAATACGATATTGGAATTGTATACAATTCCTAGGAAGATTATACATTTCCTAGGATATGCATGCATTAAATAGTTTTTTAAACAATATTTTATACATTTCCTAAATGGTATCGGAATTGTACACATTTCCTAGGAATTGTATACAATTCCTTGATTTCATACATTTCCGGTAACATATACAACGTTCACAGTTTTTCTGTAGTGTATTTAGTATCAGCATTGCACCCGTGCGAAGCCGGGGCGGGTCGCTATTTAATACATATTGAAAGAACATAATATGATTAACTTGGTCCTTTTTTTCAGATTTCCCTTGTTAATAATGTGTTAAAATGGAGCATAGGAGAAATCAAGTTGCGAATAAGAACAAATCTGTCTTTGCATCTCTACGAACAATATTTAAAGTGAGTTATCAATTATTTATACATACATTAGTTTTAATAGCAGTAGTTTTTGTAACAAACCTGTTTGGAAACGATTTCCGTCTTCTTTAACACACGAAATGTTTGATATGAAATAAAGTATAGAAATATATTATAAATCTTAACAAAGCGTTAAATAGTTAAAATTAAATGGCTATAATGTTATATATGTAAATATAAATCACGTTTTTGAAACGTTTGACTCAAAAGTTTAGCTTAGTAATTGATGATTTTTTTATTAATTTATTATTATTTTATAAAAATTGGTTCCTTGTAATTTTGAAACAGGTTTTATGTTATGCTCTCGATATTAACCTTGATGTTTTTAAAACCGAAAAAGTTTGGTTCCTATAAAGAACTCAATTACTGGGATAAAGTTAAGCTTATGGGCTATATATCAAACAAATTGAATATCTTTATTTTTTGCTTATATATCAATGTTTTACGACCAAAAAATAATTTAAGAATTTATCAAAATCTGTAAAATAATATAAGAATGGAATTTATTTAAAATTCAAGTATTTTTTAACTTAGCGCAGTTTGTTTTCTGAACACGCTGACTATAAATATTATTTAAGCTGTTGTGTTTACCAGATGAATTTTATAGAAGAAAGAAACAAAAATAATACAATTACGAAATCAAGGCCATCTTGTTCATTCCATAAAAAGACCCTTCATAACATTCGGCCACATTCGGCCCAGATTTACGGTTTTCAAAAATGTTATTCGACTTTATATGCATAAATAATAAATATACATTTTTTTACTTAAGATAAATGATTCAAAACACTTTTTGAAGTCGTTATTCATTACAAAATTATCTGATACATAATTGGATTGCTATTCGATTAATTGAAGAATAACTATGACGTATAAAACCTGTAATAATGAATGGGAATCTAATGGTTTAGTCTACTGTCATAGATTGT
Source organism: Colias behrii (assembly GCA_029959065.1). Taxonomy (NCBI): domain Eukaryota; kingdom Metazoa; phylum Arthropoda; class Insecta; order Lepidoptera; family Pieridae; genus Colias; species Colias behrii. Next base: position 2,617,667 of record JARWMC010000006.1, on the reverse strand, counting down.
CTATGAAATAGTTGTAGTGTGGAATCACGCCAGCGAACTTTGACCTTTGTCTGAAGTCCGTTTGAAACAAATGATCATTGTTGATATTTACTTATTTGAACGAACATATACAGGAATGCTATTGTTTTATGTCATACTAGTTTTCTGCCCGTGGCTCAGTGTGGTCAAAAGAAATTCCCACGGATAGAGAAATGCTTCACCTCGCTACAGTAGCCTATGTCACTCTCTAGCCTTCTTACCTACTATCTTCAGATGAAAAAAACATTTCATAAAATCGCTCCGTTGTGACGTGAAAGAGAGACAAACAAACAAGCACACTTGCATTATAGTAATATGCATTAGTGAGGATGTTGTAGACGTACACTAAGAAGATACAAAAAAAAAATTAGTATCATTAGTGTTTTTTCTTAGGGACAGGGATTATTCAAATTTCATTAAGATTCATTCACTATTTGAGCTCTCTTTGAATAGTAACATCAAATGGTAAAAAAAATAAAGTGTTATAAACAAGACCACTAAAATAATGAAATCATAAAATCATATGATATATCTTTCTGCACAAAAAGTATCTTTATAATACAGAAAATAAACAAGGAGTTTATGAATAATGTGTGAAACTAATTATGTACTTGGAGTGCTTCGTTAAAATCAGGAAAAGCACTTTAAATAGGTATGTACCTATAAGATTAACCTTCATAATTGCGTTATTATTATTCGCTACTTATTTTTCTATTATAATCATATAATTAAAATGTATATCAACATAAGCATTCCAATCCTTATTCAGATATGATAATCTAGAAATGATTAAATTTTGCGAAATCTGCAAATTAACATTTATTAATACTTTGTTTGTTTATAGCATCAAAATACACAACAATTAATTATTTACAGGTAAATTAGCTTGGAGAAATTTTTGCATATGTAGTGGTGTGTATATTACTCAGATCTTAGAGCGCGTTTCCACTATATCGTTCTGGCCTATACAAAAATGTTTCGATATCCTAACATTACATTAATTTCATACTTATTCCTAGCAACACTTTTGTTTTCAATAAAAACAAGTTTTTATTTGAAAGAATATGGTTTTGACTTTATAAAAAAAAATATATCATTCAATTTCACGTCCTAGAGCAAACGACAAGACGACTACCGTGAAACAATAAAATATCGTGTCCATAATAATTTGTTTCATAATTAATATTTGACCATAATAATTACGAAACAAAACAAATAAATAAATCGTCACTTGATAGTGGAAAGTGGAAACACGCACAAAAACAGAATAAACCAGTTTACGCTGTCCGCAGGTGCCACGTGCAGTCGTTTGGTACCGTTAGAACATAAAGCACACATTTCATTCAAAAATTATAATTATTACGTATAGACCGGGAGATATTGACACAAAATTTCGAGTCATTTGTAACAGGATGGCGGTTCTACAGGGGTCTTAGTACGCAATGACAAAAAGAAAAACGATGGTGTGAACACTGGTACCGGCGGCTTAGTCGCGTGGGCGTTAGTCGAACTCGTCGGAAAAATAGCGAAGTCAAACAATTTGTAACACAAAAATTTTAGAATTTACCGATAGCCCATAAAAAAGAAGTAGGCGGTAGTGTCATGCCATACTTTTCCGGTGTGACTTACAGCCCGCCATACCGACGCGAATGTGTTGATTTAAAAAAAACAATTCAACCATTTGTACCAGGCTAACTTTTGCACAGGTAACCATCGTCGTGCAGCCATTTACGAAAATCGCCATGCCATACTTTTCGGACGATTCCAAATGGTCGCCATACCGCCGAAAAACTGCAAAATTTTTTTTTTCGCCAAACTTTTTGTACCAGTATTGCATTTGGATTTTTGGAGAGTATTTGATAAAATGTGACCATTATTACATTTACCATACTTCTAGTAGGGGGAAAAAGTGCTGCCATACTTGAAAAATTAATTTAGTATTAATTTATATAAGTGAAGATTTCCACCACCTAGATCTTTGAAATTTTGTATTTATATTCGTTGAACCTCAAACTTACAGGAAAAATTAGTGCCATACTGTTACTAATCGTTCAAAATACGAATAAAATCTTACAATAAAAAAAAATCTTATACACATTCGCCACCTCCCACAGGTATGACATTATCACACTTCTATTTATAATCATTCAGGAGTTGTTGAAAAAAAAATTTAGGGTGGTAAACGGTTCGGCGAAAAAAAAAAATTTGCAGATTTTCGGCGGTATGGCGACCATTTGGAATCGTCCGAAAAGTATGGCATGGCGATTTTCGTAAATGGCTGCACGACGATGGTTACCTGTGCAAAAGTTAGCCTGGTACAAATGGTTGAATTGTTTTTTTTTAAATCAACACATTCGCGTCGGTATGGCGGGCTGTAAGTCACACCGGAAAAGTATGGCATGACACTACCGCCTACTTCTTTTTTATGGGCTATCGGTAAATTCTAAAATTTTTGTGTTACAAATTGTTTGACTTCGCTATTTTTCCGACGAGTTCGACTAACGCCCACGCGACTAAGCCGCCGGTACCAGCGTTCACACCATCGTTTTTCTTTTTGTCATTGCGTACTAAGACCCCTGTAGAACCGCCATCCTGTTACAAATGACTCGAAATTTTGTGTCAATATCTCCCGGTCTAGTAGTTTAATTGTTAAATTTTGTATTTGTTGATTGTTGTTATTATTTGTATTGTTATAATATTTGTTGAAGTGTTTAATTTGTGTGTAAGTGTTGTAACTTTATATTGTTAATTCAAAATGGCTCCAGTGTTAAAACATGGTCGAGGCAAGCCTTTGACTTCTCAAACTAAAGAATTAAACTTTAAATGTCGTTTCTTTTTCAGGTTAGTAAATTTTTCATTTTAGTAACATTGTTAATGTAAAAGTTATACGTATGTTAAATGTGCAAATATTAAAATAAAGTCTCATCTTTTTCAGAGGAGAAACACATATAGTTTAATTTAAAATCCCTTATATATATATAAAATAAAAACTAAAAATAAAATGTTGTTTTATTTTATTTGCTGACCATACACTACTACAAACGCAAAAATTTCTCCAAGCTAATTTACCTGTAAAAGTCAATTAGAAATACAACAGACGGTATTCACAAATGTTAGCATTTATAATATTCGTAGTTAATGCTTTATTGGTAGTGTAAATGACTTGCTATAATATTATTTACTAAAAATCGGAATTACATTAACTGTTTGTAGGTACTATAAGGGCAATATGATTTTCCATTTTCTGTTTTTAAGATATAAGTAGATAGTTGAGGCATTTTTTTATTTTTCAACTGACTGAAAAAACGGGGAAGGTTATGTCCGGTTCGTTCTTTTGTCAATTTGAAAGCGTTTTATTTTTTTATGAGAAAATTATTATTTAAATATTTACTATTATGTTAATGCTGTTAACGATCCAAATTTAGTCAGTCTGGATAACATAGGCTACACTTTATGTGAGTAGGGCGTAGGCAGTAGGCACGAATGAAGCCTCTGGCTTTATTTAAACAATTCTAAATTAAACAATTTATCGCGGAAATTATACTATTCATTTAAACGTAAAGGTGTATAATGTATAGGTATTATGTTAATTGGAAATTCATAATCACTATGTCGGGTCACTACAAGAGGTCATTTGTATTAGAGTATTTATAAGTTATAACATTTATAAAATATGAACAATTTCATTGTAAAATAATTACGTGGAAAAAGAAAAGTAATAATTATGTAAGCTTTATTTGTTTGATTTAAGAATAATGATCTTTTATTTACCCTAAATGGTAATTGTAATCATACGAATTATTAAACTCACAGTCAAACAATGTAGGTACCTATTTATGTATACTATGGAACATTTTTTGGCAATATTTTAATGTTACCAAATAAACATTTATACATAATATGTAAGCATATATGCATTATGTATGTCTGAACTCTGTAAGTATATTGTATACCTATAGACCTCTGGCTCTACCCTAGATACTCCAATGTCCAAGGAATGTATTAGTCCAATATTCGTCATTATCTTTATAAGATAAACAATAGATAATAATTATAGCAGGTAACAATACAGTAAAATTTTTAATAAGCCTTTAAACTCGTGTATGCTAGAACGTGACACATCGATAGTCAGTCGCGTAGAATGTGATAAATATTGAATATCAATAATATGTATTTTCTAGCGAACAAAGGTATAAAGGACGTAGTGGGAAATCTATACTAATATTATAAAGCTGAAGAGTTTGTTTGTTTGTTTGAACGCCTTAATCTCAGGAACTACTGGTCCGATTTGAAAAATTCTGTTTTAGATAGCCCATTTATCGAGGAAGGCTATATATCAATTATCTTTACGCTAAGACCAACAGGAGTGGAGCCACGCGGGTGAAACCGCGGGGCACAGCTAGTAAAATATATGGGACAGTTCCGATTTTATTAACTGAGATTTTTTTCTAAATATGGCCTTGAAATAGGTCCATGTGCATTTGTTCACACTGTCTTACACACAGAAATCGAAAATTGCATACTATTAATAAATACCTTTTTGTGTAGAGAGAAAAATATAATAAACTGACACCACACATGTACATATCTGCAAATTGTGAAACCACATTATTTTTTATTATTCACTTACTAAATATAACATTGTAATACACTAACACAGTCCTTATAAAATTTATTTGTTATAATTTCACCTGTATATAACTGACTCCTTTAGACTTGATTTGACTCACTTTTAACGGACAGATTTAATTCAAACTTTGTATACTTATCAAGGATCGGTGACAATACATCTTATGAGTTTAAGCCTGATTTTAAGTTAGTAGCTATATTTATTTATTTTAATTTCCAGAGGTTTCACATACTACAAAGTGACGAACCTCGACAATCGGATATCGAACGCCGACCAGCTGCTGACCACAGATATCGAGAAGTTCTGCGACACCGTCATAGATCTGTACAGTTACATCAGCAAGCCGCTGCTCGATATATCGATATATTTGTACCGATTGACCGTCAATTTGGGACCTTCTGTAAGTTATAACACGCTTTTAGTAGCTTCATTTGTATCTTTGTTACACTTTAAACTGATAGATTTAATTCAAACTTTGTACACTTACTAATGATCGGTGACTATTCAATAATTTCTTGAGTTGAACCATGTTTTTAGTTTTTTTTTAACGATGTATATTAAAATGTCTAATACCTACTAAATAAAAAATTTTAATCTGTTATTTGTCTTGATAACGATTACGAAGTCTTGATAAAATATAGAATATATTGCATTCAACTTAACCCACCGTTAATTTAAGGGTCACCTTCTTTATAGAAGAAAAAATTATTATCCACTGAAGTAATTAAGGCTTATTTATACTTGGGTATATTATATTTATATGCACGTTTAAACCTACGCCGTTTCTACAATTAGTATAGAAATACGAGTACATTCAATTTATATGGACACCTAGCGGTCCGCCCCGGCTTCGCCCGTGGTCCATATTTACGTTTTCTCTACATAAGAACCATCCTCGTACTTCAAGGAATATAATAAAAAAAAATTATCGAAATCGGTCCACCCGTTCAGGCGTGATCACAGTATTACAATATTATATTGTAATACTGTGCGCGTGATGCCGTGCAGACCAAGGAAAACGGGTTTCATTTTTATATACATATATAGATGGTAGATATAAATTGAATGTACTCGTATTTCCTGATTTAAATATCGATATATTTCTGTATTATACATATGAGGAAATCCTAGTTCCTACATAATATGATATTTACTGACCGTAATGTTATGTCACCATTTGTTGAGTGTTGCGGTTACTTTTAAGGTTTCCTTTTAATCATAACATATTGAAGCTATTGTTTCTCTGCCCTCATGCATATTATCTATCAATTGAAGATTATGATTTAATTGAGAAGATTTATATTTTTTTGATCAAAAGTATTTCATTGTATGAAGATGATTCTTCTCTTTCTATTCAAAAACTTGCATGTATTTGTCATTTGTTTTGCTTTTTTACGTGGAAAATTGTAATGATGTAAGTATGGTTTTATACGTCGCACACGCACGTTTCTTTGTTTACTTCTATTTTCAATGGAATAAAACTTTATGTCCATAAAATCGAAGTAAAATACTAGTTTTTGTGTGTAACTTTCACTAGTTAATTTATTGTATACCTACTTAGTACTTGGTAATAAATAATTATTTGGGTATTTTTCCTTATTCGATTGGATTATTACTAAAACCATAATTATGTAAAGCATTTCATGCTTGCAATTTCATAGGGCATTTTTATGCATAAATTCCAAATAGAATTTCATATTATAATCTGAGATATTTCGTAGTATAGTTTCGTACATATAAGGGAATTATTTTCAATTTTTGTCCTCGACCTTGTGTCCCTTAATTAAATATTATATTAGTTGATGTTATTACTTATTTTGATACGACAATCTATCCAAAAAAAAATCTAACTATAAACGATATGATCATAGTTAGAATTTAACAAAATTGTGCCAGTCAATAGTCATTGTAAATGAGTTGTCAATTGCACTGCTTAGTTACAACAATCATAAAAAAGGGTAATTAGCACAAGGTAAAAACTGTTACTAGACCATGGCATAAGTTTTTACTCATTTGACCATTTTGACGCTGAAATTGCTCAAATATTTTTGGGTTTCTTTCATTCTGTATTCGTATGTATATTTTGTAATAAATTATTCATTAATAAAATAAATAATAGATAAAACATGTATCCTTGCATGAATAGTCATTATCGCCATAATTTTTAAAACTCTATTCAGGAAGGGATGTGTTAGGTTACTTTAAAAAAAATCTATGAATAAAAAAAAATCTATGGTGAAACTATGTTTATAACGACTGCGACGTATTTCGCTAGATTACTAATGGCCGTTCCCAATATAGATAGAACCTTACTAGCTATCGGAGATAGCTGTCTATCTATAACCGTAGTTTGAATATTGGGAACGGCCATAAGGTAGTCTAGCTATCGAAAGGCATCGCTATAATAGAGCGATGGATAATTGGATAATGAATAAATAAATAATTTATTTTTTTGGGTTTTATGGCATTCAATATTTTTATAAATTTATATAAATAAATAATGTTTATGTATTTTGCGATTCTATTTAATAATGACCACAATGTGAATAACTTGGTAAATAATATAATTTTTTTTTCAGACGCCTGGCTTAATGATGGCCTACTTATTTGCATCTGGAATGTTCTTGACGTATTTGCGACGGCCTACAGGTAAAAAATCTTAATACAAAAGTAATATTGAAACAGTAGCGAAACAAAATTGAGTTTTTATCAAATTACATTTTTTTGTATTGCAAGCTGGCAAAAATTAATTTATACTTATAATTAATTCAAGTTTTTGTAAATTTTTATAAAATTCCAATTTTAAACATTAAAAATGCTTCCTCGTATAATAAAAAGTTCCTAGATACTGGAAAATATTTTTTTTTATACATTATTTTTTTATTTTCAGCTCGAATGACGGTCCATGAGCAGAAATTAGAAGGCGAATATAGATTTGTTAATTCAAGACTTATAACTAACTCTGAAGAAATCGCTTTCTATCAAGTAAGTATTTCCTCTAAATAGATTTAAAGACCATTTTATTAGAAACTCTAGATAAAAATAGTTAGAAATGCAGGTCCAAGGACTTGTATAAATAATCGATAAAATATCACTGAAAATAAGTGGTACTGAAGTAAAAAAAGTTTTATTAAATAAAAAAGGATACTAACTATATTCTTGAATAAAAATCTAATTTTACAAGTTATATTCAACTCTAATATAATCTTAAGAATATCCTAAACTAAATAAATGTTCTTATTTCAGGGTAACAGAAGGGAACAGTTGACTCTACTATCGAGTTTCTACAAACTAACGCGGCATTTGAGGAATTTCCTCAACTTCCGTGTTGGCATGGGCTTCATAGACAACATTGTTGCTAAATGTAAGTTTAATTTATTTATTTATTTATCCTCACTAATATTATAAAATCGAAAGAATTTGTTTGTCTTTCTTTTACGTCGCAATGGGACGATTTATGGTATGATTTTTTTGTATCTGGAGATAGGAGTGGATATAGAGAGTTATATTACTATTGTCAAAATACAAATATCTTATTCCTATAAGAATTTGCTTATACCGCACAAGCGATGTCGCGGGTGAAAAGCTAGTTCAAATATCACACACCATTAGTATACGAAAAAGGTATAGGACTATAAAATAATGTTTATTTACAATCACAAATGTCTATATGTAGGAATGTTTATGGATTACAAATAACATTAAGCTACGAGTAAGGTTAGGTTCGTAAACTAATGTTAATGAATAAACATACAAACATGGTGTTAAATACAATGTTGCGTTTCTTGAACTGGGTTTATGGTTTGTAAATGTAATTTTAATACAACTTTGTATGATAAACTAGTTGAGCCTTGCGGTGTTACCCACGGTTGAATGCTAGTTTGATCCTGGTTAGCTATTTAATTCCAAATTTCGTCCAATCGATGCTGTGGTGTAGCCGTAAAAGTGTAGCAGACAGACACACAAACATTTTGAATATATACGTACGTAGTATGGATTCTAAATGCATGCAATTCATCTTCTTATTTCAACTATCTTAATACGTAATTTTATAAATTTATTGAAACATACATCAAACCTGCAGTTATACATAGGCTCTATATTTTGTAAAGATAAACTTATGTGTGGTTGAACGATTACGTAGATTCATGTTACGTATTTTTCGCACTCGAGTACTAGATTATCTTTGTTACAAGCACATGTATAAAATATATTATGTTATTATTAACAAATACTTATGTGCTTAGTCAGCTGTTGTTTTCTCATTTAAAGTTTTGAACGAAACATAATAAATAAATAGAATATGATAATATACTCAGGGTTGGGAAATGTCTTATAAATAATATGTTATTTTTAAATAAATACCTAAAAAATTAAAATTATTTATTTCTTATAGATGTGGCGATTGTGGTCGGGTTCTACGCTGTATCTCGACCATTCTTCGTAAAGGATCACAACTTACTCACCACTGGCTCAGAACAAGATAGATTTAGGGTATGTAAAAAATACAAAACTAAACAAATCACAATACAATACTAAACTACCTTTTATTCTAAAATAAGTCGATTTATCAGCATCACTACATAGTATAAAACAAAGTCGCTTTCTCTGTCCCTATTTCCCTCTGTCCCTTTGTATGCTTAAATCTTTAAAACTCATCATCATCAGCCCATATATGTTCCCACTGCTGGGACACGGGCCTCCCATGAGGGTACAGGCCATAATCCACCACGCTGGCCAAGTGCGGGTTGGCGGATGACACATGTCGTCGAACTTTTGATTCTTCGACATGTCGGTTTCCTCACGATGTTTTCCTTCACCGTTCGAGCAGTGGTGATGTTACAACATGCGCAGATAAATTGAAAAATCAATTTATTTCCTGCGCGCTCGCCCGGTCTCGAACCCCGGACTTATCGATTCGAAGTCCGAGGTCTCACCACTGAGCCACCACTGCTCTCAAAAACTACGCAACGGATTTTGATGCAGTTTTTTTAATAGATAGAGTGATTCACGAGGAAGGTTTTAGTATATAATTTATTAGGTTTTAGACAAAGCGGGCGAAGCCGCGGGCGGTAAGCTAGTTTATTCTAAAATAAATCGATTTATCAGCATGAATGAATAAAGATGGAGGGCTTATATTTAACTAATTTGTGTAGGGAGATTTATCAGCCCTTGAGTAATTTCATAAAAAGCTGAATGAAGACAAAATTATGATGTATGATGAACTACTTACCAACTGTGTGTGAAGCATTTAGCCTGTATCCTTACAAGTTCAACTGTCTTCTTCGCTGTTCCTTAAATATTGATAATTTTAATATTGTATATTCTGATAGTAATTAAAAAATACATTCTAACAAGTAACAATATGTCTGTTTATAGCACTACTACACATACGGTCGTATGTTAGTCAAAATGGCGGAAGGTATCGGACGCTTAGTTCTCTCCGGGCGAGAGATGAGCAAATTGGCCGGGCTTACAGCAAGAGTCACTCAACTAAGAACTGTGTTAGCGGATGTCAATAAGGGCAATTATGTACGGACCATGGTGGATAGACAGCCTAATGGCAGTGGTGAGTAAAAAAACAAGAAAAAATAACAAAGAATAAAATAAAATAGAGCGTGTGTGCCGAGCACACGTGTCAGAAGCAAACTTATTTGGCAAGATTAAAATATACCAAAATCGTCGCCTTACTGCATGACGTGACCTTGAAACTTTACTCTCAACGCGCCTAAAGAAGTTTCACTTCAAACAATTATGTTTTTTCTCTTTTCAGTAAGCTCAAGCCCGCTCGCTTTAACACCGGGAGGCGGTAGAATAATCTACCAAGACAAGATCATTCGCTTCGACAGAGTACCGCTTGTTACACCCAATGGAGATGTTCTTATAAAGGAGTTATCCTTTGAAGTCAAGTAAGTTGTTTGTGTAATTAATTGTCTGCTTGTGGTTTGACAAATGTTTTCACGCAAAAAAAATGACTTTCTATATATTATAGAAATGCATTTTTTTGCGTAACCACAAAACCTGCAACCTGCAAATCGTATACATATGTATTCGGTTTGTCGTTTTGTAATTTGAGATTTAAGATCGAAAATAAAATAAAGTCTATAATTATGTAGCTTTCTAAATTAAAAATTAGTTAATCTGTAAAGATATAATCACATTAAATTAACCATAACTATTATAAAGGCGAAAGTTTGTAAGTATGGATGTATGGATGTTTGTTACTCTTTCACGTAAAAACTACTGAACCGATTACAATGAAATTTAGCACATATATAGATACCCTCTATTACATATCTTAATACTATTATAAAGGCGAAAGTTTGTATGGATGTTTGTTACTCTTTCACGTAAAAACTACTGAACCGATTACAATGAAATTTAGCACACATATAGAGGGTAACTTGGATTAACACATAGGATAGGTTTTATCCCGGAAATCCCACGGGAACGGGAACTATGCGGGTTTTCCTTTGAAAACGCGGGTGAAGCCGCGGGCGGAAATCTAGTTAACCATAATTTGAAATGGAATTATCAAATGGAAATCCATTGTATTGTTATGTTATTATAATGTAGATTGAAATAACAATGTAGTAACTAAAAAGATAATTAATTCATGTTGTAATTAATGTTTTTGTTGTTTGATGCGTTTGTTAATAATTGAATGGCTTTTTTATAATCTTAGCGCTTTTAATTTACGTCATAATAGGGTAATTATATAGTAACCGATTGAGTCGGTCTATTGTTTTAACCGAAACATAAAACATACTATATACTTACTTAATAATTGACATAAATGAAAAATAATACTTTATTCAAATGTTGAACAAAAGAATATAATAATTTTTATAATAAATATCGTTTTAAAATAGTAATTATTTAGAATCTAGATGATTAATTCGCCCCGCCATGATAAGGACGAGTGTTTAACCGAGTAGTAGGAACGTATTTTATATTTTCAATTCCCAACAATCAAGGAGGTTCTTGTCGGTGTTAAAAATATGTGCTTCTAAAAGAAGTCTAATTGAATAAATAAATATTTGAGATTGAGTTGAGTTCTCAATTCGACAGCTTTTTGTCTTAACTCGATAACTCCTCATATTTTCAGCTGATTAAAGTGATTCTTTGTTTGTATAATAGGAAATTCCCACATTTTTGTAGATAATAAATATTTTTCTTAATTAATGGACCTCCATTTTAGAATTTGTTGTCACCTTCCCCCAAGGACGCGTGTTTTTTGCAGAAAAAAAACTATATTTATTAATTTCTTCCATTCAATAACTAGGTCAGAACTCAGAATGATTTTTATTAATTATTTCATTGAGGTATTATTATAGAGAGGACACCATGAACAAAATCTGTGCGACAAGCGTGGCGGCGCGGGGTGGCTAGTGAGTCATACAATTTGCAAATATTCTGCCTATTATTACTTATAAATTAAAACCAATCAATGTAACAAATAAATGTTGTTTATCTTATTAAAAAAATATGAATAAACTTATCAATTAAAACCAATCAATTTAACAAAAAAAATTATTGTTTTGGTGTATTTGGTTTGAGACGATTGACTCTAACTCGTGTTAGAAAAAGTGTAGTAGCGACGGCCTCTCTAGTTATTTTAATTATTTATTTTATTACCAGATCAGGTATAAACGTGTTAGTGTGCGGGCCGAACGGTTGCGGCAAGTCGTCCATGTTCCGCATGCTCGGCGAGTTGTGGCCGATCTTCGGCGGGACTCTCACCAAGCCGCCGAAGGGCAAGCTGTTCTATGTCCCGCAGAGACCGTATATGACGCTGGGCACTTTTAGGGACCAGGTGGGTTTTTTCTATTATTAATTAATTTATTTTATTATTTATTGCACACACAAAAGAAATAGAGACACATAAAGTACAGATAAGAGGAGAATAATGTGTACAAACGATGGCCCTATCGCTAGGTAGCGATCTCTTCCAGGCCACCGTAAGTAATATGTAAGGAGAGATCAGGTGGGTTGTTGTTATAAGTTTAGTCTCTGGTACAAACGTGCAAAGGAGATTATTTATCCAATTACAGCAAAACTTGAATGTGTCCATTTTTTGTCCTTGTATTTTGAGACTTTTAGAAATCATAAATAGCTTTATTTTTAAGTAAAAGTGAAGCCATACGGATCAGATTTTGTATACCAGCAGTGTAATTAAATGCAGTAGTTCGCTTTTAATTCCAATAAATTTTAGTTGAACTTACAGTTTGTCTATGTAATCCAGTATTGAAAATGAATAAAACAGAAGTAATTTTTTTAACACATATAAAAATCTAAAAATACTTATGTTTTTCTTTGACACAGATAATCTACCCGCAAACCCGTGAAGAGATGGTCCGTCGCGGTCGTACGGACGCTGAGCTCAGCAGATTCCTAGATATCGTGCAACTGTCGTACTTGAGTACAAGAGAGGGGGGATGGGATGCTGTGGAAGATTGGATGGATGTGCTCTCCGGGGGCGAGAAACAGAGGATAGCTGTGAGTTTTTTTTAGCTTTATTACTGACTTGACTTTTTGACGTGACAACGTCTTATAATTCGATAGAGCCGGCTGCACGCTCGAAAAAACATGACTCATGCGGCGTTACCTCGCTCTGAGGCGTTCCATGTAAGGCTTGAAGTGCGAGCAAGAGCGCGAAACGAGCGACAAAGAAGCACAATCGGACGTTGTCACGTTCAACTATCGTCAGTAAACCGACTTTACAGACAACCAATTTTTTTATATCTGACTTTGCTAGACTATATAGGTATGTATAGTCGTGTGTTATTGATATACTAGGTATTTACTATTTTTATAGTAATAGAAACATCATCGTTTCGACACCGGTCGTAGTTTATTGTAATAAAAATATAAATAAAGTGGAACTAGTGAATTGTGTGTTTCTATTTCTATAAAATGCAGTTCCATCAAGAAGTAACAATACAAAGTATAAATTATAGGTATTTTTAACTGACGTCTGAGTTGTTACGCGCACCAGCTGTATTTACCGGTTGCGTCTGGTGAACTGAATAGAAGTGAATCCCGTGTCAATTGTTATGTCTTTGTAATTACTCTCTGAATATATTTACTCTGTTTCATAAGTTAGTAGTGTTTATCTGAACATATTTACACCATTTGAATATATTCGCAGTTTCGAAGGGTATTAGCAAATTTTATACACTTACTGAAGTAAGATTTGACACATTTGTGGTCTGGTGATTTCTTTCTAGAATTTATATTGAACTATCTGCCTAAAAGATTAATAAGCTAATGTTATTTTTCTCTAAAATTGAATCTATTAAATTATATTTATTTGTACAGATGGCGCGTTTGTTCTACCACGAGCCGCAGTTCGCCATTTTGGACGAGTGCACGAGCGCCGTGTCTGTTGACGTTGAGGGACAAATGTATCAATATTGTAGAGAGGTAAATTATCATTATGTTCAAATGAATTATTATTTTATCAAACTAATTGAAATAAAGTTTCATATAATGAGCTTTTAATTAAATTTAGTGAATTTTCGTGATTCTATAAAAATCTGGTTTGCTGTAAAAAAAAAAATTAAATCTGTAATTTCAATCGTATCATAATCCATTTTACATTCATTCAGTGTAAAAAAAATATTAAACACTTTATTTAAAATTACTTTTTGTGTTATTATATTCATTTTATCACTCCGTATATCTGAATACAAACCTTTTTGAACATCCTTTTTATTCTATTAAATAATTGTTGTTTCCAGATGGGCATATCGCTATTCACTGTGTCCCACCGCAAGTCTCTATGGAAGCACCACGACCACTACTTGCAAATGGACGGTCGTGGCGGTTACGTGTTTGGAGAAATCGATAATAGCACGCAGGAGTTTGGATCGTGATCACAATAATAAATAATAATTAGCCAATACCATTGTATGATAAATGACTAGACTTGCAATATCCAATTGTCAGTTAGGCAGAGTTAGAACGGTACAATTGACTTTGAACATTACTGCCACGTAATAAGGTGGCAATTTCAATGAGTGTGTTTATACAATATGGCTAGGATGTTTCGACGATTTTTTAATAGGCGAGTCTAGTTGTTTATTACGTCAATAGGCAATATACAAACGGTTATGCTGCATGACATGCAAGTTGCTCAAGTTTTTATCTATAGAAATATTGTGTAAAACAAAATGTACTAAGTGTACTAAAGCTACATGATAGCGAAATTGCGAGTTCGCTTATAACATTTATTCCTAGAGAAATGAATTCATATAAGAATACATTCTATGTCAAGATGTTTCTAACATAAAATGTTTAGCTTCACTCGTGAGTATTTTTTTTAAATGAGAAGTCATAAGAATATTCAAAGATTTTCGATAACTTAATTAAATAAGTATATTATGACATGTAGCATGATCGTGTAGGATGGTTTCAAGACAAAACTATTTTAATACAACTGACCATTTCGAAAAAGATAAAATGATGTTTTATCTACTGCAACTATCTTTGTTATCGTTTTATCTTTTTCACCCTAGAATAAATTTGAAATTCACAGCTGGATAGAAAATTTATTAACATAATAGACAAAAATATTTGATTGTATTAGTATATATCACAAATACTTTAAGGCGTATTCATATCACACTAATACTTTGTGTATAATGTACAAGTAATGAAAAGGTATTTCAATAAACATTATGAAATAAAATTTCAAATTGAAGTTTTTGTACGAAATAGATAATTTAAAACAAATATAAATAAAGATGTCACAATTCTGTTCAGAATTTTCTGCATTATATAAAATATACTATAATAGTATTTTTTTTTTCTATTTTTACATATTTTAAAATTATAAACATGCCTATATGTTATAATTAAAGTTCTATTATAAGTCAAACTAATTATTTTTACGCGATGTCACAACTGTCGATAGTTATTTTACAAAATTTCCCATTAAAAAACCTTTTAATATAAATCAAAATGCATGTGAATTAAATTTAGTAAAAATAAACTGAATATATGATAATTGATTCAACTTGAACACATAAATTCACAGTGGTTTTTAAACGGGTTATTTGTCTGTGGTATTATAATATTTAATTTTTTATACCTAAATCATCCAATACTTGAAATAACTACATTCTAGAATTTTATTATACTCTATGTAAACTTTTATATGCGAAAACATTTTCTCTATATAATAAATTAAATGAAGAAAATACCTTGTAAGTTGATATTGTCATACGTAGGTATTAAAATCGTAATAAATCTCGCGCAATATAAAAATTATTGCTGGAGTAAGGATGTATGTATGTATACGAAATATTTTATTGTAATATAAAATGCAATAAAAAAGTCTTGTTAGTTAATTTTGATATACATATTTGTAAACAAATTATTTTTCTTATTCTTTATCCGTTTTATTCCAATCGATTTGACGAGACGATGCCTTTTTATTCCATTGTGACCAAGTCACTGTATGTGATACATTTTTATAATGTATTATTTTTTTATATTTTTGTTACTATTATACTTACTATATTAGGTACTAGAAGAGTTGTAAATGATATTTTTATTATTTATTATAATAGATGGTTATTTATGGAAGTTTAATTCGTTTTGGGTAAACAAATCATATAAGAAATTACAGTGCTCATTTATGAAAATTTATTCTTAACAATGTTCTTAACTAGGTATTTTATAAAAAAAATTAAGTACAAAAATCACACATTGATTTGCTTTCACTTTAAATTTCATAGTCATGTTGGTACCTATAATTTTATATGATTCTAAATAGTAAAGGAAAATGATACCTCGAATAATATTTGTATATTTTGTTAATATAATTTTCAAAATCACAAATACGTAATACTTATGTAGGTAATTGGGTTTAGTTACCGTCTTATTTTTCTTTTTGACTTGACTTAAAACAACTTTTTCAATAAGTTCATAACTTTCATTAAATTTGAATTTGTTTTAATTTTTAATTGACAAATAAATCTTTCAGTTTTGATTCTTTATAAAGTGTACTGCAAAATTATATTTTTTGTAATGCGTAAAAATTGAGTTTTACTATACATTCGATTTACTCGAATTAAGAGTAAAGAGACTCGGAAATATGTTTTGTCGTAAAAAAAATTAGCTTACTCATATCAATATGTACATGACTTAATTTTAATAATTTCCTTTTTAAATAATGTAAATGTATTGGGTGTAGCAATTGTATGGATGTAATTTTTATATGTATTCTAAAAAATGTGAGTAATCATTTTCAATGTGAAAGTTGCTGTGATAGATTAAGTTTATGTTGTTCTTGTTGATAGGTGTTGGGTCAATAAAGAAGGGTTAAGGATAATGTTGTGTTTTATTTTTGAATGAAGGAATATATAATCTGATTCGTTTTTTTTTTAATTAGGTAGCAGGAAAAGTATTCGTTTGAGTTTCCAATACTTTGAAGCAGCAACCCTTGAAGGCATGAATGGTATTTTAATAAGGGTAAAAAAATATAATGTCTCACATAAATAAAGACATTGTTTATCATAAAATTAGCTTTGACAATAGTGTCCTGTCTCTTTCACTTTTAAGTTATTCGATGTAGGTATAGAGACAAGAAGGAATAAAAATATTTTAAACATTTGATTTAATTAAAATAGAAGTAAGGGGCTAAAAAAAGCGCGGATCCAGGGGGGGGGGGTCATGGGGGTCATGACCCCCCCCCCTGGGCTAGGTCCACGACCTAAGTGCAATATTAACTTTTTAATTTAACGAAGTAATATTGTTCAACATGATGTTTTTATTAACTTTTGAAACATAAAAGTAATATCTAGAACAATGAAATCAATTACAAACGGAAGAGAATATAACAAAAATTAGAGGAAAAGTTATTTACGGTCGATCTGGGGTTGGGATTTAAGGACAAAAAACAGGGTTTCTCGATTTTCTAAAAAAACTATAACTGCGGAATAAAGTTAAATGGTAAAGTTGTAGGTAGTTAAAATATTTTTAACAACTTTTGCTGTTAGGCACACTTTTCTCACAAAACCTCAAATATCAACATATACCTATCCCAGTTCGTAGATAAGATATAAAATAGCAAAATTTTTTTAAACGAAACAAGGCTAAAGTTTCGATATCAGGTCAATTTATATGGTAAATAACAATAGAAAATAAGGACAAAAAAACGGCCAAGTGCGAGTCGGACTCGCGCACTGAGGGCTTCGAACAAACTTATTTTTTTATTATGTCGTATCTTTAAATTTTGCTTTTAGCAATTTTTTCTTTATCTGTGCTATTAGACGTTGTTTTTAACCAAATTTCAAGACTGTGTTCACGGGAAGTACCTTGTAGGTTTTGATTCCCTTGCAATTAGTTGCGAGTTTCAGAATACCTATGCGGTTTTTATTGCTATTTCATCTGATTGCGTTGACATAGAAGTTGAATTAAATTACAGCTTAAAGTTAGTATAGGAATTTTTCATTTTTCTCAGGAACGCGTAACAAGCTGAAATTTATATCGTATACTTAAATCTTCAGTCCCTTGATGTTGTGAAAAAAATAAAACTTATAAGCCAACGCAATCAAAAGATACAGCCATAAATGCTGAAAATTTTCGCAAATTTCGACATTCGCAAGGAAATCAAAACCTACAGGGTGCTTCCCATGAACACAGAGCCTTGAAATTTGATACAAAGTAACATTTTATAACACAGATATAGGAGTAATTACGAAAAACATGAATTTTTAATAACATTATGTAAAAAAATATTTTTAATAATTTTAAACTTACAACCTCTTTACTCATGAACGCTTCATGTATTTAATTGATATTCACATGAAATACTCAAGTTTATAATATCTTTATGCTGTATTAAAATCAAATTTCTATGTCAACGCAATCAGAAGATACAGCCGTAAATGCTGACAATTTTCGCAAATTTCGACATTCGCAAGGTAATCAAAATTCAAAACCTACAGGGTACTTCCTGTGAATTCACAGTCTTGAAATTCGGTACGAAGCAACATCTTATAGCACAGATAGAGGAATAATTGCAAAAAAAAAATTAATAACATAATAAGTATGTATAACAAAAATCTTTAATAACTTTAAAGTTTGTCTGTCTGTCAAGATCCTTTTTCTCAGGAACTCGAACGCGTGGATACCTCCACGCTGAAATTTATATCGAAAAGGTACTTAAATCTAGGGTCCCTTCAAGCTGTGACAAAATCAAACTTATTACCCAACGCAATCGAAAGATACAGCCGTTTATGCTACAAATTATCGCAAATTTCGACATATTTTGCAAGTGACGCCAGGAATCAAAACCTACAGGGTACTTCCCGTGAACACAGAATCTTGAAATTTTATAAATAATTTAGAAGGTTACGTCTTATAGCACTTACAAAAGGAAAAATTTGCAAAAAAGCATAAATTTAAAGTTAAAACATAAAAAAAATGTTTGTACGGAACTCATGGTACGCGAATCCGACTCGCACTTGGCTGGTTTTTTTTAAAATCTAACTACTATCTACGTATCAATTAAATTTATCCAAATACCTATAGCTTTTGTAACTCGACTACGACTATGTGACCCCCCCCTGGCACTAAAGCTGGATCCGCCCTTGCCTATATTACTCGTGGATAATGTAGCTTTCGAATGGTGAAAGAATTTTTAAAATCGGTCCAGTAGTTTATGAGCCTATTCATTACAATCAAACAAACAAACAAACAAAGTTTTCCTCTTTATAATATTAGTGTAGATAAATACATAGTTATTATAAAATAAGGTTTCCACTTTCTAAAAGAAGAAAATACTGCGAAATATATGATTGCTTCTAATTGATTTCATTGATTCCAATATCAATATTTAATCTTTTAATGATTTTTTTTTTTTTTTGTTAGTTATTGTTAAAAAACGTGTCATTGATTTTTAAATGATATTCCAACTTAATTCAATGTCGTTGATTCTGTACTACTTTTTAAGTTGTAGTAGTTGATAGCACTTGATATAATTTGAATCTTCCCCTATGTTCCATCACAAAATAAGATAAGATTAATTCTAAATACTGCAAGTTAAAGACAATAAGCCTTTAACTAATTTGCTCATTGTGGGTAGTAAACTAGTAAGTATTTAGTAATCTGTGGTTGTGATAATCACACTAAATTTACTGTTCAATTTATTACTGTAACATTTATTTCAAACAGATTTTTTCTTATAAGAATCATGTTTCACCTTATAATTATTATACTTATGCTTCTATAACTTTTTGTGTTACAAAGAAAATCGTCATAAAAAAACTGTAAAGTTCCATTCAGAGTACATTATAAAATTTTAAAACTCGCGCTATATCGAAGCGTCATATGATTTGTGTAAATTTGACATATTAATTCCAATTCACACAAAAATAATCGTACCAATAATTTTCAGATACTTTTTTAATAATATTATGTGACGAAATTCTTATATTTTTCAGTTATATTAGAAGTTCTAAACTAATTTGTGGTATTGGAATCACGTAAAGTTCAATGTCCTCAAATATTTTTAGTGATTATGTTCATAAAAGCATGAAATGGAACGTTGTTAGAGCAGCGCTTCGCATCAGCTGTTAAAGAAAAAAATAACGGGAAATCGACGATGGAGATTGGTCACACCGACGGCCACATCAAATCTGGGGGTCTAGCGTGTGACCCTGTTAATTCTATCCTATAATAAAATAGCTGTGTAATTCTTGTAAAGTTCTGCTTTGTTGAAATAGAAATATAGTAAATTATAGTGTTATTTATGTGTAAAATATGGAACGTGCAACTGGAACTGAGGTGTTCGGGTGTGGCTCGACCCAATCCTCGGACATAACGCTAAATATACAAACGACGACTGGTGGTAATTTCTCCATTAGCGTGAACTGTAAAAATTCAGTGGAGTATTTGAAGAAACTTGTTTCGAGGAAATTGAAAGTGTCTAAGGATCGAATATGTTTGCTTCATCGTGAAAGGTAATTTCGGAGGCGTCAGACGCCAAGCCTCTATTGTTAAACATAGGTATCGCGGAAATAAGTTGCGTCGATACGATGACGCATCCGCGTCCTTTGACTTCATTATTGATAAATGGTTTGCTCTTTGCAGACAACTGATAGACGGGACATTGGAAGAAAACGGCCTGTTGGATGGATCACGCATTACTTTACTTCCGAGTATCGAGACGGGGCTTCTGGTACGTACGTCACACAATTTCGCAAGCCTTTTCAATGTCCCATGATAATCACGTGTTTCATAACAATGTTCAAGTAATCAGTGAAGTTATCATTTTCAAGTGTTTTTGTAATATTTTTATTTCTCCTGTTTACAGAGCCAGAGATCAGAGAACTCAGTGATGCAAGCATTGGAAACCTTAAATGATAATCAAGTGAATGACTTTCTAAGTGGCAGGTCACCTTTAAATCTTACCATGAGACTAGGAGACCACATGATGTTAATACAGCTGCAGTTGTCCACCCTGAACTCTAGTGCAGCTAGTGCAAGCCGCTCATTAAGGACATCAACACCTACAAAAAGTACTGCACACACAAAAGCTGACAGTGAGCCAGCAGGCCCCCAGACAGCCCCTCCCAAAACACAAAATGAAGTTAATCCTGTAACTGATGACAAACACAAAGAGGAGTTACATGGGTTAGAAAAACAGGATTTAGACTTGTTACAGAATGCATTTGACTTATACAGGTCAATGGCTGAAGAGAAATATGCAGAGAAAATTGAAGCACACAAAGAAAATGCATTGAACTCTTCAAATTGCACATTGTCTGACTTGACTGATACATCTGTGGAGAGTGAACAATCTCCCATAAAGTCCCTATCTAATTTGGTGTCTAGTCCTATACATGCTACCTCTGACAACAGAGATGCAAAAGCAATAGCAAACTCTGTAAAAAGTAGTTTGTTAGACTTATTATCAAATAAATCAGTGAATGATATGCCATCAACTAGTGCATGTGATAAGCCATGCACATCCACACATACAGACAGTTCAATGAGTGATGATAGTGATAATTTTACTGAGCAAAGTTCTTTTCTGGCTGAAAATACTATAGATGAATATCCAATGGAGAATTTGTTTAATAGTGCAGTTGATAAAGGGCTGTTCACAGAGCAGGATGAGACAATGATGGACCGTGAAATATCAAACTTGGCCACTACTAGTCATGGCACACAGGAGTCAACTTCAGGCCCACTACCGTCCTTCCAAAGTATAAATGAACCATTGAAAAATAAAAGATTCCAATATTTATTGCACAAGACATCCAAGTTCAAGCATCCTATTGGTCAAAACAAGCAGAAAGCTTTCATGCAGGTTGCCAATAAGAATAAGAAAAGTGTTCAAACTGATACATCCTTCCCACAACCGTCTACCTCAAAAAAGGAGCCCTCCACGCCTAAAAAGACTGCAACTGGTAGTCAAACAGATATATATGCAATACCATCAACTTCTAAGCAAACTCCTGCTTCCTCAGAGGAAGGCCCAGTTATAGATACCAAGGCTTTAAAGGAAGCATCTAGAAGTCTAACACAGAAGTTAAGGAAATTATCAAAGGAAGTGTTGACAAAGAAAATTGATCTCAAGACATTGGAACAATCAGTGCGGTCAAAGATTAGTCCTGGAGCCGTGATAGAGTCTATGAAGCACCACGGCAGGGGAATATACTCTGGAACATTTTCTGGGACGCTCAATCCTGCTCTTCAAGACAGGTAAATACAAATTTATTAATATTGACCATTAAGTTATCTAATGTTAATGTCTTTATATTGCTTTTTGTTCATTATATGAGGTTAATGATAAATTAAATTCATTAACTTTTTATTTAATAAATAAAGTTAATTGTTAGATTTTTTATAATTTCATGTGTTTCAAGGTTATTTTATTTAAACATTGTGAACAAAAGATATGTCAACAAATTTTAACAGACAACTTCACACATGCATTCATTTGATTCTATTTTATTTTTCTAATTGAGAATGGTTTGCTTTTATTGAATAAAAATTATCATGAACTAAATATTAACCAGATGTGCCTATATCCTTTTTCATTGGTGTACACAGTGATAAGTAAATTTGTAACCAATCAATTTTGCATTACAATAATTGCAGTAGTAAATTTAAGATTAAATAAATATAGCCATGTATTGTTATCAGCACTACAACCATAATGTTATACTAAGATAACTCTTCAATATTTACATAGACGTGTACATACCTTGATATTACAATATGTTAATTTTACATTACAGATATGGCCGACCAAAGAGGGATATATCCACTATAATTCATATTCTAAATGATTTGCTATGTGCTACGCCACCTTTAAACCAGGTATGTAATCTCTGATAATTTTTGATTAAACAGAACATGTTCTGTGTAAATTATTTAAAATTATGCAAAATGTTATTTATTATATACATAACGGTACATATTTGCAATTCATTATGTTGAAACAGTTATTGATTTCATAATTAGATTACTATCTCATTTTTAAAGTGAAACTTTTATTACATCGTCTCAAACTTTTTGGTCTGTGTAGCGCATGTCGCGTGTATCGCGGCTGCCGAGTAGGTATACCTACTCTGCAGCCGACCGTCACGCGACATGCGCTACACAAAGCAGTGTTCGGACTTCGGAACCGTTCGAACAGTTTCACTTTTACCGTGGTTTCATAAAACCACACAACATTTTTTTTGTTTTCAAGTTCCGAATATTGTGTCCTTTATAACATTATACTTCTTCATTAATGGGTTATAGGCTAAACATTTCTACTTTTGTTTTAGTACCTAATCGATTTTTATAAAGGTTGCAACTGCAATACACTCATCAATTTTTAAGAGTATTCACAGAAATTTAGAATTTATATACAAAGAATCCATTCACAAGATCTATGGAGTTAATTTATGCAATAAGATTTATTTAATAACCTTCATTAAATAGAATTATATACTAATTACAATAAGTGCAGTTTGATTACGCATTTTTGTTGTTTTATAGGACCTACTTAAGTCAGCCGCCATTTTGTGTGGTGTCATAAAATTTTTAATGATCACATTGTAAACTGTGATTGAGAATGAGCAACAAACATGAAGATGTTTATTTGATTTGTGGTGTTTTGAAAATACTTTATGATTGTATTCAGAATATTTCTAAACTATGTTTTATCGATTACAGAAGGATTTGAAGCACACGTGTACCAATACGAATTTAGACGAAGGCAACAAATGCCCAAACTGCAGTCAAGCGACGTGTTCCTACGGCCAGTGCGACGGCCACCATCCCTCCACCTATAGTAGAAAAACTTGTACCTGCACCAAGGACTGCCAATGCAATCGCCTTAACCCCACGCTTTGTTTAAATTGCGAGGGAAAATCCAGCATGAACGAATTATGTCAGAAGTGCTCTATGGCCAAGACAATAGCGATGGAAAATACGAAAACCAAATGTAAGTTGGAACAGCTGAGGCTCGTTATGCAGCAGAAGAAGGAGAGACGAGAAGCCCGCAAGTTAAAGACCCTTCCTTACCCGACGCCGACTAAAACTATAGCGGCACCCGAAAAGGAGGAAATCGAAACTATTGCTTAATCCATCTCCGTTTAGCTGCTGCATTGCCAGTACGAACAACTTGTGCAAATATAAGTGTCGCTGTAAAATAACCTTTACTCGATACATGCCGCGCGATAAATTTCTACAATGTAGTTCATACTGACAATGATAGCAATGTGAATACATTTTTATGTGTTACTATAGTAACACATTTGTATAGCGAGCTACACTATTCTAAATTAGCGTATTTAAAAGAGTTTGGTCTGTAGGCGTAAATCATAAGTGTTGTATGTACAAATAATAGTTAATTAGCAAAATATTAGTTATAGTGTATTTGTATAGACTCCTCTGACAATGTTGCCCCGGTGCGGTCGATCGGATGTTTTGTTGTTATACTTTTTTATTTTATTGGGTCCATACTTTTTTTAGACATTTTGTTTACCTAGTTCATTTTTAGACATCTGTTGATTGAAGTACATTTTGGACAATAAGTTTTTAATATTAAAATTTATTATTATGGATGGAATATGGAGTTAAATTTTCGTTTATTAAAACTGTTTGGAAAATGAAGACGGTTTCTTGTTTCTTAGTATTTAATTAACTCCATGTTTTATTTGCTTGATTGGCACTGTTATTTTTAGTTATTTGTTTTTCTTTTCAAAAAATATGTTATTTAAAATAAATGTTTCCTTACTCACCTCACTCATATAGTTTTTTTTATTATAAAAAAAATATAGCATATAAATAAGAATATTCGAACAGCAATGTTAAATGCTCTATCCTAAAAATATCTAAATAATATTAGTATTAATTGATTTGTATATTGTAGATATTAAGAGTGCTTTTTACTCTTGAGTTAAAAACTAAATTCCAAAATTAGCACTTAATACAAAATATCATATTGTAATAGATTTGAAATATATAATGGTCTCACATACTATTAAACATAGAATTATCGGGCAAATAAATAGAAACTTTAGTTTCACATATACCTACACAATATGAGGACAGAAAAATTATATTTTGTTAGCAATATTTATCATCAAAGCTTTTATTTAGTAGCGACAGAGTATTAAAGGCAGGACAGGTTTCATGTATTTTTATCATTTACAATCACACAAATGCCTTAGGAACGTTATAATGGGTAAGCTTAGATATATTTTCGATTTGTGACGAGTGACTTATTTTTATAATGATGATTTCTGATGAATTATGTTTACGAAGGTAGGTAGTCTATGTCTTCCGCGTCTACACATTTTTCGCCATGTCATAATTCCTTGTCTTGGTTTGGGACCAAGAGTTTCAATTCCAAAAGCAATACAAATCAGTGTGAAACATGAAGTGCCTATTTATGTGTAGAAAATAATTGTGTTGTGCCATATTTGTATAGCTATAGACCACGTTCACATGTCGGTGTGGCACTTTCGATTTTTACTGTTTTCGACACTAAACAAAATTAAAAAAATATAGACATCATATAATATTGTTGAATAAGATCTATGTAAATAAGTTTGTTACCACGCTAGCTACGAAATATTTTGTTATGATATGAAATTAATAAGTATTTAGGCTAATCGGTTTGAGGAGGTCGTGAATTGTTTTTGTCCTTGTATTTCGCATGTATAGTGAGAATAAAATTACTTAACTACGTGGTAGTTTTTATTTATTTATTTTTATCGACATCCCGGTAGAATGTACCTACCAGGTGAATAGTATTTTTTTATGTGATCATAATATATTTTAGTAAAACATTCCAAAGTATGCAGACTGCAGTATGCGTCGTTCTTATCCACGTGGGTCCACACAAAGCAAGCCGCTTGGTGCAGCGATAATAATTGCATATACCTAAGTATAATAAATTGACGAGTAATTTCTGATTAGATTTAATTTAAGACAACGTATGAACACCAATAGATACTTATTATATTAGATCTCTACAATAATATATAAAAAGTAACCAGACAAGCTTTCACTAAAAATTCGTCTAATCTTGCCTAGTCTTCTTGTTGGAAAATGAGTACAGTACTCCCAAACTGATAATGCGCATAGAAAAATTCGTCACTGTTCGGCAACTGTCATATTCCCCGAGCCTCCGAAGACGATATGTATATAGAGTGGTTAAATGTATTTTCTTCATGCATAGTTTATTAGAATTATGAGTTTTATTGTGATTTTATGGTAAAAGAGAAAAGTAACGTTTGTTTTGGATAATTCAATGTAAGTTAATAGCGAGGATAAGCCACACGATTGCGAATATATATTTGTTGTATTGATTTACTTGGAAAATTCTATAGGTACTTAGAACTATTAAAGTGTCTTACTGAAGCTGGCGTGATGATGGATGTATGGAAGGTTAAAATAAGACAAAGTTTATATTTAAAAAAAATATATTCGAACACTGGTTTACATTTAAATTGTAGAAATCTAATCATTAAAAGCTCAGTCCAAAGGATTTACAGAATTAGGGATTATCTTTATTTCTGATATCGTAGAATGATCAGACCTTTCATTATGCTCTTATTAACTTTCACTTTCCCCGCTGCTATCTGCTACCTGTGTAAATAATCATTTTATCGGAAAATTCAACTTTGAAACAAAACTAAGAAGGGTATGTAACAGCAGCTCTATATAATTCCATACAGAGATAATACGTGCTGTCACCACCAATATATAAAGACGACTGACGGATTTTTGAATTTTTTGACTGACAGGCTACCGTCACCTACCGCCCGAATTGTTTTCGATTGTGTATGACTCTGAATTGACTCTTATTTCTTTCGAACAAGGTGCAAGATGCAAGTGCACTATTCAGGGCACTTACGATTCAATGATTCGGGGTGATTCGGGTGTTTCTGGAAATACGATAATTAGCGAAGATCTGCATGCGCATTATTAATTTTGGAGTACTGTACATAGTAGTAGTGTGTCACGTCATTAAGGTTAATTAAACGAATAGGAATTTTATGAATAACTAGCTTTCCGCCCGCAGCTTCGCCCGCTTTGCCTAAAACCTAATAAATTATGTACTAAAACCTTCCTCTTGAATCACTTTCTATTTAAAACCTAGGGGTGACCTGTTTTAATATATTATGTGCATGTGCACTATTTTGCATGTCATTATACTAAAATATAAATATATGTGATGTAAATAAATGGAACATAGCTTTAATATATTTTTATTTAAAATTATTAACTACTGTCTATACATGATTAACAGTCATAAAAATAAATTCACAACACAAAATTTAGAAACAAATTTCGCTTGTACTTTCGATATGTCTACTCCAAAATATTAAGGAGAAAAATAAATCCAACACTAACTTAACTATAATATAAGTTTTGCAAGTGAATCTTAGCAAAGCCGGATGATGGAATAGATTTTAAGTCTTAATAGTAAACATTGAGAGCGACGTCTTAACCTAGCGATTACAACGAAGGGAGCTTAAATCAAAAATCTTTACGTGTCGTAAATTATTTATTATAAAGTTCATCTCATATAAATAGCACATAACCCACTCGTTCGCACACTGAACCGGAACAGACACGCGCGTACTACGAAACCTCACACTACAACATTTATAACTAAATTCGCTCATGATTCAGGGTCGTCGAAATCTTGTTGCGGATACAGACTATACAATATTAGAAGAAGTTCAAGAAGCTTATATCTAATACACTGGGGATTTCAGTATGAACATTAACTTGTAACAAGAAAATGTGACGTTGAATGACGCCTGTATGTTTTTTATCCCTTTCACACCTAGGTAGTTAGTTAGGTGTGAAAGGGATAAAAAAACATACAGGCGTCATTCAACGTCATATTTTCTTGTTACAAGTTAATGGTCATAGTGCAATCTCCAGTGTATTAGATATAAGTTTCTTGGAAGAAGTTGATCGATGAAATTTATACAGGCTGGTTTTTCGGCAGTGCCGTTCGAATCGGAGTTCCATTTTCGAATTCGCATCCGCATAACCCCGCGCGAGTCGTCCCTATTATTAACTTAGAACAAGAGCGTGCTCATGCCGCCCATCTCCGCTTGTTCCTTGACGAAGATCTCGAAGTACTGGTAGATGATGGTGACGGCAAGTAGTATTCCCGTTCCCGAGCCGATGGCTCCGAGGAAGTCGGCCAGTACTGAGAGCGCGCCGATACAGAGCCCGCCGAACGCGGCCGCTGTTGGGATGTATCTGTTTAACTCGTGGATCATCGAGTTGTCACGGTGACCGCGCATCACCATCTGTTGTTCTTTGAGTTGCTTGGCGACCTGCGTAGCAACACAAAAATGCCGTTTTAGAATAGAAAAGAGAGAACAAAAATTATTGATTTTTCATTGAATTGTAGTTTAGGCGTATAATGTTTATGTAAATTGATCTGTAGTGACAAAACCACAAATATGTTTTATCACGCATGGATTATATTTTATTTACAACACTGCAACAATACCTATAATAATATTATTATAGCATTCTAACATTCATCCTACTCAACTTCAAAAGTGACTATAGACACTGCCAATCGAAACAAAAACCTACAACTGACAATTTAAGTATAATTTTAATTCAAAACTAAAAATAGATACTGCTGATAGAAATGTAACCATATAACTAACTAAAAAGCTGCTCAACGCAACCCTTAAAAAAAAATACAAAAGCTGCTCAACACAGCTCAAACTTATATTACGTCAGTAAAAAATTGGTTGTTTGTAAAGTAGGTTTACGATCGAGATGTTTACGTGATAACATAATGCAGTGGCAGCGTTCGAGATGAGACGGGAGATCGGTCCGTCTCTCTCTCGTTATACCTGCGATCGCGCTCGTGAGGTTTTGGTGTGACACAAGTTTCTGAACATGTCACCCGACTAAAACGATTTTAAAAACGTTATCACGTCAAAAAAGCACTCACATCCTTAGCCGACGAGCCGCTCACATCGATCCAGGTCTTGGAGAAGAACGCACACGATCCCAGCATGAAGAATATATAGAGCACTGCGTGTAATGGGTCCTGGGCGATGTGCGCTAGTGACTCTGGCGGGCTGAAGTAGTAGCACAGGCCTCCGACCGGGTAGGCCCGGGCTGGCCCACCGCCCCCCACGTCCGCCCACACGCCCAGCAAGTTCACTAGGAAGTTGCCGCTGAACTTGACCGCTAACATCTGTTGGTGAGTGAGTTATTGTGGATAATGGGGAATATTCATGTTTTTCTTTTTGTCTTAAATTAATAGTTTACTATTCTATAACGTAGAAAAAAATATTAATGGGCTTCAAAATACTCTAGATATTTTTATAAATGAAATTTAAAACTTTTAAAAAATTTAAGCAGTTCAAACGCTGCCATTTTGCGCGCGCTTTGCGTGACGTCACATGACACGTCCAGTCAGTCACATTTTGTTCGACCAGTGGTGGCGCGTTTTGGAAGTTTGAATTTCGCTCCCTTATTTTGCACTTTTTGAATATTATTTTAGGGGTTTAAATAATAAGTAAATAAAAAAAAGACGGGTTGCACTCCGGGAGTGCCGGCAGAAGTGAAAACTTGATTATTAACGTTGAGCATGTTTGATATTTTGGAATGGTATCCGTCTTACGCTTTTTCTATCAGGTCACGTGTCCTGACGCGAGTTTAAGATTTTATACCCATTACAGAAAAAGTGCTCAACGCCGCTAAAGAAGTTTTCACTTCAAAAAAATCCTTATCATTATAATATTACGATAATAAGTATTCGAGAAAAAAATATTTTAGGCCATTTCAAATTTTATGCATATTCCCTATTGCTGGTGTACTTGATGGCAAACATCTGTCGGATGAGGGATTGGGTTAGTAAGTCTATTTACAACAAAAGACTAACACTGTACGGCTAGCTTCTGTGGGAAATGTAGTGTAATGAGACAAAAGACTTTTGCTGTACTTGAAGGCTAACATCTAATGGGAGAATGTGGTATTAGTGAGGATGTATGGGAAAGATGCTGGTGTAGTTGATGGCTAGCATCCGTGTATATAAGGAAAATAATAGTGTTGATATGAATTTATGGAACCGCCACTTTCCATAAATTCATATCAACACTATTATGAAGAAAGATAGATTTTATATTAGCAGCCTAAATGTGACAGAATGTTACCGCTGTACTTAACGGCCGGCATCCGAGTAGATACACTATAAATGTATTCATAAGAGTTTGTGTGAAATTCACGGAAAATTAAGTAGCATCGGTAAGAAGTTGCTACTGAAGTTAGTAATTGATATCATATATTATTGTAAAATAGTGTCAAAAATTCCCCTAATGTTTGTGTAGGTGTATGTAGTCAAGTTACTTTAATCAAATTATAAATTTTACATAAAATGTGATAAAATTTCTGAATACAACTTATTTAAATCTTTAATAAGTAAATAATTAATTAAAAAAACAAAAACATCAACTAACCTGAGAGATGACATAAAGATTAGAAACGAGAGCAGATTGCAAGATGATAGGTATGTTGGAGGTGTAGAACAGCTTGATGGGGTATGACGAGTACTGGCCACGGTAGCGGGCAGACTTGATTGGTAGATCCACTCTGAAGCCCTGGTGACAAAAATATGAAAAATTGTACATTAATTATTTTAATTAATTATAAAAAAAAGTTAATACTTAATAGTCGTACATGTTTTGTAGAAAATATTGAAGTGCAATGTAGGTCATAAATGACATCAATTGGTTTTTTTTTTAGGAAATACACAAACAAATACGTATATCAATTAAAATCACCATAAATATTCTCAATTGAATGTTATTTACATTAGATTATATGATAACTGTTATTACTTAATGGTCACTAATGAACTTCTGACTAACTTTCATTATTTCAGGATTAACTATAATTAATCTCATATATTAAAAAAAATCGGATCATAAACACCATGAAAACCTATAAAAGAAAAAAACAAAATAAAGTTTACAATAATCAACTCACCTGGAAGTATATGACTATAGCAAACACTAGTACAGTAGCGAGCAAGTTCATCAAGTTGGGAAGGTTCTGGCGGTAAAAAGCTTCACGCAGAGCCCTAACTTTATCTGGTCGGGTTGCCAATAAGTGGAACAGAGCGATGACTGCACCTTCGAACTCTGTACCACGGCCTATTAGAAAGAGCGGAAATTTAAGACATATGCTATAAGTAACATGAAATTTTAGTATTTTTTTCTTATTCTTATAAGAATATATTTATAGATGTACCAATTGTAAGAGAAATTGAATGTAACTTAACATTGTACATGGTGTAACAATATAAAAACTAAAGCTATTAATAAAAATAGCTGCATTTAGAACTGACAAAACAAAAACGTTCAAATAAATAAATAAATAATTAATTATGCAAATATTTTGTATACAAAACAAATAAATTACAAACAACTGAGTATAAAAACAAATACATACCAGTGTTAACAGTAGCGGGGGAGAATGCCTTCCACACGATGGTTTCACAGATGTTTGTGGCAATGAACAGGGAAATACCGGAGCCAAGACCATATCCTAGAAGAACATTCTATTTTAATAAAAAAATCATAATAACTTATACAATGCAAATCCACAAAAACTATAAATAAACATTATGTCTTATCTATCATAGAATTTTACAAGTGTGAAGCAAAAATGTAATCATTAAAAAACTGAACATAATAAATGAGAAATATACTGTTAAATATGTACATTTACACATCAAGAAAGTTTAATTAAAAGTATCAAGTACCTGAAAAGATACCAATAAGAATTTACATAACTCTATCACACATACACAACATATCCATAAAGAGCAGACACAAACCTTTTTGCAAAAGTTCGTCAAGCAGCAACACAATGAGACCAGCAACAAACAGCTGTATGATGATGAGCAGGCAAACACCGGCGCCGATCTCGCTCGGCTCACCGTACATGCCAGTCATGACGTACACAATTGCTTGACCAATTGTGATCACCATGCCGAATACTGTGGGGATAACACTTAGATTAGTGATCATACAATTATGAAATACATATTTAAAACAACATTCTATGAGAATATTGATAGGATAGTTTTAGATTTTTAATGTTGTACAATTTATCTTTATTTGTTATTCTTAAAAGCTCATAGAATTAATCCTATATAACAATTGAATATTAAAATTATAGATTATAAATAAAAAGAAATAATACAATACTTGTATCTCACAAAAATCATATCAGTTTGAGATAACAGGCTAAAGATATACCCATGAAAATATAAAACAGATTTGACATTTGTTAAAAGTTATTACCAATTTATTTGTAAAAATAATAGCTCTTACATTTTTGTGCTCCATTAAACAGAGCCCTGTCTTTTGGTGTGTCGCCAACTTCGATAATTTTAGCTCCCGCTAACAGTTGCATGATGAGGCCTGAGGTCACGATTGGTGAGATTCCAAGTTCCATGAGTGTTCCTCTGTTGGAGGCCAGAATAACTCGAATCCAGTAGAAGGGATCTGCACTGTCCGAAGACATAATACCGAACAGTGGTATCTGGAAATATGGTTGAGTGTGAATATTTGCTGTTATATTTCAATCAATGATTGTTCATTATTAAATACATTATTTTTCTTCATTTGATTCCTTTTAAATAAAATAAATTAAGCATTTTAATTTATGAATAGCTGATGTTACCCAAAACTAGAGATTATCGGTAACAATATTGTAACAACATTAATTGGCACAACATATGTTTAAATATTTAATATTGTTTTTCGTACTTAAATAACAGTTTTAGATAATTATAATATAAAACCTGGAACAGGTTCATATATGAAAAAAAAACATTAGGTAATGTAGGTTAATCTTATGCTTACCTGGCAGCATACTAAGAAAATAAATAGAGTGATTGCAGTCCATAATACTTTTTCTCTGAATTGAATCTGTAAAACAAAACGTTATTCATATTAGGGCCTTTTGTGGACGTCACGACTTTACAGTTACTCTAATTTTGATAAGTGAGGTTACTTTCACTTTCTTAATTGATTTATATGGAGTTATTTATTAGAATTATTTACGAAATAGATAACTACTAACAGATTTAGTAATGAAAAATGAATTTATAAGGTAATTCAAAGGGTACATCAAAAATAACTCAATATTAATGATCGACATACCTTCCTCTCCGGTTTCGCTATTTCTGGTAATATACTGCAGAACGGCTTTATAACTTCAAGGAATTTTACTGAAAAGTAACAAAAACTTATTATTGCACACAGTTTAACACACCAAACGGGATAAATTCTTGTATCACAAAATATATATAATACGTGTCTTATTTTAGGCAACAAATTATAATTAATTTAAAGTAATACTTACTTCCCATTTTGATTTATTGTGTTTTAACTATCCTAACTAAAAAAAATAACTGATCTAATCGATCAAAACCATTCAACTTTTGTTCAATAATAAGACACCAACTGGACTTTTACGAAAATGAACCTGCGCAACGCCGCCAGCGAACCGTCCACAAATGACACGTCCACAACGTCATGTCACGTGACCTGTGATGTTGGCGTAAAACGTACAGAGTCTCTAAAATATGTAAAAAATAACAGCTATATAAAATACAGCTACATTTTTGCACAATTTTCTCATTTGATTTTTTTATTCTAGTATTGATTTAAATATCTCAATTACGAAGGCCTGAAAAAAGAAAATATTGGGCTACCTGCAAAATATCGTATTTGAAGTTTATGTAGAAATAAAAAGTTGCACAGACGCACAGTTATTATTATATTTCTTTATTTTTACATATTAATTGTTTTAAAGAATCTAGATATGAACGAATAATTTTACTCACATTCATTATTTATTATACTATTGCTTGTGGTACTGGAAAAGTCTTCGAAAAGTTATCTTGTATGTATGTTCATCAATTATCATATTATGGGGTTTGGTCTGTGGGTTTGGTATTAAGGCCAACCCCTTAAAATATATGTACATACCCATGGACGTATAAAAAAAGACGGACGGAGTATCGCCTAAACATTGAGTGAAGCCTAGTAATGGCGGCGACACATTCATGTGTGTGTGCCAAGAAGCTTATATCTAATACACTGGAGATTTCAGTATGAACATTAACTTGTAACAAGAAAATATGACCTTGAATGACGCCTGTATGTTTTTTTATCCCTTTCACACCTAACTTGGCAAGTGGGTGTGAAAGGGATAAAAAAAACATACAGGCGTCATTCAAGGTCATATTTTCTTGTTACAAGTTAATGTTCATACTGAAATCTCCAGTGTATTAGACTCAGACTTATTAGATATAAGCTTCTTGGTGTGTGCCAGGTTGATTGCCAGATGCAATAAAATTACCCCACACTTTAGTATTTTTATTTTTCAATTTGTTATACTTTTTATGTGTACTCTAACCTTACTCTAACTATTAGAACCTATGCATAAATACAATTACTACAGGTAAATTAGCTTGGAGAAATTTTTGCGTTTGTAGTGGTGTATGGTCAGCAAATAAAATAAAACAACATTTTATTTTTAGTTTTTATTTTATATATATAAGGGATTTTAAATTAAACTATATGTGTTTCTCCTCTGAAAAAGATGAGACTTTATTTTAATATTTGCACATTTAACATACGTATAACTTTTACATTAACAATGTTACTAAAATGAAAAATTTACTAACCTGAAAAAGAAACGACATTTAAAGTTTAATTCTTTAGTTTGAGAAGTCAAAGGCTTGCCTCGACCATGTTTTAACACTGGAGCCATTTTGAATTAACAATATAAAGTTACAACACTTACACACAAATTAAACACTTCAACAAATATTATAACAATACAAATAATAACAACAATCAACAAATACAAAATTTAACAATTAAACTACTAGACCGGGAGATATTGACACAAAATTTCGAGTCATTTGTAACAGGATGGCGGTTCTACAGGGGTCTTAGTACGCAATGACAAAAAGAAAAACGATGGTGTGAACGCTGGTACCGGCGGCTTAGTCGCGTGGGCGTTAGTCGAACTCGTCGGAAAAATAGCGAAGTCAAACAATTTGTAACACAAAAATTTTAGAATTTACCGATAGCCCATAAAAAAGAAGTAGGCGGTAGTGTCATGCCATACTTTTCCGGTGTGACTTACAGCCCGCCATACCGACGCGAATGTGTTGATTTAAAAAAAAACGATTCAACCATTTGTACCAGGCTAACTTTTGCACAGGTAACCATCGTCGTGCAGCCATTTACGAAAATCGCCATGCCATACTTTTCGGACGATTCCAAATGGTCGCCATACCGCCGAAAATCTGCAAATTTTTTTTTTCGCCGAACCATTTACCACCCTAAATTTTTTTTTCAACAACTCCTGAATGATTATAAATAGAAGTGTGATAATGTCATACCTGTGGGAGGTGGCGAATGTGTATAAGATTTTTTTTTATTGTAAGATTTTATTCGTATTTTGAACGATTAGTAACAGTATGGCACTAATTTTTCCTGTAAGTTTGAGGTTCAACAAATATAAATACAAAATTTCAAAGATCTAGGTGGTGGAAATCTTCACTTATATAAATTAATACTAAATTAATTTTTCAAGTATGGCAGCACTTTTTCCCCCTACTAGAAGTATGGTAAATATAATAATGGTCACATTTTATCAAATACTCTCCAAAAATCCAAATGCAATACTGGTACAAAAAGTTTGGCGAAAAAAAAAATTTTGCAGTTTTTCGGCGGTATGGCGACCATTTGGAATCGTCCGAAAAGTATGGCATGGCGATTTTCGTAAATGGCTGCACGACGATGGTTACCTGTGCAAAAGTTAGCCTGGTACAAATGGTTGAATTGTTTTTTTTAAATCAACACATTCGCGTCGGTATGGCGGGCTGTAAGTCACACCGGAAAAGTATGGCATGACACTACCGCCTACTTCTTTTTTATGGGCTATCGGTAAATTCTAAAATTTTTGTGTAACAAATTGTTTGACTTCGCTATTTTTCCGACGAGTTCGACTAACGCCCACGCGACTAAGCCGCCGGTACCAGTGTTCACACCATCGTTTTTCTTTTTGTCATTGCGTACTAAGACCCCTGTAGAACCGCCATCCTGTTACAAATGACTCGAAATTTTGTGCCAATATCTCCCGATCTATACGTAATAATTATAATTTTTGAATGAAATGTGTGCTTTATGTTCTAACGGTACCAAACGACTGCACGTGGCACCTGCGGACAGCGTAAACTGGTTTATTCTGTTTTTGTGCGTGTTTCCACTTTCCACTATCAAGTGACGATTTATTTATTTGTTTTGTTTCGTAATTATTATGGTCAAATATTAATTATGAAACAAATTATTATGGACACGATATTTTATTGTTTCACGGTAGTCGTCTTGTCGTTTGCTCTAGGACGTGAAATTGAATGATATATTTTTTTTTATAAAGTCAAAACCATATTCTTTCAAATAAAAACTTGTTTTTATTGAAAACAAAAGTGTTGCTAGGAATAAGTATAAAATTAAATAGTAATGTTAGGATATCGAAACATTTTTGTATAGGCCAGAACGATATAGTGGAAACGCGCTCTAAGATCTGAGTAATATACACACCACTACATATGCAAAAATTTCTCCAAGCTAATTTACCTGTATTTAGCTTTGACGAATCAACCACTGGACGCGAAACCAAAGGAAAATGTATGAAAACTTGTTAAACCAATATTGGGGGGGAGGAGAGGTAATGCCTCCTTAATTATTAAAATAAATAAAATAAAATAAATAAAATGTCAGTTTATAACCAAACAAATAGGAAACATGCTTCATACGATTTCAGTATACATAGACTTGAAATTTTCAAATTAACTGTCATAATATAACAGATGTCGTAGACAGTATTAATTGGCTGTGATATTTTTTTTAAATATGGTTGTTATATAAGGGTTAGCATAGTATACATGTTTTTGTGAGAAGAAAATGCAAAAATAAATTTGCATTTGGTATGAAATTATTTTATCGTAATTTTAAAATTAATTAACTTTACATCAACTCCCCGACATTTGGGAAAATGAAATTTTGAAATAATGGCAACAATATGGCAACAGCCTTATAGTCTATATTACAATAATATAGAGCGCGTGTATTGCACAAATTGCTTAGTGCGCATCCGTAGAGGGAGAATGTACTAGAGATCACATCGGCGTATACCCGAACGAGATGGCGAATCCTTACGTCAATGTTGCCAACTATTACAAAAACTTTTTATCCGAAAAACTGGCAAAATATCTATAAATGTTTGGGTATTTTTTTGTAAGATAGGTTTATGAAGAAAAAGACAGATTTGAAAAGATTTTGTTATTTATTAACTTAACTAGCGACCCGCCCCGGCTTCGCACGGGTGCAATGCTGATACTAAATAGTAAATACACTACAGAAAAATTATGAACGTTGTATATAAAAACATAGCGGCCCGCTCCGGCTTCGCACGGGTATAAAATATATAGCCGGGCGGCTGGCCGGTACCGCCGCAAACGCTACGTCCCGCAATTTTTAAATCTATACTAATATTATAAAGAGGAAAGGTTTGTATGTATGTATGTATGTATGTATGTATGTATGTATGGTTTTCACGCATAAACTACTGGGCCGATTTTGATGAAATTTGGCACAACCTTTTATTGCGAAATATGTACCACGGGCGAAGCCGGGGCGGACCGCTAGTATATATATATATATTCACTGTTGTATTGTATTGGTTCTTTTTCCACACCACCTGTGAGGTAAGAACCTTAGGTGCGTTTTTTTTAAAGAGGTATCCCCAGTAGGCCTAGTCCTCCTTTTTGGCATGCATCAATATCTGGAATAAATCGGACAGATAGGTAGTTTAGTGATTAGGTAGTTTATATTATATCTTATTATATAATTATTATATATAATTATAATATCTATTTATATTATATAGAAAAAAATTTGGACTTTGTATGGAAATCTGTCAGCTGATTAGCGAAGTTTCCTTACAAAGTCCAATTTTTTTTTACGAATTCAGCAAAGTTGTAGAACAAAAGTTGTTCAGTTTCATGAGTAGAAGCTCCTGTCTAAATTTTTCAAATGTCTTACCTTTCACCTTGTATATCTATATCAAATGAACAATGTATTCAAGGTATTTAATTGGTTAAGTATTAATGCTGTATTGGTTAAAATCGCTTCGAAAATTAGCCATTATTTGTCGTAAAAAGTAAATGACAAAAAAAGTTATTGTGGGTTATCCATAAGAGATAGACATATACCATCGCGGACTTTTCTGTAGACCTTTTCAATGTGTATAATACTTAGTACATTATTTTGATAAAACTCGTAGGGTTCAGCCAGCGTTTGCAATGTAAGCGGAAAAAATGTAAATTTTTACGACATCACATTAGAAACCTCAAAAATAACAGTACTTCTCCACTATTTAATGGGTGTTATTATACATATAAACCTTCCTCTTGAATTACTCTATCTATTGCAAAAAAACCGCATCAAAATCCGTTGCGTAGTTTCAAAGATTTAAGCGTACAAAGGGACATAGGGACAGAGAAAGCGACTTTGTTTTATACTATGTAGTGATGACTAATACAAACATAAAAAAAATCTTATAATTAAGAGTTAAGGATGGTGTTGAATCCTTGACCTTCAAAATTATTGACCTTTAAATAAAATTAACTTGTTATAAAAGTTGCGTACCTTGTCATCCACCTCAGACATTTTTTTTGTTGCATAGTGCATCCTAACTTTTATATATTTTCCGCAGATGGATTTAATTAAAAGTGAATAGTGACAGTCTAAAAATAATTGATTTTTAAAATGATCACTTATTCTTGAAAAAAGATTTTCATTAAGGCATCTTTTGAGACATAAAATAGTGCAGTGTTGTTGCTCGTGGGAAAGTGCAATGAAATTATTAATTTACCTTAAGACCTGGTCCATGGACTTTTGATTGTTGGGCAGTACTCAGTCGCTCAACAATAATATCCTAAAAAAATAAAATTTGATTTAGTATAAATAGAAAATATACCCCTATAAAAATAAATTAATAACTTGTTTTGTTTATTATGTAGACGTAGCAACAAAATCGGTCTATGAATATTTAAACTACAACATTTAAATCCAAACTAAATGCATCACAAAAATTACTCACTGTTGTAAAAAGTGTTGGAATTGCATTGGGCATCAAATAGGTTTTTTTTTCGTTTTTCGAAAATAACGCGACTCAAAATGTATAGAACATATTCTGTGACTTTTTCCTGGTAACCAGTTCTTCCTTCCGGTAGCTCGAATCCATCTGTTTAATGTACTTGTTTCTTTTGGAAACCTAAAAAACATATTTAATATTAAAAAAAACATTTCACGATTTTGGGGAAAATTTTACCCTGTACTGGTATCCCTAATGTTAATCACATGATTATACCATAAATTTGAAACTACGTAAAAACAAATGGCGTCCTGAACAACAAGAACACTTCGTAATTTAGTCGGATAACACAAAAAAATGTTTACGTCTATTTCGATGAAAATATTATATATTTGTAGATAATTTCACATTAGAGTTAATGAAAATGTATCAACTATATCCAGTTCTATAAAACAATATACTTCAAATAAGTTTACTTACGTGTGAAAGGTAATATTTGGTAATCTTCGTTCCGGCCGATTTTTACAACCAATCACACTACAACGCACCATATTTTCACTTAAAGTCGGATTAAAACAGATCACTGTCAACGTTTATTAAACTTTGAAGTCACTAATTAACAGTGAGAAAAAACAGAAAACTAGCAAAACAATGGACTGTAGCCGCTTGTTTGGGACAAACTGCCTTTGTCCCCAACAAAAGAAATCGCATAACATGAGAGAAACAAAAAACAATGTTTCTGTCTCGCTTGCTCTTAGCTTTATAGTCATAAGTGTATTTCTCTCACGCATTACTTGTCATTTTAGTGCCTCCTCTATGGTTCATTCTCACTCTACGTGCGCATCGTAGGCAGATGAGCTATACATAGATACTATATAGATGTGTGTGTGACAAATAGGGATGGGTAGGTATCAATTGCGTGTTGAACTATCGATAAGTTATGTAAATAAATGTGTATCATAAGTAAATTTTATGTTCAATAAGTTATTAAAGGAAAAATATATGAATAAAGTATAAATATGTAATTTTAAATTTGTTTACCAACTGAATAAAGTTTGTTTATTCCATTTGAAAATTTCTTGTATTAATTATAAGTACTTTAAAAAAATATGTTTAATTGGAATATCAGAAAAACGTGAGTACTTTTTAAATAATAAAGTAAATAAAATAAATGATCGGGTTTAGTGCTATTTCTTTAATAATAAATCAAACAATAATAATATGTTTTAAAAATGTTAAATAAAAATAAGAAATAATTAATAATTTAAAATGATAATATAATAAATAATATTAATATTTTTTTATTTAATTTTATCCATTCTACTATCAAAATCTTCAAAATCAAATAGTTGTGCGGACTTTCCGATCCAGAGCGTTCAGTTCGGTCTGAGTCCACTTGAGTACGCCAAATGTGTACAGGAGAACGAGCATGACCCAGGTATTGAACGCTCGTATTTTGTTCACGCCCGACAAATAGCTGTTGAAAACTTTTGTCATGCGTTATTATTATTTATTATTATTATTATTTATTATTACAATTTTTATTACAATATACAATTAATATTCATGTAAAAATTATATAAATATATAAAAGGCTACTAAAACAATTTATACAAGCCAATGTTTCCCTAGCTAGGT
This sequence comes from Colias behrii, assembly GCA_029959065.1. NCBI lineage: Eukaryota > Metazoa > Arthropoda > Insecta > Lepidoptera > Pieridae > Colias > Colias behrii. The sequence continues at coordinate 2,576,674 of JARWMC010000006.1, read as the reverse complement.
TACTGGGCAACCTGTGTTTAGGAGAAACAGCTTGCCTCAATATTTTCATAAAAATAAGTATAACAATCGACTTACTGATGAAATGTGATAATGGATTTCAATTTTGTGTATTTTCTAGTATCGTTTTTGCAAGATAGAACTGCACATTTCACCATGTTTATTCGTAAATATGAAAAAAATTCCAGAGCAACGCACTTCGACAGCACTCAACCACGACTACGAGCGCTCGCTGCGGGAACGTCGTGTTGTTCCCACCACAGTTCCCACCTGTGCCTACTGTTCCCACTTGGTTGTTCGCACTCTATAGATGGCCGTAGATAAACAAAAACGATCCAACCCACAAAATGTTACTTTTGAGTTATTGAAGATTGAAGTTTAATCTGTGATTGTTCATATAAAGACTTGCTTGCGTATATTGCTTCTTATGAAAATATGTGTGTGTCAATGCATATTTTATTCTTACATACAAATTTTATTGAATTTATTTTTATTTCTTGAAATATTCAGCTAAATGTGTGTTAGGATCCTTTTTGATAAAACCTATTTTCAATTATTTTAAGTGAATTTTCGTTTCGCAAAAACGATTCAAAGTAGCTAATTGCTACTAAAATCCTTATTTTTTTTAACTTCATTAATAAAACAACTAACTTTCTAATTTTTTTTCCTTATTTAAGTATATAAATCATATTTATTCTATCCGATTTACTATTCTTCTTCGTGTACGAAGTCCGGTTCACCGCCATATCGTCATGAAGTCTTGGATTGCCCCTTAAAGATTTATAGAAATCCAGGCAGTATTTAGGTATATAGTCTAAGATTGACTCCAAATCGTCTTATTTGGCTTTTCTTTACCATTTGGCCATAGTAATTGGAAATCGTCAGATACCTCCAAAGATTTTCCTTTCGAGCCCGCGCTTACATACAACATTTGCATCAACTAACTGTTCAGTCGCGTTGTGTTCTCCTCTTGATTTTCACACGACGAGACGTGTGCGTGCGCATACAATCGAATTCAGTCTTAATTTATATCCCAAACAAATGTAACAGTCTTCTATAGGCAACTCAATGTGATAAAGATCGTATGAGCGCGTGATCGACAGTTGTGTCGAGTCCCGAGAAGTGTAAATTTTTTCATGGTATTTTAACAGTGCCTCTATTTTAGAAAAATCGGTATAAACAACGGCAAAAATGTGTGACCGGATTCAAGATACTTGAGTGTAATCGTTTTTAATGTTAGATTGTTAGGTGTGAACTTAATGCATGCCTTACGCCTAAAGCTGTAAATACATAATATTCGGTCTATCCAAATGATCTGGATCGTTTTTGTTATTAAACCACTATACATTTTTTATTTTTTAAATATAAATTTAGTTTAACAAAAGAGATCCATGCTTTCTGAATCTCTTTAGCCATTTATCTTTTGCATAGGTTTGATTTAATATACAATAATCGAAAAGGATCCACATGCTTTGGATTTTTTTAAACATTTTAGTGTTGTGTCATTTTCTTAGACTGACCGTTTTACAATATGATCCAAGAAGAATGGATTGTTTTTACGAAACTAAAAAAGGGGTTCTCCATACATGAGGGTTGGTAACCAGTGTCAATTTAACGTCAAAATATTCATATTTTACTAGGATTGTTTTTGCTAAACGAAAATATAGACCTTGACGAGCAGTTTGGTATACTTAACTCATTTTCGGTCATGTTGTGGGTTGGATCCTTTTTGCTTATCTACGGCCACTGATAGTATATTATATACTCTAAGGCAACAGCTGTCCTGATGACAATGGCGGCTTTATTTTTTTCTATAAATTTTGCCGTAATAATTTTGTCATTAAAACATACAAGAAATAACTTGCGTCCCTGTGGAATGTAATTCCCTGTGTTTTGTTATTTAAAATTGTACTGTTGCGACACCATTTAACCACGCAAGACGGCATTTTAAATATTTTTTGTGAAACAGTGACGCAGTTAATCAGTCGGTAGCTCACGACGTAATGGCGGCCGACTAGCTTACTATGGTGAGAGTGTGTGCGTGTTCATTGTCTTTACACGATCGCTAGCTTACTACGATGGCTTCACGTTGTTTGTTCGTAAAACGGCGTCCGTCTTTTTTTATACGTCCATGTCTGTACATACCTAGAAGTTTTTTTAAAACAGATTTTGAACATTTTTTTAATCTATTGTCTTATTCACAGAACGTCAAGTACTCTTTTTTTTGTATATTAGTAACTCGACAATTTAACTATCAAAATATGATGAACTTTTGTCTGCTGTCAAGTGTCATACTCAATTCAACTGACATATTTTGAGTGTTTATCAAATCGGTACCTATTTGGTCATGCTGCCATCAGCCATGTGAATTCGATAGTGTATATATTTAATTAGTACTATTTTTCAATTAAATTTGCAATTAATTAATAAAGCAAAATGCAGCAAGCTCATCGTCCAGGAAATTTGAAACAGAGCAATAAAGCTCATAAATCGAAACATAGATCGAAGCGTGGTATAGCTGCCGCAGTTAAAGGTTAGGTGTTTTTATGTTATTAACTTATTTAAAAAGAAGACTGTTTTAAAGCTAGGATTTATATCGTTATTATTACAGGTAAAGTGAACGTGAAAGAGTTTGTACGTCGCAATCGCCACGTTCTGAAGAAGGATGAACGTCGTCACCAAGCTTTGCAAATTCGTAAGAATAAGAGAGAAGAAGTGTTAACCAAGAAACGTGCGCTTGGTGGAAACCGTAACCCGCCTTTCCTCGTCTGTGTGGTGCCACTGAATAGTCAGCTGGATGTGCAGTCAGCTCTTGTCATCTTAAAAACCTGTTCAGAAGGTGCTATTGTTACCCATGCTGATAATGGAATTGTCCATTTAGGGTATGTTTTTAAATATGAAGTATTTAATATACAGTATTGCTTCTCTATTGTAGAAATTTTATGTTAGTTTTGAGTTAATTCCATCACATAGCTGTGTATTATTTAATATTTTTATACATAAAAAAATCCCTGGATTAGCTGTAGCTGTAGCTTGTCTTTACTTTTGTAAGTGTGTTTTCATCAGGCGTCCAAAAAAAAATCATTATAATATATTTGTACACTTAATTTTATGTATTTTGTGTAAATAAACTTTTAACTATTGTCTTAATTTCAGTTTACCAAACTTCAAACAGCGTTTCTCCTTTATCTGCCCTGAAATTGAAAATGATTTTAGTCTGCTTGATGCACTGAAAATAGCAGATACAGTTCTATTTGTGTGTTCTGCATTAGAGCCAATAGATGAATGGGGTGAAAAGGCTTTAGCTCTAGCAATGGCCCAAGGAATGCCAACACCAGTAGTAGTTGCTATGGATATAGAGGGTGTTCACCCTAAGAAAAGAACAACTGAAAAGCAAAATGTTCAAAAACTCATATCTAAATGGCTGCCCGATGAAAAAATAATGCAATTAGACAAAAACTCTGATGGACTCAATGTGCTTCGTAGAATTGGCAATCAAAAGCGTAACATTATACATCACAGAGAAAAGAGACCATACATGTTAGCAGAGGAGATAGAATATGTTAAGGATGCAGAAGGAGAAAGTGGAACTTTAAAACTTACTGGCTATCTTAGAGGAATGCCCCTAAATGTGAATGGCCTTATACATATAACAGGTTTAGGAGACTTCCAAATGTCTAGAATTGATGGCTTAGATGATCCACATCCCTTGAATACAGTAAAGGACCATGTTAAATCAGATGCAATGGACGCAGAAGTCACTAAAGTTACAATTTTACAAACAGCAGATCCAACAAAACAAGAGAGCTTGGTTGCTGAAAATGTTCCAGATCCGATGGACGCAGAACAGACATGGCCAACAGAGGAAGAAATTGATGAAGCAAATAAAGATACCATGAAGAAAGTAAAAAAAGTCCCTAAAGGTTGGTCAGATTATCAGGCAGCTTGGATTGTTGAATCTGATGCTGAGGGAGATGAAGGCTCTGATGACGAAAGTGCTGATGAAGATGGTAATGAGGAGTTTATGTCTTGTGAAGAATCAGATTCTGAGCAAGAAGACGGGGAAGATAATGATTTCGAATCAGTAGCAGATTCGGAAGTTGTGCCTACTGATGAAAAATACGATGCTACAATAGATGCAGAAGAGGAACATGAAATGTTAAGAAAGTTGGCTGCGGCCAAGGAAGATAGGCAGTTCCCAGATGAAGTAGATACACCCCAAGATATACCAGCTAGAGAAAGATTCAGTAGGTATAGAGGATTGGAGTCATTCAGGACGTCGTCATGGGATACTAAGGAGAATTTGCCTGCGGATTTCGCGCGCATTTTCCAGTTTGAAAATTACGATCGCACAAGGAAGAGGGTTTTCAAGGAACTTGAGGAGAGTCTTGTAAATATGGTAAGAATAAATTTATTGATAATTTGCATTAATTCTTATATGAAAGAGGATAAATAAAATGTTATTGCAAGGGCGCTGTGAAATTCAGTTAAATTCAGAGATAATGCATATAATTTTATATATATGTAGTTATATATTTTTAAATAGATTTATTATAGTAATTTACAATGTTTTCATCAATTACTATTTCAGTATGGTTACTACATAACAATCCACGTGAAGGATGTTCGGCAAGATCTCTGGAATATATATCGCACGGCGAATCCAACTGCACCTCTATCTGTATTTGGTCTCCTACCACACGAACACAAGATGTCACTCATGAATGTGGTGTTGAAACGAACGGGAGCAAGTGACGAACCAATACAGAGCAAGGAGAGGCTTATATTCCAAGTGGGATATAGACGGTTTATTGTTAACCCTATATTTAGTCAGCATACAAATGGGAGTAAACACAAGGTAAGTTTTTGAAATAATTTTTCATGAAATTTTGTTATTGTGCAATGGTTAATCTGAAAGTAATGCCTTTTTCTTAAGAATATTTATATATATATTTGCCATTATAGTGTAAAATGATTGTTTTTAATTTGTAACATTGATATGTTTATAATATTATGTGAATGACATGTTTTTGTTAATTTGGGTTTTATGACGTATTTTTATGTTATTTTCAGTACGAAAGATTCTTCCAGCCCGCATCTACGTGCGTCGCGTCATTTTATGCTCCAATCCAATTTAGTCCATCTTCTGTTCTCTGCTTTAAGGTATACATTATACATATAACATTTTATAATGATTTTAATTTAAAATTAATTATATGCTTTTTCATCTAATTAATGAAACATTAGTATGTCCGTTCATTACGAGACTCAAATATATTTTTATAAAAAATGTCATATCTTCAAATTATGTTATTTCATGAACATTTTATTTATCAAATTTTCAACATTTCCAGGAGAAAAGGAACACAAAGTTGCAACTTGTAGCATCTGGAGTACTTCTTTCATGCAATCCTGATAGATTGAACATTAAAAGGATTATACTGTCTGGTCATCCATACAAAGTAAGATGTCTTCTTTACCTTTATTTTTATTGATTTAATAATTATATGAAAAACTAAAAAATATAATATTATGTTTGTTTTCAGGTCAACAAAAAGTCAGCAGTTATTCGTTTTATGTTCTTTAACAGAGATGATGTGCTATACTTCAAGCCTTGTAAACTAAGGACTAAGTATGGACGAACGGGTCATATTAAGGAGCCATTAGGTATGTTAGGGGAAAAAATAATTTAAGTAAATGTTGTCACATTTGAACCATTTGGTAGCACCTATGCCGTTGTGTTAAGTTTTGACAATAAAATATGCACTCAATAAAAAACTTAAATACTTGGGCCTTAGAGTTTAGACTAAATAGTAATACGAAAGTATCGAAATACGCAGTGAATGTCTAAAGCTTTCCACCTGATTGCAAAGCTTTCAAAATCTATGTATTAACTATTATTTATTAATAATATTTTTTTTGTCACCAGGTACCCACGGCCATATGAAATGCGTATTTGACGGTCAACTAAAATCTCAAGACACAATATTGTTGAATCTGTATAAACGAATGTTCCCCAAATGGAATTATGAAGATTGTATCGTTACGGATAGAGACTATAAGAGTAGCGAAGCTATGACAGAATAAATGTATAAAACTAATATTGTTTTTTTATTTGTTAATCAAAAAATCACGTAATGATCTGTAAAAATAAGGAGGAATTGATTGTTTGTTTATTTAACTCATAAACTATGAGATCATTTTAATCACCATAAGATTTAGAAATGATATCGGTAACGACTACGTATGGACTATGATAGTTATATATTTATATTAGTCCATGGTTATATTCAATATTCTTTGAAGAACATCCACACACGTTTGTAAGTACCTATAGTGAAGATTCTGAGGCGAAAACTCGCTCAAATCTAACTTGCGTTAATTTTTGTGCGCATCATTTTGAGGCAACTCTGTTAGATATTTACTAAAATAACAGGTTGTGGTACTGAGCCCAATTTTGAGTGACTCATATACCTGTGTAGTTTTTGAAAACCTAACTTTACTAAATAGTTTACTCATTAGATTTGTTTAGAGAAAATTACCATTTTGTTGTATCATAAAACATGTTTAAAGACAGAATAAACAAGAATATTCAACTATTTCTCTAGCAATTTGGTGAAATCTCTGATATCCTCATTTCCCTACAATACCATATACATATATTTTGTCATCACGGACATTGCCGATTTTTATGAACGAAAAATCACACTGCATTATTTTGTCAATGCCTGAGAATATTGAATAGTACTAAATCAATACTCATATTATAATATATTGGACCGCGTCAGTTGAAATTTTCCAGACGGCTTCGCCTTTGTTTCAACCATTACCTTTTCTAAGCTATCTTTGTATTTCATCTACCTAAGAAAAACCTTATTGATAAATCACTATTCGTGTACCGTATACATAAATCCATTCGGCAGTCTCTAGTATATCGCGCTAATGGATACAAAGACGTGGCGGGAAACTTCATTTAGTATGCAAGCAAAAATAGGAAGTACGTAAAGTAAAAGCCTTACTTATCGTAAAGGTCATGAATAAATAGCAATTAAAATAAAACAAAAAAATATGCTTTCATTTTTATTGACATATGAAGCGCAAACGCCTACGCACAATGAATTAGTACAGCGGTCTCTCTCTAACCTAATATAATCTCTTCAAGGCAGTGCGGCTCCGAATCACTCAATTTTATAATAAATCGACATTGCTTTCTTTTTAATACTCTAACAAATTTGAGACAATGCAGTATTCAATCTCAATTCGAGTATTTTATAAAACTAATGACCATTTTTTTGAAATCACAACATTCAGTGTCGACTTATAATAAAAATTATATGCTTATAATGAATACCACACAAAAATAAAGTCAACCTCTCGATCACGGTAATTTTAACATTTAAATATTATGAATGCAAACGACATTGTACTATTTGGTGTAAATATAAATTGTCATAAAGAGAAGCATGATTACGTTTCAAGAGATTTTCAATGTGTCGGTGTTTTTTTTACATATAATATTATGGTGATTTTTAAGATAATAATTAATAAATTGATTTATACAAAGTGAATATTTCTAGCAATAATGCTCCTCTTTATGCTACTTACATAAACATTTGAAAATAATTTAAATGAAGAATATTATAAGCATCAAAAATATGAATGTGATCTTTATGTTAACATTGTACAGTATATAACGTTATTCAATACACACTAACTGTTGTTATTTGTAAGAAATAATTATAATTACAAAGTTAATAAAGAAATTTAAACAATTAAAGTGATATAGATTAGCAATATTCGATTGGCTTATGAAATACTAAAGGAAAAAAGGCCAAAAATCGACCACTTTTGATATTAGCTCTTTTTCATAAAAATTATATGCGATTATATTATTGCAACTGCAGTTGAAATAAAAACTTTCCTCTATAGTTAAACACATTTAGGGCTAATTTGTATATTTCGCTCTGAGATATAGTATTATATAGAATACAATATATTTTCTGCAATATATATTCTTTATCAAAGGCAACTGTTCACAGATAATTTATGGGGTATGTCAGGTCTCTTTTAAAATGTATTCTAAATTTAAATTTCGCGCGTTCAAGCCAAACATTTTTTTAATTTTTTAATGTTTTTTAAGCTTTAGGTTTTTTATTGCGTCGTTTCTTCGCTTCCGCGGTGTCGGTGGGAGGTTGTTTCGGGTTGGCAGTGTTGGGAAATACTCCAGATTTGTTGTACAGGTTGTTCAAAAATTCTTCGAGATTTGGATCGTGTCTGGAAATTACAACAAATTGTTGTATTAATTATGGTTATATTCTTCACACATTTTTCATTTTCTTAAAACATACATTTATACACACAAATACATTAATAATCAACCTTAATGCGTTCAGAAATAAATTTTAACTGCATATAATAAAAAATAAATATTAATATACCCAGTAGAGGGCCTCTGGTTGACATCAGCGGCCGCCGCTTTGTTCCCGAGCACGATCCGATACTGCACTATGTGACAGTCCGCTCGCAGTTGCTTCAAGTTTTTCTTCTGCAAAATTATAGTATTTTTAATATATGGCAATAATCTTATAGCAAATAAAAAGTTCACGTTTTGTAAAACCGTCTTTAATTCATGGGAATAAGGTTGAATTTATTTTGTTATCTATTGACTAGCTAGCTTAAAAATATTTTTTGCTACGCATAGTGAATACATTTTAAAGTAATGGTAATAAGCTTGATTTTGCTGGGGGTGTTTTTTTTTCGACCTGAATTTTGACAAATACATTTAAGGACAGTTTAATTTTATATAGAAATGTTTAGTTACTTTTTAATGGACTCAGAAAATTGAGTGAGTAAATACTAAAGCTTGTTACATACCTGACAAGTGGCCCACTCGGTTATTTGGTACACGGCGCCGTCCATACACGCGTAGTACATAACTAGTAGACCCCACATACTAGACTCTGCCCAGATGTCACCCTAGAAATCATTTTAATATTTTATTACAAAAAATCACCCACTTTTTTGTAGCTAAGATAAAATTAAGTACCTAATTCAACGTTTATGGTGAAAACCATCGGCGAAAAATACTCCACTTCATTTTAAAGGGACTCGAATTAAGATAGAAGATAATATATATGTCTGACTAAGAACACGTGTTAACTTAATAAAATATATGAGAAAAAAATATTTTGAGTGTCAGTTACCTCGTCTGCAGCGTATCTGACCGACAATGATGATAAATAAACACGCGTAAAATTCTCATGAGCTAAACGTCTAGTTTCACTTTTATCCTGATTTTGAGTTTGTTTATCATCATCAATATATTAAAAAGAAACATTTTTACATAAAATAAAATAAAAAAATAATAGATTTACAGTAACCTCTTTAGCGGAGTGTCGTATCTTGCACTGCGCGCAGTACCGCGCCGCGTAGCACGGCCGGTCCGTCGCCACGCGCTTGTGCCGACGCCCGCAGTTTGTGCATCTATAAATAGGTAATTATTAAGCTATTGCATAGCTCCTATCGCGGGCCTTGAGCGCGGGGACTGAATCGAGAAATTCCGTAACGAAAAGACCTCACGCTCCCCACTCCGACGGACACGGAGATGTGGCTTGAAGGCATGCTATGCAATAGCTTTACCGCGGCAGTCCCCGAGTGCCACACGTCTTTTTATTATTTTTATTATTTACTTGGATGGTAGGACAATAACAAATTGTAAAACTCAAGTGAGGAATAGACATATATGCGCTACTAATAATAGTATTTACTAGATTTGAGTGTTTGTATTAAGTTTCGTTCATCTCAAATTTCACTTTATCGTGGGTCGGATATTCCCCACACACATTTTCATTTAACATTTAAGTCATTTACAGTTTAGTTTTTGTGACAGAAAGGTGCCGTTTGTTGACGATCTCTAGCAAAGTAAGTTTGTTTCTATAACAAATTTAATTAGAATCAGTTCAGTGGTAACACAAGGGACAGTCAAAAAGTGTTAGTATCTAATTAACGTGTAAATTAAATATTGTATGTATGTATTGATATTATACTAATGTCACCTAATAGTATTGGCGGCAAACTCCATCTTGTCGTGCAGCTGCGCGATGAGGTCACTGAACTCGCTCCACGCCGCCTCCACGTGCCGCGACTCTTGCGCTTTGCGCTCGTATTCCTCGCGACGCTCCTGTAAACAATAATAAATATTAAATAATATGTATATTGTATATGCCCTTTAATAATGGATGGAAACATATGAAAAAATCGTAAATGATATGCAATTTCTACTTCAGAAGGCAGTTTGATCATAAAACCATATTGATATTATATTTTGTGGGTACATATTGAAAAGTTTTGATATTGATATCAATCATATTATTAAATCACATTACCATCATTGTGCATTATACTTTTGTGTTGATTTTCCATAATAAATGTACTCTAAATTTGGTTAAAAGTTTTTATATCAAGTATCTACTACTAGAACTAAAAGATACATCTTATTCAGATGTGTTCAGTGTGCCGAAAAGCAAATTTGACTAACAAAAACAATATCATATGATTATGACCCTTACCGGCTCTCCAATAAGGTCGAAAGCGTGTTGCAATATTTTGAAGGCCTCTTCGGCGCCAGGCTGCTGGTTCTTATCCGGGTGCACGAGGAAAGCTTGCCGGCGGTAGTAGCGTTTGATTTCTTCGTCTGTACACGTTTCGCTCACACCTAAAATGCTGAAATAAATGATCGAGATATGCTATAGGAGTGTGTGTGCTAATTTATGACCTATCATGAATCCATAGAGTATAGACTTTTAGCCATTGAAAAACAAATTTTGAAACAAAACTTATTCTCAGTGTTATTTATTAAGAGGGAATATGCATTTTCTTGTTTTCTGATAGGTAGTAAACAAGATAGGGGGGAAAAATTATTCATAAAACTCAATGAAAACACACAATTTAAACGCCTGTCATTTTGGCGCGCATAGTGTGACGTTACATCATAATAACAAAAGAAAACAAGAACACAGACAAGTTTTACATTTTGCCTGTGCAATTAGACACAGATAATTCTGCCGTGGTTTGGTCATGGTTAAGGAAATATAGTTTCCAGGTTAAATTAATACAATATAACTATTCAATACATGTTTTAAATAATTTCTTGGTCTTAAAAAGTTACGAAATTCATTCAAGAGAAGTTTTACTAAAATTTTATTTATTTAAAGGTAACAAAATAACATACCTATATGGGTCTTTTCCTTGGCAAGCCAGTAATCTTTTCATAGCTTCTTCTCCTGTGGCTGGTAACGGTATGTTGGAGTTAAGCTTGCTCGATTCATTGTCACTATCCCAGTCTTTATCTGAAGATTAAACAGGTATTTTTATTTGCAGAATTTGCTTTATTATCACTACTAGCTATATGAAACTAAGATTTTATATTTTTCCTAATGGAAAATTTTGTTTTGAAGTGGTACATTTCATAAATATTTATAACCATATAGGTATCATTTTCAAGCAATTGGAATTGGTAATTGGTAATTTATTCATAAAATTATGAAGAGTATAATGTTTATTTTCTTTGTATGTGTAAAATGTATAAAATGCTAATGTAAAAAATGAAATGTATGAAAAATTAAACATAAATATTTATTATCATATAAAACCAGTGTTGAATAATTATACACAACGAAATAATTTTACAACATTAGACTGATATAAGGAAAACTAAACTTGGTGAATTTTTATAAAACTAAAGGATTATTGTTGAAGTACAGTGTTGTAGATTAGATAAAGTGGATTTTATTATTTTTAATACATTATAAGCTTTTACAAATGTGTGTCAAATCGTATGAACAATAGCAATGCTTATAATAAAAATTGTTCCCAGATTATAATGTAATATTTTAATATTAGTATATTTTAAGATAAAATAATGATATGGTATTTCCATTATGAAGCACCTTGAAAAACATGTTTTCTCTAGATTCTGTGTGTGATTTAATATGTACTGGCGGTCCGTCCCGGCTTCGCCCGTGGTACATGATTACATTTTCTCTTCCATAAGAGCCATCCTCGTACTACAAGGTATATTATAAAACAATAACTAACGAAATCGGTTCAGCCATTTCGAGTTTTGCTCTTAACATTTGGCGATTCATTTTTATTTTATAGATTAATAAAATTTGTTATTTAATTTTTCCCACCTTTTCTAAACCATTTCAGTCGTCTCCAAAACGCGAAACGTGTGTGTCCGAATTTCCTGTCAATGTACATCAAATATTTGTTGTCGCGAAGTTTTGCGAGCCATTCCTTGCTACTGCGCCATACTGTTTGGCAACTCACGTATGACTGCGTAAATACCGATGTGCATCTGTAAAAAGCAAAACAAAACATAAATAAGCAAAAATATTATTTTGCTAGAATGTAAAAATTTAATATGTATTCACGGTAACTATATTGTTAGGATTGTAAAGAGCTTGAAATTGAAGCTGAAATAAAAATTTAGACCCAAAAATTTGTATCTTTGTCTTTGATCAATATCTATATGTGAGTTACATTGCCATCAATCGACAAACAAAAAAAAAGGAGTGTGTGTGCCAAGCACATATGTCAGAAGTGAAACTTCTTTGGCGACATTCAAAGACGCCAAAATTATCACCCTACTCCATGATATGACGAAATTTTACTCTCAACGCACCTAAAGAAGTTTCACTTCAAAAAGTGATAATAAGTACCTATATTCAGAAAGCCAATTAACCTCTGTTCTAAAAAAATTTAATTATAGTCTTATATAGTTTTCCTTTTCTTGTATTTTGAAGAAGCTGTATCATAATAAATATGAATAAAAAGCGGATAAATGTGTACAATGCATTGGTACATTGAAAGAGTGAGATAAGATAAAAGTAAACATGGTTAACAGTAATTGGCTTTAAATTGGTTTTTTTCATTAACTAATTATCTAGTGATTGTAATTGAAAGGATAACTATTAGCTCTTGTTGTTTGTTAGTAATCGTCAATTTAAGAAAATGATGAAGATGTTTTTACTAGCCACTAACTTTTTTTTCTGAGTTTGAGGTAAAAAAAATTTGGTAATAAATGGCGAAAAATTATGTTTGGTTGATGAACTAAATAAAAATAGACTTTAGAATTTAGAAGGTAGTGCATACCAGCATGTATGTTATTACTTAATACATTTTAAAATCACCAACTCACAAGTCAAAAGAAAGATGAAGGCTCATGTGGCAGACATCAGACAGCAAGTAAAGGAACCATACAAGTGCTTTCCAGGTTGCGCCACCCCAGTGCTCCAAATAGTTTTGAGCCAGTCCTATATAACCAGGCTTGTTTCTACGCACTTTTGTTTGTGTGGTTTTCTTTTTATCCTGCACGGGCTTTGTTTTATGGTAGCTACGAATTTCTTTCTTCTTTTTAGCCTTAATGTCATTCTGACCATCTTGAAGCACAAATTGCGTATTCTCATCGTCATCTTTGTCCTCTTCTTCCACATTTTTGTCGCTCATCTTTGTCTTCTCAACTTTTTTCTCCTTCTTTTGTTTCTCTGGCTGGTTTTTGATGAACACAAATTGACTCTCGTTTTCTTGGTTCGGCGTGAGCTCCTCTTCGTTAGTGACGTCATCCATCGATGACCATTTACGAGACATATTGTTGCGTCTATTTTTGGATTTTTTATTAGTTGGTTTTTGGCACTTCTCATTATCATCTGTATTAATATCGCCCGAGTCGCTACCGGAGGATATAGTGTTGCTGTGTTTCTTTTCATTCCTATTTTTGTTTTCATTATTCTGTATTTTCATATTGTTCAAGGGTTTATCATTTTTAGAATGTTGTTTGTTGCTTGGTTTTGTTTCTATATTACTCTGTGGTTTAATCTTATTCATTGTTTCTGCTTGCGTTGTTTTAGTATTCTTGGATAGAACATCCGAGTAGCTTGGACGCATAGGTTTCACCTCTGCAACTATGCGTTTCTTTGTGCTTGTATCAGCTAAGGGACTGTTCTCATTTCTCTTGGGAGAATGTTCTGGTTTAATTGGTGTATTGATGTCATTGATATGGGTGTGAGGCAAAATGTTTAAGGAGGGTGCATCAGGGTGATTCAAAGGATAATTTTGTCCAAATGGTGAATAAGTGCCACTTGAGTTAGGCTCCCAATTGCCTAACACTTCCTTCAAGAAGTTAGAAGTAGGTTGATTTGAGGCTTGAGTCATTCCTTCTTGATTGTAAACAGCATTTTGTATTGTGGCTGTTGATGGTTGCAAATTATTTTGACCCATAGTGAAGTCTTGGTTCAGAGTGAACATGTGAGGGGGCTGAGCAGTCTGCAATGGTACGTCGCAAGGACCCTGGTTACTACTAAACAATTCATACTGACCAGACATAGGGAAAATCAACTGTTGATTGTTTTCATCATAAAACACTCTTACTAGTTGACCATTGCCTAAATTAAGCATTGCGTTGCCGTAATTTTGCCGCTGCATTCGATTCACATTCGGCATCGAATTAAATGGAATATTTTCCTCCTTATTGGGAGCGCAGTCTGCCGCTTGCATATTGTATTGGTTCTTGTAAACATCAGGGGCGAAACTTGGGTTTGTATATAAACTCTCGTTTATAATGTTTGCGTTAGGTGCAATTGGACCTTTTATATCATTTAAGCCACATTTTTCACCGGTTTCACATTGATAGCTCCATGCAGTGTCGCTAAATCTCGGATCATCCTTCGGCGACCTTGCCATTATTATAATATTGTCACTGAATACAATCTGTATTGAAAACTGTAGCACGATATATTTTAAAATAACTCAGGGATTTAACATCGTGTCAGTTACTGTATTTCGACTTAAAATAAGTTTGGAACGCGTGAATGTGTTATTTTATTACTTGACGCTTTATTTCACATTGTTCATTAGACATTGACATTTCATTCGAGTTTTGACATAACAGCAAGACTACGTGTTGCTAGTAATAGTATATTACTTACATGATATAATGATATTACCTACTCTGTGGTTGCTATAACAGTGCTATAAAATATAAAAATGTTCTTCGGTGAATAAAAATAAACATTAACGATTAAAAATTAAACTAGAAGGTATTAACTTAAAATTAAGACACCTTGTCATTTTAGGAACGTAAGCTAAAAAATAAAAATATATTATTATTTTTTACTGTGGTAAGAAGCAATTTTTATTCATCCGAAATTCATAAATTATTACAGTTCACTATACTTAGAGTATATCATATAACATTTAGTATATATTATACTCTAAGTAAGTTGTCCATCCATACTAATATCACAGTATTACAATATTATTTCCTCTTACTGTGCTAATATTATAAATGCGAAAGTAACTGTCTGTCTGTCTGTTACTCAATCACGCCTAAACTACTAAACCAATTTTCATGAAATTTGGTATGGAGATATTTTGATACCTGAGAAAGGACATAGGCTACTTTTTATCCCGGGAAAATGACGCAATCCCGGAAATCCTACGGGAACGGGAACTATGCGGGTTTTTCTTTGACTGCGCGGGCGAAGCTGCGGGCGGAAACCTAGTATTATATATTACGCTAAATTCTTTCAATTCTTAGAGTATTTATGTTTCAATTTAATATATTTCTTAGTAACCTAGTAACCTACATAATATTCTTAGGTATATACTTACTTCGTCCTGGAGTAAGGCGACGATTTTGGTATCTTTGAATCCAAAGCTTAGAATTGCTAAAGATGTTTCACTTCTGACACGTCAACACGTGAACTCAGTACACACGCTCTTTTTTATTTTTAAAGCTACATTATTAAGTAGTAATTTCTACTTCAATTGGAGGTTACTCGTTACTCGTATCCCTGCAGGGGGATGGGGGAACATAATTGGGAGATGATGATGATGATCTACTTTTATGTTTATCCAACATAATATTATTATTAAGTAACTAGGTAGGTACTTACTTTTATCGTACACACGCACACGGGATAATAATATTGTAGTTACTTAATGATGTGTACAGCGATGTTTCTGTAACCACAGCTGAAACATAAAATTGATGACCTGTTGACGTAAACTGCAAGCAGCTAGTTAGTCGGTACTAATAATTGGGGAAATACGTACAAAACGACATGTATGGACAAAATGACATAGTCCCCTTATTTCAAAATTGGCGGGTTTTAGCTACGTCTCCGCGACTGTATCACGTGACGGCAGCCATATTTACAATCCTGTCAGACGTTGAGCATCATTCTGACAGTTGCGCCGCAGTTACCAGTTCAAACTTGTATCTCGCCTTCAAAAGTTTATTTTACAGGTGTTTTTTTCCTATTTTCTGGTGAGTTATTTGTTGTTATTTGTAATTATTTGTATTTAAATCGATAAACTACGCTAGTATCCAGTGATTTCGATTAAGTTTATTGAAATCATTAGTTATTTTATGGAATTATGATTTTTATTTGTTTTTCGGTGAATTGGGACAAAATGACATACATACAAATTGGACAAAACGACATAGTATGCCATTTTGTCCATAGTGTTTCTGTTAACATAATTTTGATGATTTATTTTTTGGGTGTACCTAGTATTGATTTATTTATAATTTTTTAGGTGATATGCCGCGAAACTACGAAAGAAAAACTAATCGAAGAAACAGAAAAAAAGAGACAGGTTAAAAGAAAAATTTGTAATGAGGATGAAATAAATATTTCTGCTTCTCAAAACGCTCAGAGAAAAGAATCAGGGAAGAAATTGAGAGCATCGAGGCAGCGTAGAACTGCTCCGAAATATGATAGCTCAGGAAGCGAAGATTTCTCATGCGAGGCCAATGACGACGATAGTGACTGCGCTTGCGTTTATTGCAATGACCTCTTTTCCAATTCTAAGCCCGGCGAAGGTTGGTTACGATGTATAACTTGTTACCTTTGGGCTCATGCGTCATGTGCTGGTGTCCCAAAGAAGACCAAAGGATTTATTTGTGAACTTTGCTCTTAAAAATTTGTATTTCATTATGTCCTTATCTTATATGTCATTTTGTCCATACTATATGGACAAAATGGTTTTTGTTATTAGTTATATTTTTTATTATTATATATTTTATTATAGATCCTACTTAATTAATAGACTGTGTTACTGATAGTCAATGAACCTAAGATGAGTATAAACGATTGAGACTGATTATAATGCCATTAAATAAATAAATATGATTGGAAAACAAAACACCCTGTCATTTTGTCCGTACTTCCCCTTTAGTTATTAAAAAGAAAATTTTGCAAGAATTAAAATAGGTTATTAATTTGTAGTTTTGACTGAAAATTATACTTTTTTTATATTGTGTTAAATGAATGTAATATTTAAATAAAACAAAATGTAAATAATAAGTAAGTACCTACTAATTCAAATTATTTTATTCATGGATGCAAGCTACAGCCCACGATTTTATAAAAGTTACTAGTTAGGTACCTATACTTTAAACTTCATTGAATGTTAGCGTATGCATAATTCACGGAAAGTGGATGGATTCACTTTATAGTCTTTATACTAAAGAGATATAAATCTTTAGACAAGCAAACATTAAAAAAATCAAATCAACAATATCTTTTACATAATCAATCAAGTTTGCATTGTCCTCACACTTGTACAACTAGAACGTAATAATTGGAGAATCACTTAATTGTAGCATAAAAAAATCGTTTATACCGCAGCTAATGAACTGTTATACTTTTGCCTTTACTTTTGCAACAAACTTGATGATACGGAAAAACAAAAATAGCGATATTTGAAAGATTACCAATATGACAGTTCACAAGCAGTTCACTGTGTAAGGACTAAGGACTAACTAACTCGTAGATTTCTTTCGATTGACTTTCTACGATTATAATGTAGATTTTTGTAACGGAAAAACTTTTTTTTGAAAGTTGTATATATTATGTAACGTGTAATAAATATACCTACATACACAAATACACAGTACCTATATATTTTTTTATAATACAATGATATAAGCATTTTTTTATTATTTTACAGCCGTATTTTCCAAAGTTGACATCAGGTTCGAGGAGGAAGGTTTATCTTTTGTTTTTAAATCATGTCTGTTACATTAAAGTTTGCCTGCAGCATTTCATATAATAAATAGAGTGTAGAGGTAATTATATTTAATTATTGTAATATATGATTATTGATTCGGCCAATTGCGTTCTTACTTTGCAAACGATACTAATTCAGTTGCCAGTAGGGTGTAGAGCTTACTATAGTCTGTAGTTCCTTAGTATCGGTAAATACCAATTAATAATTATATTTATTGCATCGTTCTGTAATTCTATAGTGGTTAGAATATTTACACGCGAGAAAATATTCGCTGTCAGCTGACAGCACCTATATCCATTACTAAGGAAGATTTGGTAGAAGGATATGTTTCGACTTTTATTTTTGTTATTTTCGATTGTTGTGATAGCTTTCGATGATGACCCCGCACAACAATTACCAGCATTTAAAGAAAGGACTAAGGTAGGAACTGATACGTATTTGTGACAGATTTTTATTACAAGTCAATAATACAATTGAGCTTAATCGTAATTAACCGGGTCATAATTTTTTTTTTTACTTTTACCAATTACCTTAAAAATATTTTGAGCCATTCTTGCGGTATAAATAGTGTAACTATAAATATACCTACGTATTGTTTTCAGGGGCCTATCGGACTAATGACGACAAGTAATGGTGTGCCAGTTCCCTATAGAGAGGTATCTAGTTCTTTAAATACCAAGTTCCTGTTTAATGAATACTTATTGGATTCTATCACACACATTATACGAGAACGTATCCCGGAACGTTTTGTTCACGCAAAAGGAGCTGCCGCTTTTGGTTATTTTGAAGTGACCCACGATATAACAAATATATGTAAGGCGAAACTATTCAGTGCGGTTGGGAAAAAAACTCCAATAGTTGCTCGTTTCTCTCCGATTAATCCTGAGAGAGGAGGAAGTGACCTTTACAGAGACGCAAGAGGTTTTGCTGTAAGATTCTACACGGAAGATGGAAATTTTGACATGGTTGGGTTCAATACACCCATGTTTTCTATTAAAGATCCTATCTATTTCACAACATTCACACACTCACAGAAAAGAAACCCAGCTACAAATTTATTTGACTCTAACATGCTTTGGGATTTCGTAACCGAGCGTCCTGAATCCATGCATATATTTTTAATGGTTTTCGGCGATAGAGGTATACCTTATGCGATTCGAAATTTACCAGGTTTTAATATCCATACTTATCAAGTAGTAAATGAAGCTGGTGAATATTACTTTGTAAGATTCCATTTCCTACCAAATTCTGGAATTAAACATATGGATGCGGAACAAGCTAGAATTATAAGTGGAATAGATAGCGATTATCTTATAAGAGGTTTATACCGAGATATTGCTAAAGGTGATTTTCCTTCATGGTCGGTGTCTTTGCAAATACTTACACTAGAAGATGTGAAAAATGCGGATTTCAATGTGTTTGATGTAACAAAAGTACTCCCATTAGACAAATATCCTTTACATCCGATCGGTCAAATGGTTCTTAATAAAAATTTCGATAATTATTTCGCCGAAGTTGAACAGTTAGCTTTTAGCCCTTCAAATTTGGTTCCTGGTATACTTGGAGGCGCTGACAAAATCTTCGAAGCAAGGCGATTAGCATATCGAGAAGCGCAGTATTATCGTTTAGGCGTAAACTTCAATAAGATCCGTGTAAATTGTCCATTTATGGGTCATCCATTAACATACAATCGTGACGGAACTGCTCCCGTGAGAGACAATGAGAGAGACATTCCGAATTACTATCCGAATTCTTTCAATGGGCCAATTCCCTACATGGATTATAATACCACTAAATTAATAGATATTGTAGAGGATGAACCTAATAACTTTGACCAAGCACGAGATTTATATCAGAATCAAATGTCAGCGGATGAGAAAGAAAGGTTGATTGATAATATATTATACAGCTTGGCGACAGCGACTAAATTTCTTCAAGCAAGAGCAATTACGCTGTTATCTACCATCCATCCTGATCTCGGTAGTAGAGTAGAACAAGGCTTGATATCCAATATGACTGAAAATTATATGAATTTGAAAAAATAGTGTTATGCCTAAAGTATTTTATTATTTAAATCTCATTTCATTCTTTTTGTGCTAATAAAAGTTTTTTTTAATATATATACAAAAAAGGCAAGTGTGCAAACTACTGTTTTTTTTATTTATAATACTTAATATTAAAATTTTCTCATGTATGCTCCTCGTTTTAGATCATGATAATGATTTGTTTTTTTTTGTTCTAGCCATTTCTAGCTCTCTTAAATTTGCTGAATTGCTCTCATGTCAAGGAATAAAACAATCAACCGATATATTATTGAATAAAACTTCATTCAAGTTACATTGAAATGACCTCAGTTCTTTAGTGCTAGACACTGAGTTCGAAATAACTAATTCAAAACGTAACCAATGTAATGAAAATAATGTTATTTACATTGTAATATTATTACGTTCAATAGATTATGCAACTGCAACATTTTTCTTGGCTGGTTTAGCTCTTTCTCCATACTTATTAGACCGAGACTCGATGTATATCATGAATTCAAATAAATTCAATAAGATTAATATTTAATTTATACATGAATAATATTTTTACAATAAGAGGATATTTATTGTATCTATGGATAAATAGGAAACAAATATAGAGAATTGATAAAAAGAAAATTTTAATGTCTTCATAATGATTTATTTATCTATAAAATTTAAAAATTTAAAAAAGTTTACTAATTTTAATCCTGGCCAATACTTATGTATGGGTGTGAAGCCTGGACCCTGACCCAGATTGAAGAACGCAAGCTTTTAGTCACCGAAAGAAAGCTTCTTCGCAAGATCTTTGGTCCCACCAGACGAGAGGATGGAAGCTGGAGAGTCCGAACAAATGCCGAACTAGAAAAACTAATGGCCGAGCCAAATATACTTGGAGAAATAAAAGCACAACGGCTCCGTTGGCTCGGTCATGTAGAAAGAATGGGTGAGGAACGAGGACTCAAGAGGGCATACTTGGGGCGACCCCTGGGCCGACGGCCGGTTGGACGACCTAAGTATCGCTGGCGCGATCGAGTAGAGGCGGACCTGCGCGTGCTACGAGCCAATAATAATTGGCAAGAGACCGCTCAGGACCGGGGAAGATGGAGAGTTCTCGTCTCAGAGGCCAAGACCCACTTTGGGGTTTCAGCGCCAGAGGAGTAAGTAAGTAATTTTAATCCTATTGAAAGAATAAGAAAATTTTGCATTTCGTTTGGCCTTTCCGCCTTTGTTATATTTAATTAAGAGCGTGCCGTTGATACATTTGAACGCGTAAACATTGATGAATTTTTTGGCTATTTGCGAAATAGTTGCATTACTTGTAAGTTGGTCAGTTCAAAACAAGGCCGCAGTGTTCAGAATACTATAAAGTCGGTGACTGATCTATTCGAGAGCTGTTGAGGGTTTAACAAAAATGTGATAATTGTTTTCATACGAAAAGATGTATTGGTTGGTAGGAATAATGGCGATAGCCACTGTGAGTGCAAAGAGTGACCCAGGACAACAGATTATTCTATTCAAGGAAAAAACGTCGGTAAGCTAAGATTATATAAAATGAAACTTTTTTGTGCTTCATAACATTACTAAAGTTACGAAAATTTATTAATATAAGTTATTTATTTTGTTATAGGGGCCAATTGGAATTATGACAACGAGTGCCGGAGCTCCAATCGAGTATAAAGACACGAACACCCTAAATACTCGCTTAATATTTAATGAATTTTTTATGGATTCTTTAACACATCTTGTTCGCGAACGTATACCTGAACGTATAGTGCATGCAGTGGCAGGTGGTGCTTTTGGATATTTTGAAGTCACACATGATATCACACACATTTGTAAAGCCAAATTGTTCAGTAGAGTAGGTAAAAAAACACCAATTGCAGCCAGATTCTCTCCTGTAGTTGTAGAAAGAGGTGGAAGTGATACTTCAAGAGATGCACGTGGATTTGCAGTGAAATTCTATACCGAAGATGGAAACTTTGATATCGTTGGATTTAATACACCAATGTATGTTTACAATGACCCAATATTATTCCCTACATTTGTGAGATCTCAAAAGAAAAACCCAGCTACGAATTTGTACGATGCCAATACTCTTTGGGATTTCTTAACTCTGCGACCTGAAAGTTTTCATATGTTTTTATTAGTGTTTGGAGACCGCGGTATTCCAGATGGATATCATCATATGCCAGGGTTTGGTATTCATACTTTTGAAGTCGTTAATGAGCATGGAGAAAAGCATTTTATTAGATTCCACTTCATGCCTGACGCAGGAATAAAAAATTTGCGAACGGAAGAAGCAAGAAAAATAAGTGCTGAAGATGCTGATTACAATACAAGAACTTTGTATAGATCTATTGCTAATGGCGACTTTCCAAGTTGGAGTGTAAGTATTCAAGTGCTTACATTAGACGACGTTAAGAATGCAAGAATAAATGTATTCGATGTTACAAAAGTACTACCTCTAGATGAATATCCACTAAGACCTTTAGGAAAGATGGTATTGAATAAAAACGCAGTAAATTACTTCGCTGAAATTGAACAATTAGCATTTAATCCTGCTAATTTGGTGCCAGGAATTTTAGGCGGACCTGATAAAGTGTTTGAAGCAAGGAGATTAGCTTACAGAGATGCCCAGTATTATCGTTTGGGGGCTAATTTTAATAGGATACCCGTAAATTGTCCTATACAATCTAAAAATTTAGCTTACAACAGAGATGGAAAGCCGCCTGTGAAGGACAATGGCAAGGACACCCCTAATTATTATCCTAATTCTTTTAATGGACCAGTTCCGTATGAAGATCATAAAAGAGGAGAACTATTGAGAATTTATGAAGAAGATGCTAACAATTTTGAACAGGCAACTGAATTGTACGTCAATGAAATAACAACGGAGGAACGTAGCAGATTAGTAGAAAATGTATTATATAGTTTGGGGCCTGCCGCCAAGTTTCTTCAAGAAAGAGCAGTCAAAATCTTTTATATTATTCACCCAGACCTTGGCAGCAGAATAGAACAAGGAGTACTTGCTAATACATCAAAGCATTATTGGAACGATTACTGAAGAAATTGTCTTTGTATTTTTTAAGTATTAAGTGGAAATAGGCTAACATGTAGGTAAATATTATAGTACAAAATTTTAACGTATATCGAGAATATCATTTGATCTCTTTTTTAATCCCAAAAAGAATTGTGATCCACGTAACGAATACTAATTTAATAATAATAATTACTTAATCCGCTGCTGTTTATGCAAAATTTTTTGTCAATAGATTATTACCGGTATTGAAAATGATGTGTAAATATTCATGTACATTGATACATACAGGTCAATCGTGCAATGAAGCGTGTAATTATATCTAATTATAATATGTACTTTAGGCTTAATTTATTTATTTCTTTTTAATTACCAATAGCCGCGTCCAGACCGGCTGAGCGCGGCTCGCGAGCCGCGCTCAGACTTCCTGCTCGCGAGCCGTGGCACCAGAGCTATTTGTGAAAAGTTCCGAGCCGCGCTCGCGAGCCAAGGTGAGCCGGTTTGAGCATTCAGTTTATCTCCGTATAACGATGGAAAACCACGTTTTATTAGCTGCTGCGGCGCTTGTGTTGTCTGGATATATCATAAAAAAAGAAAAAAGAAACAAAAAATCTGGATTAAAAAATTGTACCAAAACCGAAACCAATACGGTAACAGTTTGTTAAAGGAACAGGAACTCGCTTGTTTTTATTTAAATGATCTGGATCTTTCGAATCCCATAACATTTTGAAGCTTCCGTAAAGTTGTATTAAGCGAATACTGTCTTCTTTATCCATTTTTGATTCTGGCTCGCGAGCGTCGTTATGTCCGTCCACACCGGGCGAGCAGCTCAGACTGAGCCGCCTTTGAGCATCGCCAAAAACCGACAACGCATGGCTCGGGGCTGAGCGGCGCTCGGCCGAGCCAACGTGCGCCCGATGAAGCCCGAGCGCCGTCCATCCGGCCGAACTATTGGCTCGCGAGCGGGACTCGCGAGCCGCGCTCGGTCGGTCTGGACGCGGCTAATGTTTAATGCAATATGTCTGACAATAAGGAAATAAATTAGACTTTACTTGAAAATGACTTATGATTGACTTTGAATTAGAAATGTTCTTTTATTTTATACATATTGGTTAAGTTTTCACAGTAAAAATGTGCAATGTGAATTATTATAGCGTGCCTGTCTGAATGGCTGTGACTGTAATCTTTCGTTAGGCAGGATATTATATGTACACGATTTCCGTGGTACATATTAAAAAAATCAGTGCTCTTTCATAGTTATAAATCTAAGAGATCTTTTTGTTTAATTTTCGAGTTGAATTTTATCAAGATAATTAAGGTCATTTAATGATTTCCAAAGAAAATTCCTCAATTTAAATTATTTTATTATGTTATGAGAGGACACTATTATATTCATTATTAAATCTACATTAATATGTATGCCTATTCTTTTATTTCTTTCATGATTTTTACATGGTGAGTACAATAATGCAATATACGTGTATGTTATTCTTTAAGAAATTAGTTTCACATTTTGATTTTAGCCTTTGCTACTCACATTTTCACTTGAAATGCGATAATAATAATTAAAGACGAACTTTCTTTGTTTTCATTCCTTCATTTATTCAAATGTTGTGTATCATTAACCGTCTGTATGTGTATATTTTGCCAGAACGAGAATATTAATTTTGAAGGAAGTCTGCCCTAACAGTTAGATCCAAGTTTAAATATTAGAATAACGCACGTAGAATCAAGAAAATAACATAGATAAAACAGCGCGTTGAAAATTGCAAATAATAAAACGTTATGAAAAATAAAACCAATGAAATTGTATTTAATAACCATTGCAAGATGCAATTCCCTTAGTGCTGCGGTTTATTTACGTGAGAGCGCATTATAAAAGGGTCTGTTTACTCAAATAATAAAATAAGTACAAATTATTGTAAATAATGTTAAAGTTAATAGTTTTATTTATTCCCATAACAGCTTCACAGTATGATCCTCTGGACCAAATTTTATCATTTAAGGAAAAAACTGCAGTAAGTAGTAAATTGAAGTGAATTTCTTTTTTATTAGGCACAATGTTTTGGAGATTTATTTAGACAGTTTGGTGTGTTCTACAATACATTACATTCATATAAGATATTCTTGCTATTAGAAAACTTCTTCTTTTAACATAAATTAACTATCAAATTCCAGCATTTTATGATTTTACATATTTTTAAAATATTTATTCCATCACTTTATATAGTTTTATTTCTACAGGGACCTATTGGCATTATGACAACAAGCAACGGTGCACCAGTGAGGTATAGTGAAGCATCAAGTTCGTTAAACACTCGATTGTTGTTTAACGAATATTTCATGGATTCTATAACGCATCTCTCTCGTGAGCGTATTCCTGAAAGATTGGTACATGCAAAGGCTGGAGGAGCATTCGGATATTTTGAAGTAACTCACGATATAACACACATTTGTAAAGCCAAGCTCTTCAGTGCAATAGGCAAGAGAACACCGATTGCAGCAAGATTTTCACCAATTATTGTCGAGAGAGGCGGTAGTGATACTTCTAGGGACGCACGCGGGTTTGCTGTTAAATTCTACACAGAAGAAGGAAATTTCGATATAGCGGGTTTTAACACTCCAATGTTTGTTATTAAAGATCCCCTCTTCTTTACTACATTTGTTCATGCTGTAAAAAAGAATCCCGCTACAAATTTATTTGACGCAAATGTTTTATGGGATTTTTTAACCCTTCGTCCAGAGAGCTGGCATATCTTCTTATTGATATTTAGTGACAGGGGAATTCCTGATGGATACCGTCATATGCCTGGTTTTGGTATACATACATTTCAAGTAGTGAATGAAAATGGTGAAAGTTATTTTGTAAGGTATCACTTTGTGCCGAATAGTGGCATAAAAAATTTAAGTGCCGAGGAAGCTAGAAAAATTGGTGCTGAAGACGCCGATTATAACACACGCGATTTGTATAAATCTATTTTAAATGGTGAATTTCCATCCTGGAATTTATCTGTACAGATTTTATCTTTAGAAGATGTAAAAAATGCAAAATTCGATGTTTTCGATGTAACAAAAATTCTTCCTTTAGACAAATATCCTTTACATCCCGTTGGGCAAATGGTATTAAATAGGAACCCAGATAACTATTTCGCTGAAATAGAGCAATTAGCATTCAATCCTGCAAATCTTGTTCCTGGAATTCTCGGTGGAGTTGATAAGTTGTTTGAAGCACGGCGGCTATCCTATCGAGATGCACAGTATTATCGTTTAGGTGCAAATTTTAATAAAATCCCAGTAAATTGTCCATTCCAAAGTAATCCTTTAACTTACAATCGTGATGGAGGACCACCGGTGGAAGCCAATGGGAAGGACACACCTAATTACTTTCCCAATTCGTTTAATGGACCAGTGCCTTACAAAGATTTAAATAGTTCTGGATTAATTGAGATAATACAACAAGACTCCGATAACGTTGAACAAATAAGAGACCTTTACCTTAATGGTATAACAGATGAGGAAAGGGATAACCTTATTGATAATATATTGTATAGTTTGGGTTCAGCTTCAAAGATTCTTCAAGATAGAGCTGTCAATATTTTCACAATAATTCATTCGGATTTGGGTAATCGAATTGAACAAGGGTTAGTGTCAAATATAACAAGCGCATCATTTTACAAATAATTACAAATTACAATGAATGAAGTACCCATTGAAACAAAAGACCTTACATTTACAAATACGATAGTCCATTTAGGTCTAAATATATTCTTATCTGCAAATACATACTTATTTAATTTGAATAGTTAATTAAAAATAAAATTAAAGGTTATATTTAACATTTAGAATTACTGAAAACAAGTTTTATTATTTATACTTCTAATATAATTTTAACTTAGTTAATAACTTGTTAATAATGTCATTAATGCTTACAATGATAAGGAATTGTTTAAAAAGATATTGATTTGTTCCGTTTTGGCTTTTTTTTAATATAATCTGTCTTAGTACATTATAAAACATTTTATTTGCACGATTTTTTTAAAACTTAAACCCCTATCGTAAGAAGAGAGGTAAATACATTGTTAGAAAATGTGTAACTAACTACTCCAATTTGAAGCGTATTGAAATTTACCTACCGACCATGATCTAGATACAAATTATATATGATTTACAGGTATGACCAATCAAAACAATTTCCTTCCCTTTAATGCTGTAAAATTAACCTGTAGGAAAATTTACTCTATTAAGGGCCGATTTTTCAATCCTTGAATAAAATTTATCCGTCCAATAAAGTATTACACGAACATTTTGAGTTAACGCACGGCCGCAGCGCGATGCACTCGTGTTATCGGCGCCTGTACACGGTCTGACTCGCTATAAACTCGTCGTTACTATTAACTACGGATGTTATCTACATTGAAATAACGTGTGTTGAGCTATATTAATTAATAAAACGTTATATGAACATTTACGACATCGAACCTGCCATTGACATTATACAAAAGTACATTCATACTAAGAGTGAAGTGTTATTACGAAACGCCCGTGCAGTATTTACGATAACAAACAGGTTTTCGCTATGAGTTTGCAACACACGCCGCCGAGTATTACATTTATAAGCGGCAGCGGTAGCGGAGGCGGATCAACACCGAATCTGCGTGGATACGGCATGGAGGAAACACAGAATTCAAATATTAACATAAGGAAAAGAAAGGAGCGCACGTATGAACAAGATTTTAAAAAAGACCTAGCGGATTTTCGTATTGAAATCATGAATTTTTTCCAAGAATTCGCCAAAGATCAAAATGAAAATTTAACTAAATTAAGCCAACAGATATCATGCATTAAAGAAGATATAACTGCCATATACTCGGTAACGCAATCGCTTACCCATGAAATAAATGACTTGAAATGTGATTCTCAAAAAATTCGTTCTAGTCTAATCTCGTCAGAAAACAGAATTTCAACCCTAGAAAACAACTTTCAAAAAATAAAATTATTACCTGACCACGACAAAATAAAAACAACAAGCGTTATTGATGAAACCTTAATTTCGGAATTGAAGGAGCGTAATGAGCGTGAAAAAAATGTAATTTTGGTCGGTATTTCGGAAAAAATTGATACAAATTTTAATTCTAGAACCACATATGACTATGAAAAAGTTTTCCAAATTATCTCGACAATATACGAAAATTGCCCGAAGCCAATAAAGTGCATACGGTTGGGGAAATTCATTCCCAATAAAAGTCGACCGATAAAAGTGATATTTAATTCGAATGACACTCCCCGAGTTCTGCTGCGAAATAGAACTAAACTCCCTCAAAATATTTTTATGTATTATGACCAAACGCCCGCGCAAAAATCCCATTTATTATCAGTAAGAGAAGAGATGAATCGTCGCATTGAAGAAGGTGAACAAGAACTATGTATAAAATACTTCAATGGAGTACCTAAAATTATCAAGAAGACCCAAAAAAACTAAATATTACTCACTCATCCCCAGAAATAACTGTCAAAAATACTTTCCATACATTCTTAAATTGGAAAATGGATAGAAACGATGTGGAAACACTTGGGAACCAAGTTGATAGTGAGATTGGAGTGGGTAATTCTTGTTTAATTGCTAATCCGGAACTTCTTAATGATAACAGCTTTTCTTCTTATTCCTCTTTTAAAATTGTTACTCAAAATATTCGTAGTATTAATAAAAACTTCTTGGAATTTAAGGTTTTTCTGTCACGTTGTGCGTTCAAGTGCGATTTAATAATACTTACTGAATGCTGGCTAAAAAATTATGACTTTGTTCCACCCCTAGAGAACTATCATAGTTACAACACTACAAGACATATAAACCAAAACAGCGGGGTTACTGCGTACATACGTAATAATATTACTGATATCGAAGTTGTTGAACCAAATTTGGATGATGCTGATGGTCTAATTATAACTATTGCAAAACAATATGCTTTTGTTTGTATTTATCGATCTCCCTCTTTTGCGACAATAGACAAATTCCTGCATTCTTTTGACTTAATATTGTGTAACTTAAGGTTTATTCCTAATATCTACATAATTGGCGACTTAAATATTGACATCAGTAATGAGAACACTGATCAAAGATCTGACGAATATCTAGATTTTCTTGCATGTCACGGATTCTTACCAAGTCACTCTTTACCTACACGTGGTAAAAGCTGTCTTGACCACTGTTTCGTAAAATCTAATATAAAAGTGGCTACTTTTGTATGTGAGTCTGCAATAACGGATCATTCTGCAATATTTCTTACTTTTTCTAACAAACAAAAAACTAGTATAGCTAAGACAACATGTTTTACAACCAATTTAAATTACTCAAAAGCTTCCAAACTACTGTCATTGGTAGATTGGCACAATCTACTATCTACAAATGATCCTAATAGTCTAACTAATTCATTACTTGATACCGTTGGCAATATTATAAGCGATAGCTCCCGATTATTTAAAAAAACTAATAGAAATTCTATTTTACAACCCTGGATTACACCAGGTTTGCTGCGATGTATACGTTTCAGAGATATTTTACACCGCCGAAAAAAAAACGATCCAAATAATAAGGAACTTGAACTCATATATAAACGCTATAGGAATCATTGCAGTAATATTTTACATACTTCTAAAAACAACTATGATAAAATTGAGCTTAATAATAACAGAAAAGATATTAAAAAGTCATGGAAAACTATTAAACGCATTTGCCATATAAACAGTAACTCATTAAAAAGCCCTGATAATGCTTTAAATTTATTAAAACTTAAGAATACTCCAGTTCATTCTATTGAATTTATAAATGATTTCTTTATTAATATAGGTAATGAATTAGCATCAAATATTTTAAATCAACTAAATTTATCAGAAATTCAGCTCAAATCTAAAAATATTCAAGGCGCCATTTCACTTAATTCATTTGTTTTATTGGAAACAGATATAGTGGAGGTTAATAGTACAATATTGGCTTTAAAAAACACTTATGCTTCAGGTTATGATGGCATATCATCTATTTTCTTAAAGAAAAATCTTGCTATATTTGGCCCACCGATCACGCAATTATGCAATATATGCTTATCATCGGGTGTGTTTCCTGATCGTTTAAAGCAATCTCAAGTTGTGCCGATTTACAAGTCGGGAGACAGAGACAGTATAACCAACTATCGCCCTATCTCACTTTTGCCAACCATATCAAAGGTTCTGGAGAAGCTTATTAATAAGCGTCTCGTTAATTATTTGGAAAAGAACTGCATACTTTCAACTAATCAATTTGGCTTTCGTGCAAAAAAATCGACTAGTGATGCTATCAATACTCTTGTATCTCTTATTGCTAACAATTTAGACAGGAAGATAAAATGTTTGGGTGTTTTTTTGGATCTGGCGAAAGCGTTCGATACTGTCTCTGTCCCCCTGCTCCTGGCAAAGCTTGAATCAATGGGAATTCGTGATACCCCTCTAGAATTGTTTAGAGATTATTTATCAAATAGGACTCAATTTGTTAAAATTGGTGATGTACAGAGTCAAAAGCGGTCCATAAATTTTGGCGTTCCTCAGGGATCGGTACTCGGCCCTACGCTCTTTTTAATATACCTAAATGACTTATGTAATCTACACATACCTGACGCGAAGTTAATAAGTTTTGCTGATGATACTGTTATTGTTTTTCAAGGGGAGACATGGGAATCTGCTCGTTTGGCAGCTGAATCAGGCATGCGATTGGTAATAAATTGGCTAAATCATAATCTTTTAACTTTAAATTTTACAAAAACTAAATATATAAATTTTTCTCTTAAAAATAATAATAGACCTCCCCAAAATTTTACCATAAAGGCGCATACGTGCTTAAATGTAGGAAACTGCGATTGCTATACTCTTTGTCCTGTCGATACTATAAAATACTTAGGGATAACAATAGATAAAAACTTAAACTGGAAGCCGCAAATAGATGATTTAAAAAGTAGAATACGTAAACTTATACCAATTTTTAAAAAAATAAGACGCCTTAAGGATGAAACCACGAACAAAATCGTTTATCAGTCTTTGTGCCAATCGCTCATTAATTATGGTATCTCGGCTTGGGGTGGCGCAAACAAAACAACACTTCTTAAGCTCGAACGCACACAGAGATGTATCTTAAAAGTACTGCAATTTAAGCCGTTTAGATATCCAACAAATCTCTTGTACAACGAATGCCGCGTTCTGACTGTGAGGCAATTATTTATCAAAGTAATAGTCCTGGAGCAGCACACAGTTCCTCCATCTTCTTCCGTTGTTACAAAAAGAAAAACCCGCATTGAAGAGATTTACTGTGTGCCGGGTTGTAAAACTCGTTTTGCGAAAAATTTTGCATATTATATTGCTCCCTATTTGTATAATTATATTAACAATAAAATTAAAATAAAAGAAATGAGTAGATACCTTTGCAGTAAATCTTTGGATAAATTTCTGCTTCGCCTCGACTACAACGAGACAGAAAAACTGTTTGTAGTGACTTTTAGTACCTATTACTTAAAGTTACCTAATTATTGTTTATCCTCATAAGTTTTATATCTTTAAGCCGTAGTGTAAACTTTGCAAAAAAATAAATAAATAAAAATAAAATAAAAATAAACTTCCCTACTGTAACACAGTGGCGTCAGCGACTAGCACGGAGGGAAGTAATTTATGTTTATTTGTAATAATTACTATGTCTTACTGAAATAGATTAATTGATGTTTGATGTAAATTGTTTGGAGGTAAATATATAAATATAAATATACTAAATATACTAAATAATAAATTGTTGTGGATAGTTTTTAGAATTTTATAGTAGAGTGTATTTAGTTAATTTATGTATGAGTTATGCATTTAATTAATTTATGGTATTTTTTTTTGTATGTTATTTCAGTATTTATACTCTAAGAACAAGCATATTTTGTATGTCACAAAGTTTATCTCGTGCCTTTTATACCTACGAATCTATGAAGATAATACTGTGATTTCAAAGACTAAAATTGTTGCATTGTAATATTATATTGGTGGTGGTAAGGTGAAATAAATAAATAAAATTTGAATAAGATTTAAAAAATTTTAAAATGTCACCTGTAAACTGTCAAATACGGACAATTAGAATACATTTTTGAAATGGTAGTTTAATACGTTATTCGATGAATAAGTTTTAACCAAGGATTGAAAAATCAGCTCTAAAAGAGTTAAATCAAATTTGAGGAATAGGGTATTACCATCATACTAAATTCATTTTATTTCAAACTCTTAATTTTTAAAACCTTTGTAAATTTCAACACTATGTTTTCAATTCTGAAACCATAAATATGCAGCTTTAAAATTACAACAGGCGCTACTTTCTTGTGCACTAGGATAGTGAATGAGTAGCAAATACATCGAAATATTTAAGTATTTAAATATCCATACTTTAATACAATAAATATATTATATTATGCTTACTATGCTAAATATACTGTCCTTTTGTTTTTTCACGCCTCAACGCATCGATTTTTTTTTATGTCTGGAGATACATCGTTTGAATGCTAGAAAAACAAATGGTTAAATTTATTTGTACATCGTGTCGATTGAACTTAATTCGTGAGTACAAGACTTAAATTAAAGTTTTTAAATTGTCTAAAACTAATCAAACGTCCTTTGTTACCGATAAAGACAAGTTTGCAAATTTTATAATATTTGAACACGGACCGTTCGCGAATGTGATCGTGCTTTTTATTAAGAACGGTAGGTAGTACCTAATTGATTACATTTATATAATTTTATTTTATATATTGATGAAGTTACAAGCACAGATGATATAAGCAATAATTATAATAAGAGTAAAATAATAATAATAATTTATTTAGCATAAATACCTATATTTAGAACAGCTTTTCATCTTTTTTTTGTTCTTACAGGTTGTAAGGAAATATAAGAACTTAAACTTACTTCAAGTAATTTACGATGAAGAAAGTATTTGGAACACATGCACTATCGATTTTATGGACATTATTTGTTATATTAATACTTTCAACGGATGGTGAAGATGAAGCTTTTGATCCCGTACGAGATCAAATGGCCATATTTAAGAATCAAACAGCTGTGAGTTTCAATTAATAATATTACCTACTTGTTTATCTTCATTAGGATCGTAGAAGGATTTTTATTCATTTTATTGTTATCTAAATATTATAAAAGCAAATAATATAGTGAAAGAATTTTCATTGTAGGACCCTTGGTCAGACCATTCCTTCCAAAAATTACAAACATAAATGTAGAAACTTTACCTCTACACTAATTATGATTAAATTGAATTACTGTTGGGCATTGATAATTGTACTTATAAATATCTCCATTTTAGGGCAGAGATATTCTTCTAACTACCAGTAACGGCGCACCAGTTGAACAAAGGGATACTACAACACTAAATAAGAGATTAATGGACAACGAGTTCTTTATGGATTCCATAACGAGGTTTGCTCGAGAGCGGATACAGGAGCGAGTTGCTCACCCTAAAGGAGCAGGAGCCTTTGGATATTTTGAAGTCACACATAATGTAACTCAATATATCAAATCGGAATTTTTGGACACAGTTGGTAAACGGACTCCCGTTGCTGTAAGATTATCTGGCACTGTCCTATCAAGAGGAGGTAGTGACAGTTTTAGACAGGGCCGCGGATTTGCCGTGAAATTCTACACGAAGGAGGGAAATTTTGATATCGTTGGGGGAAGTTTGCCAGTGTTTCCTTACCGTGATCCTATTATATTTCCTGGTTTCGCCAGGTGCAGAAGAAACAATCCAGTTACAAATACTCGTGACCCTAATATGGAATGGGATTGTCTTACTCGATACTACCAGGGCTTAGGTATTCAGTTATGGTTATCAGGATACGCCGGTATTTACAGGGGATATCGTTACATGCCTGGATATGGGATTCACACGTATCAGGTTCAAAATAAAGAAGGTATAATTTCTTTTGTACGGTTCTATTTCACACCAGAAGCTGGAGTGAAGTATTTAAGTTCAGAAGAAGCGAGTCAGTTGGACTCTATTGATCCCGACTCATTCACTAGAGATTTATATGAAGCTATTGCATGTGGTAAATTAGTAAGTTATAAATTTGAGATACAGGTCATACCATTTGTAGAAGCTATGAACTCAACATTAGATATTTTCGATACTTCACGACGAATTCCATTTAATATTTATCCAAAAATACCAGTGGGACGTATAGTACTGAACAAAAACCCGGAAAACTATTTTGCTGAAATTGAACAATTGGCGTTCAGTCCTGCTAATTTAGTGCCTGGAATCGATGGTGGTGTGGACAAATTGTTTGAAGCAAGGAGGTTAGCATACAGAGAAGCTCATTATAATCGATTAGGTACTAACTTTCAAAATATAAAAGTGAATTGTGCTTATAGAAGTATAGTGAACACTTATAATAAGGATGGTGAGGCACCCATTGGTGACAATGGGCAAGGTATGCCTAATTATTTACATAATTCCTTCAATGGACCAAAGGCATATGTTGATTCGAGTAAATCAGAATTAATAGAAATTTTTGAACGTAACTATGAAAATTTTGACCAAACGGCAGAAATATATGAAGAAATGTCTGCAGAAGAAAAAGAACTTGTAATAAGTAATATAGTCAATAGTTTAGGAAATGCTGTACAATTTTTACAAGAACGAGCAGTAGCAATATTTACCCGGATTCACTCAGAACTTGGACATAGAATTTCACAAGGTTTAAAAGAATTTAAAAAGTCACCGACTTGCAATATCAAGTTCGATTAGTAAGTATGTATTTAGAATCAGAAGAAACAGTAGTCTTAGTTGAGACAAAATCTCTAGATTTAAACAGTTTTACTTTTTATTAAAATCTCTCCTAAATAAATAATGTTATTTTACTTTTTCCTCGTACTTTTTTTAATTACTGATTAACAACTTACAAGCTAATTAAAGCAAAGAAACGTCAATCATATTGTTTTGCTCTAACAAAGATGTGAAAACATTGTGTTCATTTCAAAAAACATCTACATCGGATTCATAAATGGTTTACATAATATAGGTACACTTAATAGCTTTCGTTGTATTGTAATCAAACTAAACAATATTAATTTTCAATCAGTCAACGTAATGAACATAATTGGGTTATATTACATACGAGTAAATATCAGTTCGCTGCGACTTAATCTGGGTAGACCTTTTTATCTGTTATCCTTAACGTATTTATTAAAAAATCTAACAACACTTCCTTTTATTTATGTACTTATTTAATTGACTAGTATTTAATTGTACGATTACATCAAATAATACTATCATTTTTTAGTAAACATTAATTATAGGTTAACTTTTTATGGAATCATATTATAGCCATATATATTATGTGTGTTGCTTAACCATAAATTAAGGTTTCAATTTACGAGTGTAATGCAAGTCTCAAGTGCTAAGTGCTAACACATAAAACGTGTCTAGTATTTTACTCATAAAACTATGCGTCATAGATAAATAATAATTACTGGTCTAAAAGTTTCTATGTCGTTAATGATAAGACCATTGAATCTATTGCATACGAATTACGCATAACCTGAATATATTATGCATGTTAATCCTCATGTCACTCAGTGTTTGAACTCCTCTGAAACGGCTTAAACATTTTGTATTTATTCACTTTGTTGGAAAATATGCCCTTAACTATATTTTTTATTCTTGCAGAACTAGTTAATAATAATGCTATTGTAATAACAAAATAAGAGCGAAAGTTTTCCAAAAGCTTATCCTGTGCTTACTTTTTTAATTTCAGTCATTCATAATGAACCAATTAATATTGTGAAATACACCATATTGTAATAATCCTGTATATCTTATTAAATAAAGGAATTATTATTTTATTTTTTATTTTTCAATTTTTTGTAAAAAGTAAAAAATAATAATAAGGAAACTTGCAAAAACTTAGATAAACACGATACTTAGATTATATCATTCACAGAAATACCTAAATTAAATATCAAACTGCGTAATTGAAAAAAATAATAAATAAATAAATATTTCAGGACAATCTTCACACACGGCACGATCTGATCCCATACTAAGCTTTCGCATGTTCATGAAAACCAGATGGCTGATAAACATACATATATAATTTTAAATACATACTTATATAGATAATTAACACCCAGACACAGAGCAAACGGCACACAAATATTTGCCCCGGGTGGGAAGCGAACCCACGACCTCTGGCTTGGAAGGCAGGGCCACTACCAACCAAGCCAACCGGTCAGTCAAAATAGTGTTGGGGATTTAATAATTTTTTCCAAATATAGCCTCTACTGTCGAATAGATTTAATAATTTTTTCCAAATATAGCCTCTACTGTCGAATAGGTCTTAGATCTTATTGTTTTGAATGTTTATTATCCTCGATCTCACAGAGGAGACGACTCATCAAATGATGAGTTACAAGATATCTTTCTCGATATGTAAAAAGGAATGGAATGATTTCGATCCAATATCTAGTGTTACACATATCAAATCCAGCTTTCTAGTGAAAACAGAGCGTTTGCGGTACGTTGTGCAACGCACCGGAAGACTCTGGTACAGACAGAAAAACAGATTATCCATCTATATATCAGAAAAACAGATATACTAAGAATCATTTCAATGCATATGTCAATGAATCAATAAAGCTTGAGACTTTTTGTATGAACGGAAGTGAAATACTGCAGTCCGATGATTATCTTTCATGCAATCTGAACTGATTTCTAGTATACAATAATCATATTAATATTTATCGTAGAGAAATCTATTAAGCTAACTTAAAAAAAATGGTGTTAGTGTTAGAGATAAGAGAACATACGTTTGCAGGTTTTTAATTACCTTACCTATGAATAAATGAATCGTAATACTTTTTTTATAAGCCATTATTTTTAACGAAGCCTATCAATTGCTATGCCTAGGTGTAGTGACAATATTGCTAATCTTTACCTATTAAAAAGGTTAACTATACACAGTAGGATATAACTGACAAATATTTTTATTAATTTTCCATTAAAATATAGCATATCATGAACCTTCGAGTTTAATAGATTTATTTAACATGCTGACGGTACACTATTTAACTCGCAATGAAGGGATCCCCATTTGTTGCATACGTAAAACAATCTATGTGAAACTGTCACGCCTTCCCCATTACAGACTGAAGATGGGTATCTTAACTTATTGTGGCATAACCACAATGCGTTATTAATATTTTTAATGTTTTCGTTAACTCAATTGTTTTGTTATCTGTGTATCAAAAACTATTTATGACATCTATTTTAAGCAACATTGAATTAGATGTCTCAAATAGGCTGATTGAAATTCAAATGAGCAAGAAATAAATAAAATAACAATGAAAATAGATAACAATGCCATTTAGTTTCGCAAATAGCCATGTGCAAATAATTTCGTAATTATAATATGTATCACAAGTTACATAAGCATAGTTACAGTTATTTTCCGATCACTAATGATAATACTTAAACCAATAATGCAAAAAATGTGAACTTTGCCTTCCTTACATTAAGCCATACAATCCTTTCAGATCGTTAACCGTTACCTCATTGTAAATAGCATTCGCAGTCGTGCAACTGAATACGTAAGAAATAACAATTGATTGGTCTTACATTCCTAATGTATTGATATGGCTATGGGCCTAGTCGTTTAAAGCAGATTATGTCAAGCGAATTGCGACAACATTGGAGTGTCAATTCCATGCGTGGGCTATTTTAAGTACTATTGGAGATTTAATAGGCACTTATTTCAGTTTTGTACATAGTAAACCTATATACAATTGTCTAGTTTTGCAATTTCGTTTGACGGCGCTGAAAATATTCTACACTGTATATCTTTATTACATACACTGGTACTGCTATAAAAGTTATCTATCAAAGGCTATCATCGAAAAACGAACAGATTATTTTAATGCATTTATTGACAGGATACTAAGGACCTATGCAGGAAGTTCGTGATAATACTATGCAAATACTATGTAATAAAAGCCTCAATTTACTGCTGTATTTTTCCTAAAATAAAAAGAACTTACGCAGGTATTCAATTAAGGTAATGCGACTTGTAAGTAATTAATGCTAATAAGGAAACTGGCACAAAACCGAATTTAGAAATTAACAACAGTTCATAGAGCGAAGAAAGTGATACAATCACACAAAAACATAAAAGAGGTATTAGCCTTAATTTAACAATAGGATTTGAGAAAAACAAAAGGCATTTAAACCATTTCACAGATGAGAGTTATCTCGTGGAAACAGCTAGGTCAAGCTTACTTTGTACAATATCATAATATTATACATGCACTTAAAATACCTACTGTTTAATTATAAAATATGCGAAAGCTTGTTTTGAATATTTGTTATCTAATTACGCGTATTGTAAGGTTTTGTTGCATGTAAGGTGATAGAATTAAAAATTTCTCTTTTCTTTCTCTCAATCGCATGTCACATAGGTAGTGTGTAACTACCGAAACAGCTTGACCGATTTTTAAAAACTTATTTCATCGTAAATCGTAACATATTTTTTGGTACCAATATCTGATACTGTTATTTGCAGACTAGTATTGTCTATTATTATGACTTGTACTATTATGTATTTAACCACATCTAAATAAGCTAGTTAGCGCTATGTGACAGGTCGTGACTCGCTGTTACCACTTCACAGATAATAAATATCATGTCACAGACTGTATAAGTCCCTGTTAATAGATTAATTCATATCAATCAGATAATTATCACTCTCTAATCTCATAGTAATACTGACAATGTGACAATATCAATTAGAATTAATCAATTAATTTGCTTATTGATTGCGATGGTAATGACATTTGTTAGTATGTTCATCCGAATTTCTCCCAGTTTCCAGTATCTGTGAACTTAGCAGAGAACTTTCCACAAATGTATGACAAAATTGGAGTTCCGTAGGCATGCACCATAGTTCAATAGTACCTTATAAAGGCTTAACACTTACTTGCCCCGTAAATGGAAATCAATCAGCTAAGCAAATTAAAAAAAAAAATCACTACACGCCACAAGGATACGAGATATTTTTATTGTTTTAAAATACTATTTCCCAAGACGAGCGTTTTCACAAAGGATAATTAAATGAAAAAGAAGTGGATTCGGGCAGTAGTTGTTGCCTTTTTCCTCAGAAGGGTTCATAGATGTGAATTGATCACTTTGTTGTGGGAGGAAGAGTAATAATTGTTTTAAAATACTATGCTAGGAAAGACGAATAAACGTCTGTACCAACTATTTGGCCCGGGATGACGCCGATGACCTGAGTAAAGCGAGCTGAGCTGAGTAATTTTCTAAACTTAAAATAATTTTTAAAATAGAGTAGTTTTTGTGTATATTCGTTACATACAAAAATGCAAAGAAAATGTTATATATCTAGTTCTCTTTATAATATTATCTGAAGTGAAAATATTCAAATTGTTTGAACTTTAAAAGAATTAAAGAAATGGCTTAACAAAAAGCTGTGGTGCTCTAGGAAGATGAGGTTAACTAACGTCTTTACGTACAACCCCGACATGCTATTATGCTATTATTTATTGTGTGACACATCTACGAAGCTATCGAATGCCGTAACAATGTAGTCCATTGAATAAAAAGTTCTAGAGTGCGTGAGTTAGTAACGTAAGATGTTTCTTCGGAAACATGTCAAGAGTCCCTAGGTAATAAACATACTAAAACCCCGGGACACTAGGAGGAGCCCCGGAGTGGGGGGAGGGGGGAAAAGGTCCATTTTTTTCATTTTTCGCTTAAATCTCAAAAACGGTACATGTCAGAGAAAAACTTTCAAGGAAAAGTTGAAAGGCCATAAAATTATCTACAAGTTGTACCTACCTAAATCATTTTTTCCTATATCCTACCGTTTCTGAGTTACACGCAGTAAAAAATGATTTTGGCTCAAACAATTTCCCCATACGATCAAAAAATATTTCTTTCTTCCAAAAAAACTCAAATGTGCAACTTGTGACCGGTACTGATAGATTGCTCTTAATTAGGTCTATAATTGGTAAAATAAACACATTCCTCCATGGAAGCCTTTAGGAGGAATCGATTGTCAAAATATTATATTAGGGTAGTTTGAGTTACTGAACTTGATCTTTTTATTTTCTTTCTTCCAAAAAACTCAAATGTGCAACTTGTGACCGGTATTGATAGATTGCTCTTAATTAGGTCTGTAATTGGTAAAATAAACACATTCCTCCATGGAAGCCTTTTGGAGGAATCGATTGTCAAAATATTATATTAGGGTAGTTTGAGTTACTGAACTTGATCTTTTTATTTTTTTTCTTCCAAAAAACTCAAAAGTGCAACTTGTGACCGGTACAGATGGCTTGCTCATAATTAGGTCTATCATTGATAAAAATACCAGATTCCACCACGGAGGCCTTTACGGGGAATTGAATTATATTAGGGTAGTTACGATACTTGAACTTTTTATTTTTTTTCTTCCAAAAACCTCAAATGTGCAACTTGTGACCGGTATTGATAGATTGCTCTTAATTAGGTCTATGATTGGTAAAATAAACACATTCCTCCATGGAAGCCTTTAGGAGGAATCGATTGTCAAAATATTATATTAGGGTAGTTTGAGTTACTGAACTTGACCTTTTTTTTTTTCTTCCAAAAAACTCAAAAGTGCAACTTGTGACCGGTACAGATAGATTGCTCATAATTAGGTGTATCATTGATAAAAAAAACAGATTCCACCATGGAGGCGTTTAGGAGGTATTGAATTTATTAGAGTAGTTAGGTAAAATAAAAAGCTTTCGAATTTTTCACATTTCATGGGATGTAGCTCGAAAACGGCTGCGAATAGAAAAAAATGATTTATTTACAACTTGTAGATAATTTTATGGCCTTTCAACTTTTCCTTGAAAGTTTTTCTCTAACATGTACCGTTTTTGAGATTTAAGCGAAAAATGAAAAAAATGGACCTTTTCCCCCTTCCCCCCACTCCGGGGCTCCTCCTAGTGTCCCGGGGTTTTAGTATGTTTATTACCTAGGGACTCTTGACATGTTTCCGAAGAAACATCTTACGTTACTTACTCACGCACTCTAGACCCCCCTTGGAGGGACTCATTCAATGGACTAATGTTACATAAGCTAATTCAGGGATGCACAGACTTATTAAGACTAGGGGCCACTCGAGCAAATTATGAACTGATGGCGGGCCGCCGGAAGTTAAGATAATTAAAGAATTGATAATAATGTATTTAAATTGAAAAATAATTTATTAATTAAAAAGCGTGGCACTGCATAGTGCTTGCAACATGCAACCTTTTTTATATTTGGCTCAAATTTACTTGTAGCAACACGTAAAACTGCTTCCAAACTTTCGTTTGCAAGGCGGTTTCGATTTTTTGTTTTATTATAATTTAATATCGAAAAGGTTTGTTCACATATATAGGTAGAACCAAATAAGCTGGCACATTTCAGAGCGTTTATGCGCAACTCTTTGTACATATTTTTATCAATGCAGAGATAAAAGTTCAGCAAATCTGCTTCGTTGAATTTGTTGCGTAAATCTTGGTCGTTTTGAATGTCGATAATTTCTAACTGCATTGACTCTGACGCATTTTCAACTGAAATCGTGAAAGGATTGCTGAATATGTCCAACAGAGGTTTCACTTTTTTAAAACTCCGAAAATCTGTCTTAAAAAGATTGAATCAAAATATCACGCTTTTCTACACAACTGGACTTAATCGCAGTTTTGTTGAATTTTTCAGCCATTTTCTTATACTTCTGAAAATTGTTGTAATTTCCAGAATTCAATTGCAATCTGATAAATGTCAGCTTGCATTGAAAGGATGATACATGAGCGTAGAGCTGGGATATCAGTTGATTTTTGCCTTGAAGCCGTGTGTTCAAGACATTGAAATGATTTGTTATGTCAACTAAAATAGCCAAATCACACAACCAATCAGGATTTTTAAGTTCCGGTACATCCCTTTGCTTTTCCGCCAGAAATATTCAGTTTTATTCTGGAATAGAATTCAATATTTTTCGAATGTACGAGAGTATTATTATTTTGGACAGCGCTAGTCGTCCGCTAAACGGATGAATAAAATAAATTAGTCGTCCGATTACCGGATGAATAAAATAATTTAATCGTCTGATAACATCTATTTATCTATATAGTTAGGTTATCGGGGTTTCTTTAGAGAACTGCCGCACGTATTATAGGTTTTTTGTGGGGGGAGGAGAGGGGGGAGGAGGGCACACGTAGGTATTTGATTTTTTTTTGCGCGTCGACGGTCCTCCTTCTGTGTAGTTTTTTTATCCTCTTTTAGGCTCCTATTTCTGTGTAGTTTTTTTTTAAGAAACCTAACCTAACCTAACCTAACGGCTAACCTAACCTAAACTTGATTTTTTTTTTGCGCGTCGACGGAGCCCCGCTTCGCGGGGCTCCTATTTCTGTGTAGTTTTTTTTTTAAGAAACCTAACCTAACCTAACCTAACGGCTAACCTAACCTAAACTTGATTTTTTTTTGCGCGTCGACGGAGCCCCGCTTTGCGGGGCTCCTATTTCTGTGTAGTTTTTTTTTAAGAAACCTAACCTAACCTAACCTAACGGCTAACCTAACCTAAACTTGATTTTTTTTTGCGCGTCGACGGAGCCCCGCTTCGCGGGGCTCCTATTTCTGTGTAGTTTTTTTTTTAAGAAACCTAACCTAACCTAACCTAACGGCTAACCTAACCTAAACTTGATTTTTTTTGCGCGTCGACGGAGCCCCACTTTGCGGGGCTCCTATTTCTGTGTAGTTTTTTTTTAAGAAACCTAACCTAACCTAACCTAAAGGCTAACCTAACCTAAACCTAACCTAACGAATTGAGGGCGAATATCTCGGCCATTTTTGATTTTAGAGAAAAGTTGTTCCTATAAAACATGCTTATATTAGCGTAATCTTTACGATAAAACAATAATAAATAGGTGTTATAATGACACCAACTCCTGCGCCCCCTTTGCTTTAGTCCAACCAAACTAGCTTTAGTGTTAAAAGGTTATCTAGTCATCCGAATAATCGGACGATTAAATTATTTTATTCATCCGGTAATCGGACGATTAAATTATTTTATTCA
Organism: Colias behrii; assembly: GCA_029959065.1. Lineage (NCBI taxonomy): Eukaryota > Metazoa > Arthropoda > Insecta > Lepidoptera > Pieridae > Colias > Colias behrii. The sequence continues at coordinate 2,533,388 of JARWMC010000006.1, read as the reverse complement.
TCCGGTAATCGGACGACTAATTTATTTTATTCATCCGTTTAGCGGACGACTAGACACTTCGTATTATTTTATGCTGTAGGCGGGCCACCAGTATTCGACCGGCGGGCCGCATGCGGCCCGCGGGCCGCGGTCTGTGCATCACTGAGCTATAGTCTCTCTATGCTTTAGTTGAAAGTCAGGGTTAAAATTGGCATGTAGACAACGTATAATATGTCATAGTATGTATTTGCAAATAGATCAATTAGATGATAACGTGTTATTTCTGTCACAATAGGTATTGTATAATTAAGTTTATATTGGTAGTTAGGTTTAATTTGCTATATAAATAAGGCATTATCACATTCAATTGCAATTAACTGCTTAATAGTTTTCAAATTAAAAAGCATAGTACCATTGACATACAACTGATAATGTATCAGACTATTATTTTATGGTGATAGGTCTTTTTAATGTTTATTTTAACGATTATTCTAGTTTGGTCTAGACAGAGTTCGTTCATTAAGCCATTATTATAAAATTTTACTAGGAAACGTGAATAATAAAATTAAAAATAATGTTTTTCGTAAAAATGTTCCAAAATTTATAGTAAATTGGAAAAAGAGCACTACTCCTAAATAGAGTGTTATCAAACAGCTTTTAAACTATTTTTGGGGACAGGCCTAGGCGCTTATCTTAAATCACCATAATTATACCAGAGCAATTAGATAATCGTTTAATTTAAAACGTGTATAGCGTTCGCAAATACAATCATAAATTGAAACAATCGTTACTGACAAAATACATCAGTAATAAGATGTCAATCAAATGTAAATAGTAAGAACGTGTCGCTCGTTAATAAATTAGTTAATGGTCCACTTCCAAAATCTATAGTGACTTATCAAAATCGCAAATAAAGCTTTGTACACATTTGAGATTTGAGGTCAGGTAGGCTTGGTCATTCAACAAAGAAAAATAATCCTGATAATAATCAAGCACTACCTATAAATAAAATTTATTAAAAAGTTATTTAGTCCTTATAAAAGAAGGTACTTATTCTGTATTCTGTTAGTTTGTTTTTTCCTAGCGTTTCTGAATTTTTATAATTATGATTCAGGTAGTAAAATATAGAGTTTTAATTACTATTTTCAATTTGCCTATAACTTTAGTATAGCCAGTAATAGACTGGTCTAGGAGCTTCCATTGTATTAGGCATTCCATCTTTCATATTCGAAAGCGTATTAACAGTTCAATATAATATTATTGTGAACGTAAAAAAAAGCTTCTTAATACTTTACATTAAAATAATCAAATGTGGACACATCTTTACCAAAACGCATATCAATTCTCTATGTATTTGGACTCTTTGGGTTTGGTGTGGTCTTTGGATCATATTTCCTTCTCACTTCCTCTTTTTAGACATGACACTGTTCTCACACATTTATTAATTTTATGGTCAAGTTACGGTCATTCATTGTTTGAGAAAAAGTATTACATTTCAATAAGTTATCGTCAATACTGTCAATAGAGTTTCGTAATAACAGATTATTAAATTACGACAAAACTGATTACATTGTTATTATAGTATATTGTTTACGTCCTAGAGTCGGTGAACAAAACTTACTACAAATAACAGTTGGATAGATTATACTACCTTTTAAAATTATAGATGTTCTTTTGCTTTCTATGATGTTTTATCATTGATTTACCGCCAAACGATTGAAATTCTTAATTCGTAGTACATGTATGTCGAATTAAATTTTCGTATTCGGTTTCCTAATGAGATACCAATAGGTTATTTTTGTTACATGTATATTTAATTAATAAACTTACCCATGTGTATAGAAAGTAACTAATGGGTTATGGAATTCATTTATCACTCGCAGGCCATCAAAATATACAACTGGTTATGCTTCCCTTACTACACGAGGTTAAAAAATTGGCTCTATAACTACTTAATTAAAATTAACTCATTATTTATAAACATATGAAACAAGTTTACTTTCATTATTTAATAATACCAATTTCCTCTTTAATAGAGCTACAAGTTTTTCCTAATTGATTGATTTATTATCGAGTTACGAGAAAAAGTAATCATACAAGATCTTTCACTTTTATGATCTGATTGGCTTAACATTATTGTAATACGATTATGTTATAAAAGGTTATAATTCTATTTTGTTTACGTGTAATTGGATCGTTATTTGTTTATAATGTTTTTATTATATGGTTTAAGCAATTAGAAAAATGAGTCCATCTCACATAATTGCTCTTTATACCTATCAAAGTATAGAAAACATTCAAAACCACTGAATAAATGTTTTAATCGCGTAAATAAAGTGTAAAGAGGGAAAAATAAACGATTTTTTATGAGGCAACGGCTAGGCTTCATTGTGCATACAAGCGAATCTGAAAACGAGTAGTATACTTACACCATACATACCATCCAAGCAGAATGTTTTATATCTATATAACTTTATTGTGATTTCAGATCATTAAAATAAACAACATACCGAGATATAAAAATGTCCCTTGTGTTAACATCATATACAAAATAATTACTGCACAAAGATAAGTAAGTCTTTTTGTAGAGTAAATAGCTAATCTAATTCTCCGATATGAAATGTGTTTAAACGCATTAGTTTTTGCTAGCATTATCCACGGTCATTGAATGTACAGGCGAAGGTTTGATGCGATTTCTAGCTGATACTAAGCAATTGTTTATTGAATTATTGTAGGGAAAGTATGAAAGTAGGCAAGTTCTTACTTCGGTATGTGTGTTTATAAGCAATTTTTATATGATTACATTCGGTTCCGTTCTGAATACGAAGTGTAGCGAAGATTCGAAAAAGTATCTGACGGATCGAAAAAGTGCGCTAAATGACATTGTTTGGAAGCTTCAAATTATTGTAATTGGATATTTATATATTTTAAAGGAGACGTAGAGACAGCGATTAGCGCGGATTTTATTAGAGTGGCTTAGGAGAAGCAGGACGCACAAACAGTAACAGAACCACAAGTTATTAACATAAATAAATATATCAATCCTTTGTTTTCTTGTTGTAGGTAATGAGACTCTATCCAAATCGTAAAAAATGTAGAGCTAAATTTTTGTCTTTATGAGTAATAATACGCCTTTCTAAAAAATAAATTAATTAATAGTCGGTGTTATATTTATAACCTTTTAAGAAATTATCAATTCAATCAATTCATTAGGGATATAGATTCTGCCTTATATTTTGGGCGTCGCAAATTTTTGCGCCATTTGTAAAATATTAGCAACTTTTATGAACAGCAAAACGTTATTATGGAATTTAATTGCAATAATGAAATGGTGTGAAATATGCGGTCTATCGTATTACATTATTAACACTGATCTTTCATCTTGTTGAGTTGTGGCGGTGAAATTGATACTGTTTGCGCTTAGCATTGTGTGTTACGATATAAACTAATATTTAAATAAGAAAACAATGGGAATAAAACGGTATAAATGATATTTTTTATATACCGTCAAAAAATATCTTCCATGGATAAAATGTTAAAAATGAAGAGTATTTAGTATTTTGAATTATAACATAGCGGTAGGTAATGATAAGTTATATTATATTTTATGGCCGAGTATGAATGAAAAAAAAATAGCTTTATTTCGAATTTGAGGTCGTAATTAGGTAAAATCAAGAAATATACGATTCTCTTCTTAATAAATTAACGGCTAGACTCTAGAGTCAATACTCAATACACATATAAAGTTAATGATTTGCTTGATGTCAGTCATTTATACGAAACAGAGGTTCTCGCTAGTAAAACAGTCGTTCCTAGGTTGTTTACAGTAATAGCCAACACTCATTTCATTGCTATAAATAACTTCATGCCGGCTTAATACACCTTTTAAGTTCTATGTAACATAAATAAAGAGACAATTATGTACAGTTAATACAAAGCGTGTTTTAATTGCCTGGCATAACCGTGTATTGTGTAAGTGACATATTATTATGTAATGAGGTTTAAGCGGTGTCAAAATAGTTATAAATATTTAGAAAGGAATTATCTTGTGACATATTTTGTGCGAATCATATCTAGTACCGTAGGTATGTGCGTATGAGTAAAGTCCAACAGGAATAATCCTTGGTGAAGTTTAACAAGAACGTCTCATTTTGTTAGGACACAGAATTATATCTAATCATCTCGTCGATTGCAAAGAAGGTCGTTAATGAAGCAGATCTATGAATAGAGAGGATTCACCTTTTTCATTATCTCTGTAAGAATTTATGTCCCTAGACTAGTGGATATTTACAATCAATTTGAGGCGAAAAATGGCAACGATATTGTAACAAATATAGGTACTTCACTCCGCACTATTAATGTTGCGCTTTCTTCCTTAGATAATAGTTCACTTTTATTTGTTCTAATGTATATTATTAGACTTACGAGGTGTTGATGTATTTGAACTTTAAGAAGTAAATCGCGGAAAAACAGACAGATTACTTTTTAAGTGGATATTATGGCCCCCAGGCTGTAACTAGTATAATATAATGACAACCGAACACTTGTAAAACCTATTTTTTAATTTTATAACAATCAGTATTAGTAAAATGATTTATTTTCTTTAAATGTACAAACATATTTAGGCACGCGATTTTCATGTATAACAATAATTTATAATGTTTGGATCTTGTAGCTGCTATTTTATAATGACTTCGATGCCCGCTAGAGGCAATATATCGTAATATGTTATGCAGATTAAATAACTGAATAACTAGCCGTGACATAAGTTCAATTGTTGATTATTGCTTTGTAAACATTTGAACCCTATTCGTTCGTGAAAGTTGAATTAGGCACATTTTCTACTACGCTTTATAATAGAGATTATAATTGATTAAACGCTAACAAACGTAACATTGTGAGTCATTTTATAATTTATCAAAATAAATAAATGGATTTTCTAATTATCTAATTTAAAACCATTTTAATGTGATTAAATATAGTATGTAGGTAAGATAATTAGGTACTAACTGTAACGGTAGATTTATGCAATTGCTATAACACTGTTCTTGGAAAGTAAACTAACCTAGTTTTTAATACATATATGTAATAATAATATGTATACATACTTTGTAGGGCACGTGTTTATTTTATTGCATTTGTCGACTATAGTAAAATTATAAGAAGATAACAATAGGTCAAGGCGTTGCTAAGGTAAAAAGAAATTGGCTGGAATATCACGCAGATAAATGTAAAATTTATTGAAATTAAGTTGTTACACTAACATAATACACGTTAAATGTATCTTACAAATATTACGTATATGGAAAGTCATAGTAATAATGTATCTGATAATAAACTATTATATTACTACATTAAATAATTCGTTACAGAGGTATAGTGTTACAGTATGAGTTATAACTTATAAGTGATTGTGAACCGATATAAAATGAAATTTGGTGCCTGAACGATTTTGCATTAAACTTAATAGGTAACGTGGTATGGTACAGTCGAGAGGAAAAGTAAATTATATTTTTTTGTACCTAAATGATCTTTATTTTTGTACAAATAAGCATTTTTTTAAAGTAAAACTAATATTATTGTCATCAAAAGAAATAAATAATGATCCTGAAATTGGGTTGAATACCACTTAGGTATTTCTACTAATTTCCAACTTATGGCCTTGAGTACCATTAACTTTAGTTTCGTACAAGGAAAAAATATTTAATAACCTACTTTAAGTATCTATCCATTTTCTACGTCATGAGGAAATAATGCCTTCGGCAATGAATTGTTTCAACAATTTATTTAACATGATTTTGCAAAATAATAATAATTTTTATTTTAAATACTTAAATAAAAATATGACAAGTCACTTATTCATTGAATATTAATTGCCATAGCTAATACAATACAATACAATAAAATAAATTATGAAAGACGCGGCAGTTTGGTGCCATTATTTCTTCTGTAGCAATACAAAGAGGCCACTAAAGAAAAGCGGAATTTCCCCACAAAAGTACGGCTAAACCCTCAGCTAAATAATTAACCTTGGTGTGTAAATCATTAATTTCCTTTATAAATCCGTTGAACAAAGCTATTCTCCATAACTGTACATCAATCATGTGCGATTGTAATTCGTCAATGACCAATCATTAATAAGATCTGCTTTCTATGCTCCTTCAATAGGCAATTACGTTGTAATCACACATGTGGTTTGTTTGTAACATAAGCGATTATATCTGTACCTGCTTGAATTGAGTGAGCAATTTTTAATTCGCTTCACTACATAGTATAAAACAAAGTCGCTTTCTCTGTCCCTATGTCCCTTTGTATGCTTAAATCTTTAAAACTACGCAACGGATTTTGATGCGGTTTTTTTTAATAGATAAAGTGATTCAAGAGGAAGGTTTTAGTATATAATTTATTAGGTTTTAGACAAAGCGGGCGAAGCCGCGGGCGGTAAGCTAGTGTTTTAATAAATTTGCTCGTGATAGCGGCGTCCTTTGTTTGTTTTTAATAAGCTGGATACCGGAAACGAAATCGATTTCTTTTATCTGAATATTGATGAGATGTTTATTTGTCATTAAAGCTATTTATATTAGAGTTTCATATGAAAGCAAGAGAATTTATAAAATGGCTAATGTGAGGTTTGTAAATTATAAGGGTGATGACATATAGCTGCTTTTGAACTCGATCTGTCCTTTAGAATTTCGTGTTGTTTTCAAAGACGGTAGATACCATCATATAAGCGTGTATTGCATTATAGTCCTTTTCACCTATGATGATTCCTGTGACACTTCATCGTGTTCCGAATTACGTATTTTATGTTTAAAACGCCAAAATAATTTTAGTGCATAATATTTTTATTTTATGGCGGCATTATTACCAAAAATATAAAAATGAAACATCTTAAACTTATAAATCAAAAACAGTATTGTTTAGTTTAATATAATGAAAAATAAAATAAAATAACACAAAAATATAATACCTACGCAATTCGCGTACATGAAATGGATCGTTGAAAAATCATAGAGTTGGAAAATCATATAATCGGCGCCCATCTTGTGATCGTTTGTCAATCGAGTCAATCGTCTGTACGAGTGCGTCAGCCTTGTATACAAGTTGCATTTTTATATTGATACTTTACGTGGTATTCTGTTATTGTTACTAATTATTGTTATTGTTGACTTTTTGTTGCTGTTGTTTGCTAAGTTTCCTTAGTTAATTGTTGGCGAAATGCCGCAAAAACAAATTTTGGTACTTTATTCAAATCGATTTCATTTCCATATAAAATATTATCGATTATCGGAAACAATTGATATGATTTCAGTAAAGACATCTCTATACGTGTCAAAAATCGATGTGTCACAGAAATCATCTTAGGTGGAAAGGACTATAATTATGTTTCAGACAGCCGGAGGCCCCAAAAAAAACTACGAATTCACTTAGAAATACTTTAATATAAACTTATTACAATACGTCTTGCTCGATGCAAGTCTTAACAATTAATAATCATAAAGCTAATTGAATATAAAATGAAAACTTAAAATTACGTTGCGCCAATGGAATCTGCTACGTCCGCACAATACGTTCCCGTGAGAAGCGTCGACGCAGCAATGTCTTGGGGATCCGTTGGCGTAACTCCTCCCCCCGAAGACCAGCAACTATTTGAGCACGGTGTGATAAAATGTTGCTGGAAACTGTGGTCCTGGCGAAGATTCGGTACAATTTTGACTGTCTTGATCTTCCGTCTTTGTATTAGGGTCGTCTTGATTCTTCCAGCACGTAACGTTCTTATAACGGATTACTTTGTAAGTTGCGAAAAGTAGCAAAGTGCCCAAAAGGAATGTATAAATTGGGACAGTGGTATGGTATATCGTCGATGTATCCTTTTCTAGTTCAATCGGTGCTTGCATCAGTATCTTAGTATGAATCTTATGCAGATCTTCCAAATTGATTGAATTCAACTTTACATGATTTTCAGGGCTGTGGTTGAAGTGTATTTCATTTAAGTCGATATTACTTATTTTCAGTGGTTGTCCTCGAATTCTATCTTGAACGTTATTGACTTTAAATTTATCTGATTCCAGGATACAATTTTCAGGAACGGTTATGAGGAAGCTGCCATTAACAGTCATGAAATCGTCCTGTTTGCATTTTAGGTGTATTTTCGTCTGGTGTGGCATAGATAGGATGTAGTGTCTGTCATCCAATCCTAGTATCATTTCTTGAGAAAGGATTACTTCCGTCATCCTGCATCCTTGGCCCAAGATTTGACTTTGAATAAAATCCTGTATGCAGTCTGCTTTCGTCTGGATCTGATTGGTTTTTATCTCACAAAGATACCCGTTACCGTACTTCGGGCATTCAGCCTCCATGTACAAGAAAGACTGTGTACTTGTGGCAATGAAAGGATAAGGAGGGATGAGAGCCTGCATGTACTTATTAGGAAAAACAGCTAATTTATAAAAAGTAAATGAATCCTTAGACACTATTGGAAATTTAAGAACAATTATAATCTTTTTTCCATTAAAATAATATCCTGGTTTTATTATATCGTAATATTGTCTTAATTCTAACTCTAAAATTCTATCCTTACCATATATAGTATTTAATTTTATTAATATATCCTTTAACACATTTGAACTTAACATAGAATGATGTGTTGAGGACGTACGAATGAAAGCTAATGTATTTTCAATTCTAACCAATTCTTGCAATATATCATCTACATTTTCTGTCATTATGCTAAGGATCTGGGCAAATTTAGCATATTTTATCAAACGGGATATTTTATAGTCTTGTTGCGTCATAAAAAATAATAAAGTAGAATTTATCTTTACCTGATTTTCGACAATTTTGGATATAAGTTCAGAATGACGTTTCATCCATTCTTTGCTTATACTAATATGACTATTGAATTCATTAACTATTTGATCCTGATTGTGTTCTAAATTTTTGATAACACTATCGTATCTTATCGCGTCTGTATAATCTAAATTACCAGTTATGCCTTTTATTACCGATCCTAGCCCATCAATGAGACCTCTTTTTACACGGCTTGGCTCAAGCGATTTAAGCTGTTCTACAACTTGCACTAATTTAGAAGAAAGGTGCTCAATTTGATTTTCGTACAAACTTAAAGCTTCACTGTCTAGAGTCTTTTTATAGTGTATAAGTTGGTCCTGTAATGTCCTTAATTTAATGTCAATGTCATTAAGTTCTATGTATTCTAAAAACGTATGATAGTGCGTCAAAAGTCTCGCTTGTCCAAGTTTAAACGGCAGTAGTCCTGGTCCATTTCCTAAGTCGTCAAGTTTTATCTCCTGTGTCATTACTACGGGGATCGTGAGAAGCATCAGTATCCTGTAACAATTTGGCGGTCTTAGGCACACGTTTAAGTCTGTGTTTTGCAACGGGGTCCTTTTTACGAGAGGTATATATATGTATAGGCAAGTTAGTTAAAACCTTATCTTTAGTATAACGGGGTGCTAATTTCTTACGGGCAGCTAATGGGTTATTGACAAATACTGTCTGACCAGGTTCGTACTGGATCTCGGGATCCCGATCTCTATTCCTATTTTCTATTAGATTAGTTCTATTTTGTAAAGAAAATTCGTTAATCGTTTTATATACTTCCTGTACTCTACTCCTGTGTGTTAATATATATTGCTGCATTAAGTGTTTTGTTAGATCAATATCTACAGGGTCTCTAGGATCCATATGACCAAGTATGAGGTCATACGGCCTACATTTTGTAAAACTATGGATAGTACTATTGTATGCTAAAAGTGCGTAAGGTATTAAATAGGGTTGTTGAGGAAGTGATTATGAGGAAGAGGAGGAGGAAGAGGAATTTTCACACGCAAATTTAGGGGATGCGGATGAGGATGAGGATATTTTTTTGAGGAAGAGGATGCGGATAAGGAAGCGGAAGAGGAAGCGGATGAGGACGAGGATGATAGGAAATTATAATCAAAATTAAAAATTAAAAAATTAAAACAAAAGCCACTCTCCTGTCTGTACATATTGATATTTTAACTACTAGCAAAATTGCCCCTTTGTCATAAAAAAGCATCTTACTCAGTGTTCATATTCAATAAAAATATTAATTGGTCCAACAGTTTTTGAGCTTATTAATTGCAAAAAAATATTATATGCAGAAACAGGCAAGTAACAGCGCGGGTGGCATGGTCTCGCTCGCCCGATCGCGAATTTACAAAGCCTAGCCTATACTATACTATTTGAGTCACGAGTCGGACTCAGATATGATTTTGTTTATGCATATTACTCGACAAAACCTAATCTGTTTCAGTAAGAAAGGTGACTATAATCGATTGGATTTTATCGAGATATTTTCATACATTACATACGAATAAAACCTAGTTGAATAGAGTCTTACCTTACTTATCTTAATGATCATAATTATCGACTTTAAAATTCGATATTCATGAAGTCCTACTGATGTTTATCATAGCATTTTTACCCCTAAACATAATAACATAATATTTACTCAGAAAGAAACATTTACTAAAGAATGTGTGTCAAAAGTCATTTTAAATTAAAAAACAAACAAGTTGTTACATAAGTTGTTATATAAGCTTACATAATATGTACCAGTTAGTTTTTTTTTTTAGTGGGAATCGCTCTAATGTCGTTTCTGGCACTATAGTTCTGTGGTTTCTGGTACTCGCCGGCTGCGAATTTAAAGGTAAGACTCGGCCGACTAGGTTTTGTTCATATGTTAAGTTTGAAAGTATCTCGACAAAAGCTAATCCATTTGAGTCACTTTTTTACTGAGATGGATTGGGTTTTGTCGAGTTATATGCATAAACAAAAGCTCATCTATTAGAGTCCGACTCGTGACTCAAATAGAATATAGGCTTTGTATATTCGCCGCCCGATCGGATCGGCCCGGCGCGGCGGCGTTGTCACTTGTCGTAGATACGGCATCCTCATAAATTTCCTCTAAATTTTGAGGAAGCGATAGCGGAAGAGGAATTTTTTGATTTAATTTTTGAGGATGCGGTAACGGTTGAGGAACCCAAAATATTGCGGAACTTCCGCATTATGAGGAAGCGGAAGAGGAATCCTCAACAACCCTAGTATTAAATGCGTCACCATAGCCTCTCTATTTTTTAATCTAAGTATTCTAAGGTGTTCTAAAAGCGTGGAATGGAATCTTTCTATATTACCGTTGTCATTCGGCGAATTTGGAAGTATTTTGTGATGATTAATTTTATGTAAGTTAACGAATTCAGAAAAAATTTGGTTCGTAAATTCCGTGCCATTATCAGTTACAATCGTTAAAGGCAGACCGTGATGCGTTGAAAATGTTAAAAGAGCTTGCACAATACTTATAGCAGTAATATCTCGGAGGTAATAAGCTTGCGCGTACTTAGAAAACACGTCTATAATAGTTAGATATTTTTCGGACTCAACTGTAAAAGTATCTATGTGAACAATTTCGAAAGGCTTTGTAGCTGGTGGAACAACCTTGAATTGCTGTTTAATGGGTTTCCTGTCATATTTTACCTGACCGCATATACTACATTCGTTAATAAATTTAGTAATTTCATCCTTCATTTTAGGCCAAAAATAACGTTTAGAAAGAGCTAAGTAACATTCGTTTATCCCTCGGTGGTTTGTTTTACCATCGTGGTACTTTCTAATCAAATCCTGCTGGTTTAAGTAGTCACTGACGTTTTCTATCTCGGATTTGGCTATCACAAGCTTGTATGACGAACTTTTGAACTTTTCCTGTATAATGGGAACAATATCGAACATACAGTCATATGGTTCTATTAACATCGCGGTTTTAATTTTTGGACTAACAAATTCTTTAATCATATCGACTATATCTTCCTCAAGGTAAGGTTGACGTAGTTGGAGAGAAATACGCGTGTGATTTTCAAAAGGCTTAGTTACTTTAGGCTTACGTTTGATATCGCCTACTACCGTAATGAATAATTGCCTATGAAATTTATTTAATGGTTCATCTGTAATTGGTACCTCGAGTATAGGATTTTCTCTACTAGTGTGTGCTGTTTCCGTGGATGAGCCTAGCGATATATGGTCACCTGATGGTGAATAAGCCGTTTCGGTTGAAGACCTCATTGCGTTCTGATTACGTCTAGGTGAACTAAGATGAACTGTCTCTGTGGATGAGCTAATTGAAATATTATCTACTGATGTGTTAACTAATACGGAACTAATTTCTTCGTTATGAATTTCAACGCGAGATAACGCATCTGCGTTTGTGTTAGCTTTTCCTTTTTTATAGATTACCGAAAAATCATATTCACTAAGCTTAAGTTTCCACCGCGTTAGTCTTGCATTCGGTTCTTTCATACTCATAATCCACTGTAATGGCTTATGATCTGTAACGATTTTGAATTTACGGCCAAATAAATAAGGGCGAAAGTACTTTGTTGCCCAGACTATAGCTAAAAGCTCTTTTTCTATAGTACTATAATTTAATTCACTGTCATTAAGTGTTCTAGACGCGTAACAGATAGGCTTATCAGAACCAATAGGACCTTGCGATAAGATAGCTCCTAAAGCAAAATTTGAAGCGTCCGTTGTTAAAATGAAATCTTTACTAAAATCTGGATACTGTAAAATCGGATCATTCGTTAAGAGAGACTTACATTTCGTAAAACAATTTATGTAATCAGTATCTAAAATTATCTTCTTGCCTTTTTTCAAACACTGCGTTAGAGGTTTTGTGATACGAGCGAAATCGGGTACAAATTTTCTATAATAGCCTAATAAACCGAGAAATTGCTTAATTTGCTTAGGCGTTTTAGGTATAGGATACTTTTCAATTGCTGAAATTTTGTCCGGATTAGGCTTAATTCCGTCCTTAGAAATAACATGGCCTAAATACGATGTCTCTAATTTTAAAAATTCTGACTTGTCCATTTGGATTTTAAAATTTGACTCTCTCAATTTTGCAAAAACCTTTTCCAAATTATTCATGTGCTCTTGCAATGACGTACTAAAAACAATGATATCGTCGAGATAAACTAGGCAAATCGTGTTCTGCAGGTCTTTGAGAACATTGTCCATCACTCTCTGAAAAGTTGATGGAGAATTTTTTAAGCCCATGGGCATACGTAAAAATTCGTAGTGCCCATGCTCGACATTGAACCCTGTCTTGTGGACGTCATCAGGGTGCATTTCCACCTGATAGAATCCACTAGCTAAATCTAAGGTGGTAAAATATTGGCAATTTCCTAGCTTATGGAGGACGTCATTTATATTGGGGATGGGATATTTATCATCTACTGTCTTTTCATTAACCTTTCTGAAGTCTACAACAAGCCGCCACTTAGTTTTACCTGAAGCGTCTGCTTTTTTTGGGACCACCCATATAGGTGAGCTCCATGCAGATGCAGAAGGTCTAATTATACCTTGTTCTAACATATTTTTAATTTGGCTTTTGACTTCCTCTCTATGAATAAATGGATATCTGTAGCTACGAGTGTGAACGGGTACCTCATCCGTTGTCCTAATTCTATGCTTAATCTTATTAGTGAACGTGAGAGGCTCTCCCTCAATGTAAAATACGTCCGCGTACCTAGCACATAATTTCTCTAAATTGATACGTTCTTCCGGATTTAAATGATCGGTTCTAAGTTTGGATAAAACTTTATCTGCACGAGATGTAACTCTATTATTGCTAAAAACTTCTGCATTAAAAATTTCGCAGTTAATTGGTCTATCTAATGAAAAAATTACGTCATGCGGAGATGGGTTGTACACTTCCAGGAAACCTCTATTCTCCACTACTGAAGTTAAACATTGGGGTATCACGCAGCTGCCTACAGCCTGCTCAGAAATGATGACGTCACCATTTTCGCAATTAATGGGAATTTTAACCAATTTTGATGAACCGGCAGGTATGACGTCTTCATAAAAATTAATGTTACACGAGTTATACATGAGGATAGGGTTTCGAGCATAACGCGTAATTAAAACTCTGTCCTTCAAATCAATTTTTGCGCCCCAAAATTCTAACAAATCTAATCCTATAAGCCCGTCAAAGAATTCATGAAATTTATATATAAAAAGTTTTATATTTTCGCTATCCCTAAATTCTGAAAAGCACGGTATAGTTATTGAATAATTATTGCGAGTTGTCGCGTGAACGTTCGTTACCTCAAAGGGATCATAATCTAATTTTACATGTGCAAAAAATAATTGAACTGCTTCCGGACTTATAAACGACTGATTAGCACCAGTATCTATTAATAATTTTAAAGGTGGATCTGAAATTTGTATGAAAGGAAGCTGCCTTTGCGTTTGAATGTTAAGCTCTATCTTGGCTTTTTTAAAAGGCACTTTTTCGTAAAATTTTCATTATCACCGCTAGAGGGCTCTAACTCAGGTGTCACTACTTGGGATAAGTCGCAATGCTGTTCTTCAATATAGTTACAGTCAAGGTTAGATGAGTCATAGTCATTATAATCGTTAAAGTATTGTTCAGAGTCATAGTAACAGTTATTGTCATAATTATTAAAATCATTATCAAAGTAGTAACTTTCATGAGGTATTTGGGATTCATGCATATGCATCTCCCTATTCCTAAAATTATGCGCAATTTGAGAAGATGGAATCTCTTTAGTTACATAATGACTAACACCGCTCATTGGTTTCGGACCTTGATTTTGATTAAATTTTGGTTGTAGCCTAAAAACGTTACTTTGCGGATTATAGTTCGGTGGTAAAGCGCGGAACATCTGTTGTGTTCGCGTCGGCTGCCTATTGAAATTATTAAATTGCGGCCGACCTTGAACAGGTTGATGCGTACTAGGTCTAGGCATCGGTGCAAATTGTTCGGAATTTCTTGGAACATGTGTATTATTGAATGAAAATTGGGGCCCCAAAGGCATGGGCCCTAAATTAAATTGCTTTTTATCTAATTTTTGAATACTATTCCTATTTTGCAGGTATGTCGCGTTAAGTTCCTCTTGCACGTATTCGAGGGCCTTTTCCATCGTTTCGGGCCTCATACACCGAATTCGTGACCCTAGAGGTTCTTTCAAACCGCGAACATAAGCCTGAAGGGCTACTTTTTTATAGAGCGTACGTTTCGCTTCGATTGTACTTTCGATCACTTCGTGAAGCGAAACGTAAGTCATGATTGTACTAAAAAGTTGCTGGCACCTTTCGTAATATTCCTGCGGGGTTGAGGACCCCTGTGAAGCCATAGACAAGTCATTGTACAAAGAGATTTCATCTCTTTGGTCTGAAAAATTATTAATTAAAGCCGACCTTATACCGGCCCAATTTTCGGGAATTCCGTTCGAATTCATAAACCGAGAGGCAGAACCGGTAATTTTATTTAAAATTCCGTTTATTAAGCATAAATTTGATAATTCACAACCCGGCCCTGTACTAACATATTGGTTAACTATTAGATCGCAAATTTTTATAAATCTAGTTAAAACATTCGGATTCCCGTCGAATTCGGGAACCGGGCGTAAGGCCTTAAATATAACGTCAGGGTCATGTACAGCCATCTCTTCAAAAATACTTTCTAAGCTACCTAAATTCCTACGATTATTATCTAGATACGACCTACGAGATAACCTACTCGATGCAAGCTCCCGGGAAAATAATTCTCTCGGATGGAAAATTTTGGAAATATAAAAAATATCAAAAAGGATTAAAACTAAAAGGATAAGTAACACAGATCTATTCTATGTACTTACATGAACATAATTCGGCTTCTTTCGGGATCAATGTTCGGATGTCGCCTCCAGGCCGCAGAAACCGTAGATTCTGGATCCTCGTAGCAATAGCGAAGGTCACTATCTATGCCACTTATTTTTGAGGATCCTACCGACTGCGCCAATTATGTTTCAGACAGCCGGAGGCCCCAAAAAAAACTACGAATTCACTTAGAAATACTTTAATATAAACTTATTACAATACGTCTTGCTCGATGCAAGTCTTAACAATTAATAATCATAAAGCTAATTGAATATAAAATGAAAACTTAAAATTACGTTGCGCCAATGGAATCTGCTACGTCCGCACAATACGTTCCCGTGAGAAGCGTCGACGCAGCAATGTCTTGGGGATCCGTTGGCGTAACTCATTACAAAATAATTTTTATTTATTTTTTATATAATGACAAAAAATTAGGCATTTGTCTATGACAATAGCATTATGTTTAATATTAGAAATTATAAGGCACATTCCTTTAATCACCATTTAATATTCAGGGCCACAGATAACATAGGTACTATTATGTACTGTACTTTCAGGGCTGAAATTCGTTTCATATAACAAAATATGCCCACATTTCAGAGTATCCTTTGTTAGTTATTTCATAGCAAATTCGTGCCGACATTGCAGCGTTCGACTACCAATTACACTTTATCTGTTGCTTGATTGATACATTGCTAGTCTAAACGCAACGGCTGGATGTTCGTTCCGCCTTTTTGCGGTAATGTATTAATAACTAGGACACCGGTGTTTCTAGTTTACATGTTGCCGTGTTATCGTAATCGGAAAGCAGTGTATATATATTCTATTGAGAAAAATAAGTGGTGGTGATATTTCTTAAGAGCCCTGTTACTTATATGATGAAGCATTAACATTGATTCATTTTCTTATCTTTTGCGTAAGATAGTACTTATTTTTCTGTAAATTTAAATGAGTTTTCAATTTAAGTAAATTAAATTTCTTGAAAAATAAAATTTAAGTTCTACAATTGGTTCTAATTCAACAATTAAAAAAATGAAACAAAACACAAACAAAATACAAATTAGAAATTATGCTGTACTTGATAGATACGTTTTTAAGATGTGGTTACACCACCCTTACCTGTAGCGTAGTGTGTTTTTCATATAATCTAAATATGTAATTAGCTATCCCTACATGCTTTCTATTGAGACTTTCGCAATGCCCTAATCCATTGTGTTGTCCCATACTATACATATTGCTAATATTATGACCAGGTCGAATGTCATACATCTGTAGACTGTACGAGCGAAAGGCGAGTGTGCAATGTGTCAATATGCCATTTTATTATCATTGGTCAACACATGCCAATGTTTTGCCAATTAGGACATGTTTCAATAATTGCGATTAAATGTTTTGATATGAGATAAGCAATTTGTAATGCCGATTATTATTCATATAATTTGAATAAACTTTAGCTCATTTTGATACGAAATGTC
Organism: Colias behrii; assembly: GCA_029959065.1. Taxonomy (NCBI): domain Eukaryota; kingdom Metazoa; phylum Arthropoda; class Insecta; order Lepidoptera; family Pieridae; genus Colias; species Colias behrii. The sequence continues at coordinate 2,516,232 of JARWMC010000006.1, read as the reverse complement.
TCGTTTATAAATGATTGTATATCGTTCTAATCTTTTAGACATCTAAAATGTTTGTTACTTATTTTAAAATAGTGTCTATAGTATAAACGTCCGCGTCCGTAGTAATCTCTACATTGTGTTTTTGAACTGTGTTGGGAAATTAAAAAAAATAAAATTGTCATGATTTGTCATTAATAATTTCTTCTGTGCATTAGGGCATGGACCAAAAAAACTATAGTTTTTTGGTCCATGATTAGGGTAATTCCGGATGATGGGGTAAATGCAATAACGTTAAATTAATACGTAACTAGTGATTGATTAAACAAATATGAATAATATTGTCAGCAAACCCGTTAATTTTCATGCGATGCCTTCACGATACTCACAATAAATCGATGCTCTGAAGTGGTATTCACAATTTTCCAAATTACCCGACATCCGGTATTCCCTGAATGCACTATACATTTTTTTCAACATATATATATTTTGATAAATAATAATAGGAATTATAGTACACACACAAAATACGAGCGATGTTTAAATCGTTGTATTTCATCCCCTCAATAAGATTTCGACCAGAAGATTGTCAAATAAAATAATATTAAAAAAATTGCTCTTCTTCTTCTTCTTCTTATCAGCCGTGGGACGTCCACTGCTGGACAAAGGCCTCCCTCAAGGATTTCCAGTACGACCGGTCACCGGCGGCCTGCATCCAGCGGCTCCCTGCCACTCGGACCAGGTCGTCTGTCCATCTTGTGGGAGGTCGTCCCACGCTTCGTCTTCCCGTACGTGGCCTCCATTCCAGAACCTTTCTGCCCCAACGGCCATCGGTTCTACGGGCTATGTGCCCCGCCCATTGCCACTTCAACGTGCTAATCCGGCTAAAAAATTGCTCATTGCGTAATAATTTAGGCTGTTTCTGCAATTCAGCTGGTTAAAGTAAATTTATCGTTTTTACTTTTACATATTACAAAAGTCCATTAAATATTAATTTTAATCGATTTACAACATTTGATTATTAATTTCTCAATGATTAACAAAATTCGTACTTTAATAGGGTGTTAAATAAGTGAATGACGTATTAACAAATCGTAAAAGTTTTACGACGGTTGCGCAAACGCATGTGTGCACTTACAAATATATTTTACATGTTAAGAGGTTTTACTTGTACTCGTACCTAAGTAATGTTGAAAAATAATTTGGGTCTACGGTAACGGTGGTAACGGTATTAACTTTTCTTTTAAAATTGCTCGCTTTTATGAGATTATTAAATAAAAGCTACTATACGATTTACTCTTTTTTTTATAGTGGGGAAATCTTTTTAGATACCCCCGGCTCCCGGGGATGGAGCCGTGATTATGTCGGATTTTTACCGACTAAAACCCAACTCTGTTCCATCGCGCTGCTTTGGACGGAACTGCGGGAACGGTTACGACTCTACCGCGTGTCCCGCCCAGCAGATGCCCGTTTCCAGGCCCACCACTAGAACCCCCCTCGCTGGCGGCTGTTGATAAGAATTACTCTACTATAACGCCAAGGATATTCGAAGTAAAGCTTATTATGTCGCTACTTTTGAGTAGTGTTTAGATCTCTATTATCTCTGCCTATACCTACATTGGCATTGATTGATTTTTTTTAAATGGGCACGGGACTTCACTCTGTCGTAATATTAACAACGATAGAGTGGAAGATAAACCTAAAATGAAATATTATGTGACAAACAAAACATTTAATTCAATAATTTAACAACGATTAACACTAAACAAAATTATAATAAATGCCCATAACACATTTTAAAAGTTAGTTCCATTTAGCTTTTTTCAGAATTTGTATGATTTTATGGAATTCTCTTTCCCAATAACGAAAAGGAAAAGTTCTTAAAATCTACGAAGTTGCGCAATTACGTGCAAAAGCTCACAAATTAAAGCTTCCATAATTCTTTCAACATTCAATTATTTCGTTTTCTGTCGACCCACAAGCACTCATCAAGATCCAAGTAAGGATGTGTAAAAAAACAATCATTGAAATCTTTTAAAAAGTGTATTTATTTACGAGATTGCGCACTCGATCGGATAAACACTTAAATAAGACTTAAATGAGGTGGGCGTGTGAACATATTGTCCAATAGACGTGTTAATGACGACGAACGTGTCAATTCTAAGTGCATATAAATTGCAACATGACACATCATTATACTTAGTACTTCTAATTTCATTTATATGCTGTGGGATTATTTTGCAACTGCTAATCATTATAAAATACTCTGAATTTTCCCAATCTTTTCCTTCCCCCTTTCATTTTCTTTATAACAAATTTAATCGATGTTTTACAATGTCTCATTAATATATTTTTAAAAATTACGTGTTTCTATAAGATTGTTATTTCTGTTCCTTTTTTTCTGTCGTAGGAGTAATTAAGTAACAGAATCACACGCTGAGAAAGTATAAATTGCGAAAAGTCAAAAGATACATAATACATAACGACCTACTAACTGTGATTGATGCTAAAGTTGACATACGTATCTTAATCTCATTAACATTTAGCTTTTGCACGCGATTTGATAATTCCATTACGTACAATATGGAAAGCTATGCAAAACCCCATATAATTATTGGTTCAGAGCATTGTGGAATTAAACGGACGTAGATTTAAGTGTCATAATCGCATGTGCGGGATTTGTTAGATTAATAGAGTTGTATGATGCAAAGTAATGTAGTTTAATAACCACTTATGAAGAACTAGAGATGGGCGGTGAGGACGCTAAACCACTAAACCAGATATTGACATGTAAATGTGTCTTCCGTGTTTTCTCATTTTACTACACGGAAAAGTATTAGGTGATTATTATAATAAATGCAAGTGAAATATTTTGAAATATAGTTAAGAGGTGCAGAAGTAAAACTTGTAACTACTTGTAAACTTGTAAACATAAGTTTACTTATGTAAAGAAGCTATCAAGTTATGGAACTTTTTATAAGTCCATAAATATCTATTAATTGTTAATTGTATTATTAAGAAACATAAATCAAAATATTAAATGTGTCTCCGTTTATTACCTTAATCTTATATTCTAAATGATAGTCTGCCTACGGCACAAATATCGAACCTTATAAAAATATCCACTAGCTTTAGAGTTTAGGGTAACCGCAGTAAAAGGTTAGGTTAGTCGCAAACTTAACAAAATCAGCAAAAATCACACACATAAAAAAGTAAACATTTCCATACTATGTTCGCATCACTAGCATCATTGGTATAATGAAAAATGTCCCATGATTAAATGTTACATTTCCTACGCCGCAGGCCGATTGTGCTGGCAATTTGTCGATCTCTAGCGATGGTAATCTATGGTACGATGTTTAATTGTCTTAAATATATAGTGTGTTATGCAACGAGTATAGGTTGAAAAGGAAGTATGTATCAATCAATGTTCATTAAGTGTATGGAAGAAAATTATGAACGAGATGGTGTTTTTGAATCTTTATTAGCTGTGTTACTCTCATCTCTATACGTATATCGTTATATAATTGTTTTAATGTAAATTGGAGTAGAATGTAACTCTCATGGATATCATAATTGACAATTTGACAATATTGAATAATGTTACAAAAGTGTAAATTAATGTTGTAATGAGTTGAACGATCATTTTAGTGAAGATGTGCAATTATATTTATTATGAAATGAAATTGAAAAGTGAAGACTCATGCCTACATGCCTTATTTAAGCTTCACAACTGTGCTTCACAAACATAGTTGTTTCACAAAATATGAAGTTACTTTTACTTAAAATATTTCTGTAATGAGGTGGTATATTGACATATTGTTTTATTCAATTGTAGACTTAAAAATACTGCATAGGAAATATTGGCCTCAACTACTATGTTAAAACCTCACAGTTTGCGTTCTCAAGGAAATTAATACATTAAATGGTAATTACACAATCATCCTATCATAAGACAATCTCAGATTACATTGCTTTCGTTCACATTATTCAGGCATGACATATACGCACTTTCTCGACACAAACTTATATTGTATACTTTATTAAACCATCCTGCCTCTACTTCTTTGTAATAAAGGTTATATTCGCTTGTTAAGAGTAGGTTTAGTAGTAAATATTAGATGGGAAAGGTTAAAATAAAACGTTACATTAGATTTGCGCGTGCTCATGAATCTAGCGCTATTCATCATAGTAATGATGGTCATTTGTGATTTTTGTTACGTCAGGGGCTGTGCGAATAAATGCAAAACTCCAGCCTAGGGCGGATGGAGGATGGCCGCTCATATATTTTTGTTACAGTTAACAAATAGCGAAGAAATGGACATACATTTGCGTATCTTCATTAGTTCCTATTTGTTTCATAATACAGATTCGGTTTCTTATGTGAGAACTAGTCTTATATGTAATATGATGGTATCATCGTCAAAGCTATAAATTAAAACTCAACGCAAATATTTCCTTTTTCATACAGAAATTTTAGAAATTTGGTTTGGAATTGTAACATTATCAAACAATTTGATAGGGAAACTGACAAATACTTATTAATAATTTGAATAATAATTATTTTTTTTTTAAAGATTTACCTAATAACTGGTTAAAATATGATAATCGTGGTTTAAATTAGCCCCTCTCATTCTATCTATAACGTAAAATGTATATTATACTTCAATACGGTTTTGATCTGTTTTCAGTATAGGTACCTACTTTGTATGCAATAATTTTGTCTTCGCCAAAAATAAGGGGTATACCGGTATAAATGTTTAACATATATATGGAAAAAAAATAACGTAGCGTTCATAATTCATTTAACTTATTTCGAATTATCAAGTCAAATAATTAACGTGTATTGGTTAAAAAAAATTATGAGCATAAAAACCTTTTAAAAAATATACACATACGAATAATAAAAAAAAAAAAAAAATTCTTTATTGACAATAGAATACAACATTTTGAAATACTGAAGTCTCTGACTCCCAAACTAGGTAAAACCTGTATGTCAGGAGTCAGCGCCCTCTTCCAGAGAATATTCAAGAAATGCCAATAATAATTATTGTATTGTCATATAGAAAGCCACACCTAACACGAAGCCCGTAAAAGTAATTCCACTAACACGATTCGTTATCGAGAAATCGAAATGAAACTGCGTCACTCGATTGACAGTAGTCTAATTATCGATTTCCAGTTGGACAAATGTAATTATCGACTCACATTTTTATACGCCTATATTCGATACTGAAAGTCTCCTAACGAGTTCCTACTATGGTATTATATCGGTGTATAGAGTAATTATAGACGTATTAACAGATTCGAGGAAACTAGATTAAATTATATCTGCATTATAGCTCTTTACTAAGTGTACAACATTTATTTATAACCCTATTGAACAGTCTTTGATTATATACTCAAAGTGAACAGTATAGAATAAATTTTGTGGTACGTTTTTGAAAATAGTGAAGTTGTAAAGTTGCAATAAAATTAAAATCGCAGCTTAAAATCCTATCCTCTCTAGTATAAAGTATTAGACGCTTAATACCTACCTACCTCAGCAATGACATTTTTTTGTTTGTTTTTCGTATTGTATTGTTTTTGAGCTAAGGTATCTTTCATTCCATCTTCGTAAAATTTATATATAAATTACTTATTAATATTATGGCGCTGAATAACTATAATAATGAATTAAAATTAAGACACATAATTCAGTAAAAAAAAAGATTGACTAGGCCAAAATTCGCATTCGCAATTCGCATATAGTTGAAAATTGGCAGATACCTTAAATACATCATCAAACTCAAAAACTCAAACTCAAACATTTATTTAATCAATTAGACTTCTTCTAGAAGCACTTTTGAAACGTCATTACATATTTTTAACATTTACCACCGATTCGGAAAGCAGTATCTTCGGAGAAGAACCGGCAAGAAACTCCATAGTTGCTCTTTTTAATCATGTCAGTTTTACAATTTAATTTTACAAAATACTTACATAATATGTAACATTATAATATCATAATATGCCAAACATCCGCGGTATAAATAAAAAAAATCACGTAATCTCTCGGAATTCCGGAACATTAAAACAACGATATATGCAACGTTTATCGTAGGGTTTTACGATAGTGGCACAGCTTCTAGTTACTGATAAGAGATAGCGGTGGAACACATGTACCTGTTTACTGTCAAGTGTCACTCGGTCTACTAAACCCGTAGTGTGGTGACCAAGCTGGGAGATGCTTGTGGACTTTTGAGTACGTTAAATAATAGTATGTATTTTGAATGCCATAGAACCAAAAACTAAATAATTTCAGTATGTATGTATTTTGTTTATTAATCATTAAAAAACCAACACACAACACCACAAACTATCTATTGGACATTGAAAATCAAACATATTTATAATATCAGTAGAAACGTATTAATTTCCCGAGTGTCGAAAACTTTTTTTTTATTTACGTATAAGAAATCATAAAAGTTATTTACCTCTATTACTGTTGCTTTTATCAATGTGTTTTGTCTATCAAATTAATGAAGTTAGTTGTACAATATCAAACTGTTTTCAATTGATAAAAAATGGGATGTTGAATGCACATGCATGTACATCATATACCTACTTAGTATAATATGTAGAGTCAAAATCAAAACAGGGTTAACAACTTACGTGTATGTTTAATTGTTGTTTTAAGGTTTTTTAATAAAAAACGACTAGCTATATTAGGTGAAGAAATGCTTCTAAGTTATAAATAGCACCACATAAAATATAATAACTTGGTAAACGTACAGTAAGTGGTTTACCTTGCTCTATGCGTGCGCGTGCGCAGTACCTAGAATTTTGTCTTCATGATAATTACGAATGTGGTTCGTCTTAGAAGTTTAGTTAATACATAGCTTATAAGCAAAACTTTGTAACCTCTGGTTCATTGAACTGTATCTGATGAAAAAGTTTATTTTACATTACATGCTTTTTAAGAATTATAATCTTAGCTATTTTATAAAAAAATATGCTCTATATGTACCTACTATTTTATAAGTATTTATGCGCTTAACTTTTTTAAGCTGACATATCATAACATATTCTTCTATTGATGTAATCTTTAGTAGTAACTGAAATTTGAAAGAATATCAGTAGTAGTACTGAAAAATTTATATAATCCGACTACTTATATTGGTATATCGTGAAATATACGACATAATTTATTATTGTCACAAATACAGAAGCACGAACTTTCTATGTGATACCGAGTAAAACAAAATTACTCATATCGCGCCCATCTATCCAGTAATCTAAATCGTAACTTTACAATGACATGTGTATTTGCTAACTGTGAATATAAAGTATATGGCGACCTGGATTCTAATCGAAAGCAGTACTGAAATAACCTTGGAAAATATCGGCTCGGTATATAAGATCTGCTTGTACTCTTGTTTTCGATATTTGTAGGATTCACAGTGATTTTATTTTCACATAATGAAAAAAAAAAAAAACTCATATGATTAGAATTCGATATACATAATCGCATATGCAAATATGCATATGCATATGCAAATATGCATATGCAAATGAAAATTAGAAAATTATAAATATTAGGCATTATATTTTTGGGATAAGCAAAATTGCGCCGTAAAATTTTAAATAATGATAATATTGCATTCATAAGAGTAACATACCTATTTGTTAACTTTCTCTTTTGAAAAACTCAAAATATAATAATAACTCGTATTATCTAAAAATTATTATTAATTAGCGTACAACTTCACGATTAACCAAAGTGTGAAATGTGCGCCGTAATCAGCTGTCCTGTATCCATCAGGTGGTCGTTGACAAAGGTCACCTCCAGTCACGACGCCGACCTGGCCTGCTTGGGAACTATCGTGGAATACCTGTTAACATGCTGTTTTGATTAAAACAATATTATTTTAGTTGGAAAATCTAGTGTTTTATTCGAGAACAATCCAAGAAAATAAATATCTGTTATGTGTAAAATAGATTTCTTTAGAGGATAGACACAAGACAGAGGGTGGTTATCTTGCACACAAAAACACAATTTTATGTAAGCATTGGCAAAAGCTTATATATCAGAATAATTTTTAAAATATTGCTTTCATAGACACTGTGGTGATTTGATTATTGTTATTTAAAATTTTATTACCAAAAAAAGGTAGTAATAGAAGCTAACAATAGGGATTCTTAATAATAAGCGAATCATACAAATATTTTATTATAAGCAACCATAATATTATGACGGTATCCACTTTTCATGTTCCATGTTCCAGCAATCGATGCTGACATGCTCTTACACTGGTATCTGTCTGGTTTGGAAAGCTTTTTTCATGTGTACAAAAGATAAACGCCTTTTAAACACTTGTGACTGCTAAACGGTGACGCTAGACGCACAGTTTTTGTTTCCATTCATACTGATAGTTTTAAGTATGCATTTTGTATACGTATCTACGATCAGATGTAAGCAGAATTTGGATATTTTTTGGGCTTCTTGTTATTAACATATTTATTAACACGCTTATATTAGCTCTACCTACATCTAGAGGTGTTTGTAAGCTATCATTTAGACTTTGTACAATACAACAATTTCATTTCTTATTATGAATCAACACGACACTAAAAGTTAAAAAAAACAAGGGTTTATTTTAGTTCGTTTCAATTTTTATTTTATTTTTATTTAAAACTTACTTTTTAGCAAGCTATAACTTCTTTGCCTCAAACCGCGTGACTACACCTTGCAACAAATACAGCTAATTTAGCAGTTCAGCACAATTTGTCTCAGGTATTTGCCATTTGAGAAGGGTGTGACGGAGCTGACCTTACTGGTGTTAGTGGAAAATGATAACGTTCGTGAAATGCAGACACAGCGAAAGTAAAGTATTTGTATTTGTGTCACTGTATGGGCGTAGGTCAGTGTGTTTATGTTCTAGATACTGTTTGCTGATTAATGACTAGGTTAGGGAACAATTCGTTGGACACAAATAGAATTAGGCACTGGTATACCATTCGTTTATATGGTCAGGGGTGGTCTAATAAATATAATTCCTAGATCACAACGCCATTTCTGGATGTTTTAAGGGATTTAACTTTAAATATGTATCAGATAAAATTATCTCTATTTTATTTGAAATCGAATCAACCATCCTAAAGATAATCTTTTGGATAGAGCGAATAAAAATAAGAATATGTGCTCATACTCTGATAACTTCATTAAATCAGGTTTCTTAACACTATTATGGTAAAGAGAGAATTTTAGACTTATAGGTTCATTTTGATTGAGGAAAAAATTGAAATTCATCAAAGTTGTTTCAAATTTCTTTAGCTAATATGAAGAAAGTAAAATTAAATTGACCACCTGCGCGGAAATAGTAATTATTTTATAAAACCTATAAGCTAATTTATGATTAAAGTAATTTCTTACTAAATTGAAGTAAATTCCATAAATTGTCCGTATTTAAGCAAAAAGGAACCACCCAGCAAAAACGCACTTCTGAGATATCAAAGGATTTACAAAAACATTTGCAGCTCTGTTAGATGAAGTAAAATTAAAATTTATTTTATTTAAATTCATTGATAAATTACTTATTTGAGTATGTGTATATAAATTTGCTCTGAATATTCTTAAACTTTCTAGATAATTAAGAAAATGTGCATGTGGTTCCTTTTAACATTTATCAATTGATAGGTTTTCTCTTATACAAAAAGGAACCACATCCCAGGGATTTAATGATATAAATGAAACTATGTATTTATAATATCGTAATTAAAGCTTTAATTAATAAAATATATAAAATAATACTTATATAGGACGTTTATTCGACGTTATCATCAAATTGGATTTCGAAATCCACCGTGTCTAGTCCATCTATGTGGTCTTCTATTGCATCATCACTAATGAGACCGTTATAAAAACTGTGCATCTTGTGGAATGAGATGTAATATGGACTGAATATCGCTAGAAGGTGAAGAAAGCTTCTCCAGAGGCAGCGACGTATAAGGTTCTTCGTTATCTTCTGTAATAAAAAGAAAAAAGCTTTAAATCAAAATAATAAAGCCGCGTGGCTTTTATACGTAGGTAGGTATATGGCGACAGCAAAATATTATTAGTTCTTATAAAGCCGTGTCCCTACTAGACGACTAAGTATGTTGTATGTACATGCGCCATGTACAAAAAACTGGCTAAGTGCGAGTCGGACTCGCGCAACGAAGGTTTCCGTACCATTATCTATAAAAACGCCAAAAAAATCACGGCTTATTGTATGGGAGCTTCTTAAATATTTATTAAGCTATTGCATAGCTTCTATCGCGGGCCTTGAGCGCGGGGACCGAATCGAGAAATTCCGTTACGAAAAAACCTCACGCTCTCCACTCCGACGGGCTCGGAGGTGTGGCTTGAAGGCATGCTATGCAATAGCTTTACCGTGGCAGTCCCCGAGTGCCACACGTCTTTTTTTATTCTGTTTTTTAGTATTTGTTGTTACAGCGGCATCAGAAATACATCATATGAAATTTCGACTATCTAACTGTCACGGTTCATGAGACAGAGGGATAGACAGACGGACAGCGGAGTCTAAGTAATAGGGTCTCGTTTTACCCTTTGGGTACGGAACCCTAAAAATCATACGCAACAGTGGCAACCCTAGCAAAAAATTAAATAAACTTGTTAAAATTTTGAATTTCGCAGGCTAGGGCCTTGTTCCGGTCAAAACAGTAGCCGCGCGAGTTTTAAAATCAAACAAATAATTATATGCGCTGAATGATGTGGCTGAATGTACTGTACTGAATCTGAATCTAAACGTATTTTACCAAAATAGTAGGTAGGTACCTAGATCATCGACAGTTATTTTTAAAACAGGGTTTAGACTTTAGTAGTTTCATCTCACAATGACAGATGAATCGTAACAAAATGATCTCTTAATTCGACTCGCCGCGCCTTCGTGAACAACGACATTGTCGTTAAAATACGTAAATCCACAGAGGATTCCTCTTGTACTTACTTAATGAACTATCTTCTTAAAATCACACCACAATCGGGAATGAATCAAAAGTGGATAAAGCGTACCTGCATCTCAGATTCAATAAGTACTTAAATGCATTAAATAAAACTACTTACCCGTTGTATCTTCATTATTATCTTCGGTGTTCGTCTCCAATGCTTTTCTTACCAATTGCTTGCTTATTTATTTATTACTAAACATTTTCACATTTAATTTTAAAGGTAATTAACAAAAACAATAGAACTTACTTCGCGGAGGAAAAAAACACCGTCACGTATTCGAACTACTTCGCTGAATGTCACCTATATTGACAGATGTTCGACGTTTTACTTAAAAAATTGGAGTTTTGCACTTAAGTAATGAAATACGTTGTTTAAAGATGAGAAGCATTGTAACAAGTCAAGGCATTTGGTTCCATATAGCGATGATGGGTTTCAGAATGTTTTACAATATTTATTTGTGCATAATAGAACCGAATGCTTGTGGTTTTATTTTGCAATAAAAAATTACAATTAAATTATGTATTTATTTTACGCATAACCATACCACAGAAACCTGGTTCCATTTTGTGTATTAAAAATAATTGTTATTAATAGAAATATGTGTAATGTATAATGGTACCAAGTAGGTGTGGATCTGTTTTGTATAAAATGACATGATAGTAATATCGTTTATTTGTTTGAACAAAGCAGTCCCGTGGTGCTGTGGTTCGGTTTTGCTTAATATGGTATTATTCGTTGTTGCTGGTGGTTCCTTTCTGCTTTTAGTATACCTTGTTTCCAACGTAAAAATCATGTGGTTCTTGTTTGTATAAGAATTTAGACCACTTTTGAATGAGTATTCTTCAATAAAAGTAAAAAACGAAATTTGTCGAGTGGTTCCATTTTGCATAAATACGGACAATTATGATAAAAAAGTAGTAAATTGCAATAAACGACGTTACAGCAATTTCTGACTTTCTCACAGACCAGAAAAACGGTAGCATAATACTATTGCTTTACATTAGTTAAACATCTCAACCAGTTATATAATAACTAGTTTATTTTCATAGAAAAACAGGAAGTAAGTAAAACCGGGGTCGAAGATATGATCAGAGGCATCTCTAACAAGATAGTATCTGTTTAAGATGATGTGAACGCTTTTCTTTTATTGTTTAAACACAATAAAGAACTGGCTCTAATTGTTGTGGATGCCTACAAATATGTAACATGTACTATTAAAAAGCCTCGTGAACAAGAAGATTTACGCACGCTGCTTGAAAATAAACAGCTTTGTATTTTATTTTTTATTTTAATGTCACCGAAATAAATATCTTTTTTATACCACAGAATACTTAATAGTAGCTAACGCTACTTATACTATAATAGTGAATGTTGAACAATTAATCGGCTTTTTGATGAACAACATAATCATTACGAAATAGCCAAGAACATAAGTATCTAGGTAGTAAAATTACGAAATATTGATGTGCTTCAATAAGCGTACTCATATCTCAAAAATTGATTTACAAACAACAGAGCAGTGTGTCACAGATCTCCACAATTAGCACAAGATAGCATGGGAACTGTCCAATTGTTAAACAAATCTACAAAGTTGTCGACCGTTGCCACACATCGCCCATCCAAGCTGGTCGTGTGTCGCAACCTAATTAGAGACAAGTGTTTACTGAAATTACTTGGTTAGCACTTACCAAGCAAAGACATGTTTCTTGCTAAAAAGAAGCGAAGGGATATTGTTTACAAAAACTTGAGAATATGCTGCAAATCGCATTATCGTGAGCTAATTTAAAAATATTTTATTTTGTGCAATGATTTGTTTTTGGTATTGCAGCTACACCATACACTAAAAGCATGTCTTTCTATACCTACTTAAATAAAAAAAATTTATATAATTTTTTTCTAGCATTTTCGTGGTGGAATTCCAACCGAGAGCTCCTTAGTTTTATTCCCAGTAGGGAAGGAATCGAGTCAATTTCTTCATACTTCTACGCAAAGAAATCCTATTTGCTATACGGCATACGGCATACACAAAAATATTTAGTCGTAAAAAAATGCATTGAATAATACTTTATTATCGCTTAAGAGTAGAATTTTTGCATTTTTTAAATAAAACTAATATAAGAAAATTGTAATTCATATTTAATTAAGAGCAAAAGAATAATTTTAATTAAATTGCAAAAAAAATTAATGAGTTTTATTAATTTTAATACATGATGCAATTACCGAGTAAAATGGGCTTGAAACTACCAGGAATTATTGATATAAAAAATATATATTTTATCCTCAATAAACGAGTAAAAGAAAATAATACACACAATTTGCGATAACAAAATATTGCATAAATGAAAAATGTGAAATGTAAAAAAAGATTTCTAATGACGACATTAAATCACGACATATTGCCTAATATTAATATGTAGTCAAGTCACGTCTAACTTAATAGACATAGACAAGCTATTAGGTAGAAAGAATTTAGTATATAATATATTATTATCTTTACTAATATTATAAAGAGGAAAGGTTTGTAATTATGTATGTATGTATGGTTTTCACGCATAAACTACTGGACCGATTTCAAAATTTCTTTCACCTTTAGAAAGCTGCATCTTCACTGAGCAACATGGCTAGGTTTTATCCCGGAAATCCCACGGGAACGGGAACTATGCGGGTTTTTCTTTGAAAACGCGGGCGAGGCCGCAGGCGGAAAGCTAGTTAGTCCTAAATACTTTGTAGATAATGACAAAAGATTAATGATTCCGAAATGTTTAACAATTTGGCTGAGCCAAGATATCAGAGCAATTGAAGATTAGAATTGAAGAGATATAGAGCATTAGTGATTTTAGATTATTATTCTGATTGCCGTATTACTGCGAGAATAAGGATGAACACTAAATTCGTTTTTAAACTATTATTATACTGAGAAAGAAAGCCAACGATGTGTTAAAAAAATTAGTTAGGTATGTATAATTTTATTTTCCTTCACTTACTCCTGTGGCGCTGAAACCCCGAAGTGGGTCTTGGCCTCCGAGACGAGAACTCTCCACCTTCCCCGGTCCTGAGCGGTCTCTTGCCAATTGTCATTGGCTTGGAGCTTACTCAGGTCCCTCTCCACTTGATCGCGCCAGCGATACTTGGGTCGACCAACTGGCCGTCGGCCCGACGGACGACCCAAGTATGCTCTCTTCAGACCTCGCTCCTCACCCATTCGCTCTACATGCCCGAGCCAACGCAGGCGTCGTGATTTTATTTCCCCAAGTATATTTGGCTCGGCCATGAGTTTTTTTTTCCTTCACAAGATGAATAAATGAACGTGAACATAATATGGTTTTCTATTACAATAATAAAATAAAGTTCATTTATTGAACAAGTTTCCATACCCCAAAATATTATAGACCCCACACCAATCCCCACACTCCCAACATAGCCGATATAATCAAGTTATTTTTTCAATATTAACAAAAAACAATATCACAAAAATCTATTTCTATTTCTGATGTTCTTAAAACCGAGGTGGTCAAAGTACACAATATTTGTCATGCTTTACGACAAAGCTTGGCGATCACATCGATATTCAGTCACATAACAATGAATGGGCTTCTAAAATTAAACCAATAACTCACTTTACGACAGATTATTTATTACACTAGTTTATATTTAATCTGTGCTTACTCGCTAGTTATGAATGGGAATTATTGCTATTCTATCTTACGATAGTTTCCCAATAATGTGAGCCCTAGATCAAAATATAATCTGATATACATTCAGAAAAGCGGACAGGACATTTAACGTCATAATTTATGTCGCTATTACGTTATTTACTTAAAATATCAAAAGCTTTACTATGGACAAATGGTTCTCGATAACAACTCGAAACGTTATGCAATGTGAACGTATTATGATTTTATTATTATTAATTGTATATGATTTTTGTAGTTCATTATGTAGGAGCTTTTTCTCATTGTAAATATGTTCTTAAAGTCTAAATTATAATTCAATTATTGTCTTATTTATAATAATAGATGTATGAGTAAGCAAGATGATTCTATCTTTATATATGTAGTAACGGTCGCGGTACATCAGTTTAGATTATATTCGAATTATAATGATTCTGAAAACAAAAAAAAAAGACGTGTGGCACTCGGGGACTGCCGCGGTAAAGCTATTGCATGCTATGCCTTCAAGCCACACCTCCGCGCCCGTCGGAGTGGGGAGCATGAGGTTTTACGTTACTAAATTTCTGGATTGGGTCCCCGCGCTCAAGGCCCGCGATAGAAGCTATGCAATAGCTTAATAATTTATAAAACACTCATGTATTACAGAGGTTTATTTGTGTATTCGTATAGGAGCTAGCAACGTTGACAAGAGAGCATTTTAGTATAGTTGGTTCTTTGATATACTGTTCCTCTTGCTATTTCGGTTAGAGTCCGGGCTGTCTGGCTGGTCGCAGTGGTTGCGTTTATTAGTGCGCATCTTATCTGCACAGGAAAATATCCTTAATTTAAAGTCATTTTTTAACGCGTAATTTTTAATCTTTTGCCTTTAGATAGATCCATGAGACATAATTTTTTTATTGCAAGACGTTTTTTTCGTTGTTAAATAGGTGCCATACGCAATTTTTTATTTCAAAATAATTAAAATGTCATCGAAATAAGTGAAATTCCATCAACATGAGTCCGCTTAAAAGGTAAGTAATAACTTTATTACTTATATTATATTATCCTTAAAGGCAAATTATTAAAAATTACGCGTTAATAAATGACTTTAAATTAAGGATATTTTCCTGTGCGCACTAATAAACGCAACCACTACCGCCAGCCAGACAGCCCGGACTCTAACCGAAATAGCAAGAGAAACAGTATATCAAAAACACAACTATACTAAAATGACTTTTTTTAAAACGTTACTAGCTCCCGTACCATATATTTTTCCAACAAATCAAAACTGACGTTCCAAATTCCAATATTCCATTTTTTTATTTTTACGTAATTCGAGACGAAAGTGAAAAAGGCAAACTCACCCTTTAGCGTAAACGCAATCGTGGTAATCCGGGGTCCGGGTTATCAGCGGTTAAATGTTAATCGTGCGAACTGAAGAGAAGGGAGCGTGCGAATTGTGGTACGTTTCGTCACAATTGTACCGAATGTCTTCTGGATGTACTTTTAAATATTTACATCTGTAAACATGTTGCAAAGAGGAAAATGTTTATCTTTATGTATTAAAGCAGTATTATATCCAGTGTGGAAAAGTGACAAGGCTTTTAATATAAGGGCGGCCGTACACGGACCGCTTCAAGAGGTTGAGACTAACCGCTTGAAGCGGCGACGGCGCGGTGAACTATAGACATTCATTCACCGCCGTACACGTGACGGCTCGAGCCGTCGCGACCGCTTCAAGCCGTCAACTGCATGACGAAATTCCACCGTGCCGTTGACGGCTCGCGAGCGGTCGTGAGGCATACACCAACTGCTCGAGCCGTTGACTGCGCTAGAAATGGACACTGGAAATAATACTGCTTTAAGCCGTCATGTAGTCCGCCAGGAAGTATTTGCGGTTTGAAAACTCTTTCACCAACAGTAAGCATAACTATAATATTATTCCTTAGTGATATAAGTTAATTTATTTGTTTTTTTTCGCAGGTCAAATTAGGCGGAGTCGCGAGCGAAGGGCATCAATATATGTATATGCAGTTATTTGTTTAAGGGCAGGATATAGATAGTAACTCTAGAGATTTGGCCGATAATTATTAAGATTTTTGGATAATATGTCAATATATGAATTTTTTTATAATTTTAATCATTAAATAGGTGATGAATTATGATACTTTTTCAGTAAATATTTACAATTGAAAAAAAAAAAACCATAAATAAGTCATTATGGAATTGTAAATGGACCGTTTTTTGAAAATCATTTCAGTTACAATAAATAAAGTTATAAGCAAGGTTTCGGAGGTCGTGACTCTAGTTTATTATAAAACGGTACATAATCTTATTGTCCACTTCGGGTAAGGTGAAACGTCTCTATGTCTCTATTTTTGTAACGGGTAAAATGTTTAAGTCAGTATAATATAAGTATATAGTAATATACATAGTAATTTTTGTATTATCTGAAAGAAAGAAAAGAAAGAAAGAAAAAACATTTATTTCAAGGACATGAAACATTTATCTCAACCTGCGAGAATTTGTTATGATCCAAAATTCAAATGTAAAATTTTAACCATAATATGACGACTCTACATTTATTTTATAAGATTCATAATGTGTAGGTGTAAAAATTTATGTTGCAACATAGGTATCATAATATAAAAATAACAATAATAAAATAAGCATCTAGATAAAGATGGTAGAGTCACCTTAATAAAGTCTGATCATTTTCTGATTGTAAGTAATTTATTTCAAGTAGTTTTTTATGATATTAAATTATTTTTTTTGATATTTAAAATTCTATTCGTTCCAGTTGCTCCAGTTCTAGAAAAAAAAAACATTTATACAAATATATATATTTTAAATGCACATATTCCTGTTGAAAAGCTTAAAATAAGGCTTGTTTAAGTTCAGTGGCCTCATAAAAGGAGTGCGGATTCTTTAGGGCCCTCACCAGACGGCGAGAACAAAAAACCAATTTCATAAAACTATGCACCGACTGCATGTAGGGCCACAACAATAAATGAGCAAACCTACAGAACCTGATGCCTGGTCAAAGCAATCCACTCGTTTTTATTATTAAACTATTTTCAATTGTCCCCTATACATATTACAGCCCGAATAGAGCGCACTTAATCCTATACGTTGAAAACGCGCAATGGAACGCGCTCTACAAGCTTTCATTCATAGCGCTTTATTCATGGTAGAGGAATCTGCAAGTTCGTCACTCACACAGAAGCATGTGTGACGTCGAGGAGGCTTCAACTGCACACTTAAAATTAACTAACATCTCGCGGCAGTCTGCACTGTGCCGCCGTTCGAATAGCACGTGTCACCCGGCGCCGCGACGCCGATCCTCCGATCGCGAAAAAAGTTTAACACACGAAACTTTCTTAAGACTTTCCTTTCAACACGAATACTGTTGAACTGGAACTGTCTGTTTTTCATCCGACAAACGTTGAGTGACCTTACATTAAACCGGAATTCGGTACCCCAAGAACGAGTTTGGTCTCCGGTCCCGTGGCAGGACATTCGTGAAGTGAGAACTCTATTTTCAGTGCTGTGATCAGTGTCTGTGACTGGATTATCCGTTAAACAGATAGATTTAAGGAGGACTAGTCCCCGCCTCTTTAGGTCGGCTACATAAATAATAGTGCTGCCAAAATTTACAGTAAGTTAATTCACAGCTCTATGTCTCTACATTTTATTATTTATCTTAATAAATTGGTATCGGTTGTAACTGTTTGGTCAGTGTTTGCGTAATAGTCCTTGCCCTTGTCAAAATAGAACGGACACGAATGAAAAAAAATAAAATAAGCCGTTTTTTAACACAGCGTTTCGCATAATGATTACAGTAGAGCAAATTATTATTATTGTTCTTGTTTAAAAAGAACAAAAATATATCGATGATAACGATTGTTTTATTAAGATCCACAGATAAGATAAATATGAAAACAATTGAATAGGAATTGAAAAGACGTAATAATTAGATCGAGATGTAGCAAAACTCTAGACAATAGAAAATAATAACGTTACGCGACGTTAAGACGATTACGTAAATATGCATACAAAAATTCATAATCTGAATATATTACCTACTTATCACTGCGATGTGCCCGTTAGCTACATAAATGCGGGTGGGATGTAAACGTGAACCGAAATGTGGAATAAACGAGTCACGAAAGACATCGATGTTTTTTTAACCAATTTGCATATTTAGATGACTTAACGCGTGGCCTCGACCGTGGAACATCAATCGAAAGTGCCATGTGCACCGACGAATCAATTCTCCGAACAGATGATAAAATAGAACAACAAAAACTCTTCGCAAACCTTTTTAAATTTCCGAACGAAATTTGATCTCCGACGTTAGTTTTTTCTTCAGAGAAATTCACTTACTCGCGAACAATTGTCGTGAACTTTGCTTGATCTACTAGACCTCGACATTTTTTGTTACGTTTTTCGTTTGGCCTCGATCGCCACCTTTGTATTTCATATCGGATTTAAGTTTTCATTTCATAACTGTATTTCGTTCTGCTTCTTGCTCTCGTTTTATTAGCCTTTGCCATATTACTATTATATTATTTATAATATACGATTATATACCTGATCCGGATATTTTATGAGTTCTCTTCGACATTAAATTGAAAATCACTTATAAAATGTGTAATTGCTTTGAAAGATAGAGTTAGTTAAACTCTTTAGAATCATTAAGAAAAAGTTATAGAACTATTCGTGCGACTCCAAAGCGGAATTCGTTACGGATTCGATATCACTTACAATACATTGATTATAAATTATATTATTAGAAGTTATATAAAATTGTAATATTGTTGTTTACAATTACATTGTGATTGTCAAATTATTCTTCCTTAATTCGAGAATAAGGTTAAACTTTCTCAAATTTATTTGTATTATAACTAAAAATGTATTTAATTATTGTAAAGTACACAAAGTTGTATATTAGATTATAAATGTTTAGAAGTTGATAGACAACAAATATGACAACCAGCAGGTATTTGATTGCAGTGAATTTTTATTTCACTTTAAATCCCAGCTGATTGTTTCTAATCTGAAAAAATCTGTTTTTTATTCCAACAGTAAGACAGTATAACAATTGTTTAAAAATACATGTCAATCAGCAATCTGACGTGGTCATCGCGATGGTGTAACTGAGTGTAAAAGATGTCGAGATAGCGCTCAAACATGTGAATTTTTACAGTTAACCGATTCGAATATTATTTGCGGAAGTAAGATTTTACTGCTGTTATTTAACTCTTAATGATTCATATAACTGAGGTGTAGGAATTGGAGTACGCATTGCTTGTAAAAGGAAGTTCAACTGTTATTGTGTATCAATGAAGTTAGTAATGATTAATCGTCACGCACCTTTTTCTACAATCAAAATGAAAAAAAAATAAACATTGTGCACCGAATTACGCTAATTCAGTTAACGCAAAAAATATTTTATAATTTAAAAATAAATATTATAAGGCACTTATATAAAATCTTCTATCTTAGTCATTATTTAAAAAAAAATATATTGATTCATTTTCATTTGCTAATGTCAAAGAAAAAATCTTAATTACAGTGTTGTAAAAATCTAAATATGACCTAACACAATTCATGCAATACATCCTACCAATGAGGCTTCTTTTAAAAACTGAATGCAATGAGTTCCTAATTGAAAAGGTCATGAGCAAGAACAATGGTCCTTTCAGACGCTGATATTGCCGACGAATCTGCTTGAGCTTATCACTACACGGTATAAAACAAAGTCGCTTTCTCTGTCCCTATGTCCCTTTGTACGCTTAAATCTTTGAAACTACGCAACGGATTTTGATGCGGTTTTTTTTAATAGATAGAGTGATTCAAGGATATCGATATGTAGGAAGGTTTATATGTATAATAACATCCAATAAATAGTGGAGAAGTACTGTTATTTTTGAGGTTTCTAATGTGATGTCGTAAAAAATTACATTTTAACGTGATAACGTTTTTAAAATCGTTTTAGTCGGGTGACATGTTCAGAAACTTGTGTCACACCAAAACCTCACGAGCGCGATCGCAGGTATAACGAGAGAGAGACGGACCGATCTCCCGTCTCATCTCGGGCGCTGCCACTGCATTATGTTATCACGTAAACATCTCGATCGTAAACCTACTTTACAAACAACCAATTTTTTTCCGCTTACATTGCAAACGCAGGCTGAACCCTACGAGTTTTATCAAAATAATGTACTAAGTATTATACATATTGAAAAGGTCTACAGAAAAGTCCGTGGTGGTATATGTCTATCTCTTAAGGATAACCCACAATAACTTTTTTTTGTCATTTACTTTTTACGACAAATAATGGCTAATTTTCGAAGCGATTTTAACCAATGCAGCATTAATCCTTAACCAATTAAATACCTTGAATACATTGTTCATTTAATTTAGATCTATATGGCCCTTTACACCGTATGATTTAAGTGAATATTTTCGAAGATATTACAGATTTAAAAATTGCGGGACGTAGCGTTTGCGGCGGTACCGGCCGGCCGCCCGGCTATCTATATTTTATACCCGTGCGAAGCTGGAGCGGGCCGCTATGTTTTTATAGGTATACAACGTTCACAGTTTTTCTGTAGTGTATTTAGTATCAGCATTGCACCCGTGCGAAGCCGGGGCGGGTCGCTAGTATTTAACAAAATGTTAAAAAAAATTTCGACATTTAAAATCTTCATTCCTTGCACAATAAGGAAAATAGCATCAGTCGTGAAGAGGTGTTTCTAATACGTCGTGTAGAGATTTATCTAAACTATTACTTCCATTGTATAAATGCTCTAATTAACTTTGTTTAGAAAGCAGTTTCAGAATCGAAGTAACGAAACGGAATGCCTTAAATTTGGGTAATTTTTGGAAAGGGAATGTTTTTCTGAAATTTCCGGATTTTTTCGAAAAACAAAGGCGAGAGCTTTTTACGTACACGTATTGTTTTACGCCACAAGAACCTCGGCATATTGCAGATGTGAATGACGCTCTCATCACAGTTCGTACGAAATCATGCCACGACTTCTAAAGAACTTGCTTTGTATGAGAATTTTGAAATGTTTTCGCCTGATTACCCATCTTTGGATTCCGAATTCACTTCCAAAACTAACACACATCTCTTATGGTGTCTATCTATGTAATCAATAGGCAGTAAAGGCTTATATAGATTCTCTAAATTGTTCTTAAGTTCTAAATCCAGTTCACGATTGAGCAACTCAATAATCCTTTTGTCACTCGTTACAATACCCACTTGTTTATGTCCAAATTGCTTCAACTAAACGTGTTATATCTTAATATGCCGATTTGTCATGACGCAATTGTCAAATTATTAAAGCTTAGCATAATATTACTGGCTATTCAGTGCGATCAAATATTGATCGACCTTGTGCTTATTATAGCACTTGCAAGCGTTAAGAAACATGTGTCGTTTGTGACAAGTTGTTCCATCAGAGAGCATTAGAGCAGGCTCCAAGGAGATGTTCGTTTGCAAAAATAGCGGACCTAAATCTGACTTCTGATATATATTGTATAGATCCCAGACATCCTATAGACAGATGTTGCCAACCAGTTTTGTGATCCCCCTCCCCGCACCCCGGTAATTAAATATGGCATACAAAGAAAAAAATAAAAATTTCCAAAACATGCCGTGTGGGGTATCAAATGAAAGAGCTTATTGAGTAGATCACGAATATATAGCATACTATAACATTTCTTACACTTTCTCTAAGATTTTTTAGAAAATTTACGAAAATGCTCCATTTTTGAGTTAACTTTAAACCACTATAGTTTGAAAACTCATGAATATATTTTTTAAATTATTATTTTAAATAATTAACAATAGTCCATTATAGGGGGACCACAAAACTGGTTGGCAACATCTGTCTATAGGATGTCTGGGATCTATACAATATATATCAGAAGTCAGATTTAGGTCCGCTATTTTTGCAAACGAACATCTCCTTGGAGCCTGCTCTACATGCCTTGACATAATATGTGATATTAATGTGATTTCGGTTTCGCATTGTTTGGCGAATGTAACAATTTCGATGATTGATACTTCTGGCTTGGATGTATTTAATACGTAGTAATTACCGACTGACATGACATTGACTGTATTTGTACAGCTTTTAAGATATTTTTGTCATTCTTCGCGGCAATCACAGTACACAGTAAATGCAAGTAAAATAATTTCTGCCGTTCCATTCTGCTATAAAAGAGGTTCAAATACTGTTTGCATAAAGTTGTTGAGTGTGAAAGAAATATTGCAAAGGCTTATTAAAGTAAACACATTTCAAATAAAAACACGCGTATTTCCATTGAATGTCAATTGAATATTAATATTTTCATTTACAGTTTAAACGCTGAAT
The DNA here is from genome assembly GCA_029959065.1 of Colias behrii. NCBI lineage: Eukaryota > Metazoa > Arthropoda > Insecta > Lepidoptera > Pieridae > Colias > Colias behrii. The sequence continues at coordinate 2,493,223 of JARWMC010000006.1, read as the reverse complement.
AGAGCTCTTAAACGCGCGTAAAAATATTAATGACTTGCAAAAGAATTTCACGGTAGAATGGCCGTAACGTAGGCTTTATGCCTCATTATTGTCAAACATGTGTGGCCTTCAAATCCTAGGTTCTATTTAATTGTCGTAAATATTGACTGACCATGTGTCAAGGGGCTTCTTACTTGAGACTCTGTGAGACTCGAAAACTTGGAGGTCACAGTAATGAAATGTTTGAGTTAAATATATGCTTTTAACGTTATTAAACTCATTACACTGGTCGTAATTTTGTGAGAAGCTGTATTAATAATTATTTCACTACTAGTACATTCAGTAAATAATAATAATTATTATTGAATAAATGATTGATAGACGGCTTTAGTCAATGATGGTGAAATTGTTTTTAATTGGTGAAAGTGTAAAGTTTCGTCCGGTCCTTAGCCAAAACAATGAACACAATAAGCACATTCATTTTCATCACACGATTGTCACACTTCTTAATTGTAAATAATTTAAATTTTTCTTTTAATGAATATTCACTTAAAGATCGAGGGTTTTTACTTCAGTGAAACTTAAATGAGACGTAGTTAATATGACTTTAGGCCACATTCTTATGATCTTGAATTTGCATTTAATTACACTTCCTTTTAAATCTGAATGTTTCATTTGGGCTCTTATTTACCAATTTGGAAGAAAACGTTGGGTGTCTACACGTCCTTATTCATCAGCAATTTTGAAATTGTTATAAGTATTTTTATTTCCACGGAAAAACAGAACATACTTTATTAAGTAGGTACTTACTTATTATTTCAAAGACGTTTCTTATGTAATTTTACTCAACTTCACCTTCAATGTCTTTAATGCACGATTAGTTTCTAAGTAACCTTTATCGTTATTAAAATTTATAATTCTGGAATTACCTCTGATGCAACGTTAATGATAAAAGCAATTTGTTTTTAATCGATTTTGCATTTGCAATGATTGAAGGTCAGCACCAAGTTATCTATTGAAGGCTGATCCGCCACAGCCTTCTTGTTTGGGGTTGAAATTCTCACGCCTCCTCCAATTTAGATCAGGGTTCAATTTGTAACCTTAATTAATGTTTTAATTTGCCGTAGTACCTCTAATTGTGAGTGCAATGGTATTGTTTTAGTTTCCTTCGTCTGTTTAATTATGTTCTGGGTAAGTTGATTAGCGCTTTCCTGCACTGGAAAGGAGGTCGTAAGGGCCAGGTCAATTTCTTGTGCATACAAAGATTGCATCATTAGTGCATACGGTAACCTTCATGCTTTCGGTGACTCAGCTTTATTGGTGTGATGCAGACATTTTTGTAAGTGGAAATATGCGTCTGATTCGAGATTTTATGATTTTTCTACAACCATCAGAAATTTAATTTTTATAGCAGCTCCAAAAGACTTAAAGTGCATTAAGTTTGACCTTAAATTTTCTTCGTGGCTTATAAATTTCATCTACTTATTCCACTCCATTTATTGTGTTGATGTTTTAGTCACGATATGTGGTCTCTATGAAGATTTAAAATTAAAACAGATGATGTTCAAACTTAATTGATTTATTTCATAAGCTGCGCTGAAAATACATGATAATATCTCAATCGATAGTTTAAGAAACATAGCATCTATGTGAAATGTCTTACAAAATCCTCGGGGCTAGAACATGAAATAGCTGTTTACGAGCTAACCCATTTTGCAAGAAACATCACTGATGACCATATTTGGACAAAATGACACTGTTAACCGAATAAAGCGAAGCACGTATATGATGATAGGAAAATATGAGACACTAATTTATGCTTTATGCATGGAAATAACATAAATATTTAGTCATAGTGATACGTGAAACAGGAATACAAATGAATGACGAGATAGTAGGAAAGCAGTAAGATTTTTTTTTAATTTATAGGACTTTAATCTGAAACAAAAGTCAGGACACTGCTGGTGTTAAATGACAGCAGCGTCCTGACTGACTTATTGGAGAGAATTTTTAAGAGCATTTTTTATTTACATAGAGACAATTTGAAATTTTCTAAATGTTGAATTATTAGGAGTCAATTAAAATTAAAATTAATTCCTTAATTTAATTGCAGTAAGTATATTCAATTTTTGATCACGATTTAATGAAAATAACTTGCGAGCGATTTCTCACTCAAATTAAAATCTGCTTAACCTGTCACAGTTGGGAAACAAGTAATTAAGCTTTCGGTACATTACATCATATTTAATTTTAAGAAATGACCTAATAATAATGTAGACGTGACAAGGTCAGTGCTTGTACAAAATGAGTACAATGCTCATTGTTTTCACTTAGTCTTAGATTTTAACAATGACTCTATCTATAACAATCAGCTAGCTTCGATTCGTCGATATCTGATGTATTATGTGCCTATATTTATTATTAAGATAGTTGTATTGACATTTGTGTTAATTATCAGTCAACTTAATATTATTATGTTACGGTGCTGGAGACTTGAGTATGGTAATATTTTATCTACCATAGGTTTCTCCCTATCACAGGTTTTGTATCTACCTTACTTAAATTTTTGTCAATCGTATCAGATACAATGTGTAAGTATTTCCGCTGTATACGAAATATGTTTCAAATAAAACTGTTTATTAATTTCTTAATTGACAGAATGTTTAAATGTTCGATTTTTATAATAATTAGTTAATGTTACAATGTCGCAATATAAAAAAACCCTTTCATAATATCATTACGATGGATTATTTATCTCACTGGATTATATCAAATGTAAAATACATGTTATGTAAATCCGGAATGTGTAATATACTTGCTAAATAGTTTGCGGAATAATGCTTTAATTATTTCACAAATTACATTTATTTCAAGACAATTCTCTATTATAGACCCTCACCTCTATGATAAACATAACAAAGATTTAATTTTAAGTAGAAAAGATTACAGATGACTACTTACGAGTAGGCAAATTATAAAACTAACAGTATATCCGAATAAATATTTTATCTAATAATTTGTTTTAAAACAATAATACAAATGAAAATTTACAATACACTGACCTTATCAATGTTAAAAATAAACATTTCGAGTTAAATCTTCAATCATAAGTAAATTGGTTTTAAGAATAAAATTTCACAATAGTACAATACACAAGAGACAACACATAGTCCCACAGACAAACTGCATGTGCAGTTTTGTGGGACTTAGACTTAAGTTATTGTAATAATTTGTAAGAATAATTTCAATAAATAATAAAAAAAAAAATTAGTAAAATAGTTTTTTCAACGTCCGCATGTAATTACCATTAATTTACCTATAAAACACATAAATGGTTATATTTTAAACCGTTATGGACAACAGCAAATAAAGGAAGGTAATGATGTTTGCTCATCAGGATATATTTTTTTCGAACAAACAATCCAGACAACGGGAAATTACCTATGAATTGTATGAATATTTGTACCTATGTTCATAAAGGTCTAGTACATTCTTGAAAGTTCTATCTTCTATCGAAACAAATCACTAGATTTCATTAGAATTAGTTAAGTCATCCACAAACGTAACCGTTAAAAGTGAAAACAGGTCTGTTACACTTTCATTTCTGATTTGAATCGTTTTCAATATCAAGGTCGTTTAGTGTTTGATGAAGATTAATAAGGGTTCGAAATCTGTCAAATAAACCGATTAATTTATTCGTAGTGTTCCTATTTAATCTTTATTTAATAGATAAACATTTGATTTAAGTAATAGTGATTCTTTTGTATATAAATTCTAGCATGAATGAATTTTGTTACCTATAAAGTAACTTTGGTTTGTAGAAAACATAGTAAGTATATTTCTTACTAGCGACCCGCCCCGGCTTCGCACGGGTGCAATGCTGATACTAAATAAACTACAGATAAACTGTGAACGTTGTATATAAAAACATAGCGGCCCGCTCCGGCTTTGCACGGGTATAAAATATATAGCCGGGCGGCCGGCCGGTACCGCCGCAAACGCTACGTCCCGCAATTTTTAAATCTGTTATATCTTCGAAAATATTCACTTAAATCATACGGTGTAAAGGGCCATATAGATCTATATTAAATGAACAATGTATTCAAGGTATTTAACTGGTTAAGGATTAATGCTGTAATGGTTAAAATCGGTTCGAAAATTAGCCATTATTTGTCGTAAAAAGTAAATGACAAAAAAAAGTTATTGTGGGTTATCCATAAGAGATAGACATATACCACCGCGGACTTTTCTGTAGACCTTTTCAATGTGTATAATACTTAGTACATTATTTTGATAAAACTCGTAGGGTTCAGCCTGCGTTTGCAATGTAAGCGGAAAAAATGTAATTTTTTACGACATCACATTAGAAACCTCAAAAATAACATTACTTCTCCACTATTTGATGGATGTTATCTATACTTATAATAAATCTGTAGAGAGGCCAATTCTGTACATGAAATATATTTAAAAAAAAACTATGAAGGGGTGATAAGGGATCGCTACTGATGCCAAAAATGCAATCAGTAAAATTTTTGTCTGTCTGTCTGTCTGTCTGTCTGTCTGTCTGTCTGTCTGTCTGTATATTCGTTATAGAAACAAAAACTACACGACGGATTTTAACGAAATTTGGCACAATTATTCTTCATACTCCTGGGCAGGTTATAGTATACTTTTTAATACGCTACGATCAATATGAGCAGAGCAGTGAAGGGAAATATTATGGGGAAAACGGGAGAAGTTACTCCATTTTTTTAAGCTTCCGTCACGTGTGCAGCCGTAATGGTTAAAGCTACATAGAAATCATGTACGACACAAATGTTCTTAAATTATTATTATTATATAAAAATAAATTCCTAGACAGCATATTATGTCTATCTTTTAAAATTGACTCACAATAACACGTGAAACTTCAATAGCTTAGCAATTCGGAGATTTCTGATTATATTTGTCTACTCTTACGTTTACAACACTCTCACTCATCCCTAATTAAAAAAAGTTAACATTATTACCTATGCAATAAAAAAAGAATCATGTAAATCGGTGTAGAAACACCAAAGTTATACATGAAATACGCTGTAAGTCATCGCGCGTGAATACAGAATCATGCCATAAGGATTATTTTTGTGTATCAGTTGCCGCGTTCGACGCGCTTCGCGGCGGGAGCTATAAAAAGGCTGCGGGTCCGCACCCGTTTCGCGTTGTCACGGCATCACGTGTGAACGGCTGAACCGATTTCGATAATTCTTTTTTTATTATATTCCTTGAAGTACGAGGATGGTTCTTATGTAGAGAAAACGTAAATACCACGGGCGAAGCCGGGGCGGACCGCTAGTTATACATATAAACCTTCCTCTTGAATCACTCTATCCATTAAAAAAAACCGCATCAAAATCCGTTGCGTAGTTTCAAAGATTTAAGCGTACAAAGGGACATAGGGACATAGGGACATAGGGACATAGGGACAGAGAAAGCGACTTTGTTTTATACTATGTAGTGATGAATAATTTGTCACTCCTTGGACGCGCTATGGCATAAATAGAGGTATTAAAGGTAGATCCAATTACGCTCCGAATTTAGAACCTCCTTTGTTTTGGACCCGCCGGTTAATAAAAACAAGTCGGCGTAGCTCATTTTATGTCTAGAGAAATGAAGCGAAACAAGTGTTATCTCTTGAGATAAGTTCTTTATTGATATCGAATCATTTTCACGCATTTTTATTAGTTCGCTATTGATTAAATAACTAAAAAGCAAGAGTCTACATTCTTTAATAAGGTTATAAGGAAAAAGCTTGCCGCAGTTTTCCTTCAAACATTACATAATATCATTGGTATTTACGTGAGTGCATATCGTCTATCTAAAATAAATATTTAATATATCAACCGTGGGGAAGGAAAGTTTTCCTATCTTTGTGATAACGCTATCAAAGAGGCTCCTTTGTGAAATGCACTCAGCTAATATTTGTATTGCAAGTGAAATAAGCCGCGCGTATGCAAAGAAAAGAATAAAGAACTTTTAGTTTAAACTGCCTTGCTGTGTTGGCTTTCTTATCTAGGAACTTAGGATCTAATATGTTGTAGGTTTTTCCAAGCGGAAATTGATATATCTTGTTTAGTATTGCTTTATAAAACAGACTAACATTACCTTTGCAAATCTAGTTTACAGTTAGTTAGATATTAGAACTGCATGTTTAGTTTTTATTTAATAAATACCAAAGTAGTGGCCCAAACACTATATCGGCTCAATTAATATAATCTATGCAGAATCGAATACCAATTTATCAATCGAAACAAATGAATGTAGCCTTGTCTGTTATTGCAACGACCAAGACTTTACATACATACGTATTTAATCTGTTAATAAAACTAAATTGATAATAATATTTTCGAAGAATCTTTCCAAACATCCTGTGATTGACATTTCAGGTATTTATAAGCTGTTAACGCAACTATTAATTTACTTAAAATATAGGAAAATTGGTTTAAATTCTTAGTTTTATAGCATTCAATAAAAATCAGAATTTAATTTTTATGATCATTTTAGCAAAAGCTTTTAGATGCAGACTCTAGACTTTATAACACAATCAATTTTTACCGTTTATTCCATTTAAAAATAACTTTAAATAGCGTTCAATTTCTGTTTTCAATTATTTTACAATTTAGTTTATAACTAATAGATAAAGTATTATAGAAAAAATCTTAGATTACAAAAATATATTGCAACATATAGAATTCGAAGCCGCGGTTACCTCATTCTAAATTGGACAGTATATTTTTTTGTTTTTGTAGCAAACACATATAAAACTAATTTACTTAATAAAGTAAATGACTAATAGCAAAATCTAGGTGATTAAGCTTCAGTGTCGTTTTACTTAGAAGTACCAAGCGAGTTATCAAACCCACGGTTTTCACAGTTATTCAGACATCGATCAAAATATCGAAAGTGACTCAGGGGTTAATTTCTAAGAGATATGAGGGTGTGGGGATGATGCGTGACACATCTGTTTCTCTGATCGATTTTTATTAACTGAATAGTACGTTTAGTATCCTATCAAAAAAGACTTTTCTTATAAGCCTGAGTATTGACCAAAAAACCTTAAAGTTGTGCTCTGTTGCTAATGTAAATACGATAAGGAATGCGTTTTTTATTATATTTATATTTAAATATTGATTTGCGGAACTAATAATATTATTTTTTTGCTCTTATCATAGATTAGTAAATTTATTCATTACGCTCATTAAGGAATTGTAAACTATTAGTCTATTAATCAGTGCATACAAGGATAATTGTGAAGGAACAATATAACTAATAATTTTCTCATAATAAACAATATTTAGGCAATGTTCCAATTAAGAACACAAGATACAGAATTATACAATTTAGACTTATGCTCATTAATTATCTGTGGCCATTGAATTGTAATTTGCAAGTGCAATAAATTATATATGACTGGCTTTACAGGCATTTAAAATTGCAAAAGCGATTTTGAATAAAAGCAAGTCCCGATGCCAGGACCGGATTCGATTAATATCTTTTCGCCTAAGGGTTGAATAATTATAAACAATATTATGTACATTAAATTGAAACCATTTTGAGTCAATTAGCCTTTTAAATTATGATTAGGTGTTAACACAGTAAAACTATTACTTTGCCGTTGAAAAAAAAAAATACGGAAATGGCTTTAATTGTAAAAAAAAAGAAATAATTTAATGATACTTTCGTAGATTTTTTTATAAGCGAGCTTCGAACCTGGAACTCCAAGTGCGGCCCTGTCAGCTACAGGTTACTTTCTTGGTAAAGTCCGGATTTATCTGTTTATGGAGAGAGATTGTGGTGGGTAACGTTTGGATTAATAATAGTGACTATTATCAATTCATTAAGTATGAAACGATTTGAATACCTTACAGATAATTCAGTATTTTATCCTAGTGATGTAATTTCAATGTGAGTTTGGGTGTATTAGTCGTTGTTTAGATACCTATTTAAATCGTCTATGAAAGAAAACACGATATATTTTCTCAAATCTCATATAAGAATTCATTTATTAATAGGATTTGTCAAATAAATATAAATACAAAAAATATAAATACTTTATCTTCTTACTGTTTGTTTCTTACCTAAAAAGTAAATGAACATCAACTTTGTAACGGAATATCATGCTACAGTAAATACTCAAAGCAGCTATAAAATAATAGAAGTAGTTATACACCAGGGATATGGCCATCCATCTCCGAAAAATTTAAATACCTTACCTGTAGGAAAGGTACCGAAAATTCAAGGCAACTCGGCCTTATATTTTGTACCCAATATACGTATAATCGTAAACTAGAGGAGTCGATCAATATCATTAGTAACTCAGAGACGGGACCCCTGTCTAGCTGTCAATCTCCTAACTCAATGAGACAGGACTTGGACAGGACTAAACATAAAGTTAGGGCACGCACACACTGATCGTAACGTGATGTAACGAACTTTGTAAAGGTCGATATATCGAATACAGAATTTAATAATTGGGAATTGACTTTATTAAATCTTGAACATTTCTCGGTTTATACTCGTTTCAGGTTTTATGTCATCATCATCATCATTATCAAAAATATTTAGAGCTATTCAAATGCCGGAATTACTGCTATGGAAGATTTTTTACAACAGTGTTTCGATTGTATTTAGAATTTTTGTGTTTAAAATTTAAATATGTAGACATAAAAGTATCTTCTAGTATCTGACGTAGAGTCAGTAACTAGAATATTCTGATATTTTTTTACAATTTTTTTTTTACAAATTTTCGTATTCTAACATTAGAATATTAATAATATAATAGTGTTTGCTGATACATTTTTAACCTCTTTCCTAACAAATCGACTAACTACTTACCGATCTTATAATATTAGTTACATAATCCCTTAAGCTATTCCTTAGCGTGTGTCTTCATCCCCATGCTTAGCGAGTGTGGATTGGCAGCTGTCAGACCGTGGTTGCGTTTTGTGGTAATGGAATACGCACAAGGGAATATATTGAGGGAAAAATGTTGTGAATGTCAGAGCTTATTAAATAGAAAAAAGACGTAGAGGTTTTTATTCAATGAGCTTTTAAGTTATTAAAATTATTGCAAAAAAAAGTGAGGTTGAAACGAAGTTGGATGAGTGGATTTTAGTGTCTATGTTTATTTTATAGTTTAATATTATTGGTCAAATAATAAAAAACAGAATTTGAAATTATATCATAATTTCAAATTAAATAAAGATTTCATTCTTATTCGATTTGCTAAAACTTGAAAAACTTTAGAAATAAACGATTCCATTATTCCCAATAAGAGACAAACTATAAGACAAATGTTTTCCGGACAATTATAGATGTTACATTTTGTGCAAAAAGCCGCCATATAATTATTTTTTGTAAACAGTAGTAAAACAACCTTCTAGATGATATCATTTCACGTAACTCAATCTCGTATACATGATATAGTAAATCAATCTTCGCTTCTTGAGTGGCAACTGGCAGTTTCTATCCGGCCAATTCCTACTTTAACCGTGACGCTTTCATTTATTTGAATAATGACCAGCTATAGAGGAAAAGAATCGCATCACGTGTTTTTGGGTTCTATACCATTGTGAAACACGGCTACTGTGTTCATTTTGCATTTATTTCCAACCTTTGTAATAACATTGGGTTCAAAAATTGGGAAAGCTTTAAATGTAAGATTGGACACTAACTCCAAATCCCTTTGTATAAAAAGAAAGTGTCACTTTCAATAAAATATTTTTTTGAAAAATGTCTTAGTAGGTCTTATAGGTTTAGTAGTAACCTAGCTTTTAATCGATTTTATTAGTATATCCTTTACCTATCACCTCTTTGAAATGAATAACTACAGTGATATTTAATTTGAATTCATTATAAATGCATTTAGAGTACTCCCATTATTCTAAATAAACGACAAATTAGAGAGAGCACATTAAGCTCGCCCAGCATCCCATATCTCAAAGTTAAGTGAATATTATATAACACCTTTTTGTAACAAAACAAAGTGGGACCATCTATTTTCTAATAACGTTCATTACCGTTATCTCTTATAATTGATTGTGGTGATATAATGTACAATATTCATCTGCGATTTGAGACGGTCGTTCAGATAGATAACCTACAAAAATATCGTACATTCTAACGCGTACTAGGGTTAAAAGCTTTGCAGAGGCGGTAAAGCTTTGCATATATAGATGAATAAATACTCTTTGTTCTTTTAGTACCTATTGATGACGGCTTCAGTATCTATAAAAATTGGTATTATATTTATAATTATGAATTAATATATCATATTCTTCGTATTATATAATCAAATTGATATTTTTTTAATATAAATAATCGTGATACGCAACATCTACTAGTAACTTCTAATGTCGAGCATAACAAGTGTATTAAATTAATTATTATTCAGTTATTTACACAGAAAAGAAATTACAATTTTATCAATTCAACACCATAGAAAAGTGATAGAAAATTCAACCGTTCTCCGTTTTGAACAAATCGAAAGTATAAGCGCTAATCGAACGAATATAAACACGTCAATAAATGTATTATAAAACGGCACTAAACCTAGATCAGGTATTCACGTAACATCCATTGTCGGCAATTGGGAAACGTGTTAATGAGATCGCCGATTTGACTGATACAATGCAAGGAGAAAGCTTAAGGACAGCTCACAGCACATCAAAAGAAACTTTAGATTTGGTGCGTGGTGCAAGGAACAAAATATAGTTGTCAAGGAAATCTAATTCTTTTAAGTAACGATACATTTTAAAACAAGACGAAGAACGTTATGTCTAAATAATAATTTTTAACTTTTTCAGTAGCATTTATTATGTTCATGTATGAGGAATAGATATTTAACTAGAGATAACATCTTTTTATAAATATTTTATTCCATTAAAAACAACGATCCATTATGGTTGGCAACGACATCATGATATTTTACATTAAAGCATAGCTTGTACAAACTTCGCTTTAAGTTAAAATGTTCACTTAAATATTAACATTTCCCTTCAAGTTTGCATATCATAGGAAAGCAAACTATTCTTGTTAGAAACTACGAGTAGAAATGCAATCCATTCGTTTCTTGATGACAGTTTAGAATAGATTCGGTTTGTTTTTCACAGTTTAATTTTACCGATTGCTATTCAAAGATTTAGCAAATAGTCTTTAGTTTTTGCCTGGTTTAAAAAAGTAATAAAAATTTATATCCAAGGAACCAGAAATAAAAAGTTGGCAAAATTAAAATCCAAAAAAAGCCGAGAATACAGATGATTCGATTAAATTAAGCGAAGTAATAAAGTTTACAGATGTTTGAAGAAATATAACGGCAATCAAAAAGATATCTCGGTATGGAATTAAACTGATGTACTCGCATTATAGGTTTATTATATCTGAATGGTGAGATCCTCAGACGTAGTCAACGGATATTGGTTAGCACTTAAAAGTTTCCTAGACTTGAGAGTTAGTACCGTTGTATGGCTTCCAAGCTCTTTAGTGGAGAGGGAAGTTGGTTCCGTTAATAATCTTGTGGTGATATGGTGTGTTTTCATGAGAACTGCGCACTTGGCTTTTAGTGTTTGTGCTCATTTTACTCTTGACTTGTTCGTCGTTTTACGGTATCTGGTTATTAATTTATCCCTAAGTAAGTTTTATACATGAATGAAATGAATAAAACATCTAATTTTTAAAGGTTATAAAGTCATACTCATGACACATTTATCTACGTCCTCGCTATCGCATATTGACAATTCACAAACCGGCTGTGGATCTCGCCTTTTTTAGATATAAATCTACCAAAAGTAACATCGTTTGAATTACGTCAACCTCTGACATTGTGTGGCACCTTGAGAACTATTCTTGGTAACATCACGGAACTGAAATTGGCGAATTAAGTGTATAGTTATGGCGAATTAAGTGTACTAGCTGTTATAATTAGACATGCTTTGGATGCTTTGGTATTTCTTAAATTACATGTTCTTGAATATTTTCTAGTGGAAGAGCTTCAAATGTTAAGGTGGACTCTTTAATTTATTAAAGTTTGGGTACTTAAAAAAAGCGAACAGTTAAGCTTCTTAAAATCTTACAGATTTTTGTCAAAAGACCCTCTATCGTTTCATTTGATGGAAGTGCACTTGTATATTTATCCTATATGTACATAGAATTGAGAAAGCCTAACACAGGAACAGTAAACACGTCTGATTGGCGCCATATAACTCGCCTGCATTATGCGTTCACCTTTACCTTAAATATAACAACTCATAAACTCTATTTCCTGCTGTTAACTCAATTCTAACGTGCACAACAAATAATTTGTATTCAAAACTGCACCATAAGATTATTAGCGCAAACAATAACGGATTTCCATAGCAATGTAACTGGATAGGGCTGACAAGGCTACGCTATTTACGGGCTGGTGCACATTAGGACGATCGCTGCGTTTTTTTTTGTGAAATAGATGCAAATAATGGTTAAGGAATATTTAATATTACTAATGATGATATTCAAATGTAACAGAGTGGAAAGTTATGTTTATAATTATATGTGACTAAAACATTGAATACAGTTTGAAGTTACTTTTGAGTTTTAGCTTGTTGAAAGCTCGTTGGTTATAAAATACTGGCATAGCCTTGTATTAATATTATTTTAATCGGAGTTCAATAACACAGGTAAACCTAACTATGAAACTGTGGGACTCTTAATTGTAGTAAACAAATAAATAAACATTTATTTATCTTGGCCACACTACATTACCTATGAATATATGTACAAACATCTGCATGCGCTAATTAAGACATAAGTAACATCAATACGCCTATTGTATCGTATCTTAATTTAATCGTTGCGACGCATCCTAATGTGCGATAACCTTAAGTTCCGTACAGTACCGTCAGCTTTAAATTCCGCTCTGTCATCTGTTATGGGAGATTGAATTCTTTGAATAAATTACATAATTAGCTAGTTACGACAATTGTGTTTTATTACGCGTTTAATGAGTTATCAAAATTGTTGTTTGTGTGTATTGGCGTTATTCAATTTAAATATATGTTGAATGGAAGATTGCTTCGTATGTATTTCTTCGTTTGGAATTACTTTGTTATGTACGAATATTTATTTTTGATTTCCATTTGGAACAAACAATACGAGCTATATTAATTCTTATATGAATATAATAATCTATGTAATTAATCTTAAATTATATACACGAGCGTGCAAATCTATTCAGTCGGAATTATAAAAGGAAGAGGAATCCTTTTCAATTAAGGCCTGACCTGCACACACTGTTAATATAATTATAGCAAGTCTTCTATTAGTACTCTATTGATTACCACGTCAGGATGACGTTTCAAAAACACTAACCCCATTGTAGAGATCAAAACAATAAAGATGAGGCAACAAAGTATTAGGCAAGTCTTGTATAGAATAGCTAATTGGCGTACGTTTGCCGGGTTTGATTCTCGGGTCAAGCAAGGCATCTGACTTCACCATATATAGACAAGATACCACTTGGTAATGTGAATATGCCAATTACGAACTATTGTTCACTTCAATACTAAGGTTTCTGAGATTTATTGAACGCTATGGTGGAAATGTCTTGGGATAGAAATTGGAATCTATCGGTTTCTATTGCCTTATTATGAGATGACGTCGCCTTTCTGTTTGACTCTCAAGTTAAAGGGCTTGGTGTAATGATGCGAAGTTTCTAGAATTATACTGAAATAACTGATATTTAAGTATTTACAAAATGCTATATATTGCTAGGAACGTAGCTGAGATTTAAACAATAAATTTTAATAACAAATTAATAACAAATACATTAGCTAATGTGATAAATATTAGGATATTACCCAATTTGTGTTATCTAAAGTACCTACATCAAGTTTTATCTACCCGTGTCCCAATTAAGTGCTTATCATATTACGATAAAACTTTAATTTGCTTACAATTTATTTCAATTTGTGCGCCTCTTGAAGTTTTGATAAATGCCGACACTACTGTGGGTGCTACAAGACATAAAATTACAATATATACTTTATATTATCTATAATATAAATGGAAATTAATATGTTGACAATAGTTAAAATATAGGAATACAGTATTATTATTGATCCATCCTCAGATAAATGATCACAGAATATATGATATAAGTATATTATTATGTAATATAGCCTGATTGATACAATAATTAATTAATTGCAATGCAATTAACTTTGCTGCAACCTAGGCGTGTGTTATATAACCATAATATACCGCGAATATGTCAAATTTAATATTGAATCTACATAATAACAATGTATAACGATCGTAATTAAATCATAGTAATGAGTTTGTTAAAATGTTTACAAAAATAATGGGAAAGTGTATAGTCATTTGTTTTTATATCTTTAGTTTTAGTTACGGAAGTGAGCTTTGCAAATAACGATTAAGACATTAAACGTAGTTTAAAACTTACAAAAATAGCTTGAAAGTTGTTATAATACTTTACAACTTCATTTACATTAACAGTAAAGTTTTATTTCAGGCGCTTTCTTATGGTCCAGATGTTAAGTCTTATTTCTATGCACAATATTATTTTGGTCAAGCTTTCTTACCTTAAAGTTCATTTAAATTTTTTCATAAGCACCCTTTTCACATCTGTTTGCTTATATTTAATGGTAAATTGTAAAATTAAAAACCAATTAATCACATAAGAAATACATATAAAATAATAAAACGCAACGAAATAAAAGTATGTACATATATTAGTTTAAAATGGGATATAGGTTATGGCTGACTATCAAGACCTTTAAGAGTTAATCCGGGATCCGTAAGGTAGAGTAGAGCAGGCGCGGTCCCAGACTGACATTTTGGGGGGGGTCACGCGGCTGGAAAGGTATGTAACACCCCCCAATCGTACTCGTCAAAAATCGTATTCAATAGAAGTTATAAGCAAAAACTTGAGAAAATTTCTATACATTTTTTTTTTGCTTTTTTATATTAAAAAAAAGAAAAGCCGGCCAAGTGCCGGTAAAATTTGTTTGTCAAGTGAAGTTTGTCTTTCTGTCAAGACCCTTTTTCTCAGGAACGCGTGGAGGTATCAAGCTGAAATTTATATCGAATACTTAAATCTACTGCCTTTACAAGCTGTGAAAAAATCAAACGTATAAGCCAACGCAATCAAAAGATACAGCGGTAAATGCTGAAATTTTTCCCAAATTTCGCCATTCGCAAGGAAATCAAAACCTAAAGGGTAGTTCCCGTGTACACAGAGTCATAAAATTTCGTAAAATGTGACGAAGCAGATATAGGAATAATTGAGAAAAATGTGAAAACCTACTAGGTACTTCCAGCGAACACGGAGTCTTGAAATTTGGATTAAAGCAATAAGCAATGTCTCATAGATTACAGACAAAAGAAAAATTGCTAAAAACATAAATTTTAAAGTTACAACATAATAAAAAATAGCTTTGTTCGGAGCCCTCGGTGCGCGAGAACGACTCGCACTTGGCCGGATTTTTTATTTAAAATTTATCAGACTGTTATTTTTATTGATTACTTAAATCGACCCTTGAAGCTGTGAAAAAATCAAATTTATAAGCCGACGCAATCTAATAAAGTTTTATAGCCGTTTATGCTGGAAATTTTCGCAAATTTCGACATTCGCAAATCGCAAGGTATTAAAAACAGCTTTAAACGGAACTTTAGGTGTGCGAGTTACTCCGATTCGCACTTGGCCAGTTTTGTTAAATTTTGTACGGGATAATAATTTTTTTCTATTTTATCGAGTACGATTTTGGGGGGGGTCATGTCCCCCGTGACCCCCCCCCCTGGGACCGCGCCTGGAGTAGAGTAAGGTTCAGTTCAAGGAGACAATCCATCTAAGATGTTTTAACAATAACTCATTAACATGCTTTTTACGGCTGCAAATTAGAGAACATAAGTTTCCAGATATAGCTTAGTAACCTTATACCCTACGTAGGAAGACACCTATTCGGTAGATTGTCATTCTATGGTGTACTATGTACCTTGTAGATTATAGATAACCTTGCTTGCCCTAACTCAGAGCTACGCGTCAACAATTAAGCGCTATTATATAATTTTGAGCACGTACTTGAATATTTGAGTTAAGATGTAGCCGTGCAAATCGTAGATACAGATTTATCTGACTTCAAGAGGATTCATGCTTATTATCGGCGTACATGTTTATGTTTTTTGTAAATAAAAGAAGCGCTTCTTTTTCACAATACGTGTAATTAAAAGAATAGGTATTACAATCTATGCCCAGAATAAATATTAATGTAAGTATGTTTGGACACGTTAACGTTTATATGGATGGATGAATTTTGGGCTATCAATTTTGATACGACTGTAGATATATGAACTGCTGTATGCTATATTCGCGACTATAATATGATAATATCTGAATATTTCGATAAAAAGAAATGAGTTTTATTTCCTGCTTTGCATCTCTACGTAACATGCAAACATAGAATTTCATTCCAAAAGCATATGCATTTTAAATAAATGGAAATGTGTTGCCATAATACGGAGCCGACCAAACCTAACTGCAATACATCAAAATAGTCATCCAAAACCGACCTTGACAGCAAACACCCATTTTTCATTTGTACCGTCACGCCCCTACACAGGCTTTGGGAATAAAATCCATTTATACCTCACTGTAAAGAATGCGACACGATAAATCGTCATACGTTGCATGACGGATACAAAAATACAAATTATGCACAATCTATGCATAAATGTCATTTAATGAAAGTAATATTACGATGTATTTACATCTTCTTATAAAAGTACGCGACATGAGAGTTTTCACTTTATAAAACACTATTTTATGCGCTTCGTGTTTTTCCTGAAATAACATTTGTTTATTCATCCGAGATTTATTGCGGAATCGCTATCCACAAAAACATTAACGAGTTAATTAAACTGATTATTTGTCGGATTTACACTTTTTACGAATGATCAGATAAAATAAAAGTTAAGAGTAACTTACTTTACAACTAACTATGAAAATAATGGTTAATTTATTCAAACTCTATTTTGTAAAATTACATGAAAACTTCGCGTATTGTTTTGTACAGGCGGCATTGCAATCGCAGTTGCATACAATAGCCGTATTTTTTATAAATATGCACCCGTTTGAGCTTTATACAATTAGCATATTTTAAGTAGTTTCAATGGTAATCTAACAATTGTTATTCCAAAGTTACACCAAGAGTCATAACACGTATTCCGCAATTGATCAACGCTTATAGAAGTAATGAATAAATGAATAATTTATCCGTTTTGTTCAGTGAATATCAATGTTATTTATCTAAATAGCTTGAATGTAGCGCAAAATTGTCATTCACGGTTGTGTAGGTTTGGTCGTTGCACTTGTATATTTATAACCGACAAAATGTGCAGTCAACATATTTCATTCAATGCAAACTAAAAGTATTCAAACATTTTGCTAAGTTGTAGACCGTCGTCTTAATATAGTATTAACAATTTAATATTACAATGTTAACTAAAAGTAACAAAAATTTATTTAAATATTTCAGAGCATTAAGGTAGGTAGATATATATCAATTTTAAATGCCTTTAGTTTTCTTCGATCTAACTTCAGCCAAGTTACATAGCAATAGCATTAGAAAATTCCTGCAAAGCCACATTTATATAGCAGATGTAATTTCCAAGAATTTCTCTGGAGACGGCAGACGGTGCCCTAAGATAAAATTTAGGTGTCTGGTAGTTTAAATTCAATACAGATGCAGAGTGCATTCGAGACTCAGTCCCTTAATACGGGGAGCTTTAACGGGGCAATATCGCAGCGTCCGTGCGGTATAAATGTACCTACCGTGTGCAATAGGGCTACCACTTAAAACCTAGTAGCGGCTCTGAAAGGTTTATTTTAGTCGGAGTTGTTCTTAAAAGATCTATGAAACGTTTTGAGAGCTTTTCCTTCGTTTCTTTTTTGCGAGCTTTCTGCACGTTTCGTGGCATAAGCCTTAATAGCTTAGTGCGCTAATCTTTAATGTAGTCCAAATGGCATTTTGTTTTTAAACCGAAGTATCTATAAACAACAGAGTTTTTCGATGATGATGCTGAACGCTTTATTTATTTTCTTTAAGACTTTCAAGGGGTTGAACATTCAAGAGCCTTTCAAATTTTCAGTTTAACCCCATATAAAGCTTGTTGAGTGGCCGAAAAACGGCACCTTAAAGGGGAACCTGAATTGGCCTTTAATCCCGGGGGTGTTCCACAATTGTGAACCGGCGACCCTATTCCACGGGTGTGTGCGTGCAGACGCGTGCTAGCTCGATCGATAGCTCCGTCTGCAGGCCTGCAGTGCGGCCTGACCTTGTGTATGCTCTCATTAGTTGGAGCCTTGAAATTGGACGGAAAAAGTTTGCGCGGTTCACTTTTTTGGGCGTAATAGCAATTCGATTAGGCTCGATGGTTTGTCGTTTTGATTGGGCAATCAATTTGTTTTTGGTTTGTTTTGGATATTGTTTGTGTCAAATGCCTTCTTAGAGAATATGTATTGCCCAGTTTCTTAGAATTTTTAGATTAAAAAAAAATATTTAAAAAATACGTATCGCTTTTTGTCGGAATGCGTAGGTAATAAGAATTAAAATAAAGCACGCTCATTAATAAAAATAAGAAGTAGGTACATAAAGCCTAATTAGGTTATTTAATTTGTTTCCATGTGGAATAGAATAATAATATTATGATAATTATGTATAATAAAGGTCAATGGATATTTGGCGTATGATATAAAAATAAATAATTAATGTCTTCCTTCTGCTAATATGTTGTAGCTCTGACCGTGACCTTCATTTATTATGAACTACTTTAATACGAAAACAAATGTAAATACTTAAATAATTCAAAATCAAAGAAGTAATCAGTAAGTATGTGGTTAAATGCCTGTGGAACTTAGTTAGTAATCATGTATAAATTAGTTAACATTTGGAATAAACAGAACGATCATTATTGTCAAGTAGGCTTTCACTTTTTGTTTCAAGATAGCATTATGTGAAAACAAACCCCTATATATTTATAACATAGTTTCCAAGATCTCATCTAGAATTTTTGCCAGTAAAATAAACACGTAATAAAAACAATAAATCAATGCAAAACGATTCATACATGGATACGATCATATAAACAATAATATAATTACATATTCTACCATATGTAACAATTAGTGTAACTGTAATTATTATACTACCGCGTGTGTTACACTTGTAACATTACATACATTTTTTACTTAAAAAAATTCGCGAATTGTATCGTAAAATGTGCGGAAGCTTACCAAATAATTTACTTTACCAATTAAATATTGAGTAACTGTATATTTGTAATAAAGTGAAAATCCTAGGCATAGCAGTGACATAACAGCCTGGCTTCTTGCCAGGGACTGATGGATGACTTGAATTACTATACATATTACTATTACTATACATTTACATGATGGATTTGCTTATGAATGGAATAGTAAGAATATAAATAGATCGACCGCCCTCGATTTGCGATGGTTACAAAAAATAGATTGACTCGGTATTATGTAAGTTTATTAGGCTTTAGAAATTATTTGTATAAATATAGTTAGCTCAATTTTAACACACTGTTATA
Source organism: Colias behrii (assembly GCA_029959065.1). Lineage (NCBI taxonomy): Eukaryota > Metazoa > Arthropoda > Insecta > Lepidoptera > Pieridae > Colias > Colias behrii. The sequence goes on along the minus strand of JARWMC010000006.1, from coordinate 2,473,603 downwards.
AAAATTGTTAATTTTTTGCCTTTTATTAAATTAAAAGGTAGAGAATAGACGATGGACTATTTATTAAATAAAATTCAACGGACTATTATTTCTTTAAATTCTAATTGGCAAAATAAGCCAGATAACACAATTATAATTTAGCCAATTAAAAATATAAAATAACATGGCAAAGTTACTTTACATAATTAAAAAATGTAGGTCAAATAATTATGAGACATTAATTTTGGAATTGAAATGTTTTGGAAGACATAAATATGTCAACGAAATAATAAAAAGTTGTGTGTGTTTGTTTCCGTATGTTATTTAGGCCAATATGCAAATATGTGGATATATGCTGGTTCCACAATGGAGGCCACGTACACGGGAAATGCCATCCTAGCAGACAGGAAGTGGATAGAAAAAACCTTATGTTAGATTGCTGGTTGGTTATGGGGTCAAAAGTAATGTGCAGTGTTACTAAATAAAAGAGTTTATAAAAGATTTACTGAATATTAAAAACTACACCTGCTGCTTGTCATAGGTAACCTTGTAAATTTTTATTAAGATAACGAATTCTATATGTCGTTTTTAGTAGATACCTACATAATTTTGTGTAGGTACATATTATTGTGGTAGAGTCGTTGATTAAATTATTTTGTTTCCAATGGTTTGCTGCATTCATTTGATATAAACGAATTTAAACAGGTGTTATGATATTCCTCAGCCTTAAGAACCCACGTATTTCCTACCACTCAAGATAATTGTAAAAAACAACATTGACAAGTGTGTTTATGTAAAACAATGGATCGGTCGCGCTTCGCTGGCTTTACGCGACCTTGGCGACAGTTTCCGCCGTGACTCATGCGTCATTTGAGCGCTGATCTGCGCTTAGCTTTATGTTAATTAAACAGGTTGTTAAAAAATGTACCTTGCTTTTCTTAGAATTTGTTTTACTTGTTATACTGGTTGGAGTTGAGAGGTTTATCGTTTGGGATTGAAGTCGCTACATTGGATTATAAATAAGCCTTCTTTGGTACTGAGTTTTTCGCACGCACGGGCAGATTTTGGAGGCCATTTGGTCTCGGTGACATCCGTAAAAATATGTTTTATTATTCGGGTACGTTACAAGTATAGTCAATAGTCATCATCAATTACAGATGGTAATATAAACTTATCGACAGATATAGTTAGGTATAAGATATATTAAGATAAGATTATAATAGTCATTGTTATTGCCATGCTCTTATTATTTCAGCAGAGTCTATTGTATTAAGTTGCAATCAAGTTTGATACAATTAATAAACAATATTTCAATAAATTGAGGCTTTCTCATAAATACGGCTTTTATTGTTTAATCCTGAGATAGAAAATTTATTTATAATTTGTAACTTATTCTCGAGGTATTAACGTATATTTTACAGTGCATTGGTTTATTGGTAGAGCTATTAATATAAATTAAATAAGTTATGTATTAGAACTTATAAATATTATCTTGAATTTGGCCCAAGGGTAATTGTGAACGCATTTGTATTGCTTTTATTTGTATCATTTATTATTATACTACTTTCAGCAGCGTAGATACAAAATGAAATGAAACAATTTTTTGCTTGTACATACATATTTTTAAAAGAAACTAAATTGTGTTAAAAGTATGTTACAGTTTAGTATTGTGGTTACACTATTACGTACTTACTAAATGATTAGCATAAGCAATCGTTTCTATTTGATGAGTTCAAAATAAGATGGACAATATTTAAAATCTTGAAGTGATTGAAGCACGGCGGGCATTTGGTGATAATGAATAATTTATAATCTTCTTTATGTATTGCTCATAGAAATTATAATTACTTAATTAAAGCTTTTCTATTGGAATATAATTTTGCAACTGATTGATACCTAGTGTTTGTGTTATCTGAAATCTCATAACTAAGATAGATTATGTGCATTTAATAATTAATGATCGGCACTTTATAAGTTTTCGCAATTGATTTCAATGAATCATGTGTTATTTGAATTGAATGAGGGTGTATTAATTTCTAATTAGTTGCGTATTTTCCACTAGAAGTTGCTTATATATTACCTATGTATTCAATTATAATAATACATACGGCAAAGATGTATTAGTATTGTTAATTGATTTTCTGCGATACTACGGAGAATAGTTTATTTAGACTTTTAGTAATGTCGTTGAAAGACGTAAACAAATATAATAACAGCAATCTTTTTCTGATAGGTTTGGTTTAAACAGGCTTTAGGTGTAAAAAGCTGTCTGACATTTTTTGGTTAAAGCCTTTGTTACCCAAAAATGCAAGCTATTGTAATAAAAGCCACATATATTTGGATTCTTATGACTATAATAGCATATCTCTGTCTCTTGTATAATATATGCACCGACCTACTTCATTTAAACTTATCTTTTTCATATTTTCTCCCTTTGTGTAGATATCTATAGTAACGCCATTCAAGTAGTTCATTTAGGTCACCCATTTTACTCTTATTGTTTTAAAAGTGGAACTTACGCTGCATAATAATCGTATTTTCTTTAAGATTAGTTTTTAACGGTTAACGGATAATTCGAGACAATTAGCTTTGTTTAGCCGTGGAATGATAATCGTAATATCTTTAGTTTACAGTAAATTTAAACAATTCAAACTTAACAGTAATTTTAATAAATCACTAGGTAATTAATTTTTACAAGGCTTGTGGTCCACCCCGGCCTCGCCCTCGCTACATTTACTATAAGCACATCATACTATAAGCACTCAGGCATTACGTACATATGCAACTACAAAAGAATTTTTGAAATCGCGTTCAAACAAACAAACTCTTGAGCTCTATTTCTTCTCTACTAAAAGAAGAATACTGAATACGGTTTATACTACGTATATATAGTTTACTAGCTTTCCGCCCGCGGATATACTACCTTCCTCTAGAATCACTCTATCTATTAAAAAAACTGCATCAACATCCGTTGCGTAGTTTTAAATATTTAAGCGTACTAGCGGATATAGGGACAGAGAATGCGACTTTGTTTTATTCTATGTAGTGATATTACACTAGGTATACAATATACATATATGTGTTTAGATTTGAAACGCGACACTTTCCAGAAAAACTAGCCATTTGTTTAGCCAACTCTGGCCAAATGGTCCACAAAAACTGCAATAGGTAATCCGTTGAGAATTATTGTTACCCTGAGATAGTGCCTTGCCAATTCCTAAATTGCATTGTTCCCGAGATGATCGTTTTGCTGAACGTTTATTATTATACAGATAGGAACTTATAAAAAATGTTAGTCAAAATGCAGCCAAGAGTTATATTAGTGACGTAAATTTATGGTTATTTTTTAAAGTAATTTTATTTTTGTTATTAGACTGTGTATTCATCATAGTATACCTAAATACAATGTCAGGAAAATAAACATGACTAAGAATGATTGTTTTATTATTTAAATGGCTAAAGAATTCAGAATAAATTAATTGATAATTAATTCATTGTTAATGCTCATAATCACCGTTTAATTGCAATTATTTTAAGGTCAATTACGTAAATAATTTGGAGGTTTTTATAAAAGCGTATTGCGTAGATGTCACTTTACCTAAAATTCTTCTCAAATAAAGTAGGTATGTATAGAGGAGCCTATAAAGAATTTAATAAAAAGAAATGCAACGCCAGCAATGCAATAAAACTATTTCATGCTGATATGCTAAATACGGACTTAATTCGTTAAATTTAAGGCTATTTTCGTATATACCATAATATGTAATATGAAGTGAGGCTGGAATTCGCTTATTAGACTACAAGCCCGCATAGGAAAAAAATATGGGTCAATTGAACCACCAGGGGACATATCTAGAACGATAGAAGAGCATAAAATAATAAGATTCATCACTATGCCGTCACTTGTAAGCTGTCCAACTGAGTGCAGATGAGAATTCAAAAGTACGGGTAGACTCGGTAAATTTTGGTCATATATTTTTGTACGGCATTCTTAACCATCGATAGATCCATTAAAAATAATAAGAAACCGCTCAGTGCCGTACAAAAATGGTGGTCCACAAAGTCGGAATTTTGTTACCGGGGGTAAATTTGGTCATTTGACCATGTACGGCATCTGTGTCATACTATTTCTATACTGCTTTTAATCCATTATTCCGCAACGCCGTTCAAAAATCATGGGGACAAGGGGAAAAAATCGAGAGTTGCAATCCCCTCTCTTTCACCACTCCAGGGGGTCATTTGACACAACACGAAATAAATTTATTTTTAAAGTATTTTATGCATAGATAATATTTTTTCATGTGCCGTACATTTTCGTTGGTTCAAAGGGGAAAAATCTGAAAAAGAAAAAAATCCATATAACGAAATGTTTGCTTTATATTTTGATAATAAAATATAAATATACATTAATATTAAGAAGCTCGAGGTGGTTAATTATCACCTTGGAAAGTCGGAGTCAGGTGGAATGGACTCCGTTAAATTGATGAACTAATAAAGAAGCTATGAACGAAAAGATGTGAATTATATGCAATGCATGAATACAGGTAAAGTCACAAGCAAATGCTAGTAATATATACATATTCAAAATGTACAAGTAAAGCGCTTTCAAATGATACCAAACACGGCATATTTATCTTAACTTTATTTTTTTACTCTGTATGTTTTGTCCGCTAGAGGGCGCCACATTAGATTTTGTGAAACCCCATATAGCCTTTAGCTAGCTGGTCGCTGGTTATCCAGTGAACAATTCAGACGCTTCTAATGATATGTCATTTGTCGAATTCTGATAAGTAGTTTAGAAGTTACGAGGGAATAGATGAACATACATACATGACCTGTCAAAATCATAACCCTCCTTTTGCTTTGCCGTAGTTGGGTAAAAATATGTTAATGCCGTACTGTATCAAATGGCCATAAAGCACCCTTAAAATTGTAGTTTTCGTCGCTTTCATCAGCCTAAAAGATGTGGTCTGCACAAAAATGTACGGCATCGTTTTTTCCTAATTTATCTATGTTAATACTATTTAAAACAACGAATAAAGTGTAGAAAACTATTATATTTCATTAATCTACGATGTTTAAACTTTTACAAAATTTCTGTTTTTGCATTTCTCTATAACTTTTTTTAGAACGGTTTCTTTTGAACGGCAATACTATACAACAATTGAATTTTACAATATCATGTTAAAAAAAAGTTCCCGTACAGGGTCAAATGACCTTACAGCTCTTTATATCAAGAATTCGATGAAATTAAGATGATTATGGGTATACATTTAAAAGAATAATTATTTTTTGACGGCATTGCTTTTAATAGTACTTTTGAGTGCTTGATAATGTTTTGGAACCGAAGCCGTACTTAGTCAAATGACCCCCTGGAGTGGGGAAAGAGAGGGGATTGCAACTCTCGATTTTTTCCCCTTGTCCCCATGATTTTTGTACGGCGTTGCGGAATAATGGATTAAAAGCAGTATTGAAATAGTATGACACAGATGCCGTACATGACCAAATTTACCCTCGGTAACTCTCGGAAATTAAATAAAAATTCCGACTTTGTGGACCACTATTTTTGTACGGCACTGAGCGGTTTCTTATTATTTTTAATGGATCTATCGATGGTTAAGAATGCCGTACAAAAATATATGACCAAAATTTACCGAGTCTACCTGTACTTTTGAATTCTCATCTGCACTCAGTTGGACAGCTTACAAGTGACGGCATAGTGATGAATCTTATTATTTTATGCTCTTCTATCGTTCTAGATATGTCCCCTGGTGGTTCAATTGACCCATATTTTTTTCCTATGCGGGCTTGTAGTCTATATTGTATTGCCGAGGGGTGCCAACTGCGACGCTGTTATCACAATCTCATATGAAAATTATTTGATGCTTTATATGTATATTATATTTGTTTTGAACTTAGATTTTTTCTGGAAAGAAAAACGAAAAAATTAATTGTCTGTAACGCGCGGTAATAGACTGCGTAGGAAAAGAGACAAAATTATAACTCTACATCAAAATTTGTCTTCTAGATAGAAAGGTTATATAGCAATAAAAATAACGAATCAATTGTTATTGTAGGTACACTTCACGTTACCAAAGGCCACCAACGACGCCAATTTTCATTCTACAGTTACAATGTGACCTGCTTAACCTCATGTCAGGTTACGACTTCCGAACAATATATGATTTTGCATGCAAATATCACCGTTAGTTTTTATCCAAACTAACAAGGAACTACTGTCAATATTTTAGAGCGCCTTTATATATGATTGCTTATATTCAGTCAACATTATGAATAACAATTGAATAATAAATATATGTATAAAAAATAATTTCAAAGGCTCTAAGTGGTCCACGATTACAACATAAACAAAACTAAAAAGCCAACCTAACATTCAAGTGTGGATAGCTAGTTTAATCATTCCTATTACGTATTTTAATTTTAAGTTTATAATATCATTTATAAAGGAACGGTTACACGATGTATCGGAAATGCATTCGAATGTGTGAATACACTAAAACGGTTGAACTATAAGACAAAAATTAATTTATTATGGTAACCCCAATTCAGGCCGATAAAGACAAAACGCGTAACTTCCTCTTGCGTGCCTTGAGAACGGTTATTGCGTTCAATGATAGGAAGTAGATCATATATCACGATAATTAAAAGTTCTTGAAAAATTATGTTCGTTTTTGGGTTAGTTCGAATGCATCCTTTTCGGATAAAAGTAGAGGCTAATGATGTTGGTCTCGATTTAATTAAATAATTGAGCAATAACATTGTTTGTTTTAAAGGTCGAGAAAGTAGGTTTTTCTTATTGCGAATGCAAGCAGTTATATTTATTTCAGTTATATAAATTATATTTTATATTATTAATAAAATTTAGAAATAAACACTCTACTGCACTGTTTCGAAACCCAGCTACTGTATTTGAATATCTCAATGTTTTTACCGGAATGTATTTGAAATCAGTGTTTTTTATAGCAAATTTAGTGATGCTGAGATTTCGCAATTTTCATTGTTTAAGGAACGCAACCAATATATTTAGCAACATCTGCAAGACTATTGCAATTTTTTATTTCGATACTGATAAAAATCTCTCAAATAAGTTAGCGGTTGTTTTTAGTGGATCACAATAGAATAGTATCCGATATATAAATATCGTTCAATTATTTTGAAACATTCATAACGGGTATTCAGAGGTTATGCTCGAATTATTCCTTAACTTTTTATGTTTTTATATTCTTTGTAGATGTTTGCAAGATTCTTATAATTTAGTTAGTTGTTATCAGATGGATATTGACTTGAGATTTAGATAGTTAATAGTCATTTTGTTTTCTATTAAAAGAAAAAGTATTAGTATTAGTTTAAACGAATATTTTTCCTGTATATTATATGATTTTGACCTCATAATTCACCAATGATTCCGTACAACAACAATATAGCCTTAACAAATGGAGTTTCACTATGGCCTTATCTTCAATGTAGGTTCACAGCATGGTAAACTTTCGCTGACAGCCCGTAACAGATTCGCGGAAACTTGACAATCGTGTACCGTGAACTATTGTTGACTTGTGCACTATATTTATAAAGAAATGTTTTGTAAACTTTAATACCACCAAGTGTTAATCAGTGAGCTCTGAATCGTAGGTTTTATTAAGCTATAGCAAATACGTTGCGGTATTAATTGCTTGACAGATAAACATTATGTTGTCTCATAAAGTTAGTTTAATAGGATACTAATTTACCTGATGATGATTAAAATGGTCTTTTTAGGGGGAAAGGGGGAAATTTGTTATACGTAAGTATAACAAAAGGACGTAGGTCACACCGGCGAAGAGAAATTATGATTGCTTCTCGGAAGATTGACTCAGCTATACTTAGTGTCCCATTTCCTATGTGTGGGAAGCTGGACGCTCCTATTATTGTAGTATTCATAACATAATGTATTAAAAGAAGTATTAGGGTTTCTTTATATAAGAATGCTCAATCCCGATTTTTAGAGCTGTTAAATTTTCGCAATAAGAAGCCGATGGACTTATGAGTTACGGAGCTTGACGGGACGCTGATTTATTTCTTCATCTCGTGCTTCGTCCTGAACAAAAAGTTTCGAAAACATTTAATTAACTACACATATCCTCAGTTGCTATTGTTTTAAGTAGCGCACCTTTTTAAATGAAACCGTACGCTCAACTATTTTGTATTGTGCAAGCATCTATTATCAAGGGAATTCTATGTTTAGTAATCCCACTTGTAGGCCACACTCGTTACCTAGTTTCTAGACAAGAACTTTCCTCAGTTTTTGCCTACAACATAAAGTTATATGGTGAAAGTAACCTTGAATGAAAGTTTATGAAGATTGATGCTTATACGTAATATTAGATGTTCACTTGTTAGCTGTAAAGTAAATAAAGCATGACCAATTTATTAAGGGATTAATTATCGTAAGCACGTCATTATTACGAAGATTGAAAGTTACGATGGACTATGTAATTATGTTTATCGATATACACTTTTATAATCTATTGTGTAGTAAAACATCCCAATAAGAATTGACCTTCACCCACCTCATCATTAGGGTAATGGTCAGTATACAATATATTGCGAGTGGGTTGACTAGAAATTTAATTTGTTGTAATAGGTAAGCTTATTCGTTCAGAATAAATGCAAGGTGCGCTATGTGATTTATTTAATTATATTTTTTAAGCTTTCCTTTTTCCATCTTTTACGTCCATTATAATACAATCGGGCGCAGAGCACTTATTTATATTATGTACCTATTTATTGAAATAATAAATAACGTTATATCTTAGCCTACTTTGCAGTAAAAAAATATACTGTCGTTGTACATAAACAGGGTCACGGTAAAGAGCTAAATTACATAAAATAATTAAAGTTAACAGCTATTAAGTCGACAATTTATGACGATTTGACTCGATAATATGGAATAATTGATATTTTATGAAGATAATTAAGGTTTAAGCCGATTAGAAAATATTTTAACCGCGGCTTTAAATTTACCTTATTATACCGTGAATATTACATTGAAAGCCAGATTTATTTTAAAACCTGAATCAGCAAATGCTTCTTGGCTTATGTTACAGTAAAATATCAATATATTGTCTTCTTGCGTATAGTTTGATTCTATAATCATATGTTAAAGGTGCCGCTAAAATAATTTGATCTAAGATAAAAGTGTACAATGAAAGAACATAAAGCTGAATATACAATGAGAAAATTTTGCTTCCAATTATTCGTAAATTGTAGGACCTGCCAACATTATCGCACGGGTTAGTTCTACCAACGTTGAAGAGCTAATACCAACCTTTCTATAAGAATTAAACGTGAGACAAAAACACTTTCATTTTAACAAGCGTATCGGCAAACAAACAGGCGTTTCCTGTAAAGACGTTACAGATGGTGATGTAAAAACATTACATTCGTGATGGTTATACAACACCAGTTGATGCCGTTATAATGACCGACAATAGAGCTAGTGTGGCACGGCCTTAATTCCCAAAATGGTGCTGTAATTTTTGATACCCAAAAACACGCGATGGCGTGTGTGAAATTAATATAACGGGTTGTGACCATTGCCTGGCCCACTGCGGGCTTCCACTTGAGTTTTGGCAGAGTCTATGCAAATACATGATAGTTATTAATCGATTGCTTTTAATTGATGGCCAAACGAGGTTCGAGTCGAAGCTTTTCATATTTGATTTTGGAGATTTATTTTTTGGCAACTCATGTTATGCTTTTGCGATATAATATCTGATAGAGGTCAGATTAAAGCTCTATATAAGATGTTAAAAATCTGAAAAGTCATCAAAGTAACTAATGTAAAATTCTGGTATGGCAGACAACATATCTGTCTATTATTCTTTGGATTGATTGTCTGTTCAAGTCTCCTGCTTTTGAGACTCGAATTTTATGGCTTTGGGATGAAACGAGATTTCTTGCCAATTTCATTGTTAGAAAATCTGTAATATCTTCTTTGTGATTTCCGATTTATTAGAATTTCATACTCATAAAAACAATAGGATATTGTTTAATTACGTTACTTTTGAAATCATTTTAATCGATATCAAAAAAGTTAATAAGACAGCTGGTGCTATAAAAATATAATTTGAATAAAATGTGGTTATTGAGCTATGTAGTTAGGTACTAGGAATAATACAACAATTGATAATTTAAAACGAGTTTACAAAGTAGCTTGTTTAGTGTTTATATGCATGCACAATCATAACAGATGTATTTTATATTATTTCAAAGTATCAGGAAATCTTGAAAAATACCTAACATGGACAATTTAATACTGAATAATGCAATATTAGGTATATCTAGTTAATTTGTAAGTGTTCTTCCGCATTATTTCTGTATTTTGTAATTAGTTTGAAATCCCATAAAAGTATAAAATATTTCATACGTATTTTTGCGTGTCTTTTTACATGAATTCTATATAGGTATTTACCGCTAATTGAAACAGATATCGCATAGAATCGCCATTTACGCAACAGCTATATTTACTATGTGTTTACTGTTTATCAATTGCAACATGTATTTCCTTAAGTTAAATGACAAATTCTGAATATATCTCTAATTGAAGCACATTCTCTGGGAGCCGAGTAAATCAACAAACATTACATAACATCAAACGGCATTGTGCTAAGTTGGCGCGTTCACTAGTTAACCCTCTCCACTGTCTTGCATAGCTTTTGATAAAATACTGCATGCAAATGTAGGATCTATTCCAAAAAACATTAGGTGTAAATTGGATCAAATAGAAATACACAACGAAACACTAGGTAAAGTTTCCGATTATGGAAATGAGTATAAAAGCTGTTACCAGAGACACTTGGAATTATGTCTCTTTATATAATTATTCAAGCTTCCGCTACAATTCTTAATATAAATACAATTTTATTGCCATATTTGGCATTATTGGTATTAGTTTATGCTAAATCGTTTCCTTGTTAGGTTGCTAATTACACACAAAATATTGCTAAATATCTTTCTATGGTTATTCTGTTAACTAGATCGATCGATGCTTTGCTACTGTTTAAACAATTAGCCTTTCCATCGGTTTATATCGTTTGTAGGGGCGTAGCGAATTAATTACTAGATTTTATGATCAGTTCTGTTAACTATAACTTTTTATATGAATTGATGGAAAACTTGTTGAAACATAAAATAACTGTTAGACTATAAATTATCTCGTAAACCTAAAACGTTTTACCATAAAACTACAATAGTAGGTGAATTTCAAACCCACGCTGGGTTTGAAATCCACATTTCTTATTTTAGTAATAAAAAAAATGAAAATATATTGTTATTTGATTATTGCAATTTGCATGCAATCATAAAATATAGTAAATCAATTGTGTTGTGTTGTAATTTTCTAATTACATTCTAACTATTCTATTACGATTCTAATTACATTAAAATAATGAAAACTTTAAATCTAAGCTAATAAATGTCAAATAATAAACGAAGAGTAAACATATTTATTTATAACATTTTATTCTAATAGCATGAATTTCCTGCGCTTACTCTTATGTTAAAATATACGATTATTATATTAAAATGAACCGATAGATTTCAAATTTATGCTCGATTTTATACGTTAACAAGATCTTAAAAATTCCACAAAGTGCCGCCAACAATCTTTATCTTTATGCAGTCAATATTTCCATGAAATTTGACTGCTCTTTATAGCCTATTATTGAGTTAAAATGTAATTTTATGCAAATTATATGCGTGAAAGGACAAAGTAAAGTTATTGATGCTTTAGGAATTTTGCAGTTCAAGGGCTTTAGATATTTGTGTTGAAGCGACTCTACTATCAACATACTTAGTACATATAATTAAAAATAAATAAAACTATTTAGAAAAAATAAACAAACACACAAGAAGAAACAGTAATTTATTAGTAGTCTTATCATTGTCTCTAAAATATTCTAAGGCAAAAAGCTGTATAACATCAAATGCTTTCAACGCTCAAGTCTAAAAACACAAGACAAATAGTCGAGTGTCACGTTTGCACCTTGCGTCTTGCACTCAGACAAGTGCCTCTAGAAGCAAGAACATTGCTTGTCTTGTGGAATCATTTGTTAGCTCTATTTTCAACGCCAAAACTAGCTACGTGCTTTGTGGTGGAAATAATTTTTCAAACTTTTTTTTCTTGTAAGTTTTTGTGAGTTCTAATATTTTCATAGTTATTTTGATCACCTATTTTATATGATGTCTATTGAAAGACATGGTTTCGACAGCCTATAGTATCTTTTTATAGTATTTTTTTCGATATAGTACAATTGAACATAATTTTTAATCACTCATTAACTTTATAAACCGTTAGATTACATGTAACAATATTGTAATAATAAACTATTTAGCCTTTCTGTTTCGTTTCTTTTTAAATCGCAAAACACAAAATTCTCCTAAATATTTTCTATTTCTCTACCTATCGGGAAATACCTACCTACTATAAATTTATGTAATAAAACGCATTTGATTCCTAAAATGTTTCCCCAAGGTCTCCTTAACATGAAATACGCTAATTGACCAGAGTTCAATAGTAAAATCGTTCTATTTACAGTGCCGTATCGATAGCCATGATTACAGATACGGCCCGTTTATTGCATAACACCATTATTGAATATTGTTACATCCATCCTATCTCATTCACTCTCAGAAATTTATTCAACTAGCATATTGTATGTATTTTCGTAGTTAAGAATTTACCTCTGTATAAACTGTGTAAATAGACGTAAGCTGGAAGAGACTATTCTCCACAACACAGGGAATCCTAGTGTGGAGATTAGTGCATTGTATTATCTACAAAATGTTTATGTAACAATAAAGATTTTTGTTTTTTGTATTTTGTATTTTGTTCACTTTATGGAGTATTGTGACAAATGAAATAATAAATATACGCCTACATGGATGTAGGGATATCGGAGTTGGGAATCAACATTAGGGTTGGTGGTAATGTCTCCTTTTTGTTATGTAATACTTGTATATAATATTATGTACATGTTAAGTATAGCAGGGAAACTAATAGTAAATTCTACGAATTACTGGTATTACCGTTATTTTGATAATTCTTAACTATATACATACTATATTGGTGAGATATCAATCAAATACAAATCAAACGACACTTTATTATACGCTGTAATTATTTCATAATTAATTCTTTTATTTGTTTGGCACCTGTGCACTTAGAGCATAAACTAATAAATACGAGAAAGTTCACACTGCAATATTATAGACTTCTATATAGTATTACTGTCACTGAAAATTAGAAGTGCAATGACTTAATTAATTAAATATAATTAACTAGCAGTCCGCCCCGGCTTCGCCCGTGGTACATATTTACGTTTTCTCTACGTAAGAACCATCCTCGTACTTCAAGGAATATAATAAAAAAAGAATTAACGAAATCGGTTCAGCCGTTCTCAAGTTATGCGCTTACCAACACATTTTGGGATTCATTTTTATATTATAGATTATAATTCGGCTAGATATTCAGTTGGTCCCCTTTGTCAACAATTGAATGTTCAGAACTACATACTTGCCCTGGCTATTTTTTTACGTACCTAGTATTTGATGTAAAACATACGTACGAATTTGAATAGTAAGAGAGATGTGTGTGTTTTTTATTCTCAGGGTTTTTATGTCATTAAAAATTAATTTAAAAAAATATTAATGAAATAATCATTGTTACAGAGCATGCCGCCGCCCGTGTAAGGCATGAGCGGGCGCGGAGCGGGCGGGCAGCGCTGCCAGCTGATCTTGCAGCGTTGCCTTGCCATCCACCTCACCAAGCCGGGCAACGCGCCAGATGACTTCTGGATGTACGACTCTGGATATCTGCTGTTCCAGGTACAGTATTAAGTCATAAGCGGAAGCGATTTTATTTTTTAATAGCTTTCATGCAAGCAGCAACATACGGCAATATAATAAGATTAATATATTTTATCAGTTTATGTAAATAAACATAATGAATAACCTTTTTTTTATTTGAATTGAAGCACTATTCCGAATAGGTATTATCATCTCATATGATAAGCACTGAAATGACGCTGGTGGGACTAATGATAGTTTACGGAACTAGGTTTCGTGTTCATAACGTCGGATAATCTTCATCTGAGTATGTCCAAAACTGAAATGATACTCTACATATCTAACGTCGCTTTGCTAGCTTTTTGCTATGGATTATCTCGAATTTAAATGCTGAATAAAAATCATATCTTAGACAAGCATTTGCGTGGTATGATATAAATTTGTACCACGCAAAGAAGAAAAAGAAGTAAGATAGAATAAAAAATATACCTACCTCGGTTAAGGTGCTCACCCTTGAAATCCTGACAAGAGTTTTAACATAGGTATAGTATCAAATAGTTTTTAAATAAAGTCGTACAAAATCAAGCGAACAATATAACAAAAAATAGATGCAAAATAACAATAAATAATAGACTTATGAAATAGCATTTACACTGATTGATGATCGCAATACATCTGAAGTGATACTTGAACTCGCTTGCACTACTATTAAAATCAATTAAAATTCATGCTAATATAAGAAATACATTGCGCTAGACCCTTATATGGGCTAAATATATCACGAGTGGATCGGCCTAGTTAATATTGAAATATACTTTAAGAGTTTTAGGTTTTAGTAATGTACATTTAAATTTATATTTTCATAAGATCTTAAAAAAATCCTTTAATTGAAAGCTTTAATAGCTGAGAAAAGTGAATCAATCATATCCAAAATCAAACTCATTACAAGATTATCTCAGAAAGACCTTGCTTAAAATCTACATGGCAGTAGTTCTCATAGGAAAGTGTTTATTTCTTTTTAATCTATGTTGCTCAGGACAAATTTTTACATTAATTTGAAATTATAAGTAAATAAGTAAGAGGATGAAAGTAGCAGAAATGCTTTTCCTATAATTTATCCTATTTACATGTATAATTCAACAATTAAATTAATTTCGAACGTATTGTACGTGTGCTTGTAAATTAGTACATCTGTTATAAATTACACTATTAAATTAAGGGCATGGACGCAATTTGAGAGCGGCGGTCAGTCGCTACAATGTTTGCACATTTCAACACCTTCAACAATTAAATTTTAACTTTAACGCATAGGAATTGGATTCAATTTCGAATGTAATTCCTTTGAAGTTATTTGACCACTGCAGAATTGTCCATTGATCGAACATTAAAGGATACTGTTTGAGTTATACTGAGATTTAATATCGTTTGTATTTAATACGGTATTTAAGGTCATGTCGAAAGGATTACTGGCGCCATGCACGTCATTGTAAAGACAAATAATCAAATCAAATCAAATCAAATCAAATCTGTTTATTTGTTATGTATTAATATATAGTTGAGAGGTCTAAATGAATCTATTTTTTCCAATAGATTTAGATAAATATTTAAAAATTTTAGCCTATACCCAAGCAGTTTACCACTTTCACGAGAAGCGGTTCATATAGGTTCGATTTGATATTTCAATTATTTTATTCTCATTATTTTGATAATGAATAGTTATTAAAAATAAATTATTGAAATAGCGAACACTTATCTATTATAGAATATGGCCACTTTCATTATGAAAATAAACAATAATACACGCGATTAGAAATTGCATACAGTTTGTATTTATGAAAACCTGTATTTATTGTATTAACAAAGTGAAATATACCATTATGCTATCATTACGTGCTTATAATAAAGCTACCGCGTAGAAAGTAAAGAATCATCGGGTTAAAGGTTTCTCGCCTTTAGCAAATCTCTATAGTATTGTTTAATTATATGATGTATGTACTGTGATGTAAATACATGTATTGCACGTGCCTAATGGTCCAGGAACGTTAATCTTATTAATTTTAAAGGTGAGGCGAGATTTTCTACGAATGCTTGATTTATCGTATCATTGGGTTCGGTGGAGAAAGTTTAAGGGTGTATGTAATGGATTATTTCTAAAGAATTATTAGAATTATTAATTCAGTGAAGTCGTAAATTAACTATTGTGTTTATAAAATGACCTATGGTAAACACTAACAAGCGGTGATACTTTAATTATAAGGAATTACAATAAGTTAATGTTAGCCACTTTAGATCTGGATTAAATCTATTTGTAGGCTTTAATGTCTATTAATTCTTCCATGTTCTGTACGTTTATAAGAGTTATGATAGAATTTACACTATTACATATTATTTGAGAGTAAAAGATGCACCATTTTTATGTATCACGTTTTAAAACAACACTTATTAACATTCAAAATATTATGCCTATTTTATTGTACTGACCTGCATCCACAAAACCCTCACAAAGAGAATAATTAGCGCTCACTATCAGAACACGTATAAGCGTAAATTAAAGAGCCTTTACAAAAATCGTTTAAATAAATGTGAATGGTTCGTTATATTCCAACTCGCCAAACAATGGGACGCGAGCTTTTGTTTGCTGAAAGCTATCTTTGTCAGACGCTTCGTAATTTCCCTCGCAGACTGAATGAAATATCGGACTGAACTTATTTCACACTTGCGGGGTTTAGATTGAGAACATTTTATTATAAATGGAAATTAAATCTATATAATGATACGTTTCTTTGGTTGATTGAGCTTTTTTCAGGCATTAATGGTTCGTTTTTAAAAAAAAATTGGGTTGACTAGTCCATGTATCGAGGAAGGCTCAAATAAATTCAGGTGAAACCGTGCCAATTTAAATAATATTTTGTGCTCTATTTATGTGAATATTTGCTTCTTGTAAAGTGAAGATTTGAAGCATTTGATAGATTAAATATATCCATTAAGTATGCATAGGTATCTACTATAGTCTCACACAGTATCAAGGCGTAGTTTATTAAATTTGATTGGAACTAAAGATATTGCTTTTCGACTTCAATATTCCTTTTTTAATCAACCAAACGGTAAACAATTGTAAATTAACCCAAGTAGATGCAAGCCTTGTGTTGAAATCGAAATAACATAACAGTATATCATACTCCATCCAAGTGTTAGACAATGATTCAAGTCTGAACAAAAGTCATCATTTATAGTCATATCGAAACAACGAATGAAATAGTGAGCTTTGTCGACGAACAGTCACAGTCGGCGCCCGCTGGTGACAATGAATCAGAGCTTTTGTTTCATGCTTTGGTTGCAAATAATATGCGTATTTGATATTATCGCAACATATCTATAGTAATATTATAAAGCTGAAGAGTTTGTTTGTTTGTTTGAACGCGGTAATCTCAGGAACCTTCGTAAAATTATACCTACGTACGAATAAGGCAGGTTTTCTTGGTATTATGATACGTGGTAGATAAGATTTTATTGTATTGTTGTTAATTTGAAAAAAGGCCTACTATGTTGTATGTTGATCCATTTTTTTGTCACTGCGTAATATCTATCACATACACATTTTCCTGATAATATCGTATCGTATCTTTAATTTATCTGTCTTCGTTGACAGCAATTGCTGGAGATATTCCATATTTATCTTAAGAGATACACACTCAATATACACGTCTTCGAAGTTCGAGCTCTTACTTAGGAGCTTCTTTAATATTAATGATTTTTTTTAATAAAAACTTTCCAATAGCCTTTCCAATCTTTTTGACATTTTTGAATGAAGAAAATATTCAATGGAGTAGAGTATTATTATTATGAAAATAAAATCACACGTTACATCATCTTTTAATCTTGTGACTAGCTTTAATGTAAAACCAATGCGTTAATGTTATTAAGGCCCTACAACCCCGCCCATAAAAAGCTCTGTTTCGTAAACCAAACATCACCCACATTTAGTGGTTTGTTTTTATACCACTCAAAGACCAGAGAGGCGCGTGTTATTTTAACATTTTGTATGTTTGTTTTGCGATTGCAAAGTCGCTTTGTTCTTTTGTGCTAAAGATCTGGCAGATTATAGAATGTCTTATGATTTCGGAACGCTCTGGAACGTTTGAAGAGCCTCTTTATCAACATTGACGTGCTGGGTCAATTGGTCTTTATTATATGTTTACGGAGAACACTTTTTTGTTAATGTTTATTTGATGCAATAGTTTGTTTACTTAAACGGCTGTGATATTAATTCAACTGACCTCAAAAACGTTGCTATGAGCAAAGATTTGCATAGTGGTTTTATAGTTTTTATAGATATATCTAATGCGGAAAGAGCTTTTCATTGCCAATAATAAAACTGTAAACAAGAGTACAATTTATTTAGAAAAAATTGACATCATATAAATGATGTATCATTTCTATATATAAAATTATCAAACAAAACATTCTGATAAAATGATAAATGCTATCTGTTATACCTTCCTACATCATCGATCTCCTGTTATCTATAGCTAAAACAATAGATAAAATAGAAATTGATTTGTATCAGTTAGTGATAAAAGATCAACACCATTCATAACCTTCCCACGTACAATTTTCTATAATTTCTTTTATCGATATATTTATTCGATTATACGAAACGATTGTAATCGAATGAAAGCTCGATACGTTATTGTGCAGTTTAATTTGTAATAGTTTTGAATAAGTGAGCCATGTATAATAGGTATGCTATTGTGAGCGAGTCGATATCAATCGGCGACGATCTAGAAATTTTATCGCTTTCCATTCGATTTTTATGTGAGAAGTTAGTGCTTATTTAAATGGCATAAGGAAATACGTTTTATAATCGTTCCAAGTTTTAGACCGCCATTAGGTGCTAACTGTTATACCAATTATAATTAGCAATTATATTTTTGCCAAATCGTTTTATTGAATTCCATTTATCTGTAAGTGGATTTTTTTCAAAATGATAACGCAATCGAGTTCTCTGAATAGGTAGATACTATTAAACCAACTGTATTGAGTAAACTGAATAAAAAATCTGTCTCTATCATTTGCGATATTACATGAGAAAATAAATAAATAAATAAGTTTTTACTATTACAAGTGAGGCAGGTAGTGTAAGAAGTGAGAGGATGTAAGTACGTAGGTACTTCTATTACGTGTTTATCCCGTTGAGATTATAATCTCTATTAAATCCATGTTAAACTCATAATACATACATATTAAATCATTTCTAACACGTAACTTACCCGATTATGGTTATAAATGGTATCGTTTAGAATCGATTACGTAAATCGAGATATAATCGCCAATTATCAAATCGATATGCCCTAAGGACATGATGGAGACGTTAAAGGGCTTTCGATTGGGCGGGACGTAGAATTAAATCGATTGTAAAATGTTTTTATTGCAACTCTTCCGGTCCCGATTCAAACATCACTTGACGAATCCCAAATTCTGTAATGCAAATTCGACTTTAGCATAAACAGTTAGAGTTGGTTTTTACAAAGCACGTGTTTAGTTACTGACAAGTGGCTTGAGCTCTCACACGCGCCTATTATACGGGTCGTTATCGATTTAGCTTCATTTATTTCAACAACGATAATAGAAAACGTATTAACCGGTTACGTAAATAAGCCCTTTCTATAGTAATGAGGGTGTTAAATAAAACGGTCGTGTGAATCTTTTTCGTGAAACTGTAGCGAATTTGCAATGGATGAATTAAAATAAATGGTGCGATGATTTATGAGCAGTAATTCTTCTCAATACAAACTGTTTTAGATAAATGAGTGGATTTTTATTGTATATGAGTTAAGTTCTTTTTAATGGATTGAATCCGAAAGTTTATAAATCACTATACTTACTTACGTTATTACCTTTATTAGCAAACTACAGAAATAAGCAAATATTATGTGGCAATATAGTCTTGATTTGAACATAAAAACTTAGAAAATATCTTTATGAAAAACGTGAGTAATAAAAAGTGATTTTTCATGAATACTTAGGTACTATTATAAAAAATATAGGTAACCTGTGTTTGTCGACTCTGTCCATGGTAACTTGAAAAACTGAAACGGATAGCTGCGGACTTTCATAATAAAATAATAAACTTACCAGTTATATATATAGAATTTAGTATGCAATAAAAATGCAAATCACCTTTGCCGCCTGATGCAATTTTTTATTAAGCCATAAATTTTAGTACCTACTTCACTATGGACCATCAAAATGACATTTTAATCCACATTGATCCACGGTTTCAGCTGCTATTGTGTAAAAAGTTAAAAATACAAAAAATATTTATAAGTACTGATACTTTTATTTTATGTTACCTGTCTGTTGCTGCGGTTTATGCTTTAAATGTAGAGGGACCTGAAAACTTTTTATATCCGGTTAGTTTTGAACAGGTAAATTAATGAATAATCATAATTAATTTGACTTGTAAAATAAATGTAGTTGGTATTGGCACAGTATTACAATATTATTTCCTACAGTAAGGAAACGCCTTTGATGTCGCGCGATGCCGCCGCCAGTGTAGGTACTCACGCTGCCACGTGTAAATATGCTAGGGTTGTCACCAAATGGGAAATAAAACAATTTTTATCATTACTATTAATATGTAATTATTTATTCACATGTACATTAAAAATAATTGTGATTATTGAATCTAATGTAATTATTTATACAGAAACATAGTATAATATGTCGCCGCAGTGACATTGTCATTGCCTTATTAACAACCAAATTTACTTATTCTCAAATCTATTATTTATTTATTTTAAATGTTCATTTCTATTTTTTTTTCAACGTTGTCCTTTCTTTGTACGTTAAATTATTTAAATAAAGAAATTGTTATTATTTTGTAAAGATTTGATGCGCCATCTATTAATACATTTCCGGTAACATATATATGTAATGAAATAACATTTCATCATTATTCAAATTTGGCGCGCTTCGCGTGTTCATGTTATCTGTGGCTCGGATTGACGTAGCACAAAGAAAAAATGGCGAGAAACGATTAAAATTTTTTTTATTCGCGGATTTAATAAGTACATACATAATAATAAAATTATTCCAATAGGTATCTAACCCAATATCCTTGTCAAATGGACTAATAAGAAAGTAAAATAGATCTTATTACAAGTTTGCCTAAAGTACATATTATGTTGTTAAATGATATCGCCGAGGCCTTTGACACAAGCCGCCTTTGTCGCAAGCCGCCTTTGTCGCAAGCCGCCTTTCCGCGATTGAGTTTTTGAGAATGTAAATAAACAGAATGGAAGCAACCTTATAACTCAATAAATAAAGTATATTTTTAAATGTAGTTCCGTTTATAGTAAAAGCCGCTTTGCGTGTTTTATTGTTTCGTCTTTCACATTCGATGATTCGTTACAAAAATTGTGATCGAGTAACGTCCACTGCACTCTTCCTAGTTTATAATGTCAACTAAAAAAAATGAGAAACGAGTTTCGACACGAAAAAAATCTCAATCATCACCTAGGAACGTATCCCCTATAATCCCATATAAATTATCATTCCGTATTCACGGTTTCTGTATTCGCGGCATATTTATGGAACATATACCCCGCGAATAAGGAACTTTTACTGTAATTGAGGATTTATTATAAGTGGACTTTAAATGTCGTTTCTTTGAATTTACAGGTGAGATTACATATTTTAAGTTGTTGTAACTTAACAAACCATTTGTATGTTAACTATTGTGAAAACTTTAAAATAAAAACTTTGAATTTACAGAGAAACAAATTGGTTTTCTTGAAAATCCTCAATAATATGTTTTATATATATCATAAAGCTACTTAAAAATATATGTATAGTCAAAAACATCTTCAACATCTTTGAATTGGTACTAAACAGAATTTGAAAAACCTACCTCTCGTCGCGAGGAAATCTATGAAACTTTATGTCCTTGGATTTAAATGTAGATTTGCATCCATAAACACAACAGTTTGTGCCCACCATTATAGAATACGTAAGTATAAATTATTAGACAAAAAAAACTCTGAAGCGTCTGCCCTTCGCGATAGGTAAGGCAATCTCAGCGTGATTGCCTTACGCGGCCCGCGTCGCCCGACCCCCCGCCAGTTCCCCTCCGTTTCTCTGCACAAGTACATTCGTCGCCATACTGTAGGAAATATGGTAATACTGTGGTATTGGTTAAAAGACTAAAGTTAACAATAGCATATCGCAGAGACATGAAGAAACACGCTGCTGAATATCCCCTGAGGTGTACCTACTCACCATGCGCAGTTCGTGTGAACACTATCAGTCGTGCGCCTGAGCTCTACCTTGAATATAATTCAGAAATAAAAGTTTAATAGGATACATAGGTACTGCAAAAAATACGATAATATACTTGGCTGATATTTGAAGAATTAACCATATATCCAAAATCCAATTAGACTACATTTTGTATTTATATACAACGTATAGAAGAACACTTTCTCTATACATTTCTTTCCCAAGATTATAACCGCTTAATAAAGGCTTACGGGCTGCCATATAAATGTAACATTAAAATAAATAGATTACAAGATTACTTAAACATAATACGCACGCAATCATCAAGGCCTAGTTCTTACGTATCATTTAACTAAGACATTAGACACGTAACTCAATTAGCCTATAGCTTGTCTCGATATAAATCAATCAATATAATTTCCGTCCGTATCTATTAGATAACACAATAATGATGCTTATTATAAATACAAGCACCCATTTCTCTAACGATTAGATTGTACTTATAACGCGTGAATGGGATGTACGCACTGTGCGGTTGAGAATGAAAGCGTTGCGAATGTTGCCTTGAATATCATCGGCTTTTTATAAAGAACCATGGTTCAGAAATAGACAATGTGATGACATATATTTCAGAAAATCAATTTTTATGGTATGCTGATCAAGTTTATGCCAATTGTTATGGAGTTGGCGAAATTGGAAGCGCGAATGAAACTTTTTTGTGATTTCTTTATTGATAAAAAAAGACGAGTACTTCGCCAGTTTTTAAGCTATACACATCACGCGTTGTGCGCGATGTGATACCATTATGTTTATGGAATGCAGCTTATTTACTTAAAAAGGACTGTTATATAAAAAAAAGAGGCAAAACAATAATTCTAATATATTTCGCAATGCGTATTCATAGTAATAAAGCTGAAATACCCAAGTTATAGCTAAACCTATATTTATAGAAAATTTACAACTGATTTAATTATCTCAATACATTAAACTTCTACCTGCAATTCATTATTAATTTGTTAACAACATTAAGTCTCACACTTTACTGCCTAGCTTCACCATTTATTTTCCATGAAATGTCGGTACTTACAATGGCAATTAATATCCTCTAACCAGAAGTTGCGTAGTGAGTACACACTTTATTGGCAGCGTATATAAGTCATACAGTAATAAGGAGATAATGGTTGCAAAATTGGAATTAATAGACGAGAAAATGATCTTTTAGTGGAGTGTAGAGATAGCAAATGAAAGCTTGCTATTTTGCGGCAATTTCTTTATAACGACCCTCGCGTTGGTTATAAAAAGTTGT
The DNA here is from genome assembly GCA_029959065.1 of Colias behrii. Classification (NCBI taxonomy): domain Eukaryota; kingdom Metazoa; phylum Arthropoda; class Insecta; order Lepidoptera; family Pieridae; genus Colias; species Colias behrii. The sequence goes on along the minus strand of JARWMC010000006.1, from coordinate 2,450,193 downwards.
TGTTGACCACCCTGTTGTGTATATATTATGGAGCTAGAATATTTGCACTGCATCAAAGAGATTTGATTTCTAAAGATAATTTACTAGTGAGATAACATAAATTGCTCATAAGAAAATTCATATATTAATGGTTAGGAAAAGGTAAAAACTTCTCTTAAAACGTTTTTACTATTAAAAACAATTTTTTGCTATAATATCCAAATAAATCAGTTGTTAAGTTTGGAAAGAAATGAGTTCAATTGAGTTAAAATAAATTACAACAAAATTACTTTTGTAAGTTAAGGAGATTTAAAATAATGTTTATCCCTGGATAGTTCGAGTTCGAGAGTCAAGATCGAAATGGGTATTCAATAAGTACACTTTCATTTCAGTGATTTTCACTATCCCCATTTATCCTCACTTTTAAAATATCTTCTGACTCTAGAGAAAAACGTTATTATTGACAAAATTCAAAAGTTTAATGATAATAATATAAATTGGGGACAGGCTCGTTCAACTGCCGAAACTTACATTTTTACAATCTCCCCTTATTCAAGCTATTGTCAAAAATTCGAGAAATTTAATTTATAATTGGGGACAGGCTCGTTCAACTGCCGAATAGAAAGCCTTCAGTCACGATCGGCAAGTGTAATAAATAATAAATTACTTTTATCGCACTAATTATCTCCTAGATACACGTTGATGTTATTTGCAATTGTTATTTAGTGTACATGCTCCTATTTGATTGGATAAAGGAGAAATGGTTTTACTTTTTGGATTTATATAACAATATTTCTTGGACTAATGGTTACATGTTTGCAATAATTAATTATTGCATTACATTATTATTTTAGAACAATTATAATATATAAATACTTTCCAATAGAGATAATATGCTATATTATTCAAGTTCAAACTAAAAAAAAACTGCTAAAACATCCTTAGGTCCCTAAATAATTACTTATATTACGATGTGGTTGATCATCCATAAGTCATTGATTTACAATTTACCTAATGACAGATAATACGAGTATAAAATAAACGATGACCTAACACCGTTTTTACATCATGAAACTAGTTCTTTTTTATTCGTATGAATTCTATTTTAATACATTTGGCCGTTAAAATTTAAATTTTATAATCACACTAGCTTTCCGCCCGCGGCTTCGCCCGCGTTTTCAGAGAAAAACCCGTTCCCGTAGGATTTCCGGGATAAAACCTATCCTATGTCCTTTCTCGGGTATCAAAATATATCTATACCAAATTTCATGCAAATTGGTTCAGTAGTTCAGGCGTGATTGAGTAACAGACAGACAGACAGAGTTACTTTCGCATTTATAATATTAAGTATGGATATCTGTTTAATTCATTCGTGGCAAGTTTTTATAAGCCGTTGAAAATTTTAAAGATATAACTTAATTAATCGTTATCCAATGTTCGATCTCAACGACGGCTAGTCCTGTTTGGAGACAAAAAAAAGGTAATTACTGGGCCTAAATTAATCTTTTACAAGAAAATTGCTCCTCATAATATTCAAGGTTCTACTATTTTGGACAAATGACGCACAGATAGACATAACAACTTCATATGGACGAAAAACGGGAAATTTTTTACCATAACGTTATTTTAATGAAGACAAGAGTCGAGATTCTAAAGATGTTACAAGAATTATCCAATCTCACATCTCAAGGACAGATAGTCCTGTTTGGAGACAAAAAATAATTACTTATAATAAAATATATTGAGCAACAAAAATTAGGATGCATTTAAGGGTTCGATGGCACAAAATAGATCCATAATGTATCAATAACATAACGTAACGAGGAAGAGATGTTGTGGTCAGTAGTTACCATATTTCCGTGTCAGTTCCCTCTATAATAATAGTGTTCTGTTTCTACGCGTATTCAATTACGTTCATACAATATTCCGATCTGTGTATTGAATGATTCGATGAACGCGGATTCATTGTTTTGGTGTTTAGAATTTATATTGTTGTTACTTTGTTTTATTTGTACTTGCAATTGCAGCTAAATTTCTAAGGTGACGATTTGAATGACTGTGCTTTTTACGCAGTCAAAAGTTATGTTTATTATTGTAATATTTTGAGGCAGTGGATTTAAAATTTGTAGATAAAGTTAACACGTAAAGTTTGTCATTTACGTAATGTAATTTAAGATAAATTTAAAAGAAATGCATGTTAATTACAGTTAGTAGGTAGCTTTTGGCACTGATAAACCGATATCCTTACACACATTGTGTTAACTTTGATCGTTTGAAAATTGAAACGTAGATATAGTTAAAGTTAAATCGAATGAACTAAGATATAGAACATTCCACTTTTCGAAGTTTAATGTCTAGTGAACAGTAAATTCGTGTAACTTGGAAGGTTGTTTGAAACGGTTCCAATATATTTGTTACAGAGCCCAGTTAGATGCAGACAATGTATCGCCTATTTAGTTTTATTTGTTTGGAACCGTTCAATGAAGAAGTTTGATTTTGTTAAAGGACATGAAATGAGGCTATACTATTTGTTCTATTGATAATTGTATTTTAGTTAGCTTACTTTTAGTATATTATGCTTTATTAATAAGGCGATTATAATTATTGACAACTCACCTAGCTTTTATTTTTATCCAGGTTATGTTTACATAATAGACAGATGGTTGCCTATTTTTTAATCCATACTAATATTATAAATGCGAAAGTAACTCTGTCTGTCTGTCTGTTACTCAATCACGCCTAAACTACTGAACCAATTTTTATGAAATTTGGTATGGAGATATTTTGATACCCGAGAAAGGACATAGGCTACTTTTTATCCCGGAAAATGACGCAATCCCGGAAATCCCACGGGAACGGGAACTATGCGGGTTTTTCTTTGACTGCGCTGGCGAAGCCGCGGGCGGAAACCTAGTTAGATATAAAATTAAAACAATTCTTTTGTAATATTACTTAAATCTAATACGAAATAACTTTTGTATGAGTCGTCTGACATAACCATCTCTATTTAAAACGTGACTCAGGAGTCGATTCTCCAATAGTTTAATATTAACTTTATGTAATAATAATTTCTACAGTCAAAACAGTTTTTAATCGATACTTAACCTCTGACTAGGAGATTAATTAACTGAAGCGCCAGAAACCTATATCAAAAAGTGAACCCATGCTTCTGACTGTACATGACATACGACCTCGCACCTCTTAGCCTCGCGATACGCTGTAATTACTAACCTAGGTCTATAATTATATATGGAGTTGCAAGATTGAAATAGACGATCGTAATAGACTGTAAGTACTTTACTAGTATATTTGTAGTAAAGTAAACTAGCAGGAAATAAAAGTTGAGAACAATTGTAATAACACACTGTTCTATCATCATCATCATCAGCCCGTATACGTTCCCACTGCTGGGACACGGGCCTCCTATTAGGGCCACAATCCACCACGCTGGCCAGTTGCGATTCTATAAAGGATGTAAATTTAATTATAGTTTGGATAGCAAATATTTCATAAGTAAAAAAGGATTATTTCATCTCTGATAAATGTGCAACGCGCTATTCTGAATACAATTTGTTTAATGTTTATGCTTCAATTTTCCAAAAGTTCACGTCAAAAACTTTTTAAACAAATCACGTTTAAAATTTCACACTATCCATTGTTTATCTGTAATTAATAGTCTCAAATATGTAATTAAAAATTAATTTACACTCTCCAACTATCCGCTCTTGAACCAAAAGCTTTCTACCTCACTAATCATATTATTAATTTTGACCTTTAATCGTTACGTGTTTTAGCGTAACAAAGAATAGCGGTATGTGAACAATAGCAAAGTTTTTGCGTCGTTTTTTACTGAAATCCCCGTTATTTATCTTTGTAGACATTCCGTATGTTATTGTTTAAATGTGATTGTAGAGGTATTTTAATAGGGTCGTTGACTCCTATTAAAAGTTTGTTAAATGTATTTTTTTCTGTTTTATAATGCAATTAGTTTTAGTACTTATTTCTGATTTTTTATCTTGAAACAGATGTAAATATTTTCGTTTCCAAAAAGTTAAGTGTACCTAAAAGCAATTTTCCGTCGCCTCAATCTATAATTTCCATAATATGTCCTAATGGTACATGTAAACAAGGAAATAATAGAAATAATTCAAGCTATTACAGCAGGGTCTATTTGATATAGATTCTGTTGTTACAGAGTCATTTTCCGTTGAAGTTTGCACGCAAATTCTGAAAGGCTGATTGATGAGTTTATTTTGATTAAAAGCACTATTACTTGGAGAAAATAGTAAATTTACTTTTATTAGTGAAACGTAAAATGAACGTTATCGGTACAAAAATAAAGGCTACAATTGCGGATTTCAATACCTTGCGCAATTTCGTAACCAAAAGCTTAACATAAATCGTCAAAATTAAACTTTTTCTACGGTTTGAAATTGCTGCAATTATAATTATAACATTATGTTTGCACATATCTTCAACATTGTTATAAGATCGAGACATTATGGACATTTAATCTAATTTATTAAATAAATGAAGTAATGTTTTTACAAAGTAGACAATATCACAGCACATTTGCCAATAAGTATCTTGCTTGTTCGAGTTAAAACTACGCAATGCAAACATTAACGTTCAGTTAATTATTTATGTAGTTTAACAAGATCTATAAAGCAATTAGTTTGTCGTTTTTATTACTGTAGATATTGTTTAATAGATTTCGACACTAAACACACAACGCTAGGTTTTTATATTGCGAATCAGAAGCAATTGTAAGTGATTAATCGTTGATACATCTATTTCAAAATATTTGGCATCTGACCTACAATATAGATAGTCATCTAGATGAAGAAATATATTAGGTCCATTGGCTAGTATAAGTGTATTATGCGATAGGACCGTAATCAGATTTTTAAATTATTTTTTAACGAGTACTTTAGATACTGTGCTGTTCTTCATATTTTGTTATATTTCGATAGTCATAATAATTTATTATGTATGTTTATATCACATGTATGTTACGATGTACCTATTATATGGTATGGTAATTAATAATTATCTAATTATATATTATCTATTAATCTGTAATAAACAATGCTAGAGTCTTTAATTCATTAGGATGATTATTATTCAATGATACCTATGTCTATTTGTAAATATTTCTCTCATTTAACAAATTTAAGCAATTCAACAAGAAGTATTAAAGTGTTGTTTATTTGCAGTTACAACATATCTTCCCACGGGGTTACTCAGTCCATGGGAAGGTGTAACAATGAATACTATTTCCACCTGTTTTACAATCCACTGTTTTGCGCTTGTTTAGATTATCTGTGGTCATTTAAAATGCACAGATTATCTATTGTTGTGTTGATGATATTCTCTCGTATTGAAAATAGATAAATAACGAAATATACTTCGTTAATAATAAATAGATAATGATTAGAATAAACAATACATGGTAGAACGAAATCTGCGAAAATGTAGAGATACAAATTGTGTAGCTCTTGCTGTGCTTGAGTTTACACAAATAATATATTATTCATTTATTAGACGAGTATTAAGTATGTATAAAATACGATATCGATATAAAACTAAACACCTTTCCAGACCGAAAACACAAAATAACATTACTCACTCATCTCAATTAATAAAAAAAAAAGACATTAATAACAAACTCAACTTTATCTAACATCTAAAATTTATAGCCGAAGCTTCCAAGATCTAAAACCCTATATTTCGATATTAATAACGAATACTACAGAATTACTTTCCCTATCGGACCAAATAAGGGATAAAGATTTTATTTAACTACTCGAATGCTAAGTCGTACATCATTCGGTCGATGATTTTACATTTTAGATTAACTTATAGGAACGTGCTACACTGGTGTTCGGGTCAAGATATAGCCTCTAGCTTTTCGTGAATTCTCTTGACGTAATGAATGTAGCTGATTAATTGGTGAGAGGAAATTAAAATCTATGACTTTATTTCGTAGTCTATTGTATAATTTTAATTCCTATTGAGCTAAATATCCTTTCAAGCTGCGTTCTTATGAAGTCTTAATTTTAAAATAAATTGTATGTACGAACACCATTATTATTTTTAAATAAGAATTGCGAATATTGTCTGAATAGATTAATTTCAGAATTAAACATTAGTATAAAAGGTTTCACGATTTATGTTTATAAACAAATAAACCAATTTTACGTGACGACAAAATTTTCATAACAGTTTTTTCTTAATAGGTAGTAGTAGTATATTATGAAGAAAAAAAATTGAGCCACAAATATTGAGACATAGTAACTTGTTAGTACTGAATTTATTGATAATATCCAATAAATACAAACCCAGTTGCAGACCAGTGCTGCCGGTGTATCACGGTACTGCGATATCAGTGTTGTCACATAAATCAAGCATCCAATGATTCGACAACTTTTTACAGCTACTTACCGTAGATACGAACCGACGATCGATTTATTGCCTCAGACTAAGTGCTTGGTAAATCCTGCTCTGCCTATTTTTAATTAAATGGTACAGATTTTAACTAGTCAACGATGAAAATGCTCGAAAAACTAGTTGAGAATGTTGTGGAACTTGTATGCGACTTAAAAGTTTAAATTTAGATTTTATGGATTAGCCTAGTTTAATAATTTAATATTCTATTTATAAAGTAAACATATATTTTAGATCATAATTTTTTATAAGATGCTTCGATGTATATAATTTTTTTAATTAATTTTTTTTGTTTGTTTCAGGTATATTCAATGATCCGTATCTGTGACGTAGTAAAAGTAATGTTTTTGCAATATAAAATATACAAATAATGAAAAGCGAAAGGTATTGTTTCTTAATTATTTACGAACTTTGCATTGACATTGTTATATGATTCTATAACGATCTACAGGACTTCACTTAAAGCCATATCTACCCTATAAATATCATTATGAAGTATTAAGTTTCTTAAAAATGTTAATTTTATTATTTATCTTCTGCGTTTAAAACGCTATTTTTAACAGCGCCGGGCGTTCCCAGCCACGACGGTAGACCCAATTCTAGCGTTTAACTGCCACGAAAGTTCCCAGAAACTTAGGTAAATTCCCAATTCTTAACTTTTTTGTGTGATAAAGTTTAAATTCGTCAACACTCTCAATAAAGATCATTTGTATCAGCAACTCTTCAATCTAATAAAACCAACGGCACACCCAAATAGTTTGAATATTTACATAACGTCGTGCACTAATATTATAAAATATGTTGTCGATGGTCAGGGCTGGGTTTTGAGGTCAGGTCCCACCGTCATGCTCCCATGCTTCGGAATGTAGTATCGAGGTCAAATTATACCTTGCTATTCAAACATGGATGAGCTGGTGTTATTTTATTAGCGCAAAAATAAGATGTTTGAAAGTGATACTTAATTGTCACCTTTTTGTTATTTAAATTGTATCTATCTATAAATGAACTCACCTACCCATTTTTTGGTATTACTTTTTATGATATTACAAAAACTATACAACTGGTAATAGAAGAAAACTTAAACTTTCAGCAACATTTTAAATTCCCCGAAAATTACCAAAAATTCTGATGTTATGGTGAAGATTTACGAATAATTGATCACGATTCTTAATCAATATTTGTTTGTAGTTTTTTATAAACATTGATGACATTCCGTCACAGAGCTGGAACAAATCCGACAATGCAGGGTTTTTGTTCAAAAACGATGAAAACTAATTATGTTTGGGTAACGAACTTTTTGTCGATTTACTAACTCGTGATAAGCAAAACCTTATTTTTTTCCATAAACGATTTGTATGCTGATTTTTACAATGATCATCATTGCAAGTGAATTAAGAAATATTATATTTTACGAAACATTTTGTATTCAAATTTCAATGCATAAAGAACTATTGTTGGTACTAGAAAGTAATCAAATTAATGTTTAATTTATTATTAGTTACTCCTTACTATAATAGAGGTAATTACTCATTTTCAAGCAGTTGTTTTAAACAAGATATTATGTTAAATGTGTAAAGAAAATATTGCAAAATGGAATACAGATACAAATTATCGTAACAGTTCCTCGTAAACAGGGAAAGTCAATTTATCAACAACATCTGAATGCAGTCGCGATATTCATATTCAAAGAACTCATCATATAAAGTTTTATTAAAGACAGAACAATGGAATAATTGAAAGTATTGAAAACACTTCTTGCAATAAGATTCGAAGATTGTTATCAACGAATATTACGCGTGTATTATTTATGGTTACTATTATAATTATTATATTATTATTATAATTATCTTCTCCATTTAAGACGCTCAACTTGTATTCATAACTTGTATAGCTATGGCATTCAATATTTATGGAAAACTAGCTGTGCTCCGCAGTTTTACCCGCATTGATCCGCTCCTGTTGGTCTTAGCTTGATAGGCCGTCTTCGATAAATGGGCTATCTTATATCTACCACCAAAATAATTTTTTAAATCGGACCAGTAGTTTCTGAGATTAGCGCGTTCAACAAACAAACTCTTCAGCTTTATAATATTAGTATAGATATAAATTTAAATTTGACAGAATAATGTATAGTGTACAACACCATACGTGGATACCATTCATGGGAATAAAATATCTTTACCCAATGGGAATCCTATTCTATTCTTTAATTTAGCTATCCAATGATTATAATTATGTATAAGCTTTAACAAAATTCATAGTTAATAACGCTGTTCAGGTGATGTTTGGTTTTTTTATGGTATTATTTTTACTGTGCTTTGTCTTGTATCAAAATATAATATATTCTCAATTTCGTTTACAGACAGCTTTAGGAAGTGCGTAGGTAGTTATTATGCATAGATTATAATTTTATAGAAACTCTAATAGATTTTACTCAAGTAGGTCATGTAGTACTTAATAAACTAAATTCCTTATTTGCAGGTGTTGGTATTATCGGACATTAGCTCAATATATCTGAGTTTATAAATTTCAATAAAAATGTATCATAACCTTTTGGTATCCTGTTATATCGTAAACTACCAATGACTTCCGTTTATTATAAGCAGGTGATATCAGCTCATTGGCCCTCATCATAATTAACATTCAAAAAATTCAATTAACAATAATTAAAAAATAAAATCGTATTGCTATGTTCTTTGTGCCGAAAATATATATCCATGCATTACAAGTTGCAATTAAATAAAAGTTGCGATTCCTTTAGCGCAATGTCGATGCACGCGAGTAATCGATTCAATTCGTGATAACGATCGCGATCTTCCGAATGCAACTGAATCGATTTTGTTATTACTCTTTATATATTCATGTTTAATTTAGTGATATAAAGCCTAGAATAAAGAGATTCGCATGCAGTGACTCGATCAAATTGCTTGCATGTTTCGTAACATATTTGTTTATTATTCTATGTATGAATTTAAAGGCTAAAGCTATTTTGTTTCGCGTAATCGAATAATTATTCAGAATTTATGTGGTTTCACGACTTCCGCATTTTTCTGTTATGTTCTGTGATATCGTGAGTTTATTGTTATAGTAAAACCATTTCAAACAATAGTATTTTCTACTGTTTGATTTTACGCGAGTATTATACATTTAGAAATTGTGTCTCCCCGTGACCAGGCTCGCTTTAAAGTGTTCGAAACGTCGGGAAAATAATGTAATAAATAAATCGCGTTTAAAATCCGCTAAAAAATCGTTAATTTCTAAATATTTCAAATAATGTTTATGGAATTTTCTGTATTGTGGTTTGAACAACTACTACGTAAGATTCTTTAAGTAGTAATACTTTAAGTGCATAATGAAGAAAAGAACACCAATCGATCTGATATGTACCAAGCCACTTGTAGCCTGTAGCAAGCTGTATTAGATAAATAGATCTTCCAATGACAGATCGAGAAACTACGTTTCCCCGTCATTAAAAGAATTACAGAAGCCCTGCAATGGTTTGATTAGATTTCTAGGCTCATGAAATTACTACTCACTTAATGATGTCACAGTTCGCGCGATTGTATGCAATTATGTTGTGGCAATTTATTTTGTTATTTTCCGTCGTCGTGACTTACCGCGCTTTCTAAGTTCCGACTGCTATGACGTATCGGTGTTATATATGAACATAATATATAGCACTAGGTTTCCGCCCGCGGCTTCGCCCGCGCAGTAAAAGAAAAACCCGCATAGTTCCCGTTCCCGTGGGATTTCCGGGATTGCGTCATTTTCCCGGGATAAAAAGTAGCCTATGTCCTTTCTCGGGTATCAAAATATCTCCATACCAAATTTTATGAAAATTGGTTCAGTAGTTTAGGCGTGATTGAGTAACAGACAGACAGACAGAGTTACTTTCGCATTTATAATATTAAGTATGGATGTATAAAAAAGCGTGATGTATACTAAGATGACGTATAGAGTCTTTTTTTGGTGGAGTATTTAAAAAAAGGTTTGCTACGAACTACTTACGCGAAGAAATGCAAATTAATACCTTATTTTAAGCGGGTAATATTCAAGTAAGGACTAGTTTGTCAAATAAAACAGGAATGTTGTTTTGATGTTAAAATAAAGAGAGCATTGTTTTCATAAATCATAATACACATTAAAAAGGTTTGCATGCATTTCAGCATTACGCGAAGCGCCCGAAGCTTTGCTAAAAGGTTAAATGAAAGTCAGTTGCGTTTTATGAACATTACGTGAGTGTAATTTTAATGGATTTTTGTATTTGCTATCATTTTAAAGGCTTCCTTATTTGTTACGATAAACTGTTTAATACTTATTTGCTTAATTGCTTGAAAGACCGTGGGAATTAAGTGTTACTCTTATTGCAAACGCTTTAAATCAACGTACTTTACGTTGTTATAAGATTGTTATTTAAATGACTGTAATAAATGCTTTAATGAATGTAGGGCAGATTGATTTATATGTGTTTTTATTGACGTGACACATTTTAATGTATCTGATAATACATGCAAAATCAACACATTTTATAACTATAGCAAATTGATTCAAACCTAATTCTAATTTAGAAATTATGGTATTTCCCGTGATATTTGTAAAGAATTAGCATAATTAGTGGTTACTAAGTATACTGTAGATAAAAAGTAAAGATAATTGAAGTCCGACCACCCCGTAGCAGGCGTAAGGGGCGTCTCACCGTACATTTATTACCACCATTACCCGCTATAGTTTCATTATCTTGTTTTACGTGTCTGGCTGCTTCGAAATACAATGTTGAGACTTTAGTCTTTATATCGAATGTACCTTTGTGTATTGGCTTAACGGGTTTCATGGTGAGTGACTTTGTTTAATTTTAAAACATTTGTCTCGGAGTTAAATTTTAATTATGTATTTTTTATTTATTTAAATGATTGTATAATTCTAAAATGATTTACCTACTAAATGGTGGGCTATTTTCAATTTTGTTTGGATTTGTTTCCGTGAAAGATTTAATTGATTATAACTAATAACAGTATGACGGCTACTTATTCTTTTGTGTATATTATTTTCGTTACCTCATTACTCGGCTTTCATTCTCCCACTTCATATCGAACATGTCATTTTTAAAACTCGATAATCACGTGCCATACAAATAAATAATAGTGAAATGAATTGCATAATAATATAATAACAAGCAATTAATTAAAGTTCAACACTTCGTGACGGGTTTGCGTGCTACGCCTGAATCAATCATTTGCTATTTATCCAACTACTTATACCTTCATCAAGTTTATATGTTCTTATAATTTTCTATGAAGCAAGCATTTATACAAACTAGCTTTAGTCCACGTCCTCGCGTGCACTTCACTTAAATGCACGACAGCTTTCCTTGTGTCAAGTTCCACCCTATTTATAACCCCCACTAGTTTTGTTTGCGAAACATAGATCTATAGCCTATTTTCCTATCCAAGGTCTAATCTTTAAGCTTAAATTTGGCAAGTCAATTCTATTTTGTATGAATAAAGGAAGAACATTTAAAACTTGCTGATTTCAAATATTAGTGGGTACTTTTTAATACGACGCTTGTTCATTTTTGTCAGCAGAAAATACGTGTTTTTTTTTGTAAAGAATTTCATTAATGAACGAAATTTACACTGGTAGAGCTAGTAACAAGCCAATCGCGTTATAAAAACAAATGTTAGATTATGGATTAATACCATTTACATAGTTCCTAAGAAAAGAAATAAACTCAAGTAAGAATTACCACTAAAATATTAGTCTAGTCTTCATAAAACTAAAACTCTACAGAATTAAGAAAACACAGTGAAACCCAAAGTTCCCTACAATAAAATATAACGGTCCGTGCTCTCAGTTCAATTAGAACTTTTCAGACGCATAATGAAGTCACGTGTTTCGATAACTGCATGCAACAGGGGTACAAGGTGTATGCCTTTGTTTTATAATGGCTACAAAGCAAGACTAATTAGTAGCTTGAATAATTTTTAGTGTGGAACTGCGATTTAGGATTTAAAAGTGTAAATTAAACGGAGAGCTTTAAAAGCTTTGGTTGTTTATTATTGTGTTAGTATTTCACTGTTTTGGTTATAAATTTTTACAAAAGCTTGGAAATTCTTCTGTATTTATATCTGATGCATTTAAAATTTATTATAATCTCATTACATTGTTTTTATCGGAATAAGTTTTTGGTATATGCTTTGATAGAGATAAGCTCTTACTTAAATAAATTGTACAGTATTAACTAAGTTTTTATAGAACGTTGGCAGTTTCTTTAGACTAGAATATTAATAGAATGTCTAGACTTTAATTGCTACGAGTTAGCGTTAAAGTTTTCGACATTAAATAAATTAACTTTTACATGATTTTTTTAATACAATTTTCTTGTGACATTGCAAAATATTCACAAGACAGATTAAGCGTGTTAGCGGCTAAGTGACGTTTAGGGAAGGTTAAATAATTAACGTCAAAGGCCTGTCGGCTTAGCACCCTTCTGATGTGTAAGGGTTTATAATGAATTGCTAGTTTCTAAATGTAATAAAAATAGCAAATTAATTGTACGTATAGTAACTTTTTAGTTACGAGTGGATATCGACTGATAATTGATTTATGATTCCAAAATTATAATATGCTCGCTATTTTTTTGTTTTGCATGATTTTTTTAAATGTATTATTATGAATTGCTTTCAATATTACTTTTCTCCTAAGGATATTTAAATTTCTGGCAATAAAATAAAATATATCGAGTTACAGTAATATATACCACATTTCCTAACATTTTCTAAGGGTCCTGTCGCCCCTGCAAATGGCTGACTTGTCAGATTTTATAATAGCCGGGGAAGCAATTTTGGGGTAATAGCTTTTATCCAGAGACTTGAATAGCTCCTGATTCTGATATATCCTTTCAATTTCAATCTACTGTAAATTATTGATAATGTCGGGACCATGTCGGGACATCTTAGATGCGAGCGAAAACAGTATTATTATGTTGCCTCTCTGATTAGATGGCCTATACATTTTCACTTTTTAAGACACAAGGAATTATAGCGTCACATACTTAATCTTGGCATCATGTTCAACTGAAGAAAGTTTGTAATTTATGTTTAAATTTATGCTATAACCGTAATCCAATAGTATCGATTAAAAAAGGTTTGAATGAGGAGATATTTAAATTTGACTTTACCCCAATATAAATAAGCAAGTCAAAAATCTTATCGTCGAATTTAAATAATAACTCGAACATTGCGATTTTAATCAACAGATTGATACCAATCTCTTTAAGCCGGATAAAAGTATTACGAATTCCGGAATCTGGTCGCAAAAAAGTGAGAGAAAAGTTCCCTTTTTAACTGGCTAAAGAAAGTAAATGCTTATTTGCATCGGAGGGTCGGTTGGTACATGATTCTTGTCAGTAAAAGTTATCCAAGGCCGCATATAAAGTGATCTTATTATGGACATTCAGGGCTTAAAGTAATTTACGTGAATTTAATGATAGATAAAGTTTATCGACATTTTAAAAAGTGTTTATGAAAGTAAATTATTTATATAATTGCGAAACGCGATCGGAATATTGATTTTTGTAAGCTTTTTTATCGATGTTTGTCAGAAATTTTATCTTATTTATTTTATACAGTAATGATTAATTATATTGCCAAAAGGTTAAATGTAACTACTGAATAAAAGTGAAAATTATTTCGATATAAAAGTATTTTATTCGTAACTACTTAATGCAACAATTATTACACGTTTCAATTAGACATGTAGGTACACAATTGAATTCTTCGTGATTACAGTATTTAAATGACAATGCACATGTTCGATTGTTCAATTCGTCACGCTATCAAATATTATGAGCTATGTCGAATCGTATTGATTTAAATTACCACAGTATAATAATTATAACCGTTATTGTATCGGTGTTGCCAAAAACACTTCGCAATGCAATTAAACTAAGATTGACATGATCTAATTTTCGACCACCAACGTAGTGAATTGATTTATTAATAAATTACAAATTATTGATTCTGCGGGGTTCCTTAACTCCCTTTCAAATTCCTTCAACTTTCCTTTTACTATGTGTTGTGACATCTATGTTAATTTTCATAATTACTCAATTGATATGAAAAATTGTTATGGAATTTTCTTAATAACATTTAAATACAGATAATTAATATTTTACTGTTTTTAATTAATCTTAATAAACAAGTAATACGTAGTGTCATTTTTCTTATTTTTTATAGGTTATTACGCTAGAATTCAATAATTTAAAATTGTCAGTCGTCATTCCAATCACCAATACAATTAAATCATTTAAATAAAAAGGAAGTCGTATTTTGTTATCATAACAGTGCACCAATTATTATTTGTCTTCAATCACAAACGAGAGCGTTTAGTGTTAATATCTGACATACGCTTGACAGCTGTCATTTAGAATTCATAAGAAATCTTTTTGAAAATAAATGGCCGATTAATTATTATTTATTAATAAATTACAGCGAAATAAAACAAGATTTATTCATCTTAATTTACACTGACGCTTTTTGATAAAAAAATTATAAATCGAGGAATGTATAAAACTTTTAAAATATTGGAAGAAAATGCAAAATTATTTATGGCTATTTCATCATATTTTTAGATGGATAAGGGCGGCCTCATTCCTCAAGAGCAATCTATATCTCTATAAATATTTATCTTATCTTTATTATATATTCAAAAATATCTAACAAAATCAGAAAATAAAAACGTGTTAGTCCAAAACATGTTTTCTTACTCATACGAAAACCACATTATTTGCTTGTCACATTCTTATAAAAACTTTTATATGACATTATTTGTTATATTCTTAAGAGTTTTGAAGCGACATTATTTTCTTTTACACATCGTTTTGGTCTAATAGCTCTCAATACCCTGAGGGCCTGAGCAATGCATTACTCTCAAAGGGCTGCGTTTGACATGGGATAATATTGTTAAAGACAGGACCAAAATAACTTGAGCTTTGGTGATTTATAATATATGTAGATATAAGACGTTTCTTGAAGTGGAACATTTTTTAAACTTGCCTTTTTTTCACCAAATGTCGAATTATAAGTATAAAAAACTATTACTAAACTACTACGTATGTTTTATTTAGTAGTCTAATTGTTATTTTATAATTGGCGAGAAGCTTTTAAATAAACTAGATAATGATAAAAAGTTTGGTTTGGTTTTGAGATTATTTATAGAAAATATAGAGCAAAACTCTACGTTAAAAATAAACATATAATATATTATGTGTGTCTTCTTTTTAAAATTTTCATGGAGATTATCATACCCTCGTGAAAAATGAACGTAGCCCTTTATCATATTTTTAATCTTTTAGATGCACATTCCCATACACAAAATATGATTAATAGCAATAAGTCTGGAGGGCTAAATAAAATGGTTTTCCAATAAAAATATTTGCCAGACGCTCGAAAGGCGATTCAAACATGACTGGACGCGTATTTATTTTTAGAGTTTCGTAAGTTGAAAATAAACTTTAAGCAGTGGAAATAAATCACTTGTCGACATTTCTTTGTGTTTTACATTTCTTTCGTACTAAGTAAGCAAGGTTGAAATTTTATTTATAAAGAAGTGAACATACGAAAATTACGCAGTAGTTTGTGTGACCTTAACTTAGGTATATAAATAAATTACTTTAAATGTAGAAATATTAATTATATAAAGGTGTGAAAGAAACTGCTATAAGCTATGAAAAAGCAGTTTACTAAATGTGAATTACAAAAACTTTAATTCAGAAAAATTTAGTACAAGTTCTCGTTTATAATTCCTTAATCTTAAAGTAATATGAAGATTGCACTATGCAATATTCGAACTATAAAAACATTTTAATTCATACATGTACAATCACCAAATCGGGTAAAATACAACGCATATCCCAAAGCTTTATGGACTAAGATTGTCGATATAGTGAGAAATAACAAGAAAACATACACTTATCTAGCCAATCAGTAACAAGACAAGTTCAGTGAGGGCCAGATAACTTTGTTATAGTCTCTGCTCTAGTGATTTCCTAATGACCGAACACGACTAATTTGTAAACGTAAAGTTAGGGTTGTAGGTACAATTGAAACATATACATTGAGCGATTCGAAAATCTATACTTAATATTATAAAGCTGAAGAGTTTGTTTGTTTGTTTGAACGCGAATCTCAGGAACCGGTCCGATTTGAAAAATTATTTCGCTGTTAGATAGCTCATTTATTGAGGAAGGCTAAGACCTATCATCACGCTAAGACCAACAGGAGCTCAGCAATGGGAGGGTAAAACCGCGGGGCATATCTAGTATATTGATATACCTAGATGTTGTAAGTTTTTTCGACACTAGTACATACGCACTCTCACCATGGATAAAAACTTAAAATAACATTTTTTACTTGCAAACGGTTTTGTGGAAAATTTCTCATTATGATCATTGCTAAAATCTTCTTAATAAAGGGTTTTACCTACAGTTTTTTTAACTATCTATCCATAAAATTCCACCAAAACCGTTCAATAGCCGCAATAACTTGCCCATAGACGCGTACAATGAAAACAGCAAAGAGCAATATCAAACTATCGTAAACTACAGCTTTTCCACCATTCGCAAATATTCGTTGCGAGTGCAATGGCTACAAACGGTTGATTGGAGCAATAACGTTCTAACTGTGAGACGACACCTCGTAAAAGGGTAAAGCCATACCGTATATGTACTAGTGTAATATTATTTGTGGTATATGTAAGGTGTTGAACGGGAATCTGCAATAGATTTTAGATTAACTCGATTGGCGTGTACGATGTAAATTCGATACTATTGTGTATTGGTAGTACTTGTCTCGGTGCAAGTTGACTTTACGTTCATAATATGAGTAAAATTTTAATTTAATTTGTTTCATGTACTTTAGAGTACCTACTAGTACTAAATTAATAATTACTGAAAACTAATCTAATTATCTGCACTGTTGTAATTCTTATAATTCCTAGTTAAAGTTCAAAGCACATAAATCTGAGCTTTATCTATTTATATTTTCGCTGCAAATAGCAATCGAATCGAAAACGTCTACAAAATATTTCTTAGTTCATTTGTAACTATTTGTTGGAGTAATTTAGCCGAGTCGCTGGCTGTTACTTGTGACATATGGAGCTATTGGAAGAAATTGGACAACACTCTGAATTGCCGCGAAGAATATATTGTCTATGCTCTTTTGTGGCGGGAAAATTTATTGACATTTTGTTTTTATCTGTGCACAGGGCTATGGCCGTAGAGGGAGAATGAACTATAAAGGAGGCACTAAAATGACAAGTAATGCGTGAGAGAAATACACTTATGACTATAAAGCCAAGAGCAAGCGAGACAGAAACATTGTTTTTTGTTTCTCTCATGTTATGCGATTTCTTTTGTTGGGGACAAAGGCAGTTTGTCCCAAACAAGCGGCTACAGTCCATTGTTTTGCTAGTTTTCTGTTTTTTTCTCGCTGTTAAGTGACTTCAAAGTTTAATAAACGTTGACAGTGATCTGTTTTAATCCGACGTTAAGTGAAAATATGGTGCGTTGTAGTGTGATTGGTTGTAAAAATCGGCCGGAACGAAGATTACCAAATATTACCTTTCACACGTAAGTAAACTTATTTGAAGTATATTGTTTTATAGAACTGGATATAGTTGATACATTTTCATTAACTCTAATGTGAAATTATCTACAAATATATAATATTTTCATCGAAATAGACGTAAACATTTTTTTGTGTTATCCGACTAAATTACGAAGTGTTCTTGTTGTTCAGGACGCCATTTGTTTTTACGTAGTTTCAAATTTATGGTATAATCATGTGATTAACATTAGGGATACCAGTACAGGGTAAAATTTTCCCCAAAATCGTGAAATGTTTTTTAATATTAAATATGTTTTTCAGGTTTCCAAAACAAACAAGTACATTAAACAGATGGATTCGAGCTACCGGAAGGAAGAATTGGTTACCAGGAAAAAGTCACAGAATATGTTCTATACATTTTGAGTCGCGTTATTTTCGAAAAACGAAAAAAAAAACCTATTTGATGCCCAATGAATTCCAACACTTTTTACAACAGTGAGTAATTTTTGTGATGCGTTTAGTTTGGATTTAAATGTTGTAGTTTAAATATTCATAGACCGATTTTGTTGCTACGTCTACATAATAAACAAAACAAGTTATTAATTTATTTTTATAGGGGTATATTTTCTATTTCTACTTAATCAAATTTTATTTTTTTAGGATATTATTGTTGAGCGACTGAGTACTGCCCAACAATCAAAAATCCATGGACCAGGTCTTAAGGTAAATTAATAATTTCATTGCACTTTCCCACGAGCAACGACACTGCACTATTTTAGAACTGCACGAAATACCTTGGAGAGGAAGTTTATGTGGTGTTGTTGTGTGTGTACACGGCTCATATGAATGTGTGAAGCCTGGATTAGTCACCGTTTTTTTTACACCTTTTATTTTGTACATGGATGTTCTTAGTATTATCTGATTCAACTAACTTAATCTTTTCAGGATGTTGTTGAGCTACCTAATACAAGCGAACAGTCGAAAACTGTAGTGTATTTACTATTTAGTATCAGCATTGCACCCGTGCGAAGCCGGGGCGGGTCGCTAGTTAAGTTAATAAATAACAAAATCTTTTCAAATCTGTCTTTTTCTTCATAAACCTATCTTACAAAAAAATACCCAAACATTTATAGATATTTTGCCAGTTTTTCGGATAAAAAGTTTTTGTAATAGTTGGCAACATTGACGTAAGGATTCGCCATCTCGTTCGGGTATACGCCGATGTCGTCTCTATAGTTCATTCTCCCTCTACGGCTATGGCCTTTTTGACGGACTGAAATTTTAAAATGGAGTATGTAATTTTATTATTTGTGTTGTAGAGTTTGTTATTGTTAAATTAAAATCTCTAAAAAAATGTTTTTTTTCTTACGCTCTATTACTATCAAATATAATTAAAATGTTTATAAGCAAATAAATAATGATATGCAATTGCTGACGTCGGATACAGTCGTAGCCAGACAATTTTATTATGATATATGAATGTGATTGTTTAAGAAGCTATTATTGATGATACAATGCTTCACAATGAAGCTATGTAACGCTATTTCGCGGTTAATGTCCCACTTTGTAGACTAGCCTTTATGGCATGATACATGTAAGTGAGCACTTTATTTTATTTTATTGCCTCATTGCATATCTTACTATTTCTTCGTAATGCTCTTTTTAGATTTTATCAGAATAATTTATATTTTTAATGTTGGTATTACATATTTAATACGCTAAAATACGAATTTAAAACTTATAACCGGTGCGGCAAAGTAGTAAAAACGTACCTACATGATATAATACAAAAATGTTAAAATGGCATTAGGTACTGTCTAAAGTTTTTTTAGCAGCAAAGTGATTCTATTATTTTATGTTTAGATAATATTCTGAGCGAAATTGGAAAAATAAACATTTATTCTCCTTACGTTTTTTAAGAAATTTGTACCTCGTAGAGTATTCTAGATTCAATAATAACATCCCCAAAAAAAAATCAGTCCATTGTTATCATAATATCCTTAGTACTAATAAAAGATCATGCCTGTTATCACTATCACAAAGTCGTAGTATGGTTCAATCAACATCGTATATAAATTAACATACAACCTGTGATACAACATCAAATCTGAACGCTGTTGTGTCCAACTGTCGGTATAATGACATTATTCAAGAGATACCTATGTCGTGATTCGTGATACACCGACTTTGAAAACTGAGCACTTTATTGTATTGGAAACTATCATTAATATGTTTGAACTGAAATGTATTTTGGTATATTTTCGTTTTATTTACTTAATAAAATCATTTTAGTTAGTTAGTAATGGATGAAGTGAAAAGTAAATAGTAATGAAATGTGTCTTTTAAATTAGCAGCAATAATTTCAGAAATATTGTGATATTTCCATCAAGATGATCTTAAAATCTCTCTGAATTGATGACCTCTACATTTTTTCATGAAGGTAATGACAACGTTTAAAATTATCCCACAATATATTTGACCCTATTTGAACCAACACCGTATTTTAATGAGTAAAAACAAAAACTGCAATATCCTTAAAACGCATTTAATTCCCCAATCAAAAATGTTTTATGAACACATCAACTTCCAAGCTAAATGTCACAAGAATTTAAAGATTACGTCCAAATAGTGACAGGAGCGTGAACCGTTAAAAATGCAGTCATGCTAACTATAGATTAGTTAGGTTGGTCAGACGTAAACTGATTGAGCACAAGTTAATTTGAATAAAAATATTGGCTAGGACCTAGGTACATAGGTATTTAGTTCTTTATGTAGGTACACTCTGTAATTATAATTTGTAGTCCAATGATTGTATGGTTTTATGGATCAGTGACAAGAGATTATTAATTATAGATTATGATATAGATGTGTTTTCAAAATATCCTTGTTAGCATAAATAATATATGAACTATAGTAATTTTAGACCCCTTAAATGTATTTTTGTGTTATGTAGAGTCTCTTAACCTTTAATTATTTTTTTAACTACAGATCTTGTAGACATGTCCCAAACAAAACATACTTAGGTATAAGTAACGCAATAAAATAATTGCGGCCCATTATATCTATCCGTATGTCACAATAGTCATTACATCTATTGATTATACAACTGGCCTATGACCCGGTATCGTATCATTTATATCAGCAGGAAATCGTTCGAAATATCAGCGAGATAGAAACGATATTGGTATCGAGATATCGATTTAACTTACGTGTACAGAACGTGATTTAGCGATGCAAATTTGCAACTTATTAGGGATCGTACAGATTAGATATACAATATACATTATGTTTAAGTGTATATATATGAAGAGGTATAATTTGTTTTGTATAATTGTTTTCTGAACGTTAATTGTTGAGGAATAACTGATTATGTTAATTATGATTAAATTGTACTGTATAGCTTATTGGTGCTTTGGCATGACTGTAAGCCACTATGTTCTTGAAATAAATAAATAAATAAATAAATAAATAAATTATACAGGCATATGAAAACCATACGTATAAATGTTTTTTAACGACTATTAGAGATATAGGTACTGTTATACATATACAGCAAAAGAAAGCTGTATTTTCGCACTAGAGCTTTTTGCTTCCCAGCCACTTGAACTCATGTCTTTAAAATACGGTTAATATTTTTTAATAATCCACATATCATAAAGGAAAAACAGATTTAAATAACTGTTATTTTTTAATATCCTTTTATTTAATAGTCTATTCATGAGAATTAGTAATATTTTTCTACATAAAGATGCAATTAATTATTCCAATTACCGTATGATTTGAATAATGTACACAGATTGTTATGAGAAAACTGAATTCAGTCCATTTTTCGTTCAATAAAAAATAAATACAATGACAGTTCAATAACCCCTTGCTCTCACACAACAAAATAAGTCTCAATTGAGAAATTCAACCTGTTGCGTTTCTTCTGTTTTATAATAAACAATACCAGATATGAACATGAAAACATAACATCCGCTAAATTTTATAAGAATGCTGGTTATTGTGACATTCTGTATCAATCCATTGATACGTCCATTCATGGACTTTCACTTTAATTCATGATGTAAGTTGACTTATATGAAGTTATATGTAGTTCAGTGTGAGTCGTGTGATGTGAAAATGTCGTGCAGTGTCATAACATGATATCGAAAGAAGCGCGGTAGGCCATTGAAATTTTACATTTTTTAGGCCTGACCTTGCGTTTTTTAGAGGACGCAATTTTATTTTTTTGATGTATAGGGGGGGTCAGTGTGAAGCTAAAACCAAGTTTGTGGGGTCGCCACCCTTGTCCCATGGCCGCCATCTTGAAAATAGCGGTTGAAATGGTTTTAACGATATATCTCTTAAACTATTTATCTGATAATAAAACAATGTTAACATTATTTGTTGCAAATTAAATTCTCTACAACTTTGATTCAGTAACTTTTTGTCGTAGAACTATAAATAAAAAAGTTATAAGCGAAAATGTTCAGAAATTAGAGCTATTTATATTTTTCAATAAAACTTTTTTTTATCATTTTACGAAGAAATGATATAAGACTATTTTTGTAGATTGTTTTTCGAGGAACAACTTTTATATACTGAGAATTATTGGTGGCTTTTTAAAGACCACTCCTATTCATGTTATGGAATGCGAGCTGAGCATTCCACCGATGAGTGTAAGAAGATTGTATTTAGCTTATAAGTTCTGTTTAAAAACACACTCTTGGAATAGCAATATTAATAATGCACTATTAAGTGAACTGTATAATCTATGTGATAGAAGCTATTGGAGTAATAAAAAGAAACCATTGCTTGCAACCTGCTATAAGGATACTGGTGAAGACCCGGTCTCAACATCTGATTTACTTCATACGTTTACTCTAGACACATGGGTGTCCAATATTAATTTACAAAATAACATTTTTACTAACTTAGATTGCATAAATGGTCCAAAGTCTCAATATCTTGATCAACAGATAAAACTAGATATTTTGAATGAACTTCGCAATAAATTTATCGGTTAAAATTTTATTTATTCTGATGGATCTAAAACTATAAATGGCCTTGGTTTTGCTTTTTGGGACCCCAATAGAAAATACTCCTATAAATATAAAATTAATAATAGATACATTTCTATAATGTCAGCGGAATTACTTGCAGTGTCTAAGGCCTTAATTTATGCCGCTGATATAAATGCCCAAAGAATAGTTATTCTCACAGACAGTCAAAGTGCCCTTCATCATCTTAAACGTTGTGTGTCTGGTAAGAGAGGTTTCCCGATAGCATATAAAATAATAGAACAAATTAATAACTTTAATAACTCCAATGTTACTTTGGCACTGCAATGGATTCCTTCCCATATCGGTCTAAGTGGTAACGAAGAGGTTGACAGGCTAGCAAAAACGGCTATTTTAGATGGAGAAGAAATTGATTACTTACCAAATTATTCGGAAGTTCTAACAAAATTCAAATTTAAGTGTTTTAATAGGTTTAAAGAGTATTTTAATGAAAGGTCAAGGCTAAAGGGCATTTGGTACAAGAGTATACAATGTGAGCCTCTTCACATACCATGGTTTTATAACAACAAGTTTAATAGATGCGAAACTGTAACCGCTTTTCGACTTCGTTCCGGACACATACCGTGCGGAAGTTTTGCTTATCTCTTGAAAAAAGCTGACTCGCCCAACTGCGAATTTTGTCATAAATATGACGATATCCAACACTTCCTCATGGAGTGTGTCCGGAATGATGTTAAAAGAAAAGACTTGTTGACAAATCCTAAAATAAATGTTTTGAATGTCGGTGCATATCATAGCATTCTAGCTGCACCACACTCTGATGCAGCTAGAATGCTATTCAACTTTAAATTTAAAATATAGTTAAGATAGTTTGTGAAGTGTTAAATATTTGTATATAAGGTACGATGGGATTGTCATCGTCCTTTAGGACAAAAATCCCTTAATATAAAAGATTAAAAAAAAAAAAAAACTTTTATATACAACATTTTTTCATTACGCCAATAACTAAGGTTTTACAGCGCTCAGAAGTGAGTACTATTTTTCAGTAGTAACTATACATAATATATTGGCTATTAGCTCTTTTCCCAGACTCCACAACAATGGAAGCACACTGCAGAACATTTCAGCCCTGCTTTTCGACGTAAAAAAAAACGCACTTCCAGACTCTACCTCCTGGGTGGTGGGGAAAAGATTCAATAATTAATTATTAATAATATTGTAAAATTAATAATTAAAAATATTATAATAACAAAAAAATAATTACTGGTGACAAATTATTATTAGTACACACATAATATATCGTATTCTGTATAGTAAAGAGTACTTAAAATAGTACTCACTTCGGAGGGCTGTAAAACCTTAGCTATTTACTTAATGAAAAAATGTTGTAAATAAAAGTTGTTCTTCGAAAAACAATCTACAAAAATGGTCTGATATAATTTCTTCGTAAACTTATAAAAAAAAGTTTTATTGAAAAATATAAACATCTCTAATTTCTGAACATTTTCGCTTATAACTTTTTTGTTTATAGTTCTACGACAAAAAGTTACTTAACCTAAGTTGTAGAGAATTTAATTTGCAACAAATAATGTTAACATTGTTTTATTATCAGATAAATAGTTTAAGAGATATATCGTTAAAACCATTTCAACCGCTATTTTCAAGATGGCGGCCATGGGACAAGGGTGGCGACCCCACAAACTTGGTGATAGCTTCACACTGACCCCCCCTACACATCAAAAAAATAAAATTGCGTCCTCTAAAAAACGCAACCCCAAATGTAACTTTTCAATGGACTACGGTTGTTTTTTTTTTATTGACAGCAAGCAAAGGTGGCATGACATGTGACATTTGTATCTTAAGTGACAGATACGTATGTATGCATCAAAATATTAAACCACAAGTCGCAACTAGGTTTCGATTCATAATTAATAATATGATTAAATAAATAGTCCTGCTAGCCTGAAAAAATCCCTTATAAAAAGTATTTCCTTATTCACCAAACACGCATAACGCATTGCAAAAATCCACCACACACGGGCACTAACTCCATTTCCATAGCATGCTATTTCCCACAATTTTCTGGTTCCCATAACTCAAGGAACATTTAGTCCCTGCAATGAACGTGATTGTATGCAGATCCATACGTATTGTTCAATTATTCACATGATAGGTACGGACGTGAACAATATGTTCTTGCGTGTTTCTTGTTTCGAACCGAAGACTGCGGTATACCTATACATATATACACTATTGAGTAATTTAAATTAAGGGTTAAAATAAATCTAATATGTCTTGGTTTATTGGAATTACGGTTTTTACTCAAAAATTTTAGAGATAGGAGCCAACTATGCAGTGACTTTGAAAACCTGTATTAGGTGTCTCATGAAAAATATTTACTTTAGCACCTAAATAGATTTTCTTGTTATATTTTAGTCAATGAAAAACGTCAATATTAATTTATTTAAGCTACATAAAAAAAAATATCTAAAAAATACGAGAGCTTTTTAACGCATCGAACTTTTTCAATCATTTAGATTTATGCGTCTATAAGACAAGTAAACTTTATCACCTATTTTATTAATATTTATTGGGAAGCAGTTTAAAATGGTTTCTATAATAATTCGTTTATTGTCGGGGTCAGTGGTTGGACCAATTTAATAGCACGGCGTGCAAGTGGCCGCGGATCATTTTACTCAATAGAAAACGACCATAAATATCAATAGAGTGAAATTGTGCACATGGTTCATAGGTTGTGAGACTGTACAATGATTTTATGAGCTTCACTTTAAGTGGTACTGCGAAAGTTCGCGCTTTGTAATTGTTTCGTGGTGTTGTTTACTCTTGCTGTTAGTTGGATGTGAAAATATAATAGATGCACGAACAAATATTTATTTTTATAGCTATTGTTAGTACTTTAGAACTATCAGAACTTTTGCTTATACTCAACTACAAACTAATTCAACATTTTCTTAGATAGTCGATGACATTGAAGGCTCAATTCACATAAAAAGTTAGCTGAAAGATATTTATAAAATTTCAGATGATAAATAATCTTTCAATTCTTACGAAAATGTTTTCAATACAAGACTATATACGAAACTTTCGATAATACGAACCAATAAATAAAAAGTTCAACAGTTTAGCGCATCAGTAAAATTGTAAAATGGCTTGTAAATAAAATATAACATTTCAACACAGTGTCATCCACTTTGGGCAAGTTGAAACCGGGAAGTTAGTCGTAAACCTATTCCCATAAAAGTTTTCATCGAAGTTCCGAGTGCTTTTAAAAATAAAATGCCTGTGACGCGACATTGTATGGGTTTTTGGCGACACGTGCGCTGCCAAACTTTGTTAGACTACTTAATGTGTTTTTTTTTCTCGCGCCCTTTTCATATAGATTGGTTTCGGTAGTATAAATGTTTTGGTAACATTTTTGAAGCTTTAGGCGCAGGTCAAACACAAGCGGCGCGGGCGCGGGCGTGCCATAAGCGCACCTCTTCAATCTGTTTTGCACCACGTCCTTCTTCTACATTTTGTATGAAAGAACTTTGGAAAGGCGTTGAGACGGCACGCCACGGTTGTGCCACGGTTGCGCCGCCTTTCCAAAGTTCTTTCATACAAAATGTAGAAGAAGGACGTGGTGCAAAACAGATTGAAGAGGTGCGCTTATGGCACGCCCGCGCCCGCGCCGCTTGTGTTTTTACCCGCGCCTTAGATCTGTCTTGATATCTACGATACTATACTTGTATCGTCGATTATTATATTTAAATTGATTGAATAGAAAAAAATGACTTAATAGCTACAATCAAACACAAAATATTTAGATACATATAAAAATAATTAATAATCCATTTTTCATTCAGTTTCTTTAAAACAATAAGATGTGAAACAAATGAATGACACATGTATTATAATTATTTATTACAACAATGCTTCATTTAACTTCCCACGTCGATCCAGGTCCTTTCTCATTACAAGTAAAACTAATTAATTCAAGCGATCAAACAACAATACGTTTCATTTAATTAATTAAAACACGGAACTAAATGTGAGAACTGATGCTTATCTCTTATCTCGAGAGGTCGTTACATTTCTCTGTTCGCATACATACATAATAGATACTAAAGATAATATATAAATTGGCTTTAGCTTACATTTTCGGTTGAAGGAAAATGTTCGCACAAATCGTCTGTAAATGTAGAGGTTTTAGAAATTAATTGTATTATCATATTGGGTTTTAAGTTGATAGAAATAATTTCTGTGATATTTGTTTCGATTAGATATACATATTTAGGGCTCATAAGAGTTCGACAGGGCTCATAAGCTTTGCTCCCGCGGCTACTCGTTCTTGCATTTTAGGTTACAAATTACAATTCGACAGCTATTCTCGAATACTTCCTATTCTACTCCCACAAAGCTATATAACAAAAACTATCCTATTTTATCCTTTGTATCGTGTATTCATTATCTCTGTACCAATTATCTTCAAAACCGCTAACATTCGCATTTATGAAATTTTGCATATTACTTATTTTAATGACCACACATTCTTTACAAATATACTGTTTTAATTTCATAACAAAGCTGTTAAACCTTTCTTTTGTTATAAACATAATATTATGAATGAACAGTAAATTGATACACTTAAGTAAACGATGTATGCACATTGATATTAACAAGTAACAACGTATTTTTTCACGGTCTCTGGTCGTTCCCGTGAGACTGTGTTCCCGAGTTTATGCATTATAGATAATTATATGCAACAATGGACGAAGAAAGAGCATGTAATAAAGTGATATTCATTGTTAGTTATGAATAGTGTGTTCAATTCCTTTTATGTTTTCGATTGCTGCAAATTGATAAAAAAACTAGCAGTCCGCCCCGGCTTTGCCCGTGGTACATATTTACGTTTTCCGGGATAAAATATAGCCTACACGGATTCGGAAGAATCCCTCTAAGTAATGGTAAAAGAAATTTTGAAATCGGTCCAGTAGTTTTTGAGCCTATTGAATACAAACATACAAAAATACAAAGGTTTCCTCTTTATAATATTAGTATAGATATAGATAAAAAAGTTTATTATATGACTATAAAAAAACTGAAATCTAAGTTATATTTATTTTATTTAAAATAACCTCACATCGCGTTGTAGAATTCCAAGGATATCTTGTTTATGATTGTATTCTAGTATAAAAAATATAAATTGGTATTTGTACTTAAGTCTTCAAATCTATATATAACAGAGGTTTATTATAACAAATAGGTATGCAAATAATGTCCAAGGTTCTATGTTATTATTTTGTGTCAAATCAAACATAACAAAATGACTTCTCTACAATCATAAAACACCATACAAGTTAGTAAGGGGAAACAGTAAATTCTTAAAATAAACAAATATTCCACATCTAATTTCATTATTCACAGAACGAAGCTATCACATACAGTTACATATAATTTATATTTTTACCACAACGAAATAAATGTTTTCATGGGCTATTCAAGTTCGTTAGCATTTTTTGCAATACACGTTTCGTGAATTATGTCTATGTGAATGACCTTATGATATACATACCACAGATTATCTAGTATTATAAAATGGTAAACGTTATGTCTGTGTATTGGTGTACAAAAATAACTATATAAACAACTTGATAATCTTTGTGACATACTGACTATATTGCATATTGAATAGTTAAAAAAAACTTTTCCAGTGTCCTGTTGCATACGTCTTGCAGGACCTACATTTCTGAAAAAAAAACTGATCACATTTTTCGATTCATTTAACCAAATTTTTTTACAATAAATGTAAACTGTAAGTATTATGAAGATCCTAGAACCTATACTTGGTTATAAGAACTACTCTATTATCCATTGAACACTAATTAAAGCATAATCTCTTTGAAAGCTTTTAATATCAGCTAGAAGCATTTTCAGAAAAATGCTAAGCCACATAATATCACATAATTATCTCCTTGTCATTCTTCGTTAGTAAGGAAATTCTAAAACATTTATAGTAGGTATATTTTTTATGTAGGTATTTTTATATCCGATACATACAGGGCATTTTCATCTCATAATTTAAAACTAAGTAGTTTTCCACGCTACAATATCTGATGAGTGATTATTTAATAATTGTCTATCCTAAATTAAAAAAAGACAATTTAATCGTCTCCTTGTTCAGACACTTATTTGCTCTAAAGTATTTATTACTAAAATAAATACAGAACACAAACATAGCCGTCGCTCAAAGTTAGTTTAGATATAACATGACATCACTGAGTATAAAATATGACCTCAGATTGCGGTTATGTCATTTGGTGTTAAAAAATTCGTTCTTGTGGCAGTATTTCCTGAAACTATTTTGATGATTTTACTAGAAATAACAAAATAAAAAACATGTGCAATATTTTTATGACTATAAAATGCTTCAAAAGGAGAGATAGCTGGAAAGATTTGTATCAAATTAAAAATCTAGGCTTTACTCTTTATTTATAGGGATAATAAATTCATAGTTCACCTCTGTAGAATATTTTTTTCTTTGAAATTGGATTATTATTTTGTCTGACGATACTTAATTGGTTTAAATGAACACTTTAATGTAAATTTATTACCATTCCTTCAGATATATTCACATCTCTAACGATCAATATTTACAAGTACAGTTAAATCTTACAAATGTTTTATTAAACGTGACTATATATTCAGTTGTATTAAGTGTACGTGAACATAACATAATATGCAATAAAATTTCGCGGTAAATTCGTGATGTTTTTGGTACTTTGATAAGCACGAGCAGCGAAGACTAAGTTATCATAGAGAACGTTAGAAGAACATTTCCTTTATAATACGTGCATATCTGAATACGATTTACTACCTACCAATTTTATCTACTTCAAGGCTACGTATAATACCTACGTTATTATACGTAGCCTTGAAGTAGACATAATACGTTAGGTATACGTATTATACGAAGAAAATGTTCTAAACATTTTCTTTATGTGCATATCTGAATACGATTTAGAATAAGTACTATGTTTGCTTAAATCACAAAAAAGAAACCTAATGTGAATATCATCATAGTCAAACATAAGTAATATCGTGTGAACATAAGTGGTACATTAGCGACAAGCCTTTTGATGTGTTAAAGTCTTTGAAGTACTGACAAGTACCTGATTGTCAACACTTGGAGGCTAGATATTATCGCAGACCTGAAACACAAAAACAAGGTTTCTTAAAATAAGTAAGACAATTGAACAATGCGGTACCTGATGATAAATTCTGCAGTGGCCGAGATATTGAAAGTATGGAATGGATTTTTATATAGATAATTTTATATGTGGTTATACCAAACCTAATCAAATTGCCACAAAAATCAATTAAACATATCCATTATCTTAAATAAAAGCAAAAAAACTGCACTTCGATCAGATGAACGTATTTCATTAAAAAATCACTTCGCATATCATTTTTAAAGCCTCGCTATCTGCTCTGATTAAAATTTCATTATATAAATGAGCTATCGTGCGAACATTCTGCATGTACCTGCGTATTCAATTAATGAAACGTGAAATACTTTCTTGAAAAATATTTTGCGATAGTTTGAAAGTTTCATTTCTCCAAGATCTTATTCTTGTATCACCTTGACACGTTCTTTTGGCATTTCGAGTTTCGCAATCTGCTCCTCGCCCTGTACCTATTTAACAGATCACAATTACAACATCCGCTTACTGATTTTGTACTGAACGAGTCAATTAATACAACTGGATCTTGGAATTCACTTATGCATTCCACTGCACACGGATGCAAGACTTTCGTATGTTCTTCTGTAATGTCGACTACAGAGAAGAGCTTTTGTGAAGCTTTAAGATAATGTGATATCTCTGGTTTCATATAATTTGAATCAACTTAGTGGACCCTGATACAATGTCAGCTTCAATGCGTCCTTGCATTTCTTAAATCAGTTATAGACCATACACTTAAGATTCATTCTAACTCAAAAGTGTATAACATTACATATTTAAATCTTTCCAAAGCCAAACTAAGGAACCTAAAAATGTATGCTAATGTAAAGCCTTATATTTTGTAGGTATAATTTTAGCTTATTTAAATCCAAAATATCTTAATGTCTATTGTCTATAAATCTTGTATTGATTTATTTTACCTAGCAAACAAGTATTTTACTTCCAATATGCGTAATTGTAGTCAATTTAAAGACAATTGATTCAAAATTTTAATTGATGTCAAACATGACCATCACGCACTAGCAATAGTTTCTAAGTTTTTGTATCTAGATATAGGTACTAATACGCTACAGGTAAATTAGCTTGGAGAAATTTTTGCGTTTGTAGTAGTGTATGGTCAGCAAATAAAATAAAACAACATTTTATTTTTAGTTTTTATTTTATACAGGGTTACTTGTGACTTTTGGCATAACGCAATAAATTATTTTTAAATGATTTTTTAAACTTTTATTGTACTCTCCTTACATTTGTAAGTCTATGTTCTATTAATTATCGGATGGACGACGCGACGCCCCCTTCCCCCTCTCGTTCGCTTTTTGTTTACGTAATTTTTGGGAGGCGTAGAGTTTATAATATTCAGACGGAAAATTAAATGAATATTTATTTTTGTATGAAAATAAAATCTAACAAATTATCAAAAGTCGTAGAACAAATGTTGTTACTTATGATGTTAGCTATCTTGTCCTGCGAGGTTGCCGGTGTTTTACAAGTAACCCTGTATATATAAGGGATTTTAAATTAAACTATATGTGTTTCTCCTCTGAAAAAGATGAGACTTTATTTTAATATTTGCACATTTAACATACATATAACTTTTACATTAACAATGTTACTAAAATGAAAAATTTACTAACCTGAAAAAGAAACGACATTTAAAGTTTAATTCTTTAGTTTGAGAAGTCAAAGGCTTGCCTCGACCATGTTTTAACACTGGAGCCATATTGAATTAACAATATAAAGTTACAACACTTACACACAAATTAAACACTAGTTATGGCCCTGCCTTCATACAAAACTGCTGAATACGCCGTTCGCACGGGAATAGAATGTGGATGCGATTTCCCTTAGTTAGCATCCAAGCTTACGTCTTTATAATTATTAAACTGTATAAATTCATTCTTTAACTCCGGTCTGCATCGTGCAGACATGGGTGTAAAAGTCTCATTTTAGCTATTAAATGTAGTTTTAAAGTACATCTGAGTTTTCATTTGGGGCCTCCGGCTGCGGGACATGTAATTCACTTCAACAAATATTATAACAATAATAACAAATAATAACAACAATCAACAAATACAAAATTTATCAATTAAACTACGTACATAATAATTATAATTTTTGAATGAAATGTGCTTTATGTTCTAACGGTACCAAACGACTGCACGTGGCACCTGCGGACAGCGTAAACTGGTTTATTCTGGTTTTGTGCGTGTTTCCACTTTCCACTATCAAGTGACGATTTATTTATTTGTTTTGTTTCGTAATTATTATGGTCAAATATTAATTATGAAACAAATTATTATGGACACGATATTTTATTGTTTCACGGTAGTCGCCTTGTCGTTTGCTCAAGGACGTAAAATTGAATGATATATTTTTTTTTATAAAGTCAAAACCATTTTCTTTCAAATAAAAACTTGTTTTTATTGAAAACAAAAGTGTTGCTAGGAATAAGTATAAAATTAAATAGTAATGTTAGGATATCGAAACATTTTTGTATAGGCCAGAACGATATAGTGGAAACGCGCTCTAAGATCTGAGTAATATACACACCACTACATATGCAAAAATTTCTCCAAGCTAATTTACCTGTACAACATAGTATTAAAACCCCTCTTTCATTCCAGAGCTTCCTCGCGGCGAACGCAAAATGCTGGTGGGCGGGTGCACTCGCAGCTGCCACCGCGGAGCTCCGCTACGCGGGCTACGTGTCCCCGGGCGTGCTGCTCGTGGCCGGCGCGCCCCGGGCGCTCGAGACCGTCCGCGGGGCCTACTCCCGCTCCGTGCTGAAGCCCCCACCCACTTATTTGATCTGTGGTCTTGGTGAGTACATCTATATGGTTAGACGTGGTAGAGTTGTGTTATTTCGGATGGACATGTTTTTGATAACCATAATTGAAGGCGATGTAAAGAATTTCAGTTAATTTGCAGTGCGAATAAATACTTAAAAGTATATAATAATTGAAACATAACTAATTAGAATATAACTTTTAGGAGAAACTTTTTCAATTTTACATAATTTATACTTCGTTGAATGTTTTGTATAAAATTAGTTAAATGATGAAATATACCATTACGATAACCAGCTCGTGTATCTAATAAGTAATAACAAACCGACAGTAGCCACAGTAGCCTACGTGAGGTTCAAACGCCACTGATACTATTGAGTTATACTGAAACATCATACTTCCGTTGTCCAGTCTCACAAAAAAACATTAAGTATTGTCTTACACATGTAACGCTTGATTGTAACCGGTATTATACCTTGTACCACCGTAATAACAAAATAATCCACCATGTAGTGACAAAAAATCGCAGACAACTTTCTCACGAGTATCTATAATGTTACCAAGAGCAAGATCCGTACAACCTGCATACCAGTTTCCACCAACGCGCGACGGCCTTGTAAGGACGTCACAACCTGCGTTGTCGTGGGTATTGCACGACCGGTAAGGCAGTGCACATATTGCTAGTAGTAGTAATGTTACGAAATGATTGCTATTAATGTTATTGAATCGATACTAAATGGAATTCTATTAATGTTTTTTTTAAGAACGATTGTGCTAACAATCAACATTTTACCTTCCTCATAACAATTTTCCTTATGTGGAAAGTTAGGGCCACTTTTTATGTATAATCTGTTGAGCTCCTTCTTGTTCAATTCTTGTTTATATCTGATTTATAAATAACAATTTCTTTAAATGGTAAGAAATTTGAATTATTTCAAGTAAATGAAAGAAAGCTCACATTTATATTTATAACTGTATAGAGTCTAAAATAAATGGTAATAATTTCATCAAAAGATGAATCGGTGCTTAAATCATATTTATATCACATTTATATAAAATGTAACCGATGGCCGTAAATAAATGTAAAGTGCAAGAATTAAGTAAACATACAAACAATTAAAACAATGGGTTCAAACAGATAGTTTTGCTTTAGATAAGCGGACGCCAAGAACATTGCGATACTCACGATTGGCGCAATAAAAACTAACTGCGATTTCATTTGAGATGTTTAAAATACAGATAAAAGTTGCATGTGAATGTTCATCTTTGGCTTAAGGCCATATTAACGCAACAGCCTACAAAGTACAGGGAATCCAAATAAATAACTCAAAAGCTCATGCTTTAATGGCTTTACTTATAAAAGTTTTCGGGTAATTTATAATGTAAATTATATTATTATTATATACTACATTTTTTAAGGGTCATGTGTTGGTTTACTTGTAGAGAGTAGATAGCTTATTTCATAAAAATATATACTAAAATCGGTGTATTACAGATTGCCATAACCTTTTTTTGTTATTAGGTTCTTATTACACGTTTCTGTTTGTATAAATAGTTTAGTCTTAGTTTGCTCAATATTTACGATTTATTATCATTACAACGTCTATTATTTAAACGAAAACAAACCAGTTACCTTTCGCATAATATCCAGTATAATTCGATACGTTCCGGCCTACGCAGATGTCATTCCAGTTTCGACAATGCCCGTCGGCCTTGCAAGGACATGTCAGTGTGGTTGAGGCCACTGTCTTGTGTTAAGCTTGACGGTAAACCTTGGATATGTTATTTCTAAGATATTAAGATGTTTGGGTATGTGTTTACTAATTTAGGTGCTGCGGTTCTCCCGAACCCACGGGACAAACATCAAGTATTTCTTAAGCTCTTGTGTATAACCATTTTTTTTTAATAGTGGAGAACGCAAACCTATATTATTGTAAAGTTTTATCCAAATGGATTCATATTTAAACTGTATGTACATTTATTTATCTCAATAAAGGTTTTGTTATTATTTTGTGATAGGGAATTTCCCAAGACAGTAAAGTTAATTTAGTTCAGTTTATTTTATCGAATTGACATTAGTGTAGCGCAAATTTTGTATATTCAGAGCGAAATACACAGCTCTTTATTTTCTTAAAGATACAAAAGTATAGTCACGGTACACAGACTCCGTAGATATGCAGAAAACAAAACACTATCTTGTTATTTCTTGTGTTTGCTTTATTGTACGCTTACTTATTTTCTGCGGCATCTCAAAAGCTGATCTTAATGTGCTCCTTTGCGGTAGAGTAATGATAACCCATCAGCTTAATAAAATAGTAAAAATAGACGCGGCTTTTTCTTGCATTCATTGGCAGGTATGATAAGCGTATGTAGTTTATAGATAATCAAATTAAAAGCTTAAGTCTATTAAAATAGGGTGTAGTTATGGTTAGCAGCGATCGCTATCTTCGAAAAGAAAATATGTGAAGTAAAGATGGTTGACCGCTTGGTGTCACGTAAGTAGATTTACATTAAACAAATTCATCCAAATTAAAGGACATGCATGCTTTACTATTTGTAGCTTTCTTAGTGCAAAGAACACTTATTATTTATTAACTACTACACTTATTATTACGTAGACATATACTTCATTTAACTCTTCAATAAAATTGCTTTATTATATTATTTTATGTTTACCTTACTGTCTTCACTCCTCACGTAATACCCTTAAAGAGAAATTCACAGTTTAACAGTGCAATAAACACTTTATTATTTAAATAATTTATTTGATGTCAGTTATCACATTAATAGCTGATAAATATTGTAAAATATGTTTTGTAATATTTGGCGGAGGCGTCACATAAATTACGTTCAGGTAAGCTTATGGCAGAAAATTTATTCCTTTGAAATATGAGAAGTTACAGCGAGGACGTTCAGTGTTCATATTTTTGGATTAAAGTGACTTATTACATTAACATTGATAGGAATTTTATCGACGTCGGAATTAATAGCGACGTTCAGTAACTTTATACAAAAAAATAATTTTACCCACGTTAAAATATAAATTATGACAATATTTAATTAAAGTGTAAGAACATAAAAATTTGTTTTAAAATAAATTTAATTAAATCTAAATTTAATTAACGGCTGCACTCGCGATCATAACATATAAGTAGCTAATGTACAAACAAAATCAATACAGCTTAATACAATCAGAACGAACTTTTCGTGAAATAGTGCTAAAAATACTCACATTAACCTTTTGACTCATTTAAATAAACATATTCATAAGATATGTAAGTAATAAGCGTGTGCTATGTAATTATTTTGCGGATATGAAAGAAATGACACCATTATTATCTGTGAAAAAAGTTACTATGGTTTGGAATTTTGTAATCTTGGAATGAGAAAGAAGCTATTTTAAGACTGGCGCCAATAAAACGACGTTCGAAGTTCGTATTTTTATTTTAAAATATGAACCGTTAATTTGATATGCTGCTGTTATCTGTCATTTTAAATGTAGTTTTCATTAAAACTTATTGAATTTTCGTTAATCAAGTTCTACGTTAATTGGTTTAATTACACTGAGAATAAATCCATTATCCTAGAATATTTAGTTATAAAAAGTTATAGTGACATAGGAACAGTTGCGATGAAGCGTAAAAGCTCGTTAATTGTTTCCTATATTCAATTATTGCAGCTTTCTGAATACATTTTCTAGTCCTCGTGTGGAGAGAGTAACAATATTTTATGGGAGTATTTTTTCTATAAACACGAGATCAAAAGAATAATACTACTTTTTTCTTTTAATGAAAATGTCAGGTCCATAATACATACTTATTTCTATCATAAAATTGTATATAATTTAATAGCCGTTGTACGAAATAATTGTTTAACTTTAAATATCTTTATTTGCCTCGTTATTTTACACCATCTTTAAAGAAGGAGACAAAACAAGGAAGTAAATAAATATTTGTACAAACGAACGACCACTATAAAACTATGAGTTAGCCGTAAATCTTTGAAACCGAGTAAATATTTGCGCAAATAAATTATTCCCGTTAAAAGCACATCGCTTCACAACGCTTAAAATCAGAGATAATATAATACTAGTACTTAAAACTAACAAATGTTCTTCTGTCCACTAAAGTACAGTATTGCAAACAAGTTTTCAAATAAATCCACAATTTTAACAATGAGATGATATATGACAATCTGGAATGTATGGGAAATTCTCTATTTCCGCGATGTCGCGACGTTTTACTTCTGTTTCGTAGCATTCGAATTCATTCCAAACAAGGCGGGAATTCTCCAGAATGTTTCCTGTTTCTTGTACAAATAAAACAATAAATCGTTTTGCAAGCTCGCCTAGAGAAATTAATTGGTAGGTATGTCACTTGTTAGCTACCTGCATCGGAACAATTACATTCCAAGTATTTAGACTTGTTAGTTCTGCAAAATGGAATTGAAATTAGTTAGACGTGGGCAGAATTTACCATTCCATTTTAATTTCAAATTATTGGTGCTTGATTTAATGTGTTGCGAAAAATTTTATTTCTGTTTGTTAAGTATTTATTATGCATGAACTCTACATTATTTTTTGAATGAACTCGTACGATATAGTATATGAACACAATTTCACTTATACATAATGTCTTATCATTGAATTCCAATAATTATTCAATTATACTTACTTTTTAAAAACGGGTTTAAATGTACTCATATGTAAATTCCTCAACTGTATCATAATTTACAAACAGGCGTGTGCATATTATGAGCTTTAAGTAAAATTAAACGAATTAAAAATATAAAATATAGGGAAATTACTTCGCTAATATGTTTGTCAACCATATTTGGGTGATACGACTAATAAAAACCACAGTCCCTGGTAACTGGTTATAAGACTTAAATATTTACAAATTTGGAACCAATTTGCATATTTTTTACATTTTACATCAAAGGGCTTTCTTGCGGTGCTGTATATAAAAACATTCTCCTCATTAATTAAATAATGGATTTTTAAGTACAAAGACTTAGTTTGTATCTGATATCAGTAATAATGATTGTAAATCATTTTCAAATATAGAATTATCTTTTTTTTTAATTGCATTTATGTTATTAAATAGGGGCGCGGAAGGCCAACATATTATAATCATTCAACATTCCATAAAAAACATTATGGTCTGTATCATTAAGGTGAAAACAGATTTCCACCAACGTCAACGTATGTAATTACAATTTAAATGTGTAATTGTATAAATGTAAATTTAAACTTACGTTTGTCTTTCATAATATTTTAAACCATGTGTTCATGTATTAATAACTGGTTATTAGGTTGTTTTTATAGTCACCGGGATTATAAATATTTTTCCTTTAAATTTTTAGTTTTAGATATAGCCTATTCAGTATTCATGCATGGAGATAACATGATAACAGTCGCTCTATCTAATGTCTTAAAATTTAAGATATTCTGCATATTATATACGTTTAGATTTAACTGAGGAAGGTCAAGAAGAATGTCCATTTAAAATTATAAACACCCATCATAACAATAGAATCAATTCAATAATCAAATGCATATAGCAAATGTATGAATAATAAATAGTCAGCAACTATATTACAATCACTTCATTACTATAATGAATTTTGAAGTATAATAATTGAATTACGATATCAACACTCGCGGCACCGAGCGGTCCCATTTGTCAATATATTCCCGTTTCATTTCTATTTGTCTTTAAGATGGAGTGGGATAAAGGTGGGTTTAGATTATCGTGTGCGTTAAATCCCATATTATGTTGAAGATGAAAAATGTGACTGAAAAACTGCTGTCTCAAAATCTGTCTAACACACCTCGACTACCAAGACATTCGATAAAAATTTAACCACGGATTTTATTTGATGGCTAACATTATTTAAAGCGTAGATTGCAGTTAAATGTTGTCAAAGAGAAGCATTTTTTCATGATATATTTATTGAACATGTCGATGTCTAACTATCTATTTGAACATTGAACGTCAGTAATGGACACTAAACTGAAATCATCATCTTTCAATTAGGCCTCTATACACAATCCTGCTTATTTTCTCTCTGAGAACCATAGACATTCCATGTTCATATGTCTGCACACGGCCTAAACAAGCATATTTCATGCTAATACACAGCAGGAAACGTGTAGCAACCGTTCGTCCTATCGCGTGCACCTCGCCTAAATAATTTGCAATTCATAACAATATCTGTCTTCGAAAGCCTTTCTATGCGAGATTAATGGCTGGTTCACACGGGTACTTGATTGAGATAAATTTACGCTATTTGTAATAGATACAGGTACGCTTGCAAAAAGTTAATTAAAGCATTAATCATGAATGAAGTTGAAGTTAGGTAATATGTTGCAATGAGGGTATATTTAACTTTGATTAAACACAATAAGTTTCTATCGAAAACTTTCCCAAACCTTATTTACATATTTTGGATACATGAAAATATTATATTTGGATAAATTGATACCCGAAATATTAACAAAAATAATACAACTTATATTTAAATTAATTAAATAATATGATTATCTATAGCAGAAATAATAAGTGCGTCTAAGGCTACATTATGTGATGAGCTATAACAATCAAATACATGACCAGCGTTCACCAATAAAATCGGCCAACATTTGACCACTCCATGAAAGCGAAACATAACACTATTAAGATACTATCTTCATATTAATGTAGATGAAACAAATAGCTTTCCTTTTGTTCGCATATTGCGTATTTACATACCAGATGTATGTTGCGATAAATGTAATCAATCCTGAGATATATATACAATGATTCTAAGTGACGTATCGAAAATTGATCAAGGAAGTATACACTATAGTCTATACGTATACAGCCTAACTTCAATATTCCTAATAACTTTCCATGGCTTCTTGATTCTAAAATTAACAAAAATGCATGATTAAGATTAACAACATCGATTATTATATCATTACTTATTTCCAGAAGATTATAATATTTAAAGACTGTTAACTTTTTTTGGTTTTTAAAAAGTAAGGCACGAATTGGGCACGAAGTTGAAAGAGTAGCTAAGTATATAATAACATTATTACATTTCCATACCTTATAATAAATATATGTAAGTTCTTACTACGCTCAAGACTAACCTTATTTCGTTAAACTCGGAAAAGCAAAGCAAAATAATATGATAATGAGTTGTTCGACACAATCCATTTTCACAGCCCCTTGTAATTTTGAGAAACGGGATCATAATGTAAGCGGTGTCGTTAAAATGCCTGCCTCTAACTAATGCTTCCTGTATTAGGATTAAATTAAGCATATATATTAACCACTGTTATGTAGTAAATTCATGTAATTATGTGCTGTAATCTGGAATCTTGTCTTACTCTTTTTACATAACTTTGATACAAAAGTAATGGGTTTATTATTTCCCAACTATTTATTCACGTAAACACATAGAGTTGTCTGAACTATTCAATGTGCCGTTTTTTAATTATGCATTATTTTAAAACAAATTGCAGATATGTCAAGGAACTATTTTCAAAGCTACATACTGCATCACAATTGGATTTTCTTTATTGAGTTAGCTTTTGGAATGCTCTACCGTTGTTAAAATCGAGCTACTAAAAGGTCTGTCATTTGACAACTGACAGCAGATTGAATTGTCGCCTTTTAATGAAAAACACTGATGTTAAACCTCCACCAAATAACACAATTTAAACATGAACAGTATTAAAATTGCTTTCATCTGTTACCATTCGAATCAGAGCTATAATTAATTGAATTATTATAATAAATTACTATGAGAAATGGGATTGATTACATAATTTACTAGCATGCAATATTAATACCTCCAATACTTATTAGTTACTATAATAAATATGCTTGATAATTTCCATTAAATAAAAAGGATCCAGTAACTCCAATCACATCTTTAAACTATAACGATCATACCCTACGTAAATAGACGCTCGTTATATGTGCAGCGTATATTAATTATTTACTTAAATAAATAGACCCATAGTTGGCATCTAATAATCTTGTAGGAAGACAACGACATCCGCGCCATGTAGGAAACAACATAACTGCACGTAACGCCTCGTCTAGACTAGGAAAAAAACTAGAGAAAAATAATATTAAACATAGTTTTATTATAAATGCTACCCACAGCGTCCGTGTTTTGAATAAAGTTCATTATCCACTGTCTATTTACTTACTAAAATTCAAAACGATTCAACCGTTTTATAATGAAATCGTGATAATTGAGAGACGAGGTAATTTCGAGTTTTTCATAGGTGTCTGTTCTGTCGCGGCTTGTTAAAATAACAGTAAAACTTTTTTCGAAGAAATGTAATCGGTATGCTAGACGAAAATTTCATGAAAAAATAATTAAAATTTTGCCTTTTTATTTTTATAATATTACATATTTATGTTTGTAAACTTTTCTACCTATTTTATTATAGATGTGTTTTTACAAAGCTTTCTTTCATTAAAATAACAAAGCTTAGTCAAATTGTAAATGAACTATGCCTTCAACAATCGGTTTTCTACATAAATTAATAAGATGTGCTGAACATTGGCTTCTACCAAACTTACGAACAAGTCACACCTGAAACAGGATGCAAGATTAAAGTAAACTGAACTTTTGAAAGATAAAATAAATTATTAAACATTTGTAAAATAAGCTTAAAGAAACCGTTACGTTTGGTTTAAAATCGAAGCACGTGTGCCATAACGATATATTTTTGTTGGCACTGCACCAGAACTGTGGGAAAACGAGCAACTAAGGCTCTATTGGTATGGGAATAGCCATCTTGTCACTGCTTGATTGAAAACCGCTACAGGTAAATTAGCTTGGAGAAATTTTTACATATGTAGTGGTGTGTATATTACTCAGATCTTAGAGCGCGTTTCCACTATATCGTTCTGGCCTATACAAAAATGTTTCGATATCCTAACATTACTATTTAATTTTATACTTATTCCTAGCAACACTTTTGTTTTCAATAAAAACAAGTTTTTATTTGAAAGAAAATGGTTTTGACTTTATAAAAAAAAATATATCATTCAATTTCACGTCCTTGAGCAAACGACAAGGCGACTACCGTGAAACAATAAAATATCGTGTCCATAATAATTTGTTTCATAATTAATATTTGACCATAATAATTACGAAACAAAACAAATAAATAAATCGTCACTTGATAGTGGAAAGTGGAAACACGCACAAAACCAGAATAAACCAGTTTACGCTGTCCGCAGGTGCCACGTGCAGTCGTTTGGTACCGTTAGAACATAAAGCACACATTTAATTCAAAAATTATAATTATTACGTAGTTTAATTGTTAAATTTTGTATTTGTTGATTGTTGTTATTATTGTTATAATATTTGTTGAAGTGTTTAATTTGTGTGTAAGTGTTGTAACTTTATATTATTAATTCAAAATGGCTCCAGTGTTAAAACATGGTCGAGGCAAGCCTTTGACTTCTCAAACTAAAGAATTAAACTTTACATGTCGTTTCTTTTTCAGGTTAGTAAATTTTTCATTTTAGTAACATTGTTAATGTAAAAGTTATACGTATGTTAAATGTGCAAATATTAAAATAAAGTCTCATCTTTTTCAGAGGAGAAACACATATAGTTTAATTAAATTTAATTAAATTTAATTTAATCCCTTATATATGTCGTGGCCATATCGTAGATTTGCTCATTTCATGATATGATCGATCATTTCGTGAAATGATCGCATTGCATGAAATGATCGAATGTCTATTGGCCACATCATGATGTGGTTTAGGCAGATCAATGATAAGAAATCGTTTCTCGATATGGCCAACTAAACGCGCGGTTTTTTCATGAAATGATCAAAATTATTTGATCATATCGTAAAATAGTTACATTAATTATTGGTAGAGGCGCTGCAAGCTCTGTGTTTATGTGATAACTGATAATATGGCGGCCGCTGGCGAAAATTTAATTATTCGCAGTTAAAAACTTCATAATTCGTTTAATAACAATATGAAGAAAGTCATAGCAAAGAATTTACGACGAAGAGGTTCGAGTACTATGGAAAATGTGGATATCTTATATGTATTGAAGAAAAAATGCGTCTTAAATAAAAGGATTTAAGACGCATTTTTTCTTTTAGGATATATATTTATATATCCTACTATATTATTATGATTGTTTGTTTTTTAAAAAGCGATCCGCTTCTGGCACTCGCCGGCCGCTACCGCGGCACGCTCGCTTTGCTCGCTCGGCTCGTGCGTTGTTTATCAAAGTCTAACCTAACCTAACCTAACTGTT
Organism: Colias behrii; assembly: GCA_029959065.1. Taxonomy (NCBI): domain Eukaryota; kingdom Metazoa; phylum Arthropoda; class Insecta; order Lepidoptera; family Pieridae; genus Colias; species Colias behrii. Next base: position 2,406,835 of record JARWMC010000006.1, on the reverse strand, counting down.
TTCTATTGCAAAAACCATTCGCTTCTGGCATTCGCCGGCCGCTGCCGCGGCACTAACTTAAATGACACTAAACAAGTTCTTAGAATATTCTGATTTTTTTTAATATTTTATGGACTCTCTATATTTTATACGATCTGGCCAAATGTGGATGATCAAATCGTGAAACGTTGACGATTTAACGATCTGATCAAACTATGTTGGCCATTTCCTGAAATGCGACCATTTCGTGAAATGATCAATCATATCATGAAATGAGCAAATCTACGATATGGCCACGACATATTATATATAAAATAAAAACTAAAAATAAAATGTTGTTTTATTTTATTTGCTGACCATACACTACTACAAACGCAAAAATTTCTCCAAGCTAATTTACCTGTATTACGTCTTCTGCGCAAGCATCCATATTATATTGTGTAGCTTTATCCATCGCTTTTCAATTTATTTCAAAGCTTTACTTGACTTGAGTGAAAGTCGATCTACGTACGCATTGAGTTAATTTTTTTTCAGTTTGTGTTGTGTTTCTTTAAAAAAATCTAAAAATTATCCTTTGTCTTTAAAGGTGTATCTATATTTTTAAGGAATTTCAATTCGTTTAGAGGTTGAAGTGTGAAAAAATATCATTATTACTTTACATTTTTTTAGCCTTCTCGATACCTCGTGTAAATTGTAATCAGTAGTTCAGCACACTTAATTGGATTAACAAGACAGTCAATCATCTCGTTTCCTTCTAATAATAGTTCGTTTAAAAATAGCTTATTCAATTAGTAATTATAGACTCTGATCTATGCAGATTCTAATATTATATCTGCAATGTTATTTGTCTTGTTCTCTAGTATTAGTTGTGTCTGAAAAAAAATGCATGAATGTAACCGATGAATTATTGTATCAATGGGTCTTTTATTGAATGAGTTCCTAAGGTAATATATATGTTAATTTTTCCCTCATATGCCGCGGACGAAGTCACGGGTATCAATTAGATTCTTATAATTTCACTTGCGTGAAATCAAATACTACCTTATGAAATGTACATATTAACTTTGCACGACTTGTACGTATATTACAAGAAAACCAGTGCATAATTAATTAAAGCAGTGCTTGCTTCTCAATCACTGTCGTTTCCGACCTTCAACCTGCGCGTGCGCATCCACTAGAAATTAATATTACATAATGTTGTTGATTCGATGTTATTAATTGTTTTTTGCTTTGCTTCTTGTGATTAATGTGAATGTTATAAGTGGTTCGTGGTTCGTCTGTTTCTTGTTGATGCAAAATAATTTAATTTGATGATCTCATTATAGATATACTTATATTCTAAATATAAAGTTTTGATTGCAATATTTTACAGAAGCAATTCAGCCAGGCCGTAAAAGGAAAGGGGAACATTTACATATTTTAATACCTAGTTAATTATTATTAAACAAATTGATAGAAATTTAGTATACACTAGTTTTACTAATCTGTTTACATAATATGATATAGAAAAAATCAAACACAAATGTCGCCAACTCTTAAAGTGTTTAGCCCTAACTGAAATAAAATAAATAAAGCCTCTCATAAAGCTCTCTTAACAGAGATGCTTTACTTCTAAACACCTCCATTAATAACATGAAAGTACTAATGTGTGGCCATTACTTTTTTATTTGCATATCATAATGCCAATGAGTTTGATTCGCCCACACGAGCAACAAGTCAAAGGCGAAAGCGTAATTATATGAAAGTGAAAATCTTATAGAATACATTGACAGCTACGATGTAATGACATTGGGATGATGTATGCGCGAATAATTAGCAATTGCTGACGTGTTTTTATCTGTTTTGTAATGATATGCTTCAAGTAATAGCTTTTAATAGATTTATTAGTAACGATTACAAGTTGTCGCTTTTGACAAATTAAATACCCGCATTTATTATTGAGGTTAATGTTTGTGATAATATTTTTTACAAAAATAAGATATACCTAGTCTTGAGCCAATAATATTTCTTCAGTAGTTTAATTTAGCTCACATGCTTCTTTGATCCTTAATGTTTGATTCTGAAAGGTCTATATCACCTTGGTATTTTTTTATTCTAACCGTCGTGGTAATGAAAAATATTTTTTTTAAACAAAAATCAAAGTAGCATTAACAAAAAACTAAGTCATTTCTTGCTATTAATTTTACTGCCAAAACGTATGGTGATATTTTCTATTTTACTCATTACTTTTATCTTGGTTATATATCCCACGCTCTAAATCTAAAAGAAAGCATATTCATAACATAACATTTAAAGAGCGGGGCCTTTTCTAAGCCCATATATGACCGGTGTAGTTTTTAGTCGGAATACCCTACATGGATCAACTGAGAAATTATTATCTCAAAATTCAACGAGTCTATTCATTTAGCCTAAAAAAATATGTGTAGTATGTTTCATACTTTATAATATGCTACATTGTAGACATAGATGTGTGATTCCGTTAATAAAAAAATGTAGGGTAGTAGTAGTTTTTAGAAATGGACACAACGTAATTTAGTGGATCACGTACGAGTTCGCTTTGATTTTAAATCGATAATTTTCCTCAAACAATTTGAACCAACAATTTTACGACTGCAATACGATAAAAAAGCTCCATCGAGTGTGTAAATGTTTTATATAATACTAATTTGTACGGACCAAATTCGATCTAATTGTCATCTAGACTTTGAGTACTTTGATGTGACCGTCTTTAACTGCGTAGCGTGCAAGAAACTCATTAGAAATCAAATTGGTTAGTAATAAGTTCTAAGTTAGGTCTATTAACTTTTCTGTAGTTAGGTTATTGGACGAACGCTAGCTTCTGCTAGAAAGCGTTCAGTGTAATTTAATAATTTGATTTTGTACTAATTTACGTAAGCTTCAATTGCTTTGCTTTTAGTGTAACAACTCAATTTGTTATAGCCTGTAATTTATTTTTTATGGTTCATTTTTTGTTTCATCGTTTCTTACGGGAGTTCCATATCTTTAATACTACAATTTTCGATACAATTCTTCCCAGATCTGTAAATATAAATGATTTGAGATCTGTTTATTTTTCATTCAATAAATTAGAACATCCATATTTAAACTATAAAGTAAATGGATAATTTATAACATGCTAACGACACCAATCATTCGGTTGTCAGTAATTATCGAAACGCGCCGTCAATTTAAGCAGACGCCATATTTTGCAATTTCAGAATATTAATTTACTCGACGGAAATTACGAGTGATCGATTTGATGTCGTGTGAATTTGAAATCGGACACGCCGAGACTCACTGACTTTTGGGCACTCACCTCTTGAGTTATGAAATTACTTATCCATTTCACTTACTTACTTGTTACATGGTTGTTAAATTAAGAAAAAAATAAAGGACAGCAGTAAAGAAAGATGTATTACAGAGTTTGTTAATTACTTTCGGGGTGTCTGATTAATTATGTGACATTTTATTATGAAAATATATCCACAATAGAAATGTTCATGCACAGTACAGTACGAACTTGTCAATTGTCTGCCATATGACAAAAACTAAAACACTTTCATTCACGCTGTGCCTTACAATCTGATGGATTACAAAAGAACGCATAAGTGCAGCACGTCATGAGAACAGCGAAAGTATTCATAATGAGACACCTCCGGCTATCGTCGAACAAACGGCCCCTGACACCTCCACTTCATTATAAAACTTATTATCTAGCCGAGAAGGTAGAAAGTCGATCGACGCTATCAAGATAACGTTGATTATTTGTACTGACAAGCAAATTAGCCGATACCTTTGTCTACTTCAGACATATTAGCAGTGATAAGTGATTGAATGGCCGCTGATAAGAACGTTCAATTAAGCAGTTCATTCGATCTTATGAATGAACTCACTCAGTTACTCAATGACAAATGAAACTTTCTTTAGTGTGTTACAATTGTTTTAACTTTCTCGCATGAATTGGATGAATTGGTTTTTGGTCATACGATTTTGTATAGTTACATGTAGTGAAGTTACTGAAAGAAACGGTTTTATTAAAGCAAAGTACAAATTAAAAATGAAGGGCGTGGTAACTACTTCCGAAAACCCATGATCAGGGCAGGAAATGATCTAATAACTGTAAATTTGTTAAATGCAAGATTGTAACTATTCCGGATTTTACAAAGTGTATTAATTTATATTAAGCTATAAGGAAATGACTAATGAATTCATTAAGCTTATCATAAAATGCAACAAAAAATTAACATCCGACTCTATTATCTTGTTCTTTAATTGGTATCATTTAAAGTGTAAATAAGAATAAATTAGCATAAATTGATATTTCTAATCACTAATGTACTAATCTCCGTAATTTAAAAAAATATGAAACATTATTTAAAATGTCCTAAAGTTTGCTAAGTATGAAGTAAAATTGTTTTTTGGTCAAATCGTAAATTCGATTGGTGTACTATAAAATTTAAATATTACGATAACCGTATTAAAATTAACCGTGTCACATTATATATACCGTTGTTCGGAAACATTATAAAATTATAAATTTTTATCGAAGTTCTCATAAACTTGGATACATTAACCTTGTTACCTGCTATTGTTCACTAAATGACAGGCAGTCAATAACTGTTTATTGAATATTTATTTTTGAATATCTTAGGATTTTTTTAAAGATATTTTGACAAAAGTGGTAGCAAATTGGAATTTTTTCTCAATAAACAATGATAATAGGACACTTTGATAGCTTTAATGGGTACACGACACAACAATTGCGAAGCTAAGTTAACAACGGGCCTAACATACGCTAAAAGTACCTAAACCAAAAAGTTCATTCATTCATTCATTCAAAACTACACCCTGCAAACGTAACTAATCATTCCCAAAGTCTCTATATTTTCGTCCCTATTCAAAGTTCGCTTTCCAATATAGGAGCAAAAATAGAGATTGAATATTTTAAATTTATAGGTCTTAGGTACCCAGGCACATGCATGACCAACCCATAATTGCATGGTACCTTTAAACAGATTCATGGAATCTGGTAATTGCATAGTATGACTGCTCTGACCTGTCATGAAGACGGTATGAAATTTTATGAATATAGCCACAATACAAGAACAACACAAAATCTTCAAATACTTCGAACGATTGTAATTTTATTTGACTTTCTTTTTAAATATTATTGCACATCAAAATATTTTAACACTCACTGACGTTTTTATTACTGTTTAACTTTTTATTTCGTACACCTTAATTAATTATAAGTTGTTAATAAACTGTTTTAACTCGTCATGAAGCTTTTAGCAATAGCCAATAAAAAGATCTATAAGTGGAACTAGAACTGTAAAAGCCAGTCTATTAGGAGAAATATAAAAACAGCTATACTTACTTTACATCATAGTAATTACTTACTTCCGTAGGTATACAATATCTACAAGTTGTTCATTAAAAATAGCGTTATGAATTAAAATAAATGTTTTTTTTTCTCTTTTCACTATCAATATCCAGAAAGTTTTCCGACGAGTTTTTATAGCTTTGGGGTGCTTTTTTCAGTATTTCCAATTTGCCGCTGGCGCCAATTAATTGAACAATATAACTAAATTCAAGCTAATCCTTAGAATATTGAATCCCATTTGAAACTTAACATGTTTTAAGTCAAATAAATGTAGAGAGAATGTTTTCTTACTAATTTAAAATTGGTAATATTTTCTAATATACTTTTGAATTCCAGTTAAGTACAAATTTAAATGAATAATAGAACACATTGTTTAGAATACATAATTTATTTTTATGTAATTTATTGTAAACACACATCAATTACAATAACAAGCTTTATCCTCTGGACACGATAGCGTATCTCAATCATTGATAATCCCAACATGAATCCGAGATTATACAAATCAAAACAAGTTTTACAGCAGCCAGCGCACATCTGAATTAAATTATAACTCATTAAACTCATGTTCCCGGATATCTATCTAACATAATGGATCCAGTGACTCGCCAACTTATCGCTTTCCCTATAATACTTTTCCGTTCAAGATTTAAATGTAGATGCAAATCGAGGAAACATGTTCTCATACATTTTCACCAGTCACCGATTGTCACGATCGTTGGACAGTGATGTGACAAATCAGACATAAACAGACACATGTGACGATGTTTGTGACACAACGCATATTTCGTCCCCAACCGAAAGAGACAAATTGAATTCTATTACGCAGGCAATAAAAGCCAATCTCGATGCCGATCAAATAGGCCATTCATTTAGAACAGTAGTCGATCAAATTGCTCTCGATGATTATCGCAGTGAGGTTGACGCAGTAATCGATATTCAAGAAAGTGAATGTGAAATTCTAAAAGCAAAGGTTAGCCCATTACAGCCATAAGGCGCACGAGTCGCTGAATCTGTCTATAAATTGTCTGGAACATTTGCATACATCTCCTTGAACATTTCGATATGGGAGGATGAAGATATTTCTATTAAATTATGCAGCTTTCGAAATGGTGTGCTTATTCTGTTTAAAATTATAATGTTAAATGCTTTTGTCATGTTTAAATGTGAGGTTATTAGGTTATATGAGCATGTTATCGTCTTTATGGATGCTTTTAGCAAAGAAGCATTCATAATAATGCTTAAGTGGGCGGTTATCCTTGTTTCTTGAAATAACTGTTTTAGTATTATAACTACATTTATGAAAACTCAGTATGAATCTTTGATGACATATTATTTATAAAATAAAGAGCACATCATCTAGATTAAGTTGTATTTGTTTTTAGTTTTAAATAGGATCTAACAAAATCTGAAATACTATTTATTTGTTTCGCATTAACTCACATATACAATACTGTTACGATATCACCAGTAGCACTAATCAATCTATGAAAAAAGTCCTGTACCGTGGACGTTTGCGCTCAAACTCGTTTGCTTGAGTTGACATCCGGACACCGTTAGCTCATACGTTGACCCGAAGCTTTCTTTGTGGTCACATACACAGTACAATTAAAACGAAACAATCGTATCGCATTTTCTATCTTTGTATTAAATTACTATATCAGTGCTGCTTTCACTCGATTGTGTATTTGTGCTTCATTTTTCTCGGGCGTCAATTAAACGAATGGAAAAAAAGATGATTTATATATCCGTTTCATAAATGAATTTATATCGTTATTGACTCTAGATTGGACATTTGGTTGTTTAAATAAGTTTGTGTGATTCAGTATACTTACTTCGGAATAAAGAGATGTTTCGTCTACAATCTACATGGTTATTTTTTTACACCTATCCGAAATTAAATTTAGTAAACATATAGGTAGTTAGGTATTTAAGTATCCTTAAGTATTTTTAGTCCATTTCATAATTTGTGAAATAATAAATTTTTAGCACTTTAAATGCTTCGTATACAAATTATGTTTCGCCAAACGAATAAAACGTCCTTACCACACAATTTTCATAGCATTTCGCAATTTGTTGACTAACAAAAATCCCATAGTTAAGTCGTAAAAACAGCCATTTGGTGTCCGTTTCGTTTCACTGATCATAGTCAACCAGTGTAACCTTGTATTGTGTTACAACCACAAACGATATCTTCAGATATGTACTCGAATGTAATACTATCTGATTTTGGGTCATTGCAAAAAACGCGAAGACAATAAACCTGCGGTCGTTCGCTATGAATAGTGGTGTGAAACCGTGTCTCCTAGTAATATGACGCGAGTGAATTTAACTGGTGCATGTAGGTTACTTTTTTGAATGAGAAATAGTATGGTTAACTGTTTAACACCTTTAAAATGCACTATTATTTGATTTTAATCGGATTTTGCTTGTGGATTCGTACCTATATGTTTTATTGTTCTCGGATAAACATGAAAAAAAAAAACGATTACTAATTAATAACCTACATACTTGGTAAATTATTTGACCCTTCCACTTGGTGCAATTGTTGTCATTCCTTCTGAATAATAATTATTCTTAAAACTTATGATTATTAGTAGTTCAATCAGTTGCACTTAACTAGGTATTATAAAAAAAAAAAACATCAAAACAAAAGAAAGAGGCGCAAATGAATGCTACAAACTTATAGGTACCTACCTAACTACAATTTTTTTCATTTCAATTATTAATGATATCATAAAAAATACAAATTTAAGAATCTACTTACGCTGAAATCTTTTACTCCAAAATCCTTAAAAATTACAGAAACATTCATGTATCTTGACACGGTTTCTAGCGAAATTGAAAAGTTTATAAGAGCTTGCCTTGGCAATGAACTTATATCACCCCATTCTCATGCAGTCATTGACACACTTGTAACGATTGCAACAATTAAACATAAAACAATAGATATAAATTTATAAAGAATAGAAAAAATTCGATCACGAGGCGGGACTCGAACCCGCATCCTTTCGCGCCATTCCGGGGCGGATGCCTGACCAATTCAGCCACTCGTGACCCGCCAGAGCAATCGAATTTATTCTATTCTTTCAGTTTTATGTGTCTAAGGGACACACCGCGCGCCATCTATTGAGATGATTAACAACCATCTCAACCAATATGAAACACTTTTCAGTGAATACAATATTGTAACGATGGAACACGACCTTTTTCGTTGAAATTGATATTTTTGATTTTATGGCATTCAAATGCTTTATAAATATAAATTTATAAAGAATAGAAAAAATTCGCTCTGGCGGGTGAGTCGGGTCACGAGTGGCTGAATTGGTCAGGCATCCGCCCCGGAATGGCGCGAAAGGATGCGGGTTCGAGTCCCGCCTCGTGATCGAATTTTTTCTATTCTTTATAAATTTATATTTATAAAGCATTTGAATGCCATAAAATCAAAAATATCAATTTCAATAAAACAATAGAGTTTATAATAAAAAGTAATGAAATTTGAACAATTACTTTGTAGAGTACGATACCTATAATTGGTTTATCTTTTACTTTCATGGTGTTATTAATTGTGTCGGAAGTAGTGCTTTGCAAATCTTAATAACGGTGTGAAATTTATACCTTTGTTTCCACGATTCATAGAAATACCACTTTGACTGAATAACTTTTATTATACAGCTTTTTTAAGTAGGTAAATGCATTAAGGTTTAATATAAGAATTAGATTGATCTGTGTTAAACACAATCGCTCTGTCTCTATAATCAAAACAAAACGCAAATGACCCATATCTTACGTTTTAAATAATTACCCAACTCAAGAATTACAATATTTGATGAAATATTTACTTGCAACATTTATTTATTGTACGAATCATATTCGCCTACGATTGCCTAGAAAACTGTCACACTCTATATTAAGAAGTTTTGCAAAAATTGTAAACAACTGCTCCCACGCACGCCCACTTGTCTTGAGAATTAACACACATACATTAGATCAATGAAAGTGTTTAATTAGTGGAAAGTTATTATTTTCTCTTTTAAAATTAGTCAATAAACCTTTAAAATGAAGTTAATAATGAGTTTTGTTGAAAAAATTAAGCTCGTTATTTATATAGGCGAGAAATGATATACGATATATTATTCATGCAAAATTTTAATTAGCTTTTATTAGGTATTATGATAATGTAGTAAAGCTAGAAGAAATGTATTGAAAAGGTTCTATGTTTTATTGTAATTCAATAAGATAGGTACCTACTTTACGCATAACATGACAATTTTACTTACGTTCAATAGCATATTCAGCAATAATTTTATCAGTGCGAACTTGTTCGGGTTGCAACCCGATACAAAAAGTAAATGCCCGTAAAATTAAATAAAACGGCAAAAAACCTTTTTTCATATAAATATGATTGTTTAAAGTATACCTGCAAGTGAAAATTATTCCGATAAACTTTAGCCTTCATAGAAAAGAGAAAGACATATCGCACTTACACACTGTCAATTTCAACCTGAAAAAGTTAATTAAAATCGTTCATAGAAAGTGACAGAGAGAAAATATACGCAGTTTCTATGTGTGCGAGAGAAATGCAACAACAATACGCAGTACTCCAATTCCCAGTGTCAAGCAATTTCTAATCCTAAATAATAAAGAATATAATATTCGCAGCATACGATAAAAGATAAAAATAACTGATCACGCGACGTTAGACTTTCATTTAATTATAGTTAAATTGTTATTGCTTTAGTGCTTTTTAGCCTACCTAATGATTGAATTGGTATCGAGAGATCTTATTTAGAAATAGCAATTAGAATTACAAGTAACATATTTTGAAGGTAAACAAAAAATGTAAGAACTTAATTAGAACATAACAAATTATTTTGAACACAACAGATCGGAAATCAACACTATGTAGTGTTATACCATAACATGTAATATATTTATCTACATAAAACTGCTATATCTGTTATGATGTGAGAAAGTGCATAGACAAATAACATGGGAGAGGTCAAATATTCTTTTAAGGGCATAGACAGCATAGTAAATGCAAATTATTGTTTTGACTCTTTCAATCTGATTTCCAAGTGATGCTTTCGCGAGATAGTCATATTCTAAGTCAATCTTAGTATAACGGTGTTAGCCTTGTTGGTAGAAACGAAAGTTGAGCTTTTGTTGTAACCGACATGGGATCAAAAATCTGTCGCCGGCCATCTTTAAGGCTGGTTATCAGAAGAAGACATGCTTCTTGTTTTGTGAAAACAGTGTTCCAAGCAGATTCAATGTTTAAAAAGAAACATAAGTTTTTATTGTAGTATTTTTGATAGTAAAAGGAGATACTGGACAAAATGTACATGCAAGTGACAAAATACACATAACATGATTTCATAGTTCAATGGTGTTTTAGATTGAGCTTTGATTAAATAAGGAGTTGAGGTATTTAGGTTAATGTTAGTTTTGATAAGGTAAGTGAATGCAATATGGAGCATTCACAGCTTATCACCATAATATAGAGCACGGTACCTTCATTGTTACAATGCTACAGAGTAAAACGGAAGCCACGATTAGAACAGCTGTTCATTATGGTTAATTCAAATATAAATATACAACTCTCTCTCCACTTTTACTTTTAAGATCATTTAGCCTTTAATTCGTGCAATTTAACATACAATTAAATCTTCAAAATCGACAGCATCGGTCACTCCTTCAAACTGTCGCCTGTGAGCAGACGGCTTAACTTTTATTCACGTAAGATCACGAAGAGGCATCACGATATCATTTCACGAGTTTCGCGTCACGCCGTGATCCTGATACGATACCGTCTAATTCAAATTGCCGTGAATAAATTCAGAATTGGCGTTATAAAGGTTATCGCGATTCAAGGACTTGAACGCCTAGCCAATCAAAGCGCAATCATGGAAACAATTCCGATCTTATCCCAATCGAACAAGGTTTGAAGTTGTCTGACGGTCTAACTATGCATCTCTGCACACGTTGGATATCTGCTGCGCTTTAACGTTAGCCATCAATAAATGTTCAAGATATGTTTTGAACCATAAATCATCTACCCCAAAGCTCAGAATCGTCTGCATACTGATTGTTCTTTCGCACTGTTGAATTTGTCTGCATTCTGTAAATTCTAAGATGTTGAGATCGATTAGCATATTTTGACACGTATTGGATAGCAATTTGTGATTTGTTCTGCTTTGGTTCAAAGATTTCCTTATTTCCTTATTCATAACGGGTGTTAATCACGGGAAAGGTTTGGAAATCCTTATTAGTTTTGCCTGTAAATTGAAATAGATAAAATTATTTATTGGTCCAGCTGTCCGGACCAGATGTCAACCATTTTGGTTATATAAACTTAGTAATTTATATGAGCAAAATCTTTTATTTCTCAACTAGATTTCCGCCCGCGGCTTCGCCCGCGTTTGCAAAGGAAAACCCGCATAGTTCCCGTTCCCGTGGGATTTCCGGGATAAAAACTATCCTATGTGTTAATCCAAGTTACCTTCTATATGTGTGCTAAATTTCATTGTAATCGGTTCAGTAGTTTTTACGTGAAAGAGTAACAAACATCCATACATCCTTACACACTTTCGCCTTTATAATATATATTAGATATTAGATATTAGATTAGATACATTTCCAAAACTGCAATCTGCAGTCGAAAAAGGACGTAAAATTTATTGTATATACCTAAGTATAATTATATATAACATGTAAACCAATTATGAGCATAAGTTATATTATAGGACAGGAAAATAATATCAAGATAAATATAGAGTTTATTAGCTAAGAGTAAAAGTGATGTTCACTTCCGTAGGCAAATAGTTACTTTTTATTGATTACCTTCTAACTTCTGGTCAATATACTTTCACTTATAAGAGCAATGATAGAAATGAAATTTTCAACCGTAACGTGTTATAATTTCTCACCCCCAATGATGTTTACCTATTTGATTATTCATTGCTAACTAATTTGAATTCATACGCATTTGAACCAGGTTGTTTTGATATTACTATATATCTACAGTAAAAAATATCCACCAGAAAGATTTTCGTTGCTGTTCGTCGTTTGTTTTCTTTCTCGATTCTATTTATTCCTAATAACTAACTATAACTCTAGATACGGATTTAGTATTTAAATAAAATCTTATAAAGGAAAATTTTATGAGTATTTCTAACATACATGGTACCTAGTATTATAAAAAATCAAAATTAAACGATCACACCATAATCCTCGCATTGAAAGTGTTTACGCCGGATATAAACGCCCCAGTTCAAGCGATAACTTCCATCCACCCACAAAAGCTCACATCCTAAAATTCGACATCAGAGATCCGTATCTATAATCTGTTCATAACATAATGCACTCAATCAGAGTGTGAGAAAATCGTATTTGTTCAACTAACAAGTCGTTGACCGCAAGATGTCCGCCTCGGGTAGAGAAATTGATTCTCGTTAAGAGTTCTCATTAGACACCTAGCTGACCTTTGCTTTAATTACCTGCAAGTATTGTTTACTGAAAGTGAAATTGTTAGGTCGCATTACATAAGTGAAGGTCGTTATGACGGTGTGACCCAAAACAGCTAATGTTTAAGTTCAAGCCAATTATTGAACCTTTCAAATTCTTAACATGTGATTTCAATTATGGAAGATCAGTTATTGTTTCGTTTTTGAATGAGACGAATGCTTCCTGTAGAATAGAGCTGTTTATTTTTCTGTTATTTCCGAAATAGAATGACGTCGTACATAATAATATGATGTAGGAATTCATAAGCCAAAGTTTCTTTTATAGGTTTTTATTTCGATTCATAGTAGAGATTTATCAATCTACTATTTGCCTACAATATTTGCCAAAACAGTTATGAAATACATAAGCGCCATGTTGTTAAAGACAAAACTTATTTTATGTTTTCCCTGAAAATTCCTGAAATAATTGAGTCACTATATTTCCTATAAATACAACCTAAATAAAAGATAAATATGAAGCAAATTCAAGACACACATAAAGTGTCGTGATATCATTTTATAAGCTACCTGGTACAAAATGAAGAAACAATTATAAATAGTTAGCAGCAAGAAAAATAGAGTCATTAAAATCCTCTTTTACAGGATGAAATCAATTACGATTCCATGATAAGTTCTTTCATTGTTACCCAGATGAGATTATACAACTGTACAATGTTTATAATCTTCGAAGGCTAACTAGGTAATATTAACTGATGAGTCATTCTAATTGTAGTGCCGCTGGGTCACTAACTACGTACCATAGTGACTTAATTTGCAGGATATATATATACTATTATAAGCATTAGATGTTCTAGATAAAATGTAACTTTTTTGACTTGATATATTGGGATTTGTTAGGTTGTTAGGTTTTTTCGTTACGGAATTTTTACATTCGGTCAACGCACTCAAAGTGTGAGATAAAAGCTATGCAATAGCTTAATAAATATAAAAAAGCTAACAACAGCAACTGTTGCATTTATAGTTTTTACACACAGTCCAAAACTGTTATTCATCCCAGATTTAATTAATTTAACTTAACAATAATCGTGTGTATAATTAATACGTGTCAGTGATCTAGCTATAATTCATTTGACGCCTCTGAATCTTCACTTATAATTAATGGTTTGTACTTGAAGACGGCGCCTAATAATGTGTTTATGACTTATTATGTACCTACGTAGTGAACCCACTTGAATTTGAACAATGTGGAATCAGTTACATGTGCATACATATACATAATTAAAAACATATGTACATGTTTATATGGATAATTATATTGCGCTTTAATAAATTTGGTAGCTGAAACGTAGACTTAATTATGTCATTCAGTACGATAGTACGATAAATTAGTAGAGATGTTATCATATTAGTTACCTTGATACAGCTTCGGCGTTACAATTAGTGGTTGTTATTAATTTCTACACCTAGAAATAGTAGTCGTTAAAATCAAACTCGATTATGAAAACTTGAACGTGATTTATTAATAACATAATAAACATATACATGTTCCTAGAAGTAAATTATAGAATCATTTTGTACGGAACGCCCTAATTTATTACGAATTCCAACCCTCATCGTGATTTCCATATTTCCATGTGAATGCTATTACTAAGCACTATTTAACTTTAACAAGACAACTTCTAGACTTCGTAAATTAAAATTCGCAAAGTTTGATATTCTCGCGTGCACGCCAATTACAAGCGTTTTCAATTTTCTAAATAAATTTAGTTTCGTAGAAATTGCTGGAAATTGCAAATCAGGACTGTTTGTCTATGAAATTCCATTTATTCCCTGTTAGTAAGAAACCAATTATAAATTGGTTGCATGAAAACGTTAAACTCGATTTGTTTTCTGTATATCTTTAAGATATTGTTTTTGTATTGTTTCTGTATTGTACATACCCTTTTAATAAAATCTACAGAAAAAGTCGGAAAGCTATTGTAATATACTAAGGACTAAGGAATCATCTTTCATTCTTTTATTTTGTCAGTCTGAGGGATCGTCTGTAATTCTAAATATTACAAAAACACACATATAAAATCTTCACGTTTCATGTAAATACTAATATTCTGTTGATGTTGCCTCCGCGACCATGTTTATCGGCGACAATCAAATAAAGACGGTGTGTTTCAAAGAGTTTTTGCTAAGGTCGCACATACGAAATGTTTCGCAAATATTAAGCACCCTGGGATTTTTGTCACACTCGATGGACGTGATCCGATTATTCTTGTTTTACGAATTTCAACACGATACCTGTTAAATGTAAAAAGAAACAATTGAAATCTTGCACACAATACTTCTCGAAATAAACAATAAATAATGCATTGAAATATCAACACATGTCCTAGACATACAAAGTTTCGTAAACAAAGATTATTAAATTAAACATATTATTAACAGAGTATACAATTACGTTTAAACGTTCTTGTATGCCACTGTCATCAAGGGTTATTTACAGAGCTTTGCGAAAAAATTAATGATGAAATCGAATCATTAATTCATTACACGATTAACACGTGAACATATTGATCGCGGGCGTATCATTAATTGTAATTAATCATTATGTGATCAAAGTGACCGACTCGTGCCTTGACTCAAATTTGCAATCATGCACTTTTGACTTTATTTACGACGCAGCAACGGTATTATAAATGATTTATGAGCAATCAAACAGATTTTAGTGTTAATGTAGAGACTTCAGTTGTAACATATATGCAATGTTTGAGCAGTAAATTCAATGCTGTGTGATTGAATTGTTGTGAACTTAATACTTACTCAAGTTTTATATAGCCTATAAAATTGATTACTGAAACAGGGAACTCACTTTTGTAACTAATACGCCAATAAGTATAGACAATGTATACAGTTTTCATTTTATAAATGTTAAAGGAAATAATGATACTATACTCGCAGCAAACGTTTCCAGCTAGTGTTTTAAACATTTCTGTCACACGTACAATGACGTCACATCAACAAAAAAGTATTTGCATGACCGTACCCAGCAGTCCCATTAAACGGATTTATTATACTAAAAACATCAATACTTAACGTACCGCAGGGAAAAGTTTTAGTACTGAATTTACCATAAACGTCGAATAGTGAAATGAGTCAGGCAGGTTATAATAAATCGTTTTTTCGCAAGGTCCATAAATTGCGGCGTTTAAGCCCCCCACGTGGTTCATTATGAATATTGGTCAAGTACATTACGCTCATTGATGTAAGCCATCTTTTGATTGAGACTTTAAGAGTGCTTGTAGTGTTCATATAGAACTGTTTATAGAATAATTGGATTATACACCGTATTCGAATTAATTTCAGCTCTACTACTGACAATAAAATTATTTTATTAAAGGATAAGGCGCAGGAAAGCATTACTTTACCTTAAAATCTAACAGTCTATGTTCATTTACGTTATTTATTAGTAAATTAAAAAAATAATCAGTATAAAACGATTCGAAGGTGAGTTTTAATAGCTTCTAGGATTTTAATAATTTCATACCGACTCAAGACTCAAGTTCCGCAAAAAGGTGTGAAAATGAAAAATATTACACACGTATCCTAGGAATTTAACGTTTGATTTCGTACTGTTATTAACACAGTACAAGATCAAATACATCATAACACTATGATTCGCACATGGACTTTTGTACCACACGCAAACCCCAGTGACTTGGCTGATAATTTGAAGTCAAAGTGCTCTCTATCACTCAATTGAGACCTTGTTGCACTTAACCCGCATTCCTTCACCCACACACACGTGGGATAACATAATCAGATATAAGCTCTATTCGGCGCCTTTACACCCACAGCGATAGTCATCTAGGTGCAAATTATGGTCCGTTTAATACATCGCAACTGTTGTACATTAGCATGGAGTTGCTATCGTTTTTTAGGGTTAGGTGCTAAATGGTGGATTACGATATTAGTGTGTTAAAATAACTGTAAATGTATAGATTTGGAAGGTGTGTTTTATGATTATTCGATAGCTATCATGCACAATTATTCATATTATGGATACTGATTATAAAATCGATACCAAATTTTCGCACTGTATAACATTTTGCCTGTGATCATATCAAAAATGCATGGTTTTAGCATCAAAAGGGCTTCAAAAGCTTTGCATCAGTTATTTCGATTTTATGCAGTTTTGCGTTTTTATCCTTGCAAAATGGCATTGCCAAAAACACAGGCCAAAAACATGCATTTTTCGAGCATTGCTAAGCCAGTCTAATTGAGTAATTTTATTCAAGACATGCTGTAAAAACAGTTTTAACGGTAATATTTAGATAAACATACAAAATGCAAATTTGGCGGATGTTCTCCATGACAAGGTTTACTAACGGTATAGTTCATACGACCTCGTAAAATAACCCATAATCGTATTTATAAAGTATTGTTTGAACCGATCACGTTTTGGTTATAACAATAATCTAAATAATGCTTGGTAGGTACGTATAGACATATGGATGAAAGAAGGACAATACGAATCTTAGCGATATATAGAATCTTAGCTCTAGTGTCAAATTAGTAATTGATAAAACATTTATATACTTTTTCAGTTCTTTTCTTATTTATTATAAATTATAACTCTTGCATAACCTATCCGGTGGAAGAGAAACACGCTTCGTAATCACTAATGAATAATCAGTTGATTGGAATCATAGTGGAACCCCGAACCAGCTACACTAGCAACTCAAAAGCCATCCCTTTACAAAAAAAAAATATTCATTTCTCCTTACTCGTTATGTTTAATTCCTGTGTTAGTTTATATGCATGACTATGAACGATTTTTTTAAACGAGTAATTAGGTGGTTTCTACTTTCTACAGCACTGTGACTTTTTTATACATGTCTATTGAGAGACATTTTGCAAAATAACATAGATTACTCTTCTTTTATTGAAGCAGAATCTTGTTATCATTGCACAAAATAATCTATACAACTATACTCAACCTCAGGGGTAGATCTAGATGACCAAACTGCAAAAGCAATTAGTCACACTATGTCAAGTGTTTTGGCGTGTTCTAGCCCAACCTAAATAACAATCTACCCTTAATTATTTCACAAGATCCTGAATCATCGAATATACAATATAGGTACATAGTTTTGTACTTATTTAAGCTCGTCGTTCTCTTGAATAACATTACCTTATAAAATGTCTCATGAAATTAGATATTTTATTAGGAAATGCTATTTTTATGAACCACGAGCTTAAACAAATAATATATTGCGGCTGTTAGCTCATCCTGGTCACGGCTAATTAGGTCTAGACAAGACTGAAAGCTAACACTGCTCTCAACTGCAACGTAATTGCCGTGCTCATATTTCGTTTTAGTACATCCTAATAACTATTGAGTCATTTTAAACCCGATAAAAGTGGGTTTTGAAATATTTTTTACGTATGTAGTTAACTGTGATGGACTAATTCATTAAATAATTCGATCTTATGTGATGGTATCAAAAAAAATGTAATTAAATTAAAAATTCCAATGTACAAGCGTCCATAATACTAGAATTACATTTGAACGCACAGAAGTATATAGTATATAGTTAGTACCATTGTTAAACAATTCTTATCCTACAACAATAAATTGTTACATATTTGCACAAAAATATCGGCTATTAAATACAAAAAATAACAGCACACATCGCGACGCGCGACGCACTAAATAATATTTCACGTCAGGCAAACAATGGCGGAATGTTTTCCCGCCAAATAAATTGAACGAAAATCTGCATGCAGTTGTCGAACGGAGGATAATCTCTTAATCACTGCATACACATCTGCTTTAATCGAGTTCAATGTCCCGTTTTATCTACTATTGAACCTAATAATATCGTTTGTTCTAAGTCAAATTATTATTATTATTTCAAATTATTATTTGCAAAATTTCATTTGTTTGAAGCAGTGTTATATGTATTTGTGTACAGATCTATGATGAAATTAAATGTTATTATTTAAAGTATTTGTTATTTATCTTGTTCATCCTTATTATGCACATTGTCTATATTTATCTGTTTCTTGAATTCCATAGTATTATTTGATTCCTAAGAAGTTTGCGACAAAACGAAAAGGTACCAATAAAATAGCGATTAAAGAAAATCTAACAATAAAGCAACCTCGTATCAATAAAACTACATAGCATAAATCTATAGCAATTCTTAAAACTTCGTTTCTCAAAGTTGTTTACTAGTTCCCATCTTAGTCAGCATTCGCTCCACTGAATTTGACAAAAACCGAACTTAAACCGGTCCGTATTTGGCTCGATTCCAAATCCACGGGTGCATGTGCATTGTAAACGTAATTTATGGCAACAACTAATTCCAGTGACCCTTGTATATGTGGAATGAGATTAAATTGCAAGCATAATGAAACATTCAAAGCGGTTTCATTAACATTTATTGATTTTGCGAAATCTCGCCGCTCGAGTAAATCGTGAAATAAAATTATAATTTTATGTGACTAGCGATGTTTGGCGATGTGCCAAAAATTACAGAGAAGCTCAATTGTAGACTGTACATTATGATCACTGAGCTGCAATGATATATTATGATCCTTCTTTAATAAGCTCACAAGTATGATAATAAATATGTTATTGCATGTAACAAATGTTCAATCTAAAGTATTCAATGGGTTTTTTTTACTTAGTTCTATTCATTGTGAATTTTTACTTTGAAAGTATGTGTACGAGTAGTCGATGTATCATCTTGTCAAAAGTAAGTTATGAATTGGTTAAAATAATTGTTTTCTTTTGTTTCAGGTGACATCGAGGACTGTATAGTGACGCCAGCATATCAAGGGCAGTTCACTCCCTTACCTGAAGCGCTGTGTGATTGCATTATGGACTTAACCTCTCAGGTAATAAAGCCCATGTTAGATTGGTAGTTGAAAATGTGCTTAATTCGTAAACATGACATGAGGTTTTAACAGTAAATATTTAAGCACTGCTAATTACAACAAACATGCTGTTTAATCTGACATACTTAAATTATGGTCATACAAACTTCGACGTACCATTGCATATTATACGGTACCATTAGGAGAATTAATAAATTATCCATTTTATCAGATTTAATTAATCTTATGAGCAATTTATAACCCTCGATGTGTTAGATATAGCAAGTACTCTCTGCTTTCGAAAATTGATATTTGGTCCTAATGTAATTCATTTATCTACAGGTCACCTAGAAGTTTAATCATTTATCATGTCATATGCGTATTATTTTAAATTAGTCTTTATTCTGTATTTAAGGAGCTCAGTCAATTTAATCTTTATATTTCCAACCTTAAAATGTGTATGTCTGACAAAAGAAGAATTGGAAACACTAAAGTACACTACTAAATCCACAGTTTCATTACGAAAAAAGCTTTTAGTGCCATTTTAACGAAGGCTAGTCCTTATTGAGTCAGCCCATTCACTTCCAAACTTCCGTTTTAAAACCAATTCGCTAGACGTCCATGAACTCCACCACTTAAAAATACATTGAACATACTGAAATGGTATTTAACCATTAGCTTGGTTATTAAGGGCGGCTTGAAACCTGAATTTTGCATATCATTTTATAAGTTCCGTTGCTCGTGCCTAATACCGGACTGATGACTATTGGCCATGAAATGTAAAGAATAATAAAAAACCCGTTTGCAGAATCCGTACCTGCACGCTGCATATTTTGGCGGTGGTCTAAATTGTAACAATATCATAACAAAAGAAGTTTTATTACATCATGTTTGTTATGTGAGGATTGTAGTATAATTTATCTACATGTACTTGGGTACACCCCTTTGAAGTGGTTTAGGTTGAAAATTGACGTTTCTTTAGTGACTAAAAGGTGACTCTACATACAATTAGTATTGAAAAAAGTTATTTGATACCGTCAAGTTGTAGCTTACGAACATTATGTTGATTTAAAAATAATACGTCATTGTTTTAATTTTAAATCCATAAATGTGGAATAATTGATTAAGCGCAAAAAATTTATTATCAATCCGCTTTCGCTTGTACTTTGTGTCCAAAAATTCCTACCTCTGTCGTTTCGCGGTCCATCTTTAAATATCTTAGCGATGATGTAAGCAAAGCTAATTCCATTTTTATTTCTTTTACAATCAAGTCTTAATGCTTTTTTAAACACTCAATCTAAAAATATCATTTTGGGTAAATTATGTTAGAATTCTTTTAATTTTGAAGTGAAACTTGTTTATGCGCTCGGGAGTAAAATTTATAGGTCGCGTCATGGCAATACCGTCACGCCATGGAGTAAGGCGACGATTTTGGTATCTTTGAATCTTGCCAAACGCACGCTCACGACACACGCTCTTTTTAAAACATAATAGATAAATATTAACTAAAAATTGCAATATGTACTTGTATATTGCGGATTGTCGGCATTAAATCGCATACTATAAATATTCAAAGTATATCCAGTATCACATAGCACGTTACAATTTGTTAATTTTGTAACATTTCGCAACTATTGTCACAATAGAATGTCGTCTATAACACTAGTTCTTATTA
Source organism: Colias behrii (assembly GCA_029959065.1). Classification (NCBI taxonomy): domain Eukaryota; kingdom Metazoa; phylum Arthropoda; class Insecta; order Lepidoptera; family Pieridae; genus Colias; species Colias behrii. The sequence goes on along the minus strand of JARWMC010000006.1, from coordinate 2,385,456 downwards.
CAATGTGGGTTTACAAGCCATTTATAGCAAACGATTTTATTTCAATACTTAATGTCTTTATATTTGGCTTTTTGTGTTGTAGGTCAGGGTGTGGGTTTTACACAGGATGGCAATAAATGTTATATAAGGAAAAAGAAATAAAATTGCCAAGTTTAGTGTTATTAATTTCGAAATAAATAAAGATTACGGGAATTTATGTTTATAAAAATAAACGTTTCTAACGGATGCAATTATCTTTCAAGTATTGTTTTATCTAGACTTCAGTAAATTAACATTTTCCAATTTGCAGCCAAGAGAAGAACAGCAGTTTTTTAACCCTACCTTACTACCTACAGACTTACAACCTATCTATCCGACACGATACCGATACGACTTTCGCGTCGCGTAATCTAAATACTTCAATAAATTAACACTTGCCATGCTATAATAAGTAAATCACAACCGGTATAGCGGGACACAATTTAGTTGCTGTCTCGATATCGTTACATTAAATATGCGATCTATCTACGCACCTTTCCCTGGCATTCGACGCACTTTATCATGGTTTAAAACAACACTTGAAGGCCGTTTATAAAATATGGACTTTGAGAAATCTTGTAGTCTGGTGGTCTACCTCTCTTAGGTGGTAAACTGCGCGCTATTTATAGAACAAGATTATGCTGACGTATTTTCTTCGTTGATTGGACGCTTATAATATAAGCTAATAATATTATTATTATAATAATTTGTGGGTGTCCAATTAGAATGAATGAAAAGGTGCTAGTTTAAAATTCATAATTGGTAATCTTACAGCGCTACATGCTAGAGATGTGTTAGTAAATTGATTTTTAATCTTACTGCTCTACATTCTAAAGAGTTTTTAAGTAGGTAAGTGGGTATTTTGGGGAATATTTTTGAGTAACGTAGGTACTGTAACTCGTTAAAATTAATAGAATTCGAATGTAAATATAACTCTATGTTACTTCCAAATATAAAGATTATTTCTAATTATTGCGTTCATATTTTCATATTCCCGAATGAGTGGATTAACACAAATCCTTTTCTGAATCACTATTTACGAGACCAATCACTTGAAAATGTACTGAAAGGTCGTTACGACACAGTTGATAACAAGATCTGTTTCAAGCACAGGTTTCAAGTATGCAGATATATTCCGTCCTTAGCATAGAACGATTTTATTACAACGATAAAACAATCGATCCAATCTCTATTCTTGTTTCGAAGAATTCTAGGCTTGGGAACTATTCCATGTTATTGTTTAAGGCATACTTCAATTATAATGCAATAATATCGGTTTAAATTGGCTCCTTGGCCTTGTATTTATGGAGTTATGAAATTTTCTACGAGTGGAAAAATTTACTGTTAAAAATGACGTTGTCCTGATCGAACTGTAAGAAAAGAATATTCCGAATCCCATCTCTTCATCATTCTAAGGTACATTTAGCTTTGTTTCTCAATGTTATAATTTCCATCAAAGGGTACATCTTTTAACAGTGTATCTTTTCTTTTTACGTATATTTCTACTGTGCGTATGTTTCCCACTAAACTATTCATGAAGGACTGCAAAAAATTATTGAATTTCAGTTCGAAATAAAATACTCGTTTCAGTCGAACTCGAAGAATAGACTTATTCGCTTCTTAATCATGTTTTTGCAAGCTTATGAAATAAATGTCACGTACCTACAAACAAATTCTAGTCGCGTAACAAAATGTCTTCCAAAACTCTTTATACGGGAGAAAAACCCATATGTTGATCGAGTACGAAATAAGCCAATTGTTTTTATATACGTTAAAGAAATGCCTACCTACCTTTGATATAAAAATATAATTTTAATGTCTATATGTTAAAAAGCTTAAATTATTAACGAATTATAAGGTATGCCACTCTAAGAAATACATAGGTAAGAGCCTAAAATAATATGGACCACTGAATATGAAAGATAAGCATTAATATCTGCCTGTTTATAATCGAGAATAAGATATCTAAACTACGCGTTGTTTTATTCATGCAGAAAGAATAAAATAAAATAGACATTTAAAATCCTTATCGCTGTAATTTGATATGCAAAACAAGTCTATAATCCGGGAAATACCATGGCCTAATCTTAATATTATCTCGTTTCGATACAATGTTTTAGAACATGTCTCATAAATCTCTCGAAGGTTATTTTGTTTGAGACGATATCCTTGTTCAGTTCGAAGATAAGATTTCATTGATTGATTTAAGTTACTGCGTATTTGATAGTTCCGCGATGTGAAGCAAAAACGCAACTGTCAATATCGCAAAGAAGGTACCGCTAATGATCACCGTATTCTTGTATATTACGATGCCATGTGAAGATGTGTGGTCATCACTCTTAATGTAAAGTGTTGGATGTGGTGGATTAATATAAGACAAATCAATTTCTGGATATTTTTTTTAAGCTCATCTGTTATTTAAAAGGGCAAATAATGTATGAAAATATACCTCAAGAACTGTTAAATAAGGCTATACTTTATAAGTAAGCGTTAAACCAACTGTTAATCTCCTGTTTACCTATACATAATAAATACATAAAGCATAACGACTTAAATGGCCAAATCAAAATTTCGTTTTTTTTACACAATTACTTTTAATTCAGAACAATACATCCTTTATCCTAAAAAGTATTTGATCGTAAGTAATAACGCATAAAAAATAAACGAAACTTCTATCCACCTTTATTCATAAGATTCATATTGTTCAGTTTTCAAGAGTACTATTTTCCAGGGGCAGTCAGCAACACTAGAAAGCATACGAACGTCGCTATCTTCTAAATTCCCGTCCATGCAGACTCCTTCCCAAGAGGTCGTGTATGACACGCTCGCACAGCTAATGCAGGAGAGGAAAATATACCAGACGTCCAGAGGATTCTTTATTGTCACTCCGGAGTAAGTATATTTATAAGCTCTTTGTGTCTTTAAGTAAGGAATAGGGCAATAAATTTTTTAATATAGCGTGTAGGTTAGGCGGGAAGAATAAAAGTATTCAAAAATAATTATGGATTAGGACCATCTCTATCATGGAAAAAAAATAACCATTAGAATATCATCATTTTAAATTTCAATAAAGATTATGCAAAGAAGTAACATATATTTTGCAAAAATAGAATGTATTCACAAATTCAAGGCACAGTCTATGAAACAATCCGAAATACCTATGAGTCACCGAAACATTTACAATTTTGTACAAAAATAAGTATCCGAATCATGTAAGTAATATATCGTTACAGAAATACGGTATTAATGGGTAGAAAATGTATGTACTATTTTTTAAATAAATAAGCTTACACTGTTCGATTTTTGGTATGACAGTGTTAATGGTTTTAACTCGCTAATTATTCTTAGCGTGTTATTTAGTCAATAAATCAGTGTCCAAAGCTTAGGCGATCAAAAATAAAACAGTCTGAAACTGATGATTCATTCTACCAAATAAAGACATCGTTCAACTGGAACACGTTACACAAATTGGAACGCACTCTGTGCGAATGACAGTACATGCCAATTTTGGCGCCAAACTTGACATTGCTTATCCAATATGGCGTAGCTAAATTGGTGAAATATGGAAATACATTAGTTTAAAATGCATAAGTTATTACATACTTTATGACTTCTAGATTTTATTGATTTATTCACAAATAATGTTTATTTCAAACGCCTATAGACTTAACCTTTTGGGTAATTACTACAAAGGCGTTAAATGCGTTATGATAATTTAGCAGCAAATTGTTAAAAGATCTTTATGAAGAAGTTATTATTCATGTATTTGCCATACAAATCACTTTAAAGGTCAATGTATTTAATTATGCCTCAACGATATAACAAATATTATGTAACGAAGTATTGACTGCGCACAAGGTTAGGATTTGATCGTTAATTTACTATGAATGAGTAAGGTCGTCACAATGTGGGTTCTAATTAAAAATATTATTGTGCTAATGAATGTTTTTTTTTCTTCATCAAATCTGCGGGCCCGGGAAGGTTATATTAAATTATCAATATTCCTTTGCCTTTTATTTGTCGTTAATATCCAACTGTCGCCAACTACCTAACACATTTGTAAACAAAGGATTTAATGGTTTCATTAAATATTGTAACAAATTATTTAAAGCAATACTTTTTCTTTACACTCGACTAAATGCTCCACCAACAAATGTGTCACTGTTATTAATTATATACCACACCGTCTTCAGGCGACAAAAATCTGCGTAAATAAAATTGAGTTACAAAAACTAGTCCATGTTTCCTCTTTTGACCGTTAATTGGTCAGTAATCGATATGTTATGGACCAAGTGATAAATTGGGCAGTATACATAATGCACGGTCATTATGAAAAATGCCCAAATTGAGAGTGCAATTTGATAATAATTATTCAAATAATCAAATTGACCGGGCATTATACATATTGCCCATCACCTTTTGGGCAGAGTAATACAAACATATTTAATTACTATTTTTTTATTGTTATTGTCATTTAACTTAAAATAAACTAAATATTAAACCACTTAAACAATCAGGCTCATTATTGGGATTAATTACCAAGGACTTCTACCTTAAAAATCCACTAGTTTTTGCATTTAAAACTTAAGGAAAGTCATATTACAGTACTCCAAAATTAATAATGCGCATGCAAATCTTGAGATTTTAATGATTAGATTTATATGGTTTAAATGTAAACCTGGGTTTGAAAACCATATTTTATACAATATAAATTTTGTGTTATTTTAACCTTCTTTTCTTCCATCATTACACCAGCTTCAGTAAGAAACTTTAAAAGTACTATAAAATTTTCCAAGTAAATCAATCCAACAAAGATATATAGTTATTCGCAATCGTGGGGTTATCCTCGCTATTGACAAGGAATTATCTAATACTAACAAGGAATTAAATTATGCAAGAAGAAAATGCATTTTACCCCTCTATATACATATCATCTTCGGACGCTCCGGGAATATGACAGTGTCCGAACAGTGACGAAGATTTCTATGCGCATTATTACTTTTGGAGTACTGTAAAAATATAACATAAAATATAATTAAATTTAAAACAAAAATTTCACAACATACCTTTGTTTTATAGAAATGACTTATTATTATGAAACATAAAATAAAGTAAAGTTTAAGCAATCAGACTCATTATTTGGCATAATTAGCAATTACTCTTAATAAACGAAATGTAAAGAAGTAAAATAGAACATAAAATTGAAAACAATAATTATACAATATGTAGCAAGTAACAGGTTTATTTATTAGAACAACTGCCACTGTGATGGCATTTTGAGGTACACAACTTTTTGGCTTTGCGACAACTTTTCAAGCGTTATTATCAAATTGCCCAATTGTCATGTAGCATTATAATAATGACCGTGCAATGTGATAAATAATGAATTTAAGATAGTAATTAATCACTTAGCCCAATAAAGCTAGACATTATTCATAATGCTCGTGCATTATAAATAATGCCCGCATTAATCACCTGGTCCATAACAGATATGTCCTTATTACGTGTCGCCAATAATAATGAATGATAAAAACCAGTTTTAATTGTAGTTATGCAAGCTTTCAGTTCATTGTTAATAGTATGTACTATCAATACAGGTAGGTAAAACATTTTTTTTGTTGCTACTAATAATGAAAAGGTTCATTGGTAAAGTAAATATTTCTAGAGACTAATTCCAAAATAAAATACAACTGAAGAATATTCCTAAACTGCTTCGTATATAGATTTATCATTTGGATTTGGTCTCAATAATATTAGTCAAGAAAATCGAACTCTCACCTTTAATCCGTCAATTACCATTTCATCCATCAGAAGGTCAAAACAGGTTATTAAACTTAATAAATAGAGAAAAAATTAAAACGATAAAACTTATACGTATTTAACACTTGACACCACTATTCATTATTGTTCTTCTGGCTTGAATCAACAAAACATTTCGATTGTGCTTTTAAAAGCACCGATTTCATCCCAAAGTAAAAACTTGTATTTTAATGAGTGACAGGTGACGCTCCGCAAAAAAATTTGAAGAAACATAAGACAACAGAATCCGGTTCAAGAAGACCACACATGTTCAATTGAGAATGAGTTATATGTGTTTTGTTTACGACTTAAAATTGCGCAATCCCATCACAGGTTTTCTTTTTTTTTGCGCAGGAAAAACCTGCCTCTTACCATATGATTGACCCCTAATACTGAGGGCTTGATAAAAGAGAATTTGATGAACAAAAAGATTGTAATTTAAACATAAAAAGCCGATAGTCATCAATCATTAGTTGTAATTCAAAAATCAACAACGGCCTTATTTCATTGACCCTTTAAAAGACATAAGAAAGATTTAGATATTTTTAATTTAGCTTATAATGTTCTTTTCGATGATCTGTATTCTTCCAAGAAATCAAAACTCGTCGCCAAAACATGATAATTCGTTGTTTTCAATAGCTGACTATTAAATGCACATCTTTTAAGTTTATAGGTACCTACCGTTTTTCCAGCAAATTTTCTCACTTTAATAATAATATACAATACAATCGATACCTTTATTTAATGTGTAACTCTATAACATTTGTTTAAACTGTCTCCCCATTCCAGACGCCGTCGCTCCCGCTCCCGCTCGTCTTCCCGCCACCACTCCACCGAGGACGAATGCAGCTCGCCCAGAACCATCCTCATGACCGACCAGGAAGCCCTTCATCAGCTGTACGGGGAGATAACCACAGTCCGGGACGGTGCGGTCACGCATCAATGTGTTCAAACTAATTTGGCGGATGTTATCTGTGGAGGTAAGATTATCAAAATATGATAACTGTCAATCACAACTTGATTTTTTCCGCTTTCTTTAATACACTGTAGGTAATCATAGCCTGCTACTAGAATTAAACTACTGCACTTTTTTAGTAATATTCTCTTATGAATATAGTTTAGGTTACCTAGTACCTAATCTAATCAATCTATAACAATGAAGAAAATCTTATCGAGATTAGTGAAAATACCATTACAGCAGCATAATAATATTTATTACCAATGAAATTCATTCAAATTCATCAATAACTTAAATGAAACTTTTAAGCGGCTCTACATCACCTGTAAGCTGTGTACCTACATGAAATAACACCGTGTTTGAACTCCGAAATCGCATTATCGCGTTCGAAGTTGAGTGCAGTCAATTTTGCACTAGAATAATGGCTATATTCCCTTGCATTCCATCACACGTAAAGTAGGACAGTTCTGCAGTGCCCTGATTTCAACTACCGCCCAGCAATCGACTACTTTTCAGTTGTTCAGCAAAGAACAATTTGCAGTTGATTGCCAAAGCGGCCACTGCATTTCGATTTCCTTTACTACTGCTGCAATATAAATAACAGTTTCAATCACGAGAAAATCAATTGAAAATGAGGATTAATTGAAATTATGCTAATTTCGAATGCAATCAGTTGATATGGATACCTTAACCAGCAATAAAGACATGGAATTGTAATACTCAATTATAAACTTTATTACAAGTCGTGGAAAGTCAAATGGATTTTAATTAAGAGACATAATAACTAATAAATTGCGTCTCAAAATATTACGGTAACTGAGCGCCTTGCCACAAACAACGTAAAATATGCGCCAATTCCTCAATTACCAATCGATAAATATCTCTTGATCCTAGAATAGTAGGGCATGTCTTCTAGGAATGCAAGATCGATATTCTTGTTCCGAACGCAAGTCTTGTAATGAGGTACCAAATATGGTAAGTGGTTCGCCATCAACCCGTTACTTGAGCCTTATAAGAGATGCGGCAGTGACATTGTATATGTTTACGCCTATCAGAAGATGGGCTTAGATTTGGTCCAAGATTTGCACTGACGTTTCGTGCTCCTTTGAGTTAAGTTTATCGGTCTTTATGAGGTTCCTACATGTTGGACGAGAAATTGCTTATGAGTAGAATGTTCTTAATTGGTGGTGAACGTACGTACCTAATTGAAATTATTGGTTGTTTTGTTTTGATGCTTTTCTTATAAAAAATAAACGGAGTAGTATTCTTGTGTTCAATGCATATTATAGAATATGAAATATCAACAGTTATTTATAACCTTCATTGTACGATTAATTAGGCACCTTTACGAAGTCGTGTTTGTACTACACTATTTAAATAAATCGTGCATTACAATCACACCTATGAATAATTGGTCTGTCATATTATACAAGTCCGAATGGTGATAACTTCGCTTTGACATTGGTCTTTCCGGAACCGAAAGGTCAGATCGGTCGCACGGGTTCGTGACTCTAAATTGTTTTAAATCCTAACGGTGTGTATTGAGAAATATGCAACGGAACCAACAATGTCTAAAATCAGTTCTGTCCGTTAGGCGATTTTGTATGAGCGGTGGTGGAGGAAATTTACATTAATCCTACTAATGTTATTATAAATACGAAAGTTTCGAGGATGTGTGTGTGGTTGTTACTCTTTCACGCAAGTTCTACAGAACCGATTACAATGAAATTTAGCACACATATTACTACTACTAGGGTAACTTGGATTAACACATAGCATAGTTAGGTTTTATCCTGGAAATCCCACGGGAACGGGAACTATGCGGGGTTTCCTTTGAAAACGCGGGCGAAGCCGCAGGCGGAAATCTAGTAATTGTATATTTACTGAATAATTTAAGTTTTTCTTAGGACTATTACATACATATTAATAGATCGATTATTTACAATTTTTATAAGTCCTTTTTACTCTACTGACTCTCCCAAAACGATTGTATATATTTATCCAGATTTTTATGATCAAATTTTTCAATATCAAACTAACATATTATGGTACAGGTTTCTCACTTTCAATCTAATTAATTAGCATAGGTTTTCCTCCAAGAAACAATTTCACTTCAAAGAAAAATCCCAAGTTAATTAATAAGTAACAACAAAGTTAACAGTTCATTAGAAACCAACCAATCAAATTGTATAACAGTAAACAAACAGAGATCTTAATCAGTGTAATGCTTTCATAATTCCTCTTATTTACTCCCCGATAAGAGCAGCCTTCCAAGGCCACACAAGAACTGCATAAAGCCAATCCTAAAACAAAATGAATCTAATGACATTGAAATAAGACCTACATTAGATGTAAAAGAAGGTATCAAAAGTAAAGAGATCATTTGAAAGCTTGTTCGGTTAGCGCAGGAAACATTAATCAGTCTTACACCATATTTGCAGTAAATCACTTGTCAAGGCAATATACACTTTAAATCCTGGTAATATAGGTTATGATAGACAGGTATTGATAAGCTCTGATAGCGTCGTTAGAAAAACCTTGATATTAAAAAGATATTGATACTACCACGTTAGTTAATGTTGATCCGTTACTCCCACTTTCCAAAGGGTGATTGAAATCACATCAATCAAATGAAAAAAAGCAGGAGCTTGATAATATAATTACCTTAGATTACAAAATAAAAGACAGATGGAGCGTTGCCGAACTAAACCGATTAATATATCGTCATTTCCATAAAGCTATGTGTGCTGTCATTTCGCCGCTGCACTGTACGTACACGGTGCTTCTGTGTGGGTGTTATGTTACCAGATATTGAAAATTTTCCCAAAATTTTCCCCGACTACGGAAGAAAGAGGGTTATGTTTTTTCGAGTGTATCTATGTATAATATTTCTTTGGCACGCCCTGCAGTATAATTTATAAACCGCTGAACCGATTTTGATTTATGAGGTGACATTGCAATCATCTGAATTATTATGGTAGTTTGGCTACATAAATTAGCTGTCAGGTTTTAATTTTAATATAAATTCTTGTATAAGAAATTTTTTTATAATATTGTAAAAATTCATTTGTCACATAAATGATAAATTTTTAATTAAATAAATTACATAAAAAAATGTTCAAAATTACAGGTAAATTAGCTTGGAGAAATTTTTGCGTTTGTAGTGGTGTATGGTCAGCAAATAAAATAAAACAACATTTTATTTTTAGTTTTTATTTTATATATATAAGGGATTTTAAATTAAACTATATGTGTTTCTCCTCTGAAAAAGATGAGACTTTATTTTAATATTTGCACATTTAACAAACGTATAACTTTTACATTAACAATGTTACTAAAATGAAAAATTTACTAACCTGAAAAAGAAACGACATTTAAAGTTTAATTCTTTAGTTTGAGAAGTCAAAGGCTTGCCTCGACCATGTTTTAACACTGGAGCCATTTTGAATTAACAATATAAAGTTACAACACTTACACACAAATTAAACACTTCAACAAATATTATAACAATACAAATAATAACAACAATCAACAAATACAAAATTTAACAATTAAACTACTAGACCGGGAGATATTGACACAAAATTTCGAGTCATTTGTAACAGGATGGCGGTTCTACAGGGGTCTTAGTACGCAATGACAAAAAGAAAAACGATGGTGTGAACGCTGGTACCGGCGGCTTAGTCGCGTGGGCGTTAGTCGAACTCGTCGGAAAAATAGCGAAGTCAAACAATTTGTAACACAAAAATTTTAGAATTTACCGATAGCCCATAAAAAAGAAGTAGGCGGTAGTGTCATGCCATACTTTTCCGGTGTGACTTACAGCCCGCCATACCGACGCGAATGTGTTGATTTAAAAAAAAACAATTCAACCATTTGTACCAGGCTAACTTTTGCACAGGTAACCATCGTCGTGCAGCCATTTACGAAAATCGCCATGCCATACTTTTCGGACGATTCCAAATGGTCGCCATACCGCCGAAAATCTGAAAATTTTTTTTTTCGCCGAACCATTTACCACCCTAAATTTTTTTTTCAACAACTCCTGAATGATTATAAATAGAAGTGTGATAATGTCATACCTGTGGGAGGTGGCGAATGTGTATAAGATTTTTTTTTATTGTAAGATTTTATTCGTATTTTGAACGATTAGTAACAGTATGGCACTAATTTTTCCTGTAAGTTTGAGGTTCAACGAATATAAATACAAAATTTCAAAGATCTAGGTGGTGGAAATCTTCACTTATATAAATTAATACTAAATTAATTTTTCAAGTATGGCAGCACTTTTTCCCCCTACTAGAAGTGTGGTAAATATAATAATGGTCACATTTTATCAAATACTCTCCAAAAATCCAAATGCAATACTGGTACAAAAAGTTTGGCGAAAAAAAAAATTTTGCAGTTTTTCGGCGGTATGGCGACCATTTGGAATCGTCCGAAAAGTATGGCATGGCGATTTTCGTAAATGGCTGCACGACGATGGTTACCTGTGCAAAAGTTAGCCTGGTACAAATGGTTGAATTGTTTTTTTTAAATCAACACATTCGCGTCGGTATGGCGGGCTGTAAGTCACACCGGAAAAGTATGGCATGACACTACCGCCTACTTCTTTTTTATGGGCTATCGGTAAATTCTAAAATTTTTGTGTTACAAATTGTTTGACTTCGCTATTTTTCCGACGAGTTCGACTAACGCCCACGCGACTAAGCCGCCGGTACCAGTGTTCACACCATCGTTTTTCTTTTTGTCATTGCGTACTAAGACCCCTGTAGAACCGCCATCCTGTTACAAATGACTCGAAATTTTGTGTCAATATCTCCCGGTCTATACGTAATAATTATAATTTTTGAATGAAATGTGTGCTTTATGTTCTAACGTTACCAAACGACTGCACGTGGCACCTGCGGACAGCGTAAACTGGTTTATTCTGTTTTTGTGCGTGTTTCCACTTTCCACTATCAAGTGACGATTTATTTATTTGTTTTGTTTCGTAATTATTATGGTCAAATATTAATTATGAAACAAATTATTATGGACACGATATTTTATTGTTTCACGGTAGTCGTCTTGTCGTTTGCTCTAGGACGTGAAATTGAATGATATATTTTTTTTTATAAAGTCAAAACCATATTCTTTCAAATAAAAACTTGTTTTTATTGAAAACAAAAGTGTTGCTACGAATAAGTATAAAATTAAATAGTAATGTTAGGATATCGAAACATTTTTGTATAGGCCAGAACGATATAGTGGAAACGCGCTCTAAGATCTGAGTAATATACACACCACTACATATGCAAAAATTTCTCCAAGCTAATTTACCTGTACAATGATTACCTATATTATTTTTTATTTTCAAAATATATGAATGCGGATAGCGGTAGTTTTTAGTTGAGAACACGGGACATTTTATTTTTAGAAAGAAAGAAGGAAGAAACCATTTATTCCAATAAACACAAACACACAACAATAGCATTGTAAATTATGAATAATAGGTAATAGAAAACATAAATTTATGTATGGGTGCTTGCGCTAAAAAAGGATTAAGCCACTCAGGATACCTTAACACTGATTTTCAGTGACACCTTACGACATCCACATTGTCAGCTGCTTTACTGGATAATAAATAAATATAATTCCTGAATAATAATAATTTTGTCATATCCATCACGGAGTTCAAATGAATTAAATCGCGGGCGAAAACGACTGACTTTTTAAGCTATATAAAAGTAACAAAAAAAAGTATTAAGCTTATTAAAATTATCTAATAATGATCATGAACCTTTATTGCACTATACAAATACTTAATCACATTCAAGATCGAAAAGCACTGCCCCGAAGATCTTTTAACCATTTTACCGTTTTACCCATAAAAATGGCAAATTCATTTTCATAATACTGGCAGCATACGTTGAAGTTTTGTATTCCTTCGTATATGTAAAATTATTATTTGTATACAAAATTATATAAGCCAAATAATCTACAGAAAACCTGTAAAACGATGTTTTATCTTTTTGTTTGTTTTCGGGAACAAATTTTACAGCGTTTTAATATCACAAGACAGCATTTTTTACTAAAATAGCAAACCCCTTTTGACGTATTGCATGACACTAGAATCGCTATAGCACTGGCGGAGGTCCGTATTCGTTTTTGATTTCGTATTTTCTTTGACAAGGGCGATGGATGATTGTCATGCTCCATCTGCATTTTATTTTGTAATCTAAGATAATTACATATAGTTACTGGCTTTATGAATTACTTTTCACAACTATCGGATATTTTTTGTTTTCATGGATCAACTGGATAGGTTTAAAATCAAGTAATGATTATTACATTTACATAAAATGTTATTGATCTAAAATCACAGTACATAGGTTTAACAGCTGTGTGTAATTCGATTATACATTGTTGATATTTAACTTTTACTCTATTTTACGGCTATTGAAAAAATCATTTTACATAGCAAATCTCTGCACAGTTAGCATATTGGGTTATAATGTGGGTTTTAATCATCGCATACCTACTACTGAGTTTTTAACTACTTATACAATATACATCCTCTTACAAGCAATTTCATTACACACAAAGTTTATTACAAGCACAGATTACAAGCCATTTCAATGTAAAGAGTTCTTTGACAAAAAATTGTTGTACTTTACAAGATACATATATATTGACATTTAATCGGCTCCCGGTTACTAATGACGTATAACGTTTAAACCAGTGACAGCATGGAAAGTGAAGAGGCTTCCCTGTCACTACTTTCAAGTTTCAATACAGTAGAAAATATTGATACCTACATAAATTGACACCATCACTTTTACGTAGTTATTTAATACCAATAGTAGTAAATTTTACGTAGTTAACTACCAATTTACCTCTGGTAACATTAAGCCATAAAACATAATTATAATTCAGAATAGCTCCGATCTAATCCATACTAATATCCTAATATTATAAATGCGAAAGTAACTCTGTCTGTCTGTCTGTTACTCAATCACGCCTTAACTACTGAACCAATTTGCATGAAATTTGGTATAGAGATATTTTGATACCCGAGAAAGGACATAGGCTACTTTTTATCCCGGGAAATAGGATAGGTTTTATCCCGGAAATCCCACGGGAACGGGAACTATGCGGGTTTTTCTTTGACTGCGCGGGCGAAGCTGCAGGTGGAAAGCTAGTACGTTATAACTTCTACATAAACCCAAAAGAAGATTAATACCTTAACCTGTATTTCATACTTTAATAAATTTTTTCAACTTTTAACACTTTGAAAGCTGGATTAAGTACGTATCCGATAGTACGTATATACAAAATAGTACATACGTATACGTGTTCTAGTTTCATATAAATATCTATTTACAATTTACTGACTGCCTAATAACTTATTATTAATAAGTATCTTTGTTTACGCAAGTGTATTTACTATTTATCTATGTTATAAAAGGCCTATCAAAAGCGATACAATTGCTGAAGGATTTATATAGACTGTTATGAATAATTGTCATAGATTTCAAAATTATTACAGATTTATTATTTTTCGATACGAATTTAGACTAGTTACAACTTCTACTAGCGCTAGCTACTATTAAGTATTCTGTGCTACTGCTGTGTGTGCTTTAAGTACATAAAAGATTTTCGTTATAAAACAAAGTAATGCAATTTGCTACAAACATTCGCAATAACAATAAAGATTTTTTTTATTTGTTTTTTTTTTTATTATTACTTGAAATGTAGTATATGAATATTTCTATTTTCGAATGCATAAAAAAAAAGTTACGCTGTGCTTTTTTAAGAACTATATTTAAGTCATGTTGATCAATATCAATTCAATTCAATTTCATTAATTTACGGTGATCCGTAAATTAATGAAATTGATGTAGTTTTTCCTACATACTGCTATCACTACATAGTATAAAACAGTCGCTTTCTCTGTCCCTATGTCGCTTTGTATGCTTAAATCTTTAACACTACGCAACGGATTTTGATGCGGATTTTTTAATAGATAGAGTGATACAAGAGGAAGGTTTTAGTAAATACATAATTTATTAGGTAATAGGTTTTAGACAAAGCGGGCGAAGCCGCGGGAGGTTAGCTAGTATAATATAAAAGCCATTGCAAACATATCTTAAGCTACCCACTATCACACTTATTTTGTTATTATTTAAATATTGTCGTCTCAAATGCTTTGCTCGCTGAAATTGATATGCAAAGAGTCTGCATAGACAGCAATGTAAACATCACGACCACGCTCGTTCAGAAATCCCAAGAAAGTTGCAAGCTGTTTCAACAAACAGACGAACTCTCAGTATAAATACTTATTAATGGTCTAACTAGTTCTTGAGAATTGTAAGTTCAACTGATTTTGAAATGTTTTATGAGAATTAGCTGGTATTTCGAGTGCAGGTACCTACCTACTTAAGGTGATTTCTCGACTTCTGTTACGTATTTTGTTGATTTGCTTCATGTAACTTGTAATCGTAATATGCAAATTATAAATTTGTTATTATAACTGTTTGTTAAACTTTTAATTGTCCATAAAACGTTTATTGAATGTGGCGCACCACAGATTTGTTCTAGCGCATAAAATATACAATATTCATAAATCAGTTAACGTCTGACGTGCCGGAAAACCTGGCAGTTAAACACCAGAGAGAAAAACCATTACTGAGCCACCTACGTTGAAACACTATATCCTCAAATACGATTTCTATAAAATTCGGTTAGGTTTCCTGGTTGGTTTTATACAATCATATTCAAAACATACGTCTTTGATGTCGTCTTTTTTATTTGTCTCCAGGATAAGTACCTTACCGTGATAAAGAGTATCAAAATATCATCACAAATAACAACCCAAAAAGCACAAGACAATTTGATAACATATAAAGGCAATACATTACATATTATAATAATTGAATTTATTTTTGTACCAATGGAATTCCATTCCATGAAATTACTTACGAAAAATAAAAACTATAGAGCTTTCAATGATGCCTAAACGCTCAATTAAGTCTAAAGACAAACTTCCATTCCCAACAATAGTAGCATCTAGTTATCCGATTATACAATAAACTTCACAAAGACATCGACTTTATAACAAAGTTTCCATTAAGAGGGGGCATAAAGCAAAATAACCAATCTTCTATTAGATGATACGTGTAATATTCAAGACCAAATCTAAAAAATAAAATATATATCAAACTAGATGATATGTTCAACGATTCTGTTTAATCAAAAACATAAAATATTAAAATTGACTCGATAAGAAAAAATCACCAAGTTAGCTCTAATTTTCACACTTTTACGTTTTCTACTTAACATGGTAATACTTATTATGATTTTTTTTTCATAAACAATTATATTAAAACATTTGCAAGATATTTGTCAGAGCATTTTGTGTAATTACTTTTAGTTTTGGTTTTATCTGCGATAAACCACTTTTATCGTGACAAAACCAAACGTTTTATCTCGAGAAAAAAAGAGCGCCAAAAGTGGTTTCTCGCAGATAAAACCAAAACTAAAAGTAATTACACAAAATGCTCTGACAAATATCTTGTAAATGTTTTAATATAATTGTTTATGAAAAAAAAATCATAATAAGTATTACCATGTCAAGTAGAAAACGTAAAAGTGTGAAAATTAGAGCTAACTTGGTGATTTTTTTTTATCGAGTCAATTTTAATATTTTATGTTTTTGATTAAACAGAATCGTTGAACATATCATCTAGTTTGATATATATTTTATTTTTTAGATCTGGTCTTGAATATTACACGTATCATCTAATAGAAGATTGGTTATTTTGCTTTATGCCCCCCCTTAAAGTTCCATTACTTGCGGACAATACAATAAGTTCTATTCGATACTAAAATAAACCGATCGTTCAATGGTCAGGAATGTCGCTCCATCACGGATTAATCCTGTCTCAATCGAATAAACTTAACAATTTATTGTTCCTAGAATCTAGAACTATTTAGAATTTAATAGTCTGTAGCTTAGAAACAACACTAGTGAGATTGAATTACTTATCAGACGTTACATTGTAAGAGTGGAATTTAATTCTGACGGATTTTATCGATAGCGCAACAATTATTAGATATACTTAGTATGATTTTATTGCTATATTAATTTTATAAATAGTTGTATCCATTTTGGTTCACTTTACATTTTACAACATAGTAAAATTAATTTTGACAATAATAACCCAAATATGAGAGACTTAGAAATTGATAATCAGGCAGATTATTTCATGGATTACGAATGTCACTAGTCCGGCTTCACATATTCAAAGTTCTAAATAGTTTAAATGAGACAGAACTCGTTTTAATCTGCTCTGCAGAAGACCCACAAATACAATAGTAATGCCGCTATGCAGTTGTCCACTGTTAAATGAAAAGCCAGATATTTTCATAGTTCCAAAAGTAGAGAAACATAACTACAATCTTGACATTTCAAACATTATACACGCAAACTACATTAACATTTTCTCCATATTCATATACCTATACTTAACACAATTGCATTAGATTGAATAACAATCCAACAAAACTATATTCATAAGACATACATTACATGAGCATTTAAATAATGCAAAAGTAGGTAATATATTCTTCGACCTCAGAATTCAGGAAGGATCTCTCTTGATAAGATACCATGGGACGGCCCAGTGGCCATTTCTGACCTTTTCTATTTAAAACTAGGCTAATTGTATTCATTTTGTGGCGCAGTATTACATAAGGTTGCGTGTTAAAACATTTACTTTATACTTTAGTGCAATATGGCAATAAGTCATCAATGGAATGTAGGGGTGAAAAGTTGTCCCATAAAATTATGCATCGAAGAGGAATGCTGAAAAGTGGATTTTTAAAATTATATACCTACGACATCAGATATTATTTAAAGACGAGATATTTTCCAATAATATGTAAACCCTTTTGAAAATTTGGTTCAATAATAATAATTAGAGAGCTGCAATTAGGTACCTTTCATTAGAATATTAGAATAGAAGATAAAAAAATCTGCAATCAAATTACCTATATCATATTGATTAATACAAAGTTACAGTAGATATTAATAACGCTACATAATTATTTTCCAGAAAATATTGAAATTAGAAAATCTTACTTCGATCGTAAAATTGCCGAAAAAATATGCACTTCACAAATATCTAAAATTTATTTAATTTCAAAACAGTCTATCACCAATAGAGCATACTCAATGCATCTAGTAGGTCTATACATTATAACAAATTGCCTATTTTGCCTAAAATCGGAACTACTTCAAATAAAATCCTGCTTCAAACTCGCATTGCATAAGCCATTCGTTGGGAAGCTGCATTGCACCATTTTAGTCGTAATGCAGTGGTCCCAGTTGTTTTATTAATACTAAATTTATTCCGTGACACAAAGTATCGTTCAGGATATTCTTTAAATTCCTTATTTATATCCTGCACGCATAACAGCATAGTGTAAGTGCAGTTTTTTGTATTATCGGAAAAAAAGTTTAGTAAAAAAATAACCAAATAGTTTCTCTTGATAAGTAACACATGGTGCAAAATAAACTACTAACTCAGCATATCCTTTTGGCGAAGAAAACAAAAAACATCTCACTTCGATTTAAATTAATACAACAATCTGTTTTCAAAACTCATTAATTTCGGAAAAGTGCGAAAGTCGAAAGTAATCGAATCAAAGAATGATTTGGGACGATGACTTCGTAAAATAAATGTAGAACATTTTTGAGTTGCAAACATATCAAAAAATAGACAATTTGTCGCGGTGAAAACGATAATTTTTAGATAGTTACAAGTATCACGCGATTTACGCTTGTTTGAAACACAATTGTACTTATTAGGAGAATTTTTATATACGTAAGTATAGTTTTTGCCTTAAGTGAAATGTTAAAAACAATTTATTTCGTAGATAATGATTACATAAAGGTTGAAAGCCCCAAATATTATATATTACTTATTTATAACTTCGCAAAAACAACTGAACACATATTGAATGTAGGTATTGTTATGTAGCTAGAACGCAATTTAACAGCAGATCAAACATAATAAAACCGTACAGTGTCAAGTATTAACAACGAGGTGCCAATGAGAGCCCTTGTGTTTCCACTAGCCACGAACTGAAGAACACTATTGATTGGCTTTTAAACTGTGTTATGGGAGATAGCAAAAAATATTTGCATCTATTCCAAAAATATATAATCATTTAAACCGAAAGTTTGCGTAGGTGAACTGAAAGGTTAAGATGTCTTTTAAAAGTATATTATGTGTGTCAAGTGTAGTGCATTGAAATTATATTGATTTTATTCCGTTTACTTTTTGATCGAACCTCACATCAGCGTTTAATTTTGCACACAAAAACCAGCTTACCACGAAATTCTCGTACTAAATTGCCTGCCATATAAAAGATTGTTTACACAGAAACCTCATTTACATACGAGTTCGTCCACCTATTCATGGCCTGATTTCGTAGCCCTACTAGGCTAGCGCCGTGCCATAATTGGTGGTGTCTTCTAGCCTGGAATCTGTGAACCTAGTGATCTGAACTGATGACACCGTATCAATGATGTATGGATTATTCAAAAATAGTGACACCTTGGAATAGATACTCCGTTGGGAAGGAAGGAATAGAACACGTTTACGTCCATAGGTTTATAACTATTTGATACATGATTTTATAGTTTATAGGTAGGTATTTGACGTTTTTTGATTAAATATTATTTTAAGGTACCTAAGTCAAAATTAAGTCTGGTCATATAACGCCATCTAGTATCCACTGGTTTAAATTTGTGGTACCTACCTACGATACTTGTTATTTTATGTTTTGTTTTCAGAAATATTGTTAGTTAAATATGTTGGAAAGTAAATTTTTTGCTCATTGAATTTTGACCAATCATTAAAAGGTACCCACTATAATCAAACCGTCAAAAATATTCTAAAGTTTAAAGACCTATATGATTAAAGTTGTCTCTGGATACAAATTACAAACAAAACTTTTATACAATGTGAATTGCTGAGAACTCATATGATGTATAATTAGTTTGGAACCAGTCAGTCATTAGATTCCGTAATTATAAGAAATGACGACGTTTTTGATGACGCCACATGAACAACCTTGGCCATGAAATATGGTTCGTTATGGGCAATTTATTTCTTTTTTTAATTCTACCTCAAATTGTGTTCGAAATGAATTCTAATTATAGAGTTATAACATTTTGTTTTATTCAGTCCGATTAAGTATAATCAGAAACCTATTATTAACCTATTCCATAATAGGTACTCGGGTACCACCAGAAGGATGGTACCCGGATCTTTGGAAGGATTACGTGGGGACAAGGATCCAACACGCAGAGGCCCTTTCGAGAATTTTAATGTGTTGTGGGACACCAGCCGCAACCTGCCCATGACTGCACTATAGAGATACAGTCCTAGGCAGTCCGCGGCCGATGTAGGACTATTGCAGGGTATGGAAATTTAATAACTGGGCTATGGATTGGGATGCTAAATGGACTGGTATTGGGGACTATGGGAAACGATGGCACCTGCCTTTCTACTAAAAGAAAGTAAAAATATGTTGGCAGGTGGTGACTCGCCCTCTCACTGTATGGGCCCCCGAAATAAGTCGCTGCAATAGTGCGACAAGGGGGCAACATATTGTGAGCAGCTAAGGGTGGAGAGCGTCCCTGGACTTTAACTACGATCTCGCGCTCCCTGAGGGTCCAACATCATGTGCCCACTCGCCACTTATGATTCGCATCCACCCTTCGAGCTAAAAGCTCTCGCGACTCCACTCTGGCCGGCCGGTTATTAACCTATTATTATTATTTGTTGTATTGTGAATTTATAGTAGGTACCTAGGTATGGTAATTTATTCGACGAGGTGCCTTTGCTTTTGAGACTTAGATACCTACCTAGGTATCCTAATGTTGTGTTTTTTATATTATGATATAACGGCTTTTTTATTAAGATAGATAACATTTGGAAAAATATTTTAATACTTGGGTAGGTAAATTATGAACTTTTGTAACAAATTGCTAACATACCTATAGGTTTAAAATACATTCATGTAACAAAAGCTTTTCCAAATATATGTTCCAGGATGCAACACTAATTTATAATCTTGTGACTCATACCCAATACTTGAAAGGCATTTCATTTAAAGATGCCCTTAAACAAAAGGAATTAAACAAATGTGAACTCGCCTTTAACTTATACCTACAGCAAATACTGTATACCTGCCTGTGATCTTATGCAAAACTTGATCAGATTGGTAGCCGCTAGCTTTCACTAGATATGTAGTTAAACTTTCAAACGCAAACGTAAATCTTGGACATTATGGTTGATCATTTCTTTCATCCTACAAATATCCCAAATAACATGACTTCAAACTTCAAAGGACATATTCTTATAACGAATTGATATACCTACGGGAATTCGAGAAGGTATGAACGTAACAATGCCATATATGTATAGACACAAATGAACATAAGTAAACTTGTGTCCAATAACAACTTTAAATACACCAATCACATAAACATTCCCGCTGTCAAGTCCAATTTCCTCAAAGATAGTGTTATTTTTAGCGTTCATATTTTTCATCTAGTTAAGCCGACTACCATATCACGGAGTTTGAACGGATATCGTATTATGCCCTTCCTGGCCTTTGATCTAACATATTAATCTTTGACTATCCATAAAATTTGTGGCTACATCCAAATGGACATAATTTTAACGAGCACCAGAATCTTTACAAATGAACTTTATGGGTGTCTATTTTAAAATTAAACTTTTTCATATGGTTGGCTGTCAAATAAAAAACAAAGTGCAAATGCTTATTAATCTTCTACTAGGTATATAAAAATAAGTCGGGTTTTCCTTGATGACGCTATAACTCCAGAACGCAAGAACCGATATCCACGGTTTTGCATTTGTTGGAAAGGTTTCGGGCTCCGTGAGGTTTATAGCAAAGAAAAGGTGTCTCTGGAGGCGAAACGGACTTCGCCCGGTTTGCTAGTATGAACATAATATTGCATGGAGATTAATTGGGTTGAAGGAAATACCTACCCAGTTACTGTTTTAGAAATGAAAAAGTTTAGCTGGAAAGCTTTTTAACATGAATAAACTGAAGAATTAAATTGAGTTTCACCTCTCAAAATATTTTCTGCTTATAGCTGATCTATAATTGTTTTTCCTTTGATTTGTATCATAGTATTGAGGAGGTATTGAGATACCGCACATTTTATCAGTAGTGAGGTATCTACTCGTCAGGATTAGGACATAGGTTTGGTTGGTACATACTAAATGCCTTCTACGATTACAGTTCAGAAAAAACTCTCTTGAATAGTATCTACTCTACCTTCCTTTCGTAAATTGTATTCAAGTTCGCTTACTTATTATTATCTATATTTATTCGTCATTAAATCCGCTAATCAACTGATTTAAAAAACGTTTAAATTATTTGCATATTTTAGTAATAAATTTATTCACAATTATCAAATTAAAATGATATAATTGAGCTTTCTGTATAACTAATTAATTATTTCGAACCATTCATACGCAAATCGATACTTTGTCCACACTTTCTTCATTATTTATTCAACCTGATCAATTAACATAGCCTTCACTTTTTGCAAGAAAATACAGATAATATAACATAAATATTTATGTTGCTTTAAATAGAAAACAGCCAATCAAGTCAGTATACATATCCGTATACATAAAACTGTTGAGTTACCTAAAAGAAAAACTCTTGTTCCCGGAATCCTGCTTTTACATTTGCCAAAACATAAATGGTCGACATCAATTAGACATTCATGTCATTAATCAACGTGAGAGTGTCTCGCAAATGAATATTAAGAGTTATTTTAACAAAACGGATACGATGGGAGAGCTCATTCGAATGTGGGTCGACGCGTGGAATGCATGGTGCATTACATAGACTAGTTGTTTCCTGTGTCTGTGCACGCATTTAAGAGGTACCATCTCTGAGTGTACAGCTTCACTCATCTATGCCATCAGACAAATGAGTTTGTTATACGCAGAATTCATAACTATCCTCTGTTGCTTTCAAAACTAGATCATTTAGCAATAGAGTATTCGAAAATCAAGTGCGCTCAAAAGAATAGATTCCACACTTCAAGAACAAACCGAAACGGACGTGTTTTATGGTAAATGCTAAAATTATCTTATTTACACAACTTAAATGACGAATTTCATTTCAGATAAACATACCGGTGATAGCTTTTAAGAGTCGTTTCAATGCTCAGTAGTCAGTTTATGATGCATATTCTATTTTGATCATACATCATTACATTCATCATCATCGTTACATTTGCTCGAAGTTCATTTATACCAACGTAGATCCATGTTGGTGGTAAACATTCCATAATAGAGGTAATGTTTATTTTCGATTTCAATCAGCTGCAACAAGCCGGCGCCGATTTTACGAGCCGTTTATTTTAAGTTACTTACAAGTGCATCGCTCATACATATTCGCCGGTTGTTCACCTTTTTCTCTTCCTCATTCCTGTTATCAAAGGTCGCTTTAATTGCTCATTTCCAGACCCTTTAATTAGCTATAAATCTTTGTTCCGCGTGCTTATATGGGTAAACTTCCGTAGCTAAGATTTTTTTGCTCGCAAATCTTTGGCTCTAAATGGACATATAATTTTGAAGAACAAATGAGAAGCAATTATAAAACGCCTAGAGCAGATACAAACCGTTATGGTCGATGTCCTTTATGATAATATAAGTGTATCTAAACATTTTATTTTTGCTCCATTTAGGAATGCATAATGAACGAAAATAACCTTATCTACACCAGTATCAATCATTTATTGGTATTTGATTAAATAAGAGGTAGCTTTATAATAGTTACCTTAAACCTATAGTATTATATTATCTGTGCCTAAAACAATCCTTCAAACAAAATCATGTCTTATTTATTCTTAAATTGGTTGCTAAATCGCCTAAAGCCTACTATAATATAATCCAAAGCTATAATAACTACAATAATCGCAAATGTGTTTGCCTTCTCGCTAACAACGAAACGTGACTGACTTTCTTTGCAAGGACTTCCGATTTAAATTTAATCAAGATAGCGCCAGCACTTAGTAGATAGCTTTGAAAGTGAGTCTGGTATTAAATCGGAAAGTAATTAAATATAACTAAGTGTTGTGAAGGTGTCTGCTGTACTAAATTTTCAATTTGTTATAGCTAAAGCACTTTGCAAAGCAAATTTAGGTAGATTGGTAGCTATTACTAGGATACAGAGGTAGGATATTACTTATAACTAACGTAGGTGTTTAATGTCCTAATCTTCATAGATTTGCATTCATAATAATAAGTAACTAAAGGCTATGACATTGACATTTTTTTTAAATTAGTAAACGTGATAATATGAAACACCCTAAACACACTTTTTCAGCTAATATTGCAAACACAATAGTCTTACACCTATTATTACCTATACGAGTATAGAGTTGTTATCTATGATATATCTAACACCTACATTGAGGTATTATTACTAGAGAGGGCACCACGAACAAAATCTGTGCGACAAGCGCGGCGGCGGGGGGCGACTAGTGATTCGACACTTTGTAGATATTCTGCCTCTTATTTCTTATAAATTAAAACCAATCAATGTAACAAATAAATATTGTTTATCTTATTAAAAAAATGTGAATAAACTTATCAATTAAAACCAATCGATGTAACAAATAAAAATTGAGTTTGAGACGATTGACTCTAACTCGTGTTAAAAAAAGTGTAGTAGCAATGCCCTCTCTAGTACGTAGTACATGTAACTCAATGAACACCTACTATTTATTCTGTGGATATAACTACTTACGAAAGGATAACAAGCTTGGCAAGAAGCTTACATCTGTTGTACACTTGGATTGTGATAAACGCTTTTAGAAATCTGTGCAACCGAACGAGTCGGACTACTAGAATACACAACTACTTATTCTGGATATGACACCAAAAATTCTTCATAAATTTTGGAAAAAGTGAAATGAAACCGTACTATAATTAGGCAATACAGTAATGTGATTATTTACGAAAAAAAAACAAATCAGCTAATTAGTTACATATAATGTATTATATCTGTCGACCAACTCATAACTTCAATTCATCGAATGAACTATGCGATCCGCGAAAATAAATTATGTTCACACGCTTATAGATGTCTAAAATAGTTCATGTCACATTCCTGTTTATTTCTGATATGTAGAGTAGCGGCTCGCAGGACACGCCGGTTGGTATGTTAATGGTTGAGATTCCATACTCGCGATGAGTCGCGAAGATAGACTTGTTTATAGTATTCATGCGAACCGCGAACGCTTGCACGAAACTTACGACGTGCAGATTGAGTTATCTGTGCCCGTGGAGCATAGATAAACTGCCACTGTCATCGGCTTGGCGCCAAAACAAAAGCCTCGTTGAAATGGCGCCAACTTAAACTCAATTATTTTTATTTTGTTTGTATGAGTACTTGTGAGCAATGAAAAGCTTTAAAATAAAATTATACTGAATTGTTTATACTATAAGCATCATTTTACTTACTTTAAACCTTTTTTTTTTTTTTTTTTTTTTTTTACGTGAGGAAATTCATCATGAATACCGACTGCTTCGGGGGCAGCAGCACGGTTATGTCAGACTCCTACTGACTAAAACCTCACGGTGGCCTACTACCGCGCAAGTAAAGAGGGGATCCCGGGATCTCCGGTAGGAACGCTCACGGTACCCCTCGCGCGCCTGCCATTGGCAATCCACTCGTATGTAGTCGCGACTACCCTACGCGCATGCCTATCACTGCAACAGACTGCAGCCACAACAGTCTGTCACCCTCCTCGCGTTGCCTATTGAATGTGCGCAGCCCCCGCCGCGCACACTCTGCAACGATACTTTAAACCTTACCTTAAACTTATTAAAAACTAATCAAGATGCAAATACTCCTATGAAAATCATGTTTCCTTTTATCTTATTCAAGAGTTCAAGACCAATAAATGATAATTTACCCCAGTATATGTTTACAAAACAATTGAAAGCTGTGCTTTCAAATCGGCTGTCAAACTGAACGGAGATTTACGCGTGCATCTGCCTGCTTCTTCCCTTTGTGCGTCACGTGCATCGTGCATTTACCAACCAAGTTATTACCCTGGCGAACTAATCTTTTACGTATCAAATGTGAAACTTAAACGCTTATGTTTCAGTTATAATATGGAAAGTTTATATAACTCAGAATATTTATAATAAAATGTATCTACCTACCATCATCTCGGTCATTAATGAGGATTAAAAATAATTATTTAATTATAGTCCTTGACAATAGTCTTGCCCTATTATTAACAAGTGATAACTGCGTTAAAAACAACCGACTTCAAACTTGCACTTGCAACATTTACAAATATACAGACAAAAATGCTCATAAAATAAAAACTACTGGGCCTATCCGAATAAAATTTTTATGGGACCAATTCGACACCATCCCGCATCGAACCAAAAAAAGAATCACGTAAATCGGTTCAGAAACCTCGGAGTAATCGGTGTACATACATTAAAAAAAAAAAAAAAAAAAAAACATACCGGCCGAATTGATAACCTCCTCCTTTTTTTTGAAGTCGGTTAAAAATGGTTAAAGTTACGATATTTTCTATAGTATTCCAATAAATAGATAAAAATATTTCTGAACTGGACGATTACACGATATTTAGATAACAAGGTAATTACTTATCAGTATCTAAATTCAATTAACATGAAATTATCCAATTTCAGGCAACCCGAACGACAAAATTCTATACGGCAGGCCGAACAAGCGCCGCAGCGCGTCATTCCCCGCACCACGCTCGCTCGACCGTCGTAATTCCCTTCGAATATTCGGTTCGTCGAGCAAATACTTGCAGCGATGCGCATCTACCCGCAGTCTTCACCACAAACATGCGAACACAACTGACAGCTCCTCATCCACCGACTATCCACCTAGCGTAGAATCTGCGTCGCCTAGTAAGCATATTTGTTTTATTTGCGCAAGCATGCTTATCGCTTACACTGATTGTGATTAAACCGTATTTTATTTATTATGATTTCCTAGAAATATTGTTTTATTAATTTTATGTGATCCTTCGAGAACCTAACGGTATTTGTAATAAATAACTACAACTACAAAACTTAAATGTTTATTAAAGTGCGGTTTACCTTTTTTCTTTTATTTTGCATATCAAAGCATCGTAGCAAGCATTGTTCCCGCGTTTTTGCTGTACAATGAAACTATAAATTTTATATTGAGGGTATAACAGTAAAGTACATATATTTTTTTATATTTTCAGAGAAAGTGTCGTTGCTCTCCCGCTTATTTAGACGAAGCGGCCGCAGCAAGCAGACCCGCGCGATGAGCACATTCTCTGCTCAGTTTCCACCGACGGAGTGGTTCAACTCGAAAGCGGTTCATCTTCATTGCGTTGCAACACAAACTGACTCTAAGGTAAATAACTCTTATTAAATGGTGCATTAATGAACTAAATCTGACGTTAGTAATATAAAAGTTAATTAAATTGCGTTTCTTTTTCAGGAGTCCTTGCAGAGTCAAACATCATACATGTCATCGTATTACGACGGTTCGGAGATAAGCAATAGATCATCGACGCTACCAAGGAGGCACAAACGACACCTTTCCACTGAATCCGGCTTGGCGGGATCCGTACACTATGATCACTCACCTATACGACAATCCAGTCCCAGTTCTGGCAGCTTACCAAGATCATCGCTCAGCAGGAGTTCCACTAACAAAACAATTTTAGACCATTTTCACTCACCACAAAGAAGCGATCCGAAGCTAAGAGACAGTCCAAGTGGAAGTTTAAGAAGAGTTGATTATTCGGACAATGTTATGTCAACTAGCGGTCCCTCCAGTTTAGAGAGCACGACGACTCATCGGACGCCCAGAAAGGATAGCAGAAATACGCACTCAGATCAAAATTCACCAATGAAAAGGAGCTACCATACGAGCGGTAGTAGCGGTCACTCCAGTCTCGAATCACATATATCTGACCGCACATTGAAACCTTCACCTAGTCATAGTAATGGAGTGCCGGGTCTTAGTAGAGCGCAATCGCTTGTGAAAGTTCAAAGCTTGCAGAGTTCTCCAAAGAGTCTCCATAAATTTCGCACAAAACCACCGATTGTTGGTGGTGAAACTGTGAAAAATGGTAAAAACACATCGCCCAATTCATCTCCAAAAAACTGCCCAAATACACCCAAAAAAACCGCTACGCCTTTGCATAACAAAAACCTAGGATCTAAAATAGAAAATCCAACAACTGCAATGCTTGCAAGCTCTAATTCAAATAACTCAATAACTCTTAAAGTCACAACGAACACTATACATCAAAACGGCGGTACAAATACGAAAGTCTACGTACAAAATTCTCCTGTCCGATCAGTTATAACTTTCGAAAATGGTAAAGTAACTGAAACGAGTAACGGAAGCAACATTTATATTATAAACGATGATAGGCAGGTGGTATCTGTGTCTCAAAACGGGATATCGAATTCGACTTCAAAAAACCCAACTGAAACATCATTCGATGTCTCGGTAGAAAATAATAAACAAAAGTATAAGGACACAGAAGCAATGAAAATGCAAGAAAACAAATTTAACAAAAATTCGATGAACGAAGCAAACATGAATAATAACCGAAAGTTATCATTACAAATTGGCGGTGCTACAAATAACAATAACAGTTTCATATACAAAAATCAACTAAACAACACAAATGATGTTACATCAAATCCTTCTTCTCCAGCTATTCACAATAACATACACAATGTAGAAGCAACGCCTAATAGCAATCCTTCGACACCTACCAAAAGCTATGATAATATAATTGGGTCATTAGGCAGTTTGCGGTACCAAAAAAACTCACTCTCATCGGCCAACAGTGGTATGCAAACGAACATAAATTCGAACAGCGAACTTAAAAGCGTCGACTTGTTGAAAAAAGCAGCGGCTTTACAAATGTTAAATGGTCTTCCAAATAACCGAATGAGCTCTGAATCAATCGCCAATTTATTAACAAAAGGTATCGATCCGAAACCATCGGTTCTTGGCTCAGAGCCCAATCTTGCTTTAAAAAACCAAGAGTCAATGAAGGATAACACATCGACTGAAAAGATAAATTGCTTAGAAAACAAACAGAAGAGGTACAGTTTGAGCCAAGATGGCAAAAAAGAAAATCAAGATTTTTACAACTTCCCTAGCCTTAGTGACTTGAGCTTTAACTTCACTAGTTTAGCCGCACAAAAGATTTTAAAAGGAGTCAGCATAAATAGTGTGGATACGTTAGTTGAACTAAATATGGCCGCAAACAATACGGACAAACCAAACAATCGTGACGTCACGCCTGTGTGCACAGATTTTGGCCTTGTATAGTGTCTTAATATTATAATACTGTTAAAATGTACAATAGTAGACTTATAATATCATCTAAGTTAGGTATAACGTATTCGTAACAAATTTAGATTACACCCTATGTAATATTTAGTTCAAATTTTGTACTCATTTGAATTTTGTACTCCCCACTTATCCTATTATTCTTTAGATACCTATTATCATTGATAAAGAAAACTTTAGGATACATAGTTACACATTCAAAGCCTTATTGATGTTTCCTTCTGGAAAATGTAGTAGGTGCATGTTATACAATCTTATTACAAACTGTTTACAGTGTTCAAATGGAGATATTCATAAACACATAATTTTATAAGAGGGAATGAATCGTCTAACTATGCATCTTCAGTTTGATATTAATGCCTGTCATGTATCCCTTCTTATCTTTTAAGGTCTTTACTAACTTATTGTCAATTTAACTTTATACATGCATCATTATTCACACTATCATTATTTTAAAAATCTTGTCCAATAAAATGTGACAATAAGACTCACTAATGTGGCCTAAGAATACCCATCCAAAAGGAATGTAGTGCCTAATATAATCGAATTATTATCCTCAGTATTTGTAGTGTAATTATATGTATCTATTCCACTAACCCCTAGCACATATCTAAAAATATCACTTAGAATGTAAAGTACCTTTCACACATCTGCACTTCTTTTCGTGCCATCACGTTTCCAGTGAAGTCGAGTACAAACTAGGATATCTATCCCCGCGAAAACAGATTCAATTTTATTGGATAGGGAGGTGTAGGGTGATTCAGACCTGATAGTGTATTGGAGTGGTTGAAGTGCACTTTGTTAGAAATTTATATAAATAATTACAGTCTTAAAAAAACTTGGGACAATTTTTCATTTGTGTCGCAACAACTGTCCATAAGTGGTTCCCTGAAGACCTTACATAATATTATTCCCATTTAGTACACAACCAAACTTTACTACTACTTCAAAATGCACTTCCATCGCCTCCAAAACACAAATGCAAATGTGAATCATGCATAAAGTATGTCATGTTTAAGTGCCATAAACAATAATGTAAACGTGAGATGAATCAGGCATTGGGATTGGAATATTGGTATTATTTTATGTTGGTCCGCACTTAGTGCGAGACAATGGGTAATATTTATTCATTAGAAAATATAATCAAAAGTCAATGCATATTAGTGTAAGTAAGAGTTCAGTTACGCCATTTGTAAAAATGTATTAACAATATAAGTTGATGCTTTTATGTTTGTTTCAATTCCCCTTATTTCCTAAAACCCACATTACAGATCCTTAAATGAAATAAGGAAAGGCCAATTGGTCCAAGTCCCTGAGTTACAACCTATTCAATTATATACTTGATTTTTCTACTGAATTAGAGACTTTTTCCATTTTAATGATAATGAAAAACTAATAATTTCTTGATATTCATGAAATAACATACAACATACATATTACCAGAAACATGTATACCTAATAAATTAAAAACTTTATCATAATTGGCCAAACTTTGAAATTTAAGGCAAGGAGTTGTATTTTGACTTTATGAATCAAATTCCCACAAAAAATAGTTATATATTATTATAATTAATACCCCTAGCTTTTTCTGAAGAAGTGCTTGGTCTCCTAACAAGGTAGGTTCTACATAAAATACTTAAAAATGGCAGGTTCCTGTAGAAAGTAATAGACTTTTTAATTATCAAATATGTAACTAGACTTAATGAAGTCTAGTTACATATTTGATATTTTCCAATAGTTTACATGTGAGCATAGAGCCAAAAGGATCTGGGTTCAATTCCTAGTGGTGACAAAAAGACATGCGTTACACAGAATTCTTCCATGTCCATAAATAACATGGATCAGCGTAACAGATATATAGCCCACTATTTTTCCACTTGCGGCATAACAGTAAGCACAACACAGGGAACACAGTAAAGGAAAACTTCCAGGATAGAATTATTATCCTTTGCCCTTTCTCAGTTCTCAAAGTGCCTATGTACCAAATTTCATCTAAATCGGTTCAGTGGTTGAGGCCTGAAGAAGAGATAGACAGACGGACAGAGTAACTTTCGCATTTATAATATTAATTAGCATTTCCTTCATACCTCGTAAGGAGACAAGTAATCTATTAAGGCAAACTTTAATGCAGATTAAAAAAATAAACAAAAATTTTGGTTTACTAAATTTATCTAAATAAAATATAAAAATTTATTTGAAGTTTGATGTGCATGATAAAAATTAAGTAAAGTGCCGTTACCATCCTATGCTAAGAACATGTTATAGTGCTGTGTTCCATGACATCTGTTACTTGCGAAGGTTCAGTCTCTGTTTGATTTTTAATAGTATTTAGCCAATCATCAGTAGGTTCAATTTTCTTAACTTCTTCATCAATATTTTCAATTATTTCTTCCACTGGTGGATCTTCATTTTCTACCTCTTTGCTACCAACCACATGCAAATTAATTTCGTCACTACAGTTCGAATCTTTACTTGTCGTCTCAGGCTCTACATCACGAAATTTCTTTGCCACATCCTCAGATCTAATATTAACAAAGCATACACAGTCTTCAGTTTCAGTGATTTCCTTTAATGCAGCCTCTTCTATTGTTTCCAATTCTTTAATATCCTCTCCGTTAGTCACATCTTCGATTGTTTTATAGGAATACATATGATCATCATCAGGACTCACATAATCTTCAATTATAAAAGTACTATTATCAAAATTAAGTTTATCAAATTCTACGGCGCCGTATTTTCTTATATTATCTAATAATGTTGTTTCGTTGTCATAATTTATTTGAATGTTTTGCACACAATTCCGTGTTATATCTTGGTTTTCTTGGCATTGTTTACGAATAACATCAATTTGTCTTAAAGTTTTCAATTCCCTTGCTTTTAAAGTTGCATATATACGGGCAAAAGATTTTCTCACTAGCGCCTTTAACTGTAAAATAAAAAGAAATATTATTGATCGAATACTAGGAGATTTATGTTATTTTCAAAACATAATTTACAAGCATTATTTACATTTTCTAAATCTTCGTCGAACCCATCAAACTCGTTCGCCATGTTTGTCAATGTTTGTTTATTCTTTTATGTTTTTTTACTGTCACCTGAATGTCAAATAATAACAATGTAGGATACTGAGGAATTAAGTTTTTTGCTTAAGTTTATTTTGCCTTTAAATCACAGCTTAAAATAGTTTCTGAAGTTATTTATTTGGTCCTAAATTTAATTCAAACTTGTAACTTACTTTTTATTATCCAAATAAGTATTAAGAATAAATAAATTATGGAGTCCGTGTTATTTTTAAAATAATTTTACCCCACTTTAGTTATAATAAAATGAAATTTGTATATGGATACTTATATCAGAAGTTTTATATTATGGCTAGTAATATTTAAGTGAGTTTTATTGCAAGGTTTAATTTAAGTGAAGAAAATGAGTTTGCGTCACATTCACGATTCACGTTATTTTCGAGCCAACGCCATGTATTTTTAATACTGGCAATACAATTTCGAAGTGTTATTGATTTTTCGTTTGACAATTTGCTTCAAAAGGAAAACATCAATGATCGAAGTCGAACATTGTTTCGGCAAATAGTGTTCTCAAATATTTATCTGAAGTGATTTCTTGAATTTGAGTGACTAGATAAGTTATATTTTACAAAATGAGTGAAGTGCGACATCGTCGTGGGGATGGCGACGGGAACGAAAAAGTGGAGACGGCAGGAGAATCTGACCATGTATTTATTCCGTAATATTTGTGTATAACCAGTATGAGTGAGGAATGTCGAAATTCTAAACTTTTGTTATTTATTAGGTTGACTCGGAAGAAGAAAAGGTTTTAGAGGAGAAATATGTGGATGAAATGGCGAAGAATTTACCACAAGGAACCGATAAAACACCTGAAATTCTAGACTCTGCGCTCTCGGGTCTATCTACGCGGTAATCTTACTTAAATTGTTTTATTATGCCAAACAAAAACATGTTTATTTCATAAATTAATTGATAAAAGTCTCGCTACCTGTAGATATATGTTTGTGTAGTCTTAATGTAGATTTAATATATTTATTTTGTAGTGGTTACTATGTTTAATTTACATAATTTAATACAGATGGAGAAACTGGGTAATTCGAGGCATTTTTACTTGGTTGATGATTGGTGGGTTTTGTCTACTCATCTATGGGGGTCCTCTGGCTTTGATGATAACGGTAAGTTCTCTTAAAAATCACAATTTTTTAATACCTAAATTGTAGTATTTTATACTAAATAGTTCAACCAAAATAATGTAGCCAAGCATGGAATAGTATAGAAAACAGGTTCTAGATTCATTAACATAATATGAATTTATTATTGTAATACAGAGTAATATACCTGCATTAAGTATGATTTATGATTAATATGGTAACTTAATGTGGTAATGTGTGCTGTTGAATATTATTGGCCAGTACCTGTACTAGTTTTTTAAAATATTTAAATTAAGTAGATATTAAAGTACAAAATTTGTGTATTTTGAATTATGTACAATATTTTGATTGTTGTTTTAAAAATCTTGATTCTGATGTTACTTACATAATTATTGATTGTGGTAAGGTTAAAAGAATAGGATGAGATTTTATTATTAATCTATAAAAACAAATACACATGTAAACTATAACACTCTGTAAACTATAATATATGATATGTAATTGTTACATATTTCCTGTTGGTTTCATTTAAAGGAATCAAATTACATTGTGGTCTAGGCTCTTAAAAGATTATTTTATTATGTGGCTAAATCAGATAATCAGATATACTTATCTGTTACTACAATGAAGCCTGCTAATTTTTAAATAAGTACTAACAATATACTTAAAAATGAGAATATAGTCCATCATACTTAGCAATGAGCTTGTATTTAAATATGTATTTAGATAAAAAATAACCAATTAAAAATCAATGAAAAATGAAATTATAGACACACAGAAGACAATTACAAATAAGAAAAAACAATCAGTGAAAAACATACAAAGATATTTAGATTAAAATTATAGAACATTGATGTTTTTACTATAACTGTATAGCATACAATAATAATTTATTTTTTATTTCACAAAATAATTAATATTGAATGATTGAGATTACTTAGCTCTAAACTCATAAGTTTATTTACTTAACCAGGTACTCTGCGTGCAAGTGAAATGCTTTGAAGAGATAATCAACATTGGCTATGCTGTGTACAGAGTGCACGGCCTGCCGTGGTTCCGTTCCCTCTCCTGGTACTTCCTGCTGACGTCTAACTACTTCTTCTACGGCGAGAACCTGATTGACTACTTTGGTGTTGTTATTAATAGAACTGTGAGTATTTTTATTGTTGTTATTGTTATTAATATAGAGGGGATATATTCTACTTCATGCGGCAGGTTTTGAACCCGCGTCTTCCTGCTCTGTTCTTTAAAAATTACATTTTTTGCTTTTAAAGCAAGTTTAAAAAAATTTTCAACATATTTTTAATCTTTCCTTTGTCATAATATAAACAAAGCTACGGTAAAGGAAATAAATTTACATACATATTATATGTAAACTAATCCAATTTTGTAATGTGCCTCATTAATACAATGTTATTATTGATTCCCGATATTTAATTCATCACTACTAACCTTGCGAACTTTGGTGCAACTACTGTGTTTTTCTTTTGAAATGTTTTTACATACATTATAGAAGCATAAAAAAATTATTATTATAGGTTAGTAATAAATTGCTGATAAATTTAGAATGGCACAGTGATGTGCAATAGTGAATAGAAAATAATAGTAATAATTAAACATATTCAAACTCAAACTCAAACTCAAACTCAAACTCATTTATTTGGCACCAATTTTTACAAAAATAATGTAATTAAATGAAAAAACGAACAAAAAGAAGAAATACAAAATAAAATTAAAATTAAAAAAATAAATAAAGTTAGTGTGATGCCAAAAGGGTCCCCACGTCAGCAAAAGTTACAGAGTGTTTCTGCAACACTGGTTTTCAGTGAGGACCAGTAATACAGATGACTTGCGGCTCAAATAACAGAGCACGACTGCCAGTCAATATAGCCTGAACGAATATAAATATTTATAAAATATATTATACAACAAATAATCGTTTATACATAATACATATACATATACACATATCACACATACATATATATATACACACATACATACATACACACATACACATAATACATATACATACATATATATCACTACCATTAACTACACAAGAAACAAATAAATAAATTCATTGTAATA
This sequence comes from Colias behrii, assembly GCA_029959065.1. Lineage (NCBI taxonomy): Eukaryota > Metazoa > Arthropoda > Insecta > Lepidoptera > Pieridae > Colias > Colias behrii. Next base: position 2,349,958 of record JARWMC010000006.1, on the reverse strand, counting down.
ATTCTTTTGTATTGGAAAATTATGCTAATTTTATATTCGTCATTAAAAATTACTGATAATATCTAGAGGATTGCGCACTTATATTTATTATATGTAACTATAATAAAATTCAACGTAAATAAAATTTATTACATTTTTTTTCAATTTTTTTGTAAAGTAATAATATCCTAGTAGCTGATGTGGTAATTATTAAGCAAATATAATATAAAATATTATATTTTAAACTATAACTTAGTGGGTGCAAAGTGTAGGTTTTTAATATCGGCAGAGCATTTTAATATTCAGACATTATCTTTATCTCAAATATCGAACGACGAATTTTATAAGAGATAAGCTTTACTTTGACCGATATCATATTCACCTAGTATCACGAAAATTATTGATAATTGTGTGCAGTCATTTTGTCTGTATTTTATCGTTTTACCTGTCACAAATCATATTAAAATACTAAAATAGGAGAATTGTTGCAATTTTTGATTAAAATTATTGTTTATTTCAAAAATATAATTACTCGACTCATTCTAAACCCACTATGTCAAATTCTTTTTGTGTAAACAGGCGTAGAGCATTCTTTCGTCGTACATAGTGCGTTCGAAAAGATTCTATGCAATGTTCCAATGCTGAACAACACTGAATACCAGCATTCGTTTGCACTAAAACATCACGAAAGAATGCTCCTGCTCTAGCTCTAGCTCTATGTTCGTTTGGTCTAAATTCACCGGAAGAAAAACAAATCCGTAATACAATTCCATTTAAATGACGTAAAACAAAACAATATTCAATCACTACATAGTATAAAACAAAGTCGCTTTCACTGTCCCTATGTCCCTATGTCCCTTTGTACGCTTAAATCTTTGAAACTACGCAACGGATTTTGATGCGGTTTTTTTTAATAGATAGAGTGATTCAAGAGGAAGGTTTATATGTATAACAACATCCATTAAATAGTGGAGAAGTACTGTTATTTTTGAGGTTTCTAATGTGATGTCGTTAAAGATTACATTTTTTCCGCTTACATTGCAAACGCAGGCTGAACCCTTCGAGTTTTATCAAAATAATGTACTAAGTATTATACACATTCAAAAGGTCTACAGAAAAATCCGCGATGGTATATGTCTATCTCTTATGGATAACCCACAATAACTTTTGTTTGTCCTTTACTTTTTACGACAAATAATAGCTAATTTTCGAAGCGATTTTAACCAGTACAGCATTAATCCTTAACCAATTAAATACCTTGAATACATTGTTCATTTAATATAGATCTGTATGGCCCTTTACACCGTATGATTTAAGTGAATATTTTCGAAGATATTACAGATTTAAAAATTGCGGGACGTACCGTTTGCGGCGGTACCGGCCGGCCGCCCGGCTATATATTTTATACCCGTGCGAAGCCGGAGCGGGCCGCTATTTTTTTATATACAACGTTCACAGTTTTTCTGTAGTGTATTTAGTATCAGCATTGCACCCGTGCGAAGCCGGGGCGGGTCGCTAGTATTACATAATTGTATTTACCTTTAAAACACATCTAGATTAATTTATCATCACTAATTAGTATCGAACCACTTTGCAAAGGTCAACAAAATTTTTAGGTCACTCACATTTGTTTGCTTTAATACGATAAAATATAATATCATTAGTTTTATATCGATTTAATAATGCTGAAGTACCACTTTATATTTCGCTACCTGCTGTCATTTACGTAATGGATTTTCGTAATTTGCTTTGTGTCTCATATTTTAATGGCACGAAACAAACTGTATCTTCTATATGAAAATGACTCATGCTTAGGTACTTGGAAAATTATTTTTATCAGCTTATTCTTGTTAAGCTGATTTAATAACCGAATCTATCGCTTCACATAAATCTAATCTAAAGAAATGGGTCAGCTGTTTACGCGGGGAGTACTTACGCGATCGATTTTGACGCCCAAGTGACAAGATTAAGCACTACAAACAAGTTATCTCATTGAACTCGATTTGGAAATTTTGCGGGATTGAGAAACGTAACTTTCAGTTATTATTTTTTAGTAATTATTTATTAATACGGTAGTTACATGACTTACATGGCCCTTAGAGGCCTTAAGTATGACATCATAGCTATTTTTTTATCGATATTGGCTATCGCCGATTTATATTTTTAATATTGAATAATCGATTATAAAATCTTTATTTAACTTTGACCAAGAAGTTTCAAATGCTAAATTATATGTTCGAAAGAAACCTGATACTATTAATAACACATAATTACTATCAAAGTACATAAACTCAACTCGTAGACATTACATAATATACCTATGTTATATTATCGCAAAATAATAAAAATTACATTTCAAGTTCTAGTTTGCTATTAATAATATGCAATAAGTTGACTTGTTACAATTAACTTAGTCATTATGCCCATATTATTATCCCATTACCCAGCATATAGGATAACGGAATATTATCTTGTTTGTGTGACATAATTAAATTCATTACTACTGGAAAAGTGTCTTACAAAACAATTAATGTTAATTTATTTTGCCGGTACTGATATAAAGTTGACTTATGTAAATGTTGTGTAGATATTTGTCAACATATTGGGTTTGTGATAATAAATGACGTTTGATAGATGTCTTAGGTTTTTTAATCACATTTTAGTCGGACCTTACGGCTATGTATACCTTTGGATGAAATACATTGTTACGTAAAAACCCATAATAGCATCAAATTGTATCTGAAAATATTGCCTAACTTTGCATCCATAGATAAGAAATAACAAGAGCTGAGATAAAAATAGGTAACATATAAAACAAACTTGACCTATTTGTCTTTTTACATTCCAATAGCACGATCATAATGTTTTTTTAGTTTACTTCATTCAATAAACACGGAAAGGATTGTAAGTGCAGGTATTAACCACTTGAGATACTTACGTTATCTTATCAATACTCTCGCTGTAATAACAGTCAAATTTTAGTTGGGGTGGCACAAGGTTCATATCTGCGTCCATTACTATATATTTTGTGTAACAATGACATTCGAATGAAAATCCGTTGTTACAGGATTACCTCCGTTTTCTGGTCACCTACCATCGCTTTATCTCCTTCAGCTTGTATTGTGTTGGCTTCGTATGGTTCGTTCTGTCTCTTGTGAAGCGATACTATATGAGACAATTTTCTCTCTTCGCCTGGACTCATGTTGCGTTGCTGATCGTCGTGACTCAAAGTTACCTCATCATACAGAATATATTCGAAGGTGAGTGCAGTTTATTACTCATGGAATTGTGAATGATTATTATTTTTAGAAATAATGATAATAGTTACGCGGTTATCGTCACATTATCGTCAATAATCTTGATTTAAGTGACTTGACAAAATAATTTTTAAGTAAATTTTTCCCTTTTCGTTTTCGTTTACTCTAATTTTTCAAAGAAACTGTTTTATTAAGTTTTTCAGTAATTCTACTTTCTTTCAAGTAAAATTTCCTTGAAAATAATAATAATTCAATGTAAAATTATAAAATAACTTATAATTACATCTGATATAAATACGAGTTCTTTTCACGTCAAAACAAAACCATAACACAGTGTCTGAAATGTATGACAATGTTCATACAAAGTGTTTCTATCGACTTTGATAATATCTAACGAACCCAGTTACGTCGCAGCGCACATGACATGGGCGGGAAGCCTTTGTCCTATAAACTGGGCCAATGAACATTATGTTCTATATTGTAATACAACAAAGGAAAAATTTTTTTAAATTTTTTTATCGTTATTTTTAATTTCGACGTAATATTATTGCTGTGTGTTTAATAGGTGTGCCAATCATATGAACAGAATTGATATCAGTTCTTTTTAAGCATTTTGCCGTCATTATTAACATCTACTATCTATATACTATACTCTATCCTAATTACCTATACGTGAATAATAATGTACTTACGAATCAAAATGATTTTAAGTAAATTATGTACTATAGATTCTAACATAAAATCCGCATTGATGATAAACTTAGTAAGTAACAGTATATTCACGACGACACGTTATTTTTAGTCTAATGCGATTATAACTTATCCTATTACTGTTCGCGCCTTTGAAATCCTCTTTTGTTTACATTACACGATTAAATGAAACGAAAAATCGCACGTGATGTTGGCAATATGGGCGGAAGGTGTTCGCCTTGACCTATGAACGATATTCTTTAATAAGATCTGGAAATACTGCTAAGACAGTTATAAATTCATCATATTATAATCGCTAGTTTATCAAAGCGAAGGATTTACGAAGATTTTCTTAACATTGGTTTGACCGATTGATTTTGCATTTTGAAGTAAGTTGTATCAATCATACAGATTTAGCAAGACTGACTTTTATTTTGGTATCTGACTGAGTATAGAACCTAAATACCTCTGTTTATGTTTTGCTATTTGTATTGCTCACACACTAATGACTCCAGATAATATAACAGGAAAAAAAAACGTTCAAAAATGTGTTACACTGCTTGTCGAATCTCAAACGGGAGAATGAAATCGAAAAGGCACAAATACAGTAACAATCATCGATTTTTTTTTTCATTTCAACTGGTCTTTTTTGACGGTATAGTAACTATTCGGGTGTAAGCGAGACTCAAATTGTTTTGAAGCTTGAACGTAAATAAATAGTCATTGCGTTTTAACTGAATTTTGAATATAGGAAGTCGTGGTCCATTAATTCCTTAATGGTTCCTTAATTAGCTTTTTCTTCATTATAAATTTATAATAAAGGATTTTTTAATCCTTTTTTTATGATTAACACCTAGTAAAGGAAATATTTTATGTTAATAATATCGCTTAGGCATTACTAAATGAAGCTATATGACGAAGTTATAAGTGTCATAGTTTTTTATACTATACATTGCAATGAACATTCCACGTCTTGATTTAATTAGCATATAAAAATAATGTTTCTTTACATTGTATTATCATATTATATCATAACAAGTTCATTCATGGCTCGTGGTCGCCTTACTCTGTAACAATAGGTTATTATTAGACACTAGGTGCTAGATATATTATATCGCTCTGGTATAGTATGTTCCTCTTTTTATGTATTGATCGTAACAAAAGATTTTCAACATTATGCTATGGAAATATGGAATAGTTTTCATTGAACTACACGTCAATATTAAGGTCGCTTAAAATTAAGTGAACTGGAATGTACAGCTGGAGTTTTCAATATTTTGTGAATAGTTTTCGCCTTTGAAGATAATTTTAGCCTTTATTTTAAGACCTTATAACCAATTTTATTTAATTTAATTTAGATTGTTAGATTAAAATTGAGTATTTAATACATAATTAATAATTATATGGACGTGTGTTGCCGCTTGACGTATAGTGACGATTTTGATTTAATCTAAATAAGTGATAACCTATATATATTAAAAAATTATATTGATTGAGTCATAATAATAAACAGTGATAGGCAGAAATGTTTGTTTGAACGCGCTAATCTCAGGAACTACTGGTCCAATTTGAAAAATTATTTCGGTGTTAGATAGTACATTTATCGAGAAAGGCTATATAATATCATCACGCTCTTTTGACTAGAGTTTAATTTGCTCAGATATTTATAAATAATAATGATTATAATTATAACCTGCTATTTCTATTACCTAGTGTTTATAAATAATAAAACCTTGACAAGAACACTATCCGCAAAACATAATATGTAGGTATAACTATGTAAGAAATGATTATTCGATAAAAATAAGACTGCAAATAAATGTGAGTATATATTTTTAATTCTTTATCTCAATTTATTGAAATGAAGTGCAATTACCCAATTATCCGTTCATTTTCCATTTAGGTAATTACTGTAACTCGGGACGAATTATAAGTGCGTCAGTATTCAATATATTAGGTATATCTTTCTGTCATAGGTTAGGAATACTTACCGAAAAATTGTTAGGTATATCATAATAAAGTTTTTACTTGTCTGGTGGAATTTAGCAGACTGTATCAGAATTTAGAGTGTTGGTATGTAGGTACCTAGTACCTACTATGTATAGCGTAAACCGTTTGATGAAATTCAGTTTTACCGATGCAGGTATTTTTAGATTTATTTACTTACTAACAGTACAATGATGTCAGTTGTCATAAAAATTAAATTATTGTTTCTATTCTAGGCAGCATTTAAAAATGGGTATCCTTAAATAATAGGTTTTATAATGGAATTTAAAAATGAATATTACACTTTATCATCCAGTTCGCTTAAATTTTTTTTTTCAATAATAATAAGATAGGTGTTTTACGCATAGTGTTGAACTGTTCATTGGCCGGCATTGATAATCTTATTAACCTCTTGCTTTTTAGCGTAGAAATATACACAACAGGTAACTTACCTACATTGTTAACAATCGCGATTGTATTTAAATTGATTTAGTTGCTATACAGTATACAAAACTCAAACTCAAACATTTATTTATTCAATTAGACTTCTTTTAGAAGCACTTTCGAATCGTTAATACATATTTAACAATTACCACCGATTCGGAAAGCAGTAGGTATAGGGCATGCAGAACCGAGTCCGGTTCCAAGTTTCTGAAACCCGGTTCCAAATCAAGCTAAGAACCGGGTAGAACCGGGTTACCCGGTTCTTTTATAATACCTCGGAAAAAAAATACGAAATAAAACAAAAGTAACTGTAAAAGTACCTGATGGGCCTTTTATTTTACGCGGCTTGTGTCTTATTTTATTAAATTAATAAAGAAACAAAATTTCAATACTTCTCTTTATTTATCAGTCTTAAAGTACCTTGTTATCATAATATCACATGTAAACTTAAACCTTATTCATCAACTGCAAACTGTAAAGCAAAAAACCGGCCAAGTGCGAGTCGGACTCGCGCTCCGAGGGCTCCGAACAAACCTATTTTTTTATAATGTTGTAACTTAAAAATTTATGTTTCTAGCAATTTTTCCTTTATCTGTGTTATAAGACGTTACTTTTACCAAATTTCAAGGCTCTGTGTTCATGAGAAGTACCCTGTAGGTTTTGAGTTCCATGTAAATGTCGAAATTTGCGAAAATTTTCAGCATTTACGGCTGTATCTTTTGATGCGTTGGCTTGTGAGTTTGACTTTTTCACAGCATCAAGGGACCGTAGACTTGAGTATTCGATATAAATTTCAGCTTGATACCAAAAACAAAAACATGACTGGATCATTATGTGAAACAGTAAAATCAACAGCTTTTCAAATTTACGACAAATCTAATAAAAATATTTCTGTAGCCTAATTTTTGTCATTTTCGAAGCCTAATTTTTTTTTTTGGTCTACATCCCCAGAGTTGCAAACGATGCTCGAAGACTTGAGCTTGCATCGCCTTAGGGTTGGACTTACGATGAACATGACCAAAACAAAGATAATGACTAATAGAGTAATAGCACCAAAACCACCATCATTGTCGAGGGTGGGTCAATTGCTTATGTCGATGAGTATACATTTCTTGGCCAAATAGTTTCTTCCCAAGCAAGACAGGATAAAGAAATTGGTAAACGTATTGAGAACGCTTGGAGAAGCTTTTGGTCGATGAAAGAGCTGATGAAAGGAAAGATGCCTCTTTCACTAAAGCGAAGACTCATGGACATGTGCATCTTACCCATCCTCACCTACGGTGCACAGACTAGGTCATTGACTGATCGCCAAAAGTTCGCACTTGGGGTTTGCCAAAGATAGATGGAGCGCAGTATTTTGGGCGTAAAACTTACGGATCGCGTCCTAAATGAGATACTGCGCTCAAAAACACAGATAATCGATGTAGCTCATAAAGCTGCTGAGCTGAAATGGAACTGGGCTGGCCATGTTTGCCGAATGTCGGAGGAGTTGTGGGCGAAAATTACCACTTTGTGGATCCCCAACAAGGACAAAAGGCTGCGTGGCAGGCCCAGAACAAGATGGCGGGACGAGCTTGATTCCCATTTAGCAGATTGGAGCAAAATTGCTCAAAATAGGGAGAAATGGATTGAGGGAAGAGAGGCCTTTGCTCAGCAGTGGGACAGCCATGGCTCATAATAATAATAATAATAGGGCGTAGGGATGTGACGACCCCATCGCCCACGGTTGGAATATCTATTGTTTACGTGACAATAGATATTCCACCCGTGCAGTCAGTCAACCCGCAGGACACCTTGTGGCGTGGTGTCGGGGAGTAGCGACCCCGCGGGAACCGAGTGCTCCCGGGGGAGGCCCCTGTCTTCATCTCCGGCTTGCCTTCACCGGCCGGTCGGAGTGAAGCCTGACGAGGACAGGACCCCCACCTCTGGCTTGCCTTAAGCGGCCGGCCAGAGTGGAGTCGCGAGAGCTTTTAGCTCGAAGGGTGGATGCGAATCGTAAGTGGCGAGTGGGCACGTGATGCTGGACCCTCAGGGAGCGCGTGATCGTAGTTTAAAGTCCAGGGACGCCTCTCCACCCTTAGCTGCTCACAATATGTTGCCCCCTTGTCGCACTATTGCAGCGACTTATTTCGGGGGCCCATACAGTGAGAGGGCGAGTCACCACCTGCCAACAAATTTTTACTTCCCTTAAGTAGAAAGGCAGGTGCCATAGTTTCCATAGTCCCCAATTCCAGTCCATGTAGCATCCCATTCCATAGCCCGGTTTATTTTGCTTCCATTTCTCACAATAGTCCTACATCGGCCGCGGACTGCCCAGGACTGTATCTCTATAGTGCAGTCATGGGCAGACTGCGGCTGGTGTCCCACAACACAGTAAAATTCTCGAAAGGGCCTCTGCGTGTTGGATCCGTGTCCCCACGTAAGCCTTCCAAAAGTCCGGGTACCGTCCTTCTGGTGGTACCCGAGTATTATGGAACCGAGAAACATAATAATAAATACAACCGTAGGAAACCTATAGCATCTAAGGTTAGAACCAATCAGAGCCAAGCTTGAGGCGTGGCACGAAAATTCGCGATGCACGTGAGTCTGACGTTGCCAGATAGAATAAATTTGTTAAAATAATGCAGCAAAATATAAATAATACTTTACATTTTAATATTTTGGTCGGAACCGGGAGAACCGGGTTTCATATTATTCAGACCCGGTTCTCAAGATCATCAAAAAACCCGGGTTTACCCGGGTTTTTCGGAACCGGGTAAACCCGGGTGCATGCCCTAAGTAGGTATCTATGGAGAAGAACCGGCAAGAAACTCGATAGTTGCTCTTTTAAAATCATGTCAATATTACAATTTAATTTTACATAATATGTAACTTATATCTAACTACATAATATATCATAATATGCCAAAGAACTGCCCTGTGGTTCTTACGCGACAACCCTCCATGGATTTTCATCTTCCATGTACAACTATACAGTATACTATATGTATATGTCGTGGTCATATCGTAGATTTGATCATTTCATGATATGAGTGGCCATTTCACGAAATGGTCGCATATCGTGAAATGGCCAATTTAGTTTGGCCACATCATGATGTGGTTTGAGCAGATCAATGATAAGAAATCGTTTCACGATATGGCCAACTAAACGCGCGGTTTTTTCACGAAATGATCAAAATTATTTGATCATATCGTAAAGTAGTAACATAAATTCTCGAAGAGGCGCTGCAGTCGCTTTGTTTATGTGTGAACATGGCGGCTTTTGGCGAAAATATTGTTTCTCGGAGTAAAAAAATTAATAATTCGATGTTTAAAGATGAAGAAAGTGATACCAAAAGTATTTACGACAAAAAGGTTCTCGAGTACTATTCAAATCACGCAAAAACTGAGCATAACGTGAAAAAGCCGTGGAGTTTGGATCGCATTTCACAAGTTAGTATTTACTCTCAAATTACGTAATTATATACTTATTTTATTAAATAATCTATGCCAGCTAACGTATCGCGTTTGTATTTATTACTTATCGCGTTTGTATTCTGCGTTTCTGAATTATGGCATATTAAAGATAATTTTATTTTTAAGGTTATGAAACAAATTAAGGAGTGTAGGGTGACAACGCAAAAGAATTCGAGGGACTATTACTGGCAGTCAAAATATGACATTTTGGAAACTGCGGATGAGGAATATCTTATATTCAAGAAAAAATGCATCGACGATCCTACTATTCGTATTATTCCGATGGAGAAGTATTTTGAAATATTAAATGAAGTTCACAAAACTGTTGGACATGGTGGACGATTAAAAATGATTCAACATATTAAAAATAGGCTTTATATTCCAAGGAAACCTATTGAGCTATTTGTTGAACTATGCTCTGTTTGTGAGAAGAAACGTGCAGTGCCAAAGAAAGGTATCGTTACTCAGCCGATAATATCTAAAGATTTTAACTCACGAGGGCAGATTGATTTGATAGATTTACAGTCTGCTCCGGATGGGGAATTTAAATGGCTTATGAATTACCAAGATCATGCCACGAAATTTTTACACCTTAGACCACTGAAATCGAAAAGAGCTGCAGAAGTAGCCGTAGAACTTCTAAAAATATTCTTGGAATTTGGCGCTCTCTTTATATTACAAAGTGATAATGGAAGAGAGTTCACTGCGCATGTTATAGAAGAATTGGTGTCATTGTGGCCCGAATGCAAAATTATTCACGGTAGTCCTAGACGTCCTCAAACACAAGGCAGCGTGGAAAGATCCAATCAAGACGTCGAAAATATGTTGCGCTGTTGGATGGAAGATAATAAGTCTACTAAATGGTCCCTTGGTTGTTTTTTTGTTCAATTCTATAAAAACTCTTCGTACCACCGCATAATTGGCAGATCCCCTTACCGTGCACTGTTTGGTTCTGAGCCAAAAACTATATTAAAAGGTTGTAATATTCCTGAAAGTATTATGACATCAATTAAGACGGAAGAAGAATTGAACCAAATAAATCAGAAAGAGAAAAAGGAAGAAGAATCGGACACAAGCAAAGAGATAATTAATGTAATGCCGTCAGATGACGTAACTAACATTGAAATAGAATATATAGAATCACGGTCAGCTGATGAACTTGTGTGTCTCGTGTGTGGTAAAGACACATCAGGAGCTCATTTCTGTAGTTTTTGTTCCAAGCCTGTGCATGCTATATGTGGCATTGCTTGTGGAGAAGAAGGTTATGGATCTCAAGTTCAATGTTTTCTTTGCCAAAAGGAACAGTTGATTGTTAATGAAAGAGATAAAGCTCATAGCGGTGTTAAACGTGCTGCTGAGAAAATGATCGAAAGCACCGCCATGAAACTTCCTTTGTTAGAAATTGGGAATTCCGTATTTTTGAATGTACCAAAAATTGATCGTGGACCTTTAGACACCAAAAATATTGCTGGAAAGGTAGTAGATATCAGAAACGGTGTATATCAAATCGGAACGGGTTCTGGGATAATTAAAAATTGGTTTGCTAGACAGGACCTGCAGATATCGTCTAAAGATTACTGCGAAAATATACCGGTATTGCCTATATCATTGAGGGAAGCTGTAAATTTCCAATCATTATTTGGAGGTCAAGGATATAAAAATATAAAGATATTGCAAGCCAGCAAAAAATCAATGTCGTACAAAAAGATGCGCATGTTTTAAAAATAAAACACTTTGTACGTCAAAGTGTCACCACAGTTTGTCATGCTCAAACTAATGATTATAAGACTGACTTTTTAAATGTTAATTAATTTATTGTACAATTTAATTTTTAAGTGAATTTTTACTTTTTGTAACTTTATACCAAAGCACTGACTTATTTTTAAATATTTGTTTTTTATATGACTAAGTAATAAAAAAAGTTAAATTTTGTTTCGAAAATATGTTTTTGTTGGTTGAATTATTTTTTAATTATGTTACACAACTTTTTATATTGTATTACGAAAATTAAATTATTATGTTTGTGTCAGACTTAAATATCAACAAATTCTTAAAATAATATGGATTTATTTAATATTTTATGGACACCCTATTTATACGATCTGGCCAAACGTGGATGATCAAATCGTGAAACATTGACGATTTAACGATCTGGCCAAACTAAATTGGCCATTTCACGATATGCGACCATTTCGTGAAATGGCCACTCATATCATGAAATGATCAAATCTACGATATGACCACGACATATACACATGACGACGGTTATCGTTAAAGCTATAACATTAATGACTTTCGATAGTATGGTAACACAAATTACTAAAGAAATTGTTACAGATTAAAAACGTATTAAGGTGAAAGATATACCTAATGTGTCAAATGCCACAATACAAAACATAAACAGTTCATTGAAAAAAGTATATTTTTTTCTTTATAAGTATGAAATACCTTTGTATGTGGCATGTCGTAGGGAAATGGGGATATCAGAGATTTCACGAAATCACCGAAATGTTGAACATTCATATTATATAAGTAATTTAACAAAAGATTTTTTGAAGAAAAATATTTTTTATTAAGTTACGCCTCACCTTGTATTTAAGAAAAACATAACGAACCATATGATTAATGTAGCTAAAATCTAAAAAGTTTATTATCACGGAACCAGTAAAATTATTATGAACATAAAAAAATATTAAGTGTAGCAGTGCGTTTAAAATGCTACATTTTATTACCGAGTATGTAATATTTTGTCCTTGATTTCAAATGCATAAGATACTTGCTGTTTGAAATATTAATTAAATGTATTTCATATTAAATAGGTAATATTCTAGAATTATAGAGGTTATATTATGCTCGTCATAAATCATTATACTTTTTTATATCGACAGAACCTACATTATATTATGGTTCCTACAATTTTTGAGAGCTAACGAAATTGCATGGATCAGCTTTAACAGTGTCATAACTCAATTATGGAGAGAGCGCCACAGAGCTTTAAATATTGTCAATGTATGAATGAATGAAAAGTAAACTATACATTCCAAATAAGCAAAATGCGGCCTTATCCCTAGGTAGCGATCTCTACCAGACAATCGTTAAAGTATAATTTTATTTGACTAAATAAATTGTCTTTTATTTCAGGTCTCATCTGGTTCATAGTACCAGTGTCTATGATTATTTGCAATGACGTCATGGCGTACATATTCGGCTTCTTCTTCGGCAAGACGCCGTTGATCAAACTAAGTCCCAAGAAGACCTGGGAGGGCTTCATTGGTGGTGGTTTCTCCACTGTTCTTTTTGGACTTGTGGTGAGTTTTTATCAGTGTTCTCGATAATTATTGTAAAATAAATGTGGTTTTTATTTTGTTCTTTGGGTTTATTAATATTTTTTTTTATTTCGGATACAGCACGTGAAAATCGCTTACTTTTCAACACTTTCAGAAACACTACCTACTCATATATTTATTTTGAGTACCTATCAAATAATGGCTATAAAATGTATTTTACTGACTATTTGTAGTCGCATGATAATAAATCGTAATAAGCATTAAAATATTATGATTCGATAAGGTAGATAAATATTTATTAGATCGATACTCTTAAATATACTTATAACAAACAGCTAATTGTGTAAAAGTGCTGAAAAATATTTAATGATTTGCCATTGGCGAATACACAAGACACAAATTTTGTTTTTTTTATATTAGAGCGAGAGCGATGAGCGAGCTAGATAACATTAGCATTAGCTTTGTAGCATTTTTGAAGTTTCCCTTACTTACTTACTAGGTTGGAGAGACCCAAAGTGAGTTTTGGCCTCCGATAATAAGACGTTTCACTTATCTATACTTATATTATAAAGCTGAAGAGTTTGTTTGTTTGAACGCGCTAATCTCAGGAATGACTAGTCCGATTTAGATAGCCCATTTATCGAGGAAGGCTATAGGCTATAATATATCATCACGCTAAGACCAACAGGAGCGGAGCCACGTAGGTGAAACCGCAGAGCGCAGCTAGTAAACATTAATCATATAACTCGTAAAACAAATTTAATAGTATTAGTAATAAAATTATAATCTATTTTCCAGCTAGCCTACCTGATGTCCCAATACCCGTATTTAGTGTGTCCCATCGAATACTCGGAATCTCTAGGCCGCATGACGATGGACTGCGAACCGTCGACGTTATTCCGGTTGCAAGAGTACACGCCACCCCAGTTTCTGTTGCCGCTGGTTAAGATTGTGAGTATTTTATGGGTGTTTAAATGGGAACAATGTAAAGGATTTTTTCTCGTCTTTTTCTAGTAAAGGGTTTTTATTAACAAACTTTGGCACAACAAAACTTAACTCATATGGACGAAAAAAAAATTCAGGGGAATACAGCGTATGAAGGTATAATTTTCTGAATCTGTATGAAGTTAAATATAATTAAGATTTTACACGCGCAAGCTACGCTACGCTAAAAACTTGTCAAGTTTCGTGCCGGCAACAATACTATGGTAATAAATTAGTCTCGTTACTGTGAGGAAGCTTTTTTTGCTAAAAGACAAGACTTATCTCTTAAAACTTTTCTTTTAATAGTCAATCTTTTATTCAATATTGTACATTTTAAACGAATTTTTCATTTAAATTATCTATATAAATTTTAGATGGGCCGTGAAAAGATAACCATGTACCCGTTCATGATCCACTCGCTGGCTCTCAGCATCTTCAGTTCAGTGATCGGGCCCTTCGGAGGCTTCTTTGCGTCTGGCTTCAAACGGGCTTTCAAGATCAAGGTATTGTTCTGATTTATTTGTTTTCTAGATAATAAAATCACATAAACTCTAGTACAAGTTAATATAGATAGAAAAACTGCATGGTAGGTTTTTGAAGTGAAAACTTCTTTAGCGGCGTTGAGCACTTTTTCTGTAATGGGTATAAAATCTTAAACTCGCGTCAGGACACGTGACCTGATCGAAAAAGCGTAAGACGGATGGATATCAAACATGCTGAACGTTAATAATCAAGTTTTCACTTCTGCCGGCACTCCCGGAGTGCAACCCTGTCTTTTTTTTATTTTTTCTTGTCTATTGCCAATTTTGACAGCTGTTTATATTCGAACTTTTGTTTATAACCATTATTTTAATGTATACTTTTGACTACGATAAAGTGGGGGGGTGATTCTCTTTACTCCTCTAACAAAATAATAAATTAGTTCACAACGCGAATTAACAACGTTTACCAAACATTCCATAGTATCGATCACATCCAAAACCTGAATTAATATAAAAAAGAGTAAGTCAATAAATTATTATATACCGTACAATCCATAATCGTCGCCTTACTCCATGACGTGACGGTATTGCCATGATGCGATCTTGAAATTTTTCTCTCTAAAAATATAATTATTATCTTTTCGCAGGACTTTGGCGACGTGATCCCCGGTCACGGTGGCATCATGGACCGCTTCGACTGTCAGTTCTTAATGGCCACGTTTGTGAATGTCTACATTACTTCTTTCATTCGTACGGCTACACCCCAGAAACTGCTGCAACAGGTAATTTTGTTTAATTAATGTTTTTGTATGTTAGTGAATTTTTTTTTTGTATTTAGTATGATTATAAAAGTGAGAGTTTTGTTTTGGTAAGCGAGAGGGTTGATGAAACTAATAGAATATTATCGAACAAAATTTTTGAATTATACTAATTAATATAATAATTAATAATTATATTAATTAAATCATAATCGCCATATATAAATATAACTGTATATTTGGTCATTAACAATTGTCTATAATGATAAATTAAAGAAAAAGTAATTGATGTGTCGGTCCGTACTTCAAAAGACACTCACACTTTCTACCTTTAACGCCTTTAGTACACCTACGCATTCTCATGCGGCAGCGAAACAACGAAAAATCTGTAAGTAGTGTGGCAGATTTTTGCATATGATATGTCTCACACTAGCACATAGATAGATGAAATAGTTGCGTCCTTGTCAGTATTGTTTCGCAAGGACCTGCGAAATGGCCATTACACAGACGCATACGTTTCGCTAGTGATGTTTCGCATCGCAAAGCGTCAGCTCGCGATCTGTCGGTGAGGACAGACTTTCGCACCATGGATGCCGAAAATACTGAATTATTTTTGCATTCTATTCGAGATTATCCCGTATTATACGCAATTGGACACGCAGATTATAAAAAATACGTACAAAAATTACGTCTGCACCTGCAGTCGTCGAAAATTACAATGGCATATCATTGCGAAAAAGTTGCGAAAACATTGCTGTGTACTAACGTTCCGCAGATATTTCGCTACGCAGTAGTTCCGCAGAGACTCGCTGCCGCATACGAATGCGTAGGTGTACTAAAGGCGTAAGTACAAGTTACGTAAAAAAATAATTGATATACCCACTTATAAATATAATAATTTAAATTCCAGGTATACAACATGAAACCGGAACAACAGTTGCAGTTATTCTACGCGCTGAAGGAGTCGCTCGAGAACCGGAACATTCTGAACGCGATCCCATAAGTAATAATCATTTTGTGGAATATGAGAGAGTAGTTTCACATTTAGATATTGATTAACCGACTTCAAAAAAGCAGGAGAAATTCGGCTATATTTTTTTTTTGGGTTTATCATCTTGGAGATTTCGACTGGTTGAACCGATTTGAGTCTTTTTTTAGTGTGAATTTTTATTTAATATTTTGGCTAGTTCAATTCGTGGGCAAGATAGAATGTGTCAAGAAAATTATGGTATACTACCAGTAGAGTAGAGTAGGGGATATGTAGGAAATCGATAAGAATTAAGGTATTTTATTTAGCCAATTGCGCTGTAAAGAAAAATTTACTAAAAAAAGCATTTTTTTAATAATGGGCATATTGCTTTCCCGTCATCATCTATTGGAAAGGTATTTTTTACCTAACTGTTAAACTTAAGTTATAATAATTATTTTTAAAATGCTCAGTAATTAAATCGAATAAATATTAATTATACAATAGATACAAACGGTTATGTGAAACTACTCTCGAGTTGGACATATCTACTACTGTTTATAAAAACAGCAAATTTTTGATCTAGTCCCCTATTGTGCAATCGTTTACTATCTATAGGCACAAGAAATACTTCATATTTAGAAAAAAGAGCGTGTGTCAGAGTCAGCGAGCACACGTGTCAGAAGTGAAACTTCTTTGGCAAGATTCAAAATTACCAAAATCGTTGACACCATGACGTGACGGTATTGCCATGACGCGACCTTGAAATTTTACTACCAACGCGCCTAAGGAAGTTTCACTTCAAAAACAAGATTTTTAATATAATAACGGTAAACGAAACACAATTTACGTGTATAGATGTTACCTCCATTTTGATCTATACGTCTTAGTATTGCTATAATAGAAAATAAAAAATACCATAGATTAAAGATGCTTGCTTGTTCGTAATTGTATTTGTTATCTGTGGAATAGTTTTAGTCTATGTTTAGTTATGGGTGTCCTAGTGGTTGTTAGGAAATATTCTCGAACTATATTTTATTGAATGTTACATAATTATTAGTAATAAATAATAAAGGTCTCGTTTCTTTTTCGCTCTTTTACGCTTATTTTATTCATTATTTCTGTTTAATATGCTATTATTCTACAATAATTTTAACAAATTATGTACCGTATTCTGTATACGTGTATAATTTATTGACGCTTATAATAATGCAGTTGCAGTTTAAATTAAATGGAAGTTTTGGAATATTCCTTATCGCGTTATTTGGTATTTTTCCTTAAGAAAAGTTCGACTTTGTATGAAATTTTGACACATTCCAAACTCAAAATTACATAAAGAAAAATTATTTGGTTGAAATAACGGTATAAATTTGTATACGTTTTGAAATTGGCGCCAATTTTTATCCTAATGTATTATTTTGGATTTAAACAGGGATCTTTGCATTTCTTTCAATGCTGTAGACTGATATCGACTGCTTTTGTGTGCTAAATATTTTTCATTCGATATTTGTACTATTTTTATATAATATCCTATTATTCAAATTGGAAACATGAGTAAAAATGGTGGGTTCTATAAAGAAATCTATCTAAGATTTCTGTATCGCGTCAAAAATAGAAATATCGTGAAATATACAAGCGTAAAAAATTAATACCACAAATTATTTACGTTTCATAGCAGTACCGAATTTAAAATGCTCAAAATTGATTTTTGACGAATTAAAACTAACGTCATATTTTATTTTTAACTAAAAATTAAACGCAAATTAACTCGTGTTTTCAAATTTTTCTCTGTATCTTCCTATATAAGGTATATTTACGGGTTTATTATATCGTATGGTATATTAATTTAATAGTTAAAGAAAATCTATACGTTTTGATTACCAATTAATTTGTAATAAATCGGAAATTATGTTACTAACATTTTTTGACATAAAATTGGGCAGTATGAATAGTTTTCCTTCGCCCAAGAGACGTTAAAAAATTGACGTGACAAAAAACCTCTATGGATTATATAAAGTCTGTTTTAGTAAAAAAAGTGAACGCAATCAGAATTTAAAAGTATGTAGAAGTTATATTTTCGCAATTTTGTTAAATTATTGTTATTTAACAATTTTATCTTGCGTTGCGTTACGATTTTGTTAAAAATTTCAATATTTTGTAACTAGTTTACTATTCTAATTATTTTGTTAAGTTTTGTGATTGATTAGTGATGTTACGTTAATTACGTTGTTAAGCTTCCGCGCTTTGTTTATTTTTCACAAAATATTATGTACATATTTTATTTCAAAGTAATTTGTATTCGAATAAAATACAATGAAACTGCAACAAATACATCCTCAAAACAAATAAACATTTATTTGTTAATCTATAAATATAATAATCATTTTAAAACATAGTTATGTGAAATTTCTTAAGCCTTGACCTATATTTACCTCCATATGTCTTGTACTATATATAGTACATGATTGGTATTATGTTGTTATACATATAATATTTATTATATTTGTCACCGTCCACATAAACTATGTGTTAATAATACTCGGTATTGTATTGTTATATTTTTTCAATGTATTTTTAGAGTTTTCAGTAGCATTAATTAGTTATGTGAAAGTCAAAATCTTGATTGAAAAATACCTTATTTTAAAACTATTACTTTTAGTCGTTCATATTATTCATAAAAAATTATCATTGTGAACTCAACATTAAACAAAATTAGTTTAACGTATATGAAACTCTCAATGCCAGTTTCAAATGAAACCCTTGAAAGGACCGAAAATACATTGTAATCACCCGGCTTTATTTGCCATAGGACAAACTGCGTTCATTTATTCTTAACTATTATTTTATGTTATCGTGATTTTATGTATGTGTGTGAATAAAACGGGTATATCTTTTTGTTTTATATTTAAATTTATTTAGAAGTTAATTCGAAGATACATTTTTTTTCGTACATTTTGTTTTGAAATACTATTGCGTATTTTTTGGTTGAACATAATTATAATTTAGCTTATATTCATTTTAAATATAATAAATTTTGCCCGTTTTATTCATACAAACAAAATATGTTGTGGGGTTAGTATTAATAGCGAATTTTTGATGTCTATTAAGTTAGCTAAATGCAATTTGCTAAGTGTTAGGTATAGTTTAAAATATGGAACAGTTTCGGTTATAATTAAAAATATTAGAACGTGCTAAACAAAATTATTACCTATGTCATTTTATGTTGAAATTTGGGCTAGATAAAGTTCAGTGACTCAGTAGTGTTGGCGTATTTCGACTTTATTGTAATGTGGCTAGGTCGACTTGTATTTTTTATAATTTTCTTTATAAATAAGTAGTTTTTTTATTATTAATTGAATGGCAAAAATTATCAAATCCAAACATTTTTAGTGTTTTTAATATTGATAACATTGGCTAAAGATGTTAAGACCTAAATTGTATTAGCAAATGAAAAAAAAAAAAAACAAAAATTGCTATTCTTCGCCACATTAGTGAAATCTAATACTAAGTACCTATTGAAAATATTATGTGCAAATAAAAATCCTACTGTCACAAATTTCGATGTATATTTAAATAGAATAAAAGATCTGATGTTATCGGGAGCACTTTTAATCGAGGAAAGCAGGGTATTTGGATAAGTATAGTTTTGTTTTTCATAGGTCCCTTTTAGGTTTTCGTGCGAACATTAACGGACAAAAAATTTTTGTTTTTTTTTTTCTGATTGCCAAAATTTCGATATATTAAGGAAAAGGTACAATGGAAGTGAAATAACTCGATCAAAAGTGCTTGTGATTGTTTTCATATAAATAATACGTGTTTTAGCCGTATATAGATGTTTAATTATTTATTATGTGACTTATTGTAATGAAGTAAATAAATAAATGATTCCTTCAAAACAGTGTTTGGATTTTTACACTTTCCTGTTGTTAGTTGTTACATTTTCAGGTTTTCAAATAAACAATGAACTAGCATGTACACCTACATCATTGTGTGTGAGCAAGGTTAGTAAACTATTTATTTCAAACACTAATAAAACCTAAAAGTTGTGCTGTGGGGCCCCAGAATCGTTTTACTTATAAGTATTTTGTAACAATTGGGTCAACGATAACTGTTTATTTTCATGAAATTGGCATTAACTTACTTTTTTTTACATGAGCTTCATTAATATGCGATATTACAATACCACAAATACCACAATTGCATAGTATTTTCCTTTCAAAATGTATAGTGATAATGACCTTTAGAAATTGTCCCTTAAAAAGTAAGGAACTGCTAATTCAAAACCGTGTCTGATAGAACAAAGTGTGTCCTGGCCATTGTAAATGGTCAATTTAACTATGAAGGTTATTGAATAGTTCTAAAGGCCATTACCTTATGTTACCTATGCTATAGTTTGAGACAATCTTGCCAAGCTTCGCGACTTCGCGATATAAGTTCCTACCATTATGAATTTGGAAGTAATTGTTGTGTAGTTTCCTCGTCTAAATCGTTGAACAGCATTGGATTAATTTCGACTATTTGTCTCGAAAATAAATATAGGGATGGAATTGGTATTATGAAATTGTATAGAGTAGTAACTCGAACGAAGCTAAGGGCGTCAACAGTCAACTACCTAGGTACTTGTTTAAGAGTAACTAGGTGAGTAACTACCTATTTGAAAAACTAGGTAGTTACTCAAACTGTTACATATTATATGGCCTATCATAAACTACATTACGTTTCGTAACTTACTGGCTGGATTTCCACATTTTGAAAAAAAAGATGCACAGATTAAAAACCGGTATAATCGTGTTATCAACCATCAGCTGTAACAGTTTGCACGTAATTCGGAAACGATTCCGGCAGTCTAGTTCTAGCATACCAAATAACCAGCATTTTGTTCCCACGCATCGCTTGCGCAACTAATTCTTGTATGAGCGTAATGCCATTTATTGGCACGGCACGTTTTATTTAAATACAGTAGACAAGACTGAGACATTACTTAGAATGTTAGTTTAGACTTAATGTTTATGTTAAACTTCAAGAAGCTTTAACTGGTAGGTAAGCGTATAAATTTATTGCATTAAATGTCGTGGTGCTTGAAAATTTGTTACTCTTTCGTAACCGAGCCTTGATAGATGCATAAGTATTAGGTACAGTCAGAAGCATAAATATATTACTATTTGCAGATTAGCAAAAATATCTGTCACAAGAACGAGTTCAATAATATCTGTCTGCCCGTATACAGCAAAAATATCTGACATTAGTAGGCAGCATAATAAAGTGGCATCAAAATTATGTGACGAAAATGTACAGCAAATAATTGTGATAACCTCTCACAGCATAAATATGTGACGTCACCTAGGTGGCAATAATATCTGACACAATTTTATCCATACTATATTTATTATAAATGCGAAAGTAACTCTGTCCGTCTGTCTGTTACTCAATCACGCCTAAACTACTGAACCAATTTTCATGAAATTTGGTATGAAAATATTTTGATACCCGAGAAAGGACATAGGCTACTTTTTATCCCGGGAAAATGACGCAATCCCGGAAATCCCACGGGAACGGGAACTATGCGGGTTTTTCTTTGACTACGCGAGCGAAGCCGCGGGCAGAAACCTAGTATATCTATATTTCGATGTGATTTCTCATATAAAGCATAAATATGTGACATCAACTAGGTGGCATTAATATCTGACACATTTTTATATTTTTGCATTTTGCATTGATTCCTCACAAAAATCATAAATATGTGACATCAACTAGGAAGCAATAATATCTGACATCAACTAGGAGGCAATAATATCTGACAAAATTTCATATTTTAGTATTTTGCATTGATTCCTCACAAAAAGCATAAATATTTGACATCAACTAGGAAGCAATAACATCTGACAACAACTAGGAGGCAATAATATCTGACACAATTGCATATTTCTGTATTTTGCATTGATTCCTCACAAAAAGCATAAATATTTGACATCAACTAGGAAGCAATAATATCTGACATCAACTAGAAGGCAATAATATCTGGCACAATTTCATATTTCTGTATTTTGCCTTGATTCCTCACAAAGAGCATAAATATGTGACATCAACTAGGAGGCAATAATGTCTAACACAATTGCATATTTCTGTATTTTGCCTTGATTCCTCACAAAGAGCATAAATATGTGACATCAACTAGGTGGCAATAATATCTGGCGTCCATGACATGTTTGATATTTTATAACATAGAGCGCCGTTATATGTCTAACGCGATCATTGAATGACGACATTCAATTGAATGACTAGGCCGAACGTTGATTTTACAACCGTCACTCAACGTCCAACTAGTTAGCGGATTATAACATAGCCCTTAACGGATATAAGGCTCGGCATATTGTTGAATGGCTAGTGCGTTCATTGAATAACAAAAGTTGCTGAGAATTTACACTATCCACAAGAAGACGGTTGTGAGCAGCGCTGGCGCCTATTTTTGTGTAGTTAAAAATTATAACGAACTCAACCACACCACCATATCCAGACCAACGACTACTGTGCTAAATGACGTTTAGAAATTGACGAGTTGTCCTTTAGTCATTAAATAAATTTCGCCATTCAATGAACGCGCTAGTCATTCAATCAAATAGCACATTCAACCAGATGACTGCGACATAGGTATATATTTATTAAGTCAAACGCCGCCTAACGTCAAACACAACAAAAGAAATTCTAAATGTGACATGTTAGCCGCGGATAAAAAATAATAGTGAATATTTCAATTTGATCGTGATATAATATGATATATCTAGACATAAATGTAGTATGCATACAATAAATAACGTAAAATAATATTTATTTGTTTTGTATTAATTTTATATTAAACTGAAAATATAATCGTGTCAGATATTATTGCCTCCTAGGTGACGTCATATATTTATGCTGTGAGAGGTTATCACAATTATTTGCTGTACATTTTCGTCACATAATTTTGATGCCACTTTATTATGCTGCCTACTAATGTCAGATATTTTTGCTGTATACGGGCAGACAGATATTATTGAATTTGTTCTAGTGACAGATATTTTTGCACATCGCCCCCTAGGCATATATTATTGCTCGTGACTGTAAGTATGTCATATTAAGGCATTATTAGGGGAAAACGCCCCTTAAACGTTTTTTAACACGACACTAAAAATATAATTAGCGTAGAGACATCCTTCTATGTTAAGATTTATCTAGGTACCTTTCTAGTCTATACAACTGTTGACTGTTTAAACAAACCTATGCAAATTTAGCGAACAAAACATCTTTAAGGATATCCAAAAATATTAAAACTGAACAATGGAAACAAACAAACAAGAGAGGCTATTACAAAGATATCATTATTATTCGCGAAGCGTCGAGGGATCCGCCCGCGATCCGAATACAAGGGAAAGTATAGATATAACTCCTTTTGCAGACTGTTTAATAGAACACAAAGAAATCTCGCTAGTTCAAAGAATAATAAATAGATTTTAGAAAATACTTGGATGAGGAAAACTCTAAGCTTAGAAATTATGTAAACTGACTGCTTTTGAAGTTTTTTCAAGAGAGGCTTCTTGATTTTATAAGATTATTTTAGTTTATCACATTTTACACAAGATATAAACTTTGATACTAAAATATAGGTACATAAGTCATAAAACATTAACAATTTTTGTTATTTTAATTAAAAGAGGTTTAGCTCTACTACCCATTTATCTAAGCAAATAATACGTAGATATTAAGATTTATTAGATTGTCCAATTGCTAGGTACGACAGTTATTTATTTCAAAATACAACAATGTCCACCGCTACATTTATACGAAAAAGTCTCCTTAATACATAGCAATTTGGAAAGAAGCATTTTTGTATAACCAAACGAAAACATACGTTTTGCTTCAACAATACACAGCTATTTCTTAGTATTAAATGGGTAATTACACACGTAGACATGCCTGTTTCAAAACAATGGCCAACCTAAGGGCTTCATTTCTAAACAATTACCTAACATTTTCACTTCAACTTTCAAATTAAAACCACAGTTTATTTGTGCGTTTTCACAATTTTTCTTGTTTTACACCTCGCAGGATGTTGCATAGAGATAACGTTAGCGCAAATATTAGGTGTTAGTTTCAACGTAGATCTTAAGATTGTTTGAGGAATATGTATTGTGAAGTTTGCTGTGTGAAACCTAACCACGATTCTAGATAACAAACAATCTAAACAGAGCAGATTTAAATGTCTACCAAAGGTTAACTAGCAGAGGATTTTAAGAAGACAGTAATTTCATTGTACCGTATTTTAAAGGGTAAAAACTTATCGAATAGATTTCCTAACAGACTTTAAATGCAATTGTTTATTAATTATGTACTTGTTTATTTACGTATCTAAGTAAGTAAATGTAGCTTTTTACTTATTTCTTTCATACCTTTTGATACTTGCTTAGAGTAATGAATTTTACTTTATGTTAAAATACCTAGAGACACATGTAATACCTACACATCAATTCATAATCCATATTTTGTTTATTTTATTATTCAAATTTAATTTATTGCAATAAGAAACAATAACATACTGGTCCTCAAAAAAGCAGTTCTGCTGAAGAATATCAGAATAATTATCATACTTATAAATAGTTATTTAACAATTAGCTCTCATTCCCTTTCTTTTCTACACACATCATATCACATATGTCAGAAAGAGATGCAACATAGTAAAAGACAATGACTTGCTTTCCTCGTAAGTAGGTTGCTTAGGTTATGTCAGGTGGAAGAATGACAATAATATGTGCCTTTTGCGATTTTTACAAGCATCATTACCTACTTCACATTTAAGAATTAATACATAACGGTTTTGAAGTCGTTTGTAAGTGTTCTCTCTAGTGATTTTTTGGATTGACAACATACTTTTCGATTGGAAATGTAATTTTGGCAATAATTTAACCATTATTCCGCCGCTTATTGTTTCAATTTAAAAACTAAAACAAAAATATGTTTTTTTTTAATTTTGTATAGTAATATACATGGTTTCGAAAAGATTTAAAATACATAATATACATAAAATGAACTCTTATAGTTCATTTTATGTATAACAAAATAGAAAGAGGCTAATATAGGTACTATACACAAATTCTACAGGTTAAATAAATATTGCGACTTTGTATATAAAAACATTATAATTTTAGAAGGGTAGTATTTAAACGAGTGACTGTAAATTAAAGTTTTAGTTATCAAAAATAATTAATTGGGGTAACAGAATTACTAAGTGAGCGACTGACTGCGAGCGATGAAAAATTAATAGATCAGCAACTAACAAACATTAATTTGCGTTACATAAAATACAAAATGAGCAGCTTCATAATATTTGAGCGACCTAATATTAATTGTTTGAGTGACAAAATTACGTCTTGTATTATATTCATTATTTGGCATATGATTTATTTATACTGAGTGGCATTTTATCTTAATCGAGGTATTTCGAATAGAAAAATCACTTTGAAAAATACTATAATGGACAGAGTAGGTACTATCAGTTCAATTTGTTTTTGAAAGTTTATCAAATAACTATTTGAACAATTTATTCTAGTGTTTTTAGTCGCTCTAGATGAGCGTAATTTAGTCGCTCACTTAGTAATCTATTCGCTCAACTAGTAATTTAGTCGCTCATATAGTAATGTAATCACACAGTTAGAATTCTAATATATCAAATGGATTAATCACAATCCTCCTTTAGTACGCTCAATCTGTATTTTATTATCAACTAATATTCGTTGCTTGTTTAGTTTATTTGTCGATTACTCAAATTCATACCGCTCAAGTTATTAAATCAGTATCTCATAATCAGTCGCTCACTTTATTTTCAGTCGCTCGTTTTATTATTCCCCATTTTAGAATATAACATAATGGAAAACATTAAAG
Source organism: Colias behrii (assembly GCA_029959065.1). NCBI lineage: Eukaryota > Metazoa > Arthropoda > Insecta > Lepidoptera > Pieridae > Colias > Colias behrii. The sequence goes on along the minus strand of JARWMC010000006.1, from coordinate 2,323,756 downwards.
TAGGTAATCATAAGTTCCATCTTCCAAGTATTAGAGGCCGGAACAAGCTCTTGTACTGGACTCTACATTTACAGAAGCTTGAAATTTATATAACGAAAAAAGTTTTAGGATCTCTAAAACTCTACAATACTCAAATAACTAGGTATACAAGTTATATTACTACTAACACTATATAAATATGTCAAGTAGTAGTGTTTGTAGTGTGTGATTAATCGATAAATCAATAAAATACGTAATCGTATTCGAAAACCGCTGAGCTGCGAATGCTTTTGATGTATTATTACTTCCGGTGATTTGCCTCAATCAAACCGTATTACTCGACAGTTATTAATATATATAATTTTAATCATAATAATATATAATATTGGTGGGATTATAGCTAACTGCTGACTTTTAGAGATTCGGTTTAGTGACAAAATCGAATGAATAGAGAACATTAGAGAACAAATAGACAAAATTAAAGAAAGGAACTGGTAAATCCCTGAAAATACTAGTGACCTAGTGACAAGGTAGCATGAATTTATTAAATTACTGAAATTCACGATCATTACGAATCAAGAAGTGGATCAACACGATGGATCTTTAATCATACGTCACACAAATGTTATCGCCTTGATTGTATCAGCTCCTTATATTTCCTCTCACTTGATTATGCAGCGTGGTGCGATTAGCAAACGGCCGGCCGGCCAGCTGATCGGTGCGAGCACTCAGCAGTGTCGCGCCGACTGCCAGACAGTATGCACGTGTATAACCTAATACTTCCGAAGACCGTGTACGAATGTAGCTATGTACGATCTTAAACTCGCGATAAACAAATTCGATTTTGTGCGATCAGTTGTGGACGTTTTTGATTTTTAGTTATAATAAGTTTTGTGTGTGCTTTGCGCGGACTTTGAGGGTAGGTTGTGTGTAGGTTTAATTGGCCTATTGTTTGTTATTTTTGCGCGGCGTGCACTTATATGACTTGATTTTGAGTTTTAATTATGTATGACTAATGCTGTTTCTAAATCTATTCTATTATATTATATAATATGTTCAATTATGAAGAATTGTGGTTCAATACTTATCAATCGATAATTATATTAATCATTTGTGCCAAAATAGTTTTTAATTATATGATAATTAATTATGTGATAATAATTTTACGCAATATTTTACCGATTTTGATGGTTAGTGTATGATAGAGTTTTCAAAAGATAAAGTTGAACATTGTCAACCAACAATATATTATTTACTTTACTACGCGACTACTTCAAAGATAAGTTCAAGCCTTGTATTATCAAAGTTTATATTTACATGACCCAAACAACCATGTCTGAATGGGTGACATTTGTCTGACTACACGCAAAAGTCATCGAACGGTTCACAGTATTATTTTGTTAATAGGTATTTAATATTTAATGTTGAAGAAGAATAAGCAAAAGTAATATTAGCATTATCATTTTTTTAGACGTACCTATATATTATATCAGATAGCAACGTTTTCTATATTTAAAAATAAATATTTAAGAGCATACATTTAAATTATTAAACGCTAAAACCACCTCCACAACAGTTAATTAAAGTAATTAATAATTTATATTCGTAATGGAATAAAATATTCTATTAATTAATTATATCTTAATATTATTTCGAATATTATTCAAATTATAATTCTAAAGTATCAGTGAATGAATCATCTGTAAATAAGATCCGGAATAACTACGATTAGCTTGTATTTGTAAAAAGATCGCACGGTAATTAAAACGCTCTTAATTTTAAAAACGCGGTGAAGTTAATTATTAATTAAATGCTAATAAAGTTGTAGAATATATTTTTTGCTAAGAATAAAATAACATATTTAATTATTTCGTGCCGTTTCTCATGTATGCTGTAGCTAATTTGTTATCTTATAAAAATAGCTATAGTCGTCTACTGTAATTATAACTACATATTATAATAAATACTTTATAGATGCTAAACTATATTAAAATTAAGTAACATAGCATTTATTACTGTAACATTATTCCGAAATAGTAAATATAATTGATTAACTTCGTCAATAGAGTGCACGTAACGCGTTGATGTCTTTTATACTGCATCATAGCGTGTTACATCACTTACATAATAACATGAGTCTTAAGTTGCCTGTTGCCTCCAATAATTCTAGTTTTGTCGTATTTAGTTACTCAAAAACTGCTTATACAAATTCTTGAAAAGATTTACATAATATGATTACACTTCTCGAATTTTTTCGTATAAATCTAGAAACGAGATATTAAAAATTCACATCATCGATACAAATGATCTTTATTTTCATGTTAAATATATTGATAATTTAGCAATTAGTTTATCGTATCTTTTTGCTGATAAGAACCTTATAAGCATAAAACTTTGAGTTTACTACTTTTCTATTTCCTATTATAATTACACGACCAAAATTTAAAATATTGAATATAAATTTTATTGAAATATAAAGATAGTTGGATGTTACTTTAATAATTTATGTAAAAAAACACGTTTACTCTTAGGAAGTAAAATGTAGATAAGAGTATTAAATACAATCTTATTCTTCTGAAGAAGGTGAATATGAAGACGTCTAATCAGTCTTAATTTTATAGTTGGTGGCGTCTATATCACAATTATTTTATATTGAATCGAATTTAACTTTATAGCAAGACAAAATCATATCCTTTACGTATTTAAAAGCATCATAAGCAAGCATAGCCTATAGTTTTAAGGACAAAAGACTCCATGACGTTTTCAGGTTTTATCCAGTCACCAAAAATTCCATAACATAAACTTTTTCACTTTCACGTAACAAAGAGCAAAGGCTTCACACAGACGTGGTTCAGAGGTCAACCCGTTGACGATAGTTGCTTTTAAATGAGGCTTTTCGTTAACATTGCTGAAGTAAATATATTACACTAGCTTTCCGCCCGCGGCTTCACCCGCGTTTTCAAAGAAAAACCCGCATAGTTCCTGTTCCGAGGTATTTCCGGGATAAAACCTATCCTATGTGTTAATCCAGGTAACCCTCTATATGTGTGCTAAATTTTATTGTAATCGGTTTTGTAGTATTTGCGTGAAAGAATAACAAACATACATACACATACACATAATCCATCCTCACAAACTTTCGCATTTATAATGTTAGTAGGATAGGATTTGTACATTGTATTTTAAATGTATAACACTAAATATTCTTACCTAATAGATAACGCCAAACCACAACCTGCGGAACCTGCTTATAGCACTTGGCATTTATTTTTATCTATTTTTGCTTGATTAAAATTTGTTATCACCCCAAACATTTTCAGATTTTAATGTCTAATGAATTTGTTTAATATTGTTGTATGAAAGAAGAAATATAGAACTATTTAATGAAATTTTTTCAAGTTTTTCCAATTATTTAGATAAGGAAAAACTTGAAAAAAAAAACGTATTTATGTAACTAGAGTGTTACCGGTCCATAACGAAAACGATAAACAAAAATACTTAAAGCCAATATTGCTTATTTCAATTAAATTGAAATAATCATTATTTTATATTTCAAATTTTGATTTCATTTTTAATAGTTTATTTATATGCATTGCTTGCTAGAACATTTGAAAGTCACGCGACGCAAAGGTAAACATAGAATTTTCTGATACATTTTATTGCATATTTTAACATTATTATTTATTATTATACGGAAAATTTAATAACGAGTAGAACAGCAATAAAAAATACGTATCCCTGAAATAATTAAAATTATAAAATAGCATTAATTATCTAGTTTAAAATAATTTCGTAACAAAAATATGTTTTTATTATTCTAGCCGTAATAAAACGGGTAAATACTTCGCTAATTTTACCACTCTTAACTGATAACATTTTATCAAATACCCAGCGAACCTTGCAACCGCTTCTATTGTTCTAAATTTATGGACTGAGTAATTTTAGATTTTTCCAAAAGAATAATTATAATACAAATTATAATATTTTTAGATTGAGACGATAATTGAAGGGATGAGTGAGAAAGACAAGTTTTTACAAAAACAAAATAAAATGAAAATATGGTTGATACAACTTTACTAAACTCGTATTACTCTGATCAAAGGACATACGAAAGAAGATTTTTCAATATGCTTACATATAAATAAATGTTAGTACTAAAGGTTAACTGAAAGATATTACCTTATAGGTATTAACTTCGCCGTTAAATTATGTTTAATGGACAATAAATTCATACACATAATAGGTAGATAATAATTATTTTTAATCTAACTAACTACGTTGAACACGCTAATCTCAAGAACTACTAGTTCTTAATCGAGGAAGGATAATGATAATTTACAATATTTAATTCCAATTTGCCCTCAAAATAAAATTAATTTTTGAAAAAAAAAAACCGACTTCAAGACTTCAGCCAGTTTACCATTGATTTTTGTTTTTTTTGTTGTTTTTTTCAAAAACCACACCCATACATACAAAAAAAAAACACACGGGTCGAATTGAAAACCTCCTCCTTTTTGAAGTCAGTTGAAAAATCCCAGTGAAATAGCAAAATTAGAATATATTTTGAACATATTCCATTGCTATTGTGTTTATGTAAATGAATGAATGATGAATAGAACGAAGAAAACCAACATATCAATAATAGGAAACGAATAGATGACCAGAGTTTTTTCAGCCAAATTTGTCTGTCCCTGCAGATTAGAAAACGCGCATAACTTTTCATAATTATTACCACAGATTACTAAATATGTAGTAACTTTATAGTCTCATTTTCCTCAATAATAAGTCAATCGATGCTTCGATAACAATCTCTCTGTCTGGCACACTACACTACACGGTAATCCCATTACGCAAGTATTGCCTTCACCATGACGTCTATGAATTTCTGCTCGGTTTCGCCGAGAGGCCATGTATTTGTTATACAGAGCGTGAAAGGCTTATTAAAATTTAATAAAATTCCTAATTGTGTGAGTTTAGGGACTGATATTGTTATATTTTTAAACATATGTACACTATTTTGAAAAACAATGTCTATCTGTCTGTTCTTGACGCTTAAAACACTGAACAGATTTGGATGATATGTGGTTTAGGTATTTTTGATATATCTGAGACCTGCGAAAAGACTAAATAGAAAAGAATAGATTTTCGACGCTCCATTTGTATACCTAATATATTGTCGCCACATTCTTATGATATTATGACATCATTCAATTATTTATCTCGATGATACTTCCGAGTTCCGAGTCTCGTTTGTGAGTTATGACTGGTTTGGAAGTCATGGCCTGTAGTGATTTATTTTGTATCGTCTATACATGTAATGCAAAATTGGTACATAACTATTATATAAGTAAAATGTGTAATTTGCAAGGTCAATACGAAGCCAACAGTTATAATATTCAGTTTCAAATATATATTTTTAATTGGATCTAAATATTTATTTAGATGTTAATTTTTGATTAGTTGACATAATACTGTCGGGATAAAAAATCTTTTGTTACAATGATAAATCCATTGATATAATAATGACGATATGATTAGTGCAATTGGTGAATATATAGTGTAGATAATATAACGTCTTCTCTATAAATATATAACTCCAAATATAATAAGTAAACATGTATTTTGCACACATACTACGTGTTAGAAGTTACTGACCTTACCAAACGTTTTTATTAGGCGCAATAATGTCTTAAAAGTTGTGACATTAAATAATTTATGTTGCAAAAAAACGTGTGTCGGTTACACATGACAGTATATGGATGGGTTGCCCTTAACAGGGACGCGCTCTTCATTTATAATGGGCCTCCAAAACAACAACTTTCAATGAATATTCAACGCTATTGTTATAATGCCAAAATGTTTTTGTTCAACCCTATTTGTGTTTTCAAATTTGAATATCGCAAAAACCTTCCGTCTGTATAACGAATTATGTTAAAAACTACTTTTTATTTTTATTATTTCAACATTAAAAAAAACAAGTAATAATTATTAAAAAGAAACACAGATGGCATAAGAAATTAGCTTTACTTTAAGATAAACTACTACTAAATAATTATTTATTTACAGATAACGTGTAAAAATGGCAGCAAGGATAAAACGACTCAGTTTGCATCTTCGAATAGTTTTTATGGTAAGTTTTTAATGTTTGTTGTTCTTAATTACCGTTAACTATATCGGTATTAAAATTATTATGAAAAAATGAGTACTTCATACAAATAACGTAACTACTTACCTATATATAATGTTATTAACTTTCTAATTTATACTAAGGTATATTTACCTAATAGTAAAGGTATATAGTAGGTAGTATTATTATACAGCATCAAACACGCAACCTAAATCCTTAAAAACCAGAACATAATTCCAGGTTGTCTGGAAGAAATCGCTATTAAGCGATTAGACCGCCGTTTGTTATAATGTATCCTAGGTTAAGTCTCAACTTGTAAGTTATCTAGAGCAATAAAGCATTAATAAATAAATAAAGAAGTATTTTAGCTGGAAAATATTTAAAGAGCCAATTCGATCTAACAGTATCGTATAAAATCATAACTACATCAATTATTGTAACTAAGTATGCTAACAAACACCAATATTCGGTAGTCTGGTTGCGTAACTCCGCACTTGACACGCGTCGAGTGCAATGGGTCAATAGTGACCAATACGAATATTTCTGTACATAATTTATATTAGATATTGTTATTTAATATCTTGTATCATGTAAATGTACTCTATACTTATATAGTTTCAAAATTTCTATGTTTATAGGGGGTCAATTCGGAAGTACTTTTCCGATCAATAATTTTTTAATCTTATATTCATTTCATTAATAAAATGTTACACTATCAGGAGGCATAGGAGGTTTTCTTATTCCGATGTAACTCGGGCGATGTATGTATGTCAGGACAAGCGGCTAGTTTTAACTAAATTATTAAATGTTAGACAATTTTATGAATTCTCTCTGGTGCTCTATGTTAGTTATGAATAATTTTCAAGTCCCGCCTCGTGATCGAATTTTTTCTATTCTTTATAAATTTATATTTATAAAGCATTTGAATACCATAATATCATATCAATTTCAAGTGATAATGTACCTATTGCCACTACCTATGGTTTAATAGTGTTTGGACGATGGATATTTTTTTGGCAACTTGAAAACTCAAAAACTCGTACCTCAAAAAATACAGGTTCTTCATTTTTTTTTTATTACAATAATCCACGAATCTTATTTTTTCCGAACATTAGTTAAAAATACCATAAATAGTTTTCGTATAATCAACCTTACTCAAAATTAATAAGCAAAAAGTGAAATGTTGTAATTAATAGCGGGAAAGTCGTCGAGCCATCAATTCAAACACCGTTTCAACTTCTATTGCAATCAGTTGCACTTATGTAACCATCGAATGTGTCTCTATAGAACGTACAAATGTACATTGCTTGTTGTGTAGCCAAGCTCATCATTGTTATCCTTGATATGCGTCAATGTAACATATATTAGGAAATAAGATTGTGATGTATTCGCTATATTGACGCATGGTAACAGTCATTTAAAAGATTTCCAATTAGTGTATGTGGATATAATGTAAATAAATAATTGATGGATCTTTATTTATTGCTAAATATTCAAAACAAAAATAGCTTTTTGTACTTTTTAAGTTTAGTTTTTAGCGGTTTTTATTGATTTTGTATAATTAGGTAATATTAGAGTGCCTTTTTATCACCGGATGTTTGAGATAAATTAGTTTTTATGTAAACTTGTTTATCTACTTTTTAAACAGGGCAAAAGACATAGTTTTGAAATTCTCATAAATTAGAACTTTTTAAAAATAACTTCTTATTATAAGCTATTAAAGCTATGCGTTTATGATAAGAATTTATATAATTTAATATACATACATACATATAGAAGATAATATAAAATCCAATCGTAATCCATCTTTGGTTTGCTTAGTTTGAACGCCAATCTGGTTAGTACTTCCTTTTTAAAATGTTCACAATTTTTCACATGTGTCTTTTCAAGGGAATATGAACTTTCCAGCAAAAGCGTGTGTGCCGAGCACACGTGTCGGAAGTGAAACTTCTTTGGCAAGATTCAAAAAACCAAAATTAAGCCTTACTACCATGATGTGACGGTATTGTCATGACGCGACCTTGAAATTTTACTCTCAACGCGCCTAAAGAAGTTTCATTTAAAAATTTTTCAATTCAACAAATAATCAAATGCATTCTAGTGTAAGAGATTATTATTATGTGGATATAATTTATAATAAATGGAATCAATGGCCATTTCCAATTTATTAAAGTCTTTTCTATAATCTGGACGTAGCTGTCAGAAAAATATAAAAAAACTCATATTTTTGATGCGACATAGAGCTTACTGACATAAGCACTCATATATCATATTGATATGAGATGTAAATAGGAGTCATTTGAAATCCATAGTAAAGCTTGAATATCTACGTCTGTAGATGTCTCTTCGTCAATATATGTCGTTAAATCTATCTATATATATATATATATAAAAATGAAACCTGTTTTCCTTGGTCACGGCATCACGCGTGAACGGGTGGACCGATTTCGATAATTCTTTTTTTATTATATTCCTTGAAGTACGAGGATGGTTCTTATGTAGAGAAAACGTAAATATGTAAGACGGGCGAAGCCGGGGCGGACCGCTAGTACCTTATAAAATATAGCTGAAGAGATACATTCAGGAATAAGTAACTGTATCTTCGTCGAAACTTTTTTAGTCCTAACAAATATTTATGCTAATAAAGAAGATTCTGTACCTGTAATTTGATTTCGATTTTTACGACTACGAAATTATTTGTTACTAAAAAACAAATATGTACATAAATTAATATTTTTAAGTGACCATTTTTCCGAATAAGCGAGGAATGAGGATTCAGGTATCAATTTCTTGTATTTTTAATTAATGCGACATTTTAAAGATTTAAGCAGGACTATTTATTATGTAACTGGTCAAACACGTGTGCAGGTGTAATATAACAGATATATAGCCTTGAACGTGATATTGATATAGAAATGAGGTTAAATAGCCTTTATTTTTAGCAATGTTTAACGTAACTTTCCATACATCACGATTTTAAAAAAGCTCCTTATGTTTTTTGAGTCTAAAAGGCTTTAAGGTAACCATTTTTATAAGTAGGTATTAAAATTATACACTTCACTGTAATTTTTTCGTTAACCATGTTAACAATTGATATTCATATTTGAGATTTGAATACTATGCTGAATGCTCATAGCTATTAATTTCAAGCTGATGATTTTAAAGAAATAAAATACAAAACCTGTTGATTGGAAATTTACCACATCGATTTTATATAACATCTAAATATGGCAAAGTTTGGGCGTGTTTAAAAAACAGAGTAAAGCTACTTCTTTCATAATTTACCCTTTCCCAAATAATAATAATGATCCATTGAATATACTGAAAGTAATGCATGTTTTGAACGCATTTAAGAAATTGTAGCAAAAGTAAAAGTAAATAAAGTTGTTCTACAAGGTTCACTTTCTTCACATTAAGCAATATTGACTTAATTAAATATTTATTGAATGCTAATTTCATAAGAATTGACGAAACCCACACTTTTTTATTAGTTAACGTACACAAGTTAGTTTTATAAATAGCAGTAGGTATAACAATTTAGTTGCAGTTAAATATTTTTGAAAGTGCAATTTCAGACTGAATTAAAGGATATTATTAATGGATAATTCTATTATATGTCCCGATGAAACCAATAACTAGTGTATATTCTGCAATTCGCAAACTAGCAATTCTTGGAAGACAACCTTTAACCGAAGACACAATAGAAGGCAGATGTCTCTATTTCCGTAACAGGTCACGACTTAGACGGTCAAGATCGCGCGCCAATCATTTGAACTCAGTTATGGTATCACATTTTTTGTTATCAATACTTCTATACTCATGTTATAAAGCTTAGTGAAGTAAAGATAAGTTTTTTTGGTTGAATGTTCTAATATCAGCAGGTGCTACGGTATGTAATATCACGCCACGACCAATAATAGCAATGGAAAACAGAAGAAAAAAATTTACCCACCTTTTTTGAGAGCTTCCGTCCGTGCTACGCCTAAACGATTATGTTATAAATTTATTTTTTCTCTTATAAATACGGGAATAACTGCAAGGCTAGTTTTGAGATATTTATATTTTCTGTAACATTTTAAGACATAGATTTATAGTTTCATAGATTGATTGATACTTTCTTAAAGGGATGATGCTTAACAGCCAATTTTTTAAGTTAGCACAAAGCTATTGATTTTAAACCACGATGTCATACATAATATTTTACATGCATAGGTTATGACCTACTATTCTCTTTATACTATGCCTATTACCTATGTATATTAAATATGTACCAGGTAATAGGCATAGTATATATTATATTTATGTATGTGTAAATTAAATTTTTAGTCAAAACACTGTACAAGTGAACAATCTACAATTGATCAAAGTGTATTTTGTTGTTATTTAGTATTTCTTAAATCACATCCATTCAAACTAACATAATATTTATCGAGTTCGGCCAACTGTGCCAAAATTAAAATAAAGATGTAAATGACTTAGACATAATTAGTGTCGTAAATCTCGAATGATATATTACACAGACCTCAATTTATCGATTTCTCTAGAAATTCGGCGCCACTTTCGTTATGTCATTTTATTATGTTTCAAACATTTCAAATAATAGGTTATTATGGTTATTAATATTATGACTTTTGATTTGATGAATTAAAGTCATTATAAAGTCTATTGGGAACATATTTTTGCAATTTTTATATAACCGTACCGTAGTGTTGAACTCAAAACCCATTCGCTAAAGTAGGATGGTATGAAAAGTGACAATTACGTTTACAAAAACTTCTATAGGTATGTACATAATCATCAGGTAAATTTATTTCTTTACTCTTTAATTGATCACTTTTGAATTGGAATATAAGCTATCGCTTCATTTGTTAAATTTCTATTACTTATAAGTAATGCAAAAAGCAAATTTGCAGAACAGTTGCTTTAATCGATATTTCAAAATATCTGCGGATTACCGATTTAAACCTTTAAAAGCCGAATGTACTCATCAATTGAATACAGAGATTATATCGCAATTCGTGTACTTACGTTATTTATTTTATTGCATATGTAACCTCTTTTAAATTGTCATTTTACGCGAACCTTGAAATAATGAAAGTGTTGTTAGAAAATATTGGTCAATTGCTCAAACGATGACTAACGTTCACTGTAATTTTAATATGCTTCAAAACTATTAGTAATGCCTTTTTTTCTTTTGTCTTTGTGGAATGTTATATTGTGTAACGTCGTTGGAATACTGGGCGCGCCACGATGGAAATGTTAAAGCCTAAACATGCATATTTTTAGAATATATAGAAAATAAAACTCGCCTACTAGGGCATGCAGAACCGAGTCCGGTTCCAAGTTTTTGAAACCCGGTTCCAAATCGAGCTCAGAACCGGGTAGAACCGGGTTACCCGGTTCTTTTATAATACCTCGGAAAAAAATACGAAATTAAACAAAAGTAACTGTAAAAGTACCTGATGGGCCTTTTATTTTACGCGGCTTGTGTCTTATTTTAATAAATTAATAAAGAAACTAAATTTCAATACTTCTCTTTATTTAACTTACTAGGTTTCCGCCCGCGGCTTCGCCCGCGCAGTCAAAGACAAACCCGCATAGTTCCCGTTCCCGTGGGATTTCCGGGATTGCGTCATTTTCCCGGGATAAAAAGTAGCCTATGTCCTTTCTCGGGTATCAAAATATCTCCATACCAAATTTCATGAAAATTGGTTCAGTAGTTTAGGCGTGATTGAGTAACAGACAGACAGACAGAGTTACTTTCGCATTTATAATATTAGTATGGATAAAAGTACCTTGTTATCATAATATCACATATAAACTTAAACCTTATTCATTAACTGCAAACTGTAAAGCAAAAAACCGGCCAAGTGCAAGTCGGACTCGCGCTCCGAGGGCTCCGAACAAACCTATTTTTTATAATGTTTTAACTTTAAAATTTATGTTTCTAGCAATTTTTCCTTTATCTGTGTTATAAGACGTTACTTTTACCAAATTTATAGGCTCTGTGTTCATGAGAACTTGGCCTTTGAGACGAGAACTCTCCATCTTCCCCGGTCCCGAGCGATCTCTTGCCAATTATTATTGGCTCGTAGCACGCGCAGGTCCACCTCTACTCGATCGCGCCAGCGATACTTAGGTCGTCCAACCGGCGGTCGGCCCAGGGGTCGCCCCAAGTATGCCCTCTTCAGTCCTCGTTCCTCACCCATTCGTTCTACATGACCGAGCCAACGGAGCCGTCTTGCTTTTATTTGGCTCAGCCATTAGTTTTTCTAGTTCGGCATTTGTTCGGACTCTCCAGCTTCCATCCTCTCGTCTGGTGGGACCAAAGATCTTGCGAAGAAGCCTTCTTTCGGTGACTAAAAGCTTGCGTTCTTCATTCTGGGTCAGGGTCCAGGCTTCACACCCATACATAAGTATTGGTCTTATGACCGTTTTGTATACGCAATTTGATGTTTTTGCTCAGAAGCCTGGACGCGAGCACCTTATGCAAGGCTGCACCACATTTCAGGGTATTTTGGATACGGATATTAATTTCTTCCTCCCTGGAATGTGAGTCAGTTATAGTGCAACCCAGATATCTAAAACTAGCAACTCCTTTGTACGTCGTATCTCCAGCCTGTAGGTCTTGGCGTTGAGCTCGTGTATCTCTATACCGCTTCATGTGGAGATATTCCGTTCTGTTGGCATTGATTTTTAGTACAACCTTTTCTGCTTCTTTTTTCAAGATACTCGCGGCTTCGCTCACTTCATCGCGGGTTTCACCTAACAATGCGAGGTCATCAGCATACCCAATCACCTTATGCCTTGACTTGAGTATTCGATATAAATTTCAGCTTGATACCAAAAACAAAAACATGACTGGATCATTATATGAAACAGTAAAATCAACAGCTTTTCAAATTCACGACAAATCTAATAAAAATATTTCAGTAGCCTAATTTTTGTCATTTTCGAAGCCAATTTTTTTTTTTGGTAATACACCCGTAGGAAACTTATATCATCTAAGGTTAGACAACCAATCAGAGCCACGCTTGAGGCGTGGCACGAAAATTCGCGATGCACGTGAGTCTGACGTTGCCAGATAGAATTTTGTTAAAATAATGCAGCAAAATATAAATAATACTTTATATTTTTTAATATTTTGGTCGGAACCGGGAGAACCGGGTTTCATACTATTCAGACCCGGTTCTCAAGATCATCAAAAAACCCGGGTTTACCCGGGTTTTTCGGAACCGGGTAAATCCGGGTGCATGCCCTATCGCCTACTCTTGGATACAAACCTCGATACCAAAAATAGCAACACTTTTTATACATATCCGAGATACGAAAATATAGATTATTTTGCTTAAAGAAAATTTAGAACAAATTGCCAATTTAACATATTATAACCTGCCATTTTTATTGCACATTATAAGAATTTGTGAACATATGAAAACAAAACCAATATACGAATTGAGTATACCACTGCTTGAAATTTTTACAGAAAACCGACAATTTTACAATGTTATGTTTTGGTAGGCAGGCTATATCTCATGAACCATGATAGTTGTACTGACTTCTGTTGCTGTCATAACTACAAATAATAAAAAATAAGGCTTGGAATAGTCATGAATTGAATGACATATTTTCTTTGCTATTACTCTTTAGAATTTAGATTATTTGTACGGAACCCTCCGACTCGCTTTCGACCGATTTTATACGTGTTGTTTTTATTATTATACAGCGACCACATATTTGTGAAATTCCAAGTGTTTTACTATAGTTTATTTGGCAGCCTTGTGAGTTGTGACCAAGAAGGTTGTGACTAATAGTTTTGACTTGTGACAGATGGCATAATAGAAAACCCCGGAATCCGCCTTACCCAATATTTCTCGTTACCATACATTTCTTACATTTTATTTACCTATACATTTAATAAAGCTTATTTCATACATTCTTCTTCTTTATAAATATCTTTTGACGTCTCTCCACAGAATACATAATAGTAGCTAAACGCTACAGAACGGACACTCTCCGCCTCCCGCCAAAATTAAACACTTACCTCACCCCGCACGATCAGGCTAAAAATGGTCCGCATTTTTCTGCAAGGACGATACGCAACGAAGATTGACAACATTAATCAAATTGAATTAAAGTAATTTTATTATTCTGGATTTGTGATTATCGTTTTTCGTAGAAAATGGTTAAATATTGTGCTGTTTACGGATGTATTTCATCAGAAAAACGCGAATTTTTTTTTACGCTAGTCACAAATGTGCCAACCATAAAGCGTTAACACACACATTTGCAGTCTCTACAGTGTGACTGTCAAAACGATCATTTTGTATGGAGTGTCCGGGGTGTGGTCTCTCTATAAACTCTATAAAATCTTAATTTCAAATATTGCCTTATTTGGCAATATCAAGAGAATCTAAAACGCATCGACATATGACTTTGTGGGAATCGTAAAAAGGAGAATTACAAGATATTAGAACATTGACACAGTTCTGCCAATAAAAAAGATAAGATGCAAAATGGTAGGCGACGGGCAGACGCCTGCACCGTGTGACGTAATAATGCTATCGTCGAGATATATTTGATTCATTAGGTTTTGCCAACGCTATGAATCATTTATGATCTAGTAATTTAGTTGCGTTATTTCAGTTACAAAATTGATGCAGACCAGAGATGCAGATTGTTATTGCCAAATTATCAATTAATATTCTTGTTGTTGTAAAGATTTTGTAGAAAGCTCGTTTGGTTTGGATTATTTTGTTGGACTGTGACTCAACCATCACAGAAGGCCTGCAGTGGGAGCAAAACTGGCTGATCTTATTGAGATGATATCTATTAAATTAATTATAATAAAGCAAAACTTACAAACGACAAAATCTATAGGTAATTAGCACAGCCCGCTAAAATATACAACTTAAAATTGGACGTATTTATGCAAAAAGGGACCAACCCACATCTTTTGCGAAATTGAGTTAAGTACACAGATAGTGTTAAAAAAACGTTTTCTACCTTCTCAAAAAATTTGGTAGAGCTTTGATAACTGTAAGTACAGTTTTTTACATGTCAGTTGCGGAACCAACCCAATTTCGCCAACTTTCATTATGCAAGATGGAACCAAAATTGGTTGGTTCTATTTTATCACAAAAAGCTTCATTAGTTTTCAAGGTAACCCGAACCAACTGACTTTGGTTCTTGTTTGCATAATGGAATTTCTCGGCCTTTAAGTATGCAAGGGGCTTGGTTCTATGTTGAATTTGGTTAATATGTTCTATTTTTTTAACTTTAATCATGTTTTTATTATAAAAAGCACTAAATAAGAATTTACAAAATGATTTACTACAATTTTACAAAAAAAATGTATCTACTTAAAAGTAAACATCTATTACCTACTTCAAAATCGGGAGTCGCGGAAAAGCCATTGATATCATCTTCTACAATATCCTTGGTCTTTATTTTTATTTAATTTTTTTGTAAAAAATTTGAGCGTTGTTCGGAATGAGATGCAAAAAAACTTTTTAAATCCGGTAATTTCTCCTCGGAAGTACGTATGGTTTTGGGCCAGAGCAAGCAGAGCCCCGCAGGAGTTATTTCAGAATATTAAACGCTCAACACCATTTTTTAATCTTTCCGTGATCCAAATCAAACTAACGAGGATGCTTAAAGCATTCATGATTGACCATCCAACAGTAAAACAAATCAGTCATAATTTTTTTTGTGTCTGGTCACAGTTTTTTATCCAAAGCTACCGATTTTGGCCGATTGAGTACTGAGTACTGAGCTCAATAAAACAAAGACTGTTTATATCCTGGAAAACTACATATAAATCATTAAATATGTAAAAAGACTTAAACAAAAGACTCTGTCTTCACAAATCTCTTCTAAATAAAAAAAAACATAATGAATCATCACTATCATGAAGACAGATGAAAGCAGAAGATGGGTCTACTGTATCTTAGTTAGATACAAAAGTAGTGTCATTAAAGTGAAACAAATATATGTATTTTGATATTATTACAAAATTATCGTGACCTTCGTGTCCTTAATCCATGTTATTTGGAGTCGGTTTAACACGGTTTATTTTTCTATTCTCCTGACAAACATCAGGGCATATTTTACTCATTATTATTTTTTAATATAACTTTGCACACTTACACCTCTTTCCCTTGGCCTTCCTCTTGTTCTGCATCCATCAACATTCATATCCATCACTTTCTAAGTCATATGCGTGTCATCTATCCTCACCACATGTCCATACCAAGACAGACAATTCCCTTTCAATCTTTCTGTAATAAAACCAGTTTAAATATTCTTTTTATATATTCATTCCTTACTTCATCCATTCCTGTCAACCCACACATCCATATCAACATTCTCATCTGCGCTAAATGTAATCGTTTTTCTTCCATCTTTTTCACTGCCCAGCTTTCTAATCCATACAGTACGACAAGTCTAATCAAGGATTTTTATATATTTCCTGTTAACTTTAAGGGCATACGTAAGTTGCAATTAGTTCCAGCGAACTGTCGCTGCTTTATTTAGCCTGTTTTGATCGGATGCTTAACTTTTTTCTTTAATTATGGCAACAATAAAAACCAAAATAATTTTGCTATAAAGAACCAACCCACAAAAGTGTTTTTTTGCAAGACGGAACCGGGCAGTTTTTCAAGGATTATTTTGTTAAAATTTAATAAATATCCATGTATCTGGTATCCCTAGATAGGATTCGATATGATACACACGCCTAACAACTTTTTTTCCCCAAATTTTACAACATATAGTTTTTGCAAACGATTTTCACAAAAACCTCATTTTCTCGAAATTGATTCGGTGTGGGTTGGTCCCTTTTTGCATAAATACGTCCAATTACTATAAGAAGATATTTTAATGCCTGTATAAATTCAGTGTCGTAATAAAGATATTCAATACAATTTCTCTACTGTTTGCTTGTGCATAATACAAAAAGGTGGACATCTCCTTAAACAGACACTTGACACATGTTTAACACGCATTAAGCTAATTTTAACTGTCAAAAATCAGTACGACTGTCTGTCATTTTGGACGTATCTATTGATGGACATTTCTCTGTTATATACTAATAACTTTTTAAACTATTGCAGTCAAGGTATCGATTGTATTGTAAGTAGGTACCTACACATAACGCACAACACAATTTTTATGTTTTAAATTTAGTAATGTGTTTTGTTTATGTGACAGAGGCTGACAGTTCGATTTTCTTCATTATTGTTGTCCAAATGTATATAACGTATGACATTTAATTTAAACAAACAAATGATATTGAGTATTTGTATCAGACTAGTTATCCAATTATTATTAACTAAATAGCTACAATTATTATTAACTAAATAACTACGCTGATGCAAGCTATTTAGACCTTACTGAGGAGCACCTTAATAAATTGGAACGTCTTCAAAATTTTGCAATTAGATTTATCTTTGGTTTACGTAAATTCGACCATATCCCCGATTTCCGCTCACAGCTCAGATGGCTTCCTATCCGTCTTCGCCGGAATATGCATATCCTTTCCTTATTATACTCCATCCTTTTTGATCCTAGAACTCCTTCCTACTTGAAAAAAAGATTTGTGTTTATGGGGTCTTCTCATGAACTCAATCTCCGTTCCTCCGACAATCTTACGCTTTGTATGCCTGTTCACACTTCCAAATTCTACGATTGCTCTTTTACCGTACAAGCCGTAAGGTTGTGGAACTCTCTCCCGACAACGATCAGGCAAGCCCAATCTTTATATAGTTTTAAAACTCTTGTTAAGAACTACTATCTATCTCTCTAATGCTGTTTGTCTATGTTCTTTGCTAATTTAGTTATCTATTTATGTAAATTTATTTTCCTCTCTTCTAATATTTGTATTCCTATACTGCTCATTTCTCATTTTGTATAATATTATTTAATTCTTAAGTTATCTATCTATGTATAATTACAGTTTCTTGTATATGTATGTATTTATGCACTATCTACCTTTTTACTGATTTATTTTTCCTATATCCCAAGGTTGCCTGGAAGAAATCGCTTTTAAGCTTAGATCATTAAGTAATGGATAACACTCACAGGCGCTTCCCCTTTTGCCGAGGTATAAGATTATTCGAATCGAAAAGTCTTATGCTTTCATAAAAACTATTTGCGTAATCGATTACAAACACTCTGCGTATTCGTAAAACATCGAAAGGACGTCTGCGAGTGCTCCGCTAAAATGCTGTTTTGTGCTGTCAAGTCTTGCAGAAACAAGTCAAACACATCAAGTATTAAAAAAGATGGAATAACCTTTCATTTGTAAGTATTTTTTTATTTTTTTTACGTAAATATCAATTTAAATGCAATTTCTAATAATCGTCGATGTATCGTTTAGCGATATGATCAAGACAAATAATCGAGTCATGACGTTTACTCGATCATTGATGCGGCTTCACGAGACTATCATGGAAAGAAAGTATACAAATTTAATCTTTATGAACTAAGAGATAAAGTTGAATTTAAAACGCGATATTGAACCGCATTCCCCACGAGACTATAAAGCGATGTAGCGAGACTATCTTGAAGAGAAAATATACAAATTTAATCTTTATGAACTAAGCGATAAAGTTGAATTTAGAACGCGATATTGAACCGCACTCCCCACGAGACTATAAAGTGATGTAGCCAGACTATCTTGAAGAGAAATTCAAATTTAATCTTTATGAACTTAGTGATAGAGTTGAATTTAAAAACTCGTCGCTTAAAAGGTCGTAAATTTTTACGACTTTCTTAGTGACGGACTGCTTTTAACTTGAACGTCGATAAAAAAATATTTTTCTAAGTATAATTTGAAATGAGATGAGAATTAATCTTTATTATATTAAAATTTTACACAACTACATAAAAAGGAGTATAATGTTTATTTTGTAAGTCTTGTATATATTTATTAAAATTTACCTACGCTCGGTTACTTTTAACTGGCAGAACATTTTAATGGTACGGAACCCTTCGTGCGCGAGTCCGACTCGCACTTTTTTGTAATGTTAATCTTGTAACCTTTCTATTATGTAATCTATACTAATATTATAAAGCTGAAGAGTTTGTTTGTTTGTTTGTTTGTTTGTTTGAACGCGCTATTCTCGGGAACTACTGGTCCGATTTGAAAAATTCTTTCGGTGTTAGATAGCCCATTTATCGAGGAAGGTTATAGGCTATATATCATCACGCTACGACCAACAGGAGTGGAGCCACGGGGGTGAAACCGCGCGGAGCAGCTAGTTTGTTTATATGTATGTATTAATATTGCGTATATTTCAGATTTACAAAAAATCCTGCTTTAAGGCTAAGGTGGATTGAATGCTGTGGGAGAAAATCAGAATGGACACCTCGGTACAGAAATAATAAAAATTTCTGTACCGATATTTATTTTATTGAATATAATATGTGATGTGTTGAATAAATACATATTCAAATACAAATAAAATGGCGTTTTATTGTTTTTTCGTATGCATATAATAATGATGAAAACGTTAGAAATGACCTGTGTAGTATTTTTTATGAATATAATATTAATGTTATTTCTAATTTCAACAAAATTATTATTTTTGTAATATCGATATGGTTACATCCCTTTAGAGCGATTGTATTATTACGTATATGTACAGAGATTTTTCTGTGTAATCGATGTATGTGTGCAAAAACATGCTAGTCTGTCAATTTTGTAATAGTTTGAGTTTGTAAAGACACAAATTATTTTTGTGAATGTGTGATTGTGTTTCAAAGTGTGAGTTACCCTCCCCGCACCAAAATCGGCAGAAAGTTTAGTTAGAACATTTGCCAGCGTGCTCCATCCATTACTTAATGATCTAAGCTTTTAAGCGATAAGGCCGCCAAATTGTACATTTATTTTAGTTAAATATCGTTTTTGTAAATTTTGTTTTTGTGTGCATTGTACAATAAAGTGTTTTCTATCTATCTATCTATCTAAATAGCGTTGTTTGAATTGTCTATAAATATTAGTATCCCATACAATCATTTATTATTTGCTTCGATAACGACAGCCCTTCAAGCACACAGATAGAAACCCACATTCTGACCAATATTTAAAATTTCTAAAACTCTTCGAAATTTAGATACAAAACAGAGCAAAAAATAACACACACGTTTACCAAAAACATACAAAACTCAATCCACATCTCGCGGCCTTGTAGAATGTTCGTTTCATAAAATAATTTCACGCTATTTATCAATTTGAGTATGTTTATGCAATGTCATCGGTTTGCGTGTTACGTCACACGTTTCCTAACGCATATTTGTCTGCTTATGATGATTATACAGGAGAAAGTGGCCAAGGTCAAGTTTAGTCGTGCTTTGTTTCTGTTAATGAAAATTAAAGTTTAATTGTAAGATGTGAGAGTGTATTTTTGTTGTTTTACTCATGGATATAGAATACAATGTTAGTTTACGTTTTTGAAGTGAAAACTTCTTTAGCGGCGTTGAGCACTTTTTCTGTAATGGGTATAAAATCTTAAACTCGCGTCAGGACACGTGACCTGATCGAAAAAGCGTAAGACGGATACCATTCCAAAATATCAAACATGCTCAACGTTAATAATCAAGTTTTCACTTCTGCCGGCACTCCCGGAGTGCAACCCGTCTTTTTTTTTCTATTTAATTTGTTATGGAAACTAATCAAAAAAAAATTTGTCTTCTAATTCCGATCCATCTCCGAATAGTCGCATAAAAATCTCACATTATTTGCGATAAATGAAAATATATTAAAGAATTTGTGAAATGATACTTACTTAAAAACTTAATTTTTTGGCAGCAATATGATAACCTAAGGCGCGGGTCAAACACAAGCGGCGCGGGCGCGGGCGTGCCATAAGCGCACCTCTTGAATCTGTTTTGCACCACGTCCTTCTTATACATTTTGTATGAAAGAATTTTGGACAGGCGTGGAGACGGCACGCCACGGTTGTGCCACGGTTGCGCCGCCTTTCCAAAATTATTTCATACAAAATGCCAATAGCGCACCCGATGCACGCCGGCAGCGCGCCTGATGCGCGCCCGATGCGCGCCCGCAGTGCGCCCGATGCGCGCCGCGCCGCTTGTATATGTCCCGCGCCTAAAGAATCAAATAATTTATTTTATATGGCCTGGTAGATATACGATTGATAGTGGCGGCGCATTCATAAAATTAAGCAAGCGTTGCAGTTATTAACATTTTAATTATAATAAAGACGTTATACCTACTTAGAATTAGAATAAAACAAGCACTAAAAAAAATAAAAATATAATTTGAAGGCATAATTACAAGGATTACGAAACGGTATTTCAGCAACTAATTTAAAAATGCAAAAGCAAAACATTGTAGTTTCGAAATATGAACATGTGTTAGTGTATAAGAACTAACTCATAAGTTTTATAAAAACAACTAATTATTGTACTTTATTACTTTAAGATACATATGAAATATAAATTTTATGGGTTAAAAATTGTACATAGTACCTACATATTACAGATTTTAAAGTTAGATGATAAAATCTTAATATATATATAAATCTCGTGTCACAATGTTTGTCCTCAATGAACTCCTAAACCACTTAACCGATTATAATAAAATTCGCACACCATGTGCAGTTCGATCCAACTTGAGAGATAGGATAGTTTTTATGAAAAAAAACGTAAACATGTAGGGACCACGGGTGAAGCCGGGGCGAACCGCTAGTACAATTATAAAATTCATTGGTTCCCGCACTAGGCGATGCTTTTCCTGCTGGACCATAATACGATTAACAATTTAATTTTAAGATCAGCATAGATTTTTTGCTTAATATTTAAATTCGTGTTTAATTCATAACACAAAAATAATAATATATTAAAATAAATTACACCTAATTATAGATCAAACAAGGAACTAAAGGACATGCGTGTGCAAGATTACAATCAATCAGATTTTTTGCGTGATATTTTTTATCAACCGGTAGTTCAACCGGCTGCAAATTATTACATGACAATATCTAACATGTTTTTTATGCATCAAATTTTGAACACTTGATTCTTCACTTGATAAGGTTTTTTATGACATAGTCTGGAAGAATAATAAGTATTGCTCTTAATTAAAGTAATATTAAGTATATTTCTAATACATATTATGTCATTTGTGAAGGGGGCTTGTGCCGACACATAATTTGATTAGATTTTTTAAATTATGCCGGATATAAAATAATATTTGATTTGATTGCATTCGAAAAATAATATTAGCCAAACTCTTTGTCTTTTATATTTGCAAATATATTTAGTTTATTTTAAAATTCTTTTTGAAGAGAAAACTTCTTTAGCGGCGTTGAGCACTTTTTCTGTAATGGGTATAAAATCTTAAACTCGCGTCAGGACACGTGACCTGATCGAAAAAGCGTAAGACGGATGGATATCAAACATGCTCAACGTTAATAATCAAGTTTTCACTTCTGCCGGCACTCCCGGAGTGCAACCCGTCTTTTTTTTATATTGTTTCTGTATATTAGCTACATAAAATTAATGATTACATTTTCAGTAGGTATGAAAACTTACCAAATTATCACGTCAAATTGAAACTAATTCAGATACTTACGCCAATTAGGTTTAGAACACTCGGGTAGTGGGTGGGTACATTATACGTCAATAAAAATCCATTTTAAATAAAACAACGTATTCGAGAAAATAGAATTAATAATTAATGATTACTGAATATCAAATGTATTATGTAGAAAATCTATTGTAATTAATATGTTTTTTTTTTATGATCATGTGCGTAATATACAGGGTTACTTGTAAAACACCGGCAACCTCGCAGGACAAGATAGCTAACATCATAAGTAACAACATTTGTTCTACGACTTTTGATAATTTGTTAGATTTTATTTTCATACAAAAATAAATATTCATTTAATTTTCCGTCTGAATATTATAAACTCTACGCCTCCCAAAAATTACGTAAACAAAAAGCGAACGAGAGGGGGAAGGGGGCGTCGCGTCGTCCATCCGATAATTAATAGAACATAGACTTACAAATGTAAGGAGAGTACAATAAAAGTTTAAAAAATCATTTAAAAATAATTTATTGCGTTATGCCAAAAGTCGTAGAACAAATGTTGTTACTTATGATGTTAGCTATCTTGTCCTGCGAGGTTGCTGGTGTTTTACAAGTAACCCTGTATAAATTAAACATTGTAGGTAAGTAGTTAATACTGACAAAAATATTGAATATTCATGTTATTTTCTGAGTAAATATGCATTATAATTTATAATAAATTGTTAAAACCTTTGTGTGGTTTAAATATAATTATTGTAAGAATTTTCCGTATTCACATTAATTAAAAAATGATTTTCTACTCAATTATTTAAGTTGCTACAACTTAATACTTATTCATTAAACACTAACTTATTTGTACAAAAGTATAAGACCTAGTTTTATCCATACAGTTTAATGATAAGGCGAAAATTCTGCGAATAAAAGAAGATGCAATTCAATAATAAAAGTTAGAAGGTTTTCTGGTTTTATCTTTACATTTTGTGACACATTTTTATACACTGTTAAAATGATTCGATTTCCTTCCATATGTTTGAATTCTCAATCAGATCAAACCACATAGCCAAATCAGATACAATTACAACACAATTATAGAACAAAGATATATAACAACGATCGTTGCCTTATATCTGACAGAACATTTAACACTTCTATGTGACCAAGTACATAGCCTCGCTCCACATGCATCTCATTTATGACAATACATTCATAATTACTAGCCTCCAATGTACGATTCTTTCTTTATTTCCATTGAAACAAGCCTGGGACAAACGCTATCCTTATATGTATTGTTTTCTGTATGTTATCTGTTTTATTTTTAATATTTACAACACGACTATTGATCAGTTAGCACTAAGTTAATTTAGAGCAGTAAAATGTATTGATGGAGAAACAATCTTTAGATAGAGATAGAGATTCTTGCTCTGATTTTTTTGTACATCCATTTATGGTATTTGATATAATATTTATCAATTGATGTTTTATATGTTTCTATTTACATCTTTTGAAGCAAGTTTTTAGTCCAAATAACTCATTAAAATCTGACTCGAAAAGCAGTGTGAACTAATAAACTTTAAACATTTCCTGGTTCTATATGTTAAAAAAGTATATATATGTTCAGGAATATTATAAAATCATATAAATGTTCAATTAGATACTATCAATTGCTCCAAACATAATATTATATCATAAAATGTCCCACAAAATTATAACGCAATAGAAATATTTTTAATAACTCTGTTCAACTGTCAATGAAAGATAAATGATTTTAATTGAACATAAAGTGTGAATATCAAAAGGCCTTGCTCTGTAATTATTTCAGTATTTATCAACTATCCGTTGAACATTTTTCAATATGTTATCGCAACCAGAAGTAATATATTCCTTCCAGTAATAGAAAATATATGGGTCCATATATAGGTCAAGAAGTTGTCTGTATCTAGATTCAGATGTAAAACTGTTAACATTTAAAATATTTGCTCTCTGATATTTTTATATTTTATTATAATTTTAAAGTATTTGGTGAACTTTTTCATGATATAAAAGTGCTCTGTACTCACCAGCATAGTATCCCTATACAATTCTCCTTATTTTACTGCAACCTACTTCAAGATGGATTCACTACAACAATCACTTGCTGAAATGACTGTTATGTTCAACACAAGGATGGCTGAATTTCAAAATTCCCTACTTGGCACTAACACTACTTCTACAAACACATCTCTAGCTGAAGATTTTTCACTATTTCGCAATTTTGTTGTTTCCTCAATAACTTTATTGCATAAACAAATTAGTCTCCTCTTCAAGATTCAAGATCAACAAGAGATGAGATCTAGAAGGAAAATGTTGCTTGTCCATGGTATTGGTGAAGAAAAGGATGAGGATTCATCCTCTATTCTTATCAAGAACTTATCAAATAAAATGCCAGACGCTGGGCTCAGTGCTGCTTCAATAAGTAAGTGCCATCGTATAGGAAAATCTAAAGGTAACAAGCCAAGACCTATACTAGTCAAATTCAGAGACCAACATATTAAAAATAAAGTCTGGATGCGCAAAACTGCTCTCAAGAATTCTGGAGTCACCATATCCGAGTTTCTCACAAAGTGTAGACATGACTTGTTTATGGCAGCACGGCAACACTTTGGAGTCAACAAGTGCTGGACACGAGATGGCATCATATTTGTCATAGGCTCGAATGGGAAAAAGCATCGCGTTGAATCTTCTTCTGATTTGAACTCCGTTCCTGGGATGTCTGATAACTTGAATGCAAATGCTGATCCTCCCATGGCTACTATAGATGATGCGGTCAATAAGGAAAGCTCGGTTGGTACAAGACCTAAGAGATATAACAGAAAATGAGTTGCTTATTTACTTTCTTTCACTTTTCCTCTTGTAACATATTATAAATTTTATTTTTTATTTATTTTTTTCTTCTAAATTTCCGCCCATGACTGCTTTATAGTGGTATCATTAACTAATTTTTCTTATTTCTTGTAATGCAATAATGCTCTAAATCTTGTTGTACTTTTACAATAGGCACTTATTTTCTGATATAATAATTTCAAGTTCAACTTGTGTAGTTTGTTTACACTTTAAACGTCACTATAATATGTCACAGACTAATAATATGTCAATAGTTGGGTTATATGTCATTTGGTACTAGTGACTTTTGTTTTAATATTGCCATATTGAATAATATAATTTTCTACGAACTCTCAATTTAGAATTATTGTTTTAAACTTTATTCAGGATACTGACTTAGATTCTTCATGACGTAATGTTTTGTTAAAGATGTCATGAGTACGATCGAACGTAATGTTGCTATTTTAGTTTCACTCTTTTTAGCTGGTATGTACTGTTTGATTAAATTTTTATTTAAATTAACATAGTATATTTGTGTGATAAATTTGTAAAATTAATTTAGTTTGTACTATATTTTAATTTAATGCTAAACGGAGATTTCTCTGATAGTGATACATATGTTACTGCTTCATCCGATAGCGAGAATAATGATAGTAGTTTTTCCAGTGTGACTTTCTCGTCGTTAGACAAAGTAATTAGTTCCCATTTATCCGATTGTTTGAAAAACTTTAATGTAGTCCACATAAATGCCCAAAGTATTCCGGCCCACTATCCAGATCTCTTATCTTCTTTTAATAACAAGAACCTTGGCGCCATTCTTGTCTCTGAGTCTTGGCTGAAACCGATTTTACCGAGTGCCTCCTATTCATTACCTGGATTTAACTTAATCCGGAACGACCGAATTGGAAGAGGAGGAGGTGGAGTGGCTATTTATTTGCGCTCCGACATTCCTTTTACGATACTGAGTCAGTCTCTCCAGCCTCCCCCGCCAAACACACCTGAATATTTACTCATTGAAATATCCTTAAATTGCACAAAGCTTCTACTTGGAGTAGTATACAGTCCTTCTCTTCATGTCAATTACTTTTCTTCTTTTGAGACTCTTCTTGAAAACTTTCTTCCACTCTTTAAGCACGTTATTATAATGGGAGATTTTAATACATGCCTTTTAAAAGACGATCACCGCAGCAAAAAACTTATTTCCTTAGTAAATGCATGCAATATACACATACTTCCACTCTCCGCTACTCATAAAATTCCAAATTGTTCCCCTTCCCTTCTAGACCTTATCCTTGTTTCTTCCCTAGATCATGTCTCGAAGCACGGTCAATGCCCTGCAGATTCTTTCTCGTGTCATGATCTAATCTACCTCTCTTACAAAACCCGTCCCCCTAAATTCAAACACAAAATCCTCATGCAGCGAAATTTTGGTGGTATGGATGTAGAACGTCTCCGGCAAGACGCTAAAAATACAGATTGGACCCTACTTATGTCAGCTGATTCAGTGGATCAAAAAATTGAAAAGTTTAATGCTGAGATCTTAAACTTATTTGATAAACATGCTCCTGTAAGACCAATTAAAGTAAGACACCTTCCTGCCCCTTGGCTCTCTAGTGAAATAAAAATCCAGATTGATGCCAAAAACAAAGCAAAAGCTAAATATAAGCATACACAGTCTGATTCTGACTGGGAAACTTTCAAAAGAGCAAGGAATCGTTGCAATGTGGTGTGTAGAGACGCTCAGCGACGACACATCCATCAATCTGTTGAAAATGGGGACAGTTCAAAAATTTGGAAATTTCTCAAAACTCTAGGCATAGGTAAAAATAATGACTCTCCTTTAAATAATAACATTTGCATAGACTCTTTAAATAAACATTTCTCTTCTTCTGCACCTACTTTTAAAGACGGCAATAAACACTCAACAATATCTCATATTATTTCAAACACTTCATCTTTTAGCTTCCCGCCGTTCGTTTTTAAGCAAATCGCTCGCAGTGATGTTGAGAAGAATATTTTATCGATTACCTCTAAAGCAGTCGGAGATGATGGTGTCAGTCGTAGTATGATCGTTCCCATCCTTGATATTATTGTCCCTGTCATAACTCATATCCTAAACTGTTCCCTCGATACTGGAGTATTTCCTAATATCTGGAAAAAGGCTAGTATCATTCCCATTCCTAAGAAAAGAAATCCTTCATCCCTATCCGATTTTCGTCCTATCTCAATTTTACCCTTCCTGTCAAAGCTCCTTGAACGTCTTATCCACCAACAACTATCCCAGTTTCTTCATGCCAATTGTCTCCTTGATCCCTATCAATCTGGTTTCCGCCCCGGTCATAGTACGACTACAGCCCTTTTGAAAATTACTGATGACATACGTAGAGGAATGGATAACAAAGAGCTTACAATTTTGACACTGTTGGATTTTAGCAATGCGTTCAATACAGTTGATTATGATGTATTGTTGAGTGTACTGCTTTCCGTCAATATATCCCCTGTGGCAATAGAATGGTTTCGTTCCTACTTGCACGGCCGTCGACAACGCGTTAAGGTTGAAAATACTTTTTCTTCCTGGTGTGACGTAAGTGCTGGTGTACCACAAGGGGGCGTTCTATCACCTCTCTTATTTGCGATTTTTATAAATTGTGTTACCACAAGACTGACCTCACATTATCACCTATACGCTGATGATCTCCAAATTTATTCACAAGCCACTTTGACTGATTTACCTGAAGCTGTGAACTGTATAAATCGTAACCTCTCACACATATCCGATTGGAGTAAATCTTTTGGACTGAGTTTAAATCCTTTAAAATCTCAAGCAATTATATTTGGCAGTCAAAGTCTCCTTTCTAGGATTAATTGGACGACTCTGCCACCGATTGCACTCGATGGTACTACTGTTCCTTACAGTAAATTTGTTAAAAATCTCGGTATCATACTAGATGAAACTTTGTCATGGTCTCATCAGATTAAAAACATAAGTTCCAAAGTATTTGCTGCCGCCTCTAGTTTGCGTCGAATGCGTAATTTGCTTCCCATTCCCACCAAAATTTTGCTGGCCCAATCCTTACTTCTGCCAATCCTTGACTACGCTGACGTATGTCTTACTAATCTAACTCAAGAACAACTTAATAAACTTGAGCGGTTACAAAATTTTGCTGTGCGGTTCATTTATGGTCTGCGCAAGTATGACCATGTTTCGGAATTTCGGTCAAGACTTCAGTGGCTCCCCATCCGCCTCCGCCGGAATACACATATCCTTGCCTCTCTTTATTCCATTATCTTTAATCCCACATCACCTTCCTACTTAAAAGCTAATTTTGAATTCCTCGGCACTAGGAATACGAACTTACGATCAGCTGAAAATCTTACCCTTCATATACCTTCCCATTCTTCCAATTTCTTCCATTCTTCCTTTTCCGTTCAAGCAATCCGGTTGTGGAACTCCTTACCAGTCACGATAAGAAAAGCACAGACCCTTCACTCCTTTAAAAGTCAATTGAAGAACTACTACCTTCGCACGATCACTGACAAATCGTTAAAATAAATCTAAATTTAAGTTTTTCCTTCTATATAATTTTAATCTTATTGTAATATTAATGTATCAACTTATGTGTCCTTCATTATGTATAATACTTTTCTATGTTTATTCTTTCTTCTTTCCTTGTCTTACTCTACTCTTTAATTCTTGCTCACTATATCTTTATCTACATCGAGTTGCTTGGAAGAAATCGCTCACGAGCGATAAAGCCGCTCTTTGTACATCTCTACTATAAGCTATCTTAACTATGTAACTTTATCATTGTGTATGTACAATAAAGAGTATTTCATTTCATTTCATTTCATTTCATTATTTAATGGGAATTTTGATCAGAATACTAGGATAGGAATTAAAAAGAAGAATTAAAAACTTACATCAAGTTTAATCAGAATTTTTTATAACTATTGATAATCGATTTAGGTACCTACCCAAAACTATATTTAGACCATAAACATACATATTTACACACACGAATTATTTCGTAATAGAATAGCAGCTGTCAGAAGAATCGTTCTATATTTTCCGAATTATAAACAGGCTCTTTACGATTACAAAAAACTTATTTATTTACTCATAGAATGGATTATGCAAGACAATATTTATGGGGTTATTGACCCGGACCTACTAGTTTTGGTTCACACCGCTTGCTTGCATATATTGATTATTGACCACTTTGCTTACACTAATTCGAATGTAATTAGACAATCTATGAGTTCATAAAATTGATTGATCGGATTTTAAACATTTAAACGCTTAATCACTACATAGTATAAAACAAAGTCGCTTTCTCTGTCCCTATGTCCCTATATCCCTATGTCCCTATGTCCCTTTGTATGATTAAATCTTTGAAACTACGCAACGGATTTTGATGCGGTTTTTTTTATAGATAGAATGATTCAAGAGGAAGGTTTATATGTATAATAACATCCATTAATGAGTGGAGAAGTACTGTTATTTTTGATGTTTCTAATGTGATGTCGTAAATAATTACATTTTTTCCGCTTACATTGCAAACGCAGGCTGAACCCTACGAGTTTTATCAAAATAATGTACCAAGTATTGTACACATTGAAAAGGTCTACAGAAAAGTCCGTGATGGTATATGTCTATCTCTTATGGATAACCCACAATAACTTTTTTTTTGTCATTTACTTTTTACGACAAATAATGGCTAATTTTCGAAGCGATTTTAACCAATACAGCATTAATCCTTAACCAATTAAATACCTTGAATACATTGTTCATTTAATATAGATTTATATGGCCCTTTACACCGTATAATTTAAGTGAATATTTTCGAAGATATAACAGATTTAAAAATCGCGGGACGTAGCGTTTGCGGCGGTACCGGCCGGCCGGGCCGCTATGTTTTTACATACAACGTTCACAGTTTTTCTGTAGTGTATTTAATATCAGCATTGCACCCGTGCGAAGCCGGGGCGGGTCGCTAGTTTAATTATAATTGCAAATTTATTGGTGGATTGTGGTGTGGTGGTGTTTAAAATATATTATGAGGGGTATCTTTTATTTGTATAATAAGAATAACACTGTTTTGTTGCTTATTATTTGTAGTTTTGTAATTATTAGAAATAATATATATTATTGTATTAGTAATTGATCTACAATTAATGGTAATTTTTGAATCTTAAAATTGTGACGAGATAAATTATTATTAAATTTAACATATTATCATTGCTATCTCCTTTTTAATATGCCATCGGAGCTGCTCCCATAGTAACTTAATTTTCAATTTTAAATAAACACATGCAGAGTGACCACAAAACCAACTAAGCAAATATTATCAGTATTCAACAATTTAGCATTGACCAATTTTCTTAATAATTAATTGTCATTACGGGATTACTTTCAAAATCGTGTGTCGATTGCGATCTATAAAATGACAAGAGCGCCGAGACGAACGTCAAAACGCCAAGGAATAGAATAGGTTATCGTTAGAAATTGACATAAGCGTATGATGTTTTGCCAAAGGTTTTGCCTAAGGATTCGGTCACCCTACCAACGACAACGACGACCACGAACAAAATTTTCATCCAGTCGCAATTAAATAAAATTGTGCAAAACACAATTAAAAATGAAATTTAAGAATTTCCTGTCGTATTGGTGTTTGGAAAATTTTTTTTTGAAATCAATGGATAAACAAACAGGTTTTTCATAGAAACGGTGGCTCCTAGAAAAAAAATGTATTTAACCTTTTTTATAGATAATTAGATGATCTACAATTTTGGTTCAGGTGATTGTATGATAGACTTACCGTCTCGGCGAAAATCGCAAAAAACCCTATTTTTTTTTATTAATTGACCTCGAAATTTTTTATTTCCGAGTATCAGAATGACGGGAGATTTTAATATTGATTTTGAACAAATTTCGGCAAGATTGGAATTTTGGTCGTGGTCGTCTTCGTCGTTGGTAGTGTGACCGAACCATTACCAAAATGTCATGAGCTTATGTCAATAATTAGCGTTAGCAGTTTCTATTCCATGGCGTTACGTACGTTTGTCTAAAGGCCAAGTTTGATTTGTTCATATCTGATAGTGTGTCTTATTTAATTTACAACAAAAGCCTTGCAGGAAATCCGCGTGCCTTATATAAAATTAGCATAATGATTACAAATTCTTGAAACACAATAATATGTCTAGTGACATTATTTCAGATAGGCTTTTTCTTTAATAAATATGAATATGAGTCTCGTTATGTAAATTAGATTAATTATAACATTGATTTGTTTTTAATGCGTGTTAAATGTTTCTGCTATTTTAATTGCTACTTGTTTGAAGTGATATTTAAAGTAAAATAACTAAGCAGTGTTAAGAGGATAGTAGGTTAAATGGCAAAATTTTTGTGTAAGACATATTTAATATAGAAATACGAATGCAACTCTGTTATGTTTTCACACTTGATAATAAAGACAGGCTACTTTTTGTCAAGAAAACAAAGTTTTATGAAAGTGAAATATGGGAAGAAAATATAACTGTCACTTTTAATAATGCAAAAAGTCAGAAAAAGGAGAATGAATATTATGCCTGTGAATTTATATCACAGACAAGGAAAATTGTGATCAATTACCCTGTGAATTTATCATTGATAAGGAAAATTCTGAACAATACTTCTGCTCTAAAATCTTTAAAAATATTGTCACCCAATAAAAAGGTTATTACGACGAATTCATAAATGCACTGTAATGCAATGTAAAAGGCTTAACAGGCGTCAAATTGCTTAGCATTGTTGGAACGTTTAATCGGCTTTCAGCGGGGACTTGAGGTCGAATAAGTGTAATAAATACATTCTTAATATATTTACAATTGAACAAGGTTAATAGGAGTAATTCATTGCTAGTATTAATGTAATATTAATAAAAGTTGGCGACTTCAATTATTAGTGTTTAATTCCGTCGATAGGTTCATAAAATTAATATTTTTATGCATAGAGGTATTTGTATTTCCAAGTATTGTATTTGTATATATCTACATAATATGTAAATGAATTACGCATGATAGTTTGTGTAAAATTTACATACAAAGCCACAAAAGTTCCTTATTAACTTTCAGACTTAGGCATATTTTTAGTTTTGTATGTATTTATCGCACATGTAGCTATCTTAATTTTACTACAATGCGCTGTATCCAAATACATAATATCTATGGAAAGAATAATTCGGAGCCAGACTCTATATTCTAAGATAACATGTCAACCTATTTGTAGCACCTACCAATATCAGTAATGTTTTAACACGCTTTTTTTTTTGTAAAGTCCCATGTCCCCTAGTGGGGTAAGGGGCAGATGTGTTATGCATACATCTGTTTCACTGATCGATTATCTTTAGGGACAAGTAGGTGATCAGCCTTCTGTCCTGCCAGACCGAGACATTTTTTTTCTTCGTCTCCACCGGGAATCGAACCCAGGACCCCTCGGTTCTACGCTCACGCGTCAACCACTGTACCAAGGAGGCGGTCACCACGCTTTTATTAGTTTCACCTATATCTTTGTATGTTTATATAATATCTGTGATAATATTCTTGTATATTTGTACACTTCGAGGAACGCTGATAATACAACAATTTAATTATTAGCTATCTTACGTGAGCGTGAGTTATGTAGTTTTTTTAACCAATTATTATTATTTAGAACATAGGTCCTGTCACCAGCGGAACCGAATATCGATCAATCGCAATATATCCTTGAATTTAGCAAACGTTTTTACCATTGTCACGATCGACGATGTGGGCGCGGCTTATAAATTAGACTCGTGTCCAGCGCACCTGCGTTTTGCAAATTAACTTCAATTGTCACTATAAATTAATAACTTTATTATATTATCATTTATCAGTTGTCAACAAACTGTATCGAATTCCACGCATTGATTGAGTAAACAATGGATTGTGGAATAAATTAATGTTAGATTATATTAATAGAACAACCAATGTCCATACGTACATATATGGGAACATGTGTGTTTATATGATATACGTTCTTTAAATACAGTGTATTATATGCAATATATTATATACAAGAGTATATAGCATAGCATCATAATATACCTACTCTTGTCTAAAATGTTAGTCTTATCTCTTACTCAACGCACAAAACTTTAATATCGTTCATATCTAGAGATTAGGTACCTATATATATTATGTAAGTGTAATTTAATCATGTATAAAACTAGGTACAATGCCTATATTAGTTTCTAATATTGCAATCCAAATAAAGATCTTCTTCCATGAAGATAATCCAATAGCATCCGCTTTATATGTAAAGCTGTTAAAGGATCTCGTTATAATTCAGTGTTTGTTTACAATATTACAGCTGATGTTATCTGGCACGTACTTCTGAATCATCGGTACACTTTCTAACACATTAAGTATTTTTGGTTAGGTATAAACAAAAAGTTTTCCAAACTCGAAATTTTCTACAACGTTTACCATTCATCCATAATAATTGTAAAGAATTATGCTCATGAAGAGCTTAAAAATAATTGTTCTACGGTTTTCCAGAAGTTTTACTACGGTGTATGTTTTTGCCAGGTAAATTTTTAGTTCTAAAAAAGGGTCATCAAGGTTTTAGCCAACATGAATCATTCCACGTAATTTGATATTATAATATGATATGGTAGTGTGTAACACAGTTTACTTTTTATTTTTATACAAAGAGTACTAGATTATAATCCACAATATAGTCAATATAAATCTCTTATTTACTTACATTTCAATACACCTAGCCTACAAGCACTATTGTGTTTAACCTCATAATAAGAAACCTACACGCCTCGCCACGACAATAAATACGCTTGCATAATTTCTCCAGCCATTGATGTCTCGATTACAGAACAATACCTCAACGTAACAAAGTAACACAAACCTACAATTCTTCCGATTTTTTTCAACAATTAACATTATAAGTATGTTTCGTATTACATGAGGTTTCTCCCATCATCGCACTTTTTTAAGCGCTGATTCACATCATTTGAATATGCCAGAATCAAGAAAAAGATTGATGAGATATGATACCTGTAATAAACAAGAAATACAGAATATTATTAATTTCTACTCTGATTACAATGCTTGTACAGTTGGGAATGAATAAATATTATAGGCATCCGAACAAGAACCAGATGCAGGATTTAAAGACGATATACTAAGTAGTAACATCCCTGATTAATTATTATTATTCAACTACAAAAAACTTAAGGACTAAATATTATGCCTATCACACAATTCGGATTGACTTGTGGAATAGCTGCTCTACACCATTTATGTAGTGGATATTTCCGGAAGGATCTTTTCCTATGTGGTATTTATCATCTTTCTTCTTAAGAATCCTTGTAAAGAGTTTTAAAACATTTTTTGTCACTAGTTTAGATCCAATATCACACGACCACAGAAAATTTCAATAGTAACCGCAGCCGTTATAAACTAACACTTGACACTATGGCCGAGGAGTCAGCACTTTACATTCAGATCACAGAAAGGAAAGTGCGTTGCGCTAATCTATTCCGTCGTGCATATGATCGCCTTCTCACGGTTTCCTTGTTATTTCCCCGTGTATTTGTAAATATAATTCAAAACTTTCACTGTAAATAACAGTTTTGGCAATGACGTAATACCTAATAAAGTTTCGGAATCATTAAAGCAGATTTGGATTTTTGATATCAATCATTAACTTAAGAGAGAGCTAGGTAATAAAGTCGTATTCATAATTGATTATTCACCTAAAAATTCAAAGTTCAAACTCTAAAAGCTTGTTTATATAACATAATTATTTAAAATTAATCAGAAATGGTTCCTTAATTAATATTCAGGTTGTCAGGGTTTATTGTTAGTTGTCACTTAGGCACACTATAATCAAGGGATTATGTAGTTGAAAATAACATAAGTGGCTGAGTTACATAACCATTAACCAATATAACTGTATTTTTATGTTTAAAATAATATTATGTTGGATGACAAAAATTCTTATCGAAATAGTAACGATATACCGATGTTTTTTAAATACATACATATTATTATCTTTTGTAAATAGCAACATAATAATGATCTGTGTCTGCAATAAAACATGACCTATAAGGTAATGTTTTATTGCACAGACACAGATCTTTTATTTTAGTAGTCTAATAAGAAATTAACCGTTTTTTAAATATGAAATTTATTTACAGCAATAGGTGATACCAATAAACTTGCTATCGTTTACTATGTCGAAACATCTAGTAAAAGTTATTAGTCACTTTAATCGGTGCATTTCAAACACAATACAATAAATGGATCAAGGTATCGTATCTGGTGACAATGACGAGTGTGATTGAAGCAATTAGCGTGAAAGGAGATCATTAGCAAGGTGTTCTTGTGTGAGGAATATTTAATTTATATGTGGGCTAAATGTTAATATTGTAATAATGGACGTGACACTGGAACCGTGACTCAAAAATGTTTTATAATACGTTTGCCCTCGCATCTCTTTGATTATAGGTGTAAACGATTACCTTAGACCTTACTTCAGACCTGTATTACCAAATATAGGTCTTCTTTTTCTCGTATTGGTGGAGTATTATAAACATAATTATGGAGACATTAAACGTTTTTAAAGGAAATAACATCTCAATACAATTCGACATGAATGAATCATAATTTTGGTGTAGGTTTTTTTATTGCCTATGCAATATAGATTCATTTACAATCGATAGATAGACTTACAAATCAGTATACCTTAGCAATTTAGAGATAAATAAAGGTATATCTGAACTTAGTTTAATTTTGAATTTTTACATTTCCAGATAATTTGGACAACGAGTGGGGGCGACGGGTACAACTGCCCCTACGGGCAAAACTGCGCCTTTGAACCGGCGCCCCCGGGCAGGGCGCCGCCCTGCGCGCAGCCCGGCCTGACATATTGCTTACACCCGGAGCCGTATCCTGAGTATGAGTAGTTTTATATAAATAAATATAAATTTATGTAGTTATGTGTATTGCACGATTGCTGTTTATACTTCTTTATCAACTATCAACATTCGTCCAAATAAGTAGCGCTACGTTTCTTTAATTTATGGACCTTTTTTATCATTTAAGTAAAAATGCACGTGATAGCATAAAAAAATTCTCTAAATTACTTGAAAATTCATCGAGCTCAATTCATACTTTCAAGGTTCAGAGCTTGTTCAGAGGCTCTTGTTATGAAAACGTGTGACACCTGTCACCTATAACATCAATAACATTGTTAACATTAAATATGTATTAAGCGCCAGGCTGAGGCCACATTTAGCATGACTTAATTATTTATTGCTAACAAGAAAGCTCTTGTTTATAATTTGTTTAAAAATTCCAAAATAAAAAAATGTTTAAAAATTGAATGCAATTAATTAAGTGTATGTATATCTCTTTCGATTGAAAGAATGAGTTAAAGAATGAAAGGTGTGTAATTATTTCCCAGGCACGTCATACGAAAGCTAGTGCAAGCGGGGCAGTACGATATCCGCACCTTATTATCCGATGAGAGTCGAGACGACTTCGACGCCGTGAAGAAAGGCAGCTATCCATACGGCTATGGACCAAACTCTCTGCCACACGTGGACCAAATATCTCTAGTCGACGACGGACTTGACTACCACAAGGATTATAACACGAAGTTTCATGCAAGATTCAACCATGGTAAGCTATTTGTATATTCATTAGTTTATTCGGCTTGGGCTGTCGCTTGAGTTACATTAGTTTATTCATTCAGTTATGTAAGCTACACAATACGTAACAATACTTAATTTAAAATTTAACATAAACCGCCCATTTTACAATTGACACAAATAGAATATAGAAATTTCCTGCTTTAGGTTTATACTTTATAATAATCTATTTTTAAAGTTTATGGTAGAGTATTTTTATTTTTAGTATATATATATATATATTGTATAAAACTAGTTTCTAATTTGTCTAATTTTAAATCAATGCCCAGTTGCTTAGAGCAGTATTCATAAAAACCCGCATTATGTTTACATTTATTGAGACAAAATCTCGTTCTTAATTATGCTCTATATAATATTTTTATATTGTATCTTTAGTTTAATCTATTGCTTTTTCAGACATTTTTTCCGAGAAAACACCTCTGCAACCGCCAACATCAATCGAGCCGACTCCCTACAACATAAAGGCATTTCAAGCGACCAACTTCTCAAAATTTGGTTTTCAAGGCTACCACAGTTCCCCGGGTTACTGGGACCCGGCCAATTATGACAAGGACTTGAGGCAGAACAGCGTGACGCCTAACTTGGGCATTTATAACCCGAACTATTTTAACACTCCGAACTTCTACCAGAACTATGAAGCAGATTGGCTCAAGCAGGCCGCGAGTGGTGTGACGCATTATAACCCAAGTGAATGGTGGAAGTTAGTATTTTGAATGATATTTTTAAATAGAGCGATTGTTGCTCGTTATCAGGGATTATAATGTGATCTCGAGTTTACAAACTTTGTCATAGTGATCGTCCACTTATAGATACTTCGAAACTAAAAAGAAAGTGAGACCACTTTGAAAAGTTTTGGCGCCCCTATTCCTACATAGCTCGTCTTATGTTTATACGCTATAAGGTTTTGTACCGGTATAAAAAAATTCCTAGCCAAGCCGGCTCCTGTCTCCCCCTGCTACTTTCTAGTTTTAAAAGTTATTAACGTATTTTAAAAATTTTCGAAAAAAAAATAATTACCTAGTTGCTCTTGCAGGTATGTTTTGCCTAAATTTAAATAAACATGAAGTCGTCACTATAAGCTAAAATAATATGTGCATAATATTAAAATAATAATAGCCTTTAGTCCAATATCATATTCACAAACTTCTCTTTACAATTTTTACTTATCTATTTCAGATACATATCACCATCCCGATCAAACTCCGACATCACGATCCAGAGGTCAATATCCTTCCCGCCCCGAACGGTGGGTCATGGGGCACGACGAAAACGCAACGCTGAGTTGGTGGAGGCAGCTGCTAAGGGGACCCTCACTGGGGCAGAGGCTTTAAGGATCGCGTTGGGGCTTGCTAGGTGTGTAATTATATAATTTTGTTACAATATAACATATAGAACGTATTCTACTAAGGTTAGTTTTTAGTAACTTTTGTAGTGCGCCCATAAGTTTCAATATAACTAATATAAACTATGTATAACATTAGCTGCTACTGAAATGCTGAAGAAAGGTGGATAAGAAAATATGACTTTCATTTTGACCATTAATTATTATCATAATATGAAATGAAATTTTAATATTTGCCCTTTATAA
This sequence comes from Colias behrii, assembly GCA_029959065.1. NCBI lineage: Eukaryota > Metazoa > Arthropoda > Insecta > Lepidoptera > Pieridae > Colias > Colias behrii. The sequence continues at coordinate 2,284,913 of JARWMC010000006.1, read as the reverse complement.
AGTGCTTCAAAGCCCACTTTTAAAACTTATGAAAATGTGCAGGTACTTAATTCATAATTTTTTTTATTGTTTTTATACAATTTACAATATACGAGTTTTGGCTTTTTACAAAACAACTTCATCCGTTCTCATCCATGTAATGCTCCTAACTTCTTAAAAGAAAAACTATAGGTAGGGGAGATGGGCCCAAAGGGGGCACCTTACGGGAAAATTAAAAAAAATGAAGTTTGAAAAGAAGTTAATCCATTTATTTTTTAGCCAAAAGTTCCATTAATAAATACTTTTGAATGCTAAGTGGTTAAATTTGTCAAAAGTTAAAGTATATAATAATTATTAACAGATTACTAAAAGCCTACGATTGCCCGCTTTGCCCGAAGGGGAGGCCTAAAGCGGGCTTTCGTTTAGGGCAAAACGGGCAGTAGTTGGGTAAAGCGGGCATGCCTGGATTTAAACAGTAGATTTCAAAATATACAGCCACAAATAATATATACAATAATAAAAGACACAAAAATATTTTATAAGTTATGTATTTCAAACAGTCATACAATTATTTTTAAATGAATATATGAAACAAAGGAACTTCTTAGGAGCTTTAAACTTTTAGGTACAATATTTCCAGATATATCTGAAATAATATTTAAAAAAATAACGCCCTGTTTACAGTCTATCATTATTTAGTCTCTAATAAGCGATACAATTATTTCATATATATATTTTTTTATAAATCCTAAAATAATGTAATAGGTAGGTATACAAGTTCCAAAAATTCTTGTTTAGACAGCCCGTAAAATAAAGAGTCCATGTGGAATACGTATTCCAAAAGCTCCATTTCTTGTTCCGTAGAAAAGACAGTAAGTAGTAAACCTACCAAGCTTTACATTACACGAACCCAATTTAAGATGTCTGCAATGTCGTTCTTGGAATCCCATATTTAGTTGTTACTTTTTTGACAGGTTTTCCTAACTCTTGCACTTCTCGTTTTGTTTGCTGCATAGTTGAGCGTTGCCATGAGGCTTGTGAAGTTTTACGCTTATATTTACGCCGGTCATAAGCGGTCATCTGAAAGGAAAAAGCAAATTAACAAAAGAATGTAACATTTTAGCGGACGGGGCAAAGCGGGCGCGTGCCCGCTTTACCCTGCCCGCTTTGCCTTTTTCGACATTTGAAAGGTTCAGACGAAATTCTACCTCAAAATTTTTAGACACGTGGATTTTTATGGAACCAAAATATGGCCAGATAGCCACTTAATAACTAACAAATTTTGGTTAAAGGATTGTAAACACCAAAATAAAAAGAACACATATTACATACCTTGCAATATTTTTCAAAAATCGTCGAAAAACATTTATTTGTTGCAGCTTGTAAATGCGTGCTCGCAAGCGAATCCAACGACTGCCGCGAGGTGGGAGGGGTGTGGGGATCGTGCTCACGAGTCGCGCGCGCGCCATTATTTAAAATTCCGATACTATACTGAGTGCCCTCTTTAGGCTCTGTGCCCACTTTAGGCCCCTTTCCCCTAACTTATAAAAATTTTCTCTCAGTTCATCGATTATTATCATAGCTTTAACTCATTATTTTATACTTCCAGCGAAGACCCATCCGCCGAAAGACCGCGCAGACAAGCCGCGAACACGGTAGAACTCTGCCAGGTCCGCACGCAGTTCATCCAGCCGCAAGCCGCGCAGAACAACAAGGGCAACTGGCGATACGTCGTCAACATGCCCAATAATATGACGCAGCTGGTCCGGGTTGAGACTTGCTCGTATGTATTGTTCTTATTAGATTTTAAGCGCAAGTAAATGGAATTGCAGATGTCTCCTTTTTTGTTACATACTACCAATCAGCTTGAACCAGTGAGACTCTTGCCAATAAAACTCATGTGCTGGTCCAATTTGTACCGAAGCGTGTTAAAACTGATTCACATTCAAAACTGCTACTGTTATATCGTCTCTCTTTTCGTTTTAAAACTTAAGTCGAAACAAACTAACGTTAAGAATGAAAAAATCTTAGTGCTGCCATCTAGTTGAGTGTAAGAGAATCGCAAAATACAATGTTTTTTCATTGGCCTTTATACTCTATTCGTATCTTTTTACGCATTTTAATAACACAATATTTGCTTCAGGTCTTCGACATGTAGTGGTTTATGCAGCGTGCCCCGCGGATACACTTCTCGTTGTGAACAGAAATATATTCAAAAGCGATTGGTTGCACTTCAGCCGAGCGGACAAACTCTGTACACAGATGTATTCTGGATTCCGAGCTGTTGCCAATGCACAATAATTAATAATAATTAAATTTTATTTTAATCTCCTTGTGATGTACTTTTAAGCTAAAATGTATTGCATGTTGTGTTTTATTGTACGCGTAGAGTTGCCGCTATTCGATGCTAGATGGCGCCATCATTTTGCTCTCTCTTGTGAATGTTTGTGACTTTTATATTATTAGATGTTTACAATATAAATGCGGTTCCTGTATTATTTAAATTTAAAATAATATCAAAATTAATATGTAAAGATTCATCTAAATTCCTAAATTTATTTGTATTGCAATTTAATGTAGTAATTTTTGTACGTGTAAAAACAGAGTATTATGTATATTAATAGGTACAAAGTATTTAATCTAGTAGATATTATTCAAAATATCTAGATTTGTATATAGTAGTGCAACTGTAAGTGAACAATGTTTAATTAATGATTACTACTCAATAAATGAAATAACAGTCTTTCTCGCATGAAGCTTTTTAAGCTTTTTTTACTTGTTAGTTCGTTCATAATTTAATATTGCTACAAAAGCTAAACAGCCGAATTTATTTGTATAGACGTATTTTTAAACTTACCTATTTTCATCTTATCGTTCAATATTTATCAATATACCTATTTTCACATCGATTCTAGAGTTGTAAAATAAGTAATTAAAGTAAGAAATTTTATTCCTGCGAAAGTTATTGCAATAAATGAATCAATACTCCAACATTTGTATATAGAAAAAAATATGGAAATACAACTAATCCTTTCATATAAAATCAAGCGAAAGCGTTTTTTGTCCCTTTCACTCTCATGTTATTTGAGTAGGAAGGAAAGAGTCAAAGTATACCAGCTTATGTATACTTAACATTAATAAATATAAATACAAATTAAAAAGAAAATATTATTGTCTCATATTATAAAGAAGGTGTTAAGTTGATTTTATTTAAACCAATCTCTCAGAGACTCTTGAGTAAGTAATAGTTTGATATTTTTTGTAAGTTTTCAGAGTCGACGCGCATTCAGATTTGTATAACTTTTGTAAATAAATAGATAAATAAAGCAGTTTGTAAATGATAATATAAAATAGAAATTTGAATAAATTTGTTTTATTTCAAAGCCTTATTACTTTTTTATAACTTTACCATCCATATTTTGTAGGCGGAATGACCGAAACGGCTGGACAAATTTTTCAACCTTGTTGTCACACATACTGCTAGCTTTAGACAAAAAAAAAACTATATTAGGCTTATATAATTATAGAAAAATCACTTAATATTATATCTTTATATTATTATTCTGAACCCCTCTTCCACAATCTTCTATCTTATTTTGTTGAAATAAAGACCATGTATTATTTCCTACAAGTGTTAGTTTATTTTCCTGCTTCAACAGTTACGATATCTTTTTGTTTGTTTATCTTAAATACTGTAATTCGTTATTTAACAATCAAGTGAAATACAATATTAATGTCGTTACGGAAAACTCAAACAAAATTTTCATTATCATCATCGGACTTTTCATTGCTTTCTATACTAATGTTATAAAACTGAAGAGTTTGTTTGTTTGTTTGAACGCGCTAATCTCAGGAACTAATGGTCCGATTTGAAAAATTCTTTTGGTGTTAGATAGTCCATTCATCGAGAAAGACTATAGGCTATAATATATCATCACGCTAAGACCAACAGGAGTGGAGCCACGCGGGTGAAACCGCGGAGCGCAGCTAGTAATAAAATATGTGGTAAAAAAAATTCAAATCCAATAATATACCAGTAACTGTACTTTTTCATTGTAGTAGAAGTGACTGTTTAAATATAATACAGAAAATATAAAGCTTTATTACAAATAAATTCATACAATAATTAATGTTGTATTGGAGCTTACATTTATTGAAAATGAAGACCAAAAAATTAAGTGGTACGGTTTTTCTTTTTTTACTTGGCCGTTTTATACTCTATAGATCATCACCTAACAAAAAATTATTAGAATGGATAAAATCCAAGAATCATGTTACCTATTATATTATTATAGAACTGAAAATAAAATTATTGCTCTATTTATTTTTAAAATGCTTCATTGTTTAAAAATTAATAATCAAATTATTTAAAAAAATGATTTGAGGTTTTTTCGTTATGTAAAAAATAATATACTCTTATTCGTTCTCCTTGGGTGACATAAACTATAACTTGTGTCGTGTTTATTTCTATAATATTGTACTGCGCATATATTTTTATGTGATATTCACACTCACAAAGCTTACAGCTTCTCAAAAGCTAAAAGAATAAACTGAAAATGTAAATCCCGACAATATTATTCTAAATTTGGAAGGAGTGGTTGACAAAGTGGCATATTTTCCCGGGATTGAGTTAACGGCTCAATTTAAGGGGTGAAAATCGCCACATCTGCGGGATAGCACCCCGGGTTTACAGGCCTACCTTAACAAAGTTCCTCTTATGCGTGACATCTTTTTATTTATATTTTTTCTTTAAAACTACATTTAAATTACTTTGGGTTAAAAAAATATTTTTTTTATTGACAGTTTTCATTTTTAAGTTAAACAAACAAAAACAAAAACTAGGCAGAGATTAAAAGTGATGAATCCTTTACCCATATAATTACTTATAAGTACGCAAATAGTAGCCTATTGTCACAAAAACAAAAGGATTATTCACTATGGCATCTACAATGAACTTGAAAGCAGTTGCGTCAAGCGCCAAAACTCTCGCTTCAAAAATAAAAATTCAAGCAAAAAGCTCGACACGCGTAAAAGTAAAAGAGGAAGCAGGGAAAAAAATCAATGCTTGCGTTTTATGTTCTGTGCGTGTGACAGATCGGTTGTCATGGCGACCACGACGGGGGAAGCGTTTGGCGGGAAATAAGGGCGTATGTCGATGGGGTGAAAACAATATAGCGTTGCGTTTCCTCTGCATAAAGTTGAAGTCGCATCGCGTTCCTTTTTACGCTGTTACGGTGTTGGATAATAAAGTGCGTTGTGCGAGAGAGAAAGAGGATAGGGTAAAGTTGGTGATCGATATTACGCACTTTTGTAGCAATGAAATTGGCACGACACGATGCAAGAACGCGGTTTGCACGCGTTGCAACCTTTTAATTTTTGATTTCTCTCCGTTTCACACTCGCACCGGCTGGTTTTTCGGATATGATACCTTTATTGATGGAGTATTTTGTAAAAGCGACGATACGTAAATTGGTCAACGAACGAAAGCAAAAGTTACGCTCAAACAACGTTGTTTATAGAGCTTTTGCAAATTGAATTACATACATTTTCGACTACAAATGTTATATTTACTGTATCTGGTTTTTAGTTACTTACATATTCCTTACATTTCATCTATACGTATTTATAAAAGTAGTAGGTAATTCAATATTGATTTGATGGAATAACAAACAACCTAATGTTTAAGTTATTCATTTTTAAATACTTAATTGTTTCCTTTCCTTACGAAGTATATTACCTATATTATTTATCAATGAGAATCATGAGTTATACAAATAATATTTTAGAAATTACAATAACTATAATAGAGCCAAGTATCCATTAAATATATATTTTTATTTATATCACAGATGCTTAGCTATGACGAATATGGGAAAAATAATGGTAGTAGATGAAAAAGTGAGTGTGCGGTAAAATTTGATGAGTCATTGCGTCGGGTGTGGTACAGACGGCAAATTTGTTATTTTGGAATCAAATTATATGGCATGGAGTGAAATTGATTTACTCCCTTTGTTCTTCTGAAAATAGACTTTTTTTAACTAAATTGTTTCTTATAAAATAAAACAAACTTATAACTATACTATGGTAAAAATTTTTGGGATATATTTGCGCGATCTGTTGTTGAATTTATATTGAGTAAAATTTATAAATTTATAAGAAATTCAGATACAAATTTGTTACAAATGAACTTACTGAATAGAGATGGAATGTCCACTCTATCCAAGTTTTTAATTTATAGTTCAGCAAACTATACAATATACATCTTGTACCTACGACCCTAATTTACCTAATAATAATTAATTTAATATTCGCTGGCCATTCTGGTTAATTTCACTATACACATATTAACCTACAGAACGAGAAAATTCATTCTGCTCCATAATTATGAGAGCAATGGGAAAATGTATTAGCGAAAAATCAGGTACTGGTCCGTGCTCGACCATCTCTATTTACCTCCTCTTGAGGAATCTGCTTTTGTTAAGAAAAAAAATTAGTAAAAAATATTAAATGACGAAGACAAAGACCCAATCTTGAACTTTATTCACGTCAGTACTAATTTAGTTTGTACTTAACTATTATGTAATCTACCAGTTATATATAAATATTAAACGGCACATTTCATGTCAAAGTTATTTTTGAAAAATAAATATTACACGTTAGCTATTCTTTCATATTAAATTATTTGGTTATTGACTCCTAATCCGCTATGCTAAGTGAGCCAGGCCTACAGAACATCTGCCATATTTTTTACAGCGCAACATTCTTTCATTTTTTACATATTAGGTATGCCTTTATTGTGTATGTTGTGTTTGAACGTCTTTGTAAATCCTTTTTACGTTTAACAATTCATGAGGAATCATCATCTTTAAATCTCACATGCTTTAATTGAACTTTGAACTTTTTATATTTAAATGCAGATAAATAAAAAAATGTACTAAATTCATAAAAAAGTGTTCGCGAAGAAACATGAGCGTTTAATTATTTGATTACCTACCCTTACTACAAACCTTTGCTTTAATTTAGTAAAGCTTTTTACTAAAAAGCAAGAAAATGAAGTCCCATGTCCCCTAGTGGGGTAAGGGGCAGATGCTTTATACATATGTTTCACTGATCGATTTTCTTCAGGGACAAGTAGGTGATCAGCCTTCTATGTCCTACCAGACCGAGACATTTTTTTTTCTTCGTCTCCACCGGGAATCGAACCGAGGACCCTCACACGTCAACCACTGTACCAAGAAGGCGGTACCAAAAAGCAAGAAGGTAGAGCTTAACTTTTTTATTCAAAAATTGTTTGAGCAACAGTACAACCTACAAAATTATTTCCAATTACGATTATGAAACATAATAAGGTATACGGAAATATTTGACATATACATATTACATGAACAGCCAACGTATAGTAGGTAATTAATAGAAGTAATTAATCGTTACAACAGGTAATAATCGCGCCTATATCAGAGTTCCAGATCTACGCTTGTTACTGTTTGTAGATTTTTGATAGAGAATACGGCTTTGCTTTGCTTTTTTTTTTAACATGGTTTCATAACACGATATAAGAAAGTTGTGGTAGAAATAGGTTCATTGAGTAATTGAAATTAAAAGGAATCAATGCTGTTATACTAATAACAATGATTTTAAAAATATAGTTCATTTGTACTAAGTTTATGTGTGATCAAGTGAGCATCAAATATGTGTTAATTGATGATAATCAATTTAATTTAGTAGTGACCATCGTCTGGAGTTTTTTTTTTTTTTTTTTTTGTTAAAGATAAGTAGGTAGTAATGTTAAAATGTAATTGTAGAGCCATATGTTTGTATTGAATTTCTTGTTTCGCATGTACTTACATGCAGGAAGTTTCCTGAATCATGTTCTAGTTTAATAATTAGTAGGAATAGTATGCGAAATCTCGCACGAAAATGAAGAAATCCCTTATTCCCACGTTATGAAAATGAGGGTAACTGGAGGCATTGTTTTTATTTTGTAAAATGATAGGTGAGGCGAGTGATTAGTTAACGAGGAGGGTGTTAAATAGGTGACGGGGATCAGGTCAGGCTGTTCGAGTGTCCCGCCTCGTTCCATGGGGCACCTCAGATCGTCGCCGATTCGAAGGGGACCACTCGAATGTAGGTGAATACCGCATGCACTGGGGTTCTAACCCTCTTTGCACCTTACGGCCTGAACGCAAAACAATCGGAAATACCAACCTGTCGCGACATGGGGATGAATGCGGAACCCTCCTTGAAAAATTGACTAAATAATGTCATTATCGCACGCGAATTCAGCGAGAGATGTACTGCGGAAATGGGTTGATGAATTTATATCATTACAGCGCAAAGAACGCACACGCGTCGGCCACTCGATAACTCGTGCGCGTTCCGGATCGATAGCGCGAAAGCTCGAAAACAGATCGAAGCGCAAGCCGGCGAATGTGCCTCGAATCCCGCCAAATGCAGCGACAGCTGTGCGTAGCTCGTAGCCAGCGTAGAGGCGGCGCCTTAGGTATTATTATTATTTGTAAACAAGAGTGTGCGGGCGCGGGGCGTTACGTGACCGGCGGCGATTGGTCGGCGTGGCAGCTGCGTCGGGTGCGATGCGAAGCGCGCGCTAGTCCTACGCCGAACGTCGCCGCGTCAAGTCGCGACGTCACTCCCGCGATTAACGTCGCGAACTAACACGATCGCATTCCCTTTTTGTTTATTTTCGCGTCGTCCGTTTTGTTGCCGCACCGAGACGAAAAGGAGGCGGATGGATCGAGCGACCAGAGAAGGTACTGGTGTAGTTTTGTGCGAGCTTTGTGGAAGTGTATTATAAAGTTGTGAGCTTTTTTGTGAATTGTTTAGTTAGCGGCAGTCGAGCGTGAAGCGAGTTCCCGTGAGCTTCCGCTGGAGCTTTCGTAGTAGCTTTCGCGAATGTATGCAAACTTTGCACAAAGTTTTAAAGTAGTGAATGATATTATATTGTAGTTAATTTTTGTCATTATTAACCTTAATATTTTTTAACATTTATTCAAACTCTACATAAAACTTCATTCTGCTACCTAGCAGAATGAAGTTTTATGTAGAGTTTGAATTGAATGTTAAATACATAAATTGTGAACATTGTAGTATTTATCCTTTGTAAGTAGTAATGTAGAGTCTACTATGCTTGTAGCAAACATAGCGTCATGCATACAAAACAAATATAAAAACACATGGAAATGCTTAGTGTAGGTAATTAAGATTGTTCCCATTTTGAAATATCATACTATAATTACGGGAATTATGCCAGGAAAGCTTTAAAGAATGACGCATCGGCATGTCATTGTGTTTCTGCGCATGAGTCCTGATGTCACATAATTTAACCCTTCAATCTTCACGCATTTATAACTGCATCGTGTTGAAAATATACGTTGCATTTTTGTTTAAACTTTCCTTTTGTGTATTGGCTAAACAACATAGAGTAAATAATATCCTGTGTTTGGTTTATATTTTATAAAGTTCAACATGTACTACGCTGAATATTAAACTTCTTGTAAACAAATTTAGTTGTAAAAAGCAACAGGCACAAATTGCGTGCTTAGTTGATTTTAAAAGTAGATTCGTAAGCAAAGTAGGTACCTATATCGAGATATCATAAAGTTTTTACTTCCATCTCTGAATGTAGCACAATAATTAAAGGATGGTATGAACTTGACAATTGGATGGAATTTGGTACCTACCCATTGTAATGTATATTCAATATTTTAAATTAAACAAATCAGATAAAGAGCTTAGTTTAGTGTTGGTTGTTGTTTGTAAAATTAAATGATATAAGCAGAAAATATATATAAAGCTTGGTTCTTATTAGGATTCAATAAGTTGATAGAGCTGCGCTACTATAAAGCTTAATATTCTTTAATACTCCATAATATCAATGACTAATCATGATATGCGATTTATATTCTATATTATTATTATTACAATAGATGGGTAGATCTAACTTTCGTTTAACATATCGAATCCCACTAAAACAGAAACTTCCAGAAAGGTTGAGGATCTCATAACTTTATGAGTGTATCGTTTAAAAATGGATACAGAAATAACAAGAAAACTAATATTTAAGGAATACATTTTCACAATACTTTCTATTTAAACTATAAAATAATAAATAACATGTTATTTTTTCAAGCAGTTAGTGGACTTCTCTATAGGTACTTAATTATATTCTTAGCCTTCGTAATATTCGGTTAAAACGTTTGTAAATCACCAGAAACGCATTTCATCTGCACAGCGGTATCAAAAACTGAGCCAGCTACACCCAATTGTTTACAAATTACAACGATGCTGTTCACAGCATCAATCTGAGTCAAGAATCATAAGACAATCCAGGCCGGTCCCACGGATAATCGAATAAATACGCCTTCCTCTCGTGAATGCGATAATGGCGAGTCAAGTTCATCGCGACCAATGAAAACAAATAAACAAATTGGCCAATTTCGTCCCAGTCGCCGTCGACAGCGATGGTACGGATTGTGCAATCCACGCTTCCTTTTTAGTCGCGAGTTATGTTTCCTTTTTCTAGTTTCGGAAGCTATTGGTGATAGCGATGATTATTTTGGTTTCAGTTGCTCATACTTCATAGTTAGGTGCCGTATTCTCGGTGGTCAGATTTATGAACGGGCTTTTTTTAATTAATATAAAATCATTTAAAAGCTTTCTAAAAATGTATCGCATTTTCGGAAAGCTTCCAAATATAGCATAAAATCATTTCAACGCTTCAAATTTCCAAATAACTTACCTTCTAAAATTGCTAGTCGTTATATTTATACAATACTAGGTTTCCGCCCGCGGCTTCGCCCGCGCAGTCAAAGAAAAACCCGCATAGATCCCGTTCCCGTGGGATTTCCGGGATTGCGATATTTTCCCGGGATAAAAAGTAGCCTATGTCCTTTCTCGGGTATCAAAATATCTCCATACCAAATTTCATGAAAAATTGGTTCAGTAGTTTAGGCGTGATTGAGTAACAGACAGACAGACAGAGTTACTTTCGCATTTATAATATTAGTATGGATTCCGCAAATAATAATTGAAATTAGATTTAAGTCCAGAGAATCCCTTAAGATATAATATTCTCGATCTTTTGTATGAGAGTACATTAAAATATCTGATATCAAAATATCTGTAGTTATTACAAATTCCCAAGACCTTCTATATTAATAATCAAAATTACTCAGTCGATTTCAACTGAAGCCACTCATAAAATTCACTCACATTCATGTTTACCAAAACACCACAAATACTTTCAATACCGCATTTCAATATCCAGCTACAAGATCCTAAGTCGATCCGTTCCTTGCTATAATCCCTATCTTATTGCTCTTTACTAAGGACTTGGTTTTCATAAGTATTTCTGTTCAAACACATCGTCTGAACTTGGGCAAAGTTGTGTGTGATTGTAAAGAATATTATGTAGACGCAGTCTAGCCGCTGAATGCTCGATTCGTCGCTTTCTGTGCTGTCTTGTAATTAAAAGTTAACGAAGTGAGTGTAACATGATTTTTATAAAGAAATATACAATACGGTTTATTTTAAGTATTTGAGCATTATCAATATCAAGCTCGTAATTGTGGGTAGAACTTGACTCGACGCTTCATTTAAATAGCGTTGTTCATCAGTCGTTAAAAGATAAAATAAATTTGATAATTAAAAAAACTCTATGGTGTATGTAGGTATTAGGTTTTTTAAATAGTGTTATGAAGCGTTTATAAAATTTACTTCAAAGGAAATGCAAGTGTATTAAATCATACTTTTTAAAGACAATAGAAAAACATTTACAATCACACACATGTGACTTCCTTTGTACAATTCAGCTTCATAGGTGTAAGTACAAAAAAATAGTCAATTTCCGATGTCGCATCCGAGTAGATCTAACAAAAAATCTTCACAAAACTGTATCGACCAACTAAATTCATCAGTCAGCTTTTGAATTGAAACACAAATTAGTCTTTATACCCTTGATTCAAGGGTGAAAATAGCGTTGTTTCATCATTGTATACGTTCGATGTATGGTGGTAAAAGTATTAAGGCATCAGAAAAAGTGGTAGTGTGGGAAAGATTGTTGTAAAAAACGCCACATCTGCGTCTCTATTCAACTAAGCTGGAGTGCTTGAATGGGATGGGACGGTAACTCTATATCGGGAGTCTTTCTTATCATTGTAATGTGGCTTAATCTCCGATCGGCTTTTGTTTCGGCTAAAATTATATTTGTGACGTCATCCGATCTAATTATAAAATGTTTATTCAGTTGTTAATAATCGAGTGGATGTGATGGGATGTTCGTTATGATTATATATTTAACCTATTTGTTAACATAAATACGATGTTATGATTAAATGTAATTATAAAAGTTGGCGCCAAAACACTGAAAAGGTAAAAGTTCAATAGTACACGCAGTACTACAGGCAGAAAAAACTCAACAACATTCTTGCCTTGTTTTACAAGTCTATTTTGAGCGTAATTAGAGTTATCCTTTTGCAATATTAAATTCCTAAACGGTCACTAACCTTATCTATAGTCTAGCAGCAAAGGTATTTACTATTTATCTATGGAGTAATAATCAAGTTACTTAATTTGATCAGCTTCTGAGAACAAATTCATAATGAGATAATGTGTAAAATATCTTTATAATCTTACGAGCTTTCACATTAATGAAAATCAAAAATATCCTTTGAGCTTTAAAGTAAACGACGAACACGGAATAACAAACTAATTCTCATTTATTCATAAAACTAGACTACTTTTAGCGCTTTGGAATCGTCATATTACAATATAACAATTAGGTACCACAAGTTTGAATTGCAGTTTCAGAAGAGAAGTGCTCTTGTATTAGCTCTTTTAAAATTTTAATGAGTTGCAGTAAGATAAAAATATATGTTTTGATGAGACACGAATGTCTGTTTTGTAACATTTGTTAAATAAGTCAAAAATACTGGTAATCCAATAACTTAGTAGGAAATATTCCATTCAACTCAATTTCAATATGTTGTACCTATTGGAAAAATTATATATATAGATTCTTTAAAATGCAGTTTTATTGACTTTATTTTGATGGGATTACGTAAAAGCTCTTATTTTGTTATATGAATATTAAATTATTTCGTACATATTAAAAGTTTGTGCAGCCATTCATTTAAACACTTTGCCAGAGTCATCACTAAAAAAGATGTATCACTTCACAATATAATATAATATATTTATGTGTCAAGTGAACTTACACATAAAAGTAATGGATTAATTAGAAAGAAAAAGATCATTTATTACGTGACAATTTACGAGTAATCAACCAATTGGCTGCAGCTTATTTGCAGCTTTAAAAATGAACTTTACCTAAATATTATAGAAAAGTAATGGATTAAGTAGAAAGAAAAAAGATCATCTATTACATGACAATTTACGAGTGCCTAATCAACCTTATTTGCAATTTAAAAATGAACTTTACCTAAATATTATAGTAACGATAGCATAGACAATATGTGACAATATAGAATGCTGTCGCTATGGGCAATCACCCTGATGCACATATCCTGTATAACGTATCATTACGTTTGATGATACTCGCCTGGTGTGAGAAAAATTTATAACCTCACTTACTGTACTGAATATTTAACTGCAATAAGAGACAACTCTCAGACAAGATGGATTGGTTAGAGCTAACGTTTGTTCAAAAAATTGCTTCTGTAAAAAGAAGCGCAATGTACGCTACATTTTTAATATCATGTAAAAAACCTATTAAAAAAGTTGAGTCTCTGTATGTGATCCGGCTAATCACTGACAGCTTTATTAAAATGATGATGAGACACCGACTCTAGGTTATTTTAATGGGACTCTAGTTTACAGATACATATAACTAATATAATAAAAAATACATCCAAGAATGAACTGTTAAGGTATTATAATAATACATACATAACTAAATAATATTTTCCCGTTTTTAAGTTCAATCCATGTAAGTGGCGTGGCTGGTTCTCTAATAATCCTTTGACAATCTTTCTCACGTGTACAATTTAAGAAGACATTAATAGTAATACTTATCTCAATGATTTTTTATCATACCATTGATATCTGAATTTATGTAGCCTACATCGAGGATAATCATTTTTAAGTGGCGTACTGATAAAAGAGGTCACGATTGCTTTACCGATACAAATATAAACATCCTACTTGAATTTATTGCGTTGTTATTTAAATAGAATCTAAAGAACAAGATACTATTATAAAAAATCTGATAATTTTACTAATTACCTATTTTTTTATTTATTATTTTAATATACCCAGTGTCACTCTCACGATTAAGACGATTCTATGGACACCTCACACATAAAACTACAAGCTTTTTAGGCTTTAGGGCATGCCAAAAAAATATACATACCTACATACACTCGAAAAACATAAACCTCATGTCGCAGTCAGGTAAAAGCTTATTATCTATATAACAGTAGTTAATCAAAGACCAGTAGATGAATAGGTAGAAATTGAGAATAATATACTTCTATAATTTGTAACGAAAGTAAAACTTGAAAATACCAAAAGGGGTGCACGCAAGCCAAGCCGCGGGCGTAAGGCTAGCGTGTGTGACTTAAGTTTTGTAAACAAGGTTTTTCATAAATAAGTGAATAACAGATGCATACAACATTTCTCTACTAATTGTAAATACATATTTATTAATTTTGTTTGGCGCCCAATATATATTTATTTCTTAAATGTTTCGTCAAATATGAATGAACTTAAAATTAAAAAAAAAGACGTGTGGCACTCGGGGACTGCCGCGGTAAAGCTATTGCATGCTATGCCTTCAAGCCACACCTCCGTGCCCGTCGGAGTGGGGAGCGTGAGGATTTTTCGTTACGCAATTTCTGGATTCGGTCCCCGCGCTCAAGGCCCGCGATAGAAGCTATGCAATAGCTTAAAAATATTTTCACATTACAATGTTCTGTCAATGATGAATGAACTTAAAAAGACTAAATATAAGAATATTGATGCTAATATATAACAATAATTATCTAGTTAAATAGTAGTGATATTTTTCAATATTAAAAAATTAGAGCGATTTTATAAAAATTAACAAAATAATGCAATAGCATATATTCTTTACCACGTCAGATACCAAATTACAATATTTAAAGGTATAATGTGATATAATCGATTCACTTATCACTTCATTATCAGCAATGATCATCGTAAAGGAGATATCGATTTCCGGAGAAGGTATTATACGCACCGGATGTTATTCATAATTTTGTATCACAGCTGGAATAGAACGGAGTAAAAATTGTGACAATTGAATTTGATATTATTAAGGTATTAATGTATAGGATACGGGGCGGCAAATAAAGCATTTGCATAGATTTTTTTTTTTATATAATAAAAAAACCGACAGTATTCAAATCCATCTCTTTATCATTTTTTGAATAACACTTAGTAATGGCCGATACTGTAGAAATTAAATTGTTAATAGAATTTAAAAGCTTTCCTAACTTATTAAGCTTTGTAAGCTTATAATGTACACAAGTGCATACCGTAATGTTAGGTTTAATCGAGTTAAACAGCTTCATAATAATATAAGCATCAACGTATATCAAGGAACCGTCGTTCAAGTTCAAACGCAAGGCAAAAGCTCTAAGAATTGCGTGCATTCTCCAGTTAGCTTCCAAGATTCAAGGATTTCCGAACGTCATCTAAACATGCGTTCGCTGCACCACGCGACGCGGCACAAAAAAGCGACAACATCCGATTCTAAAAATAAGCCGTATAATTACAGCGCAGAGCTGAAAGCGCAATGCTTTCGCTGCAGCGGTTGTACGGTTGCCCTTGACAACCGAGACCCAGATACTATCGCGTTCCAAGCACACACCGACACCTCACCCGCACACTGACACCACAGACGAATCCTGGCGCACACTAACATACGTGTATTATAATAACAACACACTCACACGACATTTCGAGTTGCGTTCTGTTCCGAGCTTTTTAATCTTTTTTTTTCGTCGAGCGTTCTTTGTGCACATCTACAAAGAGTTTCGCCTTGTGATTGCTAGTCGGGACGTTTTGATCGCACGTTTGTGCCTTGATGACGCAACGATAGAATGATTTTTCGCTTTACGTACAATTTATTCAATTTACTCACTCCAGCGTGACGCTAGATAACTTGATATTGTACCTCTTGCATTCCTTGCTAATGTACTGTATTTTATATTTTTTTCCCCACCATTGATTTTAAAATATGATACCTTCCTGTCCATTAAATATCTTAAATTCTTAACAAGTTATATTACTTACGTAAGCACGTACGTTGCGCTGATAAAGTCTATCTAAGACTATCAAACAACACAATTTTCTCTTGAAATGCATTTGTAAATCAAAAAAGACTTACCTGCCCTACAGCAAAAATCTGCCCACTATGCCAAGCAACAGTCGAAACAAGCTTGTTGCAATTTAGACTCTCTTTGAGCTAAACAAAAGACATTCCGTTTGAAGTTGAGCTTAGAAGCCCGAGATAGAGATCTTGCCAAATTAAAGGGATTTAAGACTGAATAAAATGGGGATACTTCAGATGGAATGGGTATAAAATATTAATGCGATGTAAATGTATACAATGCTTCTTCGCTGAAATTGAGGAGAAAACCACGTGATTATCATCTCACAGCAAGTTTAATGTTTACAAAAACTTCCTGCTAATTTTTTACGATCACTGTTGTTATTAAGAAAATTTTAAAAGTAAACACAAAAAAAATTAAATATTGTTAAAATATGATTAGTTTTAACTTGTAAATGATGTTCTCGTTAAACTATAAACATGAATGAAATCTAAATATCACGTAAAGAATTCAAAATATTTTTAGCTGGATTCGATGCGTCAAAACAATACCACAGATTAAAAATAAAAGCGGAAAAGACACAGTTTTAAATCGAAACCACACAAAAATAGTTGCCCTTTAAATAGTGTAGCCGAAATAGAGCGTGCGTACCCTTCTAATAATAGTTTGTTTACAACCTATATCACGTGTTCGAAATACTGATATTTTCTAAATATTATTGTATTGCATTATTATTGTGGTAGCCTTGAAGCATTGAGCAATTCGTTTCTGATTAAAAGCTCTTGTGACGATCTTAATCAAGTTTCCAGTATTGGATAAGAGGCACAAATGATTAAGAACAGCCTATTATAAAATATTTATTCAGAGTTTAACTAACTCAAATGATGACAATGCTCAATAATACATATATTTTTTTTTAAGTTAAGCTCTACAAAAGCCAAAATTTTTAAATTACGGTTCAACCTGCATTTTATCTATATTTTATTCAAGGCTTTCAATGCAGATAAAAAATACGCAAGAATCTAAGACCCATAGATTAAATATATTACAATACAATTACCTATCTAAGGTCGAGGGAGCACGCATGGGGTAAGGCGGGGAGGCATGACGTCACCGGGTAAAATACTACCACAACGATTATTGGGATATGGAGTGTACTGTAATATGGTAGATTTACAGAACATTTGAGTGTTTTCCTTAGTTGTGCGTTAATTCCTGGTTTGCCAATTACGTCTCCTTATCTTAAAATATATTTTTGGATGACGTGTTTATTTAATGATTTGCCAACTTTATTGTTTTTATATTGATTTTAAGCTAATTGTCATTATTTGTTTTTTTACAGATTGGTGCAGGCCGCCTGGATAACACCAGCCTGCTGTCGGCGCCTTCACAGCTGAAACCGACAACTAAACCAAACAATAACCACGAAATTGACAAACCAAAGCCTCCAGTCATATCTTTCGTTTCAAAATTTTAATATAAGCACTATTTTTTAACCTTTTAAAATTACGCGCATAGTATACGCTAACTCCCAAACAGTACAAATTAATTTAAGTCTGAAGTGATCGGTATTTACAATAAAAAAGCCTTGAAGAATTTTTAAGAGAATCTATCAACGACCAGTATTTAAACGTTCCAAAATAAATAAATCGTTAAACGAGTGCACAAAATATTTTATCGATAGTTAAAAATTGTATCGCAACGATTCCTCGAGCGTTTTCTAAATCAGCCAAAGATTTTATAATCCTGTAGTTATAAGACTTAAGTTAACTGCCTCTCGTTAAGGACCTTTACATTATTTATTTCCTAGTGAGAAAATCAAGATATTGTGATTAGTGTAGTGTCAACCGGTGTGCCGTATAATCGTAACGTAAGTGCTATTTAGTAGATATATTCGCGGACAAAACGAAGCCAGATCAAAAGTACAAATTATCAAGTTCCAGTGCAGTTCCGAGTGTTCATAACGTTTATAGACTTAGTAGAGCTTATTTTTGTAAGAGATTGAAGTAGCAGACGCAATGAGGTTGCGTCGAGGTAACACGTCATGAGCGAAGCGCTCAGGAGCGAGGCGGGCGCGGATAGCGCGCACCTACCGCCCTTCTCGACGTTCGGCGACATGGCGGAGAACGAGCAACGCATCCTCACCGCCGACACGCGGCTCCTCGACCCCGCGTGGGAGTACTACGAGCGGACCGGCGACACGGTGTCCGTGATCGCCAGCCAGCCGCAATACCGGCCCTGGGAATCCATGCCCCTATCGGTTAACTCGAAGGACGCGATACTACGAGCCGGCTTCTCCGCACCCCTGGAGTACCAATCAGTCACGCTGCAACCTATACCAAATAAGCTACCGTCCTTCCAAAGCCAGTTCCAAACATTTCCAGAGACCACAGTCATTCCTGAAACGGGGTTACCAAGCGTGACACCCGTACCCGTTACATCGAGCCCTACGCCAAGCGCGAGCCCTAGTCAGTTAACCCAGCTCACGCAGCTCACTACGCCGTCATCTCCAGCGCACTTGACCACGTTAGCGCAAGTCACGCCTTTATCTACTACGTTGACGACATTATCACCCGTGAACGCAACGACATTCCACACCCTAACAGCGGTTAACGCTAGGAGTTATCCGATCGTTCCGGCGCCTATACAAGCCAGAGAATTAGCACCCACTCAAACGTACATCGACGATCGGCACATACAGCTTTATCAACCAAATATTGCGACAATAAACGCTTTTCCAACTCAAAATGGAATTTTACATCAAAATGGGACCCTACTTCAGCAGAATGGTAGCATAATACACAACATTCAAAGTCCCACAGTAGTTCACGTGCTAAAAAATG
Organism: Colias behrii; assembly: GCA_029959065.1. Lineage (NCBI taxonomy): Eukaryota > Metazoa > Arthropoda > Insecta > Lepidoptera > Pieridae > Colias > Colias behrii. The sequence goes on along the minus strand of JARWMC010000006.1, from coordinate 2,265,760 downwards.
AACCGTTTGACGTTAAATCATTACAAGACAAATATACGCCAAATGGATTGCACCACAGTAATTTCCAAAACCCAATGTTATTAGACAACGGCTATGAAAAGAAAAGCAATGGTTTTATTAGTGCATCATCGCCCACACGATCAGACTTCAGAAAGAAGGAGAGGCGGAAAATGCGAGCAAATAGTTCCGAATCAGATGGGTCTAATATGGAAGTCGGGTCAGAAAGTAGTGGTCAAGTTGCGGCGGTATCTTCAACAGCAGGCTTTAAGTCGCCAATGCATGGAGCTCCACCAATGGCTACTGGACCAATGGATCTCGACGACATATCCAGTGAAAAACAGGTGAGTTTTTATAATTAATTTAACATTCATTCATCCTTCATTTATTTCTTTAGCTCTTTGTCTTTATTCCCTTGATAGAATAACAATGTCTAAATCAAAGCATCTCTCGTAAAATTCAATTTTGCTCAATCAAGCATCGCTGATGATGCTCTTTGATCTTGCACGCATACAATTAGTTATACGGAGTAAACTGTGTGAGTCATCGACAAATAAACTATGCACGATATAGAACAAGTTCAAACGCGTAGACAATAAAATCAAAAACGACAACTAATCTGTTCTCTGAGAACTGCCGAATAGCGTAAACAAGACGCGAGGGAATTGCGAAAAGCTGACTGAATATTCGACGAAAGATATGAGAATTCCCTGAATTTCATCCGACTACACGGTACCATTGTAAGTGGATATCCTACGGATCCCGAAAAAGAGAAACTTTGCCAGTAATTCCACCTTTTATTATTCGGCGAGCACTTTTTATTCTTAGTCTCGAGTTTCCAAATGGCCAAAGTCTCTGTCTTCGCGGCTATAAATTTAATAGTTAGCCGATTCGCCTGCTCCTCCAATAAATTAACTTCCTCTCTCGTTTAAAACACAAATTAAAGTCGGGCGATTTACGCGTGTCCTGCTTAGAAAATTTTATGAGTTTCATTTAAATTTAACGGCAAATGCAATTAGGCGGCCGTTTTGTGAAGCCTTGGGCACTAGTGAGTGCTAAGGTTTAATTTTATAGTCTCGGTATTGCTCGTAGAGTCCATCGTTTTTTCGCGCCGGCTAATGCTACTTCGCTGGAGGAACTTTAAATTGCCTTTAGCAATTCTTTCATAATATTCCAAGCGCATACTTTCTCGTATTTTGCAATTTTTTAGCGAGATTTTCAAGAATTTCTGTGAGCGAGCGAGCAAGGAATTCATTGGGTTAAAAACTTATCTAACTACTAGAAAAGGTCCAGACTTAAATAACATTCTTTCGTCATAAATGTCAACGTATCCTAGTCTAATAACGAACACCTTGGCTGGGGCGCAGCTGCCCACAGTACGACTAATTATTTATTATTAGTTATAACATTGAATGTTTTACTCAATTCTGCTTAGAATATCTTAACATCCTCGCCCATATAAGGGTGCGCTTAAGTTTATTGCATCTTATTAATATGTAATTTGCATCGGACGTAAATAACAATATAAATATAGACAATGTGTTGCTTATGAATTGTAGTATGTTAATTAAAAATTATTATCAGATATAAATTAAAGCAAAAAGCAAACATGTAGTTATTTCAAGCATAACATAAAACATAGAAGAAAACAACCTAATAACAGAATCAATGGAAAAAATCTCAAATCCTGTTGTTCTAGTTTTCAAATAAATTAAAATGCGTACGAGTATTGGAATGGATTATTACTTGTAAATATAGAGCTAATAGTACAAACTAAAGGTGAACAACAACACGGGGCAAATTACTTAATCAAAAGATTCGTAGTAGTTAGAAAAAACATTTTACGCACAAATATCAATGTTGTCAACGAAAAATTTCCAAACAATTATAACAAACAAAAAAGTACTTAGACGCGTTTATTAAAATGTACGTTATTCGCACGCGATTCAAGCAACAAAAACAGACTTAGATTATATCGCTTTTAGGAAAAATTTTACATTTAAATGTTTTCCTGTGAATCATTTTCGGTTAAGTAATTGCATGGAATTAAAAATTGTCATTTGGACATGAGTATTGAGACGTTAATTTATCTAAAGTAAAACATGATGTACCTAAATGTTATAAACATGCGCTTATAAAAATCCTAAAGCTAAGTAAAGCTGAAATTACTATCGTACAGAATTTCAAAATGAGAATCTAGTACATAGATATCAATAATTAAATAGTAAAATTAATATTACGAATATACTATTATTCGATTCTAAAGATAAGAATGAAAACTAGATTAAAGAAGACAATAAATTGTTTAATCAATACGATCAACTAAATATAGCAATCCATTCCACCGTCTTCTAGCCATAATAGATCCACGCTATGATAATCTATAGTGCTCTAGAATAAAGGCCATTTTCGTGTGAAATATTTTCCAGACTAACTTACCAACTCATTATACGAATGACTCAAACAGGGGAAATCCATTCGGAAAGTTTCCTAGAAACAAAGAACGAAACAAGGAAAGCGGAAGCCTACGAAATTATTTTTACAGATTTATTGCTTGCTCTTTAAGAAAATATACACTAATAAATATAAACCTTAATGATACTGGTATGTTTTGTTGGTGAAACCTTAATGAAATTATCTTGCTGGTATAAATATATCTAATACACTTCTAACAAAGTAGACTCCAACGGAAAAGCAAAAACAACACATACAACTCGAGTATTCAAATAGTTTTAGACATTCAATTAATTCCTTTACTCTATACTATCTTGCAAAAATCATTCAAAATATAATAACCGTAAGGTTTTTAAAGGATTTTTTTTAGGTTTACCTAAACCTTTGAATTTGACATGTTTTCAATAGTAAAAGCTTATAGAAAACTCTAATTTACTGTGAAAGTTATTAAGCTCTAATTAAAATAATTTATAACATATAAAAATTTAACATCATTATAAAATTAACATTACATATTTACAATTTAATAAAAAAATAACATCTGTACAATTAATGCATTTAGAAACGTACTTAATTATAAATTGAGACAATCTATTGGTTGTGAAACATCTGCCGAACCGGGTCCGCCATTAGACATAAAAAATGCTAGTCAGCCTTTATGTATCTAACTATCTAAGTTACGATAATATAATAGTTTATCTATTAGTATGACTATTATTTGTGAGTATATTTGTGTTGGTTACTTGCATTAATGCCTCCGGCTAATAGAGAGCAAGATACTTAATAATATATTACTTAATGTATAAAAGCTAGCTTGTATGCTACTCCAGGCGATAGTTATTAACAAAGCAAGTTTCAGTCATATAGATTCGATAGGTAATGCGATAAAGATTAGATGCATTCACAGTTATACATACACAATTTAGAATAAATTTTTCTTAGAATTTATTAGCAAGTTGGTAAATATAAACATCACCTGTCTGTAAAATGCAAAATGCAATTTTAATACAGGCTTCACATAGAGAAAAAAGTATCATATTCGATTAAAAAAAAGAGCAAAGCCAAATATGTACTAGTAACACAACACGATTTATCTCTGGACTTCCGTTAGTAGTTACTTCTATAGAACCTTTCAAACGTAAGTTCATTATCATGTAGGAAACACTATAAATTTACAAGCATATTGTTGAACCAACACATAGCCTGTGTTGTTGCTAAACTATAAATAACTCCTTTAACAGGAACCGTCTGCAAGTAATACATAACACTTCAACATTCCATCGAAATTTAATGTTCGTGAAATACGTTATCAACCGTTCCACAGTTGGTTCAAACGTCAGCTGTTACAATCGACTCATCTTGATAAGGAACTGTAGCAGGCATGAATAAAATTGCACATTGTTATGTATCGCTTTCCAGATGGCGTATTTATGGTTTAATTCGGTCTTGAAACAATGGTATTATAAAATTTGTTTGTATTATGGGTAATAAGATTGCTATCTTATCTTGTAATCGTTTATGAATAAGGTTTGATTCATATAAAGTGTGTAAATTTTGCGGATATAAATGCACGTACCTATAATTAAAGAAATACTACAGCAAAAAGTTTCGATTCAATATCTTGAATACGTGGCACAACTAAAATTTTACCGATACCACCCGTGGTCATTCTCCTTTTCATTCCTGAAGTTTGTTTTTTCATGTCTAATATAACCTATAACCTCTTCAATTGTTAAGTCGTTTCTCCGTTGATATTCTAAAAATAAATAGTCTAGTTTGTATTGCTTACAATAAAACATTATAAAAAATTAAATAATACTGAGAGATTGATAAAAACTACATTTAAATGAGCATTTTGTTAATTAAATTTTTGTTTAAAGTGTGACGTTAATAGTTTTAAAATGATACTTTTAAAGTAAATAAAAATACCCAAGAGACAAATTATTAGTATGAATAATAAGTGCTTATATTATCTGTTAAACTTGAGGCCATCTTTGTAAGCCGTCCACGCACTAATAGATAACACGCGACTTCATTTAATTTATGCGCTTTGAATTCGATTTTAATGAAGATAACGTGTAATTATCAAGCGGGCGTGATGAAGTTTTAATTAAATTGACTATTAATAGAGATAACTATTTTATCCATTGATAAAAATATGCTAAACTTATCGTGAAAATTAAAATTAAACTTACAGCTTTGCAATCAATGGGAAAACGGTGCATAGTTTATTTGTCGGATTCTTAAAAGCAAGAACACGAATGTATAGAATTACAAACAAATTAACTCAATTTTAGTGCTTCCCGTCACAGACTAAAAAGAAGAGGAAACGTTGCGGCGAGTGTATAGGCTGCCAAAGAAAAGACAACTGTGGCGACTGTGCGCCGTGTCGCAACGATAAATCGCACCAGATTTGCAAGCAGCGGAGATGCGAAAAATTGACCGAAAAGAAGGTGAGTGAGCATCTTTATTTTATGTTTTTTTTAATCTGTTATTATTTGTCACTGGCTTGTATATTTTTTTTTAATAAAGAATATAAATACAAATTAGAATACTGTTATACTTCTATTATCATTATTTTTAAGTAATACACGACCTAATGTTTTTTCTTTTCACGTAATGGTTATGAATTCATAAAAAGTAGAGAAAGATAAGGATCAAACGATATAATAAACTCATACTAAGTTCATAATGCTAAATTGTATAGAAAAAAAAATAGTTAACAGATAGACAAATGACACATTTCCAAACGTTTTCGCTCTTGTCTGAACCGCGTGCGCTCTTGAAATTCAAGTTTGAGTTCATAATACCTTGAATTCTTGATTCATTGATAGAAATGCTTATCAATTTACATACATATCATACCTACGTTACGTTTTACGTGAATTTGAAAAATCGCCTAAAAAAACCTTTGAATCGATTTGTGAATGACGCAAACACTTGTATGACTTATTTACGAGGCGTCATTTGCATTAATTTATTCGTCTGCATAGATTGCCGCCATCTTGTCGACGGTTTCGCGGGCATTGTGAAATGGCCGCGGAAGTTATGTATCACCGTCTAAATGTTAACTAAAGAGTGTCGTATTTAAAGTCGTGAAAATGCCATTTATATTTTATATGACAACAGAGTTATGTTTGATATTTATTTCATGTGCTCCTTGTGATCAGTTTTGTAAACATAATATTTAAATGAGGACTACATAAAATGCGAATTGACGTGAGTGCATCAAGAAGTTATAAACATGTTTAGTGACAACTCTGAATCCAAATTTTGAGAAATGTAATTTGAGGGCAAAGCAGGACTTAGATATAGTCTATAAAGGATAGAGAGTGTGTCTGAATAATGAATAACAACCCTTTTATATTTTTATTGATCGATTGATTATGTACATAATATCAATGAATCTAAATTATTTTTTTCTAAGATGCGATAAGTACCTAATAAAATTGCTTCAAGTATGTACCTAATAAAATATTATAATTTTTATCAAAATAAAGTGTGTTCAAATTTTCGTTGTTATAACGTACTTTGTCCTAATTCAGACATATTCAAGCTTTATACAATCGCTGTATCCATAAAATGCAAATTTATGTTCATGTTTGAAATAAATTCATGACCTTTAATGGTGGTATAAAAAAGATGTGAAGTAACTTATAGCGCATTACGAATGCTATTAATGTTGTTTGTCTTTAAAAATTGTGGAAATATGTTGCATATTCATTGTTTTAGATTCATAATATTTTATACTAGCCTATAAAAATATTTCTTCTTATATATTCACATAAACTTGCAAAATAATTTAAACGATGCATTCGGTAGTCATACCAATTAAAAAAAATACGAAAATTGTATTTTACTAAATTCATAAAAAATAAAGTAGCTTCTTAGTTGTTAACCTAAAAATGACTTTACAATGAAAACCAAAACGGTAAAAATAGCAAAACGTAACCAATACAATTATTTATATCTAACTTGTAACAACATAAAGTTTTACAAGGACTGAAGTGAGAACCTACTTGACTTAATTTACGATTATAAGTTAAGGGCTGCGAAGTAACTTAGCAAATTAGTTTTAAAACAACCACCGTAAAGTAACGGGAAGGGAACATTTCGGTGTTTAAACTTGATCAGTGTTAAAGCCTTACGAATCGGGCTGTAATTTTTTGCTTCGCTAATTTAGAAGCTCAAACATTCTGCTAGAAGCAAGAAATTGATTGTAGTTTATTTTGTATCAATTTATTGTATAGAGTATAGAATAATATTGAAGTATCGAGCTGAAAGCTCTAAAATTAGTTTATGTGAGCAGTTTTATGTAAAAGTTTTAGTTTTCAGTGTGTCTCTAAATCGATTATATAGAAAGCATTCAATCAAAAGGTAAAAAAATGAGGTGTGTAAATTACAATTTACGTATTTTTCTGTGTTGTATTATTTACAGTTTATCGGAAACTCGTGCAGTGTAAATTTGGGTGTAGGATTTTTATACATATTTATAAAACATACGATCCGTGCAATGGAGTTCATCGTAGATTCATCTCCCAAAGAAATTTCATAGATCAGCTGTTCGCAAAAAAATGCTTTTAACTGTACTCGTGTCAAACAAGGTTCTACTTTTTGGGTCTATTTCAACCTTTGTGCTTCATATGTCGCCGATCATATTATCTCGAGCGCACGCGCCGCGCAATGTGCGACGCAGCTGCGTAGCGCTCCAATCATAGGCGGGCACACCTCTAGCCTATCAGTTATCTGCTAACGTATCTGATTGTATCCATTGTCGGTTAAAGGTGTTTTTTTTATCATGTAGCAGCTGTTCGCTGATCGTCTTCGGCTTTCAGATTTTGTGGATTTAAAATTGAAGCTTTTTTATTTATTTGTTCAGACTTCAGGATTTCAGTAGTATATCGTTGAAATGGCTTGGATCTGTTATTGTCGTTGAAAAACGTCTAATTTAACCAATTAATTGATATAGTAATCCTAAACAACAACAAAGTTTAGAAATTAAAGACTTTTTAACGGATTTTAAACGCGATTTATTCATTATATTATTTACCCGACGTTTCGAACACTTTACAGCGAGCGTGGTCACGGGGAGACCTCTCACCTCGCTCTCTGTAAAGCTCGTTAAAAAGTCTTTAAATTCTAAATGTATAATACTCGATACAATGTAGGTAGGTACTGAATGTAATTATGTTGATTTGAGTGAAAAATAAAAACACCTTTAGAAATGAGAAAGCATTTTGAATTATACAATTGTTACAAACAAAAAATATCAGTCTCGTGCCAAAATACTAAAACAATTGTATTTTCACAGCGCACAATAAACATTAAAGAGAAACTTCTGATAAATCTCCATTGCTTTTATCGCGGATTTTAATGGCTTTTTTGTTTCGTGGATTATTCATACACTTGCTGTAATCGGCGAAATTTTTTCCGAATTAATATCACAGAATATCGTCGCGACGACTTCAAATTAAACACGATTTATTACAATCTGTAATTTTATTTTATATTTGCTTTTGTCCATTGTAACTACTTTAGTATTTATGGGAATAATATTGTTAGAACAATAACAAGATGATTTACGTTCGTTAATAGCGTCTATAAGAAGCTAGATTTACTACAATTTAGTACTTCTATTACATTATCCGTCTTCTCCGAATGCTTTATAACTGAAAAACAAATGCCAATTATATAAATGTTTTGTTATTACTGATTTATGCGTTTACTTTGTGTTGTAGCACCGATTAAATATGTTTATCGTGGATATAAAAGATGAAATATTAGGAGATAATTTTTATGGGGATTATTAAAATATGTGTTTTTATTCCTCCATTTTAAGTTCTTAACAAAAGCATTAAAAGTAAGTCTAATAGTGTATTAACAGCTGAATTTTAAAAGTTATTTCAAACGTAGTTTTCATAAAATCCCTATAACCAACAAACATGAATGAACCTAGCAATGTCACTCAAGTAAACAAACACGGAAAGCGTGCACAGATAAAAAAGGCACTAGCAAAAAAATAGCAACAAATCTGCAAAAACCTGAAGTGGGGGACGGTGCCACGTGCTGTCCACCTACGGCCATTATAACGGTGTACTTTTTTCTTTTTTCGGCACGCCCCAAGAATGATTCACAGCTCCGCAGATGTAGCTTTTTGTGCTATCAGCTGATGTAACGGACAGCTTAATGATGCATCTTGCATCGAACAAATACATGTTACACTAATCATTGCGTAATTTACTTTTTTCTTGTAGTTAAGGCTCTTGCGGCGTACTTCGTTATGTTATTTTTAGATTACGTTTTTAAGATTTTGTACTTACTGAAGTAATGTTTTTGGTTATTATAATTTAATTCTAAAGTAATCTGTTCATTTCACTGTTCAATGTTAATATAATCAAGGTGTTTACGCACATACGTCAGGTTGAAATTGTCTATGCCCCATTGATTTCAAAATATGATGAAAATTAACAGATACCCTCTCTCTTCATGTTGGGGTGAAATAATTATTTAACAAGGTTAAACTTACAGTAGATATCCCTTAACAATATCCCATCCCCTATAGACCAGATTTTGAGAATTAGGTACTTTTTATCTACTTAATATAAGTATACGTCATTATATTTATATTATTAAATATAATGGTTAAGAATTCAGTTCCCAAATAAAAAAAAACTCCGTATATTTAGATACTACAAGATATTTAAAAACTATTAATTTAACAAATACATGAATAGCTTTAAAAAAAGTTGCTTCAAGATGGCGGCTGTATAAACACGCATGCATAAAGGAGCTTTTGTCGCTTGATAATAAAATTCTAAATACGAGAATTAAAGCTGCGCTCAATGACGGCGGACAAAAAATCAACATTGGGCCGGTATGAACTGGTTTCAGAATAATATCATGTACCCGCATTTCACCTTTTTCTATTGCTTAAAATAATTATCAAGTTAACAATACAATAACGTCACTCTTTTGTAACTAGAGACGTTCATCCAGAAAATAATAAAAAAATTGACTCCGTTCATCTGTATGTTCATTCTGTACCAAGGGAAATAATTTACTCGCGAAAGCTCAACTTCATCGGACAACAAATCAATACTTTTTCCTAGCAAGACCCTAACGCACGCAACTAATTCAACTGGCTAGAACTTGTATAGATGTATGTAGTCAACATCCAAACAGATACGCACACATACACGCACACCAATCGCGCTCTAGTTCCACATTACACGAGAACTTGCGCTTGTGTGCGTGAATGCGTGAGGGGTGCGTTGATGCACCCTTACCATGCATCCAACAAAATACGATGCGTTTATTTATTATATTATACTATTTAATCTGCTTATGATTTCAAGTAAACTCGTACTCACTTTTGTAATTTTAAAAATGACCGCGCCGGCATGATCCCTTTAATAATTTTCGAATACAAAATTTTCAAAGTTAACCGTAATTATCGTTTGTGGTTTACGTCTTGTGACGTAGGGCGGTTGTTAGCACCATTTTTATTTTATTAAATTTATATGTTCGGGTAAACATGGGGTTCTCATTATGCGACGTGGTAAGTGGAACGTTCAGAAGCAATGCGGTGGTGAAATCGCACGTGCCCACGCATACGTACGCAGTTCCGCACCTCAGGCAACTATTCTAATGCCAATGTGAAGTGCTTTTAACACATATTTAAAAATGTTTTTTTCTTTAAAAGGGTTGGTAGGGAATGGCGAACGCATTAACGCTTGGATTTCTTGGAGCTTACAAAGCTTGCTCGTCTTTTATTTTCCTGGTTAATTTGCGTGAATTTATAAAATTGTTTTGAGTTTAAAATTGCGTTAAAATAATAATACTAATGTTATCTACTAAATTGTATATAACTTACAACGAAATAGCCTCATTGTCAGCATTTCTATATGAACTCTGTAGTGACAGTTGATAAATTGTCTGATTTAATTTGTTCCTTAATTGCGTTCCAATTTTAAAAACGGAACGCAATAGAACCTTAACCTCATTCGACACGCAAAAGCTCAGTCGATAGTTATATAGTCTATGGTATAGTTTTAACTACGCGTTGTTCATAGTTCATTAGAGACCTCCCTAGCACGCGTCAGAAGCATGCAGCGTGAACACTCCCCTACGTCATAAGAATCTAATTCCGTACTATACCTAGACTTTATATACGGATTTTTTTATTATGTACATGTGAGCACCATGTGAGTTATTATTTATGAATGGAAAAACGTTTAAAACAAAAATTTCTGATTTTAAATAATGATTCAAATCGTATTAGCTAAAGTAGTAAATAAATTAAAAAAACAAACCAAATGAAAAATCTCCGCTATGTTCCATCCCAGTACATAAATACGCCCATCCCATGCTTAAGCATTCTGTATAATCTGTATACATTTCCCGCCAAGAAACGTCAGTTATTTTTTCTCAAAGAGTTGTACATTATAGTGTATGTGCTTCGCTCCGCCCCGGTGGGGCGCGGTGAACGCGTAACCTACAAATGAGATCTGTAGCTGACCTGAGGCTGGAAATAGTGTGGACCTGCATTTTACTTTCAGTAACGCACTTTTATTATTGCAAATATACCTGCCGTCGGTTTATTTACTGTTCTTACCGATTGGCGATTATTGAATCATTATTAATCTTACAAGTGTCTAATGGGAACTTTTAGATGTCTAAAATATATATTTTAATGGATAAACATTATTTTTGTTACAATGACAGTAATCTTAAAATAAAAGCACTCTTTTATCAATTTAAACATTGCCTTACAAGAACTGAAACATAAATTGAACGGTAACACAATTAGTAGTTTAAGTTTTCACAGACTTCTAGGCAATTACGAGCTTTTAAATTTTCTTGAAAGCTTTGTAACAACTTCTACATTATAATTATTCTCAAATGCCATAGTATAAAATACATGACGTTTTAATAAACAAGAAGGTACAATCATCTAAAACATACCTACACGCAGTTAATTAGATGAAAACTTAAAGAAAATATAAAACGGAATCTACACAAGACCTACGTTTACATAGGTACCTGAGGGGAAATCGCATAACCTACTGAACGCACTGCCTAGTTAACAAGAGGCTATGTAAATACATATTCTATGTGATAGTGCGTTATTTATATCGCACATATGTTCACTAAGAACCCTGTAAAGAAATCAAGGGAGCCTTGTCACGCCTTAGGGATGATGACAATGGTGTGTCGAGATAGAGATGTAATACTTATGTATGAGATACGAATGTATATCATTGTATTTGATGAAGTGATTTTTTGTATTAGCAACTTTAATTACCGATTGATTGCGAATAGATAAAGAATCGTGGGAGGATTTAGGCGCGTATTTTGCTTTCTAGTTTAATTTAAAATATCAATTCCAATTTATATTTTCGCAAATAAAACGTGGATATGTGACTCAAAACAAGAGTTTTATTTGCGACCAAAAAGTAACAAGTATTAAATTTGATAATACCTACTTTGGCACCCAATATTTTTTTGTTTTACATGTTTTAGTAGCAAATCGTAGTCTAAATTATATAATAAATGGTAATAATATACGAATACATCTGTTTCATAACTTACGTGTTCGTTTTACATTTATCATAACATTATGTATTATTTATTCTTCAGTGTTGAAAAATTCATTCTGTTTCACTTATGGCATTGGGACATTATCATAAAACATTCGGACTATAACACATCATTTTGACGACTGAATGGATGTACCTACTTAGTTTATAAACTGAAAAAATAACAAATGAAAGTTTCAAATAAAAAAAATAACAAAAATTACAAAGCAGTTTCACGAGGCTTACGTGGTAAAATCAGCTCATTATGAGGGAAATAAAAATAAACGCCGCGGTAAAGAGGTATTACAGAAAGACAACACATTAAACTGTCGCTCGAGGGTAAAAGAAGCGCGAAAACACTACAAAAACACTTGAAATATTACTCGAATTTTCACTAACGTGCTGTTAACTATTCTCTTGTATCTTTACAATATTTTCCCGTTTATTTACGTTCACGAGTGACTCATTGGCACCACTCATCGAACAATCAAAGCAAGGCTGACGACCTCCCAGCTTCATACCTTCCTACCCTTTCAGCGGTAACCATTTTCGCTTGACCCTTGCTTCTTCTCACTTGTCCCCGTGAGGCGCCTAACTCGCGAAGTGGAAGAGGGGGGTGGGAGGTCTTCATAAACTGGAAAGAGTCTATCAAGTTGGTTATTGTGTGACCCAACTGATAGGTAATTGCAGTTTTTATGCACCGATGTAGGGTAAGGGGGAAATGGGGGTGCAATTGAAGTAAATAAAATGCTTTAATGATGTATGATACAGAGTGCTAATTACTGAAAGAGCGTCGTTGATCAATAGTTGCGATTTTACGCTTTGATCGTTGTTTATTTAAAGGACTAGGAATGCGTTTCGTATTTTTTTACGTTAAGGACGCTATTACGTATTTTTACAAAAACACGCTGTTTTACGGTACCATTTTAACTTAAAGCAATTACACGTGAGAACATAGTAATATCTTAATTTAAAGATAATATATTCAGCTCTACGTTCATCTTATAAAAATTGTACGACGTCATACAAAATTGTCGCTGAAATACGTTTTTTCCATCACAATAAACGCATAAAATGCAAAAAAATGGGGTCTAAAGCGGTACCATTTTAGGAAAATTAAGAGCCTAATCTATTTTCTTAACTATATCTTATTGAGGGATATATAGTCCTTTATATATGGTGTAATTTTTATGAATCTAAATCAAAATTTTATTTCAATTATGAGCTAAATTAAAAATACTTGTCGATTTCTTCATACATTTTGTTCTCGCGGTTCGTCAGACCGCGCTCAGAAGCGCTCTTGGAAGGACGGGTGTATCGCTCCTCGTGCCAAAAATAAAAACGAAATAAAAAAAGATTATTAGTAGTTTATAGTCTTTTTCGTGATTTGAAATATTTGATACTTTATAAGAGTAAACTGTATAAGTTTCATATTCCAATTATTTGTAATTTAAAATTATGTTTTAAAAATTACCTTGCCTGAGATTCTCTTTTTTATGGGTTGTTGAATAGGAATAGCGGCAAAGTTTTGAAGTAGACTAGTAGGAAGACTATTATGATGTTGGTTGATATGTATAAGATGGCGCCGACGAAAATTTGACTTTTTTTCGTGATGGGTGTCATTTTCATGGTTTTTGGGGTAGCTATTAACGAATATGAGGTCAAAACTATAATCCAAGATGGCGCTGACGAAAATTTGACTTTTTTTCGTGATGGGTGTCATTTTCATGGTTTTTGGGGTAGGTATTAACCAATATGAGGTCAAAACTAAAATCCAAGATGGCGCCGACGAAAATTTGACTTTTTTTCGTGATGGGTGTCATTTTTATGGTTTTTGGGGTAGCTATTAACGAATATGAGGTCAAAACTATAATCCAAGATGGCGCCGACGAAAATTTTACATCTTTTCGTCATGGGTGTCATTTTCATGGTTTTTGGGGTAGGTATTAACCAATATGATGTCAAAACTAAAATCCAAGATGGCGCCGACGAAAATTTTACATCTTTTCGTCATGGGTGTCATTTTCATGGTTTTTGGGTTAGCTATTAACGAATATGAGGTTGAAACTATAATCCAAGATGGCACCGACGAAAATTTGACATCTTTTCGTCATGGGTGTCATTTTCATGGTTTTTGGGGTAGCTATTAACGAATATGAGGTCAAAACTGAAATCCAAGATGGCGCCGACGAAAATTTTACATCTTTTCGTCATGGGTGTCATTTTCATGGTTTTTGGGGTAGCTATTAACCAATATGAGGTCTAAACTATAATCCAAGATGGCGCCGACGAAAAATTTGACATCTTTTCGTCATGGGTGTCATTTTCATGGTTTTTGGAGTGGCTATTAACCAATAAGAGGTCAAAACTGAAATCCAAGATGGCGCCGACGAAAATTTTACATCTTTTCGTCATGGGTGTCATTTTCATGGTTTTTGGGGTAGCTATTAACCAATATGAGGTCAAAACTAAAATCCAAGATGGCGCTGACGAAAATTAGACTTTTTTCGTCATGGGTGTCATTTTCATGGTTTTTGGGGTAGCTATTAACGAATATGAGGTCAAAACTAAAATCCAAGATGGTCGTCGAATTTCAAGATCGCGTCATGGTAATACTGTCGCGTTATGGAGCAAGGCGGCGATTTTGGTATTGGTATCTATGAATCTCGCCAAAGAAAATTCACTCCTGACACGTTTTCTCGGCACACACGTTCTTTTTTATTTTATTCTCTTCGTTTAAATGTTTTAGATAAACTTTATTTAAATAAAGTTTAGCGAATATATTTAAAGTTATTCTGTCAGAATATAAACACAGATGATGATTGCCACAGAGTTGCGTTTTATATTACATTTCTAAATTCTAAATATGCATTTCAATGTTCTTTAAAATTGTTTTTTTTAAGACTTTCTACAAAACTGTAGTTGTTAACGTTTTTGTTATTTTATTTAAGTTTACTTTAAAGGAGTAAGAAAAATATACCTAATTATCGACGGTTACATTGGGGATTTGGTAATACCTACATAGCTGTCTCAAAAACCTTGAAAATGACGCCCATGCCGAAAAGATGTAAAATTTTCGTCAGCGCCATCTTGGATTATAGTTTTGACCTCATATTCGTTAATAGCTACCCCAAAAACCATGAAAATGACACCCATGACGAAAATATGTCAAATTTTTCGTCGGCGCCATCTTGGATTTTAGTTTTGACCTCATATTGGTTAATAGCTACCCCAAAAACCATGAAAATGACACCCGTGTCGAAAATATGTAAAATTTTCGTCGGCGCCATCTTGGATTTTAGTTTTGACCTCATATTGGTTATTAGATACCCCAATAACCATGAAAATGACACCCATGACGAAAATATGTAAAATTTTCGTCCGCGCCATTTTGGATTTTAGTTTTGACCTCATATTGGTTAATAGCTACCCCAAAAACCATGAAAATGACACCCATGACGAAATGATGTCAAATTTTCGTCGGCGCCATTTTGGATTTTAGATTTGACCTCATATTGATTAATAGCTACTCCAACTCCTTGAAAATGACACCCATGACGAAAAGATTTCAAATTTTCGTCGGCGCCATCTTGGATTTTAGTTTTGACCTCATATTGGTTAATAGCTACCCCAAAAACCACCCACATTTGCAAATGTGTTTGCTACTTAGGAAAAGTTCAGATTTAAAGATATAGGTAATGTGACGAATTTAATTTATTTCATTCCGACTGTTTCTCGGAATAACATACATGTACTAAGAATTGCATACAATGCCGGGTTTAATATATTGCCGGTAACGTAATATTATGTATGATAATAATTCTTAAAAAAGTATTTTATACATTTCTTAAAAAGCTTCGATATTGTATACAATAATACAATTCATATTCAAATTGTTGTAAAATAGTCACACTTTTTTAAGTTGGTTGAATACACTAAAATACTTATAAGGATCGTACCTACTAATAAAAGTAACAAAATGAATTTTTAAAGTTCCCAGTAATCTTCTGGAATCAATTTCAATAAAAATATAAAAAAATAATAATATCAAGTATGAAGATGGTCTATAAAATGGAATGCGCTATGTTTACGTGAGCGTGATGTCCCGCGAACCACGTTGCGACGTTAAATACCTAAATTTGAGTAGCGCAGATTTGTGACAGCGTCCTTATTATGAGTATAACTTGATAACATTCTTGTATTATGGTAAAAGTATGCAATAGGTACCTACAAGGATATAAACTGTCTACAATTATTGCATATTCTATAAAGTTGTATTTTTAAAACTGCTCTTGTATGACAACGAATGTTTTATAAAATGTTTCAACCGATTTAGAATTTTTCAATAAATAATTAAGCCTATCTAATTTAACTTATCTTCAATTTTATACAAAATCAGTTCATAATATAATTATATACCTACTATTCAGGATGAAGATCTCTTAGATAAGTCCATTCAATAAAACTCATTCAGATCTTCAATCCAAAGCAATAATTACGATCACTAAATAATGTAATAGGAGACGTACGGGAACAGTAAATTTATGATTTAACTCCGGTGCCTAACTTCCGTTCAAACATTGTAACGCTATACGAGACACCTTTATTTGATTTATGTCACTTTTTACTTTTTTTTCAACCATGAGAACTGCCGACAGACTTGAAATATGAGTTACAGTACAGATTAAAAAACTCTCAAGCTTTCGGCAGGCTTTATCCGGATAAGGAAATGTCATTTGACATGACGTAATAATCGCTTTTATATCAATTTAGTTAGTAACCTTTAATTTTTCCTTTGAAATTTGCCTACCTGTAATTATCTGCTCGTTAAAGAGCTTGCTTGAATAACAATCGACCAATTGGCATAAAAAAAATTGGAATGATTATAAATTTCATGGAACAAGAAGTTTGTATTGTTGTGCGGTACACCCACCCCATTCTGAACTATCATATCAACTTTATTCAACGTTAATTAATTAGACTGTCATTTTCCATAAACCTATATTCTGCAAAAAGACCGCTTACCAAGAAGCCAGTCAACCGTCACCACAGACTATAAATGGACGTATTTATGCAAAAAGGGACCAACCCACATCTTTTGCGAAATTGAGTTAAGTACACAGATAGTGTTAAAAAAACGTTTTCTACCTTCTCAAAAAATTTGGTAGAGCTTTGATAACTGTAAGTACAGTTTTTTACATGTCAGTTGCGGAACCAACCCAATTTCGCCAACTTTCATTATGCAAGATGGAACCAAAATTGGTTGGTTCTATTTTATCACAAAAAGCTTCATTAGTTTTCAAGGTAACCCGAACCAACTGACTTTGGTTCTTGTTTGCATAATGGAATTTCTCGGCCTTTAAGTATGCAAGGGGCTTGGTTCTATGTTGAATTTGGTTAATATGTTCTATTTTTTTAACTTTAATCATGTTTTTATTATAAAAAGCACTAAATAAGAATTTACAAAATGATTTACTACAATTTTACAAAAAAAATGTATCTACTTAAAAGTAAACATCTATTACCTACTTCAAAATCGGGAGTCGCGGAAAAGCCATTGATATCATCTTCTACAATATCCTTGGTCTTTATTTTTATTTAATTTTTTTGTAAAAAATTTGAGCGTTGTTCGGAATGAGATGCAAAAAAACTTTTTAAATCCGGTAATTTCTCCTCGGAAGTACGTATGGTTTTGGGCCAGAGCAAGCAGAGCCCCGCAGGAGTTATTTCAGAATATTAAACGCTCAACACCATTTTTTAATCTTTCCGTGATCCAAATCAAACTAACGAGGATGCTTAAAGCATTCATGATTGACCATCCAACAGTAAAACAAATCAGTCATAATTTTTTTTGTGTCTGGTCACAGTTTTTTATCCAAAGCTACCGATTTTGGCCGATTGAGTACTGAGTACTGAGCTCAATAAAACAAAGACTGTTTATATCCTGGAAAACTACATATAAATCATTAAATATGTAAAAAGACTTAAACAAAAGACTCTGTCTTCACAAATCTCTTCTAAATAAAAAAAAACATAATGAATCATCACTATCATGAAGACAGATGAAAGCAGAAGATGGGTCTACTGTATCTTAGTTAGATACAAAAGTAGTGTCATTAAAGTGAAACAAATATATGTATTTTGATATTATTACAAAATTATCGTGACCTTCGTGTCCTTAATCCATGTTATTTGGAGTCGGTTTAACACGGTTTATTTTTCTATTCTCCTGACAAACATCAGGGCATATTTTACTCATTATTATTTTTTAATATAACTTTGCACACTTACACCTCTTTCCCTTGGCCTTCCTCTTGTTCTGCATCCATCAACATTCATATCCATCACTTTCTAAGTCATATGCGTGTCATCTATCCTCACCACATGTCCATACCAAGACAGACAATTCCCTTTCAATCTTTCTGTAATAAAACCAGTTTAAATATTCTTTTTATATATTCATTCCTTACTTCATCCATTCCTGTCAACCCACACATCCATATCAACATTCTCATCTGCGCTAAATGTAATCGTTTTTCTTCCATCTTTTTCACTGCCCAGCTTTCTAATCCATACAGTACGACAAGTCTAATCAAGGATTTTTATATATTTCCTGTTAACTTTAAGGGCATACGTAAGTTGCAATTAGTTCCAGCGAACTGTCGCTGCTTTATTTAGCCTGTTTTGATCGGATGCTTAACTTTTTTCTTTAATTATGGCAACAATAAAAACCAAAATAATTTTGCTATAAAGAACCAACCCACAAAAGTGTTTTTTTGCAAGACGGAACCGGGCAGTTTTTCAAGGATTATTTTGTTAAAATTTAATAAATATCCATGTATCTGGTATCCCTAGATAGGATTCGATAAGATACACACGCCTAACAACTTTTTTTCCCCAAATTTTACAACATATAGTTTTTGCAAACGATTTTCACAAAAACCTCATTTTCTCGAAATTGATTCGGTGTGGGTTGGTCCCTTTTTGCATAAATACGTCCAAATAACAATGATGTTAAAATGACAGATAATATTTAGCATACTTTCACATCGGAATATGAACAGTTGCAATTAAAATAAGTATAATGGGTCAATTTGACACGCATATGTCGTCCGCTCCTAGCCTAAACAGACCGTTATTATTTTTATATTGGTTGCTACTGTGGTTGCTACGGATAGAATTTATCAACGAATTTCTCTATAAAATTTCGCTCTATATGATTGCGATATAATAATATATAGTTAATTACGACTACAATACGTCGCTACATTTATATTAGTAAAGTTGTAATATTGACCTCAAATTAATTCAGTTAGAGAAAATATGAAAACGAAATGTGTTAAAAAACCTAATAACCCACTTATTTATATGTAAAAAAACACATTATATTATTTTAATTTAGTTGCATATTGAATGAAAGCGGCAAGGAAATCGGTGTGTTCAATCCATCATTTGAAAACAGGCTTGCATTTATTAATTTTTTGACATAAAGTCGGCCATTTTGAATGGGAGCAGCTGTTGCATTGAGTTCGTTGACCTGTTTTTTATGGTGGTTCCAGGTAGAATATTCTATGGGTCGATAGAATTTTGGAGCAGAATTTAAATTTTCGCTTTTCGATTTCTTTATTGATTTGTTATTTAAGTTACCGAGGTTGTGTTAAATTTGCCATAATTATGCCTTTTATATGACGTGAAATTATTCAAATTTGTTACGAAGTGACAAATGCATTTTGGGGCCGTTCAAGTATTACGTAATCACCACGGGGGGGATCTCTGTTTTGCTTATTTTGGATGACATGGGGGGTGGGGGGGTCTAGATGATGATTACGTCATCGTTAGTTATTTAAGTTTTTTCGGGGATTCTCGCAAATAATACATATGCGTAGGCACTCGCTTTGAGAACTCATTAGGGGAATTACCGCGCATTAGGGAAATTACCGTGCGCTATTCACTTGTCTAATAATTCACTCTCGTGCCGGCCGGCTGCAAGTGCACATCTATCAGTATGTTGAGAGCACCAAGATGTTGAATGGCTCGAAGAGAGTGACGTAGACATTCCAAAATCGGATGAAAGTGAGCAGACTCACAACACAGAGCAGCAATCCAATGTCATCGATAACTTAGAATCATGGATTCAGGTTTCATGGACTGAAGACTGTTAATGTGTTCCGAAAATATTCATTATGTTAGTTATGTTCTTTATTTCTGATTATATTTTTTTGTCATTTACTCTATGTGTATCAGTTAAACATAATAGTTTCATGAATTTTCCTATTTTAAAAATAACAATATGAAAAAACATTTATTAGGTACTAAAAATGTTTACGTAAGCATAGGGGGAGGGGGTAAGTGCTTTGCTTACTTTTGATGACAAGGGGGGCGGGGGGGTAAAAAATGGTAAGAAATCTGCTCACGTAATACTTGAACGGCCCCTTTATTATATATGATTCCTTTATGATTTATAGATATTAAAAAACGATCTTTTATATTAAAAAAATATCGAATGAAAAGAAAATGTACTACCAAGAACAATTTGACATAATTCCATCTAAACAAGTAATAATAAATTATAATAATTCATAGATATTTTTTCTGTCGATGATAATTCGTATTCATAGTTCATAGAGTGATATTTAAAGTTCAGGCTACAATTTACTCTATGGCTCTACATACTCTACAATTTACAAGAATACAGACGTTCTAAATGTCAAGAGAACAATGTACAGTTCTAATAACTAATCATACAGTAATTTTAATTAAAATAATTACATTTAAACATATTATAATGAAACAAACATTTTTATTCGCGTGACAGTGCATATTGTTTTGTTTCTTTCTAGATGTATCTTATTTCTAGGTTAGGTGATTTAAATAACATACATCTTATATATTTCCTATAAACGAAGTCGTTTTAGTTACACCACTGTTATTCAAGAACGGCTGAACAGATTTTATCGATTTTACGATCGTTGGATTTGTCTCCAGTTGGGTTAGGATAAATTATACTAACATAATTTTTAAGTTATTCATTGTTACTTACAAAATGAGTCATGGTTGCTTGAATAAATGAATAAATTATTATTATGTTATTATTATTAATAAAAACTTTAAAAACAACTGCAACGAAACAACCCGGGCAGTGCCAGTAGCTAGTATACCAATACAATACAAACTGTTGCATTTGACTGCACTTCCTCAATCGCAAATTCGTAACCCGCATCTCTTAACTCGGTTATCGCGATGGCAGTCGCAACTCGCAACGTCTATTTATTTTATTTTATCACACACAAGTACCTATTCTTGTTACAAAGGATTACCTATATCACTTCGTATCACTACCTATTAGCTACAGATAAACGCGTGTCAATGTAGCACGCGATGCATCTGTCAGACTACATGTCCGAGATCAGCTGCGCAGGAGTCACCGTTTATTGTACTTTATCGATTAACGAAATCATATTGTTTACTTAAAAAACTACAAAAAAGGTTTTTCAATACCATGAACTACAGATGTCATAAAAAATATATCCCATATTCAGACGTTCTGCATAAATACAAATTTTTGACTCTTAAAAATAGGCGTTTGCTCCTTCAGACCATGTTCTTGTACGGACTTTGTAATAACAAATTTGACTGTCAGTATCTTGTGAGTAAATTATTTTATACCGTGCCACGAACTGTATACCGGCGAAAGCTGCGCACTTATCATCTATTCGCTACTGAGGCATGTCGTTCGAATGCTGGCTTGCGCTCCCCTTTACGTCATGTTGTTGACAATTTTAATAAAAATTTCTCTGACCTTGACATTTTTTCGAATTCAAAATTTAAGTTTCGAAGAAGTTTAGTTGATCTGCTCCTAAACATGCAATAACCTATCTTATTTTGCGTCCCTCTACCTTTATCTCTAATTTCTGATTTATTTTATTTTTATTGCCATGGCTAAGTGCACATTTATATTTATTTTTTCTTATTCGCATTTGTTGCATGTATAAAAATGTATGTATCCAAACTGTGGATAATGTTGTTGGTTGGACAGTTATACCTGTATTTAGATTAAGTTTTATTGTACAATTAACCACTGTTCTGATGTTTATTATCCCTAATAAAGAAAAATAAAAATAAAAAAAAAATACTTTTTAACGGCTTTGGATTTTACCTGCCTGATGAGCTTTGATATCTTTCAGTATGGATACTATAAAGTTGGTCGTTTATGCCTTAGTTTATTGAGCAGCCGTAGTGTAGATATAATAGAGCAGGCTCCAAGGAGATGTTCGTTTGCAAAAATAGCGGACCTAAATCTGACTTCTGATATATATTGTATAGATACCAGACATCCTATAGACAGATGTTGCCAACCAGTTTTGTGGCCCCCCTCCCCCCACCCCGGTAATTAAATATAGCATACAAAGAAAAAAATAAAAATATCCAAAACATGCCGTGTGGGGTATCAAATGAAAGAGCTTATTGAGTAGATCACGAATATATAGCATACTATAATATTTCTTACACTTTCTCTAAGATTTTTTAGAAAATTTACGAAAATGCTCCATTTTTGAGTTAACTTTAAACCACTATAGATTGAAAACCCATGAATATATTTTTTAAATTATTATTTTAAATAATTAACAATAGTCCATTGTTTATGATTCAATAGTTCGTAATATAATATAAGTGAGCTATATGTATGTGGTGGACTTGATGACCCCACTAAATGTTTTAAATTGCAAGGCGCAACTTTCACTGAAGTTACCGATTTGAAATCTAATCACACAGAGGCTGATTCAAGAATGTTCTGCCATATTGCAGAGATAATTATTCTAAACCCTGACACCGATATTTTTGTATTAGGCCTTTATTTCTGGCATAAACTTGAAAATATACTCGCCATCTTTGAATGCTCCCCCCACTCCCCCATGCAACTATTTCACTGTACGAACTATTGAATCGTAAACAATGGACTATTGTTAATTATTTAAAATAATAATTTAAAAAATATATTCATGAGTTTTCAATCTATAGTGGTTTAAAGTTAATTTAAAAATGGAGCATTTTCGTAAATTTTCTAAAAAATCTTAGAGAAAGTGTAAGAAATGTTATAGTATGCTATATATTCGTGATCTACTCAATAAGCTCTTTCATTTGATACCCCACACGGCATGTTTTGGAAATTTTTATTTTTTTCTTTGTATGCCATATTTAATTACCGGGGTGGGGAGAGGGGGACCACAAAACTGGTTGGCAACATCTGTCTATAGGATGTCTGGGATCTATACAATATATATCAGAAGTCAGATTTAGGTCCGCTATTTTTGCAAACGAAACTCCACTGAGAGTCCGGTCTATAAGCCTATTTTTACACGCTTTATATTAGCTTCACCTGTATGTTTGTAACCGACTTCTTTGGGCGCGATTTTGACCCACTTTAAACGGCCAGATTTCGTTCAAACTTTGTAGATTTATTGAGGACCGATGACAATACACTAATTTGATAAAATAAATAATAGTTAAAAAAAAATAAAAAACACGCTTTTTAACACCGACCGACGAAAACCGACCTAAAAGCGTGTTTTTTAGTTTTTTTAAACTACATATTATTGTAGATAAACACTTATATAAATGTTTTCCTTTGTACCGAGTACAGTCTTATACAGATATGAACATTACAGATAAGTAATAACATTATAGATAAGTAAATAATTAATTACCGTTGTATATTATAAAATCTTTCAATAATTAATTATGATTGATATAAGACTTTCTGTGTACAATAATAATACATTATCATTCAATTTTTATTTTTGGTCAAAATATAACATTGGTCGTTCCTTTGTTTCAGGTAAGTTAAGCCCATTTCAGAATCAACATGCAGTTTGCTGATCTCCAATAAGGTAAAGGTAGTTAGTTGTAATTTTATTTGCTATTATGGGTGAACGGTTGACAGATTTGGAATTAATTATTTAGATAATGAGGAAATTAATAAGTTTACACCGATAGAAAGTCGGAAAATTCGATTATTATCAGCATACTTTAGTAACTGTAAATGAATTCGGAAATTCCGTTAAAACATTCCATAAATGATCTTAAATACAACTCCAACTAGTCCATCACTTAATTCAAGTATTAATAATTATTATTAAAAATCCAGTTATTCATACTTTAAGTGTTTAAAAATGACGTGACAATACCAGTTCAGAAGTCAAAACTAAATCCGATTAAACATGGCTACCCTTAAAATATATATAATTTTGAATGGAAACGATTCAAAGAAAGATATCAAGTAGTTCTATTATTTAGAATACTGAGAAAATTTCATAGTAAGTGCAAGAACATTGTCCAATTATAAAGAGGACTTCTACTAATCGAATCTTAAAGAAGTTCAACGGCAATATCTCACGAATACTCGAATAATACGTATCTGACATTTACTATCTAATAAATGAGTTTTAAAACCATAGTAATTGAAAATGTTGAATGACTCAGAGGGGGTGAGGTGACGTAAACTCGATGCCGACCCACCCCCCTCTCATTACAGCTTCTTTTTAAGCAATAATTTTCGTTTATTATAGAACACCGAGTTAATTAGGATTTGTCTTTTCGAGCAATAAATATCTTTACGCTGTTCTAATTACAAAATTATGATTTAAAGGATTTTTTCGAAGTTAATAAAAATGGGAAACGTAATTATACAAGCTCGCAATTTTAGCTTGTGTCAGTTGATTAAAAAAAAAAAAAAAAATGCATATCTTTATTATTAATTTATTTAAAAACTCCACACACACTTGTCAGAATCACAATGAACTTAAGCAAAAGTGCATCGACCTTTATGAGATTCGCCATAAAACGCGATGGAATAAAATTGCAACTGCCCGCAAAACAGCTGCCTTTGAAATTATAGAACGATTTATCTCTTATTGTATTTCAAAATCGCGAAACGCAGCTTTGCTTGCGCAAGAGACACAAAAGAATTTCTACCTGGCGACGTCTTTGTCTAACACAATGCAAGTTGTGTCAAATGTCATCAAATATCCTTTTACGGGATAATGTCCTTCATTCTCTACGTCCTTGAGGTTAAAATTGAATAAAACCAATTCTAATACATGTTAGACGCAATGGGCCAAAATAATATATTTCTCTTGAGAAAATCTTACATAATAAATTCAGCTTAAGTGCCGATAGAATTTATTACATTGAAAGCTGCGATAACTTGTACGATTAAACCTTTTATAAGAATAATACCAAATAATTTTGAAGAGTGAAACTACATTCATTTATTTATTAAAATATGTGTGATCTAGGATACGTATATTTTAAATTATGTACAAAGGCAATTTCTAAGACTCTTATCTTGCATAAATATCCATACAAACGATCTTCACTGTAATATTTTCCTAATACACCAATCCCTTCCAAAATGATAAAAACCTAAAAAAAATAGTAGTAGGATGAAACCCATTAGAAAAGGAGGGGAATGTGATAAAAATTAAAGGAAAAATAAATTACAGACAATCCGAGTTCGGGAAGTGGGAGGGGGGGGAGCTTTTAATCCATCAGGCCCCGGAATCACAGACACAATAGAAAATCTATTGTGTCGCGGTCGGATCTGGCCGCTCGGTGGTTGAGAGGTTAAGGCTAAAAATGGTTTCTCTTAAATTCCGACAAAACTACAAGTCCTATGGAAAAAAGTTCAATGGCAAAGTTGTAGGTAATAAAAAGATCTACAACTTTTGTATTCGCAATTTTTTCACATAACCTCAAAATTTAGGTGAAAAATTCAAAAAACCAAGTTTTTGGTTTTTTATTTTTATCTACTTCAAAATTTATTTTTTTTCTACGAAATTTGGTGAAAACTTACTTTATTATGTCCCAAATACACTGTAATTTATTTGATTGAAAATATTTATTTTTTCGCCTTATTTCAACTTAATATACCAAAAAAACAACCTAATTTTCAATCGAAAATTCTGACGTCATAATATCAGTTTTTTTCAAAAATTTTGGGGGCTTTTTGTTCGTTGAAATATCTACTTTCTGATGGTGTAAATTATAATATACATTACCGTAGGAAATTTACTCAGAAAATGCATACTTGAATAAAAAATTGCGAATACAAAAGTTGTAGAACTTTTTATTACCTACAACTTTGCCATTGAACTTTTTTCCATAGGACTTGTAGTTTTGTCGGAAATCAAGAGAAACCATTTTTTAGCCTTAGAAGCCCCCCCCCCTCCCACTTCCCGAACTCGGATTGTCTGTAATTTATTTTTCCTTTAATTTTTATCACATTCCTCTCCTTTTCTAATGGGTTTCATCCTACTACTATTTTTTTTTGTTTCTAAAATTATCGACCCTGGTCTATAATAGACCTCTTCAAATAGGTCACGTCAAGCCAGACGATCACCTGCCAGATCTCAATAATTATGCTAAGCATTTGCTTCGTTTAAATGCAGCCGTAAATAAAAATAGTGTACAATTATAAAGGCTCGTGCACAGAAAGAACAAAAGGCGAACAGGAGCGGGCAAGATGGCGCGCGTCCGGCCGCCGCTTCCGCAACGCCATCCGCTTGAAACTCGACTCCGGCGCAGCCGCAGCCTTAAGGCTCTGTAAAGCTTGGTGCACACTGTTGCAAGAAACCTTAAAGCATTATAAAGCTAGTTGCACACTTTTCCAAGAAGCCTAAGGCATTAAAAAACCCAAGAACGCTAAGTATAAAGTTTTTTACAACTGCTGCAAGATTGACAAATCAGCTACCACTAACATTTTTGACAAAATGTGTAAAAAATAATGTTTCAGACAAAACGTTATTGCCATAGAATATGCATTATGCACTCATTTCATTGTATATTATGCATATTATGGAAACAAAAACATGTTACAACTCCGACAATCGACATAATAATATAGTAACAAACTAAATGAATAAAAATAATCTAAGAGCCAATATAATAAGTTATTGTATTTTTTTATCTTATTTATAAAAATGTACGTCAGCCATGTTGACGAAGGATCATTTCAAGATGACGGATATCCGCTCAAGTGTAACACAACTCCTGCGCAACCTTCAAACCGAAATTATAACTTTCGTATTAAAATGTATTATACTTTATTGTAGCAATATATACATTTTATATATACTCTATTATACTATAATTAGTACTATTAAAAATATGTCGATTAATACAATTACATATTTTAATTAGTAATCACAAGGTCAAGGTTAAAAACGAGTTATATTTCTGTACATTGAACGTACAATGTACATATTGTAATCACATAGTAAATTAAATACTTAACCAAAAAATCACACTATATTAGGTTAGGTACCGCATACCTAAATAAAAATTATATTCACGTTTTACTACAAAAGCCCCATATTTACATATTTCATTCATAAGTAGGTACTATTTTATTTACCATACATTAAAAATTTTCGTATAAAACGTCAATTTACGGAAGAAACTTCTAGAATTTTGTTTCTATTTCAACAATCTTTACTAGTATAGAAATAGTATCTACCAGCTACCTACAGGATTTCAAACTCGTCATTAAATTTCTTTTAAAATTGTCAGATCATTATAATATTTGACTTCAAATAATGTTATTTTGCGTTATAAAAAAATCCATGAAACCATGTTTTTCGTGACCTCGGTAAACAATGAATCGTTGAATTGAATAAATTTGTTATTAGTAGCCGAAACTACTGAATCTATTAAGATAAACTCAAGGTTTACGTTAAACAAAGACATGTTTAATATTGCGTAATTTAAAAAATAATATAAATAAAGTGCGCAATTAGAATAGTGTACCTATTATAATTTTGGAAATAAAATATATGGTTAATAATACACGCATAACATAAATGCTTACATAGTTATCGTATTTTTATAATGTAAAGCATTTCTTAAAAAGTATTAGATAAATCAATCGTGTTTTACTATAAATACACTTCCAAGCGATTGTCTATTATTCTCAACCGGCATTTTCACCAAACGTTAAAACGATTTTCAGGTTAAAAATTACAAATTCGTAAATACAAGGCTTCAGCGAAAAAAACATCACTTTCAATTTTAACATTCGCGGGCGGAATTATAAAAGTCTAAAATGTACGAAAAGTATTCAACTCGCGTCCCTCGCGAGTCGATAGTGGGGGGAGCGGGACAGCGATATCTTTTATTCCCTTCGCACCTTCGAAGATGACACTTCCGAGAATCGTCTGAGCTTTCAAGTGGGCACGTAGCAAAAATACCCCACACATTGTACCGTTATTTTACTACCACTACATTTATTACTACAAAATAATAAATAGTAATCGTAGTAAGTATGTATTAGGAATATATTGTATTTTTATTGACAATCGTATCCATATTCTACGACCACATTGTTTACAGTAAGTAATGCTAAAGTACTGTAAGAAAACAGAGAAACTAAAAGTTTTCAGTTGGATGAATAAGGCATGAAAAATTCGTATTTTACAAAGGGAATAATTGTGATTTAAACCGAATCGTTTAGAAGTCCACATTAGCATTAAAAATGAAAATGTCGGTTTCTGTACGAACTAGCCGAACACCCACCCCCTTTCAAATGTCGACGAACGGGGAGGTGCGCCGCGCGACGTTGCCAAAACGGAAAGTGAAATTTCGTCACACTCTCCCTCTCATTCACACACACTGCCACGCGCCGTATCGCCACACTGTAAGTTTCGGCTATGTGTATGTAATTCGGCAGACGGACAGCACTAGTGTGCGTTTGTTTTGATGAATACTTGTGTATGTGTGCTTTGAATTCGTAAGTGCGTTGCAGTGTACCTATGTTTGAAGCTTCCGCGTTCGATCGGCTTGAGTCCCCGACTGCGTAGGAACAATTAAAGTTATCGGAGTGAACAGAAAATGGTGGATTCTTTTCTTAGCTAACGAGAATTCTCGCGTCTAATGACTCGCCGTCTTAATCTACTGGGAATTTGCTACAAATTATATTCTTCGCTCTATCTTTTAATCAAGACGCTTTCTCGCAATGCTGATATTGAATTAAGTACCTACGTATTTCAATTTCAAATCCGAAAACTGTTCATTCTTGAATATATACGAATTCTATATGCGTAGATTTGCAAAAAAGGTGTTAGGTATTAAAGTAAAATATTAGGTTCATAATTTAAGTTAAATAATTTATTACTTATAAAAATGTTTAAAAAATAAATTCAATTCATGAATAATTGATGATTTTCAATTGTATTAAATTATTTTAATCAAAGAAAGAATTTTTAAGGAAAATGTTTAAAGAAGTTTGTTGACGAAAAACAGAGCTTTGTTCTTTTGTAAAACATTTCATTCAAATCATAACACCAATTAATAATTAATTGTTTCTGTTGTGAGCATTATTTCTTATTCCCAAATCATTTACTGGTCTAATACTGCATTTATACAAAATCACAACATACAAAAATCTTTATCTTCTAATATCTCAAGTAAGGAAACGTTTAACACAAGACACGAGCTATAATTGCTCCAACGATAGTGAAATAAAGCTGTTAACCTTCATACTGATTGCGTTTCAGAGCGCACGGCCGGAGGCGCGAAAATCCGATAACTTTGACCTCCCCACCCCACTCCACCCCTCCTTTAATGGCATAAAAAATCAATTTCCCGCCCAAATTACGTCGAGTCGACAAATTGTGAACGCGTCTAGTCTATAATCGAATGCTTCGGCTTAATATCTAAATTTTCATTGTTGCCTGAACACGCTTCCAAGAAGTTTCGTGTTACATGCAATTCTTATCGAAATGTGTTATTTTTAGGCGTTGATTGCTACAAGACATGCATTTTTGTACGGACACTAAATACTAAATGTTGGTAATTTAAGCATTTTAAACGAAATTGGTGTAAATAAACGGTTTTCTCATAATAAGTACAAACTACAAGCTCTCGTATAAACTCGTACAATTATTTTAATAGCAGCAACCGATGAGTAGATAATCCTTACGATTTTGTTTAAAAAAAGCATTAAATATTATTTATAAATCGTTTGAAATAGATTTGTTATTTGCTTTGGGTCTTGCTCATTACAATGTATAAATTATTTTTTACCATAATGCGAGCTTATTGTAGATCTAACATACAATATTGAAGAACCTTCCAAAAATTATGATTAAAAAATTCCAATTTTGAATTCCATTCATCATTTATTTCTATCAATAATTAACACTGGCCAGCATTTTGTATGACAAAATTAAAAACAAATTCAAATGACATTCGCTTTCCGCGCCACAAATAGCCGAAATAGCACGAACACATGCACACTGCGTCTGTCCGGGTGACCTTGGTGCGAGGGTGAAAGTCCCCCCGCGCCCCGCACGTGTCTTCCGCGCTTCAGCATTGTAACGTAGTAGCCTATTGTATTTCGTTGGTCCGTGCTGCCTGTAATTAAGAAAGGGCAGCCTTTTGTTTACGTACATTTCACATAATATAATATACTTCCCGGGCAATTTTCCATGAAACGCCGATTCATTTTCGTTTACTATATAATATAACTTTTAAAACGTGAACAATAATTAACGATATAGTTGTGTCTCTGAGCGTCTACGTGCTACGAAAGTTCATTAATACGGCATGAAGCTCAGACTAGACAGTCAAGATCAAATTCGCTTTATTTGCTATCTTAGAGATTTCTATTTCTACTATCAATGCTTATAGAATTTACGAATAATATGTTTTCACTTCATTATGCATGTAAACGCAAGTTCACTAAGTCACGTAGATGCCAACTGAATATTTAGTTAAGTTTAAGAAGACACCCTTGTTCAATTCAAATGCATACCTATTAGTCAAATTTAGAAAAGAACGCCATAATTTAATTTCAAAAAGGCTCATTGGCATTTACAGCAAACGTTACAAAAGCTATTTCCAAATTCAAACCCATACAAAATTTCAAAAACCGTACCGCGTTCCAATTTCAAAACGCTGTCACAATGACACCTGCAGCCATGACCTTGAATGGCACAGATAAGCATTAATCTCGATAACGTACGGCCACAGACGCGCGCCAGACGGATCCCCTCGGAGGGACCAGGATCTGAACCCGGAAATTCATAAACCCAAGGGACGGGAAGCCGACTGCGTATTATCTAAGGTTCTATTAACTTTAAGAATGACACGGAATTGTTCGAGTTCAAGATATTCAGGAAGCTCTTTTTAATCTCATCAATATCTGAGTGTTAAATTCAGTTACCCTTTTGATGCGATGATTTTAATGACGACATTGCATTGCCACCGTCAATACAAACCATGTATCAGTCTCCAATATAACAAATATGTAAACACTAGCTGCTCCGCGCGGTTTCACCCCCGTGGCTCCACTCCTGTTGGTCGTAGCGTGCCATAGCCTTCCTCGATAAATGAGCTATCTAACACCGAAAGAATTTTTCAAATCGGACCAGTAGTTCCCGAGATTAGCGCGTTTAAACAAACAAACAAACAAACAAACTCTTCAGCTTTATAATATTAGTATAGATTTAATAATAACAAGGCTACTAATTAAAAGACCCCTTACACCATTCATATACCTAGCGAAGAAAGTATTGTCACTTGCCTAGACAGGAGCAATAACTACACCAAAATGCTATCATCAACCCAGAGCTAACAAGTTCTTTTATAGACAATTGTCACATTGTCAAGGAAATAAAACGTAACAAGACAAATCAATTGCGAGCGAAGGCGGTCCGTCTGCGTCCCGTCTGAGCCCCATAACATTTGGGTCGCCGTAATCCCGAACCCTGAGGTCAGTACAATGTTTGGGTGTTTATTTTTACTAGCTCATTGAGGTTTATGGTACTTGTACTGAATATCCAACGTTAATTCTTCGGGTTGTACGTGACAGGAGTTGGAGAGTTTGTTCGAGGGTTACGTGAAACGTTTAGGAATCTGTGTAGCTGTGTGATTATCTGTTAACTGTCAATCGGGATGTCTGTTTCAAAATAAGCACATTGTTCCTCTGTTTATTAATGGGTCTCACAATTATTTTAGAATTTATTTAAAAATTAATACTTGATAGTAAAAAGTTGTGTATAGGTTTCAGTACAGAGTTGTCTGACTGAAACGTTACTTCATGGAAGAGTTGGAGAATTTTAATTTCTCCTTTATACGACACTATATAATAGATTGTACAATGAATTCTTCAATGATGTGGAAAAAGCTAAACATTTTTAAAAGTAAACAAGCACTTTATTTACTAGTTGGAAGGCACTAATATAAATTAAACAAACTTTACACGACATTCATTCCGTATTCAAAAACACTTACATCTTTTTATCCACATTCGCACATTCTAATTGGCAAAAAATTGTGCACAAAAATGTAAAAAAAACTCACACTAAGTGCTATTGTGCAAGGTGTACGTGAGTTGAGTTTAAATGTTTTACACAGCTCCAAATGATTCTACGGAATCATTTGGAGCTGTGTAAAACATTGAAAGCTGTCTCCGGCATAATTCACAAAATGTGGTATTATGCGTAGTGTGCACCAGCCTCAAATGTAGAATGCATCTCTTTTCATTTGCGATCGGAGTGCTTTCAACGGTTCGCACCTTAACGTAGACGTTTATAACACTTAGTGTCTACGAGTTTTCGGGTCTTGTTTGTCTATGTTTTGAGTAGTTTCGCCTTTTATATATTCCGTATATTTATACATGTAGACATCTAGAAAAAGTGGCTGTTTTGTGTGTGAAATTATGCATCTTTGTGCAGGAGTTTCCTCTTTCCATCCTAATTTCTGAATACCTCGACAGTTTTGAATGTATGAGGTATCATTAGAATTGTCTGTGCTACATCACTTAAAATGTGAACACCTCTTATTTCTACAATAACTGCTCAGTCAACTTAGTGAAATACTTTGTTGCTTAGAGTTTTCATAAGCCTACTTATAACTTTAGAACATTTGCAAATGTTCCTCAAATTATTTTTGCGCAAACATCCATTATTCTTAACTCTTCACCAATTTTTGCTTTCCTTGATACTTGATACAAAAAGCATCACATTCATTGCCACTTTTTTATTTATTCTATAAACGACAAAAAGATCCGATCGACCGTCACATTTTTAGCCACATATCGCAAGTCTGTCAACATTTGAACCTCGCCAACCGTATAGAGCCCGCACGTAAATATATCGCAAGGAAAGTCCGGGTCCCAGCGGCCGAAATAAACTGCTCACAAAAATATCCAACAGACCTCGGCTATAGACCTCTTGGAAAGGTCAGTGACGCCCTTGAACTTGGGCTGAAGATTCTGTTAGGGGTTACACGCGAATATGTGAAGTACCTTAGTTAGGAAACGACATTTTTTGTAGACTTTACTTTCCTAATTGTTGCTGTAGTAATAGACATTTTTTTTCCAATTTCGGATTGGATTTATACGCTTCCATCAAACATACAAATACATTCGTATATACTTTATACCACAAAGCTTTTCGTAACAAAGTTTAACCCGCTCGTACAAATTATGTTGCCTAAATGCCATAATAAAGACTCATTCTCAACTGAAAACAAAATACAAAATAAACTTTGCCCAAAATGCACCCACACAGAGTGCAGGGTGCAACAGGTAGTGGTCATCTAGCTAAGTGCAATTAGGTTGCATTTTGTTTGTGTATGTTTCTATGTGAATGCACAAAATGGAGTGCTATAAGGACGGAGAGATTTTTTCATCCGTTGTAGTTGTAAGGGTATATGTATTGTATGATTTTTTTTATTCAAATTTAACTGAACGTAAACTTTATAAATTGCACATATAGATATTTAAAAATAACTCATATAATAGGTTATACCTAGTAAGGGGGCCTGAACCCCAATCTATTGTAACATACAGGTAAATTAGCTTGGAGAAATTTTTGCGTTTGTAGTAGTGTATGGTCAGCAAATAAAATAAAACAACATTTTATTTTTAGTTTTTATTTTATACAGGGTTACTTGTAAAACACCAGCAACCTCGCAGGACAAGATAGCTAACATCATAAGTAACAACATTTGTTCTACGACTTTTGGCATAACGCAATAAATTATTTTTAAATGATTTTTTAAACTTTTATTGTACTCTCCTTACATTTGTAAGTCTATGTTCTATTAATTATCGGATGGACGACGCGACGCCCCCTTCCCCCTCTCGTTCGCTTTTTGTTTACGTAATTTTTGGGAGGCGTAGAGTTTATAATATTCAGACGGAAAATTAAATGAATATTTATTTTTGTATGAAAATAAAATCTAACAAATTATCAAAAGTCGAAATGTTGTTACTTATGATGTTAGCTATCTTGTCCTGCGAGGTTGCCGGTGTTTTACAAGTAACCCTGTATATATAAGGGATTTTAAATTAAACTATATGTGTTTCTCCTCTGAAAAAGATGAGACTTTATTTTAATATTTGCACATTTAACATACATATAACTTTTACATTAACAATGTTACTAAAATGAAAAATTTACTAACCTGAAAAAGAAACGACATTTAAAGTTTAATTCTTTAGTTTGAGAAGTCAAAGGCTTGCCTCGACCATGTTTTAACACTGGAGCCATATTGAATTAACAATATAAAGTTACAACACTTACACACAAATTAAACACTAGTTATGGCCCTGCCTTCATACAAAACTGCTGAATACGCCGTTCGCACGGGAATAGAATGTGGATGCGATTTCCCTTAGTTAGCATCCAAGCTTACGTCTTTATAATTATTAAACTGTATAAATTCATTCTTTAACTCCGGTCTGCATCGTGCAGACATGGGTGTAAAAGTCTCATTTTAGCTATTAAATGTAGTTTTTAAGTACATCTGAGTTTTCATTTGGGGCCTCCGGCTGCGGGACATGTAATTCACTTCAACAAATATTATAACAATAATAACAAATAATAACAACAATCAACAAATACAAAATTTATCAATTAAACTACGTACATAATAATTATAATTTTTGAATGAAATGTGCTTTATGTTCTAACGGTACCAAACGACTGCACGTGGCACCTGCGGACAGCGTAAACTGGTTTATTCTGGTTTTGTGCGTGTTTCCACTTTCCACTATCAAGTGACGATTTATTTATTTGTTTTGTTTCGTAATTATTATGGTCAAATATTAATTATGAAACAAATTATTATGGACACGATATTTTATTGTTTCACGGTAGTCGCCTTGTCGTTTGCTCAAGGACGTAAAATTGAATGATATATTTTTTTTTATAAAGTCAAAACCATTTTCTTTCAAATAAAAACTTGTTTTTATTGAAAACAAAAGTGTTGCTAGGAATAAGTATAAAATTAAATAGTAATGTTAGGATATCGAAACATTTTTGTATAGGCCAGAACGATATAGTGGAAACGCGCTCTAAGATCTGAGTAATATACACACCACTACATATGCAAAAATTTCTCCAAGCTAATTTACCTGTATTAATGTATGAATTCAAATAAAGATTTTATTTATTTATTTTATAAGTAGAGCTTATTTCTAACTGAATCAATAAAAATGCGTGTTCATTTGTTTGGTAACATTCAACCATTCACATGTAACGGAAATAAATTAATATGTCCTAACCGATTCGCATTATAACCCTAATTATTCTTTATTTGCTAAAGCACCAACAATTTACTCTGCGGATGTTGTGACTCACTGTATGGAGTTAGGACAATGTAATACTGAATCACGGTTCGCGCGAATTCCAAATTTATGCCTGATTGACATTGACATTTCATTGTGCCAGTTTTCACTTTCTTTTTTTTTTGTATTTACATGGAAGTACGAATTTCGCGCCATTCCAGTCTTAACATGAAGCGAGTGAACTAAATTAAAACAACATCTTTTGATTTTTTATTTCTCTTTGTTTAATACGAGTTCGATTTTAAATCTTCGTCCAGATTAATACCTTCTTCATCTTAATACCTTAATCAACGATTAACATCTATTCTCCAATAAAAAATAAACAGTCCTTTCCTAGTGGTAATGTGACGTGCGTCAGAGCCGCGGCATCATCGCGTATCCGGCACTTGTCAACGGAAGGCGGCACAATCTGTTGAATTAAGCGCATTTGCTCGCTGCACGGATTCACTCACGAGTGCCTGTGAAGGATGTCAATGATTTTCACGTATTGCTCCTTGGGAAACATCCGTGCGGACTGCGGACTGGATGATACTGTGATATTGACGCGTGTATGATCCGTACGACCTAGAGACAAGATAAACATAGATATTTGGTAAAATATTAATCGACTGCCGTTTATATCTAGTTGTGGCTAGTGTATCTGAATAGTGATATATCAATATATTAAATTATAATTTACTAAGTATCTATATGAATAAAGACTATAAATAGGAGGGAAGGTGAAAATGTCACTCGAATATTTGTCTTAGTATATACGAAATGAAACAGAAAAATAATTCCTTAATTAAAATGATGTTCCTTAAGTATTAACACGTTATTTCTATTAATTAAATAACGTAATTTTTATATTAGTTTCTGAGATTTTAATTCAACTGCGTTCTGAATACAATATCTTAATAATCTTTTAATTATGAATAGTTACGACGTTTCATGTGATTCTTTAACTTAAAGAAATGATTTAAATACAACAAACAAACAAAGACACAAATATGAACGTTTATCACTTCAATAACATAAAATCTAAAACACGGTCCTACATAATTCCTATCAAAGTTATAGCAAACAAACAAAATTACAACCATTTCATCAAAACGCGAAAAATAAAAAAAACAAGACACCACAGCTTATAAATTTCCCTAGCCATAAAGGAAAACACTGGCACAGAGTAAAAACCATAAAGAAAAGAAAAACAACTCTATAGTTTATACCTCTAACAAGTGTAATGCGTACCACGTCAGCCAGTGATTGCTCTGAATTGGTCTTCCGTTAGAATAAAAAGCCGTGTCCTCGCCGCTCTAAACAATGGCCAATCTGTTCGCTGCCCGTCAATTTAACAGCTATATTACGATTTATAGTCTATCAATTTTAACTATACGAAGACAATGCCTTTGCACAAAAAGTTTACTCCTTAAAATTCGATAAGACAAAAAAATATAATACCTACTCGAAATGACGTAAATCTTATTTCAACGTCCATTTCAATATTTCCATAACTTATTTGTAAAAGATATGGCTGTAAATACCATAAATATACGCCTGTATAGTTTAATGCAGGAATAAAAGTGTAGGTATCAGAATAAGGGATAATAAAATACACAACATCGAACGAGCTACGCAATTCACTACCCCGCTATTGATCCGATGCATTCAACACATTCTTGTCAATATTAATATATTGTGAGAGAGAGGCTCGTGTTTTTAAGTCGTATATATGACCGTTTACCACGTTTATTCTATTAATAATAAAATAATTTTGTTTTTAAATGAATTAAAGATGAATTTTATAATTTCGGAGTAAGCTTGGAGACTTACTTTTTGACGTGACAACGTCTTATAATTCGATAGCGCCGGCTGCACGCACGAAAAAACATGACATGCGGCGTTACCTCGCTCTGAGGCGTTCCATGTGAGGCTTGAAGTGCAAGCGAGAGCGCGGAACGAGCGACAAAGAAGCACAATCGGACGTTGTCACGTTCAACTATCGTCAATAAACCGACTTTACAGACAACCAATTTTTTTGGTATTTTATTTGTATCAATCAAGGATTGTAGAATTTTTCCACATAGTAGGTACATTAAATGGTTTATAACATTAACTTTAACATGGAAATAAGTAAATACGGGTAGGTACGTATAAAACGTAGCAAAACCTGTTGTATCGTCAACAGATAGATCGGTTTCCCTCAAATAAATACGCAATTGCAACATAACGAGGGTTTTTCTGGCCGATTTGCGCCCCTCGCCTGTTAACCAAATAATACCTGAGTTCCACGACCTTGGCGAGGGTGGATGAGGGTTATGATATTACAATAATCAAGTTTTCTTATCATCACATGATTGGAGGAATCGAAATCCTTAATCGAACGTTTAATGGAAATATTTCGATTTAAATATATGTACAAATATTGAATTTATTTACCAGAATAAATAATCATAGCGTTCAAAAAGAAATAAATACATGGAATATGAGTTCGTTGTGAAACAACAATAATGTAAAGCTCAAACGAATCAAAAGCTTTTATCTCGAGTACGCCATCTGTCGGCGAGTAGCGACACTAATCAGAGCAACAATCCGTTGTAAATTACTAACGGTTTGCAAAATGGCGCACCTTCCAAATGAAACAAAACAAATTCCAATTAGCCTCGTTATTTTTACTGTACAGATTAACGTACGAGATTATCTTGCGGTTTCATTATCTTTTACGATATGTAGCACCTGCCGTTGTAACCGATTTTAAATAACTGCCGTTTCCATCCATCATGTTATGACAATTTCAGCAAATCATCGCTCTGCTGTTTTAAAGCGGTTAATTATTTAACTTTTAACTTGTCTTGAATTAGCATCTGATAAATTAACTTTATGGAGTTTAAAATGCATGCTTTTTTTACTTTTGATTTAATTATTTTTGGAAATATTGCTCACTGTTTGCATAACAATGACAAAATGTTTTTGTTATAATTTTGAAGTACATAATTCCAAGCGTTAGCGGTAAATCTTTCTAACCTAAATAATACAACAATCAATGATGGAAGGCTATAAATATTTAATTTAACAATCTATTGCGTGTTTGACCTGCCCCAACAGTGGTACGGGCCCACGCATTCGATCTACTACGTCTACCCACGCTCACAATATTACAAACACTTTTTATACTTTTATCGCATGAACAGAAGTGATATTAAAAAGTACCTTAATTAAATAGGTGTACATACCAACTACCATATAAATATTATTACTAGAAATAATTTATTTATTTAGGCTTATTAATATGTAAAACAGACAAATTTTTAAGACAAATTATTAATGAGTTTCAGTTCAGCAAGTAAATAATAATTGTAATAAAACAAGGCCATTACTAGGTGTCTTCTGATATCTATTATAATTTAGTGGCAACCGGTTATCAAACAGCTGCGAATATAACCGTCTTCAAATGTTTATTCATGAAATCATTTGGATAGACGAAAAATTATTCTGTCAGGTTTACTTATAAGGATAATTACAAAACCTGCGATTTGAATGAGAATAGACAATAAAGGACAGACGCGTGAGTGAGAGAGACAGCGTATTAACAAATGTCGTTTGCGTCTAACACAAAAACAGGAGTAACGAACGCCAGGTGTGACCTGATGCCATGTGCTCGTGGTAACAGAAACTATATTTATACTAGTTTCCGACTCTTAATTTGTCTAGCTGCTTAAAAATGTTTGTAATAATAATTAATCGAGCGCTAATTTTAAATACGTTATTTATTTTATGACATTTTTGAGGACAAGATCGCGTATCGATGTCTATAATTATTACTATAACATGGCATGGATATGAAGTTTGGTTTATCATATTAATTATTTTTGTTTGATCGCTCTTATTGAAGCCATTTTAAAATAATTATAATATTAGTATAATAATAGCACTCCGTAAATAGGTAACATTTTGTTATATTGTATGTTTTAAATACATTTGATTCAACGCCATCTAACGTGACACGTTATAACTACAAAGTGAACAGCGTAAACCGCCCTCTAGCGTCAAATAGCAAAACTAACGTAACTTGGACGCAACTGTTCGTGTTACTGTTTCTTCATGACAAAAATAGGTGGCGCTGTTCGCTAAAGCGCGAAATTTACGTTTTGTGTTGCAGCACTATTTTATGAAAAACAATAAGCCAGTTGAAATTAAAAATGCATTTAAGTTTTTTTTTTCATTACTAAAACACTAATCTGTCGCCATCTAACCCAATTCCATTGCATGTATGTCTATTAATTTTCCCCTTTATTTTGTGTTAACATTCTCCTTTATTTTACTTTATTTTGCTTTATGTTAAGTCTGTGGTGTGTCTGTGTTGTTGTAGCTTATTTTGGCGCCGGACGGGACGTTGCAGACAGTCAAGAGTGAGTCGCGGCGTGGTCGGGGCAGAGGGCGCGCTGCGTCAACTCCTGTGAGTACACTTTCCTTACTTTTGTTTTCTTTCTTTCTTTTATCCCTGTTTGAGTTAACATTTTAACATTACCATCACATATAATAACAACTATAAAGTTTCAACATCGCAATGGAATTCCTTAGAATTCCAAGAAATATATTATATTCCTAAAAAAACATCGATTAAGGAAGAATTAAAAACGTAATGGTATACGGTCCACGTAACTCAGGTGATGGTTACGTATGACTTACACTGCATACAGAAATAAAAGTAGCTAGATGACCTGCAAGAGAACTGATAAAAACTTTGCAACTTTGTCATAACTTTCGAACGCTGCAGTGCTTCAATGAAACCTAAATAGGTATAGATTACTATGGAGTACAACAAAACATTGAATATGCATGGTTGTCGATTTACGCATAAACTTTCCACGAAACAGCTGGCTATTCGGGTCAGCTGACAAATCATTCAGGTCGCATCTATTAGCGGACGATATAAATCAAACAAAAAGCGGGTCACTCTCGCTTTCGCCCCAATATGGGAATAAAGTCACCTATTTTCGTAACACCGAATGTTTTCAACCGCTGCAAAACAACACGGTTCTACGAGATTGTAGATATACATTGCGGGCTTGGTACCGATCGTCACTGGGGCGGTGGGTTGTGGGCGAGTAATGTATTAGATATTTTTTCCGTTCACGTTTGCTTCCGGCGTGACACCTGTCAATGGGTGCATTCTGAATTGCAAATTGTTATGCAATTTCCGAGCTTTGTTTTGCATTTTATGCATTCAATCAAACTTTTTTTTTTCGTACTTAAGTAAATTAATTATTGTCCTTCTTTATTTTAATTTATTACACGTATTGAAATGATTACCTATCTAATTAAACAAAAATTTCGAAGCGATGCTAATAAATTTTTGGTTTGTTAAATCTTATTTTATATTATTTTAATAGGCGTTATGCATAACTTTAAAAATAATATTGTATACCTACAATCAATTGAAAGTAAAAATCAGTACATATTATTATCTGATGAGATATTTTTTCAAACTTATACGTATGTGGTTTCAGCAGTAATATTGATTGATTTTCAAGGTTTCCTTTCAAACGGACATAATTTTCTCCTAAGAATGCAAGACAGATAAGTAATGATTCGTATGTAGTCACTTATATCTACTAAGTATCAAAATGGATTTT
Organism: Colias behrii; assembly: GCA_029959065.1. Classification (NCBI taxonomy): domain Eukaryota; kingdom Metazoa; phylum Arthropoda; class Insecta; order Lepidoptera; family Pieridae; genus Colias; species Colias behrii. The sequence goes on along the minus strand of JARWMC010000006.1, from coordinate 2,224,484 downwards.
GGTAAAAGCTTAAAACGTTAATAAGTAATAAGTGACAACCTTTTAAATGAAAACTTACAATCGTTTATGAATATTATATTATATTATTTATGAATAATTATCTATAATTAGAACCACACACAAAAGTTAAAACTTTTTACTCAATTATTTCTACAACCAGACATAACAAAAAGAATACAAGAATACAAGACAAGAACGAAACATAGTCCTTTAACTGATTGCAGTTTCAAACTTTTAAGTATGATTTAGATTGGTATACTTGTTCATGTAGAGACATATCCTGTCTGTAAGTTAAAAATACAGGGTGCATAAGTCTCAACTAACAAGGGAAGTACACACAGTTCTAAGCCCCGGAACACAGAACTTCGACAAAGGCATTCGTTGCCAGAACCGTGAACAAATGATTTGGTTAAAGTTTGCTGTGCCGTGTTTTCTTTGTTGTTCATAATTGATTGGATAATTAACTGATGAAATAATAGATGAATATTTTAATAATTAAAGGATGGACAATTTATTTTACAGTTGATCAGACCTTAGCGATTGCATGGCCCAAGATAGGGAGTTCAATAAAAATTCAGACGCAATAATCGATAGCGTTGTACTTAATATCTAATATCAATAGAAATTTTATTTTAATATATTGAAACTACTTTTTAAGAAGAAAATATGTAATTCGCGTCTTCCGTCTTATAAGTAAATAAAAGCGAAATATCTATCCGCAGTTGAGTTATGGTAATTAGTTCTCCAGATTGTTAAAGACTTCATTTCCCAGTATTTTGTTAGTGTCGCGAACTCAAAGATAACTATATTAAAAATACAAAGGCACTTCCACTGAGAAAACCATCAGAAACTTAGCCTCTAATCAAAACTTTTAAAATGCAAATTTTCTAAGACACCACGTGCCGAGCGACTGAAAATAAAATTTAAATTTCTTGAAATTACAAGAATCAAGGGTTGTTTTTGGAAATTTGTAAAATATTTAAATGATATTTTAACAAAAGAACGTCGCAGAATCTAATCAGTTTGTGCTATCTGAAAGCAAATTTGGAAATAAGTGTAGGTATAATAATTCTGAAATTCTGTAAAATATTTTCCCGTAAGGTAAACATGATTAATTTAATAAGGCAAAGTAAATAACGTATTATATGCATACCTTACTTTTAGAAGGATACAATCGTATCGGTAAAGCTTCAATCGTTAAGTACCTAAACAAAATACTTAGAGCATTAGGTACTGATAATAAAGTTAAACGTAAACGTGTTCTCTTTAAACTTGAAAGATGTATGATTTTCCTAATGTGTAATGAACAGATAAATGGAGATAAATACAGATTAGTATTTTTGAACCATATTAATTGGCCGCTCTACATAATACGTAGCTCTCTGAACTTTTAAGTTCCTTCCCATTGAATGCGGAAATTCCTTTCAAATATTGTAACCACCTCAATATTTTCTTTTTAATTAAAATTTGCAATCATATTGCAGCTCGAGCCTCGAAGGTAGTATTAACATATCTTGTAATTAGTTTAATTAACTAAACCAACCGACAAAACTAATACGAATTCTAATCCGAGATTTCAATTCGGAAATAAATTGAAATCCGACATAATGAAGACGGCGCATTGCTTGCAGACTTAGGTACTAATTTCGCGGCCATCTTGCGGTTGCCATGGCGACGAGACTGCGCCCCCTCGCCCCCACCACTTGCAGAGCTAGACGGAACTATGTCTAGGTGTATGGCCTGAGATGTATGCACGCCTGATTAGCCCATTCCCAATTTTGGTACCTCGTTAGTTCACATTTTTGAATGAATGCATTTTAAGGTTTTCATTGATTGCAGATGATTGGGTTTTTCGTCTTGAGTTTTAACTCTACTTCCTGTAAAGTTCAAACTAGGTACTACTTTAACTCGTAGCTTCTCCAATTAATGTTATTTTTTTAACAAATTACAGATAATGAAGTATTAAAACTTCAATACTTGGTGGTTAAAAGTAACAAAATACCAGCTAGGTATATTTTAAAGAATATTTAAAGTAAAATTTAAATGAACAATATTTAAAATTATTGCAATTCCCGCAACAACTTCTTAGTTGCCTGAGTTTAACCCTGTGTACACATATTAAATATTATTTATTAACTTTTAATTAAGTGCTTATAATACCTATTCATTACATAAATTATTATTGCTCAAATAAAATAAAAATTTGCTCTACTGCATTTACAGGGACAAAATAAAGTGTCTTAATTAATAAAAGACAACGCGAGTAATCTTGAATGATAAATAAAACGGATATTATATTTATATACTTCATATATAGAAATAAAATTATAAAGTTCTATAAAAATTTAATGAAGAAAGTTAAAAACTTTCATATTATTAACATCTTCTATATTTTCAGCGCAAATATTTGAAATATAATGCGAATGTTGTGCTAAAAAGGAAGCTTTTAAGCTCATAAATCGTATAAAATTTCTTTTAAAAGTTAATTGATATTAATGGACAAATTGAGATTTTATACATAAATTTAATTTGCGAAACATTATCGTACATCGTGCAATTTTGTTTATTTAAGTAAAACATCGACTCCATATTGAAGACCGCCTTCAAAGGCCGTCTCAGAATTATAAACTCGAATTTGCTCAGTGTTGTAATTGCAAATTTCGTTGATTCACGCATGCGCCGAACGCCGATCAATACGACAAGACTTTATTGTTTTTTACTCTATAACAAAATATAATTTGCGCGCCAAAACATTAAAAGTGAACGTATGTAGTCTATGGTATGTGTACAATTTAAATTTGGAATTTTAAAGTTATTGCGTTTGTTTCGGTATTAATTTAAAAGGGGGAGGATGGTGTCGGGTCGCCGGGTGGGCCGCCCGTTTCTATTGGATAGTTACTGTAAACTATTGCTGAAACTTTCATTAATGCATTCTATTGCCTCGTTATGCATTTTCGGTGTCCCTTTGAAAATTCAATACTATTAAAGTTAGATTAGTGATGTCGTAGGTACTTATTTGTTATTTGTAGATATCATAATTTACTAGATTTCCGCCCGCGGCTTCGCCCGCGTTTTCAAAGGAAAACCCGCATAGTTCCCGTTCCCGTGGGATTTCCGGGATAAAACCTATCCTATGTGTTAATCCAAGTTACCCTCTATATGTGTGCTAAATTTCATTGTAATCGGTTCAGTAGTTTTTACGTGAAAGAGTAACAAACATCCATACATCCATACTTACAAACTTTCGCCTTTATAATAGTATTAAGATAATGCATTGATGTAACATTTTCCAATATTGGATTATGGTCATTTCTACACTATAAAACGATGATAAATATTTTAATAAAGCATGCTGTTTTAGTAAAACTAAAAATACAAAGGCGGACCAAAAATTTGGTTGCAATTTTGGCCAAAAAATCCCATGCAAATTTTAATGCAAACTCTTTTTGACCACAGCTCGAAATAAATTACAATGAAACGAAACGCAAAAATTAACCTAAACAAATACGTTAATAAAAAATACATTGTGTATTTTTACGTGCAGAGAGCGTAATTTCCGGGCAATATTTTAAATTTTCATAACTTTACAGACAGTTTCAATGCTATAAAGAGCCGTTAAATATTTTATTCGGCTCGCACTTCGCTGAAATTGCTTTTGATTACGGCGGAGAAACAAACGGAACAGCCTTCAATTGATTCCGTAAATATATTATGATTTTATGTAATGTGAGCGAATTTTGCAAACAATTTCGCTTTGTTTACGCGTATCCTTTTTATTGTGGATATTGCGCAACATTATTATGAGTTAAATGAAAACCAAAGTCGGTAGGTAGGTGTATTTAACGGTTTAATAAAAATTTGAATGTTAACTCTTAATATGTATTTACCTATTTCATCATAAAAAAATTAATGATAAAAAGATTAGTTTTGTTCAATTCTATGAAACAATTGTTATTAAATATTTTTAACATATTTTAAGCATTTTAGTGAAGTTACAGTGGACACGGTTAATCAATATTGTCTGTAAGACGGTTGGTGTAAGAAGTTCTTGGTGTGAATAAATTTTATCTTACTTTATAGTTACAAGCATAACATTTATCAATAGCAGTGTAGCGCTACATGCGTTCTCCTAGTCTTTCTTTCACTACAAGAATAACGTTCAACGCAAACTATTTACTCGGGGTAGAGTATTGTGAATCCGCAATCCCAAAGGATACAGGGATTTGTGGCATTTTGAAGCAACAAGTGGAACGGAGTGACTTTTCAACTCGACACTAATAAGATACTGGTGACAAGATCGGCCCGATTAGAGTCATCTAACGGGATTAGGGACGCCCCTTTTGGATCATTCGTTTACAGTTTAACCCTACAGCTGCTTACCCTATGTTTTATCGTCTTGGTGAGAGGAATTTATGTAGGTATTGCAAGTTCGATGGATTGTCTAGTTTAGAGGAGATAGAGCAAATGCCTCAAATGACGATTTATATTTATAGCTTCTTCTAATAGTATATTTTATTTTTGTAATAGAACATTGATGTAGCGTAAGGCGCGGGACATATACAAGCGGCGCGGCGCGCATCGGGCGCACTGCGGGCGCGCATCGGGCGCGCATCGGGCGCACTGCCGGCGTGCATCGGGTGCGCCATTGGCATTTTGTATGAAATAACTTTGGAAAGAAGGCGCAACCGTGGCACAACCGTGGCGTGCCGTCTCGACGCCTTTCCAAAATTCTTTCATACAAAATGTAAAAGAAGGACGTGGTGCAAAACAGATTCAAGAGGTGCGCTTATGGCACGCCCGCGCCCGCGCCGGTTGTGTTTGACCCGCGCCTTATGAAGCGTCTATATTTAATTTCTAATCAATATAAATTTAGGAAACTCGATTGGTTTTCACGTTTGTGAATTTTACAAACAAAACACGATTTGATTATAAACACAAGGAAATGTGATATTAAAAGATGATATTTTTTTAAAGAAATTCTTTGTTCTTATTTTTTTAACTAGAACAATGTTCATTCCAGTCATTAGATTGACCAGTGAACTTTTGGTTCGCTAATTGGTTGCTCATATTGTTCCAAACTCCCATTGGTCAATGGAACGGGTAGGATTAACGTGCCCTTTTTTAACGTTTTTTATGCATTACCAGCTTTTGTACCTCCACAGTACCTCGCTTGACTGGGAGTTACTAAATGTATAGGGCTGATACCCGGTTTAATAATGTATTAAAAATGATAGTATGTATTATCTTTACTCAGAGGTCTATATTGATTACTAGCTGTCCGCCCCGGCTTCGCCCGTGGTACATATTTCGCAATAAAAGGTAGCCTATGTTCTTTCTCAGGGTCTAAAGATTATCTGTGCCAAATTTCATCAAAATCGGTCCAGTAGTTTATGCGTGAAAACCATACATACATACATACATACAAACCTTTCCTCTTTATAATATTAGTATAGATTCCTATGGGGTTTTGTACTTCCGAATTGCTAATTTTGTTGTGTCTTTGGTGAAACATGTTTCAGTGAAATAAGCGATCGTTTACTCATTGTTTATATGTTTAGTAGTGTCCATACGAAAAATGAGGAATTCATTAATCATTATTATTTCTTGAAAATGGTGGTATGCTGGTTTTGTTAGTGAGCTATCCAGCTAGTTGCTGCAGTTTTCTTCTTCAGTCATTTTCAATTTCCTACGCGTTGTGCAGCCCTAACAAAAAATCGGTACAGTAAAAATACAGATTGAATTTTTACATTTTCCGTTTACACCCTGAACGTTTTGTCACTTGCACAAGCAGGGTTGTCACTTTCCGCCAGCTGCAAGAAGTCGCAACAAGTGGCGCCATATATCGCCATAACTGTTGCCAACTGTGTGCATTCGGTGATACTCGAAAAGCCCTCGATTGTATCACTTGAGTAATATCCCGATTTAAAAACTATTCCGTTTTATTTTCAATGGAGCCAGTAAGCGTAGGATCTGTGGTTATTCCAGCAGATTTAATCCAGCATTATCCATTTATTTCGATTCATTTGATTAGAACCCGGTTTTCTAACTTTCAAAAAGGTAAATTTATATTTTATACTAAAGCTGTATTTTCTGACCTCGTCTGAATTGTTTATTTGATAATAAAGTTACTTTTTATTAGGAAAACTGTGTTTCATACAAAAAACTAAAGCTTTGACTTCCAAATTAGTTTATCAGCTAATTAGTCGTCCATGCTAAGTTATTCCCACTAAATAGTTACTTTAGTATTAAACTCTCAACAAAACATGTAAAATACGACAAAATTACTATGTAAACAAAAATAACGGACCATTGTTGAAGATAATAAAGTATACATAATGTATTACCTCCTCATGCAATATTCATGACCGATGTCAATTCCAGAAAGTTCCCCGACGTATTTACATATTATCTAGTTCAAGAAAAAACTTATGTTTAATTTAAATACGTTACTGTTTTGGATATTTTAGTTATCTTTTGCTAGAGTACAAAATTTAAATCGCCAATATATTACATTGAAATTATTTAATCGTATCAAGTAATTAAAACGTAAACAATAGTTATTAACGTTTATTTTTCTTTAATAAATAGGTTGATCTTCTTATTTTTTATTATTTTAAAATAATTTTGTTTCTTGTCTTATCTCTATCACTGAATTCAACATTTATTGATGAACTCGTAGGTACCTTGTTCCAAACGTCGCGTCACAAAGATCTGTAAATGCCCCAGTTTATTACAATAGAGTAATTTATTCAGAGCTCATAACTTATGTACATAATTTTATGCATTTGTATTATACCTTACAGTATTTAAGGTTGAAAATATCAATGTGTTGAAAACTTTTCAAATTATTTCTCCAAATATACAACGATGTTCGTATGGAATGAAGTGGTGTACTTATAAAATAATTATAATGAGCCTCTCATCGCTCCGGTTTGTAAAAGCACACGAATTTTATATTAAGACTCATATAAATTGAAATTTTCTTGAATTAAGTTTGTTCAAGAGGCATAAAATCTTTCTAGCATGTGTTTGCGAAAGTGAACACACAAAAAATTTGATGATAAGTTATTCAATTATTTTCAAATGTGCGTTGAAAATTTTTACTAAACGAAAGAATAAGTAGGTTAGGTAGAGGTTTATGTTGGTTCTTATACGAAATTTCTTGATGCTGCTCATTGGCACATCTCATCATATTGAGGTGGACTTTAACCAATATATTAATTGTTAATTAATTTAGGTGTCTAAAGAATTAGTCCTAATCCCGTGTGTGCCCGATAAATCGTGTATCGTATACGATATAAGAGGCTTAGCAGACGACTTTTAATATATAGCGGATTACCAAGCCCCGCACTGAAATCTGTTTTATAGCCAGATTATACTTCCGCTTAAATCCTGTGTTTTCATATCTATTGTTTTTGTTGTTTTACGAACACATCTTATCGTTAAATGACTCGCATCTTTTTAAATGCGATTTTATTGTTTGGCTGAAAGTGATTGAAAAAAAAACAACTGCATAGATAGCAACTGAAACTACATGTAGCCAATTATAATATGGTATAATCTTGAAATAACGTATAGTATATACGAATATCAAACATGCAATAGACGTTTTCATGATTTTTAATATACATTGATGCAATTGTTACATAATTTTAAAGCTACGAGTAATCGTAGCTTTAGCAAACGGAACGATAGAAGTTAATCTTAGAAAATCATGCAACCATAAACTTGGTTTTATTGAAACTTGATAGCAAGTTGATTGCAATTTATATGGTATAACTCATTAAGTACTATTCAAGAAGGGACATCCTGCTATATGATACACATCACTAACTAGAATTAATATATTTCCATTTACAGCTGTTTATCATTTGAATGCATGCATCTAATAAGAAATATTAATATTCAAAAATATTCATATATGTATGTAATATCCTAGCGTACCCAACCGCGTAACACGATTTATATTATAAAACTATCGAAAAGTTGAATAGTTATAAAAGTAATATAAAGTTTTAATAGTGCAATGTAACCATCACGATCTCGAACGTGAAAGCTCTCATCTTAGTTTTGAGACCTTTAACTTTTTCCGGGTGAACGGTGAATTTAATTTTCTGTGGAAATTGCTATCCCGGGGCATGGCGGCGCTGCAATAAATTCAATTTTGCTGATAAAACTCCTATAAATACGTACTAGAGATGTTTTCACTTAATGAAATTATTATTTTACCTGTTGCGTTCAATTCGATTATAAATTAATCGCTTTTTCCTTAAAATGTTTTTAAGCTACGAAACCTTAAGCTTTTCTTAGATTTGTTTAATAAATATACAGTGTGTTAGACGGATTGTGACCTAAACGGCCTCGCCTTTCCTTTGCGTTTTTAATGTATTTAATCTTTACATACCGATCTACTAATTGCGTAATAAAATATTAATTAAATAAACAAGTGATGATATCAATATCAACTATAAATAAACTGTTTGATCTGGTAAACCATTAACACACCAGAAGCATAAATCAAAATTGTTTGCATTAAATTGAATAGGTGTAATGAATCACATAACTATGCGCACAACGTAAAGTTTGTCCGATAAATCAACCTTGAACCAACAATTATCGATACCGCCGTAAATCACTTAAAGATATTTTAATTAAACATCCTCTCAACAGTGACAGATCAGACGCGCAAATGTAGCGTCACTGGATGATGGGGCCCCAAATTTGGCATAACAAATAAAACATAGCCTTAAGGAAACCATAGGTTATTGTCATATTGGTGACGATCACATAATAAATAGCAACAATTGAAGTTTTTAATTAGATTCACTTACCTGTAATAAACATAACACAGACAGACATTTTTCGGGCAACAGTGACATAGGTAACTTGAATGTTATTCGAGGATGCATTCTTCATCTGTCATCTTTGACATTTCAAAAACTGGTTAATAAACATAATCTTCAACGGTAGGTACCATAGATTAAAAACTGTCCTAGTAACGAATATGCAATCGTTATGAAGCCCACTTACAAGCCTTCATTCACTACCAGAAACATTGCCTCAAATATTTCGGGGCCTTATCCTTGAGCACGTGTTGTCCCTGCTCCTATATATCAGCGAAGGGGCGGCGGGCGGTGGAGGAATTAATTTAATTTTAACTTGATAATATATCGCGTCGGAGTCCTCGCTAATAATGGAATTATGTTTGTACTTTCAGAATCCATTTGCATTCTTAGTAGGAACGGCACGTGGATCGGTTTTTGGCTATTCGTTTTTTCGAAATTACTTTAAGTACCTATTCATTGAACTGCTCTTTCTTTTTAACCGACTTCAAAAAAAAAGAGGAGGTTATCAATTCGGCCGGTATGTTTCTTTTTTATACGTATGTACACCGATTACTCCGAGGTTTCTGAACCGATTTACGTGATTCTTTTTTGTTTGATGCGGAATAGTGTCGAATTGATCCCATAAAAATTTTATTCGGATAGACCCAGTAGTTTTTATTTTATGAGCATTTATGTCTGATCTCGATGACTTAATTTAAATGTAGCAAGTAACTTTGATTCACTTCCCGATAACCGATTGAGCTGAAATTTTGTATACGTATATAAATTGCATAGCGATGAAACATTATCATGACACAGAGCTGATTTGATGATGGAATCGGAAGGTGGCCATAGGAAATCAGTAATATATTGACTCAACTTTATCGAGTTTGGGCTCGTTTGATTCGTGTTGAAAAAAACACTAAAAAGTATTAAATAAAAATAACTACGTTAAAAATAACCGACTTCAAAAACGGAAAAATGAAAAATAAAAAAGATTTGATATTATTAATTACTACATATTATTTGGAATTTAGATGTGCTATTTATTAAATACGTTTGAAGTCGGTGCCAAGCACTAAGCAGCCCGTGTTAGTATTAAGCCCGTGCACCGACATCAAACCTATTTAGTAAATAGCATATCTAAATAATATGTAGTAATTAATAATATCAAATCTTTTTTTACTTTTCATTTTTCCGTTTTTGAAGTCGGTTGTTTTTAACGTAGTTATTTTTATAATTATTACAAAGTGTAAAGGACTTAAAAAAATTGTCTTTTATATTAAGCAGTCTCAACAATTTGTCAGATTAATCATATTTTGTACGGTGACTGAAAACTTAATGTGGCTTTACAAATGAATAAGGAGACAGATCTACAAAAAGTTCTATTATTGCCGCATGGCCTGTGCCAGCCTTCCAGGACACAGGTACTTTCTTGAATTTTCATGCACGATATTGGACACTAAAATATAGGTCTAATAAGGTTATATAGCTATCTATATGCACACGATTATCTTCGTTGTCTTGATACTATTCCGTCTAAACTGCACAATCTACAAAGCTAAATCCCGTCATTCGTAACCCCAACGCAATCTGTATTCCCATACAAATTACTTATCACAATATTCATGAAACCGAAATAGCGTCTACACATCACAGTCATTACGTACCTGAAAACTAAATTCACGTTGCATTTGCGTTGCTTCATCTAAGCTTAATGCGTTTTCGTATGCTTGATGGGCAGTCGCAGTAGATATTCCATTCAGGCGGCCAGACAATCTCCCTATATTGCTATTCTAACCCACCCCCAGGCCCCAATCCCACCTACGTGGGCCGTGGGGGCTCCCCCGTATAGCGCTTAATTTCCGTATCGTATGGTCATTAATTTGTGAAAACGATATCTTCTATATTACTCGGTTTATTAAGTTTATGGAATTTTCAGCGTTTCTACAATAATAAGACGAGGATGTGAATTTTCAGAATTATTAATGAACATTATGTTTTTAAATAATAAAACAAAAAGGTTGATGTAGATGTTTATCTGTGCAAGTTTGGCGCCCTTTCGCTGCTGCCCTCTAGCGGGATTATGGTGGATGGTGGCTGTCACCGGCGCATTCCCGCCAACTTTTAATTACGATCATTGTGAACAAAGTTTAACTCGACGACAAAAGGACCTTCTGTAATGAAACTTTGTACATGACGCCGTTATTTTCTAAGCGCTTGTCGGTTTGCTTATAATAGAATTTTTAATAACTTTATCTCGCTGATGATTAAAGAGATTTAATATAAGAGAGTTAATAAGTTTTAAATTTCTCGTAAGTATAACAAGTTTAAATTTCCAATAAAGAAGGTAATTCTTTCGCAAATGAAAATTACAAACAAGCGCTAAACATTTTTAATAACGCCTTGATAAATGCGTGTTTCCGAACATAAATTCAACTTGTTCGCGGTGTTTACAGAGAAAACTGAGACACCGCCGTGCATAAATTGCAGAGCTTCACATAATTAAAAATCAACATTTACATTCAATTCGATCCCTATTTCGACGTCTATATCACGTTTTAAGAGTATGAAATCTCAAAATCGTGTTCTTAGAATTTGGGTGAATCTTATTATCACATATCGAGTTTTAGATTATAGAATTAAATATAGAATTGAAAACGTTTCAATTAAACTATCCCAATCTTAGCCTCGAAAGTGTATTTGTTTTCAATTATAGATTCACACATAAAAAAAACACACAGGATTTAATGACAATAATCTTGGAGCCGTAGTGGGCTGTCATTCAGTACACTATTACTGCGCCTATCAGCTTAAATGGTTGCTTTACAAACCGTACAAATTGTGGCGATAATTCGTGTAAGTACACATTGTAACTAGACAATGGTGGTTTACAACAATTTGCGTAATAGCTTTAATGGTTTGTAATCACAGGGCGGCCGTGAGTCGCTCGCTATAAACTATTATACGTGTGCTTTATCTGTGCTCATTTATAAATTATTATTGTACGTCGTACGATTTTATTGTTAATGTATTTTTGAACAATATTTGTGTTATTGACTTGTCGTGTTCAATTGATATTTTATAACTGTAGTCTGTAGATATTATGATCATCTTTGTAAGTATAATCTGTCTTAGGAATTTGTGTTATGAGACGTTTTTTGATAATGATAGGCCATGCTGCTAGGTACGTTATTTTAGAATACGAAAAGAATCTTGGAATAAAAAAACACATGTTTTAATGTTATGAACAGATGGAAATGTTTGTAAAAAATCACATTCAGTAAAAACTTTTTGTTATAGGAGGATTGAGGAAACATATTCAATATCATGTTCTTTGACAATAACACGAATCGATATCGCATAAAGCAGACGCAATACGAACCATAACAAATCTTATTTAACACTTTCAAAACAAACATTACTTCCGAACGATAAAATAGAAACTTTAACAAATCTATTTGAAGCAGAAGAAACTGGAAAAGCAATAAAAGCAAAATAATAGTTATGGAAATAGTCCTTCATTTTCCACGAAAGAAAACTTCGGAACTGCCGACAATATGAATGAAACTATAATATTAGAAAAGTTTCGTCTCGAAATGAGAAAACGTTGTACGGGCTCGTTTCTCTAATACACGTAGTTATAAACTTGTTCAATATACTTCGAGTGTGTATGGCTCGTTTAATTGTGTTTTGCTTTAAGTAATGACCAGTATCATTGTATTTTCTATACGTCTTCACATTGTTACATGATCATTTAATTAGTGCCAATACTTACTCTTAAAAGTTATTCTTCCATGGAGTACCAAATTTAACCTGATTATTAATTTATTAAAATTACAATTAATATGTAATATTGTCAAAATGTGATATTAAGTACAAATAGATAGAAACTAAAGAACGAAAAACAATTATTAACAAATCAAAGTAGTGCAGTGATATAAAATATCGATAGTTTATCAATGTATACGTGTCGGTCGCTGAACCTATATGCAGATCAGGATGTACGGTATAAACGCTTACCACATATAAGCGATTGTTATGATAATAAGGCATGCAATAGACGGAGCGGGGATGAAATATTGGCCTCTTTTGCATAAGCACCGCTTCGTAGAGCCTCTACGATGTGCTACGACAGGAACTCGTAGCTACTTAATTGTTCATTATGGAAATTTGTGAAAACAAATTTGTACCGAGTTTCGACTTATCAGGAAGTGATAACGAGAAGAAAATACATTTATTAGAAACATTGGATGCGTTGGAAAATTTATATTTTCAGTTCGCGGTTGCTTAGAAATGTTTTGTGTTGATTGAGATGCCAACTTATTTGAAATTGGCTACATATCTATTAGAAATGATGGTGAAATAATAATAATAAATTAAATTGTAGAACAGTTTTATGCTACATTTCAAAAGCATGAAATATGTCGCAATCATCACAAATAAAATAATAAAAAGTAATGTGCATAGAGCTGTGTAATATTTTAGCATTAAAATTTTAAACATTGAATTTAATTTAATTGATGAATAGGACATTTTTACAAAACATTTTCTTAAATCTGCAAAACTTCTAAGTATTTAAAAATATGATCATTCACACCCCAAATATTGCTTACAATAATATGCATGATAAACACGCAAAGCAATTTTATACATTAACTTAATCCTAATCATATTTCCTTTTTTACGAATAAAGATATTATATTACACTCTTAAAAGTTTATTCCAAGATAATACATACATGAAAATATTATCTTGCATAAAAAATTATTCGAATAATGACCACCCGTCACATTAAATACTATTTTAAATAATTTATCTTATTGTCTGAGAATTATCTTTAGACTACTTTACAGTCTAGTACAAGAAACACAAAAAGAAATAAAGAAGCAAGGTTATAATATATGCAAGATAATTTCGTATTCTCTCTTGAAATGTTGATAAGATATTTAGGAATCTAATTAAAATTCCGAGTATGATGAACATCGCAAAAGACAGCTGCTATGTAGATATATCTGTGATATACTTATAAGAATTTATCAGACACTGTTCTTATAGATAGGTTTAAATATACGCGCTGGGCGACAGACAAGGACGGTCTATACTGGAGAAGTGTATATGAGTGATAGAGACAGATAACCGAGGCCCGAGGTGCCGATACAATGCACAATGCATACGCTTAGTCCGTTCACATTGAATATGTAAAGTATAAATAATATTTTTGATTAGTCCTTGTTTAAACCTTGAGTGTAATTTTTGACATGAATATTTTATTCTTCTATTTGTGAAATTTAAATACTGAAGTTCAAATAAAAAGTGTGTTTTATAATAAGAAAATAACGGTTATGCACTGTTTTAAATTAAATGGAATTCTTAAAAATCTGAATAAAAATCAATATAACATGCGTTAAAATAACAAGGAAATTGTTTCGCTATTAACACACGTTTTCAATTAAATACTTAATAAAGTTCGGATGAAAAGCGCAAGAATGTATTCATAAAGCTCTCGGCATCTCAAAATTGTAATTTGTTTATCAAACGTCTGCTCGGTGTATGTGGTGCGGGGGCGGGGTGCGACGGGTCCCGGCGTTCGTTCCGTCCGTCACATTGGCACCAGTCAGTACTCACGTGCGACGCCGCCGGCTAACCACGCGCCTTACGTAACATATCGCTGCAATCGATTATCGATACGCGATTGCACATCACTATCACTACGCTTCCCGCGCATTTTTGATTTATTTTTAGTGCTGTGTTTGTGTGGACTATTGGATTGTGCTCGCTGATTAAGGTTCGTTAGTCAATGTTAACTTTTAATTAGTTTAGAATAGTAAAGGTCAATAAACTGCGAGGCATTCGAGTAAAACAACGATGAATTGGAGCGATTCCGTGCATAAGTTAAAGATATTTTTACTTTATAATTTGCTTTGCAACTTTAAAAATATTTTTCCTCAGTCATATAATGAGAGAGATTAGAGTATTTTTTACTTCCAAGATTTAGAGTTTAAAAAATCTGTATTGAAAATACATAGTAAAATATATATTTTTTTACAATTCATTTCAAAAAATAATTCAAGTAGAGATTTGAGGTAGATATTCATTAAAAATCGTAAGCTAACTCTATATTATAAAAAAAATCAAGAACTATTTTCCTATTTTATTTCATTGATAGACGTTCCCTAAGGGAAACTGTTTTTATTCTCAAAAAGTGGGCATTATAAACAACCAAAAAGATATTTTATTTTATGGGTCTTAAAATCTTAAGTCATATTAAACTTTGAATGAAATCTTCGTTCGTATGTTTTACTAAAAATTTTACTTACCTAAGTACAATTTAAATATCTTGGTAAAATAAAAAGAGGTCACGAATTACATTTTTTTTTAGTTATAAAGTTTCAATGAGAACAAAGTATATATTGCAGATTAATTCATAATAAATCTTTTTGGTTATTTACCAATCCTTATCAGTAGAAAATGTAAACTACAACAACTAAATGTTATTTTAAATGTAAAAGCAGCATGGAAATTTAGTCAAAATTAAAAAAAAAACTTCCGTAATTAGATTATAAGTACTTATAATTAACTATTTTAATTTATGCTTATATGAATATCCTTATTGCATCTATGTTTATTAATCATACCACAATCATACAATTTAAACATTAACATAAAATTACGCTAGTAATTGCATATCATTACATCTAGTTTATCTATGTCTCTAGTTACTAAATCGAGCTATATTTTCCATTGAATATAATTATAATTATGTGAGAGCAAGTTATAATTATCTACATGCCAGTCTACAATTTACTTTTCATAGATAATAACGAAAGCAGCAATTTACCACAGATAATTTTACTTTCAAAATTACTTCGTTCCTAACATCACTTATCTATAATTTCGTTCCTAGGAAATGTGTACGTACATTATTATTTGAAACAGATTATAAAATCAATTACTTAATTTTATGGACATCGCAAAATTACGTGCTATTAACCGACTTCAAAAACGGAAGAGGTTCTTAATTCGGCTGGCATATTTTTTTTCAACATTCAATTTATTAAACAATCACAAAACGAATCAAATCAGTTATAAATCTCAACTATACAGACAGTAAAAAGTTTATTTCTCATTAAAATTTGACAAGAAGTCGTTAATTAACTGCGATAAGATAAAAATAAAACAATGGAATTTATTTTCACTATCTTTGGTTAGCTATCGTTGAGTCATTTACTGCCTATTAATTATTTTAGTTGTAAGTTACTGATTCTGTAATTAATTACTCAGTTTTATATCTTTATGAATGTAAGAAATAAAAATATTTTTATTCATTACCTGAGTACAACAAAATGTCAAGGAGCTAAATAACATCAAAGCATCTAAAAATATATTTTTTATAACGAACACGATTTTTATCTGCTCTTTTATTTGATGTTTGATTGTAATCAGTCGCGCAAACTCTCTACAATCCAATATAAGGAAAAATAAATAAATAATAAATATTGATTCAAGAGTCCCAATGCTTCTTAAATATTTTGGTATGTATATTTTATCTTTTGATATCTATGATCTGGAATGTGGTATACATGAAATGTGTCAATTTTTTGTAACAAATTGATCCACCCATACTATTTCAATTATATATAAGAACCTCTCAAGAACCACCTGGCAAAATGATTTAAACGGTAACGTATGTAAATCGGTTAATACTGTTAATACAGCAAAACAAATCAAAAATAAATAAGTAAGGGAAAATTTACGTTTAACATTAAAAATATTTACTTAAATTTATCACCAAGTCAAGTATATAAAAAAATGCATCGAATGTTCCTTCGTGTTCATGGTGTTATCGCATTATAGTTGACATAACATAGTAAATAGAAATGGGTAGGACAGATATCACTATCTGTCCCAATTCCACTATCTTTGGTTTGTTATTTTTAACGTGTTTTAAATCGACCACGATTTACAAAACGATCGCCTTTGAAGATTATTTGTTTTTTATTTCAAAACGAGTTTTGAATCCTACTTGTATTTCAAGCAATACGTAGCTACTTCAAATCAGATATTAAGAGTGTTAACTACAATCTTAAAAATAAGTGAGATTTCTTTTATTAGAGGAAAACGATTTTGTAATGAATACTTTAGATACTAAGGTAATCTTTGTCTAAACTGAACCGATTCGCAACAAACTTTTATAGAAAAGTCTTGTAAGTTTTCCTTGAATACTAAAAGCTTAACCATCGCACACACATGTATGAACTCATGTGTCTTCTTAGGCTTCTTAGCTAAAATAGGTTATGAAACAACCAACAGTACTGAATGAATTGAAAGTTCACAATAACCATATCGGCTAACACTACAAATACTACGTAGCAATGCGTACGCTTGGCGAATAAAAATGTAGGTCACTCTCGTTGCCCTCGATTAATTCAGCCCATGCGTAACGCGAAACTGATAGTGGAGTAAATAAAAACACGTGGTTTTAGACTCACGCACGTTGTTACAGCTTCAAAAGTGATAACAGTGTAAGCGCTTTTGTAGAAACCAAAACGAGTGTAGGATCTGGCTGTCGAAACTCAAAGGTGACTTCTTATTTTTATTTTATTTTATTTTATTAAGGCTCATTAGCAGCTGTACATCGATTGTTTTACATAAAAAATACACAAAAAATATAGGACATGATGGACAACTAATAAAAAATGAGCACTGCATGCACTACAAAAATTAATTACAATAGTACCTATACACAATAATAATATACACATTAAATACATTTTAACTTAATAAAAT
The DNA here is from genome assembly GCA_029959065.1 of Colias behrii. Lineage (NCBI taxonomy): Eukaryota > Metazoa > Arthropoda > Insecta > Lepidoptera > Pieridae > Colias > Colias behrii. Next base: position 2,206,869 of record JARWMC010000006.1, on the reverse strand, counting down.
ACATTTTAAAATAATCACTAGATAAAATTAAAATAACAATATAATAATCAAAATGAAATAAAATTAATTGAAATTTAAACAAATGAAATTAAAAAGTTACTTTAAAATTGACTACATATATAACATTCAAATTAAATTAATTTAATAATAAATTAATATAATATAAAAAAAATAAATTAATATAATATAAAATGCAGAATTAATTCATTTTCCAACATAAATAAACAAAAAAATCAAGTATAAAAGAGAGGTACCTAGTATAATAATTAAACACTGACATGGTTGATCGCTTGCAACGTCTGTTTAAATTTTCCAATATTATCAAAATGTATATCTAGTGTATGATTTACTATTCGATTGTAATTTCTACATATTCGTGGTATGGGAGAGAAGGAACCCAAAGTGGTCCTCATGACAGGCACCGATAATAGTGGGATCGGTTTACGTGGGAATTTACTAGGCGTCCGGAATCCAATCAGAGAAAGCAATTGAGGGCAGTCAATATGATTTCTAATTAATTTGTATAAAAATAAAATATCAAAATTGTCGCGCCTTTTCTCTAAAGAAACCATTCTAAAATATTCCAAACGCTTAGAGTACGAAATCAGACTTTTACCAATGTTTTGACTATAAGCAAGGTGCCATATAAACCTTTTTTGCACGCGCTCTAATCGAAGTGAATGTGTTGCAAAGTGAGGGCGCCACACTACAGAGCAGTATTCTAAGATATTACGTACAAAGGTATTATAAAGGATAATTTTAGTCTTAGGACATTTGAATAATCTTGCGTTTCTGATTACGAACCCGAGCATCTGGTTGGCCTTCTTTACAACGTTTTCAATGTGGTCTAGAAAAGTAAATTTTGTATCAAAAGTAACGCCCAAATCTTTGATACTATCCACTCTCCCTAATTCTTGATTATTGGCATAATATTTTGAGTTAATGGTAACATGTTTACGTGAAAAACTTATATAAGAGCATTTTCCTATATTAAGCTTCATGCCATTTGATTTACACCAATTTACTAGGTTATTAAAGTCCTCTTGAAGAAGAAAAGTGTCCTCAATACGAGTTATTACACGCATAAATTTCAGATCGTCCGCAAACAGGTATGGTGTGGAGTTACGGAAACAGCTAACAATGTCATTAATAAATATATTAAATAACACGGGGCCTAAGTGCGAGCCTTGTGGTACGCCAGATTTGATGGTATAATACGGAGAATCGAACCCATTTACTACCACGTAGAACGCACGTGAGTGCAAATAACTACCCAACCATTTCAAAAGCGACCCAGTAAAACCAATTGAAGCTAGTTTTTGAATTAAAATATTATGAGGAACCATGTCAAACGCCTTTTTAAAATCGGTGTATATGACGTCGACTTGCTGTTTGCGGTCTATGGCAGAAATAATATTTTGTGAAAAATGAACTAGGTTAGTTACTGTGGAACGAGCCTTAGTGAATCCATGCTGACTGTCCGTTAAATATTTTTTAAAATGGTTTTGAATGAAAGGTAATGTGCAAATTTCAAACACCTTGGAAAACGTCGATATAATTGAAATTGGTCTATAGTTACGAACTGAGCCACTATCCCCATTTTTAAATATCGGAACAACCTTGGCGGATTTCCATTGAATAGGAAATTCTCCGGAAGTAAGGGATTCATTAAAAATTAACCACAGAGGCAATGAAAGGAGATCTGCACATTCAACTAAAAATATAGGAGGAATTCCATCAGGCCCAGCACCTTTTGACCTGTCTAACGATTTAAGAGCTTCCCTAATTCTTTTACGTTCAATAAACAAAGAACCAAGGTTGTCACAGGCATTTGTAGGGACTTGTTGTGTAAAAGAAATCGAGGTCTCTGTTTCATAAACTGAATGAAAATATTTTGCAAAAAGGTCGCAGATATCTGCACCGTTTTCAGCTGTTTTAGCTTCATCGTGCATAACAGCCGGGTACGTTAATACATTTTTGCGTTTATTTTTAATGTAGCCCCAAAAAGCCTTACAGTTTGTTTTGATATTTTTTTCAACGCCAGTAACGTAATTCATGTAGTCAATTCTTGCAAGCCGATTACACCTACTGTTTAATAACTGCAATTCAATTCTATCCATGGGGTTTTTGTATTTATTATAGCGATGTTTGATTTTATATTTTTCTTTAAGTCTTTTCAGAAACGTCTGGCTTATCCAGGGATGACGCTGTTTAGATCTTCTTTTTAAAAGTGGGATGAAAAGTTGAATGGATCTTTCAAGAATTTCGTTAAAAATATCAACCATGTCAGTAACATCACCGCAGTCCTCAAATTTTTCTTGCCAGTTTATATTTGCCAGATAATCTCGTAATTCAACATAATTGCCTTTGTGATAGTTATATATTTTTCTGTTACTATTGGGCATCAAATTTGAGGAGCTGTGAAAATTAGTAGTGATTAAAAGTGGTGGGTGTAATGGATCAATTTTAGTTAAACAATTAAAACATTCAGTTACATTACAAGTATTAAAATCAGCTAAAACAAGATCTAAAAGTCTATTGTGAACATTAGGAACATTATTATACTGCATTAAATTATTAACGTTGCAAAAATTCTTTAATTCTTCTTCTTAGTTACTAATTAATAAACTATAGTGTTCTTGAAATGTACGATTTGCTCAATCAACTTAAACTCCGGAAATAAAGTTAGGGTTCATCAGCTGCACTCATAGGTATTTACCTATTTTACAAATGCGTAGGGTACATCATTTCTTAAATAAACCAAAAACATAACAACTTAAACTTTAATTAAACCAAACACACGATAATATCTTGTAATTATTATTTAAAAATATTTCATTCAATTCACATTAATTCAGCACCAGGAAGAAATTAACAATTCATACATTATCATTTAATGCACTGAGTCATCGAATAATAAAGGGTATTTATAAATAAAGTCTGTCTGAACGGCGAAAATCAATACAGCCACGCAGACAGGATAATTGGAAATTTCGACACGGAAAAATTCAATTTTGTGCGTTTAACATACCTTTTATGCTTTTAAAGTACAATCGTAACTACTTCCTGCACTCTGGGTTGACAATTTTAAAACGTTGTGGATTAAACTTTTACTATTTTTATTCTGGGAATTTGTAGAATTCTTTTAAGATCAATCAAGCCTAAAATAATGTTTTCTTATTGATTAATTTTTATTATAGCGTAATAAGGATCTAGTAAAGTCGTTAAAAAATAAAGTAACGAGTTTATCAATTCGAATTTATTTTCCAAAATTGACATATTTTCTCACAAAAATTATTGACCGTAAATGGAAGCGCAATCCCATTTACATCAAACAACAAGCATTATATAATAAAATAAAGAATTTCCAGAGAAAAAAACGTGAATTTTGGCACGGAGTGACCGGCTAATTGCAGTTGATATGACTCGTAAAGTACAGGGTGTCTCAAAAGAAAGTTTATATTTTGTGGATGAATAAAAAAAAAGTAAGCGGTGTATTGAAAAAATGTTTATTAATTATGAAAGTGCATAATATGGGAATTTATTTCTTAAAAATAATATGGTCCAAATGCAGTCCATTGCGTTCACGGCACTCATTTAATCGAACAGTAAAATTACAGTATTTATGACAGCTCGGCAGGTAGACACAGTGATGGCTGCCATTTCGTGCTGGATATTTTCTTTTAAATGCTCTAGAGAAGTTGGTTTGTTGGCATACACTTTAGATTTAAGATACCCCCACAAGAAATTATCGAGAATAGAAATTAGCGAGGAATTATTGGCCCTTACTTTTTCGAAGACGAAAGAGGGCGTGCAGTTACAGTAAATTCAGAGCGATGGTAGACGAGTTTTTAGTGCCTGCACTGCAAAACTTTCCTGGCTATAACCAGAGAACATGGTTGCAGCAAGACGGAGCTACATCACACACATCCAATATGTCTTTACCTCGAATTCATGAAATTTTTCCGGGAAAATTGATCTCTAGGAGAGGTGATATAAATTGGCCTCCACGCAGCCCTGATTTAACTCCCATGGACTTTTTCTTGTGGGGGTATCTTAAATCTAAAGTGTATGCCAAAAAATCAACTTCTCTAGTGCATTTAAAAGAAAATATCCGACACGAAATGGCAGCCATCACTGTGTCTACCTGCCGAGCTGTCATAAATAATTTTAGTGTTCGATTAAATGAGTGCCGTGAACGCAATGGACTGCATTTGGACGATATTATTTTTAATAAATAAATTCCCATATTATGCACTTTAATAATTAATAAACATTTTTTCAATACACCGCTTACTTTTTTTTTTATTCATCCACAAAATATAAACTTTCTTTTGAGACACCCTGTATATTACGACTCCGACCGTGAAAATTCGAATGAAAATTTACGCGGGGCCGTAAAAGCTTCGCCGTCGTAATAGATGGCTACGGTGTTACGTTTTATTACGTTACGTTAACGCGGGGAGGAATTTTGATATTAAAGTAATGAATTTTCATTATGTATTTTAGAAAATGCAGCGGGAATTAAGTGATGGGCGTGGACGTGGGTGGATGTGACCCGTGGTGTTATTATTTATGTAAGCAGTTAGGTGTTAACTATATTATTTTCATAGAATATATTAGATGGATATGATAATCTATATATATAAAACTCAAAGGTGACTGATATAGTGATCTATCAATGCACAGCCCAAACCACTGGACGTATCGGGCTGAAATTTGGCATGCAGGTAGATGTTAGAACGTTATAGGCATCCGCTAAGAAAGGATTTCCCGAAATTCTTGCGGGAACGGGGAAAAACGGGGATGCACGTACAAAGTCGTGGGCAGAAGCTAGTATGATATATTTTTAACTAACCGTTAGGTTTAATCACTCGCGACTTATTTAAATATTCCACGGGAATAGGTACGTGTAGGTACTGCTATTTAGAAATAAAATTACCATCTAATCTATATATCTCTACCATATTTCAATTTTGTTATTCTGACATTTACAATTTGTATGTCTATGAAGAAATACCCTGACAATAAATAATGTGTTCATTATTTCAACGTAAAGTCTTCAAGTAGGCCTTCATATTTCGTAACCCACTTTCACCTGAGCTTTCTAAACGAAAAATGAGGAAGGAATTTGTATTATGACGAAACAATGTTTCTGCTTTTCCGAATAATTATTGAAACTGTTATTAAGATAATGAGTTTTTTCTTTTTTACATACATAACAGTTTATTTAAAAAAGCGGTCATTAAATGTCTTGACAATTATGACTATGATGGAATAGAGCAACTCATAAATAATGGATAGATGTCAATAATATAACATACACAAACACACAACACTCACATGCACAAGCGCACACATTCACAAACACACACACACACACACACACACTCACTATCAAACTCACGCACTATACTTGTAAACTCACAACGGTATTTGTTATATGTCTTTTTTTTCTACTTTCTCTGTTTTTTTTTTAATGTAATCTTTGTTTTGTACTGAACATGCTCTCTTTGAAGGAACTGTCTTCCTTAACACAGGATTTTCCTAGCTAGGAAGACAGAGCCACACTGTAATTGTACTGTATTCATTTTTGTACTCAATAAAGATATTTTATTTATTTATTTTTTTATACATATAATGTCACAGAATAATAACTAGTAACTATGATAATGTTAAGATTTAGAAATTTATAAAAACATTAATGAACGTATAAATTCTTTACTAAGAGTCTTCTTAACTGTATATTTAAATAACAACGAACTATAAAAAAAAACATTATTTTAAACTTTTCACTTGATCTTTTTAAACATAACATGAAATCAATTTTTATGTTCTAACATTCTTCATACCTTTCCCACAAGCCTTCCTTCGAACCCAATTCTCCTATATAGCACGTTCAACATTGAATCCGTGTCAATACAGTAAACTGTATCGTCTCGATTTTACAAGCCATTTCCCATTCAACGAAATAGTATCACATCTCAAGTGGTAGGCGTTAGACTATGTAGACTACAGACTGCTCGACGCCACACTGAGTTCCATTCATAGCATTTATCTCTAGTAAAACGTGTTTACATAAGCTTTGTAAGTTTGTTGTGGTATAAAGTTTTTGTCATACAGAGTAGGTACGCACTAATAATAATTAAAAAATTTGATAATTTAGAAATAAGAAATAATATCTCTTTGTAACTACTAATTCAACTTTCTCCATTTAGTTAGAAATTCATAGTTGTATCGATTCATATTGTAATGCGTGAAAATACGGAAACGTAATTAAGCAAAGGGTTTCAGTACAAAAGCACAATTTATTTCAATAATTGTTTTCTAATTTCGAAGAGAATAGGGACTGAACATTAACATATTTGAATTTGTTATCGGCTGGAGTTCACAAAGTAACTTTTATTATTTGATCTTTTTCAAACGGAATTACATTTTTATGATTATTTTAATAGCTAATACAAAGTATAATACAATGGTCTGTCTATAATTCCATGATTAAGTGGACAAGTCAATTATGTTTCTAGCGTATGTATCGTTAGAATCTAGACAGTAATTACGACTGTATAAAGTGATTGAATGACTGATGGTTGCACAGATTAGATAATGGATGCGGAATTAAATCGCAACAATGTTACACATTACAATTGCTTACTGCAAATACAGTTGAAAAGGAACTAAAAAAATTAAAGATGACTTATGTCGTCGTTTCCCTGACTGATTCAAAATGCTTCTATAAAATGTAGTGTGGAAAGGATTTTGTTTTCGCAGATTGCAGAATCGAATTCATCGCAAATGAACATTAAAATAACCAAATCTATCCACCCATTTCCACACAATATCTACAATAATCAATTCGCATTTATTTATATCGTAACATTCACACAACGCGTTCAACAAGTCGATCATATCAATTACAGATTTAACATGACAAAAATGGTTACAAAAGTATCAAAGTGCTTGTTTACAAACAGTGGCTTCGACCCTCATGTCGAGCCCCCGGGACTGCTCCCGGATCTGGCCTTGAACTTGCGTGACGCCGCTAGGCCGTTTACCTCTTGGAAAATACGCCAAGGGAGATCTTCGCGATAAATGACAATTGAATAGGCGGGAATTGGGTCGAAATGAGGCGAGAACCGCATTGGAAATCTATCTTTCTTTCCCGTTGAATATCAATAGTATGGGTGGCAAATAAATGCGATGTTATTATTGTGACTAATACATCTGTACTCTATAGTTCTATACGCATATGTTTTTGTTAAATATTTGAGGTAATCTTTTGTAGACAACTTAAAAAGTCAGCATAGGTTTTCAGTGTACAAAAATTTCATTAAATCTAAATCCCGCTTCCTCTGAAAAAGTCATGTTTCAATCATGCAACTACTAAATTATGTTGATGCAATGTACATAACAACCTTAGAATAACAACACATTAATAGCTCAAGCTAAAATAAACCGTTTACAAAGCTTTAGCTTGTTCATTATGAAAGTCCATAATGCAAAAAATATAAACCCGGATAATACAAAAGTCGGCTTATAGCGTACGTTAAACCGGGTAATATATATACTCGTATAACCGCGAGGATACAACCAGACACCGCTCAGACTGTCTGCTTGTACAATTTCACTCGAAATATGTGCAGAATGTAAAATAATAAGTAGAGTGGATATGAGAGTTCGTGATTTAAGTGTAGAGGTTTTCATCCGAGATTTCAGGTGTACAAATGTGGCTTATTTTGTAAACTCGAAAGCAGGCGAGCATCTCTGATATTATTATTTTTATTTCTGTTTAAAAGCCAGCTGTGTTAACACATTGAATCTAACAACAGTATTCAGCAAATAAGTAGTTGATAATATTATTCGTTAATTTATAGGTTCCGGGAAAGCTTTGGACATTCATAGATCTAAAATGTTCAAAGAATGCTCATCATCATCATCAAACTACAAAAGCACATATGTATTTTACGTCACGCACAAATGCTCCTTACAATCAAACACAGTGCAGATTTGAAATCCTGCATGAATGAGGAAGAGCAGAGCATTTTCACTTACCTGTAATATTAAAAGTGGTGACAATTCTCGGTTCGCTAACAACGCGCGTTGCAACCGGCTGAGTTATACCCGGTTTCTATTATATCCGTGTTCGCGTAAAATATTCTAGCTGAAAATCTGTGCTCACCTTTGTATAAACATTGAAAATGGGTGCCATTATGTACACCAATATGTGGTTGACACGTATATTGTTTGTATTTTCTAGGACATTAATTCTAGCTGTACAGTATGATTATATTATTTTCTTTCGATTCGTGCGGGTAAGTTACCTACCCATAGTAAATTAAAAACATGTTTTAAACTAACGTTAAATATAAATTTATAGTAACATTCATCTTTTAGATTTATGAATGTAAACTACATAACTTATTTAATGAGTTTGCTTAACGACTAACCCACTCGGGTATACCTAGGTATGAAAAGTGCTCGCTAAATATTGGATCAAAACTTTTTATTTTATCGTTGTTTAATTTTATTTTTTCATTGCTAGCTCTCATTTACGTGAATGATGTAATCTTCCAAAAGATATACTAAGAACTTATATCACACATTACCTAATTTTTGTCACAATTTGATGTTCAAACCAAATAAAATACTAACAAACGCTTCAAACATCCCATTCACGTCAAATTTTACAAATATCTATTAGAGTATTGCGGTACCTCGATGAATAAGGAATTCCACCCGTTCCCGGTTTGCGGTTAACTTTGACAAATGTCACGTGTCACGCAGCCTGGCGTAGCCGGGTGAAACCCTGTTCTTGTAACCGGGTATCGTACGTGCGACCCTATTGCAACATAACCGCCGTTTATTTAACGCTTTTGCCTGTAGGTACTTTTCTGTCATCGGCCCTCGACTGATGCAAAAATCTAGAGATATTTTGAGGTGTTTATCTATTATTCATGAAACATTATCTATATTCAATTATGTAGCGTTCAACTTTTAACTACCAATACATGTTTTTGTGTCAGTTTGAATTTGAAAAAATAATTCAAAACTAGTAGATAAAGCTTTAGAATTTTAGATCAAACATTCGAGCAGTCGTTAACATACATGACGTCATCACTACATGCTATCGCAATAAAAGCGTAATAGAGGAAACTGAATCATCAATTACTATTCAATAGCAAGTAATTACATTGATTGTTAAGTGATCGACAGTAAACAAACCTGACCTGCCTCGAGATGCCGGGTCACTCCGGCCGCCGACCTTTAGAGGAAGCGATATCTCTAAGGTGTAAGATAAACTATCGTCGTTTGTAAGTGCGTACAGAATTGACCTTTTACAAGGGTCTTAAAGGCCCTGTGTGGAGCAAGGACAAGGTTTTTACTTTTTATGAACGATTTTTTGAGAGCTTTGATATTTGTTGAACTGAATTTAAGGTGTAGGTGATATTAGAACTTAATTTTAAAGTATTTATCGACTACAAAACTATAAAAAACAATTTAATTGATAGGATGTAAACAGTTCACAGAGATTATCGCAGTATCAGTTAGGTAAATTTTAAATTTTATTTAAAAAGCCTTGTGTGATAAAATTAAAATTATATGAAATAAATAAAATTGGCGGCTTTCCAGTTTTAACCACATCGGGGAATACACATTACCTTTTATATTTTTTGTTTGCTTACAAATAATTTTACTCCAGGAAACCTTTCAGAGGAAGTTGCTGCTGTGCTGTATTAATTCAACTACTAGGTATATGTAATTTTCCAGCTGAAAAATAGTTTACATACTGAAATTATATTTATACTGTACAACCCGTTCACATTTGAAACAATAACTATTGATTTGATTAATTGCACGTCTGAAGTCTGTTATATCTAGTGACGAATTTCGTCTATAATAGCAATAATATTTAAGTATATTATGCAATAAACTTATTCTAATATCCATCTACTTGTTTACAGGTCTTACAAGACATCAAGGTAAATATTGTAGTTGACAGTTCTGTCTTTCTGTTGCAAAGCTTGGTGTTTATTTGCCTATCTTTTATCTTTTATTTTGCACTTTTGCACTTTTCAGCACGAGTACGAATGTTTTGAAACTAACCACTTTAAAAGACGAAGAAAATTCTCTTCAGTAATTAATTTTAAGATTTATAAATAGTCAAATGGATGTGAATTTAAAAATCTGATTATTTGTGATGAAGGATTTTCTTCATTCAAATTAATTGAATATCCTATATGTTTTAACTTTTAACTTACATTTTATCTCGTAACTTGTTTGTTATCAAAGTTATTAATAATTTTCAAACGTAAGTTTTAATATATTTTGTTACAATTATAATAAAGTGATAGAAACATAGTAATGACTCATCAAATTCTTAAAGTAACAGTATAGAATTCGTAGACACATTCGTAGAATTTATGTAGAGCTACGTTCTTATTGTATTTATTCATAAATAGCCTTGATTTCAGCGTATTAATTTCATTCTGTTCTTAGTTTCTGGCACATTACTTTCTATGGCTTCTTTTAACTCTATATACATACTAATATAATACCACGGCGTTCGCGGCCTACATTTGGTGAGTAATCTATGTAGAATGTATATTTATCATGTGTAGAAAAAATATTAATGTGTAGTCCTTAGATCTAAACGTCAAATTACAGTAAAAGTTTTAACATTTCTATTGTTTGGTTATTTAAATTACTTGAGATTAATGTTATTCCTATTTCTTAGAATGTTTTTCTTGAATTTAATGAATAGGTAGAAATCTTTGGAACCAATTCATTTCAGAATATGTACATGAAATATCTTATTAATATGAGTCTCATTAGTGTTAGCAGATTGTAATGCATCTCATAGTCAACAACAATGATTAATTACGCACAATAATTTATAGAAAGAGTATTTTAAATAACATTTTTGAAGGTATTTCAATAAAATATGTCTGAAGGCTGTACAAATAAGACACGTCACATCCGCGAAGGTTCGATACGGTCTGGCAGGGAGGGGCGGTCGATGGGTCAATGAACCCGCCGAACCACCCGACCTCTTATCGCAATTTTCTTCCCCAATTTATCTAATATCGTAATGAATTTTTTAATGAAAGCACTGATATTGGATGCGGAATTGCAGAAATTTCAGTAGCGCAATTTTTCCATGATTAATTTAGTTTTTATCAATATGTTTTTTGGATCTCGTATAAGTTTGAAAAAGAGCTTTTCACAAAACAGGTCATATAAGGAAAAAGCACAAGGACTATTTTTGCATTTGCTCGTAAATAATATTTCGACGTATGCAGTTTATTTTGTCAAGCTATATTTAGTTCAAACGTATTATTTGTTGCCTGTTATATATTGCAATAGGCAAGAGCTTTCCTCAAAATAGTCCATAGAACGGTTTAATTCCCTTTCAATCGACAATGTAGTATTGTCGAATGCGGGTGTACTTTAGGTTTAGTTCAGAATTCTGTACATTTAAGTAATTGATACCAAATTGTACTCTTCTATTAAAAGATTACACAACTTTATCAAATTTAAGTAGTTATATACAAAAGCTTGAGTAATGTTTTTCTAAGTATGAGATGTATACTTTTGATAAAATTAAATACTCTGGTCAATTTTGGGTAGCTCTAGGTTCGATCCGCGATACAAACTTTAAATAGGTAAATATTATCATGTAGGTTACGGAAGGTTGATTCTTACCTGTTTGTATAATAAAAATATTTTCTTAAAAAAATAAATCATTTTTAAAAATTCAATTATCATTACCGCCACATTTTTTGTTAACCTTTATACTGTGACTCGGTACTAAACCACGGCAATAATAAGATTTTTTCACGTTATGTTATTAAATGATAGAGAACTGCAATGTTAATTCAATGGAACATAATTTCGCGGATCGCTTGTTCTTATCAGTCAATTAAAGCCAAAAGAGAAGCTAAGAAAGACCTCAGCTCGCGTGTGAAAGAATATTTTTACTCAACGATTTAAAAATATATCTAGGTATATCTTCAAAATTTATGGCCTGTTGGTTTTTCCGAAAGATTCAACTTTGCTTAAACAATATCTTGTGTTCACTATAGTTGTATTAGTTCTATATTTTCTTGTTTATAATTAAACCAAAACCCATAAAAGTTACCCATTGGACAATTAAGTATTTTTTTAATATTTTATTAATTAACTTATTTCCTTAATAGTAAATGAAATAACATCAAATAAGGAAATGAAAACATGAATAAAAGTTATTAATAAAATAGCTGTCATTCCATAGACTAAGTAGGACTCTAGTAATGACTCTACCAAACACGCTATCTATTCGATTGAAAGCTTTCAACATAATATTATGTATTGCACAATATTACCTCGCAGTTATTTTAAAACCAGTCAATAAAGTCCATTTTTCATTTATTTTTGACACATATTTCTTCCCATTCTCGCCCATAAGTTCTTCTCTCTCGCACAACAATTGCCTATTTACAAAACATTCTAGCGACGTTGCCAGGTCGGCGCATGGGCCGATGACGTCACATTATTCCTTTAATAATATACGTACGCTATGAACACGTTTGGAAGTTCTAAAAATGGTGATTTCTGAATTCTGATAAGATGATTTTCCGTCCTTGTAAATTTCTAACCCGTTTATTCAAACGCTATGTGGGCTACTAAATCCACAGTTTTCCCTAAGTTTGGATATAGAGCCTAGTTATTATTTTTCATTTATGCAGGTAAATTCATAAATTAAGCTTTAATCGATATCGTTATCACGATTGAGTAAATTCCTTGAGTAATCTTTTTTTCAATCTCAAAGATACATGAAATTTTTCTCTCTACATACACAATATTTTGTATGCAAACTTACAAAATATTGTGCAGTTTCATAATAACCATGAAAGTTTATATTAAATATCAGATCAAAACCCATAAAAGGCATCCTCATTACAATATCGATGAGTCAATAATGTCTATTATTATGACGTGTTTGGACATGAAAGGCGGATATTTTGAAAACATTGCCTCGAATTATTACCAGCGAACGATGTAATTGAATGTTATTTAATAAACAGACTATTGTTATTGAACGAAAACATAACATTAGAATGTGGAAGAATATTATTAACTGACCTTGGAGTGGTGATTAATTTAACCTAAAAATATTTGCGATAGAAGTCTACTCTTCGACTTATCATCATTTCAACTTTGTGCTGTAAAAGCATTAATAAAATAAAAGTTTATACCTACTCAATATATTTGAGTAGAGTTACCCAACTTTGACACGTGCGATAATATTCTCAAATAAAAATGATTCATAAAATGATATATACATGTATTAATATATTTAATTCCTCTCAATTTATTAAAATATGTAGCATAAATATAAAAAATATATTATAACGTATTTCATTTTCCGTATTTATATAAAAAATATACGTAAAAATCACATTGTTTATCCGTCACAAGGTCACAAAACCTTTGATCTTCTTGGCACAAAACCAAAACGTAAATTGCTATTTCGTACGACTTACGAATAAATTTCTGAATAATGTTCCAACGTATGATATGTGGCGCTTTTAGCAATTAAATAAAACGATAAACGTATTTTTTGAATGCGGTATTTTGTAGAAATTTAAACGTGATTCATCAAAGAACGATTATTTGACCGTCTCCGTTTTTATTTATGAATACTTTTTTAATTTATGTGTTTTTAAATTATTTCAATTGCGTAACTAAAATATTACACGTTGTAAGAAAGACGTCAAATGCGTGCTCTGCGTACTCGACCACCCACGAGGCGAAGTTCCTTGATGGAACGAACATTTGCAGTTATTCTGTTTCTTTTTTAAGACAACGCGATCAGTAAGGCTTAAAAACTTATTATCATATATTTTTGAAAAAGAAAAAGCTATCAACAAGGTACCTATTGAAACAAAATAAGATTCACAATTGAATAGCCAAGGTATCTAATTAATTATTACTTCTACATAATTATCAAAAATCGTCCCTCAAAACGTATTTTTACTTCAGTACCTAATCAATCTAATAACACAAGCAGGGGACCGACCTATATAGATAATGTTATCAGCCTATATTTCCTATGTCATTAATCACCGAGCACCGTCAAACGGGCCACGATAAATTTAACTCCAAGGAAAAACACCGAGTGTACCAAGATATCGCGTTGAAAATTTACTTTTTATAAGTGTTTTTGACACTAATTGACGTGACTATTTATAATGGCAGATTCTAGCAGGATAAGTGAACAAATGGTGCGTCTAACTTTACCTATTCATTTTTTTTTACTGCATCGTTTCTTAGAAATTTATTTTAAAACATAATATTGAGCTTAATGTAGGTACTTACTTGAAAAATATTAAATTGAAGTCAACATAGAAATAAAATGAGAAGTAGAGTCATAAATTACATATCCATTTCTATTTCATTCCTCAAAAAAAATTGACGTGAGACAGAATATAAATTGAACCGCTTCTTATTGTTATATTTTTTTCTGCGAGATTTTAGCATTTTACTAATCTGATGAAACGTCACATGGAATTGGCTAATAGTACATTTTAAAAATGATTCTTTTTACCTTAGTTTATTCAACAGTAGAAAATTAATATATTTTCTAATTCTAGTCCTAATCATGCAATTAATTACTTTTAACAAGCTTTATTTAATAGCTCTACAAAAAAATATTAATTCATACAGCTGCGAATTGCTTTTTATATCTCTCTTTATATATTTAACAGTTAAGTAACATTACATACTTTTACAGTATAAGTAGATACTGTTAAAGTATGTAATATGCAGAATATTATCTTGCTACGAGATTGTCGATAAAATTTTATGGCGAAATCTCGACAAAGCGAGGGTAGCCATTTCATACGAATGTTCTACTTTCAATTTTATAATAACAAAATGTGCCATCGTTAGCGGTTTTCTTTATCAAAATCTATTATTTTTATATAACTGAAAGAATAGAATTTTTAAAATAGAAAAGTAGTTGCATACGTGAGAATATTTATTATGACTTATTTTAAATATTATAATTTCTCTTTTGGGGCTTGTCATATTGTATTTGAAAGAAAGAGACATTTTTTGTCATTTTACATCTTTTTCACTGATTATAAGAGCAACTACAGAGTTTATTGCCGGCTCTTCTCTGTAACTGTTTTCCAAACCGGTGGCAAATGGTAAAAATATCATAGGACGATTCAAAAGTGCTTGTAGAAGAACTCTAATTGAATAAATAAATATTTATGTTTCGGGTTGATTCATGATTGATATCTTAGTAATCATAAAATAATATTGAATGTATTAGTAGACACAAATCCATTTTACAAAAGAGACATACTCAGTATCATAGCATAATTAATATATCTATTTCTTTTTCCTGAAAAGTTCTCCAATGGTTACCCTATTACAGGTAAATGTATGCAAATGTAAAGCAAAAGGGAGGACCAAGAGTACGCCTCGAGCAATAAACGTGGCTCATTAAAGAAATATTATTCACAAATCTGCGAATGTTTGCGGAAGTTTTTAATATTATCTCCGCATCCTATTACAGTCAGATAAGCTAATAGCCAAAATGGATTTAATTACGACTTTGTAAGTATCCTCGAAATACACATAAATGATAAATAAATCAATTATATGGTTGTAAGAGACGAGATTTATCTTTAAATGGACAAATTCAATTAATTCTAGCAACATTGTAGTTGTATTATTTTCATAAACTGTAATATAAATTCCGTGTAAATCAGAAACCGCAGAAACTATCAAACTTTAGATTTCTGATAACTGGATTAGCCGGAACAAATCGAATAACCAAGTCATCTGAAACGCAACCATAGTGATCTAATCTACATTAACTTTACATAAAGGCATATCGCGATTTGCATTTCAAACAGTACTTCCAGTATAAAAGAAATACGGTCAACCTGATTGTAATAATAATTATTGTAAAACAAAAGCTGTCGTAACTAATTTTGTGACATTTATAACTCACGATGTTTTGTTTGGCGTCGCGGTGGAATTAGAATTTAGAACGAACGTCATTTGTTTAGTGTACATTCACATTTCGATGTAACAGTTTGATTTTTATGATCTTTATTAAAGGCGTGGGATTAGTTATACATCTGGGAGATTTCGCAACGTCATTAGTGTGTAATGTAATTAAAATATACCAAATTTTACAACTTGTATATTTAAGGTCGGTGGTACCTAAATCATTTTATGATATTGATTACAATTTATAATGTACTTGTCAAAATATTTAATGATTTAAATGATACGTCAAGTATTAAAATAAGAATTATTAATCACTCTCTATATATTTTATAAGTACAAGGTATTTTAAGAAATAAGTTTCGCTATTGGTGTTTTAAATATGTAGCTATTAAGCTGTTTACTTATAAGAATAAGCACAATATTTAGTATTTTCTTTATTGTACCTACCTACTAACTTCACTACGACCAACGAAGAAGTTTGGTACAAATCTAGTGGTTATTTTTTGTACTCTACAATTTTATTCAAGCCTTTGATGGCAACATATATGCAACGAACTGCGACTTAGAAGTGAAGATAAGAAATCTGTTCTATAGAAAATCTTATTTCAAAGAAAAATCAATAGAATAGATATACCTTTAAAGATATACAATCTCTCATACAATGCTATTGTGTACAATACAATGATATCTAAACGCGACGTTATCTATGAAAATTTGAGGTTATGAGCACTCCCGCGCAGCGTAAGAATAAATCACACAATGTGGTCTAGCACGTGTTGCTAAGGTTTACTATTTATAACTAAATCTAAAAGGTCATTCGAGCGTGTTCGATAATCACGTTAAGGCTGTGAATGTATTGACAGATTTTGTGTTTTAAAATATTTTACATGTAAGTAATTATTTAGTTTGTCAACAGTAGCCTGTTTGTTAATGCCATAACAAACATGAATTTGTAAATTAGATAAGTATTATCATTCAGGTAAGCATCGTAGCAATGTATTAAACAATTTAATTATTTTAATAGACTTTTTTATGTTATTTTAGAACGTTACTCGTGCTTGAAGGACAATCGTTTCCAGGAAGACATGTTTTAAACTAATTAAACAATGAGGTTATGTCCATAACATGTGGTGTAACATAATTAAATTGAATGTTAGTTTTACGTAAACAATTTAGTTTCAATTTCACGTGTTTTTGCAATAACAAATAAACAACTAATTTTATTAACAACTAGAAAACCGGGCGAACTCCGTTTCGCCACCAGAGACACCTTTTCTTTGCTATAAACCTCAAGAAGCCCGAGACCTTTCCAACAAATGCAAAACCGTGGAAATCGGTTCGTGCGTTCTGGAGTTATAGCGTCAGGAAGGAAAACCCGACTTATTTTTATATAGTAGATTAAAGTTAAGCACATAGGTAGTAGTTACAATAAAAATGGTACTAGATATTTTCATATTATGAAATATTTAGGCCCAAGCATTGGCCCAAGCCATATTACATTAATGTTACAAAATCAATACAGCATGTTACCGGAAATTATCAATTCAAGATCATAATAGACACAAATGGAAGGTTACCGCTCAATCTACAATACAATGACCTTCATTTTTATTTAAAACGTTATCTCCTTATGTATCGCTATGAAGATACCCGTTATGAATAATAATATAACATGCCGAAGATTTCATCATGTCACGCGTGGACAACTCAATACTTATTTTACTTTATATTTGTATGAATCTTTTTATACCTAAAAAGATTCTAGATGTTTTCCTAGATGTTTTTTTTTAATATTCCGTCACTGTGTGCTTTTACTTGTACACAGGTACAATAATTATAAATGAATAAATTATAGAACTTGGAAGCTAATTGACAATTTAATATTTGTTAATCGATTAACATTTATTTTCATACAAGGTAGTTAATAGCAAACTTATTAAGATTATAGTTACATGCCCTGATAAATAATTATCTAAAATTATTAACTAGGGCATTATAGCTATGCTATTAAAATATTATGAATCACGTACTCCAACAATAATAAATCGATCAATAGATAAACAGCTACTGGATCGATTGATAAACAATTTCTAGTGCTGATATTCAGATTTGTATACTGTAGCTTTATTGTGGATAGAGCCGCGTAAAATAGTCATAGTCATTATGAATTCACGAGATTTTTCTTTTTATTTTTGCATTATAAATGTCATAAGTAAATTATACAGCCTGGGACAGTTATATACAATATATTTAATAATTAATTATTTATGAATAAGTCTCAAGAACAGGGCTATTAAATTATACTCGAGTTGTAAGTTCAACAAAAGCCAAGTTACAGGCCAACTTGTGTCCTCCACAATGCTCCTTTGTTTTCGCGTAATGGATGGCCTTTGTCATTTGAGGCCTTCATTTTTAATTGTTTATATTACTATTTTATTAAGAAATTATATTATGTAAAATTTAGATCATTTCTTATTGATTAAATGTTAATACGTAGTCGCTCATGTGAGGCATTTACATATTTTTTAATGAATGAATTTTTATAAGCAAGTGGCGTTTTTTAAGAGTCAATCGTAGGATTCCACCGCTATAATATTATTTACACGTTACAGCCTCTCATAGATTACCTTCTTATCTAATAAATAATAAATTTTTAGTTCGTTTTTTCACAGTGTTATTACTTATTACAAACATTAGAATTTAATACGCTTTTAAGGCTAAGGGAGGCTTAAAATATTTCATAATTTGCGCAAAAAATATGAATAGATATTCCGTAATGGAATATAACAATAAAATGATGTGCGAGTATATTTGTTCACTGTACCGGCAAAACTAAGATTAAAAGTTATAGCAGTTCAGTCAAGCGAGTCAATTTTATGATGCCTTGCAACAACTGCATCTTGGGTGAAATAACATTTTGGTAGAAATTTTTTATTCTTTACAATTCAGGTTATTTTAAGGAATATCATTGGTAGTTTTATTCTATATTAATAAGAAATTTTAATTTTTGCCTATTGCCAATTTATATTTTCGAATAAGATGGTATAATCTTATACCTAAATATAATATCTAAGTAAACATTTAATTTGTCATAAAAATTATGTAATGACTACCAAAATATTAATATAATGACTTGAATAAAATAATAAATAATAATGCAAAGCTTTATAAAATCTGAGCGTGCTGTAAGCTAATTTATTTATAGTAGAGTTTAATGGTTGTCTGCCTATTATATCCAAATAATGCGTGATGTTTTCTATTTCTTTTCTTTGATATAGGTACGATAAATACTTTTATTACGGAATTAATTTCCACCAAACTCGAAACATTTATTCATACAACAGGAATTCTATAATTAAAGGCTCTATGTACAATTCGATATCACATTTATAAGCGATTATTGTAATAGACATTCTTATGTTCACATAATATTTTTCAGAAGGCTGATCATCTTATGCCTAAAAAAATCGATCAGTGAAAGAGATTTTAAATTCCTCTAGTCATCGCCACAAGAGTTTACAGGATTTTCAGTTGATCACAGAGCGTTTCGTTTTCTACTTTTTTCTGTCTTTGTACAGACTACTAACAGACAGTCATGAATCAGCCTTCTGGCAGTTTTCTGGCAGATTTGTTTCTCTTTAACCTATTTGTATACCTCGAACTACCCAAAGTCCTCGCACTTGACCGATTTTTATCATTTCTATACCTATACCTTACAAGGCTATCAGTCCGGCAGAAGGGCAGACCTTCTCCTTCCCTACTTTCTATCGTGTAACAAGGGTCTCCATCCACAGAGCTACCGCGGCCGCAAGCCGCTCGGAGGCACCGTAGTCGCGCCAGTCGGGCTCAGTCCGGGCGTCCCCGCCGCGGCGTCCCCCGGCCCCGCGCCCGCCGCGCCAAGCCCCGCGCCTGCAACCACGCCGGCCATGAAGCAGGAACACCCCAGCCAGCCGATGGTGAGTTACCATATGTATACTCATATGCTTATATTTTGTCCATAAAAGGTTTTCAAAGTACCTGTAACATTACCAGTGTTACAAGTGTTTACGGTGGAGACCACTTAACATGAGGTGGCTCCCTTCTTCTTTGCTTGCTCTACCATAAAAAAGGTCTATCGGAGAGGTTTATCGCACATAAATATATCTCAGCACAACCGATCATAGGTAGAGTCAAGAAACTGCACAGGTATCTCACACACATTAGACACGATTACTAGCCATGAACAAACTCTTATATAATGATTACTAAGCATTTATCTAGCCATGTCAATACCAATTATAGCAGGCTCATGCATGATTATCATGCAATATACGTATGTATCGTTTTGGGCCTCGCGTTAGAAGACGAATAGATCACAGCATATATGATGTTACGTGGGTCTACCATTGCCCATTGGACTCATACTGGTAGAAATAAAGCAAATAACATCGCTTCCCTTCTGGCTGTATAATATTCGTACAGAGAAACGCATTTATTAAGAACTAAAATTATTTCCAAGGAATTAATTTAAGAATTAATTTTCATAACCTCTGTAAAGCTTCATTACTTCGTTTTCTAAAACATAACAGGCATTGTATAATATGCGAAGATTTTCTTTGGTATAATTGTTCCAGGAATTATAAAAGCAAATTTAATCCCATTAAGTAAATACCGGCTCTAGAGCGCTGCGTCTCTACAAACAATTTAATTGATTTTGTTTTCACTAAATGAAACGTAACTACATTAACTAAATCGACATTTTCCTTGTTAATTTTATTTTTAGACGCTTTATTTAGATTTTCTTTTACATTACACTAATCAATACGGGCTATGTCAAAGGATTATCATAGAAATGGTTTTGAACAAAAAACATGTGTTCCTAACAAGGCTAGCTAATACAAAAGTTAAAAAATTTTAATTTGCATGAGTGCTGCCAACTTTTGCAATTTTTGCGCGCAGTCGGCTCAAATTTATCGCCTTCAATTGAAAAGGGACGTGTTTTATTCTTTTTCGCGCTGTTTTCAAAAGGCTTGACAGTTATAACTAAAACAATGGTTGATTACATACCGAGTAGCAACTACATATAAATAACAATGTAAAGTGGCCATTTACACTTTTCTTTAACTATATCAAATTTAATCTTCAATTATATTCATAGATTATTTTACAATGGTATTTTACCCGCCCGGCTTCGCACGGGTGCAATGGCGGCCGGCCGGTACCGCCGCAAACGGTACGTCCCGCAATTTTTAAATCTGTAATATCTTCGAAAATATTCACTTAAATCATACAGTGTAAAGGGCCATATAGATCTATATTAAATGAACAATGTATTCAAGGTATTTAATTGGTTAAGGATTAATGCTGTATTGGTTAAAATCGCTTCGAAAATTAGCCATTATTTGTCGTAAAAAGTAAATGACAAAAAAAAGTTATTATGGGTTATCCATAAGAGATAGACATATACCATCACGGACTTTTCTGTAGACCTTTTCAATGTGTACAATACTTAGTACATTATTTTGATAAAACTCGTAGGGTTCAGCCTGCGTTTGCAATGTAAGCGGAAAAAATGTAATTATTTACGACATCACATTAGAAAGGATGTTATTATACATATAAACCTTCCTCTTGAATCACTCTATCTATTAAAAAAAACCGCATCAAAATCCGTTGCGTAGTTTCAAAGATTTAAGCGTACAAAGGGACATAGGGACAGAGAAAGCGACTTTGTTTTATACTATGTAGTGATATTAAGCTTAATAAATGATATTTTATTCTCTGAAGATAAAAGCAACCTAAAATATCTTTATTCAAATTCGTTATCGTAAGCATATTATATTTCCATGAACACTTTACATTAATTAAAACCTAACAGTATATGAAAGGGAAACTTTTCGAAGAAATTAAAATTACAAAGCGCCAAAGTATACACACACAATTTGGGTATGTAACATGTTTTCCGTCATAATGTTTTGGCTTTCATACCCTTAACATCGCGGATATTAAAAAATTCTTACCTGCTTTTGCTTTAAGTTTTCTTAATTACTTTAACTTTGAAGTGTGTAACGTAATACGTGTATTCAAAGAAAAAAAAATGCTTTATAAATCACTTTAAGGCAGCTGGCGTTTTTATCAAGCTCAAACAACGCTTAGTTGTAACTTCTTTTTCAAAGCTCCACGTGTTTCAAGCGTAATTTCAATTTTCAACATTGTCTTTGTTTACTGTTTTTCTTTATTAATTGAAAACTCTTACAACATACAGAAAACCTTTTTTTTTGTTTAGTGTTGATTTTATTTTTTTTATTTACATAAACGTTCAGTTAAATGTGTCTTTGATCCTGCTAAAATTATTTAAAGAATATTGTTTTGGATTTATTCAAAAAATAAAATATTGTACTCCAGTACCAGTGCATTCCAGTACCTAGGTCCTATGTTCTTATATTAATAAATGTGCCCTTCTTGATTCTTGTCTAAAAATGTAAGGTTCATATTATTTGTTTTACCGCCTTATTGGTGCAGTGGCTTACGCGTTAAAGAAGAGCTACGTTCAAATCCCGGTTATCAAATTATTATAATTTATAATGCACAACACATACAAGGAGGAGAACGGGAAATTCGATAATGGACCTTTAAAACAATTTATTTGAATACATACTTTTTCATTCAATTAATATATTCCTTTAGGTACGTACCTATACTACCATTTCATAGAAAAAACGTAAAAACGGAATAAAATAAAACGTATTACTAATAGCCTATTATTAGCTACGGTTTCAAGGTCTCGGGACCTTGGTCAGTATATGATTATGTTGTAACGATCCACAAGCCCTACATATGTAAACGATGTCACAATTAACAAATAAACAATAGATTACGTTTTAGAAATTACTATTTGTGAGTTATTTGTCCTTAAAATAATGACCAATTTGGTTCTTGATATAGCTTTGACTATAAAATATATAAGGCTAAGAATGTAATTTCGGAAAATAGAGTACCTATATCTTATTGTTTTTCTTTTCGATTACCAGTAGATATATGAAAAGATGTAGGTATTATAAATATTAAATGTCAATTACAATTGATGATATAGCGATGTCGATTTATGAAATTGAAACTGGACTATGTAAATCAATAATCGTAAAATGTATTTACAACGTGAAAAGTTATAGTTTCTTGATAAGATCACTCTCCAATAGTCATGAGAAACTTACGAAACCCTTCCAATTCTTGGAACATAAATCTTTGTTTAAACTAGATATTACAAGATAAGATGGCGTTGTTTTCAGAAAATTTACATAATTTTATCATAATACAACCTAACGTAGAAACCATCATAAATTAAATATTAAGAATAATTTGGAATAACGCTATTTAAAGCAGAATGGTTGTCACTATAAACAGTTGTTTTGTAATTACATTAAAAAGCTTTAGAAAATAATTCATTATCTTTTGAAGCGTGTTTCCAAGCTAACAGTAAACACAACAATGGACGAAGCTGGAAGCGACCTCGTCCGCAATACTATAATGTGTTGTAATGTGTGTCAAATATTAAAATAGCTATTAATTCTACATTCGTACTTGAAAAATTAATGTCGACTGTGTACTTGGGAAATGTACAGTTTAGTGAGGAATGTTAAAATTGTTTAAAGATAACGTAAAATAAGTTAAAACGCGAGGTGTTCTAAATAAATTCTTGTGGTAGTACTATTGCTGGTTTCTTACGACGCGACGTTTGTGTATAATTGTAATACTTATGTAGACACTATTATTTAGTATTCAGGCTAATTTTAATTAAAGACAATTGCACTCAAGAACGCCACGTGTTCCAAATTAATATGACAGAATAATGAACTGCGCGTCTAAAATATGAACCTATTTACCCTTTTTAGGGCTGATTTTTCAATCCTGGGTTAAAACTTATTCATCGAAAAACGTATTAAACTACCATTTCAAAAATGTATTCTAATTGTCCGTATTTGACAGTTTACAGGTGACATTTTAAAATGTTCGTGTAATACTTTATTGGACGGATAAATTTTAACCAAGGATTGAAAAATCGGCCCTTAATTGAATTAAAATGTAAGATTAGGCAATGATGACATAAAAAAAAATTGAAAAGCTCTACAATTCGAAAACGTTACATAAGTTACATAATATGACCGCCGTTTATCAGGGTTTATTATATACGTACATATTAAACTAAATTTAATTATAATCCTGAACAGTTGCAGTAATTCACACAACATAAAAAAATCATTACCATTTCTTTCCATTGCTATAGAAATGATCAGCACTTGGAAGTCGATTAAAAAGACGTGTGTTTATTTTTTTCAGGCGCCAATGCCGTTCTACGCAGGAGACCCGAACAGGTTTCCGACAACCTGGCAGACAGACCCGTCACAAGGTACGTATGAATTCTTAACATTATGATAACTGTCACTTGTGGCTTTCATGGTATTGTTAATAATATTTTTTTTACTCTTTTACAAATAATATATTTTTAATTCGGAATTCGGAACCTGCAAAACACGCAAAGTTTAAATGGCGCAATATATATGGCGCAATAATGCACACTATATTATTACAAGCATCAAATTCCAATTAACTGATTATATTAATCCAGACTTAGCAATCTATGGAAACGTTAACAGATTTCCGCAAGTCTGTAATGAGCGTCGACAGCGGATTAGTGAACCCCGTCACTATCGTAATTAACGCTGTTGTGGCAAGAATAGAGTGTTAATTAAATTTTAATCAAAATAGGTGATGGGCTTAGGACCATGAACTAAATAAAATACATATCTATTTTCAGAATCTGTGGTTTAAACTATTAAAACAAGTCGAATTTATAAACTTTATAAATATCGTATCATTCTATTTGTGTGGGTGCTGCCACATGTACTAAAATTAGATATCCTTACTTAATTTACAGGATGGCAGAACCAATTCATCCAACAGTTGCCAACTCAAACGGGACAAAC
This sequence comes from Colias behrii, assembly GCA_029959065.1. Taxonomy (NCBI): domain Eukaryota; kingdom Metazoa; phylum Arthropoda; class Insecta; order Lepidoptera; family Pieridae; genus Colias; species Colias behrii. The sequence continues at coordinate 2,181,898 of JARWMC010000006.1, read as the reverse complement.
AACTTTAGACTACCAGGGCAACCACACGCCCTACGCAACGTCTCCGCATTACCAGGCCAACACTACGTACACCGTCCAGAATGTCGCTACAACATTTGACGTTACGAATAACACATACTATCAAGCGGGCGTGCAAGCAGTACCTGCTCCAAGACCACCGTCGAACAGAGGCGCCTATACTCCGGTTCCATCTCCAAGAGCTCCCCACTATACGACGGAATACCAACAGCAATACGCACAACAAGCTCCTACTACGGGAGTAACAACAGGGAATGAATCTAGGCCGGCGTCTGCAGCGTCTTACCAAAGCGCAGTTCCAACCACCGCCGCACCTGTTTATACAGTAAGCCAACAAAATTATGAGCGCGCTGATTATACGTCAGAGCATTCAGAAGATTACAATAACGGTGACAATACAACAAGCGATTCCAATAACGACGGTGATAGGCAAGAACAAAATAACCAGAATGGACAGCATTCGGGAAACGCCGAGCCTGGATACCTGCAGGGGAGCAACGGTCCGCGAGCTTCACTCGATTGTAGCGGGTATTCGGGCGGCTATACGAGCGGGCAACACAATGAAAACAGTCAATCACAAAATCAAAACAATTGGCAACAACGGCAATGGCAACATAACCAAAGAATACAGAATCAGCAAATCCAAAACCAACAGCAAATCAGCCAAATGCAAAGTCAACAACAACAATTACAAAATCAAATTAATTATCAGAACCAACAAATGCAAAATCAACAGTTACAAAACCAACAAATTCAGAATCAACAAATGCAAAATCAACAAATTCAAAATCAACAAATGCAGAGTCAGCAGATGCAAAATCAGCAAATGCAAAATCAGCAGATCCAGAATCAGCAAATGCAAAATCAACAAATGCAACAGCAAAGACAAGAGGAGTCAGAACAACAGATGTTCTCTCAATCAGACAGGGTTAATTTGAACTCGAGACTGAAAACAATGATATTGAATAAGCAAAACCACTCACGCGATGGCACCAATACGCCTCCTGACAAAGGTGACCCGGGAGAGGGGCCACCTCGAGGGTTAGACGATAGAAAAGGCTGTGTATCCGTCGCTGATGATAGAAATACTACCGGTCATTTTTTATCGTATAGCCACCATCTCCGAGGTAATTACCGCGTAGGCGATCAGGTATATCCTGTCGCTGGTAATTATACACAAAATTCCCACACTTATAGTGCGGGTGAATTCGGAGGTGGTGGCCACCACGTATGGGAGGGGGGGACGCAAGTCTCGAGAGATTATGATAAGCACAATACATCGGAGAACGTTTCTAAAGCTCCTCAAAAGCCGCCGTCGTATTCTGATATGAGAGGTCAATATAATAGTTATACTAATGTACATTATGATGCGCATAAATATACGGAAATGTACGCTAATGATAATATAAACTATAATCAACAACAAGATAGTAAAGATTTTCAATCTAAAATGCTCATTGGACCTGTATCGGAAATGAATCAACAAAATTGCGTGCCACCTCGGGACGTAAACGCACAAAAGAGAGCTTATGAAAGAGAAGCATATGATGCAAAATTTAAACATCCATCTGCACCTTTAATACCTAAATTAGAAGCACCTGACAATTACCCATATCAAAAAGATGAAAGAATGAAATCAGAACCACCACAAAGAATGGTAGCCAAAAATTCTTATCCTAACAATATAATTGACCCTAAACGAGATTATCAAAATGGTGTCATACCAAGATCACAACCTAATGTTTTACCACCGATTTCTACTATTAAGCATGAAAGTTTTAATCAAAAACCAGTAGGCTACCAACAATTTCAAAACTATCCTTTAGAAAGGCGACCTGAAACTGTTGATAATTACGCACAAATGCCACGGCTACATGAAAATATGGGGTTTCAGCGATATAACAGAAATTTCGAACCCAAAACAAATAAAGATGACCGAAATATTATCCCAGGTCACGTACCGTTGGAACCAAAGCCCCCTTTTTATATAGAGCAAATAAAATCGGAACATTCACCACCAGGACACAAAATATATAAAAATATGAATTATGGTCCACCGAAGAGCGAACCGTATATGTTCGCTGGTGACGGAGGACCTGCTGCTATAACGAATAAAATTGGGTATTCATGCTGTAGACAAGGCTCAACAAAGAAGCCTCCACCTGAACATCTAAGAGACGGAGCATGTCCAGGACTTCAAACTAAAGACGAAATATTGGAAGGTGATCCTGATTCCACTGAAAAAATAGATCCAAAAGTTCAAGCCAAACGCAACACACCCACGCCCGATATTTATTCGAAAAACCCAAAAGAGAACCAGTTCAATTACTCTAAAGAATATCTTGAAAATCTTGAGAGATTGCGAAATAATTCAAGAACAGAAGTACCAGATTGCAACTGTTTTCCTGCGGATAAAAATCCGCCCGAACCCGGAAGCTATTACACACATTTAGGTACGTACCTTTAATAATGAAAGCTTATTTTCTTAATTCATGATTCATTACGTAATTTTGTTTTTTTTTTTATGAAAAGAGCAAAAAATTATATAAAACAATAATCAATTTTAGGTGCAGCATCATCTCTCGCAGAATTAAGAAAAGATCTAGAAGCTAGAACTGGATTATCTGGCAAGGAATTGAGGATAGAGAAAATCTGTTACACTGGCAAAGAGGGCAAAACAGCTCAAGGCTGTCCTATGGCCAAGTGGGTGAGTGTATGGATCCAAAAATGTTTTTACTTAATATTTCTATTTAGCACTTTTATGTAAATGAATTATACCATAAATTTTTACAGACTTAACTTTCTGCATTAAGAGGCCATATCGATTTTAAGAGTGATTTTGACTTGTTTCTTTAATTCTTTAGGAGCTCGTTTAAAAAAACTAACTACTATGTTATATGAAAGTAATGGTATAATTTAAAATTCTCTAGAATATTCGATTATATAGATCTGCCGTAACAACGTTTGCGCTCCCGTATATAATCGAAAATTCTAGAGAACTTTAAATTATTCCATTTCTTTCATAAAACATATAATATGTATTTTTTTTATTGCAAATTTTTAAGCATTAACCTATCATTTAGTGTGTATTTTTTATTTTTTTTTAACTCTTTTGTAAGAACTAGAAATTCGACGCCATATACGCATAAAATTTCATCAAAGTAAGGCTATTTTAACTTAGATGTTCTTTGAATTTTTCAATAAAAGTACATAAATTGCCTCGAACATATTTTAGGATGTCTCAGTGTCTTTCCGTGTAAAATACAAAGACACGAACGTCCCGCATGGAAAAAATTGAAACACGCCTTAGGTTATTGGCTATTAAACAAACTGGACAATGAATATCAATAAATTGTCTCGAACGTATTTTAGATATTGAATGAATCTTTAATTTAAGATATCATCACACATTGTTACTAATTTAGTTTTGTTAAACGAGCTTCTAAAGAATTACAGAAACAAGTAAAAATCACTCTAAAATCGTTTAGGACTCTTAACTATAAACATTACTTTTTCTTTTTTACTCAGTGCCACATTCATTAAATGCATTTTGTAAAACTTATTTGTTGTCTTTTACAGGTCATCAGGCGCGCAAACTACACCGAAAAGGTTTTGGTTGTCGTAAAATTCCGTAGTGGCCATAAATGTGCAACGTCCTGGATAGTAGTGTGCCTTGTGGCTTGGGAGGGGATTCCTCAATCTGAAGCTGACTTGGATTATACGCTGCTATCACACAAACTTAATAGATATGGCCTGCCCACAACTAGGCGTTGTGCTACTAACGAGAATAGGACTTGTGCATGTCAAGGTAAGATTCCGTTTATTATAATCATTGTAGTGAATAATTTTCACGTTAAATACTTCTATTATAAATGAGAAAGCTTATGAGAATTGATGTCTATTTATATTCAGCTATAGAGGCTGGTCGGTTTTGAATTAGACATTGGCACATAGACTAAAGCTATTCGATTTAACTATTATAAAAAATAAAACACAAGACAATATTTTATACATTTATATCTTTCAGGCTTGGATCCAGAAACATGCGGCGCCTCCTACAGTTTCGGCTGCTCCTGGTCCATGTATTACAATGGATGCAAGTACGCCCGTTCAAAAACCGTCCGCAAGTTCCGACTTTCGGTCAAAACTGAGGAGAGCGAGATTGAGGAGCGCATGCATGTGCTGGCGACATTACTCAGTCCCTTGTATATGAACTTGGCACCAAAATCCTTCGACAATCAGTGTCAATTCGAGAAAGAAGCGTCTGATTGTCGGTTAGGGTTCAAACCGGGACGACCTTTTTCCGGTAAGTTTTTCTACATTTCATATTAATTGATGTAATGTTTTCGTTCTACTAATAATATAAGTGACCAAGTATGATTCTTCACTTCTATGTCAATTTTTGTCACTTTTAAAATATTTAAAATAACACAGGTCACTAAAATATTATCGCTAAAGTCGCGGAAACAACTACATAACAATTCTTCTACGTAACAATCAATAAACGAGGGAGAGAAAGTTCTTAATTTATTTCGAATTTCCCGTAGCATTATAATAAACCACTAGCGGTCCGCCCCGGCTTCGCCCGTGGTACCCACATGTTTAAACTATCCTATCTTTCAAGTTGGATCGAACTGCACATGGTGTGCGAATTTTATTATAATCGGTTAAGTGGTTTAGGAGTCCATCGAGGACAAACATTGTGACACGAGATTTATATAATATATATATATATATATATATATATATATATATATATATATATATTAAGATAAGATTACACATATTTTCTTGCAGGTGTAACAGCATGCATCGACTTCTGCGCGCACGCACACCGCGACCTGCACAACATGAACAACGGCTGCACGGCGGTAGTGACGCTGGCCCGGCACCGCGCGCTCGGCGCCGCGCCCGACGAGCAGCTCCACGTGCTCCCGCTGTACGTGCTCGATACAACTGACGAGTTCGGCTCCAAAGACGCGCAGGAGGAGAAGATGAAGAGCGGCGCGCTGCAAGTGCTGGACAAGTGAGTGGTGATGTACACCTTTTTTTGTGTTGATATGTTGGATATAAGTTTTTATATGAAATTAATGTTGCATTGTCGAAGATATAGACTGTGTAGGATTCAAGCTTTTATAAATGTTGTTTTTATTGAGTTACTGGCTATCCACCCGCGGCATCGCCCGCGCAGTCAAAGAAAAACCCGCATAGTTCCCGTTCCCGTGGGATTTCCGGGATAAAACCTATCCTATGTCCTTTCTCGGGTATCAAAATATCTCTATACCAAATTTCATGCAAATTGGTTCAGTAGTTAAGGCATGATTGAGTAACAGACAGACAGACAGAGTTACTTTCGCATTTATAATATTAGTATGTATTAATGTTGAATTGCTCTAATTGCTATAGGGCGTAATGGATATTAAAGCTATGGAATAAACATTTGTGGTCGTCAATTGAGTTATCATATAAAGTATTGTGTATTGAGATCTAGTTTATCCTATAGAACGTCATTTTATAATTTAAATTCAATTCCCGCCTTGAAATTTATTTTTTTTACCCTAATTTAATGATTATAATCGTACTTTTTCAAAAACAATTAAATTTAAATTTCAGATATCCAATGGAGGTTCGAGTTCGATCAGTACCTTTACAACCTTGCAGACGTCACGGCAAAAAGCGTAAGGAAGAAGACACCTCAGATTCTAACAATTCGTCAACAAATACTCCACAAGCGTCTCCAAACCAGAAGAAGTCGCAATGTTCCACACCGGGCCCTAAAACTCCCCAACCAAATGATTGTAGGAACATTGCTAGTCCGAGAAGTCAAAACAGCGCATCACCACGAGCAACTACTCCCGCATTACACCAGTCTAACTCTTCAGCGTTTCAACCGAACCCAAACAACCCTCATTATAATTCTGCCTTTGTAAATCCAAATATGCATAACTCTAATACCAATCTTATAAATCCAAATATGAGTAATCCGGCTCTTCTAGATATGGCGTCAATGATTGATAACTTCACCGACGCACAGTTACAAAGTAATCAAATATCGAGTACCGTGTTAGATTCGCCATATAATCCTTATGATCAAAGCTATAATATTCATAACCAAAATAATTTATACAATCCGAATCACGCACCACCCATGGTAGACGCTAATTGCCAAAACACAAACCAGAACCAATTGCCTAGTTTTGCATCTGGTCTTCAAAAACGTGAGCAACAGTTTAATGCTCCCAATGTTCCTGAAATAAATAATGCACAAAATCCTTGGCCCGATTTTGGTAATCCTGAAATGTTTAATAACGTTGTTAAGGAAGATCCAGATTCTACAACCGCTCATTTAAATATGACATCAAATAATTATAGTCCAGATTCCAATAGAAGTGATACAAACTCTGACCAAACTAAAAATACTCCAGAAATTGATAAGCAAAGTTTAATTCCCGATATATCACAAAAAATGCCCGAATTTGATATACCCAATTCTCCTAGAACTGAAATTTCTCATAAACCCCAAAATACGCCAGAATCCCCGGCTTCCTCGCATATATCAGAAATGAAATCACCAAATAACGATCCACCAGCTGCTGGTGATGCTCGCAAGAGTGTTTGGAGATCGCCAGAACATAGAAATTGGGATCCCTCCAAGCCAAAAGACGCTGCAATTGACAATGAAAACGCAGTATTTAGAGTACCAAAGGCGAGGCCGCCATCTAGATCGCATGTTAATATTCCAGAAGGCTTAGATCAATCCACTTTTTTAAAACCGTATCCTCCTTCTGATAGACCTCATTTAAGTCAGGGCTATGAACATAGAAGTCCCTACGATAGCCGAACAAATTCCCATCCTCAAACGCAGACCCCACCAGCTAATTACACAATTATTCATGACGAATCGAATCAAAATTCAACAATGGCAAACAAGCCAGAAACAACAAGCAATAACTACCCAGTGAATCAAAATACATATGGTAATCAGTCACCTATTCAAGGTTATAGTAATTACCCCACCGTGGGAAATGCTTATGCATTTTCATCAAATCCCTATGGCCATTTTAATCCTTATGAAAATTCGTATAACGACTATAATAGCATAGCCTATTACAATGCAGAAAAATATAAAAGGGAAGAGTTAATTAGAAACTCTCATTGTTACAATTCGTATGGTTATCAGTACAACCCAAATTTTGCTTCAAATTTTTATCAAAATCCATCTCCAAATTGGTGTCAATCTTCACCTAATTGGTGCATATATCCACCACCATTTTCCATACCCTATCCGCCGGAACCGCCAAAAGCTGAACCTATTGGAGAAGTTACAGGTGTCTCCGATAACCTGGAATGCTTTAAAGATAGTCAAATGGGAGGTGTTGCGATAGCATTGGGTCACGGCAGTGTTCTTTTCGAATGCGCTAAACATGAAATGCATTCCACTACAGCAGTAAAAAATCCAAATAGAGCAAATCCTACCCGAATTTCGTTAGTATTCTATCAACATAGAAATTTAAACCGCCCCAAACACGGTCTTGAAGAATGGGAAGAAAAAATGAGATTAAAGAAACTCGGCTTGAACCCACCAACGCCAGGTACACCCGGCCCCAATTCCAATTCTGTTTCCCCAGCCTCAACGCCTACCCCTGATCAAAGACAAACTCCTAATCCTGAAAAGTGGAAAAATAATGAGAATTATATACCGGGTGGGTATAGCTCATTGACTGCCTTAGTAGAAGCTACCAATACGGCTAAAAAGAAAGGGCAAATCATGCTCAGGGCTGACACACAAACGACGATGTCTTGGACGACTTTGTTTCCGATGCATCCGTGTACTGTGACAGGTCCTTACCAAGAGTCGGGCACCTGACGCAAGCCGGGCCCGTCGGCCCAATGTTCTTCCAAAAGACGGAGTGAAATCGCTTCCTTAGCAATGTAAGGTATACGATGCCTTTCGATTCAGGTCTTCTAGAGCAAGCGTGCTTTCCAAACGTTTTGTAGTTCCTCGTTTTATAATATTAAAAGTAAGCTCTCGATTTTTCGATAGACTGGTCCATTGTTCCCGCGAGATTCCACTAGTGCATTTACATCGGAATTGACTACCAATTTTTATGACGTATTTTAAAGTGAAACTTTTATTACATCGTCTCAAACTTTTTGGTCTGTGTAGCGCATGTCGCGTGTATCGCGGCTGCCGAGTAGGTATACCTACTCGGCAGCCGACCGACACGCGACATGCGCTACACAAAGCAGTGTTCGGAACCGTTCGAACAGTTTCACTTTTACCGTGGTTTCATAAAACCACATAACATTTTTTTTTTTTTCAAGTTAAATCAAGTGAGCTATCAATCAAAGATATATTTTTAATTTTTAATAGTGTTTATCGCATTTCAACTAGTCTTACGTTACTACGTTAGTATCGAATCGTATTTTTTAAGACGATAATTGTAGTTTTTTTGTATATTCTTGTGTTTGTATTTAGTTTAACCGGTGTCTCAAATTACGGAATTAGTTTATTTTTATACGCTCTGTATGTCATAAGATAGAATTGTCTGCATATTTTGTCGGTTTTATTATAGCGCATGATAAATGTTATGCGATGCAATGATCTCATAAACTAATAAATCTACAATTAATTCACTATTCAGAGCGAAAGTACAAACAACGTTTAATATATTTATCTGTGAGACGACGCGGCCGCGAGGAGACTAGCACGTTCGACGTAGTATTTATTTGTATTTTTGTACCCTTATCTGTGTATTAGTTACTTTAATGTTAATTTTCATTCCTCTATACATTAGCGGTTGTTTTTTGGCGTTGTTTTAGTGATTTAAATAGCATCATGTCGATACGTGTATCACAAACGTAATTGAGTGCTTTTCTATTAGCTTAAGACGTGTGTATTTTTAACTTTTTAGAATATTTAACTTATTTATATTGTATTACGTGAACCATTATGAAATCATTTTCTTTGTAATAATTTAGTGTTACTGTAGTTATTAATATTTAATATATTTGCTTTTACATCTATGACATTAAATTATTAGCAGATTTCATAAGCCTTCTTTACTTTCAACTCTAGTGCCTGTCTCTGGCTTCAACCAGAAAGTTAACTTGTATCGTATTTAAATAAAAAATCATTTTCGAACTTTTAAATGTGACCTTATATTTTATGGATTACATTAAATGAACTTTTTCTAATTTTAGCGATGATAAAATTTTATAAATTAGCCATACAATAAAAGATGAATAAATAAAATACATAAGTTTATATAATAGTGTTTGCGAAAAATTCAGGCGCTTGGAAAGTTTATAAAGTAGGCATTATATTGAAAATGATTGAAAACATACTGATGAATAGTTATTAATATATAATTAGGCTAAGAAAAGTTTGTTTTAAAGATTAAACTATTGATATAGTTTATATTTTTTACGTGTACGTATTTATTGAATGGTAAATTTATTGGGACGGACGTGAAATTATTTATAGGTTATAAAGTTTTGAGAGCAAAACTTTAAAAAATAAGCAATAATAGACATCGGGATCTATGTACATTGTAATGTAGGAGTGAAAAATAAAATTAATAAACGAATGGTGCGATATTGTCGTCGATCTTATGGATATGCTTGAAATTTTAAATTGTAATCGTTTGCCTAAAGTTATTCTGATATTATTTGTGTATGTCATTGGTAAATGCCCAATTCTTGCCTCGGACGTCGTAACGTCTTCATTTTGTGAAATAAGACATATCAAAGCATTCGCAAACGTCATCATAACTCGTATCAAATCTTCTGTATTCACTCGAATGTTGTTTATGTACCAACTAATTTTAATTTAGTTACAAATTATGAACAGCAATGTTAGACTGCATTCAATTTGTTTTTTTACAATATTTAATTTCTTGTCCGAAATTGTATCAGTTTTAAAAACTGATACTCAATTATTTTACCTCAAAACTTTGAAATATATTTTCTGAATAATAAAAATGCTATTTAATATTAATTTGAATGCAGTTGTAAGAAGGTTGTAATACTAATAACTTAGTGTATCCTCGTGAGTTTTATAAGAAATCATTAGGTTTAGAAACCTGTGATATACGATTAGATCACGTGCGTTTGACTGCTTGTATGTCTCCAGTGTGTTTGTATGTAATCGACGGCACAACTATATTTTTGTTAAATGAATTTGTAGAGGCGACGCGTGAATACGTTTCTTTTTTTAATTGGTCATATTTTAAAGTCGTAAAAAAGTTAGACAGTAACTAACTAAAAAAGGTTGTATCGAAATAGTTTTTATAGCAAGAGTGTGCATGTTATGTCAAAATAATATTCACACAGGCATTCGTTTTTTCAAATCACGTTCAGTGTTCACGCCGCCTCTCATATGGTACCGTCAATGTTGCCGCAACCAAAAATCGACCAGTATTTTAAAATTAATTTGTTTTACCCTCGGTGCGGTGAAATGGGTTTACCAATGTATTTCGTGTTACACTTGGTCGTTACGTTTCAGTTACGACGAGCCTTTGTGTAATATTTTATTATCTTCTGCCAAAACAAAAGATGTGTCATGTAAATAGAACTACCATTATTTATTAATACAATAATTTAAAAGACATTCTTGTTCGTTTTATTTGAACCCTGTATTTTATCATATTAATGTGCATGTCATCTCATCAAAGGAAAATAAATTAACTTTTTTTATCGTAGACAGTTCAAACTACTGATCAATTATCATGAATTTGAAGTGTCTGATACAGTGGAATTCCAAACGAAAGTACGCAAGTGTACTTCATCATACAATGAACCATTTTTTTGTCTTAATACATCTACTTACTAATCACGATAGGTATTAAGTGAATATAGGAAAGTGGAAAGATAAATGAAACAACAGGAATATAAAATTATAAAACATTTATTATTGTACACATTGAGCAATAAACCCAAATACAAATTATATTTAAAATAAGAACATATTATAATCTGGGTACATTTAAACAAAACAATCCAATTAACCAAGGATTGGTTTATGTCACATGTTATTATAGAATTATAAGAAGGTACACATTGGAATGTAGAGCCATTTTAACATAATAAAATATAGATTCGGTAACAATTACAGTACACGCATTATTTTTTATTGCTGCCGGTAACAGGTTTATACTTTATATAGTTAATGTAAAAATAACAATAAAGCCTCATTAATTCAAACATCTAGATACTAGGATGTTAATGTGAAGCTGTAGAATTGAGCAACTTCTATATTAAAAATGGATTTTCTTATACATAAAATTTGTAATTACAATAAAATAAAAAAAAGCCGTGTGGCACTCGGGGACTGCCGCGGTAAAGCTATTGCATAGCGTGCCTTCAACTTCAATTAAGCCACACCTCCGCGCCCGTCGGAGTGGGGAGCGTGAGGTTTTTCGTTACGGAATTCGGTCCCCGCGCTCAAGGCCCGCGATAGAAGCTATGCAATAGCTTAAAATTAAAGCTATACTTACAATAAAAATTATATAAACGCGACGACTTCTATGAAGTAAGTAGGTATAAAACTGTCTTACAAAAATATGGTTTTCCTTAATAATATTAAATTGGACGTTTTATCATTCATATTTAACTAAAATACAAAGAATTCGTTAAAGAAAATACACAATAAATTGAGTACATACGCAAATGATACAAATCAATACACAACAATAATGATTAATGAAGAATAATTTATGAATAATGATTAAGGTTAAGGGTTATTAAGTTTGTATAAAATGAGGGTCGTTAGTAGTGTGATGGGACGCTAATGAAGGTGTGTATAGGTAATATTATAAACTATAAACTGGGTAATGAATATATGCTATGACGAAGTGAGGGTTAGAATATAAATGTATAATGGTAATGTATGTTATGATGGTAACTGATTGTTAATAATATGATTATGTAACGCAATTTATATAGTTTCATACAATTTTTATTCATAATTAATGGCAATATATTTCTTTCACTGTTGATATTTTAGTGCTGCTTTGTATAGTTTATTTATTATTGGTAAATGAAACTAGTTAAGGTTTGATTTGTTTATATTATTATTGTTAAATGAAACTAATTAAGGTTTGATTTGTTTATTTATGTTAGTATCAAGGGTGCATAGCGACGATGATGTTGGTGAGCGCGGTCCTTGCGTCGCAGTTGGGGAACGCGTCGAGCACGTCCACCGCGCGCGAGATGTGCTCGCGCTGCACTTGCTTCGTTTGTTCTATATTATTACTGCTTTGTATAGTTTATTTTTGATATATTATGGGTTTAATGAAACTAGTAAAGGTTTGATTTGTTTATTTATGTTAGTATCAAGGGTGCATAGCAACTATGATGTTGGTGAGCGCGGTCCTTGCGTCGCAGTTGGGGAACGCGTCGAGCACGTCCACCGCGCGCGAGATGTGCTCGCGCTGCACTTGCTTCGTTTGTTCTATATTATTACTGCTTTGTATAGTTTATTTTTGATATATTATGGGTTTAATGAAACTAGTAAAGGTTTGATTTGTTTATTTATGTTAGTATCAAGGGTGCATAGCAACTATGATGTTGGTGAGCGCGGTCCTTGCGTCGCAGTTGGGGAACGCGTCGAGCACGTCCACCGCGCGCGAGATGTGCTCGCGCTGCACTTGCTTCGTTTGTTCTATACCGTTACCTGCTATTACTGCTTCGTAGAGCTGTAAATTTAGTTACATGTATGAAATGGTACTATAAGTTGATCTCAATTATAGTAAAGACTAGCTTGAAACTAGACAGTATTCAGGAAATTCCAATCATAATAAAAAAAGCAGAAAATCATAATAGAAATTTCGGTCGAGAATATATTCTTCGACAAAAATTACCAGAAGTAAGCGTAACTCTCCCAGTATGATAGTATATCGTACCCACTAAGTTACTTAATAGCAAAGATGGAGTAACAGTGAGCAGTTGTTATAGGTGATGTCCTGTATGCCTGTACACTATTCATCTCCCTATATCTTTTATAGCCTATATACTCACAGCATGATAATCCACATCGTGTACACTGCGTCTTCCCGCCTCTATATATTCATACAGTTCTGGTCTCGCTTCCAACGTAAAGGCTAATGGTGCTCCAACTAGTGAGAAGCTGCTAGGTTCAGGACCCGTGAATGACTCTAGGTCGAGGAATGCTTGCCATGCTAGCGCTAAGTGGCAACCGAAGAGGTAGCCCTGTGGATTTAACTCTTGTAGAGTAAAAGGTAGAGCAAAAGTAGATAGAGCATGGATAGAGTAAAGGAAATAGATAGAGTAAAAGTAGATGTTAGTATAGAAATTAGGGGCTTGGAAATGGAAATACGATAGTGATAAGGAAGCTCACGAGATTGGAATGTGGTAAAGAATAGATAGGTTTAGAATATGTGGAGCAAGTAAAAGTTAGGAAGATAATGGAACTCAAATTCATTTATTTTATATTAAATTGAACATACAAATAAATTTTATTAAGTTATAAAAGAACCCAGAATAAAGTTATATTAAAAAAAAAACAGATTTTTTACATATAGGTAAAGAGGCAACCCTGAAATTGAAAAGTGAAAGTTCGCAACATTTTTCTTCAGAGGGAACTCCCTTTTGAGCAATATCTGAATTATAATTCACGCAGAAAATACATGTAAAGCATATTAAGATAAATGTATTGTGATTTGTGAAACGTAGATGAACAGTAGGTATAAAGTGTATCAGTATAGATAGTGTATAGAAGTGTAAAGAAATAGTAAGGTAAAGGTTTAGAAGACGTAGAGCCTAAAGGTGTAGAGACGTAAGATGTAGGATATAAAGATGTAGAGATATAAAAATGTAGAGATGTAAACATGTAGAGCTGTAAACGAGAAATGTTAAAGAAATGTTAAAATGTAGTCTGTGTAAAATGGTAGAGTTAAAAAATGTAGAGTTTTAAAGACAGATAGATTTACACTATGTAGAGTTGTAATATGTAGAGTTGGTAAATTTAGAGTTATCAATATGTACATGTAGAGTTCAATTCATACCTGTGTCTGCAGTTGCGAGTTATGTCCTGCAAGTTTAAGGGCAGCAGAACAGCTCTTGCCAAGTAGAGCGCCTGCGGCTAGTACGTGCCGTGCGACCCATTCGCGACGGGCACAACCAGCTACACCAGCCATTGGTAGAGGGGATGTTATGCATTCCCATTCTGTGGTACATAATAATATACAGTTTAAGAAATACATTCTAGTAAAAAAAATCTACATAATAGTAAAATATCCGTTTGTTTCAACCGGCTTAATTTGCATATTATTGTTGAAATTGTTATAAGATGGAACTTATTTCATGTATGGAGGTGGGCTTTGGCATCCGTGCCACAGCTCTTATGCTTTTACGGATGTCATCGTAATTTAATAACTCAGGCCCCGGAATCACAGACACAATAGAAAATCTATTGTGTCGTGGACCGATCGGGCCGTTCGGGGCTCAATGGGTTAAGTTGTTTAGTTCGTGTTTAGCATCGTAGTTTTAGTTAATGTACAATTTGTTTTTATGTTCCAAATAATTTTTGAATTTGAATTTGTTTTATTTTCTCCTACATTCTATGTAACATATATATAAACATGTAAGTGTAAAGTTTGTTAGTCATAAAACTAAACGACACAAGCGGTCGCAGGTATGCGTTAAGGACGCTGTCACAAATCTGCGCTACTCAAATTTAGGTATTTAACGTCGCAACGTGGTTCGCGGGACATCACGCTCACGTAAACATAGCGCATTCCATTTTATAGACCATCTTCATACTTGATATTATTTTTTTTTTATATTTTTATTGAAATTGATTCCAGAAGATTACTGGGAACTTTAAAAATTCATTTTGTTACTTTTATTAGTAGGTACGATCCTTATAAGTATTTTAGTGTATTCAACCAACTTAAAAAAGTGTGACTATTTTACAACAATTTGAATATGAATTGTATTATTGTATACAATATCGAAGCTTTTTAAGAAATGTATAAAATACTTTTTTAAGAATTATTATCATACATAATATTACGTTACCGGCAATATATTAAACCCGGCATTGTATGCAATTCTTAGTACATGTATGTTATTCCGAGAAACAGTCGGAATGAAATAAATTAAATTCGTCACATTACCTATATCTTTAAATCTGAACTTTTCCTAAGTAGCAAACACATTTGCAAATGTGGGTGGTTTTTGGGGTAGCTATTAACCAATATGAGGTCAAAACTAAAATCCAAGATGGCGCCGACGAAAATTTGAAATCTTTTCGTCATGGGTGTCATTTTCAAGGAGTTGGAGTAGCTATTAATCAATATGAGGTCAAATCTAAAATCCAAAATGGCGCCGACGAAAATTTGACATCATTTCGTCATGGGTGTCATTTTCATGGTTTTTGGGGTAGCTATTAACCAATATGAGGTCAAAACTAAAATCCAAAATGGCGCGGACGAAAATTTTACATATTTTCGTCATGCGTGTCATTTTCATGGTTATTGGGGTATCTAATAACCAATATGAGGTCAAAACTAAAATCCAAGATGGCGCCGACGAAAATTTTACATATTTTCGACACGGGTGTCATTTTCATGGTTTTTGGGGTAGCTATTAACCAATATGAGGTCAAAACTAAAATCCAAGATGGCGCCGACGAAAAATTTGACATATTTTCGTCATGGGTGTCATTTTCATGGTTTTTGGGGTAGCTATTAACGAATATGAGGTCAAAACTATAATCCAAGATGGCGCTGACGAAAATTTTACATCTTTTCGGCATGGGCGTCATTTTCAAGGTTTTTGAGACAGCTATGTAGGTATTACCAAATCCCCAATGTAACCGTCGATAATTAGGTATATTTTTCTTACTCCTTTAAAGTAAACTTAAATAAAATAACAAAAACGTTAACAACTACAGTTTTGTAGAAAGTCTTAAAAAAAACAATTTTAAAGAACATTGAAATGCATATTTAGAATTTAGAAATGTAATATAAAACGCAACTCTGTGGCAATCATCATCTGTGTTTATATTCTGACAGATATTATTAACTTTAAATATATTCGCTAAACTTTATTTAAATAAAGTTTATCTAAAACATTTAAACGAAGAGAATAAAATAAAAAAGAACGTGTGTGCCGAGAAAACGTGTCAGGAGTGAATTTTCTTTGGCGAGATTCATAGATACCAATACCAAAATCGCCGCCTTGCTCCATAACGCGACAGTATTACCATGACGCGATCTTGAAATTCGACGACCATCTTGGATTTTAGTTTTGACCTCATATTCGTTAATAACTACCCCAAAAACCATGAAAATGACAACCATCACGAAAAAAGTCTAATTTTCGTCAGCGCCATCTTGGATTTTAGTTTTGACCTCATATTGGTTAATAGCTACCCCAAAAACCATGAAAATGACACCCATGACGAAAAGATGTAAAATTTTCGTCGGCGCCATCTTGGATTTCAGTTTTGACCTCATATTGGTTAATAGCCACTCCAAAAACCATGAAAATGACACCCATGACGAAAAGATGTCAAATTTTTCGTCGGCGCCATCTTGGATTATAGTTTAGACCTCATATTGGTTAATAGCTACCCCAAAAACCATGAAAATGACACCCATGACGAAAAGATGTAAAATTTTCATCGGCGCCATCTTGGATTTCAGTTTTGACCTCATATTCGTTAATAGCTACCCCAAAAACCATGAAAATGACACCCATGACGAAAAGATGTCAAATTTTCGTCGGTGCCATCTTGGATTATAGTTTCAACCTCATATTCGTTAATAGCTAACCCAAAAACCATGAAAATGACACCCATGACGAAAAGATGTAAAATTTTCGTCGGCGCCATCTTGGATTTTAGTTTTGACCTCATATTGGTTAATGCCTACCCCAAAAACCATGAAAATGACACCCATGACGAAAAGATGTAAAATTTTCGTCGGCGCCATCTTGGATTATAGTTTTGACCTCATATTCGTTAATAGCTACCCCAAAAACCATGAAAATGACACCCATCACGAAAAAAAGTCAAATTTTCGTCGGCGCCATCTTGGATTTTAGTTTTGACCTCATATTGGTTAATACCTACCCCAAAAACCATGAAAATGACACCCATCACGAAAAAAAGTCAAATTTTCGTCAGCGCCATCTTGGATTATAGTTTTGACCTCATATTCGTTAATAGCTACCCCAAAAACCATGAAAATGACACCCATCACGAAAAAAAGTCAAATTTTCGTCGGCGCCATCTTATACATATCAACCAACATCATAATAGTCTTCCTACTAGTCTACTTCAAAACTTTGCCGCTATTCCTATTCAACAACCCATAAAAAAGAGAATCTCAGGCAAGGTAATTTTTAAAACATAATTTTAAATTACAAATAATTGGAATATGAAACTTATACAGTTTACTCTTATAAAGTATCAAATATTTCAAATCACGAAAAAGACTATAAACTACTAATAATCTTTTTTTATTTCGATTTATTTTTGGCACGAGGAGCGATACACCCGTCCTTCCAAGAGCGCTTCTGAGCGCGGTCTGACGAACCGCGAGAACAAAATGTATGAAGAAATCGACAAGTATTTTTAATTTAGCTCATAATTGAAATAAAATTTTGATTTAGATTCATAAAAATTACACCATATATAAAGGACTATATATCCCTCAATAAGATATAGTTAAGAAAATACATTAGGCTCTTAATTTTCCTAAAATGGTACCGCTTTAGACCCCATTTTTTTGCATTTTATGCGTTTATTGTGATGGAAAAAACGTATTTCAGCGACAATTTTGTATGACGTCGTACAATTTTTATAAGATGAACGTAGAGCTGAATATATTATCTTTAAATTAAGATATTACTATGTTCTCACGTGTAATTGCTTTAAGTTAAAATGGTACCGTAAAACAGCGTGTTTTTGTAAAAATACGTAATAGCGTCCTTAAAGCTGAGGACCAAAATAATAAAACACATTATAGAAGAGAAAAAGCGAAATTGGTCTCTACTCAAAATTATTATAATCGAGCAATATTGTAAGATCGACAGATTGTATCAATTCCGTAGACAGAGAAATATTTTCTATTCTCACAGTAATCAATAAACTACAAACCAAATCATTATTTAAATTACTATACGCAACACTCTACATTCATGACCTACTAAACTTAAAAAATGATAACTTTTTCGAGATTTCGTATTTGTATGAAAAATTGAGGGCAATATAACAGTTCAAAGACCGTTGGTTTTTACAAACCGGTTTTTATGACTGGTGAACGTGAGTCCTTATTAGTTAGCTCACTATTCGATAAACAATACGTGGTAGGTACCTTGCATCAATGATTTTTCAAGTGTAAGGTTACAATTTCGATATAATAGTAAATTTCTTGAAAGGTCTTTAATTTTATGCAGTACGTAAATACTAAAAATAAATGCATAATGAGGCAACTGGGCAGTTTGCTTCAGAATATCTTCTCGAATAAATTTTGCTATCATTAATAAAAAGAAAAATTGTAAAATTACCCTCCAAAATATAACAGAGTTTGTTAATCAAGTGCAATTGATGTATCAGAATCGAAAAAAAAAATAAGAACGAAATTCGAAAAAAGAAAGTCCTTCTAACACACTCTCAACTCCGAAGCTTCAAAAAAAATTCAACGGTAAAATCCTGCCTCTGAAGTCTGACCAGTGACCTCGCATCGAAACCATCGGAATGACACAAAATCAAATACCACTAATTTACGAAATCAGATAGAGTCCGTTCGCTCAGCTTAATTCATATCGCACCAATGCACAGTATGCGCAATTTGCTGTTTTGTAATCATATAGCACACTGGTAATTACCAGTACCTCCAAATTAAATGAAACATACATTTACAACCACATACTGAATTTCAAATGTACGCCATTAAGAAAATAAACGAAAGCTAATACTTTCACGAGACAACAAAAAGTCGTCAACACCTTTTGCGATCATCAAGAAACATAGCAAGGTAAGAAACTTGCAATAAACATACTCATGTGAGTAATGGACAACCGTAAAGTATCACATACTGCGTGCTAAACAGTGCCTAGTATTGTTGAAGTGATGACATCAGATTTTAAGGTATTTTGCAATTAAATGTTGACATTAAATATGATAATTTACCCATTGGTAATGGTCAAATAGGCGTAAGTAATGTCGTATTGTATTAATTTGATATAGCTATAGCGTGTTAAAAATGAATGTCTTTTTAGAAACTCATCATCATCATTGAGTAACCATGGTTTGGTTGAAAAAGTAAAGTATAGGTCGTATCTAAAACCTTACTTTAGCAATAGATACTTAGCAAGACACCTTACCTCATATTTAACATCACAAACATTGTGATCATTTTTCAATTCGCTATATATCAGTAATATTATTTCACAGTGTTATTTCTTGTTATATATAAACTGTGGTTATTTAGCTCATATAAACCCAGCTTTACATTCACATACCACATCACAGACATCATCTATTAAGCATGCTAGTCACACGGTGCTCGTGCATTCAGGGCGCGTTGACGTGGTTCCTTATTATCGTACAATAAGGAATTGTATTAGAGAAATCGGACTCACAAGGTCGCGTTTATTTGTGTATTGGAAATATTTTATAATGTTTTAAACACATCTTCCAATGAAGACGAAGAGTCTATACTACTGTAATTTGGCAAGCTCTTGTCCTGTCTATAATTCAATAACATTCTCTCCTTAACACTGTTGAACGAATATTGTGGGAATTAGAATTTATTTCACCTTTAATCTTTTCTTAGTTGTAATCTGCATTATAAAATACTCCTATAGAAGCAACAAAGAGTGTAGAATCTTCATTAAAAGTTAAAACTACTGAGAAAGCTAAATTGCGAAGAAAGCCAACCTAGTACATTAATTGCTGTGGCTAGAAATTTTCCACCTCTAGGCTGTATTAGTGTATTTCGAATGTCAGTAATCTACTTCTAATTTAGACCACTTAGGTACCTTAAAAAGAGAAATCACCAAAAACGTCCAAACACGTGAACACTGACATATTGACACGGTTGTCGGATAAAGGTGTTTGTCCATTAATTATTATGCAAATATGTTCGCTGGAGCGACTGTGTTTGCTCTTACGCTTTAAGCATATTACCATAATCGTATAACCGAGTGGTTTTCTGTCAGAACGCATATTCACTTTTCATTAGGCGATATTTAAACGATTATTCCCCATATTTAAGGAGCTTAAGATGCACGTAAGAACAAAGGATAAAGATGAAAAGTTTCTGAATGAACCATTTCTGCTTAAAGATCTTTTTAATTAGTCAGGAATTATTTTTGTAGTCTATTTTACTACAATATTGAGATATACCTAGTCTTGAAAAAGAAAATAATTTAAAGATCCTGGATATTTTTATTATTCAGCCGGTAGTATGAAGTTTAGGATACTTAACAATAGGCTACCCTGGCTACGACGGGACCTAGCACGATATATGTAAGAAAAAAGTATCCTTACATCATTTTAGCAGTTATACCGCGTAAAAAACAACAAACTAAAACAAACATATTTGTAATTAAAAATTAATAAAAATTCCTTACCTAAAGCAGGTTGTCTTTGGTCCTCCGGCAATGGTCTTGAAGGAAGAGGATTGTTCTGATCATCTCTCTCTCCCAGAAACTCCGCCTCAGCAAGATCGCGTACCGCGGATGACATTAGCTCTACTAATTCTTGATTTCTATAATAAAAACAATTATTCTACATTATAATACATATATGATAGGAAGAGAGAAATTAATTATTCTATTGCCACGCAATCGTATATGCATAAGACTTAAAACTAAAAAAAAACTAAAATGGAGCAGCGTGGTCAAAAAGAGAGTCCTCAGCATAGGCAAAGCAGACTCAGCTGTCATTTTCAGTAAAGTAATAGTAATAATTTACCCATTCTTTATAGCAATGCAATGGTGCGAATCTAAGCTTTATTTGAAAACGAATAAGAGCGTAGGAAATCACAATTTATATGCATAATTTTTTAACTAGTTACGAATAAAAATGTTTAGTAACAAAAATAGTCATAACATAACATATTTCACGAACATAATAATTAATAATTCAATAGTTTTTCTCACATATTGCGTTGGTTTGTCCTTGTAACATGATACAGGTGAAAGTTAGGATGATTCGATGCCAGTATCTACCGGAATCATTAACCGCAATCAAGTATAACCTTTAGAAATAGGGACGCAAGATATCCATGTCCTGGTGTTATATACTAAGCGAAATGTTTTAGACATTGGAAACCTACATTTTCTTATTAAGGTGTATCTACACTAATTTAACAGGAATAGTAATTAGTAATAAGTAATTATCTCTCTATTTTTTTGAATAGCAGAGAATTTGCTTTTAAGCTATTGCATAGCTTTTATCTCAGACTTTGAGCGCGGCGACCGTATGTAAAAATTCCGTAACGAAAAAACCTAACACCCCCCACTCCAACCGGCACAGCGATGCGATGCTATGCAATAGCTTTACCGCGGCAATCCTCGAGTGCCACACGTATTTTTTTAATTTCATTATGCTTCATCCAGGCCAGGGTATTGGGACAAACAGCAGATAAATACCTAAATATCATCATTTCTACTCAATTAAAACAAAGCACTTTAAAATTATACTTTTACCACAATCTTAACAACATCGGGTCACACATAATGGCAGCTAAAGTGTAGTTCCTCGGACCTCGGTAAAGGCACATGAATGAAGCCCATACAGTTATGTGAATCACTTTCACCTCATATCGTAACCGTTACATTCTGGTACACAAAGTACCGCTGATTAATTTTTATTAGGCTGAGATTTTTAAATAAAAAGTTTAGTTAGTGAAATAATTATATTAATTATTTATGGTTGAACCTGTATACTAGCACACTAAAATACAAAAATATTGTTTGATGTTCTTTGTTCACAAATGAATGCTCAAATGTATACCCGCCCTAATGTTCGTTTAATCACATAAAACCCTAGCATAAAACATATTACGATTTATAGTATATACTCTATCCTGTAAAAATGATTACAATATGTATATACTTTTGAGCTTTCCGTAAAACGGGAAATCCCCTTAAAAGGTGAGACGTTAATATTAATTTAAGATGAGCGTTTAAAATTAATAATATATCAAAAGTATTATACATTCTTGCTTGGTAATCAACACAAATATGGACTTCCTACTTCAATCTCCTTAAATCAACTTGTAGCAAAAACATTGCGAAAAGATGAAGTATGAACAAATTGATATTGCGAAGACCTTTATATTTTCTTTATATATTGACCTTTTATGCTATAAGGAAATATAGATAATATGACTAAGCCATAGACACTGGGAAAAAGTTTAATATTTAAAATACACATAAATACAATTTGAGTATGGAAACTTTATTGTATCTTGAGTGTAATTATGTTTTCAACCAAATATGCCTTAAATTACATAAATCAATTTTTCACCACTTCTCTAATGTATATATTGTATAAAATTTACTTTACTGCTTTTCACAAAAAACCTACGACTGTTTGTTCAAAGCCTTCATTCTAAGGGGTTTTCGTGTTACAGGAATGATTGAGTGATTGTCAAGAGTGTAATACATATTATACATCTGACATTGATTCTTATAATACTCCTTTTCTCTTCTTTTGATTATGTATAATACTTCTTTCTGATTATTTATA
This sequence comes from Colias behrii, assembly GCA_029959065.1. NCBI lineage: Eukaryota > Metazoa > Arthropoda > Insecta > Lepidoptera > Pieridae > Colias > Colias behrii. The sequence continues at coordinate 2,159,145 of JARWMC010000006.1, read as the reverse complement.
ATACTCCTTTTCACTTCTTATAGTGTAATACTAATACTACCTCAATTTTGTAGCTTTCAGTGGACAGCATTTTATTTCATACAACTAATTTGCAAAAAGCCTGCATTATGGCCATAAAGATATGCAACGTTTATGGCCATAAACACAGTTACTAGAAATGTGCGTATTCTGTTTTCGTCACACTGGCACAGTTTGAGGAAATTACATTAAAATCCTAGTAAAATTTATACACTAATGTATGAGTAACCTACAAGTGAGTAACCTGTGGTCAAATATTTGGTCCAACTGAAACAAGACGTTAATGTTTGGGATTACCGGGACCATTATATTGTAACAGAGATTTGGTGGAGTTCATAAGTATAAGAATCAGTTTGGACTTGTTATCCATTTATATCAAAAGGCTAAATTAAATTTAAAAGAAATTTATAAATCATAGACAAAATACAATGATGCAATAACAACAAATTACTTTTTTAAAACATCAGCACCAACGAAATAATAATAATTAAAGAATCTTTCTATTACATTGACAATATCTTGTAATTACTTCTTTAGTCAAAGCCAAATCATTGACACCGAGTTAATTACCCGCGTCATTATGCTGTTAAATGATTTGAAATTACCAAGTAATAACTGCAATCATTAAGTTTGCTTGCAAGTATTGTCCGGAGATAATAATATGTCTTGATTCCTATGTAAGGGTCCTAAGAGATTTGGTAAAAACTTTTATATTAAAACTAGGTTTGTACCAACTTCTGCATATTTGGGCAGTTTGATCGGATTAACTCACAAGTCACAATCCGATCGAACTGCCTGAGTTAAGTCTTAATTTGGTTGTAGAATACTCTGAATTACAGTAATACATACCTACAGGCTACAACGTCTTTGTACAATTTTATAGGCACGCTGTTTTCTATGAAGATGCAATAAGTCATTGTGTCACTACTTATGTAATTTTTATCATAAAAAATTTAATATCACTGAAGGAATTCATCAAAATTTAATTTGCCATATCAACTTATATAAATGTAATCAATACAAACTTTCACATTTATAATATTAGTATTACCACAGAATAATAACTAGTAGCTAGCTCGTATTACCTTGAACATGCATTTGTTATTGTTATACAATGCTTGGGGAAAATTTTCTTTTTATGAATCGTAACTTATTGTATAAGGAAAACATATATTAGTATTTATGTACCAGATACACTTCGCGCTAAAAATTAGCATTTAGAAGATATTAAACGAATACTTTATATGCTTTCGTTTATTGTAAATCTTTTACATTGTTATGCTAGGTACTTATTATTATTTGATTTCACACCTTCCCTTCAAATCTATCTCCTAAATATTATAATATGTATTTTCTTATACAATATAGTTACATATCTTGTTTAAATACAAAATTTTGTCAAAATTTTTGTCAAAACAAAATTTTGTTTTTAAACAAGCTAAGTACATTGTATACGAAAAATACATTTTGCATTTTGTTTTTAGTTTTTTTTTTATAAGAATTTATATTTTGACAGTAGTTAAGTGTTTATTTTTTAATCAGTCATTCTTAATGTAGCCACAGTCGTTTTAATTTGTAAAATATAAGATAAAAATGTAGTAAATAAATCACGTTTAATCTCTCGCATCTTTTGTATTAAAATTGTATTGAGATGTTATTTAAAATTAAACTAAATTATCCACATAAAAGTTACACAGAAATAAGAGACCATTTAAAAATTAAATTTGGCGCAGTAATGATACAATTAAAGTTAAGAAATTTAGAAAGTCATGACACTGAAGACGCGTATTCAATTATTACAGTTATTATCTTGATCATTAAATCACTTTAAAAAATTTAAAGAGAGTATTTTATTTTTTAAAGTGTTATGATAGAATTATTTTTCATTTAAATTATAAAGCTTTGTACAAGTTATCTTTACAAATTAATGTAATTATAGTGTATGTAATGTTAGAATTAAAATTTGATTTTTTTTATTACATTTATGTTTCTTCCTATCTAATTTACCTATTTGGAGGCGCGCGTCCATGTTCACGAGTTCCTTGTGCACGAGATGTGATGTGCAAATCGTCTCTATTTCCACTTACTCTGTGTAACCTAATATTCTCTACTCACCGCAAGTTAGCGAGTTCTGTGCACGAGTTGGCCAGCAGATAGTCGCCGCTGAGCAGAGCGATCTTGTTCCCGAACATCATGTCGTCCGAGTCTTGTACACGAGGTGTGAAGTGTGTATCATGTCTTGCCTACTCTGTGCCGCTACTACACTTACCGCAAGTTAGCGAGCTCTGTGCACGAGTTGGCCAGCAGATAGTCGCCGCTGAGCAGAGCGATCAATTGTTCCCGAACATCATGTCGTCCGAGTCTTGTACACGAGGTGTGAAGTGTGTATCATGTCTTGCCTACTCTGTGCCGCTACTACACTTACCGCAAGTTAGCGAGCTCTGTGCACGAGTTGGCCAGCAGATAGTCGCCGCTGAGCAGAGCGATCTTGTTCCCGAACATCATGTCGTCCGGGTCGCCCGCGGCAGGCCTACGTGCGTTCATGTTCACGAGCCCCTTGTGCACGAGGTGTGATGTGCGTATCATCTCTGTTACTTCGGCTAGCGCGCGTTGGCTATAGGATTTGTATATTTTAAATGACTTGTATAATATATTTTATTATGCTGCCAAAATAACATAGAATGAAAGAGGAGAGAAGTCAATTTTAACTTAATCCCTCAGCCCCCGGAATCACAGACACAATAGAAAATCTATTGTGTCGTGGCCCGATCGGGCCGCTCGGTGGTCAATGGGTTAAATACAAAATGTAACTTGAAAATCATTTTAATAAAGAATTTACAATATCGTTGAGTTTTATTTTATAGCTACTAACTAGATACTCCTTTAAATTTGAATATACATTTAAAAATCAAGTGAATTATATATTCATAGCGCTTTACTGAGATTGTTCCACGGTACATTTTTCCCTAAAATCTTCTTAAATTCAAATGTAAAAATATGTCACTTACCTGTGCAAAACTCCAGCTGCCTTATCCTGCTCCATGTCTGGTATCTCAGGACTGTGGCCCGCAGCCTTTGATACCAAGAGAACGATGAGACCCCACGCTTGCATGTTATTCTTGCCATTGTAGAGCAGATTCCTGAAACAATTTGTACATTGTAGTGTAAGTTTTAACCTTTAAAATGCATAATACGGAACGCCTTCTCCTAAATATTTTGGATTGTGTTCTGTCGTATTGTGATGATACATATACCCTACCTATAACTTATAAATAGATATTATGTCGTAAGGATGTTGCATCGCAATATGTGGAATTAAACGCAGTTAGACTTCGTTGCAACTTGTAATCATTGTTATAGATGAGCAATTTTACTTTCGATTTCCGATCACATGAGCGCATCGATCCAAATTTTAAATATATTGCCCGTAAATCCTTCAATACGTATCGTACTTTCTTCAACAACACTACTACCTACTATTAAGTACCTACTACTGAAAAATGTAAACAATAATTGCTAATCATTTCCAAAGGACATATCAATATCCGCAATTTAATCTTATTAATTATAGACAAAATTGCCCTTCCTAAAATTATAATTTCGTTTTATTTTACAAGAATATATTTTTTTTATTTTATTTTAATTTTAAACACTTTATTGTGCTGCAATAATAACAATAGTAGGTACAATAAAAACTTAAGCTAGGACATACAACACAGAAGGCGGCCTTATTACTAACAAGTAATCTCTTCCAGGCAACCAACAGATTGTGTGAAAAACAATAAATAAGTACAGCGGAGGTAGGTAAAAAGTTAAAGATAAATAGATGATACTAAAAATACATATACTTACACACTAATATAAGATATAATATACCATAAGATATTATATGGGTCATTGTCAAATTTTGCGCAGGTAAACGTAACTGCAGATTTCAAAAATGTGAAAAAGAAAATATTTTAAAATTGAACTTTTCTTTATGCCTGTGCCTGTTAAAACAACTGAAGTAGGGTTAATTTAAGTTGGCCGCGATGTTTAGCTAATAATTTAAGATTTATTTCAGATTTAGTGCGTCAGGGTGGTGAAAAAATATTTATTTATTTTATTTATTTACTCTTTATTGTACAACATATTACAATGAAAGTACATAAAACAAAACAATTTAAAATGTACAAACGGCGGCCTTATGGCTCAAAGCCATCTCTGCCAGGCAACCTTCAGGCAAAGGACAAATTATAACTTAAGGTAGCCAATTAGCAATAATAACGTTAAGAAAGAAGAAAAAAAAAAAAACTGAATTAAAACAAAGCATAATACATAAAACACTATATGTATATAACTACAATATAATATATACATATACAGTATATATACCTACATAAACATACTAAACATATATTATACTAAATATATTATTCATACATACTTATTGAATATATTACATACATAATTACATAAACATAGTATACATAGACAGTACTTATATAGATAGATAGTCTTTCAGCATCTTTTTAAACGATCGTAACGTCTGGGCGCGTCGAATCGTTTCCGGAAGGGCATTCCATAAGCGGATTGCCGATACCGTAAACGATGTACCGTATAATTTAGTGCCATGCACAGGGAAACGAAGAAGAAAGTTATTAGAGGAACGGAGTGTGTAGGAGTCGGAAGCAAGATAGTGGAAATTGGATTTTAGGTAGCTAGGAGTACAGGGATTAAAAGGATGGAATAGAGGAGATGGAGAGTGTGAGCATTCCGACGCAGTCGGATAGGTAACCACATGAGTTTCTTGCGAAACTCAGACACATGGTCAAATTTGCGAAGACCAAATATAAACCTGATGCAGAAATTTTGCAGTCGCTCAAGTTTATTGAGCTGATCTTCGCTGAGGTTCGTGTAGCAAGAGTCCGCGTAGTCTAAGAGGGGAAGGAGAAGGGATTGAGCTAGCATAACTTTGGTGGGTATAGGCAAGAAATGACTTAACCGCTTTAAAGAGCTAGCTGCTCCAAATACTCTTTTGCTGACAGTTTTAACTTGTGGCACCCAAGAAAGAACCTCATCGAAAGTTATACCAAGATTTTTAACATTCGAACTATAAGGTATGACAATTCCATCCAATTGCACGGGGGGTAAATCGGCACAGCTAATTTTTGAGCGAAGATGTGGGCTTCCAATTATAATAACTTGGCTTTTGTTAGGGTTGATCTGTAGGCCAAAAAGTGTACTCCAATTACTTATGGAAGCTAAATCAGCGTTTGTCACTCTTATAGCCTCCGGTAGAGACCCTGCATCTGAATGGGTGTAAATTTGAAGATCATCTGCATACATATGGTAGAGAGACGTTATATGAGGAGTCAAGGAGTTTATAAAAATGGCAAAGAGAAGTGGAGACAACACGCCACCCTGAGGTACTCCAGCAACAATATTACACCACGATGAAAATTGATCATCATACATAATACGCTGCCGTCGACCAGTCAGGTAACTACGAAACCAATCAATTGCCGCAGGAGAGATATTAATAGACTTTAGCAGACTCAGCAGGATTTTAAAGTCAACGGAGTTAAAGGCATGACTGAAGTCCAACAAAGTTAATACGGTGAGCTGCTGCTTGTCCATACTTAAGCGAATATCGTCGGCGACTTTGACTAAGGCAGTTACCGTGCTATGACCAGGACGGAAGCCGGATTGGTAAGGGCTAAGGATATTGTTACTGTACAAGAACTGGCTTAACTGTTTATGAATTAAGCGTTCCAGTACTTTGGACAGAAAGGGTAGGATGGAAATGGGACGATACTCATTGAAGGATGTCGGATTATTCTTTTTAGGTAAAGGGATAACATGAGCATCTTTCCAAATGGTAGGGAAGCTGTGGGATGAAATTGAAAAGTTCAGGTAATGATTGGAACGATGATATCAAGGATAGGAATGATCATATCACGGCAAATGGAGTCGGTGCCAACGGCCTTCGAAGATATAGACAAGATAATCTTCTTAACATCAGCTACGGCGAATTGAGTGAAAGTAAACGGGGGATAGTTAGGAGTTGGAAGACTAGAAATATGATTTATACTTATTTGATTATTGAAATTAGGAATTGAATTATACGAACAAAAGAAGCTATTAAGGTTATTAACGTTAAGGTCGGATGGTAGCTGATGACTATTATTTTTCCCAACTCCTAATGATTTAAGAAATTTCCAGACATGTTGGGGGTCGCCGTTTTCGACCGAATCATGGATATGGCGTCGTTGTGCATCCCTACACATAGTATTGCAGTGATTTCGAATATTCTTATATTTTTCACGATTTGCATCAGATTTGCAGGATCTCAATTTAGCTTTAGCGCGATTTTTCTTCTTCATCAAAAGTCTGATTTCGGGAGTTAACCAAGGTGATGGCGCGTGCTTTAATTTAACTGGCCTAAGTGGTGCATACCTATCATATAACTGAGTTATTAGGAAATTAAAGTTCTGCACCTTTTCGTCAATCGATTCAGCGTTTTTGACAGACAACCAATTAATATTGCGGGCATCATCACTAAGTCGCTCTATGTCTATACCACCAAAGTTACGACGCAAAACGGTTACTTTCTTAGCACGGGGCAACTGGATATTATAGGAGAGAAAAATAAGGTCGTGATAGGAAAAAGAGACAGCTGGGAATTGCCCGTGCGTAGGAACATGATTAGGATTCGACACAAACATTAAGTCTAAGAGGGAAGGAGTAGAGTTCGGAAAGAAGTGTGTTGCTTTTAAAGGTAGACAATGTAAATTAAAGGAATCAGTGATAGAAAGGAGTTTAGAGCTACGCGAATCTTGTTTTAATAAACACGTGTTAAAATCTCCCATCAAAATAACGTGAGTATATAAAGGAATGTGTTCATCAAGAGTGTTTTCAAAGTAGTTGAAGAAATTAGTAGTTAGAGAAGGACTGTAGAAAACACCCAGAAGAACTTTTGTATGAAGCAAAGAAATTTCGATGAGAAGATGTTCCGCCGCATCGGACGGAGGAGGTTGAGGTGAAGAGCTAATAACAGTGAAGGGAATGTGTGATCGTAAGTATATAGCCACACCCCCACCACCCCGCCCGACACGGTCGTTACGAATTAAGTGAAAACCAGGAAGATTATAGAAGGAAGAAGGGAGACTAGGTTTGAGCCAAGACTCGGACACCAGGATAGCGTGAAGATTTGCGCAGTCAAAAGAGACCAGCATATCAGAAAAGTGCGCCGGAATGCTCTGAGCGTTTATGTGAACGATGTTAAAATTTTGGGGGTAAGAGGAGAATTCGGAAGAAATTGAGGAACTGATAGAAGGAAAAGATGCATCGTAAAAATTATCGCCACTGCACGAGCTACCAGACGATGAAATGGATAGAAATTCATCAGAGCTACTATTTAAACTGCTAAAAGACATTCTATAAAATAAAATAAAAATATATAACTATATATTATATTATAATATATATATATTAAAAAATAAATACTAATAAAATAAATAAATATTATAATTTATAAATAAATTAATCGAAGTTTTTAGATTTATCCTGTACCCTCCAGCAAAATAAAAGGAAATAATTACATTACATAATAAACGCTTCACATCATCATACAAAAAAAAAGGCATTAACTATTTAATATTTATAAAAAAAAAAAAAATCAACCAAAGTCTTAGTATCCAGGACTCCAAAAAGTATTGATAATACAGATTACAGACAAGAGTACACTTTGACAGATAGTGTCATTGTGACATTGACTTGACAAGTGAAATAAGAGAAATTAAAAAGTTTGAAGGTTGTACTAATGTTGTTAGCTATAGTTTACCTTACTTTGATCCAATAATTTACAATAAATGTTTATTTAAAGAAAGTTTGTATTGAGAGTATAATATGAGAAAGAAAAGTTTTAGGATAATAATCATCGCAAAGATACATTAAAAAGTGCAGTATTACTTACAGAAGCCACAACAATAATAAAAAAGTCAAAGTATATAAAAATTATTTCACTTTATGCAGTCTTTTCGGCCTAGAGCTAACTATCTTGTCATCTTTTAATTGATCCTCACTGGCAGGAATAGAAGATGTAGGACAAGCAGCATTTGGAACAGGAATGGCATCAACATCTGCAATGCAGGTTGCACGGTGACGGGTGCCATTAGGTCCAATTATGAAAATGCAGCCGTCTCTAGTCCAGCACTTATCAATACCGAAGCGCTTACGAGCAGACATAAAAGCATTATGCCGTTGCTTTGTCAAAAACTCAGAAAGAGTAATACCGGATCCTTTTAAAGAGACTTTATTCGACCACAACTTATCTCTGAGTTTCACATCGGTCAACTTTAGAACAATTGGTCTGGGTTTGCCTTCCTGTACTCGACCCAAACGATGGCAACGATTGATGGAGTCTTCTGTGAAATTCTGAAGTTTGAGATGTTTGGAAAGAATATCACACACAAGTAGCGATGGATTCTCCTGGCTCTTTTCAGGCACACCATGAATAAGTAAAATTTTTCGTCGACTTCTGGTTTCCTGTTGATCATAAAGTTTCATCAAGATATCCAATTGGGACTGCAAACAGTCAAGTGATGAGGTGACAAATGCACGAAACATGTTGAACTCGGCAGCAATTTGAGTGGATGTGTCAGTGCTTGCAGGGGCTGGATTTTCCAGGTTTTTCTGTAATTCTGCCATCCTCTTGTTGAAAGTTGCAGTCAAATCGACCATGGACTGTTTCAGTGACTCCATAGATGTCATGTTTTGGAACAATTTAGTTCTTGTGATAATATTAGTAAGCAGCTTATTATTATTTGAAAATTTTAAATGGATATAAAAGCTGGTAGGTACAGAATATTTTATGATTGTAATTCCATAAATATGTATGTAAAATCCTATTATTTTAATATTAAACACTTCAGAGCCAAGAAGAGCAAAATACAACTCTGTTATCATTATACTTTACCTTTTATCATAAAATTAAATAAGCCAGTCGCACATATTTTGGCTTTTATATTAATTACAGTCTTATAGCTTATAATCACCATTAGAAGTACAAGCTTTTTTTAAGTTTTACAGTAATTCATTTAAAGTTTTAGTCAACTCTGTTACTTTATGAATAATAACAAACCTTAAATTCTACACAACTCCATGAAATATCTATAAATTAACAGCTAATTACAACATATAACCGCTTCATTAACTGGCAAATTAACCTATTGTAATATAGCAGTATTATATTGAATAGCTTTTCCTAAATTTCGTAAATATGTTCTTTAATCTTCGGGACACGAAAGTAACAGAGTTGTAACACAGTAACTTAGTTGTTCTTTTTGTACTATAAGTGAATAAATTGCATACTCTTGATATGTTTTCACGTTCGAAAAGATTGATTTTGGTTTTTAAAACATTTTCCTTACATGTGGGCTGATTTTTTTCATATGAAACTTTGATCCACAGCAAGACATTCTTTTATAATTAGTATTTCCTGCCTAGAGAATTTAACGGCCTTCTTGTCAAATATTTTATCAATAGCATACTTTTCCTTCCGATTCTTAACTTTTTCATGGCGTTTTTTAATAGCATTTACTGGATTTACTGGATTGCCGTCCTTATTTTTAGACTTTTTTCGTTTTTCTCTGTTGCATTGTTTTTAATACGTCTCGTATCTCTTGTTAACTGTTTGTAATTGTTACTTCAATTTTATATAATCTGTAAATAACTGCGATATGTTTCTCTTAACTTGCTTGCTGCTCAGCTAGCGTGAGAAGCATTTTAAGGGCGTTAATAACGGCAGAATATCCTGTAACAATATCTTCAAGGTTACATTTAATTATATATGATTTATTTACATAAAACAACTCAAAATTACTTTAGGAAACCGATTATTAAGAAAAAAAAATATTACAAATATAAAATTTCAAACAAAAGTTAAAGAATACATGCTTACTCAACTCTGTTACCATGAGCTAAGTAACAGAATGATGATAACAGAGTTGTAAATTTTACATTCTAAAAGACATAAATCATAGAATAATGCATTTAGTTATTTTTTTATTTCAAATTGAGCATAATTACCCCTTAAACAACAAATTGAACGTAAAATAATAGAAAAAAACGGTTTTACTTACGTTAATAGGGAGGTAACAATGTTGATGCGGAATAAAAACACGCGGCACGTTCAACGCCATGCGGTCGCGGGTCGACTGAAATTCAATGTACCCCTCCCCCCGACCTAACGAACGACCACAATGGCTGCAGAAACCTTGCTCAAGCTAATAGAAAGTCGAAAACAGCGCCACCTCTATTTTGAGTAATTATTTATTTAGTAACATAGTAGAGCACACGATTCTAAACACTACGTGGGACAAAGTTAAAAAAAATTTTATAAAATAAATTTTAGCACTGATCGGTTTTAAAATCTACTCTTAGAAATATTTACAATATTCTGTTTATAGTAATATTTTAATTGATGTGGGTTGGTATATTGGAAATTGTAGTTATTTTATATTTTCTGTAACGAAGTGCTACTTGGGACAGGTCAAATTTGTATGGAAAACCCTTCTGTTACCAGAAAAAACCACAATGTTACTTTAAAAAATAAAATAAAAAATGAAAAATAGGCCTTTATTTTATTAATATATTATTAGTAATGCGATTAAGTTTGTATTTGCTGTAAGTTTTGAGTGACAGTTAACTTTTTAATGGTATAGAAGTAAAAAAGTTTTGAGGGACAAGTTTACCTGCGCAAAATTTGACAATGACCCATATACTTACATTGAAAATAAAATATATAATATATATTATATTATACAAGATAATGCTATAATAATGCTAATATATATATCTGAATAAAATAATAATACATATACATATATAAAATATAAATACATCCTAAAAATATAAACATATATTATAAAATATACTACAAAAACTATACTGATTCAAACGCAAGATTTAAAAAGTAGTCACGTACAAGATTTTTAAATATAGACAGAGTTTGAGCTTGTCTTATGGATAGAGGCAAGGAATTCCATAGGTTAATGGTCGTAATAATAAAAGAATTACCATAAAAGCGCGTGCGATGGAAAGGTGTGCACAGGACAAGCCTATCCACTGAACGAAGAGAATAGCTATCACAGTGTAGGAAGTCAAATTTATTTTTAAGGTATGAAGGAGTCTTGGGATCAAAAAGGACACGATAAAGTAACTGCAAGTAATGCACATTCCGGCGAAAGCGGACTGGGAGCCACTTGAGCTTCTTGCGGAAGGAAGAGACATGGTCGTATTTGCGAAGACCAAATACAAACCAGATACCGTAGTTTTGAAGGCGCTCAAGTTTTTCTATCTGCTCGACTGTTAAATCAGGAAAGCAAGCATCAGCGTAGTCAATAATGGGAAGGAGAAGGGACTGTGCTAGCATAACTTTGGTCGATATGGGTAAGAAATTACGAAGACGCCGCAAAGAACTGGAAGCAGCATAAAATTTTCGACTCAGTTCTTGAATGTGATGCGACCAAGATAATGTCTGATCCAGGTAGACACCTAAGTTTTTGACGTGCTCGCTATAAGGAATGATTTCTCCCCGAATCTGTACAGAAGGCAATATACCCCAATCAACCTCCGATATTTGGTAGGGACTACCGATCACGATAACCTGACTTTTTGATGGATTGATATTTAGGTCAAATTGATCGCACCATGTAACTATGTTGGTCAGTTCGTTGTTGATGGAATGAACTGCGTTTGGTAGGTTGTCAAGGGTTGACTGAGTGTAGATCTGTAAATCGTCGGCAAACATATGGTAGGAAGAAGTTAATTGAGTTGTGAGATTGTTAATAAATATGGCAAAAAGAAGAGGTGACAAGACGCCACCCTGTGGCACACCGGCGGATACTGCGCACCAAGATGAATGTTTGTCATCCATCAGAATTCGCTGCCGCCGATCGCCCAGGTAACTTTGAAACCAGTTAAGAACTGTCGATGAAAAGTTAAGAAGTCGTAGCAAACTCAGAAGGATATTGTGATTTACCGTGTTAAAAGCATTGCTAAAATCTAAGAGAGTTAAAACAGTGAGTTGCTTGTTGTCCATACCATAGCGAATGTCATCAGCAACTTTGACCAGGGCTGTCGTCGTCATAGTACGACGACCGGGACGAAAGCCTGACTGATAGGGACTAAGGATGTTATTAGTGTTAAGGAAACTGCTAAGCTGGGAGTGGATAAGACGCTCGAGTACTTTAGAAAGGAATGGTAAGATGGAGATGGGACGAAAATCAGATAAACTTATAGGATTAGATTTTTTTGGGCATAGGAATGACATGAGCGTCCTTCCAGGAACTAGGAAATGAACCGGAGGTGATTGAAAAATTAAGGATATGTGTTATGACAGGAATAATGATATCGAGGATGGGAATGATCATATTACGACTGATATGATCAGTACCGATGGCATTCGATGATATGGACAGGATTGTCTTCTTAACTTCATCAACAGAACTTACCTTGAAAATAAACGGGGGAAAATCAGGAGTAGAAATGGTAGAAAGATTATTAAGAGTGGAGGCATTATGATTAAGAATAGATGAAGAAGCAAAGTGTGAATTTAAATTATCGATATAGTTAGGTATTATCATAATTTCGGTATGCTGGAAGTACTTAAAAATTAGATAATAAGTTAAATGCCGTGCACACCCAAGTCTTGGCCTTTCCACGCGATGATGTAAAAATAAAAAAAAAATGCATACCTAGTTCATTGCACATTCAGGTAACAATGATAACGTGATGTTACGTCTTATTACGGTGCTCCGTAATTTAGTATTATTACGTAATAGTCATATTGATTATTCTTTAATTTTATTTCAATCTTAATTTTAGCAGATTAAAAAAATGTGTGGCAAAATTATAGAGATCGCAGTCAACAGTCACGCACAGAATTAATTATCATTATTTTTTAATAATATTTAGGTCGCAAAAAGCACATCACTAATGGTTTGTATACCTACTTAATTTAAAGCTAAGTCGATTCCCGCGTCTATCCTAATGTCCTTATTTATACTATACCTATGCTTAGATCTTTAAAACAACGCAACGGATTTTGATGCAGTTTCTTTTATTAGAGATACAACAAACAAGAGAAAAACATTATACCTAAATAAAGTTTTTGAAATCATCCGGGCATGTAGGTATAATAATATTAGTATTATGGAGGAAGGAAGGTGGAATTCCTCCATCGAAAAAGGGAGGATCCTCGACCAATAGTAAATAAACTAACTTAGCTGTTTTTAATAAAGGATGATTGCTGCCGACTAATTTCCTTAAATGTAGCGCAACATTCGCAATTTCGTCGCTCAAGACCCATCTCAAGCTGAGAAAGGAGGTTGGATAACCAACAATCTTCTCAGCCTCACTCACGGCTCTGTTCCAATCTGGTTTTGTGTTATGTTGAGAAACAGCTGCTCGTTGAGTATTGCATGTGCTCACTTCCCTTACACCACAAGGTCCCCAAACTTTCGGAACCAGCGCGCTTGATGGGGAAACTTTCACCAAATCGCATCTCAAAACATTCCTTAAGCGACTCAAACTCATTTTGAAATTCTTATTCGCACACTAATTATGTACCAAATTTAATTTTAAAGCACTGCGACACTTTTTATGTAATTCTTAATTTAAACGCCGAACATAATTCAGAAAAAAATAAAAACGACCCACAACACTTGAAATCAATTAATGTATTGTATAAATATATTATACGTTTAAGCTGTTATATGAATATTTATATTAACGTTATTATAAACAAAAATCGCGTAAAATGCAAGCGGCCATCGACGTCCAATAATTTACCGCTAAAACTATGAACTAAAGTTGAACTAAAATATTCATTCAAAAGTTAAACACGAATCGCGAATGTGAATGTAGCTAATCGCTGATTGGTTTCCCGTACTCAGTGCTGATTGGTGGTTTGTAAATTTGTATATCAGTGACGTTTGACTTTTTTGATATGGCAATGAGCGATGACATTTTATTGGCATATAAGCACCATACACCGTATGACATTTCCTCGAATTTCCTCTAAAATCGAAACTGTATAATTTTATCATGAACATGGTTAAATAATTTTGATTTAACAATAATAATCTACATGTTAAAATGTGTAAATAGGTAGTATACTACTGGAAAAAAAAATTAAAATATAGATATCATCATTATGACACTTAAAATATTATATTCTTAGAGTATATATTACACTACCTACAGAGTGCGAACAACGAAGTGGGAACAGTAGGCACAGGTGGGAACAACACGACGTTCCCGCCGCGAGCGCTCGTAGACTCGTAGTCGTGGTTGAGTGCCATCGAAGTGCGTTTCTCTAGGGATTTTTTTCATATTTACGAATAAACATGGTGAAATGTGCAGTTCGATCTTGCAAGAACGATACTAGAAAAAACACAAAATTGAAATCCAGTATCATCTATTTCATCGGTAAATCGATAGTTGTATTTATTTTTATGAAAATAAATCTAGCATCGCGGGGGTGAAGGGGAAGTGGGAGGCGGGCACGCGCAGGCTCGCACCCTTCGCGCACCTCACTGCCGCCACGTGATCGTAGTGATGTGACTTGACCAACGCTGTACTCGATAGTTTACAAGAAGAACTATATTTTAACATATTATTTATTTAACTTTAAAATTAAAACTCTTTTAAAAATGTATTAAAAATAATTTTGTGGTGTGTTTTGTATCATACACTTTCTAATATTATGAATGCGAATGTATTATAGTGTAAATGTAAAGTATGTAATGTTACGATATTATATTTTAACCGCTATTGATTTTTGAAAATTTTGGTAGGTATAGAATTGATAAAATTGAATAAAAAAATTATTAATATTGTTTATTATTTCATTTTAAATTATTAATTATTTCTTATTTTTATTTAACATTTTTTAAATACTATTATTATTTGATTTATTATAAAAAAAATAGTACTAAACCCGATCTTTTATTTTATTAACTTTAATATTTAAGAAGTCCACACGTTTTTCAGATATTCCAATTAAACATTTTTTTTAAACTACTTATAATTAATACAAGACATATTTAAATGGAATAAACACACTTTATTCACTTGGCAAACAAATTTAAAATTACATATTTATACTTTATTCATACATTTCTCCTTTAATAACATATTGAACATAAAATTTACTTAAGATACATATTTATTTACATAACTTATCGATAGCTCAACACGCAATTGATATCTACCCATCCCTATTTGTCACACACACATCTATATAGTATCTATATCTCATCTGCCTACGATGCGCACTAGGCAATTTGTGCAATACACGCGCTCTATACTATTGTAATATATACTCTAAGATTATATTGATATCGAAACCATATGCATCTGAAGTGTACGTTGTGATTTGGCAATCACTCCTTTCACTTTCTATAGAAGTTCCACGGCGAAGGTATTACGCAGTTCATTAAAGAAACGAATCTTCAATGGCGGCCAAAGCTGACTCACCGGCACGGAATCTTGGCCACTGCAAATTTTTGCGTAAAATAACACTATTTCTTTTCTACTACAAAATTCAATTAAAATTTAATCAAAACTAGTTACTTTAATGTTTTTACTAACTTTTAGTAATAATCGGAAGTTTATAAGAAGTACTACCGCGTAGATATGAATTAAACAAGAATTTACGCTTTTCCTGTGAAATTTAAATGATTTCTTAAAAAATGCACAAAAATTAGAAAGAACGTTTCCATAAAAAAATTGAACCTTTTAATATAGGGTGTTTCCTTCTCTTGCCTTAAACACTGTTTGCATCCAGTCTGGCATACTCTAGAAGACATTTTTGATGTCCACTTGAGCTATAGTATACCAAACGGCCCCAGCTGTATTTCTAAGCTCATCTAACATTGGTGCTGGGTTGGAATCGAACTTTATGTTTCTTTTAAGCATGTCCCAGATGTGTTCTATTGAATTAAGATCCGGGCTACGAGCTGGCCACTCCTATTTTTCAATAATAACCTCTTGAAGGTACTCTTATACGCATCGTACGACACGCGGACATGCGTTATAGTGTATTAGTAGCAAATTTTCTTCACTGATAAACCTGTAATTGGGCTGAACATGATTCTGGAGAATTTCCTCAATGTACCTAATCAAATTTAAGCCATTATCTACGATAACTAACTCCGTGCGAGCATCGGAACTTATACCTCCCCATACCATTATTGACCCTCCATGAAAAATCGCAGTTTGAGCGTGGTGATGGGTGAAAACCTCTCTTCTCGTCTCCTCTATACTGACTCTTGGCTATCAGAAGCTCGTAAAGTGCCTTAGCAGTCATCTGTGAACACCTCACGAGCGCACTGGCTGTGGGTCCAGTTCTCATGTTCTCGTGCAAAACGAAGACGTGCTTCTCTGTGATGTCTGAAGAGTTCTGGACGGCGTGCTGGTCTGCAAACCTTCAAATTAACTTCCTTCATTAGTCTTCTCACCGATTGCTCACTCACATTGATTATCCTGGTGTTTTAGAGCCGGTGGCGTATCTCAAAAACTGTCAGAAAGCCATTTCTGAGTATCTCTTGAACAATAAACGGGTCTTATCGAGCTGATGTGCACCTCACGCCTTCATTTCCTGGTCTGCACGTGTAGCTGCCAGTCTCCTGGTATCTTCTCTATGCATAGTGCATCGCTGGACGTGGTACGTACTGTACATTAGGTACTTTATGTTGCGGCAGTCATTGGTCTAACATTGTGATGGCCTGAGTAGGTTGTTCAGATGTGAACGGCATTTTTTATTGTTTGTTATGATCATTGACTACAGTACAACAATAACAATATCTTAAAACGGCATAAATGATATCGAAAAAAGTTTAAAACGAACAATTCGTAACTTCGGCTTAACCGCACAAATTACAAATTTCGAGTAACTCTTAAAAAGTGGTAAAAGATTATTCTCAAACTTAATGATTTCTTACCATAAAATTAAACAAATGATATGTTAACATATCTGCATACAAAAAAATCGTGAAAAACACTTCAAACTTTTTTTATCGGCAAATTTGTAAGTGGCCAAGATTCCGTGCCGGTGAGTGTATTATAGGGAAAATCAAATACATTTTAGTGATTTTATTTTTCCATTTTTTTTTTGCATGCCTTACGGCCGTGTGTAAGCGAGAGGGAATGATAAGCGCCGCCATTGAAGATTCGTTTCTTTATTGAACTGCCTTATAGGAACTTAATCAATTCGACCTGTATATTTTTTTTTTATGTATGTACACCGATTACTCCGTGGTTTCTGAACCGATTTATGTGATTCTTTTTTTGTTTAATGCGGAATGGTGTCGAATTGATCCCATAAAAATTTTATTCGGATAGGCCCGCTAGTTTTTATTTGACATATTGCAGATAAAGGACATGAGTTGCCCCCTTGTTGCCCCTTTACAAATGTGACTTAAGGGTGCTAGAAAAGCATAACTGATAAAAAAACCTTTATAATATTACTACAGTAACTTTATAAATTATACGATATTCATACAAAAACAAATACTTACTAATAAACATACATACTCAACCACATACTCAACGCAAATCTATAACCCCTTTTCTCGTAAATTTTCCTCGTAAATTTTGTTTGGGCGATGACAGCGCCGCGTCTACGAGACTGCTTTCGCGGCGCGTGCTCTATGCTCAAAATCGAATTACTCGAGGAATTACTGTACTGCACTGTAGTGTTTTTCATTCATTCCCAAGTCGCCATTCAGTGATCTCCAGAGCAGCTCATTGCTCACTGCTCAATGCTCATCAAGTCATCAGTTCTTCACTCATCAGTCATCGCTCATCAGTCAATCGCGCAACACCGGCCGTTGTAGTCGACTGTAGGGGTCACTATAACTGCTCGCCGGCTTTTTTGCGTTCTAGATAAAACTTGCAATTTATTGCTTCTACATTTTCATTTTTTACAGACTCGATCTGTGAAAGTGCAAACCAAACTAAGTGCCGGAACCGTGCATAGTTTTTTAAATTAATCGAACTTATTTTCGAGGTAAGATCGATGGGTAAGATATTTAACAGTGCATCTATGAAACCTATATGAAAGCGCTGGAGCGCCGGTTTAGGTCTTTTCTCGGTATTTCGTCCACGTGTGAACTGCATACGTGGTGAAAGTATAAAATTGTCAATATATAATGAAAACAATAAAATAAACAATTGAATCCCAATCGTTAAGAATCGATCCCATAAATTTTTATTGTGTAATTAACGATTCTCTTACGTCAGTCTTCAGAGATCTAATTCTCTGGTCTGTGATTGTTATTTGTTAATCTGTATAGATTGGCATGCCATTAGTTCCGCGCATTTAGCCAATATTGTGTTGCTATTTGCTGCCTAGTGTATTTAGAAAACGAAAATGGGTCAAAATTCTACTAGGTACATTCAAAATTTATCTATCTTACCAGCTAATATTTTATTACTAGTATTCAACTTGTTATAAAATATACTTTTTATAAATAGGTTACTACAAATGAAATTTGAACAATTATTTCATTGCTCTTCTCAGATTTTTTTAACTTTTCATTCAAGGCAATGTGAAACAAAATTAGATTAAAATATTTTTTTATTAAACAGTAAATATGTATCTTCAATGTAGTCTATACAAAATACTAGGTTCTAATAAAAAAAATGTATTATAAATATTAAATATCTATTAAGGTAAACGCAGGTATTAACGACCCCTCTAAGGCAATTTTAAAATCAACCATATTTTTTAAGTATACTGGTTCTTCTAAAGATTTATAGTTTCATTTTATATGCTAGTGTTATGTATAAAAAATGTTTTTATTGAATCAAATACATTCAAATAAAGGATTATCTTGTAAAAAATAATTTACAATGTGACTTAGTCGATTGTTGGAATTACCGACCCATAAAAACGGCTGTGAAGCTATTAACGATTTTTATGCAGCTATTCCCGATCGTACGTGAGAGGAGGCCTTTTTCCAGCAATGGAATGTAATAGAAGCTAGTGATGATGATGATTACCGATCTTAATAAAATGAAATAAAAATGCAAATATATTCGTATTTTTTTATTATATGTAGTTATTTTTAATAAAACAAATGAGTACTTCTTAGTAATGAACTAAATAATTATAAACTTTTAAATTAATCAACATAACACTATTAATATATGTACATATATTAAATTAAAGGATTTCAAACTCTAGGGTATTTCCTTGTGCTATTTGATTGATTGCTTCGGCGAGTTGTGTTTTACTGTATACTTTTCGCCGCTTTTGTGGCTCCATATTTCTGGAAAAAAATATGATTATATGTTTTGTGTTAATTTAACCATGAAGAAGCATTTTTAATAGGCACCTATTATGTCATAAAAGTAGATGAGAAACTAAACAATCTATATTCGATCGGTAATAGCTTCCTATAGTTGCTATTGCCGACCCACATGGGTCGGTAATAAAGTATGTAAGTATAAACCTAAATTGTATTACCGACCCATAAAAAAATGGTTATTTTAATTCATTTGACCATCAGACTATAAAATAGATTATAATTGATTAATGTCATACAAAATATGAACAAATGCATATTGTTTAAACAAAAAAACAATGATTTACTACTGTAACTATTCGATACCGATCCTCGAAAAATATCATAACTTTGTATAAATTGACAACGCTAAAAAATAAACACTAGACAAAAAAGTTTAGTCGCTAATAGATTTTTATGAAGACTCATAGCTTAGATTTAAACTGGTCCATAAAACCACTTGTGTTAGTGTGATACAATAACATAAAAGAAATTTAAAACAAAAAGTTACGTTGCTGCCATTGCCGACTTATGGGTCGTTGATACCTGCCACGACTTAAACTGGTGAAGCTAACACCGTCCCATTTTTATTTTAAGTTTTATCGTTTCAAATTACTTTTTATTAATAAAATGTTGTAAGAAATGAAAAGTTGACACTTAAATGCATTGACATTTAGTAATATAAATTAAAGTATAGATGTCATTTGTTTGTAAATGTCTTAAAAAGATAAATCACAGTACTTACCCGAAGGAACAACGGAACAGTACGAAACGTCCTGCGTCCACGCTACCCCGCAGCAACTTACGTATTTTAACTCTTTTTTGCACAGTTATTCACACTAACGTAAAAGTATACGATGCTCAAGTAATACATTCGTGTATAACTTTGCCTACCTATAGCTATAATAGTTCTGGGAACGTTTAAATTTCGAATTACTTTTATAGGTCGGTAATACCTTCAGATTTTCGATGGGTCGTTGATAGCTGCGTTTACCCTAGAAAAAATCCTTCGGTCAGAAACAGTAAATTGAAACAATATTTAAATTGCTATACGATTTTTAGATTATTTTGTGGTAAGATCTTGCCACAAAATAACAGAGTCTAACTTTAAACCAGGGATCTTTCACTTTAATAGTTATCTATGTGAAATACGAAAACCAGATTAAAGAGAACCCATGCTTAATGTTAAACCCTGTCTGAAGCTTTTTGTGTTAAAACAGTTTAATATAGTTTTTAATATTTGTGTCGACGGACTGGAGATGGCACTCATATATTATACATGGTCAGCTTGAAATATTCATTTACCAGTTACTAGCCACTTTCCCTGTTTTTAATTCTAATGTAAGCACCAGAAATCCAATAAAACAAAAATCAGTAAAATCATTATCAGCTGTTCTTTAGTTTTTATTTGTTAAATTAAAAATGTTTCTTCCAATCTTAAAGTGATAGTTATTATTGATGTAACTGAAAAATCAATCGGGCTATATTCTAGCAAGTTAGTATTAATTAAAAAATTTTAACGTCAATGGAATTAAATCTTTTTCTAGAGTATTGCGAATATTTTTTTACTGATAGGCCTGAATTTCTGCCAGTTGTTAAAATAATGATTTCATTCTTTTATACAGTTATACTATTATGTATAAAAGATTATAAGTGACATAATCAATAGGCACTTAAGTTAAACCACTCCTGATGACGAAATCAGTTAATACTTAAAAATTATAGTTTATCTAGCCGTTAAATATCCACTTCTAATGATATTATTTCCTAAATACATATTAAATGTTTTTATTTCTATGATTAAAAATTAAAAAAGTATGAGAATTCAAATTCCATACTTAACATTATAAAAGGTTTTCCTTCACAAATTTATAATCATTAAATAACAAACTATAACAAGCAAAATGCTTGCTCCTGGCTTGACATGAGATAAAGATAAATTAATGAACTCTTGGTACAGATGTAGAGCTGCCAGAGATCACTTATAGTGATTAGGATCTATAACTATTTGAGTGCCATAAATAACTTTTTATTCATAGTTATTTAGTTTTTGTGATAGGATCTATATAATATGTGTTACTGTGTACCAAGTAGAACTTTTCATTCATTCATTTAGTTTTTTAATAATAGGTTTGATACTTATTTCATTTATTACATTATTCACATTCTTACTGCATAGGATACAAAGCCTCAAACATTGAAATGTTTATCATTTTTACAGATGGTTTAACATTATCAGTATTATGTCTGGGCGGCGCGTATATAGTCACCAACAAATGTTGCGCAATTTGGTCTTGTTATTGAACTAACATTACTAACTATTCTAGGGCAAGGTGAAATATGTACTGAGATATTTAGACGCCATACATTTTTAAACCCAAAATCTATGTACCCAAGTTATTAGTGTAAAGAAAATTGATTTAGTACAAGTCTTCAATGATCTTTGAAGGTTGAAACAATTTGTGTTCTACATCGAAAATAAAACAATTTTTATATTATTACATAAAATTGTGGGTAATTACTAATTACCCTTGCATGTATTTCATAATATAACAGTCACCACACTTAATAGGTACCTAATCGTTATTGGTAGCCAGATCGGGACATCGTACATTTGCGAATTAAATATCGTAATGGTCTTCTAGTAGACAAATATTTTGTGTACATGTATGTAATAAATAAATAACTCTGAATGCTGAATAGGTACAGATATTCCTTGCGCATCTCATAATATTCATGAGGTATAAATTCCGTGGAAGTTTCGAGAAAATTTACCGTAGGTACTAGGTATACCTTATTTGGAGTTGGAACTCGTAATACTTACTATGCATCGACAACAGAACCTTGGAAGAAGCGTGGAACAGAAATATCGTTATCAGTTGTTAATGGTATTAATTAGATCCTTATCTTGTTGGTTCTAGATATCGATCTTGCGTCAGCCCACGCAATTTTCAGGGAACGTATTAGGTACCTACGTTCCAGGGGAAACTTTTGACCTTGGGAAAGAAATTCAATGAAAAGTTCAAATACCCGGTTGTTTTGGCTGATATTTCAATAACAAGATTTTTTTTCCTCAAAGCATTGAGAAATACCTACTTTGATTAACAATTACCTACCTACTTTATAACCAGGATTTTGTTTATTTAGCAATTTTCAGATAAACAATTCGTGTATTCGTGTGAAATTTATATTTTTGAAGTAGAAGTTTCTAGTAAAATTGACAAAATATCTTCCATAGGTATGGAGTGGGAAGGGCCGCCCAAGCAAGGCTTGTACGACCCTCAGAACGAGCACGAGGCCTGCGGAGTTGGTTTTGTTGTTGCTATCGACGGAAAACGTACTCATAAAGTAAGTTTTACGAATAAACTAGAAAGATGTAAACTTACAGCATTCTAGAAAGACGTAAATTTCATTATTGTAATTCTATATCTATAGCACTAATGACCTGGTTCTGAAAACTGTGTCTTGTTAGACAATTTTAGAATCCACATGCACTTTTAAAACAACGAAAATAATCAGCTGGTTCGTTTGTGTCCTAGTTAACTTGAATGTGTTTTATTCACCTTTGGGTCGATATATTTTATTGGTCAGTGATATATTAAAATTTAAAATGGCATTCCACATCATAAAAAGTCACTTTTCCCTATTACATTTTCCTTCCATTTAATGTATTCTGAATCTACTTACCTGATTATTTTTATTGTTCATTAAGAGTTATCCTTGTATCTACAATATTTTAAGGAAAGATATGTAGGTTACGAATGAACTCAAATCTCCTGGACTGATTTCAAAAATTCCTTTCCCATTAGCAAGCTACTCTTCAACAAGTAACAAAGACTATCTTCTATGGATATTTGCTGTTTTTGGTATAATTTTAAATGATTTTCTTTAGATCGTCCGCGATGCCGAAGTCCTCGCGAAACGTATGGAGCACCGCGGCGCCTGCGCGTGTGACAATGACACCGGCGATGGTGCTGGTGTTCTAACTGCTATTCCGCACCAGTTCTATTGTGCTCAGTTGAGGTAAGATAGGCTATGTTAACTATATAAAACAATTAAGGAAAGTTTGGCATCTTATGTATAGAGCGACGGCTATAGGCACTTGTTGGATTTCTTGCAACAGTGAACACACTTTTCACCATTTCAAACGAAGTTTTTATTGAATATGTATTAGTTTAGGATAGGGTAGTAAAGCGAATTTGATTTTACACCGATGGAAATTGATATTTTATTTCATTATTTTCAAGAGCATATAAACGTTATTAATCATAGTCTAATCCTAAATTCAACAACGAACCATTTTAAACACAACGAACTTCCGAGAACGGACTTTGCTGTCGTGGCGTTGAACTTGTCCAACCTTTCCTGTTAGCAAAATCAATACCAATCTTGTCACGTTACGTAACATTACTTATAAGTTATAAGAGTAAAATCGAATAAAAGTTTCACTTGGCACAATGCCAGAACCGATTGGACCCTAAATTTGTTTGGCAAGTTGCCAACCCTGGCTTGACAGGAAATCTATAGCTACTCGTGTAACTGGAGCATAGCTGTGAACAATTTAGTACTTAGTAGGTTCAATACCTAGATAGTTTTACATCAGTTTCAAGAGTATGTTGGCAAGGGATTAAAGTGCATTGTTAACACATTTAAAACGTTATACATGTTTGGGTTATTTTTTTTTAAATTTGAAAAATCTGTGAAATTTTAATAAGATCTTAAAAATCTAACTCGGATAATCGCTTAGGAATTTTCTATTCAATTGCGTTTATCTCTTGTTATCTTATCAGTTAGTTCGATAATTATAAAATTAGAAACCGGCTATGCAGCGTTAGCAAAATGCGTAGATGTTTTTAACCTAAATCCGTATGAGAATTTGAGACAACATTTTGAAGGACGATTTTTTCTCTAAAATTTATGCCATTTTGAATGGAATTTTTTATAGTTATGGAAAGAAACAAAACAGCATTAGCTAGTAAATAATCATGCGGAAAATAAACCTTCACCTTTTTATTAAAATTCATACTAACCTGATGGCGCAGGTACACTTATCTATGCATAATATTATGTACGTAACATACAATGATATCTCCACGGAATTAAAGGAAACTGTATGCAAAAACAAATAGCATAATAAAACACTAATCACTACATAGTATAAAACAAAGTCGCTTTCTCTGTCCCTATTTCCCATCGACCACACAACTATTTCCCTATGTCCCTTTGTATGCTTAAATCTTTAAAACTACGCAACGGATTTTGATGCGTTTTTTTTAAATAGATAGAGTGATTCAAGAGGAAGGTTTTAGTATATAATTTATTTGGTTTTAGACAAAGCGGGCGAAGCCGCGGGCGGTAAGCTAGTAATAAATAAACGGAGTCTGTCAACTGCGTAGTTGGGCGCAATCAGGGCCTATTCAGATCTATTATCTACTTGTTGCATTGGGTCACCAATTTAGCTTACTTTCATTCGCTGAAATTACAGGCTATATGGGGCATTGATTTGTTTTTTGTTCGCGTGACTGTTTGCGAGGGGTTCTGTGATTGGTTAATTTTAAAAATTTACCATTTTGCAAAATAAGTTCGTTGGAAACTGTTTTTGAATTAATTTTAACAAAACTGTTAAATAAATTGATACACACATTCAATAAACCAAACGGCCATTGACACTTCAAATCTTTATCATGTTATTTTACTAATTTCTACATAATTATATAATTCAAATAAATTTTAGGTTACTACAGTTAGATTGTACAAGTTACGTCTATAACTTTGAACCAGGATAGAAAATATCAAAATCCGTAATAACATTGGCCTATAATTATCCTTCCTTTTTCACACATTTATGTCTATATAAATAGTTGTACATACATGCGACGAATTTAAGATTGATCGGGATTGTAGTATAACGATGCTAATAATTGCTAAATAATATGATGTGATATCATTTACACAGATACAGGTATTTTTTTATTGTTAGAAGTAGTCAGAATATAAAATTCAACAACTACCTAATTCAAGATTATTTTTCATACATTCTTGTTTTAGTTTCATAATCTGTTCTCATACAGATATAGAAAATTTTAGATAAAGTTCCTGTTATGTGTTGCCTCAGCGCCTATTCATATACATAACTATATATCTCATCATATACATATACATAACATATTTCGTCTGGTGTTTTTAATCGCATAGTCACATTTGCTAGTTGCTACATAGATACACATATAGAACACAATTATATTTTGGCAGAGTTACCACGAAATAAGATGCGTTCAATCAGTTTAAACGATATGAATGGAAATCTTAATTGTTCACTATGATTGTCGTAGGTTTATATTAATAAAATAATGCTTTAATTTTTACTGTTAAAGTGTTAACTGTATTCTATCTATAAAGGATCTAGGCTTGGCGTTTTAGCATACAGAAATTATCGTGTCGTGCACATGTAATTTACTTCTTCTTATTACGCTTCGTCTTTTAAATAGATTTTCAAGGACAAATTTCTACTCCTATTTGCATAAGATTATTAGCCGTACTTCTTGCAAATTGCAATTTCACTATTCAATGTTATTACCTAGTATCGCAAGTAATACTAACCTATCTAATATTTTTATGGAAAACCTGATTTTAATATATTTCATCCAAAAATTATATACACGAAAAGGTCAAACACCTGTACTTATGCCAAAAAACTTGTTACTATGTTTATGTTTTAAACTATGTTTTGCCTATATTTTTTATATACCTAATATATCGTGTTTCCAATTGATATTCCTTGTTTTGTTTAAATAATTAATTAGATAATTGATGATTGATTACCTTGATCATTGAACTTTTGCTTGTAGTTGTACCTAATTCCCATTTATTTTGTTATGGTATAAAAAGTATTAGATTTTCATCCTATTGCTTTATTGAAAAAAAATCATATTAACGCGTAGGTATTTTTTTTTATAAAAACAATTTTTTTTTCTACAAATAAACACATATTATACAAGTTTTGCGTTAATAATGTAATATGTAAATTACGATAAAGTTTGAACCAGATTGGTACATTTTCGCAAGAAAACGCAACTCTCCAAGAGCGGTTTAATAATGTTATTGGAATCAACTCTAACATATATAATTATAACGTTCAATAGAACATCTATTATTACACTGAACTTGAAAACGTTTGTAAGTAGTGAAAACCGATATATTCTGTGGCTACGACGCCATGTCATTAATTACCTACTACCGTTCAAGGTAAGCATTCATAAGATCGTGCTAAATGACACCACAGACTATGTAAAGATACTATACAATAATTTAGCGGGGAGAAATAATGTAAACGATAAGAAAAACGCCTTTTAGCAACGTTCGGTCGATCGACTGATTAGCAATTTTGTAATGTGCCGTGTCTTTTTAATATGCAGAATATGTCAAAGTATGAATGCAATAAATTATTGTGTAAGTATATGCATTTTAGTTTCAATAGATTTACGTATCGCGTATGTACGAATTTACGTGAGAACGGCTTACTACTATGAAGGTATGCTTTTTTGGATAAAGGACTTATTTAAAATTCAAGACATAAGTCATAATTGTTAATTACCTAGGTATATTAACATTATTAAATAATTTGAGAATTATAATTTGATAGAATATTCCCATAGCCGTGTTTCAATTCCCACTGATTGCGTCGGAACATGGTCGGAACACAGCCAAGAATGGACTGTGACACATTAATTAAAATTAATTGAACATTTATCATCAATATATCTTATATATAAAATTCTCGTGTCACAATGTTAGTCTGCATACTCCTCCGAAACGGGTGGACCGATTCTCATGAAATTTTCTGTGCATATCGGGTAAGTCTGAGAATCGGCCAACATCTATTTTTCATATGTACCACGGGCGAAGCCGGGGCGGACCGCTAGTATATATATATATGTACTAAGTACCTAGTAACGTATATTTGGAATAGGATTACAGCATTAGCTAATTATAAAATATTTGATTAGATATACAGAAAAACAACAAAATTGATAAGTATATTTAGTATAAATTATTGTACTTAATCGAAAGTTTTTTTTTCATTACGAAAGTTAACATGAATTTAAAACGACTTTCAAGACTTGAAGTAGAACGAAATTTCGATCGCCCTTATGATTTCCAGTTTATGTGAAAATAATTCGGTTTTTAACTTTGTAAAACGCAATGTTGAATGAATGAATAGTAGATACGTAATGTACGTATAATACAACCCAGCTCTAAGTTGAGTAGACGAGGAGCCCTTTATCACCCTAAGCAATATATTTAGCTCTATTCTATTGCATTGTATGGGATCGTGATATTGAATATTTCACCTAGGGATTTATGTGTTCAATCTATAAGTTAGGAGATGTTTTAAAAACCGTTTATTTTCAGGTATTTGATATGTGTATTTCCATACTAGAAACGTTGCTTGATCTGTAGAAGCTTAAATTAAACGAGATTTATACTAACTATAGGAACATTTATTTACTTTTACGTACAAGAGTTTTATTGCTTCCTGGCTAAGGTGCACATGCAACGCACATGTAAATTTATCTTATCATAATTAAATAATTGTCGTAGATCTCCTCATAAATATTTATCTATATTGTATATTGACTTGATAATGCTTTTAATGACTTGTGATTACCTCCCCCAAGGCCATCTTTGTATATTATTGTAATGTTATCATAAATACATAAAAAGTTAAAGTACAATAAATACAGATTAATGTATATATTTATTATTAGCTAAAAGTATAAGCTTTTCGGGCTTTAAATATAAGGACATTTAATTTTACTCTAGGATATAGATACAAAAGTACTATATAAGGATATTGATCTTACGTTTCATTCCAAATGTTAATAGACCTTGTATCTTCTGCTATTATTTCGGAACATTTTTAAATTTATCAATTTCAACTATGATTGCTTTTGTACTAAGTTCTAACAAGGCATCAGCTTCATTTAGTACATAAGAAGATACCACAAACGTTATACATCTAACAGTTGTCTAATGTAGGGTGTTTCTATTGCCTTGGTAATTAACAAGAATGTTGCGTTAATATCTTAAACGTGTCACACTAATCTGTTTATATTTCATACTAGCAGTCCGCCCCGGCTTCGCCCGTGGTACATATTTACGTTTTCTCTACGTAAGAACCATCCTCGTACTTCAAGGAATATAATAAAAAAAGAATTATCGGAATCGGTTCAGCCGTTCTCGAGTTATGCGCGTACCAACACATTTTGCGATTCATTTTTATATATAAGATTATATGTAGGTATGCGTAAACGGTAACCGTAAGTACTTTGGTACATAAAACGGAAGATATCTGTCAATAAGACGAGAAATCATTATAATCTGTGTAAGTAGATAAGGCAAATGTCGTGACCGACATGTGCTGTAGGTTAATGAAACTAAAGCCTGGTTTTATTATCTCGTAAAGTGTGTATATAGTCGAGGTACAGGTGTATATGGTTCCTTGCATCCTAATTATATTCCAATATGGGGTATACAAGCATTAGTGGTTTGTAGTCTCATATAATCATTTTTAAGTGTAAAAACAACACTCTTTTAAGTTACTTATGTTTTGTACTCAACGAACTCAAAATTATGTTATTGAAAGACACATACAAACTTATAGTAAGTATTATCTCCAATACAATTATTGCAGACATTACAATACGTAAAATCATATATGTATCGATTACTATCTGTTCTCACGATATTCCGAAGTCAAACTGATAAATGGATTAATGTCATATTTGTCATTAAAATATGAATTGTTATTCCTTAGATAAGATTATTTTTGCGGGGAGGTTATTAACGTCTGTCTGCTTATTCTACTCTAATCTTCCAATCGGAAAAATACCTAATCTAATATACCTACATGTAGGTAACATCTACAAATATCGTGTCGCGATAATTGGCGCCACTAATTAATTATACGATGTTGCTTTAATAATCCTGATGAAATTTTGTTTGTTGTTATATTTGCAAAATGGATTTTACGCAACTGAGAAATAAATAAGAAAGATTTCCAGTATTCTGCGCAATGTTAAAATTGTAGACTGAATTATAAAAATCACTAATTGTTTTTCCCAGTTTTTCCATTTCAGCAGACCGTAGAAACGTGCTTGTTTATTTTCTACTAGCTGCGCCCTTCGGTTTTACCCGCATGGCTCCGCTCCTGTTGGTCTTAGCGTAATGATATAGCCTTCGTCGATAAATGGGCTATCTAACACTGAAAGAATTTTTCAAATCGGACCAGTAGTTCCTGAGATTAGCGCGTTCAAACAAACAAACTCTTCAGCTTTATAATCTTAATAGCCGGGGCGGACCGCTAGTATTAGTATAGATTTTTATTTGTGTTGCAATAGACTTTTTATTGTCCTTGTCTCTTCATACTAAAAATAATCTTTTATAACAATTTATTTATCATGTCTCCGCCGGCAGAGGCGAGCCTTTCCCCATTGCGGCAGCTCAAACCGAGATTCGAGTCTCACAGGAGAGATAGATGTCCCTTAGACCCTCTGCAACACATACCTAGATTAGCAATAGAGCTTGCCAAAAATAAGCTCTAGAAGACCTCCTGGGCTAACAGCGATCCTACACAAAAAAAAAATTGGTTGTCTGTAAAGTCGGTTTACTGACGATAGTTGAACGTGACAACGTCCGATTGTGCTTCTTTGTCGCTCGTTCCGCGCTCTCGCTTGCACTTCAAGCCACATAGGGAACGCCTCAGAGCGAGGTAACGCCGCATGAGTCATGTTTTTTCGTGCGTGCAGCCGGCTCTAACGAATTATAAGACGTTGTCACGTCAATAAAAACATAAATGTTCTATAAATATATGTACTACTTCAATAAATATCTACGCATCACGTATTTTTGTCAAGAAAATAGTCAGTGAGAGTGGCTATTAACCCGTTCCGATAAGAAATATTCGAAGCACGACTTCCTCACGTGTTGTGTCTACAAAAACAATTTTTGGTGATAATTTCATATTATATAGATAGTGAATGTTGATTTTAATATAGGAAGCCCATGGGTTGGGAAAAATATGGGATGATGACGTATATTTCGTCTCAATGAAATATTTAATGATTTCTTTGATTAAGACCCGATTGGGGCGGTCAAGAAAAGCATCTAGCAACACTGCTTTAACATTTTTGGTATGAAATACCAATTACACAACATTTGTTGGTATGACATAGGTATATTTAATACCCATATTTCGATTAATAATCACGTATAATGTAAATTGTAAATAAATAAAACGATGTACTTCTGTTTATTATCAATTGATAAACCGCAAACCGCATAACCATCAAAGGATGATATTTCCGCCGCGTGATGGTGTATTATATTCTTATATTGCATAATATATAATTATCTCGATGACGTTAAAATTTAAATCCATAAGAGATCTATCAAGCGCGAATCTATTATCACAATGGATTATTCTTATTAAAAATTACAACATATTTTTCGTAAGACTCGAGCGCAAAAACAACGAAAATCAAAACAAAATTGTTTACGAATTGATTTAGGTATGATAATCTATGTGATGCAATGGCGAAATTTTTGGCAACCGAGCATAAAATATAGTAATAAGTGCCCAATTCACGTCGCAATACATATAAAAAATATGAAGTATGTACATTTTCTGCTTTTTAAAGGTTGATATTTGCGAAGATTAATAAATAACTCAGAAATCTAATGTATATTATTTTATCTTACAAGTGCCCTACTCACACAGATGCACTTTAAAATGTTGAATGTATGCGATAATCAGGTTTGACAGAAGTCAATAAATCGGACTTGATCGGACCACTCACCACACCAAAGAAAAAAATATTGAGTTTCCAATGTTTAGAACGAAATTATTTTCTTCAAAAATTAATTGCTTACTTAATTCACATATTTATTACATTTACGTTATAATTAATTCGTTTTCCAGTTCCATTCACATATAAGTATATTTAAATATTAAGTTTTATACTTCTATTTAAATATAGACTGACTTAACATACAACAATAATCCCACAATTCCACAGAATTGCAGAAAATAGTTCAATTCCGTTAGTTGCTTGTTACAAACAATTCACATAAATAAAAATTACTATATGTGCAAGGAATCTACTTCATATACCTAATGACATCGTAAGTTCGTACTCTATCGAAACGAGAGATTATAAAAAAGTCGATGATCACTATATCTTTCACTGAATAGCATAAAATCTTAATCTTAATACTATTATAAAGGCGAAAGTATGTAAGTATGGATGTATGGATGTATGGATGTTTGTTACTCTTTCACGCAAAAACTACTGAACCGATTACAATGAAATTTAGCACACATATAGAGGGTAACTTGGATTAACACATAGGATAGGTTTTATCCCGGAAATCCCACGGGAACGGGAACTATGCGGGTTTTCCTTTGAAAACGCGGGCGAAGCCGCGGGCGGAAATCTAGTAAAATATAAAACAAAGTCGCTTCCCGCTGCACGCGTTGTTTGTCCCTATATACTTATGCCTAGGTAGATCTTTAAAATACGCAACAGATTTGGATGAGGTTTTTTTAAAAGATGGTTCTAAAGGAAGGTGTAGGTATATAATTTGTTAAGTTTTAGACAAAGTGGCCGGTACCGCGGGCGGAAAGCTAGTAAAAAATGAAAGAAGAAATTTTCCAAGTTGTTGCGCGCGTCACGGACGCCTTGCTTATGTAAGTAAAGGCAATAGCTATTTATATCAATACTAGCTTACCGCCCGCGGCTTCGCCCGCTTTGTCTAAAACCTAATAAATTATATACTAAAACCTTCCTCTTGAATCGCTCTATCTATTAAAAAAAACCGCATCAAAATCCGTTGCGTAGTTTTAAAGATTTAAGCATACAAAGGGACATAGGGAAATAGGGACAGAGAAAGCTATATTAGTGATGAACATTGGACACGATTAAGTTTCCCGAAAAAATGCGTAAAGAAATTACGAATTACGTCCGACAGTTTTATCTTTACGTTTGTTGAGTCTTCCTCGGGTCATTCAACAACTGAACTCTATTTTTTGTTTATTAATAGTAATGTCAAATTGATATTTATATCATTGGCTTTAATTTGATCTTTGACTTTGTCAAAAATACATTGATTACTTTGAATGTTATACAATTAGCAGTTTAAAGGCTATCAAAAAATATTTTCTGAGTTAATTAGTAATCGTTTTTACTTACCGGGGGGTAATAATAACCTTATCTCATATGAAAGCCTTTCCACTTTTAATTTTATTTGCGAAAATAAATTAAGTATCTACCTTTTACTACTACTACCTTTTACCAAGCAGTATATTCAAATCCTCTTTAAATAATTATCTTACTTTGCTATAGCATACCTAGGAATAATTACTTAGGCCCCTCTAGAAATAAATCAAGGGACCTATTTGCTGATTTTGTTAACTGTCTACCTATTTAGGTGGAAAAGGATCCAAAATAACAAATTCTGTATAAGCATCATTAACATCAAACGTCGCAGTAGTTCATCGATGCCAAATACTTAACATAGAAGTAGACGTGAAAAATAAACATATTGTTTACGTGTGGTTTGATAGATTCAGGTCAATCGCCGGCCATCTATAGATAACCTTCTGTATATTGGAGACGTTGTATTGATTTATTGTATCGGACTGATGTATGAAGATTTGTGAGTGATGTATTCCTATTCCTAAACTTTTATATAATGTCAGTTTAATTTTATGTACTAAGGTTGCAATATTTATAGCACATTCCTTCAATGGACGACTTCTTCTACTGAGTTTCATCTGATTAAACAATATGTACCTTCTTCTTATGCTAATTTAAATGCATTTTGCAATTTATCCGAACTGCTTAATTAATCTTCCTAGGTTCAGCGTCCGACGGAAACAATTGTAAATATCCCAATATAGACGCCGCCTTGGCATTTATCCAAAATAGCATACCAGCAGAGTCACCGTAGTAAACATTAATTGTACCATGTGCTATGCCATGTGACGAACCAAATGGCGTGATTTCATACAAGGCAGCATTAGAACACTTTTGGCGCACCTGACGACTTCGCATCTGTTCAATTATTTATTCTATGACATACAAGCGTAGGATCATGTAAAGTTTGTACTGTGTCGTAGATTTATGGTGTAATGTGACATAATTTACAGATGTATTGAGTATTTTATACTATGTTTTCTTCTGCTCGTTGCTTCAATTGAGAAGTTTATTTTTATGTAGTATGATGTATCAATGACAAAAAAAGGAGACAACTAGTTCTTTATCGTATATTAATTCTTAATAGCTGCCAAAATTTTCCGTAAAATGTGTCGGCCTTTAGGTACTAAAATGTGGAAATTGATTAATAGACCAAATTTTTTCATATAATTTTACCCTAAGTATAAATCTAGATATCGTCACATTAGTGCTAGTACTGCTAGTTACTATTTATACTTACAAACTAAACAGAAGCTAATATAACCGAACCGATGCGATGTCACGGCTGTGGGAACTTTGATAATATTATCGCCCTCATAACTTCTATGACATTCATTCATTAGCGTTATCTTACGCCTATGTATTTATTGACTGTTATACACAATCGTACAAGAATATTTTTTTTATGTCAGAGCAAGCAAAGGAGCAGGTGGGCCACCTGATGTTAAGTGGTCACCACCGCCCATAAACACTTGCGACACTAGAAGTGTTACAGGTGCTTGAATGAATGCTCGGAATAGAATTATATTACAGTAAGAAGGACGGTATCTAAACAAACACATTAACGATGGTAAAGAATATATAAGACATTATATTCATAGATTAAAATATGTAACACAATATTGTAATTTTTAGTCTCTAGTTTAAATTACAGTGAAGCTTTACTTATTGCATAATTATATCGCTTGTCGTTAAGTTTTTAAAAAATTCAGTATTGCTTAAATATTTTCCTGTAGCTCTCTCAAACCTTAATCAAATCAACACTCAATTCAGTAACCGGCATTGTATGTCTTTAAAAGATACAAGGTGCTTTTACATCAAATTTCAGCGAAACGACAAACAAGTATTTCCTTGAAATGCACAATCGTTATCGTGTCTCAATCAAATCAACTTGCACAAAACGGAAAGGTATTTTCCACCATATTTCACTGTTAAATGAACAAATAAGCAAATTCCTTACAAATTAACGTAAAATATGTTATTTTCAGAACAAATAAATCTTTATTCCAGACGTCATGTGCCTTTGATCTTTTATCTGTTTGCAATCAAAAGCGACACCAAAAAATTCCAATGCGGTCCGAGATTAAGCTCATTTACTTATCATCAGATGACGTCAATGGGCATTTTCTATACCATAATAATTGAGATTTGAGATAATTCTTATTATGAGGTATAATGTTAATTTAGTTTCAGTTTTCATCATACTTATTCATGTAATAAGTTCAATCTAATTTCTAAGTCTGATCACGTAAAGATGTTGTGACAGTATATTTGAAAGATATTCAGTAGCTTTTTCAAACAACGAAGCAAATTCTACCTTTTTATTTTATTAATTACATAGATTAAAATGAATGAAATGGCTTATATTTTTTCACGTGTCCAATCCAAGGAAGGCAATAATTTAAGGTAAAAATCTTACCTTAAATTATTGAGTCGACTAATAAAATGTCTTAAAATGTCTAATGTAATTTACAATGTCAAATTAATGTAACTTGATAATTGTGCTGACCGTGCATATTGCTAGCTGTATTATTACATAAGCGTGCATGTAGCACGTTTACATAATAACATGTAACAAGTTTAAAATAATAATTCATGTAACAAGTTTAAAATAATAATTTAAAAAATATATTCATGAGTTTTCAATCTATAGTGGTTTAAAGTTAACTCAAAAATGGAGCATTTTCGTAAATTTTCTAAAAAATCTTAGAGAAAGTGTAAGAAATGTTATAGTATGCTATATATTCGTGATCTACTCAATAAGCTCTTTCATTTGATACCCCACACGGCATGTTTTGGAAATTTTTATTTTTTTCTTTGTATGCCATATTTAATTACCGGGGTGGGGAGAGGGGGACCACAAAACTGGTTGGCAACATCTGTCTATAGGATGTCTGGGATCTATACAATATATATCAGAAGTCAGATTTAGGTCCGCTATTTTTGCAAACGAAACTCCACTGAGAGTCCGGTCTACTATTTAAAGTTACGTGATTCGCAATATAATAATCCGATGTCTAGACTCCACCTGCGGTTTTCCTAATAGGCAGCATACCGAGGTTTACTGTATAGTTCGTTGTAGTTATTTTATACTAGTTAGTAGTTTGATTCAAACTTATTTAAATAAAAAATACATTCAGTAATTGGAAAGGCTTTAATTTCTTAAAAACTTAAGTGTTTAAGACGCTTTAATGAAATAAATTTGTAATTATTCTTCGGCGTAAAGTACACCAGGATAAAAAAATTCGAAACCTGTGTTGAGAAACGGTTGTATTCTATTTGCAAGAATAAACAAAATATACTTGTGAAATTGTTTCAAAAGAAACGACAAAAGATGGGAGAACAATAGAATGTTAGAAGAACAAAGTAAATGAATAAAAATTATTAAAAAAGTTGGAGTATTCTTATAATTTTTATTAAAAACTGCGCCCTAATTTGTGGAATTCTGGTACTTACAATTCTTTTTTTCATCTTAACTACCTAGAACTTAAAATTTTTATACGCTTTTATACGCTTACTGTGTTGAAAATCAAATGGTGTATTTTCCGCAAGCATGTTATTATTTAGTATTGTATGCCTTCGGTCAAAATTATATTCATAGAACTACTTATATCAATTATTATAGCATAATATGTACAGGAAATATAATAATATTCATGATGTCTATTGTATATTTTCATAATTGACAACACTATTTGAACTTCTTCCTTCAGATTTTATTGTCGTTACACAATATTATACGCTTGTATAGAGACATAACATTTATAGTTTATACAATTGTAAACAATAAGTGCACTTGTACTTATTCAATATCAACATTTGTAGTAAGTATATAAGTAAGAGCTGGTTGGGTTATATTGTAGGTACTGTAAATACACTGAAGTGGCTAGTCTTCTCAATCTAATTTTAAAATCTAAAATCTAAGGAAAATCTCATCAGTTTTTGATTTGCCTTTTTCTTATTATGATTCATTTGTTTCTATTCGGTTAAACATATAATTGGTAAACAATCGTAAAAAATACCTTAACACTGTATCTATTTTCATCTCATCATCTTATTTCTGAGAGGAAATATTAGCTCAGTACGTTGGTCAATAGGTTTCAGGCGTGACGTCACAGATGCGCGCGCACCCGTGTTCCTTTGACCTTTGCGCTCCTACGTTCGTATTTATCATAGCACACGATATTGATCGTTAACTCGTAGGATTAGGACATATAATAGCTTATGATATCTCTGATACCATAATGCGATGAAGCTGTCACAGTGCTTATTAGATAAGTGTATGGATTCCTGTAGTTTTGTATGCAAAATTAGGACTAAGTATGGTTTTTGCGGTTTTTGTATGAGGTACGGAAATGAAAAATGTACCAAATTCTTTTTTGTTTTACCTAGACATCGGGAAAATTAACGAAAACATGTTTATTACTTATCTTCAATTATCAAATAATTAAAAAGTAATTGTTCTACTAATTAGGACTCATTTTTACACGCTTTATATTAGCTTCACCTGTATGTTTGTTTGTTTGTAACCGACTTCTTTGGGCGCGATTTTGACCCACTTTAAACGGCCAGATTTCGTTCAAACTTTGTAGATTTATTGAGGACCGATGACAATAAAATAATTTGATAAAATTTTCTATTTTTTAGTTCGGTTTTCTATGAAAAGCGTGTTTTTTAGTTTTTTTAAACTATTATTATTATCATTTATTATCCTCACACTTAGTCATCGACAAACAAGATATGAATGTTTACTCAGACAACATAATATTTATGTACAAACGACACACATATTTTAATAATTGATTATTTGATCAGACATTTTATTTAATCTGTATCGTGTTCATGAGGACCTCTCAGTATATCGACTAACCAAATATGTCGGGTAAATGTTTCATTATTAAACACTCATAGTCGTAGGAGTATTTGTATATTATGTACCGTGTATATGAGTTTTCAGAACTGTTGTAATTTGAAACATTTTAACACAAAAAACCTTATAATTGCATCTTTTTGCGTAGACTACCTATAGACTAATTTTATCAAAAACATGTTTCAAAAATTAATGAGGTTGTGTTTAAATAACAAGTATATTATCGCAATATTATAAACAAAGGACATAAAATATTAAAAAAGTTTACATCAATAAATTGACACCATGGTCGACACCATTGATAAGGTTATTATCATTTATCATGTGTTATGAATAATTCTGATAGCTTTTTATAATGAGGATGTTGAATAAGCATTCAGATAAATTTCCGTTTGCTTATACTTCTAGAGGGTGCATTTTTTTAAATAAACAATTCAGCACTTTAATAATTGTTATAACAATCTACTTATCACATTTTGAAAGCTACATACATACATTATTGCAGATTCAAATAAACTCCACTCTTCTCGTCTGATCATCTGACTATAAATCTTGAAAATATAATCCTACTCTACTTTTACGCTGTTCTTCTCAATGGAAGAGACATAGTTCATAAAGACGTAGGTAGACGTACACGAAGTAGACCCACTGCGTCAGTGCCGGCGTTACGGGGGGGGGGGGGGCGGGGCGTGATGGGGCGATCGCGATGGCCCAGGGCGACAAATTCTGGGGGGCGCCAAGGTCTGATGTTGGAGTCTCTTGCCTCTCCTGGAGCAAACCCTCAGAACTGTGCTCAACGCTCTGTGCATATGCATATTTTTTATTGATTTTTTTAACGATATCGTTAGAGTCACTCCTCGACCACACGGTGCTTACGCTTACGATTGGTGCAATACTTCCACCGCCAAACCGATACGCGTGACACGTGGTAGATGGTGGGGATAACTGAACCTTCTATGTTCGAGCGTCGCTCGAATTTATGCAACGCGAAAACCGTCTACAATGTTTAGACTGCTACAGAGGACACAATTTTTTGCGTTACTAGTTTTGTTATATCGTTCTTCCAGCATCCCAAATCTTTTATTCCTATTTTTTGTATTCAGGAATACTCCTTCAATTTTCTTTTAGTTATATTCTTTTGACGATTGAGATTTTTCTGCAGTTTTTTTTATATTACATTAAATTCTTAATATAATTTAACTTGGGATCAGCAAAAAACTAACACTTGATATTGCTTCCCTCAAGTGGGTGCCACAATATTTTCGCCCGGGGTGTCAGTGGGCCTTACGCCGGCACTGCACTGCTTATTAATATACGCATTAGCTTATCAGCATTATCATTAAGTTGGCTTTATTTGTTAACAGAGATTCTCATCAAATCGATTTGCCGCCGTTCGGCAAATATGCTACCGGCATCTTCTTCCTGGACAAACTCCATCACCAGGACATCGAGGCTAAGTTCAAAGACCTAGCTGAGAGCCTGGGCCTCCGCGTGCTATGCTGGAGAACTGTCCCCACAAATAATACTACAATTGGTAAGAATTTAACTGTCTTTTTACCATTTAAACGCTCATTAAATTCATTAATTGTTCTTGACAGGTATTAGGTGTTAATTCATAAATCTTTCATTTGTTGAACTGGGTAGATAAAATATTTTATGATACATACTTGGTCAGTTTTCTCTTATGTTGTTAATGATTCACAATAAGAAGAGCAGAGTTGGAATAGTTAATTGTCAAAACAGATAAAAAAAATATATTTTAAACATTATTTCTGTAACTGATATGATTTTATTTTTGACGACTTCGTTTTAAGACTTTCGTTGAGGGCTCTCTTCATTTACGATAGAAACCTTTTTGATTATATTTTTATTGACTAAGCAGATAAATGGTTTCCGTTTAGGTATGACGAGAGCCCCTAACACGAAAACTCATTTGTAACAAATGTCGATCAAACTGTTGATCATATCATCACATGTTCGCTTCCATACGGGCAGTTGTTGCGATTTTGTTTCGCTACTCATTGCAGGTCGTACTCGTAGTAAACGATTGGGTCATTAAAGCGGCCGGCGCGGTCATGCCATGCTTGACCACACGGTTTGTTCAATTTAACAGTATGTGCTACTGTTGAAGGTAAACTCACTCGATTCTGACTTTTGCTGTTCTTCATTTGAAAGATAAAAGCTTCAATCAAATCAATCAAAAATAAAGAAGAATACAATAGCGATAATAACCATATTTAAAATCGTTTCAAAAATGAGAATAGAGTGAGTTCGTAATTCATAGTATCACTATTCATATAAATCCATTTTAGTGTTATATTTGATCAGTTGTAAATTAAGAAGTTGATAATAAAGTTGTATAGTAATCTTTGCTAGTTAGTTTTGAACTGATTTACCGTATAATATTTAAAATCATACTTTCAATATTTAAACGTTTAAACAATTAATAGGAATACATCCATTATTGCTTTGCAATAGAAAGTTCAAAAATTATATAGTCCAAGAACTTATGTCTTAACTATATGTTGGCTGCTAAAGCTAAATGTATGTGTTCCTAGTTTGTAGTATATTAATTATTACCTGTTATTTTGTCTGCCATGAATGTATTTTAATAATCAAAACTTATCAAATATAATAAGAGAAAAAAAAATCTTAAATAACCATATTTGAACATTTATGGCACCTTAACTTTAACTTGGATAGCTTAACGTTATATAGTATAAGTTATATTCCAATTGGTTTCCACAATACAGTAAAGTAATGGCCAATAAATGACTTTCAGGTCAAGTGGCTCGTAACTCGGAGCCACATATGCGCCAGGTGTTTGTTACTGGCGATATAGACGACGAGAAGCATCTCTCACGGCAGGTAAGAAATATCGGTACCAACACGACATACGACACCGAGTATGAACTTGCAACGCTCTATTGCAATTTCAAACTCCCCTACATACGTATAAGGACACGGTATTCTTGAGGGACTTCTTTCAGATCGTTGTGTCGCGCGCCGGCTGCAGCTGCGGGACACGCCGTCGCAAACGTAATTCTATACACCCTTTACATTGCCCGTTCCTTTAGCGTGTGCGCAATAGGTCAGCTTGTGGAGTAGCGTTGTATCGTGTTCGCAGGTGTTCGTGCTGCGGAAGCGCGCGTCGCACGAGCTCGTGGTGCCGGGCGCCAGGTTCTATATATGCAGTCTCTCGCTGAGGACTGTCGTTTATAAAGGCCTGCTGACGTCCAATCAACTATGGGTATGCTCTTTTTGTTTATATTCAAAAGCTTTGAATCCTTTTGTCAAGGTTCGATTGTGTAGTTTCCATTCAGGTTCAAATTACATGAAAGACTTGTATTATTGTATGTCGCATAACCAGTCTAGATTCATCAAATTTATAATAACTTTAATTGTTAATTGTAATTTCTGAGATAATATTATTATTTGTGTTAGAAAAATAATATTGCTAATCACATTTATTAAATTGTGACGTAACTTAAACCCTATTTTCCCTTTCATAGGAATACTTCAAGGATCTGTCCAACCCAGCGTTCACAACTTACTTGGCTCTGGTGCACACCAGATTCTCTACCAACACCTTCCCGAGCTGGGAAAGAGCTCATCCTTTGAGGTATATTCATTTGAACATGTAAAATTATATACATATTAAATTGACTACTAGAAATAATTACGATATCCGAAAGCTTATGTAAGATTCTGAAATTTATTGACTCTTATTTATGTATTTCCTTTAGTCTCTGTGTGTTTTAAAAGTAGGAATTAATTTGTTCCTATATTTACAGAGTACTTGCTCACAATGGCGAGATAAATACGTTGCGAGGTAATGTGAACCTGATGAAGGCCCGTGAAGGTGTCATGAAAAGTGACAGCTTTGGAGATGGTAAGTTCTTTACCATTTAATTATGTACTTATGGAATTTTACTTGGTTGTATTGAATAAACTGACTTGACTGACCGGTTGGCTTGGTTGGTAGGGACCCTGCCTTCCAAGCCAGAGGTCGTGTGTTCGATTCCCACCCAGGGCAAATATTTGTGTGATGAACATAAATGTTTGCTCTGTGTCTGGGTGTTAATTATCTATATAAGTATTTATTTAAAATTATATATGTATGTTTATCAGCCATCTGGTTTCCATAACACAAGCGAAAGCTTAGTATGAGATCCGTGAGGCCGTGTGTGAAAATTTGTCCTGAAATATATATTTATTATTATTTATTTATTATAAACAATAATACAATATTGCAGATCTAAAGAAGCTATACCCGGTAGTAGAACCGAACCTCTCGGACTCTGGATCAGCAGATTGCGTCCTAGAGTTTCTCCTACACTGTGGCAACCGTTCCTTACCCGAAGCAGTTATGACAATGGTCCCGGAAGCCTGGCACAATGACCAGACCATGACGAAAGAGAAGAGGGACTATTATATGTGGGCCTCCTGCGCTATGGAGCCGTGGGATGGACCAGCTCTAGTGTCTTTTACTGATGGACGGTATATTGGTAAGTTTTGACCATATTCAATACTAAATGTTGCATTGTGGCAATTGGTCCCTACCCGAAGCAGTTTTAAGATGCTTTAAATACAATTTCACTTACATCAAAACATCTATAATTCAATATGCATAAAATAAATCCGGTGTGGGTAGTTGTGAAACAGTTTTCTTAAGATATGCCTTTTGTAGTTATAATAATATTGTAATGTAATAATTTTGGCCATGTGATTATTTAAAGTGATGGTCTAAAGGAATGTTCACATCTTGCTGTTGGCTGTTGTTTAATGTTTAATAAGTATTATTATTCGATATTCATTGTTTTAATAGTGTTAATTTAAGAAGCCAAAAAGGTAGTATGTAATTCTTTGTATTTAACAGTCATAATATTATATTTTCAGGTGCCATTCTGGACAGGAACGGTCTCCGCCCGTCCCGTTTCTACGTGACGAGTGAGAACATTCTGGTGATGGCGTCTGAGGTCGGAGTGTACGATGTGGACCCTGATAAAGTGATTCTTAAGGTAATATATTATTTCTGTTTAAAATTTAGATACATATTATTTTATACAATAGTAATTATTCTTATGAAATTTGAATAAAAATTTAAATTTAGTATTTGCGGGTACCTATTAATGTCGAGTGAACATCGTAGGTCAATTGTCATCTTTCTGATGACTAAAATTCATACTATTAGTCTACAAATTTCGAGTACATTAAGACATAAGTGATTGCCAGTTACCAAGGTACTTTTAATTCCCTTGATTTTTATATGTTACAAAATATAGCTTGTAAAATAATTATAAAAAAAAGTTTAAAAATTGTTATTATGAATCGTATTACAGAGCCGATTGAAGCCAGGTCGTATGTTGCTAGTGGATACCGAAGAAAAGAGGATCATTCAAGATGTCGAGCTCAAGAGAGAAATAGCCAAGAGCAGACCACACTCGGATTGGCTTAAAGAACAGGTATTTGAAAATAGACTTAAATATGTTAATTTAAAAAACTAAATTAATTAACAAAAAGTATAGATTCTGATGTTTTTTAATCTCTTGAAATATAAATAAATATATCTATAAAAATGTAGTGGCAGTTTTGGAAACGGATATCTATCACATGACAAGAAAAATGATTACTATGCGGTATTAAGGTTTTATTTATTTAACAGTTTTATGTACCATTACAAATTTTACAATCATATAATATTAAAAGAAAAGGAAACATTAAAACAAGGTTATTTATAGAGGATTAAAAGATAGATAATCTTATATTCACATCAGGCTTGGTGCTTTCTTGTTCTTAAAAATCTTCCTCATACTAACTTATTAATATTATATTGAATTTTTCCTGCTTACTGATTGGGCTAGATGGTAAGTATAACAATACTGTGCAGAAAATTGAGCCAAATTTACTTCACAGATTTTTAGTAAAAATAATTAATAACATTAAATTATCCTAATTCCAGATAACAATGGAAGACATCCACAAATCGGTTCCACAAGAGAATGGATCAAACAGTGGTGGTGTAGAAGGAGCTATATCAGGCCTTGCTGATAAGAGATTAGGCCTCTTTGGATATACCATCGAGTCGATTAACATGTTGTTGTTGCCTATGGTTCAGAATAAGTAAGTAATATAATATGTTTAATATTTATTTTTATTTATTTTATTTATAACACTTCA
Source organism: Colias behrii (assembly GCA_029959065.1). Lineage (NCBI taxonomy): Eukaryota > Metazoa > Arthropoda > Insecta > Lepidoptera > Pieridae > Colias > Colias behrii. Next base: position 2,115,484 of record JARWMC010000006.1, on the reverse strand, counting down.
TTGTACAAAACAATGTAGGAAATGTGGTACAAATTAATGAGGTACAAACATTTTGCACAATAGGCGGCCTTATTGCTACACAGCAATCTCTGCCAGGCAACCTGGTAGGAAAGGAAATGTGAGAAGAATAAGGATAAATATTATTTAATAATGAATGTTAAACAAATCTTAGTGGGTAGTTGTGAATTTATGTGCAAGTTTGTTTCGAATTTTTACTGTGTTGCAATATATCTGAAAGCATACTGGTAGAACCATAAAGTTAAAGTAAATTTTATTTTATATTTGAGTACATAGTCAGGCCGTTGGTGATCGGTCGTTATGGAAATCTTTGGGGGAGGCCTATGTCCTGCACTAAGGCTGCTAAGGCTGGAATGATGATGATTTGAGTACATAATATCCGCATGCTATTTTATATTATGTTCAAATAATTTGTGGACAAAAATGATGTTCATATTGTCACTATTAAAGCAAATTGTTTTCATTACATTTGATATCTTATTCTATTATATGTCTATCAATATGATAGACAGCTATTGAGTCAATTCTCTCTCTCTACAATCTATAATAATAATAATAAATTGTTTACAGGAAAGAAGCTCTTGGCAGTATGGGTAATGACGCCCCGCTTGCGTGTCTATCCCTATTCCAGCCGCTACCGTATGAGTATTTCAAACAACTGTTCGCGCAAGTCACCAACCCGCCTATTGATCCCTTCAGGTATGTAATTTATACTAATATTATAAAGCTGAAGAGTTTGTTTGTTTGAACGCGCTAATCTCAGGAACTACTGGTCCAATAAAAAATTCTTTCGGTGTTAGATAGCCCATTTATCGAGGAAGGCTATAGGCTATACACGCTAAGACCAACAGGAGCAGAGCAATGCGGGTGAAACCGCGGGGCATAGATAGTAAGAAATAAGTTAGAAATGGCTATAAATATACAGGGTGACTGGTAATTCGACGTGATCCTTCAAAGGGGTTATACTAGAGGTCATTTGCAACAAATTAAGTCCAGCTAACCAGGGGTCAAAAATGGATGGTTATTGAGCTATGACCCTTTTCTTTTTGAGGTGATGCAAGTTTTGGGCAAGTTTTTTTTTTTTAAACTGATCGCTCATTCTTCGGCTTTCAAAAAAATATCAATTAAATGTTAACAGTGAAGTAGTTTTTTCATAATTAATTGTTTTTGGTAAAAAGGCAGAAAATTTCCATATCAAAATCCGTCATAGCTCAAAACCATCCATTTTTGACCCCTGGTTAACTGGACTTAATTTGTTGCAAATGACCTCTAGTATAACCCCTTTGAAGGATCACGTCGAATTACCAGTCATCCTGTATATATTATGAATAAATTACTGCTAACACTACGATACATTTTTAGAGACTTAGACATAGACAACATTTATTTCAGTCCAAAACAACACATAAAGTACAAACACAACTATACTCTGAATTTTTTGTCAACCGCAAAACGTGACTTCAGTGTAAAAGCACAAAATTCACTATAATTTGTCTATGCATATCAAACAAAACTTATAAACCAATGACAATTTTAGCTATTTTCTCGACAATATATTTAATACGATATTTAAGAAATAACAACATAATTTAACCTTATTATTACAGGGAGAAAATAGTAATGTCTCTCATGTGTCCGATTGGGCCCACCGCGAACATTCTAGAACCGAGCGCCGAATTCGTACACCGTATATTCTTACCGCAACCCATCCTGTCCATACCGGATTGTGAAGCTCTGAAGAAAACTAACTATAGGGGATGGAAGGTAAATATATTAATAAACTTATTCATATATAATGGAAAAAATCTAAAAACTGTATTTTTAGCTTCGATATCGATTGTAGACCACGACCCTAGGATTAATTAAAAAAAAGTGTTCACTGTACAGTTTTGACATTCCTACGATTTTATTATAGATAGAATGTAAAGAAAAGACATAACACAAAGTGTTAGTTATGAAAAATAGCCGCTTGTGTGGTGAGTGGATGATGACGTATTCGTCCACGGGTACGCTGCGGGGCTCGGCTCGTAGTGCTTGTAGTGAATGCTAGACTTATGATTGACATTCTTTTAATTTACAAAAAACTTGAGAACGAACAACGAAACTCTTCAAATGTCAAACGCGTTAATGCCGCGATAGAAGAATAGCGACTGCATCGCCTATTACGAACGCGCGCGCACCATTAACGCATTTGGGCTTAATAAAGTCTTCCGCAGTTGTCAATTTTTATGGACCGCATTCAATCTTCTTCGAAAACAATTTGCTATATTTTTAAGCTATTGCATAGCTTCTATCGCGGGCCTTGAGCGCGGGGACTGAATCCAGAAATTGAGTAACGAAAAACCTCACGTTCCCTACTCCGACGGAGGTGTGGCTTGAAGGCATAGCATGCAATAGCTTTACCGCGGCAGTCCCCGAGTGCCACACGTCTTTTTTTTTCAGAAATCAACGATTCTACGGTATATTTTAAGTAGTAAACAATATATAACTCATTTTTATTACAGACAAAAGTGATAGACTGCACGTTCGAGTACACGGACGGGCCGCTCGGGCTGGAAGCGGCGCTGAGCTGCATCGCCCGCAGCGCGCACGCGGCCGCCACCGCCGGCTACCAGCTGCTCGTGCTCAGCGAGCGGGCGGCCGGCCCCACGCGCGTGCCCGTCAGCTCGCTGCTCGCGCTGGGTGAGAGACCCCCACTAGCATACAATATATACTCTTCTATTTCGATCGAGAGTATCAACCGTAGCGCTGGGACAATTACACCAGGGTAGAAGCCTTTAAAAATAATAAAAAGTGAAAAAAAATAGCAGTAGGATGAAACCCATTAGAAAAGGAGGAAAATATGATAAAAATGTAAGGAAAAATAAATTACGGTCAATCCGAGTTCGGGAAGTGGGAGGGGGGGAGATTTTAAGAGAAAAAAATGGTCTCTCTCGATTTCCGACAAAACTACAAGTCCTACGGAAAAAAGTTCAATGGCAAAGTTGTAGGTAATAAAAAGATCTACAACTTTTATATTTACAATTTATTCACATAACCTCAAAATTTAGGTGAAAAATTCAAAAAACCAAGTTTTTAGTTTTCTTTTTATCTACTACAAAATTAATTTTTTTTTCTACGTTTGGTGGAAACTTACTTTATCATGTCCTAAATACACTGTAATTTATTTGATAGAAAATATTTATTTTTTCGCCTTATTTCAACTTAATACCAAAAAACAACCTAATTTTCAATCGATAATTCTCCCGTCAAAATATGAGTTTTTTGCAAAAACTTGGAGAGCCTTTTGTTCATTGAAATCTCTACTTTCTTATGGTGTAAAAAAATAAACATTACCATAGTAAATGTTCTCAGGAAATGCATACAAACAGTGTGATAATGAGCTTTTACTAAATCAGGCACACTTCTCGAACTACCTGAAATGTTTTTATCGACATCATTTTGCTTTTGAATATGCTGTAAAATATTAGTTGTATCGTTACTTACAACAGATGATTTTTTTTTCTTTTGAAATATTACCGAAAAGCCGATACAAGAGAAAATATAGAGTTCGAGAAGTGTGCCTGATTTAGTAAAAGCTCATTATCACACTGTTTGTATGCGTTTCCTGAGAACATTTACTATGGTAATGTTTATTTTTTTTACACCATATGAAAATAGAGATTTCAATGAACAAAAGGCTCCCCAAGTTTTTGCAAAAAGCTGATATTTTGATGGGTGAGTTTTCGATTGAAAATTAGGTTGTTTTTTTGGTATTAATTCAAAATAAGGCGAAAAAATAAATATTTTCAATCAAATAAATTATAGTGTATTTGGGACATAATAAAGTAAGTTTGAACCAAATTTCGTAGAAAAATAAATTTTTGAAGTAGATAAAAATAAAAAACAAAAAAAAACTTGGTTTTTTTAATTTTTCACCTAAATTTTGAGGTTATGTGAAAAAATTTTTAATACAAAAGTTGTAGATCTTTTTATTACCTACAACTTTGCCATTGAACTTTTTTCCGTAGGACTTGTAGTTTTGTCGGAAATCGAGAGAAACCATTTTTTTCTCTTAAAAGCTCCCCCCCTCCCACTTCCCGAACTCGGATTGACCGTAATTTATTTTTCCTTTTATTTTTATCATATTCCCCTCCTTTTCTAATGGGTTTCATCCTACTGCGATTTTTTTTTGTTTCAAAAATTATCTACCCTGGTGTAAATGAAATAAGTTCATTCTAATAAAAAATTGACCAACTTTCTAATTATTATTTTTTATGATTTATCGAGTCACTTATAGCGCTCGCTTCGCTCACGCTACCTAGTGGCATTGTGAATGTTTGTGTATTTTTTGGAGTGATTAAATTTATATTCACGAGTCGATTAACAAATAACGACATATTACAGGCGCGGTACATCATCACCTCATTGAAACGCGTCAACGAATGAAGGTCGGCATTATCGTGGAGACTGCTGAAGCGAGAGAGGTCCATCATATGTGTGTTTTACTTGGTAAGAAATTATTTAATATTCTCTGTAGAAAACAAACATATATACTTTTTAAATCAAATAGCCTATTATTTTTAGTTTCTTTGCCCCACCAGATCAATTTTTTCTTCCTATTTTTTTTTACTACTCAATTGTTTTTTCACTATAACTAAAATACAGTTTAACGAGGATATAAAAATTATTTCATTAGTGCCTATAAAATATACCGTCTACTATACCTATATCCTTTCTTCTACAGGTTATGGAGCAGACGCCATTTGTCCGTACCTAGCGTTCGAACTCGCGTTTTCTTTGCGTAATGACAACCTGATAGACCCCAATCTGACAGATAACGATATATACACAGCTTATCAGAAGGCTATCGAGACTGGCTTGGCTAAAGTCATGGCTAAGATGGGGATTAGCACGCTCCAGTCGTACAAAAGTGCGCAGATCTTTGAAGCCGTGGGGTTAAGTGAGGAAGTCGTTGATAAGTGCTTTAGAGGCACGCAGTCGAGGATTGGTAAGGAATAAGCATTATTTAATTTATTGTATGAATGAAATCTTTTCAATAATCGATTATTAATATACGAGAGATAGATACAATGTTTAGAGCACTATAGTTCCATGTTAATCGTGAATTCATTTTTTTGTTATAAAAGAGAAAGTTAGTTTAATTATACATAATGGAAAGGGAATGTCTGTTACAGGTGGTGTAACATTTGAAATTTTGTCGAAGGAAATTTTCGACCGCCATGCACTGACTTATGGCGATTGCAAAGATATGCTTATATTGCGGTAAGTTTCAACAGTTAAAAAAATAATTTATTATGTACAAGTCTAAGTCTAAAGTGTTTTACTTTGTTATTATTTTTATCTACTTTATAAAAATAATAACAAAGTAAAACACTTTGTTATTATTTTTATAAGTAGTATTTTATAGTAGGGTAGTTATATTATATTGTTGTTTGAGTTAAAATATTGACAAAGATAGCGAGTAATTTACTTTTTGATTATTGGTTTTTTAGTTATTATTTTCATATCAAAATATTCGATACATTTTACAGTAATCCAGGATACTACCACTGGCGTGCGGGTGGTGAGAAACACGTCAATGATCCTATGTCTATCGCCAACTTGCAAGAGGCTACAAGTAGCAACAACCATTCTGCTTATGATCGCTTCAGGTAAATAATAAATATATCTTATTAAAAGCAACCTTACAAATTGATTTGCATGCGTGGTTCGAGCACATTACAAGATGATTTATAACAAGCCTAAAATCTATGTACATGATTAATTTTGGTGAAATAAAATGTACTCATTATTGCATAAAAGCGATATAGAAAGGATTCCACTAAAAAACTACTAATCTAAAAATAAACGTGGTTACACCGTTCTAAATCAACTAAATCAATGGATGGAAAAGCGCTTTTAAGGGGAGGCTCCCAAAATTGTATGTGAATTTGCATTAATATTCTGAAACAGTCACACATACAATCAAAATGGAACTTTAGTATATGATTTATTGGGTCTTTTTCTTTCGATGTACAAGACAGTAACGTAATTGTAACATTTTCGCTCGATTCATTTTTTATTCAAAAATTATGCCTTTTTTAAGGATTATTACATTTTTTTAAAGATTTACTTGGACTTTATGTCTAAAATAAATGTTAACAGTAAGAAAATAGAGTTTACTATAGAATCCCAAGACATTTATTCTCTAGATCAATTATTACTTTAGTTATAAACGAAATAAGAATTGAGACTTACTTTTCGAGCTCGAACGCGATCAAAGAGCGCACGCGATATTCAACTTTATTTCGGCTGTGTTAGCGTCTAGTACCGTAACCGGTCTCTCAGTGCCAGAAATTATGTTAGGGAGCCTCGTCTTAAAGCTTGTATTTTATACTTGTTTAATAACCAACTAAATAAAAATGTTACTATTGTACAGAGAAAGTGCACTAGAATCAGTGCGGGCGTGCACGTTACGTGGACAACTCGAGTTGGTGAAACTAGACGAGCCCATACCGCTCAGCGAGGTTGAACCAGCCTCGGAGATTGTTAAGCGGTTTGCTACTGGTAATTTGGAATTCTATTATTTAATCGAATATGTAGGAAAATATTAATTTGTAAATACCTTAGTTATTGATTATATTGCTAATATGATAATTGGTAATTAATAAAAACATTAACTGATAATTTAAACATTTTATTACATAGCGATGATTCAATTATAATTCAATAAAAAATTATCAAACTTTATAAGAAAGATTTCAAGCATGTTTCAAAAGCCGTTACGTGATTTAGGCCACCTGTAACACTACTACATTCGCGAAAGGCAACTATTTATATTGCTAATCGTTCCTTTCTATATGATTTTGAATATTTTTTAGCAACATGCGTGATATAAAACTATGTATTAACTTTTAGGTGCTATGTCATTTGGTTCTATTTCACTGGAAGCGCACACAACTCTTGCTATCGCTATGAACCGTATCGGTGGGAAATCCAATACTGGAGAAGGTGGTGAAAATGCTGATAGATATCTTGATCAGGTCAGTACCATCATTAATTATTTTCTTATTTTTTACACGAAATGCAAAATATCAAACTGCTCACTAACCACAATCGAACTTCCGCGATTTAATTCCGTCTAACCTATAGACTCCACTGAGTATAATCACAGTATTACAATATTATTTCCTACAGTAAGGAATCGCCTTTGATGTCGCGCGATGCCGCCGCCAGCGTAGGTACTTACGCTGCCACACGAAAATACGCTAGGGTTGCAACAAATGGGAAATAAAACAATTTTGATTATTAATATTATGATGAAATCATTTATTCATATGTACATTCAAAATAATTGCGATTATTAAATCTGATGTAATTATTTGTTCATAAATATATAATTACAGATATTGCACTGCTAAATATTATTTACGTGGACACTTTATTTTTGGATGTTCTTAATTGTATATTATACCATTTAACTAAGTAATGCATTCGCATTGGGATGTACAATCTGATTAGAAAATAATGAGGACAACATATACATAGCTTTGATTTTAATTCAACAGATACAATTAATACAATCTTTCAGAAATATTGTTTCCTTCTTGGATTTCAATGTAGATTTACATCCGTAAATGGAACAGTTTTTGCGCGTCATAATAGAATATGTAAGTACCTATGTATAATAAAATTATTACACAAAAAATACGACTGCGTCGTCCTTTCGCGATAGTTAATGCAAACTCAGCGTGATTGCATTAAGCGGCCCGCGTCGCCCGACCCCCCGCCAGTTCCCCTCCGTTTCTCTGCACAAGTACATTCGTCGCCATACTGTAGGATGGTAATACTGTGGTATAATGTTAAAAAGTAACATGACATAATTATTATTCGGAAATCTTCAATGATGGCAGGCAGTCTATTGATTTTTTTTTTTTTTCAAATTAAAAAATACTTCAGGCTATAAAAGTTATAAACAAATCAATTTAAAAATACATTTATTAAATCTAGCCAAAGTATTTATTTATTTATAACACTTTATTGCACAAACAAAATTAGGACAAAAATAACATTAAAATACAAAAGAAAGGCATAGTTTGTACAAGAGGTGGCCTTATTGCTAAGTATATATAACATGTGTATGTTTAAGTAGATATTTTTTAACATTTATTGTCAAATGAATATCCAGGACCCGGAGTTCAACAAGCGCTCCGCTATCAAGCAAGTGGCATCTGGTCGTTTTGGTGTAACTGCATCATATTTAGCACATGCAGATGATTTGCAAATCAAAATGGCGCAGGGAGCGAAGCCTGGAGAGGGTGGGGAGTTGCCTGGTATGTAGTTTATTATTTGCTATGTGTATAATTTTTGTGAATAACCTATAAATAATGTCGGTAATTGTGAGTTTTTATTTTCATTATCGTTACATATTATTAAATTAATAATCGCATATAAATATGAATAAGGTTTGATATTAACTTACATTACACCTAAAATAGATGTGAACCTGATTATTGGATTTCGATAGCTCTACATCCATAATCCGGATTCGATTCATTTGTTCATACATTTACATTAAACGTGTCCAAAATGTCAACATAAGAAATTAAATCAATAACATGTGTTAAAGCATTCTGTTTCTTTCACATAGTGCCTTAATACATACAAAACTTACATACATGAAAAAAAACGTATACATGTAGGTACCACGGGCGAAGCCGGGGCGGACCGCTAGTAATTAATAAAGTAAAGATAATTATTTTACATTTTGTTTTAGTTAAAGGTTTTTTATTCTGTTTTGATGAAACAGTTGTAAAGTTCCGTTAAGTCCGTCCGTTAAGTTTTCAATGTACTTGACAGTTCATGCACAAAATGTTAATATTTTTTATTTTTCCAGGCTACAAAGTAACAGAAGACATAGCCCGCACACGTTGTTCCGTAGCAGGCGTAGGATTAATATCTCCACCGCCTCACCACGATATCTACTCTATTGAGGATCTGGCTGAATTGATCTATGATCTGAAGTGTGCTAACCCTAAAGCCAGGATATCGGTGAAGCTGGTGTCTGAAGTGGGAGTCGGTGTTGTCGCTTCGGGAGTAGCTAAGGTAGGTTTTTGAAGTGAAAACTTCTTTAGCGGCGTTGGGTATAAAATCTTAAACTCGCGTCAGGACACGTGGCCTGATCGAAAAAGCGTAAGACGGATTTTTTTTTTTTTTTTTTTTTAGCAATTATATTCCATGCGTAAGACGGATACCATTCCAAAATATCAAACATGCTGAACGTTAATAATCAAGTTTTCACTTCTGCCGGCACTCCCGGAGTGCAACCCGTCTTTTTTTATTTACTTCTAAGGTCTAGGCGACGAGTCATGCTGTTACGAATTATTTTAGGGAACTTTAAATAGTGACTTGAATATACTTGATTCAAATCTATGATATTGTTTTGTTTCATTCTAGAAGTTTTTTTACGTAAGTTTAATATCTGGCTTGTATTCCGCAAGAGGTGGGCAAAATAAACATAACAATATGTCTAATTTAGAAGGATTAATTGCTGTTCTGTACAGTTTATTTGCAACATGCTCATAGCAATTTAGCTCATATCAATTTAAATATGGAAACTCCTCATTCTTATATGCTAAAATACTTTGCCATCAAGATTTATTAAAAGTTTCCATACTGAAAAGCCACTATTTCCAGGGTAAAGCAGAACACATTGTAATCTCGGGTCACGACGGTGGCACTGGCGCCAGTTCCTGGACCGGCATCAAATGCGCCGGGTTGCCATGGGAACTGGGCGTGGCTGAGACTCACCAAGTGCTGGTGCTTAATGATCTGCGATCTAGGTAAATTACATGTGTCTATTTAATTTATAAAATACTAGCGGTCCGCCCCGGCTTCGCCCGTGGTAGGTACATATTTCGAAATAAAAAGTAGCCTATGTCCTTTCTCGGGTATCAAAATATCTCCATACCAAATTGCATGCAAATTGGTTCAGTAGTTTAGGCGTGATTGAGTAACAGACAGACAGACAGAGTTACTTTCGCATTTATAATATTAGTATGGATTTATACAATAAAAAATGCGGTTCTACCTTCCTAGCTAGGATAATACTCTACAAAATATGTGTACCCTTCTTGGCAAAAAATCTCGTTAGCTAGTTTTAGTAAATTAATGGAAAATGGAATATTCGTTCCAATCAACACAATCAATTTTGTTATTATTATAGTAGGTATATTATAAGTCAGTTTTGTATTTCAGAGTGGTGGTACAAGCTGATGGTCAAATCCGTACCGGTTTTGACGTAATGGTAGCTGCTTTACTCGGTGCTGATGAATTTGGTTTCAGTACTGCACCGCTTATTGCGCTTGGTAAGTTCAATATTAAGTAGTAAAATCGGAAAAACAATTATTTTTAATTTTTAAACAATTATTTTGAAAATGTTTGAAAAAATATTAAAAAGATCCTTTTTGTTATTAAGCAAATTTATCCATCCAGCTTTCTTCACATATACAAATCATATAGTAGACAAGTAAAAGTTATCCTCTGTATCTCAATATTTTCAAAAATCGCACTATTATTTGATCCTCAAGATATTGTTTTCCCATGTCGAATGTTAAAATATTTTTCCTATTTACAGGTTGCACAATGATGCGTAAATGCCACTTGAACACGTGTCCCGTGGGTATCGCAACACAGGACCCCGTGTTGAGAAAGAAGTTCGCAGGAAAACCTGAACATGTGATCAACTATTTGTTCATGTTGGCTGAAGAGGTAAGTCTATTATATTATGTGTATTGAAATAATTATTTGATATATGGGAAATCTATAGAAAAGGAAGAGACGCGAACAAATTGATATTTCAAATATGTATATATTTTTTTTTTCTTGATAACTGTTTTAATTAAAAGGAAATCAATGAATGACAAATTGGAGACAAATAATTTAGCTTCAATACTGTAAATACCAATTATAATAAGTTGAGTTTTTACCTATTTTTTTTTTTATTTCGCATATACGTGTCAATAAATAGTACTTTTAACTTTCCCAAGGTCCGCGAACACATGGCAGCAGTAGGTGTCCGTCGGTTCCAAGAACTAATCGGTCGTACGGATCTTCTAAAAGTGCGTGAAAACAACGATAATCACAAGGCGCGGGCTCTTAACCTCAGCCTTATACTGAAGAATGCGCTACATATGCGGCCGGGAGTTAATATTGTAGGCGGATCTAAGAGTCAGGTGGGTTTTAAGGCTTTTTTAGCATATAATTAAGTGTTATTGGAAACATTATAGGCCAAGAGTTAGATCTATTCAAAGTACGTGAGAACGACACCCATACACGCATACGACGACCTGTCTAAACACAGATGGTTCATTATTATGATATATACATAACTTACAATGTAACAAAATGTGGGTCACTAGAACCTAAATGTTATCATACAAGTCAAGCCAACTTATTGAGAATCGAAACTAGAAAGAAAATTACTCGTAGTCGTGCGTAAGCGAACGTTCAACAATGTCCGTAAATTATGCATTGCGTTCAATTCTTAACTTGCCCATGATATTAGCTTTTATAATGATATTAGATATTATAATTATTTTCTCTTATGTTTCTTTGTAAAGGACTTCCAACTAGAGAAACGTCTGGACAACCAAGTGATCCAGCAATGCGCTGGAATATTAGACGGCACTCAACAAAATATAGACATCTCTATGAAGATTACCAACGAAGACAGAGCCTTTACTTCCACGCTGTCTTACCATATTGCTATGTGAGTAGATACTTTCTTTGTAACTTATTGTTATATGACAAAAATGAGTATCGTAATCATTGATTACAAGGTAATAAATAAGTTTAGTTATCAAAACATTGCTAACAACTAAGTGTCGATATTAAAGTAGATGCAAAAGCTTTTTATTTCAAAAACTAATTTATAATTCGTCTACCTTTTAGAAACTTATGGAACACAGGGATAGTATCGTAAATACATTTGCTCTCCTTTCATTACTTTCGACATTGTTAAGCAAACTCAAACTCAAACATTCATTTATTCAATTAGACTTCTTCTAGAAGCACTTTTGAAACGTCATTACATATTTTTAACATTTACCACCGATTCGGAAAGCAGTATCTAAGGAGAAGAACCGGCAAGAAACTCCATAGTTGCTCTTTTTAATCATGTTAGTTTTACACTTTAATTTTACAAAATACATATGCAATATTATATGCATTAAATTTTACAAAATACATATGCATATGCATATATTAAGCATTGGTTAATTAAGACTTACATTCTAGAAAAAATGAATTGTTTTCTTAATTTTTTTTTATTCTTTCAGGAAATACGGAGACGCCGGTCTGCCAGATGGTACTACGATAAACATTTCGCTCGTTGGCTCCGCGGGGCAGAGTTTCTGCGCGTTCATGTCAAAGGGCGTTACCGTCACTTTGGAGGGAGATGCTAATGATTATGTTGGTGAGTTTCATATGTGCTACTATATATACTATTTATTTATTTTTATATCAGAGCCAAATATTCTTTTATCTATTACCAATTAGGTCTATGAAACTTGATGGATGCACAAAAGTAATTTATATATAGTATTTAAATATGTACATAATATCATGGTAAAACGGTATAGATTTATGACGCTTTTTTAAATTAATTATAGATTTTTAAATCTATTGTATTTTCCTCACTAAGATATTATTTCAATATAATATACAAAGCATTAGGAGTTGACAATCAATAAGATTACACTTGCGAATAATTTATGTTTTATATTCCATTAAACGTGTCATAAAATACTTTCTTACTTATTACAGGAAAAGGATTGTCCGGTGGTAAAGTGATAATCTACCCACCAAAGAGTTCGCAATTTGAATCTCATTTGAATGTTATCGTCGGCAATGTTTGTCTGTACGGTGCTACCTCGGGAAGAGCTTACTTCAGGTTAGTTAATTACTTTGTAAGATATGTTTCTTCTTGAAAGATAGTGTCGTTTTCTCAGTTAATCAGTGTTCAGTTTTTGTAAGATGTATTGGGTAGAAAAATGTGTGATATATGAATGATTATTATTTATTACATATCTTCTCGATAATAATCAAAATTAAAATAGGATATGAGAGTCATTTCATGGACTTATCTGCTTTTTTTCCAAGTGTCTTTACGCATTACTTTTCTTGTTATATATTTTGAAGTGAAAACTTCTTTAGCGGCGTTGAGCACTTTTTCTGTAATGGGTATAAAATCTTAAACTCGCGTCAGGACACGTGACCTGATCGAAAAAGCGTAAGACGGATGGATATCAAACATGCTCAACGTTAATAATCAAGTTTTCACTTCTGCCGGCACTCCCGGAGTGCAACCCGTCTTTTTTTTATGAGAATTAACTCTATATCCACAGGGGCATAGCATCAGAGCGTTTCTGCGTCCGTAACTCGGGTTGTGTGGCCGTGGTGGAAGGTGTGGGTGACCACGCGTGCGAGTACATGACGGGCGGTGCTGTGCTCGTGCTGGGACTCACTGGACGCAACTTTGCTGCTGGAATGAGCGGTACGCTTAGAGTATATATACTATCTATAGAGTGCGAACAACCAAGTGGGAACAGTAGGCACAGGTGGGAACAACACGACGTTCCCGCCGCGAGCGCTCGTAGTCGTGGTTGAATGCTGTCGAAGTGCGTTGCTCCGGATTTTTTTTCATATTTACGAATAAACATGGTGAAATGTGCAGTTCTATCTTGCAAAAACGATACTAGAAAATACACAAAATTGAAATCCAGTATCACATTTCATCAGTAAGTCGATTGTTATACTTATTTTTATGAAAATAAATCTAGCATCGCGGGGGTGAGGGGGAGGTGGGAGGCGGACACGCGCAGGCTCGCTCGCGCGCCTCACTGCCGCCATTTTATCGTAGTGATGTGACCTGATCAACGCTGTACTCGATATAAAGTTTACTAGAAGAACTATATTTTTACAAATTATTTATTTAACTTTAAAATTAAAACTCTTTTAAAAATGTAAATAAATTTTTAAATAAATTTGTGGTGTGTATGATACACTTTCTAATATTATGAATGCGAATGTATTATAGGGTAAATGTAAAGTATGTAATTTTACGATATATTTTCTGAACCGCTAAATTGATTTTGAAGATTTTGATAGTAGAATGGATAAAATGAATTAAAAAAATTATTAATATTATTTATTATATTATCATTTTAAATTATTAATTATTTCTTATTTTTATTTAACATTTTTAAAACATTGTTATTATTGTTTGATTTATTATTAAAGAAATAGCACTAAACCCGACCTTATATTTTATTAACTTTATTATTTAAAAAGTACTCACGTTTTTCTGATATTCCAATTAAACATATTTTTTTAAAGTACTTATAATTAATACAAGAAATATTCAAATGGAATAAACAAACTTTATTCAGTTGGTAAACAAATTTAAAATTACATATTTATACTTTATTCATATATTTTTCCTTTATTATCTTATTGAACATAAAATTTACTTATGATACATATTTATTTACATAACTTATCGATAGTTCAACACGCAATTGATACCTACCCATCCCTATTTGTCACACACACATCTATATAATATCTATAGCTCATCTGCCTACGATGTGCACTGAGCAATTTGTGCAATACACGCGCTCTATACTATATCTATACTCTAAGGCGGTACGGTATACTGGGCTGAAGTTGGCGATAGTGACATAGTACTTGTGGCTAAGTTCAGTCCGGATAGATTGGATAGTTGTGTATTGTGTGAGTGGGTGATCATGCGTGCGAGTACATGATGGGTGGAGCTGTTCTCGTGCTGGGGCTTACTGGACGCAACTTCGCTGCTGGAATGAGCGGTATGTACTTGTATACTGGGCTGAAGTTGGCGATAGTGACATAGTACATGTGCCTAACTTCAGTCCGGATAGATTGGATAGTTGTGTATTGTGTGACCGTGGTGGAGGGAGTGGGTGATCATGCGTGCGAGTACAAGCGGTGCGTGCTTATAAATAAATAAATAAAACACATTTATTGTCAAGATCACAACACGAGATACATTTACAAACAGAGGAAAAACAAAAAGAAATAAAAAGAAAAATATTAAATAAATTATAGTATAGCGGGCTGAAGTTGGCGCTACTTACATTTATGTATTTAAAACAGGTGGTATCGCATACGTATACGACATCGACGGCTCGTTCATGCAAGGCAAGTGCAACCCAGAGATGGTGGAACTATTGCCGCTCGAGAAACAAGACGATCTCGATATTGTGAAGAACCTTCTGGAAGAATTTGTAGAATATACTGGGTAAGGGATGGAGTTTATGAATATGTTTTATGTTGTTATGTAATTTTTATCGCAGGGTTTGAATACAAATCAAGGAATATTTATTTTAGTAGGAAATAAAATAAGAATTCATTGTTTTTATGACTAATGTAGTCTTTAAACCTGCAAGGAATAACATTAAAAGTCCTTTGTTTACCAAATTTAATACTTATCTTGGTAATTGATGTAGTGTAATAACAATATCTTACATAATATTATTTCTGTCTCAATTTGACTAATAGAGACAACATCATATGTGTTATTTGACATTTATTCATACATATTATAACATTTATTCTTGTTTATTCACAGTTCTATCATCGCCAAAGAGCTGCTCGAAACCTGGCCAGAACCAGCCAAGAAGTTCGTCAAAGTGTTCCCATACGAATATCAACGGGCGCTTAAGCAGTTGGCACTTAAACAACCGCAAGCTCCAAGGACTGAAAGTAATGGAAAAGAAAATGGCGTCGTCGATATTGAAGAGGCTGTTAGGAACATTGAAAACGACAAGAAGAATCTCGAAAAGATCTTGGATAAAACTAGGTAGGTGAAATGTTTATATTATACAAAATTTGGACTGATTCTGTATCTTTTAATTCTTAATGGTTTTAATTGAAAAATAATTTCCTTATGTATCCTGCAAGAGATAATGATTTTATATTTCGAAAATTTACACAATTCAAAATCATTTCAAAATGAATGTCGAACAAACTAAACTCAAATTTAGATTCACTCAAATAACGGACTCGCGTACATTTAAATTTGTTAAAAAAAAACTAATAATATTTAAGTTTGTGTACAAAGTTTGTCACAATTTTCCTTTATATGTGCTATAATGGTAGCTCCACATTCGTATTTCCTTTAACTTTATCAATTCCCACAGGGGTTTCATAAAATACCCGCGCGAAACATCAATGTACCGTCCCGCGGAGAAGCGTCTCCGCGACTGGGACGAGATATACAACTTCGCGCACGTTCGTCGCGGTTTGCGAGTACAAGCGGCCCGGTGTATGGACTGCGGAGTGCCGTTCTGTCAGAGCCAGCACGGGTGTCCGCTGGGGAATATTATACCCAAGTGGAACGATCTCATATACAGGGCGGATTGGAAACAGGCGCTCGCACAGCTACTACAGACGAATAACTTCCCGGGTGAGTGATGCACGGAAATGACAATTCCTTTTGCAAAAAAGCAATTTACAACTGTTTGTAAAACTGACATGATTAAAAAGAGCAACTATGGAGTTTCTTGCCGGTTCTTCTCCGTAGATACTGCTTTCCGAATCGGTGGTAAATGTTAAAAATATGTAATGACGTTTCAAAAGTGCTTCTAGAAGAAGTCTAATTGAATAAATAAATGTTTGAGTTTGAGTTTTGTTTGTCTGCTAAATAATTTGCAATTCGTTAGATTCCCCGTAACGACATTTTGTTAGACACTCGTGCTTTAGTAAATTGAAAAAAAAAGAGCGTGTGCCGAGTACACGTGTCAGAAGTGAAACTTCTTTCGCAGGATGCAAATATACCAAAACGTCGCGTTACTCCATGACGTGACGTTATTGCTATGACGCAACTGCAAGCTGTTAAAATTTTACTCTGAATGTGCCTAAAGAAATTTCACTTCAAAAGTTGTTCCGTCGTTTGAATCAATATATCTTAAAAAAATCAAATCAGAAATACAATTTTAATTCAATCCGCAACACATTCATAGAATACAAAATAAATTGATTACTTTTATTAACTATTGCAAAGTATCATCAATAACCATACTATAATATACTAGCTGCGCTCCGCGGTTTCACCCGCGTGGCTCCGCTTCTGTTGGTCTTAGCGTGATGATATATAGCCTATAGCCTTCCTCGATAAATGGGCTATCTAACACCGAAATAATTTTTCAAATCGGACCAGTAGTTCCTGAGATAGGCGCGTTCAAAAAAAACAAACAAACCAGCTTTATAATATTAGTATAGATTTCATGACATATATTTACCGCCCTAACCCTTACCATTTATCTCCAGAGTTCACGGGTCGCGTATGTCCCGCGCCGTGTGAGGGCGCGTGTGTGCTCGGCATCTCGGAGCCGCCCGTCACCATCAAGAACATCGAGTGTGCTATTATTGACCACGCCTTTGAGAGCGGCTGGCTGCAGCCTGAGGTGATTAAAAACAACCAAACACATAATTTATTACTTATTCACATACAGACACACGCACACATTCACGTACACACGCAATCATGCACACGCATATGCACACGCACGCTGTATGGTAATAAGGAAGTAATAACAGCGTTAATAGCTTTCTATTTATTTAATAAAATACCATACAAGCTTTAAAATTATTAATATCCAAAAAATTAATGAAATATTTCGGTCACATTTGTTTAGATTTTCTATTCTTTAAAAATTTATATATTACTATCACCTAGTTACTGCATGTGATTGCTTTTGTTAATGTATGGATTCATTCTTTATTATTTAAGTCTTAATTAAACTTTTTAAAATATTTTAATTGTAGATTCCAACAAACCGCAACGGCAAAACAGTGGCCGTTGTGGGCTCCGGACCAGCGGGTCTGGCCTGTGCACATCAGTTGAATAAGGTAAGATTTTTTTCAAGAATATTATGCTATATATTATGTTATATACATCAAAACCTTTGTTAAATAATATAAAAGTCTGCCTTGAAAAAAATATGTATAAAATTGATAGTTAAGCACCTCAAATTTGCATAACATTTAATGAGATATTCTATTGATTTTTTAGATGTTATTTTATTCATAAAATTCATTTTTATTAATACAAAAAAATCTTCACTAAGCGGACCCACATAGAGCAGCTCTTTGCGAAGCAATTACTGCGCAAAGCAGATCGTTATGTAGTGTGTAATGTATCATGTATGTTTTGTATGTGTGCGTCATACTATATAGTCCTGTGGTTCTTCAGTTTAAGAGCACTTGTAATAGCAGTTGTAATAACAGTTCAATACATTATTATACACCCTATACAGTCGAGTCAAGTGTTGCATTACCACCAGCCATTGCAGTTCAATGTGGACGTAGCTCGGATGCGGAAAGCGGCCGCACACGCGCTATCTGAGCTGCTTCATGATGCTTTTCACTGTGTAGACCCGATTATTGACACAATGACCGAGTTGTTTCGTGTAATAATTGCTATGCGACGTTGCTCGCTGTGTATAGTTGCTATTTAAAAAATTGGTTGTTTGTAAAGTAGGTTTACGATCGAGATGTTTACGTGATAACATAATGCAGTGGCAGCGCTCGAGATGAGACGGGAGATCGGTCCGTCTCTCTCTCGTTATACCTGCGATCGCGCTCGTGAGGTTTTGGTGTGACACAAGTTTCTGAACATGTCACCCGACTAAAACGATTTTAAAAACGTTATCACGTCAAAAAATTGCGATATTTTATATCCCCAGGCGGGTTATTTAGTGAGCGTGTTCGAGCGTAACGACCGGCCCGGTGGGCTGCTGCAGTACGGCATCCCCAGCATGAAGCTGGGCAAGGATGTAGTGGCTCGGCGCCTGCAGCTGCTCGCCGCGGAGGGCATCGCCTTCAAGTGCAACGTGGACGTGGGCAAGGACATCTCCGCTGTGGACCTGGCCAACGAGTGAGTTATTAGTATAACTAACTATATTTGCATTACCTAAATTTAAATCCAAATTTGCTAGAAATACATATTTATACCGTGTTTGTCATAATTATAATTATAATTTTAGTGACCTTGATTTATTTAACGAAAAATTCAAATCTTACAAAACCAAAGTTCGAAATAAATGCAATAGCAACTAACTGTGATATTTAAATTGTATTCATGCTTGTTATTTCTATATTTATTTGTATCCTCTAGTAGACTGTTTGTGACTGAATGTGTATTTTTTTTTTAGAAATTAAATTTTTAGTGGAAACTTTACTGATATGTGTATGGTTTGTTATCTCTTGTTTATATGATATATTGTATTGTTTGTTTCCCAAATATAAATAAATAAAAATAAATAAATATAGCATAGCACAGATACACGTGGTTCTAGCAGTACAAGAATGTATAATTTACTAATAATTCAAATATATCTCGTAATAAGATGAAATTTTCTAAAGAAGATACGAAATTATTTGTATTAACGTTAACTGGTCTCATTATACCGTTTTAATAGCTAATCACAAGTATTTTATTCCTGTGAATTCACAACAAAAATATAACTTGTATTTTAAAAGGTCTTCAGATTCTTGCTAGAAGTCACTTTGACAGTTGCAAAAAGGCCCATTAAAAATTACTTTTTTACTTACTTACTTACTTACTGTTCTTAATAAATACGACGCAGCGGTAGATTGTTTAAAAATACCACTTACTTAGTTGTAAAATGACATAAAATAGCCAAAAAAATAATAAAATATCCCTACCAGATACGACGCAGTGGTCCTCTGCACGGGTGCCACTTGGCCACGTGACCTCCCCATCAAGGGCCGGCAGCTGAACGGCATTCACTTTGCGATGGAGTTCCTCGAGGGCTGGCAGAAGAAGCAGGCGGGCCCTGCGGGGGGTCACGCTAAGGTCGCTCCACACATATCGGCTAAGGATAAGGATGTGCTGGTCATTGGGGGTGGGGATACTGGGTAAGGATGGAACATCTATAGCATTATCTACAATAAACACTTACACAAACATAGAAAAACACACACAAACAAAAACAACAAAAAAGGCATTCGTACATTTAGCTTGCATTTTAAGTTAATTGTTTTGCGTGCATGCGTGCGCATACATCATATTATGCGTCGCGCCCTTATCTATTTACATTCGTGAAGTTATTAACGCATAAACACGCCCTTCCATTTTGTCAGTTTTCACTGCTGATAATAATTCTCCATTTTTATATATTACAATTTTTTATTTATAATGTAGTTTCAAAATAAGTACTACTTCTAGTCTACCAGAACTATGATTACCTACAATATACAGTACACTATTTATAAAAGCATTCACATATATTACGATTCCATCGTTACACAATTTAAAGTTATGTTCTAATCATAGAAAATTATTGCAGATGTGACTGTATAGCAACTTCGCTGCGTCAAGGTGCTAAATCGATCACAACGTTTGAAATTCTCCCCGAACCAAAACCCACTAGAGGACAAGATAACCCGTGGCCGCAGTGGCCTAGAGTTTTCAGGTAACAAATTATACCATATTATAATTATTGTGTATGTAATCAGTTTTTTAGTTGGCCTAGATTTCAGTATACACGAACACTATAATTTATGTATATACAACATAGTTATTAATTCTAATTATGAAATTTATAGATATACTGTTTAAAAAATTTTAATCAGAATACCACTAAAATATATTAAACTAGCTTTCCGCCCGCGGCTTCGCCCGCGTTTTCAAAGAAAAACCCGCATTGTTCCCGTTCCCGTGGGATTTCCGGGATAAAACCTATCCTATGTGTCAATCCAAGTTACCCTCTATATGTGTGCTAAACTTCATTGCAAACGGTTCAGTAGTATTTGCGTGAAAGAGTAACAAACACACACACATCCTCACAAACTTTCGCATTTATAATATTAGTAGGATAACACAAACAAGAAGTAAGATAATTTAATTGTTGTTTTTTCTGCCAGGGTTGACTATGGACACGAAGAAGTGAAACTGAAGTTTGGCAATGATCCAAGGAAATTCTCTACGCTCACCAAAGAATTCATTGATGATGGTGAGTATTATTTAGTATTTAAAATATTTAATACAATATTTTAAAAATTACTTTTTTATTTTTTTTAAACAAAAGGAAATTGATAAGTTTATAGCTTTTTTTGCCAACTATCACGCAAATAAAAATGTTTGGCTTATTTAACTTTTTCCACATATGAGTACCTAGGAACACAAAACTTCGACAGTCATTCGTTTGTGTGGCCAATATGCCGATGCACGTATACTACAGTGCAGCGCGGCGGCTCGTTGTCACACCCACATAACTATAGAGATAGTTAAGCTTGCATTCGGCGCGCTCCAACTGACGTCTGCGTCTTTTGATTTATGTGAAGTGGTAGTTATGTCTGGTCATATAACTAAAGAAATAGCGACGCTCGTGTTTGCGGCGTACTCCTGTCATTTGTTTTATACCAGGTGAAAGGTAAGACGTTAGACGAATTTAGACAGGATCTTCTACTCATGAAACTGAACAACTTTTGTTCTACAACTTTGCTGAATTCGTAAAAAAAAATTGGACTTTGTAAGGAAACTTCGCTAATCAGCTGACCGATTTCCATACAAAGTCCAAATTTTTTTCTACGAATTCAGCAAAGTTGTAGAACAAAAGTTGTTCAGTTTCATGAGAAGAAGCTCCTGTCAAAATGCGTCTGACGTCTTACCAGTCACCCTGTATAGTGTTTATAATAATTTTATGTTATGCGTGTGTGCAGGTAACGGCAACGTGTGCGGCGTGTCGGCAGTGGAGGTGGAGTGGGAGCGCGGCGCGGGCGGGCGCTGGGAGATGCGCGAGCGGGGCGGCTCCGCGCGCCGCTACCGGGCCGACCTCGTGCTGCTCGCGCTCGGCTTCCTCGGGCCCGAGCGGCACGTCCCCACGCAGCTGGGTGAGTGTGCACGTGTATACACGCACATGTACTAGCGGGACTCGCAGCTCGGTGTGAGGATACAGCACGCACACACACACACACATGTAGCGTGACACGCAGCTGTAGACACAGACACGCGTAGTGTATACAGACGCGTACTGGACACGCACACACATGTAGCGTGACATGAAGCTGCGGATATAGACACGCGTAGTGGACACACACACACACATGTAGCGTGACACGCAGCTCGGTGTAAGGATACAGCACGCACACACACACACACATGTAGCGTGACACGCAGCTCGGTGTAAGGATACAGCACGCACACACACACATGTAGCGTAACACTCGGCTCGCAAATATACACGCACACATGTGGCCTATAACCCGACACGCAGCTCAGTGTACGGATACAGACACGCGCAGTGAACGTGCACACATGTAGCGTGACAGCTCGGTGTCCGGCACAGACAAAGGATATGAATGCGTGTATGCACGCACACATATGTAAACGGACCGCACGCATTGATATGCAGCTCGGACAGGCCTCGAGGTCACATACCACATAACTGGATCGACATGCACCGTGTATGCGCGTTTATACATACACACATATACTCTAGCCGCCATGCGGCTCGCTCTACACACACAGACACGCCCCCTAGACGCGTATATACACGCAAGCGTGTTTACATGCAACTCGGTGAGTGCATACAGTCATACAACATGTACACACGTGTATAGATGCACACACATGCATATAGAACGCGCGCGTGTTGGTTAGAAGTAACAGGAAATGCATAAATTTCGAATACAACGGAGAAGTTGCATTATCCAACTTCAATAAAACATCTTTCAAATACATATTACTAACAATAATGTTTTAATACAACAGAATTGCCACTGGACGCACGCAGCAACATCGAAACAGCAAAGGACAATATTTACAAGACGCCCTTTAAAAACGTCTTCGCAGCTGGTGGTATGTTTTCTTTTATATATTTTATTGTTATTATTCTTATATGGTTTTTAAAATAAATACCTTTTGGCTTTTACTTTGACGAATACAATTTAAATTTTAAACATCTTCTTTCCATATTCAATAAATGATATTATTTGATTCTGCTATTCTCCCGGCATTCAGGTCAGGAAAGGGTAAAAATTTAGATCACGAAATATTTAATTAAGAACTAGATAATTGTAAGAAATTTTGTCTTACAATTTAGCCGAACAACTTGTATAATTTAGATTATTCTACCCAGATTTCTCAAATTATACAATACTAGCTTTCCGCCCGCGGCTTCGCCCGCTTTGTCTAAAACCTAATAAATTATATACTAAAACCTTCCTCTTGAGTCACTCTATCTATTACAAAAATCCTCATCAAAATCCGTTGCGTAGTTTTAAAGATTTAAGCATACATCCCTATGTATGCTTAAAACAAAGTCGAGCAAAGTCGGCAAAACAAAGTCGCTTTTTCTGTCCCTATGTCCCTACATAGGGACAGAAAAAGCGACTTTGTTTTGTACTATGTAGTGATTAATAATAAAAATGTTTTCCAGATTGCCGCCGAGGCCAATCTCTAGTAGTATGGGCGATATCAGAAGGCCGACAAGCCGCTAGAGCAGTGGATGTTTACCTCAGCGGACATTCTTATTTACCCGGCCCTGGGGGTGTGGTCCATGATCATGAACGTGAAGCTAAAATACATTAAAATGATTAAAATATCTCGTTATTATTAGTGTAATGAGTTTTGAGAAAAATTGCTGTAGTCAGGCAATGAATAAAACTACAAACTCCACACAACAATGTACAACTATAGTAGAGCCATTTTAATAGGCAACATTTGACAGTTCAACAAAATTCAACAACGTAACCTAGTAACGACGACATAGAATAACATGATATTTCGTTTTGTTAGAACTGCACATTTGCTTAACTTTTTTCAATTACGATTACATATTTATAATAATAATGATCGATACAAGTAATTTTAAGATTTCATTTTACTGATAAACCATTCTAAACATAATAAACAATTTCTGAATTGAAGAACTGACGTCGCTACAATTTTGTGTCAATAAACCTTTTTTCTTTTTAAATACCAGAGATGTTACTCTAAAAATCGAAATCTGACATCTAGAATCGAATGCATTGATTACTTGTGAATAAAAATCATCATAAATTAATAAATTCGATTGACAAATGTTTCAAGTCCGTATCGATTAATTCACTTTAATCGATGTTTTTAAGCAGGTTACCTCTCTTCGAAGATAAAATTGATAGACGTCAAATGTTGCCTATTAAATTGGCTCGACTATATATGTCATAGTTTGAATTTATGTAATGTTTTAAATTATTATAAAATCATCATGAAATTACAATGAATAAAGTTTAATATTGTTTGATAGGTTTGACTTGCTTTGGAAGTTAGTTAGAGGTGAGAAAGGTTGAGTTCAATACTCTAAATTTATGGCTTTGTATGGAAAAGAGACAATAATAGGCTAGATCTGTAATTGAAGTAAAATTTAATATTTTCTAAACAATCCCTCAGACCTGACTACGGCGATGTTTAAACTTTGTGTAGTTCAAAATGTTAACAAGAAATTAGCAAAAAGATTTTATTGTAGCTTAAAAAAAC
The DNA here is from genome assembly GCA_029959065.1 of Colias behrii. Lineage (NCBI taxonomy): Eukaryota > Metazoa > Arthropoda > Insecta > Lepidoptera > Pieridae > Colias > Colias behrii. The sequence continues at coordinate 2,090,901 of JARWMC010000006.1, read as the reverse complement.
CTATTTCATTCGACAAAAAATATTAAATTTATTGTATCTATTATCATATTAATAATTTTAACTAGTCAACGCAGACAAAGTTAAAATATAACTACATTCTATTTTATTTTAAATAAAGAAATAATAATGAAACATAATTTTCGTTATTATATTTCAATTACTTTTAGATTTGTAAAAATATTATATTTTGAATACTGCAACATTTATAGAAAATACTAAAAAATGTTTCCATAAAATACAGTACTATAATATAATCTAGGTGAATATTATTTATTACTGTTTTACATTATTTAAAAACTATTATATGAAAACAGTTTAACTTACAATGTTTGTGTTAGCAAATGGTATTATATATGAAAGATTAACGAAATTCTCTTGAGGCTATCCATTAAAAATAGTACTTCAAAATAGATGACTTTATTGTTACCAAAGGGTTTCAATAATATTAATACAATATAATTGAATGAATTGTTAATAATTATATAGATCCTGCTTTGTTAGATAGCCGTTTAGTCCTTTTCACTTACCCAAAAAAGGTATTATAATTTATAAGACATTTATTTATTGCGTCTATCGCTTTAGTATCGCAATTTGTATGACTGACATCGTTTGTCGTTAGCTCACAAGATTTCGTGGTACAGGCCTTGCTATTGTTGCCGGTTGATTGAGATAATTTATTTTTTTATCAAATTTTCCCCCTAAAACGATAACATAACAAAATATGGAAATATTGTTTACAAAATGTTAAATTAAATCTATTTTTTTTTCTTTTGTTGCGTAAGTGAAAGTCGGTTTTACAATAAAGTATATTAACATTCCGCTTGTAGGTGATTCGCAATTGAAATTTGAAACCATGACCTCTCCTGTGTCATAGTTATTTTGGTTCAATATAATTTTTATTTGATAAAAATATTCCCATTTCGAATGCAGTATTTAATATAGCTACTCTATAATATACACTCACTAACATTTGTAAATTTTTACAGTTTTTAAAATTTACCACATTCACTTAGTATTGCCATTTTCAATATATACTTGGTATTATTAAAAATTAAATTAAAAGGTCTATTTACAAAAAATGATATTTCCTACGTTAGAATGTACAAAGAGATCATTTTAAACTGTGATTTAATTTGTGTTTCAGTAATGAGATTAATTTTTATTGAACATAGAGTATTATGTTTGTGTGATAGTTCCTACAAGCTGTGTTTTTTAGATGTGATTCATAAAATATAATGAAAGGATATAAAATCATCCATTTGTTTATTAATCACATTCTAAAGAACTGTATCCTATTATCGCGTAAATGTTTAATTTTAGATTTAAGTTTAATAAATGCCTTTAATATGCTTGTTTAAGATCCATACCGCTATTTAATTATCTGTGAAATTGGTTTTACGTTTTATAGTCTGCAATTGTATTTCGTTCGAAATTATGATTTTTTTGATGTCGTATTGTATACGAATATGAAATTTTATTAATTATGTATATTTTGTTTATTGTTGCTTTATTTGATTTAATAAAGGTTTCGTTTTATTTCGTTTTATTGTTTTTTATTTTAATTTTTTTACTCATAAAATTCACCTAACCCTTAAAAGTTTACCTACTTTTATTTAATAATATTTTATGTTATTTACTAAGAAATTTAGTATACTAATTAAAAAAAAATATTTTTTAAATGTCAAGCCAATATTCAATAGTACAAAGTAACAGCACCTTCGAATATATTTAGACTTATTACAATTAACGTTAATTATTCATTGTCGTCAGTTTTAAATGTTGCAATTAGTATCAATTATTGTATTTTTATTGAGAACCGTTGCATTTATGTATTTTTATTATATTTGAGTTGCTTGAATCTGGAATAACACTTAGTAAATAAATAAAATTACCTATTTAATAATTTAATAAATTATTAAATAGGTATTCTTTTACATATGTCGCATTTCTTATGATATGAAACAAAAAAAAAATCACACCATTACATTACGGATGTTCTGAAGATATGCTATTTTATTTGATGCGATGCGCCTTTTTGTGATTACTAATGAGCAAAAACACAAAAAGGCGCATAGGAAAATATATATTTATTCTAGATTAATTTACATTTCAAAATCGTTTTAGATTTATTTTTATTTTATTATTTCGCACGTTTTTGATGATAAAACGCAATAATTTAAATAAAATTGCTCTTAGCAGTGTCTTTATTTTACATGTTCTCACAATTATTTATTTAAATTTTTAATTTTAAGAAACTAGTATTTTTCATCCCACTTAATTTTTCTTATATTAAATAGGTACTTTAACACTTAAATTTTATATTTAATATTCATGAATGACATCAATTTTTAATTACTAATTTTGCTTTACAACTAAATTAAGGACGCTGTCACAAATCTGCGCTACTCAAATTTAGGTATTTAACGTCGCAACGTGGTTCGCGGGACATCACGCTCACGTAAACATAGCGCATTCCATTTTATAGACCATCTTCATACTTGATATTATTATTTTTTTATATTTTTATTGAAATTGATTCCAGAAGATTACTGGGAACTTTAAAAATTCATTTTGTTACTTTTATTAGAAGGTACGATCCTTATAAGTATTTTAGTGTATTCAACGGTCAACCAACTTAAAAAAGTGTGACTATTTTACAACAATTTGAATATGAATTGTATTATTGTATACAATATCGAAGCTTTTTAAGAAATGTATAAAATACTTTTGAATTATTATCATACATAATATTATGTTACCGGCAATATATTAAACCCGGCATTGTATGCAATTCTTAGTAAATGTATGTTATTCCGAGAAACAGTCGGAATGAAACAAATTAAATTCGTCACATTACCTATATCTTTAAATCTGAACTTTTCCTAAGTAGCAAACACATTTGCAAATGTGGGTGGTTTTTGGGGTAGCTATTAACCAATATGAGGTCAAAACTAAAATCCAAGATGGCGCCGACGAAAATTTGAAATCTTTTCGTCATGGGTGTCATTTTCAAGGAGTTGGAGTAGCTATTAATCAATATGAGGTCAAATCTAAAATCCAAAATGGCGCCGACGAAAATTTGACATCATTTCGTCATGGGTGTCATGTTCATGGTTTTTGGGGTAGCTATTAACCAATATGAGGTCAAAACTAAAACCCAAGATGGCGCCGACGAAAATTTTACATCTTTTCGACACGGGTGTCATTTTCATGGTTTTTGGGGTAGCTATTAACCAATATGAGGTCAAAACTAAAATCGAAGATGGCGCTGACGAAAATTTTACATCTTTTCATCACGGGTGTCATTTTCATGGTTTTTGGGGTAGCTATTTACCAATATGAGGTCAAAGCTAAAATCCAAGATGGTGTCGACGAAACTTTTACATCTTTTCGGCATGGGTGTCATTTTCAAGGTTTTTGAGACAGCTATGTAGGTATTACCAAATCCCCAATGTAACCGTCGATAATTAGGTACAGTAAAACCCGTTTAAGACGATTTTCCAGGGACTCAACCAAAAACGCGTCTTAAGCGGGAAAGCGTAATAAGCGGGAAATAAAAAACGGACTTACTACATACATATTATGTATTAATATTTATTATGGTTTTTCGGATGTATGTATATTGTACATTTAAACATTATGTACGTTATACAAAATGTCGTGTTTTTAAAGAAGTTACATCGCGTCTTAAATCATTAACTGCTGATAATGCCTAGGCGTGTGTCAATATCGGAGTTGACACATCTTCTTCTTGATCACCTGATTTACCACTTTGACCCTCTTCTTGTGTGTTATTCACACTCTCAATAAGATCTTCAATAGATTGAATTTCTTATGATGATACATTATCATCAATAAATATCCAGGAAACCACTGCAAGCAGTCATCGCGTCAGTTCAGTCAGTCGGGTTTCGGGGTAATCGGCCGCTGTCGCAGGGGTAATATGTGTTGGCCGTTAGAGCGTATTAAACGGGATGACGATCGTATTATGCGTTAAATAATGTATGAAAACATGTCTCAAGTTGCAGGGACTGATGCAAAATGGCGTATTATACGAGAAATCGTATTAAGCGTGATCGTATTAAACGGGTTCTACTGTATATTATTCTTACTCCTTTAAAGTAAACTTAAATAAAATAACAAAAACGTTAACAACTACAGTTTTGTAGAAAGTCTTAAAAAAAACAATTTTAAAGAACATTGAAATGCATATTTAGAATTTAGAAATGTAATATAAAACGCAACTCTTTGGCAATCATCATCTGTGTTTATATTCTGACAGATATTATTAACTTTAAATATATTCGCTAAACTTTATTTAAAATAAAGTTTATCTAAAACATTTAAACGAAGAGAATAAAATAAAAAAGAACGTGTGTGCCGAGAAAACGTGTCAGGAGTGAATTTTCTTTGGCGAGATTCATAGATACCAAAATCGCCGCCTTGCTCCATAACGCGACAGTATTACCATGACGCGATCTTGCAATTCGACGACCATCTTGGATTTTAGTTTTGACCTCATATTCGTTAATAGCTACCCCAAAAACCATGAAAATGACACCCATCACGAAAAAAGTCTAATTTTCGTCAGCGCCATCTTGGATTATAGTTTTGACCTCATATTCGTTAATAGCTACCCCAAAAACCATGAAAATGACACCCATGACGAAAATATGTCAAATTTTTCGTCGGCGCCATCTTGGATTTTAGTTTTGACCTCAAACTGGTTAATAGTTACCCCAAAAACCATGAAAATGACACCCATAACGAAAAGATGTACAATTTTCGTCGGCGCCATCTTGGATTTCAGTTTTGACCTCATATTGGTTAATAGCTACCCCAAAAACCATGAAAATGACACCCATGACGAAAAGATGTAAAAGTTTCGTCGGCGCCATATTGGATTTTAGTTTTGACCTCATATTGGTTAATACCTACCCCAAAAACCATGAAAATGACACCCATAACGAAAAGATGTAAAATTTTCGTCGGCGCCGTCTTGGATTATAATTTTGACCTCATATTCGTTAATAGCTACCCCAAAAACCATGAAAATGACACCCATCACGAAAAAAAGTCAAATTTTCGTCAGCGCCATCTTGGATTATAGTTTTGACCTCATATTCGTTAATAGCTACCCCAAAAACCATGAAAATGACACCTATGACGAAAATATGTCAAATTTTTCGTCGGCGCCATCTTGGATTTTAGTTTTGACCTCATATTGGTTAATACCTACCCCAAAAACCATGAAAATGACACCCATGACGAAAAGATGTAAAATTTTCGTCGGCGCCGTCTTGGATTATAATTTTGACCTCATATTCGTTAATAGCTACCCCAAAAACCATGAAAATGACACCCATCACGAAAAAAAGTCAAATTTTCGTCAGCGCCATCTTGGATTATAGTTTTGACCTCATATTCGTTAATAGCTACCCCAAAAACCATGAAAATGACACCTATGACGAAAATATGTCAAACTTTTCGTCGGCGCCATCTTGGATTTTAGTTTTGACCTCATATTGGTTAATAGCTACCCCAAAAACCATGAAAATGACACCCATGACGAAAAGATGTACAATTTTCGTCGGCGCCATCTTGGATTTCAGTTTTGACCTCATATTCGTTAATAGCTACCCCAAAAAATATGAAAATGACACCCATCACGAAAAAAAGTCAAATTTTCGTCGACGCCATCTTGAATTGTTTTACCCCACCAATCTATTCAACAACCCATAAAAAAGAGCATCTCAGGCAAGGTAATTTTTAAAACATAATTTTAAATTACAAATAATTGGAATATGAAACTTATACAGTTTACTCTTATAAAGTATCAAATATTTCAAATCACGAAAACGACAGTGCACGCACAATAATCTTTTTCTAATTCGTTTTATTTTTGGGACGAGGAGCGATACACCCGTCCTTCCAAGAGCGCTTCTGAGCGCGGTCTGACGACCCGCGAGAGCAAAATGTATGAAGAAATCGACAAGTATTTTTAATTTAGCTAATAATTGAATTAAAATTTTGATTTAGATACAAAAAAATTATCAGAATCTATAAAGGACTATATATCCCTTAATAATTTATAGGTAAGAAGATAGATTAGGCTTTTAATTTTCTTAAAATTGTACCGTTTTAGACCCCATTTTTTTGCATTTTATGCGATCATTGTGCTGGGAAAATCGTATTTCAGCGACAATTTTGTATGACGTCGTACAATTTTTATAAGATGATCGTAGAACTGAATATATTATCTTTAAATTAAGATATTACTTTGTTCTCACGTGTAATTGCTTTGAGTTAAAATGGTACCGTAAAATAGCGTTTTTTGTTAAAAATCGGTAATAGCACCCTTAAATCATACAAAATATATCTACCTACACGGATGCAACGGTTTTGAATAAAATATTACTGTGTATTTACGCTATTGGTTGACAATAATGAGTGTCTACGTAGATAATTGTATTCAAATGTAGTGTTGAAGAAATAAATTATTTCAGGAAAATTGTTTGTTTTATTTTTTGTATATATTTCTATGAATATCCTACCTAACTATCTTACTAACTATACATATAGTATCAAAATGATAATTCTTGATGGGTTACTAAACTTTTTGATGTACCTGCCAGATTCCATATCTGTTTCTCCTATTTCTTGTGAATGACTAATTAAAGAAAATTAAATTCAAGAATGAAAGACGTCTAAGGTCTATTAATTCAGTGTGTTGATATAAAAGTTTAGGCTTTTACGGTAAGAAAGTTATATAAACCTAGTCTATACAAATAAAATATAAAAGTGGAGTCTTTGTGTAATTTTTTCAATGCGCTTTTTAACTAAATGCGTATTGATGTGTAGGTAGTAGGTACCGGCCTACTGCCTATACACTTCTTAATTATTATTAGACTAGCTTTCCGCCTGCGGCCTCGCCCGCGTTTTCAAAGAAAAACCCGCATAGTTCCTGTTCCCGTGGGATTCCCGGGATAAAACCTAGCCTATGTAGCTCAGTGAAGATGCAGCTTTCTAATGGTGAAAGAATTTTTGAAATCGGTCCAGTAGTTTATGCGTGAAAACCATACATACATACATACATAATTACAAACCTTTCCTCTTTATAATATTACTTAGTATAGACATGGACGTATAAAAAAAGACGGATGGAGTATCGCCTAAACATTGAGTGAAGCCTAGTAATGGCGGCGACACATCCATGTGTGTGTGCCAGGTTGATTGCCAGATGCAATAAAATTACCCCACACTTTAGTATTTTTATTTTTCAATTTGATATACTTTTTATGAGTACTCTAACTATTAGAACCTATGCATAAATACAATTTCTATTAAGCTTTGACAAATCAACCACTGGACGCGAAACCAAAGGAAAATGTATGAAAACTTGTTCAACCAATATTGGGGGGAGGAGAGGTAATGTCTCCTTAATTATTATTAAAATAAATAAAATGTCAGTTTATAACCAAACAAATAGGAAACATGCTTCATACGATTTCAGTATACATATACTTGAAATTTTCAAATTAACTGTCTTATAACAGATGTCGTTAATTGGCTGTGATATTTTTTTTTAAATATGGTTGTTATAATATAAGAGTTAGCATAGTATACATGTTTTTTTGAGAAGAAAATGCAAAAACAAATTTGCATTTTGTATCAAATAATTTTATCGTAGATAATTTTAAAATTAATTAACTTTACATCAACTCCCCGACTTTTGGGAGAATGAAATTTTGAAATAATGGCAACACTATGGCAACAGCTGTCCTGATGACAATGGCGGCTGTATTTTTTTCTATAAATTTTGTCGTAATAATTTTGTCATTAAAACATAAAAGAAATAACTTGCTTCCCTGTGGAATGTATTCCTCTGTGTTTTGTTATTTAAAATAATTGTACTGTTGTGACACCATTTAACCACGCAAGACGGCATTTTAAATATTTTTTGTGAAACAGTGACGTTGTTATCAGTCGGTAGTTCACGACGTAATGGCGGCCGACTAGCTTACTATGGTGAGAGTGTGTGCGTGTTCATTGTCTTTACACGATCGCTAGCTTACTACGATGGCTTCACGTTGTTTGTTCGTAAAACGGCGTCCGTCTTTTTTTATACGTCCATGAGTATAGATATATAAAAAATATTTCATATACTTACAATTTTTATCCGTCTGTCGTTTTGTATCGTTTAATCTCTTCAAGAGCTAAATCAATTTTGACGGAATTTTTATTGGCAGATATATTTTTTCTACTCATCATTGCAACTAATTATAATAAGTGTATACTTATTTTGGAAAAAAATACAAGAAAAATTAAAATGTAAGTAATGTGTGAACGTACTTAAGTACCTATGCTTACAAATAATTCATTGAAAAAAAAAAAACACGTATTAATAATAAAAGCTCATGAAATATGTAATTGTATTGTCAAAGTGTACAAAGTATGAATTAAATCTATCCATTTAAAGCTTAGTTTAAAGTAGATAAAAATCAAGTCTAAAGGAGTGGGTTACATAAAACATACAGATGAAGCTAATAAAAGTGTGTTAGGTACCTATAGAGGCAGATGTTTAAATGCATAGTCGGTTAGGCAGATGTTTAAATGCATAATTTAATATTTACTTTTATTGCATTCATTATAATGTAAAAATGAGAATGGGTGTCCTTTTGACAAATTAAACCGAAATCTATACTAGTTACCTACTATTATAAAGCTGAAGAGTTTGATTGTTTGTTTGAACGCGCTAATCTCAGGTCCGATTTGAAAAATTATTTCGGTGTTAGATAGCATTCATCGAGGAAGGCTATAATATTATCATCACGCTAAGACCAAAAGGAGCGGAGCCACGCAGGTGAAACCGCGGAGCGCAGCTAGTAGAACTTAGAATAAATTCGATTGCTCTGACGGGTTCACGGGTGGTCGAGAGATGTTTTTCTATTCTTTAAAAAATCATATGTTCAATAACTACGTCAAGTATGTTGAATGAAAACAAAATCGAAAACACCGGTACAGTGACTTGCTAACCCTCTCCACATTTCCACATGGATGGATCATAATTCATAATATATTATTCAGCCACTAATTTAGTTTGGCGTTTCAGCGTAATTATTCAGCGCTTATGATTCCATACCGATACCTATATGCATAATTTCACTGACATGTTCATTCAATAATGTCTACATGGTTAATGTACAAAAGATGAACAAAGGTTATTTTAATTCTACGCAATAAATTTTGTATCAGTCTTGGTGTTGTCTTCAGCAGAGGCAGGAGAAAATGAAAAGATTAAAAGTTTTGTGTAAGTAAATCTATACTATCTATAATTCTATACCTCTATACTTATAACACAAAGCTGAAGAGTTTGCACGTTTGTTTGTTTAAACGCGCTAATCTCAGTAACTACTGGGCCGATCAAAAATTTTCACCGTTGGCTCAACAATAAGGGGCGAAGCCAGAGCGGACCACTAGTTTGTTAATAATATTGCTGTAGAATTTAGATAATCGCAAACATTATTATTATTTGAGTAAGTAAGTATCTTAAGTGTAGAATTATTAACTAAACTATACCTTATCACGAAACACAAGGTAAAATTTTATAACAGTTAAGATATGATATTGAACAGTAGGTAATTGTGAATTCCTTCGTTATATCATAATTCCTTAGATCATTTCGGAATCAATATGAAATTGCCTATAAAAATATTTATCATGCCCTTTCAGATTTATGCGCTAAAAACAGCGCTATAAAGATTTATGTATGTCTAAATGAAAAGTTTTTGGAGCAATTCGGATTTCCCATACAAGATGTGACTTGCGGGAAAATTATTAATTATTTATACACCCCAAAGGATTCCTCGAGTCTGGCTATTACTAGAATATTATTTGGTAAGAAATTCGTACTCTTTTCAACTTAGAACATTATTTTACTTTTATACTAGATTTCCGCCCGCGTTTTCAAAGGAAAACCCGCATAGTTCCCGTTCCCGTGGGATTTCCGGGATAAAACCTATCCTATGTGTTAATCCAAGTTACCCTCTATATGTGTGCTAAATTTCATTGTAATCGGTTCAGTAGTTTTTACGTGAAAGAGTAACAAACATCCATACATCCATACATCCATACATCCATACTTACAAACTTTCGCCTTTATAATAGTATTAAGATGTCATCGATTCGCAACTTTCGAAACTTTTTATGTTATAAATAACAATAATTAAGTATATTATGTTAATCTATATGATTTAATGATACATAGGTAAATAATAAAATTAACTAAAACATAATATTATTTAGGTATTTAAGACAATTGAATAGTTAGCTAGATGTTGTTTCATTTGAGATGTAAATATGCAATTTATAGAATCGTCTCTATACACGTACATAAAGGAGAATAAAATGCTTTACGATAGGTATTACGAGCTATAGTTTGCGTAGGTACCAAAATTCTAGCTTGGATTAAAAGTATTGTGTTTCCAAGTCCTGACATATAAACTGCATATAGGTACAATACTATAAGTTGTAAATAGGTATTTGCATGCTCTTGGACATCCCCGATGAGAGAGGAGGAGCGGTGATGCCGACGCGCTGGGGCGACCCCAACACCTGCCACTTTCCTCTGCTGCCGTTTGTGACTGCTGTCTCCTTGCCGTACATGGCCCTGGTATATCTGATATTGTGGCTTGGTAAGTTATTGTGCTTTTTAACAAGGTTTGTATTTTATATGAAGGCTTATAGGTACTATAGCTTCAAACTTAGGAGCGGTAAGTTTGCTAAGAGAGTGGGTAATAAACTAATTTATGGCATTTTAAATAAAAATCACTACACACTACACTTTTAAATAAATCTACTCAAATGCGAATATCCCTATCTGCTCAGAAAAGGTTAATTTATGACCATTAAAGGTTTAAGTGATTAATTTTATTTGAAAAAAAAAATATTTAGGATAAGTAATTCAGCTTTACGTCAACGAATTATTCATATTTTAATTATTTGTGATTTTTCATTTCATTAATTCATTGAATTTGTTTACGTGTAATTGTTTTTCTAAAATTATTTTTTAACTAACGATTTGGAAAATCAGGTTATTAGTTACCATTCTTTGAATCTAAATTATTTAAAAGCAAAGGCAAAATTCTTATGAGCTCATAGCATGGATTCCTAATTTCCTACACACATTTTGATCTCTACCTACTCATCAGGCGAAATAATTTCTTAGTAATGTGCAATTTTTTAATATTTATGATTATAATAAGAATAGAACGTTCCTAGAACTTATAGAGTATGAAAAATATTAAAAAAGAAGAAGATTTTTAACACTTTCTTTCAGGTGCACTTGGTATTACCCTCGGATACCGATTTCGCTTGAGTTCCTGGGTTTTCACGATATGCTATTGGTATCTATTCCTCATAGAGAAGAGTTTTTGGAATAACCATAGCTATTTGTTCGGCCTGGTTTCGCTTCTCCTGTCGTACACGGAGGCTGGATACTATTGGTGAGATAATTCAATGAAAAATTAGGTACATACATACCTACTCAGTCTGTTTTACGTAGGAAAAGATAATGCCTTCAACAGGCAAAACCACTTACAATATAATATTCTTACTTCATTTAATGGCCACGAATTCATAGCTATAGTTGTATACGTAGTATATTATTATTAGTCTGTGGCTATAGTTACGTGTTTAATTAGTTTCCTTATAAACTGATTAATGCATTTTCAATGGTGCAGGTCAATAGACGTGTTTTTGAATCCATCACTGAAAAGAACAACCGTGCCATACTGGAATTATTTCATACTGAAATATCAATTCTTCATCTTGTACTTCGTAGCAGGATTGAAGAAGGGGACAGCGGAATGGCTGACAGGTTATTCTGTACCTAACTTGAGTGAACACTGGGTATTTAGCCCGTTTAAGTAAGTCAATTTACCTACCCAGTATAAAAATAATTGTTATCACTACGTGTAGCCTTACTTACATTAATAAACCTTTACTGTAACATTACAAAATAACACACACATACATAATTTATATTTTCCAGATTATTCTTAACGGGCCCTCAAATAAATTACTTGATAGTGCACTGGTTTATTTTTGTCTTTGACCTGACCATCGCTTTTTGGATGATGTGGTCTAAAACAAGGCATATTGCCATGATATTCTGTGCACTGTTCCACCTTATGAATAGTCGATTGTTTGCGATTGGTAAGTTTTCGAAATATTTTAAGGCAATATAAAATGTATAACATTACATTTGCTTTTATTTTTAGGTATGTTTCCTTGGGTCTGCTTAGCAACAATGCCTTTATATTACCCATTCGATTGGCCTAAAATATTATTTCGACGTGCCATTCCTTCGACTGTAATTTTTTTTAGTAGACGTATTCAATCATTGAGGGAGATATTGGCTAAACTGTATGATAAATTTAAAACTAACAAAGAACACATTCAAGATAAAAATGAATCAAAGTTATCTAAAGATTCTGATGTGGATAATATGATAGAGGATAAAAATAATGAGACAAATGAGAAAGTATGTGACGGTAATGAAAAGGAGACATCTGATAACAGCCTTGAAAAAGGTGAAGATCCAATAAAAAACTCAGAAGAATGTAAAGATAAATACGATAAAAGAAAAATGAGAACTTTTTTATTGATTCTATTACACGTTGTGACTCAAGCGTTTTTGCCATATTCTCATTTTATTACAAAGGTATGTAGGACGTAGGTACTCTAATAAATATTCCTCAGGATCAAGTGACTTAATCATTTCGAGATTTAATGTAATATTAATTAAATAAATTAAATTAATATTAATTAATTAAATAAAAAAAGCTAGCATTAATTTAATTTTGGTATTAATGTACTCATACATGTTTAATGAAATATAAACACGAATTATTTTTTGGATAAAGTAAGTTCCTTGGTAATTCATCGGTATTTTATGGAAATTTTTAATACTTAAATAAAAGAAATGCACTGACCAACACAAAATATTAATAGAGCATGCAGTCGGGCTCGGGACAAATGAAATTCATCCACTAATAAAAATAGTTATAAGTACTAATAATTAATTATATCACTCATAATAATTATCGCATCCCAATTTTAAAAAGACATTTGCGAGACCGAGTGATAGAGCAATACAATACTGAAGCTCGCCTGACTTTACATAGTCGCATATTTAAATTTTAACAATGTTTGATTGAAGGGTTACAACAACTGGACAAACGGTCTATACGGATATTCCTGGGACATGATGGTTCACACGTGGGACGTTTACTCCGTCGTCGTGAAAGTAGTGAATAACGAAAACAAAGCAGAATATTTCGTAGACCCTTACATTTATTCGCCTAACGATCGATGGACACGGCATGGCGACATGGTTTACCAATACGCTCATTGTTTGAAAGACAGACTCCTTAAAACACACACAGGAAGGCAAAATTCAGCGAATTCACTTTCACAAAACATTTCTATTTATGTTGACGTGTGGTGTTCCATGAACGGCCGTTTTATCCAGCGAATGTTTTCAAAAGCAGATATGTTAACTGTATCCTGGTCGCCGTTTAAGCAATTGTCGTACATCATGCCATTGTTGGATGAGGGGCTCAATTGGAGGAGTTATTTGCAGAATATAAAAGAAGATGTTCATTCATGGAATAATTATAGCGACGTCGTTTTTATTGCGGATTTCCCAGGTCTGTTACTATCTGCTTAATTTAGTCCGAAAGTTTTGCTCAAATTATTTTTCAAATTTGTTTATTTTTCAGGCTACGAACAAGACAAATTTATACCACAAGAATTGGTGAACGTTTCTTTGAGAGTTCTGAAAGGAACGGTGGTGTATGAACCAGAACAAACAGCTGATTTAAAGGGTCAATCACACCGACTAAATGCGGGACATCAAGTCAAACTGGACTCTGAAAAATTCCATAGGGTCATAAATATTGGTTCAATTCCTGCATTTTATATGTATACCTTTGCAAATCTTACGGAAGCAAATAATGTGGAACAATCAAAACCGCTTTTACCGATTAATAAAGAACTATTCAGACGGTATAAAAATATGTTTACGTTCGCGAACAATATTTTTTCGAATATATTTCGAATTTCACAGTGTAATCCATTGAGTTAATATTACTACGTATGGAGGAGACACCACGAACAAAATTTGTGCGCCATTTTTTTGCTCTAACTAAGTTTTAAAAATTATTATCTAGTTAGGTACTTACCGATGAAAGTTATTCCTTTGCACTTTTCCGTATTATTTGTATTATTTATGCAATATCGTAACACACACGAAGGCATATTTGATGCGTTTCACTTTAAAACAAATAAAAAATGAGCGTGCAGTTACGCCATATGGCGTATGTTGAGCGGACTGCGGAACATAAGTGATGTAGGCGGTGTCGTCTCCATATGTATATCTCAATGGTGTAATCCGATTTTATAATCCCTAGGCTATTAAAAAAAATTGTTAAAAATATACCTACTAAGTTATTTTTCCGCAACGCAAACTTATTTACGAGGACAAAGTTGCGAGTTTCGTCTTATTCAATACAATTTATTATTTAGATAATATTTAAATATTAGAAATAAAGCAAAATATCTAAATGTCTGAATGTAGATGTGAATAGAATGTAATAAAATAAAGATACCTACCTACCTACTAAAATTATTCAGTTGTTTTATTCTTCTTCTATTATTAGAACTTAGTATCTACGTATATCCCAATCTTAAAAACCTGGGCTGGAACACAGTCAGAGACAATGTCTACAAGATGTCTACTTTAAAAATAGAAAACTACCTACTTGTTATTTATTAAATATAATATCTATCATAATTCATATTGTTTAAAATAATGTTAGTACTTATGACATAACTCGGGAACAACCGAATGGATTTTTCATAGTTTTTGCTTTATTAGATTTATCTCTGCTCAAGTGCGTCGCCAAGGGGGGCAGGGAGGGGCAGCTGCCCTACAGATTCTAAAAAAGTTGAAAATTTTGATCGCTGTTCCATGCACGACGTGTACGGTAGAGCGATCGTTTAGCAGCCTCAGGAGACTAAAAACCTGGCTAAGCACTATGAGTGAAAATCGCCTCAATGGTTTGGCCATGATGAGTGTGCATCGAAAACTTATACATGGAAACTTACAAGATTTTAATAATAAAGTGGTCGAGAATTTACAATGAATCCCCGAAAATTATGTTTTAATCATAGAGATCTATGTGATCTGTGGTTTTAATTAACCTAATACAAACAACGACTCCTATAATATTAAAATCTGGTAATTTAAAAAAAATACGCTGTACGCTGTACATTTATTCAAATTCAAAAGCCTTTTTATCCTATTTTTCTAATAAATGTTATTACTTATAACTTATAATTACAAGTTTTTATTGCATAGTCAAGAGCTCGTGCTCGTGTAGCTTTACACATTGGACTCTGTACTGTCACGGAATATATATCTACAGGATAGAGCAAGTTTTTAAAAACCAAACGGAAAACTTATTTTATGTGATTTTATTTTTTTACGGGCTCTTGAAGTTGTGAACATACTGGGTAATTTTATCTTTCTTGGCATTTAATTCTTTTTTTTATTCCATTCAAAGATCTAACGATAGTAAATGATACCATACTGAATTGGCCTATCTTTCAGCTTAGCACACAAAAAAATCAAGCATCTACCGCAATAATTGACGTCATCATGAGTAAAAATCTCATCGTACTCGGCGATAGGTGAAAAATTGAAAAAGTCATAACTCCGAAACTACGAAAAATCGCATGACATACATGGGGGTGATTCGGATAGCCCTCTAGGTCCTCTACCTCCTGGCTTCAGTATCCATACTTCATGGGACACCCTGTATGTATATAGTACTAAGATACTGTTGTTATTACAATCGCTGTAGATGTAAGGCACGTAGTACAAGTGGAAAGCTTCATGGGCTGTCGACTTTACCTACAATTCATACCTACTTTTCTCATTCATAGAGAATCTCACTCGAATGAAGGCACGGAATATTAACTTCTTATTTGGAATTTTTCGAGCAGCATCTAGGGCAGAGATTAGTATGAAAAATATTATAGTTATTCTATTAAACTTCTTCTAGAAGCGATTTTGAATCGGCATAACATAGTTTTACCATTTAAGTAATATTCGATTCAATAGCGTATTGGGTTATGTTCAAATACCAATTTAATAAGTAGTTAATAGAATAACTATAATCTTAGCTGTAGATATACTATTAGGGGACTAAAACGAGAAGTAGGGTAGACTGGGTACAGTAGTGACAATTTTAGTTTGTCCGCCTATATTTTTTAAATTATGCTAATAATCTGAACAAAAACTGTATTATAATGTAGTTTATTCATTGGTTAACGACTAAATGTTAAAACTTTAGGCCTAAATCAAATAGTTAAATTATGAAAAATATTTATTTAAACAAAGGAAGATTGTCACAATCGACCACATCCCAAGGGCGGTTGTGACAGTACTGGGGGTCAGTGGGGTCAATAGTGACAGTATGAAAATTATGTGAAATGATTACACAACAGGATAGAAATGCTCTAAATGATCATGAAATACTTTTTCATGACTTAACTTATTACTTACATTGCAAGAAATATTTATTTTTTACTAGTGGTCCGCCCCGGCTTCGCCCGTGGTACATATTTCGCAATAAAAGGTAGCCTATGTCCTTTCTCGGGTATCAAAATATCTCCATACCAAATTTCATGCAAATTGGTTCAGTAGTTTAGGCGTGATTGAGTAACAGACAGACAGACAGAGTTACTTTCGCATTTATAATATTAAGTATGGATAATCATGTTAAATAATTAATTCAAACACCATGTTTTAGCTTCACTTAGCTTTATTAGAGAAAAGAACAGTTTACACTTTTATTTAATTAACATTGCTAACCGGCATCTGCCATCTTGCCTACTCGAATACAATTCAGTGTTGCCAATATAAATGTACACATATTCCAACACGCCTCCTTACATTTATATTGTAAAACAATAATACACACAAAATAATAACAATAAGACAAAACTTAAGAACTACAGTAATTTTCATATAGTAACCTTTACATACTCCTTTAAATTCAACATTTCTCTAAATTTAGTGAACTTAACATTTCCCAAAGCTTTTGTAAATATATCTGCAATATTATTTTCTGATTCTATTTTTACTACTTCAATACTTCCTTGCTTAACATTTTCATTTACAAAATGATAGTGAACTTCAATGTGCTTAGAATTCTTAGCCGCTCACTACACAATGTATACTATGGTCATTTGTCCGTCACTGCACCTTGGACACTACAGTGCCCCTGGAGGCGAACACCGAAAAATACATTTGTCCTGCTTATATACGTTGGAAATAGTATAACGCGATATTCCCTCCTTTTCTCGGTTAAATTTTTTAATACTTTTCGCTAGATGTCGCTAGGAATCATTCAGTTGTTGCGTCGGAAACTCAGTTCAAAGTTGGCCGTTTGCTACTAGTGAAGTTTGTTCAACAAGTACTACTTCTTTACAAGTTTAAGGTAAGTTATTTTAAGTTTATTGTTAATCCGAATGTTACCTGTTATCGCCTACATATTCGCTGTTGTATTTGTGAAACGGATTTCTACGTAGACCTTTAAATCACCCGAATTTGTTGAAATAAAACTGTGCTGCTCTCCGCGTCAGTAAGTTGGGTTACCATATTTGCTTTTGCTTGGGTATTTACTAACATTTTGATGAAAATACAGCATGAAATTAATACTTGAAAGTAGCACGAAGACCCTAAAACATGCATTTTGTCACTAAACTCACGTTAAATGTAGGATTACACTTGTAATATTCAACTGTTCATATTCTTACTACTTTGGATACTCCAGTACCCGCGGTGAATATGTATAACTTACATAAGGCTAGTATACACCAAGAGATCCGAATAATTTGTGTACATAAATAATTATTATTAGTGATATACTTACGTGCGTATTTCTGTTTGTTGTATTTTTATTTCGACCAACCTCACGGGTCGGACAATCGCAAAGGTGCACTTTTTTTTGGACTTAAAAAAAATTCTCTGAATTTTTCAAGTTACGTATTTGACCAAATAACATTTAATAAACGAGTACTTGACCGACTTTTTCTGCGGATTTGGCTAAATTGAGGTTGAACAAGCCCTTTTTGAATTTATATTTTTTTTTTTTGGTTTTATGGCATTCAAAGGCTTTTATAAATATAAATTTATAAAGAATAGAAAAAATTCGATCACGAGGCGGGACTCGAACCCGCATCCTTTCGCGCCATTCCGGGGCGGATGCTTGACCAACTCAGCCACTCGTGACCCGCCAGAGCAATCGAATTTATTCTATTCTTTCAGTTTTATGTGTCTGAAGGGACACACCGCGCGCCATCTATTGAGATGATTAACAACCATTTCAACCAATATGAAGCACTTTTCAGTGAATACAATATTGTAACGATGGAACACGACCTTTTTTGTTGAATTTATATTTTTTTTTTTTTTTGGTTTTATGGCATTCAAATGCTTTTATAAATATAAATTTATAAAGAATAGAAAAAATTCGATCACGAGGCGGGACTCGAACCCGCATCCTTTCGCGCCATTCCGGGGCGGATGCCTGACCAACTCAGCCACTCGTGACCCGCCAGAGCAATCGAATTTATTCTATTCTTTCAGTTTTATGTGTCTGAAGGGACACACCGCGCGCCATCTATTGAGATGATTAACAACCATTTCAACCAATATGAAGCACTTTTCATTGAATACAATATTGTAACGATGGAACACGACCTTTTTTGTTGAATTTATATATTTTTTTTTTTTTATTTTATGGCATTCAAATGCTTTTATAAATATAAATTTATAAAGAATAGAAAAAATTCGATCACGAGGCGGGACTCGAACCCGCATCCTTTCGCGCCATTCCGGGGCGGATGCCTGACCAACTCAGCCACTCGTGACCCGCCAGAGCAATCGAATTTATTCTATTCTTTCAGTTTTATGTGTCTGAAGGGACACACCGCGCGCCATCTATTGAGATGATTAACAACCATTTCAACCAATATGAAGCACTTTTCAGTGAATACAATATTGTAACGATGGAACACGACCTTTTTTGTTGAATTTATATTTTTTTTTTTTTGGTTTTATGGCATTCAAATGCTTTTATAAATATAAATTTATAAAGAATAGAAAAAATTCGATCACGAGGCGGGACTCGAACCCGCATCCTTTCGCGCCATTCCGGGGCGGATGCCTGACCAACTCAGCCACTCGTGACCCGCCAGAGCAATCGAATTTATTCTATTCTTTCAGTTTTATGTGTCTGAAGGGACACACCGCGCGCCATCTATTGAGATGATTAACAACCATTTCAACCAATATGAAGCACTTTTCAGTGAATACAATATTGTAACGATGGAACACGACCTTTTTTGTTGAATTTACAAGCCCTTTTTACTCTTGGTGTTTTTTTCACTAAAATCTGTATTTAGCCAGACATTCGACTTTAAATTACCATAAAACAGACAAAATTCTCGAAAATAAAGTGTTCCATTACTTAACCCGTTACGCGTCCGGCGCACAGCCGGCACCGATCCCGATAGTGTCAAGGGAGTTCACGAAATCTAGCTTTTTTATGACTACCGAGTTTGAAAATTTTATTTACCCTATTGTTCTATAATTATATGCCATGTATGATATATTTTTGGAAAGAGGAAGAAACTAGTTATAGCATAAAAATGTAATCATGACGATATATTTTTTCTATAAAATTATAAAAAATTGATTTTCTTTTGTTTTAATTTTAATTGCTTACATACTAACACTTACATGATAATGCTGAGTCATCAAATGATCATATTCACGTTTTCATATCACTACACGATTGCCAAATACATTCACTTATATTTTCACACATTTAACACAACGTATTTCACTATGAATAATAACAAATCTCCATTATTCACAAACAAGAAAAAAAGCGCCATTTTGCGTCTTCCGCACTGAAAAGTTGAGACACTTTTTCACTGAGTATTCTTCAAATATCCCTAAAACCAATATCATAAACGTATTCTACGTAAAATTTCCAGTAATATACGTCTCAATTATCACTCATCTAATTATTCCTCTCGGCATAATTCACAATCCAAATATTCGTTGAACAAGACAAATGTCACAAACTATGGCCGATGACGCAACTCAATCAATGATTCACTTTTTTTTTTTATTTTGTGGTTTTGGTCTCTATTGCCTGTCTCGGAGTCGTGTCGATTCGAATTATAGATGTTTAAGGCATAGAGAAATATTTTTTATACTGGAAACATTCACTTGTAAGAACTACAGGTGACCTTCAAAGTCATTGGCCGCGTTATGAACAGTCGTTGTACGCAGGACGCTACAGTACCATTTTGAGTTACGAGCAACCGCCTGTACGTAGGACGCGTCACGGGTTAAGTGCTACTTTTTTGTTGAATATGGTTAGATTGAGGTTAAATAAACTCCCTTTACTCTTTGTATTTTTTCCCTACGATGTGTGTTTCGCCAGATATTCATATTATTTATTGATAAAGATATTTACACGTAATTTTTTGCATACTAATACATATTCGACTTTCACACTGACCATGCACCTTTATCAACCAACAGATTTATGTTGCTTGCTGACCACTTACCATGCCTCGGTGTCGCGGTGGAAAAGGTGGCCCATTTATTCGGGGTGGTGGTAGATTATGTCGTACGAGAGGTGGCCGCGGCCGCGGACATGATAGGTGATTTTTTATTATTTTTTCCGGTTCTATTATAATACGAGGTATATCAAACACACATTTTATTTTTAAATTTTAGAATAATAACCAGCCAAATCTCGGATTCACGGACTAGGTCGAGAGAACCTCAAGCATCTACTAGCACAGATTTACAGACTAGCTCGACTGAACCTCCACCATCTACTAGCACGGATTCACGGACTAGCTCGACTGAACCTCCACCATCTTCTAGTTCAAATGACAATACAAGTTTGAGTTCCCAACTGAAAATAGTTCGTCAAAATCGAGCATTAGACAAAAAGCGAACTACATTACTTAAACCAGAGGATAAAAAACGACTGTTTGAGATGAAACGCCGTAAAGAAGTGAATTTTATGATAATGCCAGATGCTCCACCGACAAAAAAACATAAAAGACGTTTATCGCCTGATAGAGTACCGTGTGTTTTAGTGGATGGCACTCCAACTGTACCTCCTAAGAGGGTGTTGCAGCCGTGGTTGCCCAGGGAGTCTGCGCTTAATACTGAAAACCAGTAAGTAATTACTGTTTTTGTGGATATATACTCATGATTTTTGTTACAATCTTAGATCATTAAGTAATGGATGGAGCACGCTGGCAAATGTTCTAACTAAACTTTCTGCCGATTTTGGTGCGGGGAGGGTAACTCACACTTTGAAACACAATCACACATTCACAAAAATAATTTGTGTCTTTACAAACTCAAACTATTACAAAATTGACAGACTAGCATGTTTTTGCACACATACATCGATTACACAGAAAAATCTCTGTACATATACGTAATATTGTAAACTATTTACATAAATTATTGTGACTGTCGTAAGAAACCAAGAAATCACTCTACGTAATATTGTTTTTGAAATTTTAGTAAGAAAATCGTATAATTTTCAGTACTTACCGATGGTGTGTGATTCCATTTGACTTAAAGATGCTGGTTTCACTTCGGTTTTTACAAACTTTAACGGAACAACACGGCATTGTCAAATAATACCCGGCCGACGGTCGAACGTCAACTGAATGCAACAAACAGCATGTGTTCTTTTTTTGGGCATATTGCTGCGACACCGGCCCCGCCCCCTAACCATATCTCCCTTTAGTTTCTGTGATCTGTGGATATTCCATTCAAAAGATATAACGAATTTTTAAAAGTGTCAATCTACAGAAAATAGTAGGTATACTGTTTAATACAATGAGCTATCGTAGTGCGGGACGGGGTGAAGGTGATTTTCATGTGATTAAAAATTAAACCTATAGTCCGACCTATAATAGTAGACTTTTCACTGTCACGATATCGCTATCTATGCGGGTGAAACCGCAGGGCATTGCTAGTATAATATAAGAGCCATCCACGTACTTCAAGGAATCTTATAAAAAAATAACAAAACGAATTCGGTTCAGCTGTCTGCTATTCTCGAGTTTTGCAACCAACCAACACATTTGGAGATTCATTTTTATTATATGTAATATGATTACATACATGCCTCATTCTTGTGAGTGCCTATTGCGAATTGCGATGCTACAGAGCATCTAATAATATACTGGCTATACACAATACCTACTTCACAGTTCACTGTCACTAGTGGTCACTACCCACAGTATTACCATATTTAGGAAATAATATTGTAATACTGTGCACTACCTATATTACTTGCTCTTTGGTCACTACATAGTACCTACCTATAAAACAAAGTCGCTTCCTCCCTATATCCCTATGTAAGAATACATCTTTAAAACTACGCAACGGATTTTGATGCAGTTTTTTTTTAATAGACAGAGTGGTTCTCGAGGAAGGTCTAAGTACATATATAATTTACATTGAGATAATATGTAGTACATATTATCTCAATGATAATTTATTAGGTTTTAGACAAGGCGGGCGAAGCCGCGAGCGGAAAGAAATAATAAAAACAGATAAAAACATACCGTCATATCCTCCAACATTGCCCGCTTTTCACAGTGTTTTGATCATATACAAGAAAAAACGAAATATGGACAGAATTGATGCTGTTATTTGAGTAGGGAATTGAATTTAGAATGAATAGATATTATACTTGAAATAATCATATTCTTAATAGTTTCTCTAAAAATAAGGAAGAAAGAGGTGGGCGAAATAAGGTGGAAAAGTATACAACTTTGCCCACCTTTAATATTTCAGCCATTTTAAGACTTACGTAGCTGTTTTTAAGAGACAAAGTACAAGACAAGGCAAAGATGCCGAATCTCTTACAAAAAATGATCCAAAATAAGTAGATCTTCATTAAATTGTATGGGCAAAGTTAGGTGTAATTTTCTCACAATCTTCATACAAAAATCTTTAGGGTTTAGGGTTGTCACAAAAGAATCAACTAGGTAAAGGATGAAAAAATTAAGTTTAATAAAATATGTAGGTGGGTAACAAGTAATAGGTAGGTACACATGCAATAATATTGCGTTCGTACTGTTTCTAGGTATATCTTTAAAATGAAACTGAAATTATGAATATTTATGTACCTATACGTAACTTCTACTAAACATTTAAAAAGTAACTAGGTAGGCATACATACTCGTACAATCCTACCTAGGTACCTAAAAGAAAAAACATGCTGTGTACTTAATTTATACCTAAAAAAATTACCTTGCTACATATTTGAGAAGTCTGTTAAAAATGTGTCAGCCCTAGCACCTCAAAACGGTTGGGCAATGTTGGGATAGGTCACACTACGTTTATTAACCTAACATTGCCCAGCGACAAAACTCCTATAATACTACGTATTTTTGCTTGGAAATAACAAATAACCTCCTTTTTTATATTCTAGTTTAATAAATAATAAGATATATTCACGTATTCTAATTGATTCCCAGTGATCAGAGACAAGTTTTTTTGGAAAAATTTGGCACCACCAAAACACCTCCTTCTTTGTCGACATGTAGCAGCAGACTGATTGACGTTATACATGTGCTATCTAATCAGTGTTGCGAGAAAAGACTTTAATTTTCTACCAAAAAACAAAACAAGTCTTAAATGTCATGCTACTCCACATAAACACTCGGGAAAGTTAAAATTTCTATTTGGGCAAAGATAGGCTGGAAAGGCAATGTTGGAGGATATGACGGTAAGTAGGTAGTTACGTACCCATATTTTTACAAGTCAAAATAAAATATTTAAAATTTAGATTCATTTTAACAATTAATATAAATAAATAATTAATATTAATACTTAGATTCTAATTAATTATTCTACAAATGAAAAAAATAAATATAGCTACCTACCATGATTACCTATAAACTAAACATATACGGCTGTATACAGTATATTATGTACGGCTGTTTAATCTAAAAGCAGTTTATTACATTGATAATAATTAGTTTTTGTATTCTGTTTAATATAAGTAACACCAATGTAACACTTTTAAATATAATTATACAACTTCAACCGAATTCTCTTCTCCCTTTTGAGGTTAAAACTTAAAACACATTTTTAGCCTTTTTTCACTCTCACGAAAACTGTAACTTTTTGCACTAATTATAGGCAGATTAGTTCTAATTTTGAATTTATTTGTTACTTTTTTATTAGTTAATATAAAAGATAACTCAGGGCCTGTGCTCAGGGCTATGTAATTGATCGCATAAAATTTCACTCTTGTTAATAATTTATATAATAATAATTAATAATAAATGGCATATTTTTATTTAAATCATTTTTGTTTGTTACTTATAAATTAGAATGATTTTGAATATTATTTTTAAATAATTATTATGCTGACTTAATCATTTCTTTTAATATGGCAACTTTCTTCAAATTATAATCTACAAAAATCGAGACAAAAATGATCAGTCTGTGTTATGATCTGTCAATGTCAAGTCATATCCATATGACACACATGGCAATTGTCACATACTACATAGATCACATCTGTCATTTCTGGCGTGACGGTGGCCTGAGGTGTGAAGGTGAAGCCGCGAGCCAATATTAAAGTTCATTCATCGTCGTCTTGTCGTTGTGACGAGTGAATAAGCTCGGATTTAAGCCGACGCCTCGTCACCGCGAATATATAATCATCGTTTAACGATTCCGTGCTCATAACTTAAATTAGTGTCGCGAAGTCGGTACGCCTCACCCGTTTCTATCGATGATTTAACCGTCTGTGATAAACGATACCGATTTCAATTAATTTAAAAACAGAGTTAACCAGCGCCGGTGATATCAGTGCCGCTTTTATTAAGAATCAAAGACTGTGCCCGTTCATTCAGTGTCCCACGAGGAGAGACCGCTAAAACATGGAGTATAAGTCTTCCATGACTTATAACCTAGACCTTTCGCCGAACTATTCATATATTTTCGAATTTGAAAATCATTTTATACATAACGATTATAGGAAATGGATGATCGAAAACTGGACGGTCGCATTCTATTATGTTGGAATTTATATGGCGTTTATTTTCGGCGGCCAATACTACATGCAGAATCGTCCGAGGTACGTATCAAATTTGATTCAAAATATAGCCTGTTTCGCTGTCACTACATTTTAACATGTTTGTGTATAGGAATGCTCTCACTTTGCGCATAAGTCACATTCATTCAGTAGAGATTAACTACGTGATGTCACGATTATGTAAAGGCACGTCAAATCGGAAGATATGATATGACTAATATCTAGTGCATACTGAATGTATCGCCGAAACGCGGTAAAAACACGCAGTAATTTTTTTATTAAAATTTATAATTAAGTTGAGATCAGAAGTCTTCTCGGCTCGCCGGTACAATTATTGCCCACGATTTGAAACTTGGTGATTTTTCTGAGATAAGTTCATATTATTTGGAGTGTACTCCTAAAATTTCAAGTTCCGGACGTACATAGTTTCCGAGTTATGATTTTTTTAAATCTTGTCTTTATTGTACTATATTTTTACATATTTTACTGTTTGACAGTTGTTTGACATTATACATTCCATTTTAGCCTGTCATAATTGAATTTAATTCGTAACTTTTGTGTTTATTTTAGTTATTTGGATAGGAATATTTAAATAACATTGTATATTTATGTTTAACTTTTATTTAATTATAATTTAACACAATTTAAAATTATAAATAAAAAAAAAATATAAAAAATACAGTCGAAACGGAACGTGCGAGGTGACGCGCACGAAGTGACGCCATTTTGATTTTTGATTTTTGACGTCAGTCATTGTTCGTGCGCCTTGCAGTGTAGTTGAGAGCGTTTATCGTGTACTCCTCCTGTTAAGAAGCCCTACGTTGACTACCATGGCGTCTCCGAAGCCCCCGGTTTCGTGCTCTGCCCCTTCATCGCCTGAGGAATCGAGTGTAGTTCAAGTGTTGGACTCAAATGAGCCACTTGCTTCGAGCTCTTCTTCAGTGCCATTGTGTGTGCAAGTGATAGACTCTAGTGAGCCGCTTGTACCCGTGCTACCTGTGGATCCAGTACCTGGCTGTTCCAGAGCCACTGCAACGGAAGCTAGTGCTGGCGTTTCCCCAGGGGAAACGCCGGGCTCTCCGGCGTTGTCTGAGAACAGTTCGAGTGGCGAGGATCAACCTTCTGGGTCATCCGCGCCAAGAAAAAATTATTATGTAGAGGAGATAAGGTTTGTGTGCCACTAAATTGATCATTGTTTAAGATTAAATGGCGTGAAAAGAAATTTATCATCTTTTATTTTGTTTTAGATCTCAGTGGAACCATCACAGGCTCTTTGTAGAATTGAACACTCTTGAGCAGTGTCTGCACTTTGCTGAGGAGCGGGGTATGATTCTACGGGAGAAACTCTGTAGCCGCCATCGACAGCCTATGTCTCTTCATACATTTGGGGGACAACTTGGTTCCTTCCGTTGCCGCAAGAGCACTTGCAGACATAAGTCAGTGAGTCGCTCCAAGGGAACGTGGTTTGAGAATGTACATCTCCCCATAAATATAGTATTCCAGATTATGTACTTATTTAGTGTGGGAGCAGACTATAACGCTGTGCAGCGTGAAACAGCAAGACGAGAAAGAGATACAGTTTTATCAACAAAAACAATAGCCGATTGGTTCTCATATTGTCGGGAGACCATTGTGGTGTATGAATTGGAGCACCAAGAAAGTGGAAGAAAAATAGGTGGACCTGGGAAAATTGTCCAGGTAGATGAAAGCAAATTTGGAAAACGCAAGTATAACCGAGGCCGCCGCATTGAAGGACATTGGGTCCTCGGTATGATTGAAAACGGCAGTCAGGATCTGAGACTGGAAGTGTGTCCTAATAATGAGAGATCTTCTGAAATACTGGTGCCACTTATACAGAAACATGTTGAGGAGGGCACAGAAATCCATACAGACTTCTGGAGAGCTTATGATTGCCTTCCTCAATATGGATACATTCACAAAAAGTGTAATCACAGTGACCCAGAACACAGATTTGTGGCACCAGATGGGACACACACCCAGAGGATTGAGAGCCAGTGGAGAAATTTAAAACGAATGTTCGCCAAGGACCAATACAAAGGAAATTTCACCGACTGGCTCATAGAGTACAATTGGAGGAAAAAAATTATTGCTAAACATAAGGATCCCTTCGAGGAATTACTGACTGCTGTAAACTATGTATACAAATAAATATATTATTATTACATTATTATTTTTATTTCAAAAATCCCAATTCAATACAGAAATCCTTACTGTTAGTTAGGTTAAGTTAGTTTTTTTTTTCCCCGAGCGAAGCGAGGGCCATCCCACAGAGCGGGGAGGGCAATTTCAAGTCTCAATTCGCGATTTCCTTTCCCATTCTATCCTAAAATCGTGGGATTTGACTAATTAAACCCAACCTAACCTCAAAACTTTAAACTCCAATATCTCAGAAACTAAGTGACTCCTGACCCCCCCCTTTGGGGGAGGGGGGAGTGGTGGGAACCCCTCCCCTCCCCCCCCACAAAAACCTTAAATTCGTGGGCTATATTTGTACAGTCCTTCCGTTTTCTCTCTATTGAGTTTATATTTATTACCAATCAAAAATTTAGACTATAATTTGGTTAATTTTAATATTTACCTATAAAAAGTCATGAATTTGCGTTACTGTTTCAATAGTTTTTATTTATTTACCGATTAAGACGCAACAATGTCTGATTGAAACCTAAAGTTTTTGTCTAAACTTATTAATAGCAATGTAATTCTATGAATAAATAATTTCACACATTTGTCGAGTAAGTCATGAATTAAGTAAATAAATTTTAACATGAGTTATTAGGTTCTGAATTATGCTTCAATAGGTAATATATTAAAGATCTCTATGATTGAGTTTTTTAATATCTTAGTTTTTGCACAATAATTTGATTATCTTATACCTAGGTATAATCTTATTTCAAGTTTTAAGAAATAAGAGATTAAAGGTTTTTAATATATTATGTGTTATAGTCCATATAGATAACTATCAACAGTGTATTAAAACATTATTTGATAAGATTGAAAATTCATAGGAAGTGATGTTTCACTTTATTGCTATACTTACTTACACTAAAAAAAAACGGCCAAGAGCGAGTGCCCGAAGGGTTCCATACTATGGGGACCCCCCTTAATATTTTTTTAAATATTTAGTATTTGTTGTTATAGTGGAAACGGAAATACATCATTTGTGAAAATTTCAGCTCTAGCTATCACGGTTTATGAGATACAGCCTGGAGACAAACAGACAAGACAGTGGAGCCTTAGTAATAGGGTCCCATTTTACCCTTTGGGTATGGAACCCTAAAAATTGATCCTATTTAAATATAATATAGGTATTTATATTGGCTTTAAATTATTATAAAAAAAAGATTATTGGTGAAAAGGATATCATATATTATGATATACCTATAGGTATATAATTTTTCTTCCCATGTTTTAGATCTTTGACACATGAAAAAATGTTTGTGGTTACAATGTACTGATCACAAGTAACATGATAAATATTAAAAAAAATATGTATTTTTACATAAAAAATTCAATGTAATAAACATTATCAATAATTATTGATCTGTTTGGGAATGAGAGCATTATTTTTATTACATTCACACTTAGCAACAGAAAAAAACCTACCTTTGGGTTTTATATTTTATTTTATTGATTTCTCTTGGCTAGGCTAGGCTTTTTTAGTGACAAAATTTTTTTACCGCTATTTTTCTAGTCGAAATGGAAACAAATGCAACAAAAAAATAAAAAATACTTAAAATCCATTCAACACATTAATAACTCAGGCCCCAGGATCACAGACACAATAGAAAATCTATTGTGTCGTGGACCGATCGGGCCGTTCAGGGCTCAATGGGTTAACTAAATTATGCTATTTAAATAGTATAACCAACCCAATATTTTATTTTATATGTATAGGTTTGTTTATCCCTCTTTTGTATCGCAGTGGATCAATTTTTTGATATATTTTTTTTCTGTTTTATGAATTACTACAGGTAAATTAGCTTGGAGAAATTTTTGCATATGTAGTGGTGTGTATATTACTCAGATCTTAGAGCGCGTTTCCACTATATCGTTCTGGCCTATACAAAAATGTTTCGATATCCTAACATTACTATTTAATTTTATACTTATTCCTAGCAACACTTTTGTTTTCAATAAAAACAAGTTTTTATTTGAAAGAAAATGGTTTTGACTTTATAAAAAAAAATATATCATTCAATTTCACGTACTTGAGCAAACGACAAGGCGACTACCGTGAAACAATAAAATATCGTGTCCATAATAATTTGTTTCATAGTTAATATTTGACCATAATAATTACGAAACAAAACAAATAAATAAATCGTCACTTGATAGTGGAAAGTGGAAACACGCACAAAACCAGAATAAACCAGTTTACGCTGTCCGCAGGTGCCACGTGCAGTCGTTTGGTACCGTTAGAACATAAAGCACACATTTAGTTCAAAAATTATAATTATTACGTAGTTTAATTGTTAAATTTTGTATTTGTTGATTGTTGTTATTATTTGTTATTATTGTTATAATATTTGTTGAAGGGTTTAATTTGTGTGTAAGTGTTGTAACTTTATATTGTTTATGGGAGACATGCATAGAGTATATATATATTATCATATTGTGTACAAGCCGGCGCATTCTTTTTCTTAATCAGAGCGCATTCTAAATTTCAATTTCAAAATTAGAATTCTGATTGGTTTTGTTTTTGGTCGATTTGGTCTAAATTTAAAACTTATATAAAAAATTAGTTCAGAGAGCCTATTACAGTATTAAGGAATATATGGACGATAAAAACCCATGGAGGGTTGTCGCGTAAAAACCACAGGACAGTTCTTTGGCATATTACTATAATATAATATGATGTTACATATATGTTTTGTAAAATTAAAACTGACATGATTAAAAAGAGCAACTATGGAGTTTCTTGCCGGTTCTTCTCCGTAGATACTGCTTTCCGAATCGGTGGTAAATGTTAAAAATATGTACCTAATGACGTTTCAAAAGTGCTTCTAGAAGAAGTCTAATTGAATAAATAAATGTTTGATTTTTGAGTTTTGAATTAAAATTAAAAAGAGAATCTTTGAACTGTTTAAATTGTGTACTAAAGTTAGTAAATTAAACTTTAAATGTCGTTTCTTTTTCAGGTTAGTAAATTTTTCATTTTAGTAACATTGTTAATGTAAAAGTTATACGTATGTTAAATGTGCAAATATTAAAATAAAGTCTCATCTTTTTCAGAGGAGAAACACATATAGTTTAATTTAAAATCCCAAATATATATATATATATATAATAAAAACTAAAAATAAAATGTTGTTTTTTTTTATTTGCTGACCATACACTACTACAAACGCAAAAATTTCTCCAAGATAATTTACCTGTAGCTTACTTTATAAGATGATCTCATAGTCATGATTAGTTAAAAAATAAAAAGGTATGATTTTTTTTTAATATAATGTATTGTAAATATAATGTATTAAATGAAAAAAAAAATCGTATGTAGATAAAGACTAACGGATTTCATATTATCAAAGTTGTGTCGTAACTTCGATAAATACAATAAAATTGAATTGTATTAAAATTATCTCTATTAACTAGATTATTTCCAAAAGGTCTGTAATAGAGACGAAGCGTCTGCCTGTTAAGAAAAAAAAAAAACTATTTTCTTTATTGATGATTTTTTTACGTACTTAATTTCAACTTACGTAAGAGAAAAATATATTTTCATATCGAAAAATAAAATAGTTTCAAATTACACTTAAAAAAAGTAAACGTTTATGCAGCTTAATGAGATTTTTTAATCGATTTTTTAATTATTTTTACTTTCGAGTCGATTCCATACTGCAATTTTAAATTAACCGGAAAACAACTTATATATAATAATTCGTGTCATTAATTTCTTTAAAACGTTTCATTTTTAAGTTTAAACCATCCAAATTCTTTTTACTGCTATACTTTCATTTCAGAAGCATATTAATGATGCGTTCAAAAGGAATAGAATAAGAATTTAATGAGGTAGCGTAATAGAAATAATGTTATTCAATGAAAGTGGTTCTCAGTGTAGGGTCCATGGTCACCGCATCCGATCTGCAGCGTTACATAACTGGCCGTAACTTGCCAACTAATGCTTGATATCTGACTGTTAGGGCGCGGGCACACGATGCGTTGCGGCGCCGCACCGCAAAGATTTCACCGTGTCAGTGGGCACACGAGTGGTGCGGCGCCGTAACGTTGTTCTGTCGCAGCGGCGTCGTAGCAGCGTTGCACAGCGTGTCCTTCCTTGTGACGCAAAACAACTGAGCGGTGCCGCTCCGACATCGCACCGCATTCACCCCTCCCCGCCTCGTCTTGGTGGTTACAAGTCCGGTGCGGCGCCGGAGCGCATCGTGTGACATGCCACAGATATTTCTATGTAAGACGACGCAGCGACACCGCTCCGGCGCCGCACCGCCGCCGCAACGCATCGTGTGCCCCCGCTCTTACTCGTTTTCCCTTTTGTGTGAATGATAGCTTTTGTTTATTTATGTTTTTGACTTTTGTACGAAACTCCCCTTTTTGTTTGCGTTTTGTTTGATAGCAGTTTTACGGAAGTTTTGAATAAATTTGACTGGTAAGTGGTATATAGGTCAAGTTGAGTGGCTATTTTTTTATGATTTTGATAACTTTATGAATTTTTAAATAGCGCTGCGAATGGCTCAGCTTCTATTGGAGTTATTAAATCCTCTCTTGTAACTAGATTTTTCATCGCACGTCATAACTCATAATATTATGTTTTTATCGGTTTTTAATTTATGTTTATTTACAATTTTGTTAATTTTAGTACCTACTGTATTTTTGTCTTATTATAACGCATTTAATTTTAACTGCACTTATTGTGGTGTTGAGAATAAGATCACAGCTAAAAAAATAGATAATTATCTCAAATACAAAATTACAGTCATAATTAGGTAGTCATAAAAAGGTACTTAAATATCAGACGGAAAATAGATTTTTTTCTCGCATTTTTTTTTATTTGACTGATCAAAGTTTTTAATATTATGTTACAACTATTGCCGCTGCCCGCTGACCAGCACGAAAAACGCTATAACGACGCGGACGTAGAAATAATTGTCTATTAGTATGCAAAAATTTAATAAAAACGTGTTTAGCCGTTTTGAGTTGTTCATATTTGAAATCATTCTCGATATTTTGTAATTATTTTTCTATTACAGTGTGGGGTGGTTATTTTGGCTTAATAGGTGATATCGATAGATTAGTGCATTTATCCTCTAGGTATCTAAATAATGCTATGCAAAAACGGATTGAAGAAGTCCTTCATTTTGAGTCATACCATCAGAAAAAGTGGCAAAGGGTGTAATTTTTTGAAATTTACAATATCTCGAAAGCCTTAACTTTTACTAAATTATTAAATAAAATAAAATTCATTTTTCTGAACCGCCACAACGTCCTCTATCTCTAGCTACCAGATGCTACCAGGTTATCCATTCATTTCGCTACACCCTAAAGTGCATAACATTAAAAAGTAATTGCACTGAAGCGGTGCAGATAAATTGAAAATTTCAACTGCTGAGCCACCACCGCTTCAAGCGCAAAGGTTTTAAATTTACATTCTATCTATGAGTATAATTTTCTTGCCCGGCTAAGTAAAAAATATTGGCGTTAATTTTTTTTTTAATATAATAAGATATAAATATTTATTTCATATATTATGTACATAAATACAAGAAACTGAAAAAATGTTTGTAACTTTTGAATAATTACAGTTCCGTGATTTAAAAGCTATTCACGTATAAAAAGATGTGCAAGTTTATGCTGTAAAAAATCATTGTAATAACGTTACTTTTCAGAATACTAAACTGAAAAAAGTTGCAAGTAGGTAAATGGACACAGTAGACTCTACCAAGATGCCTTCGTTGTAAATTGACAATAATGTCATACAATACTATTCTGAAGTATGCAATATTCCACTATGTAGAGATAAATTTTCATGTTTGGAAAACCGCAGTCACACGTTATCAAAGTGCTACGGTAGATAGGTATATGTAACGTGTGACTACGCCTTTCCAAACATGAAAATTTATCTCTACATAGTGGATTAGCAACTTTGTTCAGTTTAGTATTCTGAAAATCTTGTTTTATACTTTTTCAGCGTCGTTTTTTGTCGTAGTTGGGTTTTAGTTTTTTTACTTTTTATTATTTGTACTATTTTGGTGTTAAAGTGTATTTGTGGCGCATAATATTAACAAAAGTTAAATTGATGAACTAATAAAGAAGCTATGAACGAAAAGATGTGAATTATATGCAATCAGCCCATGAATACAGGTAAAGTCATAAGCAAATGCTAGTAATATATATATATATATATATATTTAAAATGTGCAAGTAAAGCGCTTTCAAATGATACCAAACACTATACTCTGTATGTTTTGTCCGCTTGAGGGCGCCACATTAGATTTTGTGAAACCCCATATAGCCTATAACCAGCGGACAATTAAGACGCTTCTAATGATATGTCATTTGTCGAATTCTGATAAGTAGTTTAGAAGTTACGAGGGAACAGATGAACATACATACATACATACATAGCCTGTCAAAATCATAACCCTCCTTTTGCTTTGCCGTAGTCGGGTAAAAAATGATGTCTTATATCGATGCTGTGTAATTTGTAGTAGACATTATATTATTAATTGATAACTAACCTACCGGGGAAGTCCATTTTAAATTCTTTTCTTTTAGCTACTTTCCTCTTCATTTTGTATGGATAGTCTGGTTTTAGGTCAGGTCTAGTTGGATACTAGTTTTTCACTTGTCACGTTTTTCTTTGTACCAATAACAATTCGCTTTTCCGCGACCAATAAGATATTTTCATCAATTTAACTATGGTTAAGGATGTATCTATAGTAATTAAGCGGTTCAGGCGCAAAATTCTAAAAAAAGCAAGTATAATTCTTGGTTCGAATTTATAAAATTGGAATGCAAGTATGGAATATTCTAGTACTGCAATGTAATTTAGAAAGGAGGAACGTTTATAAATGTCATTGATATAATTAACGTATTTTGTTTATTACTTTGTTAAAATTTAAAGGATATTTTAGTATATCCGATACTGAAATACGTAAGTAGGAAGAGACTTGTGGAAAACTCGTTTCGAATTATTATTTATTTTATTGGACATTAAAGTTTATCAGTCATTTTTTATTTTATTTCAGCATTTCGTAATCGGTAAAGAGGTTCTTTTCTCTTATATATTTTACACAAGCAATTCTCTTATGGAATAAAAAAGCGGTCTTACTAAGCTATCATCTAAGGGCCTTAGATGGACTAAGGGCCAGTATCTATTTAGGTTCCGCCAATTCGACGTCAGTTGTGATGCAGTAAGATATTATTTATTCTTTGCAAAATTATCTAGCTAAGTAGTTTTTGCACTTTTATTATTAAGGTGCCTACGTCCATTCGTTTAAGTATTGATAATGGATATTTACGATAAATAACCAAAAATAATATTTTTTATTTATTTATTTATTAATTCTTTATTGCTTGCTATTGAAAGTTACAATAAAACTTAACCTAGGAATACATTCAAACAATTGGCGGTCTCATCGCTATGCAGCGATTTCTTCCAGACAACCAGACGTACGGAGAGAAATTAAATTAAAGGAAAGGAGTAGGGCAGAGCATAAATATATAATATAAGTATTAACATAATATAGGTATAACACAAACACAATAATATAAAATTTACATAATAAATAAATACAATATAATACATACATTAAATACATATATATTTACAATCGAATAAAAAAAAATACATAATAGTAAACATAACGGAGTATATAATATTAAGTCACAGATCACAGAAACTAAAGGGAGATATGGTTAGGGGGCGGGGCCGGTGTCGCAGCAATATGTCCAAAAAAAGAACACATGCTGTTTGTTGCATTCAGTTGACGTTCGACCGTCGGCCGGGTATTATTTGACAATGCCGTGTTGTTCCGTTAAAGTTTGTAAAAACCGAAGTGAAACCAGCAATCTTTAAGTCAAATGGAATCACATACCATCGGTAAGTACTGAAAATAATACGATTTTCTTACTAAAATTTCAAAAACAATATTACGTAGAGTGATTTCTTGGTTTCTTACGACAGTCACAATAATTGATGTAAATAGTTTACAATGCTTCTTCTGTACGTGACTCTATTCAAACGCGGAGTTCGAATACCGCAGTGTATAATGAACATACTAAAGCTAACAATCGTGTAGTACGGCCGCTGCTTGCGGACGTAAGTTAAGGATGCGAATCGAGTGTGTCCATGTCGATAAGATTCGGAATTTTACTACCTTACTACCTTATTTTTATATCATAATGTATAACTATTAGCTTAATATCTGATTGTATTATTATTATTTGATAGGTACTCGAGCAATAATTTTATAGTTATTACTAGCGGTCCGCCCCGGCTTCGCCCGTGGTACATATGAAAAATAGATGTTGGCCGATTCTCAGACTTACCCGATATGCACAGAAAATTTCATGAGAATCGGTCCACCCGTTTCGGAGGAGTATGCAGACTAACATTGTGACACGAGAATTTTATATATAAGATTTTATAGTATTATACATGGATCAAAAAAAGAAGTCACTTATTTCATACTTATTTTACTTTACAATAAGCCAATAGGCAATGCTTTATGGACTTCATCACCATGAATGTTACCATCATGGTGTCCATTTCTACCTAGTTACTGTATTGCCTATAATTTGTTTTAATTTTAACGTTTCTCATTTTATCGACAAGCAATCCCTATCATAAACGCATATCTTGCGGCTGTAGTGGGCTGTATACGTACGTCACTTACAATCTAGTGTGCGAACGAATAGTCGCTCTCAAATTTTTGTGTGATGACACGCACACAACGCGAAGTATTGTTTTTATTTTGTTTACTGTTGTGTGCGTAAATTTGTTATGAGACACCAGGTTTCGTACTCAGCGCAAGCGATCGCGGCATCTCTCTAGATCTCTATGGATTAAGTACAGCAAGAGAGGTGATAATTGCGTAACATTACTTTAAAACTATTTAAGGACTGTGCATTCTTTATTGGTCCAGGTAAAGCATTCCACAATTTGATTGCCTGAACGGTAAACGAATTATCGTAGAAGCTTGTGAGATGTGGCACGGCATTCGTAGTCGAAGCATTTCGGTAGACCGAACAAGTACATCGTTGTTGCCTCTAAACACAAATTTTTCTTTAAGATATTCCGGCATTTTTGGACAAAACAGAACCTGGTAAAGAAGATGCAGCACGTGTGCATCCCGGCGAAATCGGATCGGTAGCTATTTGGGTTTAGACCGAAACTCAGATACGTTTTGCTGTTTATTAATGCAATTTTCTTGAATATCATCCTAATAAAGCCTTATTATGATGATATTCAAGAAAATTACATTCAATTTAAACATTGAAACTTATAAAATTATTAATAATATTCACAAATAATAAATATTAATAAAAACTAGATATTTATAACCTTGTTTTATTTTGATTTACCCGCATTCTCATTAAATTAAATTCGAATTTAATTGTTGTTTAATTGTTGCATGTTGGTTTTAGGTAAATAGGATTATTGTAATTACGTACATATTCACAAAAAGCAAAAATATACGAACCAACTATTTTTTTTTGCTATTATTCATAAATATTATAGGAATAATTTAAGAATAATAAATATATTACATCTATACTAATATTATAAAGCTGAAGAGTTTGTTTGTTTGAACGCGCTTATCTCGGGAACTACTGGTCCGATTTGAAAAATTCTTTCGGTGTAAAATAGCCCATTTATCGAGGAAGGTTATAGGCTATATATCATCACGCTACGACCAACAGGAGTGGAGCCACGGGGGTGAAACCGCGCGGCGCAGCTAGTTATACAATAATGTTTTTAAATTTGAACACGTTATTTACCATTTACGAATAGGTATATATTATTTTTATATATTATTAACCGATATCATATTTGCAATCATATTTTGCCTAACTAATTTGCAATTCTATCTCAAATCTGGTGCAAGAAACACCTGATCGGGTCTGTATTCCATATAATATTTCAATTACTTTTGGGATTCGGACATATTAATAAGAAATATTAAAAGTATTAGATTATATGGCCTTGAGTAGAGTTAAATGAGTTATAGACAGTCCTTAATCCTAGGGCTCTAATACTAATAGGACTTTTTTGACATAAGTACTTGGTTAAGAACAGTGGCGTGCCTAGGGTGTAAGGACTGGGCAAGCCCAAATTTTTAAAAGTGTTTGATGGGTACCCTTTTCATGAATAAGATACCTACCTAGGTATACTGTGTAATTATGTTCGTTATAAAACTTATAAAAAAACGTGAACATACCGAATCAAATCTTTTAAATTTTCACGCGCGCCCGCAAACAGTTGAGTCAAACGTTTATCATTAAAATCGATAAATTATATTAAACTGTATGACATTATATTATTACTAAAATTGTACAGATCATTTATATTCTAATTCAAAACGCCAATCTTTCTGAAGGAAAGATTTTATAACATCGGAATTATAGAAAGTAGGCGTTTGTTTTAGAATTCAATTACCTAACAGCTCCTTTTCTATGGCAATTATTGATACCTAATTCAGAAAGGCGTTCTTGGCCTTGTGTATTTCTTAATAATTAATACGTACCTATGAATACGATTTAACGATGAGAAAGCACGCTCCATGGAAGAACTACTACCTACTTACTAGCAGGAATCGTAACTACCAAATGTGCAAGTTTCAACAGCTGGGGAAAGGCTTCTTCTAAGCAATTCTCATTCATGAAATCGTTCGTAAACATTACAATTATTAAAATTTCGTTTATGTGACTTACTAGTTTCGGTAATGCACAAATCGGGAGTTGGTTTTGATGAAGAAATTAATTGTTGTTTTTCAGTAAAGTTTAATGATTTTACCTTTCCCCCGCTGAGCACAAAGCAAACCATCACAATTTACAACACAATCTGCTGTCGCGACACTCATTTTACCACAAAATTCGAAAAACTTAACCTAAATTACACCGGTATAATCACCCGCTCAAACAAACTATAATAACAATAATATTCACGACGTTCGTTCGAGCAATCGTAACTATCTTCACACTGTTAAAGCCGGGCTTTTTTCGCCATAGAAATTGCTGTAGAGTTCTATAGCTAGGTATGTAGCTACTCGGGCGAAATTTCATACGTTAGAAGAGATGAGCGCAAAGCCCGGTAAAAGCCCACGCGTGCAAGCGAGACACCGCACTGTTTATAATCCATCCAATTTAGATTGTAACGTCAAAATAAAAGGTACGACCTTATTCCGATAGGAAGAAGGATGAAATTAAAAAGTTTACTCGAATTCGTCATTGTTTTATGCTAGGCGTATTATATATTATATTGTAGGTGAGTTTTCATTGAATTTCGGAGCAAATTATGAATTGCTCATTGCGCGCGAATATTCAAACGTGAATATGGGTATTTTCCTGTCTCGTAGCGAATTTCTAAGGCAAGCCGGGCTTTTCGGCTTGTATGAACGTACCGCCACTGGTTAAGAACCTTTTTGTATTTGGAACGTAATATAGGAACAAAATCATCAATCAACAAGTCGTTTATTTTTAATGTAACTGTTTTCATATAAAAAGTAAACTACATATTAATATTTGGGTAACAATGGCTCAATTAACATTTAAAATTATTTTAATTTTAATAGATTTAAATAATTAAGTACTATTTGTTTCTAAGCTCACCTTATTGTGATTTTTGTTAGGTAAATGTTACGGAACCGCTTTTTTGCCGCACCGTATGAATTATTAATACTACATAATTTCGTTAAATTTAAAGTAATTTGATTGCTTATTTTCACAATTGACGGTACATTGTATAAGAAGATTTTGATAGTGTGTTTGTGTTATAATAGCAGTCATACTAGTGCAATTAAGAAGATTAGGGCTACCCACACAGGCATGTCAATAATGTGTATTTGAATCTAATCCAGTTAAATTTTTACTATCTTTGCCTCGTGTCTTGCCGGACTAGAATGACTTCCGAATTTATATAGAGTTGAAAAAATCTCCAAAATGATTATCGGTTTAAATAATATAACTTATACAGGATGAGAACTTATCTGTTTTAAAATATGTGTAATATTCATTTTTGTCGGGCTGCTTATTTAAAAAAAAATATTCGAGATAAAAAAAATCGTGATTTTTTGTATTTCGCAATGTGTATGTTGCTATGAACAATTGCTGTGAATTTTGGTGATCGTAGAGTAAGATTGTTTCTTTATTTTTTTTGATAATAACAAGCGTTATAAATCAAAAGTATTTCCATAATTTTTAATTTGATAGTTATTATATTCACAAATGTTTAGTAAAATGGGTGAGAATGACATCTGTAACACCTTCCTAAAAAGATAAATCGTAGATATTATTTGCAGAATGTAAAGCAACAAAATTAGCGGGAATTGTACTTAGTATGTTTAGACATCTTTTTTTGATTATCTAGATAAGGAATATTTTTTTGTTTGTTCAAGTAGATGTGTGAATGAATCTAATATAATACAAAGATTAACACATAAATTATTTCACTTAATTTAACAACAAAAATTATTAAATTATACATTTTATAAATATGAGGTGAATTATATAGAAATAGAAGCTTCTAGAGGTTTTATTAATAACATTATATTTTGTAACGTAAAGTCCGTATTCTCTTCGGGGAACAGAATTGCACGTGCATTTAAATGCATATAGCAATATGAATATATGAATATGTGATGAGATCTATTTTGATGTGGAATCATTACTCATCTCTCATGGAGAGAATTGGTTCACTTTTCGCAATAATAGCTTAGAGCCAGAATCGTGTTTCTAACGTTCGCAACTGTGCGAAATTATTGTCAATATTTCATACATTTAGCGCTCAGGTAACTCTTTGTCTAAAGTAATACACTGTTTAGAAAGCTTCAGTCCCAAAAATTTTAACCATTGGAAGTACTAGTGATGTTCCTTCATTAACTCTCTGAAAAATGTCGGTAAAATCATTCGTCAGTATAAAAATAAAGCCATGCATGCGCAGTGCTCTATAATCAGGTTCTATTAATTTAGTAGTTGCTTTTGTTTCAAATAAAGAAATAATAATAAGTCATTATTGAATAACGTTCCATTTCATTTTATATTCACATTGAAGTCTTTAATTTCAAAATGATATATCAATTGTTTGTTTATTCAAGCATATGCTGATTTTCCTCAACCGGTAGATTTAGAGCTAGCGCGCAAGAGCAACTTTTGTCTCCGCAACTATTTTGTCTCTCCCATCAACTCTATGGGGAGTTGCGTCGCTAGGTGCGCGCACTTTCTTACTACACACTAGCCCATAGAGTTGATGGGAGAGACAAAATAGTTGCGGAGACAAAAGTTGCTCTTGCGCGCTATCCCTTACACATTAAATAAATTATTTTAATTCTTGATGCATAGTAACAATTATTTTTTTTATTGCTCTCAACATAATCGGTTTTTGTTAAAAATAATATTACAAAAACTTGCGGAAGTTTTTTCGTCATATTTAATTCGTTCGTTTAAAATATTTAAATTAAAAATTTCTTATCATTGGTTCGATTACTTTCTATAGCGTCATCTTTGTTTTGTTTTTTTCGTATTTTTTTGTTAATCCTTAACAATATATTTACAATTCACAACTTCTAACTCGTGCAGTCGTGCTCTTCCCGGTCCCCGCCTCACCGCACATACGCGCGGTACAGCGGTTGCGGTCAAGCTATAGAAAAATTACTTGCTGAATGAAAATAGATAAAGCTGTACCTGTTAGAAAAAAGAAACGTTTGATAATTAGCAATTAATCTTATTAATAATTACAAAAACATAGATAATTAACAGGAAATAAATACGAAGGGTAATGACCGTCGCGTCGCGTCCTCGACCTAAAGAGTACGATTATTTAATTTCGACTACGATTATCTATCTTGGTATTATCACACCGTATCGGGTGATAAAGACGAAACTGTTCAAATTAGTTTTCTATTTATATCAATGATATCGGTTGCCTAGTGCTCGCAATC
This sequence comes from Colias behrii, assembly GCA_029959065.1. Classification (NCBI taxonomy): domain Eukaryota; kingdom Metazoa; phylum Arthropoda; class Insecta; order Lepidoptera; family Pieridae; genus Colias; species Colias behrii. The sequence continues at coordinate 2,049,521 of JARWMC010000006.1, read as the reverse complement.
GACTTCGATCGTAACTATAAGCAACACGACATTAAATCTTAATACGCGTTTATCTCTCAGACAACTCCTACTCATCGTGACTATTGTATTCTAATATAAAAACTGTAAGCTTTACGGTATAGATGAATACATAGATGAATACAGTTCGAAGAAGCCAGTCTTCTGTGCACGATTCATTAAAAGTTCATCTATCTGGAAATTAACGCGGGACCTTCCCGTATTTTCCTTGCGACTTCTTAACGTAGGGGACGCTGCGCCCCGCGGTTTCACCCGCGTGGTTCCGCTCATGTTGGTCTTAGCGTGATGATATATAGCCTGTAGCCTTCCTCGATAAATGGGCTATCTAACACCGAAGTAATTTTTCAAATCGGACAAACTCTTTAGCTTTATAATGTTTGTATAGATAAGGCAATTGGAAAGCAAGAGAGAGGTGGAACGGCCGTACATACGCGCCACGGCTTATGTAACACTATACAGAATCATATAGGATATTGATATTGTACTTCACAGTATCTGAATACTAAATTGTTAAGAAATTTATGTATTGTGAGTTTTCTTGAAGTATATACGCGTAATTAATACAAGTGTTATGTATGTATTGTATATTGTTATGTATTGTAACCGGTTATATTACGATGTTGTATAATTATTATGAGTGTGATCGCTATATTATTCTATATGAGGAAATATTATTTGATAGGGAACGGATTTAATCATTCAAAAATACAAATCCGATGATGATAGATGCATGACCATTGACCATCTCTATTTCTTTCCGTACATTGCAAAGAATATGGATAAAATCTATTTTTTTTTTTAATTTATCTCGAACAGTTTGATGTACATAAGTGGTAAGATACTGTTTTTGTATGTTGGGGTTAACCAGCTCTTATTCGCATGTATAAATGCGTATTTTTTTACTCTCATTAAAATAGATACAAATCTGTTATTATATAAAAGCCTAGAGTAGAATCGTATTAATTGAATACACGCAATTTAGAGATCACTAGAATATATCGACGACTGGTATTTTCCATACACGTGGAGAAAAATAGTTAAATACAAAAATGTTGTATGAAAATGAAATTATGGATGTTGTATTGCTAGATAATTTTTAATCCATACTTCTCAGTTTCTCATCTTTATCTGTTGTATTAGTTGTATAAAACAAAGTAACATTTGTATCAGGGATGACGAAAGTAGTAAGAGATTATAAAACTTGTGCGTTTTTAACCCTCAATACTGAATTTCTAATGGTACTGGTTATACTAATGATGGGAGTATAGTTGTTGTTATTAAAATTATTGAATTAGGGACTCACTTTTTCGGTAGAACGATTCGCCTTAATACCTATACAGGGTGTAATCGTTAAGTGTGCACAGGCGATTAGTCCGTAACTATTGAAGATATTAAAAAACTTTAAACTGATATCGAAAGCCCTTTACCTAATGAGTAAAATGACAATAATAACTTTTTAAAAATAAAACGGGAAATATCAAAAATTTTACATCAATCACTCCCATACATTTAGTATTTAGATATGACTATCCCAAACATGTAATATGAAAAATTTTGGTTCTTTTTTTGGTTCTTTTTTTGGTTTTCTGCTAAATTACTTCGTAAATTTTAATGAAAATTCATTTAGAAACTGTAAATAGAGCTGCATGTGGAATACAATAGTATTCCAAAACGAGGACGTCTCTTCGAACATTTGCTTTGAACACAAAATGTATGGGAAATTAAATGTATGGGAGTGTTTAAAGTTAAATTTTTCGATATTTTTCGTTATATTTTTAAGAAGTTATTATTGCCATTTTACTCATTAGGTCATGTCCTTTCGATATCATTTTAAAGTTTTTTGATATCTGCAATAGTTACGGAATAATCGCCTGTGCACACTTAACGATTACACCCTGTATACATCAGCGTTATATAAAATTGACACAAACGTGACACAAATTACAGCACAAAAGTGAAGTATAAGTAACATCTCATGATGTTTCCAATATTTCTAAGTGCCTCTCAAGTCTCAATAAAATGACGACTAGCGATTGAACTGGCTTTCTTCGATAATTTATTAACTGATGGTTCTTATTTCACGAAATAGGTCAGTTGTATATAAAAAGTGTATATCTAAATTGCAAGTCGAATAAAGCACAAACTTTTTCGCTTGACGATACGGGCTTTGACAAACCTTCTCGTACATAGAATTTATATCCTAGTTTGAAAATAGTAGCTTCATTTTGCGATTTGATCTGCGTATAACAAAAAAGGTTTCTTATAGAACTCTAGAATAAGTTTTTATAGGACACGGAGAAATATAATAATCGTTAGATTGCGTACAAAAAATTCAATAATAAAATGTTATTTTATTCATGCATTTAAGTAATTAACCTAGGTCATTTTCAGAATTAAGGTATAAATTAAGATAAAATATGTACCTATTTATTTGTATGCAAACAAATGAAAAATAAATGTTATTCATTAAAATCGTATTAAAATTACACTTGAACATTAATATTCATTCTTTAGATGTTATTCAGGGCCATTATTTTACATTGCGAATGATCTGGTTATATCGGGATGTACCTGGGTGTGAATCAGTGGTCTATTCATCGCAAGTAATTTGAACTCAATTCGCACGTACAATTGTGTATCTATTAGGTACTTGTTTAGGATTGTAGGACGACTATGTAGCTCCCGGCTTTAAATGTAACTACGACGACGCGAAAAGGGTATTAGGTAATTCAACATTGCTTTGTCTATTCAATTAGATCCAATTTGAGTTACGGATATGATACTGTACAAAACACTAAACATAATATATTACATACACAAAGAATACCTTTACAAATGAAATAAATAAACAAAATAATTACCAATTGCGTATATCAATAATTTTAAATGTGCGTGCGATTACTGTAAAATTACGTTTGACGTTGATTTGACGTTTCAAATTCGCGCCATTAATTCTAATTGACACTTCTGTGATAATGTTACCTTTATAGAAAATTGGAATTGAATCACAAGGTAAAAGTAGCGCTACCCACTATTAAGTATTCTGTGGTAAAAGTGTAAATTCTTTGGTACTATTAACTACCTATAACCTATATCACAAAAAATAAAACGTAGCATTTATTGTTATAAAGAATTGTTGAAAGTGGTGAGATTAATTCCTTCATACGAAGTCGTTAATTATAGAAGCTAGTTTTGTAAAGAAATTGCAATTGATAAAGCAATTGACGTTAATTGATTCAATAAATTTATATTATTTCTTACACCTATTACTTATTAGGTTTATGTATATTACCTATAGTAGATATAAAAACAATACTCAAAATTATTTTAAATATATAGCAGAGTAAATATAAATGCCTCGTTTTTGTAGTGATAGAAAACTTGACCGTATAATTGTAGTTCTTAGTTGATATGTAATGTATTGGTTTAGAGTCTAGAATGTATTTTGAGTATTTAAAGGGTAAAAAGAGGCTCTCAATGTCCTTAAAAATTAAGGACATTCTTTCTTTTTTAAGGACAGTCTTTCTTTATTACTCGTATATGCTTAAATTATGTATGTTTAGTCTGCATTTTCATTTCATTAATGTTTAACTTCAATGGAAGTTCGGGCGTGAAATTATCGCTTAAAACGTGTGCGTAGAGATAGATATAATAGCAGATAAGCAAGTCCGACATATATTGTTATGGATCGAGAGATTTACTCGGTTATCGAATATATTGAATCACAAGCGATAAACGATAGAGGAAAGCTGATAAGGCACACTTTTTTGACGTGCCTGATGCAAGATATGAAATAATTTTTAATTCTTTAACGTGGATTTCGGTAGGCCGTAAAATTTAATTCATAAAAATCATAATTGAACATCAATAATAATGCGATATTATTAATGAAAGTGCATCAATATTTCTACATTTTGCAATAAGCTTTATTACACTACTAGGTTTCCGCCCGCGGCTTCGCCCGCGCAGTCAAAGAAAAACCCGCATAGTTCCCGTTCCCGAGGGATTTCCGGGATTGTGTCATTTTCCCGGGATAAAAAGTAGCCTATGTCCTTTCTCGGGTATCAAAATATCTCCATACCAAATTTCATGAAAATTGGTTCAGTAGTTTAGACGTGATTGAGTAACAGACAGACAGACAGAGTTACTTTCGCATTTATAATATTAGTATGGATTGGGCTATGCCAAGTGCGGTCTATTATGAATTTATGATATGGTTCGGTACGAGTCGGAAGATTTAACTGTTCAATTTGCCAAACTGCGTACGGAGAGTTCGCTGACCTGCTTACAGTTCGACTTTCGCGAAGGTCAAATCGTAAAATTATTTTATAACTGAAATTTATGAGAGACCGCGGAGACGTTATTAAAATAATATAAAAAATGTTCGATATTCAAACTTTATGAATATAGTTTTAAAACTGGTTCAATATACTCGAATTTATTAATTTATTCTCATTACTTATACATACATTGGTCTGTTAAAAGTACCTTATTATACAGAAATAACTCGATAATATTCAATGTCTTTTTACGTAACAAGAAAAATACTCCAAAACCTTGCCTTTAAACATCTTCAAGGCAAAGCAGTTTTTAACTCGTATCATCGAACCTTATATAAGATGTACGATAAATAAATAAATAGTAAACGTAACCATATATATAATTTGTACTAAACTTGAACCACACTCTTGACCTCGATTCCACGGTTCTTCGGAATCGTATGATCTTGTGGTTTATGTTATGTTACATTATAATTATTCTAATTATTATAAATGATTAATTGTAATGCATGACTATGGAATATTAACAGTAATTACCATGAATTTTCAATGTTTATCGGTTAGTAAAATTTGTTTGTGACAGGTTTTTCCCCGAAAGATATTAAATAGGCCAAATTCACCCCGTAGTGTTTTATGTTGTTTATCCTCTAAACTTTTGTGTCTCTAAAGTTTAGTCTTATCATACTAATTCATCACCTAAACTTATAGCATTGACGCCTTATGTGTGCAAACAAATATATGCATCATGTTATTGCACTTAAATCCATATTTTGAATGTTACAAAAACTCCCTGTGTTGTTACTTATTATTTATACGCAAGTCTCTAATGGAATTAATTTTGTCCAGGTTCGAACTCCGGCGCACACTAATAGTATGGAACAGCTCGTTGGCTCTCTTCAGCATCATGGGCGCGTGCCGGACGCTGCCTGAATTCATCCACGTGCTAAAGAATCATGGCCTATACCACTCTATTTGTATACCGAGGTAAGTAACTATAAATTACATAGCAGCTATGTAGGCACAAAGGCATTGATAGGTGGGTCCACACAGCTACAAGCCCCAAGAAGTAATTACCGCGCAAGGCAGTAGCTCAATGTGAACGTGGTTCGGCCGAAGAAAGCGGCGGCACACGCGGTTTCCTCCGTTGAGTCACGTACACACTGACCGAGCTGCTTCGCGCAGTAATTTTGCTTCGTGAGGCTGCACGCTCTGTGTGGGCTCGCCTAATCACGAACGTACGAAATTGCCTTTGATTAATAGTCTGGATGTAGACGACCTAAAGTAGATTGGAAGTGGAAAATTATTGAAATGATTATTTTAATGGTCTGTCCAATTATTCCATATGAGTTATGGATGTTTGTGTTGACGATGAAACCTGTTGATTTGTTTGTTGTTGAGCTCATCGCACGAAAGCCTTTTTATTATTATTAATCGAAATTATCGTTTTATAACCATTTGAAAGGTTTAACTTTTACGCGTTTCAAGTGAAATTGAAGGGTCAGCCTCAACGTACGATTAGTTACGGTACTGATTAATAACAGTGGAACAGTTAACAGTTTAAATTCATAGCTTTCAATCCAATTCCATTTCGTTTTTTCTTTCCCGCTCATAAAGTCGACCGAATAAAAAGTGTTCACAACGTCACGGTACCGAAATGTCTGTTGTACCACGTAGTCCCCACGTAGTGATTCCGCTCAGGTCCCGCGCGGTATTCAACGGCTGTCCGACGTCCGTGTCCGCAAGCGAAAGTTCACATCGTATCACATACCGTTGACGTAACCGTCTCAATGAAATTACACTCGGAACAACGCCGAGGAAATTTTATTGTAGGTAGACGACGTTAACTTGTTTCTCCGGCTAATGTCAAATTTATGGAAATTTTTATTGCGTTCATAACATAGTACTACGTGTTTTGGAGGTACCTAATTGTTGACTGCAACTTTTGTTGGAATGATATCGACTTATTGTACTAATTCGTTTAAACTTCTGATACAATTGATGGATCTTGGACCATTGGAAAATAGCTCTTATCCCAATAACATATCTTTAGAAACAGATTTCCATATTCTTGCTCATATAAAATTTATGAGGTAAAGTTTCTTCAATCATAAGAAGCAAATAGCAATATAGTAAAGTGATCTTGAAAAGTTTTGATCATTGGGGACTTAACCCGAGCTCGAGCGGTTTGTCATATTCTATTGACCGGAAAAAGTTCAAATGGAGTGATCCATCACATAAGGATACGATTATTGATTTTCTTTCTAAAAGTTTATTAGGTTTCTTGACTTCAAGTCTTCAACTTTAGGCATAGTATTCATATTTCATCTCACTTCTAACTTGATACCACGATCAGCAAAATTTACTTTGACGGCACACCACAAGGTTCGTTTTTTAATGCACCTGAAATTAAATGGTGTATGACGATATCATGCCATTCTTTCTACCAATGACATTGCGCGGACGCAGTCATCAATGAGCTTGTATTACGAAACCGGAAAAAAGAACATTGGGAGACGATCTGACGATAACCTGTTGAGGTATGGCAATAATTTACTTTCGAGTTTTTTGCGGTAATAATGTGGTTTTTGGGTAGGCGTGATTTGGGATCAGATATGAAATTATTTCTGCGTGATAATTTTCCGTTAAGTTTATTAACCTCTTCCTTGGTGATGACTATAAGAAAACGCTCCATTTCCGCTTGCTAGTGTAAAATATATTACACTCTAATATTCTTTGCAAGGTTCTGGAGACCTTGGTCATAAGTGTCTTCAAACCGTAATTAAGGCAATCAATGTTTTTAACTATCGATTTTTCATGCTGAAATAAATGTTGGAATAACCTCTTGGCAAAGTAAATTATTCATATCGAATCACCGAAGTGTTGAATTATTTTACTATAGAAAAATTGACAACGTACAATGTTGTTGACATGTGTTATTTTTTGTTATCTCTGTATTATAGGTTGTTTGACATCTCTATTAGCACAACTCAACGACTACAAGTACGTGTCATTTGATGTTAAATTTTTACAGTAAAAACTATATAAGTACGAACATGTGTATCACATAATGGAATAAACCCATGCTTTGTTACGAATTGGGTCAAGCCAGAACGGAAAATGATACTGCTTCCTGACAGAAGATGGTCCATAATTTTGTTAGGAGTGTTCCGACTCGTATAGTGATACAAAGACATGTAATATTATACTTACTCGTTTTATATCTGGTAGGTAGTATACAAATATATACCGATCTGCGACTAATGGTTATGGTTTTTTTTTATGTCAGAGCAAACAAAGGGGCAGGTGGGCCACCTGATGTTAAGAGGTCACCATCGCCCATAAACACTTGTAACACTAGAAGTGTTACAGGTGTTTTGCCGGAATATGAATACTAAACTTATGAGCGTATGCCACTCTAAGTTTACCTCCCTGAAGCATAAAAACAGTGATTACACTTTGGAAAATTATTCGTAACTAAAGCAAACGTTACGAGTGTCCTTGAGGGTATTTTTATGATATGAAACTAGTTTTTTCACCGTACTGACTGCTGACGTAAAGAACCGTGGACGTTTGTGGTTATAATTATTATAAGTACTGCAGAGCCTTCGGTGGTTGAATGTTTATTTTCTTACTTGTTTGTGTTGGATATAATTGTTTAAATTAATCTTATATTTAATTAAATTCAATAGATATACTTTATTTTGCCTTATATTCAACCATTCATAGATTAATTTTTAGTTCTCCGTGAATATAAATTTTTGTTTCCTATCTCAGTTTGAAAGGAAAATTGAAAGACTGGTGCTCGGAAATTCTGTTGAAAATTGAGACTGCCCTCTCAGCCATTATCTCCAACATTAAGTACCTAATCCTATGTCAAATCGTCTCGTACAAATTAAGGCTATTACCAGAAAATAGCATTCACTATGTTAAACGTAGCGTGCAAAGTAAATAAACGGAATGTCGCTCGTTTGCTTGAATCGCAATACAGTTAACCTTTTTTCTTTCTTTCACTAGGTATTCACGGGAAAAAGAACATTCCAGTGAATAGAGTAAAACATTTTCAATTGAATGACATTGCATTATGCTGCATTGTTTTTAATGAATGTGGTCACAGTTGATGTATAATGTGCAAATTATTTTCAGCGGAACGTAGTGATTTTATGGTTATGGGCACTTTTGTGGTAGCAATTGTTTTTGCACAGTCAAGTACATATTACATACTACTTGAGAAGGCTATATTATGCATGAAATTACTTGAGTTATTGAGTTGAATTTTGTTTTTTAAGAAATTTGAATAGGATTGTTGAATTTGTAAAGAAAGTCGTCGTAATTTATTTCTTTCTATTCTTTGTCAGAAAACGTATAATGTTGATGAATTTTACGGCTGTCTATCTACTTCTATTTGTGCTTATTCCCTTTTTGCGATTTCTTTTCCGTAAAATATTTTATATTACTTTTTAAATTTCGCTCAAAACAATTTAACGCCGTTAGTACACCGACGCATTCGCGTGCGGCAGCGAAACAACGAAAAATCTGTCAGTAGTATGGCAGGTTTTCGCATATGATATGTCTCACTCTAGCACATAGATAGATGAAATAGTTGCGTCCTTGTCAGTATTGTTTCGCAAGGAACTGCGAAATGGCCATTACACAGACGCATTGCGAAAAAGTTGCGAAAACATTGCTGTTTACTAAGGTTCCGCAGATATTTCGCTACGCAGTAGTTTCGCAGAGATTCGCTGCCGCACGCGAATGCGTCGGTGTACTAACGGCGTAAGATTTCCATTCTTCCAACGATAATATGCGAAACTTTTTCACGACCTTGCTCGAACAAAAAGATTAAGATTCGTTCTCGAGGGTCCCCGCTCGCGATCACAAAAGGTTTAGCACGTTTCAGCTCTCGACATCGAGATCGCAGCCACTCGCTTTGTGTACTGTATCTATTGCTGAATGCACAGATTTATATAATACAGCCTTATTATATACGATGTCATGGTCGTTTAGTGGTTTATTTCAAGATGATAGGGAACTGTTGATCGCAATGCTCAGGGGATGATTTTAATGCAAGTGATTGCTGAATGGTTTTTTCTAACAAAGCTTAAAAGCTGTTCATGTAAACTTTTACACATGTTTACGGATAGTATTTTTAAACTATCACCAGACCGTAAAACGTTCATCATTCCCTCTATTTTTTTCGATTTTAGCAACATAGTTACATTATGTTTTAATTTTAAACTGTACGTGAAGAGGAATTTTACGGTGAATAAAGGACACGTGTAAGCATTGATAACAATAACAATAAAGCGTTTAATAGTTAGGTAGATATGTGTAAATTGGATTTGTTGTGATTTTTTGCTGCAATTTACTTAACTTCTGATTGTGTAAAGTAATAACTAGTAATAAACTAACGGCCTTACTAATAAAAAGTTAAACAATGGATAAATTTCAACCATTTTCTACCATAGCTGTGTCCTGCTCTTGCTCACATGAATCGTCAATCATAAAAACAAGACAGGTTATTGCAATAACTAATCCATTGAATAGCGAATGGGTAAAATTTTATTAGTAAGACCGTAAATATTTAAATGATGATTTGTTATTTGCAACACAACTTTATATTAGAGATTCTTTACGAATGTATTTAGTTTTGTATCATCAAATTTATAAATTTTATTCCATAGTTTTCAAAATTAAATGTAAATAGCTGGGTCCACACCGGCCGATCCACCGCGATCCGATCGCGCGCGGCAGGCGCGCGATCCAAAGATGCGGGCGGTGTGGACGTGCCGCGCGCGATCCATGCACGCGTTTTGCCGCGCGCGATCCCTACCTCGTGCGATCCGTTAGCGGGCGGTTTTTGTACCCGCTTCAAAGGTGCCTCAGTTGCGTGATGCGCGCGGTGTGGACGGTTGTGTTTTGGTTCGCGCGATCCACCTCACCTCAGAAAGTCATGGATATCTCGGAAAGTCGCCGTCTGATATCGTTGTACAAAAAATTTCCATGTTTATGGGATCCCAAGGATTCGAATTACACAAATAGAGGTGTCAGGGATGATGCATGGCGTCATATTTCTTGCGAAATGGGGAAGTCGGTCGAAAATCTGAAGAAAAATTTTGTAAAGTTGTTTCACCCAAAACCGTCGATTTCTTTTTTTTTATTTTTTGCGCAAACATTTCAGTATAATAAAAGTTACTGCTGCAACGGCAAGACGCCGCCGTTGTACGTGTGACTCCATATCGTACAAGAGTTAGACTGGCTGAATCACGGATCGCCTTAGGATCACTTGGAGCGCATATTTTGGATCGCAAGTTTTTAAAGTGGATCGGCCTAACATGATCCACGATCCATGCTCCGCGATCCTGGATCGCGGATCGCGGGATCACTGGATCGGCCGGTGTGGACCCAGCTAATGACCATAAAAACATTAATAAAGTCAGGGAACGTAATACATATATACATCTGACCATGTAGTAGCTAACTCTTGTTGTCTGCTGAAGTCTGTACTTAAAGTCTTGTTGTCTGCTGAAGTCTGTACGCAATGAAAATGTCTGCCGTGACGAAAATAAGTTTTTAAGACCCTAATAAATAAAATATATGAATGGCAGATCTGGTCAATTACTTTCAAAATTGTATTTTTTTTAGCACTTTCATAAGTGTCTGCCAGAATGTTATCCGCGTCATAATGGTCTGCCATTGTTATTTTCCGATAATAATAATAATCTATTTTCAACTTTCAAAATGGCAGACGTGGTCAAATGGATTTAAAGTTCGCCAAAAATTTCCACCTGTCTTACCTGAGCGCCCGCCCCGTCCACCACTCTGGGCTTAGTGACTCCTCATCTCATGTATAGTAGGTATAGGGGAATCAACACACAAAAATCCAGGTCTGGTCAAATACATACAGGTAGCTTTGCGCTAGCTCTCTAGCTATATGCTCCTCTAAAAATAATTAAATATTATATAATTTATTTTTGCATATTTGTTTTTACGAATTTGATTTAATTTTTCGTTTTAAAAATTATTTAGTTTACATACATACTTAATATAAATTTTATTGTAAATACTGGTTAAAATAATTATTGAATATAAGTACAAATATCGAGCTAAAACAATATTACTTACATTAAATAGCGTTCTGCGTCCATTACTAGCAGGTATTTAGAAAAACAAGGAAATAAATACAAATATAGCACTGATGAAATCGTATTTAAACTTGTAAATGGTGTATACGTTCGGTTATTTCTTCTTGTAAATTTATATCTTAGGCATAGAAAAGGACACCATTATTGTATCTATACTGGTTTCAATCTCGAAATTACCACAAAATGCAACTGTGAAAAAAAAAACAAAATATACCAGCTGAATTGACAACCTCCTCCTTTATTTTTGAAGTCGGTTAAATATCAAAAAGGTAACAGCCCTATAGCTTCAACAGTGCTTACGTCATAATTTCATCACAGGGGCTTAGTTTCCTAACTGTACCTATGTATCTGTCAATTGTGACTTAATTGTGAACGAATTGAACAATGTCAATTAGAATTAAATTATCTTGTTATGTTTATGTTTATTTACCTTAATTGACCCCAATTGGTTTTTAATAATCAATAAAAATTATTCATAATGCAAATGACTGTGTGTTTCACTTGACGTAGGTCTATCTATTTTTGTCGTGATAAATAATGATTAAGGCTGCAGTCTAGCAAAATTGCGTTTTCAACAAGTTATTTGACAATTTTTTCCCGGCTATTGAAATGATAAACTGATTTTTTTTTCTTGTTTATCAATTAGTGTTATATACGCAATGCGCGTGAATTTTTTCACATTTATAAAGTTACTTTATGTTACCTTAATCAGGCCTTCAAGATAAGTCTCTTTCCCCCAAAGACATTTCGAGCTAAGTTTGTGCACTCACTACGTTGCAACCGATTACAATTTATACAATTTGATCAGCGCATTATTATCCTTATATAGTCGTAATTAAATTCATTAAATTTCCCATTTTTTGCCGTAAGGCAAAAAATGGGAAATTTTTAAAAAATTTAAGTTCAAAAAACTATTGATAAATACTGCTAAAAGTTATTTTTTCCATTAATTTATTCGAGTTGGTTGAAGACCAATGAGTATTAATCCTTTAAAAAATTTTTTTTTCGAATTTTGATAATTCTTTAAATATTAAAAAAATATTTAAAATAATTAGGAAAAATCCTAGCGAATTTCTTTAGTCGCGCTCCTTGGGCCGGAGCGTTCTGACGTGTGCTCTACGCTCGATTTTCCTTCATACCGAAGTGAAAGTTGCTCTACTTCATTAAATTTAATATTTTTGTTAATTGATTATTTTTATCTTAGTTTTGTGCAAATATTCGTATACATTTGATTTCAATATGGAAAATAAACGAAAAAAATATGCGTGTAACTACTAGAAAAAAAATTATCTTCGAACATAAAGTTAATGAAACCAAATAGATTACAAAGGTGATTGGCAACAATTTCGTTATTTTACGGGGTGTCAGTAAAGGGATGTATATTTCTTTAAAACTAAAGTAAGCTCATAAATTTTCTTATAATATAATTTTTTTGAAGTTCCAAAAATGTTTATTTTTCGTTTGAGAAATACGAAATATACTATAAACTTGTATTGAGAACTTGAACTTGGGACATACGGGGAAAATGATTTGTTTACTCCAAAATTCCAAATATGTCGAGGTGTTTTCATTTTTTCTTCTAGTCATTTTGAACGTAGCGGCATGTTGTTTGATTATTAATTTTGTAAGTTAAATACAGGATGTTGGTTTTATATTCAGATCTTACAGACGCGCTGACAAATTTAGTCCACCATTTCTTGTTTAGTCCACCAACTCTAAGTACCAATATTAAAACGAATGGATTATCATCACATCATCAAAACTCAGATGTAATGGAAGATCACAATAACATAGAAAATTCAATGGGTGTTGAGAACTAAACAAACACAAGTAACAGAGACGCGAAGAATAAAAAAAGAGGACGAAAACGATAATTGACGGAACGGACAACAGTGGTGAAAATTTGCTGATCACAATGAAACATCCTTCAGTGGTAGCAGATTTACTCATTTAAAATGTATCGGTGAACAGCGTAAAGGAGAGGAGGACAGGAAAACATTATGAATGTGGATGGTGGATTGTATACAGGGTGTAATCGATAAGTATGTGCAGGCGATTATGACGTTATTATTGCAGGTATCAAAAAACTTAAAACTGATATCGAAATTACTTTACCTAATGAGCAAAATGACAATAATAACTTTTTAAAAGTATAACGAGAAATATCTAAAAAATTTACTTTATACACTCCCATATCAAGAAGGGAAAATGGGACTAGTAGAAGTTAAATGTCTAATTCCGGCAAAAGACATGAATGCGGAAGATGCGGTTAAAAATAAAAAATTTAATATTTGAAATACAATGCAAAAAAATAACACTTTTGTCATAGATAAGAATCATGACTATTTTTTCCAAATTCAGGGACAACTAAACGTTGCAGAAGCAGAAGTCTGCTTATTTGCTGTTTGGACTGGAGTGAATCATGATCGTCTAATATTAATTTAGGGAGAAACGTCTTCCCAGTTCAAAATGGAGAAATAAACCATCCACGCGAAGACCGACATCCGCGCGGACGGAGTCGCGTGCGGAAGCTAGTCAGAAATAAATATCTTTTGTTTTCATTTGCGCATTTTTCTATTTTATAATTTTTTACACAAACATTACATTTTTTTATTATATACAAAATTTGTTTATCCGTTTTATTAGTGAAACTGAACAACTTTCACTAAGAAACTTAGGTCGAAAAAAATGTATAGAGTTATGCATTTTGTATGGAAAGCTTATTTTTTTTTTATATTTCGTCCAAATTTCTTTGTAAAAGTTGATCCGTTATATAAACTTGAAGTTGAAGATATCAATAGAACGTATTCGCAAATTTTGTGTACTGATAAAAAGAATCATCCGGTGTAATTTTCACGAAAATTGTTTCAAATTGTCATTTTAGGTACTTATTACGAAATTTTAATAATTAATTTAATATAAATTATGCATACGAATGATTTAATTTTTAAAAATTAAGTGGAGCAACTTTCCCTTAGTACATTTGTATTATTTACATATAGGATGACAGGATGCATTTGTTTGCACTACTAGACCAAGCCCTTAAGTGGATACGCATATAAATGCGTGGAAATGCCAATTGATTAGCGTTCAGTAGTTTTGACAAACGATCGGTGGATGATTTGACTTTTCCAATGAGATGCGAATGACGCACACAAGGCCGGTGTTTGCACTGCAAACATCATAAGCATATAATTTATAATCAATATTTTTTAAGGTTGACGAACGAAAAGTGAGTGCATGTATTGTGTGCGTCAACTTGCCAGTGTCCCCTTATAAGGCAGATGCCTGATATGTGTCTCACTAATAAAATTTCATTTGCGTACGAGTGTACCATATTTTGTTAGTTTCCACTGGGTATACAACCTATAACCGTGGTTCTATGATCATTCGTTAACCATTGTACTAAAGAAGCGGACAGCGGACAAGTTGAAGGGATATTTATTATTTATATTCAAAATATAATGGTTTCTTTGAAAAGTTATTTTTATTATTCCATTAAATGAGTAACGATAAGTAGGTACTTTCGTTATCTGAAACATAAACTGAAATTACCCTAATAATGGAGGTTTTAATTTTTATTTTGCACGATCACTTGCTAATAATAATCAATAACTAATAATTTGGAAAATCAAGAATGACTTAATAAAATAATTATATGTCCAATAGATGTATGTGCGAGAATCGATTATATTTTTAGTAGCAGAAAAATAACCACATTCTGTACATAAGCAGTGTTCCGTATAATATTTAATGCCGGCTGTACACACTCGCCGAGACACACCGAGACAGGCCGAGAACGAGTATGTACATGGTGGCATTCGTCTTGTCTCGCTCTCTCGTGTCTCGCCTCGGTTGTCTCGGTTACTGGTCGGTTTTTTGCGCCCGAGTCAAAGGGTCTCGTTGAGTCTCGCGAGGAAAACGAGAGCGAGCATGTACACACTTGTTCAGTTAGTTGCTAGCTGACGTTATTTATGAACGCACGTGTTTCACTATGTGGTCTAATGAACGAGAATTACAGTTTTTGGAGTGTTATCAAACATAACCTTTTTTATGGAACTTATTTTTTATGGATTTATTTTAAACTAGCTTTCCGCCCGCGGCTTCGCCCGCGTTTTCAAAGAAAAACCCGTTCCCGTAGGATTTCCGGAATAAAACCTATCCTATGTCCTTTCTCGGGTATCAAAATATCTCTATACCAAATTTCATGTAAATTGGTTCAGTAGTTAAGGCGTGATTGAGTAACAGACAGACAGACAGAGTTACTTTCGCATTTATAATATTAGTATGGATTGGCCAGAAGGTTCTGCCACCAACTCAGCCAATTGATTTTTCATTGTACTTCTGAAACAATGAAGCGTTTCTATTGATTCCTTAAAAATACAATAAAATACATTAACTATTCAGAAAGTTTTTATATTTATTTCCCTGTTTCTACTGCGGTGCATAGTAATCATCCACCATCTTCTTTTTCTCCATGGCTTGAGAATTTTTTTTTATAGTAAATGTTTAAAAAAATATAATAGCTCACGGCACAAAGACAAATAGCAGCAGCTATTTCTACGTCCATTCTCGTGTAAGTCTTCAGTTCAAATGTTAGAACGAGTGTGTACAGGCATGCTCTCGACGAGAGTCTTTTCGGCCGAGGCTCTCGACGAGAGGCTCTCGACGAGTGTGTACAGCCGCGGTAATAGACTTAATCTCTATAGACGCGGTCTATAATAATCAGTATGGAGTTATCTTTTTTGTCCAATATATTTTCCAGCAACAAAGCCAATGCAGCAAAAAGTTCTGCGTAGCTGCAAACTGCAAACATATTAAATACTTTTAATATGCAGTATTGAAGTTGTGAACGGAATGGACAGCAATACATTCTTTAGTATGTACCTACTACCTACTTATAATATTTCAAAGATATTATTTTATCCCATCTTTACAACAACTAATTACAAATTTTACTATAAATACCATGCTTATTTTACATTTTGTTTAGGATCCTTTGGTGACTAGTACGGTCAGCCAAGAAAGTGGTGTACCAGTTTTGATTTAGTTTCCCGGTCATCGAAAATTACAACAAGGTTCGTTATAAAAAGATATTACTGAAAGAGACAACATTATCATGACGTAAACCTATGTATTTAGTATTCATACGTCATATGTCACATATAAGTACATGACATTTTAACCTTTAGTATAAATGAAAAGGACATTAGTTTCTACAAAGCAATTGAAATGTTTCCAAACAAAAGTAATAAAAACTATTTAAATAGACAACCGAATTCCATTTGAAAAAGAAAACTGACAATTGACATTTTGTCAAATATATGCAAAAAATCGATATATTTTCCGTGTTATTTTTCAATCAACTGCATATAAAATCATCTCAATGCCTGCCAACTTGACCATTGCCGAAAGAGCACAAATAATTGCCCAATTTAATGAGGGAAGCAGTATCAGTGCGATATCCCGGAATTTGAATATATCGAGGCATTCTGTCCGCTTTTGGATTCGTCGTGAAGGAGAGGAGGGAAGTTTGTTGGATCACAGAAGAAGTGGTCGCCGGCCTGCACTCTCCAATAACGATAGAGAATTCATGAGACGGGAATATGAAATCAATGGTTTTAAGCCCACAAAACATTTTGCGGAGATGTTCGATGTGAGTGCCCAAACAATAAGGAATCATCTACATTACATGGGGTTGCACCACAGGCATTACGCCAAGAAAATATATTTGACGGATGCTCACAGACTTGCTCGTCTGAACTTCGCCAGAGAGCACTTAGAGTTTGATTGGTCTAATACAGTGTTTTGTGATGAAAAAACGTTTAAATCCAGTCAGCATGGACGTCTTCACCTTTGGCGATATAATTCAACACGGTATAAAGATGATCATGTAATCCCAAATAGAGAATCAGGTCGAATTTCCGTAAATATTTGGGGCTGGATGAGTGCGGATGGTGTAGGAGAATTGTGTTCTCTACCTCCTCGAGCGACGGCTGTAAATTATATCGACGTGCTTCAGAATGCAATGCTACCGACAGTCCGTAATGTTTACCCGGAGAACGAAGTGCCACAATTTGATTTTGTTCAAGATAATTGTTCAATTCATAATGCGAGGATCGTAAGAGCCTGGTTTCGTTCACACACTGACGTAAGGGTAATTCAGTGGCCCTCAAGATCGCCGGACCTCAACCCGATAGAAAATCTTTGGGGCCTTATGGTCCAACGATGGTCGCATCAAAATGAAAGAACCAAACAAGCTCTTATTAGTCACTGTAATTATATTTGGGAGGAAATGCGGGGAACCGATATTTGCTCACGGCTTGTTGGTTCAATGAGGTCTCGTCTTTTAGAGGTTATAGAGGCCAAGGCGGTTACACCCGTTTCAAATTTTTAAAAATTTTCAATATCTTCTAAATATTACTATATATGCTATGTTTTTGTTTGTTATAAGTATTTTAAAATTGATTGTAGAAATTTAATAAAAGGATAAATCTATTTTTAGCTTGTTTTTTATTGATATTGTAATTACAAGTTTACAGAAATTGTAGGTTTGTGGATTCGCCTTGTGCCTTTACAATTTTATGTAACTTGTTGATTACAATTCTGAATTTGTAGATACAATTTTGTCATCAAAATCTACAGCCCCCCGCCGTTGATTTTACGACGTCATTGGTTCCATCAAGTTCAAACTAAGAACAGCTGTCACGTTACAAACAGTAATAGTCGTTATCAATAATCAGATAAAGACAGCAATAGAAGTTGTCAGATCGATCTGCAAGCGAAACTAATCTTTATCACCTATGAATCTGCAAGCGATATTCAAACTTAGGGTGGTACACCACTTTCTTGGCCGACTGTACCCTCTTCACTATGATGTTTACTAACCAGTTACTGGATATAAAAATAGATTATAATATATGTCATATATTGATTTTATTATACTTGTTCCGGTATCCTCCTGTCACACCCAGGATGATATTGGGCCATATCCAATTCAGTAGGATACGTTACGGCCGGATTTTAGACTACAATTTTATACCCTATTGAATATATAGATATGCTTTGTAAGGATGATAAAACGAAGAATTTGATAATTGACAAAGATACTGTTGAAGAACAGTACTAAGCAATAAAATTGTAATTAAGATCCATTCGGCCATTAATTAATTGTGGAAAAAACTGAAGTGTTGTATATATTTAATAAAGAATTACTGGCACTGATGTGTAATTAATTACGTGTTCATGCGAAACTGTTTTTTTTTATTATTTTCGTGCTTATTGCTCTTGCTATTGCTCTTCGTCTCCTAGTTCCTTTGGACTTCCCCACAAATGTTATTTTAGGTCTAGATGAATTTAAGTTCAAAATTACAGTTGTAGACATATATCTAACCTAACATGTCATCGTCAACATTCGCAAATATTATTTTTACTTGAGAAAATTCTGGACAAAATAGACGATTCGACTAGAACCGCGGCTGATCTGACTGTAGATACTAGTGTGCTGTGCGGTTTTACCTGCATTGCTCCGCTCCTGCTGGTATTAGCGTGATGATAAATAGCCTATAGCCTTCCTCGATAAATGGGCTATCTAACACCGAAAGAATTTTTCAAATCGGACCAGTAGTTCCTGAAATTAGCGTGTTCAAACAAACAAACTCTTCAGCTTTATAATATTAGTATAGATGTAGATAATAGGCATCTTGATTCCTTACCGATTTTTGGCGGAATCATTTACAGTAAGACAAATATTTTTCTCACATACTAAATGACTAAGTGTAAGATAATTGGATATCTATTAACCACATTTACATGGTTCCGTTGAGTAATTTGTAATGTTTATTATGAACTCGGTGACATATGTGTTATTTCATAGGAATTGTAAATTAAACAACAATAATTCTATGTGTTTGTTCAGCTATGTTTATGAACTTGAGATATGTATTTTTATATTTGCATTATATCTACGTAAGCGTTAATTTATTTTATAGAGAAAACGTCAGATGATGATTGTAAGAGCTAGCGCGCACGAGCAACTTTGTCTCCGCAACTATTTTGTCTCCGCAACTATTTTGTCTCTCCACCCATGGGCTAGTATGAAAGTGCGCGCACGTAGCGACGCAAAACCCCATACAATTGATGGGAGAGATAAAATAGTTGCGGAGACAAAGTTGCTCGTGCGCGCTAGCTCTAAGAGCTAGCGCGC
Organism: Colias behrii; assembly: GCA_029959065.1. Classification (NCBI taxonomy): domain Eukaryota; kingdom Metazoa; phylum Arthropoda; class Insecta; order Lepidoptera; family Pieridae; genus Colias; species Colias behrii. Next base: position 2,029,875 of record JARWMC010000006.1, on the reverse strand, counting down.
ACGAGCAACTTTGTCTCCGCAACTATTTTGTCTCCGCAACTATTTTGTCTCTCCACCCATGGGCTAGTATGAAAGTGCGCGCACGTAGCGACGCAACTCCCCATACAATTGATGGGAGAGACAAAATAGTTGCGGAGACAAAGTTGCTCGTGCGCGCTAGCTCTAAGGATTGTTTATAAATTAATTTGTTGAAATGGACATAAGTACATTCTTTTTAATTAATGCTTCTCTAATAACTTATTTTCTTGGAAAGTTAGGTCCGTTTTTCATAATAGCAGTTTAAATTAAATGCGATATTAAATCTACAAAAAGCTTTTCTTTTGTGTTGTATTATCATTTATCACTCAATTTCTAAAATAAACGAGAATTCCATTAGTTTAGATTGTACTTTAATAATGTCAAAAATAAGCCATAAAATAAGAAAAGCTTCCCCTTTATGACATAATACCTACTCCGAATGAAGGACGCATGATAATATATTATTCAGATCTAAAGAAACAGCTGACAAAAAATTGCAGTACATAATGCATATTAAAGTAATGATTTCAAGGCCATTATGTAAAAAATTAAAAATACATATATTTTCACGAACGGGAAGACGAAGCGTGGGACGACCTCCCACAAGATGGACAGACGACCTGGTCCGAGTGGCAGGGAGCCGCTGGATGCAGGCCGCCGGTGACCGGTCGTACTGGAAATCCTTGAGGGAGGCCTTTGTCCAGCAGTGGACGTCCCACGGCTGAAGCGACGACGACGACGACGACGATATTTCTACGACGCTTAACATGCATTATTATAACGTTTTTGCTATAATAATTTTATTAATCGTTTATTTTTGTTTTATTGTTATTTATGTAACTATAATAAAAACGTGGACGGGAAAAAGGAATGTTTGATCGACAATCGTGACATGATAATATTACGTAGGTATTTCGATGTAGGTATTGTTGTTTTATATAATGAAGGCACATGCGTTTGTTAGAATTAAACACACTAAATTAAACACACTATAATAAACACACGAAATCTGTGGTATTATTTAGGTAATACAAATCTCTACTTTAACATTAATAAACGCAGAAGTAACTCTGTCTGTCTTCACGCTTAAACCGCTGTACCGATTTGGCTGAAAGTACGAAGATAGTTTGAGATCTGATAGGACATATTATCCCGGAAATTCCACGGGAATGGGAACTATGCAGAGTTTTAATTTGACGGCAAAGGAGAAGCATCGGGTAGAAATCTAGTATAACATAAATTCATATTCATTCTCATCAATAAAATTAAGTACAATTTATGGAACGTTGGTTTTAAAAATACATGTTATTCGTATCCATGTATTAGTATTTGTTAATTATAATGCATATTTACTCAGTAGGGTTATAAATGTTATAATGCAATGTTAAACAGTCTTTTAAGATTTGTTTAAATACATGCATATTTATTTTATGCATTGACGCTTTTTGTATTCTCTAAGAAACGTATAAGGAATTATACGTATTTTAATAAAGCGTAGTTTATGAGAATAGATAGTTAGCATAGTAAATTGTGTGGCATTCAATTTGTTAAAATGACTGGTCGTATATTTGGGAACTAGATGTAAAGGGCCATTGCCTTTGGGGATATGGGTGTGACGTAACATTTGTTAAACCGCACCTAACTAACACCTGTGGTGTCGTAAGCACAAAAGTTACAAGTTCCGAGATTAACTAGGTTAAACCAAATGGGGTATAGTTAGATAATGTCAAGTGTAGGCTTCGTTGATCTTATGTACTATCAACAATTATATACAATGGATGTATATTATTCTTCCATACAAAATTAGCTGTTCGGATGTGTGTAATTTGTACATGGATTATAGTCTGGATTACCACAATGACTACCTTTTACGCGAATTATACCTACTATATCTCTACGTGAAAAGAATTACAGTAAGTTAACTATAAACTCAAAAGTGATAGATTCACATCTTTGTGCCTTTCTATTTTTTACAGAACTGTGTTCTGAAAATTGTAAAATATTGCAGATACTACTTTATTCAGAGATAACAATTCATGAATATTCTTTTGACGACCTTGCCAGAAAGCTTGCCAGTCAGCACACGTCCCAAGTTCGCGTTCTAGTTCAAACAAACCTTTTGTAGCAAAGTGCTGTACTTATATATATTTATTCTTCTATCATATTTACGTTTGTCAATAGTATGAAAATTTATAAGATTGTTTTATTGGCGTAAACGTATGAAATAAATTATTTTTCGTTATAAGTAAGGTATTTGAAATACTACTTGAAACTGTAAGATAATCGCATTCCACGAATTGAATTTGATTATATTATTTAAACCCAAGATATTAATTAGCAGTAATATTGATATTGTCACGTTCTGCAATATATGTATTGTATTTCCCGTAATTCAATTTGGGACCAAGTAGATATTGTGTGGCTAAACCGTTTTAGGCATAACATCGTCAAGTCTTCTTCAAGCTAACACAATTTATTATATAAAATAAATTTGTTCAATATATTAACAGCTTTCAGCCCGCAGCTTCACCCGCTTTGTCTTAAACTTAACAAATTATATAGGTACTAAAAGTCTAAAACCTTCCTCTTGAATCACTCTCTCTATTCAAAAACCCCATCGAAATCTGTTACATATTTTAATAGAGACTGTTTTATACTTTGTAGTGATGTAGAATTTACCCCTTTTGCGGTATCAGGGATTATTATTAGAGTATTATTTTGAATATGTGTAAGTAGGATGGCATTGTAACAAGGTGTTTATTTATAGATGACTCGTATGAACATCTGGTATGGCGATGGTGCCGGAAGTTGTAAACTCGAATTTTGCTTACAAAATATTTTACTCAAGATTATTCTTATCTCTCTACTCACTGTTTATGGAGATATCACTGTTTAAGGAGATTTTTCTTGTTATGTCTTATACCCGCGGAAAGTATTCAATTACATAGAACTATGCGATTCAATAAACAATAGGCATGTCAATGAACTTTTTGTAAATTTCGTGTCAAATGTCATTTGAAAAATACGATTATTTCGATTGTTTTATTTCTACAATAGTTTATTTTATTTTACCTGACACATAAAATAGAAATGTAAGTATAAACTGTATTACGTACTACTAGGGTTGCCAGATGGCCGGGATTTCCGGGATTGTCCCGGAATTTTGCGTGCTGTCCCGGAATGAAAAAAATATTCGTTTTTTATAAAAAATCTACCAAAGTTTTAGTAATCGTTATAAAGTGCTCAATATTTGTTCTATATTTTTTTATTTAAGTATGTTACAAAATACCTGATGTTGATTTTTTATCAAAGTTTAATTGAAATTGAATATACATATAAGTCAAGTAGAAATGTCCCGGAAATGATCAGCCTGGATCTGGAAACCCTACGTACTACCAATAATTTCTTAACATAGATTATTAAATCTACAATCGATCCTATTCTTAGTTGAATCGCATAGCACCTAGTTGAACTAAATCTGAAAAGAACTAGTTTGTCCCTTCTATAAATCCAATTGCCCGACCCTTCGAATGGATGCCCTGAATATTAAACAAATGTATAGCAATGCTTTTAATATAATTGGTGTGTTACACACGTAGGTAAATGGTACTATTTACTTGCTATGATGATAGCTTACGCAATTCGCGTAAGGCGTGGGAATTATCTTTTTTACTGCTTTCGCTGGCAAGGGAAATTGCTTCATTAGGCATATTGTAGGATTCGAAGTGAATGCAGGCGGATGATTGGGGAGTTTTTCTTCGCTAATACTTTAATGAATATAGGAACCTATGAGGCTTATTTGCTACTCCAATTCTATTAGATGCGATTGTGCGGTACGTATAATATGTGGCAGTTAAAACATTTGAAAGAAATATGTATTTACTTATTTCCCGTATCATGATAACATTTGCATAATTTCACTGGTTCCTCCGACATCCTATAAACAAAATATATTGAAATCCATTCTAACATATTAGTCAATAAGATAAACCGATAAACAAACAAAGATCCAATTGATAGACGTGACCTTTAGCACTCGGCTAATTCCCATTTATTCGGCTCAGATATTTGGGTTACAGCATACGGGCGGGGTGATTCTATTTGCGATCCGATCATGGCCAATGTCGGACGTCGAAGATTCTTTTATATCGGGGAATCGATACAAAGAATTGCCCATATCTCTACGTGAATAGAATTCCAGTACTCGGATACATTTATTCATTCATCGGAAACTGTAGGTTTTTCTGGGGAATGAATTTTGCATGTGGTTATTTGTTTAGTAGGTTTAGACACTTTTTTTTTACATATTATTTTTTAATTCTTCTGTATACGGCATAATACATTATAGTATGGCATTTCTATAATTTGTCTTTGAAATAGTAACGTTATATTTAAACGTTATATTAAATATAAGTCCTTTAAAAGAGGATAATTAAAATATTTTAGTGCGTCTGCGCAATATTAAATTGTTAACATATTATCATTGAATGTGATTTCAGAGTTGTTATCGACAGCGTAAATCTGTATAATATGTGCCTACTTGGTCTTTATCTTGTCTTACTGTTTTGACATAATAATGGTTTTGAGCATCGCAATCTATAGGTTTTCTGTTTGAGAAAGCTTATGTCACATACAAGAATATATTGAAGTAGTATTTAAGAATGGCTTGAGACGTTATTATCGTCAAATATTAAATTCAGAAACTGGTCATATGTGTAGGTATTAAATTAAGGTTGGCAGCATTGTTACATTATTAATTATTATGTAAGACTAGATTTCCTCCCGCGACTTCGCCCGCGTCTTCAAAGATAGACCCGCATAGTTCCCGTTCCCGTGGGATTTCCGGAATAAAACCTATCCTATGTGTTAATCCAAGTTACCCTCTATATGTGTGCTAAATTTAATTGTAATCGATTCAGTAGTATTTGCGTGAAAGAGTAACAAACACACACACACACACACACACACACACAAATCCTCACAAACTTTCGCATTTATAATATTAGTAGGATTAGTAGGATATTAGTAGGATTTAATTAATCATGCTTCTAAAAGTGTGTTTTAAATTTTTAATGTTGAGTTTTTTTTTATTGTCCGCAGATATAGTTTTATATAGATTGAAATAAGATAACGCAACACTTGATATAATTTGGCTAATTAAATTCTACTTAGTATACTGAAACTAATAACTCGTAAAATGGTAATAAAAATTTAATGTTCTCATTATACTCAACGATTGAATTATGATGAGGGGTGTTTTTCTTTATTATTTTTCTGGAATATGAACATTTATTGTTTTTCAATGTCACATTACATTTATTGGTTCATTTATGATTATTATTTTATGCAAAGATTGACTGACAAACTTTTTCTCTTTCCTATTGTATATCAAACTAGCTGTCCCGGCGAACTTTGTACCGCCCTGTCAATGAATGTTGTGTTACCTTTTAGCTGAACTAATTTAGGCTTTGATGAACGTAATACAATGATACAAAATAAATATTTATATGGATTGATATGTAATAGTATTTTAATTTATTACTTCAAACACGTCTCAGAGAAAAAATGATTAAATTTTAAAAAGTTGTGCAGCATGGATTAACTCTTTTCATTCTTTAACTGTTATCGACCACGCCATCGTTTCGTTTCACTTTAGTTGTGATAATAATTCTACCATTATCATTGGGTGATCGACGCTGATACAGTGGGTAACCATCGTTGCCTGTGATGGTCTCTGCCATCAATTTTCGTGGATACCTTTTGGTACACTCGCTGTCAACCATGCATGGTGTTTGTTGGTTGATGGTTTCACGCGGTCCATGAATCATATTCGTGATAACAACGTCATGTCGGTCTGGATCGGTTTCAGGATTAGCAATCCCCGCACACTCATATATTTTATTTTTTCAACTAACCAAATTAAAATGTGTGCATTCGATTGAATACATACATCATTGAATAATCCCAAAGATGTGTTCCTTTAATGTAACTCATCAGTGATCGGATTTTTTGCTTGAAAACACGTGTGGTGATGTCGTGCCGATCACTTGATATTTGTCCGGGAAGCAACAGTTGAATAACTTCCATCCATTTCGGATTACATATAAATATAATGAATAGATCTGGCCGACCATAATGACGAACATATTATTATTATGTCATTGCATCTTGCACATATTCACTTGGGCTACCTGTGTATGTCGCCGGTAAAATAATCAATAGACCAACATTTTCTGCATCTTCTTCTGTGCTAATTGTATGGCGCAAACGGATGCAATCTTCAAAACTCAATTTAACTTGTTTATAGCTACGCAATATTGTTGCTGTCAACCATGCATGGTGATTGGCGGTTGATGGTGCCACACGGTCCATGAATCATATTCGTGATTACAACATAATGTCGGTCTGGATCGATTTCAGGATTAGCAATACCCGCACATACAATCTCATCTATTTTATCTGCCCGAATTCTTTCGACTAACCAAATTAAAATGTGTGCATGCTGCAAGCCTGATTTTTTTTATTCGATTGAATACATCCATCATTGAATAATCCGAAAGATGTGTTGCTTTGATGTAACTCATTGCTTGAAAACACGTGTGGTAATGTCGAGCCGATCACTTGATAAATGTCCGGGAATCAGCAGTAGAATAATTTCCATCCATTTTGGATTTCATGTAAATGTAATGAATAGATCCAGGCCGACCATAATGACGAACATATGTCATTGCATCTTGCGCATATTCATTCGTATGACTTGGGCTACCTGTGTATGTCGCCGGAAAAATAGCCTCTAAGCACCTAAATAGCCCAACATTTTCTGCATCTTCTTCTCTGTGCTAATTGCATCGCGTAAATGGATGTAATCTTCAAAACGCAATTTAGCTTGGTTCAACCGAATGAGTCAGGGCCTCCGTTTCAATTTTAACGTTATAATATTATTTTAACGCAATATTGTTGAAGCAGTCGACGAAATCGCGACAAATAATTGTCAGAACTTTTACATTTTTATAGATTTTTTTAAAATAATTAATCGAACTATCCTTCTTGGTTAGTTTCCTCACCGAAAATACCTTATCAATTTCTGAAAGCACGCGTAAACATAAATATTTGAGGAATTTTTATGTATCTGCTTTAATTGCACTTTTCAATAATTGATTTAAAAAAATACAGACAATAGTATATTGACCCTTTTTACTTTTTAATTATTTTACACAAAATACATTTTTGAACGCATGAATGTCAAACAATAATTACTGTATTTGACAGGATTGACAACTAATGATTGACATGTCCGAAAATCAAAATTATTTTTATATTTTGAAATTTAAATACACGATGTTATGAACGATCGCGCTGCGAAGAGGGTGTACATGAGCAAGCCGATCGGTAGGCGCTCCGTCGGCCGACCTCGTTCGTCGGCCACCGTTGGAGAGACGAAGTCCAAAAAGATCTGGACATCCTTCAAGTAGAAGACCTCAACACCAGGGCGCTAAGGCGCGAAACCTGGAAACTTTTGGTGTCGGAGGCCAAGATCCTCTTTGGGTCGTTGCGCCGTTGAAGTAAGTAAGTAAGTAAGATGTTATGAGCAAAGTTGATATTATGTTGTCGATTCAAAAGTCTTGTTTTAATGCGTTCTTCAATTAGGGCTCTTTCAATTTATGCGTTTCGTATCGGACCGCTACAGTGCCGAAGCGGTGCGTTTGTCGTACGGCGCACGGCCGGTCGTTTGTTTTCATACAAAATGCACGGTGCGGCAACAGCGCGGCGTCCGTACCGCGAACGCTCGACAGCAGGACGGTAACGTCGCAAGTCCCATAGGGATGTCGGAAATGCAATAAAGTATCGATATATATCGTATCGATGTTTTTTGAAAATATCAATATCGATATTGATATTTTTATTAAAAAATATCGATATATCTATATATCGGTATGATTTGACAGAGAATATTCGTGCTCTAAAAATTAATTTTTTGGTCTAATCTAATTCAATCATCTTACATTTCTACGGGTACTCAAGTACAGAAATACGAGCGTTTTGAGGTTATAATATATAAGTCAGTCGTGGTAATAATACGGACGGGCAGTTGAAGAGCACTGACAGTAATGTTTCTTCGTCAGAGTCCATGGCTTAGCTGGTGTTAAATAAATTTAAAACAGCACTAGCATACAAACGCACGGCAGTCAGATACGCTTTCAATTTAAGCGTTTGGTAACGGACTGCTACCGTACTGCAACGGCACGGCAGCGGGTTATAACTAGCGGCACGGAAAACGTGCGGCAGCGGTCCGATACGAAACGCATAAATTGAAAGAGCCCTTAGAGTGGAACTGAGAGTACAAATACCATCAAATGTTTGACAGAAAGTAAGAGTCCACTTTTATATGGGAAAATGGAATTGTCGTCTTACTCTATCTTACTCGCAATTTTTCCTTATTTGCTCACCGTTTAGACCTACCCTGGACTACGACAAACATTTTAAAACCAAAATCAGCTCAATCGGCCCAGCCGTTCTCGAGTTTTAGCGAGACTAACGAACAGCAATTTATTTTTATATATATAGATAAAAAAATATATAAAATTCTCGTGTCACAATGTTAGTCTGCATACTCCTCCGAAACGGGTGGACCGATTCTCATGAAATTTTCTGTGCATATCGGGTAAGTCTGAGAATCGGCCAACATCTATTTTTCATATGTACCACGGGCGAAGCCGGGGCGGACCGCTAGTTTATATATATAGATAAAAAATATGTATATAATGAATGTTCATTATATTCATGCGATAATGGAGCATTAATTATGTTTATGTTCATTGTTAATGTTCTCGTTGTATAATTTACAATAGGATTAAAAAATACATAATAATTTTTATAGGTATAATATTTAAATCGAGTTGTAGTTATATGTATAACTTATATTTGATTTATTCACACCGCGTCAACCTTTGTCACGTGAATCGAGACAGATAAAAATGTGAGATTATGAAAGTTCAAACAGAAGTGATAATTTAATGTGATGCACAAGGCCGTGCCGCTTCCTCAATTGAATATGTTATTATTACGTTTTTACTTGCCACGGCAAGGCACATAAAGTTACGAATAGTTTCGTTATACGTAGAATATTTATGTTGAATTAATTATTCACCGAGAAATGCGCTTTCAAAAAATACTTTTTATTGACTAAATCCGTTGCTCTATCCACCTTTCTTGTAATTTTTATTTGCCCCACTTGGTCTCTACGAAAATTAGTGAAAACTGAAGTGTACCTATAGATAGTGTACGTATTACTTGTACGGTGTACCATTCAATAATTATTTGTTGTTTTTTGTGAGAAATGTTTCTGGGTGCATAAATGATTTTCTCTGTCGTATTTTTGTATTAAATAAATCATCCAATAGTCGCAATTCAACCTTGTCATACTCACGATCCTTATCAGTTTCCAATGCACGTATCACGATGAAACAGACATTCGACAAATCTTCATTTAATATGAAAACAACGACATATATGTATCATTGAAACACGTGGAGTGCACACTTTAAAATTCGTGCGAGAAGACGACCCACTGCGTATTCATATAATATAAAATATTAGCTGTGCCGGCTTCCCCGCGGTTTTACCTGCATCGATCCACTCATATAGATCTTAGCGTGATAATATAATATAGCCTATAAGCCTTATAGTATAAGGCTTTCCCGAAAAATGGGCTATCTAACACTGAAATAATTTTTCTAATCGGAACCTATGGGTCCTGAGATTGGCGTGTTCTACAACACAACAAATAAACACGTCAGCTTTATAAGTATAGTTTACGCATTTGCGATAATCCGCCACTCCATAGTTGTTTATTGTTATATTCCGACTTACCTACGAAATATTTCCATATATCTTTTGTTTTTACGACGCAAACATAGGTAAGGTGTGGATAAAAAATTCGATCCGTATTTTCCGAGATGTATTACATCATGAGGGCAATTACAAACATCTCGGTGTTAATTGAGGCCGACGTTTTTCACATTGCATAACGAACGCTTTCTAACTGGGCCCCGCCTCGGTCAGTGGGACGACAGTTTTCGCGTAGTGAATTTTTTATTACGCGCCGCTTAAGGATTATGGGCAAGAGGTGGAGGTTTTATGTACTGTCTTGTCTGGGTATTGTTTGTTGTAGAAGGGGTAAATGAACACACCTCTGAACGTATAGAACGTCCCCTTATGGATAGTCGATGAACTATGTATCAATTACAGCTACTCTTTATGTAGGTATGAATATTATGATTTGATTCCATAATGCCCATATATGAATAGTACCTAGTAGGTTTTAGAAGTACCTAATTGTTAAATATACACATAAACTGCTGTATCAACAATATGATAAGTAAAGACGTCCAATGTCGTGAATGGTGATACGTTCTGTTATTTGTTTACACTTTTCTGTATCAAATCGTGGAAAAAGGATGTTTTTCTGACGTTGGTATATTAAATCTGTGGGGTTTCCAGCTCATAAATTGCTCAAGTCAACATCTACATTGAACAAAAATACATGTTTTGGGAATATTTATCGTAAAATGTAACGGGACGATACTGAGGTCTGTATCATAATTTAGACTACTATTATAGTAGTCTAAATTATGATAAAATAATAAATATATCCTACGATTTACGTCATCTATAATAGATGACGTAAATCGTAGGATATATTTAAATGACGTCATTTAAGAATTATAGACTTAATCGATTTTAAACTTGATTTAAATTTTATAGCCTAAACGTAACTAGGCATTCCTAGGCATTTAAAGTGATCAGAACATCAAGCTGATATTGTTTAATACTTTACTATTCAAGCGATATGAATAACTCAATGACGTCATTTGTATTATTTTAACGATTTAAAATTATTATAATTAAATTCTAGTCTCTATCAGCAATTATGTAGAAACTTAATAAAAGCGAATTACAGCAATACTAATTTGGCTTGTGTGTGTGTTTATAACATTTGCCAACCCTGCCCTATGCCAATATTAGGCGATGTAGGTATGAACTATTGTTTACTTCGAGTCAAATAGATAATAGAGATTGCTGTTTATGATAAACGGGTGTGAATTGTATAACGCTTGCGCATCACAGTGCATGAATTTTTAATTTTTCTGAAAAACTTCCACGCATAATATGTTATATTTTTTGTATCAATTGCATCTCTATAACTTTAACTGCATTATTATGACCTCTATTAATAAATACCGACCTCTGAGACATATTTATTTACACCTTTATAAGTGAGACACTGGGTAAGTGGACAAATTTGATTCCGAGGTCCTTCGATTCTAATTTAACCAGGATTCGCTGTAGTTAAATTGTTCATAAATTGATCATGCAATTAATATCTTCCGTTCGATTAAAATCTACACAATGAAACAATTACGATCTACACAATGAAACAATTACGATCATGTGAAGGATATCACCTTCAAAATCTAGGTTTCTTAGAAACTACACGTTCTAAATTCTAATCGTAAGCAGTAAACACTGTCCAGAAATATATTTAAAGGAAATGAGTAATATAAGGCGATTGTAATATTACGTATTTTCGTGTAATGGAAACTCAATTCCTAGAGAGAGAATTGAATTACTGCCAATCTCAGATATGGATCGCTGGACGTGGCAAGCGATATGGTGTGTGAAGTTAGAAATAAGTTTCGAGACGGCTGTTGAAATGTAAATTTTATTCGAGCAATCGCAATATTTTAGACGTAAAGTTTGGTATCTAATGCTTACTACAGGTTGTCCCAAGAAGTAGTGATATCCTGGATCTAGGAGGTAGAGGATCTAGAGGGCTATGTGAATAAGGCTGGCGTCACCTCACCAAAGACCAATCCATCTTTCAGAGTATCTTTGCCTTATAGCCTGGCCTCCACGGTCCGAATTTAACGAGATTTTAGATTACGAGAAAAACGCAAAAAATCAATCACATAATATTTTCCAGTACATAGTGGGGTTTTAAATCCACTTTAGTTCTCCTTACTTACAATAAGCACAATAGCATTGACGACGCTGGCTCACTTATGTGAACATCTGTATTCCATAGAAATTTATATTCAAAACCGATTTTCATTTCTAATACAAGTCCGTATTTTTTCACAAAATATGTCCTACTGAGCTAATTCACATATTATCTTAAGTACCTTGTTGTATTCTCTAAGCAAAAGTAGAATAAGGTATCAAAAGGTACTTTTCTTCAGAGTTATGTAATAATATACTTTCCATTGTGAGTAAATGGAATGTAATTGGCCCGTTGTTGCTATGAAGATGGTTAATTGTATGCGTATTATTTACCACTTTCTATCTACGTATGAAGTATGTTTTAATGAGACTTATTAATCATTATTATTAATAATACTCAAGTTATAATTAATAATAATAAGGGAAATATGTAATTTTATTGCATGTGTATTGAAGATTACAACCTATAGGTATGGCCTAATTGGTAGTTAAATACAAGGTACTATTGGGAAAAAAATAGATATATTATATTTTCAATTACACAGTATTTATACAAATAATAATTGTAAATATAGTTGACTTTAAACACATATTCTATCTTGCGTTTGAAAATTATTTCTATAGATTGTTCATCCTAATTCCTAACACATGTCGTACCTATAATGATAATAAACTTTATTTGCATAAATATGAATTTCCATATTATTGACATAAATTATAGCAGTACAAAACATATTATACTATGCAAATACAAATATAGCACCGCATACCTAACTTATAATAATACTAGCTTTCCGCCCGCGGCTTCGCCCGCTTTGTCTAAAACATAATAAATTATATACTAAAACCTTCCTCTTGAATCACTCTATCTATTAACACGTTCACTGCGGCATGTCCAGTATCGGGCCATCAGCGACTACACCACAGTGCGGCGCCCAAAATCGCAGTTTTCACCGTGGTGCGGCGAGGTTTTTTATATGTTAATCAATGACTAGAAAAGAGACAAATATATTTTTGTGATCACAGTTTGAAGTAGGACTCAATTTCGTTTAAAAATCGTATGGCAAAATATTGGACACACGCATAGAAAAGAAACCGTTTCTTTTGTGTGCGGCATGTCAAATATTTTGCCATGGACAAGCACCTCATGCCGCACTGTACTGCGAGCGCGCCGCGTGTCAATCTCGCATAGTGATGTACCAGGACCGCACGCGTCGTTATCAAATTTTTAAATGACAATGATACCTTAGAGGCTTTAGTTTTTTTACTTTCTTTTATTTCGTAGCATAAATGCAAAAATGTGATGACAGTTGTGAAAATAATATAAAACATTAAAACACAAGTTACTGAACAAATTAAAACAAAAGTTACTGAACAAATTAAAACAAAAGTTACTGAACAATTTCCTGATCAAGTACCTTGTTTTATATGTGTTTTTTTTTGTATCTACGATCTCGTTATCTGTTAACAAACAGACTGAAATATACAAAATTGATTTATATCGATATCGATGTTTTATTTTACAGTGTTTCCCATCGCTATTACTGTAAACACATATCAACGCAGTGCGGGATGGCAAATAATTTTTCACAAAATCAGGGGTTTACATTTTCCCTCATATCTTTTAAACTATTGAGTCAAACTAAAAGCTATTTATGCGGTATATACAAGACTATATATACTATTATCCGAAAAAAAAATTTTTGAAATATCTTGAAATTTCATGAAATTATTAACCTTCAAAGTCAGTAGGTGCGATGTGATAAAAATGGCTCATGACGCACAGTGCTGAACTTGCCGATGTGAAGTATTGAAGACATGCCGCAACAACGGTAAGTTTGGCATTTTAGGTGCCGCAGTGAACGTGTTAAAAAAACCGCATTAAAATCCGTTGCGTAGTTTTAAAGATTTAAGCATACATAGAAAGCATACATAGGGACAGAGAAAGCGACTTTGTTTTATACTATGTAGTGATGAATGTCATAAAATTATGTTAATAGGTTTCTAATTTGAGTTTTAAATAGAATTTGAATAAATTTTCGTGAATTCAAGCTAAAAATATATCGAGTATAAACTATCCAACATTTTATTAATGATCTAATAGGTATGCCATGTCTCAAATAGGTACTAAAATATTTTTAATAGAATGCCTAGAACGAAAACTTCAAAAAGAAAAAGGCCTCAGAATTCTCAGTACATTATAATTGTTATCCCCAGACGTCGGCTAGACAGGGACATTTTTGTGCCACCTTCAAAGAACCTTCATATTTATACCATTGCGATATTGCATCAATTTCTATGAACTTAGGTCAATTACGATAGTATTATTTACAATGATAACCATAAACGTTAATATGCCTTGCGTGATTACATATGACATGCGATCTTAGAAGATTTTCGCGTATAATATGTTAAAAACACGAAGGAACATTGCAAGGATATAAATACATATATATCAATATTATCGTAAGAACTGAAACTGAAATATGTAAATTATTTTTATGTGTACTGTTTGTAAAAGATATTGTTATCTTTAAGTTTCATTCTTGAAAAACGGTTAATAAATAAAGGTATTAAACTCATAACAATGAATATAAATTACGTAATTAATTTTATTTTTCGTTATCAAATATGAGTACTTTCATTTGTTTTAATCAACTTCAATGAAAGAGGATTTTCATGTCCCCTGTATACTATAAGTATTTTAACCAATGATATGTTACCAATCTTATTAATTTTCTTATATTCTTGTAGCAGCATCTGTATATTTATATAAATTTTAAAGTGAGTATAAAGAAAGTTTTAATTTGAATTTAATACTAAATAAATAACATCGAGGTTGATGAACGCGCAAAAATTAATATTGAAATGTTCAATTTTTATGCCAGCGTTTTACAACAATTTGCGCTTTTACATTATAACAAATATAATATTATAAATGCGAAAGTAACTCTGTCTGTCTGTCTGTTACTCAATCACGCCTAAACTACTGAACCAATTTTCATGAAATTTGGTATGGATATATTTTGATACCCGAGAAAGGACATAGGCTACTTTTTATCCCGGAAAAATGACGCAATCCCGGAAATCCCACGGGAACGGGAACTATGCGGGTTTTTCTTTCACTGCGCGGGCGAAGCCGCGGGCGGAAACCTAGTAACAAATATATAAAATATTAATTAGGCCGTAATCTATAAATAATTTAAAACAAACCACTCTATCCATCAGATACAAGTTTTTAATACTCTCATGACAATAAGATGAAAACTCTTAAGAAAAAACTTCACAGTTTCAAGGTTGAGTGGATCACTTGAAGAATTAACAAATTATGAGATGCAGCGATATTTCCTATTTAACCCGACGCTTGCAATTTTTCTCCAGTTATATAACACGCTATCTAGTGCACTATTACTGTAATTGACGTAATGCACGCGTGTATTCTAATAACTGCAGCTGTGCGCGGTTACAACTTTTGATCTGTTGTTTTTGAATTTTTGCTTTTATAAGGGGATAGGTAGGTACCTAATACCTATATTAATATATATTTTTTGAAGTGAAACTTCTTTAGGCGCGTTGAGAGTAAAATTTCAAGATCGCGTCATGGCAATACCGCCACGTCATGAATAAGGCGACGACTTTGGTGTCTTTAAATTTTGGCAAACAAGTTTTACTTCTGACACGTGTGTTCGGCACATACGCTCCTTTTGTCTATTGCTTTTGATCCATTAATATTTCGTCATAAACCGTTTTTAGGTGTATAAAAGTATTTAAAACAATGTTATTAGTTAGTGTTTTTGGAATGGTCTAGCTGTAACAAATCCCAATGATAGTCTATTTGCATGCGAAATCCGAGCTAAATCCAATAGTTTTAGTTTGAAGATCAACAAGTATCCATTCAAACATTGGGGTTTATATTTGCAGGATTTTATTATTAGATGTAGCCAACTTCACCTTGCGGCTATGGGAAACTGGCCAACGATACTTTCTGTTTGACGTTTTTTGTACGGCGTGCAAGTAACTCTGCTTATGTATAATTTTTTATTAATATAAATACACATTTTTTCTTGAATAAATCGCAATAAATACTATAAAAATGTTAAAGAAGTCGCATAAGATCGATTAAATAAAAAAATCCTTGTCATGTAACGATAAATGAAGCATAATATTGGTATTTCTAATGAACTTTTTCTAAATATTATTTTTATATATTTATATAGTAGTATTTTTTGCTGACGATTAATAACAAATTGCATACATTTTCATTGGCATTAACGGTATTGATGAATAGCTAACGAGATAAACGATTTATTAGTTATTATAAAACAAGGATTTTGTTTGACTTATGGATTTTACCTTGAAAATTTTATTGCTTATTCAGTTACCTAGTTCATATGATTTAAGTTCTGATGCGGTCTAAGAGGTTTTACAATTAAATTACAGAGAAGATAGAGTAAATACAGAGACAGACTTCTATCTTCTTCTTCTATCTTTCAAGCCTTAATTCACCCATAGTCGGGTATAGGCCTCCTCATGTTTTTTCCATTCTTTTCGGTCTTTGGCCAGACGCATCCAAGATTTACCCGCTGTTTTAGAAATATCGTCGGACCACCGTGCTTTCGGTTTGCCTGGCTTACGTCGACCACTCCATGGTCTCCATTCCGCCACTTTCAACGCCCATCGCCCGTCGCTCCTTCGGCACATGTGGCCTGCCCATCTCCACTTGAGTTGGCATACTACAAACGTTACATAACTTTTACTGAGAACAATATCAGTAACCTTTGTACGTTTTCTGATAGATCTATTTGGTATGTGGTCTAAAAGGGAGATTCCGAGCATGGCACGTTCCATTGAACGTTGAGCTACTTGCAGTTTGTGAGTAACTTTTTTAGTCAATGTCCACGTTTCTGCACCGTATGTGATCGAAGGTGTGACGCATTGATCGAACATTCGCCGCCTGAGAACAGACTAAATGCCTAAAAATTACCTAATAATTACTCTATGTTGATTGTATAAACTTGTATTATAAAGATAATTTAGACGGGTCCATTTCTTGTGAATGAATGGCGTCTGTGTTAAATTGAAAAATAATAAACGATAATATGTTTTCTGATCATTTATACTATGGGGGCTTATTAAAAATAAACGTAAACATTAAATAAAGCCTGTCGATTCTGATTTCATATTTAACAAAGATAAATAAGTATTAATAATATCAATCTATCCGATATGTACCATTCTCTTTATCGTATATTAAAGTATAATAATTATGAATGTCTTATTTCACTTCCTTGGTGAGCGGTGACTTCAAAAATCTACAAAAATCGATCTGTTTACTGTGATAATGTTTTGATTGAATAAACGTCAAATAAATCAAAAACACCAGCTTCCAGCTTTATAGAGTAGGACAATGTGTTCTGTTTCTAGACGACGACGTTCGTCCTCTCATAGTAAAACACTATCTTTAAATATCATGTACTTAACCTAATATTATAGTAAATACGCCAATTTTCAACAAAACATAACTAACATAGCCATCTCTCCATTCCAGCTTCATAGAACAAGACAAAGTGTCCGGCTTCTGGACGACGATGTTCGTCCTCTCCAAAGTACCTGAGCTCGGGGACACAGTGTTCATAGTGCTGCGCAAGAAGCCGCTGATCTTCCTCCACTGGTACCACCACATCACCGTGCTGCTGTACACGTGGTTCTCGTTCACGGAGTACACGTCGTCCGCGCGCTGGTTCGTCAATATGAACTATTTTGTGCACAGGTGAGTTTTAAGACTAATTTAGATTTATGAGGTGTGAACTTAAAAGCAGACAACAAATGTTGGAGGCTGTATCGCTTCGTAGCGATTTCATTGTAGATTTATAATGTGTGAACTAATACCATACACAACAAATGTTGGAGGTGTCGCTTAGTACCTAGCGTTTTCTTCCACGCAATTAAGTGTAGATTTAATTGTTGTTAACTTAAAACCAGACACTACCAATGTTGTAAACCGTCGCTTCGTAGCGACTTCTTCCAGGCAATTTAAACACATACCTAAGTAGTATTGGGCCGTAGTTACCAGTGCTATTCTCTTCAAATTATACGAATTATCATTATATTTTATAGCAAACACTTGAAATTTGTTTTAAAAATACTAGATATGTTTGCTTATACCTGACTTATTTAGGAAGGAGATGTTAGAAGTTTTCGATAACCGCTTGGGCATATGCCAAATAAGTTAAACGAATTCTTGTTCGAGCGACATGTTGGCTGAATAATATACCTATTTGTTTTATGAATTAGGTTGGCACGTGTATTTTCTGTTGAAAATTATTTCTTTTATTTTCTATCTTATTCAGAATGATATAGATTTGAATTAGAATGATACAAAGTGAATATTTAGGTAAATATAAAATATTTTACTATACTTACTTACTTACCTATCTCTTTATTTTTTTAAATATAACTAAGCAAAATGTTCGCTTCTTAAGTCACTTCAGTTTTCACAAATAGACTTTAACTTTAGAGTTTAGAGATTCATGAAACTTATATTTTGCGGAATTATTCAAATACTTTAGCGAACTATAGATTGAAGCGTTTGGATAATATTAGTTACTGATATAATATACAGTATATATTATACACCATTATAAATACAGTTTATTTTTTTGAGATAGGACTTGAAGTTTGTCGAGTACTTATGTAAATAAGGAATTTATAGCTAAATCCTGTATATATATAAAATATAAATATGCTATTTTGTCTTTAAATTAAAACAATTCTAATGTCATTTACATACATATCGAAATCGAAAATTAAACTTTGTTTTGACACGAATCATGATATAGGTAAAATACTAGGATTGTAATTTTTTTATAATTAATTTAATTTCCAAATGCATATTATATTTCTTTTAAGAAGTCATTGTATGCACGTGAAAGAAAATAATTGATTCTTTCATTAAAAAATGAGAAAATTATTTAGATACGTTCAAAGGTACGTAGGTAGTTAATTAATTCAATATACTTATATTATTATATTTTATGGAAATGTGTTTTTAAAGACCTTGAAATGCCGATGCTCTCAGAACAATATAAAATGTATTAATTGAAATATTTTATTTAGGTATGTCTCAAAAGCTCAAAGGAATTGAACGGCTTAAAATAAATAAATAATGTACATTGACGTAAGGTTGTAGGTTCTTTTATTTTATCGTTATCGATATATAGATAATAATCCAGTGTCCTTTTTATTAAATATGTAAAAATTAAAAGTTTTTAGAATTAAGTAGGTATCATTCAAATTTTTGAAATAGTAGCGCACTTGTTACGAAATAAAATATTTCGCTAAGCATTAATTATTGATTTTAAAAATCTTTCTGAATATATTAATAATATAAATTTATAAAGAATAGAAAAAATTCGATCACGAGGCGGGACTCGAACCCGCATCCTTTCGCGCCATTCCGGGGCGGATGCCTGACCAACTCAGCCACTCGTGACCCGCCAGAGCAATCGAATTTATTCTATTCTATCCAGTTTTATGTCTCTGGAGGGACACACCGCGCGCCATCTATTGAGATGATTAACAACCATTTCAACCAATATGAAGCACTTTTCAGTGAATACAATATTGTAACGATGGAACACGACCTTTTTTGTTGAATTTATATTTTTGGTTTTATGGCATTCAAATGCTTTATAAATATAAATTTATAAAGAATAGAAAAAATTCGATCACGAGGCGGGACTCGAACCCGCATCCTTTCGCGCCATTCCGGGGCGTATGCCTGACCAACTCAGCCACTCGTGACCCGCCAGAGCAATCGAATTTATTCTATTCTTTCAGTTTTATGTGTCTGGAGGGACACACCGCGCGCCATCTATTGAGATGATTAACAACCATTTCAACCAATATGAAGCACTTTTCAGTGAATACAATATTGTAACGATGGAACACGACCTTTTTTGTTGAATTTATATTTTTGGTTTTATGGCATTCAAATGCTTTATAAATATAAATTTATAAAGAATAGAAAAAATTCGATCACGAGGCGGGACTCGAACCCGCATCCTTTCGCGCCATTCCGGGGCGGATGCCTGACCAACTCAGCTACTCGTGACCCGCCAGAGCAATCGAATTTATTCTATTCTTTCAGTTTTATGTGTCTGAAGGGACACACCGCGCGCCATCTATTGAGATGATTAACAACCATTTCAACCAATATGAAAAAGGAGCTGCATTATTGAGCTCCCTTGTATGTTATTACATATTAAATTTTAGATTTTTTTCGTATCTTCCCACATCACGACAGTTCCTTAAGCGGAAATGGTTTCAATCATTTAATATTAAAAACATGCAGTTTGTAGAACATTCCTATAAAAAATAATACGCTGCAAAAAATGGCTGCGAAAAATTATCTCATCACATTTGAAATATAACAAAAGCTCCATTACAGTAGATTTATAATTATTATTAAATATTTAGGCGTCCTAACTCATTTAAATGCACATTAAATAGATTATAGTGTTAATTGTGCACCAAATTTAGTATAATTTCAAATAAAAACGTGTAATTTCATTTATTCTCACAAATTGATATCAACTGCGGGTCCGATGTAAAATACTTTTTTAGTTCTATTAACTAACATAATTAATAATTATATATTCTTAGTGTTAACAAAAAATACTAAAATAAATATTAAAATTTATTTTTAAGTAGGTAGTTTAAATTTAGCCAGTCGTGCGATTTGTTTTGCTTTGTTAAAAATATAATAGTTTTTGTAACTTTAATATAAGTCATTGCAATTGTATGGCGGCCAAAGAGATGTATTGTAGTACAAAATCTGGTAGGTAGTTGAAATGTTTTAGTTCGCTAAAAATAAAACTATTGAAAGTGTTATACATAACTTGTAAATATTTTCACATATTTGATCATCGATACACGTTACAATCTCGCAATGAAAACAGATAACCTATGAAAACAACATCTGAAATAAACACACATAACTTTATTGCTAAGGTCACACGTTCACGAATAATTTCCCGCGTTACATCTATCGATCACGTAATTGTTTATTGGTGGCCGTTAAATAGCGATCACGCGACTCCGACTCCACTAAGATCATCAGATGTTATTATCAGTAGCAGTCAAAGGCCGCGAGTAAACTTTCCTTCATGCCGTCATGTATCTAGATGCGATGCGTTGTGATCAACAAATTTTTTT
This sequence comes from Colias behrii, assembly GCA_029959065.1. Classification (NCBI taxonomy): domain Eukaryota; kingdom Metazoa; phylum Arthropoda; class Insecta; order Lepidoptera; family Pieridae; genus Colias; species Colias behrii. Next base: position 2,008,641 of record JARWMC010000006.1, on the reverse strand, counting down.
CGCTACACTTTGCACACAATTAATTTTATTGCATTTGTTGTGTAAACTAAGAGGGGAGAGAAGAAGGAACCATGCAAGAAGTTGTAGTTTTAACATCCATTTTGCGGGATCTAACAGTCAGATAACAGTCTCCGGAGAGACAGACCATTATACAAACCAGACCGGACAGAACGGAAAGAACATTTATCATGTTTCTGTAAAAGGTCATTTCTTATTCAGACTATCAAATATTGGCAAGCAATAAATTCATAATCTATCATGAGCAAACATTTAATTAATAAAATGTATCTATAGATTTTCACGTGAGCATGTAGGAGATTAAAATGTTTGTCAACTTGACTTGCTTGACCCTACCGATCACCTTTGGTTGATCATACATTAGCAAGATTGTATGTAAGTTAATTGTTTGTTTCTCTTTTCAGTGTGATGTACTCGTACTACGCGCTGGTGAGCATGGGCAAGTACCCGCCCAAGTTCCTCGCGATGACGATCACGTTCCTGCAGCTCACGCAGATGATCGTGGGGTGCGCGATCAACATCTGGGCGCACAACTACATGTCTAGCTCGCCCTCGCACACGTGCGGCATCAGCCAGATCAACATCAAGCTCTCGATGGCCATGTACTTCTCGTACTTCGTCCTGTTCGCCAGGTTCTTCTACAAAGCCTACCTCTCGCCGAAGCCCGGCAAGAAGTCGAAGGTCGAGCCCTCGATCTCGGAAGTGCCCCCCACGAAGAAGAGCGACTTCTCCGCCGAGTACAACGGCTACCCGCGACAGAGGAACGGCGTGGTCCACTAGTCGCCGTCTGTGATATTAATTGTACAGGTTATTTGGCGCCGATTGAATAATTTCAACTTTAATCGCTTCACGTGTTGTTGTGATAGCGCGCCTGCGCGTGCGGGCGCATGATAGCTACAGTTTTTTACATGTACATGAACGGTCACGCGAGAAACACGCGTGGGAATTGCAATTATCGCAGCGTTGTTTTTTAGTGTATGTATTTAGTATTTATATACGATGCGAGCAAATTGTTAATTGGATCATCTGATTGAATAAGTTGTAGGCACTTAAGTAGGCCAAAACTCGTTGTACCTTTGACTACAAGTGTGTCAATTACGAAATATAATTATTCAAACTATGATTTACATCTGCTTAAACAAACAAATTATTGATACCCTACAAAAATAGTTAGGATTAACGTACTATCATGTTATACAATTACAGTAAACCGAGGAATAAAAAATGATACTAAATATTGCCTTAGCCGCCTTATCCTGCTATTGACCTATAATACCTAAATGATTATTCCTCAAGATAGTCATATATTGTGACAGTAGCTGTTCAGACACTGTTGTCAGGGTATCGGTGACCTTTACAGCGCTTATCTCTCAAGGGTATGCATATTCGCACGTTTTCGCTTTTATCTAAGTCTAAACCACATTAACACTAGCTTTAATGATGTGATAAATTGAAAATATGCGAAGCACTCGCAAGAATAGATTTCGTTTGAAGGTGGAAGGGGTTTTTTGTGGGGGGTAAGATTTTAAACTTGTTTAATAAACTAATGTTTTGATATACCATGAATATAGAGCTTTTGTTACCGTAAAATAGAACAAAAATAATGATAGCTTATTAAGAGAAGATATATGCAAATAATACAGATGGTTCAATTAAAAACATTTCGTGTAAAGAAATCACATCAACACTAAATAACAATTGATATGTAATAGTCTATACAACTTACATTAAAAGTTGAAATTTTCAATCGGTGTTTGTCTAAGGGCGGCCGTTGTAACATTCCATGCTAGAATATGTGCGGGGTAATGCTTAGGTAACGCTTCAAACGACGGCGCCTCTTAGTGTAGGGATCTTTGGTTGGAGAAAAGCAATCTTATTGCGTAGGCGTTAAAGCTCAAATTATATAGCCGGGATTTGAAATAATCGAAACTTTACATGCTCAGTCACAGAAACTTTCCTTCGAGTTTACCGAATCTGTTATTCTCCAATCAAAGTTTGGAACGCTTCTACATATGTTGAACAAAGAATACATAGTTTTTTACACGTTTCGTTTTTATTTATTTCGAAACTAAATACTATGGTACCGTAATATGTTACATAACCGTTTATACTCCAGTGTTGCATCTACTTATTTACAATATACCGCAAGCCAATGTAGGAGCATTCGACATATTGTTGTTGTTTATCGTATTTATTACTTAAATGAGTGATTATAATATGTAATTTATTTGTAAAAGGGTAGGTTTACCTGTACAGAGTAATTATTGTTTACGCCTGACACCTGCGTACACGCAACATCAGTTTGAATACGTGTTAGCGTGTACAGAGTACCTCGCACAGAGACTTCGCAAGAAAATTTTATTAGGCGAGGGTAGTTCGATACTTTGATACGCTTGTATGACAAGTGCACAAAGTATGTTGTAATTAGCGGAGTTAAGCTATAGGGGGCTGTCTATAAAATACACGAAACATAGAGGCCAAATAATAGAGAAATATTTAATTATAAACGTTGTTATTATAACCAGATTTTTCATATTCATCAATATTTAATAACTTTTTACTAAATTATTGTTTAGTACGACGGTTAGTGGTATTTACAGCTCTGTATATGTATTTTATAAAAGCCCCCTGACGAGTACAGCTTGATTGAAACTTCTAAATGATTTTAAATACCGCTTGTCTAGGTACAAATTTTTGACCCTTTTATATTATGATAGGATGGTGGATAAAGTTATGAAAAAAAAAAATGGCTCGTGGTAATTTTTTGCTTTAGCCAAACAAATGTGTACAAAACTTAGGTTTTAGCGTTAGTTGTTCTCTCGTTGAGAATGGATAAAGAGGGAAATCGTGTCGAAATAGTTCAATTAGAAAAAATATTATAGAACAATTCCGCGTCGACAAGACTGTGTTTTCATTGGAATGTCAAAAATATTAGAAAGTTAGATGTTTGAAGTATTACAATTTACAAGTACACATACATACTTGTACGCCATAGAAAGAAGTACTAATTCAATGCAATAATAATATATTGAAAAATATTTACATTAAATGAATCTAACAAAAACTTTTAGATATACTAGAAATTTACATTGTAAAGTCCGCTTAATGACCAGCGTCGGTCTCGCGATAGTTTAGAACCAAGGAACGATCGTCATGTTGTCTTGCAATAATAAATGTAATTGATTAAGTAAGTATAACCTTAACAAATAAAGAAGGGAATGTATATGCGGCTGCTGGTCTATTTCCTTCTTTCTCTAACAACATGTTGTATTGTAGAGAAGTGATATGTGTGAAGGAGATAGATGTCAGCCGTTTTATAATTCCATTCTTTATTGACGCGGGTTATAACAAAATGAGTACAGTAAATTTAACGATAGAGTGATGACGATCAGTTCTTATAGTTTAGGCCAGGTCAATTTCGTATAGAAAGTTCTAGATAAACTGGTGTTAGTATGTTGTCCGTGTGGACTAATCCATAGAAATCATGATGTAGACGATATGGGTTTTTAATTTTTCATCCGAATTCTGTACGAGAATAGATTGGGTTCATAGCATCACTATGTAAAGCGCACTTTATTTCGTGACAATCATTTCTATATGAGAGAAAAATATACCAGGTTAATAGTTGTAGTTTGCTGAATGACTCATAGCTTCTTCTTATCTCTATAAAAGTTAATAATAATAAATAATAATCTTTATAAGCCCCAAATTAATCTCCTTGTGTCAAAGTCAGAGTATTTAAATACGCGTTGAATACAGAGAAATGGTGTGTCACGAAATAAAGTGTTCCGAACGAGCTAGGCTTTAAACACCGTCGGTATTTCTTTATAATTGCGAATTGTTATTTATTGTTATAAATTTTTATACGCTTTGTAAAATAGTTTACATTGTTTTTTTTTTCTATTTTATTTTTCATGCACAATGTCAAATTGTAGTATATGTTGTATTTTTCATTGATAAGTATTTGTTGATACAATATTGTTTTATGTTTGAATGTATTGTTCGCTATAATTACAATATTATACAATAATTCCTTTACAATATGTTCCATTGTATTTGTATGTGTGCATATTCTATCGCACTATAAAATTCGATTGGTGCTTCTTAACACATTTCAAATATAAATCTTTGTAAAAGTATGAATAAGGAAGGCTCCCATATTGTAAATATTCCCAGAATTTACGAGAGGTAATAATAAAACCATGTAAATGTCAAAATTCCTCTATAGGTAAAAATGCATTACATTGAAAATTGAACAAGACATACATTGTGTAAGTAATGTTTTTTTTTTCTTCGTAGCTACTTTCGTTCCGAAATCTACACAAAAACATTAACATCTTAAATAATTTAAAAGTAAATACTGGATGGAAAAATGATCCATTGAATTTAAATAGTATGCGGGCATACTTTATTTAGTTACACTATGTGTTAACAGTGACAATAAAGAATCGAATCATCGATGGCGTCCGATCGTATGTCGTCTCACTTGCACATTGACGTTTGTACACTTGCTACCTTGCTTGCACGATGAGAACATTAAATGCCAACGGTCGCCATTTTAATTCTATTCTTTATTGGTGCTTTTTCTCAGAAGTGACTGTATTTTACTAAAGGAATAATTATTTCAAATTAAGCATGTTGTGGCGATTTTATTTAGGTATCAGGGATATATCTAATTTGTGCTCTCTTAATTTGAAGTTTACCTTCTGTCTATCAATAAAAGCAATTTAAATACTATATTTATACACAGTTTCAATGCAAATTGTGTAGTCGAAACAGTACATTTCTCGGTCTTAACATAGTATAGGTATGAGGCATTTATTGATAATTTTTTATTAAATTTTCTTGCATTTACATGAGAATCGTGGTTCAGCCTAGCTAGAAGATAGCAATCGCAGTCCTATATTCGAAGATATATTTTTGTGGAATGTTTTGTCACAAACTCAATGCCAATAGTCGATTGTATCATAGGTGTGTAAGAGGATTGGAAACATACAACATGCAATCATTAATTTGTATTTTGTGGGCAAATAAAGCGTTAATGCGTATTTATGAGTTTTATTTCTATATATTTTTAATTTTGTTTTTAAATATGTATTCAATAATACAATGCACATGTTCTCTAACAGTTGCTCCTATTTGCACCATCATCATAGTGCAGTGTAGTAACTTCACCCTCTAATATTTTATAATGATGACTGATGTAGGAACAGTCGTCAGTCCGTGAGGCATAAGCTGAGCTTTGCATTTGTGTGAGTGTACAAGAATAGTGTAGATAAGAGCGCGGAGCATCTTTTGATTGGCTTACCGGATTATATACAGTTTTCTGTTAAACGCGGCGCATGCACATGAAGTCGGCCGCGGCGGCTTCTGGTAGTACTTTTGGAGGTAACTCACACATGCAAAACCTCTAATCTCAATATGACAGTGTCATAACAATTATAAAGCGCCCTATACACGGTCCATTTGGCTGTATGTCCCGTTAAAATCATAAACGATGCACGACCCTTTGGCACGACCTTAGATCATTAAGAAAACGACAGTGCTCGACAGTGAATAGTTTTGACGTACGTCAATAATTATTATTATTATGTTTCTGGATTTGCACGACCAATTTTTCGTCCAGCGAGCACCCCCCACCACTGCGAACGTCGTGCAGATGGACAGTGGATAACGCTGGCGCTTAATTTATGTATATTTATTGATGATCGTTCTAAGATTTGAATGAACCTAACATTATAATTTATATGACATAGCTGTTGACGTCAATGACAAGTTCCTGAACGTAATCACAGCTGATATTGACAATCTTGACGGAGTTTTTGTTGACATTGAAAAGGTGTTGAAAAGTAAAAACATTCTCTTGACAGATTGCTGTGAAATATACAACGTTGTATTTTCGTATTTTCACGTTGACCAATTGATTCTAAAATGGATATTATTGACAACGATATTAGGCAGTGGGATGCGAATGATGTGAAGGAACATTTTGGCGATAGTTTAACTCTGCTACCATCAAACGACAATATCAAGGAATTGCAAACCATTTTGCGTGACAAGTAAGGTTATCCCATTTTGTAGAGATAGGATTCAAATAAATGGTATTCGTGCATTCATGGTTCACTTAGCTCAATACACTATTTACATTCATATACTATATGGCACGCTATATTTTTCTTTGAATACTTAGTAAATATATATGACTAGATTTTTCATGGCATATTTTACCCATTTTTATCAATCCTCTGCAACGACTACTCTCATTTTTATTTAAATATCTAAAGATTGCAACATAACAGTTGGAGTCTCACTTGCCCTATGTAAAGCTGTAAATAGCAAAAAGTTCTAAGTGTTGGTCAGAAAATTACAATTATTTAGTTGCTTTCATTTGAAAGGATATAAATTTCAATACCAACATGTTACAATATTTCAGAAATACCACTCGTAGCGATTTTAAATTCTATGCCGATCGTTTGATACGTCTAGTCATTGAGGAAAGTCTGAACAAGCTGCCATTCACCGATTGTGAGGTGATCACACCAACAGGAGCTTTATACAAGGGTCTTAAATATGGGTCTGGAAACTGTGGGGTGTCTATTGTACGTTCCGGAGAAGCTATGGAGCAGGTAGGTTTTTATAAGCTAAATTTTTTTTCCATATTTTATTCAATGGATATATGTTATATACACATAATACTGGCTGATACTTAATATGCTTCTTTGTTTTTTAAACTATAATGCTTATTTTTAAATTAACAATTCATTCAATAATTAAGAATCAGTAGTTTCAAAAGCTGTTCAACATTGAATAAGAAATATATCTTCTTTGTGAAAATAAAAATAGAGCTTCTTCCAGAGAAGCTATATTTTTTATTTTAGCATAATTAAAATACTACAAGTTCGAATATACTCGACAGCTTGCTCCCCTTTCCAAAAAAATTGCATGCCATGAAATTTAATAATAAATTATATATTTTCAGGGCCTCCGCGACTGCTGTCGCTCAATTCGCATTGGCAAGATCCTGGTAGAGAGTGACAATGATACACATGAAGCTCATGTGGTGTATGCAAAGTTCCCTGAAGACATCGCTAGACGACAAGTACTTCTTATGTATCCTATTATGTCAACTGGCAATACTGTTAAACAGGTATGATAATAAATTCTCTTCTAAAACCAAAGAGTCAATAATATGACCTTAAAACATTGTTATACCATTTTTATTAGAAACATTTTTACCATTTATTTATTAGGTATGCTTTAGTTATTTTATTATTATTATTTTGTGCCTAGCACTAATAACGTTTCATATACTTATACTAAACTTTATGTGCTAATTAAAATCCACTTATTTCAGGCGGTAAACGTCCTCACACAGCATGGTGTGAAAGAAGAAAGTATAATACTCTCAAATCTATTCTGCACCCCCGCGGCCGCACAAGCAGTGGTCGACTATGTACCAAAGATGAAGATCCTAACCTCTGAACTACACCCTGTTGCTCCAAATCATTTTGGGCAAAAGTATTTTGGGACTGACTGATGCGAGGATGAGGAGGCGTAAACTATTTAAGATTAAAACCATAGTGTTTTTTTTGTTGGCAAGAAATGTTTTGAACATGTGTTTGTGTATTTTTTAATTGGTTCATTTATATTAACATGTTGTTCAGAAACATCTATCTAGTCAAAATATGCTTATGTTTCGACTTGAGAACAAAAAAACTTTGGAGGAAAATATTATATTTGCATCAATAAATGTACTTAACAGTTGCTAAATTCGATTTAGCAGTTATTATATTAAATTGAGTTTGCTAAATAAAGACTTTCTCAATAATATTCGAATGAAAGCACTATGGTTATGTTTCTAAAGTTTACACCTACTCCTTAAAAAATAAATATATAAGGCAATTAAATTAAATACCAAGTACTTAGCTTTTTGTTTTTTTTTTTTTGTTCTTTTGACGTTGAATTGTAACATAACATACTATGTGTAGCTTGCATAAACATATAAACATTGTTTATTGAAGTATATTGAGAATTAAGTGTAATGTCCATTTTTACGACTGAATTTTATCCCAAAAACAAACACTTTTCACCGTAACACTTATGAAAGTATTTACGCAATATATAGGCTGCTTATAATTTATTTTGCCTGTTGTGAAACAGCTATAAATAACATTTTTTCTTCATAATATAGATTTGTTGTGTTTTCTTTCAATTTTGAATACTAAAAGCGACTTGCTACTATGGACTTTTCACAATAAGATGGTTGTGTACACCAACATAACCCTAACCAATATTTTTCTATAACAGTTGTACTATGATACATAAGTAATGTTTAGAATAAAAGCTTATTTATGTTTTTTATTTCCACTTTATTAACAAGCTATTATACCTTGATCTTGCATATTGCTGTACTGTATAATTTAAATGTAAACTATGTATAAGTGAAGTCATTAACTATTAAAGTATTATTTAGATCTTGAAAAATACGGAATATAAAATTTTAATAAATCCAGTTGTTTTATTTGGCGTAAGGAGGAGAGGAAAGGATAATAAATAATAACGAACAATGAAGTTACTTTTGATAATTTAATTCAGTTTCATATAATACAATCTATGGGTAGATAAATACAAGAATATTAGATCAGATCACACAGCTAAGCAGTTTAATGTGTACACATTATAAATATAATCTTTCATCAACATTTGAATAATTTATCCCTTAACAATAAACCCTTAAAAGTGTTCCCCTGACTTGTCGTGGTCGCTTCGATACACAGATGTTATTCTCTTAAATACACTACACTAGAAAAATATCATTATCATGTAAAAATAGATATAACATTTACATTATTGTAACACAATTGATTCCTATCCGAGAACAAAAATATTTTTTTATTATATTATTATTTTATTAGTAAAAACTAGACATTATGTCAACAATTTAGTGTTAGGAAGCTACGTCGATGGTGCATATGGCAACATTACAGCTAGAAATCTCAACGTTATAATATGGTAACACCATCGACTCCACATACTTCCGTTTTAATAAATACTTAAATATAAACATAATATTAAACATATGTTACTCTGTCGATAAAATCCTTACACTTAATTCTATGTTACGCATTAAACAATGAAAGCACTTATTTATGACATAATAATCTAATAATAAAAACTCGAAAACTACATTTAGCACGAGATGTATAATTGTGTTGTTGAATAGATAATAATGGTTACAGGTACAACACAAAATATATACCCTCAAAATTGACTTAGATATGTTATTAAGGCATCGTGTGAATTGCACTAGGTAGGTTGACAACTTAGGTCACACCTAAAGGACTAAATACAACAGCCAAAGCGAAATAATACGGCGATTAGCGATTAAATAGATGTTCGATAAATACACGATTTATGTCGATGTTTAGTAACGATTAAACAATCAAAATATATAAACACCTTAAATAAACATTCAGTAAAAAAGCGAAATTAAATACTCGTTTTGTGCATCCACATTTTTTTGTGATTTTTGTAGGGATTTTTTATATAAAAATATCGTTAAGATTTCGCGACTTTCTTAGGGTTGACCTTACGGAAGCGTGTTGTGTTCGCGAGGTCGAACAGTTGGTCGCAGGGCATTTGTTTCGTTTTGTTCGCGATCCAATCTCTCGCATTAGTGACTAGGGGCAGGACGGTATTGTCGCTGCACAAGCACAAAAATACATTAGGTTCCGTTAGTACACGCATCGAAAGCAAGCTTTTTTTAGCAAAAAGCTATTCGCCAATGTGTCCAGATCCGTTTGTGCATTTAATATTAATTCCGACAGAGGTGTATAGATGTTTAGACGAGTGGGAAGAATCGTTAACAATATTTTGGCGTTAGTAGTGCTGCCAAGATTAATTAGCTGTTTATTTAATTCAGAAACAGTCATAACATTTCACTTTTTATTTGAAAAGTAAACATAAACAAACGAATGTCACATGTCAAAATCCAAAGCACAGATAGAGAATCGAGTTTGACAGCTGACAGCACAGATTAGATATAGTCGAGTCGTCGGTATTGCGAGAGAGGGCTCGGGCGAGTATTTACATGAGCTTCTGTTTGGCGCACTCCGGGCAGATGACGTCAGGCCCGTCGGTGATGAAGCCCTTGCCCACGAGCGATGTCTTGCACATTGCGCAGATGAAGCAGTCGTTGTGCCAGTGGCGGTCCTCGAACGAGATGAAGCGGGTGCCGCCGATGCCTGGTGGTTATTGAGAACGTTAATTAGAATGCAATTGGAAGCTTTAGTTTCGGAAAATCTAACTTTTAAAGTTTTTGGTATACAGCCATTACTAAAAACTCAATACTTGTAACAATAGGGGGTAAAGGTTTATTTAAATTAAATTATGCTATCAGTACACACATACTGTAATAATATTAAATTGATATTGAAAAAATTCCTACAATTTTCTAAAATTACAAAAGTGTCCGACTGAAACTAGGACTGCTTTTATGTACGTCTCAAGCAGCTTGCATCGCTTAAAATAATAGTGAAATATAGGTGGCCCATATTCTTATCACATAATATAATATTTAATCAAAGTCTAAAAATACAACAATGTATTCAATACTCCATCAGTTCACACTAACCAGTGATGGGCTTGGTGCAAGACGTGCAGCGCTTCGCAAACAGCTCGCCGAAGCAGTCCGCGCAGTAGGGCTTCTCGTCGCGCGACGTGAAGCGCTGGCCGGCCAGCGACGTGTCGCAGTTCGTGCACGTGAAGCACTCGCGGTGCCACGGCTCGCTCTTGTAGGTTACGCCGCCTTGCGTTATGATCTGGAAATTGGTAATAGAATATGAGATTTTTTTAATGTCAGAGCAAGCAAAGGGGCAGGTGGGCCACCTTATGTTAAGTGGTCACCACCGCCCATAAACAAAAGGTGCTTTGCGGGCCTTTTATAGACGGCAAAGCACCACCAAAGGAAATAAGCTCTTTTCCCTAGGCCCCAATGTCGTAGTTGTTCGGGAACACCACACGTGGTAAATCGTTCCAAAGCTATATTATGAGATTACCAGTACCGTGTTATAATTTTGTAGTAGTTAAAATAAAGTATTAAAACGAATTAGGTATTTAATACAGCAACAATATGGTATAAGTAAGTATTTTCCATTACATAAAATATATGAAATAGTATTTAAAATTACAACTGATTAGTGTTCGATATAAAAAGGAAGCAGCATAGACATTAGGCCATTCATTGCCACCCAACACTCCCACGGTTTTATCCGGTACTCATGCTCTTCGCAAAGTGTTAGTAACAAAGTTATACATCTAACTTCATTACCACAATAACAAGTATATGAAAGCCCCAATATCTATTACATATTCCCAAAACTAAGTTCACAGAATAAACTAAACGTTATAGAGGAGCTGGGGTGGTAAGCTCTAGCTATTTACAGGTAAATTAGCTTGGAGAAATTTTTGCATATGTAGTGGTGTGTATATTACTCAGATCTTAGAGCGCGTTTCCACTATATCGTTCTGGCCTATACAAAAATGTTTCGATATCCTAACATTACTATTTAATTTTATACTTATTCCTAGCAACACTTTTGTTTTCAATAAAAACAAGTTTTTATTTGAAAGAAAATGGTTTTGACTTTATAAAAAAAAATATATCATTCAATTTCACGTACTTGAGCAAACGACAAGGCGACTACCGTGAAACAATGAAATATCGTGTCCATAATAATTTGTTTCATAGTTAATATTTGACCATAATAATTACGAAACAAAACAAATAAATAAATCGTCACTTGATAGTGGAAAGTGGAAACACGCACAAAACCAGAATAAACCAGTTTACGCTGTCCGCAGGTGCCACGTGCAGTCGTTTGGTACCGTTAGAACATAAAGCACACATTTAATTCAAAAATTATAATTATTACGTAGTTTAATTGTTAAATTTTGTATTTGTTGATTGTTGTTATTATTTGTTATTATTGTTATAATATTTGTTGAAGGGTTTAATTTGTGTGTAAGTGTTGTAACTTTATATTGTTTATGGGAGACATGCATAGAGTATATATATATTATCATATTGTGTACAAGCCGGCGCATTCTTTTTCTTAATCAGAGCGCATTCTAAATTTCAATTTCAAAATTAGAATTCTGATTGGTTTTGTTTTTGGTCGATTTGGTCTAAATTTAAAACTTATATAAAAAATTAGTTCAGAGAGCCTATTACAGTATTAAGGAATATATGGACGATAAAAACCCATGGAGGGTTGTCGCGTAAAAACCACAGGACAGTTCTTTGGCATATTACTATAATATAATATGATGTTACATATATGTTTTGTAAAATTAAAACTGACATGATTAAAAAGAGCAACTATGGAGTTTCTTGCCGGTTCTTCTCCGTAGATACTGCTTTCCGAATCGGTGGTAAATGTTAAAAATATGTACCTAATGACGTTTCAAAAGTGCTTCTAGAAGAAGTCTAATTGAATAAATAAATGTTTGATTTTTGAGTTTTGAATTAAAATTAAAAAGAGAATCTTGGAACTGTTTAAATTGTGTACTAAAGTTAGTAAATTAAACTTTAAATGTCGTTTCTTTTTCAGGTTAGTAAATTTTTCATTTTAGTAACATTGTTAATGTAAAAGTTATACGTATGTTAAATGTGCAAATATTAAAATAAAGTCTCATCTTTTTCAGAGGAGAAACACATATAGTTTAATTTAAAATCCCAAATATATATATATATATATATATATATATATATATATATATATATATATATATATATATATATATAATAAAAACTAAAAATAAAATGTTGTTTTTTTTATTTGCTGACCATACACTACTACAAACGCAAAAATTTCTCCAAGATAATTTACCTGTACTACCTTATTTTCAAGCAAAATAGGAGCTAATATCAGCCCCTCGCCAGAACATATAATTATTTTTCCCCTTTTATATAGTTCTAACTTAAAAGCCTTCTAAATCCTACATTAAGCACTCACCTTGTTGCACTTGACGCAGCGAGTAGCGAACTTGTCCTCATAACACCCAGCGCAGTAGATCTCCTGCTCGCGCGGGATGAAGCTCTTGGTACCAATCGGGTTCTTGCACACCACGCAGCAGAAGCACTTCTCGTGCCACTGCCTTGTCTTGTACTCCATCTTCTTGGTTCCTGTTGGTGGAGATATGGTTTAGAAATTGTCTATATAACTACAGATAGGTAGGTATAACGATGCAATGTGCCTTGAAAGATAGAATATGCCTTAATTGTTTTTGAGTAAAGTAAGGATATTTGAATAGGAAACATTTATCTGCTTTTTGCTAAAGGGACCTTAATAACTATGTCTAATATTTTAGTCAAATCGTTATTTCGACAGTACAGTGTTGCTCTATATTATTTTGATAAACTGTTAGATAAATTGATCAAAAAACAGAAGAAGAATCTTCCATTTCTTGATTATACTTTAAACTTAAGTTTAAATTACTTTGATGCGTAATTTCTACAGTTCAAGGCGTAAACAAAATAAACATAACCTTTGATGGGATTCGTTACAACTTAAGAATTACGTCATGGCTCCGTCTGGATCGTAATTACTAATTAAACAGTCGGAGAAATACGATAATAATGTAAAGAAATAAAATGTAATAAGAAACCTTTGTTGGACTTGGTCAAGGGCTGAATTAATGAGTATGAAATGAGCCATTTGCCTTAAAAATATAAACTGTATAGTCAATAAATTACTGGGCTTTAAATAGGTAATTTAAACTTTTCTTAAACTAATGCAACTGTCACGGTCTGAGTAAAGGTGATTTTTTTAGATATATTTAAGTTTTACATTGCATACGTTAGACGTTAGATGTGTTTCATATCAGAGTATTCAATTACCGTGTCATATTTTTATGAGCATGGCATAATTTCACCTTGTCTAGACGATTTAGGTCACCAACGTCTTTCAATTAAAAATATTTCCAACTATATTTTATATTTATTTATTCATTTAGTATTAAAAATGTGGTTCCAAGTATTGATATTGGTGTAACCTTGTTTTTTATTTATTTAGATAGAGAAATACTAAAAGCTCTTTCAGTTTTTGACAAAACATAAGTTTCTCAGAGAACTTATATAACCGCATTCTTTCATTTTTACCTGAATATCGCAATAGGCAATATGAAACAAAAAGTTCAACCATTCCGTCGTTTTTATATCGCACTAAATCGCAGCTTTATTCCGTGAATGTCAAGGAACCGATTGGTGCTAAACAATTTGGCGCTCGTAAATTGCATTGATGGCATGTCGATGGTACGTCGTCCTTGATCGTGGGCTTGCATGTAACGACGAGGATATTTGATTGATGCACGCGACATGCATAATATTCAAGGTTCATCGAACTATTTTTGTACTTTGATAACTACCGTAGTCGTTGTCGGGTTAAGTGACGTGCCATAGGTGAGACCTTCGTCCAACTGTGGACTAATATAGGTTAAAAAGTTAGAGAGAGATATAACTACCGGCACTATATGTAATATGATGCAAAAGCAGAGGAAATGAACTTAGAAAGCTAGATTGGTTTGGAAAGGCTTTCCCGCAATTTCACACCGTCGCGTCGTTAATTGCTTAGGAATGGATGTACAAAGAGCTTTTTGTCTAGTCAGGTTTAATAGTCGTAATTTCTGTACCAATTGACGATTTTGAAATAATTGAAAAATAATTTTTCTCAGTATCGAGTTCATAGTTATTATAAGTGTTTTTACATCACGCTGCGCTGCTGTAGTTATTTCATATTTGCGTTTTTGTTCGAGTTTTTTTAAATATAATATGTAAGTACTAAATAAAATAAGAATGATCTCATGAAGACTTCTTAGACGCAGTTCTCGCAGATGAAAATGGCACACGAAGGTTCTTATTTTTTTCATCAATTACAATTAGTACAGATAACAATAACAGTTTAAAAGTACCACATTGTACACATACGATCATATTTTATTAATTGTTAAAGCTTCAAAAGTTTTGATCGTTTATAGAGAGTAAATGGATTCCATTAAAAAGTTATACGTACGTCTAATAAAAGTTGCGCATTCAATCAATGTTACAGGCAACCAATGGGAACTTCGTCCAAATATTTGATAGAAAAGTTATATCGGATTAAGCGTTTCGTGTCTGTCGTGTTATGGGTATAAATTGTCTGGTGTGTCCAACTTTTTGGTAATCTATGTTGCTTTACATGCATTGTGTGAAAGTTACATATAAACAACGAGTTTCGTAAGTAAGAGAGTGTAGACATTTTAAATTGTTATTTTGTTCATTACAATTGACGATGATTACTTAACACATGTATGTCAAGATAAGGTGAATTAATAAACATTCAACCGAAACTTTTAAAAATATATTCAGAGCTATATAGATAAATTATAAATGTGAGATGTTTCAAAAGTCGCTTACAGTTGGAATAATGTTAAATGAATTTGATCAATAAAAATGTTGGCAACGACTGACAAAATAAAATTCAGATTTTCCATGTTTCGCGAACTTTCAGCGGAGGTTATTGCCTTTCCGATGTGTACCTAGAAGCTACCTCTATTTATTGCAAATAAAATCAGCAAAACCAATTTCACATTGATTTAGATGTAGCCCCATGAAACATCGAAGGGTGTTCAAAGAGACAAATTTCCGGTCGATCACGGTCTACCTTTTATAAAAGTTCACTACACTTGTATATGAAAGAGCTAATACGGCACCCTCATTTGGTTTGCAAATTTGGTGAGGTCGAATGCTCCCACACGCTTTTTTTAAGTTGAACATACATATTAACTGTTTGTTTATAATTCATTTAAGACACAGTTACAATTGAAACTTTATATAAAAGGTACAAGTACGTTGTATCGATTCTAATTGTTGAATGCGAAATCGTTACGCTCAGCTATAAATCTAATATCGCATATATCATTGAATAGAAAGCAATTGTAAATAGAATATATTTCAATAAAGGAAGAGAAAGTTGCTGCGGCTGTCTAGCTTTTGTAGTTTACTGGGGCATTTACTGTAAGCAAGGAAATTTAATACCTTTTGTAGTCATGTTAGACAAGTCTGCGAAAACAGCTTATTTATCAAACGATTTCAAAAAGGAGGCCTTTTATTCAATGGTATGTCTTCTGTTATCTATATGTATGTATTGCGAAATAATAATTATCCTATCTTCAATATATACTTATATTGTGATACTTCAGTATTGGTCCCATATTCATTTTGAAGATAGGAATTCAGTAAAAGTCAGTTTTAAAGTAACGTAAAAGTGTCTTAAAGCCTAGCATAACATGTTCTTTAAAAAAATTTATAATTTCACTGTTAAATAATTTATTTAAAGTTTGTATTTCGATATGGCACTAACTAATCGTATTAAATTAATTTGCCATTGCATCTGACATATCCAATGAAAACATATTTCCGTAGGATGTTGTTTTCGCCAATAAATACCGCATACTTCATTAATCATTACATGTAAATGTGTTAATTCGTTCAATTAATCACGGAGTAACCTGTTCACTAGAATATAGTTGCTTTCATACATCTTACACCTACATAATAAACTAATCAATTCCAAGTATGCAGAGCGAATTAGCCCGAGTACCGATATTTTGAAGGCCATTCACGTGGGATGAATGATGTCAGGGCGTGAGTGGGCAGCCTTACAATACTTACCACGGATAAAGCATCTTATTAATTCTTTACAACTTCGCTTACAACTTTTTACCGCGTAAATGTCATGCCAAAGATGTAAAAAATAAATTTAAGGATGTTTCATAAATCAATATTATTAAAGGAAATTATGTACTTATGCTATATTGGCGGATCAACGTGACTAATGTTATTTTAAATCAGTGTTGGTTCGATTTGTTTAATTATCCAATGTATGCTTTTTTGAGTAAACTCTACGTTAAAATTAAATAAGACCAAGGATGATTCCGAAAGCTGAGCACACACACAATTTTGAATAATAATTTGTCAAAAAATATTTGAATGAGTTTTTTGGTTGTTATTCACGAGTATTCTTGTTCTGCATTTTTAAGTACATATTTTGAATGAAATTATTTTAACCACATACTTCTAAAGATGCAAAATAACCTAAAAACTAAAAGTATATTATTTCACTCTGTAGTATTATATCTGTACGTTTAATGCATTGCATGTCCTGCCTTAAATTGCATAAAGCTGACGGGCGGAAAAATCCTTATCAGTATTTTTATGATTATTATGACTATGAATTGCATGAGAAAATTTTAATGTGCATTTGCGCAGTTTTCTTATCGGGTTTAGAAAATTAAGAATTCGTATATTGCTATTATAATTTTCATTTTACAGATATATTTTTAAGAAATAATCAATAGCCATTGAAACTGAGAAATTTAATTAATAAAATAATAGTTCTTTTTACACAGGTTTTATCGTAACCATTTCAAACTGAGCAGGTTGAAACTAATATTAAAAAATTATACTTACATTATGCAAAATGCTAAAAGGGACAAGTTGTCCTAATTATTAGAATATTAGAAAGTCAATTCCGTATAAGGGCATTAGAAAGGCAAGCCGGTTGCTAGGTTCAATTGCATTAAATTATAAATGTAAATATAATTAATGTATCTGCTATTACTCTAAAATAACATTTCTTTAAGATACTAGCCTATAGTAGGGCACCAGTTATCATAAATTCTCTTTTAAGACGTATTTTCTTTCTGTTGAGCTTGGCTTTTCAAGACGAGCTATACGACCATAATAAAATATTTATGTTTGAACTTTATGGCACGCGCGTCCATTTAACTTAAACTCAAGTTTCCAGTTATTGGCAAAACAATCTGACAGACTCAATAAATAACGATGCAGGAAGGAACGTGTCAGTATTATGACCAATTGCAAGCAGGCCAAGGGTCGCGCTAATCGAGTGATATCGCTGGAGGTAGAGGCAAACTGCCATATGGCATACCATTTACAGATATAACATAAATTATACCATTCGATTGTCCACTTTACTTGGTAGAGTTTCTGCCTTGTATGGTAAATGTGGCATTTACGAAAAGTATTCTTAGAAATAAAAATTTCTCGTTCGCTTATTGCTATCGTGCAGAATGAGGATCAAATTTCTTTCATCAGTTTAAGCAAATTGGGAAATAATTCAATGTGATCAAAGAAAGATTTCGAATTTTTTCCAATACTTAATACAGGAAAGTTTCTATTGTAGTTTAATTAACTAACAAATTCAAACTCATAATTGAATTTTCTAGGTATATTATGTTTTAAAGCGCCACTTACGATACAAATTAAATAACGTTATAAAGACTAAATGAGGTGTAGATATTGACATAGTATTCAATAGCTGAAGATAAATACTATTTGTTAAAGTAAATACTAAATACTAAACGACGCGACTCAATTATGGTCAATTAAATTGTTTGTTTATGAAATTGACTCAATTTCATAAACAAACAATGTTGTCATCTTAAGTTTCAATGTAATATACTGCGACTTTAACGGTATAATATTTGTCAAATTGTAGGGATAGACTTTGTGACACTTCCTTTAAAATAATCCTAACCAGAATTTCTACAGAAGATAAATTATACTTTATACTATTTGAATAAGATTATACAGTTATAGTTAAATAAACTAAGGGACGGGTTGTGTGGTGTGCATAAATAGAAATTTCTCCGTTGCTGACCCTTCGTAAGGATAGGAATAAAAACAGAGTAACTTTGCCAAGAAAGGATTGCTTATTCCTGCTTATTTTATATTTAAATTTATATCTATCTAATATATACTTGAACTAGCGGTTCGCCCCGGCTTCGCCCTTGGTACCTAAATGTTTAAAGTATCCTACCTATCTCTCAAGTTGGATCGAACTGCACATGGTGTGCGAATTTTATTATAATGAATCGGTTAAGTGGTTTAGGAGTCCATTGAGGACAAACATTGTGACACGAGATTTATATATATATATTAAGATGAGTTTATTATTGCATCATTAATGTAAATTAATAATTATATTATGTAAGAAATAAGTTAAATAAATAAATAAATCTATAGGTGCGAAAAAAATACCGAGGTTGCTAAATTTTGAGCTTTTAGAGGTTAATAATTAGATTGCCGACGGAACATTTAAAGTTTATGATAATAGAATATTAGCAACGCTATACAGATGTTACCCTTTTCAAGCATTGAGTAGTTAATTAAATTTTAACATTATCTGTGGCACCTTCACCTCTTGCGAGGTAAATTCGGAATGAAGGCAATGAAGTGAGTAATGCAGTTCTGATGAACTAAAAGGCGGCAATTTATACTGTCCAATATGGAAACGTGTTTTTTGGTATGTCAAGATAAAGTGACATTTCAGTGTTTACGAAGGTTTTATTCACTTCCAGTATATTGCCTACTTCCACGTTTGGGTAAATTGTGCTTTTGGGGCCTTTTTAATAATATATTAACAGACATTTTTTGTTTATGACTTGATTTACTTAACTAGTGATTGCTTTCAATAAAAACAAAACCTACTATTTGCTATAAATTTACGTGAATTTTTATATGATTTGTCAAACTAAATTATAGAAATAATAACGTGTATGATAACAATAAAAAATCAAATGAATTCGATAAAACACGCAAACTAAAACCAAAACCATTTTCTGATTTTATTTTATTATAAAGCATTTTTGGACATGTTTTATTCTAGTTTTTAAATTAGTATTAAGAATTTGAGGAAAATTTATGAAACTTTAACTATCATATATTTATTTTATACAGTTGTTAATTGAATTTTGTGTGCTATCTACCTATTAATTATTATGTTAATAATATGATGCTTTAATTAATAAAAAATTAAATAACAGACAATAATAATAATTAATTAGCTATGGGTATAAAAATCTTTATAGGTCGCGTCATGTAAAAAGAACGCTGACGGTTAAGCTGCGCATTGGCGATTTATTGGTCTATTTGGTGTTATGAGGTGGTAAAAGAATAACAAATATGTAGTTGCGAAGCCACGACTCGAGAGCCTACTTCAAAAATAAAATAAGCAGCAAATAACTTTCGTGCTAAACTCGATACATGCCAAATCACACCCCATCACTTTCATCCAGCGTTCTTTTTACATGATTCGCGTTATACCTCTAATTTTACAGTTTTCGAGAAAATAGGATAAAAAATATCTGCATACAACTAGTTTACGTTTCCTTTTATATTATAAACAACCTTCAATTTACATACAAACTAAATAAATAATAATATACATAATACATATATGTAGTTTATCATGCAGCTAAAGCATAATATTTATAATTCTCAAACAGCTCTTTGTTACATAATTGAAAAGTAATATTCAAATCACGACTAACATTAATTTAAGCGAAAAAACAAAAGGTCCATTATCATAATACTCAACAATTTGAATACAAGATTTGTTTTATCACGTTATTATACAAAAAAATGCACTAATTTCTGAGCCGTTTAACTTAATGTGTGTTCATTCATGTAGCCTTTTATTTGAATGCTCTTTTTATTATAATTTTTCAATTGATGTAAATATTATGATGGAAAGAAAGTGATCCTTTTACCGCGATTTTGTCTGCGAATAATTTAATATTGTCTTGGTTTTATACTCACGAAAAAGACGAAAATAAATAGAATTATATTTGTAGGAAAACGTTTCCAATATAGAACTTTCATCGTATTGATAACGCGCGTCGCGGTTGGTTGAAAAATAAAATAAAATTTTCAAAACTAGCCTAATATTCATTTTGTAGAAGCATAGGCATGTGTAGGAACTAACTTTTAATTATAATGTAAGACATAACGTAATTTAAAAGGTTAGGCTATTTCCGGAGACCAAACCTTTAATGAAAATTTTACGAGCGTAATTTATTACTCTTTACTTGAGGTTATTAGAGGCAGTTAAATTTATTATCACAATAGACAATATTTATTTAGTGAATTGATTTACATTGCAATATTATGTCGCGTTTGAGTATATATTCTATGATATTATTGAGAATGTATTTAATATTTATGTACGGTTTCCCGTTTCGTATACGTACCTATAGTACCTATAAATATCCCTGAATAGTTAGTAGAATAGTAATTTATTTAATTTATTATCTTACAAATAATTGAATTCATCCGAATATTATATTATTAAGTACCTCTTACTTTTAAGACAGCCACGTTATAAAAACAAAATACATACATAGCTAAAATACTTCAAATTTGTCAATATAACTCTTCACACCCAAGAAGCTTATATCTAATACACTGGAGATTGCACTATGACCATTAACTTGTAACAAGAAAATATGACGTTGAATGACGCCTGTATGTTTTTTTATCCCTTTCACACCAACTTGCCAAGTTAGGTGTGAAAGGGATAAAAAAACATACAGGCGTCATTCAACGTCATATTTTCTTGTTACAAGTTAATGTTCATACTGAAATCTCCAGTGTATTAGATATAAGCTTCTTGTTCACACCTATCGAATTGAGGTTAAGGCAATAATACGAATTAGCATACAGCGTATAAAGCTATATAAATATTTACATTGGATGATGATGAGCTAATATTTAAAATTTGCAGACATAAAATTCAGTATGAAGAAGATATAAAAACACACCTTTTTATTTAACTAAATATCGGTTTAGTTTTGTAAATAACTTTAAAAGGCGTGTGTTTCGCGAGTTTATTAAATATTACTGAAAATACATACCTATGTATATTTATGTTCATATACATATATAAATATACATAGGCATGTACTATTTTGCATTTACTTAAGCATTGCTTGATTAAATTAAATTATTATAAATTCATTCAAATATAAATAATGGTAGAAAAGACAGATATTAATATTTATTCAATGTTTGTTTGTAATTAAAACTACTAATGACTGTAGGTATAATCAAGTTGGCAGGAAGTGTGTATAGATTTGCAGCAATATTTAGAAAACAGTTAATCGAGTTTTCTAAATTTGTATTTTGCTGTATATTATGCTTATTTACATTATATTCACTGAACAATTGTTGCAACGCAAGTTTTAGAAAGTCCCCCTTTTCAACTTCCCGCCTTTTGAAATAAAAGCATAAAAAATCACCTGCGATAGTTTTTCGCGGATCGCCCAAAAAGCATTGATCCTTCATGGCACAACAGAACTTTTTGTTTTCCCGCTCAGCCGTCGCATTCGGGAGGAACATTGATAAAATGGCGACATCTTCCTTATTTTCCCTCGCTCTCCGTATTCTTTCCTGCCCTACTGTTTTTGTTGTGAAATGCAGGCGGGTTTTAAAATCTTCACTTAGCACATCAGCTGACATTTTTATCGATTATTAACGCACAACAATACGACGATACAGATAAAAAATATTTTGTTAATAATTTTCCCGCGTAAAGTTTGACAGATTGTTTTTTTTTCGCGGTTATTTCTCGTATGAGGCCGTGCAGGCTTCTCGGCTTACGGTGCGGTACTGATGTAGCGGCCGACAGACACACCGTAGGATGTAGGCTGTTGATTGAACTTAATTGATCGGATATGATAAGACAATTTGAATTCGCTTACAGGATAATACAATGAGGAAGTAATGATTCAATATTTTTTATTACTCTTCCCGAAATCTCGATCGCGCTTCATTGTTTTGATAATTATAACGATTTATCACTTTGATGCTAATAAATTTAGGTGGTTGTATTGTAGGTAATTTATTTAAATGATATATATTGTCATGTCATCATTTTAAGAATTGATAATATAGCAATGATATTAAATTAAAATTTACACTTCATATTTTTCTTTATTGACCGAATATAATAAAGTTTAAATATTAGAGGGAATTATATTATAATAGTTATTAATGCCTAGCCGTTGATTAATGTCGAGATGTCACGTTATCTTAAATCGCCTGCTAAATTAATGACACAGATGCTCTTGAGATGAGATAAATAATGACGTTATAACCATTTGTTATAACCCACTGTGCGAAAGAATACATTGTTATATTTTTATGATCTAGTCGTTTTGTATGTGAATCATTTATAGAAAATAGAACATACTCGTTTAACTAATAATAACATAAAATACTTGTATTTAACGCTGACACAAATAAAAAAAAAAATTACAATTCTACCCTCCTGTACAGTTGTTCTGATTATTATTGCTAATTTAAATTGACATTTGAATGCAACAGACTATAAAAAGATATTAAACGAAACTGTTTATCTATACTAATAATAAAGAGGAAAGGTTTGTAATTATGTAATTATGTATGTATGTATGGTTTTCACGCATAAACTACTGGACCGATTTCAAAAATTCTTTCACCATTAGAAAGCTGCATCTTCACTGAGCAACATAGGCTATATTGCATTTTCAAAAAAATTAGAGATCCTTACCAAAAATGCAATAATGTAACCCAAGGTGTAAAAAAAATCCTTAATAAAAATTCTGTCATCATGCGTGCGCTGCGGAATCTATTGAAGATAGAACAAAAAAATGTTCTACGGTATTATAGAATGGACCAATACCTACAAGAAAGTCCGCGATACCATATGTCCATCTTCAGTAGTTATGTTACTACAACAACTTTTTACGTTTTCAAAGTAAATAGAAGTGCCGACAGTAATCAAACCATGTTATCCATACACATCTATGCGGGTGAAACCGCAGGGCATTGCTAGTATAACCTAAAAAGAAGACGCGGGTATTCCGCATCATATTTTCTACTCTTAAAAAAATATTTTGTTTATAACCTTTCAAGGTTTTTGCAGAATCCGGTAAGGGATCGATGAGAACAAGTAAGTAAAATACAGATTTATTTATATCCCACCTACGCGATGAGTCAGTCCACTTAAGTTAAGCATTAGTGTCATTTAATAGTGATGAGTCTTACCTACTACAAATTAGGTGTGGTCAGAATATGTAATATCTATTATCGTACGATGTTCAAAAATAAACTCTATTAATATTATGTAATAAAACAGTTCCTGGAAAGGAAATGGGCCTAATCAATAGATATTTAAATAGGTTTCAAAGGTGGATATTGCGATTAACATATACCTAATACTTAATAAATATACCTAATACTAAAGCTATAAAAAATATAAACATGAGGGAAAAAACATTGATTACAGAAATCGTATCACGTTGGGAATGACGTTAATTCAGATGTGCTTTATCTGCATTACAAATAACTTGAACAATACTTTTTTTCACAATGATTATAATATCTACAATTTATTACGAATATTACTACATTACTATAAAAATAACAGATTCGCATTGATAGTCAAGAAATTGTGTAAGTTTTTAATATTTGGAAGATAAAAATAGTAAAATAGTCCTACCTATAAAATATAAATAAAAATAAATATAAAAAAAATAAATAATACCTAAATAATTGTGCTTTTTTTCAAAAGTAGGAACATCATTGTTCGCATTTAATATGAGTTCAACTTGAATCATATTTTCAAATCATAAGTTCACTGTTCATTGCAGTACTTACAATTACAACGATTAAATCACCCACACTCGGATTTTACTCGGATTTTCATATTATAAAATTATAATCTAACTATATTTAAATTATAATGCAACTACGTTTAAATCAGTATATTCAAAGTATTTTTATCAGTAGATATGTAAAAGTTTTCAGCGACACGAAACCTAAATTGTGCCAAAAAACACTCATAAATTACGATAATAATACAATTTATATGTATTCAGTGAATAGTTGTACATATACATTTAAACTATATACCTATGTACATCGATATATTGTATCGATGCGTAATAACGAGGCAGCCCCAAACTAACCAATTACGCATCCAATTTATTCTTCCAATCGTATTCGCCTTTATTTGGCTTCCTATTGATTATTAGTCGTATATTCTCTTACACTAATTTGATTCTGTCCATCTAAAGGTTTAAGAAATATACGGATTCATTTTATAAGATTTAATTGACGCGGTTTATACTAATGTAGTAATGAATTAATAATTAATTCATTGTCGTTCTTTAGCAATATATGTAGTTATATATTGGAGATGTTAATTGTATCAAAGACTAGAGAGGGTTACGGATATTCACATTCAATACATTTTGATCCATAATTCTCTATTTTATGTGAATAATTTCTTAAATCTCTAATGATTTTAAACACACGCATTTAATACCATTAATATTAAAAAAATATGTAATAATTAATTTATTAAATCTTTTAAAACAACCTGCTCATATCGGAAGAACAATTTAAGGAATGTTTAAAATGTTAAAATCGTAACGCGCATGCGCCGACAAGGCTATGGCAATGACAATCAGTTTTTTTTTATGAAATCACCTTAAGAACTCCTTAACTAGTCTAGCCAGGGTAACTAAGAGCCCTTATATGGGCACAGTCAGCAGAAATGGAACGCATGGCTTTCATGATTGACGAGCACAGTTTTAAGATATATTGCATTTTATAAAGGTCGCTTTAAACAGTGCAAAAGTTTAAATGAATGATTCATTGGATGATTTTTTGTGATAAAATGTCTTTATGCATATTGACTAGGTATTTTAATATTAATAAATATACTTATTGCAAAAGAGAGCTTGATATTTCAGCTATTGCACAGTCATAAATATGTAAATCGTGAGATGCATATATCAAATTATGCAACTATGAAGATCCATCTATCTAGATCACTATATTCTATATAAATGTTAATATACAGATTATATATATGTATAACTAAAACGAAATTAAAATTTTGTCATTTTTGATTATCCTGCATAGCATTAAATACAGTTTCGAATATTTAATTTTTTACTAGATTTCATAAAATAGAAATAAAATATAAATGTTGCACAATCTCTAAGACCGTATGTAGCATCGTGAGTCAAGCTTTATCGCATATGTTACAAATCCGCAATAATATGTATATTCAATACACACCATATTTAGGTGTGAAACGATTAAAAATAACATTTATAATCCCCGCAAATTGCTAATGCGCTGGAACCTTGTCTAATTAACACCCACGTGACGTCACCCGCACGTCAGCCGGCCGGTGGTCAGCAGCAAGGGTCTTCACACACGCGGCCTCCGAAGGAGGCTGCGTGGGGGATGCTGTTCAGGACGATTCGTCCTCTGCAGCAGGTTGATAGCGCTGCCCGCTAATACGGGCAGGTTACTGGGAGGACGAATCGCCCTGTTTAGGAATAGAAATTTTTGTAGATTGGGGCACAGTATAGGAGACTGTGCCCGACTTAGAGACTTTAAACCTTTTCGCATTTTGCGAAGACTCGACCGACCTGTGTTTGGTTTTACGAGCCCGTCTTAGACTTGTGTCTAAGCCGGGGACGGACAGGGAACCCGGGAGCGACACAAAACCGATGGGTGTGGTAGGAGGCGGCCGGTGGTGTTACGGTACTGAGTTAACAATGTCACGAGATTACGTCATCATTACGTCATCAAAATGGCGGCCAGGCGCATTAGCAATTTGCGGGGATTAGGTATACGTCGGTCTATATCAAACTACTACTCAACTATTTGCTTGAGCTTCGATAATAAACTTGACTTTAATGGAAATGAAACTACAATTTCATAAAAATCTTCAATATCTATATCATTCAATTTATGCTAATAACATTTTTCTTTAAAGCCAGTCATAACTTTATGTAGATACACACACTACATGTGTAGTCTATCTAACCTTTATGAAAGTGTAATCTCTGCCAGAGGCGGCTCGTGACAAAATTTTATGGGTGTTCACTTGAAATAAAACACTGAAAATACATGGTGTAAAGCAGTACATTTATCAAAAAAAATTACTTATAAAGGAAATACATACGTCTTTCTTTTTGGTGTGCAAAAATATCTATAACTTAAAGCGACAAGACATTCGTAAATGTCTGTTGTTGCTTTCATCACAACCACACAACCACGGTGTTTTCACATAATATTGTTCGGATTTAAACACACGCGTATATGTTTTCGTTTTTGTCGTACATTTTTGCGTAAGGTCAAGTTCAGGCCGTGGCAGTCCCTTAGCTTTCAATTCAAGCCGAATTTGTAACGTTTTAACACACTTTTTAATGAACGCCACATTATAATTGTTCATTTTCACACTCACAAGTAATACTGATAACTACAGACTATTTCAACACGTATCTTATGATTTTAATTAGAAAATTCCCGAATTTGCATTCGCGCGCGTGCATTGAAGTTGACTCGAGAGTCGAGTGTTTGTTTATAATATAGAGAGTGGCAATGTCGCGCGCAATCGCTGTCCTGTGTACGGGCGCCCAGGCGCGGCGGTAAAAACGAACCGGCAACGTTTGCGGGAGCGGCGCTCCGAATTTTGCTATTTTTCCATAGAAAATCTTCTGTTTCACGCGCGCAGGGCACTGGCAAACCCTCTCTTTCACTCCTATTGGATTTCGTATTAGGAAATGTACTAAATATTTTTTCATTGGAGCGCAATCGTGTCCGCTCCGCTTCGCGCGTTACTGTATAATACAGTATTATTCAGGTGTATGGAATGATGGAATGATAGATATATTCATTGGTATTGACAGTAGTTTTTTACGATTACGATTGATTTTAAATAGTAATAATTAATATTAATAATGAAATTAAGAAGTATGATTTTATTATAATTATTTATGGGAGTTCACTGCACCAGCGCTCCTTAGGGCGAGCCGCCTCTGATCTCTGCTATTAAATATGGAAAGGCGCATCAAAATGTAATAACGACTGATTTTATGAACATAATAGAACTATAAGCAGATCAATGTACTAACATGTTATTGGTAAGCCCTGAATGTGATTTATCGTTTGTGAGATAATCGAAAATCCAATATCAAAATATTTCCATGCTAATACACTATGGTACCTACTTAATAATATTGAATTTTCGTAAATATCTAACTTGCTCTGATACGTTTTTATATCTGAACTTAGAATGGATTTGGATATATTGCATGGATGTCGCATATTGCTTTTTGAAAGTATGTAGGATATACTTTATTGGAAAAGGCAGTTGTTTTACACATGAGTAAAATTGGTAAAAAATCTATCGATAGATAAGTTTATATTGAAAACGATGTTTATTTTTAGAACTACTGTCCAACAAAAACAACATAAATTTTCTTAAAATGTTATTCTACATGTGCTGCATCTAAAAGCCCGCATCTATCTGCGTCTATCTTAAAATCCTCGAATTATATTAACTTGATTTAATATCAAAACCAATTTACACATCACACAAAACAGTTTGCTAGTATTTCGAAAAGGCCGTCCCGATCGTTTATAACTTGTTTAAACTCCTCGTTATTTCGCTCCACGTTAACTGAACATAATTACAGGCTCTCAAATAGTTTCAAGCTCCCCTTTCATGGCTGTACTCAAAGCTTGAACAACTGAAAACTGTATGAATACAACGCAGGCTCGTTTTAAAACCTGTACACTCGCTGAGTAGAAAAATGTAATTTTTGTTTTTTCGAGTCTGTATTTTTTAAACTCTATTGTTTTGGTGTTTTTAATTCCTTATATTTATGGTACCTACAGTTTCCATAGCAACGAAGAAGATTTACGGTTGGATTCATAACTGATAATAACCTCCTTAGTCTATTTATCAATTTTGGATATAAAATTTCACACATTATTAGTAATTCAACTGACAAACAGACGATATCCAGTCAGGGAAACCGGCTAGTAGTCTACAACATCTTCAAAAACTATTAAAAGACTCATCCGCATGGTAACCGTGATTACCATGGCAACGCAGCATAGACTCAGCATCATGGAACACGCGACACACGACGGCGCAGAGAAAGCACGCCTCATCCTCATTCTAATGTTTGTCTTATTAGAATGGTAACCACGGTTACCATGGCAACGAATCTGTTCAAAATTCCACTCACCAGCACGGAACACCTGACCGCAGCCATCGCAGCGGCTCGCGAACTGCGCGTCATAGCAGTTGCCGCAGTAGATCTTGTCGTGCTTCGAGCCGAACTGCTTGTCGACGAGCGACACGCGGCACTTGGCGCAGAGGAAGCAGGCCTCGTGCCAGTGCTTGTCCTTGTACGACAGATCCTGGAGGAAAGCATAGATTATAGAGCTAATGAATGACACAATAAAAGTAAAAAAGTCATACGAATGTCAGTATTTGTCCGAACAATTCCTATTGGTCAGCAGTCATATTATGTTCCGTTGTCCAGTCAAAGGTTATCTTGATGAAAAGTATTATATTTGTAATATATTCGACGGAAAATGAATAATTAATTCAAGTGATGTTATAAAGCTTCTAATGTATATGTGAAATTGTTGAGGAAGATATAAAAAATATTTGTTGAAATTGGAACGAATTTACTCAAATAATAATTAACGATCAAGTCAAAAAATTGGATAACTTTTATCTCTGTTTAATGAAGCCAAATCGGGCGGTAATGATTTTTACAAAAACAGCGAACAATCACAACATTATATTAATTCTATCGTCATTATTATAAATGACTTTTTCAAACTAATAGACGAAGTTTACAAATGGGGACGCAAGCGTGATCGTTCTATGGAAATCCCAACGCAAAGCAAAACAAAAAACAATCGGCGTGTGGGCGAATTAATGAATCCGTACGATTGGTCTCCACCTATCGTATTTATGCTTGGCAAGGATCATTTAGTTCAATGATTATTGAACGCCTACGTACACTGATAGCTTTTTAAGCTCGCATTGATTAGAAATTTTTGTTAATTGTTGTGAATCATCCAGTAGAAACAAATTAATTATACACGTTCTACCTACTTTTAAAATTTCACAATATTTTTTAACTTTATAGCTGTTTTCTATTTCTTTATTCTCTTAAAAATATTCAGTCATTCTTAGGCCATTAATCAATCTACGAACATACTTAATACTTTACGATATCAAAATAAACTTGTTTACATTACTGAAATTGAAACATACTTGTTTACGATATCAAAATAAACTTGTTTACATTACTGAAATTGAAACATATCTAAGTGAAAGTGTAGAGTATGTTGACGAATGTGCTCACATTCAGAATTAAACTCCCCTCATTCTATTCTATATTTAGTGCAAACGGTTCTGAACTCACGTTCAAAGCTAAATGTCGTAATGTCAATAAAATATAGATGTTTATTTTGGACGCTTACGAAATACTTAGTTAAAATTGAATCATGTATAAATCTTAAAGAACCGCCTGATGGATCCACCCATGGCTTGTCAAGGTTGAAACAAAACGAAACACGAATATAATACTGTTTCCGACCCAGAAATAGATGTTCGCGCGGTAGATTTGCTTCCAAAAATTTAACTATTTGTTATGAGTTTTGTTGAAAATAGTATCGCAATCCCTAACAATGTTACCAGTGTTTATGTTTGTACAATTTACTGCCTTTCTCAAAACTAATTGGCGGTGCACTTAAAATGAACAGTCGTGTTTTAAGATTGTATTACTTTTGCTTTCTTGCGACCCGAAATGGGTTTTTAAATTTAGATAGTCTGGAAATGATCCCAACTAATAACAATGTGTTAGTTATGATTGTTTGGTATGCCAGGAAAAGTCATTCGTCCGGCTTTAGATAAATGTAGTGTATGGCGTAGCTGTATTCTTTATGTTGGCTTGGCAGCGTTCAGTCTGGGGCCGTGTGCAGAGGTACGCTTGAAGAATCTGGGCCGACTGGAGTGACAAACTAAATTTGATCGTAACAAAGCTAAGCAATGCCACTGACTCCATAGCTATTCTGATCGCGATACACTGATCTTAATACCGTTCGCGCCACGTCCACTATTTATGAGAAAGGATCTATTGCATAATGTTTTAGATTTACGCATTTACACGATAAACAAGATTCTAGCCCAAACTACGCCAATAATGTCAGTGATTCACGATTTGTGTAAATTTTGTGTAAATGTATTTGATAATTGAAAATTTAGCACAGCAATGACACATTTCGATTTGAGACTGGATATGACAGGTGGTTTGTTGATAACTTGAATTGCGTATCTACCAGATTAGTTTAAAATTCTAATTCGTTCAGTTTTGAGTTTAGTTTAAAAAAATATTAGGATTTCAAACATGAATTTTTTTCTTAGATTGGTATAGTGTTACTGTTCCGAACAAATTTCTCACCTTGGAGTCGATACCGATGGTCTTGTTGCATTCTTCGCAGCCGTTAGCGAAGGCGTTCTCGTAGCACTTGATGCAGAAAGGGTGCTCGTCCCTGAGCACATAGCGCTGTCCTGTCAGCGACTCATCACACTGCCAGCAGCAGAAGTGACCGCTATGCCAGTCCTTGTTCATCGCCTTGGTGTACTCGTCACTAAAAATAAGCTGAAAAAAAGAAAATCAATGTAAACTACGCAATGGACGATTTAATGCAGGGAACAAAAATAGACGACATGTTCTGTTTCAATCTCAAGTTCAGGGGCAATGTTGTTTGCATTATTTATTTTTGATAACACATTTACATATAATTCGTATTTTAAAACATAGTTTCCTTTATTTGTTGATTAGTTGTTATATTTGTTTTTATAAGAATTTCACGTAACATTAAATTTTTTAGATATGAATTAAATTGAATTCTCATATACCTTAAATAAGTTTGGGTATGTGAGGGTGGCCAAAAGGGTACGATAAAACTGTGCATTTTTGATAAAATCACTAAAAGCGGAACGAGAAAGACACTAGACTGCAACACACTGTCACATCTCACTATGCACGGGGTCAAGGGGGTTGGCCACCACTACACATACCCATCGTCGTTGGTGGTGGTGGTGTTTGTCTGCTCGAGTTCTGTGACTGAGACCTCGCCATCCTTAGATTCCCTACGCTTGGAGGTCTTCTTGACCTTCCTGGTCTTGCGTTCCGTGGTGGTATACTGGACTTGAACGTCTACGTCAGCCATGGCTGAAGTCTATCAGATAATTTCTTAGGATATCACTGAACGCGGTTGCGACCCGAAATCGAATGGCGAGTACCGGTGCCTGAATCGCAGGAATTATTCCAGAATGTTTAGCGAACGCGACGGTGGGGAGAGTTTGGGATTTAAATTTGGATGAGTGACGGAGAGGGCAGGTGCGCGGGCGGGCGTTTCCAAACGTCCAGAGATTTGAGCGTGTACGTTTCCTTCGCTAACCGGCCGCGATCGGTTTCCTCGCAGCTTCGAGATCTCCTATGTCCGTGTTGCTCACACGATCCCCTGCACTTGTGATATGTAGGGCGAACCGATTCAAAGCTTTGCTTATTGAAATGTAGTCGCCTTATCGTTTTGGCCCAGATTCAACTAATGCTGATCGGTAATTGGATAACGATTAATGATTTACAATCGACAACCGGACTTAAATAATTTCACCCTCAAAAGTGGTGAATTAAAAGGTTGAAAAGCGACGTACTGATTGATTTTTGGCAATAATCGAAGGTTTTATGTATTTCCTGAAATGTTGTCTAGGAAATTTATGAGGCGTGATTGGCGTAGACGATTTACTGAATAAATCTTTTAATCCTTTGTATCAATAAGATTGGATTCGTGTGAAACGACGTAAGATTAATGTTTGTGAGCGATCAAAGCTAACTTTATTTATTGATAGATTAAATTCGTAAACTTTTTACGGTTACCGATCTTGGCCAAATTCATATTGCAAATACTATAGATTTTCTCTATTTATACGTGGAATCAGTTAGCGGAGTTGAAGTGCAGAAGCAGACTGGAATAATAAACAGTTTCTTTTATAAATAGTGTACTGTTTGCCTAAGTTTTAAGTGCAAATGAATGATTTGTTGTTGCATCCATTAAACCCCAATTCATTGGAAGATATGAATGAGAGTTCAATTACGGTGTGTTTAGTATAACATGGCCATGTGTAAGCTATCAGTTCTCGCTTGCAATATCTATTACGTAAGATTCAATGAATTAAAAATTTTCACTTGAAGGTAAACTTACTATTACAGGCATGCACAGAATGTTCTGAAACATATGAGGTTTCAAATTGCCGCATTTTAATCGGTCAATACGCTTATCTTTGTTATTACTTATATCCATACTATAATATTATAAATGCGAAAGTAACTCTGTCTGTCTGTCTGTTACTCAATCACGCCTTAACTACTGAATCAATTTGCATGAAATTTTGTATAGAGATATTTTGATACCCGAGAAAGGACATAGGATAGGCTTTATCCCGGAAATCCCACGGGAACGGGAACTATGCGGGTTTTTCTTTGACTGCGCGGGCGATGCCGCGGGTGGAAAGCTAGTACGCAATAAAAAGGTAGCTGGTTCTAATATTAATATTTTATTTTTATTCAATTATCTAGACAAGCATAATATGTGTCCATTTCATTGCATGTATACTTATACTTTGTACTTCATAAACCATGTGTCTATTGACAACACGTTTAAAATACAGCCTTCAAGCGGTCAGTTAGACTTCGCAAGGTCTTGGTCACTCCATTCATTCGTTATTTTTATGTTCGCGTTTTTCTTGAAAGGTAAACATCTGGACGTAGGATGTGTTGTGTGATAATGTAAGGCAAAGTGGTAGTGAAGCTCGTTGCTACGTGTTAGAATGTAGGAGGTTAGAATCATATAATTATTAGGAAAGATGAATGACGTTTATCTTAAGGAATTGGTGAATAATCTTTGATAACAATTTGCGATGTTACCGTTCGTTTATTTATATCGTTAGCCTACATTAGTTGGACGTTTGATTACTTTTTCTATAGTTCCATGCATCATGATTGTATTTTTATTTTATAGAGTGGTTCATACGGTGGTTCATATTTAGTTTTTCTTGTTTGTATTGCCTTATTTTTGCTCACACATTTTTTGTTTTGTTTATTTCCTATACTTTAAAGGTTGCCTGGTAGATATCGTTACCTGGCGATAATGCCGCCTTTTGCTTATTAAATGTATTGTATGCTTTTATATTTTATTTCTAGCAATAAAGGATTTTAATTCATTCATTCATAGCATGCGAACTAGATAAGTAGGTAGCTAAGTAAATGAATTTGATGAAACTAAAATTACACTTACTTAAAATTTTACGAAAAAGTGGACCTGTAAACGCAGAGTAAAAGTATACTGGTACTTGATAGGTATTAGAATTTTTTACTAGATACGACAGCAATATAAAATTCAAATAGTATTCTTGATTAATATAACAGATGGAAAAAGGTTGATGAGAATATTATGCGACTTGCGACACAATAAGATAAAAGTACTTGGCAATAAATTATAATCATGAAAATTTTATTTTAGTCATATTATATCAAGAAAGAGATTCTGAGAATTAAACATTGTTTACGAGGCAAGACGTTGGCTTTCGTTATTGTGTATCTATAATAAGATGTTTCAAAATTACGTAGGTACCTACGTCATTTTTAAAACGAGATCTTGTTTTTTCTCTTTCTGAATAAAGGGCCAGTCTCTATGTAACGTTAGACAATCACGCATTTTCTATAGAAATTAACTTAAATAAAATATCTTAGTTTCTTAAAATAAGATTCGGAGTTTGTAATTTTAATAAAAACAATCACGTATTAAGTAGTAAGTATTTGTTGTATTAAAGCTCTAACTGAAGTAATCATCACTATTTTTTGTTTAGTGTCCCTTTCGTATTGCGAATAAATGCAATATTTTGAAATCCTTAATAGTTCAAAACAAAAAAAAAAATAATTGCAGTTAAAATTCCGAATACATATTTCTGCATGCCAATTAGTGCAGTTCAGTAAACTTGAAAAGCTTTAACAGTTTCGAATAAATTTCACGCAAAAAATATTATTTAGCATTTGGTACATTGTGTATTTTATAAATAAGTTTATAACGTGCGTTTTAGGGGAGGATAAGTGTGAATGGACATTGATTGAACGATCAATTATAGGGACAGAAAATAGGTATTTTTTTATAAAACTCCCTCGATTTAGTTCTCGTGTGAACGGAGATTGATGCGCTCAATAAAAATTTGAAACTTTTTTAGTACATACATATTATATTGTATTGGACGGAATCTAAAAAAATCTGTGAAGAAACGTATGGTCGGGATAGAGATTGTTTTACACATTTTTAATTTATATAATTATTTATTAAATATTAATTGTGTAACCGTAAAGAAAGCGTCAATGTTTTCATTTAGTGTATCATAACATTGATTTTGAATTTGTATTTTTATTTAGTATCGATTTTACATATAATAAATATGTATTCACCTAGCACTTAAAGGAGAATGGCGAATCTGGGCCTAACTGTTACAGAAATCATAATATATTTAAAATTCATTATGTTAATTTTAATAATTATTTGTAAAATATTGACTTCTGATTCTATGGGAAAACAAATCTTTGAAAAAAAAGATAATTCGCTCACTACCGGTCTTATCAAGCAGAGATGTCAGTGTTGTCAGGAGTAAAATAGTCATATAGATTAATACGAATGAATGTTTATTTTTCATTTTTAGTTTTATTGAATTCAAATGCTATAAAAATCAGAAGCAAAACTTAACTTTTTTTAACACACATCTTAATTTATTTAGGTCATTCTATAAAATAAAAAACATATTTTACTTAATCAATAATAATTATAACATTTTTATTTAGGTAGCTGGCCATTAATAAATGTCAAATTATTGATCATAATAATTGTGTCAGTGATGAGTGATTTGTCATGTTTGTTGTTTGACTTTTGTGTGAAGTTTTAGTAACGTTATATTCAAAATTGCCTTATCGTCTATTTTTACTCTAAAGATATTATTTTGATAAGTCTTATTATGAAAGCGAATCCTGATTCATCCATTTATAAAGATATAAGAAATGTACCTACCTAGTGATTATTGATGTTTTGGTAAGTTAAAATGTGTGTTGAATAATATGTGTTGGATCCAATATTTCTATTACCTGACTGTTCTACTGTTACACTATCATTAGCTAGACAATGTAGATAGAAAATAAACTTACCTGGACCTAGAAAAAGGCAATGCTATTCATTTAATTCAAGCAAAATAACTTTTATTTTTGTTGCTTCACACCCCAATATCTCTGCTATCCCATAGAACAGATCTATCATTATTATATTCATAGAATCTGTATATTTTTATCTATTTAATCCCCCATAAATCATCAGTGTAACGCTCAGGCCCAGAGTCCTATGGGAGTTTGCCATTCTCCTTTGTATTACGATAAATTTTTCTTTTTATTGACTATCAAATTACGTGATATGACATCCTACTACTTCATTTACACGTTTATTATTTTTTTACCAAAAGAATAACGCGTCAATATGGTTTCCCGTCGTAAAATTATTTCGATTTCAGCGATGCGATGCGGTTTTGAGATTAGTCTGTCTGTTACCGCAGTAACACAATATTTTAGTGCAACTAACCGCGCAACTAAACAGGTTATAAAGCCAAGGTTGAAATAGCTGAATAACTATAGTTTCATGTGTTTATTTGAAGGAAAATTTTGTTCTCATCATTAATGCGGAATAAACACGCTTAATTTTTGTTTACATGGTAGGTGCAGTAATAGATAGTTCATATAAATTACATAATAGAGTGATATTCTAATCTATTTTTACGTAATTGTGATGTTAGATAATTTAGTACAGATTTTTCCATTTTTTCATTTTCAATTTTCTATTTTGAAACCTTTTTTTTAATTAATAATAATATAAATGTGTACTTTTCTTCAATAATAAACTATTATTATTATTTTGCATTTTAAATAATATGATAAATAATTTTAATACGTATTTAAGAACCTTACTCCTAGACATAAAAGATCTTTACTAATCAAGTTTTTTGATGGGATTTCTTTGAATATGTTAAAAATGTCACTGAACTATGGGATATAATGGGCTGAAGGTTAGCCCGGTTTCACGAGCCGAAGTAGGTCGAGGTTCATCATAGTGAATATTTTTGGATCAATTGTGCAACTGTTTTGCTTTCGTGACATACTTAAGTTTGTCCTAATAGCGATAATAATAATTTATAGTACTTAACGTTGGCAAGTGTACAAGCGAACATTTATAATTTTTGATTTATGTACTTTTTAATGCAAAGGTGTACACTGTACCTACATGTCTGACTAGATATCTCAATCCTATTATGTATTTGAAATTAAGATAGGAGATTGGTCTGAATATAAAGTAATTTTGTGTGTATACCGAAGCCAAACATTATACGCCTAATTATACCACATTCCTGTCCTATTGGAAGGTATCTACGTAGGACTTATAAAACAAACAAGGATAAAAAATATAACTGTTTAATCTCTCAATCAATCATGCGCAATAAGGTTAACATATTACAGCGTGCTTCGATAAAGCGTCACTAATCTGCGATATTAGACCAGAAATCAACATCTTCCGATTCTTGCTCGGTTACCTCATTTTTTTCAGCGGTTTCTTTGATTTCCTCGTTCTCCTCGAAC
This sequence comes from Colias behrii, assembly GCA_029959065.1. NCBI lineage: Eukaryota > Metazoa > Arthropoda > Insecta > Lepidoptera > Pieridae > Colias > Colias behrii. Next base: position 1,971,153 of record JARWMC010000006.1, on the reverse strand, counting down.
GAACCTAATCTTGACAGACTCCGCTGCCTTACTTCAAGCCTTTCTTCGCTGACTGGGCTTGTTTCGTCATTAAAACTACGGGTTTTTCTATCTTTCGATCGTTCCCTGGAGCGACTTCTGGAATAAGAACGTGTCACTAAATTAGGTGCACTCCCAAAACCGGAGTAGTTATTCTCTTTATTCATGCTTTTGAACTCTTCCTCCTCGAGTGACGTGAACATTTTTAATTCCTCCTCGCGCGAGGCACGTGATTCCTTTGAAGAATTCGACGATGAAGATCTACGCATCCGAAAAGTCCGCCGTCGGCTACTCGGGTCATTTCGTTGTAATGGTGTAATTTTAATTCCATCTAGTGATCTTAAACAGATTTACAAAACATGAATCGGTTTGTAGTAATAGTGAAATAGTTCCATGCGTGAAAATACGTATGTGTGGTGCAAATGGTGACACACAATGAAAGGGAAGCTAGGTCACTACAGAGCGTGCAGCTGACGTAATGAATGTGGCATGATGAGAGAATACAGATAATATTAACCTTAAAAAGCTTTCGCTGTAAGTGGCGTCTCCAATTTTGTCGTCATCATATGACTGAAAATTTATTTCGGGCAGTGGTGTAGGCGACGGGCTTTTAGGAACATATTCCCATGATAATTTTTCTCGGTTTTGGACACCAACGAGCTCATCTTCTTCCCGAGAATTATCTAAAGGTCCGTTCGAATCTGAAATAGTTTCAGAGGTAGTGGGTGATCGTTTTTTATATCCAACACTGAACGACTCTGATGATTCCGATATGATTGTTTTCGTCTTTGTCGGTATGTACCTTTCCAATCTATAATCACCGTTCGCTTGTGAATCTTCTACGGAATCTTGACCGAAGCTACTTATTTTAGTCGAGAAAAGTAGAGCAATAGTTTTGTCTCCATAAAACTTAATGGCTGCTGACTTTATGCGTCCATCCTTATCTTCGGTTAAATGGAGATATCCTTGACCGCTTTCCACAGTCCAGACTGGAGGTGTCGACGGATTGGGTGATTTTTGAAGAAGACTCGTATAATATTCGACTAGATCTTGAAAGTTTGGCTCGGTATCGGGAATGACGCCGCTGAGGATATGCTTGATGCACTCTAAGGCTTCGTTGAATCCAGCGTAGGATAATACAACTGATAACATAAGTCCCATTGTCACTGGTCACTACAGAGGGAGAGGGCAGTAGGTGAAGATTGATAGGGCAGGGATCGGATGCAGCGAACTCCGGGGCAAGATATGAACTGAAATTAAAATAAAGCACTTGCCAAAGTTTGTGTCCACTTTTAGAATTGCGTTTGGCATTGTGACTAGACATAGCACCGATTGTCTTTAGTTAAATTTTTGCTCAAGGTTTTTGAGTTATCACAGATGGACGTTTAGTATTTTATAACCCCTTAATAACTCAGGCCCCGGAACCACAGACACAATAGAAAATCTATTGTGTCTGGGACCGATCGGGCCGCTTGGGGCTCAATGGGTTAAATCCTAAAACAGTATAAAAATATGCAAGTATCAAAATATTTCATATCTGTTACTTGACATTGGAATATTTTGTCTGGAAATAGCATTTATAATCGTTTAAAGCGATCATGAGTCATCGACCTCAAGAGGATAAAAATTGAATGTTTTGCACGCGCGCAAATCTCTCATGTATAACATTAAAAAAATGCGATCCAAACGTTACTCAGTAAACACTGGTAGTTGTCACAATGCCAGGAAATTTTATTATTACCATCAAAGTATTAGATGTACTCGAAGATTCATGATCGTATGCTTCAATTCCAGTTAACTATTAGCTTTAATGTTTGTTTATTTTTTATTCATGCTGTAAATTACTCTTATTATTTATTGCCTCTGAAAATACGATCAAACTCAAAAAGGGATCACTTTTAAAGTTGCTGAGTTCTCCATCCAGATCAGTTAAAAGACGCATTCATTACAGTAAAAAAAATTAAACGATGTACATTTTCAGTTAACTGAAATATCGAAAATAGCATTTAACTCCATTTACGATATTTGAGTCGTTCCATTAAATCTGATAATGAGTAAAGTATAGCACTCGAGTAATGAGCGTAACGAAATAAAATTAGCAGACAATATGCACTCAGCTTAGTACGTTCTCATCATGGAATATGACGTCACAATGACGGAGAAAGGCCCGCGTGAATTATAACGGTGTGCGTAGGCGCCGGCTATGGCGGGATTGTAAGCTTCTGTGATATTCAATATTTTATGATTGATTTTAATTCGCGATATATATATTTTGCATTCCTAGCTTAAGATATTGAAAGAACTAATATTGATTTTGAGAGAAAAAGAAAAATAATACTATGCACAAACTCCGTACATATTATTTGGCTGAAACATATTGATATCTATATAATTATTTTGTATATGAATTAATATAAATAAATATTTCAGGACAATTATCACACACGGCACGATCTGATCCCATACTAAGCTTTCGCTTGTGTGCAAATTTATGCGTAGTAAATGTATGCCTATATAAAAAAAATAGGCAAAAATGTGGTGAAATATGGACTACTCGCATAAGAGCTCTAGACAGCATAGACGCCAGTCTACCGACAGAAAACCTAAGATAGATATTGTTTAGATTTTTATTGAAAGAAATTTCAAACAATTTTTTAAAGTAACGTATAACACCGAGATCGGGCGGTGATCTGAACTAGTAAAACGAAATAGATCTGGCTTAGTATCTAATACATTTCAAAGGATCCTTTATAAATTAAAGAAGCTCCTTTATAATCAAGACGTGCATCGGAAGCGACCTTGCCTTCAAGTGAAAGTAGTCCGCGTACGGAGATGGGCGCGCACGTAACTCGATACGCGGTGACGTCACGCGGGCCGTGCGCACTGGATCGCAACACATCACACTGAACCAACAGCTAGAAGAGCGATTCACTAACCAATTTTAAATAGAATTCAGTTTAAAAATTTTCGTTTTCTATTTTCAAAATTCGAAACGCATCAAATTCGAACACGATTGCTCGAATTTTCGAAAAAGGAGTAGTGTTCTTATATTTTTAAAACTTCGAAATTGCATAAAAAAAATAAATTCGCGCGTTTGCAAATCTGTTTGAATGTCACGGAAACGCAGAAATAGATAAGAAGGTTATTGTACGACGGCTTTCAAGAAGACTATTACTAAGTTACGTAGCAAAACAAACTGTAGAGGTTATATGTGCCAAGCCAAGAAACGCACGTTTTCGTAGTAAAGCTGTCTACTTAAGAAAATGCTCGTTATATTTTTTCATTCATACTTATGTGTCAGTCAGTCTAAAACTTATCGTGAATGAATGAACAAAGACGTGGGTATCAGGAAGTCATTAACAGTTTATAAAAATCTCTATGTAAATATTTTAAAACAAAAGAATGTAATTTTCTTCCATTAGAATTTTACTAAAATGTTCAATGAATGTTATAAAATAAATTATAACGGAAAGACAGATTATGTGATAGGTATAAGGTTAGATTTCTTTTCATTGGTCTCGTCTTGAAAACTTAATCTATACTTATAATAAATCTGTAGAGAGGCCAATTCTGTACATGAAATATATTTAAAAAAAAACTATGAAGGGGTGATAAGGGATCGCTACTGATGCCAAAAATGCAATCAGTAAAATTTTTGTCTGTCTGTCTGTCTGTCTGTCTGTCTGTCTGTCTGTCTGTCTGTATATTCGTTATAGAAACAAAAACTACACGACGGATTTTAACCAAATTTGGCACAATTATTCTTCATACTCCTGGGCAGGTTATAGTAAAAGAATCATGTAAATCGGTGTAGAAACACCAAAGTTATACATGAAATACGCTATAAGTCATCGCGCGTGAATACAGAATCATGCCATAAGGATTATTTTTGTGTATCAGTTGCCGCGTTCGACGCGCTTCGCTGCGGGAGCTATAAAAAGGCGGCGGGTCTGCACCCGTTTCGCGTTGTCACCGCATCACGTGTGAACGGCTGAACCGATTTCGATAATTCTTTTCTATTATATTCATTGAAGTACGAGGATGGTTCTTATGTAGAGAAAACGTAAATATGTACCACGGGCGAAGCCGGGGCGGACCGCTAGTAGTAAATATGTACCTACATTCGCATACTCTACAGCGAAGAGTGAGATTTAGGTAACTGTATAAATTAAACTTTTTTAAATAATTTATACTATATGAGTATTTAAATTTTATTTGAAGACCGTAGGATAATTAATATAAAACATTAACAAAAAAACTAGTATAGCAAACATTTACGACACCTTAATTAAATATTACAATGTTTTATGAAATGTTAAATTACATTAAATCCCAAATATTTCGTGCCAATAACTAAGTAGTTGGCATGCAAGATGACAAATTAATTTTGTAAGAATCCATGTTGAATGTGATGTGATGTATTTTTGGACATTCTTGTTGACTCTTGCTTGAAATCATCACAGTTTTTATAGTCCTGAGATCTCGCGTATTGGCGCGAGTTTTCAATCTATACTAATATTATAAAGATCAAGAGTTTGTTTGTTTGAACCCGCATATCTCAGGAACTACTGGTCCGGGTTCCGGTCCAAGAAGGCTATAGTAGTCTATATAATTATCATCACGCTAAGACCAACAGGAGCGGAGCACTGCGGGTAAAACCGTGGGGTACAGGTAGCATACTATAATATTGAATTGTTTAATTAAATTTGAGCACTCGGGGAATGTAAATCACCAGTATAATTGATGCTTTGTACATTTATTTGGATTTTTAGTACATTTGTGATTTGTTTCGACTTGTGTAATAAATTTATCAACTGTATGAAATCGAATTAAAGTTTTATTATTTTAAGGCCGTGTACGCGGTCCGTGCGCTGTTTGGCTCAAATATGTGATTTTTCAAACCAGATTGTCCATCAACCACTTATCTTACAAACATATGAATTACTAATAATTTTAGGAAATTTTATTGTCTATGTAGTTAGTTAAGAGTTTTTTTCAATTAATACAGTATTTGTGAATACCATCAAGATAACTGAGCCGATGATTACTTGATTTCACTTTTAGTGTCAATTTCGAAGCTAAAAATATCTGAAATTGCTGACAGATCTAAAACACAATTTTTTGAACTAAATGCAAAAATCCTTATTAAAATAGTTAGTTAAAAGATTTTTTTATTTTGGACTCCTAACTTACGAAATTAAAATCCGAACAATGTGAATTTTTTTAGAAATTATAGTCGACAAAATGATTATTTTCACCAAGATATTTGACTTAATTGAATATAATTTATACATATTGCAATAAAAGAATGTCTTACTTATAAGATAAAATTTAAAAAATCAACTAAGGTACCTCTATTATTTTTCTACAATTTTTTTTAAAGTACTATAAAACACTGCGCGCGACCCGATTCAAATCAGTCGGCAGCGAGCCTTTCCAGAGAGAGGACATGTTGCTCGGCGTTCTCCTGTGGACCTATGCTGTTCATAGTAAAAGGATACCGCAAGCCGCGATCTATCGTAATAGATCGCGGAGATTTTGACTTGCGTTAAATTGAATAAGCGCTCTTAAGCGTGTTTCTTGTCATTGCAGAGCTTTACTTTATAAATATTTTGGTTTTCAATGAAAGATGACAAAATAATTGCACAGTGTAAAATTTCCAATATCAAACTAATGAAACAGTTCTGTAACTACATACCTATCTAATTTTAAATGTTTTTTTACTGATAGTTTTCTATGCCCTTTGAGTTTAAAGTTACTTATATTTTTTCCTATACTAGCTAGTTTTTAATTAGGAATTTGATATAAGGTCAAGAATACATATAATATTATGTTAGTATAAAGGTATTAGACATTAGGCTTGGAAGTATAAAATATACTGAATGTATGCTGCATGTTTTTGTTGTCCAGTATTTTGTGCCAAAAGTCGCGTTGTCGAAAGTATTGTAGACATAAATTTTATATTTTAAGTAAGTATTCCTTATCTATTAATGGAGAATTTTTTTAAAGATCATAGCTATATCATATATATATTTTTTCAAAGGCTAAAAAAGGCATAAAGCAAAAAGGTTTTGCTCTATCCTCAAAATCATGATTGATGACAAAGCTTTAAGAAATAATTCAATTATTTTTAAAGCGAAAACATTTACTTTAAAAGAGACTCAATTAAAAATAGGTGAGTATAAATTATATAATTCCGGTGGGAAAATAATTATTATCAAAATTATTTCTCAAGAGTATAAAATTTTCTGGCAACGTTGTTTAAAAGCCGTCCGTATTTATTATTTATTCAAAACAGCCTTCCCTCAAAATACTATTATATAATGTAAAGACGTCTTGATAATAATATTTTGAGTCAACTTCCTTTGACCTCAAACACATAAATCTGTTTATCCACCAGTGACCGGAAGAAGAACATTATTTTAAATATATTTTCATACATTTGAATTACCGCATCTTATTGTGTTTGGTTACAATTGAGCAAGTATTTTTAGAAATTATAAAGGGTTTAGAATATTTATCTAAGTTAAAAAATTGTGACCAAGAAATTTGAGAATTTTAATCTGAATTATTTTTCATCAGAATAGGTTATCCCCATGATTTGTTTCATGAATTGATTTGTTTCTCAAAATTATATTATAACATAACTAGCTTTCCGCCCGCGGCTTCGCTCGCTTTGTCTAAAACCTAATAAATTATACAGGGTGTCCCAGAACTCAACGTCAAGCCAAAACGGGGCGACAAAATCCAGGGGATTTAAATCTTGGGAACGGGCTCGCCACGAGATAGTGCCTGAACGTCCAATCCACCTTCCCGGATATTCCTGGTCAAGGAATATCACTATCTGTCTCGCTCACTCATGGCAAACACAGAGGCGGCGTAAGGCGTGGGCGACGTGGGCCACCGCCTACGGCCTCGCGGTACAAGGGGCCTCGCGCCTCAAAATTTTTTAAAGCGAGAATAAAATAAAATAAAAATAACTACATTAAAAACAACCGACTTCAAAAACGGAAAAGCAAAAATTAAAAAAGATTTGATATTATTAATTACTACATATTATTATTTTAGATATGCTATTTACTAAAAACTAAAAAGGTTTGATGTCAGTGCACGCATTTATTACTAAGTGCTTAGTGCTTGGCACCGACTTCAAACCCATTTAATAAATAGCACATCTGAATAAGTAATATGTAGTAATTAATAATATCAAATCTTTTAATTTTTTGCTTTTCCGTTTTTGAAGTCGGTTGTTTTTAACGTAGTTATTTTTATTTAATCATTTTAGTGTATTTTTCAACACGAATCAAACGAGCCCAAACTTGATAAAGTTAAGTCAATATATTACTGAGTTCCTATGGCCACCTTCCGATTCCATCATCAAATCAGCTCTATATCATGATAATGTTTAATCGCTATCCAATTTATATACGTACCTATACAAAATTTCAGCTCAATTGGTTATCGAGAAGTGAATCAAAGTTACTTGCTACATTTCAATTAAGTCATCGAGATTAGACAAAAATGCTCATAAAATAAAAACTACTGGGCCTATCCGAATAAAATTTTTACGGGACCAAATCGACAACATTCCGTATCAAACAAAAAAGGAATAACGTAAATCGGTTCAGAACCCTCGGAGTAATCGGTGTACATACATAAAAAAAATATACCGGCCGAATTGATTGAAGTCGGTTAAAAAAGATATAAATCAATTTTGTTGTGAAACATGGTTTCTTAGTCTGGCAACATTTGCCACCGACCGACCAGAGTTCCAATGCCTTAATAAATTAAAAAAAAAACAACCAGAGTGCGGGGAATCCCTGGTTTTATTTGTTTACTTTCTTGACTAGGAAGACAACCAATCAAGTCAAAGTACGCAATTGTTTTTATTATTTTATAAAATCCGTCTTCAGGTCGCCATAGAACAGGGCCTCGCGAAATCTGTCTTGCCCACATCAAATTTAGGTCTTGCCCCGCCACTGGGCAAACATGTCCACTATCCATCTCTCTCATCATTTTGCCGTAAAAATAAGAACCTACCAAGAGTTTGTGCGAATAAAAAACATTTCAACTGAATGAAATGGGTTAGCAAAAATCGGGTTACTTGAGGTTTTTATTTTTTCATTCATTTTTTTTAGTATGAAACTAACAAGTATTGTACTATTTTACAATCCTGATTAAATGCGCCAACTTTTAATGGCACTTGCCAAGGCACTCTAGTACATTTTTTTTAAAGGAGGGGCCGTCAAAGTCGACAAATTTTGAAAATTTTAAATTCATAGTTTAGCAAATAGTCTTCAATTCAAGGAAACTTGGGGCAATTGTGTCATTATTTTTGACTGTGATTCTAGAAATGTTATTTAGGGTTATGGTTCCAAAGTTTAAATGAACAAAAATAATAAAAATTAACCACAATAACCGAAAAATAGTTACAGGTTGACCAAATTTTTAGGTTTTTCTTAAATGCCCATAATTTTCAAAATGCATGGGATAGATTTTTTTTCAGATTTTTCTCATGATGGTTACAATCAATCCTGTCGCCCTGTTTTGGCTTGACGTTGAGTTCTGGGACACCCTGTATACTAAAACCTTCCTCTTGAATCACTCTATCTATTAAAAAAAACCGCATCAAAATCCGTTGCGTAGTTTCAAAGATTTAAGCATACAAAGGGACATAGGGACAGAGAAAGCGACTTTGTTTTATACTATGTAGTGATATGGTAGGTAGTTACAAAATATAGTTTTCATTTAAATAACTTTATTTTAAAGACTTCTTCATTTTCTTTTAAAAATACAAAGTCAATGTGTTACATTTTAAATAAGAAATGTTATTATTATTTTCATGTTTTTCAGTATAACTGAAGTCAATGACTACGAGACTAGTGCCAAGACAACGGTCTTCCTGTGTGCAGATTGACAGACATATTGCTAATCTGCCAATCAGTTGATCAAGTTCGGGGTTATTTGAACAGCTAATCGATACAAAATTTATTTAAAATGTGTTAAAAAACGGAAAACGCTAAAAACGGTTAATGGCTGAAAAGTTTTTGTTATCTCTGTTATATTTTTTACCTGTATTCTCTATTCCTAATTTAATTTACATGGTTTATTTCTTATTCTTAATTCGTTTTTATTGTATTTATATTAATAGAATAGAAATTTCAATTAAATGTAACTGTTCAGTTGAGAAATCAAAAAGACAGGTCGCGCCATCTGTCAGCGAGTAGACGAACTAAACTGCGTCACTTTTATTAGCCACTAATTAGAAGTTTTATGATTGTGTTAAAAATGGGCCATAACATCATAACCGGTAATTAAATTTTAAGTTCGTAATTTTTTCACGTTTGATTGGATTAAATACATGTCACATTTACCTAAAAGAATAACGTTTGAATACCATGCATTATATTTCTCTTCATTTTATATTTTTATAATTATTTCCGGTAAAATTAATAATAATCTTAGTTAAAATTTGGATAAAATAAGTTTTATCACGTTTTACATAGAACGCAAAAAAATCCACCACACAAGTACAAGTACAACAGAATCCTTGACGAACCCGACACCAAAACAAAAGTAACATTACCTGTGTACTCACACACTATTATATAATTACCGCACTATCAATCCAATACATTTTTACAATAAAGGTATCAACACACTCACGATTCCACGAGGAAAACTCGCGCGCAACCCTCCTCCGGTTTCTAAATCAGCTGGAGACACGTTCTGTCTTGTCGTCCGAAGTGTATTGAGCCAACGGACGGTGAGATGTGCGTTAATTATATTTATTGCAACGACAGACTTCAAAGCGATCGATGGCTATTTGGAGATCGATCGCTTCCGCGCCGCGGAAAACTGTCAGGTATGAAGGACCTTTCGGAAAATGTTTAACATGTGTTGCCGTGTGAACTGGATGGGAGATGAGACAGTTCTTTTTTAAAACCTTATGTAATAGATATGATCAATAGGTAATACACTCTATAAATTAACCTCATGGTATAAGCCTACGATGAAATTTAAGAAGGTCTTGATTTTAATAAAATCTGTAGTTAAATGCTACTAATATCAGTAAATATAACGGCAGTTATTAAATAAGATAGCATTGGTTGTGTATTGTCAAAATACAGTGTCCAAAAAGGCATCGAATTCGTTTAGATTCTACTATAGATCGATAAGTCCATTCATTGTTATATTGAGATGTATTTCCAATAACTATTACAGAGACTAATATGTATCGTTAATGATGACTAGCTACAACTCTATCAGTTCAACATTAATTGTTCTGTAAACACGAGTAAGACAAGTAATTTAGCCTTTACAATCCATAAAAACCGCAGCGCCGATAAATCAACTATGTTATTCGAAACTGAATGCTAACCCAAATTCGATTATTAGGAGAGCATAATTTATTATACAATCGTAACTAAGACGATGCGGTAATGTAGCCAATAATTCCAGAATGTAGGCCAGTGCTACCGATAGCGTTTCGTAGGAAATTTATATTTAACAAATAGGATTTGAATCGATGATTGCGACCCGGGTCGCAAGTCTTAATGTTGCAATGTAGTTGTTTAATTAATTAGCGTTTAAAAAAAGAATAATTTCCACTAGTTAAAATTTTCAGCTAAAGGGTAGATACACTATTGTAAATCCAGTTTTATTTTTGTTTTCTTTCACTACATTTGCTATTCTATTTTTATATATTGTCCTATAAGACTAATTAATTATTAACGCCATTTATATAAAAATAAAATAATTAGAGATACCTATTTCAGTTTTAAGAAAACGCGTCTTACAACTGAAGTAGGTATCGTTTTTAATTCATGTAAGTATATGTATATTATATTGTACAAAATTAACAGACTTCTATTTTAATTCAGCTTTAATATTATACATTTACTTTATTTATTTATTAGGTAACATGGACCCATAAATTTAATATATAAAAACATCTTCCTTGATCACGATAGCATGGGTAAAATTTGAGCCATAAAACAACTATAAATAAATTAGGTACTGATTTGAAGAAAGATCCAGGAATATATTATGAAGATGATTTGGTAATTACCATAAAAATCCGTGCAAAAATACGCGGGAAACTTAAGCGTTTGTTTATGTCAGAGAAATGTCAAATGACCGGTAACAGTGAGCTTTGTAGGCATTCAATTTGTAACAAAACTTTTCATACTTACCAAAACACAAAAGGTGCAAAATTTATTGCAACACAGATTCACAGGACACTAGCCTATACTTAAAAAAAATAATAAAACAAGATGGCGTCGAAAAAGGCGCGCAAATATGCCGCTGTATGTAAAGCAACTGACTCAATGGTTCAATGATGAGGTGTGAACAATTCTGCACAGTACTGTTAGTGTGTAAGAGTTTATTTTTGGTCTTAACCGCATACCGTTTGTGGAATAATTAATGGAGAAGCGAAGTTTCGCCGAGATTTGTTGCTAGACGAGGAAATATGTAAACAAATTTCGTTCAATGGCCCATTTAAGAATTCTTTCATGACTATACAATTTTAAAGTTGCGTCATTCAAATCAAAACCCCGATTCCTAGTTTATTCAAGTAAAATAATAAAATGTTTAGTCCAAATCATGGACGTATAAAAAAAGACGGACGGAATATCGCCTAAACATTGAGTGAAGCCTAGTAATGGCGGCGACACATCCATGTGTGTGTGCCAGATTGATTGCCAGATGCATTAAAATTACCCCACGCTTTAGTATTTTTATTTCTCAATTTGTTGTACATTTTATGTGTACTCTAACTATTAGAATATTAACCTATGCATAAAAACAATTAAAAACATTTAAAAGCAGCAAAATTGTCATTAGTATAATGAGTACATTCTTTACAAAAAATAACAAAGAAATATGACGGTTGTAATTTTTTAATAAATAAACTATAGGTCTACCAGAATCTGATGGCATATTTATATTTATAAAATAAAAGATTTTCATGTGGCAACTTTATTTGACAACTATCAAATTGGTTGTCAAATATTTGTCTTCTTCGCAGTTGATGAATAATTTTTAGGATTTTATCTAAAAAATCTTCGAACATGTCGAAAAAGCGGCTGCGATCACAAGCAAGAGGTGTTATTTACAATGTGTATAGAAAAATATTCAATGAAGAAGGGTCAGAAACATAACAATTTTCAATTTTGAAGATTTTATTGATAAATTTGACTTACCCGTTTTGATACTTTTAATTAAAAATATTATAAGTAGGTAACTATAATATTTTTTGTTGATTACAATATAATTTTATGAAAACTTATTACAGGAGTTTCCAATACGGCTATTCGTCAAGTCTAAGCTGTCCAAGTCAACTTTATAATGTGTATCTGTTAATACTTACGAAAATAAACATAGTTTTATTTTATTTTTGTTTTATTTTATAAAAAATTATAAGGAAACTAGTTTTGATCTGCATTATCATTATATCCATATTTTGACATGGAATAATGATAATGATTTAAACAAATATAGGTATGTGTAAATAATAATATGTCTAATATACATATAAAACGAATATGTATATTATACATGTAAGTATGTACCTACATAATATTAGTGGATATCTCATTATTAAGTACAGTATTGTCCACTTATGTAATGTGACTAATGATATTGAGGACAAAATAAAAAATAAGAAGTATCAAGATCGTTCAGTCGATTTTCCCTAGGGTTGCACACTCACATTTTGATTTCCCTAATTGCCATCAGATTCTGGTTTACCTATAAACATTCAAACATTATGACGTTAACGTCAAAAGGTCTGAAGAGAAAAGAAGACAACATTTGTAACTTATAACTAACGCCATGTGATGTGACCAAAAGACAATAGTCATTTTATATAATAATTAAAATTTATTTTTTCACTATTTCGGGCATTTAAAGTTGATAGTATAGATTACCGCTATGATATAATGTAGCTTTTGTATCCAATTATTTTAGCGTAATTTTATAATTAACTAGCGGTCCGCCCCGGCTTCGCCCGTGGTACATGTTTACGTTTTCTCTACATAAGAACCATCCTCGTACTTCAAGGAATATAATAAAAAAAGAATTATCGAAATCGGTTCAGCCGTTCTCGAGTTATGCGCTTACCAACACTTCTTGCGATTCATTTTTATATATAAAGATTAACTTTACATCAACTCCCCGACTTTTGGGAGAATGAAATTTTCGAATAATGGCAACACAATGGCAACAGCTGTCCTGACAACAATGGCGGCTGTATTTTGTCTATAAATTTTGACGTAATAATTTTGCCATTAAAACATAAAAGAAATAACTTGCTTACCTGTGGAATGTAATCCCCTGAGACTTATTATTTAAAATTGTACTGTTGCGACACCATTTAACAACGCAAGACGGCATTTTAAATATTTATTTTGGAACAATGACGCGGTTAATCATTCAGAAGCTCGCGACGTAATGGCGGCCGACTAGCTTACTATGGTGAGAGTGTGTGCGTGTTCATTGTCTTTACACGATCGCTAGCTTACTATGGTAGCTTCACGTTGTTTGTTCGTAAAACGGCGTCCGTCTTTTTTATACGTCCATGGTCCAAATCTGCTGAAGGAAATAAAAAGTAATAGAAGAAAATTTGTATCTTTAGTAACGCCATCTAGTGCATACGTTGGTTGGAAAGAGTTTACAATTCACATGCAGGAGAAAGAAATCCGTTTATTTTTTACTGTTTTTGTGATTAGACATAAAATGAAGCAAAAGTGATACTTAGTATAAACCATAAATTTTAACTCATATTTTAAAAATTACAACAAAACGAAATTGTGAAGTTTACATGTAGATACTAAATTACATGAAAAAGATCCCAATTTTTGTACGTGATAAAATAACAAATAGATATTAAATACGTAAAACACATTAGTAAATACCTACTAAAGTAATATGAACTTAGGTTAGTAAGAATAATTAGTCATACTGGCACCAATCCGCAGGCACTTAACCGTGCTCACTCTAATTAGACATAACAATTACTGAATAATTTAAATAACATTTTAAGACTCATGCAAGATATAACGGTACATTAATCTAGATTATATGACGTGTTTTACCGTTAGTGTGTAGGTATGTATTTAATTTGTATGCCGAGAAATTTTTGTGAAGTGTAGTTTCATTGTAGGCAAATTCCCGTAGATTCTGTTGAGGTATGGGGAAAATAATTAACATAATGTAAAGTGAATTTAAAACAACACTGAATATTAAAATTATGTTTATCTATAGGTACTATATAATATAATAATTCTTTCAATATAATAGAGAAGAGATTCATTCATTCATTCAGAAAGAGATTTTTGCTGCCTTAAAGCTCAATATAATGAGGCATATTTGTTAGTTATTTGTCAATTATTTACGTAATAAGACTCTATTTAAATATCTCTGTGTCTGCACTCGCCATCGCACACATAGCCAGCCAAAAACACCCACAGTTTTCAGAATGGATTATAAATTAGCCAACTAGTGATGAAATTAAATACTAAATTGGTTATTAAATAAACACATGAGCCAAATCACACACATTGAAATGGTCAAAATTTAAGCTTAATTACTTAAGTTCAATTTAATTATTTCATAAAACATTGATGAGAACATGAACAAATCTAAAACTAAATCACAAATTGTAATATTTTTAAGCATTGAAATTATATTCCATATAAAATATATGGATAATAAAAAATTGTTAGGTATGTTTCCTGGGGTCGCGGAAGAATGCCAACAAATACCCCCCATTAAAGCGGCTCGACGGAACACAGTGGGGTTTTAGTCGGTAAGAATCCGACATATACATAGGCTCCTTCCCCGGGAGCCGTGGGTATCTTTGGAAGATTTCCCCACTTAAAAAAAAAGGTATGTTTCAATGTATGTTTCCTGTTTTATTTAGTTGTGTTTTATTTAGTGCTGTTAGAGTTTTAAATGGATAGCAACAGAAATCTACATAGTTGTATAATTTGAGATGTTTTTGCCTTCGCTGTTAAATGTCCATCTGTCGATTAAACTTCAATAGAGCTGGACAAGATAAACTATGCTAGGTCGTAGTCTATTTTAGTAAAGACTCTATAACACAACATGTTTTTCAGTATTTAATTTGAGTATGTGAACAGTGGAATATACAATTATTTTAAAAATAAAGATGGAATTTTTTGATAAACATTTCCACCACGAAATATGATGTAACTTAGGAATACTATGATACCGGTATTTATATATAGATCAAACAACAAATACTTAATCAGTATTATAATATCAGAGAACATAATTTTGAAATTTCGGTACTTTCTCTTTAAGTTTATTTACTGGTATCTACAAACATGTATTAAGATCTACATAAGTAGTTATTTAATAATTAAAAAAAAGTTAACAATTATAAAGCCACTTATGCACCATTTATGTAAAAAAAATGCTCCAATAGCTATCCTATAATACTTCCAAACTTGATGTTATAATTGTCAAACAATAGTGCATTATAAGTTAGTAAGTATTAATAGAGATTACAAGTTGGCATGCACCCGCGTCTGTTTTTAGTTCCTATATAGAGACAGTACTAAAATACATCTGTACTTTGCATAATTATGAATCACTGGATGCAATCGTGCTTGTTAAATTTTAGTGCAACATTAATTGATAAAGATATCAATAAGTGCCGATATTATGTAAGTATTTGTGTTCCTGTACCTATGGAATATAAAATGTATTTAAAATATGACAAACATTTACTCCGAATTCCTATAACTACGTATAATATAATGCCATTTAAAAAATAAAAGCTTTACAGTGTTGGAAGTTAAGAGCGTCTTCGAAGAGAAAAGGCCCCAATAACTTGATGATATTCTATAACCATTATAGTTTTCAAACAAACATTGTACTGTATTTCTGTTTACAACATATGAAAACATTACTATAATGTGGTAGTCAAAAGCCTTAAACTAAATTTAAACTAACGTTGTCACCAGTATAAAGAACAAATAAGATGCAAATAAACAAGACTTCTATCATATCCGCTATGCACTTCCCATAGAATAAAACATACGTGGAATTGTAGATGCCAGTGTAGATAATAATCTATATTCTAATTAACATTAACATCACGCTCTATGATTCATTAGTTTTTGCAAGCTTTTCCCTGAAGAATTAGATCATGCCACTCATTTGTTCTAATAATTATGTACTTACATAGACATGATCAATTGTCATTATAGGAATATTGATCGGAAATAGAATCATTATTATGGTTTATTCTATCTACTTATACATTTTTGCTTTCTTTTTTTAGTTCAAAAAATTATGTAAAAAGTATATCTTTACAAATGCATATAAATTGAACCAAGTCATTTTAACCGATAGTTTAAAGAAGGAACCTTTGCAAGTTAATTTTTAAACGTGATTTTGAATCTGGTTGAACTCCAAAATTAACTAATTTTAAAATTCCTTAAACCGATAGGAAGATTCCTACTATTATACTACATACTAGATAGTAGTATCGCTTATTTACTTTTTTAGATTTATATCCAATCGGCTTGTATAATAGAATGATAATACAAATACAAACTTCATCACAGCCATGGCACCTAGGCTTCAGTCGGTCGTCGTAATGTCGCACGCAGTACAGCCTGCCATCTAGCGCGCAGTAGGCGAGCTCCACGAGCAACTCGTCACATTCGGAGCACGTGAAACACGCGGGATGGAAAAAACCCTGTACAAATTGTTAACATTTATAAAATATACCATAATATTACAATATGATATACAGTAATAAATTTCAAATGAAATAGTTAAGAAAAAATATAACAAATTGTTAAATCAGTATGTAAATTATTTTTTGAAAAAAGCGCCATCTATCGTGAAGTAGCAACATTGATAATGTTTTTAAGATTACCAAGTTATATACTTAAACGTATAGATGGCGCTAAAATCAATCAGCTTAAGTTTTTTATGTTAATAATTTTTACTTAAATTAATTATTATTAGTATCATAAAATAGACTACCTCTTCGCCCAATAGCGGTGCTTGAATAATAATACTTCCACTATGTATTGGCTTAAGGCACCCATAACAAGTTTCTTTCACACTTCCATGATGTTGACTAGCAATTCCTGAAAAGAAAACATTAAATAATGAACATTTTACTTATTACTTATCTTGTGTATATTAATTATTTCATTTATATTTAAAAAAATGTAAATCTTCAACGAAGTGTCTAGTCGTCCGCTAAACGGATGAATAAAATAAATTAGTCGTCCGATTACCGGATGAATAAAATAATTTAATCGTCCGATTACCGGATGAATAAAATAATTTAATCGTCCGATTATTCGGATTACCAGATAACCTTTTAACACTAAAGCTAGTTGGGTTGGACTAAAGCAAAGGGGGCGCAGGTCTTAGAAAATTTTTGATGGAGTTGGTGTCATTATAACATCTATTTATTATTGTTTTATCGTAAAGATTACGCTAATATAAGCATGTTTTATAGGAACAATATTACATATTCGCCCTCAATTCGTTAGGTTAGGTTTAGGTTAGGTTAGCCTTTAGGTTAGGTTAGGTTAGGTTTCTTAAAAAAAAAAAAACTACACAGAAATAGGAGCCCCGCGAAGCGGGGCTCCGTCGACGCGCAAAAAAAAAATCAAGTTTAGGTTAGGTTAGCCGTTAGGTTAGGTTAGGTTAGGTTTCTTAAAAAAAAAACTACACAGAAATAGGAGCCCCGCGAAGCGCGGCTCCGTCGACACGCAAAAAAAAAATCAAGTTTAGGTTAGGTTAGGTTAGGTTAGGTTTCTTAAAAAAAAAACTACACAGAAATAGGAGCCCCGCGAAGCGGGGCTCCGTCGACGCGCAAAAAAAAATCAAGTTTAGGTTAGGTTAGCCGTTAGGTTAGGTTAGGTTAGGTTTCAAAAAAAAAAAACTACATAGAAATAGGAGCCCCGCAAAGCGGGGCTCCGTCGACGTGCAAAAAAAAAATCAAGTTTAGGTTAGGTTAGCCGTTAGGTTAGGTTAGGTTAGGTTTCTTAAAAAAAAACTACACAGAAATAGGAGCCCCGCGAAGCGGGGCTCCGTCGACGCGCAAAAAAAAAAAATCAAATACCTACGTGTGCCCTCCTCCCCCCACAAAAAACCTATAATACGTGCGGCAGTTCTCTAAAGAAACCCCGATAACCTAACTATATAGATAAATAGATGTTATCGGACGATTAAATTATTTTATTCATCCGGTAATCGGACGACTAATTTATTTTATTCATCCGTTTAGCGGACGACTAGCACTGTCCAATCTTCAAACTCAAACTTAAATCAGGTATTACTTAAAGCATAATATTCACTTTCGTATAAAGTAATAGATGGCGCTATACTGTAATGTTTGTAGTATAGTATTTATACATATAACATCTTGCCTATTTGAAAAACTTTGCAAAACCATTTCTTTTAACTATTTACTTTCTCTATACACATCACATCTCAACAAGACGATTTGTATAACAACTCATATTTCATTATATACTTGTATTTATCATACTCGAATTAAACAATAACCAACCTATATCTAAAGAGATTTCATTCCGATCAGCCACAAAGTCTTCAAACTGTTTGCGGTGGGTCTCATCAATGTTCGTACAGTGGGCCAGCGAAAGGTCTTGCTTCGGCAGCTGTGTTGCGAGTGCTCTGGTCCGCCAGGCGCGCCAGGCCGCGGAGCCCGTGGCGCCACCTATGGTTGGTGCACGCTCAGCTAACGATGACCAGTATAGTTCTGTCTGGAATATTATTTTATTTATTTATTTATTTAACCATTTATTGTACCACACCATTTAACATTACAATGTACAGTATATATAGTTGTACTTTTAGGTAGTTTTATGTATGGTATATCTGGTAACCGAGAATGTTATGTGACTAATATATGTAATATATGTAATAGGATAGAAAAATTAGAATTCTAAAAATAGGGCTCTAGTACAATGCTTAATATACGGGAGTCAACTGTTTCAATCAGCCATTTTATTAATAGCCTAAGCAATTAATTTAAGCCTGTTAAATACATGGGTTGATCCAAAAGTAATGATAATCAACATTAAGCAACTTAATTATTGTTAAAATATTTATGCATATCTCTAGATAGTCTTCTTACTAGAAAATATAGATCGTTCTTTTTTTTCTAAAATCAGAATTTCCTTAGAAAAAAAAACTTTGACACCATCCTTAAAAACCCCTCGGCAGCGGCTATCTCTTCGCTATCGTCTTTAAATTTCTTGCCTTCGAAGGTGTTTCTTGTGCTGAAGAAAGAGATAGAAATCGCTAGGAGTTAGATCTGACGAATCGGGTGGGTATTCAAGCAGTTGGAGTGCCGATTTTCGAATGGCAGCCATCGTTACTGACGCCTTGTGATCCGATTTTCTTCTCGTCGGGTAACATTTTCGGCATCCAACGTGCGGAGACCTTTTTCATTTGTAATTAGTTTTTGAGAATTATTTTAACTCTGCCATATAACGTGCCTGTGTCCTCCACTATATGTCTGATGGTTATACTCTGATCTACCAACACGATATCTTCTACTTTTTTCACATTATCTTCAGTGAGGGACGAGGAAGGGCGACCTTTCGATGTTCATCTTCCATGGATGATCTGACCAGTTTAAACTTCTGCAATCTCTTCAACAGTTCGTATTCAAAACACTTGGAAACGTGGCCTGCTGATAAGATTTTTTTATGCTTACTTAGTGAGTATATATGAGCAAGCAAAAACCATTTATTTTTTATTTTTATGTGCACAGGAAATACCCGATTATCATTACTTTTGGATCAACCTAGTATATTATCAACTAGCTTACCGCCCGCGGCTTCGCCCGCTTTGTCTAAAACCTAATAAATTATATACTAAAACCTTCCTCTTGAATCACTCTATCTATTAAAAAAAACCGCATCAAAATCCGTTGCGTAGTTTTAAAGATTTAAGCATACAAAGGGACATAGGGACAGAGAAAGCGACTTTGTTTTATACTATGTAGTGATTACCTACCAAATAAGGTCTGTGTATTAAAATTGTAAACTCTAGCTTCTATAAGATATATAAAGAAAAAGCAACAAATATGTAAATTAAAAAATCACTAGATACAATATTTAACAACAGATTTATTGCATACCTAATTGTTGCATTGTTAAATTTGTATTTACATAGTAAATATTATCGGAAAATAATATCATATCAAGTAAATCTATAAAGTAAATTCAACATAATATAACTATTACCTGCTTAGCTGTAAGTCCAGGGGGGCTATTATCATAGTTATGGTGGCTGCGTGTCTCTCGCAGGCCGAGCCGGTCCCGCACGGAACCCAGTTCTTCGTGGTACACAGAGTGCTTTAGCCTGTCGCAGCCGCATGACTTGCACGTTTTTCTGGAAGAGGTTTGAGAATAAGTACCCATGAACACGTTTTGGCATGTTGTAGCACACTTAACAACGCAAGTCTATAAGGAATATAATATAGGTCGATAGCTAATAACGAAAATGTGAACCTGAAATTTTACTGATAACTTTAAACTATTTACATCTACAATTTTATAAACAGAAAAGATTAGATTTTTCTTTATTTGTTTGTTACGATATAACGTAAATTTTTTACCATTGAAGCAGATTTGTAATTTTGTAAGGTAGCTGACATCGAGAAACACCACACAAAAAAGGGTAAGGTGAGATATGCTTTATTTAATTTATACCATTTCACAGTTTAGATAATTTCAAAAAACTACAACAGATGATGAAATGACCTATTTAGGTACTTAAATTATAATACAAGCATACATCCATACATTTTTAGTACGTGTAGATTGCAATCAATTATATATTAGAACATAAAAATACAGTCTGCGTTGATCACATAACTCATAAATACAGTGTCGCGTCGCGAAGTACACAAATAGACCGCTTTAACGTGGCTTTAACCGAACCCCATTTGCATACAAATCTCTCCAGTCTAAATATAACGTACTTATTCCTTGTGGGAACGTATTTGTGCGTACATTTAGTATGGCAACATTTATTAGAATAACGAAGAAAAGATAGGTACAATAAAACTTTTTGATAATTTGAAAATATCGTAATATGTAGTTATATAAAGAGACGAGACCCGGCTATATATATATATATAACGAAACGAGAGGTCGTTTTGAAAAAGTGAAGAAAATGACAAAAAGAGTACCTATTCGATACAAAAAAAGTTCAATCTCTCAGCAAGGTGCTTTCTTCTAACATAAATACTTGCCGAAAAGAAACTTAAACATGCAAGACATCAACATCAACACATACAAAGTTAAACAATGGTAATAGACCATTCCCTTTGATAATGTGGATGACAAAATAGCACTTAATAATTTGTCGAGCCGGCGGAAGTCTTGATATGATATGGGTCAGTAGTTTCAATTGTGCGCTGGAATTGTCTGATGTTGGATACATTACATTAAGACCTTTGCCCTCTTGGAGGACATGTTTTCTCTTTATAGTGAGATATTTCATAGTACATAATTTTCAAATTGTAGAGAGGTTGATAATGTAGGTACCTTTCTTGATTTTATTTTCTTCATCATCATTTCACGCATCATTATCACACGTCATAGTTTTTTATAGTACTTACTTATCTCTGGTTGTTTTAAAAATGATTTTGTGTTTATATTAGGTAACGAATATATCGTTTCACTAATAGCTTTGAATAAAGGTAAAATTTGCGTTTTTTTTTTAAATAATATTAGTCATGGACATTTTTATTTATACTACTAAGTGGCAATAAACTCATGTTTATTGCTACATTTATATACCATGATTCACGACTACATGTCTTCCTTATATTATGTAGGTATAGGAAGTGATAAGACCCGCAGGAAACTACGTAAAAATTGATAAGTTTGTGTTGATGTTGCCACAGCAATGCATTAGTAATTAGGTTAGTTTATTGATCTAAATATATACTAGCGGTTCGCCCCGGCTTCGCCCGTGGTACCTACATGTTTACGTTTTTTTTTTCATAAAAACTATCCTATCTCTCAAGTTGGATCGAACTGCACATGGTGTGTGAATTTTATTATAATCGGTTAAGTGGTTTAGGAGTCCATTGAGGACAAACATTGTGACACGAGATTTATATATATTAAGAAGAAAGAGTTGCTATAATATTTACTCTTGGAAAGTATTTGTCTTTGTTAAATTTCAAAACGGCGAGGTATTTTTGACTAACAATATTTTCGAATTATACTTCTTCTCTTTCTAAAATTATACTATAAATTATTTAATAAACTTAAGTCAGATACTTGTTTTCTAAATTTTTCTTAATATATTGTACTGACTGTTTTACGTAACGAGTCAGTCACATCATGGTCACATGACACATCATTCAAAAGAGTAAGAGGAGTCTCGTCCTCATCCATTCCATCTCCATTTTGTTTTGGATAAATGTTTCATGTTAAGCCAATGCAAAATCATGTAAAGTTCCAATTCAATCCAATTCCTGTCGTCATACTTATACACTATTAGAAGGAAAATATATTTTCCTCAATAAATATACATAAATAAACAATATATTTCCCGGCTATTATTTTCATTCCCCAAACATTGGTCGTCGAAAATTCGGACAAGAGGACTCTTTCACGTTTTAACACATGTTATACCAAACATTTAGGGACTATACGTCACACCTTCGTCATAATATTACTTCACAGTGTAACAATAGCTCATAAAGTCAGGTGTATAAATTATAAATAGCAAAATATGCGGATAAAAGTGTAAAAGTGGAATGGTCGTAGGCGAAATTAGTCATGTAAAGGCTGGCACAAACTCAGCAGCCACGAATAACTCATTTAATTCGAAAGCCTGTTTATTACGTTGTTCCAACGAAATCAAATTTAATACAAGGCCAGGTATAACATTTTTAAATCATTGTTTTAATTACCTGGTAAATTGTTTCTTACCTTCTTAGGTGAAATGAAATTAATATGAATTATAGAGGGCTGTAATTATCAATGTCAAGTAGTTTTAACTTTTAAGTAGAGGCCAAGGATATTGAACAAATTGATTACACTTTACGCAGTATCACATATCTATTTTTATGTATGTATTGATGCGAATTAAGAATTCTCAAATAGGCTAAAACTGAATACAATTCATAAATTAGCAATCAGGGATACATTGGATTAGGCCAAACTGTCATAAAAAGAATACAAGGGAATTTTTTTTTCATAAAATATTGTGTAAATAATCGCCTATTTTTTAATTTTCATTTTTCTCGTCTGAGTCCTGTAATGCTCTTAATATATCTGTTATGACTTATGGATCAGACGAGAGATGGACACGTTTCAACACCATCATGAATCACCTATATTTACAGAAGTTCGTAATTATCTATTTTAGACATACACATAATATTTATAAATAACAAATACTACGTATAAAATTGTACCTTGCTTACTTTGATACTTTGGTGCAGTATATTAATTTATTATAGCGAGATATTCGCTATACTTACCCGTTTAAGTTCTAATTCCATAATAAAAAGTGACCTGTCCTTATCCATACCCATAGTCTCTTTAGTCTGATATTTCTCTATCAAAAGTCATAAAATATTTTATAATTCGAGTTTCGACTTACGAAATCGTTCATATGATCTCTCTTTTCATATTCCTTGATAAATCTTTCAGGACAAGTAGAAGTTCCTTGCTCTTTTAATTTATTTTCATTAGTATTCACCGGGAACCCAACCTACGACTTCTCTTTCCACATATTAACCACTGAACCAATATAGTCAAATCTATTATTAGATACCCCGAGCGTGGGCGGAAAAATGTAAACATGCGAAGGAATGGAAAATCTGTCAACGATGTTCCTCCAAACCATGGCCTGGTTCATGTTGGATCAATTTACGCGCTCCAATATCCAAATTCTAATATAAATACGTAAAGAATTATTATGTTTACCTTATGAAGTACATGTGTTATAACTGAGCTAGAAAATCTTGATAATATGCAGATTTTCAGGGTATTAAATATGAAATATCTGCAACTAATTCAAGATAACCAAAATAAACATAAAAATGCAGAATAGTTATAAATAATTATCGGTCTTATGTTATCTTTCTCATTTTTCTTAACTTAAGCAAGCTGTTCACTTGTACAATAGTCTCAGTTTCTGCAAGTTAAAATTAAACTTATAAAAATAGATTATATTGAGAGTATCAAAGAAGACGAGATACTCCTGCACATAAGCGAGGGAAGCGGGAGGCATTCAGCGTTACCCTTAGTGCATTTGACATATCCGAGAAACAAAGGCAGTGAGGAATCGTTCTTGGTATCAAATGGTGAATTGTTGACTAGAATAAGTTGTCTTGGTCAAGCGTCATGCGAAGAGTTTAAATGCTTTAAGCTTCCTTAAGCTTACTAAGCAGATAACGACAATCTATATATATAAAACTCAAAGGTGACTGATATAGTGATCTATCAACGCACAGCCCAAACCACTGGACGTATCGGGCTGAAATTTGGCATGCAGGTAGATGTCATAACGTAGGCGTCCCCTAAGAAAGGATTTTAGAAAATTCATCCCCCAAGGGGATCAAATAGGGGATGAAAGTTTGTACCATGAAAATTTATCTTTTCCACGCAGGCGAAGCTGCGGGCAACAGCTAGTTCTCTTATAAAATTGAGCCGATATTGTTCAAATGTAACGTTGCTAAAAGGTCTATTCATATTTTTATTACGAATGCCGTTTATTTGATACGTTAAGGTTATACATGTTAAAATCACATTAATAACATTCTGCCTGTGTCTGGTACATTAAGCAATAAAAGCAGCACAAGCAAAACTAACTCTGAACGTTCTTCTTTCGTTGACTCGATTTAATAATAGCCTAAATAAAAGCTACCTAATCATACATTGACCAGTACAACTAAAAGTCCCTTCAAAATCACACGGTATGTTTAGTAATTATTAATTACTCCCTAATATAATCAATATACCATCGGATAACAACGCTACATCCATGCTGATAATAATACTTAATAATTTCTCTCTTCTATAACAGCGCTATGTACAAGCTAGGTCCCAGACCTCAGCCAGCAGTCACTGACCAACTCGTTATCTCAACATCTAGATTGATTGGAGTTATTAACACGACACACTCGTTCAGCATTCGAGTTATAATTGCGAGCAGCGGACCGTGTTCTTGTATTATTTACAAGATAAATGCGCTATATGTGAGAGTTAGCGAATGCATTTATAGTTAGAGATTCCTGCCGCTTGAAATTTTTGTGTTCTATTTATTTCGATATAGATTTATTATCTAGTTGTAGTAGCTTGTCTATATATATAAAACTCAAAGGTGACTGATATAGTGATCTATCAACGCACAGCCCAAACCACTGGACGTATCGGGCTGAAATTTGGCATGCAGGTCTACCTGCATCTATGTTAGGACGTAGGCTTCCGCTAAGAAAGGATTTCCCGAAATTCTTGCGGGAACGGGGAAAAACGGGGATGCACGTACAAAGTCGTGGGCGGAAGCTAGTTCTATGATATGTGACTGTGTAGTGTGTTCTGCAGATCCCACTTTGAAGATCTTTGACGATACTCAACACGGGCTATGTCTCATATCACACCTTTTTATTTTAGTTCATTCTTGTATGGTTCATGATATTTTATTTTCATCGAGTTATTGACAAATATTTTATTATAAACAATATGTAGTTATAACTAAACATTCTCATCTAAAGCAAAGCAAGATAAGATCTTTTAACTATGCCATTAATATACGCCAATATAACAAGCATAAAGTGACATAAGTATTAATAGCCTTAACAATACCACGATACATTTATTTCAGTATCGCATTGTTGGAACAAATAGTTGAAAATCGTACATTTAGTTCCAATTATTCGTCTCGCTCCTGACATTCCATTACTCAGTTTATGTGAATATTTCGTTCTTTGTTCTTATATCAGCTATTTTGCAATGTAAATTGTTTACTCACAACTAGTAGAAACGTGTAGCGAACACACATCATAATTCGTTTCTTAATGTAAGGGCTACAAACAGAAAAGACTAATGTTTCTAATTTCAACACATAAATATTGACAAATACAACTTCTGTTTAATTAACAAATGTGTAATAATTTTCATTCAAATTTTTGTCATAATAAGACAGTTTAGTTGCTGATAGTGCCTCTGAGGCCCTAATAGAATATTTTACACTTATTAACATTTAACACCCAGCTAATCAGGACATATTAAGTAGCTGCTAACTAAACCGGCCAGTAATGTTTTAATCTTATACAATTATTTAATAATAGAATATTCATTTACGAGTCAATTGCATCAATTCTTCCCATGTGTTTGTTTTTAGTCCTTACATATTTTGCATAGTCAGTAAACAGCCCGCGTATTTACGTAGCGACATTGTCATAAAACATAGGTATTTTAAAGCTCTTGAGCTCTCCAAGGCAAACAACGAAACTATCGTTAAACTAAAATAATGAAGAACACATATTTTATTGTTTCTATTTCAAAGAATAGTCTGTAAACAAAAATACTTCCCATAGGAATTTATGAAGCTGAAATTGACAAAGTAAACTGACAAAAATTGTAATAAATTACATTTTCAAAATTTTCAACGTCTTTCACTAAATCGTTCAAATTGTTTCACTAAATAAGAAGCTAAATACCTATGGTATGTCCATCGTAGTTAATTACCATGGACATACCATATTTAGCTAGGAATTCCGCAAATAAGATCGGCATTCTGAGCCCTTGCAGACAATTTTATTTATATTTCCACCGCTTTATATTCAAACATACCTATCCAACTCATGCTGATTAGGAACTATTCTAAGAAAACGAAAGAATAGACAAGCAAATTATATGCATTTTGCTGCTCCGTTCGCATATTTAGAAGAAGTCAAAGTCCCCATTTCCTGTGTTTTGATTTAAGCGTTTTAATGTCTGGAAAAGTATATTTAGTTTGGCATTATTTTGGCAAATTGACATCACAATCGGCCCGAAATAAGCTGAAAATCCAACAATAGTTGGGTCCAAGAGAAACATTGTAAATCTATTCACAATATACAATAGCTCTGGTCGCGGAACCAAACTGTTTGGAAAACAAATCTCCGTTATTTATTTATTTAAATCATTAGAGCGCGCTGATTAATTCAGATGGGTAATATTGTTGGAATCCAATCTAGTCACCTATATGCGAATCTAGGCTTGAGCATTTATCAAGCCGCAGCTCTTGGCTTTGCCCAAAAAGATTTAACGCATCAAACAAGTAATAACTCACATCACTTAGATAATAATATGTAAATGGCGAATTAAATTAATGCATGATGTCCAAGATATTGGTATTAGCTTTTTAGGTTTAGGTGAACACTCTTAGTTTCCTTATTAACCTACATCTTGTCCATGGCACATATTTTAATACATGCCGTCGTTTATCGATATAATTATCGTTATCGAATATTCTAGAATCTAGTATCTACTAGATTCTAGAATATTGTCAATAAACATCTTTATCATGTATCTACATGATAAAGGATGTTGCATTTATATTTTGTATGGTCAAACATTAACAATAAAACCATTCAAAGTATACAAAGTACACACAAGCATAATACAGCAGGACGTGCGCAATCCTTCTTCTTTGGTCAATAATTGTTACGACAAAGATAGCCTTACCAAAAATAGATGACCGTTAGCGTGGATTATAACCAGGTTGTCTGTTTGACAGCTCATTGCCTGGTTTAAGGTCGCACTAAATTTAGGCGCCATAAATATTGGGTTATGAGTTATAGCTGTGTCTTATGAGTGTGATTTATTCGGTCATTTTACTGCATGCTCTCATGTGCAAGAGTTCTTGTTCTTTTATTTGCAAGAGTTGGTTTTATATGTGTAAATTTATTCGATGTAATAATCAAAGTTTTATAGGTTTTCAAATAGAGTTTTAAAGTGAAACTTTTATTACATCGTCTCAAACTTTTTGGTCTGTGTAGCGCATGTCGCGTGACGGTCGGCTGCCGAGTAGGTATAAAGCAGTGTTCGGAAAGTTTCACTTTTACCGTGGTTTCATAAAACCACACAACTTTTTTTTTTTTTAATTATCAGAATTTTGATTATTTTATTGAAGATTTTTCGTTCCCTAAATCAGAAATCTCATCCAAATATTTTTCCACGTGCCACACTGATTACATGAAAAGAACAAAATAATACTTACGTTTGTTTTATCACTACTTTCGATTTTGTTGCTATTCATTATGAACTATAAAAATAACATAAGTATCTTCAAATTGCAATAATAAATAAACCTAAAACACATTAATAGAAACAGAGCACAAAGTCTCTGTTAATACTTTTATAGTTATTATAATTCGGAAGTATAAATATTTTATGTATGCAATTTGCGGCTGCATAACATTTTCATTGCCAATTAAACTATTTACAAACATGAAACACGCTTCGTGGGTTTGGTACAAAACTGTCATGTACACTCATATTTGCTTCGGTGGCTTCGTACATACATGTACGACTATATCTACTTATATTCATTCCTTGCACACGTTTTTATACAAAACAGGGAAGTAACCGATTTCCCTGCAGTCGTTTTGATTTCACTCCTTACCCTCTTGTTTGTTTTTCTCTACAGAACTTTCCCCTAACATGGGTAATTCTGTAGGGAATAATATCATAGGGCAGAATTACTATAGGCCTTTAGGGTTGCTTTAAGGATATGCTCAAACGACACTTCGAACATTAAGCTATACGTATTACTAAGGCGAAGAATGTAAGCATGCGTGTTTGTTGTAGATAGAGCACATAACCTAACAGCTAGATTCGAATTAAATTTTGGTAAGAAGGTTAGACTTTTTTCATCCCAGAAAATGTGAGTAAAATAATGACTATACCTAAGCTCCTTGTTTGTGTTAATTATGGGATAGTTATGTGTCAATAAATGTTACATTGTACAAAACCAAAGCCTTGTGTGTTTTAGAAAATATACTCCGAAAATATATGTTATTATTGAAAGACCGTCCGCTGGCGCTCCGCCAGACATCCCATGTATGTCTTGTTCATGTAAAATAGACTGATTTCCTTAATATACCATTTAAATGTTCGTACTACGTGTACAAAGTATCGTCATAATTTTGTTGGAATAATGAACTTTTATAAATCGGTTTTCTTGACATGCTTCAATGACTGCCAAGATGACCGCCATTGCAATATATTTGGCAGTTTATTATAAGAGGTAGGTATTATAATTTTTGTCTTTTTATTAAATTTTCCGGTTTGACCTGGAGAACTTGTTTGGATGATTTCGAAAATTCTGTATGAAATAAGAGCTATGAATTAAATGGAAAAAAAATGTAAGCCTATTTGAGAGTCACCATCCTTTTTAAATATTTTACTATTTCGATTTAAGAGCAACTGTAAGAACGTATATCTAGGTATTACGAAGATATATTTGCCATTATATTATTAAGAGTTAGATATTTTAAACCAGAGGAGTGCAAACCCATAATATAAATTATTTTAAGGTCCCAGTATGTTTACACCAGGAACATGTTTTTGTATTTTAAATTAATTGTTATGGATTAACAAATACCTCCACTTATATTATAAAATTTATATACACCATGACTTGGACAAAAATTCTTGGCACCCAATAAAATTGTCAGAAAATTGTCATTTGTTGAATCTCGATGACATCTTCAATGTTATACATGGTCCACGGACATATTTATTGCTTTCAAACATTTTTATATCACACTAGCGGTCCGCCCCGGCTTCGCCCGTGGTACATATTTACGTTTTCTCTACATAAAAACCATCCTCGTACTTCAAGGAATATAATAAAAAAAGTATTATCGAAATCGGTTCAGCCGTTCTCGAGTTATGCGCTTACCAACACATTTTGCGATTCATTTTTATATATAAGCACATTTAAGCATTTAGTTTTAGTAATAATCTGGAGTCAATTATATGTAATTTAATAATTCATGATAGAAAAAATAAACATACAGTCGTGAACGTGAAATCAAATTATTCATGTCATAGATTTCTATTCAAAAACTTAAAAGCAAAAAAAAATAATCTAAAACCAATGGCAGATTATATAGAAGATGAACGCTTGTTCCCATAGAATTTATCACTACTAATATTATACTAGTCCCTGCTAATAGGTATTATAAATGCGAAAGTAACTCTGTCTGTCTGTCTGTTACGCTTTCCCGCTTAAACCTCTCAACCGATTTTGATGAAATTTGGCACAGACAATCTTTAGACCCTGAGAAAGAACATAGGCTACCTTTTATCAAAACACCACGCGGGCGAAGCCGCGGGCGGAAGCTAGTAGAAAATAAATGAAAGAGAAATGTGATAAAATACTCCATACGGAGTTTTACAAGAATAGACCAAAGTATTCAAATCTAGAATTGAAAATATGAACTTCAATTTTTGAATGCTCATTTTCACAATTTAGTACACACACGGCAAAAAATCAACCTTGAATCAAGATGATTAAATAAAAATAACATCGGAACAAGTTCAAAGATTTATAAGCTTGCTACTTCCTGTGTAAATTTTATTGGTACTAAAGTGGTGGATATTATGGAAGCTATAATAATTTGCCACAAATCGCCCTAAGCGGGCACTTTATGTAATAGACGTGGTGAGGAAAATCTATTCAATTTATACGTGTTTTATTAAAAATTACTAACATAAAATAAAGTATATATGATATAATATCAAAGTTGAAATTTCCTTAATTTATTTTAAAATAATGATTGATGAATGAAAGCAAACCGATGAAATCTGAGAACTTAAAATGTCCAATGGCCAAACTTCTGTAACACTTTGGTATACGTCAATATTAACTTTAGATCATCGATCATAATAGCGTAATAGAATCACGAGTAATAATATATTTTTATAGCCAGCCTTGTGTGTAAGTGCAGGTTATCTTGAATTCGTCTTAAAATTGGCATCCTTTAGATTACTTCTAGTTCTTTGCAAATGGCGCCTTCTAAAAATAATTATGCATGAAAATATGTTGATTGATTAGTCTATTACTTTTAAATTCGTAAAACAGACTTAAACCAAATGGTTTACTTCAATGTTTTTGTTTATTATATTATACTTAATTGAAAAAAATAACCATTCAGGAAGGTCTTTAATTACTACATCGAAATTTTTGATAAATATTATCAATAGATTCAGTATTAGTATTAGTAATTATTGTAAGTTTTGTACTTTTCCTGTTTTCAAACAGCAAGGTACTTGAATAAATCAATCAATACATCTAAAATGTTCTTGAATTAAATTAGTCTATTAGTCAAAAGCTAAGGTTACCAATATAATTAATTGTAAAGCTCCAAGTAGAGTTGGACAAAGGGTAAATGCCACGGCACACCTTCGTATTGGACCTCGACCTTCTTAATCTATACGAAGTTATGTCACTGTTTATTGTTATGCACTTGTGTGATCGATCTTACAATTTATAGAATCTATTTGATGACGATGGAATTAAAAAACTAAGTAAGAAATGTATTATGGAGATGTGCACTGGTTTTAAAATGGATTGGAAAATTTGCTAGAAAACTTAAAAAGTAAAAGATTGAAAAATGTAGATGTAGAAAATGTAGAGATAAGTATAACGAAAAAATATTTTTATTTAGTAGGTAGCATTTAATTTCCACCAATTTAAAGGATACAAAAGAATTATAATTCTACAATAACATAACATTTTTAATCTAAGTGGAATCTTGTCAACTTTCTAAGATTATTAGTTTTATACTAGGGTCTCCAAAGGTCTATAATCTATCTGTCATTTTATACATAACTTAAGGGTCGTTCCAGAACGCATTAATCATTTTAGATCTAGAACGTGTTTCTGAGATATTGTGACTAAACCTGTCTTCTATTTTTAATGCCCTTTGATGTGTGTCTATCCACTATCCAGTGTCCAGTGATGTCAGCTTAACGAATTATCAACGGCCTTATCTGTCAATCAATTGTTTTTATTTTTAAAACGAGTTCGTTTTTAAGATGTTTGTATCGAATTTTTGTCAACAATGAATGCAAAGATTCCTAAATAGTTCTGTAGTTTTATCGTCAATGGTTTTTAGAAACATTTTTCCCAAATGTCTTTCTCCCATATTTTGTTAAAATCGAGCCCAGTCTCATTTTTATGACAATGACCTTGCCTGCTATTACTATTTCCCATGTGTACTCACTAAACTTAACTATAAAGAATCATTCAATCTTAATATTTCAATCCATCAAGCATGATTCAAATCGTACGATACGATAAAAAATGATTACATTCTTCAAAAATGTTCAATGATTCGCAGGTATCGCGATTTATCATGTTTTACAAACATCCACTATTTGTAAAACACACTTCATTAAAGTCAACAGGTATTTCATTGTTTATTTTGTTTTGTTTCAGACAATTATTACACCGCACAACATTCTATTGTGTGCATGTGACTTCCCATCATGTTTTGCAATCCATACTAATATTATAAATGCGAAAGTAACTCTGTCTGTCTGTCTGTTACTCAATCACGCCTAAACTACTAAACCAATTGTCATGAAATTTGGTATGGAGATATTTTGATATCCGAGAAAGGACATAGGCTACTTTTTATCCCGGGAAAATGACGCAATCCCGGAAATCCCACGGGAACGGGCACTATGCCGGTTTTTCTTTGACTGCGCGAGCGAAGCCGCGGGCGGAAACCTAGTGTTTAATAAAACAATTAGGTATAAGTACACGACTACGCCTATTATTTTATTGTAATGGGATCTTGCAAGCTAGTGTATATTGCCTTATTAACATATAGTGGTATATTTTTTCACTCCTTCTTCATTGAAATATTTCGTATGGTATATTATACCTAACGTATGAGTTATATTTAACTATATCAACGCTTTCTGATTGCTAATGTTAATGTGACTGTCATCCATCCAAAATCTAAATCCAAACAAATGCGTTCCAGTGCTAACATTCACATTTTACTCGTGTATTCAAGAAGCTCAACATTCGATAGAAAATGCAGATGTGTAGAAAAAGTGAAGTCCCATGTCCCCTAGTGGGGTAAGGGGCAGATGCATTATACAACTGTTTCACTGATCGATTTTCTTTAGGGACAAGTAGGTGATCAGCCTTCTGTGTCCTACCAGACCAAGACATTTTTTTTTCTTCGTCTCCACCGGGAATCGAACCCAGGACCCCTCGGTGTTACGCTCACGCGTCAACCACTGTACCGAGGAGGCGGTGGAAATTCTAAATGTGACATGTTAGCCGCGGATAAAAAATATCTACCTAAGTGAATATTTCAATTTGATCGTGATATAATATGATATATCTAGACATAAATGTAGCATGCATACAATAAATAACGTAAAATATTATTTATTTGTTTTGTATTAATTTTAAATATAATCGTGTCAGATATTATTGCCTCCTAGGTAACGTCACATATTTATGCTGTGAGAGGTTATCACAATTATTTGCTGTACATTTTCGTCACATAATTTTGATGCCACTTTATTATGCTGCCTACTAATGTCAGATATTTTTGCTGTATACAGGCAGACAGATATTATTGAATTTGTTCTAGTGACAGATATTTTTGCACATCGCCCCATATATTATTGCTCGTGACTGTAGATATGGAAAATAAATGAATACATTTTTTGCTTTCGCGAAAAGGGTATGTAAAGCGGGTCTCAGTCGGTCACAAACAATTTTCTTGTCTAATATATTATGTTACTACAGATGGTAAATATCTTTGGTAAGATAGTCTAGATTAGATAGTCTTCTGTTTCTGTTTCTTAAATAGTCGAAACATTTTTGTGATTCTTTAAAAATCATTAGGTGTTCGAAATAAAAGGAACTGCTTCATATTGCTAAACATCGAAGATATTGATAGCTGAAGTAAGTAATAATTCTTATAAGAGCTTTGGCACGTCTAATGGAACGAATGGCCGAGCCCCTGACGCCATTTACTTTGCAAAGCAAGCTATTAAAATCAGTCCTGAGGTGTGTTGTGGCATTCAAAATATTTACATTAGCTGATACGCGTTTAATGTAACGTCTACTTTGATGTTGCATTATTAGTTAACTATTAGCCATTGTTTAATATTGTCTTGTCACTGCCATCTTTAACAGTGATTATAAGACTCACTTTAAATAACACGTATCTAGTATTGCTAATTATTATTGTGAACTAAAATGTCTCTTGCCGCAAGTAATTTAAATAGTCCATCAAATAAAATATATCCACAACAATCAAACGTCGATCTAGTAACAAGCTTAAATGGAATCAGGTTTTAGATTCTGGATGGAAATAATACGCTACGTGCGTACGTACATTTATGACTTAAACTTCATAAATAATATTGATATTGGAATAAAGTCATCTTGCCAAATGTATCAAATCAATCATCAAACAAAATGCAATGAGGAGCAAAAACATCGCTGATACATTTTATAACTCATAAAATAGAATTTAATTTGCGAAAACGTACGAAACTTGTACCAATAAAAAGGCGGTTAAAATCACGATTTATAAACGACATGACAGAAATACACGCCAGACCCTCATTACACTGGAGAAATTTTTATGTTCACCAATTGTTTTTCGTTCGGTCACCTATTGTGGGTTGTGAGTAACATTGCGCACGTAAAGCTATGCACTGCATGTAGCTGTTTACATCTGTTTTCAGTTGAATCTGATTCAAATCAAGTTTCTTGATGACTCTTCTTTTAGAAATTGTTGGTGATAATCATTTCTTTCTATATTTCGACCACAAGCACTTCTAAAAGAACCTATGAATGAAAAAAATTAATTAATTTGATAATCACTTAAGAAATATCGATTGGGTTGGGATAAAATATTTATTTTTATTTAATCAATAAAAAAGGGTGAAAAAGTGAGTGTGTAGAATGCTGTAGGTACATGCAAAGAATAAGAATAAGAAGAGTACCTAATCTTCATATTCTCTACTTAAAAGATTTTCTTGAATACTCCTCTTTAAATATTGATTCTGTTTGCAATTTGTAACATGCATTCGACATAACAGGAGATCAAAGATCCTCGAACTTTACAAAAATCGAATAAAAACTAAATATTTGAATGCAATTCAGGTTAAGGTGATAAAACCTGCAATTTCGGAAGTAATTAAGCATTACTAGAACATTCTACAATTCGAATACATGAGGTCAAAGCACCGCAAACATTGTTCTATTCCTAGCTTTCAAAAGATGTCTACATGAAATAAGGGAGTATTTTAATTTACTTCAGAATTCAAATATAGCGACTTGACAAAAAAATACAAATTATACTTTATCAAAATCAATATGAATATTTCATAGGTGGTTTTTGTATTGCTTAACAGCAAGAAAAAATAGGCATAAACGAATCAATATCTAAGTGTTCCAACTTCTTCACATTTTTTTTACAATATCAGCTACACTTATACTATAAAATAAAAACAAAACTTCCGTAATTTTCTCACTTTAGGTGATGTTACCAGCGCTTAAAAGTTTTATTGCCATTAAACTGGATGACTGCTCGTAACCTTAATAATGACACAATAAATGGCCGACGTAGCATTCGATTATTTAGGGTCGTCGTTCGTGAGAGGAAGATACACCTTTGCTATGTTTTAATTAATTTCCTATGGTCAGCTTCATTTGCAAGCAGAAGATCCTAAGAGTTAATAATCTCAGCATCATCATCTTCATCTTTAAAAACAAAAAGGAATATTAAACAGGACCGATATTTTATGTCTCCATTGACCATTACGCAAATAGTATTACATTTGTTTGTTGCGAATACATACAGGCTACAGCGGCTCATATATCATGACGCTTTGGACAAAATGACTCCTTTTAACTAGATAAATCATTTATAATGTAATTAAATGTCCTAGGTGCAATAAACCTTGGAAATATATTGGTGATATCTGCTAATAGTCTACGCTTAACTGTGCTGATGTCAAGGTAAATGGCATATAATTTTATTGTGCAATATATTTCATACTGAATTATGGCAATTGCTTTCCTGTATGATGTAGTCTGGACAAAATATTTTGGGTGTAATCATGTCATTGCTATAATTCAATCGTTACAATGTTATTTGCTGATAGCACTCATATTGAAATTTATCTGGTCTACATTAATAATTTGTGCTTGTTATGTCGGTGCTCTTTACCAGGAACCTTCTGTACTATTTTCTCACACAGGAAAATAGCAAAGTATGTTCAAATATATCATTAGAAGTGGAATACTACGTATACCAATATCTATATCGTCTAAAGAACTCATCTTACTTACCGTATAACCATCTCCAGAACATCTTCCCGTTCGAACACCTTGCAATACAGATGGAGAATCTTAAGGCAGGTGTACTGGAGCCCTGTCCAGGTGACGTCAGCAGACTTCAAGGCCTGATCCCAGGGGCAGTTTTCATGTCTCGACAGGCACAACATGCCGTCGCGTTCCGTCTCCGTTGGAGGCATTTAATCTTTGGTCAATGTTGATTCTTTGGTAGTTTAACTCTGAACAAATGAAGGAATTGCTATACCGATTGTAAATGGAAGAGAACTTTAGCCAATGTTACGTGTTCATAATAAGCTTTTGCTCATAATAATTATTAATTACAAAGAGTATTGCTCAGTGAATAGTGTTATCTCAAATGGTCCGTTAATCGTGAAGTAATATTACCACGCGATTTTATTAATTATCGTGTTTTAATATTATGATAATGCTATTTTTAGAAAATTACAATTTTAGTAACTTTTCTTTTTGTAATAATGCGGAAAAATGCATATCATATTTTGTTTGATGTTTAGCTTTTATGGCGCTTCATACTGTTTAATCGATTATGTACCTATCTAAAATTTAAAATGAAAGATTGCATGAATGTGAATTTAACGAAGTTGTGTAGGTACTACAATATCTTCATTGAAGGAACCAATATGGCTGCAATACCAGTTAGACGCTTAGAATAAATATTATGTAGGCCTTTTTCCCGTTTACATGAACGTCATACCGCAGTATAAAACTAGTTTTATAATAAGTTTTTAGATATTGTTAGACTCAATAATAGAAGTGGTAAAAACCCAATAAATACTGAGCTTAAAGTGTGATCATTGAACTTGTTCCCTTCCATAAAAGGCATGCAATACCGCCATGAATGTATGTTGAACTTCAAACAAAATTGAACCTTATTAGGACAAGATTAAATAGGTTTTATTTTCGTACATTCAGCAGATGTTGAGTAACTAGAAAAACTGATTAAATTACGAACTTGAATGAGTGAATATTCTTGTATTAGTTTGTATGTAATATAATTTTAGTTAAATTATCTTTTAATAGGAGAACACAGAATATTAATAATATATAATAATAATATCGGGTACCGTCCTTCTGGTGGTACCCGAGTATTATGGAACCGAGAAATATAATAATAATAAAAACCTATATCGTTAATAATAGTTTAATTAATTAATTTTATCCTGGTTTTCTGGCACTCAGTCACGGCTTATTCATTCGAAGATATTTTTTCACAAGGTCTCTAAGAAATCATTTTTATCCGGACAAAATAAGAACTCTGGAGTCAACAATGAAGAAGTTTTTATAACATCTCAAACATACCAAGACGTTTTATTTTCCCATTGCATTGAACCAAAAATTCAATTAAAGGAAGCATATCGTAATAAATTGTCCAATAAGAAAACTGAGCGCTCGTAGGAAGTTGTAATTTAAACAATTCATTGTTTGAGACACGTAGCGTATCTTCGACTTCGTGAGGGCAAAATATTTGTCATTTCTGATGCTGTTAAAATGTATTGCAATTTTATTTACATTTCTTAGTCCTCTGGTTAACCTAGGTAATCGTATTTTTCTAAGATTATCTTATTATTTCAAACTTAAAGACTGCACAATAAATAAGACCAAGTTTTAGTTACTATTTAAACAATGTCGTTTCATTAAATTTGTAGTCTCTTCAAAAATTGTGCGTTATAAGCGACACCATGACGAAAAACTACGTAATCCTATTAAGTTAATTAAATCTACTAATATTAATTTTATTCGTGTTTATCCATCATAAACAGCACTAACCTTATTAACTGGTTAAATTGACACACTTGTCACATTTAAAATGAACATGAAATAAACATTATTCGTTTATTTGGTCAACATGCCCTTTGTTGGTTATCATTTCTTTATCTTAAATCGTAAAACGTATTTGGATTAACTCGTAATGATTTTCAAAAAAGCAGTTTACTTCAATGTTAATTTTTTCATGGTTTACACGTGTATTACAAGATTTTTCATAATAACGAAAATTTGTGGTTTAGGCACACATTTTAATTAAATAGTTACGATGTTTTACGTGTTTGGTTTGATCTTTTGTTGGATCTTTGATTGAATTTTACAATTGAATTAATTTCATTGCATTATTAATAATCAATAAAAAATAACACATAACCTAATATTTATAAACTAAATTATACACGGAAAACGAAGTCATATGATATTAATACTGTATCTTAATAACTATTTTTCTACGAAGAAGATAAAATACTAAAATAGTGCGCAAGCGCTATATAATTTATATAAAGACTCTCTAGCAATTATTAACCCTTATTAAAACGCTGGGAGCTATACTTCCCACGTCTCAGATTGAAGTAAATCGTGTTTTATTTTTATATGCTTAAACATATTGCAGTGTAATATTTATCTACGCAACCTTAACATTTCAGAGAACTTTTTTTCATGGAAACACTTTTCAGAGAATTATTACATGTGAGAGAATCATAACAGAGTAGTTGTTATGTGGCTATACCTTCCTATAATTAATGTACTCTATAATGTACAACATAATGTCGATATTGAATTGATATGAAATGCATGGGCTTACGGGCCATGCTATGGTTTATATTCCTTGAGTCAGTAGCTCGATGATATAGTCTCGGTACTACCATCGACCGCGCAAGGTGTGCGCACTGAGTCATTATTTAATATTATTTCACATATCTACCTAATTATAATTAATTATGGAGAGTTATTTAAATTCTCCGACATACATGTCATGGTAAACACACGTCAAAGTCAGGTGACGTGATTTTGCCGCCGAAAACGACCGTTATTTTTTAGTTTTTTGTGTAGTGCTGAAAAAAAATTAGATAAGTAGATTTGAGTTTTAGCTATGTAAACTAGACTATATTACGGTTGCGTGAAACGTAAAAATATGCCCAGAATCTTTCGTTTATACCTTGGTAGAGTCGATTGAAATTAAGTCTATAAGTGGGAAGATATCATCCCAGTGTTCTTCACTGCACACGACATTCGGAAATTCTATATATAAAATCCGTGTGTCTAAACAAACTTTTTTAGTTGGTATAAGCAACTTATTTATTATTATTCATTATTTCCTGATCAGATAATTAGACATCTTAACTCAATACATTAGTATTTACCTATTGCTTTTATTTTGTTTTAAAAAAATGCCTTGTTTATGTTGAAGTCATTCATTTTTCAATTCCCGAATTCTTCCCTTAGTAAAAGAAACTTGCATTGATGAGTACTTTCACCTGCTTTATTAAAAAATATGATCTATATAATTTTTTACGATAAAATTTAATTCACAAGTGGAGTCAGGGCAACTAGCTAGTGTTTTAAAATATTGGTGTCATACTGGACACTGGGAGCTATAGTTCCCACCTTTCCAACCTTTTTACAAGAGAGAACAGATGACGGGATATATACTTCCCACCAAAAAAAGGTTACTTCCCCCCCACTAACCCCTCTTTTGTGTGTATT
This sequence comes from Colias behrii, assembly GCA_029959065.1. Taxonomy (NCBI): domain Eukaryota; kingdom Metazoa; phylum Arthropoda; class Insecta; order Lepidoptera; family Pieridae; genus Colias; species Colias behrii. The sequence goes on along the minus strand of JARWMC010000006.1, from coordinate 1,931,241 downwards.
TTTGAAATCTACGACCCAAAATTACCCAGGAACGTATCTTACTTTTTTGTTAACTCCTCCACAGGCTCGCGTTTGAATAAGGGTTAAACGTCTGGAAAATATTTTCTCATAAAAACCACACGATGACAAATATTTCCTTTTAATCCCTCCCGACAGATATTTATAAAGGCGTCGTTAGACCGACGATAACGCAGTGAAAAACGCACCGCACTCTATCACAGTTCATTACTTTCAAATCTAATGGAAAATAGAATAAGGACGCGTTTACGAATCTGACAAAAATAAGGAGTTTTTCGGTTCATTTTGCGACAAAATAATACAAAACCAAATTTAACTAATAATTACTATAGATAGATTAATCCTTAATCTTTAATAGGTAGGAACTTTTTTGTCGAAAATTTTGGTTTATAATATTATAAAAAATATTTTCCGTTGCCCTTTCACACAAAATTGACAATATCGTGCTGAATAAAGGAACATTTTTCTTGTATTTAATAAAATAAATTTATTGATTTAAAAATATTTTAAGTAAGCAGACATGTCCATCTCAAAAAGGTAGAAAAGAAAACTATCAAAATGTTACAAATAGGCTGAGAAAAAAATGAAAATCAAACCTTATTTTTTCACATATTTAGTTGTAACGCGTGATACTTATTGGATTGAAATAAGGGTTATTTTACCGGCTCATCTTGATTTATTGCACAAAAATTTGTAATGAAATATTTTAGTCTGCGCTCGGCCGCCGTTGTGAGTGGACACTGTGACGCTTGTAAGCAGCTCCTCGTTTACGAAAAGATCACTGTACGAATACAAAATATTTCACCTAATAAACTTGATCCTTCACGCATTCATTTTATTTATAGATTTTATACTTATGGGATTATAAATTTCATATTTAGTTTCTGACTTGATGGAGTGACCTGAACGTGTACTTCGAAGACTGCTACTGGAACTAATAAACGATTAGAGCTAGGTGTGCCGCGTTTGGGCTCGTTTTGTTAGTTACGTTGAGACCTTACCTCCGGACTTGATGGAGTGACCTGAAGGTGTACTTCGAAGACTGCTACTGGAACTAATAAACGATTAGAGCTAGGTGTGCCGCGTTTGGGCTCGTTTTGTTAGTTATGTTGAGACCTTACCTCCAGACTTGATGGAGTGACCTGCAGGTGTACTTCGAAGACGGCTACTGGAACTAATAGACGAGTAGAGCTAGGTATGCCGAGTTTGGGCTCGTTTTGTTAGTTACGTTGAGACCTTACCTCCGGACTTGATGGAGTGACCTGAAGGTGTACTTCGAAGACGGCTACTGGAACTAATAGACGAGTAGAGCTAGGTATGCCGAGTTTGGGCTCGTTTTGTTAGTTACGTTGAGACCTTACCTCCGGACTTGATGGAGTGACCTGAAGGTGTACTTCGAAGACGGCTACTGGAACTAATAGACGAGTAGAGCTAGGTATGCCGAGTTTAGGCTCATTTTGTTAGTTATGTTGAGACCTTACCTCCAGACTTGATGGATTGACCTGCAGGTGTATTTCGAAGACGGCTACTGGAACTAATAGACGAGTAGAGCTAGGTATGCCGAGTTTGGGCTCGTTTTGTTAGTTACGTTGAGACCTTACCTCCGGACTTGATGGAGTGACCTGCAGGTGTACTTCGAAGACTGCTACTGGAACTAATAGACGATTAGAGCTAGGTGTGCCGAGTTTGTGCTCATTTTGTTAGTTATTTTGAGACCTTACCTCCGGACTTGATGGAATGTCCTGAAGGTGTACTTCGAAGACTGCTACTGGAACTAATAGACGAGTAGAGCTAGGTGTGCCGAGTTTGGGCTCACTTTGTTAGTTATGTTGAGACCTTACCACCGGACTTGATGGAGTGACCTGCAGGTGTACTTCGAAGACTGCTACTGGAACTAACAGACGATAAGAGCTACGTGTACCAAGTTTGGGCTCATTTTGTTAGTTATGTTCAGACCTTACCTCCGGACTTGATGGCGTGACCTGCAGGTGTATTTCGAAGACTTCTACTAGAACTAACAGACGATAAGAGCTACGAGTACCAAGTTTGGGCTCATTTTGTTAGTTATGTTGAGACCTTACCTCCAGACTTGATGGAGTGTCCTGAAGGTGTACTTCGAAGACGGCTCCTGGAACTAATAGACGATTAGAGCTACGTGAAGGTAGTCGTGATGATACACCCGAAGGGCAACCGGAAAGATATGACGATCAATTTTTGAAGGAGAACATGAAGACACATTTAATTCGATTTTATAAGAACAGCCTCCTTCCAGAATTGACCGATCCAAGATTCAAAAGAAATATGGAACTACAGGAACATTCATCAAATTGCCATAGTAATATAATGAAAACTAAGAATTAATTAAAAAGAATTGTTTTTCGTGAGTTTTATCCATTTTTTATCTTTTACCCTACATAACCCTACCCTATCTATCCTACCCTACACTCCTCTACTCTACACTACTTTACCCTATTCTACCATACTATACACTACTCTACCTTACCAAACTTCACATAAACCATGTACTTAATAGTCCGAAAAAAGCCTAAACATTTTGTTTGGATAGGTGAGCCTGTTCTTGAGTATAAAAATTACAACGCAAAGTGGCATTGATTATAAATAGATAGATACATTATATTATCACTATCATCACTACATAGTATAAAACAAAGTCGCTTTCTCTGTCCCTATGTCCCTTTGTACGCTTAAATCTTTGAAACTACGCAACGGATTTTGATGTGGTTTTTTTTAATAGATAGAGTGATTCAAGAGGAAGGTTTATATGTATAATAACATCCATTAAATAGTGGAAAAGTACTGTTATTTTTGAGGTTTCTAATGTGATGTCGTAAATAATAACATTTTTTCCGCTTACATTGCAAACGCAGGCTAAACCCTACGAGTTTTATCAAAATAATGTACTAAGTATTGTACACATTGAAAAAGTCTACAGAAAAGTCCGTGATGGTATATGTCTATCTCTTATGGATAACCCACAATTACTTTTTTTTTGTCATTTACTTTTTACGACAAATAATGGCTAATTTTCGAAGCGATTTTAACCAATACAGCATTAATTCTTAACCAATTAAATACCTTAAATACATTGTTCATTTAATATAGATCTATATGGCCCTTTACACCGTATGATTTAAGTGAATATTTTCGAAGATATTACAGATTTAAAAATTGCGGGACGTAGCGTTTGCAGCGGTACCGGCCGGCCGCCGCGGCCGTGCCATTGCACCCATGCGAAGCATGGGCGGGTCGCTAGTTAGATATAAATAAAGATACATATTATATACGTATGATATAAGATTTTTGATAGATTTTATTAAAGTGAAACTTTTATTACATCGTCTCAAACTTTTTGGTCTGTGTAGCGCATGTCGCGTGTATCGCGGCTGCAGAGTAGGTATACCTACTCGGCAGCCGACCGTCACGCGACATGCGCTACACAAAGCAGTGTTCGGAACCGTTCGAACAGTTTCACTTTTACCGTGGTTTCATAAAACCACACAACATTTTATTTATAGTAATGTTTCAGTATATTGGAACTTAAAAAGTATTTGCAAGTACCTATCAGTAGTATATGTATGTGCCAAATACAAGTATTTTCTTTCTAGTTTTCGAAAACCCACTTGCATTTGATACCACAACAAAATTATATACTAAAAAAACGAGCCCAAACTCGGCACACCTAGCTCAGCTCGTATATTAGTTCCAGTAGCAGTCTTCAAAGTACACCTTCAGGTCACTCTATCAAGTCCGGAGGTAAGGTCTCAACATAACTAACAAAACGAGCCCAAACTCGGCACACCTAGCTCTACTCGTCTATTAGTTCCAGTAGCAGTCTTCGAAGTACACCTTCAGGTCACTCCATCAAGTCCGGAGGTAAGGTCTCGACATAACTAACAAAACGAGCCCAAACTCGGCACACCTAGCTCTACTCGTCTGTTAGTTCCAGTTGCAGTCATCGAAGTACACCTGCAGGACACTTTATCAAGTATGGAGGTAAGGTCTCAATATAACTAATAAAATGAGCCCAAACTCGACACACCTAGCTCAAATCGTCTATTAGTTCCAGTAGCAGTCTTCCAAGTACACCTTCAGGTCACTCCATCAAGTCCGGAGGTAAGGTCTCAACATAACTAACAAAATGAGCCCAAACTTGGTACACGTAGCTCTAATCATCTATTAGTTCCAGTAGATAGCCGTCTTCGAAGTACACCTGCAGGTCACTTTATCAATTCCGGAGGTAAGGTCTCAATATAACTAACAAAATGAGCCCAAACTCGGCACACCTAGCTCAAATCGTCTAGTAGTTCCAGTAGCAGTCTTCCAAGTACACCTTCAGGTCACTCCATCAAGTCCGGAGGTAAGGTCTCAACATAACTAACAAAATGAGCCCAAACTTGGTACACGTAGCTCTAATCATCTTTTAGTTCCAGTAGCCGTCTTCGAAGTACACCTGCAGGTCACTTTATCAATTCCGGAGGTAAGGTCTCAATATAACTAACAAAATGAGCCCAAACTCGGCACACCTAGCTCTACTCGTCTATTAGTTCCAGTAGCAGTCTTCGAAGTACACCTGCTGGTCTCTCCATCAAGTCCAGAGGTAAGGTCTCAAAATAACTAACAAAACGAGCCCAAACTCGGCACACCTAGCTCAAATCGTCTATTAGTTCCAGTAGCAGTCTTCGAAGTACTCCTGCACTCTGCAGGTCACTCCGTCAAGTCCGGAGGTAAGGTCTCAACATAACTAACAAAACGAGCCTAAACTCGGCACACCTAGTTCTACTCGTATAATAGTTCCAGAAGCAGTCTTCGAAGTACACTTTGGCAAGTACTTGTTTACCAATCAATCACTGTCCAATGAAATTAGGTAAATGGTATCTACTTTTGTGACCATTCAACGTTACAAACAAATCAAAGTAAATTAAAAAAAAAAAACATGGCAATAAAAATAAGTTCAATTATCAAGTCGTGTCAGTTTAGTCATAATTTCGTCGTTTCTCGCATTTCGCTGTGTGTGTGAGCCGTGCACGTGTAGTAGTAAGACTCAAAACGTAAAATTGATGCGCGTCAATTTGTATATGCGTCCGTATTTTTTGAGTGTTTGAGAGTTATATGAAAAACTTCAACTGACTACGCTTTCACGTTAAATTATGTTTTGAATTTGTCTTTTAGGTAAGTTAAACGTATAAATGTTTCGCTGTTATACTACATGCCCTCTAATTTTATTTCGGAAGTGATTGAGTTATTCACACACAGCGTACAACATAAATTATTTTGCAGTTAAAAGCGTACTTATTTATGCACCCATAATGAGAACTCTATATAAGATCATGAAATTGTTATTTTTAAGAATTGTCCGTTGTATATTTCCAAACATAATCTAATGAACATTTAGTCGAGTTTTCAAGGTATTTACAAAATATTCCTTATTATTTATTTCGTACAGTAATAGCTCTCATTACTTTTTCTCTTTTTACCTTCAACACCTTATAAGTTACATTCGGTTATTCCTGCTACATTAATTCTAAAAATAACAAACAAAATGTTTGTATGAAGAGCCGTTGTGATTTCGATTTATCGCTTGTATCTCATTAAAATAAATGGCGTGTAAAATTTAATGCGCATCATTATTGCTTTGACTTCTTTATTATGGCTTCGATGTAGATATAAAATTATTAATGGGAGTAAAAATTCCAAACTTGAGTTTTATATGCGAGGAACAAATACGATTTCAGGAACGGTTTTCTATATAGCGTTCTGGAATAAAATGAAAAAGAAAATTAAGAAGCGATTATTCTTCTAATATACATATATATAGGATTTTTAGATAATTATTCCCCTGTCTAGATAATATACCCGTGGAAATAATTAAGGTAAGCCGGAACAAAGAAATATGACTCGAAGCGATTATTACATTTCTATTTACGAGACAATGCAAATTAGATTATATGTAGTCTTTGAGATGTAAGGTTTCGAATGTATATAGGTCGAGAACCGTTTAGCTGGTTGGAGCTAAGTATCGACTTGGATTTATCTATGTATTATATATTATATAATTTTCACATGTGTTGCGTAGTGCGTACACACACAAGCAAGATCCGATGTAAGTTCAATGATCCGAGTACAAATAAATCACAAAAGTGATATAAATCATATTTTGGTAATGAGCTAAATTTACATGACATATGAATTTACAATGTATGTAAACTTCAATCTTTCAAATGTTTATTTCTTTCATTGTTTTTTTGATTCATCTTTCAGAAACTATTTTCTTGTTTTTAAATTTATAGGTGACGCGCTTCTTCCGGGATATATAAAAAACAAACATATCATTTATTTATATTTAAATCAACCTACGTACAGGGTATTTTCTCAAGAAATAGCTTCAATTGTATCGCTAGAAAATCTGTATAATATACAGATGAAACACTCGCTGTGTATTGTATTGTATACCTATTTTTTTTTATTTTCTTTAAAAAAAAATAAAATAAATCTTTATTTCACCTTTAGATTATACAAAATTGAATATGAGGCTCTGGTTCTCTTGCTAGGCATAGCCTGTGTTAAGAGAGCCAGTCCCTTCCCTTAATACATCTTGGTCTTGATAAAGGTAAAAATGAAAAGAAAATTTATACAAAGGCAAAATTAAAAATAAAAATAAAAATAAAAATAAAAGGGAGAATAGCCAACTCTGTGAATGTGTGCTGTGTGTGTTTGTGTGTGTGTTTGCGTGTGTGTATGTGTATGTATGTGTGTGAGTGTGGGTGGATGTGTGTGTATGTGTGTGTGTTTTATTTATTTGAGTAACGAGTGAACGTGTTGTGTAGTAGGTATAATTGCGGTGAGTTACATTAAGAATAATTTATTTAACTTGTGAGATAAGGAGATTTTCTAAGCCATCGTAATCATATTCGTCTAGCCATGATAAAACCGTTTTCTTAAAGGAGTTCCTATTTAGCTTTTTTACATTAATTTTATTGTTCAATTTGTTGTATATACGAGGAGCTAGTACTCTGTATGATTTGTTAGCAAATTTACTTTTAATAGCAGGTACAGGGCATCGATCTATCCGTTTATTCGCTACTTGAAGCGTGGGTACAGTATTAATATGGTATCTCTGGAGAATATTTAAGAAATATAATTTGCGGACACTAAGCACCTGTGCTTCTTTGAGAACTGCAGTGGTAGGACATCTAAATGGAAGTTTCAAGGCAACTTTAATAAGGCAACGTTGTGCTCGTTCCACTTGTATTAAATGCGTTTTTGCCATACCACCCCAAGTGCATATGCAGTAGCGAAGCAAACTTTCGCACAACGCTTTGTAGGCCAGAATCAAGATGTTCTTGTTGGCAACAGCATTAAGTGACTTAAAAATATACACCAGGCGCCGCATTTTAGTCGCTAGGTAATTCGCTTGCGGTATCCGTCTTAGGTTATGGTCTATTTGAATGCCTAGATATTTACAGTGCTCTACACGCGTTAAGTTTATACAAGCACAACTACTGGTATAGTGATGATGTCTGTTACACGGATAGGTATGCAATTTAATATTAAAATCACTGGTAGGCAATCCAGTTTTTGTTTTTGCGAAACAGATAAGATTTGATTTTCTTATGTTGAGCGATAGAAGGTTGTCCCCAAGCCATCTAGATGTCGCCGCCAATCCTGCCTCTGTAGCTATTTTGACGTCACGCCAGTTTCTGTGGTGGAATAGGATGACAGTGTCGTCGGCGAACATAGTAATGTCAGCGTTGGGTATCTGCATCATGCACAGTGGGTTAATGTAGATCAAAAATAAGATTGGCGCGATCGTACTTCCTTGAGGGATACCGTACCGAGAGCTAGTTGCCTCGTTGCTAAACTGGCCATCTACTTTAACACGCTGTGATCTGTCAGTAAGATAGTCCTGGAACCAATTCAAGGCCACTCCTCTGATTCCAATATTTTGCAATTTAGCAATGAGGATCCCAGACGACACGGTATCAAACGCCTTTTGGAGATCTAAAAATATTCCAAGGCACTTCTCACCACGATCCAGATATGTAGTTATAAGTTCGGTAAGTCTTAGCGTCGCATCCTCAGTTGAGACTCCAGAACGGAAACCAAACTGGTGTCGTGAAATTATATTATTTACATTTAGGAAGTCGATCAGTCTTTTGGTAACAACTTTTTCTAAGATTTTAGAAATACTGGGTAGTAAGGAGATCGGTCGGTAATTGAAAGGTTCTGTAGCAGTACCCGACTTGAAAATTGGTACTATTACTGATTTTTTTAAAGACGAAGGAAAAATACCAGAGCTCATACTAAGATTGCATAAAAAGGTTATTGGGTCAACTAGAATTTGAGAGAACTTTTGTAGTATATGAGAAGTCAAACCGTCCCACCCCGGCGAACTGCTCTTTTTCATTGAGTTGATGATCTTATTAACTTCATATGAGTCTGTTGGTATTTAAGCCATGGAGTGGAGCGGCCCGTCCTTACTTGTCGCGTTTCTGGAAAGTTCGTCCTCTGTTTTATCAATAGAATTAAAAATTTTGCTTGCTAAATCCTGCCCTACCCCAGTGAAGAACTTGTTAACAATATCAAGAGACTCAACCGCATTTGTATTGTTACATAATAAATTATTAGAAGTTGCCGTTTTTTTGTTCATATTGCAAATTTCTTTTATCGTATTCCAGGTGTTTTTGATATTCCGATTATTAGAAAGTAACTGATTTCTATAATATTGATTTTTTTGTGTCTTAATGATTCTGTTGCACGTATTCCTATAGCGTAAATAATTCAAATGCATAATTTCATTCTTCGGTTGTTTTTTTAAGTTTTTTATGCATTGCATCTCTTTTTCTTATAGATCTCAATATTGCAGGTGTAATCCAGGGTTTCAGAATTTGTTTATTTTTAGGTATTGTTTTATTTATTGAGCTCGCAACTATAGAATCTTTAATACAATATTTAATCTCAATTGATGACTAACGAACCTTGGATAACTATTTTTTTATCCTTCAAGTCGTGTAATGGTAATGTAAACGTATTAGACATGTTTCAAACAACGCTTTGCTTTGCAATAAATGTTTAGTTTCTTTACAGGATACAAACATGATGTCATACGGTGAATAGTTTTTAATCTGTGGTAAGTGACAGATTATGTGACAAATACAAAAATATAATCTGTGCAACTTTGACAGTTGGTTTTTGTAAATATGATATAGAGGGTGTTCAAAAGTAAATACCAACAGTAACAAGTTGCGATTACGATAAAACCTCTTGTAAATAGAGTACTAAAAACATTTATTCGCGCCTTTTTAATATGTATGTCACAAAAACTGACCTTAAGTGCTTTATATGATTTGTTTCTTATATGGAGAGTAGACTAACCAACTGACAAGGTTCATTTAAAGATTAAATATAAGATAAACGCTGCATCTTACTACATCGTGACATAATAACAAACAATGCGGTATATTTCGTGAAGGTCGGTCTCTTATGTAAATATAGGAAATTGCGAACATTAAAACAAAATGATAAAGTTAATAATTTTGTGTTCAACTTCGAATGAGTTGAATAAGTAAGCCTTTAGATTTTTATAAAACAATATTTTTGAAAAAGACTCAATAATTCCTTGAGACGTCTTCCCTTTGCAAAAAAGCTTAGGGTCATGCGTATTTTTTACAATAGAAAACTTCATATTTTGTTTTAGATTTTGATTATAATTAAATATACCTGCGCGGTGCGCCTACGCATGATACATTTAATAAAAGCACAGCAAATACAACTAAAATAATAAACAAATAGACCAAGGAAGTTGTCCATTGAAGGAATACCGACCATAACTTTTTGCAACATTTATATGAAGCACATCCGCTTACTTTGAGCGGTTGGATATATTTAAATTATACCCGGCTAAAACAAACACACTACAGCTGGGTATCATCAGCGTTGAAGTACATCGTCGATTAATATTTTCATTTCATTGTGCGAAATTAAAACAGTTCAAAGGAATGGTCCGGAATCGATGTTTGTATTAACCTTCGCCTTCCTAATGTTTGCGGGCATTTATTTAGATTTTACAAATATTATCCATTCAGTTACATGACTGGATGTTCTTTATGTTATAAATGCATGGAGGATTGATATTTTTGGTTATATGGCATTCAAATGCTTTATAAATTTATATGCATATTGCATGGAGGATACTAATTTATGTAACGTTATTTTCCTCCTAGTCTGATAATGTTACAGCGAATAAATAAATAAATAAATAAATATTTCAGGACAATTTTCACACACGGCACGATCTGATCCCATACTAAGCTTTCGCTTGTGAAACCAGATGGCTGATAAACGTACATATATAATTTTAAATAAATACTTATATATATAGATAATTAACACCCACACAGAGCAAACATCTATGTTCTTCACACAAATATTTGCCCCGGGTGGGAATCGAACCCACGACCTCTGGCTTGGAAGGCAGGGATACTACCAACCAAGCCAACCGGTCAGTCAAAGAATAAGAAGCTTAGAACCTTTATTTTGATAATAAACTAAATCTGCCCTTCTCTTTATTTACTGAAAATTGTTCAATTGTTTTGTAATCAAAAGCATCTTCACATAATATTTATGTCTGTTTTAACCTATTTTGCTGTTAAATTTTTATTAATAAAAATACCCAAAAGTACCTACTATCTTTCACTGACGTCACAATACTTTGGGCACTCATAGGTATATTCGACCGGCTTATCCGTTAACACGGAAAAACGTTAATTTAATTAAACCATATTTATGGTGACTGTCACGTTATATGAGAGCTATCAAAGCTACGGGAGCGGCAGCCTTGGCCAGCGATAAAATAAAATACTGCAGATATTACGCGAAAGCGCAATTTTACCCGAACGATGAGCTTGACGTAGGCAACTTCCAAAATATGATAAAAAATTGTTCATGCAGAAAGGGGACAACAGCAGCAGCAAAATAGGTTGCATTTATTTATGTAGATGTGTCTCTAATATGCAATTAAGTTTATATTGAACCAATTTTACCTATAGGGAGGTACTTAGTACTTACAATATGTTTTTGTTGTGAATGCTATACATTGAACGAATACCTAATTAATTAATTGAATAATACATTATTTTTACTTCAAACACCCTTTTGTCGGCGCGCGCGCACTTTTGTCAAAGTTCGTGAAAGCAAAAAAAAACCGGCCAAGTGCGAGTCGGACTCGCGCACCGAGGGTTCCGTACATTGCTGTTTCTTTTGATTGCGTTGACATAGAAGTTTGATTTTGTTACAGCTTAAAGGTATTATAGACCTGAGTATTTGGTATGAATTTCAATTTAATACCTCTACGCGTTTATGAGGAAATGGGTAGTAAGTTTAAAATTATTAAAAAAAAATATATTATGTGATGTAACTAAAAATTTATGGTTTTCGTAATTTTTCCTTTATCTATGCTATAAGACGTTGCTTCGTACCAAATTTCAAGATTCTGAGTTCACGGGAAGCACCCTGTAGGTTTTGATTCCCTTGCAAGTGTCGAAAATTTGCGGCATAAACGGCTGTATCTTTTGATTGCGTTGGCTTAGAAGTTTGATTTTTTCACAGATTCAAGGGACAGTAGACCTGAGTAATTGATATAAATTTCAGCTTCATACCTCCACGCGTTCCTGAGAAAAAGGGTCTTGACAGACGGACGGACGGACGGACGGACGGACGGACGGACAGACGGACAACAAAGTGATCCTATAAGGGTTCCGTTTTTTCCTTTTGAGGTACGGAACCCTAAAATGAAACGTGGCTTTTCATTTAGGAAAAAATAATTTAGGTCAAAATTATATTCGACTACAAAATAAATAAATCTGTTGTATCAGTTTAAACGTGTGTTATTTGTGAATAAAATTAAAACAAAATATTGGTTTTACGAACATGATCTCAAACAATAGCGAGATGTCATATTGACATGTGAAGTTGCGACACAAAATGGCGGACGGTACAATGACAGATGACAGCACAATAGATGTTTTGACACAGATACATTTCTATTTGCATTACAGATACAGTGAAAGGACATCGAAAACAACGGAGATTTAACGGCAACAATATCGTATAATTTATCTTTTCGACATTAGCAGTAAATTCTCTTTGTAGAGGCATTTTCTAAGAATAAAATTCGTTTGGAATTGAGTTATTTGCTTTGAATGTGTTCTGTAGTTTCATTCTTCTTTAGTACTTTCTTGTTCATGATAAATAATATTAAATCGTGGAAAATGTTCACGAAATATATTTCACCCTACAAAATGATTTTCTACCTATGTATATCATTATAATATCTCTTGTCCGTCTGAACCTGTCTGAACAGATCATAACATTATCATGAATGACGTTTGTATTATATGAATGAACGTACGTAGGTACGTACGTACGTACGAACCTTATTCCGGTTCAAAAATATACATACCTTCGGATGTGTTCAATTATAAACAACAGCGCTGATTGACAACACATAACATAACGCCTTCAGGCTTCACTTATACGGTGAATATTTATTTAATTACTTATAATCATCTTTATTTCAATCGGATGTATCTGAAGTTGGATTAGTTGAACGTAAACTACATAAATTATGCAGTGGACTACATAATTTATAGTATTGATTATTGAATTTGTTTACGTGACGTTTCATGTATTTATTATACAAAATATTTCTCCAGAGGTTAGCTAAAATTTACTTTTCCTCGTCCCGAACCATTTCACTCAGTCATTAGTCGCGAATATGTTTTAATTTAATACTTCTTTTCTTTTTACCAATACCACAGATTATACAATACTAGCGAATTTAATATTATTTACTCTTGCAAGGTGCTTGCAAGCAAGCATTAAGTTCTATTTTTGAAATTACTATTACTATTAATTATATTTTTATTTGTTACTTCAACTCTGATAAATAGACAATAGAAAGAAAGTATATAAAGAACATGTAAATTCTTCAAGAAATATTGATGGACAGAGCAACATTTGCTTAACAAATGAATTGCGCCCCACAACGGTTTGTTCTACGCCAATTACTGGATAAACTGTTTACATTTTTAATTAAATATTGACTAGGTTATGTAGCACGAACGTCATACGTTACTGCTTAGGGTAAGCTAGTCTTGGTGGTTTTATAGGTCATCTGTATGTACATATAATATAGTTATGTCAGGATTAATAATGACGTCATTACATACCTACCTATTATTATTTATTTTAAATTTGAGACTATAATAAAGAAAATTTCCTTAATTTTCCTGGGAATTTTTTTTTGTGATCTTGTGGGTTATCCTCCGTACTCCTATTAAAAATAAAAACATCACCGCAGTATTACGCAGGTCTGCGAAAAAAGTAAAAAATAAAATAAATATCTATCGCATTGAGAACCACCTTGAAAATTGAAATCGAATTCAAATGACAACACTTTTCCTCTTCACATAAAAACGTGAAATTTTCAGAATTAGTGTATGACGTTTGGTTATAAACTATATCAAACGTAGACTAAACTAACCTGACATGTGTCTACAATAAAACGCGTTGAGTGCAAATACTGCCATGAAATAATCGCATCGTATAATGAGAGTTCAATTAACGGTGTTCCAATATTCTAATTTTAAATTTATCTTTACTTTACTTTACATCATTTGAAGATCGAACGATATTCAAGATTGTTTTTTTTAATCTGTGTCACAAATTTGACAATGCTGTTATTATAATATATTTATTCTGCGGAACGCGAGTTCATAAAAAATCTCATATGAATAATGAATCATGGTTTGGAATGCCGTCCCGTAATGCTAAAGAGGAAGTAGAAAGGCTTTAAAGATTTGTTTCCAATTTGATTGTGTGAGTGTGATTTATTTTAATCACAAAGGAGAAATTGATAGCTGAATTAGTTGTAAGTTTAACTATCCAAAATTTTTTAGAAATAAATTCGAAACATGAGTAAAGTGAACCAGTTGTAATAAGATGGGTACCTATACGAAAAATCTATTCATAAAATAACATTTTATTCATGTTCCTATTATTCCACAATGTCAATTTATAAAATAAATTGGATAGATAGAGTATGATACAGTACTTGTGGGGAAAATATTTTTTTTTTTTGTTTGGCAACTTACCAAGTAGGTATCATATTCTATGATTAATGTTATAACAAATAAACAAGTCTCTTTTATTAATTTATCGTCACATAAACGGCTTGTCATAATATTTTTTTAAGCCCAGTGCATAACATGCTTTTCATGCACCATAGGTACCATAGACGAATCCTAATTTTACATTAGATAAAATATCGGATTTACAACTCTCTCGTTTTTGCCTATTTTATTCAGTATTTCGTTATTAGATAACAGAGATAGTAGAATCAGTAAATTCTAAGCAAATAGGTATGATTGAATAGAAAATATTTATTCGAGTAGGTAAATCAAAAGATATTCGATGCTACGATTTTAATGCCGTCTCTGTTCAAGGGACTCCTATAGCTATACCGTCAAAGCTTGCTATTAGTCGCTACAATAGTAGTTATTCAGGTTAAATATTAGTTACTGAAATGAGTGAAGGCAGGTTTATTATTTAACTAGCTTTCCGCCCGCGGCTTCGCCCGCTTTGTCTAAAACATAATAAATTATATACTAAAATCTTCCTCTTGAATCACTCTATCTATTAAAAAAACCGCATCAAAATCCGTTGCGTAGTTTTAAAGATTTAAGCGTACAGTCGGCCAAGAAAGTGGTGTACCACCCTAAGTTTGAATATCGCTTGCAGATTCATAGGTGATAAAGATTAGTTTCGCTTGCAGATCGATCTGACAACTTCTATTGCTGTCTTTATCTGATTATTGATAACGACTATTACTGTTTGTAACGTGACAGCTGTTCTTAGTTTGAACTTGATGGAACCAATGACGTCGTAAAATCAACGGCGGGGGGCTGTAGATTTTGATGACAAAATTGTATCTACAAATTCAGAATTGTAATCAACAAGTTACATAAAATTGTAAAGGCACAAGGCGAATCCACAAATCTACAATTTCTGTAAACTTGTAATTACAATATCAATAAAAAACAAGCTAAAAATAGATTTATCCTTTTATTAAATTTCTACAATCAATTTTAAAATACTTATAACAAACAAAAACATAGCATATTTAGTAATATTTAGAAGATATTGAAAATTTTTAAAAATTAGAAACGGTTGTAACCGACGTTGGCCTCTATAACCTCTAAAAGACGAGACCTCATTGAACCAACAAGCCGTGAGCAAATATCGGTTCCCCGCATTTCCTCCCAAATATAATTACAGTGACTAATAAGAGCTTGTTTGGTTCTTTCATTTTGATGCGACCATCGTTGGACCATAAGGCCCCAAAGATTTTCTATCGGGTTGAGGTCCGGCGATCTTGAGGGCCACTGAATTACCCTTACGTCAGTGTGTGAACGAAACCAGGCTCTTACGATCCTCGCATTATGAATTGAACAATTATCTTGAACAAAATCAAATTGTGGCACTTCGTTCTCCGGGTAAACATTACGGACTGTCGGTAGCATTGCATTCTGAAGCACGTCGATATAATTTACAGCCGTCGCTCGAGGAGGTAGAGAACACAATTCTCCTACACCATCCGCACTCATCCAGCCCCAAATATTTACGGAAATTCGACCTGATTCTCTATTTGGGATTACATGATCATCTTTATACCGTGTTGAATTATATCGCCAAAGGTGAAGACGTCCATGCTGACTGGATTTAAACGTTTTTTCATCACAAAACACTGTATTAGACCAATCAAACTCTAAGTGCTCTCTGGCGAAGTTCAGACGAGCAAGTCTGTGAGCATCCGTCAAATATATTTTCTTGGCGTAATGCCTGTGGTGCAACCCCATGTAATGTAGATGATTCCTTATTGTTTGGGCACTCACATCGAACATCTCCGCAAAATGTTTTGTGGGCTTAAAACCATTGATTTCATATTCCCGTCTCATGAATTCTCTATCGTTATTGGAGAGTGCAGGCCGGCGACCACTTCTTCTGTGATCCAACAAACTTTCCTCCTCTCCTTCACGACGAATCCAAAAGCGGACAGAATGCCTCGATATATTCAAATTCCGGGATATCGCACTGATACTGCTTCCCTCATTAAATTGGGCAATTATTTGTGCTCTTTCGGCAATGGTCAAGTTGGCAGGCATTGAGATGATTTTATATGCAGTTGATTGAAAAATAACACGGAAAATATATCGATTTTTTGCATATATTTGACAAAATGTCAATTGTCAGTTTTCTTTTTCAAATGGAATTCGGTTGTCTATTTAAATAGTTTTTATTACTTTTGTTTGGAAACATTTCAATTGCTTTGTAGAAACTAATGTCCTTTTAATTTATACTAAAGGTTAAAATGTCATGTACTTATATGTGACATATGACGTATGAATACTAAATACATAGGTTTACGTCATGATAATGTTGTCTCTTTCAGTAATATCTTTTTATAACGAACCTTGTTGTAATTTTCGATGACCGGGAAACTAAATCAAAACTGGTACACCACTTTCTTGGCTGACCGTACATAGGGACATAGGGACAGAGAAAGCGACTTTGTTTTATACTATGTAGTGATGAAGTATCTGATACTATGAACGGTGAACATATCATGCATGTACGTACGTAGTACCTAACTATTTAGTACCTACGTAATGTCTGGTTATGATCACTGCAATTTAGATTGACTTCCAATAGACAGACAGGCAGACTTTCAATACATAACTACCTACGTATACCTAAATAGAATGCTGAAAAGATTGTTTGAATTACTACCTAATCTTTGTTTACGATTTTTATCGGATTGGGTGGATCGTTTCAGTAAACGTGCTTCGACAGTCAATTTAGTTGAAAGGTACTCTCCCAATAGCCCTTTTGATATTTGTATTGACTTTTTAACAATTCCATTTTATGGGAATGTTCCCAAACTACCTACCTAGTAGGTATACAAATTTAAATCAAATGGAATTGTCACGTTTTGGTAGTGTTAGTATGGTAGTTGGTACCTAGGTAACATAATAAAATAGTTACTTTAATAAGTAAATGCAATCAGTAGGTAGGCTAGTAGCCAGGGTTGTTCATTAGGTAGACCGTACCTACTTACCTACTTTCTTTATTTGACTTCCGGACAAAGACTCGGGCTTCTACGGGCACTAAATCTAAGAAATATGCGTACTAAGTACTAACCTATGACGTACAGTAAAAATTTAGTACCTAATCTGTGGTATGACGTTTACTTTATACGGCCTACTTAGTTTACTGATTTGAAAACTTTTTGAGTTTTATCACATTCTCGGTACTCGATGACGAACTCACCGCTGCCGTGAGGATAATTTATTGGAAAACAATTACGGACCATTTGCATGACATTGTTTCACGACAACCGTGAATAAAGTACGATGTATGAAACGAAAAAAAAATACTGAGTCAGTTTCGTATTGAGACACGATAGGTGTAATTAAAAGTAAGGTTAATCTAAAAACTTTAAAGATCTTATAAAAATTGGTAACTAATTGCTATAGTTTATTGATAAAAACTATACCTATTGATTGATTCCTTCAATTTAATAGGTATTTCAAGTCTTGATGTCTTATGTCAGACCAATACCAAGCTGATCTCAAGTCTAACCATATTACCTATGTGTATTATGTATATTTTTATTTTTATTTTTAATTGGCTTGAAAATACACATAACATTGGCTAATTAATATTTATAAAAAATGTACAAACTGCAAAATTACTCACATACTTGTTATATGCAACGGTTGTAAAATATTTTCATGTAAAAAACCATTACGATTAAAAACTTCTAAATTATCTATGGAATTATCTTCTTATCGGTCACTTGCAATTCCTTCACGAACTACCTATCTACACTTAAAAAAAACAAAACACTATTATCACTGGCTATCACAATAAAAAGAAAAAAAACTATTCTATTTTCGAATTTGACATCGCGTTCGGCGAATCCTTCCGGAGCGCATGTAGCAACGCGCAATAACACCGCCTTTACGTTCCGACTCGCAAATGACAAATGCGCGTCAACGGGTTCGACGTTTGTTTACCTCCGGCGTTTCGCTCGCTAGTCGCTCGCGGCTCAAGTTCAAGGGATTGTGAAAAGGAACGTGCGAAGTAACCAGCGGCGCATGACCTGTGATTATACATCTATCTAGTAGCAAGACTCGGCTAATTGACAGGTTGGGAGGGTCAATATAGGTTGGTGTGATTTATTTTTTCTGTAAGCCGTTCGTTGCGATAATCTAATGGAGGGAGCGGTGATGTCATTCGGAATACATTGTGATAAAAGCATTGTTGATAGTGAAACTAAGTAGGTTAAGTAAATGTAGAATCTTATAGTGCTACAAATATTTAATTACATTTTAGAATGTAAACCTGACCTATTATAATATAAAACGTCTTAAAATTTAATACCAAGTTATTTTTTAATATGTACCTATCATGTTAATTTAGTTAAGTAATTAGTTTCACAGCTCGTATCTTTTTTATTTTTGTATGATAATGTGGCAATCGTTTAGCCGTTAATCACTTATTAATAATATCGCACTGATACTGCGCTAGTAAGGGCTCGAGTAGCGAATTTAAGCCGTGACTATCTTATCTGACATTGTGTCATCGGCACAGACTAATAATAATATACTACGTATACAAGTCATCGGAAATTAAATATAACTCAATTTTGTGTAGGTATCCCCGCAAGGTTAACATTTCAAAGTGTTTGGATAGAGCCTAGAGGATTGTATAAGAATATATTTTAATGTATGAGTGTAACGTTAAAATGATAAGGGACACCGGACAGTGGAAATCGTCTGTGAAAAAAAATTGCTATGTGACTTAGGTATAACAATTTAAGAAATTGCTTGCAATGATAGGTATGAAACTAAACATAGACATAGTAAACCAATTGTCTATGTTCCTATCTAGGTATATAATAATAATAATAAAACAAAAATTATGAATAATTTTTCATTCAACGTCCTGATTGGATTGATAATAAAAGTTTAAAGTACCTATAAGATAAAGATTTTAATTTCGGTAATGTTTCATCTTTTAAAAAAATAATTTCATAGTTCTGCAGCTAATGTTTTTATGAGTAAGTAGGTATGTATTAGGGAATGCAATCCCGATCCCGCGGGATCCCGATCTCGCGAGATCTCGTGTAATTTTTCGGGATCAATCCCGACGCATCATATGACGAGATCCCGTTCGA
This sequence comes from Colias behrii, assembly GCA_029959065.1. NCBI lineage: Eukaryota > Metazoa > Arthropoda > Insecta > Lepidoptera > Pieridae > Colias > Colias behrii. The sequence goes on along the minus strand of JARWMC010000006.1, from coordinate 1,911,905 downwards.
GATTGACGGGATTGGGCGGCAGTGGTCAGCGACGCAACACACAACCATTATATCGTAAAGAACCAAACCAAGCAGATATTAATACGGCAGTACTAATCGAAGATGACTTGCCTCTTTCAATGATTGCAGAAGATTTGAATTTACGTGCTGCACAAACTAATAAATCGCTTCAAGAGGAATAAGAAGAAACTCTGCGAGCTTCTAAAAGTCCTTTTGCACGTATATCCACGTCCACGAGCTTAGACAAATAATAATCTACCATTAAAAAAGAAATGGATTTGTTTGAGTGTGGAAGAACAAGGGGGCGATTTTTGCAGTTTGCATATAATTGCTTCGCCACGCTGTTGCCAACCAGCGATGAGTCGGAGAGGGCATTCTCAGCAGCGGGGTACATTGCAACGGACATTAGATGCCGTTTAGCAGATGAAACTATTAATACCCTTTGTTTTTTAAGGAGTCATTTTCAAAATCACTCTTTTTCCTAATTCCCTTGAAATAAGCTTATTGTTTTGATTACCTAATTTAACTACGTTAATTTCCTTACAACCTGATTATTATATTTTAGTTGGTAAGATTAAAGAATAAAGGTTTTTATTTTCTTTCGAGTAATATGTTATTTTAGTTAACCTCACTATCAAAAACAAGCAGTTATTAGCTTTTTCAGTCATCTGAATTCAACATTTTTTTTAAATTAGACGGGATCCCGAAAATTCCGGGATCCCGCGGGATTGATATTTCTAATCCCGCGGGATCCCGAATTTGCAATCTCGAGTCGGGATTGCATTCCCTAGTATGTATACAAAACATAATGGAGGCTCCCTTTCATAATTTCTGGCACTGAGAGACCGGTTACGGTACTAGACGCTAACACAGCCGTAATAAAGTTGAATATCGCGTGCGCTCTTTGATCGCGTTCGAGCTCGAAAAGTAAGTCTCAATTCTTATTTCGTTTATAACTAAAGTAATAAATTAATAATTGATCTAGAGAAAAAATATCTTAGGATTCGACAGTAAACTCTATTTTCTTACTGTTAACATTTATTTTAGACATAAAGTCCAAGTAAATCTTTAAAAAAATGTAATAATCCTTAAAAAAGGCATATTTTTTTAATAAAAAATGAATCGAGCGAAAATGTTACAATTACGTAACTGTCTTGTACATCGAAAGAAAAAGACCCAATAAATCATATACTAAAGTTCCATTTTGATTGTATGTGTGCCTGTTTCAGAATATTAATGCAAATTTACATAAAATTTAGGGAGCCTCCCCTTATGTTTTGTAGTTATGTGCCGGTGCGACAGTCAACTGTCAAGACTCAAGTCACTAAGTACAAAGAATAAAAAGCAAAGAATTCCCTTCATAAAATATAACAAACATAATATTTTGGAATCTGAGATGAAACAATGAAATGGAATGTCTGATAAGTCTATTAAAATTTACATACAAAATAATTAGCTTACTCAGTTACAGGATAACAAAGAAAAAACAAAAATAACGACACTAAGTAATTGCGATTGAAACAGACTTATTAATATATAAAAACACATGAATTATTTAGTTCTATAAAATCAAATTCATATTGTACTATAACTATGTATATTTTTTCTAGAGATAATATATACTTTTGATTCAATTTGTTCGATTTCCATAATTTACAATTTACGATATTATGAGATATAACGTAATTGCATGGCATGATGGATTACTATTTAAAGTAAAAAAAAATCTTTCTTCTGACTTCTACAGCCTCATAAAGTGATAGATACTTTTTTAAAACAGGCGGAAGAAACAACGGAACTAAAAAGCATCATAGCAGGAGTTCCACAAGGTAGTGTCATGGGTCCTACTCTTTACCTGCTATTTACTGCAGATCTCCCTTCGATCGACGGAGCAATCACTGGAACATTTGCAGACGATACAGCAATCTTAGTATCAGATAACTCACCAGCCGTTGCTTCACACAAGCTCCAATCCAGCCTCGACCAAATATCTCAATGGCTCAAAGACTGGCGTATTAGAGCAAACGAGTGTAAATCCGTTCAGGTAACTTTCACTTACAAAAAAGAGACTTGCCCACCTGTCACTCTTAACGGCACAGAACTTCCACAACACGACCACGTAAGGTATCTAGGAATATATCTAGACAGACGTCTAACGTGGAAGAAGCACATCTTCACGAAACGATTGGCAATGAGTCAAAAACTACGCACATTGTTCTGGCTGCTAAACAGAAAATCGTCCCTTTCCATAGATAATAAATTGTTATTATACAAATGTATTATAAAGCCTATATGGACATATGGCCTGCAGCTATGGGGATCAGCAGCAAAATCTAATGTGGACATAGTTCAAAGATTTCAGTCAAAAATGCTAAGATTAGTAACAGGTGCACCTTGGTATGTGTCCAATGATAGATTGCACCACGACCTCTGCATAAGCACGGTTAAGGAATAAATATTTGAGAGAACAAAATCATATAAAGAGCATATTATCCACCACCCAAACCAGCTGGCTGTAAACCTTATGAACACCCACACAACCACCAGGAAACTCAAAAGAAGGATACCTCAGGATTTGATATAAAAAAAAAATAGTAAATAAATTAAACAAGATAATATAATAATACCAATAAACGGAGTAGTCACTGGACGACTTCCGTACAAAACAACCTTTAAATTCTTAAAATATCGCTGAATATCTGAAAAGTGATAGATTGCGATGATGAATAAATTAAAAAAAAAAAAAAAAAAAGATATAACGTAATTGTAGGTTTACGTGTTAAGCCGCTAGATGTCGTCGGTATGCCGTTATAACTGTGTGAATATTTATTTTAATCAATATTTACTCTACTCAATAATAGATGGCAGCATGGACGTATTTTATAAAATTGACTTATCGTAAATAATATTTAAATACGCTTTATTTATTTTAAATATTTTTAAATAGATACAACGATTTGAATATTTCTTACAAAATTTCCTACCTACTTAATACTTATATTGTCAACATTAAATAGCTTTTTTTAAACAATAAATGTTTCCTAGGTATAATTATTATCTATTTAATATTATAATGTTAAACATTATTCATTATCTTTTTTCTACATGAAAATTTCAGGATTCTGGAATAAGGAGACAAACATGAGACAAAGAAATACAATTAGTAACTCTTTGTTTCATTATGAGTGACTCACAAAGCTTATTGTGTTTAATTTTGCGAAAACATTTGACTAATATGCATAAATTAAAATTCTTCCTAATTTGAGTCTTATTACAATAAAATACAGTTTATTTTCTGTAAATTGTCATTGGCTGAGCTGTAACAAAATTGATAAGTTTCAAATTATATCCGGGTTTTATCTTGAAATCTACTCTAATATGGAGCATTTTGATAACTTATCGAAAACATTATTCTTACACTGAATGAAACTAGTAACAATTGATTGGAAAATAAAATCAATTTCCTTGAAACCATTGATTAGCTACAAAGTTTTGTGAAAAAACTACCAGGATTAATATATTTTTTTTATTAGAAAATTTTTAAAACAACATAAAACGTTGCCTACCCACTAAATAAATAATATTTAGTTTTTTTTCTATAACATAATATTATATAATATGTATCCATCTTATACGATTATTTACGTTAAAAAATGATCCTAAGTTTCTATTTTTTTTTCAGACTATGCCCTGCACCCTCTTAAGCACGCGCCTCTTAATCGTCACAATCCAAGAGTTCATTAACCCCATGATATAAAAAATTTACAAGACCACATAGTTACAAGTTAAAACTGACCTGGTGGTTTACCCCCATTTAATTTTAGTGAAGAAAAATAAAGCACAGAGCACGAGCGAAGCCGCAGCCGAAAGCTATTGTAGCTAAATCAATACTTACTAATATTGTAAAGCTGAAGAATCTGTTTGGTTATAATCCATGTACCAAGGAAGGCTATAATATAACATCACGCTTCGACCAAGAGAAACGGAGTAACAATGAAAAATGTTGCAAAAATATTCCTTAGGAGTGCAGACAAAACTGCGTGGGTCAGATAAATATAATCAAATCTCATACCACATACTTGCTTATTGGTACATGGACTCAACTATCCCACCGTCTATTGTAATTAAAACAATTAAAATGCAAGGCCGCATTTATTGACCCCAATGATAAACGAATGACATATTGCATTTCTTTCATAGGTATATATACAACGCAAAAAGGACGACAAAATTAATTGATTTTTGATAAGACTTTTAATTTCCCATTTGTTTTTTTTATTGTTAATAACATAGAAATACTTAAAATAAATTAGATAAGAGCCATCGAATGTTTCAGCTTTATAATACTTTCACTGCATTAGGTATGGGGTTGAAAATAATAATTCATTTTTGATTTTTTATGCTTTTATAAAAAACTAAATGTCTCTTTTAGTCAGTGCATCCGCAATAATTTGAGTTGTAGTACAGATAATAAAATACTTAATATACTATAGTAAGTTAAGTACTATACATAGGTTATAGGTACCTACAATACGCACATTTCTATGCAGTTAGTGTTGTCTAATAAAGACTTCTTAGATCGACAATTGCTATTATCATCCATATTGAAGAATATAGCATGCTCTTGAAAAGTGTTGCGAACCTTGAATAAGTCGTGACGAGTCAATAACGTTTAATTTATTTCCAGACATATTTAGCGACATGCAATTTGGAACACACGAAACGGTTTCTTTTCCTAATATTGTTTATAAAAATATTGTGATTGACTAGCTATGTCTTGCGGTTTCACTCGCGAACAAAACCTTGAGAGAACTTTAAAAAAAAAAAGGTCTAACCTAACCTATCTTTATCCAACTATTTTCATATCATATTTGAAAATTCCAAATAACAGACACACAGACAGTCAGACGGTCTGTATGGATTTTAGCAATAAATATGTGAGTAATAAGTCAGTTCATATAAAACACATGTATTAGCTTTAAAATGGTCATATCAGAATAGATTTATCGTGTTACATTACAATAACAAACGACTGAACAGTGCAGTATCTATGGCAGTATAGGTACACACTAATGAAATCATCGTTCATATAAAGTTTAGTGTGTAGGTCTAACACAATGTTTAAATTTAAACGAAATTTGTTGTATGATGAAATTTAATGGTTTTACTTACAAGAATAAAATAATTATATTTGAATGATTGTTTTAAACTATAAAGATTAAAGACGAAGAAAATAATTAAGTGACACTCAATTAAAAGTTAGTTTAAAACGTCTTTAAAATAACTTTAAATTACACATGGAAAAAAGTTAATAGCTTTTTTTATCATTTACCATTATCTGACTATACCCATGGTAGGTACAATATTATTGAACTGTCACCTAGATACCGAAGCATACCAAATTTGGGGCCAACCGCCAATTTACCGCCAGGAAGCGGTCCTAAATTAGCTTCACATATTCAATACATACGTACAAGCAGACAAGCAAAGTAAAAAATTCTTGTAATGTATTAAATATTAGTGATTACCTACATAAAAATATTTATGATCTAAAAACGAATGTAATATGTACCGAGTAGTAAAATGAAGCAAGTACCAAATAACTGATAGAAAATATACATTAGGTATATACTGTAGACTTATTGTCTTGTTTATTATATTTTTCATAAACAATCGCATTCAACCTAACAGATAATAATGTATATCAATTAAAATGAACGTTGTTTTTGTAAACAGAATGCTTAATAGGATGTGTCATGAACTCATGATATATAATATGTCGTGGCCATATCGTAGATTTGCTCATTTCATGAAATGGCCAACATAGTTTGATCAGATCGTTAAATCGTCAACGTTTCACGATTTGGTCATCGACATATTTTGGCCAGATCGTATAAAATATCTTAGAGAGTCCATAAAACATTAAAGCAGCGGCCGGCAAGTGCCAGAAGCGAATCGCTTTTTAAAAAAGAAACAAAAATGGTCGCATTTCGTGAAATGGCCATCCACATTTGGCCAGATCGTCCCAAATCGTGAAACGTTGAACGTCGATGACCCAATCGTGAAACGTTGACGATTTAACGATCTGGCCAAACTAAATTGGCCATTTCATGAAATGAGCAAATCTACGATATGGCCACGACATACCTATAGATGATTTTTGAATTATTAAATTAGTATGTTATATGGACATAGGTCATGCATGATAATTATTATATTATATACATTATATTTTTATGCTTTAGTTAAATCATTATAATATAATTATAATTATATGCAATTGTAACGTAGTGAAAAACCAATATTTCAAAAACTATTAAATGCATTTCAGAGAACGTACAAACACTCTCAGGGATAATTATTATTGTAATTCCTTCATTTTTGTTTATCGAGCACAATGGGTTTTCAATGAAAACGAAATTGAGATCATACGTTTATTCGGAATTGTAAGTCATACATACAGTAAATATTCAACCGTCAATAAAAACAATACACGATTGACAACAATCTTGGGGCCGCAGTCGTGATACCAGTCTATTTATATCGTAAATTCTAGTAACTCGATAACATTATGATTCCGCTAAGTATTTAAAATAAACACTAATTGAACTTGCGTAAATCGTTATATAACTCTTAAAATTCAAATGAGTTTTTTGCCCATTTAATATTGTGCGAAGTGGCAAAAACTCAGTAATATAGTACCTACTGGATCCAATACAGATTAGCAATTAATTCACTGTTAATTACTTGAGCATTAAACAATTCGAGAAACTAAATGTACACCAGTCTTAAGCAAATGAGGAGAAACACTGTCACGCAATCACCTTTCTTCTTCAGCGACTCTCGCGCACGCTTCGCAGTTCACATGTGATCGCATGCTGTTGTTATTGTACTTTCTTCTGACCGCATGGTTCCGCTCCCTCGAAGGGAACTTCTGTATCTTTTTCTCAGTCAGCGTGCTATCCTTGTTCCTTATACGCCGGCATATTTCTGCCCACTCCAATTGTTTCAACGACAAGCACATTATAAATTGTAACGTGCACACACTGCGACTTCGCAATTGACAATGACAGTTATGCGCCTGCGACCTCAGGCGATCAAGGCTCAATTTTTTCCTTCTTATTGATAATTTACGACGCGTTCGAGTGGTATTATATTTGAGAAATGAATGAATCGAGATAAGCTATCGGCCGGACGGTTTAAACATACACGATAAACTTTGTTTTGATTCCCTTTGTTCCTGTTATGTGATAACGTGATGCCACTATCTAAACGAGTCAATGTAATTAGTTTAACCGTCATTAAAATTTTGTTTACATTTCTATCAGAACGTGGCAAACGTTATTCATTGTTATTGAAAAATTAATCAACAATCACTTACCTCCAAGGATGTGATATGAATCCTGGGCATAGCTCTGGACAGTTGTCGCAAGGTCTTCCTTCTGACACTTCTTTTATTCTAGCACCCTGGAACAACGAAACAAGTTTAAAAAAATTGTACATTTATGATTTTTGTCGTGTAATTACACTTACATGGACACAATACATGGATTTTGGTTGATTAAAATTTAGTGTAAATAATTTAAATATGAAAAAGAAAATCTTAATTTATTGTTTACTTTGTATGTATATTATACTAGCTTTCCGCCCGCGGCTTCGCCCGCGTTTTCAAAGAAAAACCCGCATAGTTCCCGTTCCCGTGGGATTTCCGCGATAAAACCTATCCTATGTGTTAATCCAAGTTACCTTATTATCCTCACAAACTTTCGCATTTATAATATTAATAGTAGGATATGATATGTATATTTATAATGACATATCTATCCAAATATTCAATTAGATAATATAACAACCTCTAACAACAGATCGTCGTAGCTATCAAACATCTTCAACCGATTGAACTGCTTGGAGATATCCCTCACAGTTTCCTCGTCGGCTGAATCACATTCGCTGTAGCTATCTGAAGTAGAGTCACTTTCACGTTTATTCCCGAATATTTTAAAAATGCCCCGTTTTTCACACCACGATTCTGCCACCCCTTCGCGTAAACTATGCGCTTTCTTATCCCTTTTCTTATGAATCTTAAAGGGAACTTGCTTAAATCTAGGTTGTATAACGTAAGAGGGCTTCGCTATAGTCTTCTTATAAAATTTCTCATAGTCTTCTTCACTCACGCCGCAATGGTATAGCAGATAGTCTTTTCTGATTTGTTCCTTGCCTATGGGATCTCTCCAATATGTTTCTTTCTTCCTCACACCAAGGTAATAATCCAATTCTCTATCGCCATTATCACTATTGCTGTCTTCTTCTGATCGGCGATCTTCAAACTTGTACCTTCTCTCATTTTCTTGGCATTCATCTACGATTTTAGCTAGAAGGCAATATTTTTTTGTATTAGGCATTTTCTTTAAAAGGTTAACAGTGTTGATTGTTAGAAATTTTGTTGTTTTCTTGTACACGGTTGCGACGGATTCCCGTCTTCTTTTCAAATTGTACATCTTTCTTCTTCTTTCAAGACGGTGCACGAAGAACTTTTGTATGAATACTAATATTCTTATCCAAAAACTCATTCCAGGAACAAAATCATTTTTATATCAATTTCTTATTTAAGCACGAATTAACTTTTTATAAGAAATAACCGTGTTTCAACAAAGTTAAGGGAAAGTTTCACGGAGCAGTGTTAGCAAAGAACTAGCCCAGGTTTTTACTGTTACAATTCAATCGTGAGGGTGACGTGATAGGGATCACCTGTCAAAGGTATAACGTAATCCATAACCAGTCAATGTTGAGCCCTGGTGTTGAAATTAGCGGTTCTTTAATTGGTAGACGCGCGAGCTCAAGATACGCTGGTGGCTTGTTGTAGGTGGTAAGGGTGTGACTCTTTACGATCATGCAAACAGTGCTAAATGGGTCCATCGCAAATGACTCGACAAATTGCAACACCCTTGGGTGGAATTGCTTGTTATATTGCCGGTCTTGTTAGTAATCTCGCTAAATGAAGGGTCAGTGAAAGAAATAGTACAATTTATTACTACAATATCGATTGATAGTACCTAATTCTAATTTGGTTCAGTATAATTGTATTTTGTGTTTTTAATTAATTTAATTATAACTTATAAGTATGGAATATTATAATCTTATATATTATTAGCAGAAATATAATCAATAAACTAACATTGATATATTATTAAATGTAGGCAATTACTATACCTTTAAAAAATACTTAGAATTTTAATAAATCGTATAACATGTCTATGAAAAATATACCAGCAGCGCCATCTAGGTTTCATTTAGGGATTCCTAACTTATTATTTTGCGGCACCTGCAAAGTGCAGATATTATGGTATCCTAAGAAAATAAACAGAAAATTCACTATTCTATGCTGGGTATAATTATTTTTAAGTAATATGACTTGGTCTCGTATAGTAAATATAATTTAAATTTTTCAAATTATGCGATTATAATTATGTACTAAATTAGAAGCGGAAGAGTATTCATCTTATTGCGAACAATACATAATTAAAAAAAAGTTATAAAAAAATGAGAATAAATAGCTCGATGAATAAATGTAGTAAAAGTCATAAAATTTTTAATAGAATTATTAATATTTGTTATAATAATAATTAATTCTTAAGAACAGCGCCATCTACATTTTTTATCAAATACTTCCCGCGCTATACATTGTGCATGACCTGACAGCATAATAACTGATATCATGATACGCCATCTATCGTGGAGTAGCGAAACTAATTCAATGTTATGAAATGAATAACAATGTCATAACAATTATTGTCATAACAATTTCAGTGAAATATATAGTATTTTATGCAAATTAGTTAAGACTGAAACGAATATAAGTATGAACATTTTTCGATTATGTTTTCTAAAAGTTGAATAAAAACTTAAAAAATGCCTCAGCGTTTTATACGTACATGGTATTTTAATTTTAAGTTTGATCATTAGTCACTTTAGTTGTGTCTACAGGCATCGTTAGTGAGAAGTGAGAGTGCCTACTCGTGTGATGTTTAAAATGAAGTGTAATTTGCCACTGCACGTATAGAACTAGCGTTAAGGGTCTCTAAACCCGTGCAACTTGTATTTTTTGTTATTTCATAATTTTCAAAAGATAAGAAAATTCGATCATCGGTTGGGATTCGAATCCGCGTCTTACGCCTTACCGTGGTAACCTTACTGCTGGATAAAGGCCAAACATGCAATTTCATATAGCCTATAGGTATATATAAATTGTATTTAATTTTATAAAACTAACCTTTTCAGTAGATATGTGAAAAACGGAATATTGAAAACTTTCGGAAATTATTTAAAAAGGGATTTTGCATGCAGATAACGTCAAATTCTCATTAATTAATGACGCAAACTTGATTATTATCTGTCCTTGTTGTCATTTACAATGCCTAAAATTTAATTTATAACAATCTTGTAGAAAGGACTGGGACACGACGTTTCTACAAAAATAAACTTGCGACGATTTGGTTATTAAATATAAACAATGAGTCACATTATTTAAGGTCATTTCCTTTCAAGACAAACATGTGTTTTTCTACACTTTTACAAACAAAAATTATTCATAATGATGCATGAAATTTGATCGGTTTGGCTCAAGTTAGAAGCGGATGCCGTAAATTTTTCAATAAATAGGACAGGTATTTCATACGATTATATTTAATATTTATAATTATTTTACATACATATTACATACGATACGAACTTTAACAAATTAAAATAAACGAATAACTAAACAAATTCCGTTAACTTTCGCGTGTATACGGAAATGACAAATATGTAATCAGTCTTTAAAATTGTACTAGTAACGTTTAATGTGCATGTTTCGGTATAGGAAAGATGACATACATCCGTTTTCCATCGAATATCTTTACGGATAAGTATGTTTTCAGCCATCTATAAAATCATATTATAAACAAATATGAAAACGCTGTCAACTCATACCACATCCATCGTTTTACCCGATTTGGCATTCAGGGTCAATGAGATTGCGTAACAGCAACATATTGGGCAGTGATCTAAAGACGATGACGAACTATCATACATTCCTATTTGTTTAAGTATCGTAATTGGTAGGTGGTATTGTTATGTTTGGATTATTCCATGTTTGCTCTGTACTGTGAGTTTGGAAATATGATGGTAAATATTTAGAAATTAGTGTTAATTAGGTGAATTGGTTAGGAGATGAGTTAAAATGAATTTAGTCAAACTGTATGAGTCAGTTACAAGATTTTTTATTTAATGAGAAACTTATGGAAATAAATACAAAAAAATATGATATTTTCATTGAGAAATCAAATTTGAACAATGATTACTGATATATACTGTCTTCTGTATTCTGTATAATAGATACCTTGATAGATAATGACATTAATAATTCTAGATTTATCATTGTCAAAATGTAGGCTAGACTTTTCATAAACTTTGTTTTCGTACTTTTTAAATAAATTACTGACATAAAAGAAAGACAGTACCTATAATAATATATCCTAGGACAGTATGGTTTAAATAAAATAATATACGAAATAATTCCTCTTAATTATTCCAACTGAAAGTCCATCTGGTTAAGGGCGGCTTTGTTTCTTAACCAAGTTATCCAATTATTATGTAGGATTCATTTGAAAGGATATATTATGCGGGCTCGTAAACTTCTAAGGACTTGAATTTCGCAATTTATCTTGAATTATTAAAGTTCAAGTATAAATTGAAATTTTAAAAATACACCCGGGCAAAAAAAAACTACCTATACATTATATATGTAACATTTTTATATCCTGTTTCTAACTTAAATGTATATCTATGTATAATCAATAATAACTATACGTAAAAATAACATTTTATTTATGTTGAAATTCTGATACAAGAGAGCAGTATATTCTGAAATTGCTGATTCTATTTTCACCATACATAACTTTATTTGTTATTAAAATCTGCACTCATTGATTTTTCAAAACGTTAAGAAATGCGATTGATTGAAGAAACAAATAAGTTACTGTGGTCTAAGTAAGCATTGCAAACATTTGTATATCTTTCATAATGTTTGATACGTTGTTGAGTTTTTGTTTAGTTTCAATAGAAAATATTATTGTAAGTTCATGAACGCTTGTAAAGTTATAGCATGTTAAACCACACAAGCTTTCTTAAGAAATGGAAGCATATGTTTTTACGTCTTTCACGTGGAGCTTCTTAAGGGAAAATAAACTTTAAAAATAACATAAGTCCTGCTTTACATTGTAAATTCAAACAATTTGCTGAAGTCATTTATTTATTTAATTAAAGGAAGTCCTTTAGTTAAATATTCTCAGAAATCATGTGTTCATAAGATCTTCTAGCGGTCAACTCCGACTTCGTCTGTAGTACATAGCCTATAAGCACTCTGGGATCATTTACACAAGTAGGTCCTGAGATTAGCGCGTTATAGCAAACAAATTCTTCAGCTTTATATTTATTTATTTATTTTATTTATTTAAAGTTAACACTTTATTGTACAAAACAATGTAGGAAATACAAATTAATGAAGTACAAAAATTTTGCACAATAGGCGGCCTTATTGCTACACAGCAATCTCTGCCAGGCAACCTGGTAGGAAAGGAAATGTGAGAAGAATAAGGATAGCGCAAAGAAGAAATTATATTGCTCTATAGAGGGACATAAAACACACTAACAATGGAAAAACGATACAACCTACACGTCATCCGTATTCAATACGTAAATAGCCATTCAAAGGGCTAATTACAGGCGCCAGTGTATTGTAATTTATAACTATGCTACTCTATTATCACTCGGACGTACTTATACGTACCACAGATAATTAAATACTAGCTTTCCGCCCGCGGCTTCGCCCGCGTTTCAAAGAAAAACCCGCATTGTTCCCGTTCCCGTGGAATTTCCGGGATAAAACCTATCCTATGACGTGTTAATCCAAGTTACCTTCTATATGTGTGCTCAATGTCATTGTAATCGGGTAGTATTTGCGTGAAAGAGTAACAAACATACATACACATACATCCTCACAAACTTTCGCATAATATTAGGACTATACTAGTTGTAGTACTTCGTGATGTGAGGAATTAGCCTCGCCTAGCAGTTATTAAACAAAGCGAATTTGTCACGCCAGTCCGCTCGCGTGATACTATGCTCTACATTTTGCGGAAATTTTAGGGTTGATCTAATTAATGGTTTTAATATTTGAAATAGGGTTTTGTGGCACGTGTATACAGTATAATATTTGGTGTAAGGTATATATTAATTGATTTTATTATATTTGCTTTGCGAATCTAATCAAATCATATACATAGATAGTGTGTTATTTGTTAATTATTTTTATTTAGTAGAAGAAGAAATAATGTAGGTTAGGTTGAATATATGTACCTTTTTATACGTACTTAGATAGATGGGTATGTAAAATTTACAAACGCTTATTACTACGCAGTATGAAAGTAAATCACTTATCGCTGTCTGTCTGTTTCTGTGTATGCTTAGATCTTTGAAACTATGCAACGGATTTTGATGTAGGTATTTTTTAACATGAAGGTATAGTGGTTCAAGAGCAAGGATTATATTATTTAAAATACATCAGCATTGTGCGGCGGGTCTATAGTAAATATTAAAATATAATTGGAAATGAAGTTATTATAAAAAAAAAAAAAAAAACAGGACATACCTAGAAAAATATTGATGAAAAGTCACCTAATACCGGAAATGCAATAGATAGACAAGCATTCAGGGCTTACGCTACAACCGTTTCGGAAGAAAGGACCTATAAATCACACGTCACTTCCGGTCTAGAATGTCACAGGAAACAGCCAACCGGAAGTGCTTGTTTACGAGTTACGAGTTACTTGTCGTGCGAATTAAGTAAGCTACAGTTAAGTTACTAAGTTATTGTATGGATAGCTAAGTCTGAACTAAGTAACTAATACTAGGCATCTACTTGTGCGTCTGCTAAAGCTAGAATATAAATACTTGTAATACGAAAATTATCTAGATGCATTTTTGTCTAACATTTAAAGTCAAATATTATGAACTTACAGAAAACTCTAGAAGAACATTAATTATTTGCAGGATCATAAATTAGTTTTTGGTTAGGTACTCCCAGATGAAATAACTTTTCAACTTTGCGAAACATGGTGTATTAATATATTTGAGAATATTTTATTTACATTATTTAATTATTCCTTTAATATAAGTGTGGACTGTAGGCAGTTAAATTAAAAAAATATCTACATATCACTTGTAATCGTGATTAATATTATTAGTTTTCGCTTTTGATTTGTAAAATCTTATTGCCATACTAATGCAGCATCTAAATTCTAATAATTTTTTCCTTATAATATTAAAAAAAAAATTGAGATCGGTTATTATAGTTCGAATAAGTACATAGATTACTTCTTACCTCTGTGTCACAAGTGAAACTGTGCGCTACAACCAGTTTTAATATACAAAGTATTATTTTCATAAACTCGCTACAAACATCTTGACTCAAAGTTCGCGCTGAAACATAACACGGAGCGATCGGAATTATCGCTCCTATCTCGATAACTTTTAACAATATTCTAATGATGTAACATTATATCGCAGTAATAAAGCTAAACTCATTTCGGTGTTCATTTCAAAGTGGAACTTTGACTTCTAGTCTGCTAAATGTTGACCGTGACATTCGCAGTGACGACAGGGGCGTATTGTTACGCGCATTTTTATTTTATAAAGACAATAAACTAGTAATTTTAACAATGTAATGACAAGTACAAACCCATTGAATGGGTAACAAGTAAGGAGTGATATTTTCAGTAAAGACAGGGACGTATTAAAGGTTTGTTATAGATTGATTTACTCAATATGTAAATAAATAGCATTAATAAATTAATAATTGCAAGTTGCGTGACGCAGTACTTCAACCTGGGAAGCATTGCAAACTGCCATAAATTTTGGCAATGTTCTTTTAAGTTATCGCGGAACTGATTGGCATAAAAGTTATGAAATACAAATTAGGTAACTATTTACAAAGTAAATATTAATAAAAAGCACATTTCTAAATCCTTCTGATATTTTATGTGCCTGGAAATGTGAGTTTTAACTTTTTTGTTCCACCAATTTCATAGAAACCACATATATCTATCATCTACATCACAAACTGTAAAAAGTTTAATTAGATTCGCTCAAGTAAAATATCAGAAGTAATATTTTAAAAAGTGACGCTAAAATCCCAGTTGCATAAGCCACTTGGCAACTAATCCAACCCTGTCAACCCTTCACGCGCTTTTAACTATTTCTACTGAAAGACTGACTTAACTGAATAAAAAGCCACTGTGAAAACGACTCTAATTAAAAATCTCAACTTTACTGATTTAAATTTTACGTTGAATCGTGTGATATAGGCATTGGAGTGGCGTGGAATTAGATTGCATTTTCACACTATAAATGGCTAGCCAAGAATTTTTCTTTAAAGCTGCGTTTTCCAACGGAGAGTAAACGGTTATGAAGTGAATATACATATTCTATGGTTATGAGCTCATAGTTGCATTTGTTGTAATAATATTATGACGGAAAAGCAGACGATATCGTAAGGGAACTATTTACACTGCTTCTCTGTATTTTAAACTTTTATACCGTATTTCTGTCTTTAAGTATTATTCCTGTATTTAAATACTCAATGAAACGGAAATCTGATGCAACTGGGAAGAGATTAAATGCAGGATTGATAGTTGAGTGTGCTCTTGGTGGAGGTTTATCAACGCCAACTTTTTGATAGCATGCGATTTTCATTCGCCGGCTCTGGGATTTTATGATCTATGCCGAAATAAGTAAAAAAAAGTTTGTTGTTATGGCAGTAATTGAACAAATAATTGCTTGATGCTTACCATCAAGATATAAATGTAAAATATGATTCAAGGAGATGTAAATTATTTAAAGAATGAACTCATTGAGGTTTATGGTTTTGAGATTGCGTAAAATGAAAAACGATCCCTTATCAAAATACTTAATTGAAGTTTTCTGTACAATTATCACTAATGTATACATTCTCAAATTAATATAATTCCTTTGTAAAATGACTCTTTTTAAATTTGACTCTTGAAAATTTAAACCATAAATCGATTCACTTTTAACATCACCTGTATAAAGAACTTGTTCACACAATGCTTCGCAATGAATCCATAAGCATGGGTACACACTGTTCCGATAATCATTAAATCAATGCATGCCGTGAATACTGAATCCATCAATTTATTTATCGGACAAGCAGCCATTGCTCATCTCGATACGAGAGTGTAGACGATACATTATCACGATGTATTTGTAGTAAGAGAGCCCGCTGTCGGTTATGAAAGTTTTGTATTTTTTATTTACCCATAATATTTAATTAATGATAGATAGATTATATGATAAATACTGTGAATAGTAAAAACAAATGAGTGCGATGTACACAAAATATATTATTTTTAACATAGGTATTATAATTATAAATTTAGAAACGATTAAAGTACAACGAATTTTTTACTTGCATAGTAATTGATAGATACTAGATAATGCGTTTGCTCATTATTTTCAACTTTCAGTACTTATTATTCATTAAACACTTAATAGTTAATAGGTTTAATATTTAGTTTCGTAGCATATTCAAGGCCAAAGTGAATAGGCTTTACCTTACTAATCAGGCATGCTAACCTGAAAGACCGCATCTTCACTTACCATCAGGTGAGATAGCGGTCAAATGCCTGAGCAGCGTATATAAAAAAAACATGCAAATGTAATCTCTTTGTAAATAAGAAATTAAAAATTTCCTCGTGTTCGATTTTTTTTTCTATTCTAAGAATTTTTCACTCAATAAGTTTTTATAAAATAGCTAAGATTGCCATTTAATTAGCTAGCTCTCGGTCTATATTTTACTAAGCTCATATTTCCTGGCAGTAAGCTCTTGGCTCGCTTTGTACACGGTAGCTTTTATTTCGTGTCAAGCAATTATGTGCCTAATTGACCTATCGTTTTTTCAAAGAATTCCCTTTTATTTTATCAAAGATTTTCTTTCAAAAAAGGGATGCTTTAACAGTTAATTTTCAAGAATATTTTGTAAATAATATAGTCTCGTATCTTTACAGGTTAATTTGTCAGTTAAATGATACATACATACCTAATAACTTAAATAATGCATTTACCAAAATTATATGAACAGGTTTATTTAAATTTATTTTCCTTTAAATTTATTATTGTAACGGTCATTATGAACATAATTATTAGTATCATTATTTACAACTAACCAGTCAAATTAAGCGTCATTACATTTCATTCGTTGGAAGTAAAAATGTACTTAAGTGCCGTCAATCCAGTTAAGGCTTTTTCAAACTGAAGTGTACTTATTTAACAGCTTGACCGTTCAAAAGCTTTTCTAGCTTTCTTGAGTGAAGTTTAACCGATTATGATTCAGAATAAAATCCGTTTTATATCCTGGTAAACGATATATTTCTCTAATATTTTTTTAATGTATTTTGCTTATTGTCAGGAGAGGGCTTATATGAAAGAAAAAATAAGAATCTTAACTACCAAGCAATAAAGGTAAATATAAACATGACCTCTTCAATGTTACAAGATACGAATTTTAGAAACATATCCACATAATAAGTGAACTAAGAACAATCTTCATACCTTTTTGTTACACGAATGCAATAATATCAGAATTCCAAGAACAATGCATAAGGAAGGCATAAACATTATAAAACCAGTACGTGTTCGCAATTGTTATCGAATAGTATTGCAATTGTAGTCTGCTGTAAGAAAAATATAAATGGAAATGGTATAGGTGAGATTGCCTATTCAAAATGTGTTGTTTACAATAATTGAATTATGAGATTGATTTTCCATTTGAAAGGTAAAGGACTTATAGCACTTATCCTTTTTTAATCTTAAGTTTACTAATGTCATATCTAAATATAGGTAGGTGGGTAGGTATAATAAGGTTTATGAATAATTGTTGTAACAAATATTAAAATTAACCCTCAATTCACTACGTGAAATTTGCTAACATAAACAGCTTCCATGAGTCCACTGGACTCATATATTTTCTTAGCGTGGTTTTTTCAAATAAAACTCTTTTTTTATTAATTTTTTTTATTATTATTTTTAAATGTTTATTAAGGCACTACAAAAAAATAACAAAACTGGATAAACTTCTGAAATACTCTTAAAAATAAAAAAAACTTATTCTAACAGTCTTAAAAAACAGAGTTATTTTCAAAGCCCTACAATAATAACAAATATTTTTAACTAATAACTCTTTTTAATTTTATAAGACTTCTAAAGGAATACAAAACCGAAAATAAACAACAAAAATGTACGCTTCTACAAAAAAAAAAAAACGTGCAATGGGGTATTACCACCGATTACAGTCAACGACGGCATACCTTTTTTGAGCAACTCAAACATACAGGCTTCAGAAATCTAGTGCATAAATGTGCAGTCTTTGTTCTCTTTTTGTAATTACATAGATAACAATACTTTCTTTCTGTCCTAGGTAACTTGTCTTTGGTTTCAGAGTGGCTCGCATCTTCGTCAGTCTCATCATTCATAATTTGTGTGATCTATGATTCCAAAACAGAATCCGCCTGGTCTTCATTCATATTTACAACTTTATGTTGTTTTTGATCCATTTTACAAACCTACAACAACAACAAAAATTAAAATACATATTTTTATATCATTAATACGACAAATAAGCAACATTTAAGAATCGTAACAAATAAATAAAATATTACTTAATTCACTAGTATGAGTCCATGGGACTCACTCGACGTAATAACTTACCAATTACGCAGCGCAGGCGCACTTCCTCTCGCTACCGCGGTGCCCGCGTCACTGCAGGAAGGTACTGAGACGGTGGAGGAAATAAGTCACTAGGGGAAAAAATTATAATAGTTTGAAAGTTCGATGTGAGTCCAATGGACTCAGGTAGTGAATTGAGGGTTAATTTACATTGAAAGGTTTTTACAAATTGCATATTTTTTACATTTGCTTCACTCTATAACTCTATATTATGTTATTAAAACTTAATGTAGCAATATATGTATAGTCATGGATGCAATGATTTTAACCGTTCATATTATTTTCTGTTTCAGTATTCAAGAGTTTTGAAGACAGCTCGTCGTTTATGAGTTAAATAAAATTTGGGAAGTGAGCAATACCGGTTCTAACCAGACAGAACCAGCACTATATAAAATGAAGAATAAACTCGAAACAATTGCAAATAAAAAGTTTAACGAATGTCACCTACGAGTGGTAATTTAGCAAATGTACTTCAATTGTTACGTGGGTTTGTCTCCTTATTGTAAAAAATATGATATGTATTGCATCATTGTGGAATTCTTAATTTTGTGACTACCTCAAGATCTTGGGGCACGGCCGACCATATGCTTTTCTCGAAGCAATTCAGGCCCTTTTCGTTCCCTCTATAACTTTGTTGTGAATAAAGTGAGTAGCCTGAATAAATATTATTGCAGTTTATAGTAAAACTTCAGTCAGCTAAGGCACATTTTATGAGTATGTTGTTGGCAACAGTAATTTTTTCTGTTAGTAGCAGAGTTAAATATTTAACTATCGTAAGCATTATGTGAATTTGCGGAGGTCTTTGTTTGTATTGCAGTTCAAATTCTAGTTGAAAACAATATGTAAAGAACAAAAGCTTCAGAAATATTCCCAAAAATGCCTTTACCAAAATATGAATAGTGTCAAATTTTGGGCTGCTATGTATCGTATCTGACCTTGAGAGTTCCGAATTGAAATTCTCCATTTTCCCTGACTGCACAGTGCACACACTGACTGATATTTCGCTTGCTCTATATTTCTCTAGTCTATTTATAGAAACATTATAACATAGGCTTTCGTTGTTTATTGACATACGAGAGATATATCTTCTAAAATAACCATCCATTTCCGATGTCATATTTTTTATGAATGAAGTTAATTCCTGTGAAATTGTGAGTAATGAATGCTAGTATAATTTGTGGGTAAGTATTGATAAGTAGTTTTCTTTAGGATTTATACTTTAAATACAATTAGGACTTAAAAGAAGACTTAAAATACACTTTTTACTAACAAATTACAATGGAATTGACTTGTCATATATGTACCTACCAAATAATCGTGTATTCTAGGTTCGTATACGAGATGTATTGTCAAACATTTCCTTCAGTTCCAACATAAAAGCTATTGTTACACACGTGTACATTCTACACCGATCATGATTATGTTAGGGTGGGTATATAGACGGACGTTTGTGAATAAAAATTATTAAGTCACTTTTAAGACCTTCAAAGAGGAGGATGGAGAGTAAAAGTTCGTTGTGAGAAAAGTATAATTTATTTTATTAAAAATTCATTAAGTCACTTTTAGGATTATTCATTAAAGTCAGGAATGAAGAGAGACACATTATTTCCTACAGAATGACAATAATGCACCAACCTAGAAAACATTCTGCGAAATTCTATAAAAATCTTTAATTTGATTAACTTGAATGTGTATAACGATAGTCGGATAGAATATGGTTAAGGGCCGATTTTTCAATGCTTGGATAAAACTTATCCGTCCAATAAAGTATTACACGATAATATTAAAATGTCACGTAAACTGTCAAACACGGGCAATTAGAATACGTTTTTAAAATGGTAGTTTTATACATTATTCGACGAATAAGTTTTAACCAAGGATTGAAAAATCAGCCCTAAATAAACTTATCGATTGTCAATTTTCCGTATTTGTGCAATGTGTATCTTATCAATAATTAAACTTCTTTTTTCTTGATAGGTTTTACATTTTATTATCAACACAAACTGTATGGTAAGTATTAAAAAAGACACGAAAGTTCCATACACCAAATACTCAAAATAACCAAAGTCGTAGCGTCTCAAACCCAATGTATAAAATACCTTATCGTTTGCCTTTCATGGAACAAGTGGTACGAGAAACTGCGATTACTTGAAGCGTTGCGGCTGGAATGCACTTTTTATGCCATAGATATTGACGAATACGAATTTTTCTTTGATGAACAATGTTTTTGAAAACGATTGACATAGATTTGTATTGGAAATAGGTCAGTAGGTTATAAATGCCACTCGCGATAGTTCTGACACCTTTGCTTGAAAAATAAGGACGATAATATTTTTACAGTACATTCCTATTTATATATTAAAGTAAGAAAGATAATATCTAGTAGAAAAACGTGTTTTTTGTGCATGATGACATAATACATGATAATCTTATTTTGACTCTGTTTTTGGTATACAAAAGAAGGTTACTAATATGCTTCAATTATTTCTATCTAGATTGTTAAAAGTCAAATCATTTCTTTCATAAGATATATCGGTCAATTAAGGAAAGCTGGCATGTTCACAGTACTCACACTTATGCAATTTCACTTACAGTATGTTCAAAAATAAATGCGACTCTAGTTTCATTTTAGACTTGAATTGTAAAATGGGTGCGTTGTAGATAAATATATGCAAATATAATTATGAAAGCTCTCATAATTTACCTGTAAAATTATAATTTAAAAGTAAATCAATTGATGAAGTTAATTATTTATTCTAATAATAATCAATTGGATAAAAGTATTAATAATCATTCAATTATCAAATAATAATTAAATTTCAGGTCATAAAAACAATACAAATAACACGTGCGCTCACTCCCAACACACGGATGGTTGTTTTGATAATGATTTAAATAACGGACGTCTTCTGCAGTTGCGGAGCAGTCTTGTCCTGACTTTGGTCGAGTAAAGATATCTAAGAAATATTATATTTTTAGTAAGTACGTAATACCTACCAATACGCGCTAACAAATATGTGTTACATGTTTATTGTATAATTTTCACATTATTGGTTTTAAACTCAAACTCAAACATTTATACAATTAGACTTCTTCTAGAAGCACTTTTGAATCGTCATAACAGTTTAACAGTTTTAACATTTACCACCAATTCAGAAAGCAGTATCTATAGAGAAGAAGAAGAATCTATTTAATCATAATCGTAATCTTCTACTTCACTGAAACTTTCATCGCTCGAAGAACTCGCCGTCGGAATTTCTTAATGTTATTATAAATGAGTCAGTGTAATTATCTACTTTTGGTTCTAATTGAATATATTTTTCCTCATGTTCTCGCGTCTTTCTCCAAACGTCACTAAACATATCCAGACTAATAGCATTTGCTTCCTTTCTAAATAATTCTTCCACAGTTTTCAAGTTAAAGTTCACATTTTGTGATGCTACTTTCCCTTTAATTATGCCCCATAGTAACTCCATAGTAGTAGTAGTAGTAGTAGTGGGTTGAGTTCTGGATGGTATGGTGGAAGGCGCAATACACTATGTCCATGATCTTTGAGGATTGCATCAAGTAAAAATTGTGTATAGTTTGGCTTATTTTTTTAATAATGTGATAACTCTGATTATTAATTAGTAATTTGATTTTTGAAAAAAAAAATGCCGATTTTAGTCAAAATTTATATTTTTATAACAAGATCCTTATCATCCAAATTTCCACCTTGGTGAGAAAAATTGACATTTCTAATGAAAATGAACAAAAAATTAAATGATTTTATTAAATACTGTAAAATAGTCTATAATTCTTCCATTTACTGTATCACAAAATTCTTCATAGATTTTTAGATATTCGTACTACACCAATTACATCACCCTGTATTTATAAACAATTGCAAAATATGACACATACATAGGCCGGGAGATACTGACACAAAATTTCGGGTCATTTGTAACAGAATGGCGGTTCTACAGAGGTCTTATTACGCAATGACTAAAAGAAAAATGATGGTCAGAACGCTGGTACCGGCGGACTAGTCGCGTGGGCGTTAGTCGAACTCGTCGGATAAATAGCGAAAGTCAAAGGATTTGTAACACAAAAATTTTAGAATTTACCGATAGCCCATAAAAAAGATGTAGGCGGTAGTGCGGTTTGGAATCGGAATCGGAATTGGAATTTGGAAGCGGTTTGGAATCGTCCGAAAAGTATGGCATGGCGATTTTAGTAAATGGCTGCACGACGATGGTTACCTGTGCAAAAGTTAGCCCGGTACCAATGGTTGAATTGTTTTTTTTAAATCAACGCATTCACGTCGGTATGGCGGACTGTAAGTCACATCGTAAAAGTATGGCATGACACTACCGCCTACATCTTTTTTAAGGGCTATCGGTAAATTCTAAAATTTTTGTGTTACAAATCGTTGGACTTTCGCTATTTATCCGACGAGTGTGACTAACGCCCACGCGACTAGTCCGCCGGTACCAGCGTTCTGACCATCATTTTTCTTTTTGTCATTGCGTACTAAGACCCCTCTAGACCGCCATCCTGTTACAAATGACCCGAAATTTTGTGTCAGTATCTCCCGGCCTAACATGTGCAATGTGTAAATGTGTTGACGTTCCAGCTCTTCTTAATGGGCCTATACTTACTTTATGTGTTAATGTTTGAATTATAAATTGTTTAAGAGAAATAAAAAAAAATTAAAAGGTAAAGACATAAAGTGTACGTACAAGCGTGTACAATTTATTGCAGTACCTAGTTAGGTCCAGCATTAGGTCACACGTCTAATAAGTTATTCGACCTCAGGCCTCCAAATATGGTGCGCGGAAAGACATTGTTCAACAACATTCCGTAAGCAGCTACAAGCTTATCTATAGGGCTGCGCACTGTTAGTTTTAACCGACTTCTAACAATAAAGATGATCGATTTAGAGGGATCGTTAAACAAAAAATATGCACGTGTTTTGTGAATTTTTGAACACCGGTCCCTTCTATTATTATTATAAATGCCACCACTCTGGCTATGTGCGGGTTGATAGGTGACAAATTTCATTGAAATTTTGGTTCTTGAACTATTAAATAAGAAGCAGAAGATGAAGCAATTGCATTTATATGAATTGTGATATATAGAACTGGAATTTATTCTAACTTTTGTTTTTAATCCATACTTAACTTTACTTCACAGTAGCAATACTATAACTATTTGCTAATTCTTAAAGATTAATTCCAAACTAATCGTAATATAAATACATACATACAATATACATAATTCAATTTCAATAAAATGAAATAAGAATTCAAGAATCTGTATATTCTTTAACTTAATAAAACCAATTTCTCTTGCGTATCAGCCCTTATTCAATTCCTTACTGTAAATATTTGAGCGGTATTTTACAATATTTATGTCGGTGACTTAACTTGTTTTAGCGTTTACCTCTGCATGTTTTTAACGTTTATTATACTATGTACCTAATACATTTCATTCTGTCCTAACCTACAATATATTATTACGATAAACAATGCACATATTATATAATTACTAGCTTTCCGAGTTTTCAATGGAAACCCACATAGTTCCCGTTTCCGTGGGATTTCCGGGATAAAACCTATCCTATGTGTTAATCCAAGTTACCCTCTATATGTGTGCTAAATTTCATTGTAATTGGTTCGGTAGTATTTGCGTGAAAGAGTAACAAACATACACATACACATCCATCCTCAAAAACTTCCGCATTTATAATAATATTATTAGTAGGATTTAATTTGAATCCGCAAATTCTATAACATAAATAATTTTTAATATTGAAAAAGTGAGAAGGTATAAAAATGAAGAATTAAAGAACCTATCACAAGATCTCAACTGTTTAAAAAAAGATCTTAAATGAAATTAAGTCGCTCAAATAGAAAATAACAGAAAATTTTTCCGCAAAACATTTTTAAATATGTAGTAAAAATTTATAAAATAATAAAAACGTTAGCTATAACGGAGTTGGAAACTACATTTGAATAAAACCGTCAAAAAGTTTGCTAGCGCTTTAATAGCAAATCTGTGCAAAGCGAATGCAGAAATATAAAATAAACGGATAGACAAAACCCGTTAAAGGATTTGATGAAATAGTTTATCTGAGTTTAATTTGTGAAAATCTCTATGTATCTCTATCCAATAGATACTCTATATCATTAATAAGTTCAAGAGTAACACATAAATTATGTTTATTTATTGTTTCTCAATTTATCTTCATCTATTACATATTTCATCATCTGCGTGTGATATCGAAATAAGATTTGCGACACTCCTTTCATGTCAAAATTCTAAACTATTAAGTAAAAATGCAGTAAAGTCGTGCTTGCATTTTGCCCAACTAAACAACTGCATAAAAATCTTATACATTGCCGTGTTGCACGAGGACGAATGTCTTCGCACAATAATGCAATATTCCTGCCAATTAAAACGTTTAAACGTAAAAATAAAACGTTAAAAGCATTGTTTCTCCGATTGCCACGTGCTTTCCGCCTCACAGAAGTGTTCCAAGTGCTTCCATTGAAGAAATGTGCAATGAAATATTCAAGATCAATGCATTCGGTCCTTGAATATTCAATTATTTCTTACGTTTGATATGAAATACAGTTTCTCGATAAAATTATGTTACATTTTATATTTGTACTTACTTCAAGTTCTATTTAATATGCTGGATAGAAAGCAAAGACTCGATATGTTAAATATTTATGTATGTACCGTGTACGGTGCACGGGATGTACGTTAGTACGTAAGTTACTTAGCTCTTATAATATCGTTATAAAAATTATTAAAAATCCTTCATCAAACATTTAAAGACTCTATACATGTAGGCCCATATATTCTATGTATTCTATATATTGACTTATTCCCAGTAGCACTTGTTTTAACAAAATTGTTTCAAGATAGAAAGTACCTAAGAATCCTTCTACTTGATTAAAAGCATAAACCTCGGCAGTATTCGCTTACTTTCACATTCTCTACTTTTCCCACTTTTTATAGTATATTTTATTTAAACAGCAATTTCTTAAATATTCAAGGAGTCAAAGTTGAAAAAGCTTAGTTAAAGTTTTATTATCTCTGAAGCTTTAGATGTAAAGCCTTTTACACTGATTGCATTTTCATGCACTTTAACTGAAGGCTCTATCTCGTAAATTGAAAACATAAGAAACTTGAAGTCCGGCTAATGTGATTTTATGAACGATATATCTTATAATTTTATTTGCTGCTAGTATTAAGAATTGTTGTACTTGCGTTTGTAATATTTATTTTGATTAAAACGTTGCGTTGTAAGCGATTTATTACATAATTATCTCCATTTCTACAATGCCCATTCCCTGTTGAATTAAACCGTTTAAGTTGAAACTTCAAAATTGACGAACCTTGAACGTTACTATTGCACTTTATAAATTCATTTATTCCTGCAGCATGGCGTCTATTCTACAAAAATGCATTCGTATTTTTTTATTAAAAATACAATTCACGCGAAGAAAATAATTTTTCCCTAAGGAAAAGTACGGGTACGTGTTTAAAACGCAACACTCGTAAAAAATAATCGACGCTTAATGCAATTCTTGTATAAGGGTGCATTCTTTCTATTGTATCGACTTTATTGGATTTTATGACGAAGTCGTGCGAACCAAGGGACGATACTCGTTTCAAATATTGTAGTGTTTGGAATTCCTTGATTGTATTGGATTGAATGTTATTCTTTTAATCCACAGAACAACATATAGCATAGAATAATATAGGTAGATAGTTTCGGAAGATTCTTTTCTTTTATTTCTTAAGAATCAGGATTCGAATATCATAATTGTAATTCAAGAAATTTATTGGATTTTAGATAAGTTTTCAAAATCGGATTAAAATAACAAGGTTTCAAAAAACAATTGAGCAATTTTATTGGTTTTTAATTAACATGCAATCCTTTGAACCGTAAAAAAGTTATCATTTAATACTGCACGGGTTTAGTGCTTGTTTAACGCAAAAAATCACGTTATGTCCTAAGTGATATTTCTTTACTAAAAATATTGGTCGTGCCGTATTTTTACAGTCATACGCTTTTATACAAAAGTGCATTAATTTAGTGTTTATTCTCACTAAAAACATTTCCTAGTATTTAAAGTCTTATACCTATAGTAATTAAATTACAAATAATGTAATTAAATTATTAATGAGAAATATTCATATTACATATTATGTAATTTATCAAAATATTTGCTAGCCAAAGGGCGAACATTTAATTCAATTTAAACGTTCTGTACCTCTATTCTGCTATCAATTTGTAAGATAACTAGAGACTTATAGGTATTAATTACATCATTATAGCTGACCTAATTAGATAAGATACTTACGAGTATTTTACAAAAGGACACCTAATAATAATTCTATTCAGACTATTCAGTACATAATTTTAAATATTGACTTTTGCATGTAAAAAGAAATCCGTATTCCTTATTAATATCCTTACATAATATTATAAATACAAGTGTGTTTGTTTGTTCGTCTTCGCTTTCATGATATGATTTTTGTGTCTGGGGATAGTTAGGGGGCCAGAGGGTGACATCATATTCTTTGACTACACGGGGGATGCCGCAGTAAGCTTTATAAAAGTAAATGAAACAGAGTCAGCCTAAGCTTTAACTAACACGTTACAATGGACTGTTTTCGAACCCATAAGTAATTAGCAAAGGTAGAGTAAGGTAAATTATTCAAAAAATACTTTAGTAGGTATAGATAATGTTTTTGAATTACGATATTTATTACTTGCGGTCAGTATCAGGGATGTGGTGACTCCAATTTGCTAAAGTAAATTGCTTTGAAATTGAGTCTGATCGGAGTAGTCTCGAGACTCAAGCACCAACAGGATTTTATAAAAAATAAAGTATATTTATAATTTAATTCTTTAATTATTTTATAGCAGAAAGTGTCATTCTCATATTATCTTTAAATTACCGCAAACTAAGGCAACACACCGTTATAATACACTAAAATGAAATGTTTAATCTTGACTACTGATTTCTTTATTATATTAGTTTAATAAAGTTCGCTTAAAGCTTGAATGTTTTTTAAATGATCAAACATGCTATTGTAGGGGATACCTATATAGGATTTGTTTGACCCACTGTAGAATATTTAAAACGCTATTGAAAAGCCAAGTCAAACTCGGCCTCTAAATCTGAATTTTCATCATGTAACAATATAAAACGTGAAACAAAACCCATTTTATTTTCAATAAAGTGAAGTACGCGGATTCCTCTGTCCTTTATTGCTCAATATCAATAGTAAATGCATTTTAAACATTTAATATTGACCCGTTGTTTCAAACATAAAAATTTCATCTATCTAAGTACTAGTTAATCCATTCTTTACTAATATAAAGGAGAAGAATGAAATATGTTTTTTTTTTTCATCTTTGAGTCCCAACTTATACGTGCTTATACTATAAAGCGAATGAAAAATGCGAAAGTAAATCTGTCTGTCTGCTTTTCTCTTCTTCACTCTCTGTAATAAGTATATGTATAGTCTATGTTCTTCACGCCTAAACCACTGAACCTATTTGGAAAAAATATGGTAGATTTTTGAGTCAAGAAAAAAACACAGGATAGTTTTTATCCGGGACGGGAACTATGCGGGTATTCCATTACGCGGGAAGAAAGCAAGTTCATAATAAAATAACGATGAAACTGTTATTAAAATGTAGTAAATGCAATAATTAAACTGTTATTCCTCGTAATTTAAAGCAGGTGGCGATACTCGAGCGCTTCTTTATGTCCCTACTTCAATCGCTTTCATCCAATTGACTTGTATTTATCTGGGACGGTTTAATTGCTTAATTATTTCTCGTCTGCAATTCCTAGTTGGACTTATTTAGAGTTCACTCATCATTAGAGGGGATTTAAACTCATTGCTTGTGTTTTGTTAATGATACCTACTTGTATTTTGTTGTTGATAGAATGATCTTAAGATGTCCATAATATACATATCTAGATTTCCACCCTCGGCTTCGCCTGCATTTTCAAAGAAAAACCCGCAAAGTTCCCGTTCCTGTGTGATTTCCGGGATAAAACCTATCCTATGTGTTAATCCAAGTTACCCTCTATATGTGTGATAAATTTCATTGTAATCGGTTCAGTAGAATTTGCGTGAAAGAGTAACAAACACACACACATCCTCACAAACGTTCGCATTTATAATATTAGTGGGAAGTAAACTCATTTATTTATTAATTTTTAACGAAGAAATATAATATGTTATCTTAAAAGCTTATAATTAATGATATCTTGTAGTAAATTATAGATCGTAGAACTTGCAATATTAGTTTAAAGTACACAATTTTAAAGTAATATCTCTAAAACATGTCAAGGCTTAAAACGTTATTAATTCAAGTCTAATTGTAAATCTGGGCTATGAATAATTTTGGTTTTGCAAATTTGGTGTTTCGTATTCACTATTTTTACATAGTTACATTAAACATTAGGAAATTAAAAGTAAACGACATAATCCAAATGTGATTTGTACAATGTTATTAACTTCACATTTCAGGCATTTTACATCGAAAATGACCTCTATTCAATCTATTTTTCAAGACTTTTAAAATATACCAAACTCCTCCGAAAAATCATGACCGTATTTTGATTATTTTTCTGTATGTTCAGTAGGTCGTAAAGTATAAATGCCTAAGTGAAAACGAAACAATGTTTGTCAGGCAACTAGTATCTTTCTAGTCCTTCTACTAAAAAAAAAATGTACCGGCTGAATTGAGAACCTCCTCTTTTTTTTTGAAGTAGGTTAAAAATGAATTTAGATGAAATTTTATATCTGTAATAGTACCACAAAGATGATTCATACATTGTTTGCAGACAGGTCGGCTGTCGCTTGGGACTCCACGATCCACCGATGAAATTAGATTCCGATTAATATTCGTATATAATTCACGTATAAAATTACAGTACATCTCGGGGGAAGGAAAGTGCATCGATTTTGCTAGTGACATAGTAACCATCGCCTACACTCTAATTATTTCCGTCAAAGCATATTGCATTTGATTTATAAATGTATGTCATATTTGAAATAAAAGGGCATTAACTTATCATCTTTACATAATATGTAATCCATCGTTACGTATATACGTAACAATAAATAGTAGATATAACAATAAATGGAAGGAAAGATCAAAACAATTATTGCTTTAAAATGTAGCCCATTTAAATAATTTTCCCGCCCACTCAACAAACCGCAAGCACTATACAGAATGAAAAATAAATAAACTCGAAATACAATTGCAAATAAAACATTTAACGAGTGTCACCTACGAGACGGTAATTCAGCAAATGTGTTTCAATTGTAAGATTGGGCTTGTCTCTTACTGTAAACAATATAATATTACGTCATTGTTTTATTGATATGTCTTGTACATGTTTGATGGGCCCTCTTCACGCGTTGGGCGAATAGAGGCAATCACGATAGTGTAAAGGGCCGATCAAGATAGTTTAAGAATGGTTAAAAAGCCGACTTAATTGAAAACACATATAAAGCACCACTGTCATACAACAAGGAGTGATCTAACGAAGGGATCATCGTCATTCGTGTGCATACTCTTACTTATAACCTATTGAACACATGGGCGCTAAAACTAAAAGTTAAAAAGCATCCATATTGGTTATCATAGTCAAATAAAGCGACCAAATTGAAAATTCATTAGCACCACTGTCCAATTGCACACATTATCTTAAGAAATGAGTTCCTATTATTATGTTTCTCTTATACTTTAAGAAGAACAACCTAAAAATAATTCTAATTCAGTCAATAGCAGCTACGACGTCACTTCCTTAATGCATTTACGCTATCGCCTGCAATGTGGTTAAAATACGATTATCTTGACAAACTCCTTTGTGGTCGGAAACTCGTCGGGAACTTATAATTATTAATATTGTTGCCTATTTGTTCTTAGCGTTATACAAATTTAGAACATATTGTACACATCTTTAAAATACTAAAATAACCTACATTTGATGATGAAGTAGGTAGTTCATTTTCAACTGAGTTTTAATTCTCAATTAAGAGAATATCAGTTTTTTGAAGTGGAATACCAAAAACCGCAACTATACCTTATTAAAGGCAGATAATATAATTCCATGAATAATAAATCATCAATAAATTTATCATCGAATTTAAACATTGTTTATCACGTGGATAAAATTTTAACTGACCGCTGACGTAATGACTATTCGATATTGTGTTTATAATGGCAAATGACCCAAAGCCTTGTCCAAGGCCGAAAAAGTATTTTGTTAGGGGATAATTCAGGCCACGTGTGACCCGCCCTAGCTAAACTTAATCTTGTAATGCTGTAGCGTGTTATTGTTAATTAGCAGTGTAATATGATATGAATTGACACTAGGATTTGGGAAATAGGTCTGCAATACATCTAGAGTCGCTGAAGTCGTTTTAGTCAATATTTTTACAGAGTTTTTTTGTTTTGCGATTTCTAGTACCCACATATGTTGCCATCTCATATATATAAAAAAATAAGGGAGTTGATAAATATTACTTTAAAAATGAAAATAAATAAAAATGCATTTAATTTTGTTTTATTTTTGAATTAAATCACTTCGTTGAAATGTTCGAAATATCTGGTGAACATGGACATAGACACATGTTATCCAACTAAGAAATATCGCAACAATAGTATTATTTTTCTACGCAAAATAGAGTTAACAGATATTCATTGACATGGTTAAAGAATTATCTTCTGCTAGAAATACAGTAATATTATTTTGCACAAAGGTAAACGGTGACTATAAAACAATAGTTTCCTCTGGAGACCAATTATACCCATTGCCGAAATTTAGTATTGACATAAACCTTTTAAATATCTTGTATTGCCTAATAATACTATTGGTTCAAGCATATTACTATTATTTTGTTGCTGTCATGATTTCACAGATTATTACTACATACTGTAATATGTAATTATTTGATTTTTTATATTGTTTATGGTGGTGACCACCTAACATCTGGTGACCCACCTGCCCCTTTGCTTGCCCTGACAAAAAAATAACAACAATTTTTTTGTATTAATTTTAATTCTCAAATTTACATTTCACTACTTAATAATTACCACCAGGTTTATATTTGTACTATTAAGTACAATTCCACGTAATGTAATAACTTTACTACTCAATAATTATATTAATGTAAATACATACATGTATCCAATTTTGGTAGATGTTGTATTAAAGAACGGTTGCTATTCATAACAAACAATATCATTATTCTAATGCTTTTTGATATCTTTACATAGCCATTTCTTCTATTAACAATTTTCAATATTAGTAATGGACGTATGCAAACTTAAGAATGTACATTGAAATCATATTCCAAGCCATTTTCTGATTATATTACGTCATACGTTTGAGGCTTATGATTTGAGAATTCTCGGAAATCTACGATATATTTACATTTATAAAAATTTTGACATAATATGCAAACACCGACGTATTACAACACAGAATCATTATTAACAATAATCACATATGTATATTTACGAAGTTCGATCAAATCTATATTTCTCATTTAAAAGAAGCATTAACAGCTTTTTTGGATTTTAATTAAACAAACTTATAATTAGACGTCTATCTTAACAGTCTTTCAAATGACTAATCATAATTGTCATATTACATACTATAGTTTAAAGGTAATGTATATAACGGTTTTTACGTTAAGTCTTTGTAATATTGAAACGAAAGCCTGAATTTTTCCAGCGATTACGTGAAGCTTAGACTGCGGTGCATTTGATAGATAGACTGCAGTGTTACATTTGAAGTGATCAACAAGAATGAAATTGTTAGAGTTCAATGGGACAATACTATCTTTAATACCAAACCAGTTCGACATATTCTGTGTTTGCTGTAGAATTTTTATACTTGTAAACCAAAATGTTTTTTTTTTTAATATATCATAAAAGGTCTCTCTATTCTACTTCTTTTTGGTTATGGCCTTTCCTAAACTCTTTTGAAAATTAGCTACACTTTAAATAGCTACTTTTGTTTTACTAATTTACTTCAAAGGATGTTATTTTGACATTACATACAGAAAATAACTATTTTACTTAACTGTAAAGTTTTAATTAAGAATTTTTATAAAATAATATTACTATTGTAAGTCATAAGTACCTATTTTGACAAGGGTATGCAACCTTGGTGACGTCACATATCAAAAAAGCTTCAGAAGCTTTAAAGTTTCTCCATGTTCACTATAAATAAACTTCTAAAGGCTTTCAAATGTGACAAGGCGTTTGAAGACAATCATAAAATTGAAAATTCATGTATTTACTACAACTACGTTTATTTGAAACTATGCACGCACTTTGTACAGAATTTATAACCATAAGAAATCGATGTGTTATTGCCGATAGGATTGCATTGTTCTGAGTGCACCGATATTTTATTTCCCAAAAAACTTTCCTTTTTGTATGCAGGTGCATCGATGATTGATTGATAAATCAAAAGATATATCTTTATTCTTTACTAAAATAATAAATGAACTTTGATGAAGATTGCAATGTAACTTGAAGATGATTGAAATGTCGATTCGAATCGAGTCATTTGGTCTAGTTTCCCAGAAACGAATGCAGGTTATACTCTATGTATGCTTATGTATAGCATATAAGAAGATAGTATAGTATAGTCACAATAATTATATGTAAAATAATACTACCACCATTCTTTAATTTCGATAAAAGCAAAGCTTAATCATAAAGCAATACGTGTAGCTTACACAGGACAAAACTTGTAAGCAACATACACTGGCCTTCATGTGCCCACGCGGTCTTTTTGCTTGTGGTCGTGAAGTCATCGTCCACCTACACCGGTTTGGTGACATAACGTGGAATATAACCCATTATTTATATTAATCTTGGATTCTTGTAAGGTTAAAACCATATTTGGATCTAGAGAATCTTCGTTCGCGTGTTTTGGCGTAAAACGTAACTGCTCTTATGTAGTATCATTTCGCGATGTTTATTGAATATCTTTCTTTTTTTTTCTTTCTTTCAATATTATAATACATGTATAATACCTATAAAAGTTGTGCAAGAATGTGTATAACTGTGGTTTACAAAACTAAATAGATTTAGCACCAAAGAGGACGGCTACTTCATTCAGTAGGCGTAGTTTCGACACATTAGTCGGTAATTATCGACAGTTAATTTATAGTCCCGTCTTCAGCAATGAAAATGATGTCGCTTAATACCTCTCCCTAATTTGATGGAAGTATACAATGGATACATATTTCTTTATAATTTTTATTCTTCACAAAACTTTCCGTAATGCGTCAAAATATTTATATAATAATAGCCTTGTAGTAATGCATTTTTATCTAAATTAATAACATCATTATTTCAATTCCGTAGATATATGAAAAATAAATAAAATATAGATTTCATGGATTTGGAAAATCATTTCTTTGCAACACATTCGAATATTGTCAAAACAAATTATTCTTTGACATTGTCAATCGTTATGATACCGACGTTTGATCTCGACAAGATTTCGAAGGCCCTTCTCCCATTACGCTACCGGTATCCTACACGTCCGCGACTAGTTTAATTGGTCGCTTATCTCTTCGGTAGAAAGATAAAAAATTCTTATAATCATGTTGTAGTTCTCGTGCGGCTATAAAAACTCTATAATTTATGTTTCTTTCAATATATGGATGAATCCAGTACCTACTTCCTACTTTTACGTCGTCACTGGAATCGCTCGACATAGCGTCCGTCTACAAAAACGAGGCACAATAATGATGAATTTAGTCATTTTTCAGTCGCATAATATGCGAGCATCGGGTAGCGAGCAAATGTCTAACTAGTATTCTACTCGAGTATCGTATTCCAGAAGTATCGTAATGGGAGAAGGGCCTTACGGTTTGTGTGGGTTTGTAGATACGGTTGATAATGTCAGAAAAAATTATAGATTATTATAATTTTATAATAAAAAGATATTTCACACTTCCGATGCTACATGATTTAACGCAATATTGTTTTCTCTTATTTAATTTTATTGCAATTAAAATAAAATAAACAAAAAAAAATGTTGTGTGGTTTTATGAAACCACGGTAAAAGTGAAACTGTTCGAACGGTTCCGAACACTGCTTTGTGTAGCGCATGTCACGTGTCGGTCGGCTGCCGAGTAGACCTACTCGGCAGCCGCGATACACGCGACATGCGCTACACAGACCAAAAAGTTTGAGACGATGTAATAAAAGTTTCACTTTAATAATGTTTTATTTTTAAGATGGTTTCAAAATTTTATTGAAAATGTTAAGAAGCCTCTTATATTAAATTAAATAAATATTAAAATATGTAGTGTACCGCTGTCTGTATTTATTCAGCCTAAATTATTGCATTCATATTCGATTAATTTCTTTCTGAACTTCTAGGATAATAAAATTATACAGATGAATACAAATAAAAAACGATCGAATTAAGAAAAAAATTTATTAGAAAAATTTAATTTAACAGTTTATAATAGCGTAGTTGAAAATTTGGCTCAAAACCATCATCTCTCATCAACATAATTCTAGTAACTTGTTCATCTGTAAATTTTAAAATTTATAGATAAATATTTATATTTAACACATAAATAAACAATTGCACATATTCATCCTTTGCTTATTAACTGTAATAAAATATACAATGATGCACATAATATAATATATGTAATAATACAAGCTAAAAATACAAGTGATACAAATTATCCGTTCCGTCCTTAGTTTTAGTTCCGTCCGTTTCTATAAGGTCTTAAAGATTTCTCGAAAGGCTTCGAATTGAGCAGAATTATCTTGTAGAGCTTTTAGAGTCTTTTTTTTTATTAGAATTTTATTGCACTTCACAAATAACAAAATATTACTAAACTAAAACTAATAGCTTTAACTATATAAAAACATAACGCAGATTGATATTTTCTTAGGATATTTGTTATCCCATAGATTTATAGGATTTTTAAGAACATAATTAAAAATTATCCTCTTGAAAACACAAAATTTATATTTATTTTGATAGAAATATTATTTCGATTGATTGATGTCAAATGTCAAAAAAGTAAATAAGGAGATTGCCATACATGGAATTTTGGATTCCATGAATATGTAATAAATAGAACATTAATAATTAAACGATTGATATAAAAAAAATATCGAATTTGATTAAAATTAAATTAACTGCCATGTTTTTTGTGCATA
This sequence comes from Colias behrii, assembly GCA_029959065.1. NCBI lineage: Eukaryota > Metazoa > Arthropoda > Insecta > Lepidoptera > Pieridae > Colias > Colias behrii. Next base: position 1,875,820 of record JARWMC010000006.1, on the reverse strand, counting down.
ACATGTGCTTTTTTCATATGCAATTGTATTTGTAATAATAAGTAACTAATTTTAATTTACTATATATTCCCTAGTATCAAGGTAAATTTATTGGAAAAACAACACTAAATTTTTTAGGTCCATACTATAGTTACTGAAAATCGTTAGTTACCGACCGATTTCGGTCGAGATCGATGTCGATTAATGTGTCGAGACTACACCTACAGTATTCAATACTAAAGTTATAAAGCGGTCGATAGCATTGGAAGTGACATAATCGGTGCCTTCTTTTTTTACGTTGACAAACCTTACAAACTTTTTGCTATGTTTGTAGCCAAGTTTAAAAGTCTATTTTTATCCGTGTACGGATTTGCCCCGGGACATATCAGCGTTTAACCGTGAAAACGTTTCAACCGAACTGGATTACTTTTTACATTTTGGTTTAGATTGTCCGGAAATATCTGGAATTGTAGCTTTAACGAGGCTTGAGTTTGTACTCTTTAAGTGTATGAAGTTTAGTTGTATGTAATACAACAAAATAAACATTAAAAATAAAAAAGTTATTATATATAATCTAATGAATGTTGTTTATAAATAATACTAGCAAACCGGGCGAACTCCGTTTCGCCACCAGAGACACCTTTTCTTTGCTATAAACCTCACGGAGCCCGAGACCTTTCCAACGAATGCAAAACCGTGGAAATCGGTTCGTGCGTTCTGGAGTTATAGAAAATAATATTGTAATACTGTGGTTATAGCGTCAGGATGGAAAACCCGGCTTATTTTTATATAGTAGATTATAAACCACATTCATTTTTGATATTTTAAATGATAATTAACTTATACTTATTTATATTATACGTACTGCAAAATTCCTTGCGGGCTCTACTATGTAGACTTTCCAAACCGGTAGTTAAATGTAACCTGTGTTATGTGTACCTATTATGACGATTCAAAAGCGCTTTCAAAGGAGTTCAATTGAATAAATAAATGTATGAGTAACATATACTTTCCAAGAAATTCAGTATTTCCTTCGGGAAATAAGGAAGGTCATGATAACGCACCCAGAGAGCGAAAAGTGAGCCGATACCTTTTTCTTTTCACTTGTAACTCATTAAGTTCCGAGAAATGTAAGAACTTGCTACAGTCGATTGGTATCGGAAAGTTGTCTTAATACGTGCAATTATTTTTCAACAATCTGGGAAAAGGCAGGCAAAGGTATAGGCCCATTAAGAAGAGCTGGAACGTCAACACATTTACACATTGCACATGTTAGGCCGGGAGATACTGACACAAAATTTCGGGTCATTTGTAACAGGATGGCGGTCTAGAGGGGTCTTAGTACGCAATGACAAAAAGAAAAATGATGGTCAGAACGCTGGTACCGGCGGACTAGTCGCGTGGGCGTTAGTCACACTCGTCGGATAAATAGCGAAAGTCCAACGATTTGTAACACAAAAATTTTAGAATTTACCGATAGCCCTTAAAAAAGATGTAGGCGGTAGTGTCATGCCATACTTTTACGATGTGACTTACAGTCCGCCATACCGACGTGAATGCGTTGATTTAAAAAAAACAATTCAACCATTTGTACCGGGCTAACTTTTGCACAGGTAACCATCGTCGTGCAGCCATTTACTAAAATCGCCATGCCATACTTTTCGGACGATTCCAAACCGCTTCCAAATTCCAATTCCGATTCCGATTCCAAACCGCACTACCGCCTACATCTTTTTTATGGGCTATCGGTAAATTCTAAAATTTTTGTGTTACAAATCGTTTGACTTTCGCTATTTATCCGACGAGTTCGACTAACGCCCACGCGACTAGTCCACCGGTACCAGCGTTCTGACCATCATTTTTCTTTTAGTCATTGCGTAATAAGACCTCTGTAGAACCGCCATTCTGTTACAAATGACCCGCAATTTTGTGTCAGTATCTCCCGGCCTATGTATGTGTCATATTTTGCAATTGTTTATAAATACAGGGTGATGTAATTGGTGTAGTACGAATATCTAAAAATCTATGAAGAATTTTGTGATACAGTAAATGGAAGAATTATAGACTATTTTACAGTATTTAATAAAATCATTTAATTTTTTGTTCATTTTCATTAGAAATGTCAATTTTTCTCACCAAGGTGGAAATTTGGATGATAAGGATCTTGTTATAAAAATATAAATTTTGACTAAAATCGGCATTTTTTTTTTCAAAAATCAAATTACTAATTAATAATCAGAGTTATCATATTATTAAAAAAAATAAGCCAAACTATACACAATTTTTACTTGATGCAATCCTCAAAGATCATGGACATAGTGTATTGCGCCTTCCACCATACCATCCACCATCCAGAACTCAACCCAATAGAGTTACTATGGGGCATAATTAAAGGGAAAGTAGCATCACAAAATGTGAACTTTAACTTGAAAACTGTGGAAGAATTATTTAGAAAGGAAGCAAATGCTATTAGTCTGGATATGTTTAGTGACATTTGGAGAAAGACGCGAGAACATGAGGAAAAATATATTCAATTAGAACCAAAAGTAGATAATTACACTGACTCATTTATAATAACATTAAGAAATTCCGACGGCGAGTTCTTCGAGCGATGAAAGTTTCAGTGAAGTAGAAGATTACGATTATGATTAAATAGATTCTTCTTCTTCTCTATAGATACTGCTTTCTGAATTAGTGGTAAATGTTAAAACTGTTAAACTGTTATGACGATTCAAAAGTGCTTCTAGAAGAAGTCTAATTGTATAAATGTTTGAGTTTGAGTTTAAAACCAATAATGTGAAAATTATACAATAAACATGTAACACATATTTGTTAGCGCGTATTGGTAGGTATTACGTACTTACTACAAATATAATATTTCTTAGATATCTTTACTCGACCAAAGTCAGGATAAGACTGCTCCGCAACTGCAGAAGACGTCCGTTATTTAAATCATTATCAAAACAACCATCCGTGTGTTGGGAGTGAGCGCACGTGTTATTTGTATTGTTTTTATGACCTGAAATTTAATTATTATTTGATAATTGAATGATTATTAATACTTTTATCCAATTGATTATTATTAGAATAAATAATTAACTTCATCAATTGATTTACTTTTAAATTATAATTTTACAGGTAAATTATGAGAGCTTTCATAATTATATTTGCATATATTTATCTACAACGCACCCATTTTACAATTCAAGTCTAAAATGAAACTAGAGTCGCATTTATTTTTGAACATACTGTAAGTGAAATTGCATAAGTGTGAGTACTGTGAACATGCCAGCTTTCCTTAATTGACCGATAAGAACTTGCTTCAGTACACAATACACACAATATCATTAACACGTTCACTGCGGCACCTAAAATGCCAAACTTACCGTTGTTGCGGCATGTCTTCAATACTTCACATCGGCAAGTTCACCACTGTGCGTCATGAGCCATTTTTATCACATCGCACCTACTGACTTTGAAGGTTAATAATTTCATGAAATTTCAAGATATTTCAAAAATTTTTTTTTCGGATAATAGTATATATAGTCTTGTATATACCGCATAAATAGCTTTTAGTTTGACTCAATAGTTTAAAAGATATGAGGGAAAATGTAAACCCCTGATTTTGTGAAAAATTATTTGCCATCCCGCACTGCGTTGATACGGCATGTTTACAGTAATAGCGATGGGAAACACTGTAAAATAAAACATCGATATCGATATAAATCAATTTTGTATATTTCAGTCTGTTTGTTAACAGATAACGAGATCGTCGATACAAAAAAAAACACATATAAAACAAGGTACTTGATCAGGAAATTGTTCAGTAACTTTTGTTTTAATTTGTTCAGTAACTTTTGTTTTAATTTGTTCAGTAACTTTTGTTTTAATGTTTTATATTATTTTCACAACTGTCATCACATTTTTGCATTTATGCTACGAAATAAAAGAAAGTAAAAAAACTAAAGCCTCTAAGGTATCATTGTCATTTAAAAATTTGATAACGACGCGTGCGGTCCTGGTACATCACTATGCGAGATTGACACGCGGCGCGCTCGCAGTACAGTGCGGCATGAGGTGCTTGTCCATGGCAAAATATTTGACATGCCGCACACAAAAGAAACGGTTTCTTTTATATGCGTGTGTCCAATATTTTGCCATACGATTTTTAAACGAAATTGAGTCCTACTTCAAACTGTGATCACAAAAATATATTTGTCTCTTTTCTAGTCATTGATTAACATATAAAAAACCTCGCCGCACCACGGTGAAAACTGCGATTTTGGGCGCCGCACTGTGGTGTAGTCGCTGATGGCCCGATACTGGACATGCCGCAGTGAACGTGTTAAAGTACACCCATATATTAAAGTTATGGAAATATGCAGTAAGTAATTAATTAACAGATATTAGACTTTTCTATAATTGAAGAAAAATAAAACAAAAACTGAATTGACTTTTTTCTTTTTTAATCTTCAACAGTTCATTCGTTTGCATTGATCTTACAAAAAAAAAAAAAACGAAAAATGTCTATAATAATTAAGAATGACGGAACAAATTGATCTAATGTAACTCCGTGTCACTACGTCTTACAACTCGCATATTATCTAATTTATTTGTTCATCAGCTTGTTATAAAAATAGACACGAAAAAATACAACACAAAAAATGAACCAAAAATACGACGAAATAAACGAGTTAAAGTAAAATAACGATTTTCTTAACAACAAAAAATTTAGTTCCTGCAATAATAAATAATAAATAAATCATTTATTTCACTTAAAACATTTAACAAATTAGAGCGACCCAGGCTCCTAAGATAGTAAGAACTGTGATTACAATATTATATCCACAAATGAACGAAATCTGTGGATGATCAAAAGCCAAAAACATTCGTATTGTTTAGAGAGTTTTATAACCAATACAAAATATAGTAAGATCAGTTATCATTTCAGCAAACTTTCTATTTAAGCATCAATGTTGTTTCTTTTCAAGACACGAGGAACAAGTCATTAGTACACACATAGTATATCATTAAAGCGTCGCCCTTAGAGCAATTAATCCGATCTCTATATTTAGTAGAACGAGACTGCATTTTGTATTTGTTTGAAACGCTTCAAATTCTAACGATACTATTTCACTGATTGAAATAGAAACTCGTGTTAAAATTTTAATTGGTTGCTTTTAATTTGCGGTGTAATACTGTTGGAAGCTTCTGGTAGTTTTTATGTAAAATGTTACTTGATTTATGCTGTTTTTCAATCTTTATTGGCCGTTTATTTGAAACAAAGTTGAAAGGAATGCATTTAATACTATATGAATAGGTATTATATTATATAAATTTATAATTTAAATGACGAGATTTTACATACCTACGTGTAGATAATTCAGAGTTAAATTCCTAGCGTTATAAAAAAAATCTCTATCTAAAAGATTTACATACACCAAACAGTTTATAAAATATACAGCTAATTAATTTATATGGCTTTCAATAGTGCTAATAATGAATATAGAGAAGGTATTGTGTTCTACTTGAATTATTGTCACGAGGGTGAATAACTAATTATTTTTATAACAATTGCCTCCAGATACATAGAGGCATAAGATTTTCGTAACCAAAATGTAACTTTGTGAGTGTAATTTTTGTTTTGTTGCCGATTGATTTTTATAAAATAATAAAAAGCTATAAACATAACTTTTTAATTGATTTATATATTCATGACTAGAATTTAAGCTGAAGTGGTATAGGGCTTTAAGTGAAGTACCGCTAGGTGTTGAAATGTGAAGAAAACTTTATCGATAAATTGCGGTTGAAGGTTTAAAAGCGTGAAAACACAGACATAGACTATTTTTATCTCTCACCATCTAAAACACGTGGTTAAAAGTTAGTCTTGGTAACTAATATCTTGTTAATCAGGTCTTCACTAGAATACACTTCAGCGTTACAATTAATTTTATTTATTTAACCTGCCGCAAGTTCAGTTTCGCCCGATTATGTCAAGTTATAATACACAAATGTCGACATTTCAGAATAATGTGACTTTCTGTAATGTTTTTTTTTTTTTTGCAAGAGCAGGCAACAGAGCAGACGCGTCACCCGATGGTAAGTGCTCCACGTGGCCAATATGTTTGTAATCGGTCCATAGCTTTTACATGTTTTTCTCAAAAATATTAGAGGATACGAATCTTGTCTCTATATTTTATATTAGTATTGATTTAAGTATTTAACACTCATATAATACTTGTAATTGTTACTTACCACCGTAATAAATGACTGGCCTTAAAGTAAAATAACACTGAGAGTTAATAACATATTCAACTAATGGAATATCTAGTGGTCTCTAATCTCTATATCAATGCAGTGCACATATCAACTGTCAAGTAGCTTTCAAGCAGTTGTTTTGTTTGTTTACAGAACTTCCCGCGCTTTGAGTGACAAAGAAAAAATCCCATTACTAACACTGGAGCTACATTGTCCATGGAAAATAAAAAAAACATGCATGAAATACATTATTTATTAAACAGTAGGGTACAACTACTTAGACAACGATTACCTATTCTCTCCATTAATTTTAATCATAGTCTCATTAACTAGATGTCATCAGAAAACATCCCAACTCAGATCAAAACAAAAGAGTGAGTAAAATAAAGACGAGTTGAGGAAAGTTTGTTTGCCTTCATATAAAATCCACTTCAAATTAAACATCTGAAAAGTTGCAGAGACGCGGAACAAAGGTTATTTCTAGTTGAAGTTTTGCTTCAAAATTTCACGGACTTTTCTAACTATTTCTCACATTCGTATTGAAGTGTGTTCCTCTAAATTATTGAAAGGTGATAAAAACAGTAACTCAGTAGAAACAAGATAAGGAGTGTAAACAATGAGTCAACGACAATTATTGTGAAATTGTGAACAATATAAATTATACTGTTTTATTAAAAGATGACCTTAGAGGTCTCGCTAGTGATTGTTATAATATTATCGCGTTTGTATTGACTATAATTTGTATTCAATTCGCAAAAGGTCCTTCGATGTATTGATGAACTAAAATTCATGCAAATTTAAATTGATATTTAAATCAGATCGACTGGAGCGTGACAGGCTAAATTCATATTTAAACGATATTGATAGTATTATAAAACAAACAACAAACTAGTAAAAATTAATAATAATTAATTGATAGACCATTAGAAGCATATTAATAATACGAGTAATTTGAAGATGATTAAATGCACTTTAGTTATGTAATAAAAAACATCAATCTGTCAGACAAATCTAATGCGGATCAGGTAGCACCAATATATTGAGGGTATTACATAATTTATAACAATATTTCAACGCTAGAACGCCAAATAAGTTATGACAGAAGCCAAATAAAACTAAAAATTTCATTCTGCACCAAGATTTTTGGATAACGGCCAATTTCAATTACACCCCGTCAGTTATACTTAAACTTAATACTTTTACGTTCATTGTTGTGTTAAAACTTACAAGTGTGGCTTCTTTTATTTCAACTGCAATTGTCTGACCATTTATTGACAGATTTCAAGGCTTTAAAGTGAACTAAATTGATAGTTGGGCTCCATTGTTAGACTTCAATCGATCTTAATACGGAAACGAATTGAAATGGTTTTTATTTAATTATCTATTTAATTCAATGTTTTAAATGAAAGAGAAATTTTAAAATAACTTTATGGGTATGAGGAAATGAATTATCTAAATAAATCTTGCTTTATTTACAATTATGGGTACGTATTTCGTAGTCAACTACCTACTGGTAAGGTAGTTGATATTCTCGAAGATTATAATATGTCAACATATGTTTCCTAGGTTCATAGTTTCTTATATTTATAGTCAGGTCACCAACATAGAGAAATGGCATCGGATGGAAAGCGTCAGAAATGTTTATCATTAGATGTGTGAAGAGTTGAAGACTGATGTGGGGTTGAAATACACTATCAATGCGTAAGGAAGCGATATTTAGAAATAAGTTTTTTCCTTTTACTTTATGATAGAGTAATATAGGTATCTATATATAGATATAGGTAATGACTATCAAGTATTTTTAATCTTGGATCTACAATACAAGAACGACGTGACATAAGATGCTATACGGACAAACTTCTAAATGCATTAAGGCTAACCGAAGAAAATAGGAAAAACACACCTCACTACAATTTATATTCCTGCATTTACCTAATGTTCTGGATAAGCGTTGCTTTACCTTCCTTTCTCTTACAAATTACAACGAATACATTACGCCGCACGTCTGATCTCCATGACGGCATAATTGCAACAGATGAATACGAAAGATATTTTAGCATTTGCAGCATTTTCGAAGGTAAGTCATTGAGGTTTTTTTTTACTTAGGTATTAGAAGCCGTTTATTGTTCATTATCTAGATGTTAAGTATAGCATTGTGCTAGGAGTTTAAAGTAAATAGTTAAATTTTTATGTTTGTGTTGAAGAAATTATTCCATATATCAGAGTTTAGAAATTGTTGGAAAGTACGGAATGGTACACTCAAGTGTTTTAATAGCGCTGCATTTTTTGTTACGCTCTGATTACGTCATCAATTGATACTTGAGAAAAAATATTTAACTAAAATAAAGTTTTATTTTTCGTTATATTTTGAGAAATTCACTTGAAATCCACTTTCAAAATAGGTAATGCCATTTTTAATATTCGTATAATTGTTGGTTTGTTAGTTTTTATAATAATCGAATCATGGTCAAGTAACTTGACCATGATTCGATTATTATGAGTCACTCAAGTTGTATGTGACACAATAATAAAGCGATGATTGTTAATCATACAACAAATCAATATTAACAATTTTCTGCCATTTTCCATATTCTAATAAAAAATATTTTAAAATTATGTAATTACCTATAATATCTAATCATATTTAGTTTAGTTACTTTAGTAGGACGTAAACTTTCTTTTGAGAGGAAAACAAACATAATTATAATCATAGTGTCATACTTTTTTAAAGGTAGAGTAACTTTAAATCTTATATGCACAGTGCACACACTTTAACTAACATGACAGAATTGTTTTTGTTTGACCATAAACAAAATGATATCAACAATGCTGTAGAACTAAAAAACAAAGACTAAACAAAGCGAATTCTTACCATAGGTACATACAGCAGCATATTTTGCTTATCTTAGTCAGCTTTAAACATCCCGTGTGTAAGAGCCCTAGCACGCGTCGGATCATCTTAGCAATTTACGCGTTTAAATGATACGAGAGAGTTTGTTAAGGTTAAACACCTCGTGTGTAAGAGCCCTAAACATCCGATCCTCACATAAATTTATTTAAATCGTGTTATATTACTATGTTAGTATCAAGAATACCGTTAGAGATCCCGATGCAGTCACGTTGCTTATGTAACTAACGAGCCGAGAAGATTTCGCATCACTTACACATAGAATGGACTTTTGCTCGAATATTCCTATTCATTGAGTTAAAAGGATTTAAGTGCATTCAGAAATGTATATTCGAATGGTGGCCTATAGTTGCCTATAGTTGGAATTTTCGAGAAGTTGTATCTCGATTTTCCTTGCTATTAGGCACATTGTAATAGAGCATGAAATTTAATACTGCCCTTATTTTTCAGAAGCATATCGAAACAAAGAAGAAGTATGTAATGCAGCAACATATTATATTGTAATATGTAATATCGGAGTATTTTCAAGATAAAGAAGATCGTGTAAAGAAAATACAAGAAACGTCATAATATTACATTATAATTCCATCCACATCAATAAGAAGTAATGGAAGAAATAATTTACGAAAGCCTAGCAGTAACTAGCCTCTAAGCAATTTTGTTTAGAAAGTAATCTGCATAGACCAGGAACCCATTACTTAACGACCTGCAATTTGTGTTTAAATTAATATAACGGTATAAAAGCAATATTATGCTAACGAGTCTAGGCTTATACGACAGAGATTGATCTAGCCACATTGACCACATCTGTGATTAACTTGACCTAGAGATGTTGCAACTTTGGCTCAATGCGGCCGGTACCACAGAATCTTCCGTTTAATGAACTCTTTGTGTGAAGTGAAATTAGTTTTATAGTCTGTGCTCCTTGATTAGATTTTTGTTAAAGAAGTATATGTCTTTTGGTGTCTAATAATTCTTCTTTAATAGCGTTGTTGTTTAATTTATGATGTATATAATATGCATTTCAAAGAATATTAATTTTTTATTCGTCCTAAATTCTATAATAAATTGAAAATTATTTAGAAGATAGTGTAGAGATCTTTGACGTATAAAATAGGTAGGTATTGTAAATATTCATTTAGCAGATCGATACAATGTAGGTTGAGTGCAGAAATAAACAATTTATACAAAATGATCAGTGGAATTACAAGAACAGCTTTTTGATAAATGAACATTATTAAAGTCTGCATGATCATTATTTCGGATAAATCCAGCTCATATTAGTCGTCATTATGAACATGATTGCCTTTGATTGTATGCGAAATTCGCAATTATACGTCGAATGTTTTGTCGAATTAAACATTATATTTATTGGATCTCTCCAACAAATTTTAACGTGAATTGTATGGTATTTAATTAAGTGTAAAAAGAATTGGAATTTTGTGACTCAATTGAGGATAATTCTGAGCCATTTGGCATTTATTAAATTGAATCATTTCAATAAAATACAAATTAATGCATTCTTTGCTTAATAGATACAAAGCTTCGGTGACAAATCATAAACTAATGAGACATAAGTCTCAAATCTCAATTGTTCAGCATTGTTTTGTGAAAACGCTTAATCTCTGGGCGAGATAAAAGCGAGTCAACTCGTCACAGATAAAATAACCATCAACAGATTAAAACATGAAGTTTTTGCACAGATAATAAAGCACTCATCGTAAACAAAACATTCTCGACTATGATACTTAGTTCCCAGAAGCGCGATCACTTTTTAATCTATTCTGTCGTAGTAAGGATCGAAAATGCAATCATAGGGCGAAAAAAATCCAGCTAAGTAATGTTAATTGGAAGTTCTTCGAAATCTTGACGATATTACTCAATTTAAAAATACTTTGCAATTTTGTATGATAAAGCTTTTAATTTATTTTGAATCGTCAATTAGCTTTATAGAAAATGATAAGTATTTGCAGGGACTGAGTAGAAATTTAATCGAAGGTAAAAAGGAAGTTAGAGTAAACAAACAGTTTATTCTTATGTTCTGTCATTTTAATTTAGTTGACCATATAATGAAGTAATTAAATTAGCTGGTTTCAGAAGAAATAAGTTGCTTAAATAACTTAAAAAACTCTACCGTTTTTCCAACGTTCGTCGAGGCGCACAGATTCTAGGCATCGCCACATGGTTGACGTTCCATGTACCCGGACTAAGCGGTTCGGATCGTCATTCTTCATTCGAACCGCTAGGGACTGGAACATGCTTCCTGAATCTGTGTTCCCCGATGAGTACAAATTACAATATGGGGGTCTTCAAGAGGAGAGTGAACAGGTACATTCTAGGGAAGCGTGCTCCATCTTAGGCCACATCTCAGCTTACCATCAGGCGAGATCGTGGCCAAGCGCTCCCTTATTGCAGCGTAAAAAAACAAAAAAACTTTTGAATTACCAATACAACGTCACGATAAAAGGACCCATTTCTATATTTATCAAATTCTTCACCAGCTATAAAATTAAATAAAAATCAATCTTAATATCGTTCATTGGTCCTTGATGTGCGTAATGATCCTAAAAAGGTTATCGGTTAGACGTTCGCATAATGGCTCTATTGTCTTTGATTTACGCGATTGTTGACTGACACAGTAAATGTAAGAAGCAGTTCATGCACTTAGTATGAAGAAAACATTGTCATATATAACGTATGGAAGGTTTAGAAGGTTTTTTTTTTTTAGTAATAAATTATCTGTGCTAAGTCGTTTATGTTTCTCACATGCGTATCGGCTATAGAAGCGAAATTTTTTAATAAAGGAGATCACTTCATTCCTTATAGCATTAATTTAATGCTTTAAGCTTCATTCCTTACGAAGTTTGAATATTTTAATACCAATATTGTTGTATGCTTTTATGTATCGAATTCATAGATTTTTTTTTTTATTTCATACCAGTTTATGCGCACTATTCAGCAAAATTAACGCATAAAACCTTCAAAACCTTCAAACAGTCACATCAAAATTACAATAAAATCCCATGGAACTAAGAAATAAAGAAAATGATAGCCATCATCATGTTACCTCGATTTGTGACCGTAAGTCATTCGATGCATGATCGTAAAAAGTTAACGAGGCAATTTACTATATAATAACACTAATCAAGCGGATGCATTGCGAATGTCACATTTTTGCCATCAAATATCTTGAGCCCTCTTCACAACACACTCTTGATTTAGGAAAAACAAATAGGGAACTTATTCTTTAAAAAATCCAATATTAGTTCGTAGTTTACGTTTTATACATTTCATTGTAATTTTAAACAGACCTTTAGTGAAAGTGAAGAAAAGTTTGACTTCGCGTCCCGAGTTCTTTTAAAGGGATGAAAGAACTTTGAAAATTAAGTTATTACATAAGTTTAATAGCTTGTATGTTGTAAATATGGCTTTATATTAAGAATCGTGTTTTTCTCCGTCAAAAGATTTAGTAGTTATCATATTATAAAATAATAAATATGACACGACATTTATTTTTTTCAAACTTATTCTAATAAGACTTGAAATCACGGGCTTGAATATATTTTTTATTAAAAATATTATTTTTTTTTGCTCTACAAAAGGTTTATTGGTTTCTTTATTTCTATTTCACAACAAATATGTGATATTCATTATGCCGAGAACGTGTCAGAAGTGAAACTTCTTTGGCAAGATACATAGACACCAAAATCGTCGCCTTACTTCATGACGTGACGGTATTGCCATGACGCGATCTTGAAATTTTACTCTCAATGCGCCTAAAGAAGTTTCACTTCAATAACAAAAATATTACTGGTTCCAAGATTTAGTTTAAAAACTACGAAACAGATGAATCCGAAACTTCTAAAAATTTTAATAGGTATGGTATTTCCATTTCCTTTATAAGAAGTACAGTGTACACCATAATGTCCAGTACTTCACCTAACAACTGTTACTTGTATATTTCGAAATTCACCCACGCTCACGTTTCATTAAGCACATTTTCGCTTGAACGCTCCCGACCGAACCAGCGTGTTTACATGGATAAATGCTAATTATGAAATGCTAAAATTGACTTAAAAGGTCAGCCTTTGAGGGTATTATGTCACGCTATTAATAATTTATATCCTAGCTTGTACAACTATGTGCTATATATTTTTTTAAAGCGTGCTTAGAAAAACTTTTCATAAATTTTTATGTAATTTTTCCACACTTGACGTTTTATACATAAATGTATAGCTTATATTTAGAACATTTTAGGATTTTAGTAAAAAATTATAGAACGGAACTGAGTTTTTTTTTCGCAAATTTGTTAAAACTTATTAATCTCCATCGTAGTTAAGCACCATGTTTGCCTCCAACTGGGTCAAACCTGAATATTGATTTGAGTTTCCATTGTCACAACTTCTAAAGGACTATAACTTCTAAAGTAATTTATAGTGTACTTGGTAATATGTTTTTATAAGTATCCGGGTAAAGAGTTAATAAATATATAAAACTCTTTGAAATAATGCATTTTACACTAATAAACCATAAACCACTTTTATTCCCCATGTCCTGGCGTTTGTAACATGTATTCACATAAATAATCACAATTTCCTCATATAAGCCCTCCATAAGTTTATGATACGAATAAAATTCAACCTTTTTCCTGGGTGTTAAGTTTCAAATTCCCTAATATTCATCTATCCCATCGTTTTCCTGAATACCGATGACCAATGTATCTGACACCACAGGAAAATGATGTAAATACAGTAAAGATTCTGGGAACTTAACTCCAGATAACTTAAAATTAATGAACATTAAAATACAATCTATTTACGAACAATTAGTTTTTTAACGAGTCTCATCAAAAAATGATTTAAATTTGCTAATGCTGATGTGTGATCAATCTATTTCTGCCAATACAGTAAATCTCTATAATTCTTAATATAACTTCGAACATATTCAGTAGGTACTTCTTTACAATGCCAATGCGATTATAACAACAATTTACTGAACTAAATTGGATTACTATACCTAATAGATTAAAGACACATTACTCATATTTATAGTCTACAAAAAAAGGCGCATTAAATTAACCAAACGATTCCGCGACTATTCATACATCGATTTTGTCGTTAATGGAACGTAATTAATCCATAATAATATATTCATTGAATGTAAACCGTAAGCAAATTAACTTTGAATTTAGATTCTGTAATTAGTAGGATAATTGGGGTCGCAAAATTATGTAATACCTGTATAAATATATTTCTTATTTTTATTTTTAGTCTGTTTTCTTTTTAATTGTATTTAATTAAAACACCACCTATCTCATTTTCGATTTCATAAAACTAATCCTATCCAAAGGTTGCCTGGCAGAGATCGCTTGAAAGCGATAAGGCCGCCTATTTAACATGTTGTATCTGTCTTATATGTTTTTTTTCTTTTCTTTTCTTTTCTTCTGTATGTGTGTGTTAAATAAAGAATTTTGTATTGTATTGTATTGTATTGTAATCATAATATGTGAATTTTGTTGTAATACTATCGTTTGTTACGTTCTGATTTTATTATTTAAAATTTTATTAATTTCACTCCTTTATCATAATACACACGCATAAACAAAATTATTATATTAAAAAGCTACTTAGAACTTTCAACAAAAGTTACGCATTCAAACAATGAGAATTTTGCATCAAATACATTTCAATATTTTTGAAAATTAAATTATAGGCAGTTTTCATACACGTGTGAACTAAAATGTTTAAAATTGGATTAAGTCATCGTCATTGATTTTGACCAAAAGAGCACTGGGTGATAACATAGGATCTACATTTCAAACAGATATCTATAACTGGGAAGTCACTTGTATCATATAATATTATACATTAGAGTATAATACATATTTGTATGCACGTGTAGGTTACATACAGGAAATCATTTTTATTTTTCGATGCAATTTATTAAAAGCTTATTAAATAGTTTCATAGAACGTTCTAGTTTTTAATTTCCTCATTTAATGTATAACATTACTTATTAGCTATCATCCAGTGACAATTTCCTCAGAATCGATCTAAGAATGAAATCTCAGATAATACCTAGAACAAATAGACTTGTAATTTATGGATTGATTTTTATAGAATTGATATTGGCACCAAAACTACTTAGGACAACTACAACAGTTGACATTTTTTTAAACATCTGGTGAAAACGTAACTAACGTTTCGTTAACCAACATGTTTATATAAGAAATGGTATATATAATATTGCATGGCTCAAAGGTCGGGGTTAATAAGTGACCTCATTCCGGCATCCCTTGAACCTTCCAAGGCTAAGGACGAAGTTAATTAGGCCGCAGTTCGCTCGCCAGATGGGAATATACGTTCTCAAGTTGGACTTCTAAAGTAAAAATAATTAAAAGTAATATAAACTTTTTGTTTGATGCTAAATTAAAAGCTTATTATACATTTTTTATTAAGTAAATTAGTTTTTAAGTGGATAATCCTTACTATTGCATTCTGAGATTCTTTATAATATGACTCTCTGTCTAACATTTCTCTAGATAAATTTATTCAGACTTCGACTACTATGATATGTTAGTTTGATCCCCTTAGGAAACACAAGTCATGATCTTGTAGCAAACAAACACCTGTGAATTCACCTTATGCGAAGCAATAATATATGAATTATTTAAATTATCTTAAACTAATACATAGCGGCGATGTACTTTGTTATCTATCTTATATTAAATTCACATTACTATTTAAATTATACTCAAATAAAACGCATCATCAATTAAATGTTATATTACTATACACAAAGCGTATTGCCTATCACTGTTTAGCCAGAATCAATTTGTTTGTGCAACGTCGAGCTGTTCATGTAAATATTTTGCTAACGCTACCGGTACTTGACAAAGCGACTAAACTTTCCGGTTGACATTTTTGCTGACGTCGTAATATAAACTAATTCGTTTCATATTTGAATGCAACGTGTATTTATTATTCCGTGAATGCAGGATTTTTATAAATTCATAGCAGCAGCAGCTGCAGATATTTCTGGAATATGCATCGCTTATTCATTGCTTTCAAGACTTGATAGAACTCTTGTTCTATCTTGTCAGTTCAAGACTTAGCTACTTTTGTATAAAATCATATTATGCAGTTTAGAACTTATATTTAATTAAGTATATAAATCTGGGAGTAGATACATTGCGCTTAATTTAAATAATTGTTAATAAATATCTTTTAAAACTTTTCGAATTTCTATATTATTTATTTATTTGGAGAACACACAGGTACAATTACAAACATAATAATTACTAGCTGTGCCCGCGACTTCGTCCGCGTGGAATAGTGACTGCATAGTAAACTATTATTGAGTAAACACGTACTACCATAAACAATTAAATAATAAGCACTTGCAGATTATAATAATTATTGTAACATTTGGTTACTAAATCTAAATTGCACCCTCAACGTCTCACTGTGTATACATATTAAATACATAAAATAACAAAACAAATCAGAATCTACAGCAAACAGTTATCTTAACAACTCCTGCTATTAATTAAATAAACAATTTCTTTAAATTATTCTTAAAACTAATTTGAGAGCATGAAAACATATCAGTGTCATTTAGTTTAAGAATAATTATGCAAATTACACATTCTATGGAGTGGCGCTCGTTGACCGGCATTAGTTCTTGTGTGCCCTACTTAATATATGTCTGTGGTGCCCTACGTGAAAAAGATTTTTAGAACGACAAGGTCTTTTTGGGGCCCGAAAGTACAATGACTCGAGTAGATATGGAGAATCGATTTCACCCAAGCAAATTTTTCTGAGAGTAAGTGCGTCACTTAATGAGCGCCTGTTAGACAGGGACATCATATTGTACCTGACCAACAGACTATCATAAGAACAACGAGGCAAATGTAGACGGAAGTTAAGAGACCGTAAGAATTTTTTTTGGAACCATTTCTAACTTACTTTTGTCTTTGTTGAATAGTCTAATATTGGCTTTCGATGAAAGGTGGAAAAAATCTTGAATCCTTGAAATTAAGTAGATGCTTAAAGATTTTGTTCGCTAAAGTAATTAGATTCGTTACTTAGAAACATTATTGAATGAATGACTTTAAATCCATATTATGATAAAACCATTTATCCCAATAAAATATACGTTCTTAAAAAAATAACTACACATCTAGGATAAAACCTGTTAAACACTAAATAGCGCAAGCGCATTAAAGCTACCTACAGCAAATAGCGCAATATTTGGTAACTAATTTAAATGTATAACAACTTCAATGTATGCAACGTTCTAGATAAATAAATGTATTATTTACTTTATCCATCCTTGATTATGCTCGTTGGTCTAAGTGTAAAGATGTAAGTTTTATATTAAAGAGATTTTATATATTATTTCCGATGAAAACTAAATAGAAGAGCATGGCCACCACATAACGGTTTTATTGAGTAAGTATCTAGTTGATTAGTTTTTATTGTTTTAAAATTTATTTTATACTAGCGTTATGCTTGTACTTATATAGCCTATATAGTACTCAAAGATCATGTCCATATCAAACGATGAAATATTTTTTGAAATCGGTCCAGACGTTCCTTTTATTAGCGCGATCAAACAAACAAACTTTCAGCTTTATATATTTAAAGATTTAGATAGCTAGGATACTTTAGCTCACAGGATGTAGCGCGTGCCTACATTTAGAAGCTACTCTCCAATAAATTCCATCTTCAGTTGTTACACAATACTTACTGAAACAATTCAAATTACAGCTCACAGAGTGATTAGCAAATCCCCAATAATTAAACGATATCCGAAAGACTGGCTTTAATTAATAAACTTTAGAACCCGCTGCATACGAGTCAAGTTCCAACTTTACAAGACAGAGCAATTAAGCTCGAAACGCTTTGGGCTATCGAATGCTGTCCTTTATTATAGTTTATGGTAAACTAGTCGATGTCTTCGGCATCACTCGTGGTATAGGAAAATATGTGACCTTTGTTAAGTCGCGATCCTTCATTCTCATTCAAAAAAATGTTAATCCCATTACAATTAATAAAAATAACTATAGAAAAATGTCGCTCTACAAATGACTTTTAGTGTAACACAGTTCATTTCAGACAACAAACTTAAAAAGGTTTAGTAATAATTTATATGAATTAAACTATGTATTATAATGTATCACTTTAGCTTGTCTAAACTGAATAAGAATGCAATTATAACTTATGTAGATGTTTTTAAAAGACCGAGACACTCAAAGTACCTCCTTTGAGTGTCTCTCCAATTTACAAGAACTTATAAATTAAACTGAACACTTATAAATTTATATATGTACTTTCAAATAATTAGTAGATATGATATGAAAATATTCGCTATAAATTAAATAAGCCCTCTCATTTTTCAGCAACGTTACTTGAATATTGATACTTAAAACGATTTATCGTATAAGAGCCAATTATTTCGTTTTTGTTCAAAAATATTAATGAAGAGAATTGGGGCATGATAACGACACTTACGCATGAAATATTATATGCATCAGAAAGCAAGTATGTTTAGTATTTTATAAAAAGTATTTTACAGATTACGGTAATATTTTAATGTTGACGCTCAATTAGCAAGTATGATACTTTTCCCTGAACTACTTTCTAGTTTTACATATTTCATTAACACGTCGTTGGTAAATTAACTTTCAAGTTAAAATACGTACAATAATAAATTATAAATCCTATAATTTTGATATTGAATCTACGAACTATAATATAATTTGAACTATAAATCTCTAATTTCTTTGGTAGAGATATCGTCCCTATATCTATAAGTTTTCTTAGTGAAGACTATGAACAAAAGTTTGTAATATGTGGGCACAGAAAGTCAATCACTTTCAAGAGAAGATCAGAGAAATATGTCCTTTATAACGTCAAAAATTACCGTCTGTTTAGGTTTATGTAGTGCACGTGAAGCTGTTAAGTGGAATTCGTTTGTGGTATCAAATGTACAAAACATCCTATAGGATTTTTATAAAAACTATTGAAATTGATCCAGAGATTGCCCCTTACAAGCTCACGAACACATAATCATTACCTCTTTATAATATTAATGTAGATAATTGACCTATATTAAATGCTCAATACCCAAAGATAGACTTCACACAAAGACAATCTTCATTTAATCTAACACACAGAGGTTCAAATTGTAACTTTTTCAGCGGAAGTCAACATCCCAAGAGGATATGAGAAACCTACATAGCAAATTACATATTCTCGATAGTTCCTGGCAATTTCCTACCAGTCTTTATATTTTCTTCGACAGACTGAAGCTAAGTCAAGATAAGATTAAACAGAAATTTTTAATTTATTTGTACGTTATCCTCACTATTTTGAAAGCATCGTGATGTAATAAGTAAGTAAGTATAGCCAAAACAAAAACAAAATTCTATCATAGCGAGCTCCTTCATTTGCGAGGCAAATGTCTTAAATTCTATAAGAGATAGGAAGTAGAAAAAATACAAATAAAATTATATATATTTATTAATTACCCAGACAGTTTTGTATTAGTTTGGAATATTGTGACAAATGAAAATATTATAACATTTATGTAACATACTATTATTATAAATAAAAGTTATTATGCTACATTTGAAATATCTCGCTATTACATCATGCGATATCTCTTATTATGATTGAAGATAAGATAGGCTTGATAAAAAGTATTAATCACACTTATAAAAGAATATTGAAATACAAGGATCCACTGTGACTTTACTTTGCGATCTAATAAATTATACTATTAGATATCTACCAGCATATGAAATCCATACTTAATATTATAAAGCTGAAGAGTTTGTTTGAACGCGCTAATCTCAGGAGCTACTGGTCCGATTTGAAATTTCGAAAAAATTCTTTCGGTGTTAGAAAGCCCATTTATCGAGGAAGGCTATAGGTAGGCTATAGGATATCATCACGCTAAGACCAATAGGAGCGGAGCAGTGCGAGTAAAACCGCGGGGCACAGCTAGTCTTAGATTAAATGGTTCAGTAGTCTTTTGGCGATAGAGCAACAATCGTCACAACTAATATATATTCAAATCTTTAGAATTTATAGGTACCATAAATTATATCACATGTCTATACAATACCTAATTAATTATGAATAACATTAAAAAGTGCTTTTGCAACATTTTTATCTTTTACGATAAGAAAAATGTTTACCGTTGTTATTAATTAAAACACTTTTGATACAGTTAAAAGGTTATTCGCATTGCTTACAGTTATATATAAATTCATATATCAAGTAATTTATTGTACATTTGTTACCAAATAGTTTTTCATTAATTCTATGAGTCACGAAACACTAGTTTTTGCATATTATTATTAAGGACTCTACATTCATATCAATACATACCTATCAATTTGTTTCTAAAATTTTAAATTATCATTTATTTTTTACAACACTTAATATATAAAGACATTATATATTAATGTATTAATAACATAGATTAATCATTACATACTTTGTATATGGTTTAAAAAACAAAAAAAATCTAATAAGAATTTTTTTATTGATCAAAGACCTTTCAATCATAAAACGGAACATAACACCACTGGACGTAACATCCTATCAATATTATGTTTGTACAAGTCATAGTCTGCACATATGCATTTACAAAGGATAAAGTTACAAGTTACATTATCACTATGGAAATCTTAACAATGAATGATAACATTATGCAACAATCAAAGAACTATAAAGCTTAATGACATGTAACACAAAGATCAATTTTGTAAATGCCGTAATGCACGTTAACAATAACAATAAAAATACGTCTCTCATAACACACGTGCTCTAAACAAATGTACCATTATAGTCACTTACCGTATCTAGAGATAAAATAGCTAGTAGGTAATATTTGCTTGTTGCTAGCAAACGACAATTCACGCGGTCAAAACTCCATTTCCTGTCCTTTTCACACACTCACCTTTAGTTTTATTACCTTACAGTGGCATTCAAAGTTTTTGTTTGCCATTTTATCATTCAAATAACTTTACTCCTTTTCCATTCAATGTAAAATATTTGCATATTCCATTAATTTTTTATGTCCAACGTTGTGTTGTCAATAGATACGTTTTGGCGTTTTTGTTATTTTTTTAACGCTCATAAAACACTTACCGCTTCAGAAAAGGCGCTTTTCGGCCGTCTAGCTGGAGTCCCATTCATCCTTGACACGACAAAACAAAATCAGCCAATGAGATCGCACCAAACTTTTCACGGACACTTGTAGAGTTCACTGTCAAACACATGGGCTTCGCACACGCGAGGTCGTTACATTTGACTCCGAGTCGGGAATGTGCACTTAATTCGATCGATGACTTCATGCAATTATTTGTTGATAAGTTATCGAGAGCGGAGAGAAATGTGGAACCGGTTGCGGCGTGAGTCGACGAGAGGTCCAAGCCGCGGTCGGAGTATGACTGGCTCGTAGGTATCGCAGCCGGTCCGGCCGCGTTTTAAACTCACGCCATACATTTTTTGTAGAGAATCTTTTAGAGGTTATGTTACCGGCTCACCCTAACTTTTTAACATCGGATCTAACTTATTAATTTAATTGCACGTCGGCCACTTCTCTATATTTAGATCAGCCGGTGCGTATGAGCGGTGACGTCACGCTATTACCTTCGAGATAAAGAATGGAGTTACGGAGACGGTATCGGCTCTTGAATAAACATTACGGTTGCACTGTGTTATCGAAAAGGTGGATTAATGGAATGAAAATAAAATGTCACGACGCGATTGTTGACATTGTGCGAAACGTGTTTCATATTTTCTTAAAATATCTTGCGTTTTTAACGCATTCTTTTACATTGTTGGGGCATACTGTATGTTGGAACAAAATTTTATTAATTTTGTTATAATTACTATTCATAAAAACATTTGACAATCACTGACAAATCCTAGTTTTGAAAACATATGTATAATGTATGTTATTTTCTCTCTCTCTCTCTCAGGTAGTTTTAACATATAAAAAAACTTTTAAATTCCCTAAACATTGGCAGACGAAATAAAATCCAATAAACATTACACTCATCTTGGATAAATACATAACTTTAAATCTCGCTAGAAGTTGGGAAAGGCTTGGATTTATAGGATGGTGAAAGTTGCATCCAAATTGGGTCGGTAGTACTTGTATATACTTGTTATAAATAGATTCTTGTATAAATATGGTTTGGTCTGTTTAGTAGTGTTAGAGTGAGTTTTACATATGGTGATTTATTTACGTTGGACTAAAGTGTAACTTAAGCTTATAATATCTAAATATCCCTAATTGGAATAGGCGTTATAAATATTTTAATCTACATATAGTAGAGCACCTTCTGAAAACTGTTTAAAACCTTTCTCGTCGTGGATACCAGTTTATATTTTTATTGTGATCAGTGATTGTGATACTTTGATCATGTTTTGCGGTTGCGGGTAAAAACACGGGGAACAGCTAGTTACTTAAATGAGTATTCACTATTCACATCATGTAGTCGTAGATTTACTGTATCTTAAATAACATTGGGAGTATAACAAGGATCATTTTAACAGCTTTCAAACAGATTAGGAGTGCTCGAAAGAAAAAACATATATGTAGCAAAAAGTTTCGCTTCATATTGTGTTTGATTTATGTGAATTCCGAAAATCGATATCTTCTTACATTTATTTAGACTGACCGGTTGGCTTGGTTGGTAGTGGCCTTGCCTTCCAAGCCAGAGGTCGTGGGTTCGATTTCCACTCGGGGCAAATATTTGTGTGATGAACATAGATGTTCGCTCTGTACCTATCTGGGTGTTAATTATCTATATATAAGTATTTACTTAAAATTATATACATGTATGTTTATCTAACACAAGCGAAAGCTTAGCATAGGATCAGATCGTGCCGTGTGTGAAAATTGTCCTGAAATATTTATTTATTAATACAATTTCTTACTAATCGATTGAACCGATCTTAATTGACTGCGATACATATATCTCAATAATTATATGTATATGAATTTGGAACTTTTTGTTTATAACATAATGCATTTATCGAAATATATTCACCTTACTCCATTTGATACGATATTATCCGTGATATCATTTGATAAGGAATATAATATATAGTGTTTGCAGATAATAATTATTGACACCCATTATTTTTTATCTGTAGATTAATTTTAATAGGTAGAAAAATAATCGATCAATGCTGCGCTGAAATATTTCAATGCGTACCTAGCAACTACAATAAACATCCAATACAGAGGTAGTCCGTGTAAGGTGTTTCTATTATGTGTTAGATAGTATACTAAAATAATATAGTATATTAGCTGTGTCGCGTGCTTTCATCCACGGCCTGTGTTACATAAGCTGCATAATACAGAAATCGCTCTTTTGACTCTACAATTAGTATATTAGTAGATTTAGGTAATTATATACATAATACATATCTAAATTAAAATCGAAAGACTGATATAAAATTTTATAACCAAAAATTTGGGCTCTTACACAGTTTTAAAAATAATTGTAAAATTTGATATGCAAAATATATATATATAGTTTATCTTTAATTAAAATCGATCAGAGAAGCTTTTAAAAGGTATGTCACATTTACTTTATTCTAGTAGAAATAATATATTTTCCCATATGACATTTCCAAACGAAGGAAAAGTACCTCACAATTGCTCAAAGAGAATTTCGTATAGCAACCCTTTTCATTGGCCTCCGTTGCAATATTAATTATAGTAAAGTCCTAAGTAAACTGTATTCATTTGAATTAAATATACAACCCGGAAAGGGGACTGTATGAACAGAGGTATTAACTTACAGACATATGTGAATGTATACGTATAAGCCACATAATGTATTTTTATTTATTCAATGATATTAATTAAATTAAATACCAGTATAGATAGCTTGAAAGAACAACGAATTACTTGCCTATAACCAATTAATAACTGAAAATAAATGATTTAGAAGATCACAAAAACTTACAGTTTTGTAGAATACTTTAAAATCATCGTAATTTATAAGTATATTATAAGATTATTAACAATTACAGTATATTGCTTGTTTTTATCATAAAAGGCACTGAAACTTATCTAGATCATAGAAAGCCTAGTCGTACCTCTTACGAAGCCGGTTAAGCTTCATCTAGGTACGGTGAAAGTTGCGCTTTCTTACCGCCTTATTAAACTTTAAAGGATGCTTTAGTACATGATATGTAATTGTTTTAATGAGTTGTAAGACTATAATATAAGGCAGAAACGGTTTTCTTCAAATAAACAATAAGTGAACTCCTTATTCGAATATATGCTCTAATTATATCAGTATATGTTTAGTGTATCGATATCAATAAACTACGATTTTTGATATTTGAATGTATTCAAATAATTTTTGTTCATAATTTATATTAGAGGAACATATGTACAGATGAATAGCATTAAAATATATAATGTAATTCCAAATTGAATTTAAGGTTAGTGGAAACAATTAATCGGCTCTATAATTTAAATGGACGCGTAGATTTTAATTTGTAATTAATAAATTTTCGTGTGTGGAACTGTTTAAATAATAATTAAATATTTTTTTGGAATTAAAATAATTAAATACTCTATCTATAGCGTAACTTTAAATAACTATTTCTTTTTAGATTTCAGTTAATAGATTCGATCGTTTCTTGTTCACATTTGATTTTTTTATGTAAAAATTATTTCAATAAGGGCATTGAGCAATGTATAAAACAGTAATCGACAAAAACACCAGTAAGACACAGAGAAAAATTTATTTCATATAAAACATTAAATGGCATTATAAATTGTATATAATGGGTATTATTTGCTCCCATGTTCTATGGCACGGTCAAACTAACGGGGCTAACAGTACTGTGATAATGTACATGTAATAAACAGCTTATCACGGATCTCAACAAGTATTTAATCAATTTCAGACGTGATACACTTTCTTAATACGCAACGCGAAAGTTATATCATTTGTTTATTTAATATGGTAAAGGAGGACGCAAATTTAAGTTATTTTAATAAATATTTGTGTTTATATAAAGGAAAGATTTTTTGTTTGTTTGTATTGAATATTCTAAAAAAGTACTGAACCGATTTTAATGAGCATTTCACTAATGAAAGCTGCATTATTAGGAAGTGATGGGCTATATTTTATTTCGCTTTTATCATGGATCAGCCTGGGTGGAATCGTGACACTAGTGAAATATGAATACACATAATATTAGAATTTCTCATACATAAAACGTTATATCTTCAACAGTAAGACTAAAAACTTGTTCTTAAACAAACTCCTTTATAGCTTATGGCGCTATCAAATGTTTTATTTGTTTTTATTCTGTGCTAAGTGTCGTTATTGATAAATAAAACAGGTATTTTTGGCAAAAACTTTTAAAGATAATATAGTCCATTTATGTTTTCATTAACCTGCGTACCTACTGGAGCTGACCTTTCTGTTTTGTTGTAGATATATATATTTTACTGGCTGTGCTCCGCGGTTTTACCCGCAGTGCTCCGCTCGTGTTGGTCTTAGCGAGATGATATATAGCTTATAGCCTTCTTCGATAAATGGGCTATCTAACACCGAAATAATTTTTCAAATCGTTCCTGAGATTAGCGCGTTCAAACAAACAAACAAACTCTTCAGCTTTATAATATTAGTATAGATTCTCTAAAAAATCTTCCACGATTATCTACAACATTATAACTAACGTAGGAGATGTGTGCTCTCACGATTGACTCACAAGTTCTTAGAATATTTTAGAGGCGCCGCAGCAATGCAACCCGCATGATAAGGACCTTCTAGAATCGAAGCGAATACTAATCGAACACGTACTTGTGTAAGAATTTTTGCAGAATTAAATTATCTGTTATTGCTTGAACGTGTTGCAGAGACTGCATACCCGGATTTCATATGTAGTTTTGGCCCGCGATTGAAGAACCAGTATGTGTTGACCTTCCAATTGTATGATAGTTTGAAGGTTTGAAGGACCAATTAACTGGGTTTAATAAACCAGTATGTGATGACATTCCAATTGTATTACAGGTCGTAGGTTGGACAGACCAAGTTGATTTGGCACTTGTTTACCGTTTCGCAGTAGAAACTATAAACATATGTTCTAGGTTCTCGATGTCGGTCTAATAGAAATACAAAGTAAGAATTAAATGGAGGAACTTTAAACTGAAGAAATGGTTTCAAATTTTATTTTGACCTAACTCTGGCTCGTACCATTCTCATTTAGAAATACGGAATAAATAAGACTGCATTTTAGAAAAATAATTCAAACGTTGTTTGATAGAAATTTAAAACACAGAGTCACGAAACCAATTTTTACCGTCACTCAAGAAAAAACTAATTTTGAATTTAAACAGCATTGTTAATAACTACAACACATGATTCCTGCCTTACTTAATAACCATAACTATCACAAAAAAAATCCAAAAAATCTTCCAAAACATCTGGTTTTCGCGGATCCTTGCATTTATTTGGCGCCTGGTGACGGAACATTTCTCAGAACTCGTTTCAAGTTAAATGACTCAAACAGATGAGATGACGTCGTTATTTTGCATTGCTTAATAAATGCATGCGCTCTCGTTATAATGACGAGATGTATTCAAAACAACCAGAGAAAAGGCTGCATATTACCCATGCTATACCTGCAATTCGCGTCTGCACATATCACGTAAATTGTACCTTTGCTTGTTAGTGAATAAGTCGATATTATATCTCTCAATGTTATAGTGAGTCCTGAAACATAAATAATATTTACAAATTCTATACTAATTATTCTATCTAATATCTAACTATTCTATCCTAACTAAAAGCGCTACTCTATTGTGACATCTAAATTGAAAGAACAACTTTAAAGATTCTTCACTATTTCTTACATTGCATAACTTACCGTCTCATCTTGTTCTACGTTTAACAAAGATATTGTAAATGACTAATTCCTTATTTGTGTATGTGTAATTTTCAAAGGAAAAATGCAAATTTTTAAACAAACATCATGACTAAAAGCCATTGACCTTTGCACAATTATTTTAGTCAGAGGATGAATTCAATAAAGTATAGGTTAATCATTGTGTAAATATGCCGATGATTATGTTTGTATGGTTTATTATTAATTTCTATATTATATATAATATTAAATAAATAACTTTTAGTCAATGAAAGTTCATGAAGGCCTCACAATAAATATTTTTGTCACATTTTGCAATAATGCTATTCGTCGTACCGTGATAAAAATGGTAATGTTTGTAATAGTGATAGTTAAATGGTTCAGAAGTCGAATTCTCAAGGTTTTCAAGAAAATGTATTATGTTTTGATTTCTTTGACGTATCCGAAAAATCCTTAAATTACAATAGTGGGTACAAAATTCACCTAGCATCTGCTGTTATGTAAACTAAATAAGTAAGCTTTGCTCTATTTTTCCAGCATATATTCTTGTCCTTTGCGTAGAGAAAATTCAGGGAAAATATATTAAGAGACAGGATCAAATGTAAGACGGGTCTTCGCAATTGCTTCTCACAGAACATTCTGGTTTACGAAGAATATATAATATTAAGATCAGCCCACGATAACGCAAGCTTTGAGCATGTTTTAAGAAGCAATTACTTGATGCACTCTAGTAGAGAAAGTAAAAACTTAGTGAGAGTCGTTTGCATTGCAGGAAATAAAATAGGGAAAGACGACTATTATCGTAATTTTATCAATCTCTAAAATTTTTGCAACTGGAATAAGTTTTTGAAATATTATATTCCCTAAATATTTCAGTAAGCTATTGAAATCGTTTAAAAATGATCAATATTTACAGGTAATGTAAGTAATGTAGGTATATGTAGATATAATTGACATCTGTTATAATTTTTCTTTTATAGAGATTAATTATTAGTCTTATATACCATCAAAATATCTACACAGAATTAGATTACCGCATACGACTTTAGTATGATAGCCTGAAATTTGCAATGCTTATTCAACACGATTTAATGCAGATTACTGCGGCATACGGGAACCTAACCACATTCCACGCAACCATCATATTGTGCTTTAATTCATTCTATTTAATACTAGCTAACTTGTCCCGGCTTTGCTCGAGTTGAAACGGAAAGACCGCATTCTGCGGGCAACGCATTTATAGGCTCCACCTCTGCAAATGTTCATGAGTATCAGTGATCGCTTACCAGACGAGCCAGCTTGCTTGGTGTTACATAAAACATAAAAAAACCCTAATTATAAAGTTTATTGCATTCGAAAATACGATAGTTAGGCATTCTACTGGTGCAAGAATTTTTAAAGTTATTTCGTATTTTCAGACATTATTAGTTTGTTTAGCACTTTTAAAGCAAGTACTTTAAACTGCATGTACTAAATAAACTAACGTACACATACTTACGAACTTTGCCTCTTTATAATATTATTAGGTACATATATGTTATATTATAAAACTTCTGTAAATAAATCAAAACAGCTTTCAGCTAATTGCTTGCCGCACATCGATCAAATGGCTGGTCGCGGTTCGGTACACAACCCACCAATGATTTAGTTATAATGCTTAGCAATAACAAGATGAGGATGAAATAAATGTGGTTTAGTTGGTATTTATAAATATAAAATATAATATAAATATACTGTATACAATTCCAAATATTATTCGTACAGGATTCAATACGTTTAAATTTCCAGGTAAGTATTTGGACGAGTGAAGCATTGATACAAATAGATAAATGGGCAGGAAAATACCAACAGTACATTCTACACATAACTGTACAGTGTACACCTATTTGTATTTTGTATTAAATTATTATAATTATATGGCCTAAATTGTATATGAGTATTAATAAACAAAATCCTATCATTGAAATTTTGTGAGGATTAAGTTTCGTCATAGCAATATCCTCTTCTATTGTATTGTATTACCACTCAGAATAATGTGACGGTTTGAAGACGAATAGTAAAGATGATTTCATTTTATTATTTTTTTATTTACTCGTAACATAACAATGCCATATTCCCAGTGGCCGGGGGCAGGAGTCAGGACGAAGGACGCGTTGCATAACCAAATGAATTTGCGTCCAACAATGAATCAGCTGACTCATTGACACTGAGGTCAATTCCATTCCTGCTGCTGAACCTGTTTTGGTTGAGGATACTTTGTTATAACCAGATTTTATTTGTGATTGTTCTTTTTTTATAAAATTCTGTTGTAGGTACTATAAGTATAAGTTTTGATATAAATGTGAAAATTTCTAATGTAATTGTTGTATCATAATATCATAATATATCGTATCATAATAAATTCAAAATATATTATTCAGACGTCAGAGAATTTAAGCAGATATTAAACATGGTAAATCAATTAATAGTACCAAAATAATCTCTGAAATGTTGGTAATTTTTACTGCATGTGTTATGAAATTATAAATTATTATTACGTATTATTAGCAGAACGAATAAAACAACAAAATAAAACACCATTTTTTTAGTATCTATAAGTGTACAAGTATTTTTTTAAATAAACCTATACTGCCATCTTAATGAATAAAAATAAACTAAACAGTTTCAGCATAGATGGCGCTGAAAACAATAAAGAGCGCCATCTATTGATGAACGGCACAACCATTACGGTATGAATTAAGTAGGTATACCTACTCACCAATAGATGGCGCTACTCACGTTTTAATAGATAATATTTTACGCAAATTCAAATTTGCAACTAGGCACTTATTAATTATAATAATTTATTTTTAGGGATTGACAGTTAAGCTTCTCGACATAGGTTTTTAATAATATATTTATATAACTATAAAATCAGAATATTATATTCTGATAATTCATAAAAGTGTATAATTATAGCCTAATGCAAATCTAAATCCGACGCAAGTTCATCTGCTCGCACAGATTTTTTTTTCAAATCAAAATAATTTGTCACTGATAATATTATTTTCCTCGATATTTTATTTGAATTCAAACATTACCTAATTTCTTAATTTATTCAAACAATTGAAATTGCTTTAAAAACATTTGTCATTCGGACGCTAGATACCTCTCTCTAGGAAATGTCATTAAATTTTTAAATTAGGTATGCCTTTTGTAAACAAGTTGCAGTATGTACCTATATATTGTTATAAGAATCCTATTCCCCTTCATTGGGGTTTTGGAATTTTATATAATTTCATAGTGTAAGAAATTTCCATATTGTGAAAACGTCAAAAGAATATTTTCTTTCTTGAGATCGCCTTCAATGCATTAGGTATAATGCCTTGAAGGCGATATGCCTTCAATCTATAACAATATTATAACGCTGAATAATTTGATTGTTTGTTTGATCGCGCTTATCTTAGGAACTACTGATCCGAATTGAAAAATGATGTCGGTGTTAGATAGTCCATTTATTGAGGAAGGCAGGCTTTATTATATCGTCATGCTAAGACCAATAGGAGCGGAGCAATGCGGGTAAAACAGCGGGGCATAGCTATATGTTATCTAATATGATATCTAAAAGTGAAGCTTTATGTAATCAATGGCAAGTTTGGTATACTTATACGTTGTAATTACATTATCTCGCATAACGTAAAAATAGTCAACAAAAACCAAAGGCTACGTAGAAAAATCTTATAACGCTTAATATTTAAAACAGGACAGTTCTTTGGCATAATATTATGATAATATATGCTGTTACATGATTTGTAAAAATAAAATTGTAATACTGACACGATTTAAAAAAGCAACTATGGAGTTTCTTGCCGGTTCTTCTCCGTATTGTTAGGTTCTATTATTATTTATCTATATAATGTACCTAGACGTAGGGCTTTGCAAGCTTAGAGGAGGTGAGAGAGCGCCAATATGCGTAGAGCAGCGACGCGCGACACACGTTGTCAAATTGTGAATATTATATAACTTATGTGAAGAATACTAATAAAAGTGTTATTTGAAGTATTTGCTGGTTTAATTGAAGCTGAAGAATCCTGCGACAATAGTTCAGAAGTGGGATGACGGAGAATATATAAAATTTTCTCAACACGCCTACAAGAGTGGATTAACGTAAGTACATTACATTGTGTTGTACCAATAGTTACTGTGCGGAAAAGTAGAAAATGTTTCCGGTATAATATAACTATTTGTTTTTTTTTACATATTGATTGTTTTTGAAAAAAATCTAACTAAGTATAGTTTGAATGATCAGTAAAATTGTGAGCAGTTCAATATTTACACTTACACCCGTACAGACAGGGTTCAAACTGTAAAGCTTGACGTATTCTTAACTGTACCTACATGCGTCATGGGGCAAGTTTGTGTTAGTGGGACTGTGATATCACACGCATGGTACACAGGCCGGATGGGGACCGAGGTCAGACCAAAGGTGGTGTTGATATTAACAACATTAAGGATAGGATTACGATGTGGCAGCGTTCTGACCCTGGGAACAACAAAACATTCATGTACTTATGAGACAAAGGAATGGGCACTGAGTCGGGCATATACCGTTTGGGCTTAGCGCAGTAAAGGTGTGATTGTTAAGTTCGGTTTTGGGTCTATTAATAGACATTTTATTCTTTATTTTCTGAGTTTGGACAATAGTTAAAAGAAGAATCAAGTGTACTCAAGTATAGTTAACTTTGGAACAGTGTAATTAATTTAGAAAGCTGTTGTGGGAAAAAGTGATTTTATCTGAGAACAAAAGGTATCTACCTATTCTAATTATTTTGAGCTTACCATGTCTCAATAGATAAATAGTTCCGCGTTACCTAGAGATTGTAACGAACGTACATATATACTGGAGTTACTTATTAGTTGTTTCGGTCTTTCAGGAATAATAATAATAATAAAAGTAAATTTATTTGCCTTCACAACTTACGCTATTACAATGAAACAAAATATTATGTAAACGTGTAGGTAGCATTTTCGTTGTGAAGGACTACTTGTGCTGAAATAGGTCTGTGAAAGACCTGTAGTACAGATCACTAGCCCCCCTCGCGGATAGCACTACTAAAATACATTTATAACTAAATAACAAACGGCAAGAAGAAAAAAACAAAAAAAAACAATAGACTGAACTTAATATCTACTTCTACTTAAAATAATATAGACCTATTAATACGTGACCAGTGTACGTGTAGTGAGTGTTTGTCTGCATGTATGTGTGCGCGTGTAATATGTATGTTTGTATGTGTGGGTGTGTGAATGTGTTAGTTTGTGTGTGTGTCATACACAGAAAGATGTTTATACAGTGCGGAATAAACATTAAGTTTTTATATTTAAAAGATTTTCAGTTTGTTGGTAGTCTAGGGTTTTCAAATAATTAGTTACGGCTGATTTACAATTATATTTATTTTTAGGATATATGTTTAACGTTTTATTTATTAGGTTATAGAGAAAAGGTCCCATGAAGCAGAAAAAAAAACTTTATGTATGTTGATTGGTTAACTTATATGTGGATATTTCAAAATACAAGCTATGTGGGTTGAGGTTGGACGAGAGAATGCAAATGATAGGAATATTAAAATAGTGAAAGTTGTTTTTTTTTATTTTCTGGTATTAAGCTCGTATTTAAAAGTTTCAGGGGAAATACAAAATGAACGAGGGATCGGAGGATGGAGCGATCCGAGATGAAGGTCAAAGATTAATCATGGAGGAGGTAACCAGGCGAGGGGAAGGACTGGCGCCTCAGGAGGAAACCAGTCGAGGTGGAGGACTGGCCCAGGAGGAAACCAGTCGAGGTGAAGGACTGGCCCAACAGGAAACCAGTCGAGGTGGAGGACTGGCCCAACAGGAAACCAGTCGAGGTGAAGGACTGGCACAACAGGAGGCGAATAGTCTAAGGGAAGGACTGGAAAGGATAGACATGACCGGTAGAGGTGGACGGGCAACCGTATTGAAGGAAGGAATTCTGGAACCAAACGATCGTGGTTTTGGCATTGGCATGCAACGGGAAAGAACGAGACGAATATCGTGTTCGAGCTCGGAGCCGCTGGGGAATCTGGATCGTGAAGGAAGATCACGTTATGACGGAAGAAATGATAATTATAGAACGGAGAAATCGGAGGGTCGTGCATCCTGCTCAAGGGCAGAAACTGAGATCTTACCTCGTGAAATAATGAAGAAACGGCGGTACCCATTTCATTCGGACATCTGTGAAAATTATCACAAATCTGAAGGAGGGAAGAAAAGAAAACCGACACCTACGAGATACGAGGAAGTACATGACGTCCAGGACTATATCGGTTCAGATTCGGACGAGTCACAGCGTGAGCTGACTAGGGAGAAGTTTAAACAACTGGATACAAACGGTATATTAGATAAGTTTCTTAACATTTTAAATAAGGTTAAAAGTTCGGACAAGCCTACGCTGACTTTTAATATTAATGTAATACCGGAGTTTGATCCCATGTCAAAGGAACAAACTGTTTTAACTTGGTTAACGAAAGTTGAAGAGTGTGCCGAAATTTACGGTTGGGATGAGAAGGCTATTATTCACTATGCTCTTCCAAAACTCACTGGGGTTGCTAAGACTTGGTACCAAGGGTTACCCTCACTATTACATACTTGGACTGAGTGGAAGCGAAAGCTAATCGAATCTTTTCCATGTCGCGAAGACTATGCCGAACTTTTAACTGAGATGTTAGCCAAAAGGGCCAAATACGGAGAATCGTTAGAAAATTATTATTATTCAAAAGTAAATTAACTAAATAGATGTAAAATTTATGGTCAACAAGCTGTTGATTGTATTTTATATGGAATAGAGGACCGGGCTGTAAAGGTGGGTGCTCAAGCTGCACAGTTCAGTGAACCGGAGCAAGTACTTAAGTATTTACGTACAGTAAAGGTAGGGCAAAGTAAAATGGCTGATAACACACTTAGAAACGAACGAAGGTCAAGTGTGTTTAAGAATGCTTCTGTGTCTGGGGAAGTCAACAATAAAATTAGATGCTATAATTGTAGAGAAATTGGTCACCCTAGCTTTAAATGTGACAAGCCCAAAATTAAATGCACTATTTGTGACAAACTAGGTCATCATTCTACGAGTTGTTTTAAAAACAGAGGTAACATTAAATTGTCTGAAGATAAAAACGACATTGTTGCTAAAAACGAAAAACAAGTTGCGAAATTGGGTTTTGAGGAAAATACGAACAGTAAATATATTATTGATATAAAAATGAATGGAATAAAAATCGAAAATTGTCATGTTGATTTGGGCAGTCAGTGTACATTGATAAGAATGAGTGTAGCTAAACGTTTGGGTCTACCTATCAATAATCAACAAGATATGCCGACGCTAAGAGGAATAGGTTCAAATAGGGTTCGACCATTGGGTATATCGGTAGCAATGGTAGAGGTTCAAGGAGTGAAAGAGATGGTTGATGTATATGTAGTAGATGATGATGTTTTAGTGCATCCCGTATTACTAGGACATTCGTTTACTGAAAGGCCAAATATAATTATCACTAAAACTCCTGATGAAATAATTTTTGAGAAAATTGTCAATACCAAAGTTAAATTACTTTCTAAAGATGACGTTACCGTACACAGTAATAGTTTCAAAGCAATTTCTGTTGATACGAATATGGAAGGGAGCGGCATCGCTTACGTAAGAGGGTCACTCAGTGGTTCAATAGGACTATTCTTAATGCTCTTTCGACATCATCTCATGGAGATGACGAGAAAGCTTGGGATGAGCATATTCTAGATATACAGATAGGTATAAATACCACGAAACACAAAACTTTGCAAAAGAGTGCATCTGAGTTGCTATTCGGTTTTAATATAAAAAGTAGAACGGAAGGAATTTTAAGTTCTGTAATTGATGATACACTGGAAACCCCGGTTAATAAGGTGAATACATTTCGAAGTGAAGCTAGTGAGAAAATAAAAATACAACAATCTAAAGATGCTGACAGATATAACAAAGCTAGGAAACCAGTAACTTATTATAAAGAGGGTGACTTAGTGCGTGTAGAGAGACAAACTCCACATGATGGTAAATCTCAAAAACTTGTAAATAAATATCAAGGCCCATATCGTGTAATAAAGATACTTCCTAATGATAGATTAATCATTGAAGATACTCCTCTAACTCGAAAAAAACAACGATATTATGAGGCCGTGGTATCGGTAGATAAGGTACAGCCATGAATGACTTTTAATAGGGAGTTTGGTAGTGATACGGAAAACTCAGATTCAGACGTTTAATTAAGAATTGTGTTTTTAGAGGTTAAGTGTATGAGTTAAGTTTAACTAAGAATCCTATATGTATCTCTTTAGTATATTTTTCTCTAGTTTATTTATGGATTGTTGAGTGATGTAAGCTCTAAAATAAAAGATATAAGAAATTTAGGTTAATATGAGTTGTATTAGTAATTACATTACTTTTAAGTTTCTCGGAACCTTTTCGTTACAATACAATAATATGTTAGTATTTTAGAATCTGTTAATCCATCATTATAATATTATTATTTTTTTTTGTTGTCAATTAATTCGATACTATATAATTGAGCGAAGGGACTCGCTATGAACAGGATGGCCGAGCTGTTAGGTTCTATTATTATTTATCTATATAATGTACCTAGACGTAGGGCTTTGCAAGCTTAGAGGAGGTGAGAGAGCGCCAATATGCGTAGAGCAGCGACGCGCGACACACGTTGTCAAATTGTGAATATTATATAACTTATGTGAAGAATACTAATAAAAGTGTTATTTGAAGTATTTGCTGGTTTAATTGAAGCTGAAGAATCCTGCGACAATAGTATATACTGCTTTCCAAATCGGTGGTATGTGGTGGTATGGACGAATCAAAAGTGCTTCTAGAAGAAGTCTAATTGAATAAATAAATGTTTGAGTTTGAGTTTGATTACTTAAGTCTTAGATCATCCGCCGCGTCTGTCAGTCTACTCGCGATGTCCTGAAATACTACTGCAGCGATTCTGCTCCTTCATCTGTCCAGCAATGGATACCGTGGTTCTTGAGGAAGGGATAGTATACGATTATTTGTTAACTTTAGATAACGCGAGCGAAGCTGCGGATAGAGAGTTAGTGACTTAAAATTTTATAAGACCCAAGTTTAGTAAGCTTATAATAAGAGCCAAGTGTGTGCATTGTAATGCTCTCAAGTACCTTCTGATTAACGTCATTATTGATATTGGTCAAGTGACAAGGTTCGTTCTATACAATTGCCTCAGTTATTTTGTTTATGCGTAATTTATCGTAAATCGTATAAACACCACAGTACCAAATGTTTATTTAAATACGAGCGGTATTTGTGCGTACTTTCGTTGAGTTATTAATGACGCTATAGAAATATTTATACTTGGCCAAATAATCGATTATTCAATCTTCAAATGATTTTTTAATAAGGGTATATTTCTTTCAATATCAGAAAATGTTTATAAAACCCTTTCATAGAATTGAATTAAATAGCATTTTTATAATAAAAAAAAACTAGCTGTGCTGCGCGGTTTCAGCCGCTACCGAACCCGCGTATTTCATATGTTATTCTCGTTCCTACGCTTCACTGCCGAGTATTATCAAAATCTGTTTAGTGATTTTCCCGAAAAATAAGAAAAAACATCCTACTAACCTACTAATATTATACTAAGCTATTAAATGCAAAAGTTTGTGAGGATGGATGGATGTTTGTGGATGTTTGTTTTTCACGAAATACTACTGAACCGATTACAATGAAATTTGGTATGTATGTAGCTGAAGAGCCAGAATAAGACATAGGCTAAATTATTATTCATTATTTAAAGAGAATATTTATTATTTATTCCCACAGGAACGGGAACTATGCAGACTTTTCATTAAAAATTGGGCGGAAATCTATGTAGTACATACTACATACATACGTATATATCCTCACGAACTTTCCCGTTTATTATATTACTAGCTTACCGCCCGCGGCTTCGCCCGCTTTGTCTAAAACCTAATAAATTATATAGTAAAACCTTCCTCTTGAATCACTCTATCTATTAAAAAAACCGCATCAAAATCCGTTGCGTAGTTTTAAAGATTTAAGCATACAAAGGGTTAAGGGACATAGGGACATAGGGACAGAGAAAGCGACTTTGTTTTATATTATGTAGTGATTAATATAAGATCATAAGAGCCACGGACTTTTAATTGATAGTAATATCGATGAAACATTTACATAATATTTCTTATAATTTACCTAGAGGAAAATTTGTTTGAAATATAATTATTTGACAAATATGTATTGTCAATTATATATTTTTCCTTCCTCTGATTTTACGCACAAAATCGCAATTTATGCACACGAATATAAGTTTGACGAGCAAAATAAGTTTTTTCCACAATTTATTTTATTTCCTTCATAAATTTATAAATAGCGACTAATCCGGTATTAGGTATATTTAAATGTGATGGAGCTTTATTATATTGTGAATCAAATTCTTAAGATATTTAAGTTTATAGATTATACACGTTTTACAATACAAAAATACAAAAAAGATTTAACCCTACTAATATTATAAATGCGAAAGTACTCAACCGATACTTCTCAACCGATTTTGATGAAATTTGGCACAGACAATGTTTAGACCCTAAGCCTTATACCTTTTATTGCGAAATATGTACCACGGGCGAAGCCGGGGCGGGCCGCTAGTTAAAATATATACATATATAAAAAAAAACTTAATACTCTTATCTCTCTGCCGAATTTGTAGCTGCATAAATATAATTACAAATATATAATTTAATATTTTTCTTTATTTTTACTAGCTTCGTCACAAAGGAGGTTGTTTATATGTAAGTGCTATGTACCAGGTATAAAAAAGGATGCAATAATTATGATGATCTACTTTTCGAAATTAATTAAAATTTAGGAAAAAAAGCCTTTTTGCTGCGAGATCTATATCATATTTCTTTAAGCTGATGTATACTAATATGTATACTAATATAAAGCTGAAGAGCTTTTTTGTTTGTTTGTTTAAACGCGCTTATAAAACACATAAAAAGATCAAGTTTGAGTTTGATATGTTATATATAGATTGTCGAAGCGTAAAGTATAAATATAAATGAAACGTAGAAAACTTGCCTTCAAACTTGTTTGAATAATGTTTGTTAACGAGTTTTCAAATTTTTGTTACATCACGTTGTCACTGTTAAATTGCCTACCTCTTGTTTGGAGTTTTAATGCATATTTATTTTGCAGTAGAAGCAAAAACCAAAATCGAAGATCATGAACATTTCCGTAATAATTATAAATAAGATATCTAAAACGTTTAAATGACAAAAGTTCAACGGTATCTTTCGGTATATTTCTTGATGAATTTGTAACGAATAAAGTTAGAGCATTGATCTAATGCTGAGCAATATTTGAATTCACTGAAAAGAGGCCGATACAAACATGCATAGTTTAATCATGCAAAATATAAGCTTTTATAATCAAATTGTTTACACGGAATTTGTCAAATTTCGTCTTCAGCGCTACATGAAGAAAGCTCTTTATTTCTTCAGTTATTTTGATACCACATTGATGTCTTATTTCATAGGTAATTTAAACTACTTCTTACTCCATATTCTATGGTTTCTAGAGTATAAGATTTTCCATGTCTACTGTTTAATAATAACAAGGATTGATATTTATTATTTTATGGCATTCAAATGCTTTATAAATATAAATTTATAAAGAATAGAAAAAATTCGATCACGAGGCGGGACTCGAACCCGCATCCTTTCGCGCCATTCGGTCCCTGCGGTGTGTCCCTAAGACACATAAAACTGAAAGAATAGAATAAATTCGATTGCTCTGGCGGGTCACGAGTGGCTGAATTGGTCAGGCATCCGCCCCGGAATGGCGCGAAAGGATGCGGGTTCGAGTCCCGCCTCGTGATCGAATTTTTTCTATTCTTTATAAATTTATAATAACAAGGATTAAAAATAAAAAGAAAGCAGATAGTAACGACCTTCGCGAAAAGATATTGAACATCGTCTGATAAGTCATTTATCAGTCGTGCTCTATATATAACGTTATGTAACGAGATTAACGCAGGTAATTCTATTTTTGCAGATTTCTATTTTGTTTTGATTCAATTTATTAATCGTTTGATAAATTTATCAAATTAATCTTTCGTATTTTTTACACGAAATCTACCACTGCTCTTTGGAATGTTTATATAACAGAAACATGTGTGAAATGGTACAATATGTGTTTTAGTAACTAAAAACTTCACTAAAATATTCAGTACGTAAAGTAATTAATTGTAGAGCTATATTAGATAGCTGAAACTAAACTTAACTATAGTTTGTAAAAAACAACTTAACACCAACGATTAGAATTTAGAACCATTATAACGCGTGGTAAATTGAAACCACAGCTGTTATCCATAGCCGCTGTAATTCAAAGGAAAACCGCTAAGGCTGTTATGAAAAACGCTTACGTCATATATGACACGGTGGCTGAAGAGCTTATCTTTACATTTTA
Organism: Colias behrii; assembly: GCA_029959065.1. Classification (NCBI taxonomy): domain Eukaryota; kingdom Metazoa; phylum Arthropoda; class Insecta; order Lepidoptera; family Pieridae; genus Colias; species Colias behrii. Next base: position 1,836,207 of record JARWMC010000006.1, on the reverse strand, counting down.
CATTATAATCAACCAGTTGTATTCTGGCTTTCGGAGGGAGAGCACGTGCGTCGCCACGGTAACTTCGCGAGGTTTACGAGAGTTCGAATCGAAATCGCGCAATAAAAATTAAACATATACTCTCATTTGAATATATTTGCTGTGTGTTTGTGAAGTGATTCGTGCAAATATTTCAAGGTAAATATACCGGCATTTTATATTACGTGATTGTGGACACGGTTTGTAGAACCATAAAGTATAATGCGAATTAAAACTTTTTGCTAGCATTGTAAAGTAATTAGATTTTTAATTAAATGGATGTTCATGTAACACATTGTTTAATTACTAAGAATGAAGACCAATAAATTTTAAAATAAAAATGTAGAGTCAGTGGGTCGACGAATAAATTAATTGAATTAAATTATAATAATCATGAAAGCTAAACGAGTAAAAGGTTAAATTGATCTTGAATATTTTAATAAGTATTGTATCTTGTATATTTTATTATGTATTCGACTGTAATATCGTCTCTCAAAATAATCTTGGAACAATTTTTTCAGTAACATAAACAATTATTTTGGGATGTAAGAAGTTACTGGTTTATGAATTCCTGCAAGGAATGATGGCTGACCTACTTGTAATAAATACAATAAAAATAAAATAAGTACGTCTTTACCTCAAAAGACGACATTGAACTTTCTGGATGTTATAGTTAAAGGAATTCCAGGCACTTGAGCGAAATAAAATGAGCAAATTACAATGTATGTAGACATCTCCCGCGTCGCGCAAATCATGATAAAACCAGTATAATATCCAGAAATTCAGGGACTTTTGCGAACTTTGAAGGTCCAAACCTTTATCAAGTACATTTTTCTCTTTTAAATTTATAGGTAGAGATAAACATAAAAATATCGAAAAAATATACAAATTTTTTCGATATTTTTAATTTGTAAAACTTACCTCACTAACCATGGATTAAATACAATGAAATTACTTTCTTTATTCTTCAAGAATATAGTAAGTCAATTGACTCTATTTATTTTTGTCTTTTCTTTTATTATAAGAAGTGTTAGACTAATTTTACCTTGCTCTTTATATCAAACTCGATCTTAGTTTATAAAAATAGCTATATTTGCAAAAATGTTATCTAGATTGTATTTATAAAACATGTAAAAGTGTAAATTAATATTGATTTTGTCTGTTTCGCTTCGGACAACTAGAAATACTTCCGAATTTTATTCGAGAAATTTATGTAGAGAAATTTTATGTATTCTATTACTTCCAAAATCTCTCAACTTTTCGATTGGCAATTAAATTATATAAAGAAAAAACATATTATATGAGCATATGAGCTTCTATGAACTCGTTACACGAATAACAATGTATTATAAAAGAATGAATGAAGAATGCAATTAAAATAAACAATAAAAGACCAACTTTACGATCATAATATAATCATGTTTGTTTCTAAGAATCGGCATTCTAATGGTAAGTTATTTGAGAACCGCCCATAACTCTTGGTTGCTTTGGTTTCCGTTCAAATTAAACCTTTGTTTTCTTAATTAATTTCTTTCTACGTAAACATACAGAGGTATTTCATGAATATAATTAACATAACAGAAGGAATATAAGGTATGCGAAAAAGCTGATAGATGTACTTATTAATTTATTTTCGAACTAACCACTCGTCCTATCTCCGCCCGGACTCACGCAGGGTTTTTACTAATAATGTAAGCTACATCTCTTAGAGAAAAATCATTTAATCAGTCTAGTACTATTTGAGCCTACAAGCAAACAAATTAAAAAAAACTTCCCTCTTTATAATATTAGAGTAGATGATTTATTAGTTGTCACCACCAGATCAGAAAACCAGAAAATCAGATTAACGGCTTCAGTCGTATACACTATACAGCATACACGAAAATATCAAATAGATTCTGAATTATATGTATTTAAATATCTATGGTAATTAAAAGAAAGATAGAGAGAGAGTCAGAATACAGAATGCTTCATAGAGAATGGGGAAAGAATTTTCGTCGTGTTTTGGAACGTCGATAAAATATCTGTGAATGCTCTTCCAGCAGTCAGGAGTGAGAGTACCTATAGGAAACTAGAAAATTTATTGGAGTTTTTTTTTAAATAACATCTATCTGGGTATAATGTATATTCATGAATTTATACGAGAACAAAAATAATAATCTAGCAGAGGTCACAATCTTTTATTTATACATCAATAGATTCGTATATTCAATATTCATCCATTTTATACTGATTGAATTAATTATATTAATAGTTTATTTAAATTATTGTCATTCATATAATCGTGTGTGGATGTTGTAAATAAAATAAAGATTTTATCAATTTATGTATATTTGTATGTTATATCTCCTCTATATAGTGAGAAAATCTCAGCCCTCAAAAGTTAATTCATTTGATGGTACCTGAAAGAAAGCATAACAGCGAAAGATAATTTAAGAATTATTAAGAACAATTCTGCAGTTTTTAAAAGATTATTTTTGAGTAAATCCATATTATTCCAAAATAAAATCCATAATCATTACTCGTAAAAATTGTTATTTTACAGTTTTTTGGTACAACTCATTCATCTATGCTTATTGAATCTTTCCAACCGCTCCTACAATCAGATACAATTGTGCAAGTACGTAGTATTATACTACAAATAACATTTCCTTGTACGGATAGAATATAAATCTGTGAGTCTGTTCAACTGTACACCGTTATGTATTTCACAAACGAAACGTAGGCGTGTAACAAAACGCCAAGCAAAATATGACATCCGATAGAAACGTTTTTCGCGATTCAATTGTGTTGTGACTGACAATGATTTATTCGGTTACAAGTATGATATATTAGTGTATAATTCACTCAATAACATCTGTTTAACGGTAGATGATGTCAGCAGTTTTTAAATAGGCTAAATTAGTTTTAATGGCGATTTGTTTAAAGTAGGTGCTGGCCTATATTAACGGAACAATCTCTACTTATTAAATTTAACATGCTAGTGACAAGATAATTTAAATCAGTATTTATCTCGGCAGAGTAAATTTTCACAAGAATTGCGGTGGCTGACGATGATATTAAAATAAATGAATGTGAACTTTAATTTCAACGAAGGTTCAGATAAAAAAAAGCTTCACAAAGATCGTTATTTCAGAAATACTTATAATAAGAACTAGATATTTATAAATTCAGGCTTGACATAACACAGAATATATTTCTATTTTAATATTTACTTATTTATATAAATAAGGTAATAAAAAAAATCTATAAATAAGCTATTGTACTCGTCAAACTTTATAACTTTTTGCATATTTCACAAGGTCTACTAATCAGGCTATTCCTTAACATGTCTACACTCTACATCAATATAAAATAAATGTTCATAAATTATCTACATTTATAGCTTTGACACCAATAAATTAAATATTTATATAATCTCATTTGACTAGGAATTGATGCATTTTTAATTTAAAATGTTCTAGAATATCTAATTTCGTTTCGTCGCGGTTCAGAAATCTCATGCTTTCCCATTTCAAACTCCATTGGTTCGTGAAATGACCAAAATAAAAGTTGGTCAAGTGCGAGTCGGACTTGTGACACTAAGAGTTCCGTACATATAGGCTAAAGAGTAACTGCAAAAACTTGGTCACCTCGCCAATTTATTATCCTCGATTTTTTATTATTTTTTGTTATAGCGACAAAGAAACGCCATCTCTGAAAAGTTCAACTGTATAACTATGTATCACGGTTTATGAGCTATCAGCCTGGTGCCTGACGGACGGCCAGACAGCGAAGTCTGAATCCCGTTTTACTTTTCGGGTACGGAACCCCAAAAACGGTCAATTAGATTGAACAGAGCTGTCGCAGTAATTGATTTATGGCATTGATTTATTTCACATTTACGAAGCTGACAGTGAGACTTAAATGTCGGATATTGTGGGAATGTGTTCGGGGAACAGCGGAATGAACTACTTTTTGCCGTTCAAAATTGTTGAAGAAATTGAGTTCAAAATGCTAAGTTATTTAGCATTTTCTGTATTGTTTTTGAGGATACGAATTATTTTTTGGAACAAGGATGTAATGGAAATGATTAGAGCTTTAGCGATAATGTACGCTTTATTTATCAAAACAATTTGTATTTATTTTATGTTAGTAGGTGAGACCTTGTTTCGACAAATGCCTAAAATTAGCACTCCTAAAAATCTTAAATTATTACTTCGAAGCTAAGGTGCAAAAACTTACTCATATACCCAAAATATACATGCACACATTCTTGCATACACACGCAAATCGTATAATTATTATAGACAGGGATTATTAAAGTAGAACTATAATAAATTGCTCCTAATAATAATAAAATAAGACAATGAAACAATCCACTACTATTTAGAAGGAAAAATTCGCTAAATTGAACCAAACAAAAACTTTAATATATCAAAGACACAACACGTCACCCCAGCGCATGCGCATCTGGCAGATGCTCGTTTTTTCTATCACCTCGTAAATCTCGTTCATTGATCATCGTGATTGTGGCTTTGTGAATGGATACCACGTGCGCACAGATATGGACTTTGGATCTGGGGCTCTGGACGTTGTTTACATCTTTTAATTTAATAAAATAACTACTTTAGGTTTACTTTCTTATATTATGTAGTTAGCTCGTAACTACTCTTACTTAGTAGTGTTCGGTTCAGTTGTTGATGTTGGGATTAATTTTACATTTGATTCTTAAATATTCAGATAAGTATTCATAAATACAATTGAAGTTGTAATGAAATCATGCCAATTGGTTAATGTATCTAGTAGTTAAAAATCACAGGCTTTGTATAGATTTATGTGCGAAAACTCCGACCCACTTAACAAATTTTACACTGTCGTAAAATTTGCGCAACTAGTTTTTATAAAGCTTTTAGTTTTATTGATGGTTTAACTGGTTTATTTAATTAGCAATCCAATAACAAAAGCACGTTATATTATGTAGTACATAGTAACATCTATCTTAGATTAATTTATGTTATATCGGTTTCGTATTTACAATTTAACAACCAAACATAACTAATCATAAACAATACATCATAAGATGTTATTATGTATGTGTTTTAAGTACATCAATCTTAAGCATTTAGTTATTCGTTGTTTCATTTAGGGCCGATTTTTCAATCCTTGTTTAAAATTTATCCGTCCAATAAAGTATTACACGAACATTTTAAAATGTCACCTGTAAATTGTCAAATACGGACAATTAGGATATATTTTTAAGGGCCGATTTTTCAATGCTTGGATAAAACTTATCCGTCCAATAAAGTATTACATGATAATATTAAAATGTCACGTAAACTGCATACGGGCAATTAGAATACGTTTTTAAAATGGTAGTTTTATACATTATTCGACGAATAAGTTTTATCCAAGCATTGAAAAATCGGCCCTAAAAATGGTAGTTTAATACGTTATTCGATGAATAAGTTTTAACCAACGGTTGAAAAATCAGCCCTTAATCTAACGTTTCGAACGCCGTTTACTTATATCGACGTTCACTCTATTAAATCCGGCCCTGTAAACACACATGAATACATTCCGTGTGATATTGTTAATGACACAAAATATCACTTTTCGACACTTTTGTCACCGACATCCGCTGTGGCCCTTTTCTACCCTGATATATGATATAACAGTTTATCAAGACCAAAATTGGACGCACATGTTTGTCGAATAAATTTTGTAGGCGACGATGTGTTTACGTGTTATTGTAACGAACGTGGCCTTTGTAGTTGCCGAAGAATTACTGAAAATATTTAGACGAGAATGTTTACATAGTGTAATAACTGTGGTACTCGGTATTGGTCGCGAGTCAAATAGTTTCTATCGATCTTGTATGGTGCATTGTCTCTGGAGCTATGATATATTAATTTATAATTAAGGTGATTGTGATAAAAAAAACAACTGCAATTTTAACTGCCCTTTAAAATCTAGGTTCAAATAAATAAAATCGACTGAAAACTAGCACATTACAGGTTTAATTAATTTCATAATTTGACAAGAAGACATTAAAAAAGTACATCTATCTTTAGGTACTTACCCTAACCAGTTTAACTCAAGTATACCCCAATCGATGTATGCATTCATAATTGCAAAATGGGTCAGCCAATTACGTCTCTGGGATCTCACAATGCGATCTGTAAATCCATTGATGGCGTCTGCGGAGTAATTCTCTTAACACCACCTATGTGCAGGCCAATTAGCTACATGTACATACATCAGATACAAAGCAATTTGAATCTTAATTCCACATGATAAAGCTCAAATTGTTAGGGGATATTGGTTAAGGAGGTGGACAATATGATCTGATCTCTATAATACTGTGATAAGGTCCAAAGAAAAGGCGTCGGTGCAGAACAATAAGAGTTTGTTTGAAAATAATAAAATGTAAATACCCTTCATTGGTTTATTGAGACTCGTACGGCCTTTGAACTTTTGAAACAATGTCTCCGGAGACGCTACAAGTGGTATGTTGAAAGGAATTTACGCTCTGTGTGGCTTCATAAGCACTTCCACGAATTGGCCTTAATATAAAGTGCTTTTAAGAGTATTAATATTAAATTTTGTCGAAAACTTCCATTACGTTTGATCAGAATAAGAATATATTAAATTAGCAAGGATTTGTATTAAAATGATTAAAAATTTTCACACAAAATGCATGTATTTAAATTGCCAATCCATCAAATCGGCTATTAATTAATGTCCAAACGCATAAACTTCACAAAGCTTAAAAAAAACCGCACAGACAAAACACACAAGCTATGTAAAATGTGTCCGAAAGGAAATAAAAGCCAGGATGTAATCTGTGACCGCATACCTCAGATTTCGGTCAACTTACCTCCATAAATAGCGAGTTTAAGACCACAGAACAATACCGACTGGCTGGTCACGACTTCCCATTGTTATTTGGCAATAAAACTTCAAAGGACACGTATGTTTCTTCTGTGCTTCTTTTTGGGACTCTGGGTTCGTCGTTTTAGCTGAATTCTTGACCTATAACTTGGGATTTGCATATTCTCTCCTAATAAATAGTTATAGATAGCAGATACAAATAGTGTCATAAAAAAACATTTATGGTAATGTCGGTAAAATTTTATTTTAGGAAATCTCAAAGTTTCGCGAAAACAATAAAAAACAGCGATATTAATGATAGTTGATAATAAGCCAATAACACATAATTTAACGTTAAGAATTGGTAAACATCTTCTACACAATATAACTGATCTTGTAGCAAAATAATTCAGACGGGAAGCGGTATCAATTTCATCGCAAATATATTGTAGCCACGTCAACACGTGTTTACATATAAAATTCACAATGTGGATTGTGTTCACAGGTGTACACAGCTTCGCTATCAGCAGTTTTATATCGCGGATTCGAAAGAGTTATATTACCTTCTTGATATGTTATGGTATATGCAGATATAGTATCGTTACTACGTTAACGTTTTAATGTTTATCTTAAAATTACTTGGATATATCTCATGTCGCTATAGGCCAACTGTTTAAATATTGGTCTGCAAGTCGCTGTATAATTTTTTAGTACTTGTGTATTCCATTGATACATAGGTTAAATATAGGTTAAAGTATCTGCCTTTTTAACATCGCAACAAAGTAGTGGGCTGAAAATATTTAAGATCAAAGGCAAAAGCGGTACAAAAATAACGCTACTTTTATACAAAATTAAAATTGCTTTTAAAAATTTGAATGCCAATGGATAAAAATATAATTAAAGATGATATTATACATACCTAAAACTCTACTTGGGCTTAAAATACATTTGCCTAATCTTATTAAAGTTACAAAGGATACTCCAAAATACGAAAATAAATAAACCACTTTTCCCGTTTCCGTGAATTAAGAAATTCCCTTTAAAGACGTCGTTAGACCACATCTGGTTTACGGGCAGAATGAAACTTTTGATCTTGTCAATCTCTTCACTTTATTGACGTGTTTCGTATCAACCTGAAAATAAACAGACATGAGTTATAAATACGACATCAAGCCAATATAAATGTAAAGCCTTTATAAGTAGATAATAGTTATCTTTCTCCAGCCTATTTCATATTTCATAGCATTATGTATGAATTTTATTTAAATCACATTGTTTACACATATAATTTTCTAGCTTTTATGCATATATTCTTAAACAATCTCTAATTCATTCTCTGTGCTTTCTGAATTAATGTATTAGAACTCTGTAATTTACATGCACAGTGCACACATTCTGGGATTTTTTAGTTAAGTATTATAATTAATATATCGCATACACTGTTTCTACGCTAGAAATCTATAAACGCCCTTTTAACCATGAATGAACCCCGTTTTAAATTCGTCAAATCCGTGTTAAAGCTTATTTCATACGAAATAATGTCACGGTGAAGATGAGGTCAAGACTATGCACACATAGTTGACACGGGAAACGGAAACTGGCCGGATTATCTTAAATGCTCACCTTAATCGTCACACGTTAATATGCATTTCATATGAATTGATAATATTATCAATGTTTATAACCAAAATGTGGTATTTATCTTAATTTGGATCGTCAATAATCATAGACCTATTTTGGAGAGAAAACAAGGTTAATAAAAATATTTATATACAGTACTGCGATAAAAAATTAGTTCAATTAAGATTCCCCGTCTTTAAATATTAGTTTCACTTTTACCTTTGCATTCTGTGGGTTTGTTAATAAAAACTTGATAATCAGAGAAGTTCTGCATATATATCGGCATATAGATACTACAATTACATAAAATCCCTTTCTCTATAATTATTTATATCAAAATATTACCACAATATTACAATATTATTTCCTACAGTAAGGAATCGCCTTTGATGTCGCGCGATGCCGCCGCCAGCGTAGGTACTTACGCTGCCACACGAAAATACGCTAGGGTTGCAACAAATGGGAAATAAAACAATTTTGATTATTAATATTATGATGAAATCATTTATTCATATGTACATTCAAAATAATTGCGATTATTAAATCTGATGTAATTATTTGTTCATAAATATATAATTACAGATATTGCACTGCTAAATATTATTTACGTGGACACTTTATTTTTGGATGTTCTTAATTGTATATTATACCATTTAACTAAGTAATGCATTCGCATTGGGATGTACAATCTGATTAGAAAATAATGAGGACAACATATACATAGCTTTGATTTTAATTCAACAGATACAATTAATACAATCTTTCTGAAATATTGTTTCCTTCTGGGATTTCAATGTAGATTTACATCCGTAAACGGAACAGTTTTTGCGCGTCATAATAGAATATGTAAGTACCTATGTATAATAAAATTATTACACAAAAAATACGACTGCGTCCGCGTCGTCCTTTCGCGATAGTTAATGCAAACTCAGCGTGATTGCATTAAGCGGCCCGCGTCGCCCGACCCCCCGCCAGTTCCCCTCCGTTTCTCTGCACAAGTACATTCGTCGCCATACTGTAGGATGGTAATACTGTGATATTACCATTAAGAAACCATATTCATAAAACACACCGCAATAAAGACCGCAATTAAAACCGTCTGGTATAAAATTCGCTCTAGTACCAATCTTAAAATAACTCCCATTGAACATTACAGTCACCTGACTCCAAAGTATGCAGACGATTTGTAAAGACCGTTGTTCGTGTACTGATTTCAAGACCGATTAATTTTGACCTAATTTAGCCAACGTGTAATTTCTCTTTCTATTTCTATACTAATATTATAGAGCTAAAGTTAATGAATTTGTGAGTTTATGACATTGTAGGGGTAATGCGCTAATCTATTGACCAGATTTAAAAAAAAAATCTTTTACCATAATAGAAAGAAACGTTATTTGTTAATGTGATAGCCTGATAGGCTATATTTCATTTTTCAAAAAGCTAGAGATCTCTACGAACTACGAAGTCTCTTCGAATAACATAAGTAGAGTATAGTTGTATAGTATAAGGAACCATATTTCCAATACTATCTTACCATTCTATTTGTATTGGCTGATATCTCACTAATCCGATAGCAACGTCGTAAAATAGATCATATCTATAGGCCATTGTTACTGGCATTTTTATGTTTCGCGGCTCCTGTTTCAAGACAACACGATAAGGATGGAATTTGATTTCCTAGAAAATGTTTTGCATATCTCTTTCAGATTTGTTTATAGTTCTAACTAATCCCTGGTTTATGAAGGATGTGATACTTTAAACTCACAAAATGTTGAACCATTTTTTTTAAAACAGCCCGCCCTGGGTTTTGGTGTTTACAGCTTCCTGACGAAAATTGCTTTAAAAACTGTAGTCTTAGGAAAAATTATTCCTATGTTGTTAATTGTAATTTTATCTTATCATGTATCAAGTATTCTAAGATTTGTGTGTCATGTGAAGAATACTATTCCTTATCTCGAGGCTATAATATATCCTTGTTTCGGCGTCATAATAACTATGTCTCATTTTATTAGACATTACGCCACAAATTTGAAAATTGCTATACTTTACACTATTTATATGAATTTACTACACTTTTACTTTAAATTAAAATCATTATTATGTCATTAGAATACAATTTTCGATTATCCACCAACATGAACTTTCTCGCTATGCTTTCTAAAGGTACATCAGTAACGTCACAATGATTAGCTTCGAATTCCAAATTATAACCGCTGCCATCTTATCAATATTACAATGCTACCGTAACATTTTTATTTAACTGCAAGCCAACTGAGTTAACAAGACTAACCTCGAAACAAAAGAGTTCTAGCTAACAGTAAAACGGTTGATTATAGCGTAGTGCATTACGAATTACTGCTCAATGTTCACGTAATGTCAATATTGTGTTTAAAGAAAACTTACATAAGGATTTTAAGCCGTTGGCTATACTAAGAAGTCGGTTTAACGTATTTTAAAACGTGTAGTATGATAATAAGATTGTATTATGTACCTACAAGCAAAGAGTTGAAAATTACATGAGTACAAAAATTGTTCAATTATGTTGCTATTTTTCACAGGAACAGTAAACGAAAGGATACTAAGTTAAATTTTATAATATTTATATTGTGTGAGCAGACCATGTGCGATGTGCAGGCAGCACTTCAGTTATAACTTTCATGTCATTAGAACTTTCTACGTCAAATATGATAGTAACCACTATCACGCGAACGGAGCAACAAGCTAAAGGTTGCGTGTAAATAATAATTAAAATCTCTTTCCATATCAAAACATATGTCGGAAGAAACCAAAAAGATACTTTGACTAAAACGGACATATTCTATTATCCGTTAATTAAAGAAATACCACACAATACGATTAAGTAAATAGCTTGGCCATAGCTTGGCCATTATGATATTGGCCGTCAAATTCGCGATCGCCCACTCATCTTTTGTTCCAAGCCCACGCATGCGCCAGGCTGAATACATCACGTTGACATAATAAATGTATTTTTACACGTTTGAAGGATTTTATTAGATTCATGCGAAGGTCGATAGAAACGTCAATAAATAATACGCGGCTTTGTTCACAAATTTGTTTGTTTAATTGATCACGTATGGTTGAAGGTAAGGTAAGATAATTGAATATTGCGAAGCAATAAATTTTATTTATACTTTTAAATAAGTTCGTATTCTGAAACCAGTATGTTGATACAGTTTTGCAATTGAACATTATTCCATTATCATTAAAAAATCTTCAAAACACGACTAACTGTAAATACTGTAATATAGCTTATAATAAAATCTCGTATTTACTCAGTTGATATACAGAAATAATATTTATTCAAGCTCCCAATACTGATAAAAACTGTAGCGCTAACGCCACAGACACGGCCTTAGCCTTTCCACATATTAAAAAAAAAACAGCCAAGTGCGAATCGGACTCGCGCACGAAGGTTTATATCTATAATAGAAAATATATAGCAGCAAGGAAAATACATCATTTCTGAAAATATCAGCTTTCTAGTTATCACGGTTTATGAGATACAGCCTGGAGACAGACAGACAGACAGCAGAGGCTTAGTAATAAGATCCCGTTTTACCCTTTGGGTACGGAACTCTAAAAAACATCGACAACAAATCATAATAACTTCAAGTTGTTTATGACTGTCCCTGATCGTGACGATCTCCAAACATTTACAGATCATTAGCAATTCTCGCGTTAATTAGCTTCTGTTTCGTGTTAAATCGTAATTTGATTGTGCAAATGTGAAAAATAGTATCCAAACGTTGTTTTTAACATCTGTCAGTGTCACTTATATCACAAGCTTACATCATCAATGCATTAATTAATGATTTACATGTTTCCAAAAAAACATTCGAATTGTTAATTTGACAGTTCGTATAAATATAGCACAGGCGCCATTTTGACCATGGCCTCTGGTACGTGACCAAAATAACATGATCAAGATGAACTCTTAATTTATTATTCCGCGAGATCTTGATAAGATTAGGGCAAACACAGTTAGCGATAAATATTGTTTTTGTTAATTTTTCTTTTAATCTTTTTTATGCTTGAAGAGATTAAGTAAAATGGTTGCCTTGATGATGAATGATAGTTGTCATAATATGCTGTAGAGAAATTTATTAAGTTTATTCTTAAAAACAAAATACATAGTAAAAATGCACAATACAAGAAGATTTGCAATTCTTTTTGTATTAGCGTACACATTTAATGTAATGTTTATATAGATACCTGATGTGTTTGCAAAAAAAGAGGAACCTAAAAATTACTCTGGAAATATGGGATACTTATTTAATCCAACAAAACATTCTAGAATAATATCGATATATCCTCACAACGACCACGAAATCGTAATCACCGTATTAATATTATATTAAAGAGATTATCGTCAATTATTTAAAGCGTAAATTACTTCTGACCTGCATATAAATACACTATACTCAATCCAACGATATTTCCATGAACATATAACTCACAAACATATAAGTAATGTATTTAGTTTTGCGGTATAGTTTCATAATTCAGACAAGTGACTATTTTGGCCGTGACCGATCTACAAGCGTGACTCCGACGTTTGTACTGTAAATAGCCTTTAAACATGAGTTTATTTTAATACATTGTTTTGTATTTTATGGCAACTGCTGCTAATTGGTGACATAATAAAGACATACATGTAGATGATTTTATCAGTTCTTCATCTTACTTCTCTTTATGTATGGATTAAAGTTGTCTGAGGAAGTTTTCAATCTCTAACTAGTATGCAAAAATGAAATATGCCAAAAGTAAACTCAAACATTTATTTATTCAATTAGACTTCTTCTAGAAGCACTTTTGAAACGTCATTACGTCATATTTAAAACAATAATCACGACGTTAAAATCTGATAGTGCCCCAGGGTGGGACAATCTACCTACAAAATTTCTTAAAATTTGCTCTTCTATTGTAGCTCCTGCTATTTGTCACTTAGCGAACTTATGTTTTAGTACAGGTATATTCCCTGCTCAGCTGAAAAAGTCAGTAGTTGTTCCGGTGTATAAGGGTGGGGATGGATCCGATGTCAATAATTATCGCCCCATCTCAGTTCTGCCAGCAATCTCTAAAGTTATCGAAAAGCTCATTAATAGTAGACTCCTTAATTACTTTGAAAAATATAACATCTTCTCTGACTCACAGTTTGGGTTCAGGCGCGGTCTTTCAACCGAAGATGCTGTGTTGAAATTAACATCTCTTATATCTGACAGACTGGATGAAGGCAGAAAATGTTTGGCTGTTTTTCTAGACCTGAAAAAGGCCTTTGACACCGTTTCCATCCCTATTCTTATCCGTAAGCTGGAGCATGCAGGCATTCGTGGTACACCCCTTAATCTAATGGAAAGTTATTTAACAGAGCGGACTCAATGTGTAAAAATAGAAAATTATATTAGCTGCGATAGAGGCGTTACCTGTGGTGTGCCACAGGGAAGCGTTCTCGGACCAACGCTCTTTTTAGTCTATATCAATGATCTCACTAATTTAAGTATATTAAATGGAAAAATCTACTCTTACGCAGATGATACGGCGATAGTGTTTAGTGGGAATTCATGGCTTTCTGTATTTAACGCGGCACAGATAGGTATTTCTAAAATTTCTGATTGGTTAATAAGTAATCTCCTCACTTTAAACATTAAAAAAACTAATTACATATGCTTCTCAATTAATAATAAAACACAACCTAATCCTAATCTTAACCTTAAGCTCCACGAATGTGACGGAGCTGATAATTTAAATTGTACTTGCGACACTATTGAAAAAGTTTTTACTACAAAATATCTCGGGATCATACTTGATCACCGCTTATCTTGGCATTCACACATTGATTATATGAACGAAAGAGCACGGAAACTAATCTGGATTTTTAAATCTTTGAGACATGTAACTTCACATAAGCTTAGGAATCAAATATACAAGTCCTTAGTTCAATCAATCTTAGCATATTGTATTCCTATCTGGGGGGGAGCCAACAAATCTAAATTCATAGAAATGGAGCGTGTGCATAGGTGTCTTCTGAAAGTCATGTATCAAAAACCTCGCCGGTTTCCAACGACAGATCTGTATAAACTATGTGATATTCTATCAGTCAGACAACTATACATCTTACTTATTACAATAAAAACACACAAAAAAACACCATTTATTTATACCACAGTGGAGGGAAGAAGAAGGAAGGAGGTAATTAAAACTCGTTGTACCAAAACTGTTTTTGCCAGACGCCAGTACTCAGCTAACTCAGCTTATATATATAATCATCTAAATAAATTATTTAACATTAATAGACTAACTTGTTGTGATTTAAAAAATAAAATAATGAATTGGCTAAAAACACTAAATAATGATGACACAGAAAACCTTCTTGCTACGTCATGCACTGTGTAATTATTACTTTTATATAATTTATTTAACTATAACCACGTGTAATCATTAGCTGGTAAATATTAATTGCTATTTCAATTCGTTCACTCACAAACTCGTGCTCATACATAAACCGACAAATCCAAACACACACACACATACACACACACACACACACACACACACACACACACACACACACACAACACACAATCATACACTCCACACTTAACTATTAATATTTAGTTATTAACAGTTTATTTTTTTTTCATGTAGATAACCTATTTTAAGTTAAGGAAGAGCGGGTCCTCCTGACACAGGTTTTATCTTAAACTTACTAGGAGGGCCCTACTACTCCAAATTGTGTAAAATTTAGAAAGGAAATAAACTATTTTTATTTTTTTTTTTTTTTTTTTTTTTTTTTTTTTTTTTATTTTAACATTTACCACCGATTCGGAAAGCAGTATCTACGGAGAAGAACCGGCAAGAAACTCCATACCTAGTTGATCTTTTAAATCATGTCAGTTTTACAATTTAATTATATATGTTACATCATATATTATAATATCTAATAATATGCCAAAGAACTGTCCTGTGGTTTTTACGCGACAACCCTCCATGGGTTTTTATCGTCCATATATTCCTTAATACTGTAGTAGGCTCTCTGAACTAGTACATTTTTCATATAAGTTTAAAGGACAGCGCTAGTCGTCCGCTAAACGGATGAATAAAATAAATTAGTCGTCCGATTACCGGATGAATAAAATAATTTAATCGTCCGATAACATCTATTTATCTATATAGTTAGGTTATCGGGGTTTCTTTAGAGAACTGCCGCACGTATTATAGGTTTTTTGTGGGGGGAGGAGAGGGGGGAGGAGGGCACACGTAGGTATTTGATTTTTTTTTGCGCGTCGACGGAGCCCCGCTTCGCGGGGCTCCTATTTCTGTGTAGTTTTTTTTTAAGAAACCTAACCTAACCTAACGGCTAACCTAACCTAAACTTGATTTTTTTTGCGCGTCGACGGAGCCCCGCTTTGCGGGGCTCCTATTTATGTGTAGTTTTTTTTTAAGAAACCTAACCTAACCTAACCTAACGGCTAACCTAACCTAAACTTGATATTTTTTTGCGCGTCGACGGAGGCCCGCTTTGCGGGGCTCCTATTTCTGTGTAGTTTTTTTTTTAAGAAACCTAACCTAACCTAACCTAACGGCTAACCTAACCTAAACTTGATTTTTTTTTTTGCGCGTCGACGGAGCCCCGGTTCGCGGGGCTCCTATTTCTGTGTAGTTTTTTTTTTTAAGAAACCTAACCTAACCTAACCTAACGGCTAACCTAACCTAAACTTGATTTTTTTTGCGCGTCGACGGAGCCCCGCTTCGCGGGGCTCCTATTTCTGTGTAGTTTTTTTTTAAGAAACCTAACCTAACCTAACCTAAAGGCTAACCTAACCTAAACCTAACCTAACGAATTGAGGGCGAATATCTCGGCCATTTTTGATTTTAGAGAAAAGTTGTTCCTATAAAACATGCTTATATTAGCGTAATCTTTACGATAAAACAATAATAAATAGGTGTTATAATGACACCAACTCCATCAAAAATCAAAGTCCTGCGCCCCCTTTGCTTTAGTCCAACCCAACTAGCTTTAGTGTTAAAAGGTTATCTAGTAATCCGAATAATCGGACGATTAAATTATTTTATTCATCCGGTAATCGGACGATTAAATTATTTTATTCATCCGGTAATCGGACGACTAATTTATTTTATTCATCCGTTTAGCGGACGACTAGACACTTCGAAGTTTTAAATTCATAACTACTAAACTCTTTAATACTACTACTAGTATCAACGAAGTTACATGAACATACATGAACGACGCACGGTCGTAAAAACACGTACACGTACACGTAACAACGTATTAAGTCTGTTTTAAAAATGGATTCTCCTTAATGTTCTTTTAAGCTGTTTATCATGTTATTTGTGTTTAAATACCTGGATTGTTTTAGTTCTATCATTTTGATCTAATAATATATATTGAACTCGAAGCATACTCGAATCTTCCAGTGAGCTTGGAGCTTCGGTAGTTAGAATACCTGTAATCTAGGATTTAATATTTTCTTGTAGATAGATATAGGATCTGGTCATTCGTGTGACTACTAGAACTAGGTTTATACCGTGACATACATATATTTGATGAGGAATTAATTATAGTTAAGATTTATTCGTGCCATATATGGGTATAATTGAATTGCAATGCTCAATGCTTATCCTTGTGGAAAACATCGCTTTAATTCATGAGCTCAGGTTTTATCGACATTAATCTATACCTGTGATAGTCCAGTAGAATACTGATATTGTAAAAGAACCTATAGGTACGTCATATGTTATAAGCAATAGAACCCTATACATTTTTACCCACCCTATACCTATAGTTTTTTTTGCAGTTTTCATCGCTATAGACTAAATCAAGGATTTTTCATGTACCACCACTTTGGATCAGGCTTAGAACTTACCCACTATGTAAAATATTGTATTTATTGAATACATAATATTGTACCTTAACATTCCGAGTTTCACTTCAATGATACAAAAGCTTTTCTACCAAAGTGTTCAATGAAACATATTCTTTTATTTTACCGAAGTCTATGACATATGCTTTGCAAGCCACTTGACGTAGTCGATTTTATCTCAAAAGTATTTGAACCCACTACTTGAGGGGCATATCTGCTACTATCATAACCAAATTGTCATTGAGATGAAGTTACCTGTGGTTCTAATTGATGTTGTTAAACGCTTCCAATTGAAAAATATAAAATAGTTAAAGCAATAACACGCAATAACTTGCATTTAATTGGAATGTATAAGTTGTTTCAATTATTGTCTATTTATATGCAAATTTCATTCATATTCAATTTAAAAATAAACATCATTACGACAATTTCTTACCATTGTTGTACTATTTTGGGTACCTAATCTCAGTTTCTAACTGACAATCTGGTTATGATAACAATTTACATTATTCATTTTAAAATTATAATAAAATGCAGTGAACAATTTAATACACTCGTTCTTCAATTAAATTAAGAGCATGCATAATATTCTAAATTTTATTATTCTACGAAAAAGATGATGTTTTAAAACGTCTAGTTTTAGGCTAAAGAATGAGCCAAAAACAAAATATTTAACCCAACTAAAGCTTATCTTATCTAATTATAAATTTATTAAACTATTTGTTAAAATTGTAGCTAATTTATTAAAATAAATAAAACACCCGAGTCTGAGTTATGTATTTGAACTATACTATTATTATCTAATTAAGGACACAATAATATGTATCCTTTATACCTACCTTTAATCTAACGTGCTTTACGGTTAAATGTTAAATATGTATTTAACATTTGCCGACGTAAAATTATGATCATTTACATATTAATTTGTAATGGCAGCTGTACATTGGTGATATAATAATGTTAAATTAGCCTATCTGTGCCCGTGACTTCGTTCGTGATCGTGTGGATATTTTATGAGACGCGGGTTTCCCTACGTTTGTATTTTGCAACAATTTCCTTGATAGAGTTTCCTTTTGGACATAGAGTTTAGTTCTGTACCTTTGAATGTAATATATTCCTTTTTAGTTTCTCGTTACACGTACGTTATAATCCTAATTCTTTTTTATTCGGAGCAAAAGATATATAAGAGGATAAGTTATAGAGTATAAGCTTGGTATGTCTTACGCTTGTAAACTATAATAATACATATTATATTCACATAATTACGATGATTTTCATAAGTCCATAAATTGCAATTAAAATACAAAATCACATAAATGGGCTGCATTGCAAATGGTAAAAAAACAAATGGGAATCGCTATATCACGTAAGTTTTCCGATCACACACGACTATAACAAGGGCATTACAAGCCCTGAATACAACTACTTTAGCGCAAAAGCTACAAATAATTAATTCAATATCAAGACCTACATGTAATAAAAACTCGTGTTCAGAATACACTACAAGTGTGAATTGGCCGCTGTTACACCGATGCGTAATTATCGCAAAAAGTTTAAAATTATGGAGAGCTCAATGAATTGCTAATTTCGATGCATTAATTTATGCGGTGTATTTAAATGCTGGCTTTTAAAAGTGAAGCTTTGTATATTTAATTTATATTTTTAATCAAGCTTTTTGCTCGCGGATTCGCTAACATTACCTGACTCGTTCTAAAGAGTAAATTTAACCCGAATTAAAAAAAATAACTTTTTACGTTTTTATAACTTCAGACTGGCAGATTTACTTTCATATTTATGTGCGATTGCGAAATATTTACGACCAGTACCTAGATATATATTTATGGAAGCAATTTTCTAGAATTTATTACTCAACAATTAGTATAAATAGTTATAATATAATATGCTAATCTAAGTAGTAGAGGTAAATATCAAATAAGTATTATTATGTATAATTGAATCCAATCATGATAATTTCTTGTGCTATTTTTCGCCTTTACTATTATTGATTTTCTAGTTCTGTTAATAACATGGTAGTTTACTATTTATATTATTTCATTTGATTTTTTTTTATTACGTGTCTGTTGTATGCAACCGTGATGAAGTTCGGAATCTTTCAAAGTTATACGACCTTAAAGACGTCCTCCTGTATACTTTAAAAATTTACGCACGTTTCAAGGACGTATAAAAATATGTAAAAATATCATGTAAGCTTGGTCGAATTATTTCCCAGAATAAATAAATATATACTATTTCATAGTGACTAGTTTTCCAGCAGGTACAAACAATCTCTTGTTTAAAAAAAGCCGTTACGGTGTCACTAAGACCCAATCGATCTAAAGCGTGCCTGGAATGTATTATTAATAGATTTTTCCTGTAAAACCCCTTAATACGTTACTAATATTTGGAAACAAAAAAACAAACATTTTCAATAGTGTTTAATGTTATTTCTTCGTATTCTTTATGATGTTTTACGCATACAAATGCGATTTGGTTTAATCCAATATAATGGCTGGAATACAAATTGCTTTTAATAAATACAATTTATAGCTAACAAGCTTTTACGTAATTTGACATTTAAAAACAACGTATCATTGTGGTATCATATTGTTAAAAAAATCTGCTGCTAAAGCTAGAGCTATATGAATAGAAGTGATAACGTGCAACTTTGTATAAATACATATAAATTATTGTATTTTTATAATAAGCAAGTTTCTCATCCTAGCATAGAATTATATTATCCGTGGCTCAGTGGTCCAAATTCAACAAATCTTTATAAATAAGAGTAGGATTAATTTTCAAAGTAAAATGAGATCCAAACTAGGCTGTTGCCTCTTTCTTTAGAAACGGTGTACAGGGTCACTTTATTACAACAATAAAAATAATATTAAAAATAGGATATACACTTTTTTCTATTTAATAAATAAAAAAAGTATATGTTTGTACTACTATGTATTGTAATATGTATAGTAATATTATGTATCTGTCGTCAAAGTGGCAGGGCACGTAATATACATCACATTTCATTGGCGCCAAAGTCTATAAAACTACGGCAAATGCCTTAGTTACCTTGCCCATACCTTGCAGAAAACCCTAAAAATATAAAGCAGTTTAAACTTTAATTAGAAAATATTACATAAATATTATTTTTAAATAAAAATACTACAAAAAAACGAACTTTCTTATTTATGATACGTTTATCATATTATATTCATAGAAAATCTAGAGCCTACCCGTAGCTAATACGTAGCTGATACTCCATTACCTTTTAGTTGAAATTTTTTAGTAAACACTTAATTTTCTACAATTGTTATTTTCTGTTACCAAAGTAGAACTATTTTAATTCGCAGGAAAACTAGTACTACATCATCGCATTTTACAAACATGTCACGTCCCGGGCTTAGTCATTTAGTGTGCCTAGGTGATATACAAGCTGAGTAACTCTTGTACAATATATTCGAGAATGACGATATTGTGCAAATTTGTTGGGCTATTTGTATGGAAATTGGGTTATAGTGTAAGAGATGCATTTTGGATTAGCTACCTCGAAATTTATTCGTTTGATTCGGTTGTGGTTGAATTGTAGTACGATACTCTTTGGTACTTCTAATTCCAAAATGTTCCAAATTGTTCACTAATATACAGAGTTGATGCGGGAATTATAAAGATACAAAAACACTTTTGAATTAATAACATATATACTAGTTTTCCTTTTTCGTTGGTTGGTGTGAAATTAAAGGCAATTTGAAGATTTTGCAGAATTTTTTTCTGACATAAACTAAACATAATATAAGTAGGCACATTAGTATACTTCGTGGCTGACTCTTTGCCTACATAATGTTTTTACATGCTTCACATTTATTAAGAAAACATAATTAAACGCAATTTCAAAATATGTTTATTTTCATTAGCGTATGAATCGTGTGATCGTTTAAAATTGATTGCCTAACATTTACAAAATTACAGTTCAAATACCGACATACTTTGGTACGATATAAATGAAAGCAACGTCGTAGCATGACAATTTTTCTTCAATATATTGCAAATTAACAATTTACGACAAGCAATAAGAATTCTACATCTAAACGCTTTAAAATGTGTCTATGTAAAAATGTAAGTATCAGCATTGTTTGATTTTTCGCCAACATTTTACATTTAGAAATTCTACTCTGCACGTGATCACGCTCGAAAATCGAAACGTCGAATTAAATAATAAAACGACTTATAAATCCGTTAATGTAGTTTATTTTCTAACTAACCACAAAAAACTCGCCTTCACGTAGCAGTGCAATAATTAGTATCCAACATTTAAATTAGTTTGAGTGGTATACAGTATTAGTGCAGTGCCTGGAGCATACAAAACCGTAAAAGCTCGGATTAGAGTTATAGTGAATGAATTAATACGATCGATGTGGGATATTGTTTCTTAAACTATAAATTGCAATGTTTACCCAAATTTTTTTTTGTGCACTCCATTGTTTCGTTGTTTAAAAAAAAATGTTATGAAAAATTAATGTTTGACCATATATTTTCACTTTAAACAGTATTTCTTTTTTTTATTCGAGTAGACATATTATAGGAATATTTTTCAAAGATACCTGTGTATAAAAATAGCAGTAGGGATCTCAAACAGATAGAAAAACGTGGAGGGGAGAGCGGAGCCACAACTGCTATGTACAATGGAATTTCTCGGCCGGTTTAATTATAAATTAAACGTACTCTATGGAGTAAATTTAAAAAAATAAGGTAATTAATTACGACTAATGAAAAGAAAAAAAATTATTAGTACCAGATCTGTTTATTTAAATATATTACAATTACCTACATTGTTGCCTACATCAAATACTTAGTTGAAATGATAATATCATCGTGAAAGCGTTCTATTAGTCGTTTTTTAATAGTTTTTCTACCGGGATATGCTCTGTAGTGATGACGTTTTTCAACTTTTGCATGGTAAATTGGCAATCATCATTCTCTTCTATGTAGGTACTTGTATATTTGCTCCATTGCTGCATCTACTTAGATTAATTTTCTTTTCAACATTACTGAGGTGAATTGAATTTTTAGCAAATTATAATAATCCGAATGATATTTTGCTGCAAGTGTCTCTAAGTCGGTTATACTCGATATAATCTCTATAATAATCGGTTTTCTGGACGGCTATAAAATTCATGATGGATTCATTCAAAGTTGAAGTGTTGATGTATGAAATCTGACTACGCCGGCATTTTTTTGTATGGAGATACTACAAAGACCTCGTCTACTCGAGAGAATGCCGCAATTTGGACGAATTAACCCGGAAATTGAGAGTAGCAGAAGAAACCATTAAAATAATAAAAGGGTATTCAGACGTTTAAAAGACAACTTTTTCCGGTGATGTTGCACTTGCAGTGAGCAACAGGGGGGGACCACTTTTAGATTTCAATTTTTCGATTGAAGCCTTATGAATAATAAAATGAAATTTTCAGGGTAGCTAGTAGCTACCTCATAGATAGAGTAAGTTTTTAAAAAGCAAAACGGATATTTTTTATGTGATTTTATTTTTTACGGGCCCTTGAAGTTATGAACATACTGGGTAATTTTATCTTTCTTGGCAATAAATTCTTTTTTTTTATTCCATTCGAAGATCTAACGATAGTAAATGTTACTATACTGAATTGGCCTTTCTTTCAGCTTAGCACACAAAAAAAATCAAGCATTTACCGCCATAATTCACGTCACCATAAATCAAAATCTCTACGTACTCGGCGATAGGTGAAAATTTGAAAAAAACGTCATAACTCCGAAAATACGAAAAATCGCATAATATACATGGGGGTGATTCGGATAGCCCTTTATGTCCTCTACCTCCCAGCTTCAGTATATCACTACTTCTTGGGACACCCTCTATGGTCAAACATGAATTTTTCACAATAATTTGTTTAAACAATGAAACAATGGAGTGCACAAAAAAAAATGGGTAAACATTGCAATTTATAGCTTATTTAACAATATCCCACATCGATCATATTAATTCATTCACTATAACTCTAATCCGAGGTGAAAACCCCCAGGCGCTCCACTATATGCACAACTGTGTGTACTCGTTACTGGCACATCAGTGAATAAATTCAGTGTATAAACATTCATCGTAAGTCTTTAAAAACATTAAAAAAACATTTTTTCTTTCGAAACTATCAACAATCAGTGAAGTTTACGTAGTGTGTTATTAAAACGCGTAAGCGACGCTCATTGCACGGCGCTTACGACCTTCTTCTCGGACATTTTTACACTGCGATACATCGTGAACAATATTATAATAATATTACCCGCTTGTGTAATTTTCTATGCACCCCAACTATAATCAACTAACAAAGGAATCAGCTGGCGCGTTACTACAAAGTTTTTATTCATAATAGTCAACTTTATTAATGAACATGGATTGCTGCAAATTATGCTCGAAGATTGTTACTGATAAGGAAGGCATTAAATGTACGTCATGTAATTTGGTTCTGCATTTCTATTGCGTGGACATGACCGAATCAGACTTTAAAAAAATTTTGCCTATGAATAAATTGAAATGGAAGTGTCCTACGTGCAAAGTTAAGAAGCATAGAGCCGCCCCAGTTTCGTCTTCACCCAAAGCGAGTTTGGCGCCAGCATCGATACTGAATGTAGACACCGATGCGCTAACTCGCTATATGGACACAAAACTCGATAGTTTGCGGCAGCAATGGCGCGAAGATTTAAACTCTGCCATCATAGAAGTCTCCAAAAAATTTGATAACGATATGAACAACCTGGCGAAACGTATGAACTGTTGGGAGGAGCGGTTAACGCAATTAGAGAAGGGCTACGGAAATCATTTGCAATCTGTGTCGGACAATACGTTGTTACAAGAAAATAATGCACTCCGCGCGGACTTGCAAACGCTAAGCTCTAAGTTTGAAGACCTCGAACAAGCTTCACGAAGTTGCAACGTCGAAATACAAAATATACCCGAACGCAAGGGGGAAAATTTAATACATCTTAGTTTGGAGATTTGCAAACTGGTGGGCGTCAATTTGAAAGACAGCGATATCAGGAATGTACACCGTGTTGCACCAGGCCGCCCAAAAAACATCATATTGCAACTCACAACTCGCCGGCAACGCGACGACCTGATCGCCGGCGCGCGCGCGCGGCGCTCCCTCACCACTGCTCAACTTTTTGGTGCGCCTACAAACGCCGCGGATGCAACACAAAATACGCGCTTCTTTATAAACGAACACCTTACACTTAAAAATAAAATTCTTTTTAGTAAATCTCGCATTCTAGCCAAAGAAAAAAATTATAAAATATACACTTGGGTGAAAAATAGCTGTATTTTGTTGCGCAAAACAGATGATTCCAAGGTCATTCATGTGCGATGTACTGATGACTTGATTAAAATCATATGACTAGCTGTTAACTTTACACTAATTATAAAAAACTTATTTATAAAGCATGCTAAATTATCGTCGTTTAAACACGTTTATTCCGTGTCTAATAATTATATTAACTATTCAATGTCTTATTTTAATTTTGTATTTGATGCGGAGAGGAACACGAACACTATTAACTCTACAGTCGTTATATTGTTAAAAGGAATAATTATATTTTATTTCTATCTTATATCTATGTACAATGAATTCTAAAACTTTGAATATATTTTATCAGAACTGTGGAGGCATAAAAACTAAACTCACTGAACTAAAATTAAATATTCTTTCGAGTAATTATGATTTAATAATATTGGTAGAAACCTGGTTGACATCATCTATTTTGGACGCGGAGCTTCTAGCAGATGGTTACGTTATTTTTCGCCGCGATAGAAATCTCACAATTTCAGGTAAGAAAGGGGGAGGGGGAGTGTTAGTATTTGTCAAAAAAGAATTAAACGCTGTGAGAACTTCCGAACTCGAAACACTTGAAATAGAAGAAATATTTTTATACTTTCCGTCTAATTCGGGGCTGTTGTTAAACGTATGTTATATTCCACCGGCTTTAGGTAACATCTCATATGATACATATTTTCGAAAACTCTGTGACGTATATTCTAGTTCACGTTTTAGTAATTTTCTAATCATCGGCGATTTCAACCTGCCATATATAAAATGGTCTTTTGATAACTCAGACGCCTTTCTTGGAACCGTGCACACTGAAACATCAAAATCTCTGATGTATACCATGTCATTTATGAACCTAAAGCAATCAAATAGTATTTATAACGAAAATGCGAAACTGCTTGATTTAGTACTATCTAATATACCCAATCGTGTTCAATCTTCTGCTGATCACTTATTGAATGTTGTCCCTCATCATCCGGCCTTAGACATAGTATGCTCGATATCTGTTTCTAACGTGATGCCTGTGAATTTATTAGCTAAAAGGAACTTTTTTAAAGGTAATTATGACCAAATTAACTTTGAAATAAATAATATAGACTGGTTCACTCTACTGACACCTCTTCCATCGGACAAAGCAATTGATATTTTCTACGAAAATATTTACAACATTATTAACACACACATTCCTTTGGTTAAAGTAAAGTCCACAAAATACCCAGTCTGGTTTTCTAAATGTTTAATTCAAGCCTTAAGGCGTAAGCGTAAACTATGGACGCGATGGAAGGCTTACGGTTCTCTAAGAGATTATCAAGAGTTTTCCCTGTTACGAACGCGAGTGAAACAGCTTCTTACTACATGCTACAATAATTACACGGCTAACATTGAAAAGTCTCTTAAAGAAAATATTAAGTACTTCTGGAAATACACGTCTTCTCTAAAAAATTCTAAGTCGGGGTACCCACGTGTTATGAAGTTGGCGAATTCTAAATCTGACGATCCAAATGTTATAGTTCAGATGTTTTCAAAATATTTTCAGTCAGTGTTCGAGCCAACATCCGCTGCGGCATACAATGTGGATAATATTCTCACAGACAATCATTATGATAACACGCACATAAATATAAATTGCATTCGTCTTACTAAATCCGATATACGCACTGCCTTGCAAAACATCGATCAGAACAAGGGTCCAGGACCGGATAAAATAAACCCAGTTTTTCTTAAACAAACCAGTAAAACACTCTGTACCCCTTTGGAGATTATCTTTAATAAATGCTTGAGTTCTGGTTCCTTCCCAAATATATGGAAGCAAGCATACATAACACCTATCTTTAAATCTGGTGAGAGAAATGACGTAGAGAATTACCGCCCCATTTCGATACTTTCGGCCATTCCCAAAGTATTTGAAACTTTAATACACCGACACATCTATTCGAGTTTAAAACATCTCATCTTAGACCAACAGCATGGATTTGTCGCTGGTAGGTTAACCGTATCGAATCTTCTTGTCTTTTCCAATTACTTATTCAATGCACTGGATCATAAACAACAAATAGAAACGATATATACTGACTTTAAAAAGGCATTCGACAAGGTAGATCACTTACTCTTACTACAAAAATTATCATTTAATGGAATTAAGGGAAATCTGCTACGCTGGTTTGCTGCTTATTTAAGCAATCGAGTACAATCAGTTGTTATTAACGGTTACACTTCCACTCAAGTTACTGCTTCCTCGGGCATCCCGCAGGGCTCGATCCTCGGGCCCCTGCTTTTTGACTTATTTATTAATGATATTTCACAATGTTTTGAAAAAATGTAAATTTTTGTTGTATGCCGACGACCTAAAGTTGTACTCTAATGTTGTTGATACCAAGGATATACTTCATATTCAAGATGACCTAAATAGATTGGATGATTATTGTAAACGCAATAAATTATTTTTGGCTTATAATAAATGTAAACACATTACTTACTCTAAAAAGAACAACAAAATTCCAACAGTATTTAATCTGGGAGGTCACCAACTGGATTCGGTTTCCTGCATTCGTGATCTCGGTGTCTACTTCGACGAATGTTTAATTCTCGATCAACATATAGACCACATACTCAGTAAGTCTTACCGCATGTTGGGCTTTATTACACGCGTTACTAAGGCTTTCAAGGACGGAGACGCCTTTGTATGTCTCTACAAAACTCTTGTGCAATCTCAATTAGAGTATGCCTGTCCCATCTGGAATCCGTTTTACAATATTTACATAAATCAATTGGAGATGGTTCAAAAGAAATTTCTACGCATCCTAAACTTCCGCCTAAGTGGTGGTCGGCAACATTACGAGGATCTTTTGCGTCGTTACAATTTTCTTTCGTTAAGTCAGCGCCGAAATTTAATCTATTCTCTCACGTTAAGAAAAATCTGCGTAGGAGAAATAGCCTGTTCAGAACTTCTTAGCTTAATAAATTATCGCATCCCATCCAGATCAACACGCTCAAAAGACTTATTTCATATACCGACCGCCAGAACCAATACGGGTCTTCGTGTGCCTCTTCACAGAATGTCCAGTTTTTATAATACCTATATGAATGATCTTGATATGTTTTCTTGTTCCTCTTCGTCTTACAAAATGAATGTAAAAAAATTGCTATTGAACATGTAAGAATGTTAATGTGTAAAGATTTTTCAAATACTTGTTTACCTCCGTCTTTATGTATGCATGATAAATATCAATTATTGATTATTTTTTCTTGTCTCTCTTACTGCTGAGTGTTGGCAAAAATAATAATATATGTTCCCAGTGAAAACACTATAAGGAGGCATTTTCATGTATCTTTAGTTAATAAGATTTTTTGTTTTATATATCTCTGTCTTTGTCTCTGTATGCTTTCCAATAAAGAAAATAAAATAAAAATAAAATACTACATCATCGCATTTTACAAGCTTGTCACGTACCAGGCTTAGTCGTTTAGTGTGCCTAGGTATACACAGGCTGAGTAACTCTTGTACAATACATTCGAGAATGACGATATTGTGCAAATTTGTTGGGCTATTTGTATGAAAATTGGGTTATAGTGTAAGAGATGCATTTCGGATTAGCTACCTCGAAATTTATTCGTTTGATTCGGTTGTGGTTGAATTGTAGTACGATACTCTTTGGTACTTCTAATTCCAAAATGTTCCAAATTGTTCACTAATATACAGAGTTGATGCGGGAATTATAAAGATACAAAAACACTTTTGAATTAATAACATATATACTAGTTTTCCTTTTTCGTTGGTTGGTGTGAAATTAAAGGCAATTTGAAGATTTTGCAGAATTTTTTCTGACATAAACTAAACATAATATAAGTAGGCACATTAGTATACTTCGTGGCTGACTCTTTGCCTACATAATGTTTTTACATGCTTCACATTTATTAAGAAAACATAATTAAACGCAATTTCAAAATATGTTTATTTTCATTAGCGTATGAATCGTGTGATCGTTTAAAATTGATTGCCTAACATTTACAAAATTACAGTTCAAATACCGACATACTTTGGTACGATATAAATGAAAGCAACGTCGTAGCATGACAATTTTTCTTCAATATATTGCAAATTAACAATTTACGACAAGCAATAAGAATTCTACATCTAAACGCTTTAAAATGTGTCTATGTAAAAATGTAAGTTATATGCATTGTTTGATTTTTCGCCAACATTTTACATTTAGAAATTCTACTCTGCACGTGATCACGCTCGAAAATCGAAACGTCGAATTAAATAATAAAACGACTTATAAATCCGTTAATGTAGATTATTTTCTAACTAACCACAAAAAAGTTTCCCCTTCTCATGAAATATGTATGTACCTATCTCCTATATATCACAAATCCCATGTTAGCGAAAAGTGAAAACAGACCTTATGTCCCTTTATAAGAAATTCCCTTCCTACATCTCAACATAAGCCAGGTTTCATCTATGTTCTATAACACCAGAAATTGAATCCTAGCATTAACCTGATCATCATTCAGATTAAACTCTCCAATAAATTCAAGCTCAAAGCCGATACATTAGCACAATATGATGGGATAATATACCATTAATACAATTTCCTGTAGGTGAAGTGTTTTATAAATAAATTTGTTCGGCCCAGATCTCCAACGCGTAACGTTCATGCAATTTAGCATTGTTGATATCCTATTCTTGAGAGCTAAGTGCTAACGCTCTAAATTTTAAGGATAACGTAAACAATTATAAAGATACTTTTTATAACTCTTGAAGTCCATATGATTGAAATTTGCACTATTACGATGAACAAAAAATGCGCGCAAATTGTCTCTATTCCATTACTTGCATTAATGGGTTGGAAGCTGAATCCGCTGAATCCGCTGAATCATACAAGCAATATCAAAAAAGACAAAAAACAACATTTGCACACTTCACACAATTATTTCGAACTGTAAATTGTTACAAATTTTCCGAAACTAGAGAAATTTAGACATTCATCTTATAATAAAATCAATACCTTAGGAAATAAATTACTATCTAATATTTAAATATAATATAACAAAGCTACAGTATTCGTCCGCAAACCAAATCATCTTGGAAATTCCATTCTGTCAGCTGAAATGTTGAAATATGACCAGGATATTCGCTATCTCATAACGATAGCGACTGAGCCTAGCCCATCGGTTCAGTAAAACCCATTCTCTAAAATAATTTATTGTCTTCATTTTATCATTATTTATTGCTTTGGACATTTGCGAAGACGTGAATAGTATGATCTAGTCGAATCCATTAGTGGCGATGGATTTGAATGAATTGTTATGACGCCTATAAGTATATAGTTTCGTTGTTATATTCCTACCTTTATATTAGAGTTCTTCCTTTGAAAGTACTTTTTTATATAATCTGTTTCAACTGTTAGATAAAAACGTGATAAAAACTAATAATTAAGGAATTGCAATTGTTAACTAACATTACAATATGCTTTCAATACTATTGTAAATTTGATATTTTCAAAATTACAGCGTAATTTTTAACAATAATAACAAGTTAACTTTAGCTTCAAGCGATTTTATCACCGTAATTCCAAGTTTTTACCACGGTGCGAATACGCCTACGAATAAACTAATTCAATGTACACAAAAAATTCCCATATCAATTATTTTGCACTCAATAAGCAATTCACTTCGAAGCCTTTAACGTTCATCCAATCAAACTGTTACAGTCATTTGTACTAAATCTGCCATTCTTCATCACCCCTATTCAAACGATAACGTCCATGCAATTCATTCGCTTGAAAGAATTATAGGGTGAGAAATAGGGTTCCCTAATCAGTTGAGAACTCTTTATGTTATAATCCAATGACTCTAATTATAGTCTGTGGATTAAGGGAATTGATTTGTAGGGAGCATGCGTATGCGCACATTTTGGGAGCTTATAAAGTTATTACTGAGGGTGAAATAGAATAAATTTGCGATAGGCGTAGGACTGCGAATGTCATTAGTAACGCAGTTATATTATATTCACATCACTACATAGTATTAAACAAAGACGGTGTCTGTCCCTATGTATGCTTAAATCTTCATAAGTACGCAACGGATTTTGATGCGCTTTTTTTTTAATAAATAGAGTGATTCTCGAGGAAGGTTTTAATATACAATGTATTAGGTTTTAGACAAAGTGGACAAAGCCGCGGACGGAAAGCTATAATACATTATGTCTTTGTGTGCAATCGATTAAAAACAAATCGCTTACATTCAGAGAGATATATTATCCGATATCACAATACATTAATTGTGACAACGGGCGAGACCATTATTCATCTTCCATAAAGTACCGTAAAACAGCAACTTAGTCATTTTCGCAACATCAAGTCACCATCAATCATCACTATCTACATCTTAATGCTGACAATAATGGTGTCTACACACGATCTGGAAGTACAAATTGCATGATGCCAGCGGCTTGATCCAATTTCCCTACTCTATTGACTATTATTATATTATACATCGTAACGTATGATCGACATTAATTTAAATTCGTTTGGCATGCAAATTCTAAATTGCACAGCACATTTTTAAGGTTCACAATATTGAATTACGGTGGTAAATAAAGACTTTCGGATCAATTGTCTAGATATTCTATACATATTTCTACTTTCAATGATATCCGAGGACAAATAAGTAATTTAAGATTCCGATTTTAATCGAATAGAAGTTATTATTCATACCTAATTCTTCTTTCGTAATAAAATTATACAAAACATAATATATTGTAGTACCTAGCTAATACAAAATTTGTCTCATTTTGCTAGGCACCTAAATAATCTATGATAAGTAAAGGTTGCATATATATGTACTTCCAATATGAACATTTTTTCACAATTTTTGTTTTATTTTTTCATCAAGCAACAAACTCCATCACGTTCTCATCACAATGGTGACAAACGCAGTGCAATTTGCAATTCTTCATATTGTTCACTTAAACAATGATTGACATTTCATGTGATCTTATCGTATCATTAAAGTGGATAACGTTCAATTTATTGCCAGCTTTAAAAGGAAAGATTACAATGCATTTTACATATCTAATGGAATCTTTTGTATCCTTTATAAATGTGGGTTGATACAATTATTTATATTATTATGCCTCGTTTAAAACTAAGTTTAAAACACTAGTTATTTTATGTCTACTATCTAACCTTTGTGCCACCCACTTATGTTATTATAGAACATCCAAAATAACTACATAATCGGAACAGAAAATAAAACATATAAATCATATTTTTATGCTCTTTAGGGTACAATATTTTCTCGAAATGACATGATTTATGATATGAGTTAACAACTTCCAAGTAAAAGAAGATATCATGGTCATAAAATTGACGAATAATTCAAAACGTAAGCAGAATCGGTAATCTCGCGATAGTAAAATGTACCATTAAATTGTTTATTATTTAATGTAACTTTTCTAATTCATTTCACTCAGCAATAATGTCTTCTGCTGGTGCAGAATTAGAATCGATATAATAGCTCCAAAAATATTCGTTACAAACATTCTTCAAATCTTTCCTCTTTATAATTTCAGTGTATTAAAAAAAGGAAAAGACATTTAGAAATTTCAAAGAAACTGATTACTTACATTCACAATACCATAATTGAATAAATGAATGCACGTACTACATAATTGATATAGCAATTACCGCGTAGTTAGGCTCCATACCACTTAGCACTAGATGGCAATCCTTGCTTCTAATGCGGAATGGTATTTGCATTTCCAGGTGCTATCGGTTTTTATAGCCTGAGAATTGCTTGATAGACATTCATTCAAAGTGACAAATATCGCTTGATGAATGGCGCCGTCTTGTGGGTATAGCAATCTACTATTAGATGATACGTGTAATATTCAAGACCAAATCTATAAAATAAAATATTTGTCAAACTATATGATATTTTCGAGGGTTCCAGCCTCGAGGACGTATACTCCGTAGCTTAACTCCATTTATTAAAAACATCTTATACTCTAATTTTCTTCTTCGCATTGATATATTCTTCTTTATTCTTTAATCTGTCTTGCAATCATCATCAAACGAAATTTATGAACCCGCATATGTCCATAATAAAGCTCTGCATTTACTTCAGGCTTATTAAGCTTAAAAATTTCTCTACAATAAACACTCATAACATGCTAGCAGAAAGTTTAAAGTACAATAAGTAACACGAATAAGAAATAACGCAACAACACATGAACGATACAAAAACAATATTTGCATCGCAATTATGTAATCATCGTAACCACAGCTCTAATAATTGACGCCTTGCAAATAACATCCTTCGAGGATCAAAGACCTCAAATTTAGCTATTTAGTACCGTTAAACTTTACGTAATCAACGAGCATAACTTCGTTTATTTATAGGCATTTAATGCCATAAAGCAGGAGTTTTATTTCTTTGTAATCCATCGTCCGGTGCGGTGAGGCGACTTGAGACGTGTTCCGCTCATGCCGCCAACGGGAGGGAAGAGCAGGCAAACCACCTTTCCTATTCTTGGCTTGCGCCTGGCCTGGAGATGGGCTGCCGCCGAGGGGGTCGCGGAAGAATTCTAACAAATACCCGCGGCCCCATCATTAAAGCGGCTCGACGGAACACAGTGGGGTTTTAGTCGGTAAGAATCCGACATAACCCACGGCTCCATCCCCGGGGGCCGTGGGTATCTTTGGAAGATTTCCCCACTATAAAAAAAGGAGTTTTATTTCTTAAATATACATTATAAATATTTTATTATTATAGTATAAATATAATACATATTATCATATTTGTCTTTACTTTTCTGTGGCTCGCTCTTTATTAACGATGATTTTTCGATCATCATAAATTTATCTTTAAATTGAACTGTACGTGCAGTGAATTTCTCTACAAACATTTTTTGGATGGTCCAAAACATTAAAGTTATAAATTACAACTATTCTCTCAATTTCTATGAGCGTGCCTGAGTTAATTAAAACTGTTTGGTAATAATAATTAATACAATATGTAGTTCACTTTTAATTTGATTCTTACTAGGTACCTAATATTTAATTATTCGCTAACGGGTGTCCGAGCTATTAAAGAATTTAACATGATGGTTTCGTAAATCATTACATAAGATCTTGGTTAATTATTATGGTGGTTTAATAGGGGTCAGTTCCAATAAAAAAGGTATATGGTTTTTTTTTTGTAGAAAACTCTTAGAAAAGCTTCATTCTAATTATTAAACTGTTCGTAAAAGGTTGAAAGATATTTCAAAAATGTTGCTATTCAGAAGCATTTTCCACGTGTTTCACAGAACAATTGTAGAGGAATTTTAACTAAGAAATTCCGCGCTTTACTGTTTCTGTACTTTAATAAAAGATCGTACTTTACCTACATCCGTGGGAGGTGGTCGTTTATATTGTAATCTGCAAATTTATAAGCCAATTAATTAATATTCATTTCCTGTCCTTTCCAGGTAAGCGGAGACACACGTAAAAAGGCGTAAGTCCTAAAATTTGCATAACATAACTTGCATTGTATGAGACTTGGTGACATCATGGTGACGTCATGAGGTATGACAGATTTATGTCAAGGGCGTAATTTGGTATTTTGAATATGTTAGTTAATCTCTTCTTAACATTATTGTATAGGTATTTGTTTATTGTTAATCTGCTTCTCTCATCTATCTTAATGTCCTTCAAGAAGGTTCAAAATAGACTGTGTGGTATACGGCGGGTGATGAGGCATGCATATTTGCGTTTGTTTTTTTCTTAAATACATTAAAATTTATTGCCCTAGCCCTAGCACGTCCACTGCTGCATGATTCCGAAATACTTCCAAAATGGTCGATCACTATTCACCAGCGACCTGAGGCAGCCATGGCTATTGCGATCATAATATGAATTTGCCAATCAGTTCAATTCACGGCGTAAACTGTATGGCAATAAGAGGTCATAATACGGCCCCTGATTTCTGAAAATTTAATTCATTATTACGTAACATACCGTAAAGTCTAATCCATGTAACATTTAATTTACAAAGACGCAATCCGCATCCAAATATTTATCTCACTAAGTGGGTCACTCACAGTTGCACCTGCGCACGATCTAATTGCCGTCTAATTAGAGACACGGATTGTAAACAATACTGAAGTTCTCGTAAATTGTTCATTTACCAACTTCAAAAATAATGAATGAAATCTTTTATCATATTAGTCACTAGTTAGAAGATGCCTTAAATTACTTGAAAAATTCTATGTTTGTTAAAAAGTTATAATTTCCATATCGAAAGATTTTCTCTGTCTGAGTTGGGTATTTTTTAATAACATTTAAGTACCTCGACTTAGAAGACAGCGTAAAATTTCAAGATTCAAGATTCAAGATTTCAATTCATTTTACAGATAAAATCCCAAATATTATACGATAATACCCTACCTACAGTTTTTATTACATCATGAAGATTTGCTGAAATATTTATAAAGTAAATAGTTTTTGCTGATAAGACACGGAATTTTGAGACATAACTCTATGTAGAATAGAGCATCATTTTCTAAAATCAACTTTATAGTTATGTTGATTTTCTTTTAATAATAATTACTACAGAAAGCAGTATTTTATGATGATTACTTATTCAAATTGACACCCAATATCCATAAACATAGCGTTTTTATGGAAACGAAAGTATAGAATAAAGTCCAATAATTTCCACGAATATAATAAAATACCACATTCCATTACGCATACTACCAAGATTTTTTTAATTTTCCGATTCTTTCTAGTTCATTAATTACAGCAATACAAAAAAATATATGAAATGTAGCAAATTAAGCTTCATTGATAAATTTACTCCTGTAACAATGCCAAAATTGCCGTTTATATTTCGCCACAATTTTTTTACACCTTAATAAAAGAATAACCTAATTCTAATTTGCAGCCCATATAGAGTTAATTTAATTTGTACCATGACTAAATTCAGTATTCAATGCACATTAGCTCTTAATATATGCGTTTTGTTCCGTCTCATGTCTCTAGCATTTGGCACATGCGTTTTATCGGAAAATCTAATCAGCCGCGGTGTCTTTTATCAAAGCGGTCTATTTTTAACAAACGGCGGTATTCCTTTGATATAAAGCGGTTTATCGCGTGGCAATTGTTAATTATATTTCGGGAGCGAAAAGAAACTCGTTT
Source organism: Colias behrii (assembly GCA_029959065.1). Taxonomy (NCBI): domain Eukaryota; kingdom Metazoa; phylum Arthropoda; class Insecta; order Lepidoptera; family Pieridae; genus Colias; species Colias behrii. The sequence goes on along the minus strand of JARWMC010000006.1, from coordinate 1,800,285 downwards.
GCAATGTTATTTTAATGCAATGTTATTCTAGTTAGTGATGTGGACTTTAAAAATATGTTGTTTTGGTTACTCTGTGTCTGGTGTGCCGCATTCGTCATGTCGTTGTCGATAAAAATAATATTTGTAAAAATATTTGTTCTGCCTGGTCAATCTGACTTCATGCAGGGTTTACCCCGTTTTTTGTATAGTTTACAAGATTTTTACTGAAAATAATAAATTCGCGCTCTATTTGCTAGATAAAGTGACTAAAAATAAGCTAAAAAATAGAATTATGTCACTTTCGCCGTTCTCAAATAGATTCTATTTGATAATTTCTACAACCCCGCCCACTATTTGACTGTCCCCCAAAAAACTCATTATACGAATCAAACGCCCACTTATTATGCGTATCTCGTAATATCTAGTAACGGTACAAACCTATAATTCTTCGGCGACGTTAGATTGACTCATAGTGACACATCTGTTCGGATTTATCTCAAATTCACAACACGTAGGTTCGCGTCACATTTGTAATCCGGGTTCGAGATTAGTCGCCTTTCTTTTAAGCTGTGTGTATACTCATGGGGAAAACTGTCTGCTTCAGCTGACGTAGTTGTACACCTAGCCTTAACAATCCTTCTACTTAACGTAGTAACTATTTAATAATACTGTGTGCTTCTATGTCGTAGCATACGTGGCTTTAGAAGGGAGAAGAGTTCCTTGTAATAGTGATTAGAGGCAAATAATAAAATATATAACTTGATAGTTCTGTACTTCTGTCGTATAATGACATTCCTAGGGGTTTGTTTGCAGATCTAAATTTCGCAATGATTCAGCATCTTAAACCTTAATATCTGGAGCTCAATCAGAAGTTTTAATCATCTTTATCATTTATCATTTACAGTATGTTGCTCTCGTGATTCTCATCTGTAAGTACCTATATGAAAAATTGTAAGAAAAAGTGAATACTTAGCTTTGTATTTGCTTTGTTTTCTAAGTGTTACTCCAATTGCTCGTCTGGTTTCTAACAGAATACAGATAACCTAGTATCCTTTCATTCATTCTATATCAGATGCTAACATGAAAGATTTATATCCTTTACTGGTTTTTATTTCAACAATCGTAGTGAAAGAAATTTTAATGTTATTTGCTTTAATGGATTTTATAAAACAAGCAATATTTACGAAATCGAATATATGAGAGTTAATTTTCTCCGAGTAAATCATGAATATAATAAAATAATAAACTGTTTTCATTATAATAATAAACAATCGTATTTTTTAATCGTTATTAGTCAATGTTTAGCTAACTGATAATAATTGATGGTCTTTTTTCAAACATTTTCAGTAGCTATGTAAAAATAAAATTCTTAATTTAATAGTCTCTTCATATTTATTTTTATCGTCATATCTTTACCCAGTATCTTGATTGCAAAGAAAATTGTCAGTATTATTTAACGTTATCGCTTATCGAAATCATTCTGAAGTACCTAAATGTTTTCTTTAAAAAAATTAGGTCAAAAGTGCATTCTTTCCGCATCGATGCGTCGATAATGATATAATTGATCGTATCTTAATTAAATATCGATTTACTAAAAATAAAGTCGACAAGCTCAAATCGTACTGATCAGATGCCTCTAATTGATTGCTGATAAGATTTTGCGATAAATAATGTACCGGGTATCGAAATAAATGATAAATGAGTATGAAGTTTGTCTTTTTAGGGTTCCGTACAAAACCGGTGAAAGCAAATTAAATGTCCAAAATTTTAGATACGTCACATGGCAGATCACAGCGGATCACCTTCATCATATAATAATGTATCTCATCCCTTATAACCTGCGTGTGTGTAAATCACAATAAATTATTTTGAATTTGAATTTGTATACTATAATATATTATATTAAGCAAAGTAATATGCAAAAATACTGCGGTAGTACTGTTTAAGGTTTGATGAAATGATGATTACCGTTTTTCCTTCTTGTGAAGGCCACAAACATACAAAAATACATTCAGTATATTACATAAGTATCAATAAATCTTAGATTACAAAATAAAAGACAGATGGAGCGTTGCCGAACTAAACCGAATGATTTATCGTCATTTCCCTATAGCTATGTGTGCTGTCATTTCGCCGCTGCACTGTACCTACGTACACGGTGCTTCTGTGTGGGTGTTACGTTACCAGATATTGAAAATTTTCCCAAAAATTTCCCCGACTACGGAAGAAAGAGGGTTATGTTTTTCGAGTTTATCTATGTATAATATTTCTTTGGCACGCCCTGCAGGCTGCAATATAAACCGCTGAAACGATTTTGATTTATGAGGTGACATTGCAATCATCTGAATTATTATGGTAGTGGTATTAGTGACGTAGACTACATAAATTAGCTGTCAGGTTTTAATTTTAATTTTAATGTAAATTCTTGTTTATGATATTTTTTATGACCTACTAAAGTTATATATGAACAAAATAATTGTATTCAATTTTTAATTAAATAAATTACATAAAAAAATGCTTCAAAATTACAATGACTATCTTATTTTTTATTTTCAAAGTATATGAATGCGGATAGCGGTAGTTTTTAGTTGAGAACACGGGACATTTTATTTTTATAAAGAAAGAAGGAAGAAACCATTTGTTCCAATACATACAACAATAGCATTTAATTGTAAATTATGAATATGTATTATGTAATAGAAAACACAAATTTATGTATGGTTGCTTGCGCTAAATTTTCAGAGACCACCTTACGACATCCACATTGTCAGCTGCTTTACTGGATAATAAATAAAAATAAAATAATAAATAAATATAATTCCTGAATAATAATAATTTTGTGATATCCTTCAAATGAATTAAATCGCGGGCGAAAACGACTCTGACGTTTTTAAGCTGTATAAAAGTAAAAAAAAAACGTATTACGCTTATTTAAATTATCTAATAATGATCATGAACCTTTATTGCACTATACAAGTAATCACATTCGCGATCGAAAAATCCAACAGCACTACCCTGAAGTTCTTTAAACCATTTTACCGTTTTACCCATAAAAATGGCAAATTCATTTTCAAAATACTGGCAGCATACGTTGAAGTTTTGTATTCCTTCGTATATGTAAAATTATTATTTGTATACAAAATTAAATAAGCCAAATAATCTACAGAAAACCTGTAAAACGATGTTTTATCTTTTTGTTTGTTTTCGGGAACAAATTTTACAGCGTTTTAATATCACAAGACAGCATTTTTTTTCTAAAATAACCACAAAATAACAAACCCCTTTTGACGTAGGTATTGCATGACACTAGAATCGCCATAGCACTGGCGGAGGTTGGGTAAACCACCCAATTATTGGCACTTTAAGCAGCTACTTCACAAAACCGGTGAAATTTGCATGTACAATTATGTTTTAATTAAGAAAAAAACATTTATACTGGTATTCTAATCTATGGAGAATATTATAAAGTACTTTTCAATTTTAAATTAAATAGCTTTATTTAATATAGTGAACCTTTAAAAGAAAAACCTAAAATACCAGTTGCTGGCATAGTCAAACCTTTTATTGGCAGTGATTGTTACCTATTATTGTCACTATTCAAGACTGAAAAATATTTACTAGATCTTAAGTAGGGCTTTCAAAGTGTGTACTATGACATTTTAAAGTTAATTTGTACCATTCATAAATTAACAGAAATTAATTTTGAAATAAACCAAATAAAAGACTTTGTTAAAAGAAATGTCACATTTATTTGTAGAGGAACATACCATTTCAGTTGGAACGCTTATTTTTAACTATGGTTTTAGACAACCAAAAAACCTACTTAAATAAAACATAGAACAATTTTAGCTTACGATTATCTTAAATTTAATTAAATCACAGCTCTGGTTGAATGAGATCATAAGTAATTTTTAAGTTTCAATTAACATTTTTGTGTGCCAATAAAATGGATAAACAGATTTTAAACAGCCCAATTGTTGGCATACCACAAATAAATAAAATAATGCACAACATTTTAAAATAATTTTTAAAAAAGGCAGTTCATACATTCAATAATAAGACAAAATGAATATGCATAAGAAAAACACAACGGAATTGCAATTTCTTTTAAGTTCATGATAGCTCTTACCTTAGTAAAAAACGAATATTTTGAATATTTTTGCCACACAAGTCCCGGCTTGTCAAACAGATGGTTGATACGCCGCAATGTTTTAAGAAATAAAAAACATTGTTTGCTAGTTGAGTAAAGAATGATACGCTACTTATTAATTTCTACTACAAAATTTATACTGGCTACAAAAAAATCTTAATTTTCTTAAAAAACTGGAGCATGCCAATAAATTGGTAGAGTGCCAATAATAGGGTGGTTTACCCTTCGTATTCGTTTTTGATTTCGTATTTTCTTTGACAAGGGCGATGGACGATTGTCATGCTCCATCTGCATTTTATTTTGTAATCTAAGCAATAAATAATAAGATTTCAAATCCCACAACTAGGTAAGTAGTAACAAAGTCAGTGAATATATGTCAGTAACGTAACGAAAAATAGCAAAAGTAGGGCTTATGTGTGATATCTTATCATATACGTGATAACAGATAAGCGGCTTACACAATTAACAGGCATTAGGAAACATGTAAACAATCTCTCTGCTTCTTCCTCGTACTTTCTTAACGTTTCATTTTAACACTAATTTAATTGGGAAATTTTGCGTGAAGATGCGTTTCTCTTTAATGAAAAGTCTTATAGGAGATTTACTACTAATGCATTTGTTAACTGTTAACTGCAAACTTTGCAAACTGTTAACTGGCTGAAAATTTTTATAAATGTAAAAAAATCACAACTTCAATTCACGGCTTCGTATTTTAATTACTGCAACCGGAGGACCTATTTCCAGTCGGTTGAAAAGATTATTGGAATATGAGTAGAGTGTTTTGAATATGATATTTCAAATCATAATATTATTGATTTCGTAAATGTCCCTAGACAAGGCTATTAAAAGGTGAATAACCTCACAACGCCCTCAAGCAAGAGCATAATATTTCGTAATATTAATAAAATATGAATATTTGACCTCGTTATCAATGCATATGCGAAACTAGAGCATGACTCAATGCAGGCTTTCTTTACTCAGATATAAGAGAGCGCATTTACTACCTTTTTTTTTAATTTAACAAATAAATTTCATTACATGCTTGAATATTTAGCATACGTATTGCATTAGTAACAATTTAATCTGAATTTAGAAGTGCTGCCAAAATGAATATTTCTTTTCATAATTTCACACATACATTAATTATTATAATTTAACACATAGAAGACATCGCGGCAGGCCGAAGAAGAGATGGCGAGATGAACTTCACCAATTTAAAGATGACTGGTTCTCATTAGGACAAGACCGCGATTCGTGGAAGCGACTTGGAGAGGCCTTTGCTCAGCATTGGGACACGACAGGCTGATATAATAATATAATAATAATAATAATTTCTTTTATCATAAACATTATTTTAAAAAATACGATGCAATGAATATAAATGAGAAATCTGAAGATTTAAGCCGGTCAAAAGTAGGTTGCAATATATCAACTGTCTCAAAAATAATTCAATATAATATATACAAACCTTTCAACGTACACCTATTCAAGTGACAAAACATAACGGTCAAGGGAATCAGCGATGCCCCGTTTTCAGAAAAATGTTCGACATACAATCGCTTATTCATGCCATGGCATTCTAGTCACAAAGCAATTAAGATATGAATCAAATTGGTTTGAATTATTTAACATCGTTGATATAACAATGTCACTGTACATTCTGCTGTATCTACATAGTAATATATAACATTCAAGTGAACTTTATGTATTGGAGATAAGGTGTATTTTGCAACACAACACACTGCATTTTATGAACTAGACGAGATGAATTTTGCATATAATATATTACTAATTCGTGTACCAATTTTACTTAATTCTTACACAGAATAATAAATGGCCGTAAACCTATATAAGGCTAGAACTACTAACAATTTATTCGTTTATGCAAGATGAATACGAAACGGCGAAGCATGCATAGGATACAATCAGTGTCATTCGATACATATTACTTTATTGAATACAATTTTAAATGCACCTTCAAAATAATTCCTTGATATGATAGAATCTTAATTTTTAACGCACTCGCTTATACTCGCTTTCATAGACTTCCCTTAGCGAATGTAACTAATTCCCCTCCTCCACTAAAATTTGACATGAGAAGTTTACGATTAAAACAAAATTGTGACAAAATGAAGCCTCATGAAATTCAATGCATCTGTTTCTCTTCTGTGATTTTCATCATTATCAATTTATTGGGTGAGGATCAAACTACACGTCAATTGTAACTGTAAGAACCAAATACCAACTACTTAGCTATTAAAATTATTTTTTCTTTTATTCCTAATAAGAAGGCGTCATTTCTAAAACCTTTTCCAGCCAAAACAAACCAAAACCAGACTTCGCACAAGCGTCTAATTCCTAGGTACAGGGAACGGTATGAATGCCATGTTCAGTCCCAGTGAAAGGTCCAGAGATTTATAGCACAAGTGTAACAGATTGTACGATAGCACAACGGGCCCTTTGTTTCGATACAGGACCGCTTACCTACTTTCCTTCCTGCGTACAGAATTACTGTTAAGCTTGGTGAAAATTTCTTGGAGGTTATCGTGTGGAATTTATAAGATCAAACAATTTTATATTGCTATAAACATAGTTTAATATAAATATTATGTACCTACTGATGATAATAAATTATCACACTTGGAAAAAGCTTTTCGTAAATACTTCTTGAGCTTACTCTCCGAGACTATGCAATAATTTGCACAAATGATATCTAATTATGTGTGTATCAAATGTGTATATATTTCAGTTATCCTGTGATAGTATCCAGTTTTATCTAAACTTCGTAAAAATACTTTAAAACATTTTAAATAAATGTACGAAGCAATTGTAAATAATTTAGATGAATTTGTGTCCCTCGATAAAACACACTATTATTAAAAATGCATTAACATGCACAAACACCGAATATCAAACAATTTATACAGATGCATTTGTGAATGAGTAATCATCAGACAGCCTTGAATTTTATGGGTCATGTAATGAAAATATATATGATCGCAAGGTATAACGTGACTTATACTTATATTAGTAACTTGTATAATTTTAATCAACGGGAATTTATTCATATATTTTTACCCTATATAATATGTATATGCCTATATGACCGTTTATACAGGTTAAAATGATAAAGAAGAAGCGATTGGGGCATTATTTCAAATCATTAAAATACTATAAAAAAAACACAAATTAATTCTCACTTAACTAGTAGCAATAAATCGTTGACAACATAAAAAGCAGTCTATTTGTTTCAATAACAGGATAGCCTTAAGCTTCTTCATGCTTTAATAAATCTTCGTTACCAATAATTCAACTTGTAAGTGACAATGTTAACAGAAGGGATCATTATAAAGCAATTCTTTAATTTACAAGCCACAAAAAGTATTGCGTCACAAATTATCTCCAAAACTGCCTTTGATTCGCCATACGACATGATTCATCTCTCGTTTCAAGATGATGATAGAGTAGAGACTTATTATTGTTAATGAATTTAGTCACTATCTTATTTACATAAACGCCATAGCTCGCATGTAATATTCGACAACATAAGGAGGTTTATGTTCGTAATCGTAACATAATCGTGCCACCTGGATCTTGAGAAAAACACAAATTAAAAATAAATAAGTTCATAAATTGAAACGCGTTAACAGTTCTGAAATCTGAACATTAACCAACCAGTTCCAACGGTTAACGCATACCTACCTTCAGTTATAGATTCAGTTATCCAGTTATATATTTCGTGATATTGTTTCTTTTCCATTACTTACTTATCCACTTTCAAAATACTTTTAAACCGACCTTTATGTGACATTTAGCGGGCATACCGATTAATTACCTGGTTAAACTTGTAATAAATAAACTATTATTCCATAACCAGTCTCGTTCTAGAATACAGTTCCATTGACCTAATTATTTTTTAATTTTAACAAAACGCCATCTTGCAACGTAGGTCAGTTTTTATTTTAATTAACATTCGTGTGTTATTAAACCGGTAACAAACGAGCTGATTGATCACTCGAATTTAAACATTATAAAACTTATATGTAAAAATATAAGAAGCTCTCCACTCGCGGCTTCGGCACCTCTGTTTGAAATTTTAAACTATAACCTTCCTCCAGAACCATTCTATCTATTTAGAAATGGCATTAAACTCCGTTGTGTAGTTTTGAAAACCTAAGCATACACAGGGACAAACAGCTAGAAATAACATTGTAATTCTATGTAGAGATGAAACACCCATACCTTTCTTCGTGGATTTGATTCCCGGTAAGATATTTCAGTTGAAAATTATTGAAATCGTGAAATCGATTAGCGGAAGGGATATTAAATGTATTGGGAATTAGTGGGTGTGAAATATAGGTTGGATGTTAATTATAGAAATGATCCTACTGTGATTCTTTTAGATGTTGCGTGTGGGAAAGCTATGCTGTTATAAATTTTGTGTTTCTTTTTCATTTCTTGATATTTATATAGAAATAGATATACACAAAAGATTAGCAAATTACAAAAGCTATTCTAAAATTAATGATTCAGCTGATTATTGCAAGAGATAAGAATGCTGTGATGATTAATGAAAAATTTTCACGAACGCACGAGAACGCACGATTATTCAAATTACAATGACTTGGGAATAAGAAGATACATATAAGATTAGGTACAAAAAAATGCTGATATTCTATAAAATCTGCTAGCTGTGTAAAAGAATATATTTAAACAAAATAAACAAACAGCACCATGTGGTATTCACGGTATCGCAATGGCGGAAAATCGATTGAATTATATCACCGGATGTAATTTGAAATGGGGCGAACGGTAATAATCAGTTATTATTGATAATGATGAAAAACACAGATCTTGTGTATCTTCGTTTTCATAGAACTATCTTTAAATAGGTATTATATACATTTGTTTATATACGATTTTTTAATTTTGACTCTACCTTGGATAAGGTTTTTAAAGATAAAATAAATTAATAAATAAATCCGGATCAACCATAACCATCGACAACACAAGTTGTCGATGACCATAACACACTAGCTATTTGAAACTATCATTGTAAATTTTAGTGGAATTCATAAAATATATTCCTAAGATAGAGTCATGAAATCTACGACTCTGAATGACTGTTTTTCATTCATGGTAAATAAATAATATATTACTATATAAAACTATTATTAAGATACCATAAATATTGACCATATCGGTAAAACACCAAAACGCTAAATCGTGTGGGTGTAATGACTTCCATCTATGGGTCAATAGTTGTTGAATTCGGTTGTAAATATTTGTAAAAGGTTACGTTCATTTCGTCAAATATTTACGTTGTTTAAATAGCATGTACATAAATCAATATGAAAATCCTTAATAATGAGTTATTTTTAAAATACATCTTTATTTTAAAAATGCGAAGCTTGTAGATGCACGCACACAAATCAAATATTTATACATTGTGATACTCTTTTTTTATAATTTCATTTATTTTCCGAATTATGGCGAAGCATTGACATACCTAGGCAAAGAAAGCAAGACGTAACCATCAGATAGTCAGGATGTAACTGACTCAGTGACAATTATTTCATATTTTATTAACATTTATTAAATAACAATTATTGCTTACAATAAGCATGTGCTGAAGAATTTCGGGATATAAAAATAATATTATGATGAGTCAACAAAACTGGGACAAACAAAATTAATTTAAATAGGTTTACTGAAAAAAAACTTATCTCGTTTTCTTCAATTTTGCACTTTACAATCTAATACATAAGGTTTATTTTGATGATAAAGTTCTATACTTGTAACATTAAATATTCTACATATTTATATTTTATCAGATCGTTCATAGCCAGGTGAAGATAAATGACTCAATAGCTACACGTGTTCATAAATCAATTTGCTCTAACATTATTTTTTATAACAAATTATAATTTATTTAAATTATACTACTACTATTGAATAATAGTGACCCATTTACTTTACATAATAATAATCCTTATACAATGTTGCCCTAGTTTAAATATTTTACAAGAGGTTAAACAAATGCACACACGTAACAGATTACCTATATTATTAAAAAAATTACAATTATAGTTATTTTACATTCTTTGTTTACAGAAAAACGGCACATAATCGTTATATACCGTTATGAAAGATCCTTTAATTGCTATTAATATATTTAAAAGAACGGTTTAATATAAAAAGCTCTTCATTATAGTCTTCTATTCATGAACTAAAGCTAGTTAAAATTTAGTATAGCTTTCTAGTTCAATGTACGATTAATCTAGTGCACATTTAAATAGATTAAAGTCGTGTTCATTACAATAACATAACACTATTTTAGACTAGCCTATACATTGTACGTACAAGAATAACAATTGAATTGTTTTGAAATTAAAACACGAATATTTAAACCAATCAAAATCGTTGAATTTTTAAAATAGATGACGGTAGTTTTTATTTTTATATCGTCATATATCTCTGTCCAGCTGTATGTTGACTGGGTAGTGCCGATTCAAACGAAATCAAAAAAAATTAATTTAAACAATTTTAAGATATTTACAACTGATAAACTGAAATGTATCGAGAGATACTTCGTATATCGGAAAATTATGGTGGAGCTATGGATATCAACCCATACTGATAACTAAGAAAACATTACGCTCCATATTGGGTAATCGGATAAAATAACATAAAAACTTACCTCAGTCAATGCCAATTAACTTAACGTAATATGCAAATATCGGATGACAAAGTTATAGTTTACACACATTGCCTAGGGCTCTATAATCAGTTATGCAAATAACTATTGTAATCAAAATGCTAAATAAAACATGCTTTAATCAATTTTTACTCGATGATTTATGTTTAAAAATGTTGTATAATTAAAAGGCAATCAGTCTATAAAAGGACACTAAAAGGCCGTTATTTTAATCTACATTGAGTAAGTCAGTAAAATTAAAAACACATTTTCAACAACAACAACTTACCTCTTTCTTTTCAATAATAAAAATGAAATATTTCAATAACTATAAAAAAAATATGGGAATATGAATTTAAGAACCTTTGATTGGTTGGATAATTTCAACCAATCGCGTAACTCCAAAAATGACATCTAGTGCGGCACAAGCGCAAAGCACTGTTCTCCCATTGGCGGAACAAATACACGTGCCATGTATCTGTCGCGCTTCGCTGAAAACAACATAAATCGTTCTAAACATCGCGGAATTTTGAAACACAAGTCCATTCAATATACGATTTATAACCCACTGCCACAATTATAGGGCAAACTTTCCCCGAAACCGATTCCTCGTATGCACAATAAATTAGAGTTCCCTGAACAGCATACGAGAGCTTTTAATGCCGCTAATTACTTTTATTGTTCTCTATTCGATGCTCGTAAAAATGTTTTAACGTCGGCGACTTAAATTAATTTACGAGAACCGTTCAGACGAGGTTACTAGGTTTCAAGGTTCTTTTGGGTATCTTTACCGCGAAATGTGCTAGTGTTATGTGATCGAGGAAATTAAAATTCAATCTCGTAAATGGACTGTCATAATATTACGAGCACAGATAAAAATAAATATATTTTTTGCGCATATATAACGACTTTTTTATTTTTATTGATTTGAACCTATACAATCAACAGATTTTCAATGGAATTTGTACATTTATGTTTTTATCACAATATAGATTTTAGTGAATTGAATTAAGTCTCGTTTAGCGAGTTTATCAAAACTTTTGATACTTTTGTTTATAGATATTTAAAATGTGGAAGTGGAACAAGGGATTTATTTCATTATGGCTTAGTTGGAGCAGAAATGAAACTACAATGGGCGAAGATGGAGCTGAATGTCCACAGATTATTCAAGTCAATTAATTCAATTTATTTATTTTTGTATCATTTGTAATCCGGGCTTGAAGGCTTGACAGTTGAACTTATTCTGACAAGACTTTCAGACAGTTACTTTGTAATTGGCCCACAAGGCATAAACATCTGACATGTACGATATATTTTAATCAGACCCTGACCATATGCATTTTACATGTGACGATAAATCGAATACGTTGGAATGTCGTATATCTTAAAATTATTTACATTTCAAATGAGATGCCGTTATTCACCTTGACTTTAGCAAAACCGATGTATACATAATATATTTGTGGGGCCTGTCTGTTTATCGCTAATTATCATGTATTATTTAAATTATTGGTGGCGCTGTGTGTGACATAATTAAAAGCGAGTGCGTGATAAAAAAAATAATACTTGACTATTTCTGAATTGATTGAACATCTATTTATGTTTTGTTAAGATTACGTGTCGAATCTCTGAAGTTAATTTTAATTGACAATCGTTAATATACAATACAAACGACATTAGAATAAATATACGCTTCAATATAATATGTTTATATTATTAAAATGAAGCAAATTAATTTGAGCATAAAAATAAAATACTTACTCGTAAAATATAAATACCAAGGTAGTTATTAGTTATTTCTAGTTTACAAAGAAGATGATTATGAGATCAAAATAATTTCATTTCATAGCTTTTACCCAAATTCTGCAACACAGAAAAGTAACTTAATAACTTAATTAATTAAGTAACTAAATTAACAATAACGTTTAGACATTGCAAAATTAAAAATAGTATTATTAAACCCATCGCTCTTTAATAATGTTATTAAATATGATGTCACGGCCTCAGTATTAATATTTTTGTTGCAACAGAGCGTCCCAGTATGCCGACCTGTATACAATAATATATTATGATGCATCGTAAACTATGAAAGCGTGGATTCATTGCGAAATGTGATTGTTATCATGTCCAGTTAATTTGAATAAATTTGCGTTTGTGCAATGATTTATTTTATGACAGATTGGCAAATAATGCATTGGTACATATGAATCAGAACTATGCATATTTTATTTGATGATTTAACAATGGTAATTCTGTGGTTTTGGTTAGGGATTAAGTCATCCGAGTCTCATTTATATCTATTATTTTGTATTCATTTAATTCTGTATTTACGTAACTATTATTCAATCACTTATAAGAAAGCTATATTTAAAACATTGTTTTTTATTCAACATATGATTTATTCAATAACGAGATATAGTCATAACATTGTATTATGAGAACACTTAAAACATTCCTCTAGATAATTATTACATTACAGATTATAAACGGATTCCTATCTAAACAGTCTGCATTCAGTAAGCGATCACCAATTAACATTCCCCAGTCATTTGAGATGTGTTTGAGAGATGTTTGATTCACGTGTCAGTTTTGCCGCCGAATTTACTGTGATCATACCAATGAATCCAACTTACAAATTGGCCTATGTCTATAAAACAGTTCTACTTTTAATAAAACAAAGTAGGTAGGCGTTAGTTTAAACACATGAATATAAACTTTTCTAATTGAATCTCGTATCCGTAAAACCCGGAACTCTACTGTTAGCACATTGATTGTTTTCACAATTTAAAGTCTATCGAGTGGGATGCACTGTTCCAATTACCTTCCAAAATAACAAATTAGTGTTTACCGAAGTCCAAGGCTGGATCTATTCGCGATAGTATGTAAGTCTAGAATGTTTTCCATCTGCATTTTGCAGACGACGCGATGTTTATCAGTTGCAAATTATTAACTAGGAAGTTTTTCATGGTTAACTATTTAAGTAACTATTTGTAAGGCGCTTTCGAGTTGCGTGTTTTTGGTCAGGAATGTCTCGTCTCGAATCTTAATGGATGTTGCCAACTTGACACTGACCCTGAAGCGGTGCCGGTTCTTAATGTATAATATAATGTTCACAGTTGCAAGAGCGTCTTTTAATTAAAATAGTTTTATATTCATAAAATGATATAGAGACATAGTGATAGAATTTTTGACGCAGTGAATAAGAAATCATAATAATCATATTATAATAACTCCATCTTCTATACAATTATATTTCACTTCTGCGTTTCCATTCAACTTTGGATACAAGTTTATAATCCAACTTTACGCTTAGTTTACTTTGGGCGTCTTCGTTTTAGTTTTTCCTGATACTTCCAATCCTGTCATAGTGTCCCTTATGAGTGATCCTAGTGATGATAAAAGTCATTTTAGATTACCACACACTAATATCTAATTTACAAGAAAACATTTTGTTAACATAATTTATACCGATGATAGGGACGGAAATCTCTTTGAAAATCCTACATTATATTTTGTTTACAATTTTTTCTAAATTATTATTTTAGATACTTTTGAAAATTAAGTAGTTGTTAGAAATGTTTATTTTTTGTAGGATCTTTATTTGAAGAGCTTTTAGCTAGTTTATGTATTGTGTGTTTATTTCGTTTCCACTAGTAATATAGTTAAGTATATTCAGTGATGTATTGTATCTAGGAAGTTCTTCAAGGTCAGCTATTTGTGTTTTTAATTTAAAGAAATGTACGAGTGCTTCGATGTTTATTGAATAGGGTAACCAACTCCTAACATTAATATAAATATTTTAAGATAATGTTTCATGGATTATATATTTTTTTGTTATAAGGAGCAAGCACACAATTGTGGATGGCATGTCCTATAAAGCTGGATTGTTGGCTGTGTATTGCGTATATGTATCTTCTTAAGAAATAATTAAACAGTTAATTATTTCTTAAATGTAATATATGTAATATGAAATACATACTTGATGGATATAGCAAAATTTGGTCATGAAGCTTAACCATTCCTCTACATTTTAAGTATCCCACAAATAGCTATCCCATACAAAATGTATCCCATAATATCAAACAAATGGTAGTACTACATGAACATTCAGCCGGTAGCAATACGCGGCGCCAGTGCGTATTAATTTACTTTTATTCACGTTCCATTCTTATCGGTGTGAGTGATTGCGTCAGCGTTCGTTACGGTGTAATTGATGTCTTGGTACGGAATTACAGAGTTAGCCTGCGTCCTATTATGAGTTCTAAAATGCTTGAAAACAAACAAAAAAGGTAGTCAAGTTTTCTTTTAAATGAAGGTCTTGAAATGTCTGAATGAAATTCTTTCAATTTATTTATAAATGTAGTACATAGCTGTACTTTCGAAGCAAGGCTCTTAATTAACCTTTTCCTAATTAAATAAATAAATATTTCAGGAAAATTTTCACACACGGCACGATCTGATCCCATACTAAGCTTTCGCTTGTGTTATGGAAACCAGATGGCTGATAAACATACATATATATAATTTTAAATGTATACTTATATAGATAATTAACACCCAGACACAGAGCAAACATCTATGTTCATCACACAAATATTTGCCCCGGGTGGGAATCGAACCCACGACCTCAGGCTTGGAAGGCAGGGCCACTACCAACCAAGCCAACCGGTCAGTCAAAAAAATAAATAATAATTGAAAATATTAATTCATAATATAGATTCAATTATTTTTAAAAGTGGACAAAATAATATACCTAATACCTACCATAATAACCTACCTAAAAAATATCAAAATACAAACTTTTCATTCCGAATCTCGAGAGACTCATTTTTATCGCTTTAAGGTGATTCTCTCCTCATGTAGATATATATACATCCAAAATAGGTGGACAATGAACATAGTCCAAACAATATCCCAAAATTGAAATTGATTTTACATTTTTTTTTTCCATAAAAAATTCTAACCCGTAGGTAATGTTATCAGATGTAAAAATATACTCTTCATTACATCATTTGTTTTGTCGCAATACACGCATCCCGAAACATTCCCCAACTTCAAAAAATCAGTTCAAGGTTCTCATTTTGCAGTCTTGTGTAATCTTGAAACAAAGCTTCTTCATTCCGACCAAATAACATGCAATTGAAAATGATCCGTATTGTAAACAAAACACGTCGCGGGTTATAATATTTCGCTTGCAAATGTAATTTTGTCAGGAGTGGGTGTGCGCCCATTAAACACTGCTGATTTATATCATGCGCTCAGAAATGTAATCGGAAAAATATTTTAATGTTGCCGTTTATATGGGTTAGAAGACATTTATGCAATTTAACCTTTATACTTTAACTATTTTATTAGAGGTATATAACGGTATTTTTATTCATAATCGTTTTTAAATATTTGAACTGTAGGTCAAATTACAATAGTAAAATACAAAATAAATGTTAACTATTTAATGTAATTTTATAAAAATTATATATTTTTATTGCTTCTTTGGTTTTTTCCTGATATTCAATTTAGGACTTGGAAGTGGTTATAAAATATAAAATAAACATATTTTTTTCAATTTATACTAGGAAATATCCACTTTCAGTTCTTTGTTTCTTCTCACTTTAATATCCTATAAACATGATATTTACTTCTTACGGAATAAATTTAGCAAAAAGCATGCCAAGACATCGAATATTCCGATCCTAAATTCCTGACTCACCATACTAGGAGAACATAAATATATACATGTAAATAGTAAATATGTACATGTTAACACTGAAGGAAAACAGGTTACTGTAATACAGAGTTCATTAGGTCCATAGTTCCGTTACAATGCAATTTATCTCTACGTTCACTATTTGCATTAAAATTTAAAACTCATCCTGAACTGGCGTATAGTTATTCTTGAAGATAGTTTCTCTATGCATTACTTTTGCTGTTATCTTTACTATCCTTTAAAAAAAACCTTGAAATTTTGGCTATCTGACTTAGTAAAGTTAGCATCGAGGTAATGACCTAAATTCTGAAAACGACGTTTTATTTACACTTAAATATTTGAAATATGATTAAAATGCATTTTCTGGTCATAAATGCAGAAATATACGAGCAATATAACCTCATAAGAACCAGTTCCTCGAATCGATATCGCTAAACAAATATCACTAAGCAAATGCAATAAGCTAAGTCTAGTTTGAATCGTTTGCGAATTGTCGAGCAAAACACCTTATCTTGAGGCAACGACCTTTGATTATACCTACGTAGGTTATAGCATTACCTACTGGCTGTGTTTCTATTAAATCTTTTTTGTTTTTTTTATGAGTACACACTAATATTATGACACTAAAGAAGACATTTGAATTTACTTTTCATTCAGGCATGAGATTAGGTACATAAAATGTATGCTATGCCGAATACCTACTTTAAAATACTTACAACATATAATTTTTTCTTTAAATGCTTTATACTAATCATTAATTCCATTACCTTAAAAGTAGATATTACTTTCTTTTTAATATAAAAAAAAATAAAAATAAGTTTTTTAAATTTATTTTCATGACAGATGCATTCGATCTAATAAGGTAGCAGCTAGCAGTCAATCCTAAACTTAGTAATACGATATATTAATATTGTGAGTGGTGACAGATCCAAAAGCCAAGATTTGGATTGTCCGGCTTGCATCAGAGTACACCCACTGCATATACATTTTAGCTAAGCAATTATATTAGGTGATTCATTCTTACCATATAACCACAGATTACTAAATAGTTACTGCATAAACATAACCTCTCTATGATTTTCCATAACGCATCGCAGCATGGGTCTTCCTGTCTGATTGATTAGTTAAAATTCTCGACAGGGATCGAGAAGAGCACAATATAGAAAATATTAGGCCATAACATAATATACACCCTGGCACAATTAGCGGAACAGAAAAAAAAGTGAGACTATGAGATAATAACGCATATATTTGACGAAAATGTAATTGGACACAAAATAACAAATTGATTAACATCTTTTAACAACGACTTTGAAAAGTCTTCGTTATTTTTTATTGAAAAATAAAGAAATTTGAAATAAGTGAAATTTTTAGATGATTATGAACCATTACAAAAAATAAAAAAGTAAGCATTAAATGATTTAACAATGAAATTAAAGCAAAATTAAAAACGAGTGTTTCCCCCTCTTGCTCTGATTACGGTTTCCATTCGTCTGGGCATGCTACAGATTATGTTATCGATGATTTCTTGAGGCAACCGCTCCCACTCCTCAAGTAATGCGTTTCCAAATTCATTCAGATTGTTGGGGGGTGGTATTCTGGATTTAACCCTTCTTTTTAGCAAGTCCCAGACATGCTCTATCGGATTCATATTGGGGGAATTTGCTGGCCACTGCATCACCGGTATACCTACGTGGCTCAGATATGCCTGTACCGATTGTGCACTATGAGCACGAGCATTATCTTGCATTAGAATAAAGTCGTCACCAATAAGTGGGAGTAGTAGTGATTCGCCGGTTCTGGAACACGGATTCAGGTACATTCGCCGGTTCACGCGCACGGGTGCTGGCACATTCACAGCTTCACTCGCAAATCAGTGGCACCCCATCCTAAAAAAAAAAAAAAAAAAAAAAAAAAAAAAAAAAAAAAGTTTGGACTCTTTTCCCACTAAAGCGGCCACGCTGAGTCGATAGCACTCACTCCCGAAGCGATAGGATGCACGGTTTCGGAGATGTGCAGATCGATTAACTCTTATCTAATTGATATCCGGTGGGTCATTAGCGTCCCATGGTTCACCTTTTCCTATTAGCTAATTACACCGTCCGGCGTTCTTATCTATTACTCATTGTGCACCTCGCTTATCACTGCTTTTGTATTAAACTTCTTTGTTATGACCTACCTCACTATTCTAACCAAACGATGTATTATTATATTCAAGAAAAAATACGTCTAAAATCCTATAACTATATTTATATATTATCGTACTATATTATCATAATTGTTGCTTTTTTAAAAAGCGATTCGCTTCTGGCACTCGCCGGCCGCTGCCGCGGCACGCTCGCTTTGCTCGCTCGGCTCGTGCGTTGTTTATCAAAGTCTAACCTAACCTAACCTAATTGTTGCTTTTTTAAAAAGCGATTCGCTTCTGGCGTTGTTTATCAAAATCTAACCTAACCTAACCTAACCCAATTATTTTTCCGGGTAATCTGATGTATCGAACTTTGTTACGAGCTACCTCGCTATTCTGAATCATCAATAAAACACATTCATTTTACTGCCATTTTTATTTCCAAAATGTTGTTGCTTATTATCTACTGGTTTGTGTATTTGGCGACCATTTGTCCATTTTGCTATATAAAAATAATTATTGATGAACATTTGAATTGTAGCCTTATCTACTTATAAAATAGGAGCGAAACATCTCATCCACTAAAATATCGTTGTACAGTGTGTTCCCTGTAAATATGCTCGTAAAAACTATGCATTGAATATCTCTGAAACTTATATAGCAAATACATTAAGCAATATTCACCACAAACTGAAGTCCAATTGGAAATAATGGTCAAGCATAAACATTATTTTCTTAATTTGCAGTTAAAAACTTCATAATTCGTTTAATTACAATATGAAAAAGTCATAGCAAATAATTTACGACGAAGAGGTTCGAGTACTATGGAAACTGCGGATATCTTATATTGTAGACAAAATGCGTCTAAAATCTGTCCTATATCCTACTATCTAATATATATTATAAAGGCGAAAGTTTGTAAGTATGGATGTATGGATGTTTGTTACTCTTTCACGTAAAAACTACTGAATGGATTACAATGAAATTTAGCACACATATAGAGGGTAACTTGAATTAACACATAAGATAGGTTTTATCCCGGAAATCCCACGGGAACGGGAATTATGCGGGTTTTCCTTTGAAAACGCGGGCGAAGCCGCGGGCGGACATCTAGTATTATTATAATTGTTTCTTTTTTAAAAAGCGATTCGCTTCTGGCACTCGCCGGCCGCTGCTGCGGCACGCTCGCATTGCTCGCTCGGCTCGTGCGTTGTTTATTAAAGTCAAACCTAACCTAACCTAACTGTTTTCTATTGCAAAAACCATTCGCCGGTCGCTGCCGCGGCACTGACTTAAATGACAATAAACAAAATCTAACCTAACCTAACCTAACTGTTTTCTATTGCAAAAACCATTCGCCGGCCACTGCCGCGGCACTGACTTAAATGACAATAAACAAGTTCTTAAAATATTCAGCATTTATTTAATATTTGATGGACTCTCTTTATTTTATACGATCTGGCCAAATGTCGATGGCCACTATATTACTATACTTAATAGTTTCTTTTATAAAAAGCGATTCGCAAAATATTCAGCATTTTTTTAATATTTGATGGACTCTCTTTATTTTATACGATCTGGCCAAATATCGATGACCAAATCATGAAACATTGATTAAACTTCTTTGTTACGACCTACCTCGCTATTCTGAATCATCAATAAAACACATTCATTTTACTGCCATTTTTTATTTCGAACATGTTGCTTATTATCTATTGATTTGTGTGCTTATGGCCTTAATAGGGGCTAGCGACCTTGCTAGGTGATTTACAAGGCGGGATCGGGGGACCGGCGCGAATCTACCGTAGTAAAAGTACGCATAAAAATTATTACAAAGATATTTGGATTTGGAATCAAAATTTAAAACAACCATGCCCTGTGCTTCTACAATAATTATTGACGTTATATTGACTTAGCGTTTTGGTTTAAAGACCAAAAAATCGACCTCAGTTCATGATTTTTTTTCCAAAAAACCTGATTGTAAAATAAAGAATAAATAAAGTTTTTAGTTTTAAGTAATTTGTATAACTAGCATAGTAAAGTGTTATAAATAAATAAATAAATAAAATAAATAAAGAAATTAAAACAACCATACCCTTTATCGTATTCAAAACTTTAATATACATTTTTTTAGATATGTACATTAAGAATCTAAGAAGAAAAACGGTTTTAACTAGAGTTAATTTTCGGTATTAAAAGGGAATTCTACCCGATTCAGGCCTTAAGGAAAATGGTCGAGCATAAACATTATTTTCTAGACTGGGATGAATCTTTTTCATATGTTTTTTGTAATTCTAGTGTAACCATGATATTACTGTTATTAGCAGATTATTACAGTACCAATCTATTCAATGGTTGTCACTTGTCATAGGAATGTTCAATTATAGTGTTTTTTTTAAGATTAAATAGGAAGTTTATAAGGAAATAAAAAATAGTAAATTGCATACAATTTGTTTTATTTAATTTTATAATGTTTCCTTTAGTTACATATACACAAAATGCATTAAGCATAACACATAAATCTAAAACATTGAATTATGTAAAAAACGTATTAGTTCAGAGAGCCTATTACAGCATTAAGGAATAACTATATGGAAGATAAAAACCCATGGAGGGTTGTCGCGTAAAAACCACAGGACAGTTCTTTAGAATATTATGATAATATACAGTTACATATTTTGTAAAATTAAATTGTAATACTGAAATGATTTAAAAGAGCAACTATGGAGTTTCATGCCGGTTCTTCTCCATAGATACTGCTTTCCGAATCGGTGGTAAATGTTAAAAATATGTATTGACGTTTCAAAAGTGCTTCTCGAAGAAATCTAATTTAATAAATAAATGTTTGAGTTTGAAAACATAACACACACTACTATAGTCTACAGTAACATTTCTTAAAAACTACAATTATTTTACATTATTTACAATCAAACAATACATTTTAAATATGTAATAAACTATTATATAACATTATAGCAATATCATAATTTTACAATCAGTACAAATTTTGTATATACACACAGAAATAATAGTAAAAAGTCACTTAGCGTAATTTATAATGTCCCCGAGCCAATGTATCAGTGTTGTTGTTCATAATACATCGTTTGGTATCATTATATGATAAAGATGTTTTATTTATTTTTGTGTAAAAATAGTGTGTTTGATTGACTTATATCGAAGCATACTACAATATAATACATTTTTATTAAACAAACACGATTTGTAATTTTCCATATTCATTTTTGGTAACACTTTTGTTAACCCCTTTTGCCTTTGCTATAAATTTATCTTCTATTTCTAAGGCATACATTTTTGATCGCAACCCTACAAATTCCTTCAATACTTTACCATTATTCTCATCCTTAAAAAAACCTAACTTTTTTTATTTATTTTTGGATATCCGTAAATATTATTTTCCAGGTAATCTGATGTATCGAAATAGTGAAGTAGATCTGGTTTTATATCCTCATAAAAATTGTCTGCAAAAATTTGATATATCAAACTATCGGTATCGGTGTACAATAACTTAATTTTATTATGAATCTTTTTTATCATGTAGTTATAATGAAATTCATACATAAGGGTCTTAGATATATCTAAAATACAAAATCCTAAATAAATCGGCTTATCATAAATTAATTTTGTTTTCCGTAATTGTATTGCAACTAATTAATGTTCTGAAAATATTGATAAACTATGGAATTCTGGTTTTGCAATCCAATCCTGAGCACCTAAAACTTTACCACGATTATCCCAGTGAGTTAGTAGTTTAACGTTTACTCTTTTTCAATATTTTCCATAGTCTTATCGAAGACAGAATTGTTCATTAATTTAAAAAAGTCTTTTTCAAAGTTTGATGTAGCTAACGTTCTCAAACTAGTATTTAAGTCTATGTATTTCTTTAACCAAGAACTCTGTTTAAATTTTAAAATTCTATGTACTTTAATTATTAATCCAATTCCCATTTCAATGCATTGTTTTAAATTCCTGTAGTGAATGATGTATTTATTTTTATTATTTAAATTAGGAACTAATTTAGTTTCTTCAGTATTACCCACACATATGTTTTCAGGACATAACGAAAAGTCAGAATGCAAATTATGAAGTTCATCAGGATATTCCAAATCAACTTCTAAAACATAACCGAAATCAGAGTTATCCGACACATTATAATCTGTATTATAATCTATCCATTCGAACCCACCAACAGGAAGAGATTGAGTTAGGATAGTTCCTTTTTAGTTCTGTAAACTGATCATCATTAAGATTTTTAGCTAGTTGATCTAAACTACACGATAAAAATTTCAATGAATCTATGAATCTTAAACTTACTGATTGATTATTTATTGTTAGCAAAAATGTATTTTTATTTATTTATTTTTTTATTTTTTCACCTTCAAGAAAATTTCAAAAGTTCTATGTCAGTAATTGATATTTTTGGTTTATCGCATTCAAATGTAAATATTAATATAAATTTATATAAATGTCAGTATTTGGATTTGCAACCATATCCGGAATACAGAAATATTATTTAATCACATTCACACAAACCTATGCATTAATATTTACTTACCTTTTTTACGAATATTTGATATCCTCATACTTTTTTTTCTTTACTTTTGATATTCTTATTATGTCTATTTATTTTTTCGAGGGCGATAAAATTTTAAAAACTCGACCCCAAAATAAGACCATCCGCTCGATTTTGTAATTAAGCAAAAATGAATTTTTTTATTTTTTCACCTTCAAGAAAATTTCAAAAGTTCTATGTCAGTAATTGATATTTTTGGTTTATCGCATTCAAATGTAAATATTAATATAAAATACATTTTTTCACTAATTGTATTAGGTGTAGTTTGGTCAAATGTATAATTCATATTTAATTTTAAAATCAAAGTCAGTTAATTTTTCGAGAATGATGTAAATATTTTAGAATGTTTTATTGGATTAATTTTCAATCCAGTATTCGTGTAGCGAGCTTATTACAATATTAAGTACTATTTATTCTTTTGATTTATCTTTCCACCTTCCAAACAATATGAGATAAAAAATGTCGAATGATTTTCTTCTTAATAATAGTTTTTATTTTTTTCATCAGACGTTAAAATTCAAGATAAGCTTCATAAAATATGATCATATTATATTATAAAATAAAAACCTATGCATTAATATTTACTTACCTTTTTTACGAATATTTGATATCCTCATACTTTTTTTTCTTTACTTTTGATATTCTTATTATGTCTATTTATTTTTTCGACGGCGATAAAATTTTAAAAACTCTTATATTACAAAATAAAAACCTATGCATTAATATTTACTTACCTTTTTTACGAATATTTGATATCCTCATACTTTTTTTCTTTACTTTTGATATTCTTATTATGTCTATTTATTTTTCGACGGCGATAAAATTTTAAAAACTCTTATATTACAAAATAAAAACCTTATGCATTAATATTTACTTACCTTTTTTACGAATATTTGATATCCTCATACTTTTTTTCTTTACTTTTGATATTCTTATTATGTCTATTTATTTTTTCGACGGCGATAAAATTTTAAAAAACTCGATCTCAAAATAAGACCACCCGCTTGATTTTTGCAAATAAGCAAAAATGTTTTTTTTTTTTTTTTTTTCATTATTTTTTTAGGATGGGTGCCACTGATTCACAGGTTCGCCAGTCCCTGGCGAACCTGTGAATGTGCCAGCATCCTAAAAAAAAAAAAAAAAACATTTTTGTTTATTTGCAAAAATCGAGCGGATGGTCTTATTTTGGGATCGAGCTTTTTAAAATTTTATCGTCGTCGAAAAATAAATAGACATAATAATAATATCAAAAGTAAGAAAAAAAGTATGAGGATATCAAATATTCGTAAAAAAGGTAAGTAAATATTAATGCATAGGTTTTTATTTTGTAATATAAGAGTTTTTAAAATTTTATCGCCGTCGAAAAATAAATAGACATAATAAGAATATCAAAAGTAAAGAAAAAAAGTATGAGGATATCAAATATTCGTAAAAAAGGTAAGTAAATATTAATGCATAGGTTTTTATTTTGTAATATAAGAGTTTTTAAAATTTTATCGCCGTCGAAAAAATAAATAGACATAATAAGAATATCAAAAGTAAAGAAAAAAAAGTATGAGGATATCAAATATTCGTAAAAAAGGTAAGTAAATATTAATGCATAGGTTTTTATTTTATAATATAATATGATCATATTTTATGAAGCTTATCTTGAATTTTAACGTCTGATGAAAAAAATAAAAACTATTATTAAGAAGAAAATCATTCGACATTTTTTATCTCATATTGTTTGGAAGGTGGAAAGATAAATCAAAAGAATAAATAGTACTTAATATTGTAATAAGCTCGCTACACGAATACTGGATTGAAAATTAATCCAATAAAACATTCTAAAATATTTACATCATTCTCGAAAAATTAACTGACTTTGATTTTAAAATTAAATATGAATTATACATTTGACCAAACTACACCTAATACAATTAGTGAAAAAATGTATTTTATATTAATATTTACATTTGAATGCGATAAACCAAAAATATCAATTACTGACATAGAACTTTTGAAATTTTCTTGAAGGTGAAAAAATAAAAAAATACATTTTTGCTTATTTGCAAAAATCGAGCGGATGGTCTTATTTTGGGATCGAGTTTTTAAAATTTTATCGCCCTCGAAAAAATAAATAGACATAATAAGAATATCAAAAGTAAAGAAAAAAAAGTATGAGGATATCAAATATTCGTAAAAAAGGTAAGTAAATATTAATGCATAGGTTTGTGTGAATGTGATTAAATAATATTTCTGTATTCCGGATATGGTTGCAAATCCAAATACTGACATTTATATAAATTTATATTAATATTTACATTTGAATGCGATAAACCAAAAATATCAATTACTGACATAGAACTTTTGAAATTTTCTTGAAGGTGAAAAAATAAAAAAATAAATAAATAAAAATACATTTTTGCTAACAATAAATAATCAATCAGTAAGTTTAAGATTCATAGATTCATTGAAATTTTTATCGTGTAGTTTAGATCAACTAGCTAAAAATCTTAATGATGATCAGTTTACAGAACTAAAAAGGAACTATCCTAACTCAATCTCTTCCTGTTGGTGGGTTCGAATGGATAGATTATAATACAGATTATAATGTGTCGGATAACTCTGATTTCGGTTATGTTTTAGAAGTTGATTTGGAATATCCTGATGAACTTCATAATTTGCATTCTGACTTTTCGTTATGTCCTGAAAACATATGTGTGGGTAATACTGAAGAAACTAAATTAGTTCCTAATTTAAATAATAAAAATAAATACATCATTCACTACAGGAATTTAAAACAATGCATTGAAATGGGAATTGGATTAATAATTAAAGTACATAGAATTTTAAAATTTAAACAGAGTTCTTGGTTAAAGAAATACATAGACTTAAATACTAGTTTGAGAACGTTAGCTACATCAAACTTTGAAAAAGACTTTTTTAAATTAATGAACAATTCTGTCTTCGATAAGACTATGGAAAATATTGAAAAAGAGTAAACGTTAAACTACTAACTCACTGGGATAATCGTGGTAAAGTTTTAGGTGCTCAGGATTGGATTGCAAAACCAGAATTCCATAGTTTATCAATATTTTCAGAACATTAATTAGTTGCAATACAATTACGGAAAACAAAATTAATTTATGATAAGCCGATTTATTTAGGATTTTGTATTTTAGATATATCTAAGACCCTTATGTATGAATTTCATTATAACTACATGATTAAAAAGATTCATAATAAAATTAAGTTATTGTACACCGATACCGATAGTTTGATATATCAAATTTTTGCAGACAATTTTTATGAGGATATAAAACCAGATCTACTTCACTATTTCGATACATCAGATTACCTGGAAAATAATATTTACGGATATCCAAAAATAAATAAAAAAAGTTAGGTTTTTTTAAGGATGAGAATAATGGTAAAGTATTGAAGGAATTTGTAGGGTTGCGATCAAAAATGTATGCCTTAGAAATAGAAGATAAATTTATAGCAAAGGCAAAAGGGGTTAACAAAAGTGTTACCAAAAATGAATATGGAAAATTACAAATCGTGTTTGTTTAATAAAAATGTATTATATTGTAGTATGCTTCGATATAAGTCAATCAAACACACTATTTTTACACAAAAATAAATAAAACATCTTTATCATATAATGATACCAAACGATGTATTATGAACAACAACACTGATACATTGGCTCGGGGACATTATAAATTACGCTAAGTGACTTTTTACTATTATTTCTGTGTGTATATACAAAATTTGTACTGATTGTAAAATTATGATATTGCTATAATGTTATATAATAGTTTATTACATATTTAAAATGTATTGTTTGATTGTAAATAATGTAAAATAATTGTAGTTTTTAAGAAATGTTACTGTAGACTATAGTAGTGTGTGTTATGTTTTCAAACTCAAACATTTATTTATTAAATTAGATTTCTTCGAGAAGCACTTTTGAAACGTCAATACATATTTTTAACATTTACCACCGATTCGGAAAGCAGTATCTATGGAGAAGAACCGGCATGAAACTCCATAGTTGCTCTTTTAAATCATTTCAGTATTACAATTTAATTTTACAAAATATGTAACTGTATATTATCATAATATTCTAAAGAACTGTCCTGTGGTTTTTACGCGACAACCCTCCATGGGTTTTTATCTTCCATATAGTTATTCCTTAATGCTGTAATAGGCTCTCTGAACTAATACGTTTTTTACATAATTCAATGTTTTAGATTTATGTGTTATGCTTAATGCATTTTGTGTATATGTAACTAAAGGAAACATTATAAAATTAAATAAAACAAATTGTATGCAATTTACTATTTTTTATTTCCTTATAAACTTCCTATTTAATCTTAAAAAAAACACTATAATTGAACATTCCTATGACAAGTGACAACCATTGAATAGATTGGTACTGTAATAATCTGCTAATAACAGTAATATCATGGTTACACTAGAATTACAAAAAACATATGAAAAAGATTCATCCCAGTCTAGAAAATAATGTTTATGCTCGACCATTTTCCTTAAGGCCTGAATCGGGTAGAATTCCCTTTTAATACCGAAAATTAACTCTAGTTAAAACCGTTTTTCTTCTTAGATTCTTAATGTACATATCTAAAAAAATGTATATTAAAGTTTTGAATACGATAAAGGGTATGGTTGTTTTAATTTCTTTATTTTACAATCAGGTTTTTTGGAAAAAAAATCATGAACTGAGGTCGATTTTTTGGTCTTTAAACCAAAACGCTAAGTCAATATAACGTCAATAATTATTGTAGAAGCACAGGGCATGGTTGTTTTAAATTTTGATTCCAAATCCAAATATCTTTGTAATAATTTTTATGCGTACTTTTACTACGGTAGATTCGCGCCGGTCCCCCGATCCCGCCTTGTAAATCACCTAGCAAGGTCGCTAGCCCCTATTAAGGCCATAAGCACACAAATCAATAGATAATAAGCAACATGTTCGAAATAAAAAATGGCAGTAAAATGAATGTGTTTTATTGATGATTCAGAATAGCGAGGTAGGTCGTAACAAAGAAGTTTAATCAATGTTTCATGATTTGGTCATCGATATTTGGCCAGATCGTATAAAATAAAGAGAGTCCATCAAATATTAAAAAAATGCTGAATATTTTGCGAATCGCTTTTTATAAAAGAAACTATTAAGTATAGTAATATAGTGGCCATCGACATTTGGCCAGATCGTATAAAATAAAGAGAGTCCATCAAATATTAAATAAATGCTGAATATTTTAAGAACTTGTTTATTGTCATTTAAGTCAGTGCCGCGGCAGTGGCCGGCGAATGGTTTTTGCAATAGAAAACAGTTAGGTTAGGTTAGGTTAGATTTTGTTTATTGTCATTTAAGTCAGTGCCGCGGCAGCGACCGGCGAATGGTTTTTGCAATAGAAAACAGTTAGGTTAGGTTAGGTTTGACTTTAATAAACAACGCACGAGCCGAGCGAGCAATGCGAGCGTGCCGCAGCAGCGGCCGGCGAGTGCCAGAAGCGAATCGCTTTTTAAAAAAGAAACAATTATAATAATACTAGATGTCCGCCCGCGGCTTCGCCCGCGTTTTCAAAGGAAAACCCGCATAATTCCCGTTCCCGTGGGATTTCCGGGATAAAACCTATCTTATGTGTTAATTCAAGTTACCCTCTATATGTGTGCTAAATTTCATTGTAATCCATTCAGTAGTTTTTACGTGAAAGAGTAACAAACATCCATACATCCATACTTACAAACTTTCGCCTTTATAATATATATTAGATAGTAGGATATAGGACAGATTTTAGACGCATTTTGTCTACAATATAAGATATCCGCAGTTTCCATAGTACTCGAACCTCTTCGTCGTAAATTATTTGCTATGACTTTTTCATATTGTAATTAAACGAATTATGAAGTTTTTAACTGCAAATTAAGAAAATAATGTTTATGCTTGACCATTATTTCCAATTGGACTTCAGTTTGTGGTGAATATTGCTTAATGTATTTGCTATATAAGTTTCAGAGATATTCAATGCATAGTTTTTACGAGCATATTTACAGGGAACACACTGTACAACGATATTTTAGTGGATGAGATGTTTCGCTCCTATTTTATAAGTAGATAAGGCTACAATTCAAATGTTCATCAATAATTATTTTTATATAGCAAAATGGACAAATGGTCACCAAATACACAAACCAGTAGATAATAAGCAACAACATTTTGGAAATAAAAATGGCAGTAAAATGAATGTGTTTTATTGATGATTCAGAATAGCGAGGTAGCTCGTAACAAAGTTCGATACATCAGATTACCCGGAAAAATAATTGGGTTAGGTTAGGTTAGGTTAGATTTTGATAAACAACGCCAGAAGCGAATCGCTTTTTAAAAAAGCAACAATTAGGTTAGGTTAGGTTAGACTTTGATAAACAACGCACGAGCCGAGCGAGCAAAGCGAGCGTGCCGCGGCAGCGGCCGGCGAGTGCCAGAAGCGAATCGCTTTTTAAAAAAGCAACAATTATGATAATATAGTACGATAATATATAAATATAGTTATAGGATTTTAGACGTATTTTTTCTTGAATATAATAATACATCGTTTGGTTAGAATAGTGAGGTAGGTCATAACAAAGAAGTTTAATACAAAAGCAGTGATAAGCGAGGTGCACAATGAGTAATAGATAAGAACGCCGGACGGTGTAATTAGCTAATAGGAAAAGGTGAACCATGGGACGCTAATGACCCACCGGATATCAATTAGATAAGAGTTAATCGATCTGCACATCTCCGAAACCGTGCATCCTATCGCTTCGGGAGTGAGTGCTATCGACTCAGCGTGGCCGCTTTAGTGGGAAAAGAGTCCAAACTTTTTTTTTTTTTTTTTTTTTTTTTTTTTTTTTTTTTAGGATGGGGTGCCACTGATTTGCGAGTGAAGCTGTGAATGTGCCAGCACCCGTGCGCGTGAACCGGCGAATGTACCTGAATCCGTGTTCCAGAACCGGCGAATCACTACTACTAATGGGGCAAATGGTACAACATGTTCTTCTAAAATGTCTCTGATGTATCGACCTGCTGTCATGGTCCCTCCTGTGACTATCACTAACTCCGTGCGAGCTCCCAAACATATCCCTCCCCAAACCATAATCGAGCCGCCACCATAATCCACTGTGTGTTCAAAATTAGACTGTATGTGGCCTTCTCCTTTGCGTCTCCATATTCGCTGTCTCCCATCGATCTGTTTTAAAAGAACTCTGCACTCATCAGTAAAGAGAACCTGCTGCCATTCGATCAAATCCCAGACGATGTTCTCGCGCATCGGTTTCTGTTCCGCTGTTTTTCTTCGTCAAGCCTTTTCTTCTTCTTTTAAAATTTAATGCACGGACGTCCTCTAAATTATCTAAGCAATCGTTATATTGTTTTATATACTCATATAAATTTACATTCTTAAAATAGCCACCGATAATGAAAGATTATACAATATAAATGTGCGTGGAATACCTCTTAAAATAAATTGAATAATGATTTGCTCGAGCAAATTATATGGCAAGAATTTAAGGACATTGCCCAAAGGCACTCTGCCAAATCTAGGGTTATCTGTACCGTATTAATAACTTGATATAAATGACTGCGTATAAAATATATTGACTTAACGGGATTAGATCATAATAGCTTGTGCAAAATTAGTTTTTATTATGGTTTACTCCTAGTTTTATTATAATGTACAACATTCATCTTCATAACGGACGAAATATGTGCGATAAAAGATGCTGTAGTGACGTTTTAATAAAACTAATTCCTTAAATTATGGTAATATTTTTCAATACATTTTATAATGTTATCTAGATTTTCATTACATTGACAACAGAAGTCGTTTGGAGTATTTTGCTCTTAACCATAAGAGTATTATCATAATTTATAAAGGTGTCCTTGTGACTCAAAGAATCTCATTGAAAATGCATATATTTAAGATATCATCATATAACTGTGGTAGAAATGAAAATGATGGATGCATTTTCATTTCTACCATACATTTTTTATTTTTGAATAATTTAATTGTTTTTATTTTTTAATATAAACCTTTAAGCTGCTTTGCTTTATATTCTATCTAATAAATGCATCTGTTATTAAACTCAATATTTGCCCGTGGTAGACAATCTGGCGTCAATTATCGACCACACCGAGATCATAAGCAAATGGTTTTAACCCAATTAATATGAACGGTTAATTTCGATTAACGGTCGGCAATAATTGCAATGTTTCATTCATAACAAACATCGATTGTAGATTCGCATCGTATATAGTCAATTATAATATGAATATTTACAGTCTCGAAGGATAACTTTCATAACTTTATATGTAGAGAAATGTTTTTTTTTTCTCCTAAAATATTAAAAAAGCCGCAATTTTTAAACAAAACCGTTTGCTTATAATCTCTGTACCATATGCTCGATAAACAACTCCATACAGTAAAAGCAATTTTTTTGTACAAAATAAATCAGCACAGACAATTTTTTTTCAGTATGTTATGGACATTTTACTCTATTTTAAACTAAAGCAACCGTTTGTACTTGAAAGTAATATAAATCGTTCACTTATTGCGCCGGCGCAGCTTTTGGTACCGTTTGAGACATTGCAATGTAAAACTGGCTCAGCATGTGACTGCTAAAGAAACATTTATGCGTGAATCATTTTGCTTATTTAAGCTGATGAATTATTTATGGAAACTGGTTTCTTATTCCGGTACAATATGCTACGCTCTCGATATTTTTGTTGGGCGAATTAATATGGATTAATTAATTTTTAATTGAGGTAATTACGCTTCTGTTAATTTAAAAAGTGGAAGGTGTAACCTCTATAAGTACCCAATAGTTAGCAGCATAGCGACTAGGAAACCCTTGCTATTTAAAACAATAAAGACGATTATTCAAAACTCTATATATTTCGAAAAAAAGATATCAAAAGAATTAAGTTAGAAAAACATCGAGACACAAATAATGAATCTTATCCGTGACAATAGAAAGCACAAAATCTAAATAATCTGTACCAACTCTAAAATTAGCTCAACAAAAGCTGAACGCATCCCGCTGTTAATGAATGCGAAATTGAACCAGGTGAAGCCTCGTATCTTATTAAAGCGGTACATGTGGCACATTCACCAACGTTTTGGAGTCACGACGCGAAAATTTCACTTCCTTTGCGATGGTCCAAGTTTTTGTTTGAACAAAAAGGTCTGGAATGTTCGGTGATATGTGGATGAACTTGTTTAATTTTCTTAATGGTATAAAACTGCAATAAGAAATTATATGAATGAAATGAAAAATACTTTATTGTATACTATAAATACAAATAATATTAAAAAGAAAATGTGGGATACATTTTATTACTTTCTTACATACGTTGATGCGATGGTTCATAGCAGTTGCTATAGTTCTAAATAAACATCATTCATGGTATAGTGAAGATTTACACCTTTCAGCGTACATTGTTCATTCTTGCGTATCTGTAATTAAAATAGGCAGTAAGTACGTTTAAATTCATAATATACATTCTCTCAAATGTATTTAATATGATCAGTATATAACTCCGTTTAAGATATTATGTATTTGCGAAAGTCATAACTGCTAATACTGTTATGTTAACAACAAATTGCTTCAACAGATGCCCTAGAGCCTATTCAGCATTATACGATAGTAAATGCTTTACTTCTAAAGATGTAGGTGTTACTCAATTGTTAATACGGCTAGACTTCTCATTAGCATTTATAGGTACTTCCTTAAGAAGAGGCATTAAATCCTCTCTATATATTATTATTGTTTTCCAACAGGAAGACGATAAAGTTTTATTTCAATCATTAAACTTGTTTCTGTCAACCAGTTGCGCGAAACATTTCGGATAAAAAATAACTTATGATGATTTGAGATGGAATTCACCTTCGTGGTAATAAATAATCGTCATTGTATCGAGAAACTCGAGAAGCAAACTTAATATGTGCAATTTAATTTGTAAATAAATTTGTAATAAAATGTATACCTACTACGATTTTTAATATTACTAACTTAGAAACCGAAAATAGGTTTTCGATCTTACACTAAATTTGAAAGTCGTAGCCGGTAAGTGTTGTAAGTCTCTCATTGTTTTCAGTTATATTTTTCGTTGAATAATGAATACAATAAAGCATTACATAACTTTAATCCTATAAGGAGTTTTATTGTGAAAAGTTATTTAAATTTGAGTTTAAATTAAATTGACCAACACGTTATCCCATAATCGCGATACAGTTTCAGCGGTTTCGGTACATTTAAAGAAAGCGTGTTTCTCTTGACGTGCAATTAAAATTTTTGTCTCAAAATGTTTTAAGGCTTGTTAATTTTCAGTTAGTTAATTTATATAAACAGCCAATTTATCGCTTGTCATTGTAACATGAAACAACTTTCGTATGCGGGTAATGCCTATTTATATTTTTCTTGAGTGACGTCATTGACAAAAGTGTTAATGTGTGTATTAATTATATAAATAATTTAGACAAAATAATAAAGAAGGGAAAAGACTGAAATATACTTTAGTCACAGATAATAAATTAACGTTTGTTAACACATTCGATAGATTCACTGACCACTATAAATATGGCTAAAATCAATTTAATGCTCTTTATCAACGTGCTAGTAGGTAGGTATAAATAGCGTGTTCCTTAATAAAAATGCCTTAGAAACAAGATTCTTCAATTCAATGGAAAAGATTCTTCAATTCTTCAATTCAATTCAATGGAATAAATACACGTGACTCAAACACATGCCTTGAATGAACGTATCTCACGTAGTAAGAAACATAAAATGCTAATAAATTAGTCTGAAACGACTCGGGTACAACAATGTTACAGGACCATGATGTAATCGTGTGGTAAAAATGTCGATATTACGTAATGTGTTAAATAATAATCTTTTGTAGAAAATATGCCTTTGTAGTGTGTAGACGTACCTTTTGATATACTGCTGGCAAAATGACAAATAAAGACAAAGATGCCGGTCTCGTTAAGTCTACTGAATTAAAATAAGAAGTTAGAAGAAGTGATTCCTCAATCAGAATAAGATAAATTATCCAAATCAGATAAATTATAAAATTTATCTTAAGAAAGTTATATTCACATAATATTATGAAAAGACCGTAACGCTACCGTTATCTACGGACTACAGAACTAAGCGTCGAACATTTTCCCAATATAAATTTCGATCGATAAATTTAAAAGAATCTTAGAATCCCGAACGGTTAAGCTTTGCCTCAGCAATGGTGATGCCATGATCCCTTCCTAAAAATAATTTATGAAAGACATTTTATTTTACAGCTAACATCAAATAACATTTGGCCCTTGAAGGTCGGCTAATATCCGCTTTGTGTTATGATAAAACTGTAACGGTTTAACCTTTGAAACATTATTTAAAAAGCTGTAAGGTTTAAAAGTTATAAGCGAAAATGTTTAGAAATTAGAGCTATTTATATTTTTCAATAAAACTTTTTTTTATCATTTTACAAAGAAATAATATCAGACCATTTTTGTAGATTGTTTTTCGAGGAACAACTATTATATACAACATTTTTTCATTACGTCAATAGCTAAGGTTTTACAGCGCTCCGAAGTGAGTACTATTTTTCAGTACTAACTATACATAATATATTGGCTATTGGCTCTTTTACTAGACTCCAGAACAATTCAAGCACACTGCAGAACATTTCAGCCCTGCTTTTCGATGGAAAAAAAACGCGCTTCCAGACTCTACCTCCTGGATGGTGGGGAAAAGAGCCATAATAATTAAATATTAATAATATTGCAAAATTAATTATTAAAAATATTATAATAACAAAAAAAAAACAATTACTGATGACAAATTATTATTAGTACAAACATAATATATGTAAGTGTATAGTTAAGAGTACTGAAAAATAGTACTCACTTCGGAGCGCTGTAAAACCTTAACTATTTACTTAATGAAAATATGTTGTATATAATAGTTGTTCCTCGAAAAACAATCTACAAAAATGGTTTGATATTATTTCTTCGTAAAATGATAAAAAAAAGTTTTATTGAAAAATATAAATAGCTCTAATTTCTAAACATTTTCGCTTATAACTTTTTTATTTATAGTTCTACGACAAAAAGTTACTGGACCAAAGTTGTAGAGAATTTAATTTGCAACAAATAATGTTAACAAATTTTTTTTATCAGATAAATAGTTTAAGAGATATATCGTAAAAACCATTTCAACCGCTGTTTTCAAGATGGCGGCCGTGGGACAAGGGTGGCGACCCCACAAACTTGGTGCTAGCTTCACACTAACCCCCCCTACACATCAAAAAAATAAAATTGCTTCCTCTAAAAAATGCAACCCCAAATGTAACTTTTCAATGGAATATTAACAAGACAACCACCTTACATAAAAATCATAATTTAATTATAGTTAAATATGAACTTAACCACGAACTAATCACTCAACGAGTCAAGAATAACACTAAGGTTTATGAACCCATGAAATCAATACGATCCGACCGCTCATCGATCATCTATTTATAATCTATTTCATTTTATACGACTAGCTCGTGCCAGCGACTTTCTTATTTTTATAATTTAGAAGCAGAGTTGATAAATAAAATAGTTTTAATAACTCTTGAGAAGGTCGGCACGGATTGTAGCTGTTTTTATGTTACGCAAACAAAGACGGACGGTGTATAAATTTGATACGCATGGTTTCTACTTGATATTGGAAACGTTTGTCCCTTTTTCAAATATCTGTCATATTTTAATAACTATCGAAGTGAGGCCATTGCAATTGCGTCATCTAACATTAAATTTTTCATTCATTGACGATGTTTGCTGATCCGTTCATATTTATAAAATATGGAATAATTTTTGAGATAATTTATTCCAGAAGAGACTTGAAGCTAAATTGCAATAATATTATTGAAGATAAGATAGACAAACTCCTAGTCTAGCCGGCTCATAACAAGAACCGTGATCATTCAACTACACAAGAGATGCTCGAGTGGCCTTTAAGATGCTTTTCAAGTGCAACCAAACATCTGCATCTAATAATACTCAGGAAAAATGATCCTTATAATCTATAACATTAGATATTTATTGCTGAAGCTTTATTTAATAGGAAATTTTAGTTGCATCGATTGCAGCTTTTGATGCTACGCGGATTTGTATTTTAAACTGAAATATAGAAGAGCTATATTCGGTCGATGAGAAAGCAGATAATGGTTAAGCTTCAGTTCAAGTTTGTTAATATTTCGATGCATATTGTTTACATCATCTTCTCTTTGTACGCTTCAAGTATTTATATATTTTGAAATGTTTACCTTACACAATACATTATAAATGTCACGTATATAATGAACATTTCGATGAGTAATGGTGAGTTATGAAAATATATTCTAGGAAGTTTTCATTTTCCTTAGATTGATTTCAGTCTGAATGATATTCTTATGAGTTTCACACCTACAAAACATCTATAAATAAGGAGATAAATTGATTATTGAAAATTCTACCCTAATCGTTCCTCCAAAGAATATTTGACTACACTTGATGACATTATAGCTAGTCCACACCTAATTAAATCAACCACGAACGCTACGTTTAACGTTTATACTATCTAAACAAACCATCTTGCTAGGTATTAAATTCTACTTACTTTTCCAATCATCAACTACGCCAGAAATTTTAATAGTTGTTGATAAAGAATCTTTAAGAGCTTTATTAATAACTATTCCGATTTCTGCATGCTGTATGCAGTCGCAAAACCATAATATATTGACAAGATCACTCCAATTAAGAACACTCATAACACATGCATCAAATGGCTAAAATTACCTATATCAAACTCGCCAGGTATGGATATCAATATTTCTAGCAACTTCTCCAATGATCAAAGCATCATACCAGGATACCAGAAATAATAATAGCTATCGATAAAGCCATCGAACTTGTGCAGTCGCGCATGGCCGCCTGCGGTCGCGCATTCTTGATGCATCTCTATCATTAGACGAGATTGTGTAGTAATCATGGTACGTTATATAAGTAAATATCTATATTAAGAAACTGCACACCTGATGCAGTACCAATGTGTGCATTATTTGAAAAGGAATATCAACGAACTGAAGTATACTTCAAGTCAATTTCGTATACGCGAACGCGAACGATAGGAAAAGAAAGAATTTTTCTGTATAAATTAGGTTTTACTCTTAACAAACTGATAAAGCAATGTAACTATTAATTACAAATAGATTTAGAAAGTCATAAAATTACAAATTAATTGAAGAATATCAACTGATTTCTCTCTTATCTAAAACTACATTAAAGTTTGTATTCTATGTCGAATATTTCTTAAAATCAATTTCTGCAGACATTCTATTGAACTATAATTTTAATAGAAAATCAATTTGCCACATGAAAAAACCCATTCTTGCAATTCTTATACACGCCATTGTACAACGCGTCTAATTTAGCTACGCTATTCCTTCACGGTCAGGCTAAGCGTGTCTCAGGGTGTTGGAATGTGGACAAACATACATACACTATAAGTACTCTATAGAGGTATATGAGCTTGATGGTACATGATTGTACTTCAAGTTTGTTTATGCCAGCATGGGTAGCTATGGGAATTACGTGTATACGTGTCATAAATACATATTACAAACCTGAATAATATATCTATTTATATTCAGCATGGCATTTTCTAATAAAAAGCCCAAAAACATGAAGGGCTCAATCTACTTAAAATGTTACATATATTTGTACCATGTTTTATAAACTTAATTACCTAGTTTATCAATTACACATTCCTTAGCAGGCGCATAAACCTAAAAAATATCTGTAGATGTTGATTATAAACCTATTTCCGAATTCCCCCAATAGAATTACATAAACTGCATAATTGTGCCACCTTATACCTAGACGTTAAATGTAAAGCTTATCTAGATTTCTCTACATAGCTAGACTTTCTAACTTAACCTAAATACTGTATTATTTATTATTGTTGCTTTCAAATTATGTTTTCCCGTATGAGTATGTATGTTTTTGTTGAGAGAGATTATAACATTGTTTCATTTTTTTATGAAAAGTCTATGTTACTTGTGTGTTATGTAAATAAGAAACAAACTGAACATGTTTCATATATCTTGGATAATGTTATTAGTACCATATTATTACGTATTTTTTTAGTCAACTATTAATGTTTATAATTATCATTTGAAAAGTGAGCAAAACAACCTCATTGTATCAGCGTAGTCCATTTCTAATTCGAATCATTATCAATCCTTAAAAACTAAATAATATAAGATACTAGTAAAATAATAATCTAACATTACTACTCCTATGTTTGACCTTTTTCTGAACCAGTTTGATACTATACAAAATTTACATACAACAAAGAATGGAAAAGCCATTTAATTATTATCGCATAACTATAATATTAGACTAATCGTTCTATAGAAAATTCCGGTTTAATTTAGAACTACATTATTACTAACCTAAAATGTTTTATCCTTGTTTTATCCAATCTTCTCGTTCCAAGTGTGAAAATCGTCATCGTCATAATATGCGCTTATTCGCACCTTTTTGGCGGTAATATTTTTAAATTCCACAGAGTATCCAATGTAGACCATAGATAAAAATTAACTTTTTTTTTCTTTGTTTCAGGTTACCAGCCAGTGAAAAGTTTAATATAGCCTTTTTGCAGTTTTTGCATAGCAATATGACTTGACGTAGTTCTATAAATATCGAAAGTTCGTGTTTGTCGTTGTTAATAAAGTGCAAAAGGACTATTATAATAATAAAATGGAGGCTCTTGAAAGGAGAGGGAAGATTATTGCCGTGGCGGCCATCATGTACATAGTATTTTTGTCACAATGTAAGTATACCATAATATTATGTTTTACACTACGTACATTAAGATTAGTTATGAGCATTAATAATTGTAGCCGAATTTCTATAGCAAAATTCTATCGCCATAAGAATTTTCCAACTAAATAATATAATGATTTGATCTAAAAAGACTAGATACTAAACTGTGCTTAATCTGTATCGCCCACTCAAATAAAATTATTCGCTAAAGTAGCATTTCATCCTTCCACAACATTTAGAAATAGCCATATTAATTATAAGCTTAAAGCGATACAACATTTAAGAACACCTACGCGTAACACAAAATTGCTAAATAACGCTAAGCTGTTGAGTCCTACAATTCACTAAACACCTAATAAAAAAATCAAAACACTTAAGTCGCTGATAGACAGAAAAAATATCATAAAACGAATTTACATATAACGAATATTTCAACAAAAGCTTTTTGCTAAATAAATACTTCAGATTATAATAATAAATTTCAAACAACGCAACGCGAACAGTTCGCTTCCGATATCCTTAGAGGTTAAGTAAGTGATATTTGTTATAAACAAATTTATATTTTTTTATCTCAAAACCTGTCACAGTATTGTTATATCACTGAATAATTCCATATAGCTTTACCCATTCAGTGTGTTTTTATTTTATTAGCTTTTTCTGAGTCATACTAGTAAAATTATGATTCAATTAAAGTGTGTGAATATCCTAACACAATTTGTTAAATACTTAATTATGAGGATTTTCCTATGCATTAAACGTATCTTTAAGAGTAGAAAAAAAAACTCAATGTAATTATGATGAGTTTTTTTTATTTTTATTTTAACTTTTTTCGAATGTTTTATGTCAAACTAGAATGTCAATCACGCGTCAAAATATTCAAATGTAGAATCCCGCCCAATTTGTTTCAATTTTTTTTATTTCACTATTTCTGTGACATTTTTGTGATAGTTACAAATGTTACAAAATTAGTGCTGTGCTGTGTTTTGATTTGATAAACAATTTAACAGTTTTTAACTGATTGTCGGGAATACGGCGCGGAGGTGAGTTTATTTCGATTTTATTGCAGATTGTTTAAAACAAACGAAATCTTTATCCTTATTAAAGCTTTTCCTGTATTGTTTAAGCTAAACGAATTTCTTTGCATTTGATTTTAAGATAATTTCTATCAACAATATTGAATAGAAATTTCAGTTGCAAACCATAAACAAAATTTACGTATCACACGCGTGGGCATGAGGTCAGTAATTCAGATTGGTTGATGAATCATCTGAGTGCAATAAAATATATTTCATTGCGGACATTGAGATAATATTAATATGGAGACGATACCGCCTACATCACTTATGTTCCGCTCAACATACGCCATCTGGCGTAACTGCACTCAGTCGCTTGCTCGCTCATTGTCGCACGGTTCCCAACTTAGGGGTTTTCCCCCCAGATTTAGGGGGTAAATAAGTGAGATAGGATTTTTTTAGGGGTCTGAAATTTTTAGGGGTATTTTTAGGGATTTTTTTGACTCTTTAATATTTTTAAATTGACAATTACATTACTAGTTTTAATATTTGTTTCTTGACCTAGCGACTCATAGCGACATCTAGTGATGTCGAATCATCTTCAGATGAAAACGAAATATTTTGTCTTAAATAACTTGTAATAAAAAGACTTTTGAAACATATTACAGTATATTATTGAAGTGAAACTTCTTTATCGGGGTTGGAAAAAAATTTAGTGTAACATTTTTTCGTTACGCGTGACATTTTTCCGTTACGCGCCATCTTTTTCTTATCCCTACCACGCGTGATTCGACGTATTTCTGTAAAGTTGCATAAAGTAAATTATTTTTTGAAAAATAAGGTCATAAAGAAGTTTCACTTCTTACGTGTGTACACTAGTAGACGCACACATTTTTTTTTCTAAATCATTATGAATTTATATTTGTATATTTTTTTAGGGGGACAATTGAATAATTTAGGCGTTTTTAGGGGTTTTTGACAGAAACTTTAGGGATAAATATTTTTGAGAGTTGGTAACACTGCATTGTCGCGAACGTCACGCTCATTTTTTATTTGTTTTAAAGTGAAACGCATCAAATATGCCTACGTGTGTGTTACGATATTGCACAAATAATACAAATAATACGGAAAAGTGCAAAGGAATAACTTTTCATCAGTAAGTAACTAGATAATAATTT
The DNA here is from genome assembly GCA_029959065.1 of Colias behrii. NCBI lineage: Eukaryota > Metazoa > Arthropoda > Insecta > Lepidoptera > Pieridae > Colias > Colias behrii. The sequence continues at coordinate 1,758,943 of JARWMC010000006.1, read as the reverse complement.
TTAAAACTTAGTTAGAGCAAAATTTTTGGCGGGCGACATTTTGCGTCATTTGTCATAGATTCGGCATAGATTAAAAATTTAAGATATGACATTGGGCATGAAATAAGTGTTGTTAGTAATATTTGCTGGCGTATATTTTTATAGTATAAAATAATAATTTTACATATTTAGAAAAGCATAGACTGGTTGTTAATTGAAAAAAGGTGAAATCATGAAATATGAAAATCAATTACTTAATCACCAATTTTTTTTTTTGTTAATTGATTTTAATCAAGTTTTTAACTGATATTGTATAAGCTACTGACTTGAACGTATAATTGAATTATTATTTATTTATCTGCACTAATATTATAAAGAAGAAAACTTTGTTTGTTTGTTTGATTGTAATGAATAGGCTCATAAACTACTGGACCGATTTTGATGAAATTTGGCACAGACAATCTTTAGACCCTGAGAAAGAACATAGGCTACTTTTTATTGCGAAATATGTACCACGGGCGAAGCCGGGGCGGACCGCTAGTTCAGAGATAAGTAATTAATATTTTTTCTATTCAAGGTTTCCATGTCTGGGCCGTGAAGAAAGGGAAAAATGGGTAAAATTTGTCCAAAACAACCGCAGTGAAGAAACCTGGTTACCATCCGATAGAACTTGCGTCTGTTCATTGCATTTTCGCGATGAGGATAAATATACCACAAAAGCGGGAAGGCGTTTTCTAAAGAAGTCTGCTGTTCCTTGTATTGATGTTAGTAATAATAATAAAATTTTACGGATTTGTATAACAAATAAAATATTATTTTAGCCATCACTAACATTATTATTATTATATTTATTTTAGCCGAAGGTGTGCTACAATAGTACTGGAACAATACAAGCAATTTCTGAGCCGGGAACATGTTCTGAGGATGATGAACTAAATAAACACAATTTTTACACGGCTTTTATTTTTTTTCTAAAAAAGGCTCAATTTGTAAGGAATGAAACTTCCCATAGCCCTGACTGAACCTAAAACCCGAAAAAAATTAAATTATTCCATATGACGTCACTATTTACATCATCCTATATTATATGCCAGATATTGTTAGCCCCGCGTAGTAAAGTCAGTTTATACCTAAAATAAATATTAAGTAAGTACAAAGAAAATTTCAAGTCAACGTGCATGTAAGGAGTGGCACCCAATAAAATAGACAGAATGAAACATAATGACATCGCATAATCTATGACTGTCTAGCCGTCATTCGCGCGCCCCGCGCCGCCGCGCTTGGCGCACAGATTTTGTTCGTGGTGTCTGCTCCATATATGTATCTCAATGATTGCGGACGCATTTATGGCTATCAGCTAACACTTTCACACGCAATAACAGTCACGAGTGTGCGTGCAAAAATCCTTTTCGATTTCGACCGTACATCACATTTTAAATTTTAATTACTGTGCGCAAAATTATATAATTTTATATCGTATACGAAAAATAACTAAATAATTGCACTTTCGTGAAAATTGTCACAGTGTTTGTTTATATTGCATACATTTTACTCACTAATTGTCGGAACTACAACAAAGCTGATTATTAATTATGCTAAAACGTATTTCCAATTCAATTACGATAGTAATTAAATGCGTGGGGAAACATGTTACCATCTTGGAATGGATAAACAATCATTTTAATTGGAATTTTTTATATGTAGTATGTATATAAAAATGGAAACATCTCCAAAAATTACATGTATTTTAAAGAAGGAAATAACATATTTGTACATTTTTTGTACAATGTCAGCACTGTAAATTATTCACGAAAGGAAAAAACAAAGAAAGAAACATTAACGTTTACGTACGTAAAGTTAAGGCTCTACCTAAATATAAATACGAAAATAATTGTTATGACTACAAAATATAATGTAATATGATTTTAGATACCAACAAATAATTTATTTAATGGATAATTTAATTTGATTGCTTCATAAAATTGCAGGTAAAGGAGTAGAAGCACACAAGAATTCCACAAAGATGTCGTACGTTTGTCCGCCGAAGTTCATCCGACTGGGGCACAGCTGTTACTTTTTCAGTGAAAACAAAGCCACGTGGCAGAGCGCTCTCTTCTCTTGCAAGGTCAGTTATTTATTTATTGAATGAATTAACTGTATTAATGTTAGAAATAAGACAATTTCAAGTGAATTTTACTTGTTCAGAAAAGTTTCCACAAAGGAAAAATCCAAACAAGGAGTTTTTATACCAGCCAAAGTCACATAAATATGTAGGTAATTACTTCTTCTATAAAATAATATTTAATGTAAGGAAAGATGGGTACCATAACTAAATCATAGGAAAAGCTTATTTCCAAACTAAATAAATAAGTATGTTATACCTAAATATAAAATAACAAAGATCGAAACTTGTGCAAAATTTTCCTCAAAAAATATTAAAATGGTAAATACAACGTCACAATAAGTGAATATTACGTCATCAGTTGAATTAAAACTGCTATAATAATATGTTATGACTCACAATTTTTACGCCATATGAACATTTTTGGAAGAAAATTCCACCAGCATCAACACATTCCATCATAATAATCCATTACGCATTAATTATAAATCACAGGAAGCATATTTCAAATTTACGTAATTGCTACGATAATTAGCCGTAAACAATATGATTCTCCAAGGCCAATATTTTTAATTTCGTCAGTCAAGTTGATTTAAATTTATGACTCTGCGAAGGATACTTTGCTTGCCCAATGTGCACATATTTTTGTGTAAAGAGATGGTCACATAAGGAGCTACTATTTTTTAGTGAATACAAATTAACAAAGCTTAAATGTTATTAGATAAAACATATGAATATACTGCTCATTCGTTTGTTGAAAGATAAACAAAAATTGACACAACAATCTCCTAAAAGATATAGCAAAAAAAAAATAAACAATTCAAATTAAGATCATCTATCGTTTTCGGTAACACTGGTTAATAAAAACTTAACCTATTTTCAACTTATTAGGTTCTTTATTCGTCTTTATTTATGTTCTACGTTTATTTTGTTACGTGTTAATTTGATCGTATATGGATCGTACCACTAATTCAATCAATTTAGAATAGGGACCATTCTAAATGACTTATTTGGCAGGCATACTCATAGTTTTATTTATCTGATCTTGATACATGTAACGTTTGTTCACAATTGGCCATTAATTTAAATAATATGATGTTAACGAGTTGAATCATCGCCAATATTACGTAAGTCAGCATAAATTGAATTAAAACTTCAACGGTTTTTTTAAATGTGACTTCATTATTGTAAATAAAGACGTCGATTCTTTCGTCACATTCAGAGCTTGTATAAATTCGAGTCTCTTACTTTAATATTAGGATTTAGGAGTAGAGATATGGTGATGATAATATATCTACACTAATATTATAAAGAGGAAAACTTTGTTTGTTTGATTGTAATGAAAAGGCTCATAAACTACTGGACCGATTTTAAAAATTCTTTCACCATTCGAAAGCTACATTATCCACGAGTAATATAGGCTATATATCATCATGCTAAGACCAACAGGAGCGGAGTTAGTTCAGTTATTAGCGGTATATTATTCCAGATTTATAAAAGCCAAATATTAAAGCTTGTTCATCTTATTGGAATTAAAACTAATAAGAAATTTGCAAAAAAATAAAATCAGATATAAACTAAAAATTTCTCAATTTTCACGCTACTTAGAGCATAGACGTGTTAATTGTTTAGCAACAAATTTAAAACTCGCAAAATACTTGAAAACGTTCAATTAGCCGTGGGAACGAAACAATTACAGGAAGCCAATAAATTACTAGACGTGTAAAACAAAAGTGATGTATTCAATACAAACAAAATGTAATAAAAGCCTGTCCTTCATTTGTATTGCTTGCATGTGTTATGGTTCTCTTGTAGTAGTCATATATATATTTTTCGAAATATCTAAATTTGAAGTAAAAATACTGCACGAGTTCAAACTTCAAACGATTGATAGTTTTTTAGTAGTACCAAATCGGCTCGGTAAATTGGACAGGTTCCATAATGTTACTTTTCTTTTTTATCGTAAATATCGGAAAAATGCCAGTAGATACTATTGATAGTCGATTTAATTCCTTTTGTTTAAAATTCGTTAATTTAAAGTACTTACCCTCAAATTCCATTTTAACTACTAACAGTCCATTTCATTCCACTTGTATCATATTACACCAATATCTAAAAAAAACAGTTTGGCTAGGGCAAGGAATATAAGAAATCAATATGTATATCCTTACCACAATACTCATACATAATACTTACGTAATTGAAAATTATCGAAACCCGCAAGTTTATTCAGTCATTGACACTCAAAATTGATTTCGTGCATGCAAAACAAATCGATTTTCTCGAGCAGAACTACTATACGTCACGGCTATATATAGAATGTTTAGTATGTTAGTATGTGTATGTACTTTGTGTTCTGAGAAACGCAAAACGGATTTGCATTCGGATTCGTACGTGTCGCAAACCGGCTATTACTAATCTAATGCATCGTCGCGACATGTCTACTAAAATTTGTATGTTAATATAAATGTGAGGTCAAACAAATTATAAAACTCGTTAGAGAAGCAGTACATATATTATAAATGATCGTATTATTACAATAGTTTTTTTTTAATAATGTGTGGCTTCATAAAAAATAAGTGTCATATAAAACTACTTTTTTTTCCTGTTTCTTACGAATAATATTGAAATCATAATGGGCTCAAATAACACCTACCTTGTTAATGGAACAAAAAACAATCCCAACAAAGAATTCAATATAGGTCGATTAAATTGTTACAATCAGCAATCGTGCGTATCTTTGAAATGATTTGAAATAACAGGCCACCGGGCGGGCGCGTGGGCAGCTCAATACATGTAACTAGGGTGTTTATTTAATCTCAATATTTATAGTGCGCTGAATAGTGGAATGAGAACCTTGACAATGATCTTAGCACTTCACTATTGGTAGAAGTATTTTTGCTACAATCTAGATTCTAGATGAGTTTAAGCGTGCATTTCTAAGAATTGTTTTAGCCGTAAAAGATTCGTTGGCAACAGTGGATACGACTGGTAATGACCGTCTAGACTTGTCTACATCGGACACCTGGTCATAAAAAATCCATATTAGATTTCAAAAAATGTTAATTAATGTAACATAGAAACTTTTTAATTAATTAAGTGATCTAAAATACAAAGAAATTTGATAAGGAAAGCTATATGTGATATTTAGGGCAATTATAAATTAGGCTGACAGTGACTTCTGGACATTCTTTATTAGGTCAAAACTGATTAATAGGACTTAAGACTTTGGGTGTCGTATTCATAGCCATCGCTTGTAGTTGTAAAGAACTGACCTTATTACATTTTGTTGATAAGTCACGTAAGATGTTAGCATAATTTTGACACGCTGATAAATTCTTGTACCTACTTAAATAATGAGGATGAAATAAGACTTGAAATTATTTCAAAGGATAATAACTTGAATAGAGTTTCATCGTAAATGCTTTTTCAAAAGTAATAAGTAGATACGCATTTGTTTTTATTTATCCCATTGCATATAAACTTAAGAGAAAGATTACTTATATTGATATTAGATATTCCCTACGTCTGTCACTGTTACTGAAATCATAAACAGTATAATTAACGTGATGACACACAGCTCGGTGATAAACATTTCTATTATATTAGAGATTATTCCATCTGAAACTTTGTTATTTCAGCTTCAATACGTGGATGGAAATTAATCTTACAATGTTACCGGACCATATGTTTCACGTCATAGTTTCACGTTGTTCAAATGTAAATCAGAAGTGGCCTATTTAAATATTTTCTAATTATAGACATTCCTTGGGCTCATAAAGATATCTTTGTTACCGAAAATTTATAATACATGTATTCCAGTATTTTTTGCAATTTATTGATCCTTTTAAATCCTACAGCAATGTCAACATAGATATTATCTCGCAACGTGACTAACATGCATTACTACAACAATTGATCAAGGAGCAACTCGAATAAAACATGTAATTCCTTCGAATCCAAAATAAAATTAACTAATGTGTCTAAAAGAAGTTACCTGTGTAATAAGTTAGACAATGCACTGAGCACGTTGTGCATGCTGATGGAGTCTGACCTTCTCAACAAGTTAGTTTTTCGGAGAACATTTATCAAACCTTTGTCTCATAATATAAATAAGCAGCGACGCTGTGCAATTTTGATCATCTTATTTGTGTACGTTGAAACTTTTGTTTTGAATATTATACGAAATTAAGAATTAATGCCGAATGCCTAAACTTTAAACAATTTTAATTAACTTTATACTTGTGTTTACAAAAACGTTACATATGAAACAAGCTAGATGTATAATGCAAACAAAATATAAGTACGAAACTTAAAATGAACTATGTTCCATAGCAATGCTATAAGGACCTTATAACTTTATATCATATTAATGCAAAAAGATATTATAGAGTTGTCAAATGCGTATGTGAGTGAAAATAATATTTTGAGTCACAACTAAATCATATTGAAAGAAATTTAAATAAATTTTCCATTCATTGATATTTGATACCAATCATGAATGAACACAAAAATGTGACATCATTACTCTCAACGTCGACCTTAATAAACCCTTTTTATGAAGCGTCCCACATTCGGCTGAAGCGATCTGGTTCACCAGAACAGGAAGGCTCGTAAAACTTTATCGATATTCTGAATATACCTCAACACTGGGCGTGTTGACGTTTCCAGGTAATTTTATTGTTTTATAGGGCTGCTACCGGCACAATTTTTATTTTAATGTTATTATTAGTGTGAAGAGGTCTAATGAATAAAAATATTCGCGAAAAAGAAACTTGTGGGAAATTATTGTAATTTATTTAAAGACTAAATAATATAATCTTATAGGAATAATGCGTTCACACAAATGAGCACAATACCGAGTCTAGTCCCTATTTATGTGAGATATCGTACAACTAAAGAGATAAAAGCTTGTATTAGCCTGTATTATACATATCAAGAAAAAAACAAGTTAAAACAGCTTTCCAGTATAAGTTGTACAACCCTATCCACGTCACTAAAATCGATTCAGGATTAACGACTGAAATCGATATTCGATCAGCATGGTGTATTTAGAACTACGTGGGTAAAAGCATGTGACTACAAATGTTATTTAGGGCTATAATTTGACGTCACTTTATGACATCACCGTTTGCGTACACATGATACATTAGATCTTAGCGGGTCATAAATTATATTTTTAATCTTCGCGCTGTTTCTACGAAATTCGCGTGATTAAGCCGTATTTTCAGCGGTTTTATTGTGAATGATATTGATTAGACAACTAGGTCAGATTCCTAGAGCTGAAATTTATTATAATTTAACATTCCCCAATTTCAATGATCATGAAAATTGTATCATGACCGCTTCTCCGCAATTAAAGTAATAGTCCTACAATCCTTATAAAATCTGCATAGACACCTACTGCGTTTACTGGTTTACATTTATTTACCCGGGAAAATTTCAAAACCTGAACATATTATTAACAGGATTTCCTTACCCACCAACGAATTCATAAACATCGTAGATAACGAGAAAGTTTATCAGAAACCAACTCGCGAAACTTCAGTCGTCTAATTACACAATAATAATTCGCAAGCCTTTGCTCACCAGCCTTTATAGGACGAAATATAGAAAGCGATGACTCATCCCCAAGGAGAAACTTAATCACACATAAACGGATTATGCACCGAGCTAAATACTCAATACTTAAACAGATTGGTGACAAGTTAATCCCCCTCCTTGAGTCACGGCCAACCTGTCACTTGTTGGTAAAATTAACTTTCGCCACGGATCGCGGCGAGCCGCTTTGTGCAGCGAAATTAGAAACGGGTGCATACCTAATTAGGGTGAGAACTGAGATTAAATATAGTGCACCAAAAAGAATTGGATTTGTGAGTCACTACTATATTTGCGACCGTAGCTAGTAATAGTTTAGTTCCAGATTTATCAATATGGGCACGAAGGGCATGCGCTCAACCCTTCGGAGGTTGATGGTATGGACGTTCACTAAATCTTAGTCGGTGTATTATATTATGCAAATACTTAGTTGTAATAATACACTTTATCTTGACCGACTTTCGGTTGACTATAACTAAAGATATTAAGACCTATTCTAAATGTTGAATTCTAGACTGACCATAAGAAGTATCTAAATATTTACGTCATTTCAAAGAATTATATTATTGTTGAAATTGATATTTTTGGTTAAGGCATTCAAATACAAGGGTCACGAGTGGCTGAATTGGTCAGGCATCCGCCCCGAAATGGCGCGAAAGGATGCGGGTTCGAGTCCCGCCTCGTGATCGAATTTTTTCTATTCTTTATAAATTTATATTTAGAATTATATTATTTTTAAATACGTTTAATTAAGGAAGGTCTCTGTGACTCTTCCAAAAAGAAATTCTAAACCATCCAACTATCGTCATAGTACAATCTATTGACATGAGTTCATGCTTATCAGTACCATACATGCCACCTCATACATATAAATGTCCTTTAACTTGTTTGTTCGTGGCTAAATCAATAACATCTCCATGGAAACCATCGATATTCCTGCAGGTTACTCACACGACCTTCAGATGCAACTGGCGCATAGAAATCATAACATTCTCGGTTTAGAACAAAACTCTGCTACTTACTCAACAATATATTAAATATATTGTTGAGTATATACATATAAATTTTATAGAGCGCATGCGCTGATTGAAAAAGTGAGTCTGCACTTCTTATTTATAACGAGAAATTACTTGGAAAAGTTGGTATTACAGGTGTAACACGGCTGAAATTTCATAGACTTGTGAGCAAAATTACAATAATATCATGATTATTATGGAGTACGAATAAGTACGAAACGGTTAAAGAAATTAATTAGTAAGTCGTCTTTAATTTTACTTAATTAACTAACATGAAAACAGTTATTAAACATATCCTTAAAATAAAAATATCTATCGATTCTTTAAATAAAATACGTTAGGTCACTTATACTGTGTATGTATAAAAATATAAACAAAACAGTTAATTATCCGCTCTGCTTAACATCTTAAACACAAAATTGCCGCGTGTCTATCATCGCTTCAATCAAATTACACCTCAGTATATAAATACAGACCCTTTACACGTTAATCGTAATCGCTTAACCGCTAAGGAATAATACTAATAAAATTTTATTATAGCACTTAAAAGTGTTGTTTAATTGTATATAGTTAATGAATGTAGTTACTAGTTAGATTAACTTTGTACTTACAATAGTGTTTATTATGTACAGGTCATACCAGGTATAAAATAGTGAATTTTTAATTTTATTGGCATTTTATGCGATGATTATTATCGACATACAAAATTTCTTTGCTTTTAAAGTACTGGCAAAGTTCTGACTGACGTCGTCGCTATATTATGGTTATGACAGCTCGCTGTGGCTTTCGTAATGGGAGGGAGCCCAGGGAGGGAGGGATAGTTCAAAACGAAAAAGCCATGGGGGCGATATCCTCAATAGTATTTCTTCAATGGAGGTATTGTAAGACTTTCGTAATTGCTTATTTTATAAGCTATGTCTCTTTAGGACGTATATTCGCGGAGGGTCCATTGGCAGTAACACAATTGAAGCTATAAACTCGATTACACTGGAAGGTTGAACTTGAGGTAGATTGGGATCAATTCACTGATGATGGTTGATGTCATCTAGCCCTTACTGACACTTTTAATTAAAACTATTTTTCCGCACAATGATGTCATGCAGTTTTATGACATGCGTGTATAAATGCCAATAAAAACAGTATCAGTGTTTGTTGTTGTGGAACTGGAGAATTAAATAGTTTACATGTACCTATTTGCATTCTAGACCCTGTCCTTAATACTGCGACGCTGGCTTATTCCCGCTATTGTTTACCAATCTTCGCGATTTTTGGGGATCATCTATTAAATATGCAGAGATTCAAATAACAATTAGATAGTGTCACATATATGAATATAACAGCTTTATCAGGATACTGTTAAATAGATATGAAATATTCTCAGCATACAATTTTCTTAGCAGTTAACAAGAATGTCACGCGTCAGTCTGTCGCGATTATGTACTGAGTGATGCAGTACGCAAATAAACGTTACATTTTATTGTTATTATAAATTGATGCTATTATACTAAGTACTTAGAATAGGTAGTTGATTTTTTCAAACTTAATATATTTTAAAGCATGTTTCATATTTTAATATATCAGTATTCTTCTTCTTCTTTTCTTAAAAGGCATTTCCCGATCCAAGCGAGGACAAGTTCTGCCCAAGAAGCTTATATCGTTCTGCCAATGTCAAGTTTTGAACAGATAATAATTAGAGACTCAATGACTATAATTTTGTTTAGTAATTGTATTAAGTATATTCTGTGCTGAAAAAAAATCAGGGATGAGATAATTCCTCATTTATGTACTTATATGATCTAATTATCAACTCACTTTCATATTTTAGTCAATTAACTTTTTCCATAACGAACGACTTGACAGTGGTCTAATAATAATTACTAGTAAAAAGTAGCCAATTACAATTAGCCGTAAGCAGAAGTAATTACTGGTAAATGATAAATTGAAATTTTTGTCTGAGAGGTCAAGTGCTCCAATAATTGTAGGAGACGAGACTTGTAACGATTGATTCTTATTGAATCGTCCTTCTATTCTGCCATTTAACTATTGATTTTAGCAAAATTTAAATCTTATTTTTATATATAAAAACTAACATGAAAACCAGTTAAATAAAATAAATTTTTATTAGAAACTGACATATGACTGATCTTTATATTTTACAGCAGCTATAATAATAATTAAAAACACGGTCCGAATTAAGAACCTCCGGTCAGCGGTTTTGGTAAAAATGCAAGGGAAAAAATACATAATCATCGTCATTTTTATATTTCCTCAAAATGTTTACGTGGTAGAGTGAATGATTAGCGTTAATATTTCATTTACAACACAAAATCTTAACGCGCTGTATAATAGTAATTAGTATGTTATTACCATGTCATCAATCTTAATATTATTAATCCTCTAAAGACATCTGCTGCTATATTTCAGTGAGTAAATCTTGCAGTCACTTATACTAACAGCTATTTATTTGCATAAGAATTAAACTCGAACGGCAATAATGCTATTTATTGTTATGTACTAATATTGGAACTCGGCCATTCTAACTTATTATTGATCGGTCGCTGCAGCTTCACAAGGGTTCATTAATAAAAGGGGGTGTATGCTGCTAATTCAGGCTAGAAAAGTTTGTTTATTTCATCCAATAGGTCTTACTAGAAACAGTAAATCCAGAGTTCGGAAAACTGTAGCTTTGATTTTATTTATCGCCTCCCTTACGTTGTCATGCTTTTTTTCTAATTTTATATTTTATAACCAGCATGACCATGCCCTTATCTTTTCCGTGCTCAAAGCTATAGCAATGATTCATGATTGCATATAAGTAACGGAGCGTGTAGTGAAATTTTACGATACATAAAATAATACAGCTCTGGCTCATTACTCAATATCACGTAAGATGCAAATATTAGCCCGCGACAAACATCGTGGACATTGTTTGGGAGTTAAGTCATAGGATATAAAGACGTTTTTACATTACCTTCTGAAATATTTAAAAGAATTACCAACGACTTTATGAGCAATAACTTTATCCAAAAGCTTACGCACTGTATGTGTAAAAAATTAAAATTATGAATCATATTAATAGCTGATGGATGTGTGACCCGAGCTTTGAATTTAATAGAACTATTATGTTACGTGGTACATTTAGATTAATACTATTTATCTAGGTGGAATGATAGTGTGCCAGATTATATTACAAACGACCTTTCGAACTTTTTCAATAAACCGAAAATTCCTATACCTTGGCCGATACAAACCACCGTTCTTAGAAGACGCCCTCATCGTGCCAGCACGCGGAATGAATTATAGCATTGGCAATGTTTGAGATGTCAGAATTCCCAGCACTCGTAACGTATCACCCACTGCGCATGCACGACACATGCACCACAGCTTGTACTACAATTTCTTCTACATCTCCTTTTATATACGCCGCGCATGCACTTTTCGCACAGTGTGTAAGAAAAACTAGATTCCTGTGTAAATTTGCGCGCGCTTGGCACTCGGAACACGTATGAAAGTTAAAACTACATATTAGGTCAAGTGTATTGTTGGAATGAGCCCTAGTATTCTTATTATTTCCAATTTTCAAGGTCGCTGTTGTTTTTTAATATTTGAGTATTTTTTTTTTGAAGTTTGAATTTCTTAATTAAAAAACTCACTCGAACATAAAAAGAACTAAATATTGTATTCTGGACAACTTAATTAAAATATCTGCTTTCAATTAATGGATACAAAATTATTGTAAATCCCTAAGATCTGTTACTAGGTAGAAAGGTTTCTTTTAAAAAGCTGAAAGCGTTATACATACCTATTACATGAATTCGCAATACCAAGAAAATTCTCATCTTTCTTTCTCATCCTCCTTAACTTTATTAACCATTACCACTATACATTGTTATTTAAAACGAACAAAACCTTAAATAAAATTTATCGACTTAAACCAATTGAAGGCGTTTTTTACTTTTACGCCATCAGAAGGGCATTCCCAAGTAGCAACAAATTAAGATGGTATTGAGACTCATAACGTATATCTGGGGGCACGGTAGTGCCCCCGCGCCGCCAAGACGAGCCAAGCGAAAGCGAAGCGCACGGGCACTACCTACCTTTTCTCGAAGCGCTTCGACGTTTTATTGAACCCTCATAACTTGGGTTTGGATTATGCTAGATCAACAAAATTTTCGGGATATATTGTCAATAGCGGACTTATTGAACATATTAAGTTTTAATTACATTAGCTTTTATACTTCAGATTTTATTTATATCTAAAAAACGCTAATTTCGTCACTGACTCACTGATGATCATCAAAATTCTTAAGGTATTTCCTAATGTCCTAGAAAGCTGAAATTTTGTATGTAAGCTAGTATTAGCACACAAACAACAAAAAAATTATAAAACTTGTAACTTTCATCCCCCAACCCCTTAAACTAGGGGATGGGAGTTTGTATGAGACCTGTAATTTTAAATTAAATTTTGATGACGCTAGAGGTCTAATCTAATAATCTAAAACTTGGTTTCCCTAGATATACCTATATATGTATAGGTACTCCTTGTTAAAAAAAAATTAAAAATTTAATCGACATAATATATTGAGACATATACTTCAGATCAGATCATATAAATATGAATGAATAGAAGTGTTGCGAACGTCTCCTGCCTCTTACGTCCACACAGTAGCTAAAAATAAAAAAGATGGGTTGCACTCCGGGAGTGCCGGCAGAAGTGAAAACTTGATTATTAACGTTCAGCATGTTTGATATTTTGGAATGGTATCCGTCTTACGCATGGAATATAAGGGCTAAAAAAAAAAAAAGTCCGTCTTACGCTTTTTCGATCAGGCCACGTGTCTTGACGCGAGTTTAAGATTTTATACCCAACGCCGCTAAAGAAGTTTTCACTTCAAAAAAAAATTGTCCTTGACAGCGAGCGCGTCGATTGTCGATTGTCTTGCTACTGATTGAAAAGTGAACATGGATTATGAAATAGTTTCACTTGAAGTGAATCTTGGACCTTGCCATCATCATGTGGTTCATATGCCGGGAGATGGTTCCTGCCTCTTTCATTCCTTGACATATTTAATGTGTGAAGAAATAGACTTTGAAGTGGCGTTGCAAGTCAGGACTGCTATTGTGCGATATGTTGTAAACCACTGGGATGAACTACAATTGTATACTTGTGCCGACAATGGGGAAAATAGACAGTGGGCTATAAAAAAAGGCGTCTCTGATGTGCAAGAAATACACCCCAAAAAAAGAAGAAAAAAATAAAAAATTTTTTGTTACAAACAACTTACAAAAAGAAATGAAATCCCACCAAAAACATTTTCATGTAAAATGTTGCCAAGACGAGCCCATATGACTCGCACTGTCAAAAAGTTATCAGATCTCATGTAGAGATGCTTCTAACACTACACGCCCTTTTTTTTTTTTTTTTTTTTTTTTACGTGAGGAAATTCTCATGAATACCGACTGCTTCGGGGGCAGCAGTACGGTTATGTCAGACTCCTACTGACTAAAACCTCACGGTGGCCTACTTCCGCGCAAGTAAAGAGGGGATCCCGGGATCTCCGGTGGGAACGCTCACGGTACCCCTCGCGCGCCTGCCATTGGCTATTCACCCGTTAGTAGTCGCGACTACCCCACGCGCATGCCTATCACTACAACAGACTGCAGCCACAACAGTCTGTCGCCCTCCTCGCGTTGCCTATTGAATGTGCGCAGCCCCCGCCGCGCACACTCTGCAACGATAAAGGCAAGAGCTCGTCAGGTCTACTAAGTGACCCGACGTCCCCTGCGGCGTGCTCTGCGACGCACGGGATTCCTACGCTCCCGGTCGCGCTCAGCACTTTCTTTCTGTGACATCACTGCATCACAGAAAGACAGCACTGCCATCCACACGTCCTCTCTTTCACACATGGCACCAACTATGATCGGAAGGGAGAGGTCTGATCCAACCACAGTACGTAGTGCATCGCGTTCTGTTGTCCACGCTGGACACGACTCTATGGTGTGCTGAGCCGTATCCTCCTCACAATCACAATGGTGACAGGCAGCATTTGGCTGTTTTCCTATTCGACACAGATACTTACCGAAGCAACCATGCCCCGTCAGAATCTGTGTCGTACGGAATGAAAGCAAGCCGTGGCGCCTTGTCATCCATTTCTTAAATACCGGCAAAATGGCATGGATGGACATCATGCCATATTGTGCGTTTGCTAGCCGTCTGGCCCATGCCTCCGTGGCCTGTCGTCGGAGTCCGGCCCTACGCCTGTCCATGTCCCCTGGCGATATTCTCCGATGCAGGCCAACTTCTTCTCGCCAGTGGAACATGGCGGAAAGAACCTCCGCTTCCAAGTCCCAGGGGAGACATCTAGCTAGTAAGCAAGCTGCGTCATAAGAGACTGTCCGGTATGCCCGGGCGACTCTGATCGCCATCATCCTCTGAGGCCTACGTAAGAGGCTGATATTTCGGCTCGTCAACGAATCAGCCCAGACAGGAGCTCCATAAAGAGCCATCGACCGCACAATCCCCTCATACAGCTTGCGACAGGATTCATTCGGTCCCTTAATATTGGGCAGTAAACCACTTAGTGCGCCCGCTACTCGTAGAAGTTTGGGCGACAGACATTTGAAATGCGGATAGAAGGTCCATTTTCCATCCAATATGAGTCCCAGATACCTCATTGACGGCTGAATGGCAATGGACACTCCTCCCACATTCAGACAAGACCCAGGTGGTGGAGCTCGACGTGAGCCGCGGAAACATATGGCTTCCGATTTAGATGGAGCAACCTCTAGACCTATTTGACGGATCCGTGCGATTACCTGGGCTGTTCCAATCTCAGCCAGCAAGGCTGCCTCAGCAAAAGTTTTCGCTCCAGCAGTAATCAAAGTATCGTCGGTATAACATGTCACCTCAGTACCCTCGACATTGGTAGTGGCCGTTCGTTACTACAAGAACTATTGTATAACACAAAAGTAATGAACAGTGAATTAATTTTTCACCTTACGCCGATGTGAATGTAGCGAAATGGCCAAGCCACATATTTTGACTAAGGTGTAGAGTTTGTGAAGTTAGGCCTTGTAGAGTTAGGGCGTGTAGTGTTAGAAGCTTGGCTCTACATGAGATCTGATAACTTTTTGACAGTGCGAGTCATATGGGCTCGTCTTGGCAACATTTTACATGAAAATGTTTTTGGTGGGATTCCAATTTACATGACAGTTGACGGGCGCCATAAATTAATTAGCGATCAAATTGCTCTTCAAGTGATATTTTTTAATTGAGGCGTGTCGCTTCTGTCAACGGTGCTTTAACTTTCGACAAATTAAGATGAATCTTGATGTAACTCGTTATTATTAATTTATTTAAGAACTACAGATTAATGGGTCGTTAATGAATGACAGTATAACATAAAGCAAGCTTTTTGCGCCAGCTGATTAACTTGTGATGTTAATTAACTCAAGCTCAATTATTTTTGGGTAGTTAAACGTATCGTCTGTCATTAGCATTATACATAAATTGTCTTACCTATAGAGGCTAAGAAATAGTATCTACTACTAGGCTGACTTCCTATAAATTAATTTACAATTTACCACATTAGCCAATGGGGTTTAGTTTACAATAATTGATTTAAATATAAAATATTAAGGCTTTATTTAATGCATTGCTACTTACGGATAAAAGCTGTATTGAATAGCTTGTCACAAGTCACAAGCTCTTATGACAAGACAAGACAGCACAATGGTGAACATATCGTATTATACCAAGCCTAGATTTGATACGTTTATTTTGTAGAGAATTAATAACGAAGTCGAATTTGGAAAGTTACATTGGTGTAACTTTAAAGTAAACTAGAACTATATTAGAGAACATTCAAATCACGCTTGATTCCTTCATAAAGATGCTAAAGCGAATTGTCTGTAAATATCACTGGTAATAATTGTAAAAGCTTTACAAACAAAACAAGCGATAGTTTTTAAGCTATTGCATAGCTTCTATCGCGGGCCTTGAGCGCGGGGAACGAATCGAGAAATTCCGTAACGAAAAAACCTCACGCTCCCCACTCCGACGGGCTCGGAGGTGTGGCTTGAAGGCATGCTATGCAATAGCTTTACCGCGGCAGTCCCCGAGTGCCACACGTCTTTTTTTTTTTTTGTAAAGTCACATACTTCAATGCATAGAGTAGGTAAGTAGGTAAGTAGATAAATTGTGCATAAATCTTGGTTTCACAATTTCAGTAAAGCCCAATTATTTTCAATCCGCTATAAACGAAAGTAAAAGAATTTCACCTTATCCATCAAAGGTGGCGAGTCAATTATAAGCTGAAGTTCCCATTAAAAAAACGTCCATAAATATTCAATATACCGAATAAATAACATAAGCGGAGCCATTTAAGGTTACCGTGAAAACCTTTTAAGTGTTGTTAATCTTGTTTCACGGCCATGAGAATACTGAATGATTTCTTCATATTATTATCTGCGATCGATTTTCGATCGTGTGTTAAAATTTGGCAAGTCCCAGGCGCCAGATCAATGAATATTTCATTAGTTCTTTTATGCTCAATTTGGCCGAACCCTCGTGATTATCATAATCATCATCACGGTATTAAGTAGGCTTATTTAAGATACTTTTTAAGTGGTAGGTATTTTTGTCGAAAATTGATTAAATCTGGTTCCATCAGGTTTATGAATCAATAGTATGTAAATTATATTGATATTTTGAACACCTCAATAATTGGCAGCGATTCTGAAATATGATAAACTAGGTTTCCGCCCGCGGCTTCGCCCGCGCAGTCAAAGAAAAACCCGCATAGTTCCCGTTCCCGTGGGATTTCCGGGAATGCGTCATTTTCCCGAGATAAAAAGTAGCCTATGTCCTTTCTCGGGTATCAAAATATCTCCATACCAAATTTCATGAAAATTGGTTCAGTAGTTTAGGCGTGATTGAGTAACAGACAGACAGACAACTTTCGCATTTATAATATTATGATAAATGATAAATTATCTAAAACAGTGATCTACATTGATCATCTCCAAATAAATAAACGTTTAAAAAGTACCTTCCTTCAATTTCTATATTTATTTAAAGTATAAAAAGTGCAGACAAAATATTGAAAAAAAAATTAAGTAAGTTTCGCACTGACGAAACTCATATGATATACATATCTGGTGAAACTATAAATGATTGAGCAAAAGCTTTAATTGAAACCTATAATTAGTATAGTAATGAAGTTGCAAAGGCGTAAAGCGCAAAAAGCTTTTGCCACAGATAAGATAATTACTAGTTTACTTATATGTACTATAAAAACTGATACACGAAGTCAAACTAACCATATAAATTAATTATCAAATACAGACACAATGTATGAATAAATTCAAAAGATTATGAAATAACCTTAGCAAGAATGCAATTAATCTATAATTTCAAGGTCTCGTATAAAATGATGACGTCATATTCCTCGTCACCGAGCGAAGTGTTGGTGTTAAGTAACCATTCGTTCAATGGGCAGCCAGCGAGAGCAATGTCAAGAGACGGTGTAAGTTACAAACTCACAGATTTCAAATACTTCCAAAAATTAGAAGAGAATAAATAGTAATTTAAATGAAGTTGTGAATTAGTTCGACTCTTGTTCGACTCTACATAACATTGATGATATTATCCAAGGACCTCAAAAAGTGGCAAGTACATTAGGGAAAAGCATCACTCCTGATTGACCTGACTTAACGTCTAACGATATCCCTTTTTTGTATTAGCTATAAGCATAATTATGTTAAAAGTGTGTAAATACCAAAAAATATTATAAACGTGTTAACTATAACCATTAGTCATATCCAACAATTAACCAGAATCTTATCCCTCATTGGAAATCATAAACTGTGATGTGTATCACACACATGTCTACGACAGTGATTACGTCTTACACAATACACTACTGTTTTACCATAAGCTCATTACTTGACCCAGTATAGCTTAGCGGCGATTAGGCGCCGCAGTTGACGCCATCGTTTGTATACTCAGACTATTTGTAATAATAAATAGGGCGTGTCACGTAAGGTTATAACGTGACAGGTCTAGGCCACCTAATAAAATATGACGGGAACATTCCCGATTGACCCAATTGAGACCGCGATTATATTTATTCATAGGTTAATTGACGGAATATTAAGGTCCAATCAATATATTATGCTAATATAAAT
Organism: Colias behrii; assembly: GCA_029959065.1. NCBI lineage: Eukaryota > Metazoa > Arthropoda > Insecta > Lepidoptera > Pieridae > Colias > Colias behrii. Next base: position 1,740,040 of record JARWMC010000006.1, on the reverse strand, counting down.
GGTCGTGGGAGAAAAAACTCTTAAATTCGTACTTTCAATTGACAATTACATATGGGTGTTAAATTTATCATTTTATTCGTAAGTTGTCAAACTCATTGGTCATTTTGGTTTACCTGCATATTTTAATTCTCTTGTTTTATGTAGAGTAAATATGTAGCAAAGTAAATGGCTATCCCCTATAATTATGATAATATATTATTAACTAGCTGTGCCCGCGACTTCGTCCGCGTGGAATAGTGACTGTATAGTAGTTACTACTTAACTTTTATTGAGTAAACACGTACTACCATAAATAATTAAAAGAACTGTTAGTAAAATTTATGACTAAACTGAGCTACAAAATAAAAAAGAAATGCCTAATTAATTTTTTACGTAAAATTTCTTTTAAATTATGTCATATTATTTTTTAGGCACCAGGGTCGAGGGGAGCAAATTTATTTACCTTCCTTTCTTGTATGTGTGTTTTTAACAATGTATCGTGCAGCAACTGAGCGCCGAGACAAACGTCAAAACGCAAAGGAATAGAATCCGCTATCGATACTAATTGACATAAGCGTATGATGTTTTGCTAAGGATTTGTTCACCCTACCAACGACGACGACGACCACGAACAAAATTTTCATTCAGTCGCAATTTAACAAAATTGTGCAAAACACAATTAAAAATAAAATATTAAAATTTCCTGTCGTTCTGGTGCTTGGAATTTTTTTTGAGATCAATGAATGAAAAAATATATTTTTCGTAGAAACGGTGGCTCCTAGAAAAACATATATTTGAAGTTTTTTATAGATAATTTTATGATCTACAATTTTGGTAAAAGATGATTATATGATTAACTTACCGTCTATTTTTATATTAATTATCCTCGAATTTTTTTTTCTTTTCGAGTACCAGTATGACGGGAAATTTTAATATTTTTTTTAAACCAATTTTGTCTGGAGGACAATTTTGGTCGTAGTCGTCGTCGCCGTTGGTAGTGTGACCGAACCATTACTAAAATATCATGAGTTTATGTAAAAAATTAGCGATAGTAGTTTCTATTCTTTAGCGTTATTCTATTCTCTGACATTAGTCTTGGCCTGCTGATCAGCTTAATCGATACTCAGTTTTTATCAAATCCAGCACCAAATCCAAATCAGATCTTTCCTGTCTCACGCATGTAGTAATTAATTACCGTTTAGACCATGCAATAAAAATTAAATTAAAAAACACCCAACGCAACGAATAAAAGTGCATAGAAAAAGGAATAAATAATTTCACAAACTTCCCGACGATCTTTAAAAATAAATCCATCTATATTCTATACTGATATTATAAAGAGGAAATGTTTGTAATTATACAGGGTGTCCCACTATTGGTATACTAAGCGCGAAGGGACTTGTAGTTTTGCATACACTGATCACGTAAAAAATACTTAAACAACAAAATTACATCAAAAAATTTTTGCTAAATTTTTCCTGAAAATCCATGTTTTCTTCTCTAGCTTCGCGCAGCCGGCATATACTGCTTGGCTAATGTGAGCAATTTGTCTATGAAAACATAATCTTAAACGATAGGCCATGTGCTGGTAGCAAAGCTGGGTGGGTTGCTTGTTATGGGTGTTCACATAGAGGTTTAAGAATTCATCTATTTGAAAAAAAACTGCGTCTGGAATTTTATAAGTATTTTTTACGTACTCAGCGTATGCAAAACTATAACCTCCTTTGAGCTTAGTATACCAAAAGTGGGACACCCTGTATATGTATGTATGGTTTTCACGCATAAACTACTGGAACGATTTCAAAAATTCTTTCACCATCAGAAAGCTGCATCTTCACTGAGCAAAATAGGCTAGGTTTTATCCCGGAAACGGCCGCAGGCGGAAAGCTAGTTTTAAATATTTATAAAAATAAAAAACAAAGTCGTCGGGGCTGCCATGCCATCATTATCATAATATGTATATCATATTTTTTCTTTTATAATGGTACTTAATTTTAAAGATCGTCGGAAAGTTTGTAAAATTATTTATTCCTAAAATTTTTTCTTCATTGCGTTGGGTTTTTTTTATTAAATTTTCTTTTATAATTTAATTTTCTTATTTTCATGTAATATTTTCAAGTGAGCGAGACCGAGCTATCAATTCTACCTCCATATTACATTCCTACATCATATTGATATCTATAAGCTTTTTGCTCCTTGAAATCTTTTAAGTTGGGCCGTAACCGTGCACAAATTGCAATGGACCACAGTGGCAAAAGAAGTAGTAAGAAGGTATATTTAGGAAAAAAAATTGCCAAGGGCCAGGCCTATGTGGCTATGAGTAGAGTTCAAAATTTCCAGGGTGTGGCTATCCTCTCGCTCCCATGTCCCCTCTTCTTTCACAGACTTCCCTTTCCAACCCTAGTAAATGGCAGAACCGATTTTGATGTAAACCATATCTAATTGTATCTATATGTACACGTCATATCCTGTCGTTTGATGCTCCATTTGGTTTATTTATCCAACAACTGTCACCCCTAAAGTAGGACTGTTGATATTTTTTAAAATACCTATCGGATTTTCGATGTATCGATATTTTCAAATATATCAGTATCGGAGTTCGATATATCGAAAAAAATATCGATATTTCGATATATCGGCTTTATTTAAAAAAAATCGTAAGTCAGCTCAAAAATGATAACACAATTTATAGTCTAGTAGATTTATTAAACAAATTAAATTATGAATGTACATACGTAGTAGGATATAGTTCTTGGTAATTACTTTTTAAATTTAAATAAGACAATTATGTATACCAATACCAATATTTTTCTGTAAGAGTTTTTAAAAATACTCTTTGTTTTAAATATGTTGAGCTGTTTGGCTACTAAGATTGTTAGGCACTGAAAGATTGATTGAAGAAGCAACTCGTTCAGATGATAAAAAATTGTCAAGCGACTGCTAACATTAAGTTTACGACGATTTTTTAGATTAAATAAATTACGGAAAAAAAAAAATTATTAAAAAAAATATCGACCATCGATATCGATATTTCAATACCGAACTATCGATATATCGTCCAAAAAATATTAGTAATAAATATCGATATTTCGATATTTTATCAACAGTCCTACCCTAAAGTGCCCTATCCATACTATATATATATATATATTATATATATATATATATATATATATATATATATATATATATATATATATATAAATGCGAAAGTAACTCTGTCTGTCTGTCTGTTACTCAATCACGCCTTAACTACTGAACCAATTTGCATGAAATTTGGTATAGAGATATTTTGATTCCCGAGAAAGGACATAGGATAGGTTTTATCCCGGAAATCCTACGGGAACGGGTTTTTCTTTGAAAACGCGGGCGAAGCCGCGGGCGGAAAGCTAGTATGTAATAAACGGATGAACCGGTTTCTATAAAACATTACTAACTAATTGTAATTCACACGTTGCCCTTTCATATTTTGATATGCCGCTTGTGTATATTATTTGACCACATTCGATTATTGTTCATTCCCACTTTTACCTCTGTAGTCTAACAAATGGATAAAAATATAACTAACTGTACTTCACCCGTTATGCACTTTCATTTGATATATGTCTCTTAGGGCTCTTTCAATTTATGCGTTTCGTATCGGACCGCTGCCGCACGTTTTCCGTGCCGCTAGTTATAACCCGCTGCCGTGCCGTTGCAGTACGTTAGCAGTCCGCTACCAAACGCTTAAATTGAAAGCGTATCTGACTGCCGTGCGTTTGTATGCTAGTGCTGTTTTAAATTTATTTGACACCAGTTAAGCTATGGACTCTGACGAAGAAACATTACTGTTAGTGCTCTTGTTGAAAAACATCAAACAAAAAAATAAACAAAAACTACGCCTCCGTAAAAGATGATTGAATTAGATAAGACCAAAAAATTAATTTTTAGAGCACGAATATTCTCTGTCAAATCATATCGATATATCGATATTTTTGACGTGACAACGTCTTATAATTCGATAGAGCCGCCTGCACGCACGAAAAAACATGACTCATGCGGCGTTACCTCGCTCTGAGGCGTTCCGTGTAAGGCTTGAAGTGCGAGCGAGAGCGCGGAACGAGCGACAAAGAAGCACAATCGGACGTTGTCACGTTCAACTATCGTCAGTAAACCGACTTTACAGACAACCAATTTTTAATAAAAATATCAATATCGATATTGATATTTTCAAAAAACATCGATACGATATACATATCGATACTTTATTGCATTTCCGACATCCCTATGGGACTTGCGACGTTGCCGTCCTGATGTCGAGCGTTCGCGGTACGGACGCCGCGCTGCTGCCGCACCGTGCATTTTGTATGAAAACAAACGACCGGCCGTGCGCCGTACGACAAACGCACCGCTACGGCACTGTAGCGGTCCGATACGAAACGCATAAATTGAAAGAGCCCTTAGGTATATTTGACAACATTCGTTTTTTTCATTCCCCCTTTTATCTATATATAGGTATAGTAAATGGAAGAACCGATTTTGATTAAATACGTCTAATTAAACTTTACACGTCATGCCCTTTCATTTCATATGTCACTTGAGTATAATTGACAAAATTCATTTTTTATTACCGCTTTTATATCGCTACCGCTTTATATCAAATACATGGATGAACCGATTTTGATAAAACGTTCACTTTCATTTAATATATATCACTTAGATTCGACAACTTTAATTTTTTTCATTCCCACTTTTACCCCTATAGGTAGGTATAATAAATGGAGGAACCGATTTTGATACACTTTATCTAAGAACCAGCGTCGGAAAATATGCTGCCTAACAAAAAACCGCATCTAATTCGGATTACCTGTTAGCGAGCTACGGTGGAACAAACAGATACACACACACAGACACACATAGCGGTCAAACACTTATCACTCATCTTTTTGCGTCGGGGCTTAAAAATATATGTAATACGACATAATTTAAAGGACATTTTATGTATAAAATTTACCTAAAAATAAGCATAATTTTAATTTGCCCCTCCCCCCTACTACCTCAGCTTACCCCCCCACCCCCACCCCACCCTTGGGGACTTTCGACATGATCACCTGGACATTTCATAGAAATAACTAGCGTATAACAGATAACTCACGTTTTATCGTACACTGTATAATAGTGTACCATAGAATGCCTTAGCAAATGTTCGCCGTGAATACTTAAATGGTCATAACTTTTTTATTTATAAACCGATTGACATGAAATAAACATTAAATGTTAAATGAAGATTACCACAATATATTAGTGAAAACCGCATTTAAATCGGATAAGCCGTTTCTGAGATTAGCGTGTTCAAACATACAGACAAACAGACAAACGGACAAACGGACAAACGGACAAACAGACAAACAGACAAAAAAAATTTTAACGACAGTTTTGGGTTTGGGATCGATTTAGTAATAACCCCTGCTAATTTTTTTTTACATATTTTCATTGTACAGACACCACTTTTCTAGAATTTTATTATATGTATTGATGATTAGTTGGACTAAAACAATATTTATGTTTAACATTCAAACAACAAGAGATTTGTACTTTTAATTGACGCTTGAATATTTATAACATAGCAAATAACAGTTATTTAAATTACAATATTTAGCTTGTCCTTATCGCTTAATAGGCGAAGGTTAAAACAAAAACTTCAGACGTGATGCAAATAAATTTGAAACCGGTTGATTGAACGAAGTAATTATGATTTTTTGTTTATAACCAAGCGGGTTATTGACCCGTTAGACTATTATTACGGTCATTATATAATACTATGATTGATTGACTTTGACGTGCATATAGGTGTTAAATGGTGGATTACATTAAACTTTCTGATAAGGAATACAGTTTTTAGAATAGAATAGAGAATTTTTAAAGAATAGAGTAATGGTTTTATCTTCTGGTGTTTACAGTGCTCTACAATCACTGTTTGAAATGCAAGAGTTGGTTTCAATTAAAATTTCAATTAAACCTTAATAAATAAAGATTTTTTATTTCATGACACATGTTTCGTGTATCTAATATCTGGTTTTAACTCTCTTCAGTCTTTATTTTCACCTCTGTTAAGTTTAAGAAGCAGTATTTAATTCTGTTAAAAGCAGTTAAGAAAACTTCTTAGTCACGTGTGTAATATAGATATGGAAAATCGCAAAATTCCGATACAAGCGTCGTCCAATAATAGCTTGATATATTTACAATGATACACCCGTCTACTGCTGAAAGAAATGCTCCAACTGAATAACCTAGTTGGCACGGAATATTTAGCACAAAAATTATAATCGTATAATTTAAAATTTCCCACGCTCGATGTAATGTAAACAGTGTGGAAATATATCCGCTTCATACTTTTACAATGATTCGATGAAAAGAGTTGGTATTTTCACAACTATATCTTAGATGTTCACTTCCTATTTTAAGACGATACGTAATTTTTTTATTTAGGATTTCTGTAAATTTTTTGATTAGTATGAGGAATAATTTGCAATAGAAATATCTCAAGTTCAATCCATATAGGTGAGCTTTGAACTTTGGCGGGCATGTAGAAATTTATTGATTTGTCTTGTCACTACTACTCCAACCGGCGAAAGAAGAAAACTAGGGATATATTGTTAGTGTTGTTTATCTATTATTTATACGCGATTTTCTATTTTTTAACATCAGTCAAATCGCACAAAATTATTCGTAATATTTAGCATTCATAAACTATTCATAGTCTAAACCCCATGAGAGACATGTTTCTGTAATCCCTTTTGGTCTAAATATACAAATGTACCTATAAGCTAGTTTTGTATTGGTCTATTTATAAAACAATCTTTATGGACTACGTTATCCGATTCAATAGTACATAGGCCTAAAACAAATGGAATATTTCCATTTACGAGAATAGCATATCGATAAATTCATCAATAGGAAACGTAATTCATTCAACGTCGTTCGCATAAACATGAATGCCGGAACAGAGCTTAGGAATGAAAATATTTGTACCACTGAAAATGTCACCACGATAAACAATGGTTACTTCCATAAAGTAAAATATGCTTTCTCTCCCATTTTGCGTTGCGCAATCTTAAATTATCTGCTATTTTAGAAAATCAAACCTACATTTTTAGACAATTGAAATAATTTAAAGTCACTGCCGTACTCTTTACTTTCATACCATTTTGAATTGTCTTGGAAAATCTAAAAAAGTGTATTTTGCTTTTTGTATGATGTACTATGAAAAAAAAAATTGATGGTTAAAAGGAGCTTTTATTTTATAGAAAGCGTAACTTATCAACAAAATGACACTCAAAGATATCGAATGAGTGAGGATGGTAAGGCTTATAAAATTCACTATCTCCTACGCCTACGGGTTTGATAACCCTTCCATTATCAGTGCCAATTTACTGTTTTGATACTGGCAAAATAATATTTGATTAAGGCTTTTTCTGTACAACATAATATGCTATATTATTATTATCTGTTGTTACTAATCAAACTGGAAGTTTTTGTTTGAGTGCACGTTGTAACCTCAGTTATTTAAAAAAACTGGATAGTCTTTTAATGGGGGAGATTAAGCATCACACTGCGACAATTAAGAGCGGAGCATGAAAATCGTTGCAAAATTTTAAAAAATACCATACCATGAGAGCACACAAAATTGTGTGTGCCAGCAATTATTCGATATACGTTCTTATTCATGATCATCATCATCATCATCAGCCCATGTACGTTACCACTGCTGTGACACGGGCCTCCTATGATAGTACAGGCCAGGCGTTCATATTATGTTCGTGTAATTGAAAGAAACTAAATAATCTCAACAGCGTCGCAAGCACAATTTTATTCGCTATAAATACACGGCCATCTTCGCCATTATAAATTATTTGGAACCACTACCTTGACGTTAATGTAGCCATCTGTCTTAAGGGCTACGGTAGGGTTTTATAAACTCGTTAATAGATTTTCAGTCCATTCATCACTTTACACTTCGCGGAATTGCACGGTTTCCAGAAATTCTTTATATGCAGCTTGTTGCCCATAACGCTGCAGGTTTGGAATGAAACTGAAACTTGAACTTTAATGTTGAAAATTGTCGGAGTTTGGACCTTACATTAATGTTAGTAATACTGTTACAGCTTTAAAGATGGCTTATGCCTATAATAATATACTAAACTTCTTACAATATTAACATAGAATACTAAAGAATTATATTTATTTTATTGTGAACTTTAAAATAACTTGACAATGTTACAAACAACGTTTACATCTGTCTACATATAATTTTGCTTAACTAATATTTGAACATCATTGTTACATAATACTAAAAACAGGTACATACAAAAAAAAACACATGCAATCCAAATTTACCCACAGGTTATATATTATTTTACACAATATTGTTTTTACAGATGTAACGTAGTTATATTTTCTCTCTGGCGATAGATTCCTAATAAAAATAGACGAGCTGGAGAATTTATATCATGTTTAATGTTCCAAACGATAAAACTACACAAAACTATTTAAAACTAATTTATTGATACACGCTGTATTTTATAACTTAAACATTTGAGAGTTCGGTGAATATACGACGTTATAAACATAAAAAGTGGCGAAAAGAATTAAGAAAATGATCTCCTCTGGTCCAAGGATCCCACAAGTGATATATGGCGAACATATTGCTTAATGTTAGGAAAATCAAAGAGAATTATCAACGGGAAGACTTTGTAAAAAGCTTTGTTCGCGTAACAACGAAAGTGATGCAAAACATCTTGAGTTATTATCGTTTCAAAGAAGTGTAATTGTAAAAATTGTAACATTGCGAATCTGTTTTGCTCTGATACCTATATTTTTATCTGCATAGTGCACTATGAATAATGATGTTTTTTTTGTGCGCATGAGTTGCATGTATGACGTGTAAATGTGAATATTATATTTTTATTAATTTCGATGAATGATTGATTACAATTGTTTTATTGGCGAGGCTCCAAACACGTTTTTATTTTAAAGGAAACTAACAGATGTATGATGGTTACTGGTTAGCAACAAAAACCACTATGTATTGGTATCGATGTGTGAAATTTATTGCTACAATATCGTGATGTATTTCAGATTCTTTGTCACAGTTTTTAATATACCTAATTAAAAAGATTCATGTCAACTGTTATCTGTAATTTATATGAAAATTATTTGATTTATTTGTAAATATCGCCATCAACCAATTTCATGCGGTTGGGACCGCAGGATTTAGGTATATTATTGTGATATAAGTGTGTGTAGCAAATTCAAATGTAACTATTAATTTATGTATATAAATGTATGCCTTGATCCGTCATAATATGTTAAAATATTCATATAAAAGTAAAATTTGCCATTTCTATGTAGGTAAATACCTACTAAAGTATGCTATATATTTCATTTTATATTGTTATGATCATCGGTCAAACTAAAATAGTGTTAAAATCTAGTTCTAACTTGAGATTTAAACAGATAATATGCACATCGTTAACCTTGCGTTCCAAGATTGTTATCAACTGTGATCATAAACCATTCGCAATGATAAGCCTTCCCAGAATATCTTATTACGATTTACTATATAGATTTATATGAAAACCTCCGCGTATAATCATTATATAAAAGTTATGACTCTCATACATTAATAAAATATGTAGTAGTCCATTTGTTATTAGCTTTATCATGACTAGGAATTCAGAATCTCAGAGGTGATGTGTTTTCTAAAATTCTAGAACAAACGACCACAATAGATGTGTCAGTTATGATTCACGGTCGTAAGCCTGAGAATGCTTTGTAAGTTGAAAAGTGGGTTAATAACATAATTTCCTGTATTTTACGGCTCAATAAAATTATATATAGTTTGTTTAATGCTATCATTCTAATGAAGCATTAATCATTATCTATTGATCTATGTCATGCGAGCTAATCTTTATCCATATACGGTATGATTGCGCCAGTGAAATAGTAGTTTTATTTATATTCGTACAAAAGCTCTGAGAAAAGTTGAAAGTTTACAAACTTGTAAACAGTAAAAAATGTAGATAAGTCATAAAGCATTAGCCTGGGAAAAATTGTGATGAATGATTAAGACACATACAATCATCGAAACGTCCAAACATTTAAACACCCACGATTATAGTTACGTAGGAAGGGTCAAATTAAAATAGCTGGCGTTTCTAAGAAAAATAAAATACTGCCTCTACGTACTCGTTTTTCTTTGAAAAACTATGATATAAATAATTCTGAAATCGCGTGTTCCAACCAATATCGGTTATTGGTTTCTAAGAAGCAAATTGGGACAATTGCTAATGAAACCCCGCTTGATGACGTCACAAGTGTACTTGTGAATGTTAATGACATTTGAGATGTCGTGATAGGCTTCCAATGATATTGAGTGAACGGAAAACGGCAAAATGATATAGGCATTGTGTAAAAGGCTACAATAGATATTAACTTGAGTATTTCTCGAAACACTAACAGAAAGCTGAAAGATTCGTCAAGGTTAATTATTTGTTTATATTATAGGTATTTGTTAACACTAATTCATTTATCATTTAATGGAAATATAATAGATGTGTTTTTAATAAAAGTATTTTATTGCGTCTTAACACAAACTTTAGAAAACCAACATCTGCACAGTTCTTTTGAAAATTAAATACAGTGAATTAAATACAAGATATTTAGCTTATAACTGAATGAGCAATCTTAAAAATGTTTATTAACAGTTTTTTTGTTTCTCAAAAAGCATTTAGCAACATCAAAGGCAATCGAATGCAACACATCAATTAAGGACGCTTAAATCAAAACGAGATACAAAAATGTTACTCTTTCACCATTCAATCAAGTCTTTTAATAATTTATTGGTTATTTCCATGACGGAATCAGAGCTGTATGCTTTTAAATGATTGTATTGTATGAGCTTTCGTTATGAGCTATACATTGTATTATATGGATTCTTAAAATATTTATGTGTCGTTAAAAACACCGACACTGATTTCTCTGGTACATTGTTGTAACTGTTTTTACTGTTTAAACACACAAATAAATCAACTATGCGCTTTCACTGGTAATAACTCATTTGTTAATAGTTTAAAAAAGAGGTCGGAAAGCTATTAAGTTTTTTAAATGTAATGTTAAGCTTATTAAGTTGCATTTGAGGACTCGCTTTTTGCGATTTGTATTAGCACTTTTATTTAGATCCGAAATACATAGTTACAGTTTGTCGATGAAAACGCAATTTTATTTAATATTCAAATCATTTTATCATATTATCACTTATAAGTGTACAATTGTTAGAACTTAGATGTTCCCTGAATCGATATCTAGGCACATCCCTTGATGAAATAGAGTAATTGATGTTCATATCAAAATAAATATTTTCTTACATTATAGGTGAAAAGTGGTCATAGTAAAGTTTACTGTTTTTTTAAGTTATAACTAATCATTCTTATATTCGTTTTATGAACGAGTTTCTCTATTCAATTTCTTTAAATACTCGATAAATACTTCGATAAATTGACGTTTAATTCAATTAATTTTCCATTCGTTTTTTTTTCTGTTCATCCGAACCGAAATATTTTCTCAATGAGTAACGCAATATTGAACTTGATGACAACAAACAAATATTTGTGATAGTAACCTATTAAAAGATAACTAGGCCGCCGGCTATACGTCAGTCTGATCAAACACCCTGACATCTCAAGGTATCTTACTTTTTAGCTAAAAATAAATAAATCTTAACTTTTTGCTATATAAACAAATGGAATAATAAACTAACGTAAATAAGCTAACGTAGTAAACATACTTAAGTATTTTGATTAAAAACGACTGAAACTGTAAAAACCCATTTCATATTTTGTGCAGACAAAATATTTTAATTAAGTCTGCTTACCTTAATGTCTAAATTTGAAATGATACACATACAATATAAGAAATAATTGACTAATGTTTGAAGCAAAAATATATTGATAAACTCAGTAGTCGTGAAAATCCAAGAAGAGAGTTCTTAACCAGAGGCACCAATTATTTATGAAATTGGTTACAAGGATGAAAAATAGAATATCCGTTTATCAGTCCATTATTAGACAGACAATATGTACGTTTTTAAAATAACTATAATAAAGAATAGATACACAAATCTATAATTAAATCTTCTTTTTTTATTTAAAATCATCGTTTCTTTACAGGATCGTGACAGCAATCTCTCAGTGCCAGCTCGATGGGAGGACAGGAATCTGCGAAACTACCTCAATAGGCCTGCAGTTGGTGAGTAAAAACAAAAAGATTTTATTTCATTATTTAACAGTGATCTAACACAGACCCATAATTTTCCTTTAAGTAAACCTTTAAAAGTCATTTAAGAAGACTGAACAAGTAGACTTGTTATTTTTCGACCTAATCGTGACAAATCATATATGGGTCATAGTTATCAATAACGATAGATAACGTGGTGACGTGACATGAGCTTGGAAATTATGCATAAACCTAATCTAGTCATAGTTGCGCTAGACATAAACACACATAAATCATGTCTGGGACATTAACGATTTAATCTGCAACATGCACCCCTGTATCCATAAGATTTATACATATTGCACCTTAAAGCCCAAATCAAGTCTACTCCAACTTCACGAGGTTTCATAATATAAAGATCAGAGATTGATATATTATATGTATATACTTCCCTAAGTGAGATGACGTCTCAGCTCTCAATCATAATTTATGAACCTATATTCATAGTCAACTAAAATTTCCAGAGAAGGCCAGTAGATGGATCGGCGGTATATACGACTACAGTACTCGCGCGTGGAAGTGGGGTGGCGAGTTACGGGACATGCACTATCAGTCCTTCAGCAAGATGAAGAAGATGACTCCCGATGAGCTGAAGTGGCACTGCATTGCTATGTCGCCGGAACTCATGTATAGGTGAGGAACAAATTGATTTAACTAGCTAGTTATGTACTATCTGAGCTTTTCGTATACAAGATTATGGACTTTAACTGGTGTAGGATTGAGTCAATTTTCAGCGTGATCTAATTTATGAATTCTTCAGCGTAATCTTTTCATGGTTGCGGTCGTCAGAAGTATGTAGTTGTAAGTTTGACAGATTAATGGCGAATATTATGTTAAAGGATTTCATTAGGTCACATATGGTTCGTCGTTCGTTCGTTTCATTAGCTTTATTATTTAGAGCTATTTTGATGCCTGGCCTACCTACACTTGGAAAAATTCAAAACAAAAACTGTAACGGTTTTGAATTTTAAACACTATTTGCGGGGGAGAATGTTCCCAGCTATAATCAAACGTCCCCTCATAACAATTGCAGCGCTATAAACATTGTATTTACACTCACATGGTAAGTAAACAGTAATTATGCGGTTTGACCGGGTGTTCAAGACAAATGTGCGTGTTAGAAACGTACTGGAGAACCAAGGTCGGAGGGGAGTGAATGACACACGCACATTCAACTCAATAATTTTAGAAATTCCTGGAATTTGATTTACGCGAGTGACATTTTTGAACTGAAGAAAGCGTAGAATTAACGAAACAGTGTGAACATTATTTTGTAAATTGGTTTTCGTTGCCATGGAAAATATAAACTAGTCGTAAAGGAAATTTATAAAAATGTGCTTATAAAAAAAGAACGTACTTATAAAAATAACATGTAATTAAAAATGAACTTGATATTATTTTTGTTTATGAAAATGTCAGTAATGGAATAATAAAAAATGTTAAACCTATGTATCCGCTATATACAGAATATCTCCTTCATTCAGATTCTAAATGAAAGAAAGAAAGAAAGAAAGAAACGTTTATTCAATGGCACAATGAAAATATAACGTAAAGTACTGACATGTCCCTTCTCCCTACGATATAGGCTCATTATCAACCGGAAAAAATAATAGACTTAATTAAGAAAATAACGTAAACGATTAATGGAGGCCGCTGGAGTGTAGCCAAGCGAACCGGATCGTGCCAAGAATATTTTTAATTGAAACATTAGGTTCTGACAAAAAATTAAAAACACATGAAGGGAGTCAATAAGCATTTAACTGGAAACAGATATATGTCAAGGGCGATTTTCATTTATGAATGTGGGATGAAGGTAAAATTACGTATCAATTTTAAATTTACTTGTGATTTTTGAGCGGTCCCGCAATTTGTGAAAATTTAAGTATCATACTACTAATACATGATACTGCACGTATCTCTCAATATCACTTGCTTGTCAATTGTTCCAAACATGAACTCCTGGGTTCCATGAACGCCAATGAAAACAGGATTCTGCCTAAAAAGAATTGTCAGCTAAGGAAGGTAGATCTGGTCACTTATTTCCCTTAAAATACCAATTACAGACAGATATTGAATGGATATTTACTGGATATTTATTGGGTGATATTTTTATTTGGATCTATGGATATGTTACTCTTTATGTCTGTCACTAAATAAAACAAAATAACATGCGACACGTCTGTTATTGAGCTAAATTGATTCGCGGGTCAATCAGATACATTCCATTAACACCAGCACAATTCCATCGCCATTCATCTGCGCAAACGTTCCCTCTCATTATTCTTCATTGTTCACTTCATAGATAGCGAAGTAGATTGCAAATTTGAATAGGTAGTAGTTTTAGAACTAATCTTGTTACTTAACAATGTATACTTATATACTTATACAGGGGGCTAAAGAACTACCATATTGAATGATTTAATAAAATTGCAGTCAATGTAATTTATAACTGTAAATTAAATGCATATGTCTATACAATTTTAATAAATAATAAATTGAAATGGATTTATCTATTTGGTGGAACGCACTAACAGCTGATGGCTTAAATCCACGCATTTGTGTGTGATCCAATAATTAATGTTTCCTGATGATATTTAGAAAAAAAAATTATCTTAAATTTTTCCTACTAACAAAATGTATTTCCAAATTTACCGAATAAAGTAATAGGTACATAATAAATGGTTGAAATTGTCCTTCTTTATAACACATGCTTTGTACATAACAATATGTTTCTTTCTATGAAAATCCATCCCGTATAAACTAATTACTTATGCTATTTAAAGCAGAAGCTGATTTGGGCCACAATATGATTAAAGATAGCACTAAATTGCTACTTACTTTCGCTTTTCAAATGGGCTGACATCACCGATATATGAAACTATGTATTTATAACAGAGCACTGTAAATACTTATACTAATTCCAGCAATAAATCAGTTTGTAGGTGAAGGGTGTGTCAGAATTTATCATCAAATTCAAGGGCGTTTATTAGTGTATCTTTTTCATTTTCATTCTTAATAAAAGCTAAAAGCAAATTTTTGGCGAATATAATAATAATGTGTAATAAATGTTACTTTGCAGAATAGTTTTGTGAGGATAGCCATAGATATATTCTATCAAAATCAAACATATTACTTTCTCACAAACCAAATTAAGACCTCAAAATCTAAACCACCGTTACAACGCTCCGCAAAATATCCGAATTTCCCAGCATGCACGACATTTGCATAAACAATGCATCATCTACCATTTTAATCGGTGGTCGGTACTTTGAATGCAACCACTCGTGTGGTCCTTGCGAGTTGCGATGCGCTACGTGCGTTTATAATGAACGTTTAATGCGACGTGACGACAATAAAAATGCAATTTTGTACTTGAAAGTTGGAGTAGACGCTGTCGGAGACAGATACGATTAACAGGGTTATATATAAATGGTATATTTTGCTCATTTCATATATAGTCAGTAAGGACTAACTTAAATTGAGATTTCCAAACTACACATAGAGATTAACACCACTACTCTTCCATCCTTTAATTTCAATCATCTGATTAGTCCTTTTAGGGCTGATTTTTCAATCCTTGGTTAAAACTTATTCGTTGAATAATGTATAAAACTACCATTTTAAAAACGTATTCTAATTGTCCGTATTTGACAGTTTTAAGTGACATTTTAATATTATCGTGTAACACTTTATTGGACGGATAAGTTTTATCCAAGCATTGAAAAATCGGCCCTTAATGAACTTAATTTATTTAGTCTTCTAATAAAATCATTAATTTTCCAGATGGGCCGCACGCAACTGTTTTGAACCGCGTCAATACATCTGTCAGACGAAACTCAAGAAGGTTCCAAAGTCGAAACTCAAAGACCTGCGTCGTAGATACTCGAGGATGGGCAAGATTAACGAGATAACCGCTCCAAGCGTCAGCAGAGAGGTCGATGACCCGCGTATAAATGACGTCACCAGCAATCCTATTCAGAACCCGAAGTCTTATGATCTGCGACCAAGTCCTTTACAGCGAATGCCCAAAGAAAAGAGGAACCAACAGAGAAACGATGTGAGGCCGAATGAGTTGAGGAAGCGATCCAGGCCTAACGCGCAAAGACGCTTGACAAGACCATTCCCAGGGTACGTATTTTCAAGTTAATTTTAATACTTTATTAATTATACTGCCCAATCCGTAGTATTTCTAAATTCCAGATGTCGCTTTTTTGGTTAATTCTATTTATAACTAGCTTTTCGCCAAGATAGTTCGCCGGATAGTTCCTGTTCCTGTGGAATTACTGCGATAAAACCTATCCTTTCACAGGTCTCAAACTATCTTCTACCAAAATTCAGTCAAAGTCAATTCAGAAGAAGAAGTCTGTCGTCTGATCGACAGACTTCTATTTTCTTTAAGAGTTATATTTGCATTTATAATATTATTAGTGGGTATTAAATCATTTATTAATTTGTTAATAGCATAAAACAAAGTCGCTCTGTCCCTATGTCCCTTTGTATGCTTAAATCTTTAAAACTACGCAACGGATTTTTATGCGTTTTTTTTAATAGAGTGATTCAAGAGGAAGGTTTTAGTATATAATTTATTAGGTTTAAACAAAGCGGGCGAAGCCGCGGGCTACGCTAGTTTGATAATAAAACAACCCATGTTCCAAAAGTTGAATACTATATTTGATTTTCAACTATCATTGAATATGTAAATTGGTGTTAAGTATTATGTGTAATGTAATTTATAATTTAAGATATTTGCACGCTCAACTACGAGCAGAATGTCTAAGAACCTATAAAATTTGTACCTCAGCTATAACATTCAGCAAATAAAGACAATTTGAATTTGAATTTGGTCCAGTAAGCTAGATTGATAATAAAACAACCCATGTTCCAAAAGTTGAAAACTATATTTGATTTTCAACTATCATCGAATATTGGTCCAGTTACCGCTGGAACCGGCGCGACCCCGAAGGCTCGTACCAACGCAACGCGGACCTCCTCCGCTCGGGTCGCACGGGGCTCACCCCGCAGCAGGTAAGCTCGCACCTCACGCGCCTGCAGCACATCCGCGACCGCCAGCTCGCGCGCCGCAAGCGACTCCGCGACAACGACTGGCTTGTTAACGAGCCGCACACACACACACACACTAGAACACACACTGATATACTTAACGAACAACCAACACACGCTAGAACGTATGATAACGAACAACCAACACACGCTAGAACATATGACCCAGCACACGCTAGAACATATGACAATATGAACGAACAACCAGCTATTATACATACGCACGCTAGAACGTATACGGTAGATAATAATATCAGCGCGTTGCACCCAAAGACGATTGTGGAGGAGTTCGATATGATGCCCCCGCCTCCACCGGTAGTGCTGCCCCGGCCGGTCAGGAATATATGGTGATTTTGATCTGTGCCGTCCTGAGTTTTTATATGATTGTGTCTGTATTTCATTGATACTGTCGAAATATTTTTGATAGAAAACATTTTAGCGTTGTAAAATAATGTCTAATGGATCTTCTTCACAATGGACAGCGTTGGTCCAACAAATGATCGTCAATGTTTGTCGCCATTACGGCGATTATGATTTAACATGACGAAACGATCAAAGTAGGTATTTAGGCTTTACACTATCGTGATTACTTCTACTTGACCAACGTTGCCCACTGTGAAGAGGGCCCATAATATTACAAACATATTATGTGCCTAGTGATTGGCAAAAATATTGAATTATTTTTGTATACGTATAATTTACACGTTTAACCAAGATTTGATATTCGTAAAATATTATAACATTAATAAGCCTCAGGATGGCAATTCCTCTTATTTCTTAACGCTTCATAAATCTAATTTAAGTGTTTCTAATTACGAGATTACTATCGCTATACGCTTCAAAGTCTAATCTTATTAGGGCTTTTGCAAGCGACTCTTTACTCCTTAGGTTAAAAAATGTCTTCGAAAATATACCTTTTTAATTTTGTCACGCTTTATCTTCCCTTTCCGATTTAATTTCACTTTTATATAATGCACAGTTTTAGTAGTATCTGTAACTTATATATTCATCCCGATTATAATTTCTAAGGAGTTTTCGCTTATGCTTAGTTCTTCTCCTCTTTATAAGCTAGAGCAGTCAGAACGACGAACCTTTATATAAAACGATCCAGTGTATGCTTTTCAAATATCGTGTGTGCTAAGTCTTAGGCTGTTGAATTATATTAAATATAAGTATTTATTACACATATTTTACGCTAAGAAAATTATTTGAAATTCGTGTTGCTCTGACAACATTTAAACCACCTTTATTGTATCCGTTATCTGATATTGATAAACTGTATTAGTTTTAAGTATTCTTATATTTTTCTAGATTTAGACAACTAGTCAGTAAGCTAACATCAATATTTAGCATTAACATTATTTTCATAATATTATATTCAACTAACATTTCCCGCTTAGTGTATATAATAAACAAAATGAGTCGTACATTATATTGGCATTTTATTAAAAGTATAAAATAAGTATTAATTCTAACTATACGTTCCAATTTTTATGATAAGCATAAAAATGTTATTTTAGTGCCAATATTTTAGTCCTCGCATTTACTAAACGAAACATTAGTTAAGTAATAGTTACACGTTCGAACTTTGACATCCCATATGATTTTCTTCGTTTAACCAATTTTAATAATACCTAGTAATAAAATTAAATGTGTCACTGTTTATAATTTCGATCTGAATGTGATTTTTGTGTTATTTTCTGAGGAATGTGAGGAAGATGGTTTTTTGTAACAGAGTTAAGAAAATTTTATAAAAAAAAAACAAGTGAACAGTATTTTTAGTGTTTTACTATTTTCAAACTTTAAAAATAAAAAACTATCTTAACATTAATTAACTCTGTTACAAGAAGTCAATTCTACAGGCTATTTTTCTGTAATATACTCGGCTGCATTTTTATCCCTAGAATAAGTTTTATTTTAATCCATTAGTTTTTGGCGTGAAGTCAAAAGACCGTAAGAATCAAATATTTAAAACTAAAGCAATACTGCCTTCTTCGTTATTGTCTGTTAATTCTAAATACCTAGTCTATCATAATTAAGAAAATGTTAAAGTATTATTACATAGTAAAACCCACGTCTTTGTATTTTTATAAAGGCCTTTTAAGTGTATAACATTTGAATATATTCATAGCACATCAACTGTATAAATTGGTTTTATGACATTTTACAACAGGATTTTGTTCAGCTGTATTTGGATATAATTTAATACTTATATTAATAAATCATCTGAACTTATAACCTTTGTTTTATTTCATTGTATCAGCGCCATCTGTTGTCGAGTAGCAGTATCAAATGTGTACAATAATTTTACCAATAAACTATTAATAGTATTTACCAACTATACTTTTATCAAAACCTGATAGTGTTTCGAGCATTCAAGTATTTATATCGCTTTTGGTCGTCTTGAGCACGTTTTATTACTTGATCGAAATAATATTCACTTAAAGGGTGCCTACCTAGTTTATATGGGTATCTATTGATATATTTTTTTATCTTTAAAAACAGACACACTGTCATAACAACATGAGCTTCACTTATCCTAGCTTTTATCATCAGGTAAAATATACATAGTCGCCCAAAGCTATCTAGGACTGCAATTGGAATTATAAAAGTAAAGCACAAACCACCATAAGCACGGGTACTGTGCCCTGTGCCATCTGGCTTTAAGATATGAACTATGATAGAGTCAAATTAATTCAATGATAATGATGTTTTTTGTATAAATTTTGTAGTTAGTTAAGTTGAGCATATACCTACGTAAAAATATTTTTTTTAATATTTTGAAATGTCGTATTATACCTGAAGAAGATTCATGTTTGCCATCGAGTGTATGTAAGTATCGGTTTTACGTAGGTAATTGATATTAGATAGAAAACCTTAGATTGAAGGACCTTAAATTAAGAAGTATCATGTTATCATTTTAATTGTCGTTGTAACACTTTTGCATCTATTTGTTGGTTTCAATTTACATTAGCTTGGGACAAAAACAATTTTTTTATATAAAAGAAAATACAAAAAAGATGTAAAGGTCATCGACCGATACTTGAATCAATGAAGCCACGCGAAAATGCCGAGATGCGGCGATACGGTTGCCATGGAAACAGCGTACAAACAACCTGACCTAGCGTAATAGTGTTTGTTTCGGGAAAATCGGTTCAACGGCAGTTATTATAACTTATAAAATATAAAAAGATTCAATTGAAGGGATATTATTTAAGTTTTTCGAACAAAACAAAACCAAAAATCTATATTAAAATATGTGGTAATTCTTTTGCTTGAGGATAAAAATACATTCGAATGAAGTTACTGTTCATTAGTATAGTTTCACTTAGGTAAAATAAAGAAAAAAATCAAAGAAAAGCTTTTGTCTCCCTTTTGAAAAATAAATTATTTGTTAGGTAGGTACCTTTTAACTTTTTAGTAAACGTAGATAGTATAAATTAACTACAATACCATGGCCATGGACCTAAAAAAATTCAGGTCCATGTACAATACCTACTTTTCTTGAACAACTTATATTTATTTAGAACACTTTTCATAAGACATAAAAAATTACTGACTAATAAACGCTTAACTGAGTCATAAAATGTGACCTGAATTGTTGTAATAACCTGAAATATTCTCATATTTAAGGAATATTTAACATTTGGTTCTCTGTTTCTTACAGCTTATGGAAACGAACTAAAAAATAAACGAAAATTATTATGCACACATTTTCAATTTTTATACTGACGCTGTTAAAAGTAATTATTAAAATTTTCACCTATAGGAAAAAAATTAGGGATGCATCGATACGCCTTTTCGCCGATACGATACCGATACCGATACTCTTATAAAAATATCGGCGATACCGATACCGATACCGATACGCTTACTTGGAATTTAAAAATAAAAATAACTACGTTAAAAACAACCGACTTCAAACCTATTTGATAAATAGCACATCTAAATAATATGTAGTAATTAATAATATCAAATCATTTTTATTTTTTACTTTTCCGTTTTTGAAGTCGGTTGTTTTTAACGTAGTTATTTTTATTTAATACTTTTTAGTGTATTTTTCAACACGAATCAAACGAGCCCAAACTCGTTAGTGTTTGGCACGGACTTCAAACCTATTTAATAAATAGCACATCTAAATAATATGTAGTAATTAATAATATCAAATCTTTTTTATTTTTTATTTTCCGTTTTTGAAGTCGGTTGTTTTTAACGTAGTTATTTTTATTTAATACTTTTTAGTGTATTTTTCAACACGGATCAAACGAGCCCAAACTCTATAAAGTTGAGTCAATATATTACTGAGTTCCTATGGCCACCTACCGATTCCATCATCAAATCAGCTCTATGTCATGATAATGTTTCATCGCTATCCAATTTACATACGTATACAAAATTTCAGCTCAATCGGTTACCGGGAAGTGAATCAAATTTACTTGCTACATTTCAAATAAGTCATCAAGTACAGACAAAAATGCTCATAAAATAAAAACTACTGGGCCTATCCGAATAAAATTTTTTCGGGATCAATTCGACACCATCCCGCATCGAACAAATAAAGAATCACGTAAATCGGTTCAGAAACCTCGGAGTAATCGGTGTACACACATAAAAAATAAAAAAAAATTATACCGGCCGAATTGATAACCTCCTCCTTTTTTTGAAGTCGGTTAAAAATGAAGGTATAATAAATAAATCACAAGTCAGATTTTCCTTTTATTAATATAAAAAGCAGAGACATAATTAGGCAATTAAAAATTTTAGTAATTAAAATTAACATTGATAAGATTTTTGTTTAAAAAACAAAGTACATAATCTTAAGTTTTGCGGAGAAAGCGATTTCGCAAGTCTGTTTGAATAAGACCTACGCTGGAAAATAGTCTCTCAGATGCAACAGAACTCATTTGGAAACTAAAGTACTTCTGCGCATTTTTTTTTCAAGTTTGGGTATAAAACGTCATTGCGCCAGAAAACGAATGGATCTGCATCTCTCGATATATTGGGAGAACTCAACAACACCCTCACAAGCGCAGGGTTTCCCCGAGCATTGTTCATGCCTCATTTGCAACGGAATAGACGAGACAACACGCTCGTTTACACTACATTTTTAAATTAAAAAGTATCGTTGTATCGGTCATAAAAATATCGTCGATACCGATATATCGGCTAACCCTAAGTATCGCCGATATATCGGTATCGGTATCGGTATCGGATGCACCCCTAAAAAAATATTTAAAAAGAAAAGCGCTACAATCACTTACTTATCTTAGTAATGGAATCGTGTTTTGTTACGTTATATTTATTTCTTTGTCATAAATGCTACAAAGATTAGGTATAGTAACAATGTAGATGAATTTTTTACCATTAACAGTACTCATGTATCCAATGTAAATAATTACATAATCAAGCATTCAATTCTTAATTTAGTCCATAACATAGGTTAAATGAGTATAGTATTTGTTTACACTACCCCAATTAAACAAGTATAATTAAGAAACTATTCTATATTATTCTTGTGAAAATTTTATCCGAAATTAAAAGCTTCATATGTGAAGATTCAAAACTAAGTAGATATATTAATATGAGTGCGTAAGTCAGTAGTTATAGGTAAATATATCTTTATCTTACATGTCTTTATTTGAAAACAACTAAAGACAAAACGACGCATTGCCGTGACCTTAAGCAATCTAGGTTAGAACGATATTGTCAAGCAATTACTGAACCGATTAGCTTTCATCCGGTAAACAAAAGCGCTTCTTAAGTGATGCTTTTGTTTTAAACTAAAAACGGAGGTTTTTATATTTGTTTATGTTTTTCGAGTGAAACTTCTTTAGGTGCGTTGAGAGTAAAATTTCATGGCCACGTTATGAAGAAAGGCGATTTTGGTATCTTTAAATCTTGCCAAAGAAGTTTCACTTCTGACACGTGTGTTCGGCACACACGCTCTTTTTATTTATATGTTCATCATAATGTATGGTAAGGTAGAAATACAATATGTATCACATGTGTATAATTTATTAATTAAACAACAAGATTCAGTTTATTAGAAAGTAGGTAGGTATGTACCTATGGGAAATAAATAGGTATTGACGAAAGCAGGACTTTGATTTAAAAATCAACGAATTATAAGTACAATTAAACGAGTCAACAAAAACTGAATTTAAAGTTACTCAGCAACGGTATGTATTATAGCATTTTTATGGTATCAGAATACCCGAGATAAGAATCTCGCGTGATGTCCTGCAACGCTATAGATACCTTTCCATTCTATGAATATCGATCAATACATGATACATTATATTGCATCATATAATTCATAACAGTAACTTATAATTTTAATGTCCAATACAAATAATAGTCCAATACCAATCCAATACAATATAGACGCAAAATTATAACATTTTGGTTAGTTTGTCACGAATTTTACTCTACATCTCGTTCGTATATTCTCTACCTGGATGGAAATATGGACATGATTTAAAGACCAAAACTAGAACATTTATTTTTCAACTAGATGGCTAGAAAAACTTGTCTTAAGAAACACTTTTAAATATTATGTAGTATACATTCATTTTCACGAATTCGGAAAGTACTCTCTTCAACCTGACAAGAAAAACTACACTCGCTACGAGTACTTAGAAACACAGAAAATGCTGTTAAAACTTTGTTGATAATATATTCAGTATTAGTTCTCATTAGATGTCAATAATAACTAACACTATTAACTACAAAGCATTTTAAACATGATACTTCAGCGGATATTTTGAGACATGGAAAATTCATCGCAGTAACCATTGAAAAACCACTGCAGAATTTTATTGTATTAAGATTACTGAACCCAATGTTCGGATAAGAATATTTATTAATTAAAAAGGATAATTATTAAAACCTACTATAGTTTTTGCTGCAAATTCATGCGTGGAAGGAAATCTACCTAAAGTAGTTTTCTTTCCCCATATATTTTGGTACTACCCAATTATACAAAATGCTTTCTCTAAATCAAAGCAACATAGCTTATCGTTACAGCCGGTCATTGACATTCGTTCCTATACCACGCAATTCAATTATGCAGAGGTCGTTCTTACCAGTATCCTCTGACGGGGAAAATGTTTTATAGCCTTCACCTTATGGTAATGAACTTGGAAAATTATTACAATTATAAAAATCACGAACGACATCTAGATGTTAAGTAATGATAACCTTTAGAGCACTACAATATTAAGTATGACTTTATAAATTTTTGTTTGTTTTTCCTTGCTATTCTCTAAAAATTTGTAGATATTAGATACATATCTAATATCTACAATTTTTAGAGAATCATACATATGTATTAAATTTTTATCGCTCTTCTATCGAGCTTAAGGACGCGTTTACGAATCTGACAAAAATAAGCAGTTTTTCGATGCATTTTGCGGCAAAATAATACAAAACCAAATTTGACTAATAATTACCATAGATAGATTACTCCTTAATCTTTAAATGGTAGGAATTTTTTTGTCGAAAATTTTGGTTTATAATATTGTAAAAAATAATTTCCGTTGCCTCTTCACACAAAATTGACAATATCGTGCTGAATATAAAAGCATTTTTCTATTATTTAATAAACTAAATTTATTTATTTAAAAATATTTTAAGTATGCAGACATGTCCAACTCAAAAAGGTAGGAACTAAAACTATCAAAATGTTACAAATAAGCTGAGAAAAAAATTAAAATCAAATCCTATTTTTTCACATATTTAGCTGTAACGCGTGATACTTATTGCATGGAAATAAGGGTTATTTTATTTGTCACTATCTTGATTTATTGCACAAAAATTTGTAATGAAATATTTTAGTAATTTAGTCTGCGCTCGGCCGCCGTTGTGAGTAGACACTGTGACGCTTGTAAGCAGCTCCTCGTTTACGAAAAGATCGCTGTACGTATACAAAATAGTTGACAAGGTCAAACTTGATACTTCACGCATTCTGCACCGAGAACCAAGGCACAACAAGGTAAGATTTTATTTATAGTATTTTATACTTATGGGATTATAAATTTCATATTTAGTTTCTGACTTGACGGAGTGACCTGAAGGTGTACTTCGAAGACTGCTACTGGAACTACTAGAGTCTAGACGATTAGAGCTAGGTATGCCGAGTTTGGGCTCGTTTTGTTAGTTATGTTGAGACCTTACCTCCGGACTTGATGGAGTGACCTGAAGGTGTACTTCGAAGACTGCAACTGGAACTAATAGACGATTAGTGCTAGGTATGCCGAGTTTGGGCTCGTTTTGTTATTTATGTTGAGACCTTACCTCCGGACTTGATGGAGTGACCTGAAGGTGTACTTCGAAGACTGCAACTGGAACTAATAAACGATTAGAGCCAGGTATGCCGAGTTTGGGCTCGTTTTGTTAGTTACGTTGAGACCTTACCTCCGGACTTGATGGAGTGACCTGAAGGTGTACTTCGAAGACTGCAACTGGAACTAATAGACGATTAGAGCTAGGTATGCCGAGTTTGGGCTCGTTTTGTTAGTTATGTTGAGACCTTACCTCCGGACTTGATGGAGTGACCTGAAGGTGTACTTCGAAGACTGCTACTGGAACTACTAGACGATTAGAGCTAGGTAGGCCGAGTTTGGGCTCGTTTTGTTAGTTATGTTGAGACCTTACCTCCGGACCTGATGGAGTGACCTGAAGGTGTACTTCGAAGACTGCAACTGGAACTAATAGACGATTAGAGCTAGGTATGCCGAGTTTGGGCTCGTTTTGTTAGTTACGTTGAGACCTTACCTCCGGACTTGATGGAGTGACCTGAAGGTGTACTTCGAAGACTGCAACTGGAACTAATAAACGATTAGAGCTAGGTATGCCGAGTTTGGGCTCGTTTTGTTAGTTACGTTGAGACCTTACCTCCGGACTTGATGGAGTGACCTGAAGGTGTACTTCGAAGACTGCAACTGGAACTAATAGACGATTAGAGCTAGGTATGCCGAGTTTGGGCTCGTTTTGTTAGTTATGTTGAGACCTTAGCTCCGGACTTGATGGAGTGACCTGAAGGTGTACTTCGAAGACTGCTACTGGAACTAATAGACGATTAGAGCTAGGTATGCCGAGTTTGGGCTCGTTTTGTTAGTTATGTTGAGACCTTAGCTCCGGACTTGATGGAGTGACCTGAAGGTGTACTTCGAAGACTGCTACTGGAACTAATAGACGATTAGAGCTAGGTATGCCGAGTTTGGGCTCGTTTTGTTAGTTACGTTGAGACCTTACCTCCGGACTTGATGGAGTGACCTGAAGGTGTACTTCGAAGACTGCAACTGGAACTAATAAACGATTAGAGCTAGGTATGCCGAGTTTGGGCTCGTTTTGTTAGTTACGTTGAGACCTTACCTCCGGACTTGATGGAGTGACCTGAAGGTGTACTTCGAAGACTGCAACTGGAACTAATAGACGATTAGAGCTAGGTATGCCGAGTTTGGGCTCGTTTTGTTAGTTATGTTGAGACCTTACCTCCGGACTTGACATAACTAACAAAACGAGCCCAAACTCGGCATACCTAGCTCTAATCGTCTAGTAGTTCCAGTAGCAGTCTTCGAAGTACACCTTCAGGTCACTCCATCAAGTCCGGAGGTAAGGTCTCAACATAACTAACAAAACGAGCCCAAACTCGGCATACCTAGCTCAAATCGTCTAGTAGTTCCAGTAGCAGTCTTCGAAGTACACCTTCAGGTCACTCTATCAAGTCCGGAGGTAAGGTCTCAACATAACTAACAAAACGAGCCCAAACTCGGCATACCTAGCTCTAATCGTCTAGTAGTTCCAGTCGCAGTCTTCGAAGTACACCTTCAGGTCACTCCATCAAGTCCGGAGGTAAGGTCTCAACGTAACTAACAAAACGAGCCCAAACTCGGCATACCTAGCTCTAATCGTCTAGTAGTTCCAGTAGCAGTCTTCGAAGTACACCTTCAGGTCACTCTATCAAGTCCGGAGGTAAGGTCTCAACATAACTAACAAAACGAGCCCAAACTCGGCATACCTAGCTCTAATCGTCTAGTAGTTCCAGTAGCAGTCTTCGAAGTACAACTTCAGGTCACTCCATCAAGTCCGGAGGTAAGGTCTCAACATAACTAACAAAACGAGCCCAAACTCGGCATACCTAGCTCTAATCGTCTAGTAGTTCCAGTAGCAGTCTTCGAAGTACACCTTCAGGTCACTCCATCAAGTCCGGAGGTAAGGTCTCAACATAACTAACAAAACGAGCCCAAACTCGGCATACCTAGCTCTAATCGTCTATTAGTTCCAGTAGCAGTCTTCGAAGTACACCTTCAGGTCACTCCATCAAGTCCGGAGGTAAGGTCTCGACATAACTAACAAAACGAGCCTAAACTCGACACATCTAGTTCTACTCGTATAATAGTTCCAGAATAGTTCCAGAAGAATAATAGTTCCGAAGTACACTTTGGCATGTACTTGTTTACCAATCAATCACTGTCCCATGAAATTAGGTAAATGGTATCTACTTTTGTGACCATTCAACGTTACAAACAAATCAAAGTAAATTATAAAAAAAAAAATATTGCAATAAAAATAAGTTCAATTATCAAGTCGTGTCAGTTTAGTCATAATTTCGTCGTTTCTCGCATTTCGCTGTGTGTGTGAGCCGTGCACGTGTAGTAGTAAGACTCAAAACTTAAAATTGATGCGCGTCAATTTGTAAATACGTCCTTAAGGTATCTCGCTGTCATTAACATCATACAAACCTTATAGACTGAATAAAACAACAACAAACATCCTTATTTTGAAAAAAAAGGGCGTTTCGAGATATTGAGTGGATCCTACACAGATCACAGAAACTAGATCTCTATGGGATCCTACTATAATTAACCTTCGAAAAAAAGGAGTGTTACAATGAAATACTGCAATCACGATATTGACGGTTCAAGGCGCATTACGTAATCTTAATAAATGGCTAGTTATTGCAATCGCATTTATGATAAGAGGATTAATAGCACACTTTTCTAAATTTAAACTTTTGTTTTTTCTAATCTTACGTTTAAATATAAACATTTTTTACAACACACGTACCCCAGATCATGTTGTATTACCGATAAATAGCTAGAACCTTAGGAGTAACTAAGTTTTTAGTCATAGGTACCTATTTGCCTTAATAAGTGACGTTCTACAACCGTACTTTTCAAATTCGGAAGGGCTAATATAATTGAAAAAAAACAAATATAATTTAACTATACGTGGAATATAATTTAACATCACCTTCATTCGGAATGGTGTAATATTTGCGCTATTAGATACCTAGGTACTCTATGAGCTTTTTCTGTCCTTTTTGATCTTAGGAACAACCTAATATACCACGTATACATATATAAGCTTTTTTAAAGAATTATTTGAAGAAATAACTGAAGTATTATTGTTGTGAACGAAAAAATAAACTTCATTCCACATTTATGTTTTAACACAGGTACGATAAAAAGCAAAAATATAGGTTCAGAATAATCTACAACCAGACTACGGAAAACTGTAGCCTCTCATAAAACCGTATGTTATATGACACAAAGCAATATTTCGTATTCTAATGGCAATCGTTATGGCCATGCTGACCAATTTGGAGAGAGCCTCAACAACCATTAATAATTCTGTAATGTAGGAAATAAACTGAATATTCATTTCAAGGGGCAGGTCATGTGTCACTGGTTGACTTGAGCACGATATTAAGGGAATATCGTTTTAAGGATCAAGGAAATAAAGTTTTTGGATTATAACTTGGGAAGAAAATTCAAAATTTCATTGTGGATTTGTTAAATTCAATTATTTTATTTATACTTTTTCTGCTTGACCATTGGCTTCAAATTGATTGTAACCCAGATAAAGTTGAATTTACTTATATATCTATATTCTATACAAGGAACAATAGAGCAACAAATGTACTGTAGATAGAATTACAATACTACAAGACGCGAGCCAGCTGTTATAATTGCAGATACTGCTGTTATTTCAAATTAACATCAATCATAACATCTATCTAGTTTTTTTTTTATTAGAATTTTTACATAATTTACAAAATAACTTTAAGAAAAGCTTTATTAAATATCCCCTTATCCAAGCCATTTCCAGTGACTCTATAGCCCACACAAAGTTAATCGCACGGTGGTAGCAAGGGTGGCCTAGCCAGCGGTCAGTTAGCGCCCCGCAGCCGACCGACCAGTCGCGGGTCAGACATGGCCGCATAGTTTGCCGCCATGATTGACGATATCCCAGGTCTGTTCCATTTTCAAACGCACCAAAGATTCGATTTTTTTTCACATGTTGGCACAGATTAGAAAGCTATTTCGTACCAGGATTTTAAATTATGGATTTTTGAATCTGTACAATGAGCGCTATTCATGGTTAAGAAAATAAACTCGATAACAATCGTCACGAATCACGATGTTGCTATATTTATTGTGTTATATAGGTACTTGTGTTTTATATAATTATCCTATAAAGTGATATTTTTAAATTTTTTAAATTCTCTTGAAGTCGATTATGCAGGTTAAGTCCTGTAGAAATAACTTGGATGCATTTTAATATTAATTTAACAGAATAAATGCAAGTGAAAATTAATTAAAAATACCGAAACACATATTTGTAAATTTTAATTAAATCATTTCTAAAACAATCGGTACCAACACCGTATTTTGTTTTTTAAAAGTAAAGAAAACTCTACTATTTGCAAACTTCATATAGATACCAATAATATGTACCTATACCTATACATTTGAACATAACACCAAACCTAGTGTGACCAAACAACATGTATACTGTATTTTCCAATCATTAATCGTCTTCTTTTCGTTGAATGGTTATAAAAACCCAGTTTCGAGTGTAGTTTACAAACAAATTACTATTGATTTTCTTTCAGCCAAATGTTACACACGTGTAACCGTCGTAGCATTTTATATTGAGTTTCTTTTATAGGCATCGATGAAACCCTACAAGTAATATTATAATCGCGAA
Source organism: Colias behrii (assembly GCA_029959065.1). NCBI lineage: Eukaryota > Metazoa > Arthropoda > Insecta > Lepidoptera > Pieridae > Colias > Colias behrii. The sequence goes on along the minus strand of JARWMC010000006.1, from coordinate 1,709,692 downwards.
AGTTTTTGAGAATCTATGAATGATCCACGTTTGCTTTTCTTTCAGTTTCACGCAAATCTATCTATGATATGTGTGGTACAGAGATAGATATCTAAGCACACATAGGCTACTTTTTTTCAGAGTACCTCGAGTTTCAGCGCGCAAAATGGAAACACAAGCTTACATTTTTCTTTATGTGTTTTGTATGTAATGGCACCTACTTTATTTCTGTTAGCTTTTGCTGCTTTGACCGGCTAAAGTATTTAGGCCATTTGCCCAGCGTAAAAAATTAAAATACTATTATACAATAAAGCTTTTTAAACTTTTCTTGAATAATGACACAATAATTTAATTAAAACAGCTTTACAGCTCAAGGGAATATGAAAACCTTCATTAAACTAGTAAATAATTTGTATAAACATATCGTCAATTTAAAGGTATATTATTGAAATTATATTACGTATGTAGTTTCATTTATTTGATTTGTACTTCTTTATCGCTATCAATAAAATACTTTAGTACATAATAATATCATAGAATAACTTTCAAGATTTTATTGGTATTTTTGTGCACTGTTGATTCACATAAATATTAACAAATATTTATGTTTTCAGAAATAAGTAGGTCCAAGAAAAAATATTTCACGCTTTATACAAATTGTATTTATGATTTAATTTAATATGTAAGTATGTAACCTTATATGCAACATTGCAAATTTACCAGCACTTTATCCATTCTTTTGTCCTAAAGTTCTTTAGTCCTCTTCGAAGTAGCTAAAAGGTTCTATTTTTAAATCCATTACACGATGAATAAATTAGAAAGTACAATAGAACCAAAATTAAGATATTAATCTCCAGGCAGATTATAGCCAGATTAAAGGGTGAACTTGACAAGGTCAAATGTAATTACCTACCCGTGCCCGTGATAGGAATAGCACCTAGCTATTGTTTGCTTCTTTTATTACAAGAACAACACTTTCTTTAGCGTCGCAAGTTTCTTTATGCCTTTTAGTATGCGGCATGCACTATGTGACATTTGTGTATGATATAAGTATAACCCACTACTGTTAACAATGTTGTAGATGAAGACAATATTCTAATTTTACGCGCTAGCGTAGCGCTTAGCGCGTAGCGCTGTACTAGCGTACAATATGATAAATGGATCTTTAACCCTTTGAAAATATACTAGTCACAGGTTCCGGTGTCTCACGGTTTTGCCTGCGTTAAAACATAATAATATAGAGTCTGTATTATTCGTTATGATTGTAGCTTTATATTCCAGACGCATCTATGCTATAAACAAGTCGAGTAGTTTTTGAGTAAAATCAAATATTTCAGGACATCTTTCAAACCTTCACAATATTAGTTAGGTTAGATTTATTTTTGTTTTTTAACAAAAAAAATCCTTGTCACTATACCCGGCGCGGCGAATGATGATTCCTATGACACTGACAGTTATTCTCAAGAGACAAACTTGTAATGGCGTCACCATTAAATTAGAAACGTATTGGAGGCGTCTAAAAATGGCATTTATTAATTTTTACGTAGCTTTATGCCATAACAATGATATTCCGTTGGAATTATAACAATTCTTAACATTTACGAGAAATTATATCAATCTGACTTTACGTTTACGTCCTTCAAAACTTACATCGTTGGCATTTATCGACTAGTGCGGAAAGTATGTATCGATAAACAAATTTCGATAATGGAAACGAGTTCACATTTTTTCCATGCTTAAGCTTTAGTTCATTCACTATTGAATGAAACATAAGATCGCAGCATAATTAATTAATTAATTACCGTTCGCGTTAATTTACTTACCTAGGATAATACATCGAGATAGTATGTTTCAAGTCAAGGGCAGGCGAAATTCGTAAATCTGTAATTACGAGTTACGACCACTACAATAAATCTGAAGCTCTATACTTCTTTAAAAAGCTTTTCCATGGTAATTTCTAAGTAACATTTTAAGGAATGACGTCAGTGGTTAAACTAATAAAAATTCATGTTTCCGCAGACCGGCCGGCGTGTTATTAATTTCTAGAATCTATGCGTAGGTTTAGATTTAGCTGATATTAAATAATCTAGAAATTGCGCATTACCTGAACCTAGGTACTGGTTTATCGCAATCATTAATCATAAGTAATGTAAGGTAACTCATTTACTGTATCGTTTTTAAACTTTGTTGGAAACCTAAAGCCTTGAAGTAAAACCACAGGTAAAACTCTAAGTAGGTATTTTATTGTTTAACTGAAAGTTGTATGGACTATTATTTCCACATCTTGCTGTTCGTGAAGCTTAAAATGTTGAAGGGTGGTGATTCCAAGTTTCAAAGTTTGTCTTTATATATTAATTATCTTCGCATATTTACGTATTATTTTTATAGAAACCGGCGCTGTCTTCACGTTCGGCAAATCTCACTTCGCCGACAATGAACCTAGTCACTTCTTTATCAAGAACGATCCAATCGTAGCTATATCTTGTGGCGATGAGCACAGTGCTGTTATATGCCGTAAGTATTTAAAATTAACAGGATCTTAACAAAAAATTACACTAGGTACTAAAACATATGGAGAATAAGTTGCACATTATACCCACATCCTTATTTACTTTATTTTTTATCTCTTTTTACTAACAAAAGATTTTACTAAGTACAGTTTACGATTACGATAGCTCAATTTATTGATAGCTAGATGAATATATCAGTGGCCTACCTACTGCTTAATAAAATGAATTTGTATAGAACCCATGGGACTCTACCATTATTTTTCATTCTCAACATTTTATTCAACTCTCAATTTCAGAGAACGGGCGTGTGTTCGTCTTCGGCACAAATGCGTGGGGCCAGCTCGGACTCGGACATAAGGATGAAGTGACAAGACCAAGTTGTGTGAAATGGCTGAAACCGCACCGCACCATGTTCGTAGCGTGTGGGCGGGCGCATACTATTTTTGTTACCGGTCAGTTATAGTAGATTGTTTCTTCGATTAATATTAAAGTATATTGCAATAAAGCGCGTTAGTGTATTCTATGGTTAAGCTGATGTGTAGATACTATCTACAAATGCAAATATATATACCTAATAATATAAAAAATAACACTAACTACATAAGTTTAACGCGCAAAACCGGAATGTCCTTTGCTACCTGAATCGACCGACCGACAGCATAAATTGAAACAAAAAAAGAACCTAAAAGTTAGTAACCAATTGAGATATTTTTCTAAAATGACTTTCTTTCATTGAAACACCTTCATACACAAGCGTGCAAATACCTATGTGCGTTATGCAATACAACAATCGATCGCCAATAATTCTTAGTTGTTGACTATCCAAATTTAAATGTGTTGTACCTATATTCCAATTTCTTGTCAATAATTGTATATCCTTTCATCAAACATTAAACGTGTTCTTCCAGACACAAACGCGATCTACGCAGTGGGCTGCAACGAAGAAGGCCAGCTGGGTACAGGCGATGTGGAAAGCCACTCGGTACCGCAGTATGTCGAGCTGGACGCTGACCAGCCGATACGGCAGGTCTCCGCTGGTAGTAACCATACTGCGGTGCTAACTGGTCAGTTGGATTTTAATTTCCTTACTTTTGCACACGTTAATTGCAGTTTAAAATGTGTTGATAAATAATTGTAATAAGTAGTACTTGTTAAAATGATGCTGGCTTTCACTGCATTTAATTTATAGTAAGAATTATAAAATTAGCTCTACATATTACAGAAAATAAGGCATTTCTTGTGTTTCTTTTTTATCCATTTCATTTAAACTCATATTGTTATTAAATCGATGGCTCTACGAGTAATTTATAGTTACTACAAGTTACTAACTCTAAAGAGCCAATTTATAACTATAAAATTCCACCCCCTTAATGACACCACTTCAAATTATAGATACCTACTTCTTTTAATATAAAACGGGTATCATTTAAGCTATCACCAATTTAATTAGTTTTGTGTTTCTTAAATAATAGGGTTTGTCCTCAAAATAGTAGATCTGTCACCAAAATGTAGTCACCAAACAATGAAAAATCAGTTCCACTATAAATCACCTAAAATCCTGAGATATAAGGTCTAGTACCAAATAAATGTTTTTGTATGTATTATAATAGGTGTGTCCTAATAAGTATTTAAGCAAACTAATTTAAAGAGATCACCAATAAATGATATTATGTTACTAGAAAATTGCATTAAGTTCAAATAAAAAATTAGGGTTGTCATCATCGTTTCAACCAAAAGATTCTGCTACTTAACTAGACTCCCAAGGTTCTAAATTTCCACTGGTAGTATAAATTATATTTAAATAAAAATTTTAGCAGAGTAGTAAATAAAACAATTAAAGTCAAAATAATCAATATTTATTGTTTAAAATAATTACCACTGAACAATCAGCGCTGGTTTAAAATAGCTGGCTTATGGCTAGCAGAATAGTAGATAAAACACTTAATTAATGTTAAAATAATCAATATTTATTCTTAAAAACAATAACCACTGAATAATCTGACTACCCATCGTTGAGGCCGGATTGGTCAATTTTTAAAGCGCGCCAATTTGTCTTCACCCCATTGATCATTTTTTCATTAAAATTATAAATTGATGTATTAAATTGGTAACGAATACTATTAATTTAATATCTGAACGAAATAAAATGTTACTACTGTATTAGTGACAAAATATCAAATAAAAAGGAGTCGCAGTCAGGGATCGATAATCGATTTATTTGGTGACAGATCTACCATTCTGAGCACAGAGCTATTATTTAAGTAACAAAACTGTTATTATATGAACGAAGTTTATATTCATGTAATGCAATATAATTTTATTAGTTATCGATCTCTTATTTTACACATATATTAACATTAATTTGATAATTCATACCTGGGAACAATTTTTGTTTATCTGAGAACGAAAATATTTCGTGGTGATAGATCTATTTATTAGGTGATACAACTTGATGACAAATATAAATTTTGGTGATAGAAAATATAGTTCCCATATAAAACTTACCTTACTCACTAGTCTGCTCTCTATCTTTTCAAGTTAGGCTACATAAAAGAAACTTTATATATTATTGGCGTAAGAAATTAACCAAGATATGTAGATTGATAATATATTATGTAAAAATCTTCCACCAGACGATGGGCGCGTGTTCATGTGTGGCTCGAACACGGAAGGGCAGCTCGGGCTCGGCGAAGACACTAGGACCTGCGTCAAACTCACTGAGCTAAAATTTATGGAGAAAATAGCGTTCGTTGAGTGCGGTTACTATCACACAGTGTTTATTACTGGTAATTTATTTATTCTTTCTAATTGTATATGTACCTATTCATTATTAAATATTACCTACCTATGTCATTTACAATAACTTTTATTTGATATAAATATTATTGCTCTGATTAATTATTTATAGATACAAGTAGCATTTTCGTAAAAACAGAAATTAGAGTGATAAACTTACCTAACTATTACATATGAAAAAAATCTCATTAATCATCATTTCCTTACAATATTTCTATAAATAACTAATTATAACATCCACAGCAAAAGGAGCCGTATTCGTTACAGGGGATAATGAAAACCAAAAGCTTGGCATATCAGATACAGCAAATATTATATACGTACCTCAAGTTCTACCAACTAATGTACAAATAAAGAGTGCATGTTGCGGCGCAAACCACACATTTCTTTTGTCTATGGACGAAAGCAAAATATTGGCTTTCGGTTCCAATGAAAAAGGACAATTGGGCATGCCGAATACAATAGAAACAGTGAAAGAGCCAACGGAAATTAATATGGACAAAATGTTCGACGGCTATCAATTGAAACTGGTTGCTTGTGGGGCGATGCACACTGCTTTTGTTACTGGTAATTTTAAACTTTTTTGAATTAATCCTATACCTAGATATCGTTTAAAATTATTTTTTATCGACAGACACTTTATATTTCTGCAAAATATAATGTTATTCGAATATCCTCGGTCATTGTTCCACCAATCGTTAAAAATCGTTGTTACTTCCAAATATCAATGTTTATTGTTGAGTCATCATAAGACGGTTCCATAATACATAATATCTATATTTTCAGACAATGGATTGCTTTACACCTGTGGCGAGTCAAGGCACGATAAATTGTGCTTGGACGAAATCGACGCCGACAACTCGACCGACTTCCCCAATCAATTTACGCCTAAGCGGGTCACCGCCATGAATGGTTTCATTGTAGACAATGTGGCTTGCGGCGGCTGCCACACTCTACTCACCGCTACCAAAGGCTCCAACGCAGACTTCACGAATAACGATTTCATAGTCAACCAAGACAATAAACAAATATCGATTACTGAACTACCTCCCTTGCAAAAAGTACCAATCATGAACAAAGAAGATCCTCCGATGGATACATCAAAGCCTAGCGTTAATGAGCACGGAATCGAAAACTCTAACAATGGTAACGAAGAAAGCGGGTCGATCGATTCATTAGAAGCTAATGTAAGTGGATCTCATATCGTTCATATTAACGATCTCGAAACAGACACAGCTAGCATACATAATGTACCAGATCTAAACAATGATACCAGTACGATTAATGAAAACATGCCTAAAATGGATATATCATCGTCTATAGAAAAGGGAATGACAGAAATATCAGAAAAACTTGAAAAAGCAAAGGATAAAGTCACAGAGGACATCGAGGAAATACAAAACAAAGCCGAAGACAAAATACAAGAAATTGTACACACTGTTAAAGAAGAAGCAAATGAGAAAATAGAAGTCGTAGAGGTTATTTTGAAAAAATCCGTCGCAAAAATTGACCCCGGGTTTCACTGCGATGAAAAGATATCATTAGGAATTCCAGATAAAATAGCGGAGACTAATAATTCACCACCTCCAAAGAGTCCTATAATTCAAGACCTTTTGCACATACCCGACATATCCCACATGAGCCCAAACCTGAGCAAACATAGCGATGATGGTCAACGAAGTGACGAAGGGCAATCGGAAAATGAAACTATACCTTGTGGCTCTGATAAATCGAGTCCACAAGCTGGTAAAACGAAAACTCAAGCAGTATTACCAATTGTAAGAAGTGAAGATCATATTGACCAAGTCCCAACGAATTGCGAAGATTCGGAAGTGGTTGTTAATAAACTGGAGGAAAAAGGTCGATTCGCGCGCATTTTTCAATCTATACGAGATAAAGAAAACTCTTGCATGGGTAAAGGAAAGGTAATAGAAGAAAATGTTACAGGTAAATCACTCCATTCTCAATTTAATAATTAAATATGAACTGGTGCAAATAATAAAAAATATTGCCTAAAATTAAGAAATGTTGATTTGTAAATGATAAATACTAACATATTACAAACAGTTTAAATTATAGTATCCTTAACAACTAAAAAATTCTTAAAATTATTCTTGTAACTACAGGATTAGGAATCTTAAAAGATATGTTTCCGCTCGCTCGACTCTATCTTCAAACTCAAGCTTTCTTGTCAAAAATGATGTTCTTTCCCCTTCATTAATGTTAGTATCCACATACTAGACTACTTTTACTTACTTACACTTTCGAATTTCAGAAAATATTCACAAAGGCATTGAAACTGCGGAGGAAAAAGTCCACAAAATAGAAGAGACAGTAGAAACAGAAATCAGAAACCAAACAAACTCAAGAACCTGCACCATTTTATAAAATTCTAAAGTTGTATTGTCTTAGATGTTTACATAAATTAATAAATTTTTATCATTTCTATCGTTAAAAATGTGTGTATTATTTATAATCTTAGCTTATAACTCACAATATGGTTTGGTATGGTTCAAAATTCGGGGACTCCAGATAAGACAAGCGTTCAAAAACCGTTAATTTAAATAATATGTAACTGCATATCATACACATGACTAATTGTTCAATAAGAGACCAGCATCGGGCATGAGTCATGACCCAAGCCAAGAACAGAAAAAAAAAATACATTTAACCTCGGCAAAATAGTGAATTCTGTTTAATAAATATAGGTAGGTTAAAAAGTACTATCAAAGCAATATGAATTGAAAATACACCTGCACTACACCAAGTTTTGACATTCACAATATATTTATAATATTACTGAATTTACAAAGATTTCGTATATTCGGTTAGGTATATTTATTGATACGGCTGGATATCATTCAGAAAGTTAATTAAATGGGATAATTTTATAAAGAGCCTAGGCAATGAAATGGCCCATTTTACCAGTTAGTCGAGACATGTATTATATGTTGAACTATAAAATATGTAGATGGTTATTGATGCAGAGGAATAGAATAAAAAAACATTTTTAGTTCAGTATTTTATATGAAATACCAAAATATAGTCTATCGGACACAAAACAATTTTAAACTATGCAGGGCGACAGATTCCTTAGTACCAAGAGTTAATAACAAAATGGCGAGTGCGTGAAATGAAACTTACGTGTACATTAATCGTATAAATATTGAAAATTTTCTTGCAACATGCTAATTTGGCGTTAGCCCTTAATGAGTAAATACAAACTTATATCTATTATGCAGTCACTCCGGTATTAGACAATGTTATTATAAAGACAATATTTACTTCTATTGCAGATAATAATCCTTTTATCAAAGCCTTATGTATTACAAAAATTTGCACAACGAACACATCAATAACGCATATTCGTTAGTCACGCGATAAAAACATGTTTCATATTGCATGACTGACCTATACTTTCAATTATCATACAATTATACTACCTGATTATTTTATTTAAGAAAATCCTATATAAACGAAAATGTTAACTATTATTGATAATCTTTATCTATTAGGTGAAATTCATGTACTTTTAACACCTTAAGGTAAAACTTTATCCCTAAACATTGATAAATACCAGCGTAAACTTTGACAACAACCACACCAAACAGTTTAGTACAAACATCAGCCTTCACTCACTCTGACGGCGAGTCATCAAATAAACTCTCTTAATGAGAAACGTGAAACTTCAACGTAAATACTACTTCTGTTGAGAAATGTTTTATTTCCAACACAGCATTGGTACGATTACCCCGTTCCTTTCCACATATACTATGTAACTGTTCTGCATACCGAGTGAGTGATTCACCAACGCTGGGTTATGGAAAAGTATCGGATGCTAGACTGTGTAAAGGTTCTTGGTTGATGAGGAGTGTTTGACCATGGTGTCTCTGTGCACTTGGAAGCCAATCTTGCCATGAATGCCGAGCTGCTCCTTTAGTTTCCTTCCGATATCTATCACGGCATGTTGTTTTGTTGTATCTGCGGTCCAGACAGCTGTAAATAATTGATCAAGTATAATAAAAGTGTAAGCCTATGACCTCTTGTATGGTGTAGGTTATATTTGTTTAATATCTGTTTCATTGATAAATTTTCTTTTCAGCTTTCTATTTCCTGACAGGTTGAAACTTTTTATTGCTGTTAACCATCTTACCAATAAAGCAGTCAATCATTGTGGAAGGATGGCATTATGTATTTTGTGGAACAATAATTGTGTATTTTGTTTTAAAATAAGATAATTTAAATTCATATCAATACATAAATGTATCATTTTCACTGCAGCTATTAATGCTACATTGAATATCATTAACAGGAAATAACTTACCAATTTTATCTAATTTTGGTCTTACATTCACAACAGCACCACAGATTTCTTCAGGATGCTCAAAATTCTCACCAATTAGTAGCAATACCTAAAAAGCAAGATTTTATGAATAAGAATTTACCTTTTGCCATATGGAAGTTAAGCAAATTCTAGTCATTGATATCTTAACATATTTTTCCTTAAATATCCAATTTAGATTCCAGAAGATATATATTTTGATTGAAGATATCTAATAAAGGCGAAATTAATTCTAGGAACAAAGTCAGGTTAACGTCATAATTTCCATACATTTATACAAAGCTAGCTGTGCATGGGGTTTCACCTGTAGATTGCTTTATTCCATTCTGAATCATTTGATAATGAGAGATATATATTATATTTGCAAATTAAAAATAAACTACCAACAAACTTGCCTTCTAAGATATTATCTACAAAATGTAATTAATAATACTCACAACATCTAACCAAAATCGGTCAAGGTCAGAGTTGCGCTGTCTCTTCTCAAGACTGATAAGCCACCGGCCGCCCATTTTGTTAGCATCATCTTCCCACATGGGGCGAATCCCCTTCTTGAACACGGCATAGTCATGGCCTTGTCTGATCTCAGATGGCGCTTTAATGTGATGGTAGAGCCTGGAATATTATGAAATTATGAATGTTTAGGGACCAAAATATATAGCAAATATTCTAATTATATTTAAATCCATGTTTTAATTTGTTATCGAGATATGTAGCTTGAGTTCAAACATTTTTTACTTACCTCCAGAAATCTTCAACTGTGTCAAAAGTAGTTAATTCAATCTGGTTTTCTTCCCATGTTTTTGTTCTGTCGTTATCGTAAAACCAAAGGCTCCACGTGTTTTGCAATGGATGCTTGATCAGGAACTCCGGGGGAACCTCTGCATTGTTGACATTTTTGGTCTCAGTACCCGCTGATCCCTTGAATACACAAGTCATTTTCAAAAATCTAACCTAAGTTTCTAATTAAAAATTATAATAATTAACAAGGAAAACTTTTTATTTGAAAAATAAGGTCTAAAATTCTAATATTTCAAAGGTAAAGACGTAAATATATCTTTTAAAATCGATAAACATGAAACAAATGCTGTAGTGAAAGTGGCTCCAGCCACATCAGCAGGGAATGTAAAAAACTACGACTGTACCCCAACGAATGTGTATATTTACGGGTATTATAAAAAATTTAGCAACGGATATTGATTTTAACTACCTCCACTTCTTCAGCAGTATTTCCAGCCATGTCACAGAAATTCTTTGCGACCTCAGTTTTTTGCAAAAAGACAGAAACCCGGTCTGTGTTGCAACTTAAACCATTCAATGTAATCATAGATAATATATCATAATAGTATAATCACATAATTAAATTATTGTTAATTTAATAGATTACCAAAAAAAGATTATAAATACCTAGCAATAAAAAGAATACAATAATTGAATTTTCCAAATTAATACAGAATAGGCATTCCTTGAAATTATAATTCAACAAATTTCAAAAATAAAATAAAGTTGCCAGTTTAACTTTATACAGATCTGTAATGCAGACTGCAGTCTGCAGACATTATTGACATTTCTATTATCAATCACAATCTTTTGCGCTAGAAATTTGCATTTTGCCGGTTCTTCCGTCCAAAGGCTAAAATTAATTTTGAAATAAAATTATTATAGTAAAATGTCCGTGCAAACAGTATTACTAGATTTTTCTTTAGATCCTGCTCGAGTAGCTGATGAAAGTGGACAGAAAACAGTGTTCGACCAATTGGAAGAGGTGCTGAAAGAATATCTTCCGAATCTGATTTTAGCTGCAGATATTAAAGTTGATGGTGGTTCTCTGAAAATTCTGACTGGCAAGAAAGGTGTGACTGTGTCCACAAGATTGTTCGACCGTGGTCTTGTTACCGTAAATATTGAATATTACAAGGAGGACAACGAAGATCCATTAATCAATTTCAAGGTTAGTTCAATTCACGAAAATAGAACCAAATGCACTTAAATTAATGCCTTTTAATTTACATGTCAGACTGCATTTATATATTCTAATGTGGTGTCATATAAATGTATATTTAGTTTAGTGACCTAATTAAACTAATTTATTCATGCAATGCAGCAATACATATTATGTATATTGTTATAGTGAAACAATCTATTATACCATTTGATTATGTAATTATTTTAAAGATCAGAGATAAATTCCTAAAGGCATATATATCTCTAATATGTATAAAAAAGGGCATAATTTAAGATATTTGTGTGAAATTATGAACAAACATTAATAGCTGATATGCCATGGAATTATGTTTCAAGTAAAGTAATAAGGGCGGCCGTACACGGACCGCTTCAAGCAGTTGAGACCGACGGCTTGCAGCCGCGACCGTGCAGTAAACTATAGACATTCATTCACTGCCTTACACGGACTGCTCGAGCCGTCAGTCGCCGCCGGACAGTTTGAAGCGTCAGCTCAGTTGTTAACTGCTCGAGCCACCCGTGTACGACGGCTCTAAGGATCACTCTGCCTCACTTATTTTAATAGATTTAGAATATTAGTCTTTCTCAACAGCTAAATTATCTAAATAATTAATAGTGTGGCCTTGACATATATTTTGAAGAGCATACAAGAATTTATAGAAATGTAATATAATCACAATCCCAAAGAAAAAGACCTCAACATAAAAATGAAGTAGCTAATCTCATTTCCAATTATAAGTATTGTATTGTATACAATTATAAGTATAAAATAATATTTAGATCAGTCCTATCATCATTGAATTCTTATATTTTACTTGACAATAGAAAGTTCTGTTCATTAGGAACTTTAAAAAAATAATTCTAATTTATTAAGTACATGATTGTGTATAAATTTTATAAAAATTAAAGATATTGTTAATATTTAAGAATCATTTAAAATGTTCAAATATTAATCAATTTAAATCAAATTATGCAATATTAGAAGTTGATTTCAACCAATGCAAACATTTTTCATAAAAAAAAAACATGAAAATAAAGAAGTGTTTAGTCGCAACAGAATAAGGTTGAGCGTCTCATCTTGTTTTAGTGCTCTAAACAACTGGAAGATTCCATCCGACAGTCTTTGGAGTGTCTTAGACTCAAAATGTTACCGTCAATTAAACGGGGGTATAAATATGATATCTACTTGACTAGCTCAGGTCAGCTTTGGTCGTAATATCCCTTTGGTTTTGTTTGATTTTACAGTTTTATTTATAAACACCTTAAACACTTTATACTAGATTTAAGGCACCGTTTTCATGCTGTTTTAAAGCACTATAGCATATATTTTTTCACTTATCAATTTTTGAATGATTTTCATATTTAAATTATCACTAAATGTATTATTTGTAAATTAATTTCAGATCTATAGAGATTTTTTGCATTCTATTTTTTATCCGACTGAGAAAGAAGGGGAGATTATTTTATACTTTTTGAAAAGATGCCTTAAGCTAAGCTTGTTAGTATTATATTTTGTTTAAAATTGGCAAAGAGCTCTTATGTCTTTATTCCTATTTTTTTTATACCTGTGTCTAAATATTATATTCTGTTATATGCATGTCTTTTTCCCTAATGTAAAGAAATTGTGCCTTACTCTCATCTGATAAGACGCTCAACCTTCAATGTTTTACTATTAGAGTGCATGTCTAACATTCCCGCATTGTCACAATTTATTTATCATTCCTTTTTTATTCGTATTTCAATAGTCGGCGAAAGAATTGGAAAGTCAACTGAAAAAACATATCACTGTTCTAAAATCTCAAGCTTATCCACCATTAAAACGATGCCTATTCGGCAGATATTTCCCATCATCCGGTAAGTTTTATTTTTATTTTTACTTTATTTTTTCATCTTATCAATTTTGCTTTATTATGAAATTTCGTACATTTTTTTTTAATTTACGTTGTTATGTACGTAACTTCTGTAAATCTATATTTCAGACGAAAGACTTCTTGAATATGATATTGACAATGTGCTGTTTGATGAACAATCTCCCTTCCAACGAGTACAAATTGTACACTCCAAGAGTCTTGGAAATATGTTGGTGCTAGATGATCTTCAGAGTAAGTGAAATTATTTTCAAATTAATATTAAAACTAACAAATGAGGTATTAAGAACAAGAAAAATACAAAAATATGTATCTAATTCAACTAAATAAATTCATATCTAATAATTATAACTGCTTGATTCCTTAGCGTCTGCTCATATCAATGGGTTTTAATAATAACAATAAGTATTGTTTACACAAGATAAAAACCTTATCTTTTATTGTTAGAAAATGTAAATGCAAATTATATTTATACCGTCTATCTGTAACTATAGTATATTCCTAGGGCAGGCGGAAATTCGTACAATGACACGAAGTATTATGTTATCATCAAAATAAAACGATACCTGTCGCTCTTCATACACTACTTTATCGTTTACGCAGCGTACCGCTTTTCATGGTACAAGGTGAGGTGAGCGACGCGGTCGTTCAGAGATAACAAACTTGTTTTGACATGTCTGGATGAGGTGCGGATAATATAAATAAAGTAAATAGTTCACTAATTTCATAAGATGTTACTAAAATATTTATTATTATTTTTATTATAAAACACTTAGAAGTTAGAACCTAAGAGCAGAAGTGGTCTAACATTTTTTTTGTTGTAAATTGTGTCATACCTACAGCTTACTGCAAAGTAAGTTAGATATAATCAAGTCAAAGTCAAAGTGTTATGTAATGTAGGTTACTGAAATAAAGATTTTCACTTTCACTTTCACCCTTTAATAATGTTCTCAGGTTACACAAAGGTTGGTTACCCCTGTTAGGTCATTGTACGAATTTCCGCCTGCCCTAGGAACATACTATAGTATTTATTTAACACATTTGTTTGCAGATATATCTGAAGCAGATCTCATTTACACAGAAACTTTAATGCAAAGGGGCAAAGAGAACTATGAGGGCAAGGAAATTGTTATTCTTGGTAAGTTTTATTGAAGTGAGCTACTTAAATAGCTTATCTTCTATGTTAGCTAATGCATAACAAGTTCTAAAGGCTTCATTTTTAATGACAACTGAAATCTGGACCTTTTTTAAACAAAAAATTCCTATTCAAAATTTTTATTTTTAGTGCTGTGTGAAATGGAGACATAAACACATTTATTGTCACATTAGATTGTTAAATAAATATTTGCATCAGGTATTTCCAAGTTAACTTCAAATGCAATGTAATGATGACATGGGATACAAATTTTCTTCCATAAAAAATGCAGGTGGCGGCGACGGTGCCTTACTATACGAGCTGCTGAAGGAGAAGCCAAGCTACGTGTGGATGTTGGAGATAGACGAGCTGGTGATGAAGGCGTGCAACAAGCACCTCAACACCATCTGCGGGGACGTGCTCGAAAGGCGGAAAGGTGCTAATTATGAGGTAAAACCGAAACTAAAAGGTAACGAAAATATTTGAAAAATGGAAAATCTTTTTTACTCTGCATATCAGTAAGTCTGTCGATCCCAATGTATATGTGACTGGTCGACTGGTCGTCATTCTTCATAACTTTATTTATGTGTTAACACAAATAGGTAATGTTTAATTTTGTTGTATTGTTATGGTCTTTAATTGTCTACGTAATACGCACGTCGCCATGCGCACGCTTTCTTCAATCACAGTTGATTGTAAGAAGAATGCTTGCGGAGCGATAACTCGCTAATACTGCTCCTTATGAGGCTGACAAGACCCAATTGATGATTGAGTAACAGTGATTGCGCTCTCGTTTACTCCCATACACTTGGACAGTGTGCGCAAACGAGAGCGCAAGATCACTGTTACTGGGCGGGGCCAGGTCGTAGAAGAAAATAATAAGAAAATATGTGATTTAAGGAAAAGTGTGTGTCATATGCAAAATATGACTCGGTTCAGGTATGAATATGTTGACTTCGTGTTTTAAATTACAAAATTACAGACCCGTACGTCAAAAAAATAAAGACAAAGAATCATTTAATGATGATTTTAAGACGAATCTTTGCAATTATTTTCTAGCCGATTTCGTCCAATTATGTATCGAGTCCGTCCACGGTCTTCGAAATATGATGAATATTAACATATATTTTTTTTGATGGGCTAGAATAAATATCTTTTCTTAAAAAACTGCTCTAATAACTTCAATTTTAACAAAATTGGTCTTGTCAGCCCCTTATGCGCTCTTCGTGCGGACTGGCAACGTCGCGTCACGCCACGGTTTCATCGCACAGAGCGACAACGTCGCGTCAAGCGCTCGTTATGTGTTCATCGCGCGGAGCGACAACATCTCGTCAACCGCTTGTCATGCGTTCGTCGTGCGGCGCGGCAACGTCGCTAAAACAGCTCCTTGTCCGCAGCAGTGGCTGACGGTGGCGACGAGTGTGTCGTGCGGCCGTGGACATAATTCCGTTCCTAAATTATGTTAAAAATAAATAATTTTTCATTGCAGATAATAGTCGAAGACTGCATGCTGACCGTCAAGAAATTCATGAACGAAAACAAAAAGGTCGACTACATATTCGGCGATCTCACGGATATACCGATATCGGACGCGCCGTGCGGCGAGCTCTGGGAATTCATGATCAATATACTGAACTCGGCCTTCAAGATATTGAAGCCGACTGGCAAGTTTATGACGCATGTAAGTTTTGTTATTTAGGGTAGAACACTTTTGCGAGTTTTTTTATGTGATAAGTATGTTAGATGTGCTACTTTTGTTAAGTGTTGCTTAGCGAGATTACTTTTTGGATGAGGTCGATTTTTTAAACTAATTATTTGCAATTTATAAGGGATTTTTAGTTTTTACATTATTAAATACAGTTTTTTAAATTTTTTTTATTAATTAAATTGTTATTTTATTTACAGGGCAACGGAGCAACGTCAGCTGAATCTCTAGAAATGTACGAACAGGTGCTCATGAAGATGAAGCCAGCGGTGACATTCTCAAAGACTAAAGCGTTTGTGCCTTCATTCTTCGAGGAGTGGATCTTCTACCAGATAGCGTTCAACCAGAAGGACGAGTAACCAAAGTTACATGGATTAGTTGTATTATTAGTTTGACCTCTGATTGTGATTTACATTTTAATATTCTTACGTAGGTATAAGTGTACTTTGAATATGGAGATGGCAGTACTAAAATGTTGCATTCAAAATGTTTCCTGTTATAAAGATAAAGACCAACTTTATTATATTCTATACATAAGAAAGATCCACCTAAATACTATATAATTTTTCAATATTTTCAGTAGTATTATAAAAATTACATCAAACAAAATGTTAAAATGTATGTCATAATACATTGTTAGTTCCTTATCTATTTGAAATCACAAAATCAAAACAATTTTATTTTGTTAAGTCATTAATATTAAGAGCACAGACAAATCACTTCTTATTATTAATAGTGAACAATCTAAACATTAAAAATGCTAAACAATGGGTTGACGGTTTACTTTAACTGAAAATATAATTTCGATTTCGACCCACATACTGTAAGAGAGTTGTTGGTTACATCCCAATTTTAACTCACTTAAAATCAAACACTAGAAATACTTAATGTATATTTGATATATCCAAGAGAAATTTTATTCTTACAATTTTATAAACGAATATGTGTTCAATTTTTTGTCATATCTTCTGTATAACACTGCCGATATTACCAGGAACAAAAATAAAATATAAAACTATGATAATAACACGTTGTTTAACTAAAGTCGGTCCAAAACTATCAATAGTATCCTATTAACTTCAGCTGGTTTAACTCAACTACCATTTATATTATAAGCTTTAAGTATTACTTTTTACACAATATACAGCCTCTATGTATTTTTAAGCTAGTACAATGATGTGTCCACACGATCATAGGCTGAAAAAAAAAATGTCTAGACAATTCATAAATAAAAAACTCGAACATCGAAATCATTACAATAATTAAAAAATAAACATTCAAATCCTGCCAGAACTTTTAAATTAATAATATTATACAGACAAGTCACAACGTGTTGTGTAATGTCTTCAAAAATCAACAATAATATTGGAAAAGATAGCTGTACAATAGTTTACTAAATTAAATAACTTTCGTATAAAACATCATAGAGATACTTTATCTGCGTATATAGAAAACACCGCCTACATCACTTATGTTCCGCTCAACAGAGGTCAACCGGCCACACTGCACTTAGTCACTTTAGCACGATGGTCGCGTTCATGTCTTGTTTGTTTTAAAGCAAAAAACCATGAAACTCATCAAATATGCCCTCGAGTGTTTGAAGATATTGCACTAATAATTCAAGTAATGCGGCAAAGTGCAAAGGAATAACTTTTCATCGGTAATTAACAAGATAATCATTTTTAAAACTTGGTTCGAGCAAAATTTTTGGCGGGCGCCATTTTGCGTCATTTGTCATAGACTAAAAATTTAAGAAATGGCATTGGGTATGAAATATGTTTATATAATAATATGGCATGACGTAAATTTTTATAGTGTAAAATAATAATTTTACATATTTAGAAAATAAAGTACTTACCTACTGTGGATATTATTTAAAAAAAGGTTAAATCATGAAAGATGAAATTCAATTACCTACGTATCAATTTTTTTTTTTTTTTTTTTGTTAAATTGATTGGTTTTAATTGATAAGTTTATTAATAATTTCTTTAGAAGATTAATTATATATTTTTTTGTAACGATTGTTTTTAATTGATAGGTAATAAGCAGAATATTTACGAAGTGTCGCCTCTTTAACGGTGAGTCGGTGACATCGCTTAATCTATGACTCACTAGCCGCTCCCCGCGCACCGCGTTTGTCGCACAGATTTTGTTTGTGGTGTCTTCTCTATACGGAGTAATAATAGCTCAATGTAAAACATACACGATCTAATTTTATACTTAAAATCTTGAAATAATGTTAATTATTTAAAAACAATCAATGAAGCACACCACATAAATTGGAAAATAATATTTTCATTACTTATACTTATAAATTTCTGACCGCAGTGATTTTACCCAGTCATTTTGACAATACCAAAGAATAATAATTTTAGTAGTTGATGATATGTGACGGCTATTAGTATAAGAATGATTAGTTCCTCCCCGCTGCGTAGGTATGATACTACCACTAACAATCAGCTGTGCTGAAACACCGTGATTTATTTGTTTATTCATATTATATTGTGTTAATATAATTATTTCATCCAACCTGTGTTTTATTGTTGCCCTTTATTGTTGAAATGAAATGAAATGAAATGAAATAATTTATTTGCAGGAATTGTGGTTAACTACAAGGTGTTACAATATATTACAATAAAGTCCGCACAATTCGCCAGCAAACTGGCATACAAATATTTATGTGTATTTAACTAACTAAAATACAATATATATTTAGATTAATTTAAACATTTTGCATTACAGTTATTATTATTATCTACCTTTTCTATCTTTAGTGTTTACAAGCAAAGAACTCATTTATATTATAAAAGCAATGAGATTGCAGCCACTTTTTTAATTTAAGTTTAAACAATTGCATGGGCAATTCCTTAAATGCCATCGGGATTTTATTATATATCTTCGCACTCATAACATGACTGTTTTTGCTACATAAAGCAGTGCGACAAATTGGAAGTTGCAATCTGTGAGGATCCCTGGTTGGGTACTGACTATTTTGACAACTTTTAATGTACATATAGGGATGCTGTTTTACAAATATTCCAACCTCCAAGATGTATAAGGAAGTAAGTGTTAAAAGTCCGAGTCGCTTAAATAAGTCCCGACAACTTTCTAAGGGCCCTACTCCACATATTGCTCTGACACACCTTTTCTGAGCTATAAAAACTTTTTTTACGTTTGTAGAGTTGCCCCATAAAATAAGACCATACCGAAGCAACGATGAAACATAACCATGATATGCAATGATTGCCGCTCTCTCATCAATAATCTGTTTAATTCTTCTGAGGGCAAATACAACCATAACTTAAGATTTTTTTTTTTTGTATTGATGGTATTATCACAGACTAATAATAATATACTACGTATACAAGTATTATAAAAATTATTGATGTTATCTTCACCTACCATTTTAAGCCGGGTCCACATTTGTACCAAGTAATCGTATCCGTATCAGGCGTATCGTATCGAGTATGCGTATCCTAAGTGTGGACGTCCATTTTGACCATACCGTACCTTTTATCGCGTGAGCCACGGTTCGGCCAAAAACCACGTCCACACTTATGATACTGTATCTTGATTACGTATCCTCTCGCCGATCATCGTATCGATCTCGTGATTCATTCAGACAAGAACTCCCAGAGTGCAGACATGGTGCCAGAACTCATCTCCGTTATAGCTCAGTGTAGCTATGACATGTGCTTGTTTCATTGTGATAAATAAACACAGGATACAAAAAAGGCA
Source organism: Colias behrii (assembly GCA_029959065.1). NCBI lineage: Eukaryota > Metazoa > Arthropoda > Insecta > Lepidoptera > Pieridae > Colias > Colias behrii. The sequence goes on along the minus strand of JARWMC010000006.1, from coordinate 1,689,657 downwards.
GAGCCGTCGTTGGTGGCAGCTAGAATTGTTTAGAAACCGAAACCTACATGGCGGAAGAGCATTGCTGCGGGATTTACAGTTTCATCATATGAGTGGAAAATACAAAAACTTCACTCGAATGTCGCCAACCGATTTCGAGCATTTATTAAGAAGGATTGGGCCAATGATTGCAAAGACCTTAGATCATTAAGTAATGGATGGAGTACGCTGGCAAATGTTCTAACTAAACTTTCTGCTGATTTTGGTGCGGGGAGGGTAACTCACACTATGAAACACAATCACACATTCACAAAAATAATTTGTGTCACGAAAGTCGTAAAAATTTACGACCTTTTAAGCGACGAGTTTTTAAATTCAACTCTATCACTAAGTTCATAAAGATTAAATTTGCATTTCATTCCAAGATAGTCTCGTGGGGAGTGCGGTTCAATATCGCGTTTTAAATTCAACTTTATCTCTTAGTTTATAAAGATTAAATTTGTATATTTTCTTTCCATGATAGTGTCGTGGGGCCGCATCAATGATCGAGTAAACATGACTCGATTATTTGTCTTGATCATATCGCTAAACGATACATCGACGATTATTAGAAATTGCATTTAATTAGAAATGTACGTTAAAAAAATAAAAAAATATACACAAATGAAAGGTTATTCCATCTTTTTACACGCTTTATATTAGCTTCACCTGTATGTTTGTTTGTTTGTAACCGACTTCTTTGGGCGCGATTTTGACCCACTTTAAACGGCCAGATTTCGTTCAAACTTTGTAGATTTATTGAGGACCGATGACAATACAATAATTTGATAAAATTTTCTATTTTTTAGTTCGGTTTTCTATGAAAAGCGTGTTTTTTAGTTTTTTTAAACTATTATTATTTAATATTCGACATGTTTGAATTGCTTCTGCAAGACTTGACAGTACAAAACAGCATTTTTAGCGGAGCACTCGCAGACGTCCTTTCGATGTTTTACGAATACGCAGAGTGTTTGTAATCGATTACGCAAGTAGTTTTTATGAAAGCATAAGATTTTTCGATTCGAATAATCTTATACCTCGGCAAAAGGGGAAACGCCTGCGAGTGTTATCCATTACTTAATGATCTAAGGCAAAGACTGATACCAAATTTAGAGAAGCGATCACAGTTACGGATAGATTATGCATCACTGAGATTCGAGATTATGCATGAAGTTTGCAATATTTATTCAGAGTATCGAAGCAAGCAATAAGTCTAATAGTTCGGGATACCTATCAAGCTATCCCGACTCATTAAAAGACGAAATAAAGGTAAGGTAATGTTTTATTTACTTAATAGTGAAAAAACACAATTTTAAATGCACATAGAAATACAATCATTTTCACAACTGTCGCTCATATTACAAATTAAACCTTAATTACAAATTAATAAACCTCGTATAACAAATTAATCACTGAAATCATCGGTGTCTCTTGAGTCACTTTCATTGACTTCAACCTTAAATGGCGTATGATACCCTCTATGTCCAGTTTCCCATTCGCGATTGGTTGACGGTGGCGTTGGCGTATGACTATTAGGAGTAGATCCTCCATATCCACTTGCCCATTCGTATTGTCCACTATCAGCGTTATATAGTATTTTGTTAATACGGTGTTCAACGGCAAGGAAGGTTGTTTGTGTGTATGTACGAAATTTGGATGCCAAATAATTGGCATATATTTGGTATCGGTCGGCAAATGGTTCAGTTGAATCGGCAGAGGTAGCTGCTTGTGATGATGAACTCATCAATTGCAACGCTTCGTTCATGATCGGGTAATTTTGCGGTGATCTTTTTTTTTGTTTTTTTTTTGGTACTGCCGATTTAAATGCTGCTGAATTCGGTCGGCCCCCAGGTGCTTGGCTTCCAGATGCTTGGGTCTCAGACGCTCGGCCCCCAGGTGCGTGGGTCCCAGATGCTTGAATCGCACATTCTTGGCCTCCAGACGGTTGGGTCGCAGATTCTTGGCCTCCAGATGCTTGGGTCCCAGGTTCTTGGCTTCCAGACGCTTGGCTTTCAGATTCATTGCTCTCACATGTCGCAGAGTCCTCGAAATATTCATTCTCAACAGTATCATTATCTTCCGTAATCTTTTCAGCTTCATTTTCCTGCAAAAATCAAATTTAATTACATGGTATACTAGTTTCGGATTTTGCACACACCACATGCCCTACATATTATAATATACAGGGTAAAATTTAAAACATGTGACAAACTTATAGGGGTGAAACCAAAACAACTGGACGGGACCAATTATGTTATTCCATATCACTTTGTAGCAGATACTGCATTTCCTATAAGCAACCAAATCATAAAGCCTTATCCAGGCCAACATCCCAAAGGATCAACAAAGCGTGTATTTAACTACAGATTATCGAGGGCTCGACGTATTGTAGAAAACGTTTTCGGTATTCTGGCCAGTATATTTCGAGTTCTGAGAAAACCAATGCTACTTCAACGGGAAAAGGCACAATTGGTGGTGATGACTGAGTGCCTTCTTCATAATTTTTTACGGAAAAGCCCAAATTCTGAAAATTTATATACCCCAGCCGGTACATTTGATACTGAGGTGGATGTGATAACAACACCTGGAAGATGGAGGCGGGATAATAGCGAAATGAATTCCTTATTGCCATTAACAGTCGTTGCTCGAAGATCACAATTAACAGCGCATACTATGAGAGATCAAATTGCTGACTATGCAAAATGGGATGTAGTAGATTTAATTTTTTTTTTTATGTATAGGTCGGCAAACGAGCTTGCGCGTCATCGTACAGAAAGCTGAGATGATTGGCGCCGCCCATGAACAACCACAGACTCTGGAGTACTGTGGTTGCGTTGCCGGCACAGACATATATTAAGATAGACTACGCGAGTGTATGTACTTCCCGTGTCCAAACTAAGTTTATGACACTTACTTGACGCTGGCCTACACTCAATCCGCGCTTGCAGTTCGCCAAGGAAAGACGTGAAGCTGAATAAAGTAAAATGCCGAATTGCGCCGCTATAAACTGTAGAAACTCCACAGCTGTGAGTGACCGAGTTATCGGAGATGTTTCCTTCCGGTACCGGTAAGTAATTTTCTAATCAGAATATGCACTATTTATTTTAAAATCAAATAAAGAATATCTGTGGAAAACGATCGTGACAAACATGGATACCAAATCATACGGAATGATTCGGAATACATTGCGGCTTTTACTTGGCACGGTAAAGATCGCGTCGTATGATAATAAGCAACGAATAGCGTCTTCTCATTTTTCTGTTCTCATTTTTCTGTCCAATTTTGTGGTTAGTGATGTTCATTTGATGCAACAGTTTTCGATTCTAATCGATTTTATAATCGAACAGAAAAATGATAATTTGAAGGAGCAATTTTTCAGAAAAAAAAGGCATAGATTTTTTTTGTCATTTAATACGACTTGACCTAGAACTTTTAAGTATTTTAATACAAAGGTACTAAAAATAAATATTATGACATGGACGCCATTAGTTAAAGTGTCATCTTGGGAGTTTTTTTAAGAAAACTCCTTATTGCTTAGACTATGTTTGTTTTTTCAGTTTTCCAAGTAACCCGAACATAAAAGAAAAATGGATCGATGCAACGGGACATAAAGATTGGTTTCCAACAAAATATAGCACAATTTGCTCTAAACATTTTAGTGAAGCCAGCTTTAGCGGTAGCTCGGTAAAGCGAGCAAGATAGTACGATGGGATAGGACGATACTAGAATCGCCGCGCGAGTAGCGTCCTAATCGATTTAGCGTAAAATGAAATTACCATCAAAAAAAAAATTACCATAAAAAGCGCTCGTGACGTCATAACGCGTCAAGGTCAGTACAAAAAATATGACACGCTTGGTTTTCATACAGATCGCGGTACTTGCGTTGTCTACTTAATATAGGTATGTCTGTGGTTGCCGGCCTTTGAGGGAGGAGTACGCTCTCTTCTTAAAGTAATCCAAATTGTAGTCCTTGGGAAATGCCGAATTTGGAAGGTCGTTCCACAGAGGAGTGGTGCGCGGTAGGAAGTTCCTCCTAAAACGCACGGTGGAAGGACGCCAAGTATCGAGATGATGTGGGTGAAATTTGAGCTTGTGGCAATTGCATTTTTTCTGTAAGGAATAAGTGTTGTGTACTGTAAGCACTTTGATTATATACTCCCTAGATAACGCCTCACGCAATGACCGATGCAACAAACTGGCCAGTATTTACAAGCGTGTGTGAGTGAGGCACGCACACACGCTTAGCGATTGCTATGTCTTACACCAGCGTCATTTGTATCAGGGAGTTACCAGCTAATGAATCTATCCCGATAAAATGGGGCAAAGCCTGTAAAATTATGTCATGTTAATAAAATCATAAATAATAGTTTAATATTGTACTTTCAATTGTGTTTAGTTGTCTCTTGAGTTAGAATATGATTTTTATAGAATAGAAAATACAATCAAATAAAAATCAATTAGCATTTACAAAATATGTTTTATTAATTAATGTAATAATATAGTGTCGACTTATAAAAATACTACAGGTTTGCCGGCAGCTTCGCCTGCATCATTTTTAAATTTAACCCAAATTCGGCGCCATTTTGAAATTCTTTGTTAATTGACCGATTTCGTTCAATATCGATATCTGAGGATCCTTAGGATCACAAAACAGGAAACTGTTACCAAAATTTAAAAAAGTTAACGCCATTATGATTTTTTTTGTTATTGTACCGATTTCGTTCAATATCGATATCTGAGGATCCTTAGGTTCACAAAACAGGAAACTGTTACCAAAATTTAAAAAAGTCAACGCCATCTTGAAATTTTCTGTTATTGTACCGATTTCGTTCAAAATCAATATCTAAGGATCCCTAGGATCGCAAAACAGGTAACTGGTACCAAAATTTTAAAAAGCCAGCGCCATTTTGAAATTCGTTGTTATTGTACCGATTTCGCTCAAAATCGATATCTGAGACTCCCTGGGATCGCAAAACAGGAAACTGGTACCAAAATTTTAAAAAGTCAGCGCCATTTTGAATTTTTTTGTTATTGTACCGATTTCGTTCCAAATCGATATCTGAGGATCCTTAGGATCACAAAACAGGAAAATGGTACCGAAATTTAAAAAAGTCAACGCCATTTTGATTTTTTTGTTATTGTACCGATATCGTTCAAAATCGATATCTGAGGATCCTTAGGATCACAAAACAGGAAACTGTTACTAAAATAAAAAAAGTCAACGCCATTTTAAAATTTTTGTTATTGTACTGATTTCGTTCAAAATCGATATCTAAAGATCTCTAGGATCACAAAACAGGAAACTGGTACCAAAATTTTAAAAAATCAGCGCCATTTTGAAATTCTTTGTTGTACCGATTTCCTTCAAAATCGATATCTGAGGATCTACGATCGCAAAATAGGAAACTGGTACCAAAATTTAATAAATTCAGCTGGTAAAGAAGCAAAATATACAATTCTTGCAGTTTCTATGTCAGTTAACTGTCGAATCTTTCTGGAATAATATTTTCTAAGAATAGGTTCTGTTATGGATGAATGTTAAATTACGTAACCTAATGTAGGAATATGAATCAGACAAGCATAACGCTCACTTATTATTTGCTGTAGGTATCATAACAAAAACTTACCAACTTCAGAGGCTTCTGTTGTTCAATGTTATATTCCATCGTCACTCCAACTTCTTCATCAGTGATATCACTTTCGTCAGATTTCACTGATGATAAAAACAATGCCTGTAGGAAAAATATAATGTTAAACATGTAAATCATAATAGTCCTCATCTTAAGTAAGAAGTATGAACCTCATACGTAATGCCCTCAGAAACGAACTGCGGTACGTCAAGTTCGCCGCTCTTACCACTGAGTAACTATATTAAAATTTAAATATATGGGCCTGTCCGTAATAAAACATACTTTTTTCGGGACCGCTTCCTTTTTCAATCTTCGAAGGCCTTGATTATTTGCAAAATACAAGTCTTCTTCACGGAAATGTTCAGAGCATATCACCGTGGTTTTGGATGGTTTCCAGAACTCTTCTCCACGGCTTTTTCTTATTATGTCCACCCATCGACTTCTAATTATAGGATCAGTAGGTATCCTAAAAACCATGTATCCAAATGGTCACATTCTATTTTGACAAATATATTGATGATTTCCTTAATGACAAGGTTGCATGGAAGCTAATTTTGGTAAGTTTCCTTTTTTGTGATCCTAGGGATCCTCAGATATCGATTTTGAACGAAATCGGTACAATAACAGAAAATTTCAAAATGGCGTTGACTTTTTTTCAATTTTGGTAACAGTTTCCTGTTTTGTGATCCTAAGGATCCTCAGATATCGATTTTGAACGAAATCGCTACAATTACAAAGAATTTCAAAATGGCGCTGACTTTTTAAAATTTTGGTACCAGTTTCCTGTTTTGCGATCCCAGGGAGCCTCAGATATCGATTTTGAACGAAATCGGTACAATAACAGAAAATTTCAAAATGGCGTTGACTTTTTTAAATTTTTGTAACAGTTTCCTGTTTTGCGATCCTAGAGATCCTCGGATATCGATTTGGAACGAAATCGGTACAATAACAAAAAAATTCAAAATGGCGTTGACTTTTTTAAATTTTGGTAACAGTTTCCTGTTTTGTGATCCTAAGGATCCTGAGATATCGATTTTGTACGAAATCGGTACAATTTAAAAAAAAATTATACTGCGTCCATAGATATTCTTAAACAGGTATACCGACCTTTGAGACGTATAGATTTTTTTTCTGTTTTTAAGTAGCGGAAATTGTGTCAACAGACTATAGAGCGTTATTTCCATCCGAAAAATAATCTCATTTACTCTCAACCGCGCCTAAAGAAGTTTTACTTCAAAAATAAATATTAAAATATTTAAGACTAAAAAAAAAACATCCGACTGCGCGGAAGCTTGCAAAACAAAAACAATCGGTCCATCCATTAAGGCTGTAGGCTCAGCCAAACAGTTTTTAAAACACACCCACATACATTCATACATACATACACACACCTTCCCTGATGTATTTCCTCCTTCTGGTGCAGTCGGGTAAAAATGAACATACATCTCTATGGGGAAATTCGCAATCCAAGACTGGCAACACTAAAAAACGACGCGTTGATTTTGTGAAAATAATTATGAATTTGTTATTTTTGTTTCCGTAAATTACTATTAGTTTTGAGTTACTTACCGATGGTAGGAGATTTTGTTAGTTGTTCGTAAACGTCCTTTGTAATTTCTGCAGATTTTAATCGCGCAGCTTGTCATTTTCACCGAAATAATCTAACGCAAAAAATGAGCCGTGCGTGCGTATCTCTTGACGTTACAATTGACACTGAGGAAGTGAGGAGTGGTGAGCGCCACAGAGCAAGTAATATAGTAGTTAGCGCTTTAGAGGCTAACAGTTAGCTGATATTTTTATCGACGCTTTTGACGCGCCGATTGTCACTTGACAGTCGCTTGCTCGCTCATTGGCGCGAACGTCACGCTCATTTTTTATTTGTTTTAAAGTGAAACGCATCAAATATGCCTTCGTGTGTGTTACGATATTGCACAAATAATACGGAAAAGTGCAAAGGAATAACTTTTCATCAGTAAGTAACTAGATAATAATTTTTAAAACTTAGTTAGAGCAAAATTTTTGGCGGGCGACATTTTGCGTCATTTGTCATAGATTAAAAATTTAAGATATGACATTGGGCATGAAATAAGTGTTGTTAGTAATATTTGCTGGCGTATATTTTTATAGTATAAAATAATAATTTTACATATTTAGAAAAGCATGGACTGGTTGTTAATTGAAAAAAGGTGAAATCATGAAATATGAAAATCAATTACTTACCGTAAAACGGGGTGAATAAGGACTCAGGGGTGAATAGGGTCAAATCGAGGAATCTAGTTTCGAAGCCACAAAATAAAAAAACAAGAACTTCCAATTGCTACCTTTTTTTTCTTCTAAAAGTAGAATATATTATCTTCTAACTGGCAACACCGAAGCGTTGTGAAGTTAGTAAAAGGTGTCAAAAATCTTCTTTCAAATAAGACTGTAGATGTGAGGTTGCGGTATTGTCCCATAAGTTGACCGTTTTTTGGAAATTCAAGTGTTTTTTTGACAACGTGTGGAGTTAGCCAACGATATAATATCTTTAAGAAGCTACACAAAAAGAGAAAAGTCTAGATTTTACATAGTTTTTGTTTGAGATCGTTTTCTTTAAAACCTCTGGGATTATTTATTTTTCGAGGTGAATAAATACGGTAACGGGGTGACAAGGGACGGCTAAAGTACAAATAGAGTCGCCTATACTTGGTAAATAGGGACATATGAAAGTTGATTAGGAACGGTAAAGTTTGAATAGGGTCAGGGCTGCTACAACATGAATTGAACATTTTACCGCATTGTTTTGCATGATTTCACTTTTTATTAAAATAAGGCATTTTCATTTTATTTATTTTAAACTTATATACAAGCATGCGTACAAGGCGAACTAATGAGATGTAATAAGAGATACATAGGTACGAACTTGTATGATTTAAAAAACAAGCCTACAAACAAATAATAATAGTACGTAGTGTGTTTAACTAACAATATATGGGTTTACGCTTTTTTTTCAACTTAAAAAAAACCTGGAGGTTCTAAATTCGACTGTATGTTTTTTGTTTGGTTTGTATGTGGCGCTATTACTCCGTCATTATCGTGAATTGATTTTGATTATTTTTTTGTTGTATCATAGGATATAACATCAGAGCAGGCCTCATAATAAATTTTATCAAAATTGGTTCATCATATTTTTTAGAAAATTGACGAAAAAGATAAACATGTATGCACATTTTTACAGAGATTTTATAATAATATTATAACGCTAAGTAGCTTTCTGCAAGATATCGAAGTCGATCGGTTTTAAGTTTTAACGTTTTTAGCGTACAATAAAAGATTTTGGATTTATTGTATTATTTTTATTTCCAAAAATTTTAAATTTAATGAAGAAAATTAAACTTTTAGCAGAAGGTAATTAGTTCTTTTTTTTAAATAGGAAAGAGACAACCCTACTAGTTTTTCCCAAGTTACCCATGTCTCGTTCCAGGTCACCCCACTTCAAGTATGAATAGGGACAGCCTATATTTTTCTTAAAATATCTAAATTTTAACTAATTCTGGGGATATTTTTAACATTTACGAAAAGTATTAACTGCCGGAAACCCTTGGAAAGAGTTATCAATATTGCATTCGTCCTACAACATCGATTAATTTCAGTGACAAGTTCGATTTTGTCCCTTTTCACCCCATTTTACGGTAATCACCAATTTTTTTTTGTTAATTGATTTTAATCAAGTTTTTAATTGATATTGTATAAGCTACTGACTTGAACGTATAATTGAATCATTATTTATTTATCTGCACTAATATTATAAAGAGGAAAACTTTGTTTGTTTGTTTGATTGTAATGAATAGGCTCATAAACTACTGGACCGATTTTGATGAAATTTGGCACAGACAATCTTTAGACCCTGAGAAAGAACATAGGCTACTTTTTATTGCGAAATATGTACCACGGGCGAAGCCGGGGCGGACCCTAGCGGTCCAGAGATAAGTAATTAATATTTTTTCTATTCAAGGTTTCCATGTCTGGGCCGTGAAGAAAGGGAAAAATGGGTAAAATTTGTCCAAAACAACCGCAGTGAAGAAACCTGGTTACCATCCGATAGAACTTACGTCTGTTCATTGCATTTTCGCGATGAGGATAAATATACCACAAAAGCGGGAAGGCGTTTTCTAAAGAAGTCTGCTGTTCCTTGTATTGATGTTAGTAATAATAATAAAATTTTACGGATTTGTATAACAAATAAAATATTATTTTAGCCATCACTAACATTATATTATATTTATTTTAGCCGAAGGTGTGCTACAATAGTACTGGAACAATACAAGCAATTTCTGAGCCGGGAACATGTTCTGAGGATGATGAACTAAATAAACATTTTGTACAAAATTACACGGCTTTTATTTTTTTTTTCTAAAAAAGGCTCAATTTGTAAGGAATGAAACTTCCCATAGCCCTGACTGAACCTAAAACCCGAAAAAAAATTAAATTATTCCATATGACGTCACTATTTACATCATCCTATATTATATGCCAGATATTGTTAGCCCCGCGTAGTAAAGTCAGTTTATACCTAAAATAAATATTAAGTAAGTACAAAGAAAATTTCAAGTCAACGTGCATGTAAGGAGTGGCACCCAATAAAATAGACAGAATGAAACAAAGTGTCGCCTCTATAGCGGTGAGTCAGTAACATCGCATAATCTATGACTGTCTAGCCGTCATTCGCGCGCCCCGCGCCGCCGCGCTTGGCGCACAGATTTTGTTCGTGGTGTCTGCTCCATACGAAGTAATATTATCTCAATGAAGTATACTTACACTTACCTATTTAATAAAAAAAATGTTACTTGTCTTTTATCAAAACGTCCTTTTTTCATAGACACACTGGCAATTTCAATGTTAATGTCACTGTCAGTTTTAATGTCTATGTCGCTCACAACCAGTGTTGCCAACATAGTGGATTTTCCACTAAATCTGGTGGTTTTGGCTTGCTTTTTAGCGGACAAATATTGACTTTAGTGGCTAGTGGATTTGTCTAGTGGAATTTAAGAATTTAGTATTTTTTTTCTCAAATATTGGAACGACGACTATGAACTCCACTCGTATCGTTTTTGGAGTTTAATTCCATCGTGCAGCAACACTCTTTCATCTAGTGGGTAAAACAGTCAAAAGGAAATAAATCCAAGCCACAAACTCTTTAATAAAAAATGGCAGTAAATTATCGGGGACGGAAACGACTCATCTGAAGATGACTTATTAATATAATTTCATTATTTTTGTTACATAATGTGTAATTTTAATGTTATTTCTCCAATAAACGTATCTTTTAAATATTGTTTTCTTTCGCGATGAACAAAAATTTGCTAAAATAAAGTTGGTGGAAAAATTAGCGATTTTTTAAACTGGCGCGAGTTTTGTTAGTGGATTTCTGGTGGTTTCAGAGGTCGCTTCTGGTGGGTAGCTTGATACTTCGGTGGCAACACTGCTCACAACGAGACAAGTTACATTCATTTTGAGGAAGGATATTGTTAAAAAAAGGACATTTTGCTACCAAGGATATTTCGAGACAACTCTAAATTAAATTTTGAATTTCATTGTCTTCATGAAGTCCTGGGTTTGCATGTTTTTTTCTCTGACTAACAGTGGCGAGTAAATAAGAAACCGTAACTATTCTAAAATAGCTATAATATAACACACGTCCCTTCTGATATAGGTATGTGACCTATGAATGGTTAATTATCGCCAATTTTTTTTTATTATTATTTATTCAATACTATTTACGCCAAAACATTCCGGTCACTGTGATAATTACAAACATGCATTTAGACAGTAATATCTACTAACCTTGACCTGTTGTCTTGGATTTTGCTATCTTTTGTCTTTCTCGACGAAGTGCCGAAAGCAAGTAATCCACTTTTTTCTTTATTTTTTCTGACGGACGTTGCAATTCGGTCTCTAATTCATCCCAAGCATCTTTTTTCAATAATCTATTATAATAGTTGCGGTTCTGAGGGTTCCACAATATTTCTTTAAGTTTATATGCTTCAATCAATTGTATCACACTATCGTTATCCCAACTCATGATTACAAAAGCATCCACGCAGGAACTAGGTACCGGAGGAGTAGCGTGCCGTGCGCTGAACTGCACTCACGGGAATCCAGATGCTAGATCATTCTGCCGATCATGATACGCGTATCCGATACGACACGTATCAGATACGCGGTTAAAGGTGGGTCCACACTTGATCATTTTCGAGTATCACATCTCCGTCGCGTAGCATCGACGCGTATCATGTATGCTAGTGTGGACGCAAAATGATCGCGATCGTGATACACCCTGATCGCTATTAACCGCGTATCTGATACGTGTAGTATATCATCGTATAATATTTATGGCTTACGCGATAAAAGGTATGGTATGGTCAAAATGGGCGTCCACACTTAATATACGCATACTCAATACGATACGCCTGATACGGATACGATTACTTGATACAAATGTGGACCCGGCTTAATAGCGATCGGGGTCATTTTGCGTCCACACTAGCAAACATGATACGCGTCGATGTTACGCGACAGAGATGTAATACGCGAAAATGATCAAGTGTGGACCCACCTTTAGAAGACACTTGACAAAAGTTAGAACTTAGACCCATAGCTCAAGAGTTTCGTATATAAGTGTTACCACAGAGTGTTACTATGTTGTGCATGTGTTATTGCAGCTGCAATAGTAAAAATTTCACTCAGGAATATTTTTAAGTGGATTTTATGCGAAATGACTAAGTTAATCGTGTTCATATTACGAAAAAATTTTTAACCAAAGTTTAAGTATTTGCAAGGCTTAGGTAAAAACTTAGATAGATAATAATTGGTAACTACTAACTATTCTTAATTATTGATAATGGGGTATTGGTAGAACAACACAAATGTGTACTATAATAATAAAACAAATTTTACAACTTATAAAGCATTTAATTAATTACAAAAACACCTTTCATATAATACAATTGGTGAATCCACATTTAGAACATAGTAAAAATAAAATCTTTTATCCTAGGTACATATTTATAAATTAAGTCTGCACTTGGCTATGACTCAACATGCTCATATTCATTACAAGAGATTTACAATTCTTAACAAAATATATTGAATATCTAAATTACTTATAATGAAGTCTGAATTTTAAATCATAATTTTGGAATTTCCCAACATTGTAATTATTTAAAGCCCTCCACTTTTATTACAAGTTTATAAAAAAGGACATAGACCATAAATTGAACTAGTTACTAGACTCTAGAGAATGTTTTAAACTGATGCAATCCTAATAACGGTACATTCACACGGTGTCAAGTGTTTCTCAACCCTATGGTTTTTTACAAGATTCAGTTTAGTGGTATCAGTATTTCAATGACATTCACATATGTATTCAGTTTTAAGACGACAAAGAACCAAATCTTGCTGAAGTTAACATCCAATTTATCAGTATAATACAATGTGATGTCAAAGTTCCTTCTATGTGCCAATAAAATATTTGAAACTGGATGAGTAAACTTGAATAACAAATAAACACAATAATCATGTACACATATTAACATGAAAACCAAACATATAATAATTCATTTGCATTATAAATTGCCAGTATCACATGTAAATAGATGGAAAGTCATAAAACATACATCAAATATTATTCAGCCTGTCTTAACCTGGCGAGTCGCTGCGTGAGCTCGTCTTGTTCCTGTGACACCACTGTAGCTGTGCCTATAGATGTACTGGGAACACCAGACGGTAACTCCATGTTGAGTTCCAATCTGGAAAATATAATTGAAATAGATATACACACGCCTAATAAAAAACGGAAGAAATATTATACACATAATCAAAATTACATAAAGAATTAGGAGGCCTTATTGCTAAGAAGCTCATTGTTATCTTCCAGGTTTCATGTATTGTAAATTGTTTGTATAGTACTGTTTGTAGTATATAATATGTACATACAAAATAAATACATGTTGAATATAGATCTCTATGGGGCATTTAACTAAAATAAACATGAAAGCAAATTCATCTCTATCTGTCTTGGGAGAACAACCATCTTTAAATAGCATAATCAATAAATTTTAAGAGCACAGATTTTGCCATGAAGCCTTATCATAATGTTGTACATGAAATAACCTATTATTTCATGTCTGAACATGCTTCGCTATTGAATACTATAAAAAGCCGCTTTCCTTTGACTCGTGGGCATTCGTAAGAATCGTACCATGCTCGGACGTTGTTTATATGACGTTCGACCCAACTACCCTCACTTTGCTAATAGTCATTGACTTGCTGCGTTTTGTTATCAACTACCTACATATATTAGGTAGCTGTGTAGAATCGCAGTGCATTCTTATAACATTCAAACTAATATTTAACCCAGCCTCGCATGTTATTTCTTACAATAAAATAAACTATACATATCCTCAACACATACCCAGCCTCATCAGCCACTTGCTGCAGCAGCGTATCCACATCGCCCTGCGGTACTGAAGTTGTTGTTGTTTGTGACATTGCATTTTCCATATACGAAGATTGTACATCCAGATCTTCAAACTGACTCTCAAACTTGTCCATTAGAGTTGATATCTTCTCTAGATTCATTGATTTCATGGCTGCATCCATCGCTTTGACTACGCCTGCCATGGAGGTTGTGACCTAGAAAAGAGGTAATGTTATTTAATTACAGAATTTAATTCTGTTGTCAGAAGAGCATTATTTTAATTGAATCCCTGTGTTCTGTGAGTGAGAAGAACATATCTACAGTGAAATTATTTGTTTGCTAATAAAATATTGTGGTTGGGTTGAATGTTTCTAAGACTATTAAATATTAATTGACTATATTTATCCATCTTGAAGTAAAGGGACTTCTAGGTTTTGTTTAACAACAAACATATTTATAACCCTAATATACACAATTTTTCTTCATGTATTTAAAATAACATACCTTTCTAGTTGTTAATGCTGTTTGGACTCTGCTAGAAACTGCATCAACCCTAGCAGACATTCGTAAATAATTCAACGCCTGATTCTTCTGTCGTATTGCATTTTCAGCGTGTATCCTTGCCCCCTCCATGTTACCTTTCTGAATAGCTTTTTTCGCCTTTTCTTTCTCCATTTTTTCTTCTTTTTCGCATTTTTTTGAATTTCGTTCCAACTCTTTTACAGCGAACTTTAAATTAAATAGATGCTCTGATGATGACGACATGAGTTAAGGAATATTGTGAAATTTATGTGACTAATGTAGTTAAATAAAAATATAATAAATTAGATGTTTTACAATACAATAGACGTAAAAGTTATAATATTATGGTTGATGACAAATATGACTTTGACTATAATGCTATATTTTGACGTATAATCTCAAATAATTATATAAAACAACGAAAAAGTTTATGTATTTGCAGTATGAGGTAAAATTTAAAAAAGGATACTCTCCATAGCTGACGAAGACATTTCGTTTCCCATTTTGACGGCTTTATAGAAACTTTTTACACGAAAAAGCAGATCTTCGACCTGTATAATATGTAGAGAGTGTGTAAAAAACTGAAAATCTTACAATATGATCAAAAATCAGGAAAAAATAATTATATTATTGAACACATAGAACCAGATGAGTCACAATTCTACAAACAAAATATTTAAATGTCAAGTACAGCAGCTGTCAGCTGTCAACCATAGATAAACAATATCACTACAGATCACTACAGATTTTCGCTTTTGGAAATCACAGGGCTACCAACAATCGTAATTAATAATTTTTAAGCAAAAAACATAGATAAAAATGGTAATAATTTCTACTCTATTTTTTAAAACCTCATCATTCAAATACCTACCGTGTTCAAATAGTAATCAAAAAAAGGAATTGACTTGGCACACGGCAGAACTATATAATTTACATACTTAAAATATTATATTTCATACTACATAATACATTTGAACTAGGATTTTATCATAGAGTATATATTACAGTAAGTAGAATAAATACTCTAAGGATTTTACTGTGGGATTTTATATATTG
This sequence comes from Colias behrii, assembly GCA_029959065.1. Lineage (NCBI taxonomy): Eukaryota > Metazoa > Arthropoda > Insecta > Lepidoptera > Pieridae > Colias > Colias behrii. Next base: position 1,673,976 of record JARWMC010000006.1, on the reverse strand, counting down.
TCTTTAATCAAAACAAACTTTAAGATAACTCATTTGAAATCAATTGGCCTTCTATCATGTATGTAGAAATCAAATAAAAAAGAAGTATTATCTTGTCAATGGAATTAGTAGTTTTCGGAATGTTGGTAGACTGGTAAAACAATAAAATTGTCAAAATTGCACAGCAATCGAAAAGTCACCGACTGACTTGAAGTCGGGTTTGGGATTTGGAAGTAAGAGAGCGGAGTTACGATAAATAATCTCAAATATTTAGTAAAATCCTACATGATATTGTAATAGTACTAATTATTTTAAATTTTTGGTGTTGTTTTTTGTTAGTATATAACCATATTTTTGTAGATTTCTTTGTTTTGTGACAAAAATAGTTTAGTCGTATCAAGTCTCTAAAGGACGTTTGCTGGGCGTAAAAAGAAAATGGCGTGTGCTACTCTGAAAAGAAATTTAGATTGGGAGGCGCAGATGCCTGCCAAGAGGCGTAGATGTGCTCCATTTGCTGCAAGTTCGAGTACAAGCCCTGGTATTAAAGTTGAACCCAGAAGTTCTTTATTTGGGGAGACCGTTAGTGCACCTGTAAAATTGACTCCAGGTTTGTTTATTTTTGTTTAACGTTATAAAGCTAGCAATTTCATAACTCAAGTCTTATCCTAAATATCTTATGAATATCGGTATTAAATGAACAAAGTATGTTTGTGTTAATTGTTAGCTATATAATTTATCGAGTTTGTTTTATATCATGAATATTTTTATCGTGCTAGAGAGAGAAAGAAGATGTGCGATGACCGTTGGGCGTATTGACTTTGTTGTTTTTTTTACATTATTGAATGCCTTTTGTTGAAAACGAGTGTTAATACGAAAAACCAACTTTCAAGGAACCCTCTAACATGCATACATGCAAGTTTTTTTGTGATGCTTTAAAATGTATTGCTTAATTGGGACTGCAGACAATGTTTTCGATGTGTCGTAAGCGATAAAACATAAATAAGCATTATTTGTTTTACTATTGTAAGCATATTTAGTTGCAAAAGCCTCATTTTGTGTTCTATATTTCATATTACTTTTCTAAAATATGATTATTTTCATGACCCTGAAGATGGCGCTTATATCTGAATTTTTTTTTTTATTTCCAATATCTCGAATAAAAATAGAGCTATGAAAACGAGACCGAATAGATTTTATTCATTGGCTCGAAATCTACATGTGGATCATTTCCAAAAAATTTTTTTTTTGAACAGAAAATTTTTAAAGCTAAAACCAATTTTGTCTTGACTCTCTAAATTTTGTATATCATTAAATATAAACTTCCGTATATTCTCTGTAATAATTGAATGGATTTCTCGATGTGGAATTATTTTTTTTTTTGAATTTATTTTCAGATTTTTTGATAGCAAATATCTGCTAGAATAATAGATGGAATTGAAAAAAAAAAAAGCAAATTAAAGATAATAAAAAAACTCAAATGTGGTTTTTTTTGTTTTTTTAATATTTCGGGTTTTTCCACCAAAAATTAAAAAATAAAATTTTATTATTTTTTGATTACCGATATCTCAAAAAATAATTATTTTTTTTTCTCAAATCAAAGTTCCACTTTTTTATTATATTTTAATGAACATGTGGTTAATTAGTTTTTTTAATTTCCTTCAACGGAAAAATTAAAAAAACTAATTAACCAAATGTTAATTTGTACAAAATCCGTTGAAGGAAATTAAAAAAACTAATTAACCACATGTTCATTAAAATATAATAAAAAAGTGGAACTTTGATTTGAGAAAAAGAAATAATTATTTTTTGAGATATTGGTAATCAAAAAATAATGAAATTTTATTTTTTTAATTTTTGGTGGAAAAACCCGAAATATTAAAAAAACAAAAAAAAACACATTTGAGTTTTTTTATTATCTTTAATTTGCTTTTTTTTTTTTCAATTCCATCTATTATTCTAGCAGATATTTGCTATCAAAAAATCTGAAAATAAATTCAAAAAAAAAAATAATTCCACATCGAGAAATCCATTCAATTATTACAGAGAATATACGGAAGTTTATATTTAATGATATACAAAATTTAGAGAGTCAAGACAAAATTGGTTTTAGCTTTAAAAATTTTCTGTTCAAAAAAAAAATTTTTTGGAAATCATCCACATGTAGATTTCGAGCCAATGAATAAAATCTATTCGGTCTCGTTTTCATAGCTCTATTTTTATTCGAGATATTGGAAATAAAAAAAAAAATTCAGATATAAGCGCCATCTTCAGGGTCATTTATTTTCTCTTTCATCAATGCATTACTACCAATATCGTTTAATTACAAGTTTAATTTGAGGCAAACACTATAATCAAGAAAATTATAATAAAAGTCAAGGATGTGACATTTTCTTATAAATTAAACGTAGAATTCAGATTTTTCAATGGAAATACATAATTGATTGATGATTATTTTCCTCTTTTATTGATGCAAAATCTTGACATCTGAGGAGCATCATTGAGATATAATTTGCTTTGATTTACATGATAAGGTAATCCTTAATTAATTACAAGACCTTAAATTTAAATATTTATGTGGAGATTTTTTCAAGGAATGTCTATGACATAAATAATATTTATATTAATATTTAATAACAAAATATATAAGATGGTAGTTACAGCCATATGGTATTTAATACAAACATATCGCTAAACTATGTGATTATTTGAATACCAACTAGATTATACAATTTTGACAGTATTTTAGCTTCCTCTTTAATTTAAAGTTTACATAGCTGAAAGTCTATCATGTAAAATTATGAATATTAATAGTTTATTTTGAAATAGTGTCTGTGCTTTTTTTATTGTTTGTCACACATAATTCAAGCTTGAAAAGAATACTATATTATATCTAAACATTGCTTGTTTTGTATAAATCTTCCAATTATATAAATCATAATGAAAACATGGAAGTATGTACTTAGTTATTACAATTACTTTATTTCATAAACATATACTTTTAATGTTAATAATATTGAGATTGCTTTCATACTTCATGGGTACCCAAGCATAAAATTGAAAGGTTCTTGGTTTCATACCTGGCAAAGATGACAAAAAATATCATTCTAAACTCTGATTGCCATAAAGATAAATCTTTGAAATATATTTGAAACTTGTCCATTTTAATGTTTAAGATGAAATAATTATATCTTTAAAGTTATTAGGAATGTTATTATTCCATTATATAAATCTTCAACTCATTGCAGATTTACTTGTTTATAGTTTACTTGCTTTCCGCCCGCGGCTTTACCTGTGCTTTCAAAGAAAAACCCGCATAGTTCCTAATACCTATCCTATGTGTTAATCCAAGTTACCCTCTATATGTGTGCTAAATTTCATAGTAATCGATTCAGTAGTATTTGCGTGAAAAAGTAACAAACACACACACACATCCTCACAAACTTTCGCATTTATAATATTAGTAGGATTTTATCTATTAATTTAGTGTTGTTCTAAATATCTAATCATTAGTATTTCACAGTTTCTAAATGATTGGTTGTCTTAAATTGATAACATCAATTAAGTAACTTAAGTTCTTAAACTGATATGATCTAGTGTATTTAAAATATAATTAACTTGCTTTCCGCCCGCGGCTTCGCCCGCTTTGTCTAAAACATAATAAATTATATACTAAAACCTTCCTCTTGAATCACTTTTTCTATTAAAAAAAACCGCATCAAAATCCGTTGCGTAGTTTTAAAGATTTAAGCATACATAGGGACAGAGAAAGCGACTTTGTTTTATACTATGTAGTGAAGTTAAATTGGTGATAATAATTGAGAACTATTTTAATATTTGGATCTAATTGTCAATGAATGAGGATTGTCCATTCATCATTTTATATTAATTACAATTAGGTACATGTCTAATTTTTTATTTTTAATATAATATTTAGTTCTATGCCATAAAAATCATGAATATTTTACATTAAAATTAACATTTTGTTGCTCTAGCTATTTTTAAATAACTGTGCTTAAACATGCACATATAATTTGTTATCTCTTCTTATTTATTTATTTATTTATTTATTTATGTAAAGGTACCTTACAGCTAAACTTACACTAGGTATTACATTAACAATTCAATACGCCAATTAAAAGGTACACCAATAACAATCATAATACTGTGAGTGAGCAAAGTATAAAAGATACGATATTAACAATTACAAACCCTATATTATATATATAATAATAAATAAGATATATAATTATAGTTAAATAAAAAGGTAACAATAAATATGAGTGAGTACAAGTGTGAGTGTAAGTGTGTGTATGAGTGTGTGTGTGTGTGTGAGTGTGTGTGCGTGTTGTTTGTGATTTTCTTTACAAATTTTGGTCAATAAGCTGTAGTATTACTTTTTTAAACTTAGAGCGAGATAATTGAAAGGGATCTGCCAAGGAGAATTTATTATTGTAATTATTCGGAATTCTCAGAAAGGGTGAATGTTTGAGATAATTAGTAGAGGTTGCTGGGTCATTAAAGAGAGGCGTATGACGAGTACGTTGTGATGGCACACGATATTGTAAGTATTCTAAAGCAACAGGAAAATCAAAGTTATTATTGACAATATCATACAATAACATAAGGTCGATTACATCTCTACGATCCTCCAAGGTATTGATTTTATAGTGAGAGCAAGCTTGTGAATAGGTTAAATCATGTTGTTTATTTTTATATTTCATTCTATTTACAAATACCTTTTGAAGCTTTTCCAATTTAGTTATATGACATTTATAACTTGGACGCCAAATAACACTGGCAAACTCTAGAATACTACGTACATACGCGTAGTACAAAACTTTCAAACATGCCGAATCATCAAAGGGTTCCGCTTGCCTCAAAACAAATCTTAAATTTTTGTAGGCTTTTTGAGATATTAATTCAATGTGCATGCGGTAACTAAGTTTGTCGTCGAGGAACACACCTAGGTCCCTTACTGACGTAACGGATGGAATAATTTCGTTGCTAATTTTATAGTCAAAACATATAATTTTATGACCCTGAATTTGGCAGACAGCAGACAAAATGTAATTTCAGATTGGGATATCTCTAAGCGAAATTAAGTTTTACATGTTTACCAAATTGGAAATTGTTTGTCGTTGATTTACCTACAGGTGATAATAAAGAAAATTTTATTTTATTTGTTCAATTTTTTTTTAAATAAAAAATAAAATTTTGGGAAGCTCTCACCGTGTTCCCAATTGTTTTATAAATGTGAAACTTTCAAATTTAGTTTATTATTGGATTCTGATAAGGTGATATCAGTTAGTTTTTTCATTTCGGCTTCGAATATTCTGGGACGTATATCTACCAGAAAAATTAATTTTTAGTGGAAAAAAGAAAAGTCATATTTTCGTCTTTAAAAAATCTAAAGGTGATATTTTTTTAATTTTAAATTTGTCAGTCGGATCATAAGATATCCTAATTTTTAAATTTTGATGCCGGATATCAAAGTGAAAATTAATCAAAATAAAAATAAAAAAAATGTCATGTCTTCATTTTTAATAAATCTACAGATGATATATCTCAGATTTTATAATTTCTTGTTTATTTGTTGTATATCCTCATCTTTCAATTTTTTATCCGAAATGGAATATCAGGCATGAATTATTCTTTTTTTTTTATTAAATAAATAAATAATAAAATAAATAAATCTTTATTTCACCTTTAGGATATACAATATTGGTTATGAGGCTCTGGCCCTCTTGCTAGGCATAGCCTGTGTTAAGAAAGCCAGTCCCTTCCCTTAATACATTGTGGTCTTGATAAAGGTAAAAATTAAAAGAAAATTTATACAAAGGCAAAAATAAAAATAAAAGGGGGATAGCCAACCCAATGAATGTGTGGTGTGTGTGTTTGTGTGTGTGTGTGTGTGTGTGTATGTGCATGTATGTGAGTGAGTGTGGGTGGATGTGTGTGTGAGTTTTTGTGGGAGTGTGTGTTTAAATTATTTAGGTATAGGTAACGAGTGAACATGTTGTGTTATCGGTGTTATTACGGTGAGTTGAGTTACATTAATAATTTATTTAACTTGTGAGATAAGGAGATTTTCTATGCCATCGTAATCATATTCGTCTAGCCATGATAAAACCGTTTTCTTGAAGGCGTTCCTATTTAGCTTTTTAACATTAATATTGTTCAACTTGTTGTATATACGAGGAGCTAGTACTCTGTATGATTTGTTAGCAAATTTACTTTTAATAGCAGGTACAGGGCATCGATCTATCCGTTTATTCGCTACATGAAGCGTGGGTACAGTATTAATATGGTATCTCTGTAGAATATTTAAGAAAAATAATTTGCGGACACTAAGCACCTGTGCTTCTTTGAGAACTGCAGTGGTAGGATATCTAAATGGTAGTTTCAAGGCAACTTTAATGAGACAACGTTGCGCTCGCTCAACTTGAATTAAATGCGTTTTTGCCATACCACCCCAAGTGCATATGCAGTAGCGAAGCAGACTTTCGCACAACGCTTTGTAGGCCAGAATCAAGATGTTCTTGTTGGCAACAGCATTAAGTGACTTAAAAATATACACCAGGCGCCGCATTTTTGTAGCTAAATAATTCGCTTGCGGTATCCATCTTAGGTTATGGTCTATTTGAATGCCTAAATATTTACAGTGCTCTACACGCGTTAAGTTTATACAAGCACAACTACTGGTATAGTGATGATGTCTGTTGCACGGATAGGTATGCAATTTAATATTAAAATCACTGGTAGGCAATCCAGTTTTTGTTTTTGCGAAACAGATAAGATTTGATTTTCTTATGTTGAGCGATAGAAGGTTGTCCTCAAGCCATCTAGATGTCGCTGCCAATCCTGCCTCTGCAACTATTTTGACGTCACGCCAGTTTCTGTGGTGGAATAGGATGACATTGTCATCGGCGAACATAGTAATAGTACGAGATCCGGCTGCAGGATCAGTGCGTTCATCGGTTTTTTGCTGAAAACCGAATTTTTATGTATATTTATAATTAGGAGAATATATATCGACTAGGTTGCCAGTCAAAATTTGGCCGCAAGCATGTTTAATTAAAATTTTTCTAATCGATTTTTGGGAAAAAAATTCGTTCACTTGTTTTTTGAATAAAATGTAGTCTACATCACGTCAAATGATATAAAAATTCTAAAAAATCACGGTTGCCGCTTTTCACCTGGCCGCAACATCTTGGCAGCCTGGTGCAAACAGGTATGATTTCGATTTATTTTTACGTTCATAACGCACATTTATGAATCATATATCAAATTAAAGCTAATTTTTTTTCTATTTATTATCATATATGGTTGCCTAATTAAATCCGGCCGCAAATAAGGGTTGCTGGCTTATAAAAATTATAAATATAGGATTAGTGCGTTCATCGGTTTTTTGCTGAAAACCGAATTTTTATGTAACTATATGTATTTATAATTAGGAGAATATATATCGACTAGGTTGCCAGTCAAAATTTGGCCGCAAGCATGTTTACACTCAACCTTAAATATTCAACATCTTTAACATCCGGCAACCCTTATTTGCGGCCGGATTTAATTAGGCAACCATATATGAACATAAATAGAAAAAAATTGGCTTTAATTTGATATATGATTCATAAATGTGCGTTATGAACGTAAAAATGAATCGAAATCATACCTGTTTGCACCAGGCTGCCAAGATGTTGCGGCCAGGTGAAAAGCGGCAACCGTGATTTTTTTGAATTTTTATATCATTTGACGTGATGTAGACTACATTTTATTCAAAAAACAAGTGAACGAATTTTTTTCCTAAAAACCGATTAGAAAAATTTTAATTAAACATGCTTGCGGCCAAATTTTGACTTGCAACCTAGTCGATATATATTCTCCTAATTATAAATATACATAAAAATTCGGTTTTCAGCAAAAAACCGATGAACGCACTGATCCTGCGGTGGGATCTTAGACTATAATGTCAGCGTTGGGTATCTGCATCATGCACAGTGGGTTAATGTAGATCAAAAATAAGATTGGCGCGATCGTACTTCCTTGAGGGATACCGTACCGAGAGCTAGATGCCTCATTGCTTACCTGGCCATCTACTTTCACACGCTGTGATCTGTCAGTAAGATAGTCCTGGAACCAGTTCAAGGCCACTCCTCTGATTCCAATATTTTGCAATTTAGCAATGAGGATTCCAGAGGACACGGTATCAAACTCCTTTTGGAGATCTAAAAATATTCCAAGGCACTTCTCACCACGATCCAGATATGTAGTTATAAGTTCGGTAAGTCTTAGCGTCGCATCCTCAGTTGAGACTCCAGAACGGAACCCAAACTGGTGTCGTGAAATTATATTATTTACATTTAGGAAGTCAATCAGTCTTTTGGTAACAACTTTTTCTAAGATTTTAGAGATACTGGGTAGTAAGGAGATCGGTCGGTAATTGGAAGGTTCTGTAGCAGCACCTGACTTGAAAATTGGTACTATTACAGATTTTTTTAAAGACGAAGGAAAGATACCAGAGCCAATACTAAGGTTACATAAAAAGGTTATTGGGTCTACTAAAATTTGAGAGAACTTTTGTAGTATATGCGAAGTCAAACCGTCCCACCCCGGCGAACTGCTCTTTTTCATTGAGTGAATGATCTTATTAACTTCATAGGAGTCTGTTGGTATTAAAGCCATGGAGTGGAGCGGCCCGTCCTTACTTGTCGCGTTTCTGGTAAGTTCATCCTCAGTTTTGTCAATAGAGTTTAAAATTTTGTTTGCTAAATCCTGCCCTACCCCAGTGAAGAACTTGTTAACAATATCAAGGGACTCAACCGCATTTGTATTATTAGTTATTAAATTATTAGAAGTTGCCGTTTTTTTGTTCATATTGCAAATTTCCTTTATTGTATTCCAGGTGTTTTTAATATTCCGATTATTACAAAGTAACTGATTTCTATAATATTGATTTTTTTGTGTCTTAATGATTCTGTTGCACGTATTCCTATAGCGTAAGTAATTTAAATGCATAATTTCATTCTTCGGTTGTTTTTTAAGTTTTTTGTGCATTGCATCTCTTTTTCTTATAGATCTCAATATTGCAGGTGTAATCCAGGGTTTCAGAATTTGTTTATTTTTAGGTATTGTTTTATTAATAGAGCTCGCCACTATAGAATCTTTAATACAATTTAAAAGTGTATCTGTTGCTAGGTTTACGTCCGTCATATCATAAAAGTTAAATTTCAACCAAGGCTTTTCATTTAGTTTGTCACCGAGTAATTTCATGTCAATGTTGCACTTTTTGTTAGGCTGGATTTGGTTGGATATTTTTGTTTCTTCAATAAAGAGAACTATGGGCTTGTGATCAGTCAATTCAGGCAATACAACAGTTTGAAAAGGTTTTGAGGTTTTTATCATAAAGTGGTCTAGACAGGCATTTTTACGAGTTGGTATGTTGATTCCTTCAATTAAACCGTGCATTGCAATAATATTCAGATATTCGTTTGTGTGGTTACTTTTTAGTTCGTTAATTGTGTCAAGGTTCATATCCCCGGTGAGTATGATTTCTTTAGATTTAATATTTTGTAGTATTGTGTCTAATGAATTAAGATAAGGTGAGGCGTTGGAGAAGCTGGGCGGTCTATAGGAACAAACGATGCTGCAGGTACCATTAATAGTCAATACGAGGCAGTTGCCTTCTACCATGTGCGGTTCATGGCACAAGGTAAAGAAAAACATATTATCAACGCAATTCAACTGTTAATATTCCGCCCATAATAAGAGTAAATTATGGAATAAAATATTTTCAGTCTTAATATCATAGCCCGGTCAAATTAGACCTTTGCAATAACAATTCCTACAGAGCCAAATTTTTGGTGGAGAGCTGGTGAGTTTATAGGCACACCCTCTAAACTCTCGTAACTCTTGGGAAAGAAAACATCGAGATCATTTTTGTACAGAATAATTATAAGATCTAGTACTTATTTGAGGTTTTTTTAGGGTTCCGTACCTCAAAAGGAAAAAACAGAACCCTTATAGGATCACTTTGTTGTCCGTCTGTCCGTCCGTCCGTCCGTCCGTCCGTCCGTCCGTCTGTCAAGACCCTTTTTCTCAGGAACGCGTGGAGGTATGAAGCTGAAATTTATATCAATTACTCAGGTCTACTGTCCCTTGAAGCTGTGAAAAAATCAAACTTCTAAGCCAACGCAATCAAAAGATACAGCCGTTTATGCCGCAAATTTTCGACACTTGCAAGGGAATCAAAACCTACAGGGTGCTTCCCGTGAACTCAGAATCTTGAAATTTGGTACGAAGCAACGTCTTATAGCATAGATAAAGGAAAAATTACGAAAACCATAAATTTTTAGTTACATCACATAATATATATTTTTTTAATAATTTTAAACTTACTACCACGGAACCCTCGGTGCGCGAGTCCGACTCGCACTTGGCCGGTTTTTTTTTTATAAAATTTACCGTCCTGTCCGTTTTTCCTTTGACCCCGAATAACTTTTGTTGCACACATGGGATCTTAAAACTTGTACTTTTAAAACTTTATTTGTTATGGTACACCCCTACCACAATTTAGCTCTGTAGGAATTATTGTTATTGCAAAGGTCTAATTTGACCGGGCTATGATATAAAGACTGAAAATATTTTATTCCATAATTTACTCTTATTATGGGCGGAATATTAACAGTTGAATTGCGTTGATAATATGTTTTTCTTTATTTAATAAAAAAAAAAGAATAATTCATGCCTGATATTCCATTTCGGATAAAAAATTGAAAGATGAGGATATACAACAAATAAACAAGAAATTATAAAATCTGAGATATATCATCTGTAGATTTATTAAAAATGAAGACATGACATTTTTTTTATTTTTATTTTGATTAATTTTCACTTTGATATCCGGCATCAAAATTTAAAAATTAGGATATCTTATGATCCGACTGACAAATTTAAAATTAAAAAAATATCACCTTTAGATTTTTTAAAGACGAAAATATGACTTTTCTTTTTTCCACTAAAAATTAATTTTTCTGGTAGATATACGTCCCAGAATATTCGAAGCCGAAATGAAAAAACTAACTGATATCACCTTTTCAGAATGCAATAATAAACTAAATTTGAAAGTTTCACATTTATAAAACAATTGGGAACACGGTGAGAGCTTCCCAAAATTTTATTTTTTATTTAAAAAAAAATTGAACAAATAAAATAAAATTTTCTTTAGTATCACCTGTAGGTAAATCAACGTCAAACAATTTCCAATTTGGTAAACATGTAAAACTTAATTTCGCTTAGAGATATCCCAATCTGAAATTACATTTTGTCTGCTGTCTGCCAAATTCAGGGTCATATAATTTTAGTAGCCTTATTTCAAGAAAAAGTTATTTTTTGGCATTTATTTGTGTTTACTGATATTTTGTTTAATTTATAATAATTGGTAAGCCTATTAAGATCGTCCTGAAGCAAGAGGCAGTCGTGAGGAGTTGAAATTTTTCGAAAAATTTTCTTGTCATCTGCATAAAGCAGAAATTTTGAATTTTTAAAGCAAGTATCAATATCTTCTGTAATAAATAAGAGCATATTATGTACAGGTCAAAGATTTTGATAATAGCATTATTTGATAAAGCATTTGTGTGCAATTCAATGCATTTATTCATGTTTATAACAAACTCAATTTACTGTTTAGCCACCCACTTGCTTTGTGTGGGTGTACTTGTGCAGTAAGTGAAAGCTAATAATATGGATATTATTAACCCAAATATGTAACTTTTATACAATTTTTCCTTGACCTTGGAATAATTGCAAACAAGGAAAGAGAATGACCTAAATAGATGCATCTGTTATAAAATATTGCATTTTAATGTTTAGATTTTCTTTTCTTGAACTTTTATATTTCTGTCTTAGACAACACTTCAACAAATAATCACCATAAGTAAATGTTCTTCACAATCTATTGCATCTCTATGCTATAATTATTCCATGTCATTCATCTAAATTCTAAGAGGTTTTAGGAAAATGTATGTACGTAGAATCATGATAGTTTAGTGGAGAAGATGAAAAAAAAGAGAATTTTTTTTTTTATTACTGATATCACAAACCTTGTCTGTTCAACTGTGTTATTCTCTTTATTTATTTCGATTAAACTTTCTACTGCTTAATTAAACGCTTAAGAAAAGATGTATGAATTAAAATACTTACAAATTTTTACATACATGTCTGTGACAACAAAACTCAGCAAAAAAACATCTATTGTTTTTTAAAGCAGTAGATTGACTTATCGAAAAATTTACAATTTCGAAAGATTCGGAGTTTCAACTTTTTTAACCTGATAAAATAACATAAACAACAAAACTGATAAATATAATAGAGAATGTCTGTCAAAAGGTTAGTGTAAATGCAATTTGCAATCAAACCCGTTGCCTGGTACTTCATATAAAGTCACTCGGCAGTTTTCCCTGTACTTATATATAAAACAAAATGTATACATATCATAAATATTAACCAATACTCGAGCATTTTTATAATGTGTTGGTGAGACGTGATGTTTCTTAAATTGTATGATAATTTGTATTTTTTAGATTAATTATTTATTGCGTATTTAAATTTCTATTTTTATTTTTTATTTAATTTTTCTGTGATTTTATGTATGTTTCATTGATTATTATTTGTGACATGTCAATTTTATATTTTATGATTGTGAGATTAATTTTATGTGTATTATTGATTTTTGTGTATGTATTGTGTTTAAAATGGGTCTTGGTTACTCTTAAATAAAGAATTTATTATTATTATATTATTATTATTATTAACACGTGTATGGCCGCGGTCCGCAGAGCGCATGGCACAAGAGATCTGCGACGAGATCAAGCGGCTGCAGCGGCGCAAGCAGCTGCGCGTGGCGACGGGCGGCCCGTGCTCGTCGTCCAGCGGCAGCGAGGGGGACGCGTCGCCGCCGCACCGCGACCAGGCGCAGCGGGCGCACCACCGCGCGCTCTTCACTTTCAAACAGGTGGGTGGATGATATGCCTTTTTGGGGCTCGGTACCGAAACTTGGGACCCTTTTACTGAGACTTCGTTGTCTGTCTGTCTGCTATCTCATAAACGTGATAGCTAGAAAGCTGAAATTTTCACAAATGATGTATTTCCATTGCCGCTATAACAACAAATACTAAAAATTAAAAAGTATATATACGCGCGAGTCCGACTCGCACTTGGCCGGTTTTTTTGTTTATTTTGCAATTAGGATGCACTTGACCACAATCTCGCCTATTGATGGCCTCTAAGATGTGTCCGAAGATGAAGCGCTCTTCTATAGATGGTGCCTTTTAGAACTTGTCATGTTACTAGCAGGCTGAAGCCTACCAAGAACTGTAGGATATCGGAAACTGTTTGCACAACTAAAATAAATGAAAGTATTTCAGCATCAACAGCGTTATGGGTCTGCTGATATATGACATATGCTGAGTCTGGATCATTTCACAGCCATTGCACATAATAGCAACTTTATTTTTTATTTGATACCTGAAATTATTTACGCATCTTTGGTTATAGTTTTACTTATTGCAATGTTGGAATGTTCTGTGTTTTTCATATTTTTTTTTTTGTGTGTGAGTTATTGTTTGTGAATAAATGAATATCTGTCTATACCAAATAAATATACTTCGTCTTTTTCTTCAAATTGTAATTTATTAATTTACACTCAAACAGCTATCAACATAACATGATTTTAACATTCGAATTTTATTTAAATTGTTTGTTCAATTGGTGTAGGTGCGTCTGATCTGCGAGCGCATGCTCCGCGAGCAGGAGGCGGCTCTCCGCGCGGAGTACGAGTCGGCGCTCAGCAACAAGCTCGCCGAGCAGTACGAGGCGTTCGTGCGCTTCAACATTGACCAGGTATGCATTACATTTTACTAGCTTCGCTTCGTGGTTTCACCCACGTGGCTCCGCTCCTGTTGGTCTTGACGTAATGATACATGATACAGTCTAGAGCCTTCCTCGATAAATGGGCTATCGAACACTGAAAGAAATTTTCAAATCGGACCAACTGTTCCTGAGGTTAGCATGTTGAAACAAACAAACAGAACTGTTTCTGTGAAAAGAACAGAAGAGTTTGTACTCTTCGCTCTCTTCTCTCGCTTTATAATATTAGTATAGATACTAGGAGTCGACTTGAAAAATATAAGTACTTGATTTTTTTTTTCAAATATTTATACACTTTATTTATATAAAACTCATTAAAATGATGTGTTGCAGGTGCAACGCCGGCCGCCGCCTGCCACGTGCATGCCGCTCGGGATGGACGCCGAGCACCACATGCACCAGGACCTCGTGCCTAGCTGTGAGTATAGAAATAGAAAACGTTTTATTTGCCACCATGTTAAAAAAAATTTAAATCTTAATAATCTAACACACAGAACAGAAATAAAAGATAGCCATGGTGGCTAAAAGTTGTCAATTCGAGCCGACACCTAACGGACGCTTTATCGCTTAATACAATAATTTTACGTCTACCCACATCAAGTGATTATCGTGTATAAAAATAAAACTCTTAAAATGTTCTGTTCTAAGTGCAAAGAACCAGTTACAGACTTCGTGTTATGTCAAGGGGGAATATGCAATGGTCGATATCATTACCAATGTGCAGGGGTGTCCGAATCTACCTACAGAAAAATGGGACACGAAAAGAAAGCCCTCTGGCGCTGTCTTACTTGCCGCGGAGGGCTGTCTCCGACGCCCTCACAACCCTCTGATTCATCATCCCTGTTGGAAGTAATTAAAGAAATAAAAGAATTTCGTGCTGACTTTGTTATAATGCAGCGAGACGTTGTCACTATAAAGGAGGAGCTGTCTAGCACGTCACAGGTTATAACACAACTACAATCGAAGTGGAATGCTCTCGAGAAACGGTTTACTGATATGGAAGAGCGCCTTGTCAATGTTGAAGGTACTGTGTCGTCCCTTATGACCGTTTCACAACAATTAACGGAAACTCAACAAACTGTCAATGAACTTGTGCAAGATATTAATTATCAAAATCAATTTTCAAGGCTAAATAATATAGAAATTCAAGGTGTTCCTCAAACCACAGGCGAAAATTTATACAATATCCTGGGCACTATATGTACTATGGTCGGTATGACCCTACTGGATACAGACGTTGACACTATTCACAGGGTTCGTTCGTTTCGGGGTGATAATAATCAAGAAGTGCATTCCCGCCCTCCTTCAATAATTGTGCGTTTTACACAACGACAACGCAAAAATCAGCTGATTGCAGCGGCACGCGCGCGACGAAGACTAACCACGGCTGATATTGGCATAGCGGGGCCCGCTTCCAGTGTACATATTAACGAACATCTCACACCAACGAATAAACAACTCCTAAAGAAAGCTCGTGATATCAAGTTTAACTTAAACTATACATATTTGTGGATTAGAGACTGTAAAATATTTCTACGGAAAAATGATAAGTCTAAAGTGGTAAGAATAGCTAACGAATCTGACTTATTAAAGTTAAAATGACTAGTTATTTTATTATTACCTCGCCAACCTACTTTTTATATACATATTTATTTGCGTACTTTAATCTGTGTCCTTATCAATTTTACAAACTTAACACGATTTGGGTTTATAATTGATTCACACACTCACAACACAAAACATGTAATCCACTATGTGTTTTTATATTATCTAACTTATGTGGTTTGTTATATTAGATTATCTTATAAAATAAAAATAATAACTGTTTTATACACATCACCTTATCTTGTTTCCAACATTCAATTATTAACCTATAAGTTACTGACGCATTCATTATTCTCAATGCATTGTAAGGTATTCGGAAGAAACTATCTTCATAATAAAAGAATTGTTTACACGAAACTAGTTATTAATTACACGGAATGTGTCTTTAAACATTTTATGATATTATCTGTATGTGGAATGAAATTTTGTAAACATTTTAAATTGTACTTTTCAAAAACTTATATTACAATGAACATTGAAAATTGGTATTATACGGAATCTTTCTTTAACAATTTTAGGATATTTTTGGTATGTGAATATTTTAAACTTTGTAAAAATTATAATTTGGTCTTTTTTAAAACTGATATTACAATGAACATTGAAAATTGGTATACTATAAATCAGGCATTATTTCTAAATTTATTATCTTGGCGTTATTCCTATATAATGATTCTTTACCAATGACTCATTTAGAAGTTTTGAATATATATTATTAGAACGTGAGGGGATTACGAACTAAGTCGCACGACTTCATATCGAACGTTCTCCGAAATAATTATGATTTGATTTCCTTAACCGAAACTTGGTTGACCCCGGATTTTTACGATGGTGAGTATTTCCACTCAAATTATAATGTTTATCGACGGGACCGATCGGGGGCGAGCGGGGCGGCGCGGGGCGTGCGCGGCGGCGGCGTGCTGGTGGCCGTGCGCTCCGACCTGAGCGTGCGGCGCCGGGACGACTGGTGCTCGTCGCCGGCTGCCGAGGAGCTGTGGCTCACTCTGCAGCTCGACTCCTCTCCACCCGGCCGTAACGATACCGGCTCATCCTTCCTGCATATTGCGTGCGCCTACTTCCCGCACGGGCCCGGTCACTCTCGTGCGTTACAATTATTTTTCGATAATGTATCCGAACGCATGCTACATAATGCCGACTGTCGTTTTCTCCTGTTGGGAGATTTCAATATATCGAACGCGTCATGGATTTTAACAGATCGAACATATCCAGATTTCATACCTAGCGATGACTCCGTAGTCTCGGCCTTAGCGGATTTTATGAATTTATCCAACTTAATCCAATACAACGGATGTTTTAATATTAACGGTCGAATATTAGATCTCGTCTTAAGCAATACTATTTGCAACGTTACGGCTTGTATGTCTCCACTCGCTCTTGAAGATAATCACCACAAAGCCATAGATATTATACTCCCTTTAAACAAAACAGTGTATTTAAAAACAAATTATCAATATAGACATAACTTTCATAAGACAAATTTTGATGCATTCAGTAAGGATCTAAACATTATTGATTGGAATACGCTGCATAATATGAATACAGAATCGGCTGCTACTTATTTTTACTCTTCTATACATCGATTGATAGAACAACATGTTCCTAAAACTAGAACTTTAGGCGTTCGCAAACATCCGGTTTGGTACTCACGATCCCTTGTCCGCGTCATTCGTGAAAAATTAAAAATTCATTCTCGTTGGAAAAAATATAATGATCCCCGAGATTACCAGGAATTTAAATTACTGCGATCCCGTGAAAAGAAAATGCTTACTGAATGTCACGTTAATTATATAAAATCATCCGAAAACAACATTAACTCAAATCCTAAATATTTCTGGACCTTTATACAGTCGAAACTTATGTCTAATCCCACTCCCGCCTATATAACGTATAACGAACAGTCGGCAACGGATGGTGCTACTATTTGCGATCTTTTTAATTCTTACTTTCATTCCGTTTTTGTATCCAACGATAGCAGTAATGACGCATCGTCTTTAAATGATGCATCACGCTCTGATGAAGCTTCTATCGATGTTTCGGAGCTCAATATATCGCTTAGTTTGGTTCAGATGCATCTAAAAAAAGTTGACACCAAAAAAAGTGCCGGTTTCGATGGTGTGCATCCTTTTCTTATTTCAAAATTATCACAAGAACTCTCTGTCCCAGTTTGGATTATATACAATAAGTCATTAAGAGAAGGATGTTTTCCCAATATTTGGAAAAAGGCTTTAATAACACCCATTTCCAAAGGCGGTAATAAACAAAACGTTCAAAATTATAGGCCGATCTCTAAATTATGCGTATTAGGAAAAATTTTCGAAAGGATAGTCACAAACCAATTAAAACAGATAACATCTCGACACATTTCACAGCATCAACATGGTTTCTTCCGGGGGCGGAGCGTGGAGACTAATCTTGTACTATATACGGACTTTATTTTGAATGCTCTTGATGCCGGCCTGCAGGTGGACGCCGTGTATACTGACTTTTCAAAAGCTTTCGATAAAATTAATCACTCCACACTCATAATGAAATTATCCAAGTTTGGTATACACGGTGACCTTCTCCGCTGGCTTCAATCGTATATTTCTAATAGAAGCCAAGCTGTCGCAATTAAGGGTTACACTTCTGGATTCTTAAAGATTCCTTCGGGTATTCCACAAGGTTCCCATTTGGGTCCATTCTTGTTTACTGTTTATATAAACGATATAGGTTCTTGTTTTCAAAATTCACACCATCTACTTTACGCCGATGATACAAAAATTTTTATGACAGTTAATACACTTGAAGATAGTTTAAAATTGCAATCAGATTTAGTGAAGTTTGAATTATTCTGCAACATCAATCAATTATTTCTTAACCCCGATAAATGTCAAATTATTTCATTCAATAGAAAACGTAATCCCCTTATTTTCGATTACGCCTTCTCCGGTTATAAAATAAAACGCGTCACGGAAGTAAGAGATCTAGGAGTTATTCTCGATACAAAACTACGCTTTAATTTACACATGGAATACATAATCTCTAAAGCCTATAAGCAACTAGGAATGATACTTCGTCTCGCTAAACCATTTAAACAACCGTCCACTTATAAAATATTATATTATGCTTTTGTTCGCAGTATTTTGGAATTTTCATCTACTGTATGGAGCCCTTATTACAATGTCCACATTACTCGTATAGAAAAAATTCAAAATAAATTTCTAAAAGCTTTAGAATATCGGACTGGAAATACCTTTATCAATTATGAAACTACTTCTAAAAAACATAATATAAGTTTACTGGAAAAGCGTCGTCTATTTTTGGACCAGATGTTTCTTTATAAGATCATGCATTGCATAATTGATTCAGGCTTGCTATTAGAAAAAATAAAATTAAGAGTTCCCAGAATTTCCTCACGTTGCAGATATACATTTGAGGTCACACCCTGTAACACAAATTACGCCAAGAATGCCTTTTTTTTAGAGCAGCCAAATTTTATAATGATGAATTATTAGACATAGATATTTTTCAATGTTCTTGTAATAGTTATAGACATCAATTAAGAAATAGCATTTTATGTAGCTAATGTATAACTTATGTATAATTTAAACTATTTAGTTTTCTAAGTTTGTAATGAAATGTGGGCTTTATTTATTATTTTAAGATTAAGATTAGTAGTTAGTTCATTTGCGTGAGGCTCGTTTTCTTTTTTATATGTTGTCTTTCTTTTTAATAATAGAACATGTTGTGTGGTCATAGTTAATTTTAGAACTTTGCTATATTAAATCATGTATGACTGTTGTGTTCTTATAAAAATAAAAATAAAAAAAAAAATAAAATAAAAGGATTCCCTGTCAGCAAAGCAGCAACTATTTACCTGTGGTGTGTACACGCGCACACACCTTTATATTTATTCCTTTGAAAAAATATTGCAAAAACAAGTGCTACACGCAAAAGCGTAGTCCGTGCGACGTTGCCACACTGCGATCTTTTGATTCTCGGTTGCACTGTGTGTGGGTTGTTGCTTTCTCCCTTATTTCGATCTTGCCTTCTTGTTTTGATCACAACAACCAATAAAATATATCCATTGGGGCCTTCAGACGAAGGATGATGAGCATGGATAAGAGTTGTAATGAAATATTTTTTGCCATTGTTCATAAAAAAATTGATTTCATTCTCACTCTTCATGACAATCAAAGCTTAGCAAAATTTATGTACCTTACATAAAATAATAAAAACATGATTTGTTCCAGATCTCTCCTAATAGAAACAAAGGGTCAGCACGTGGCGCGGATCTGCAGATATATCAAGACAAACATATTTTGGTATATGTGAATATTATATGCGGGATTATCCTAATGATTCAAGACATTGATTGTGATTGCGAGCGGAACTTAACTGTGATCACAACACTAGCCATTAATATACAGTATTACAATATAAACTTACTCCCTTTTCGTTTGTACAAGCTCCCGTTCCGTTCCGACCTCACTCAGCTAAGTTCCGCCGCTAACTTCATGCCACATAAACATAAATTAGCTTATAATGCTTTAGGTAAGATTTGCTGCATAATTGTGTTCATAGACTGACGAACTCGTGGATATTTGGATTGTTTAAAACAGGGGTAGACGGAGATTTCTTTTATTAATAATGCGAAAATAGACTTAGTACACAAAATTCACACAGAGTGCCTAATAAATTCATCTTCCTCATACACTGAAATGTTTAATTAGTTAGCCATAATTTTGATTTGTATAATTACTTTTAATTTACTCTTTAGTGTTGTCGAAATATAGTTGTAGTTATAAATTATAATGTCTTTTTTTTAATCAAGCATATGATTGTGTTTTTTACCATCTCACCCAGTCGGGTGTCAAATGCATTCGAATTATTAAAGTTTAAAATAATGCGTTATTTTTAACTTTTCCTTGATACAAAGGCTTCTAGATTATTTGAATTTAGCTTTATTTATATAAGTTATTTCACGATAATGTAATTTACGTGACGATGCTGGTAAGAAACGCACTACAAAGTAACATTATTGGGGTTCTTTTATATTATTGTTTAGTTAGTAACATTTTATTGAATACGAGCAGGATTTAATTTGTTACCACGCATATTCAATAAAAATTAGGATAGGTCTTTTTTAAATTGTATTATCCGCTCATTATTAGTAGGTTATTGGCGTTTAAGAACTGAAAAATAAACTAGCTAAACACCAATAAATAGTTTTTCATTTCTTTTCCTTACTTTCCTTACATTTTATCAATAATAAATTGCTTCAGAGTTCAAACCATGAAAGACAAATTATACATACACACTATATTTTCTGCAATCAGAATATGATATAGAAACATTGAGATAATATTACTACGTATGGAGGAGACACCACGAACAAAATCTGTGCGCCATTTTGTTGCTCTAACTAAGTTTTAAAAATTATTATCTAGGTAGGTACTTGATTATGAAAGTTATTCCTTTGCACTTTTCCGTATTATTTGTGCAATATCGTAACACACACGAAGGCATATTTGATGCGTTTCACTTTAAAACAAATAAAAAATGAGCGTGCAGTTACGCCATATGGCGTATGTTGAGCGGAACATAAGTGATGTAGGCGGTGTCGTCTCCATATGTATATCTCAATGTCGCGGCATAACTATTATGCTAGGCGTCCATTAGAGACGGATCGGGGCGGGTCGCATCGCAACGGGCCGTCTCTAATAGCGCGCTGTTTGCTCCTGCGTCCACCTGTACGGGGCGCGGCGGACCGCCTAGGCGGATTTTATCTAATGCTAGGCGTCCATTAGAGGCGGATCGGGCCGGGCCGCATCGCAACGGGCCGTCTCTAATGGACGCGCTGTTTGCTCCTGCGTCCACCTGTACGGGGCGCGGCGGACCGCCTAGGCGGATTTTATCTAACAGACGCTCGCCGCTTACATCCGCCTGCCTGCGTCCACTAGACGGGTCGGGGCGGGCCGGGCCGCAGCGCACCGCCGGCAGAAATCCGCCTGCGAAGCGATATCCGCCAATGCGTTGCGGCCCGCCCCGACCCGATCCGTCGCTAATGGACGATGTTTCATGCAAAACATAGGCCGGCGTATTTTTGCGTTGCGATGCGGCCCGGCCCGATCCGCCTAGTGGACGCCTAGCATAACAGACGCTCGCCGCTCACATCCGCCTGCCTGCGTCCACTAGACGGGTGACGGGTCGGGGCGGGCCGCAGCGCACCGCCGGCAGAAATCCGCCTGCGAAGCGATATCCGCCAATGCGTTGCGGCCCGCCCCGACCCGATCCGTCGCTAATGGACGATGTTTCATACAAAACATAGGCCGGCGTATTTTTGCGTTGCGATGCGGCCCGGCCCGATCCGCCTAGTGGACGCCTAGCATTACAGTACTCCAAAATTAATAATGCGCATGCAAATCTTCGCTAATTATCGTATTTCCGAAAACACTCGAATCATTGAATCGTAACAGCCCTAAAGAATGAACTTGCATTCTACACCTTGTTCAAAAGAAATAGAAGTCAATTCACGGTCATACACAACCAGAAACAATTCGGGCGGTAGGTGACGGTAGCCTGTCAGTCAAAAAAACTCAAAAATCCGTCAGTCGTCTTTAAATATTGTTGGAGACTGCACGTGTTCTCTCTGTGTGGAATTATATAGAGCTGCTATTACATACCCTTCTTGATCTTTAATCGATGAAATAATTTACACAGGTGATGGCAGTAGGGAAAGTGAAAATGAAGAAGAGCATAATGAAAGTTCCGATGTATCTAAAATGTCAGAAATAAAGATAATCCCTGATTTTGATTGTTTTTATTTTTATTTTTTTTGTAATTGTCATAATATATTGAAGAATGATCAGTACTGTAAATACTTTTGAACTGAGATTTTAATGATTAGATTTATATGGTTTAAATGTAAACCTGTGTTTGAAAACCATATTTTATACAATATAAATTTTGTATTATTTTAACCTTCTTTTCTTCCATCATTACACCAGCTTCAGTAAGACACATTAAAAGTACTATAAAATTTTCCAAGTAAGTAAATCAATCCAACAAAGATATTATATTCGCAATCGTGGTGTTATCCTCGCTATTTACTTACAAGGAATTATCGAAACAAAATCGTTACTTACAAATAAATATTAATCTCTTTTAGCACAAAACACATAATTTGACTAAATTATGCATGAAGAAAATACATATCAACTTCGGACGCTCCGGGAATATGACAGTTGCCGAACAGTGACGAAGATTTCTATGCGCATTATTACTTTTGGAGTACTGTACATATTATAAAGATAGTGTGTAAGAATCGGCATTTCATTGATATGAAATCTGGTAACAGAGATAGATTATAGTCCGGATTAGCACAAAGACAACAAAATTAACCCGACAGTCTCATTAATTTTATGAACGTGAAAATTTGTGAGGATAAAGATGTATGTTTTTCTTGCTTTTGGGCAACGAAAACCACTGAACGGATTTGTAACAGTGCAGTTATATAGCTTATATTTGTATACGTAGTATATTATTATTAGTCTGTGCTTATATTATGTAAGTACATAAGCTTTAAATACAAATACCGCTGGTTCAACGGCCGGGGAAACCACGTAAGACAGCTAGTTTTCTATAAAAATGGCAAAAATACACTGTAGTGTTAGTGTAGTCACTCAGTTATTTAGTGTTCTGTACCTGTCCTGTTTTTGATACCTATTTCTTGTTTAAGCGGAAAATCATCTATAAGCATTTCAAATAGATTATTCATTAAGATATAGCTGAAATACAATAATTATTCCTAACCAGTGGCAGTCAGCATAATCAGCAATAGATAGCGCAGTAATAGGGTTCTATTTTGTACCCTTTAGAGTTTGGGTACAGAACCCAAATAAAATAAACCTTACTAAACAACTTTATTTGAATCTGCAAATTATTATATTAATTAAATATGATGTCGGCGCTGTAGTTAGTTGGTTTAGAACAAATAGATTCAAAATCAGTCAGGATCAAGATTTTGATTTTGAAACGAATCGTTTGCTATGCCTAGTATTACCCCGGTCAAATAAAGCCAAACAAGAAGTGTGAAGTTTTATTAATTATTTTTATTATTATAGATCTCAAACTTATCTCAAAATTCTCTATAAAAAAGGTATCAGTGGGTAGCTCTTAGAAAAAAAAGTATTGATACCACGGGAGCTACCGTTTTTGTCTGAGATACCGATGTCAAAAATTCTTTCACCATTAGAAAGCTGCATCTTTACTGAGCAACATAGGCTATATTGCATTTTCAAAAAAATTAGAGATCCTTACCAAAAATGCAATAAAGTAATCCAAGGTGTAAAAAATTCTGTCATTTCGTGCGCTGCGGAATCTATTCTTTGAAGTACGAGAATGGTTCTTATGAAAAAAAACGTAAACATATAGGTACCACGGGCGAAGCCGGGGCGGACCGCTAGTGTAGTAATAATTTAGTACATAACAACATTTGTAACGTGTGATGGAACGTAGCGTAAAATAATCTGACATTAACAAAATGCACCAAAATGACAGCGACATTTTGATTACTAATGTCATTGTTGTGTTTTCTTTCGAAATACGTCAATATTTTACTCAATTCTTTATTGTTATTCATTGATCACTTAATTTCGATTTGGTTTTATTCGGGCTATTTCAACCTTGTCTCTATAAATTACATTATGAGTTTTGAAACTGCTGCAACCAATGGGAACGATAAACCTGAACGCAAATACTACGATCGTACAAAATCCGACGACTTGCAAATATCGAGAACGGATATGAATATGTTGATTATGAATTATTTAGTTACAGGTAACATCCACTTAAGTATATTCGACTGTGATTATTATCAGGAACATCCTGAGTATAATCGGATTAAGTAACACAAATTTGTTATGCTATAATTTTAATATGTTTTCATTCTATTGTTCAGAGGGTTTCAAAGAAGCTGCCCTAAAATTTCAACAAGAGGCAGGTTTACAGGAGCCTGCACTATGCAGCTCTCTAGATGAAAGAATAATGATAAGGGAAGCAGTACAAGGTGGGCGTATTTCTGAAGCTATCGCCATGGTCAATGCTTTACATCCAGAGCTATTGGATAACGATCGATATCTTTATTTCCACCTACAGGTTTGTGTTAGAATCCACAGCGGCTAAAATGTACCTTAAGGGCCATCGAGTTGGGCAACCAAAATTTTTTTGGAGAAAGGTCTATGCCTAAGTAACTGACCCGTAAAATTTTAACCAGCGGAGATTTATAGTTTTTTAGAAATTAATTATCAAAGTTTCATAATTTTTCATACAATTTCGAGCAACCATCTTGACATTTGTTTTTTTTGTTGCGTTTCGTTTTTGCAAGTACAATTCTTATACACTAAGTAATTTTTAAAAAAGTACACTAAGCTTATTGTGCAATTTATCCAACCAAACAGAAATGCATATGAGCTTATCAGATAACGAAACGCAAAGTGACACAATAGGGATGTCGATTCTTTCCAAAAAAGATCGATTTTTAAATCGATTCGAATCATAACTTGATAAATTGATTCATAAAAAAATCGAGGTCTAATAAATCGATTTCTGAAAAATCGATTTTTTTCTAATTTGTAGTTTTTTAGTTATTAATTTTTAAAGTTAATAATTTTTTGTGCGAAAAAAGCGCATTTATCCGTTTTGTTGTGCAAAAAAAGCGGACCAAGACGTTCCATTTCACTGTACTGTGACTTTACGCAGCGGCCGGCGAGTGCCAAAAGCGACTTTAGGGCGATTCCCATTCAAACAAAAAAAAAATCTACGTAGGTTAAAAAACTATCAAACTTTTATTTTTAATATCCAAATAGGTAGCGAGGAGCGAAGCGACGAGCGTGTTAGGTTAACTGTTGAACTGCCGCACGAGCCGAGCGAGCGAAGCGAGCGTGCCGCGGCAGCGGCCGGCGAGTGCCAGAAGCGACTTTAGGGCGATTCCCACTCAAACAAAAAAAATCTACGTAGGTTAAAAAACTATCAAACTTTTATTTTTAATATCCAAATAGGTAGCGAGGAGCGAAGCGACGAGCGTGTTAGGTTAACTCTTGAACTGCCGCACGAGCCGAGCGAGCGAAGCGAGCGTGCCGCGGCAGCGGCCGGCGAGTGCCAGAAGCGACTTTAGGGCGATTCCCACTCAAATAAGAAAACCACTATCACCCGAAACTATTAAAAAAAATGTCAAAAATTACTGTATTTGATGTTGTATTCTTATGGAGGGGGGATCCCCCCTCCTTTTTCCAACCCTCCCTGCCAAATCTCCTCTCCATTACCCCCTTTTTCCTATTACATTTCATAACATAACCTCAAAAATTGTTTTGCATTTTTCTCGAAAAGGGGGGGGTTCCGAACCTCCCCCTTCACAGGGGGGTTCCCCTTCCCCCCTCCTCTCCTCCTCCCCCCCCTTAACCCCCCCCCTCAACGGCCCTTAAAGTACATTTTTACCTCCACAGCTTTATTTGTATAATATTATATTTAAAAGGACTCCATGAAAATGTGTGATAACAAAGAAAAATTCAAATATCATGAATTCATTGAATGTCATAAACTTTCTTTTATCGTATGGAATAACTGATAAAGTTGTAGTGTTAAGTTTATCGCTAGTAATAGCTTTTTTTAATTATATAAGTACACAATTATCAAGGTCAAAATTGTATTTCATAACTACTTTTCTAATTTCATGTTAACATTCATCGTTTCAGCAACTGCAATTATTAGAACTAATAAGAGCTGGTCGGGCTGAAGAAGCATTAGCATTTGCTAGTGCCACACTTGCTGAGGCTGGAGCAAATGACCGCAATGCCCTCACTGAGTTAGAGAGGTCACTGGCTCTATTGGCCTTTCCTGATCCACATGCATCTCCCTTTGCTGACCTTCTGCTTCCTTCTCATAGTCAAAAAGTAAGATGTTTTTCTTTATGTTGCTGATAATTATTTTCAAGGAGACTGAGGTACTAATAATGTAACAAGCTCACACCTTACATCACCCAAAATGTTTAATCATTAAAAGTTGATAAGGTGTATTTTCTGCATGTTAATCATTTGTGTTGTATCAAATATTATGATGCAAAATTAAGTTATTTGAAATTAAAGTGCTAAAATTGCAATTATTAAGGTTTTACTATATCTTATACACTGAAAATTTTAACTGAATTAAAACATTGTATTTACTTGTTTTTTAAATACTTCCACAGATTGCCAGTGAACTAAATGCAGCTATACTAAAAATGGAAAATCAAGAGTACACAAACCCCAAACTGTGCAGTCTCTTAAGAATGATTCTTTGGTCTCAAAGCGAACTTGACAAACACAATGTTAAATACCCAAAAATGACAGATCTGGCTAATGCAACTATAGAGCAGCCAAAATGAGACACTAAAGAATAAGTTTGGGGTATAGCGAATAAGATTTTAATAGTAAGATCACCGAGAATAAACTTATACAAGTTGTATGTCATAACATTTAATGTAATAAAGAGATCACAATAATTATGAATGAGTTTTTTATTTGTGCCCACATTTTTTTTCCTTTTTGAGTTAAAAATATTATAGGAATTCATAATACTAATTATTATTTCTATAGTTTATGTATGAAGTATTTTCAAAACTGTTGAGTGGTTTTCGCATGAAAGAGTATCCATTAATCCTCACAAACTATTAAGTTTTTTTTTTTCGATATTCAAAATTTACACATTATAACATGTATTAGGAATACACTGAGCTATCCAAATAAAAAACTTTGTTTTTATGAAAATGCTCTTTATTTTATTTAAAATTATTGTGTATTGGAAAAAATGCACTGGATTACAACTATTTACAACAATTTGTAATTTAAAATTTTCTCCATGAGAAAACAAGCATGCCGTAAAAACTTCGATCATGAAAAACCACTAGATATACAATCTAACAAAAAAAAATCAAGCTTATGAAAATTACTTAATACCTATATGTGTATTCACACGTTATACCAAAAGCAATAAATTTTTCAACATAAGTTAGCTGGTAAGGACTGTATTCACAAAATAAATTCAACCTTATTCAGATGAATTAGGTCAGATTTACAACGTTTTTTGTCACTGATTGTTTATCTAGTAATTATTAATAATTGAAAAGTAAAAACTAAATGTCTTATATTACAAAGTAGTTCATATTATACAGAAAACATAATAAATGCATGCATCTATGTCTTACATCCGTTTATATTTCACCATAAAGAAGTCCTGCCTCATTCAGAACCTATTCAATAGTATTAATCCATACAAAATTAAACGAATGTCAAAAAAAAGGATTGGCATTTGGCACATAATTTTATTCCCTTAAAATGATTTTAATATTTCCTGTTTTAGAACTAGGTATGAAGCATGTGTCACCAACTTAATACATAATCTAATGCTTTGGATATAAGTCCACTAGATCTTTGAGGAACCGGCGCCTGCGCGACTGGAGTCGGGCAGAGAGACCGCGCTTGTGATGTTGGTCTGTGAAAATAATCAAAATGTTATATGAAGTAAATAGTAGAGTTTACAGATTATAGACTGAAAAAATAATTATTATAGTAGAGTCATTTTAATAGGCAACATTTGACAGTTCAACAAAATTCAACAACGTAACCTATAGTCCTTTTCACCTATGATGATTCCTGTGACACTTCATTGTTTTCCGAATTACGTATTTTATGTTTAAAAAGCAAAAATAATTTTAATGCATAATATTTTTATTTTAAGGCGGCATCATTGCCAAAAATATAAAAATGAAACATCTTAAGCTACTAAAACAAAAACAGTATTGTTTAGTTTAATATAACGAAAAATAAAATAAAATAACACAAAAAAATAATACCTACGCAATTCGTGTACATGAGATGGAACGTTGAAAAATTATAGAGTTGGAAAATCATAGGGCGTATTCAGAAAGAAAGCTTGAAACTTATAAGCGCTTATAAGCGCTTATCGGCGCTTATAAGCGCTGGTTACCCGCGCAGGAAAATATATGAACATGCGCTTATAAGCGCTGATAGGCGCCGACAAGTTCCAACAAGTTTCAACAAACTTGTCGGCGCCGATCAGCGCTTATAAGCGCATGTTCATATATTTTCCTGCGCGGGTTACCAGCGCTTATAAGCGCCGATAAGCGCTTATAAGCGCTTATAAGTTTCAAGCTTTCTTTCTGAATACGCCCATATAATCGACGCCCATCTTGTGATCGTTTGTCAATCGCGTCAATCGTCTGTACGAGTTCGTCAGCTTTGTATACAAGTTGCATTTTTATATTGATACTTTACGTGGTATTCTGTTATTATTACTAATTGTTATTGTTAACTTTTTGTCGCTGTTGTTTGCTAAGATTCCTTAGTTAATTGTTGGCGAAATGCCGAAATAACTAATTTTGGTCCTTTATTCAAATCGATTTCATTTCCATATAAAATATTATCGATTATCGGAAACAATTGATACGATTTCAGTAAAGGCAATCTCTACACGTGTCAACAATCGATATGTCACAGGAATCATCTTAGGTGAAAAGGACTATAGTAACAACAGCATAGATTAATATGTTATTTCATTGTGTTAGAACTGCACATTTGTTTAACTTTTTTATGTAGTTACTTGTTTTATTTTGCTCCTTGAATTTACGAAAGAAAATATATTATACAAATTGCCATATGTTTCAAGTCCGTATCAATTAAATCACTTTAATCAATGTTTTTAGGCAGGTTACCTCCCTACGAAGATAAAATTGATAGACGTCCAATGTTGCCTATTAAATTGGCTCCACTATAAGTTTATATTGTCACTGTTATTAGCTTATAACTAGTCAAATGCAATATTAATATAAACTGGTTGTGGTAATTTGATTATTTCAAGAAACAGAGCATCAGTTTTTGACACAAAATATATTCATAATCATTTTTGATGTTTTTTTTATTGTCTTTACAATGTGACATTGGCATATTTATGAGAAGCCAATGTCACATTGTAAGGATATATTCAGTAAGTGTATTCTATGTATAACTGTCCATAAAGGATTTCAACAAAAAAGACATAGCAGCTTACAAAAAGATCCTCCTTTCTGAAGTCAGTTTATAAAATAGAATGAATCCTTTGCTTTACTCACCTCTCAGGATAAGCCCCCGGGCTGGCGGCGCTTCCCCTCGGCGGGTCCCTGCATTGGACCACTCCCACCATAGTGCCAGGCAGTACTTGTCTACCGTTGAGTGCCAACGCTCGCTCCTTCTCTGCTCGAGTCGCGTATCTTATGTGCGCCCAGTTCCCTTGTGTGGGGTATTGTTTGTCTAAAATATCACATATTATGAATTAATATTATAAATATTTGGGGAATTATATAAAGGTCATCTTTTATGAATGAATGAATGAATGAAAGCTTTATTGTACACACCAAAATAATGAAATAACATTAAGTAAAATATACATAAATTGCACAATAGGCGACCTTATGGCTACAGAGCCATCTCTTCCAGGTAACCCAACCAAGGAAAACAGTAACAAAGAACGAATACAAGTAGGTGGTGCATACCAAAGCAATATATACAATAATAATATAGTAATACCAAGAAAGTAGGAATATAAATAATACATAATTTACAACAATAAAGAAAATAATATATAATAAAATAATATACAATAAAATAAATAAATACAGATAAGAGAAAGAATATATAAAGTCATCACTTAATTAAGGACATGTGGTAATCAAAAAGCATGTTTTTGAAAACATCAATGGATCTAGCTTTGCGTATGGCTATTGGTAATTGATTCCATAGTCTTATAGCTTTGACAGTGAATGAGGTGTTAAAAAATTTTGTTTTATGTATAGGTACATTAAGGTTTATTATTGTTCGATCTCAAATTCAACCCATGATTACTAGCGTATTCGAAATTATTTTTTAAACAGGGCGGGGTTCTGGGATCGAATAAAATTCCAAACAATAGATGCAGCACATGAGCATCCCGGAGATATCTGATAGGCAGCCATTTGAGCCTGTGACGATAAGCAGAGACGTGGTCAAACTTGCGCAATCCAAAGATAAAACGGATGCACAAGTTCTGAAATCGCTCAAGCTTGTCAAGCTGGATTCCAGTTAGGTCACAGAAACTGACATCAGCGTAGTCGAGGATAGGAAGAAGGAGTGATTGCGCTAACAATTTTTTTTTTTATCAAAATATCTCTAACTTATGTTTGTTTTAAAGAATTAAAATTAACTACTTTTCTTTGTTAACAGTGCCTATAATTCATCATCAAATTAATCAATCTGCGTTGAGTAAATAAAAAAGGATTGAATATACCTTCAAAAATATAACATACTCATGTGAATTTTAAGAGCTAATAAATACGTACTCCATGAGAAAAACATAGGTCATTATGTTTATTTAAAGAGATAGAATATTACATGAATAAACTGTAATTTACTTATGTATTAACATCTCATTATTTTTTCTTATAGAAAAGTTGTAATGTAAACTACAATGTTTAGTATTCTTACCTAAAATAGCTCCACAATTACTGAATCTTGCTAAAACTGTATTGGCTGCGTTAGGTGGAAAACCAAACACGGTCACCCAATATTCATCATGATCCTGGCATCCATCTTGCCACTGATTTGTCAACGATTGATTGTTTACAGATACATTATTATTTACATACGAGTTTTGCATGAATGAGTTATTATTGCCGTAACCCAAAAAACTGTTATCTTGGAATAGTGATTTGTTTACAGATGGTTCGTTACTTTTTATTGTGTCAAATAAGTCTTCAATAGGAGGTCCACTGGGCTTTGCTGAATATGAAACATTGGGTGACGTGGGCATGTTTGCAAACACATTTTGGTGATTGTATATAGCTTGTTGGTGCATTGATATGCTCTGTCGATACAGCTTTTGGTCAGGTGTAGAAGTTTGGGTTGGACTTGTTGGGGAACCTGGAAAATGCATAAGTACATGAAAATAAACAATACACACACAAATATTCTATTTAATACCTATTACCCTGCAGTTCAATGAATTTTTATACTTATATTCTGTTTCTGTATTGTAATTTATTTGAATAAATTAATACTATTGTATAATTGAGATTCTTGAATATATTAAGGACAGTTCAAGCTAAAATTAAAATTACATACATTGTGATGTGAAAACTTGTAAGACAGCTTACCTATATTAAAATTGACTTACCAAATGCTAAATTTCTTGCTTTGGTCGGTGAAAGACTATTTGTTCTAGGAGTTGTAGGTGGATTTATTTCACCCAACAGAAAAGGTGGCAAATATCCCACGTTCGGACTACCTGAAGGAGAGTGAGTCGGACTGCCTAATGCCATTGGCTCCATTTTATATTTAACAATGATATCACCTCTTTATATTTTAATAAGTACCTAGGATAGGTTATTCATCTGTTTTTGCAGTTTTTTATAGATAAAATTTTAAAACTACAACTAGTTTACCGGCCAACTCTGACAACTGACATTTTATTTTTTAATTTGACAGTTCTTTTTATTTTTTTTTTGCATACAGATATAAACAAATCCTGTAGAAGATAAATGTGAGTACCTAGCACAGAGCAAGTAATTTATGCGAATAGTTTTTTCTAAAGCCTGATTCCCACGGCATGTTTGCTTCACAAATCCGACCGCGCCACACCACACCACATGCCGTGGGAATCGGCGCGCTTGTGGTCGTTTGCCGACGCTCGTGCTATCCATCGGAAGTCGGTAAGATCAAAGGTGCGCGCTTGGCGCGGTGCGACGGCGTTGGTCGACGTCCGTCGGGGCTTGCCGTCTGTAGCGCGTCATTGTTCGGAACCGTACGATAATTATCGTACAAATACGATAATTTTGTGCCTACGTACGATGTACGATAGCATCTACGATAATTTTGTGCCTACGTAGCTGATGGAGTGGACGAACGAACTTATTTTCGAGTTTTTAACTCTGTACGAAAATGAACCAGCTCTATGGAATTGTTCAAAACCTCAATATAAAAATAGAAATGATGTTAATGATGCCTGGTTACGAATAAAAACCCACTTAACACATGGAAATATACCTATCGTTGAATTAAAAAAAAAAAGAAAATTTATTAGGTATTAGTAGGAATGACCGTCCACCGTGCTCGCCAGTGCTTGCCATACGCACACATGCCGTGGGAACGCTCAGTTCAAATCGCGACGGATGGCGACAAGCGCTTGTCGTCTGCCAATGCTTGTGAAGCAAACATGCCGTGGGAATCCACCTTAAGGTTTTTTACAAGGTGTTTACAAGCAAAACATAGACCGTAACAAGGCACGTTCACATGCTGTGTTCACATGGTTCGCATATTCGTACTCGGAGGTGAGCGGAATTTAAATCTTGTATATATATTTTTTTTATTATATGATAGGGAAGCGCTTGACCACGATCTCGCCTGATGGTAAGCTGAGGCGCGGTGCCTGACATCGAAAGTTTAAAGTTTATTAAAGTGAAACTTTTATTACATCGTCTCAAACTTTTTGGTCTGTGTAGCGCATGTCGCGTGACGGTCGGCTGCCGAGTAGGTATATAGCAGTGTTCGGAAAGTTTCACTTTTACCGTGGTTTCATAAAATCACACAACATTTTTTTATATTTAAGTGAAACTTTTATTACATCGTCTCACGATCGTCTCAAACTTTTTGGTCTGTGTAGCGCATGTCGCGTGACGGTCGGCTGCCGAGTAGGTATAAAGCAGTGTTCGGAAAGTTTCACTTTTACCGTGGTTTCATAAAACCACACAACTTTTTTTAATTGCTTGTCCGATTTCATGAAAAAAGAACTTACTCTATGCCTTTTATTGTCCGAAAATTAAATTAGAATATCTGTTAAAATCAAAGCTTTGGTTCTATTTAAATAATATTTACAATGGATATTTACTGTGGATATTTAGAAAAAAAACACGCTACACATTTTTTCTCTGGCAAACTGCTAACTATTTTAATTTATTGATAGTGGCTGCACTGATTTGTTGTGCTAGATGTCTTTGTCTAATGTCAAAACAGCAGTCAAACAAACGAAAATGGATTCTAGCTCATCAGAGGAAGAGAATTTTAAATCTTTTAGAAAAAATGATTGTGATAAACGAAATTTCAGTACTCAAATGAACATCTCAAATAGTAGAAGTAATATAATTCATAAGCTTTTTAATAGGGAGGTAAGTTAACATTTCAGTTTTTTCAAACAAACATTTGTTCGAGTTTTTGTTTTCATATTAATTAATTTTATTTAGAGTTTTTCTGTTAAAATAGCAGTGTTATCCTTTTATTTTTGTCGTGAATGTGCCAAATAACCTCATTGCTATGAGTTTTACAAGTATAGAACAGGTTATAGCATTAAATTTATTTCAGATTCTTGGAAGTACATCTAGACAGCCAAATGAAAGAGGACGAAAGGTCTTCGATAAAATCCCACCTCGGCTTCGATTTTGCCTTATGGATATTGTTCCTATTCAGTATTTACGTCAACATATTTTCATGGGATTCTCACAGTGTGGGCAATTCCTTCTTAGTTTTACATTTAGTAGTAATCATCAAGCTTACTTTAGGGAAAGCTCTAAATTCACGTGAGTATTGAATTTTGTTTTTATAGAAAGAATACAGCATCTTAATCAACAGCCAAGTTTTTGTATTCATAATACAAACCACAATTCATTCTACAAATTTACATTATCCATGATCTTTAAAAATATGTATAATGTAGGCGTTAGAGTTTCCTTTACTACCACTCTTCTAATCCTAGCTTATAAATATATATTATTATTATTCCACAGATTGCATTTCCTATCATGGATACCAGGTAATGTGGTGAAGCCAGTCCACAGTGTGCCGCTGTTTGGAGATGAGGGTGTGGACAGTAAGGTCACAATATCTATGGCACAGTGGAAGCACAACCCTGGTGTTCTGGTTGTTTATGGCATTTCGTAAGTTATCTGTTAATTTAATTTAATTTAATTTAATTTAATTTGTGATCTTGTATTGTGTTTGATCACATTATTTGTACACTAGGTACATACTTAAGTGTTGAACATTAAATTTTATTTGTGAATTAAACTATTAAAATTTTGATAGGAATTTTTTTTATTTTCCTGATTGCTTAATAGGCTTATTTATCAATATATTAATTTTTCAAAAATAGAAATTTAAAATTAAGTCATTGTTATTTCAATTTGAGAGAAAAGTACTAGCACACTTACTGTTTGCACTGTTAAGATACTACATATTTTTTGTCATCAACTTTTTATACACATACTCCATCAGAATATTTCATTGTTCATTTCTATTATGAATAAAAGCAATCAACTTGAACAACATGAATAAATGGTATTTTTACTACCAAAAGGTTAATACACAAAGCCTAGTTGCGAAATTATTTATAATAATATAATGTAATAAAAGTTATTATTTTAAGATTTTATAGTTCATTACAATAGTTATGCAATGTGACAAATTTGCTTCAAATACAAACATCCTCAAGATCAACATTTATTTATTACATTCTTGGTTCATTGCCAATTTTTTTTGCAATACAAATTTCATGCATAACTTCCAGGCCACTTTAATTATTTGCATGCATTCAGAAATTCAATACAATGTGATAATTTAAATTTTAAAAGTTGAGTATTTTTATAGAACTTTTAAATGTTTTTAGGGATTCATGTTCGGAGAGATCCTACCTCAGTGTTATTGGAGTACCTCGTTTAGGTTGTAGAAAATGTTCAGCTATTTCAAGAGAAGAAGGTAGTGTATTCATTTTCTTTACAAAAAAATTTCCATTAAAAAAAAAAATGATTTGTATTTATATGGTTCATGTTATTCACAGATGATCTCAATTGGGGAAAGCGTTGTTTAGAACACAATTTCGCTATTCACACGAAATTCTTTTGCACATCAGACAGTAGCATGTATGAACCAGTTGTACAACTAGCATATTCAAATCAAATTATTATTTATACGGATTTTATACACATACTCGAAATAGATTTTGTTAAGCCAGATCAAGATAGAAATGATATTGAAGATAACAAATTCTTAATAGATAAGGAAGAAGTGAGCTCGGTAGATATGAATCCAAGTACACCAGCATCAGACTTCTCGGCTCCTTTCCAGTCGCCGAAATATCAGAATAATGTTGTTCAAAACATTCTAGCTGATTTCTCTGACTTGGAAATGGACCCTAATCAAATTTCCCGTCCAGTACATATGCCTGATATGATGGGACAGGAATTGTGCATTCAGGCATCCTCGATTTCGCATAATTTAATGGAAGAATGGGAAGGCCCGTCCCCATCTATTAGAACTCTTATAAGCCCACCTCTAAGGTCGCCAAGGAGACGACCGGCAGAAAGTATGTCTAGATTTAATGAATCACACAGAGTAATTGCAGAAAAAGCGTACGAATTTGTCGAAGAAGCTGAGACAAAGTGTGAAAAACTAAGCATGTTCAGAAAACGACGACTAGCCGATAAGAAATATGAATTCTCAGAAGATAATAATGAAAATATTATACCGTTTAGAGTTTTAAGAAGTAATAGGAAATATTTTACCGGATCGACGAGTAAAAGCCCGCGAACGCCCAAATCTCCGTCAGTTGAAAGCGTTGTTTTAAGGGCTCATAATCAAATAAGTAGACCACCGTCACCGACCACAAGTTCGGATTTAAAAAATCCTGGGCTTTCGTCACTCGAATCGGATAGAAATAGTGAATCGGAATACAGGGTGATGGAAATGTTGGACGATGGCTCTCTAAAAACCGTGTCTGTACACGATAATACCTCAAAAACCCTATCGGATTGTCCGGTCAGTGCCCAAGATCCGTATTTAGTGCATTCGGAGAATTCGAAATGCAGTAAATTCTTCACAAGGTACTTCGTTGAAAGTGATGATGAAATAACGTCTATTATAACGGATTCTGAGGGTAAGTTATTTCTGTATCATATCCAGTTTTGCTTGTATAACTATGTTTTCATTTAATTTTTAAGAAATGCTTATTATTTTGCTTATATGTATAGAATATCAGCTATACAGAACAGCAATTGATATCTAAGTCCAACAATTTCGAAATATAACGACATCTTAGTAGTGATACCTTAAATTATGATAACATTACCATAAAAAAGTTGAAAAATATGACCCTAACACAATTAAAAATTGTGTTACCTAAGTAAGAAAAGTTTCATACAAAATTAATTTCAGATGACTGTATATCGGGTTACCACGTGGCTTTGCCCCTCGCCGGTAACGGTGCAGGCTACGCCCCCCTCCAAGCAATCGGTTCAGGCGCTTGGGAGAGACTCAGAGCCAATTCCCCCCCTTCCCTACCCCCCCTCACTGTTAGAGCACAACAGAGATCATTAGACACTGAATTGCTATGTAACGAAGTGTGTGGCAGATTGTGCAAGATAAATGGCAAGAAATTCGTCTACTGTTTCGACTGGGGTTGCCATGTGATTGATGTTTGCCAGTCGAGCGGCTGCTTGTCTGGGGTAAGTCGTATTTATAAAAATGTTGTGTTACTATGCGATTTGAAAAACTATTGGTATATTTAAAACAATATTATGTTGACATTTTTTTTGTACATAAGTACGTTTAATTTGCTCTGTTTTTTACTAAACTTGAATCAAATATATTTCATCACTGTGTTATAAATTAATGTAATAGTAGGGGAGCCCATGATGCTAAATGTGGATTTACTCGAGCGTCACGGGAACCTATTAGAATTGGTAGATTAGACCATAGCGAGAAAAAAAGGTTCTATAATGTTTTCACTTTTAGCGGTGGGGAAGGGTTTTTTGATATTTTTTAATTTAAAAAAGAAAAAAATTGGCTTGGAAATACTCAAGCGCGTTAGATATTGATATTTTGCATGCTCCAGGACGTCACTGAAAAAAAATATACGTTAATCTGACGATTTAAGTGGCGATTTAATCGCTATGAAGAAAGGGTAAAAAATTAAAGTAATATTATTCGAGCGCGTCAGATTAATATATGGGGGGGTTAATTACAATATGAGAAGTCCCCATTTCGCTAATCTGACGATTCGAGCTCAACCTTAGGGAATTATGGATTATTCAAATTTTCCAGCGGGGCCCCTGAGCGCACCCACCAACCATAACTGCTCATATTGACTAGAGGTACTAATGAATGGCTAAGGTACCGTCCCTTATAGTAATCTGACGCGCTCGAGTAAATCCCAAAATCCCCTCTTGGGCTCCCCTACTATAAGCGTAATGAGAGAAAAATTATATGGCAAAAAGAGAAATATAATTTTTACCTTTCTCCTTTCTTAATCGCATAATAATATGTACGTACATACATATTATATTTCTCGACCTTCTTATAATAATAGAAAAAAAAAACTGTCATTTTATGAATATTTCTGCATTCCATTCCAAACACTATTAACTTAATTGTAGTTTTAACATTTATTTTAGTCAAATATTGAGAGTTTTTATTCTAAAACTTCTAGAAATCAAATTGCCATACAGATCTGTCTGAGTTGGTCAGGCGTCCGCCTCGGATTGGCGTGAAAGGATGCGGGTTCGAGTCCCGCCTCGTGATCGAATTTTTTCTATTCTTTATAAATTTATATTTATAAAGCATTTGAATGCCATAAAATCAAAAAAATCAAATTCAATTCCCATACAGTTATGCGCAATGTGGCTCTGGGCCAGCGACGAAAAGGAGCGCGAGGGGGGTGAGAGCGAGGTGGGGGAGGGGAGCTGTGAAGCGTGCAAGGACGTGGCGTGCGGGTGCGTGCAGCACCGCCGGCAGTATGCGGCCGAGGTGAGATATTATATGGAATAGGGAATATGCATAAAATTTGAAATGGCCTAAAATATTTTTTTCTCGAATACTTATTATTGTAATATTATAATGAAAAGGATTTTTTTTTTATTTACTTAATATTTAAACCCCTAAA
The DNA here is from genome assembly GCA_029959065.1 of Colias behrii. Lineage (NCBI taxonomy): Eukaryota > Metazoa > Arthropoda > Insecta > Lepidoptera > Pieridae > Colias > Colias behrii. The sequence goes on along the minus strand of JARWMC010000006.1, from coordinate 1,635,483 downwards.
ATAATATTCAAAAAGTGCAAAATAAGGGAGCGAAATTCAAACTTCCAAAACGCGCCACAACTGGTCGAACGAAATGTGACGTCATCTGAACGACATTGTATTCATTACTCCACAGTAAACACTAAGGTAAACACCCACTGGACGTGTCATGTGACGTCACGCAAAGCGCGCCCAAAATGGCGGCGTTTGAACTGCTTAAATTTTTTTAAAGTTTTAAATTTCATTTTTAAAAATATCTAGAGTATTTTGAAGCCCATTAATATTTTTTACTACGTTATAAAATAGTAAACTATTAATTTAAGACAAAAAAGAAAAACATGAATATTCCCCATTGGCTTGCCGCTTCATTTGAAATCTAATAAAATATATGTAAAGTTACCTCGAAAATCAGTCTATCTACATATTTAAATAAAACGAATCAAAATCCGTTGCGTAGTTTTAAAGATTGAAGCGTACATAGGGATATATAGAAAGCGACAGCGACTTTGTTAATACTTTGAGTATTCACAAAGTGAATAATGAATTAAATTCATTTGCTACATAAACCTTTTTATAACTAAAATATAACGAATGTGCAGGAGGATAAAAAACATGTTTTTAAATTTTTGTGCTTGATAACAATTGTTTGGTGATTTGGTTGTTTCGTCTTCCTAATTTACATTCATAAATTTGAATTGAATGTAGAAATTTAATCTTCTTTAGAAAATAAGTATAATGTAGTGCATTTTTATCCTTATTTTGCTATCAAATTGATTTGCAGCTTTTGTACTAGCATCTCCTCATTAATGATTGAATATTTCAGTGTTTATTCGTTTGGGACCTTGTTAGTGGTGTGTACCGAACAGAAAGGGTTGCCATGACTGAAGATTCGAGCCAAGAGGGTTCCAGAGGTATGTTACTTATATTTATTTTATGAGAAAAGTAAAAAAGAATCTCATACTCCTCCTAGCATTAAATGGGGGGTAGCTTTAAGCATTGAGAACTTTATTTTATGTTATTTATATTTTATATCAATAAACGATATTTCTTTCAAGTTATTGTTATAAGCTTTCATGTAACATAATATATTTTTTAATAGTGCCTGGTGCGGAGCGTGCTCGCGAGTTGGCGAAGAAACTTGGCGCAGTAAATATGCCGCCCCATGACAATAGGCTACTCACTACACTTACTGGTATATATGTTATTTTTATTTCATTATTATAAAGTTGAAAAATGTCTTTTTTCTAGCTAAGCATACTATTACCATCAAATAAATTTTACTTTTTTGCAAGCTAAGTCTTCATAAATAAAAGATGAAAAAGCAATTTAACCTTGCATAATTTGAAGTCTTTGTAGATAATTCACATGAAAATTGTAAAATAATTGGCCTTATTTCTTTTAAAATCATTTCTTTTTCAGGCAAATCACTCAAAAGACTGACAGACGTAGACAACTGCGTAGAAATAACGAAAAACCACCCGGACAGCTCCGAGTCGGAATCTGAAGAAGACAGTGACTACAACTGATTGTATACTCTCTGTGCTATAGCCATCCTGCTCAGATGATATAGCGTGACAAGGACAAAATATATAATCGCGATTTGTAGCACAACCATTTATTGAATAAAAGTGTATTAACTAATTATGATTAGGTATGTTATTGCGATTCTAAATTTGCATGTGTTTAAAAGGAGCCAGATATGTTTTTATAGCTCCATATTTTGCAGTGACAAAATGACTATTTTGGCGCGATTGCATGAGACGGTGCGATATATTTATTTCTTATGTCTTTCCAATCCAACGAGCACTCGCGAATGAAATTTTATTAAAAAAAAGTATTTGACTCGCTTCTCGTAAGCTGTATATCAACCGATTTATTTCATCAGTCGATATCAGAATTGATATAAAGCCAGAAATACATACAATAAATAAATACATACAATATCAAATATGTATTGCAGTTACACATTGTATGTATGTTTGGGTTGTTGAGGAAGTGATTATGAGGAAGAGGAGGAGGAAGAGGAATTTTCACACGCAAATTTAGGGGATGCGGATGAGGATGAGGATATTTTTTTGAGGAAGAGGATGAGGATGAGGAAGCGGAAGAGGAAGCGGATGAGGATGAGGATGATAGGAAATTATAATCAAGTCGAGTCACTTTTTTATTTAGATAGATTAGAATTTGTCGAGTAATATGCATAAACAAAAGCTCATCTATTAGAGTCCGACTCGTGACTCAAAAAGTATACCTACATAGGTAAGTATAGGCTTTGTAAATTCGCCACCCGATCGAATCGGCCTGGCATAGCGCTGCGCGTAGCGAGTGCGTTGTATACGGCATCCTCATAAATTTCCTCAAAATTTTGAGGAAGCGATAGCGGAAGAGGAATTTTTTATTTTTATTTTTGAGGATGCGGTAACGGTTGAGGAACCCAAAATATTGCGGAACTTCCGCATTATGAGGAAGCGGAAGAGGAATCCTCAACAACCCTAATGTATGTATTGTATTTTAAAGCAAGCGGGCACATCCCTTCAGGCATCCCTTCGGGCGGTGTAAACATGCATCAACTTGAAAGTGTCATTGGTTACTATCCCGCTAGGATTCTCCGTATGCTATACCTAACGAGATAACGACCAATGAAAATGCGCCTTTAATGACATATTGTGCCAATTTTTCTTTCATATAAGTTCATTCAATAAAAACTGATGACATACTATATTCACTTGTTACATACTTTTTAGAATGACTAGTCAGTCTGTTTAGTTGTCAAGGGTTTATTATTTATGTGATATTTTTAAACTCTTGATAATAACGCATATTTCTTGGGTATTTAGTAGGTTGTGAATGTAGTGAGTTATATAATTACTTGTATGATTTTAAAATAAAAAAAATATGTGCGTGTACTAGTGTACACACGTAAGAAGTGAAACTTCTTTTTCAAAAAATAATTTACTATATGCAGAAATACGTCGAATCACGCGTGGTAGGGATAAGAAAAAGATGGCGCGTAACGGAAAAATGTCACGCGTAACGAAAAAATGTTACACTAAATTTTTTTCCAACCTCGATAAAGAAGTTTCACTTCAAAAAAAAAATGTGTGCGTGTACTAGTGTACACACGTAAGAAGTGAAACTTCTTTATGACCTTATTTTTCAAAAAATAATTTACTATAATATGCAACTTTACAGTAATACGTTGAATCACGCGTGGTTGGGATAAGAAAAAAATGGCGCGTAACGGAAAAATGTCACGCGTAACGAAAAAATGTTACACTAAATTTTTTTCCAACCCCGATAAAGAAGTTTCACTTCAATAATAATAAAAAACAAAATTTATAAATTTACCAGTAATTTTTATAAACAACGAAATGTTTAAAGTATCGGTGTCAAAATTTTATATAGACGACATTACAATGTTATTTATTATACAAGTGTTACTGCCATGTTAGAAAGCACTGCTTGTGTCTTAAAGATAAGGTTTACAACATATGGTAGCTACACATTGTGTCACGTTTTATAAAATTCATATTCATAAAGTCGATATTACTTAACTGTTATCGTTCAATTGTAAATTCAGGGCATATAGACATAGACAATCCCGCTATTGCCGCCTATATGTCCTGATTTTTTTAGGTGTTCTCACAGTATACTTATAAATTATACTGATTATTTTATATATGTTACGCTCACAGACAAAAACGAAAAAAAACACATCACAACCATTGTGGCCACAGTAAAAGGGTCCAACGCGGAATTTTTGTGCCTCACGCATGAAAACGCTCACAACGCGTTTTGGCAATGAAGAAATGCCAGGATGCGTTCTGTGCATTACTTATTACACAACACATTGTGAACTATTTTTTCGTTAAATGATTGTTTTCGGTCTCTGATCGTAACATAAAATAATATTATCACTATACCTCTTTAAAATAATGTGTAGTTACCATAAAGGAAAACAGATGCACAATAAATTAAGCTGTTCTTAAACATATCTGAGTGTTTAGTATAAGATTGTAAACCATGTCCTTGCACTATATATCTGAGGGGGAAATACATAAATTTTCAATACAGTATGTTCTATGAATGTTTCGCATAGGAAAAAATGGTTGTGTGTTTTGATACTGGTTATCTGTGTTAAATAGTTGATTTATTGCTTTCAATACAGCAATAGTTTCTGGTCTTTGTATATAGATTATTTTTAAGTTCTCGACGATCATCTATTATAATGCATAATATACAAATGAAATGTGTGATATCTATTGTATAGGTAATGTTCATAAAGATTTAATTTAAGTATGATATGATGGATGCATGTGTTTCAACAGTTTTATGTAGTAATTGTAGTATGTTTAATAATTTTATGCTGAAGATTGATTCTAAACCCTTCTAATTAAGTACATACTCAAAGTTGATTTGTAAAATTGGCGTCAGGAAAATAAGTATTACTTAACACAGAACATGGAATTAAAAACTGAATTAATTTAATTCCTGAAAATTAATTTGATTCATGAAATGATTTTATGTCCTAATTATTCATTTTAAAAATAACTCAAATATTCACTATGGATTTAAAATGATATTGCATTTATATTGAATTAATTTATATTGTAAGTCACTATGGAGTTAACTGGACTTGCCATTGAATTGTATAAATAGTAGTTATTATATCAATAAAAAAGGAAACTTTACAGAATTGTTTTATTTGATATCCTAATTGTTAGAACTTAGATGTAGACAAATATTAAAGAAACTAGCTGCACTTCGCAGTTTCACCTGCGTGGCTCTGCTCCTGTTGGTCTTAGCGTAATGATATAGAACTTATAGCGTTCCTCAATAAATGGGCTATCTAGCTATGGCTAGCTATACACTGAAATAATTTTTCAAATCGGACCAGTAGTTCTTGAGATTCGCGTGTTTATACAAACAAACAAACTCTTCAGCTTTATAATATTAGTATAGATGAGCCTGGTGCTTAGCCTGCTTGCTGTGTCATGGAATACCTAGTTCTTTTTAGATGAAATGACATAATGAGTTATGAATGTTTTAGATTACAATGATACCAATTGCAATAACCAATTTTAAGCAAATTATACTCTTTTATTGATCTGTGAGTTAATAACAGCACCACTATAACTCACTAAATTGTTTATTTTTGTTACATAATTGTGAAATGGATAAAAAATAAAACAAAATAATTATTAAGACATTTATTTCCAAATAATTTACACAAAATCACATCAAGATACTATTGAATTATGGTATAGTAAGAAAGATGGAATATTTTCTAAATAACTTAAATCAATTAATATAAATTTACAAGCCAATGCCATCATCACAGTCCATTTCTGCATCGCTTGGTGGTCGACTTTGCCCTGTTTCATACATAATACAATCCCAAGCTAGCCTTTCAACATCATCCCAAGACATTCTAAAGAACTTCTCTTTGACAACACGAACAAGCCGTAGAGCAGTATTTTTAGCTTCTGCATCAGACATTCCTTTCTCTTTGAAGTATTTTATAGAACCTTCCAATAGAGTTTCAGGCTTTCGTATGATGAGGTGCAACTTCGTACCATCTTTTATGGCAGGATACGAACTGATAGTATGGTCATCTATCAAGGCTCTTCCCATATACAACAACTTTTGTAATGTAACGGATATTTTATACTTAATAGCAATATGTTTCTTTATTTCTAGTATTTTTGTGTCGGGTTCAACCTATAAAATACATTGTTTTTATGATTGTAATTGACTCTTGAAAGGAATGAATAAAATAATATTTACCTCAATGTTGAACTCTTCTCCCTGAAGTTTCTTAACAGTAAGTTTCATGTTTCTAGTTTTTGTAACTTGTTTTAAATTTGGATTAATGTTCTCGAACCAGAAAATATGTTCACAAGTACTGTAGGTACTATTATATTTATTTTCACTACCTAAATCGATATTTCAGACCTAGCGACCTGACAATAAATTGACAGTTGACATATGTCATTGATGACATAATTTTTTTTTTATATTTTTTGACTCATGCACGAAGTCATGCCTTTGTGTCCAATAAAGTTTTTATTGATTGTTAAAAAATCTACTGCATTTGCTTGTAAAAACTAATAAGGCAATGTCGAGCAAAATTAAGTGGCACGCCCGTACCGTACTCTATTTGCTAACGCAATTTTTATACAAAAATATAATTTTATTTGTACTACAGGAATACTGATGAACCCGTTTTTATTCCAGTGTGAGCAAGTTCGAGCAACAAACTTCTAGGGCGATTAAGACGTGCCAGTACCCTCCAAAATGATTATTAAAGTGAAACTTTTATTACATCGTCTCAAACTTTTTGGTCTGTGTAGCGCATGTCGCGTGACGGTCGGCTGCCGAGTAGGTATAAAGCAGTGTTCGGAACCGTTCGAACAGTTTCACTTTTGAATTTATATTTTTGGTTTTATGGCATTCAAATGCTTTATAAATATAAATTTATAAAGAATAGAAAAAATTCGATCACGAGGCGGGACTCGAACCCGCATCCTTCGCGCCATTCCGGGGCGGATGCCTCACCAACTCAGCCACTCGTGACCCGCCCGAGTGATCGAATTTATTCTATTCTTTCAGTTTTATGTGTCTGAAGGGACACACCGCGCGCCATCTATTGAGATGATTAACAACCATTTCAACCAATATGAAGCACTTTTCAGTGAATACAATATTGTAACGATGGAACACGACCTTTTTTGTTGAATTTATATTTTTGGTTTTATGGCATTCAAATGCTTTATCAATATAAATTTATAAAGAATAGAAAAAATTCGATCACGAGGCGGGACTCGAACCCGCATCCTTCGCGCCATTCCGGGGCGGATGCCTCACCAACTCAGCCACTCGTGACCCGCCCGAGTGATCGAATTTATTCTATTCTTTCAGTTTTATGCAGGGTTGGAAAAAATCATGATTTTTTGAAAAAATCGAATAAAGCACGATTTATTGAAAAAATCCTAATTAATCATTACTTTTTTGATTTTTTCATTTTATTATTTAAGTAACTGTATTTTTGTGCGAAACGGAACGCGCCGCGTGCCTAAAGAGACAGTACGGGGATTTCCCTTTAGTCTAACGTGCTATTGAATGTCAAACAAACTTTTTCCAGTGGTGAAGCAATTGTTTGGAGCGATAGCTTCTTTAGCTGCTGTAGAAAGAGTGTTTTCTACATTTGGAATTGTTGACCCTAGTTTTTAATTAAGATATCTTAATCTGTTTTATGTTGATTTTTGTGAAAGGAAGTAAAATTAAACCTTTTTGATTTAATCATTGATTTTTATTGAAAAAATCGGTTGATTTAAATCATGATTTAAATCATGATTTAAATCAAAATGATTTAATCGTGCCAACCCTGGTTTTATGTGTCTGAAGGGACACACCGCGCGCCATCTATTGAGATGATTAACAACCATTTCAACCAATATGAAGCACTTTTCAGTGAATACAATATTGTAACGATGGAACACGACCTTTTTTGTTGAATTTATATTTTTGGTTTTATGGCATTCAAATGCTTTATAAATATAAATTTATAAAGAATAGAAAAAATTCGATCACGAGGCGGGACTCGAACCCGCATCCTTCGCGCCATTCCGGGGCGGATGCCTCACCAACTCAGCCACTCGTTTTGGATTTGAATGCCATAAAACCAAAAATATAAATTCAACAAAAAAGGTCGTGTTCCATCGTTACAATATTGTATTCACTGAAAAGTGCTTCATATTGGTTGAAATGGTTGTCAATCATCTCAATAGATGGCGCGCGGTGTGTCCCTTCAGACACATAAAACTGAAAGAATAGAATAAATTCGATCACTCGGGCGGGTCACGAGTGGCTGAGTTGGTGAGGCATCCGCCCCGGAATGGCGCGAAGGATGCGGGTTCGAGTCCCGCCTCGTGATCGAATTTTTTCTATTCTTTATAAATTTATATTTATAAAGCATTTGAATGCCATAAAACCAAAAATATAAATTCAACAAAAAAGGTCGTGTTCCATCGTTACAATATTGTATTCACTGAAAAGTGCTTCATATTGGTTGAAATGGTTGTTAATCATCTCAATAGATGGCGCGCGGTGTGTCCCTTCAGACACATAAAACTGAAAGAATAGAATAAATTCGATCACTCGGGCGGGTCACGAGTGGCTGAGTTGGTGAGGCATCCGCCCCGGAATGGCGCGAAGGATGCGGGTTCGAGTCCCGCCTCGTGATCGAATTTTTTCTATTCTTTATAAATTTATATTTATAAAGCATTTGAATGCCATAAAACCAAAAATATAAATTCAACAAAAAAGGTCGTGTTCCATCGTTACAATATTGTATTCACTGAAAAGTGCTTCATATTGGTTGAAATGGTTGTTAATCATCTCAATAGATGGCGCGCGGTGTGTCCCTTCAGACACATAAAACTGAAAGAATAGAATAAATTCGATCACTCGGGCGGGTCACGAGTGGCTGAGTTGGTGAGGCATCCGCCCCGGAATGGCGCGAAGGATGCGGGTTCGAGTCCCGCCTCGTGATCGAATTTTTTCTATTCTTTATAAATTTATAGTTTCACTTTTACCGTGGTTTCATAAAACCACACAACATTTTTTTGATTTAGTTTCTTGTATAATATATCGATATATTAGATAGAATTTCTATATTGTTTTCGAATTTTTCCTTTATTTTTTATTGCTGGTGAAAGAATTTTTCATATCGGTTCAGTAGTTTTTGAGTAAGATTGTTTCAAACAAACATGTACATAATATGTACGTTTATTCCCTCTTTGTCTTTATTTTGTAGAAACGATGTCAGACAAGCGGTACAATATTCATAACTATCATAGAAGAAGCTTAAAGTCTACTAGGTATCTACTGCCTGTTTAGGATTCTTGTAGAAGATTTTCAATTTAGACGCAAACATTTTATCACAGCATTTTAAATATTATGTTCTTGTAGGAAAAAACGTCACGAAACTATGTACCTAACGCGTGCTAACGCGAAAAATAATAAGTAACAATGTCATGAAAATTTTAGAATACTTGAACTCTTTTGATAAAATTTCGAAACCATATTTTTGACATCGAATGAAAATAAAAAAAAAAATACTGTCATATTAATTGATTTCTTCTGAAGATCTCGAATAAATAAAATTAATTACCAAGGAGATAAAGGACACAATCTTAAATTTTAACAATATGAATTATAAAACTGAAATACACTCAACATCTCAAAAGAAGAACATAGAACATAAAATAAAAGCAGAAATAATCACGGAGTTAGCTTCAGATACTGTTTATTATTTCGATGAAAATGTTGAAGGTATACAAACAGTTATGTTAGTTTGTATTTCGTTAATGCTTTATATCGGATGACTTAACAATTTTAATTAATGGACAGTCAAATCTTTGATTTAAGTGCGTAATTGAGGTGCTTACAAAACTACTATGTACCTATAGGATCATTAAAGGATAGTGAATAGTAATGAATGAATGAATGAATTTAATTAGGTAATAATTTATTTATTAATTTGTTATTAAAATGGAAATTGTGCTAGAAAAACAGAAAATAATATAATTAACACCATAGGTTTATCATAGGTATGAGAAATAGGTAACGAGGAATTTTATTTGGTTACCTACCTAGTTTCATAAATTTTACATTTTGCAATATTCTAAACAAGTAAAAATATTATTTCGCTTGTTAGATGAACGAAGCTACGGTATGAGTTGCTATTTATAGAAATTTGCAATTTTCCACCGAACCTATGAGCCCGCTATCGTTAGCTTATTTCACAATCGTGAATCGATCAATAATCACTCGAGTATATTCGAAACGGAACCCACACTAATTTAGTAACAGCGCCATCTTTTATCACTAATGATAGTTTTTTTTTATTCCCCGGATGAAAGATACCGTGCTCCGTAGCCTAGGAAACGGGTGTAGCTACAACAACATAGTTCCAGTTACATAAAAAAAGTATTTATAATATTTTTCCTCATAATTTCGTCACATAACTGAGGTTTTACTATAAGAGTATTTTGTAAATTGTTATAAAATATTAACAGTGATGAAAATTGGCTGAATAGTATGGCTGGCAGGTTGGTTTTATTTCTATATTATTTTCCAGTCTTGGGATGTTTAAAGTCGGATGTTAATAACACGAGTTTCCCAAATGACGACCGTGTTGATAATGATACCTTTGTCTCCCCGTTTATTATCCCTAAAAAAGCAAGAAACCTATTACGTATCAACTTATCAATGCTATCGGGATAGGGGTGCGATATAGTGCCTGGTACCGACTTTATCACGCACACATTTAAAAACAATATATTGATATTCGACAACAGGGAGTTTCGTCATGTATAGAGATAACATATGATTAGCCCAAAATATCAAAATAAAAGCATATTCAGCAAACAATCAATATCTACAAAAGCTCTTCTCAAATTTTATCACTAAGAAACGAAAAAACAGTTGAATAACACTGATAATAGTTATAATAGTAAGAACCAACTGTTACAATAAAAGCTATAAGCATATGCACATTCACCCATGCATGTAACACATAGACAGGTGGTGTCACCGGCGCGTGACACACCTGCACAACCCCACTATCACACCGACACATAACTCAGACAAAATAAGCTCCAGCAATCAACAGTGGCATAGAAACCGTTGTTTGATCAATACTAGATAGTATTGTTACTGTGACTCACAATCATGCAGACTTGTCTTTGAAAATTTCAGTTACATGTGATATAATAATCGTGTAATATGTCTGAAATGGGCTTTGAGAATGTGTTTTATCTCGAGAGTGAGTGTTGTATTATTTGTGTAAAGGTGCGGAGGGATGGTGTTGCCTGGAAACACACCTCGGATACTTCTCTCTCAGTCGGAGACAGATCAATAACATCTCTATCCGATGGGATGATGTTATGCCACAGCTATAATCTTATAATGTTTTATATTTTAATATAAATGTGTAATTCTAAATGTTTCATAATGAGAAATATTAATCATAGGTTTCTTCTTAGATAGAATATATAATTTTTCTTCAAACCTAATGCTGATATACATTTTTGCATTGTTTCCATTTTGCTTTAGTAGTCAATATTTAAATTGTATTGATGCTTATATATTTTTTTTTTATTTCAATTTAATATTCATAATTCATTCATAATTTGAATATTTTAATTGGGGATTGGTTAAGTTATGTATGAATTAAAAAAAGTTATTCATGTAACATTTAAATCTCCTTCACATTTTATTTTAATATAAATCAAGGTACAGGTAGTCAATTAGTTAAGAGGAGGGTTATAATCCCTCTCAAATTAATGAGTTGCAAGCGGTAGAGTATTAAATTGCAACTATAATGACTGGTCTAGTTTTTCATTTATAAAACAAGAATGTATTTGATTACAAACATGTGCATTGAATATAAAGCTTAACATACAATGGGTTACATTTTTATTACCTTGTACATATTTTAATTATAAATTGTAAACTGGTCAAAGTTCATTTTTTTTTATTTAAAATTGGCTTATGTGTGTTTGAATACATTTATTTTTATTTTATTAAATATTCAATCTATTTTTAATTATATCATTCATCAGACAAAACAGTGTAATTGATTTTCGATTATATGTTGCTGTTGTTTATGTGCATCATTTATTTTTGAAATTAATTTGATTGATTGTTCAATTGAATTTTGGAATTTCTGTTGTGTATATTTTTATTCTAACTAATGTATGTAACCAACAACATCTGAAACTGACATTTATGAGTTTTATTTATATTTGTATACGTAGTATATTATTATTAGTCTGTGGTTTTATCTACAGTAAAAGGGGTGACAGACGTACGAGTAAGTACGCGAACTTGTGGCTCGACGACCTTTTTCGCTCGTGTGTCACCCCAAGTACGCGTACTTAAAAACCGTCGAGTAAGTTCGTTGACGATCCAACATGTTTGAAATTTTACTCGTAGCCCGCCTTCGCTCGCACGTCTGTCACCGCCGCGAGCCGCGAGCCTAGCCTGTCTAGCTATAATAGGTGTTACTAAGTGCAAAAGTTCAATTAATTTCGTCTTCTTCTTTTAGTTTTATGAAAATAATTTAATATAATTAATATGAATGAATATAATATAATTGAATATTGGCGAAGGTATCTTTGAATCACGCCAAGGAAGTTTCACTCCTGACGCGTGGGCTCGGCGCACACGCTCTTTTTTTGTAAAGTACCCTCAAAATATAATAGTAAAAACGAAAATATATCCTTCAATTTTTGAACATTTATTTTGTTAGAATGCTATTTACTTAAAAATAAGTGCTGGTTATTAAATTAAAAATGTCTATATTTAATTCCTGAATAACATAAAATTCCCTCTGTTGATGACATAGAGACATTCGATATCGGTGACACGCGAGAAGCTACTGACCAAGCTCTTGCGTGTGTCACCGACGTCGAGCCGAGTAAGTACGCGAACTTTAAAACCGCGGTTTTAAAGTTCCTACGTCTATCAGCCCTTTAACAGTTTTTAAAAAGTTTTTGAATATTTTTTTTCTGGAATCAATACATAATCGATTTATTTTGAATGTCCGAAAAAAATCAACCATTTTTTGATCAAATTTGCAGGTTTTGATTGTGCGGGCGACGAGGTGCTTGTGGAGTCTTCGCCGCCCGCCTCCCCCGACATGGCGGCCCAACTGGCTGCGCCCACACAGGTTTTATATGATATTTAACTTTCAGCTAATAATAATCTCGCGATACATGGATGAAATTAATTTATTATTTACTAGCTGTGCTCCGCGGTTTCACCCGCATTGCTCCGCTCCTGTTGGTCTTAGCGTGATGATATATGTATAGACTATAGCCTTCCTCGATAAATGGGCTATCTAACTGAACGAATTTTTCAAATCGGACCTGAAATTAGCGCGTTCAAACAAACAAAAAAACTCTTCAGCTTTATAATATTAGTATAGATTAAAAAAAACCGGAAAAACAGTGCTCACACCAATCTATCTTTTTTTGAAAATTTCAAAAAGACAAAGTGAGCGGTTCTTGCGTGTAAGATTTACAAACATTCATACTTTTAAACTATCGGATTTGTAATAGTAGGATGATGGTTATGGTAACTGTGAATGTGCTTGGCAGCTTGGCGGATTGTCCGCGATCATCGGATCGATCGGTCTAGGTTGAGATAGCATTGCTGATCTATTTCAACAATGTTATCTCAATAGGGAATAGGGATAGGTGTATTTTGGTATAGGTACATTGATAGCTGTATTGACGGAAGGTATCCTTAATTATTATGGAAAACTTGTTGATATTATATTATACAATCGAGCAGATAACAGCGATATTGCATCCGAAAAGAAAATTATTTCAGAGGATTTTGTGCAATTATCAGAAAAGAGATAAATAAGCACTCTGCATTTAACTTCAGTAAATGAATGAAATGAAACTCATTAACTTGGCTATAAAAATTTCTCCATCAGGCTGAGTTACTGAAAAAGGTGCGAGGGCGAATTCTAGAGACAATCGTAATTAATTGTTTGAAGAGATACTTACAGCATTTAAACTACTAATAGCGCCTCGAATATGTTTTGTGGTTGATTTCATCATTTTAATTCATAGATATTTTTGAAGACCTAAAAAAAGCCAATTTTGGCGATACTTAATATTTTTCCTAGCTTGAAAGTCAAATGGTAGGGATAACTTTATTTCTTTCTCTTGACCTTCTCTTGATATTGTATAAAAATAAAACTATTGATATTCAGCACGAAAAGTAGTCTGCATAATCTACCTTATTACGCAAGCTTTGGATGGATCGTAGGTCAATTAATGTGAGGATTTATTGGTAGACGGTATAAATATTAGTCATTTTGAACTAGAACTAATGGCTCTTTTTTTGTACCTAGTGCCTAAAGAGACACTTGTATTTGTAATTTATAGGATCGGCTTCTATATTCCTGAATGGATTTGATATCGCTTCGAAATATACCTATATTTTTAAAAAGGAAAGTAATAACATCAATATTAGACACAACATACACAGTTAATTACTGGTATAACACACCGATTTATGAATTTGTTGAACATTGGAAAGAGCGGATTTTGTTGTAGATACCCTAATTTATTACTTACATCTTTTAGTTAGAATTATTCAAATTCTTAATATTACAGGGCACAAGCGCTGGGAACGCATCGCCGAATACAGTGAGAGACCTTATCGTGATACCGGAGATTCCTAACACTATACATCTCTCTCATGCTATACAGCAGGTACCTATCGTATCTTTTTCTATTTTTCAGACTGCGTCATATGAGTTTGAAAGCTTTTAAATGGAAAACAGCAGGATAAAAGTAGCAATTGTCACCGTTGCTATAATCCAAATGATTGTTGTCAATACAAATACTTATGGGCTGGATCAAAGGTTCTTCTTCAAGTGGAAATATCTCAAATTACTAGCTGACCCGGCAAAAATAGTTCCTTATTCTTATCATTTAGGGAGAAGAAAAATGTTGATCGATTTGCAGTTCTAACTTACCTTCAATAAGCAAACAAAATTTCACGAAAATCGGTCTAGCCGTTTCGGAAGAATATGGTAACTAACACTGTAACACGAGAATTTTATAATCTTGCAATAAGTCTTGCATAATAATATTATTTTATGGTATTTAGAGCTTATCCAACTCAGCAAGATGTAGACGGTACGAAGGGGTCTTTTAATAATATCATATTTAAAGACAATGAGTTTTTGAAATTTCTGAAAGAATTTTCCGAAGCACAATTTTCTTTAAAAATACCTACAATATCTTTAATTGTTTGCAGGTATCAACATCGGTGGTGGAAGTGAACGGCGATAGTTCTGGTCATTCTAGTCCCAACAATGAAACGCAGCACACGTATATTGTTGCAAGTAAGTGTCCTTTGGTTCTTGAATGATTGTAGTACTTACGTGTTTATTTTTAGTTAGAAATATGTAGATTTTTTATGTAATTAGATAGTTAAGTGTTATTTTAGTTTTTGAATATGAACACCCGAATTTGTTTTTATAGAATTGCAGATATTAATACTTTGATTACATCTCTGATACAGGTACTACGAACCTACCTATGTTTTATACTTAGTTCTACAAATACATTCAATATAGACTTTTTTTATTGTTGATTTTAAGGGTATTCATTTTAATGTTGAAGGTGCAAATTACAATATGAATGTAAATATAAACATAGATTTTAACCCGAAACCTAGAAATGGCATATGCCATATATTCAGCAGAAAAATATCTACTGATGATTATGATGGCCCTAAGATCAGTTTTCCTTTCAAATTTTCCGTTATTTTAAATCAAAGTTATCTGTAGATATATTATTATTTTATGTAAGCATGTTTCCGCTTGTATATCTATAAAGCACCGACTAGCACATGTTTTATTGACGCACAGTGCGGGATGTGTTGACGCCGGGATCTGTGGAGGCTGTCTACGTTAAGGCTGAGAGCAGCAGTGGTGATGAATGCAAGTTTTTTCTTTTTTTTTTTCTTTTTTGAAGTGAAACTTCTTTAGGCGAGTTGAGAGTAAAATTTCAAGGTCGCGTCATGGAGTAAGGCGACCTTTTGGTATCTTTGAATCTTGCCAAAGAAGTTTCACTTCTGAGACGTGTGCTCGGCATACAAGCCCTTTTTTTGGTTTGGTTTTGTGACGTCGCTTTGCACTCGCTTTTGGTGGCTTGGTATGGAATGATTGTATAATGGTTTTGATATAAATTTAGGTGGGATAAGGTGGTAAGTTTACAAGAAACGTGGTGACTAATAATTTGTTTTGTATGGATTTATAATAATAACGTGATTTATTGAAAGAAATACACAGAAACAAGGTTACGCTCCTAACCATAATATTATTTATTAGAGCTAATGCTTTCAACCGCGATTGCGCTTGCGTTTCTGAAAGAGAAATGAATTTCTATCCGAGAACGGGAAGTTTCCTTTTAAGACACTGTAATTACGAACATTGTATGTAATATTTTAGGAAAATTTTACAAGCAAGCAAATAAATTCGCTTTCTTCTTTCTTTTAATAAATATGCACATTGCATATGATACGACACGAGGTCGCGGTGTGTGTAAGTAGTGAATTAATAAAGAATATTGTAGTAAACGGTACTCAAATATTTTCATTTTTTTTTAACATCTGAAAATTGAATTTCATCTCCTGATAAAATTGGCCCTAATAATGTTCATCTATTAATTTAAATAATAAGAAACCCATATTTGTTTTCTATGGATTCGCTACTCTTTCAAGTCAAAACAACATGTAAACAGAAGTCGTAGATGAACCAAACATCCGTCCCCTCTGATATTTAATATATCTGATTATCTTCTACCTGTCAAACTGATACCTATTAAACGGTCTACATCAAACTATCAGTGCGAACTCGTTATCACTTTAAAACATACCCTTTCTGTATAGATATAAGGTGCAGAATGGTTTAACAGGTCGAATTGGGGTGTAGATTTCAATAAAAGTTGTTAATAATAGATAATTGTGTGTGCCCCTTCGGATTATCTACCTGAATGATCATTATCAATGTACCCATCGGATATGCAGTAACGATTGCCCACCTGCTTTACTTTGATGTTACGCGGTCCACGCTCTTTGATATTTCTTTTATGTTCGCGATTTTTGCGAATTTATTTTTATTATATGAGAAATGTCATGTGCTCTGATTGTGATATTGGATTTATTGATTTCATTCCGAAAAATATTGAGAAATAATATTATAGGTATTGTGAAGAAATGGAGAAAATAAAATTGCAGTAACGACACACTTATTTATTTTGCAAATTTCAACAAGAAAATCAATGCTTAATTATGGCTAGCTATCATATATATAGGCTCATCCCCTCCGCGTGGCTGGCTGGTAGGCATGGCGGCTGGCTGGAGGGGAGGTCAACATGGCGGTTTTCTTGACGGGGGTGACAGGCGACGTCACGTCCGTTACACTCGGCCATCCTGAAACAGTTGTTCCCACGGGAACAACAACAATAATTAGCTCTCTAATAAATCAATAAGATCTTCGGTTTCCATTTGCTCATCTGAACTACTAGCACTATCAGAAACCGTAACAATACTTTTATAGGGCCTCAACGAATCTGCAGCTACTAACCCACTAAAACTCTTATACCCACGTAAACCCTTTACACTTCTAATTTGGTACCTATCATTGCCCAATACTTTCGTTACGACATAAGGACCGGAATACAAGTCGTCAAGTTTAGTGTTAACTTTAGATGCTGTACAAGTGGGCGCTTGACGCCATAGCACAAAATCACCTTTCTTATATATGTGAGCGGATTTTCGTTTCCTATCAAAGTTACGTTTCATTCTAGCGCTCGCTTTTAGTATCCTATCTGTTGCTTTCTTACGACGCGTCTCTTTTGGTTCAGAAACACGCCCAGGTACCGAAACGTCACACACTGATCTACCCGCCCGAGCGAACATCAAATCATAAGGCTTATAACCGGTTGTGTTATTAACTGTGTTGTTAATTCCCCAAATTATATCGGGCAAAGAATTAACCCAGTTAATAGAGGCTTCGCTGGGGTCTGTGGCGCGTAATGCATCTAATATTGTCCTATTTGTACGTTCTACCTGACCGTTAGCGCGTGGACAAGCAATAGCATTGAGAGTATGTCTAAATTGTTTATCGTTCGAAAATTTCTTAAAATTCCTACTTGTGAACGCTTTTCCGTGATCGGTGACTATGTGATCAGGGAAGGAAAATAAGCTAAATATTTTTCGCAGAACTCGTATAGTTTCGATCGAGTTGACTGTACGCGTAGGCTCAGCTATTACGAACTTAGAAAAACCGTCTGTCATAACGAGCATATATTGATATCCCTTCTTTGTCCTAGTGAAAGGGCCTATGTGATCAATATGAACCATCCTCATAGGTTCTGAGGGCTTAGGAATTGGATGGAGTTTACCTTCTATTCTGCCGTAACCGCCTTTGCCGTATGCACAATGAAGACGTGCATTCACATATTTTTTGATAAATCGCGACATTTTAGGAAACCAAAATTCATTTTAAATTAATTCGGTAGCGCGATTTAATCCTACATGACCGATGTCATCATGATGCATTTGCATTATCTTCCACCTAGCTGAATTCGGAACCACTAGCCTATTGCCGTTCAAAGTTTTACGATAAAGCCTATTATCGATAATTTCGTAATTATTTTTTATTTCTGCTCCACCGGTATTATTTTTTAATTGACTAACGATCGCGCTCAACTTATCATCCTGACATTGCACCGTATAAAACCAATCCGCTACTTCTAGACGATTCACGTTCATAGTATCTACCGGATGTCTACTTAACGCATCTACATGTTTCATTCGTTCCCCCGGTCTATATTCTACGCTTATATCGTAATCTTGTATAGAAAGCCACCACCTTGCGATACGTGGTATAATGTCGCGTTTAGTAAGCGTAGCGCGGACTGCTGTACAATCAGTAACAATCTTAACCTTTTCTCCTACTACATATACGCGAAAACGACGCAAGGATTCTACAACGGCAAGAGTTTCAAGTTCATAACTATGATACATGCTTTCCTCTTTACTTGTCACCCTACTAAAATATAAAACGGGTCGCAACGTACCCTCAATCTGTTTTTGTAGAAGTATACCGGCTATTCCTAATTTACACGCGTCAGTATGTATTTCCGTAGAAAGCACAGGATCGTACAAAGCTAACACAGGCTCGGAACACAAACACTTTTTTAATTGTTCGAAACTATTGTTTTGATCACTACTCCATATCCACGAAGCTTTCTTTTTAGTTAAATCGGTTAAAGGGCGGGCAATGACAGCAAAATTGTAAATAAACTTACGAAAATAACTACACAACCCGATAAATTGACGCACACTATGAACATTGGTCGGTGTTGGAAAACGAGACACCGCTAATAACTTTGAATCGCCCGGTTGAATACCCTTAGCCGATATTTTATGACCTAAATACGTTATTTCATTTTGCAAGAACGAACACTTACTCATGTTTAATTTTAAATTTTCTACTTCAAGTTTGACAAGTACCGCTTGCAAAATGTCTAAGCCTGACATAACGTCATTCGAGGGTAAGAGTAAATCGTCCAGAAATGCCAAAATTTCACGTTTACCATGTTTGTTTTTTACATTATTATTTTCAGTTCTACCTACAGATTCAACTATTTTATTTATCAACCGCATAAAAACAGATGGCGCGTTCGCTAAACCGAATGGAATACGAGTGTACTCGAAATGACCCTGAGGTGTTATGAATGCAGTTTTGTGTGTATCTTCATTACTAACACGTAATTGATGATAGCCTTGAGCCATATCTAAACTCGTAAAATATTTGTGGCCCGCTAATTTCGAAACCTGATCGTCTATGTTTGGCAATGGAAATCTATCTTTTACGGTAATAGCATTTAAGGCACGGTAATCAACAAACATCCTACTGTCACCGTTTTTCTTTTTGACTAAAATGACCGGAGATGCATAACTAGATTCGGACTCTTTGATAATGCCGGCATCTAATAATTCACTTACTTTAGACTGAACTACTGCTTGTTCGCTATGCGATAATCGATAAGGCTGGCGGTAAATAGGCTGATCACTAGTAAGCTTTATTTTCATTTGTACTAAATCTGTGCACCCTAGATCTTTTGTACCATTAGCAAAACAATGTTTATGTTGTACTAATAAACTGATAAGATCTGAACGTTGCTTATTATTTAACGGACCTATTTTTATGTCGTTTAATTTTACACCACCTATACATAAGTCAGTAGTTGAGAGTTGACCTATTTTATTAGAATTATGATTGGCAAATCTATGGCAAGCAGTAAGGGCAAGTACCTGGCTATCTGGCTGTAGAGGAGACTCCTGGCAGCTTTCAGCCCTGGTTAGGACCTCTCCCGGCGGCCACACGATAGCCTCGCAGCCCATGTTGATGACTTTGATGTACCCGTCTTCACCAGTGAGCAGGGTGGATGGAAGAGAGTAGGCCACTCCCTGCAGCTCATGATGCCGAGGCGGTGTAACCACATCGTTGCCGACCTTATTTCCGAGAACCCGCACTTGAATGATGGAAGTGCCAGGTGGAAGTCTCTCTTCGTTGACTGTGACGACTTTAAAGCGATCATGGTCTTCGATAGCCTCAATATCGCAAATGGGATTGGGATCTTGAGTACGATTAAATTTTACTAGGCCTTTGCTAACTGTCAATGTCATACCTTCGCTGTTGATGACAGGCTGACCGATTAAAAGATTAACATCGGCCATTTTGATGCTAGACAAGTAGGCGTGGCATTTCATGGTTATACCGTCAATTTCTAATTGAAATTCGACTTCTCCACGACTCGTTGAGAGTCCACCGGAGAATCCTTTTAAAATGACACTCGTCGGTTTGACATCCAATGACAATGCGTTCGATACTTGATCGTTTAAAACGTTGACTTGACTGCCGGTATCAATGTATGCTTTCACGTGGATGCCATTGACTTTAACGACCTTTTTGTATATTTCATTATAAGGGCGTAGTACATTTACTTCTTTTATGTTGTCGGTTGAGATAGATCTTCTATTTTCCGTGGCAATTGTAGAACAACGTGAAGCAATGTGTCCCTTATTTCCACATTTATAACATGTACGTGTGTCAAATAGGGAGCAATCACGCAGTAAATGACCAGTTTTCTTGCATCTCGGACACGGGTCTATTTCGACATTGGGTGGCATTGACTTTTTATCCAGGTGAGATGGCCTACTCACCAAATTTTTATGAAACCTTGTGTCGATAGGTAAAGTACGGTAGTCGTCAAGTGCACATAAAAATCCTTCGTAAAGCTCTCCTGGCGTGTGGCATTGGAAGGCTCGAGCGTTAGGTTGTAGCGATAGTGGCAGACCACGAATGATACAGGAAACGCTGGCGCTATCGGATAACTTGCATCGGAAGCACATGGCGATTTTATCTTGATAGTATTTTGTCATCGTCTCTGTAGGTTGCTTCTTCCTTTGTAGTAATTCTTCAAGCATATTTCCATAATCGCGATATCGAGGAAATGCTCGCAATAGCATATCCTTCCATTGTTCCCACGTGTAATCGTAGTTCTCTAGACGATTATACCACTTCTTTGCTTGACCTCGCAGCTTATCTTGTAGGTAAAATGATTTAGTTGTATCGTCCCATCCATTTATTTCCCCAATTTGGTCAATTTTACGAATCCATGCTTGTACCGTGCATTCCTCACTATCAGGGTCAAATTCCGGGATTAAAGATGCAGCACGATGGACTTTTGACTTATTTGGAGCTTGGGGGTCATCTTCCAGGTTGCGTAAAGCCTTTACTACTTCTTTTTCCAGCAGATTCTTGAGCAGCTTCCGTGCAGGCGGTGAAGAAGTACCCTCATCTTCCTCCGACATTGAGTCGTCAGGAGGTCGATAAACTTGTGGCCGATGTCGTTTCATACCACTTCTGATTTGTGAAGAAATGGAGAAAATAAAATTGCAGCGTAACGACACACTTATTTATTTTGCAAATTTCAACAAGAAAATCAATGCTTAATTATGGCTAGCTATCATATATATAGGCTCATCCCCTCCGCGTGGCTGGCTGGTAGGCATGGCGGCTGGCTGGAGGGGAGGTCAACATGGCGGCTTGGCTTGACGGGGGTGACAGGCGACGTCACGTCCGTTATAGTATTGAAGAAATTTTTTTTTGTAAAATTATCTTTAATAAGTCTTTATGATTTTATTAGTTCAAAAACGAGCTGTGTAATTAATTTGTGGCTTGTATATATTCGTCAGTTTGTAATTAATCCGTCTCTTATGTTGTCCGTCTGCTCCATAACATAATATTATCGGGTTGAAGTTCAATCGAAACCTTGTTCTGTTTCTTTTATTTAGATAGGATATCACACGAAGACTAATTATTTTAACATTATTATAAATTGAAAAAAATGGTTGTATTTGTTATGATATGATTTATATCTAAGAAATCTTTAAGAATTAGAAATATTTAAGAAATCTTAATTAATATTAATTTTTTTACATCAGTACCACTTAAAATCCTGAAGCCTTTGCAAATTGCTCTATTCGAGAGACTATATATTGGTTTATATTCTGAGCTTTTTCTAATTTCTCGACGATGAATGAGACTGTTCCTCATTCCACATTTTAATATACCTATACTTACTAAGTTGTGAAATGCGAGAAAAAACAATTGAAAAATAATAAATAATAAATAGTAAATAGTACCTACCTAAGTAAAAAATCTGTAAATCATATATTTTTCCATTAGGTATAATGACAAATACTAATTTAATATTAATAACCAGACTATAATTTTTAGTTCTGCACAACAAAAAGTGAATTAAATTCGTCTATATCACCCCTCAAAACTTGTAAATAATCCACCTGTGATGACGTGATTGAAAATAAAGCAATAAACTTACAAAGGGGTAGTTACGTAGGCTGTCTCGCGGTGGGCGTGGCGACGGGTGGGGGGAGACTGTGTGACGGAGACAGATATAGTGTATAAAGTTCGTGCGATAGTGAAAGCGATGCGAAAGTGTTTAGTTAGTCTGGTATATGAATTTGCGTTGGATGTTTAATACAATGAGAATCAGTCAGATCATTTTCCATATTTACATTATTAGTTTATTGACTTAAATAAAAAAGAAGATTAATAGAAAATACGGTTAAAATCCCTGAAAATATTAATCCGAACAGGTTGAGAATACTATTATATGAATAATTTGCATGCACTTACTTAATTTATATATTAAAATACAATATAATGCTATAAAATATACCATAAATAGGTATGCTCTCGAGATTAGCCCAAAAAACGCGCTTTGCCAAAAATCACAGAAATAAAAATTAATATCTATTTCACAAGTAATATTTCGTAACTATTGAAATTGAAATATATAAAATCCTTCACCTCGATCTATTTTAATCCCCCTAACATAATTGGTGTAAAACCAACCTAAAGAGGGGCGGAGGGACGTCCCTCTCGTGCCGGGACGCTGGCTCCGAGATGAGTTGCCTGGGAGACCTCCTACAGAATGGAGGTGCCTCGATACCGCGCTTATTATCCTTGTGAGTACCGTTGTCAAGGACTCAAATTACCTAGAGGCTAGATGCCCTATAAATGCAACTTTAAAATTTTCAATGTTCGGACAGACAGGTCGCGCCTTGCTCCCTTTAAACCGCGTTTCATTTCAATTTTTGTTAAGCAATGTCTAGCACGTGAATGGAAATGGAAATTTCCAGAACAATTACTATTTTTAGATTAGAAAAATAATTCGTTAATCGTCTTAAAATGTGCGTGTATTAACAATACTAATTTGCTAATTTTAACTGCGCTGCAATATTGACATTCTTTGTTAATATTAACAGAACTAACGCCTAATTTAATAGAATACTAATATAATAAAACTTTAAACTACTAATAGATTATGGATTTATTAAATTAAATATATTAATGTTGCCTTCTGTTTCAGGCGAGGGTGGGAATGGCGTCAACTACCATCTTCAATATGTGGAACCTCAAGAGATCTATACTCAGGGGCCGCAAGCACATATGTGAGTCACTTTCCAATAGATAATCCAACTTATCAATATTTCTGTTGTCAATATGTTAGTAATTGAAATGAAAATGAATGAAAAATTATTTACATCAGCAAAAAACACATTAACAAAATAAATTTAACAATAACATAAGAATTTGCTGTAGCTTATTACACATTATAAGTATTAACTATAGCTCCCACACTAAGAGAACTTGTGTCGTGGGAGCTGGTACGATTACAATTAAGCTATATTTTTCATAGGACCTTGAGTTTTCCTAGATTTTTAGTTAGTCATCGCCGATATAAGTTATCCGCCGGACTATTCAACCGGACATCTAATTTTTATTTCATTTGCAAAGGAAATTTTTATTCTTATATTTTAATAACACCCACAAAATAATGATTTCGTGTTGTTCAATGATCCAATATGGCATTAAAATAAATATATTTAAAAGTTCATATTTCCTTCTATGACAAACTATTTCGGATGTTTTGCGGCACAATTACGATAACGATTGAATCTATAACTATTTTCATTCAAATTAGTGCCGTGATTTACCTGCGAAAGCGTCACTCGGATAGACGCATAGTATTATAGGAAATAGGAATGGTCAATGGAAGAATACTGCTAGTATTTTATAAGGCATGGTTATTCGGAAAAGTCAAAATCAGATATCTTCTTGTGATATGGAATTCTTAAATTAATAAAGAATATTTACCATCAGTTTGGCTTAGCCTTAGTCTATTCATAACCTTTGCCACTCGGCAAAATCTATAGGATAGTCTAGGACAGACAACTCCTAACTAATCTTTAAATATAAAAAATCATACTATACAATCGCTCCATTGCGACATGAAAGAAAGACAATCTAACACACTTTAGCATTTATAATATTAGTAAGGATTCTGTCCCAATACTGGTGTTAAAACATACTGATATTGCGAAATGATCTATCAACTCGCAATATCTTCTTTGGTCTACCGCGATGACTTAGAGCTGTATCTGATTTCCACAATGTGTTTTCTGGCTTTCGACAGATATTTAAGCGAAGCGACACGTTTCAAGTTATATCGCCAATTTAAGTTTTGAAACAAAGCTTGATGTTTCTAATCCGATCGGTTACCTATTTTATCGCTTCGCGAAATTTAATTATCGTTTTTTCATTTGAACATTTGGTCATTCCTTAGTGACAAAGTTAGTAGAGTTAGTAAATATGAGAACAATAGTTAAAATAATGCCTTTGCAAGCAACGTTATCTGGACATTTATTCAGACTATATCCATGGAATAAGAGATGGTGACACAAAATATTTGGTGATTTGTATCAAAATGCTCTGCCACTCTCTTCTTAATTATCGGTTATCGAAAAATAAATGAATTAAAACAAGGAGAAAAACGTTTTACTTTTGGTATAAATCCGACACGCCTACGCGGTTTGACCGCCGCGGCTGGTACCAGCAAAATCTATCATGGCAAAACTTTATTAATTTCATCTTCTGTCGTTGTAACATAAGAAATTTTATGTGAAAACAATTCAAGTCGAAAATTGGTTTTAAAAATAATTTGCTTTAATAGATTTGTTTTATTTCCACTAATATTTTTATAGAGGAAAGATTTTAATTGTGTTTGGTGGAAATGTATTCATTTCAATGGCTGCAAAACTACTGGTCTGGATAAAAAATATTTCTCCTTTATTTCTCCAATAAAGAGCTGAACATGACACGAGCTAGTAAAATTTAATTTATTGGCTACATAGCAACAAATTAACGTATAATTCATGGAATAATTATAAATAATCATTCGCTAAATAAAATATCTTGGAGCAAATAAATCGCTGCAAATACTGAATGTATTGGATCTATTTTTTTCGTGTTTAGAAAGATTTTATCCTTATGAGTATTGTATGTAAATTAATGGGAAAAGATATTATTTACAAAATTCTACCTATATTTACGGTGCATTTACATCAAACGAACGTAGAGCAGAGAGCTAGAGTTAGAGCAAGAGCACTCTTTCGTGATCTTTGAGTATAAACGAAAACACGTATTCAGTGTTGTTCAGTAGGTATTAGAACATTGCATAGAATCTTTTGGAAAGCCCTAAAAGAACACAGAACAACGAAAGAATGCTCCACGCTTATTTACACTAAAAGTAGTTAACGTTGGGTTAGAATGATCATTCGCTCGTTTGATATAAATGCACCGTAACCGAAAAGCGTGAACAAAGGGTGCTGTGTTTTCAGTTTTCACCAGCTCGAGTAATATAGTCATAACGAACGGTCACAACCATGTCACAACTCACGACTGTTCACCCTCTTTTAACAATTCTTTTAATAAAAACGCAAACAGACTTTTTAAAAATATGCATAATATTGAAGCCATTTTGATATCGTCGCTTATGATAGATGACGTAGGTATAAATTTCGGTGAAATTTATTTCGCTCGTGACGTCCGCTGGGCGCCCGTGGTAGAGTGGATGATGGACCTATCAATTTTAATTACATACTTATGTATATTTGTAATTTGTTTAGGTGTCTGATTAAATGGCCGAATGTCACTCAGGCTGTAAATTAAATGCCGACTCAATTCTTTTCATCCTTGTTATTTTTATTTTCCGTTACCTATATCTACTGGATGAGAAACTTACTGATTGTCGAATTTTGTTCAGTAGATTAGCCCGTCGTAGAGTTTGATCTCTAAATTGTTTCTGTGTCTTTGTAATATACAATGATATTTTAAAGACGATGTATTATTTTCATATTTCAAACGTGAATTTGATGCGTTAGGTATATGTATAAGATTCTCACAAAAATGAAAGAGCCATCTATGCGATCTGACTATACGCTCTTGATTTTTAATAATTAATATCATTGCCTATATCTATAATTCTACTCTAATATTAAAAAGATTTGTATTTTTGTATGCAATGAAAACAGCTGTATACCGATTTCATAAATTCATATATTAGAAAGCTACATCTTTACTCTAACATAAGCTATATTTCCCTCTTAACTCCGGGCAAAGCTTATACCAGCCAGTATACAACAAAAAAACAAAAAACAGGGAAACGCTCCGCGCGTACCCCGTGTTCGGCGTCGCGAACGTGGAGCCGGTGAGCGCGGAGGCGGGCGCGGGCGCGGACGGCGAGTGGAGCGGCGAGTTCACGTTCACCGCGGAGGCCACGGGGGGGACTGGTGCGGGGGGTGCGGGGGCGGGGGCAGGCGGTGCGGGAGGGGGGGAGCAGCCCGCCTCCCCCGCGCCGTCGCCCCGCATGCCGCCCGCAACCGTGCAGTGGCTGCTCGATCATTATGAGACGGCGGAAGGTGAGTGGGTTTCAGGAAAGGCGTGGGCGGATAACGTGTTAGTCGAAATGAATTGGCCAAAAAATTTGTCCTTTGTTTATATTTGGTTAGCATTGACGTTATTAGAAGCCTAGAAAGGATTAAAAGTTGTTAAGATTTAAGAATGAGCTGAATTAAATGTTCTGCTTTTAATTCTCACTGATTTGTTGAAAAATATTACGATTACACATATTTTTTTTTAATTTACAATTTACTGTTCACGCTGTACCCTGCCTATAACTAGAGTTCTACTATTAGATATTCTGTGCTATAACATAATTAGCTAGTTCTTTAAATCCAGCCAGTCGTTTTAGGTAGTACATCATCATCACTATGTTAATGTGTGAACTTTACAAGAAAATTTTCATCAAATTAAGTGTATTGTCTTATGTTTAGTTGCGATCAATTATACGAATTTGTCAAATAACATTATCTACATATTTAAAACAACTTTTAGGTGTATCCCTCCCCCGATCTACTCTGTACGCACACTACCTACGTCACTGCGCTACACACCGCCTGGAACCAGTCAACGCGGCGTCCTTTGGCAAACTCATTCGTTCCGTGTTCGTCGGATTGAGAACTCGTCGTCTCGGCACTAGAGGCAACTCGAAGTACCACTACTATGGGATACGCGCGAAACCTACTGCGCCAAGGGATTCGCCGACTTTCCAGAATAAATTGGACCTGGATGAACAGCAGGTCGGTTATTAGAATTGTTCTTTATAACAACACTCTTTTTATTGTCGCCCTAAATTCTTATTAATACCTCTTAGTTTTGTAAGAAAAATGTTGGGGAAGGAATAATTAATGTTTTTAGAATTTTTCCAGAATTTTTAAGAGCGAACAGAACTAAATACTTTAAACTAAATTCTTTCAATTTTTACCAGGAGCCGCGTGAACGTGAACCGGAACAAAATGCAGTTGGTCTCAACGGTGTGGCACATCGTCAGTTCTTGGGCACGGTGGTGCCTCCAGATCCTCCGGAGCTGTTCATAGATGACATGCCAGAAGATGTACCACCGAATGCGCTGCAACTGCTTAAGAACCATCATCGGTGAGATTTCAAATTCTAAAATTGTTAAATAGGAGGAACATAGCTTATATTTGTATCATACTAAATAGGTTTTAACTTTTAAGCTTCAATAAAGCTTTTGGATATGTGGTTCTAAACATTTTTATCTAAGTTTTAAATTAAAGTTCGGAAAACAGAAAGAATTCATATTACTATTTTAACCTGTAGGCCTGTATCTATTAAGCTATTTATGTATACTATTGTATAAAATGACGTTTTGACGGGATTCACTTAAACACTCAACACTTTTAATTACTTTATTTTTACTTTAACACAATATTACACAATTTACACAAGATCCACAAGGCAGATAATCGACATGAAATTTCTTATACGTATTCAACAAAACATTTCGCTAGTGCGATGCAAATCTAAAGTGTCGCCATCTATTGGTAACTTATGAAACTAATTGTCGTAACTTGACATATTTAAACGTAATTAGACAACTATTCTATACAGGTGTACGGTGCAACCGTACAAAGCGCATTATCATCATTTTTTGTATATGCATTTTCATTTACATATAGCGTTAGTTCACGTTAAAACGTCGCGAGCCGCATACGTGTGTAACTCTTAGCATAACAGCTTAGTAGCAGCAGCAGCTTAGTTTTATTATCAGCAGCAGCATCCCCAGGTGTACGAACCGTACAACAGGAATCTTAACTTTATTTCCATGTATCATGTTCGAGTTCAGTTAAACATTCGCATTTCTTTCCTTGCCGTTATAAAATGTGTACACACTAATCTGAACCGTATTCCACAGGGATCACGGCGTAGAGTTCCTCGAGGCGGTCGCGGGTTAAATTCCCATAGCAGTTCAAGTTCCTCGCCGTTTTGTAACATGTCATACTAATCTGAACCGTATTCCACAGGGATCACGGCGTAGAGTTCCTCGAAGCCGTCGCGGCACTCGACACGGCGGCGGTGGAGCGCGCGCGGCGCAGCTTCTGGAAGCGGCCGCCGGCGGAGCTGTGCCGCCGAGTACTGCACAAGCTGGGCGCGCGCCGGGACGTGGCCGTGTGGCTGCGCCGCGCCGAGCTGCGGCTGCACCAGCGCGCTGTGGACCTGCTGCTGCCCGACGTGCTGCGGCCCATACCCTCGCAGCTCACGCAGGTACACTCTCTTGTATAGCGCAGCGTACTGCACAAGCTGGGCGCGCGGCGGGACGTGGCCGTGTGGCTGCGCCGCGCCGAGCTGCGGCTGCACCAGCGCGCTGTGGACCTGCTGCTGCCCGACGTGCTGCGGCCCATACCCTCGCAGCTCACGCAGGTACACTCTCTTGTATAGCGCAGCGTACTGCACAAGCTGGGCGCGCGGCGGGACGTGGCCGTGTGGCTGCGCCGCGCCGAGCTGCGGCTGCACCAGCGCGCTGTGGACCTGCTGCTGCCCGACGTGCTGCGGCCCATACCCTCGCAGCTCACGCAGGTACACTCTCTTGTATAGCGCAGCGTACTGCACAAGCTGGGCGCGCGGCGGGACGTGGCCGTGTGGCTGCGCCGCGCCGAGCTGCGGCTGCACCAGCGCGCTGTGGACCTGCTGCTGCCCGACGTGCTGCGGCCCATACCCTCGCAGCTCACGCAGGTACACTCTCTTGTATAGCGCAGCGTACTGCACAAGCTGGGCGCGCGGCGGGACGTGGCCGTGTGGCTGCGCCGCGCCGAGCTGCGGCTGCACCAGCGCGCTGTGGACCTGCTGCTGCCCGACGTGCTGCGGCCCATACCCTCGCAGCTCACGCAGGTACACTCTCTTGTATAGCGCAGCGTACTGCACAAGCTGGGCGCGCGGCGGGACGTGGCCGTGTGGCTGCGCCGCGCCGAGCTGCGGCTGCACCAGCGCGCTGTGGACCTGCTGCTGCCCGACGTGCTGCGGCCCATACCCTCGCAGCTCACGCAGGTACACTCTCTTGTATAGCGCAGCGTACTGCACAAGCTGGGCGCGCGGCGGGACGTGGCCGTGTGGCTGCGCCGCGCCGAGCTGCGGCTGCACCAGCGCGCTGTGGACCTGCTGCTGCCCGACGTGCTGCGGCCCATACCCTCGCAGCTCACGCAGGTACACTCTCTTGTATAGCGCAGCGTACTGCACAAGCTGGGCGCGCGGCGGGACGTGGCCGTGTGGCTGCGCCGCGCCGAGCTGCGGCTGCACCAGCGCGCTGTGGACCTGCTGCTGCCCGACGTGCTGCGGCCCATACCCTCGCAGCTCACGCAGGTACACTCTCTTGTATAGCGCAGCGTACTGCACAAGCTGGGCGCGCGGCGGGACGTGGCCGTGTGGCTGCGCCGCGCCGAGCTGCGGCTGCACCAGCGCGCTGTGGACCTGCTGCTGCCCGACGTGCTGCGGCCCATACCCTCGCAGCTCACGCAGGTACACTCTCTTGTATAGCGCAGCGTACTGCACAAGCTGGGCGCGCGGCGGGACGTGGCCGTGTGGCTGCGCCGCGCCGAGCTGCGGCTGCACCAGCGCGCTGTGGACCTGCTGCTGCCCGACGTGCTGCGGCCCATACCCTCGCAGCTCACGCAGGTACACTCTCTTGTATAGCGCAGCGTACTGCACAAGCTGGGCGCGCGCCGGGACGTGGCCGTGTGGCTGCGCCGCGCCGAGCTGCGGCTGCACCAGCGCGCTGTGGACCTGCTGCTGCCCGACGTGCTGCGGCCCATACCCTCGCAGCTCACGCAGGTACACTCTCTTGTATAGCGCAGCGTACTGCACAAGCTGGGCGCGCGGCGGGACGTGGCCGTGTGGCTGCGCCGCGCCGAGCTGCGGCTGCACCAGCGCGCTGTGGACCTGCTGCTGCCCGACGTGCTGCGGCCCATACCCTCGCAGCTCACGCAGGTACACTCTCTTGTATAGCGCAGCGTACTGCACAAGCTGGGCGCGCGGCGGGACGTGGCCGTGTGGCTGCGCCGCGCCGAGCTGCGGCTGCACCAGCGCGCTGTGGACCTGCTGCTGCCCGACGTGCTGCGGCCCATACCCTCGCAGCTCACGCAGGTACACTCTCTTGTATAGCGCAGCGTACTGCACAAGCTGGGCGCGCGGCGGGACGTGGCCGTGTGGCTGCGCCGCGCCGAGCTGCGGCTGCACCAGCGCGCTGTGGACCTGCTGCTGCCCGACGTGCTGCGGCCCATACCCTCGCAGCTCACGCAGGTACACTCTCTTGTATAGCGCAGCGTACTGCACAAGCTGGGCGCGCGGCGGGACGTGGCCGTGTGGCTGCGCCGCGCCGAGCTGCGGCTGCACCAGCGCGCTGTGGACCTGCTGCTGCCCGACGTGCTGCGGCCCATACCCTCGCAGCTCACGCAGGTACACTCTCTTGTATAGCGCAGCGTACTGCACAAGCTGGGCGCGCGGCGGGACGTGGCCGTGTGGCTGCGCCGCGCCGAGCTGCGGCTGCACCAGCGCGCTGTGGACCTGCTGCTGCCCGACGTGCTGCGGCCCATACCCTCGCAGCTCACGCAGGTACACTCTCTTGTATAGCGCAGCGTACTGCACAAGCTGGGCGCGCGGCGGGACGTGGCCGTGTGGCTGCGCCGCGCCGAGCTGCGGCTGCACCAGCGCGCTGTGGACCTGCTGCTGCCCGACGTGCTGCGGCCCATACCCTCGCAGCTCACGCAGGTACACTCTCTTGTATAGCGCAGCGTACTGCACAAGCTGGGCGCGCGGCGGGACGTGGCCGTGTGGCTGCGCCGCGCCGAGCTGCGGCTGCACCAGCGCGCTGTGGACCTGCTGCTGCCCGACGTGCTGCGGCCCATACCCTCGCAGCTCACGCAGGTACACTCTCTTGTATAGCGCAGCGTACTGCACAAGCTGGGCGCGCGGCGGGACGTGGCCGTGTGGCTGCGCCGCGCCGAGCTGCGGCTGCACCAGCGCGCTGTGGACCTGCTGCTGCCCGACGTGCTGCGGCCCATACCCTCGCAGCTCACGCAGGTACACTCTCTTGTATAGCGCAGCGTACTGCACAAGCTGGGCGCGCGGCGGGACGTGGCCGTGTGGCTGCGCCGCGCCGAGCTGCGGCTGCACCAGCGCGCTGTGGACCTGCTGCTGCCCGACGTGCTGCGGCCCATACCCTCGCAGCTCACGCAGGTACACTCTCTTGTATAGCGCAGCGTACTGCACAAGCTGGGCGCGCGGCGGGACGTGGCCGTGTGGCTGCGCCGCGCCGAGCTGCGGCTGCACCAGCGCGCTGTGGACCTGCTGCTGCCCGACGTGCTGCGGCCCATACCCTCGCAGCTCACGCAGGTACACTCTCTTGTATAGCGCAGCGTACTGCACAAGCTGGGCGCGCGGCGGGACGTGGCCGTGTGGCTGCGCCGCGCCGAGCTGCGGCTGCACCAGCGCGCTGTGGACCTGCTGCTGCCCGACGTGCTGCGGCCCATACCCTCGCAGCTCACGCAGGTACACTCTCTTGTATAGCGCAGCGTACTGCACAAGCTGGGCGCGCGGCGGGACGTGGCCGTGTGGCTGCGCCGCGCCGAGCTGCGGCTGCACCAGCGCGCTGTGGACCTGCTGCTGCCCGACGTGCTGCGGCCCATACCCTCGCAGCTCACGCAGGTACACTCTCTTGTATAGCGCAGCGTACTGCACAAGCTGGGCGCGCGGCGGGACGTGGCCGTGTGGCTGCGCCGCGCCGAGCTGCGGCTGCACCAGCGCGCTGTGGACCTGCTGCTGCCCGACGTGCTGCGGCCCATACCCTCGCAGCTCACGCAGGTACACTCTCTTGTATAGCGCAGCGTACTGCACAAGCTGGGCGCGCGGCGGGACGTGGCCGTGTGGCTGCGCCGCGCCGAGCTGCGGCTGCACCAGCGCGCTGTGGACCTGCTGCTGCCCGACGTGCTGCGGCCCATACCCTCGCAGCTCACGCAGGTACACTCTCTTGTATAGCGCAGCGTACTGCACAAGCTGGGCGCGCGGCGGGACGTGGCCGTGTGGCTGCGCCGCGCCGAGCTGCGGCTGCACCAGCGCGCTGTGGACCTGCTGCTGCCCGACGTGCTGCGGCCCATACCCTCGCAGCTCACGCAGGTACACTCTCTTGTATAGCGCAGCGTACTGCACAAGCTGGGCGCGCGGCGGGACGTGGCCGTGTGGCTGCGCCGCGCCGAGCTGCGGCTGCACCAGCGCGCTGTGGACCTGCTGCTGCCCGACGTGCTGCGGCCCATACCCTCGCAGCTCACGCAGGTACACTCTCTTGTATAGCGCAGCGTACTGCACAAGCTGGGCGCGCGGCGGGACGTGGCCGTGTGGCTGCGCCGCGCCGAGCTGCGGCTGCACCAGCGCGCTGTGGACCTGCTGCTGCCCGACGTGCTGCGGCCCATACCCTCGCAGCTCACGCAGGTACACTCTCTTGTATAGCGCAGCGTACTGCACAAGCTGGGCGCGCGGCGGGACGTGGCCGTGTGGCTGCGCCGCGCCGAGCTGCGGCTGCACCAGCGCGCTGTGGACCTGCTGCTGCCCGACGTGCTGCGGCCCATACCCTCGCAGCTCACGCAGGTACACTCTCTTGTATAGCGCAGCGTACTGCACAAGCTGGGCGCGCGGCGGGACGTGGCCGTGTGGCTGCGCCGCGCCGAGCTGCGGCTGCACCAGCGCGCTGTGGACCTGCTGCTGCCCGACGTGCTGCGGCCCATACCCTCGCAGCTCACGCAGGTACACTCTCTTGTATAGCGCAGCGTACTGCACAAGCTGGGCGCGCGGCGGGACGTGGCCGTGTGGCTGCGCCGCGCCGAGCTGCGGCTGCACCAGCGCGCTGTGGACCTGCTGCTGCCCGACGTGCTGCGGCCCATACCCTCGCAGCTCACGCAGGTACACTCTCTTGTATAGCGCAGCGTACTGCACAAGCTGGGCGCGCGGCGGGACGTGGCCGTGTGGCTGCGCCGCGCCGAGCTGCGGCTGCACCAGCGCGCTGTGGACCTGCTGCTGCCCGACGTGCTGCGGCCCATACCCTCGCAGCTCACGCAGGTACACTCTCTTGTATAGCGCAGCGTACTGCACAAGCTGGGCGCGCGGCGGGACGTGGCCGTGTGGCTGCGCCGCGCCGAGCTGCGGCTGCACCAGCGCGCTGTGGACCTGCTGCTGCCCGACGTGCTGCGGCCCATACCCTCGCAGCTCACGCAGGTACACTCTCTTGTATAGCGCAGCGTACTGCACAAGCTGGGCGCGCGGCGGGACGTGGCCGTGTGGCTGCGCCGCGCCGAGCTGCGGCTGCACCAGCGCGCTGTGGACCTGCTGCTGCCCGACGTGCTGCGGCCCATACCCTCGCAGCTCACGCAGGTACACTCTCTTGTATAGCGCAGCGTACTGCACAAGCTGGGCGCGCGGCGGGACGTGGCCGTGTGGCTGCGCCGCGCCGAGCTGCGGCTGCACCAGCGCGCTGTGGACCTGCTGCTGCCCGACGTGCTGCGGCCCATACCCTCGCAGCTCACGCAGGTACACTCTCTTGTATAGCGCAGCGTACTGCACAAGCTGGGCGCGCGGCGGGACGTGGCCGTGTGGCTGCGCCGCGCCGAGCTGCGGCTGCACCAGCGCGCTGTGGACCTGCTGCTGCCCGACGTGCTGCGGCCCATACCCTCGCAGCTCACGCAGGTACACTCTCTTGTATAGCGCAGCGTACTGCACAAGCTGGGCGCGCGGCGGGACGTGGCCGTGTGGCTGCGCCGCGCCGAGCTGCGGCTGCACCAGCGCGCTGTGGACCTGCTGCTGCCCGACGTGCTGCGGCCCATACCCTCGCAGCTCACGCAGGTACACTCTCTTGTATAGCGCAGCGTACTGCACAAGCTGGGCGCGCGGCGGGACGTGGCCGTGTGGCTGCGCCGCGCCGAGCTGCGGCTGCACCAGCGCGCTGTGGACCTGCTGCTGCCCGACGTGCTGCGGCCCATACCCTCGCAGCTCACGCAGGTACACTCTCTTGTATAGCGCAGCGTACTGCACAAGCTGGGCGCGCGGCGGGACGTGGCCGTGTGGCTGCGCCGCGCCGAGCTGCGGCTGCACCAGCGCGCTGTGGACCTGCTGCTGCCCGACGTGCTGCGGCCCATACCCTCGCAGCTCACGCAGGTACACTCTCTTGTATAGCGCAGCGTACTGCACAAGCTGGGCGCGCGGCGGGACGTGGCCGTGTGGCTGCGCCGCGCCGAGCTGCGGCTGCACCAGCGCGCTGTGGACCTGCTGCTGCCCGACGTGCTGCGGCCCATACCCTCGCAGCTCACGCAGGTACACTCTCTTGTATAGCGCAGCGTACTGCACAAGCTGGGCGCGCGGCGGGACGTGGCCGTGTGGCTGCGCCGCGCCGAGCTGCGGCTGCACCAGCGCGCTGTGGACCTGCTGCTGCCCGACGTGCTGCGGCCCATACCCTCGCAGCTCACGCAGGTACACTCTCTTGTATAGCGCAGCGTACTGCACAAGCTGGGCGCGCGGCGGGACGTGGCCGTGTGGCTGCGCCGCGCCGAGCTGCGGCTGCACCAGCGCGCTGTGGACCTGCTGCTGCCCGACGTGCTGCGGCCCATACCCTCGCAGCTCACGCAGGTACACTCTCTTGTATAGCGCAGCGTACTGCACAAGCTGGGCGCGCGGCGGGACGTGGCCGTGTGGCTGCGCCGCGCCGAGCTGCGGCTGCACCAGCGCGCTGTGGACCTGCTGCTGCCCGACGTGCTGCGGCCCATACCCTCGCAGCTCACGCAGGTACACTCTCTTGTATAGCGCAGCGTACTGCACAAGCTGGGCGCGCGGCGGGACGTGGCCGTGTGGCTGCGCCGCGCCGAGCTGCGGCTGCACCAGCGCGCTGTGGACCTGCTGCTGCCCGACGTGCTGCGGCCCATACCCTCGCAGCTCACGCAGGTACACTCTCTTGTATAGCGCAGCGTACTGCACAAGCTGGGCGCGCGGCGGGACGTGGCCGTGTGGCTGCGCCGCGCCGAGCTGCGGCTGCACCAGCGCGCTGTGGACCTGCTGCTGCCCGACGTGCTGCGGCCCATACCCTCGCAGCTCACGCAGGTACACTCTCTTGTATAGCGCAGCGTACTGCACAAGCTGGGCGCGCGGCGGGACGTGGCCGTGTGGCTGCGCCGCGCCGAGCTGCGGCTGCACCAGCGCGCTGTGGACCTGCTGCTGCCCGACGTGCTGCGGCCCATACCCTCGCAGCTCACGCAGGTACACTCTCTTGTATAGCGCAGCGTACTGCACAAGCTGGGCGCGCGGCGGGACGTGGCCGTGTGGCTGCGCCGCGCCGAGCTGCGGCTGCACCAGCGCGCTGTGGACCTGCTGCTGCCCGACGTGCTGCGGCCCATACCCTCGCAGCTCACGCAGGTACACTCTCTTGTATAGCGCAGCGTACTGCACAAGCTGGGCGCGCGGCGGGACGTGGCCGTGTGGCTGCGCCGCGCCGAGCTGCGGCTGCACCAGCGCGCTGTGGACCTGCTGCTGCCCGACGTGCTGCGGCCCATACCCTCGCAGCTCACGCAGGTACACTCTCTTGTATAGCGCAGCGTACTGCACAAGCTGGGCGCGCGGCGGGACGTGGCCGTGTGGCTGCGCCGCGCCGAGCTGCGGCTGCACCAGCGCGCTGTGGACCTGCTGCTGCCCGACGTGCTGCGGCCCATACCCTCGCAGCTCACGCAGGTACACTCTCTTGTATAGCGCAGCGTACTGCACAAGCTGGGCGCGCGGCGGGACGTGGCCGTGTGGCTGCGCCGCGCCGAGCTGCGGCTGCACCAGCGCGCTGTGGACCTGCTGCTGCCCGACGTGCTGCGGCCCATACCCTCGCAGCTCACGCAGGTACACTCTCTTGTATAGCGCAGCGTACTGCACAAGCTGGGCGCGCGGCGGGACGTGGCCGTGTGGCTGCGCCGCGCCGAGCTGCGGCTGCACCAGCGCGCTGTGGACCTGCTGCTGCCCGACGTGCTGCGGCCCATACCCTCGCAGCTCACGCAGGTACACTCTCTTGTATAGCGCAGCGTACTGCACAAGCTGGGCGCGCGGCGGGACGTGGCCGTGTGGCTGCGCCGCGCCGAGCTGCGGCTGCACCAGCGCGCTGTGGACCTGCTGCTGCCCGACGTGCTGCGGCCCATACCCTCGCAGCTCACGCAGGTACACTCTCTTGTATAGCGCAGCGTACTGCACAAGCTGGGCGCGCGGCGGGACGTGGCCGTGTGGCTGCGCCGCGCCGAGCTGCGGCTGCACCAGCGCGCTGTGGACCTGCTGCTGCCCGACGTGCTGCGGCCCATACCCTCGCAGCTCACGCAGGTACACTCTCTTGTATAGCGCAGCGTACTGCACAAGCTGGGCGCGCGGCGGGACGTGGCCGTGTGGCTGCGCCGCGCCGAGCTGCGGCTGCACCAGCGCGCTGTGGACCTGCTGCTGCCCGACGTGCTGCGGCCCATACCCTCGCAGCTCACGCAGGTACACTCTCTTGTATAGCGCAGCGTACTGCACAAGCTGGGCGCGCGGCGGGACGTGGCCGTGTGGCTGCGCCGCGCCGAGCTGCGGCTGCACCAGCGCGCTGTGGACCTGCTGCTGCCCGACGTGCTGCGGCCCATACCCTCGCAGCTCACGCAGGTACACTCTCTTGTATAGCGCAGCGTACTGCACAAGCTGGGCGCGCGGCGGGACGTGGCCGTGTGGCTGCGCCGCGCCGAGCTGCGGCTGCACCAGCGCGCTGTGGACCTGCTGCTGCCCGACGTGCTGCGGCCCATACCCTCGCAGCTCACGCAGGTACACTCTCTTGTATAGCGCAGCGTACTGCACAAGCTGGGCGCGCGGCGGGACGTGGCCGTGTGGCTGCGCCGCGCCGAGCTGCGGCTGCACCAGCGCGCTGTGGACCTGCTGCTGCCCGACGTGCTGCGGCCCATACCCTCGCAGCTCACGCAGGTACACTCTCTTGTATAGCGCAGCGTACTGCACAAGCTTGGGCGCGCGCCGGGGACGTGGCCGTGTGGCTGCGCCGCGCCGAGCTGCGGCTGCACCAGCGCGCTGTGGACCTGCTGCTGCCCGACGTGCTGCGGCCCATACCCTCGCAGCTCACGCAGGTACACTCTCTTGTATAGCGCAGCGTACTGCACAAGCTGGGCGCGCGGCCGGGACGTGGCCGTGTGGCTGCGCCGCGCCGGAGCTGCGGCTGCACCAGCGCGCTGTGGACCTGCTGCTGGGCCCCGACTGCTGCGGCCATACCCTCGCAGCTCACCAGGTACCTCTCTTGTATAGCGCAGGTACTGCACAAGCTGGGCGCGCGGCGGACGTGGCCCGTGTGGCTGCGCCGCGCCGAGCTGCGGCTGCACCAGCGCGCTGTGGACCTGCGCCTGCCCGACGTGCTGCGGCACCAATACCCTCGCAGCTCACGCAGGTACACTCTCTTGTATAGCGCAGCGTACTGCACAAGCTGGGCGCGCGCCGGACGTGGCCGGTGGCTGCGCCGCGCCGAGCTGCGGCTGCACAGCGCGTGTGGACCTGCTGCTGCCCGACGTGCTGCGGCCCATACCCTCGCAGCTCACGCAGGTACACTCTCTTGTATAGCGCAGCGTACTGCACAAGCTGGGCGCGCGGCGGGACGTGGCCGTGTGGCTGCGCCGCGCCGAGCTGCGGCTGCACCAGCGCGCTGTGGACCTGCTGCTGCCCGACGTGCTGCGGCCCATACCCTCGCAGCTCACGCAGGTACACTCTCTTGTATAGCGCAGCGTACTGCACAAGCTGGGCGCGCGGCGGGACGTGGCCGTGTGGCTGCGCCGCGCCGAGCTGCGGCTGCACCAGCGCGCTGTGGACCTGCTGCTGCCCGACGTGCTGCGGCCCATACCCTCGCAGCTCACGCAGGTACACTCTCTTGTATAGCGCAGCGTACTGCACAAGCTGGGCGCGCGGCGGGACGTGGCCGTGTGGCTGCGCCGCGCCGAGCTGCGGCTGCACCAGCGCGCTGTGGACCTGCTGCTGCCCGACGTGCTGCGGCCCATACCCTCGCAGCTCACGCAGGTACACTCTCTTGTATAGCGCAGCGTACTGCACAAGCTGGGCGCGCGGCGGGACGTGGCCGTGTGGCTGCGCCGCGCCGAGCTGCGGCTGCACCAGCGCGCTGTGGACCTGCTGCTGCCCGACGTGCTGCGGCCCATACCCTCGCAGCTCACGCAGGTACACTCTCTTGTATAGCGCAGCGTACTGCACAAGCTGGGCGCGCGCGGCGGGACGTGGCCGTGTGGCTGCGCCGCGCCGAGCTGCGGCTGCACCAGCGCGCTGTGGACCTGCTGCTGCCCGACGTGCTGCGGCCCATACCCTCGCAGCTCACGCAGGTACACTCTCTTGTATAGCGCAGCGTACTGCACAAGCTGGGCGCGCGGCGGGACGTGGCCGTGTGGCTGCGCCGCGCCGAGCTGCGGCTGCACCAGCGCGCTGTGGACCTGCTGCTGCCCGACGTGCTGCGGCCCATACCCTCGCAGCTCACGCAGGTACACTCTCTTGTATAGCGCAGCGTACTGCACAAGCTGGGCGCGCGGCGGGACGTGGCCGTGTGGCTGCGCCGCGCCGAGCTGCGGCTGCACCAGCGCGCTGTGGACCTGCTGCTGCCCGACGTGCTGCGGCCCATACCCTCGCAGCTCACGCAGGTACACTCTCTTGTATAGCGCAGCGTACTGCACAAGCTGGGCGCGCGGCGGGACGTGGCCGTGTGGCTGCGCCGCGCCGAGCTGCGGCTGCACCAGCGCGCTGTGGACCTGCTGCTGCCCGACGTGCTGCGGCCCATACCCTCGCAGCTCACGCAGGTACACTCTCTTGTATAGCGCAGCGTACTGCACAAGCTGGGCGCGCGGCGGGACGTGGCCGTGTG
Organism: Colias behrii; assembly: GCA_029959065.1. NCBI lineage: Eukaryota > Metazoa > Arthropoda > Insecta > Lepidoptera > Pieridae > Colias > Colias behrii. The sequence goes on along the minus strand of JARWMC010000006.1, from coordinate 1,595,662 downwards.
GCTGCGCCGCGCCGAGCTGCGGCTGCACCAGCGCGCTGTGGACCTGCTGCTGCCCGACGTGCTGCGGCCCATACCCTCGCAGCTCACGCAGGTACACTCTCTTGTATAGCGCAGCGTACTGCACAAGCTGGGCGCGCGGCGGGACGTGGCCGTGTGGCTGCGCCGCGCCGAGCTGCGGCTGCACCAGCGCGCTGTGGACCTGCTGCTGCCCGACGTGCTGCGGCCCATACCCTCGCAGCTCACGCAGGTACACTCTCTTGTATAGCGCAGCGTACTGCACAAGCTGGGCGCGCGGCGGGACGTGGCCGTGTGGCTGCGCCGCGCCGAGCTGCGGCTGCACCAGCGCGCTGTGGACCTGCTGCTGCCCGACGTGCTGCGGCCCATACCCTCGCAGCTCACGCAGGTACACTCTCTTGTATAGCGCAGCGTACTGCACAAGCTGGGCGCGCGGCGGGACGTGGCCGTGTGGCTGCGCCGCGCCGAGCTGCGGCTGCACCAGCGCGCTGTGGACCTGCTGCTGCCCGACGTGCTGCGGCCCATACCCTCGCAGCTCACGCAGGTACACTCTCTTGTATAGCGCAGCGTACTGCACAAGCTGGGCGCGCGGCGGGACGTGGCCGTGTGGCTGCGCCGCGCCGAGCTGCGGCTGCACCAGCGCGCTGTGGACCTGCTGCTGCCCGACGTGCTGCGGCCCATACCCTCGCAGCTCACGCAGGTACACTCTCTTGTATAGCGCAGCGTACTGCACAAGCTGGGCGCGCGGCGGGACGTGGCCGTGTGGCTGCGCCGCGCCGAGCTGCGGCTGCACCAGCGCGCTGTGGACCTGCTGCTGCCCGACGTGCTGCGGCCCATACCCTCGCAGCTCACGCAGGTACACTCTCTTGTATAGCGCAGCGTACTGCACAAGCTGGGCGCGCGGCGGGACGTGGCCGTGTGGCTGCGCCGCGCCGAGCTGCGGCTGCACCAGCGCGCTGTGGACCTGCTGCTGCCCGACGTGCTGCGGCCCATACCCTCGCAGCTCACGCAGGTACACTCTCTTGTATAGCGCAGCGTACTGCACAAGCTGGGCGCGCGGCGGGACGTGGCCGTGTGGCTGCGCCGCGCCGAGCTGCGGCTGCACCAGCGCGCTGTGGACCTGCTGCTGCCCGACGTGCTGCGGCCCATACCCTCGCAGCTCACGCAGGTACACTCTCTTGTATAGCGCAGCGTACTGCACAAGCTGGGCGCGCGGCGGGACGTGGCCGTGTGGCTGCGCCGCGCCGAGCTGCGGCTGCACCAGCGCGCTGTGGACCTGCTGCTGCCCGACGTGCTGCGGCCCATACCCTCGCAGCTCACGCAGGTACACTCTCTTGTATAGCGCAGCGTACTGCACAAGCTGGGCGCGCGGCGGGACGTGGCCGTGTGGCTGCGCCGCGCCGAGCTGCGGCTGCACCAGCGCGCTGTGGACCTGCTGCTGCCCGACGTGCTGCGGCCCATACCCTCGCAGCTCACGCAGGTACACTCTCTTGTATAGCGCAGCGTACTGCACAAGCTGGGCGCGCGGCGGGACGTGGCCGTGTGGCTGCGCCGCGCCGAGCTGCGGCTGCACCAGCGCGCTGTGGACCTGCTGCTGCCCGACGTGCTGCGGCCCATACCCTCGCAGCTCACGCAGGTACACTCTCTTGTATAGCGCAGCGTACTGCACAAGCTGGGCGCGCGGCGGGACGTGGCCGTGTGGCTGCGCCGCGCCGAGCTGCGGCTGCACCAGCGCGCTGTGGACCTGCTGCTGCCCGACGTGCTGCGGCCCATACCCTCGCAGCTCACGCAGGTACACTCTCTTGTATAGCGCAGCGTACTGCACAAGCTGGGCGCGCGGCGGGACGTGGCCGTGTGGCTGCGCCGCGCCGAGCTGCGGCTGCACCAGCGCGCTGTGGACCTGCTGCTGCCCGACGTGCTGCGGCCCATACCCTCGCAGCTCACGCAGGTACACTCTCTTGTATAGCGCAGCGTACTGCACAAGCTGGGCGCGCGGCGGGACGTGGCCGTGTGGCTGCGCCGCGCCGAGCTGCGGCTGCACCAGCGCGCTGTGGACCTGCTGCTGCCCGACGTGCTGCGGCCCATACCCTCGCAGCTCACGCAGGTACACTCTCTTGTATAGCGCAGCGTACTGCACAAGCTGGGCGCGCGGCGGGACGTGGCCGTGTGGCTGCGCCGCGCCGAGCTGCGGCTGCACCAGCGCGCTGTGGACCTGCTGCTGCCCGACGTGCTGCGGCCCATACCCTCGCAGCTCACGCAGGTACACTCTCTTGTATAGCGCAGCGTACTGCACAAGCTGGGCGCGCGGCGGGACGTGGCCGTGTGGCTGCGCCGCGCCGAGCTGCGGCTGCACCAGCGCGCTGTGGACCTGCTGCTGCCCGACGTGCTGCGGCCCATACCCTCGCAGCTCACGCAGGTACACTCTCTTGTATAGCGCAGCGTACTGCACAAGCTGGGCGCGCGGCGGGACGTGGCCGTGTGGCTGCGCCGCGCCGAGCTGCGGCTGCACCAGCGCGCTGTGGACCTGCTGCTGCCCGACGTGCTGCGGCCCATACCCTCGCAGCTCACGCAGGTACACTCTCTTGTATAGCGCAGCGTACTGCACAAGCTGGGCGCGCGGCGGGACGTGGCCGTGTGGCTGCGCCGCGCCGAGCTGCGGCTGCACCAGCGCGCTGTGGACCTGCTGCTGCCCGACGTGCTGCGGCCCATACCCTCGCAGCTCACGCAGGTACACTCTCTTGTATAGCGCAGCGTACTGCACAAGCTGGGCGCGCGGCGGGACGTGGCCGTGTGGCTGCGCCGCGCCGAGCTGCGGCTGCACCAGCGCGCTGTGGACCTGCTGCTGCCCGACGTGCTGCGGCCCATACCCTCGCAGCTCACGCAGGTACACTCTCTTGTATAGCGCAGCGTACTGCACAAGCTGGGCGCGCGGCGGGACGTGGCCGTGTGGCTGCGCCGCGCCGAGCTGCGGCTGCACCAGCGCGCTGTGGACCTGCTGCTGCCCGACGTGCTGCGGCCCATACCCTCGCAGCTCACGCAGGTACACTCTCTTGTATAGCGCAGCGTACTGCACAAGCTGGGCGCGCGGCGGGACGTGGCCGTGTGGCTGCGCCGCGCCGAGCTGCGGCTGCACCAGCGCGCTGTGGACCTGCTGCTGCCCGACGTGCTGCGGCCCATACCCTCGCAGCTCACGCAGGTACACTCTCTTGTATAGCGCAGCGTACTGCACAAGCTGGGCGCGCGGCGGGACGTGGCCGTGTGGCTGCGCCGCGCCGAGCTGCGGCTGCACCAGCGCGCTGTGGACCTGCTGCTGCCCGACGTGCTGCGGCCCATACCCTCGCAGCTCACGCAGGTACACTCTCTTGTATAGCGCAGCGTACTGCACAAGCTGGGCGCGCGGCGGGACGTGGCCGTGTGGCTGCGCCGCGCCGAGCTGCGGCTGCACCAGCGCGCTGTGGACCTGCTGCTGCCCGACGTGCTGCGGCCCATACCCTCGCAGCTCACGCAGGTACACTCTCTTGTATAGCGCAGCGTACTGCACAAGCTGGGCGCGCGGCGGGACGTGGCCGTGTGGCTGCGCCGCGCCGAGCTGCGGCTGCACCAGCGCGCTGTGGACCTGCTGCTGCCCGACGTGCTGCGGCCCATACCCTCGCAGCTCACGCAGGTACACTCTCTTGTATAGCGCAGCGTACTGCACAAGCTGGGCGCGCGGCGGGACGTGGCCGTGTGGCTGCGCCGCGCCGAGCTGCGGCTGCACCAGCGCGCTGTGGACCTGCTGCTGCCCGACGTGCTGCGGCCCATACCCTCGCAGCTCACGCAGGTACACTCTCTTGTATAGCGCAGCGTACTGCACAAGCTGGGCGCGCGGCGGGACGTGGCCGTGTGGCTGCGCCGCGCCGAGCTGCGGCTGCACCAGCGCGCTGTGGACCTGCTGCTGCCCGACGTGCTGCGGCCCATACCCTCGCAGCTCACGCAGGTACACTCTCTTGTATAGCGCAGCGTACTGCACAAGCTGGGCGCGCGGCGGGACGTGGCCGTGTGGCTGCGCCGCGCCGAGCTGCGGCTGCACCAGCGCGCTGTGGACCTGCTGCTGCCCGACGTGCTGCGGCCCATACCCTCGCAGCTCACGCAGGTACACTCTCTTGTATAGCGCAGCGTACTGCACAAGCTGGGCGCGCGGCGGGACGTGGCCGTGTGGCTGCGCCGCGCCGAGCTGCGGCTGCACCAGCGCGCTGTGGACCTGCTGCTGCCCGACGTGCTGCGGCCCATACCCTCGCAGCTCACGCAGGTACACTCTCTTGTATAGCGCAGCGTACTGCACAAGCTGGGCGCGCGGCGGGACGTGGCCGTGTGGCTGCGCCGCGCCGAGCTGCGGCTGCACCAGCGCGCTGTGGACCTGCTGCTGCCCGACGTGCTGCGGCCCATACCCTCGCAGCTCACGCAGGTACACTCTCTTGTATAGCGCAGCGTACTGCACAAGCTGGGCGCGCGGCGGGACGTGGCCGTGTGGCTGCGCCGCGCCGAGCTGCGGCTGCACCAGCGCGCTGTGGACCTGCTGCTGCCCGACGTGCTGCGGCCCATACCCTCGCAGCTCACGCAGGTACACTCTCTTGTATAGCGCAGCGTACTGCACAAGCTGGGCGCGCGGCGGGACGTGGCCGTGTGGCTGCGCCGCGCCGAGCTGCGGCTGCACCAGCGCGCTGTGGACCTGCTGCTGCCCGACGTGCTGCGGCCCATACCCTCGCAGCTCACGCAGGTACACTCTCTTGTATAGCGCAGCGTACTGCACAAGCTGGGCGCGCGGCGGGACGTGGCCGTGTGGCTGCGCCGCGCCGAGCTGCGGCTGCACCAGCGCGCTGTGGACCTGCTGCTGCCCGACGTGCTGCGGCCCATACCCTCGCAGCTCACGCAGGTACACTCTCTTGTATAGCGCAGCGTACTGCACAAGCTGGGCGCGCGGCGGGACGTGGCCGTGTGGCTGCGCCGCGCCGAGCTGCGGCTGCACCAGCGCGCTGTGGACCTGCTGCTGCCCGACGTGCTGCGGCCCATACCCTCGCAGCTCACGCAGGTACACTCTCTTGGAATGGAATCTATACTAATATTATAAAGCTGAGTTTGTTTGTTTGTTTGAACGCGCTAATCTCGGGAACTACTGGTCCGATTTGAAAAATTCTTTCGGTGTTAGATAGCCCATTTATCGAGGAAGGTTATAGGCTATATATCATCACGCTACGACCAACAGGAGTGGAGCCACGGGGGTGAAACCGCGCGGAGCAGCTAGTGTTGAACACAAATGTTTGTATTGGACGAGTGGATGGACAGACTACATATTTCTTTATACGCGTGTAGTCTAGTTGATAAATAACATTGGTGAATTAATTTACATGTGTTAGAATTATTAAGATTTCTGATCGGAAGCATTGATACTTGGATCAAACCACACCAAATTTTTAAGTGGTAATTTCTACTACATATTAATATTATAAATGCGAAAGTAACTCTGTCTGTCTGTCTGTCACGCTTTTCCGCTTTAACCTCTCAACCGATTTTGATGAAATTTGGAACAGACAATCTTTAGACCCTGAGAAAGAACATAGGCTACCTTTTATCAAAACACCACGCGGGCGAAGCCGCGGGCGGAAAATAGTTAGTAGTAATAAATATAAAAAGTTTAACGGACTCGGTTGTAAAATATGTTTGTGTTAAAATATATCGAATTATATAGTTTGAAATTGTATTTGCAATGCAACACGAGATATAATTTGCAGGCGATCCGCAACTTCGCGAAGACGCTCGAGTCAGCCCTATCAGCTGGTTCATGCGGCGCGCCAGCCCTGGCCGTGCGGGCCCAGGCCTCCGCCGCGGCCGCGCTAGCTGGGGCCCTGCGCCGCTACACCTCGCTCAACCACCTGGCGCAGGCCGCGCGCGCTGTGCTGACCAACCAGCATCAGATACAGCAGGTATGCACACACAGTGAGAAATAGAGAAATAAAGGGCCCAGGCCTCCGCCGCGGCCGCGCTAGCTGGGGCCCTGCGCCGCTACACCTCGCTCAACCACCTGGCGCAGGCCGCGCGCGCTGTGCTGACCAACCAGCATCAGATACAGCAGGTATGCACACACAGTGAGAAATAGAGAAATAAAGGGCCCAGGCCTCCGCCGCGGCCGCGCTAGCTGGGGCCCTGCGCCGCTACACCTCGCTCAACCACCTGGCGCAGGCCGCGCGCGCTGTGCTGACCAACCAGCATCAGATACAGCAGGTATGCACACACACACGCACACACACACGCACACATACGCAACACACGCACAAACTATACATGCACCCGGAATGCGCACGCGCCGCTAGCGAGAAATAGAGAAATAAATATGCGACGAACAAACATACAGGGGTTTGGGTACTTTTGTATGGGCTAGTGGCGTCGTTATGAACTTTCGCGGCCAGTGATGAAAGTTAGATATTTTAAAAGAGCAATATATTGCGCTTTTAAAATAGATAAAAAAAAAATAACATTTTGTAAAATTTTGGTATATAGCCACGTATTTTTAAAAAGTTATTAGTGTCATTTTACTCATTAGGTAAAGTACTTTCGATATCAGTTTAAAGTTTTTTGATATCTGCAATAGTTACGAAATAATTGCCCGCGCACACGTAACGATTACACCCGGTATAATCGTACATAATATTCAACTACAAATTTGATTACTTTTATAAGTATCAGGGCCTTTAGAGAAACGTACGTAACGCCATGGAATAGAAACTGCTAACGCTAATTATTGACATAAGCTCATGACATTTTGGTAATGGTTCGGTCACACTACCAACGACGAAGACGACCACGACCAAAATTCCAATCTTGCCGAAATTTGTTCAAAATCAATATTAAAATCTCCCGTCATTCTAGTACTCGGAAATAAAAAATTTCGAGGTCAATTAATAAAAAAAAATAGGGTTTTTTGCGATTTTCGCCGAGACGGTAAGTTTATTATACAATCACCTGAACCAAAATTGTAGATCATCTATAAAAAAGGTTAAATACATTTTTTTCTAGGAGCCACCATTTCTATGAAAATCCTGTTTGTTTATCCATTGATCTCAAAAAAAATTTTTCCAATCACCAATACGACAGGAAATTCTTAAATTTCATTTTTAATTGTGTTTTGCACAATTTTATTTAATTGCGACTGGATGAAAATTTTGTTCGACGACGACCGTCGTTGTCGTTGGTAGGGTGACCGAATCCTTAGGCAAAACATCATACGCTTATGTCAATTTCTATCGATAGCGTATTCTATTCCTTGGCGTTTTGACGTTCGTCTCAGCGCTCAGAAGTGGGAAGGCGTTCAACAATACTTGATTTCAAATACATTTCCATTGTAGATGGTATCGGACCTGAGCCGCGTGGACTTCCGCGTGGTGCGCGAGCAGGCGGCGTGGGCCTGCGCCTGCGGGAACGCGCCCACTGCGCACAAGCTGGAGGCTGACTTCAAGGTATTATATCTGGTGGGGATCTTATTGTAATAGTGAGGGGTTTCTACTAATGTTTAAATTTACATTTATTGTTGTATTTTTGAAGTGAAAATTCTTTAGCGGCGTTGGGTATAAAATCTTAAACTCGCGTCAGGACACGTGACCTGATCGAAAAAGCGTAAGCGGGTGGATATCAAACATGCTCAACGTTAATAATCAAGTTTTCACTTCTGCCGGCACTCCCGGAGTTCAACCCGTCTTTTTTTGTCTTTTATGTATGGTATAATTTTGGAACGAAGTTCCTTGTCGCACGTCGTGAAAGGGGGCTAGACGGAAAAAATTCTTACAAGAAGTTGTCACGACACTTTTTGCTATAGTTGTAAGCCGTGCGGCGTGCGCGTGGTTCTCTGTCTGTCTGTCTCTAACTTAACACTTCGTTCCATCCGGATGTCCCTTGACATCGCTCAAGTTTTTTTTTCTTGTTAAGCTTATTTATTGGAATTCAATTAAAAATGTAATTTTATGAAATACACTGATGTGTATGTGTGGTTTACCCGGTAATCGCCTGTGTGGTATTTTCGATAGTCGTGTGACATAAAATAAACTTACGTGGTATGTTTGGTGATTGAAAATTTAGTGTTTCATTAATTGTTTACAGAAGACGTGTGTTATATCTGTTAGACGTGTCGGTGTAGAAAACTATTATATCTGGTACTAGCGGTCCGCCCCGGCTTCGCCAGTGGTACATATTTCGCAATAAAAGGTAGCCTATGATCTTTCATAGGGTCTAAAGATTATCTGTGCCAAATTTCATCAAAATCGGTCCAGTAGTTTATGAGCCTATTCATTACAATCAAACAAACCAACAAACAAACAAAGTTTTCCTCTTTATAATATTAGTGTAGATAAAGATATTTGTAAAGTCGTTTTATGAATTGTGGTCGCGTAAACATAAAAGTATGTCTGATAAAGAATAAAAGTGATGTCTGTATGCTATTTCCTTAGATCATTAAGCAATGGATAACACTCGCAGGCGTTTCCCCTTTTGCCGAGGTATAAGATTATTCGAATCGAAAAATCTTATGCTTTCATAAAAACTACTTGCGTAATCGATTACAAACACTCTGCGTATTCGTAAAACGTCGAAAGGACGTCTGCGAGTGCTCCGCTAAAAATGCCGTTTTGCACTGTCAAGTCTTGCAGAAGCAATTCAAACATGTCGAATATTAAAAAAGATGGAATAACCTTTCATTTGTGTATATTTTTTTATTTTTTTAACGTACATTTCTAATTAAATGCAATTTCTAATAATCGTCGATGTATCGTTTAGCGATATGATCAAGACAAATAATCGAGTCATGTTTACTCGATCATTGATGCGGCCCCACGAGACTATCATGGAAAGAAAATATACAAATTTAATTTTTATGAACTAAGAGATAAAGTTGAATTTAAAACGCGATAATGAACCGCATTCCTTACGAGACTATCTTTTAAAGAAATACAAATTTAATCTTTATGTTCTAAGTTATAAAGTTGAATTTAGAACGCGATATTGAACCGTACTCCCCACGAGACAACTTGGAATGAAATACAAATTTAATCTTTATGAACTTAGGGATAGAGTTGAATTTAAAAACTCGTCGCTTAAAAGGTCGTAAATTTTTACGACTTTCGTGACACAAATTATTTTTGTGAATGTGTGATTGTGTTTCAATAGTGTGAGTTACCCTCCCCGCACCAAAATCAGCAGAAAGTTTAGTTAGAACATTTGCCAGCGTACTCCATCCATTACTTAATGATCTAAGGCTATTTCTAATAGCCGGTGGCACCGACGCAGTGCTCGTTTGTGTGATATCCGTATTTGTACGCATATCTAGCCGCGTTCATATACGTATGGAAGAGGTATCCATCTACCACACGCGCACCGACACCCGTTAGGTACATTGTCGTGGTCTAAGAGCCCGTGGGAGATCGTCCTTCACCGATCTGATAACCAGATGAGACGTATTTTTTAATAAATATTTTTTATAAACAAATATGCCTATAATTGCTTGCCTATCGAAAAGTGGTCATAGCTATTTTTAATTAAATTAACTTTTATCGATTTTTTTTTCATCACCTTCATACTTTTGATAACCAAATGAAATTTATTTGACTGATTGTTTTTGATACATAGAATATGCCTGGGTATGCTTTTTTTTCACCCATTTTGATTTATTATGTAGTATTTGTGCGTGCTCCTCAGTTTCACCCGCATCGCTCCGCTCCTGTTGGTCTCAGTGAGATGATATATACCCTATATCATTCCTCGATAAATGGGCTATCGAACACCTAAAGAATTTTTAAAATCGGACCTGTAGTTCACGAGATTAGCGCGTTCAAACAAACAATTTCTTCAGCTTTATAATATTAGTATAGATTATGTCGTGAGCGTGGAACTAGCGTCCGATGCCGTTCTTTTGGCCTCGTAGAGTCTCGTCAGCCAAAGCTGAACCCAGTGTTTTTTGTAGCGGCCACATTATGGAATGTCATCATGGCGTTTCTGCGTAGTTAGTTGTCAGTTTTGTTGAAAACGGTTCAAATCATTTGCTTTAATAATGTTTAAAACCTGCTGTGTTGTGTTCCTAATGTACCTATATACTATGATCACTTTTATGAATATCAAAAGTATCAAAATGTTTTTTTCCTAATAAAGCCGACGTCACCAGGTCCATATTTTTTAAATTTGCCGCCCTTTACTGGGTTCAGCTTTGGCTGGGCAGACTATAAGTTTGGTGGCACGGGGGTACCCAGTCGGTACACACTGGCAGTGCTCGTTCCAGGCGACGCTGGGGCGCGGCGCGTCGCTGGAGCAGTGGGCGGGCTGGCTCGACGCGTGCGTGCGGGCCGCGCTCGCGCCGCACGCCGCGCGCCCGGACTTCACCGCGCGGGCACGGAGACTGCTGCTCGACTGGTCCTTCTACTCCTCGCTGGTCATACGCGAGCTGACCTTGAGGTTAGTGGGCGGTCGTGACGAGTTGTCAAGTGTGGAAGAAGACTTTTTTGAAACTGATATTTTTGGTTTTACGGCATTCAAATGCTTTATTAATATAAATTTATAAAGAATAGAAAAAATTCTATCACGAAGCGGGACTCGAATCCGCATCCTTTCTCGCCATTCCGGGGCGGATGTCTGACCAATTCAGCCACTCGTGACCCGTCAGAGCGATTGAATTTATTCTATTCTTTCGGTTTTATGTGTCTAAGGGACACACCGCGCGAGTTCAAGTCCCGCCTCGTGATCGAATTTTTTCTATTCTTTATAAATTTATAGAAGAGTTTTTGTAATAAACTGTTAATGATATTATAACTTCACTTGATTAGATGCGTTCACGACCGTTTCGGAATGCAGTCTCTTAACTAAAGAGACGATGAGACTTCTTCGGATTCAACCTGATTACTGATAAAATGTTTTTAATATTCAAGTGGGCAATGTGAAACATATTTTATTTCTTTCAGCATTCAATAGACATTATATTCTGTGTTCTATTCTGTTAAGCAAGCGTGCGGTTAGTCGAATATAAATTCAAATAAATGTGCCTGCGTTAAACTCATAAACTAGTCTATGGCTATGTTTTTTTTTTTTATTATAGAAGGAAAAAATACTGTTAAGTATCTCAGGTCAAGATCTGCGACCTGTTATGTCGGTCTCGATCATGGTCTCATGGTCCATACCGACTAAAACAACCCTCTTTCTCCCGTCCATATCCCCGCGGGATGGCCGTTAGGCTATGGCTATGTACCGTACACACGTAGCGGCTAGCACGCCGTGTGTAGGTTCACAGCACGCCCGTCCGACTAGGGCCCTTCCGGCCTCCTCCACTCAAGCGACAGCCCAAGCCGAGGTTCGAGATCCCCGTGGCGGGGGGACGCCCTTGCGCATGTCGCTACCAAGGTGAACCTTCAGTTCACCCCCGCATCCGCGTTAAAATGTAGTAGCCCTTCTGGCTAACATTGAGAATAACCACACAAAAAAAAAAAAAAGGTTCACAGCACGGGTCGGTCCTTAGGTCGGCGGCGTCGTTCGGCTCGTTCCACCTGATCCGTCTGCTGTACGACGAGTACGTGGCGTTCCTCATCGAGCGCCGCGTCGCCGCGCACCGCCAGGAGCCGCCCATCGCCGTCATGCAGCGCGCGCTCGTGAGTGGGCACACACACACACACACACACACACACACACATATATAACACCTATATACAGGGTGACTGGTAATTCGACGTGATCTTTCAAAGGGGTTATACTAGAGGTCATTTGCAACAAATTAAGTCCAGCTAACCAGGGGTCAAAAATGGATGGTTATTGAGATATGACCCTTTTCTTTTTGAGTCGATGCAAGTTTTGGGCAAGTTTTTTTTTAAACTGATCGCTCATTCTTCGGCTTTCAAAAAAATATCAATTGAATGTTAACAGTGTAGTAGTTTTTTCATAATTAATTGTTTTTGGTAAAAAGGCAGAAAATTTCCATATCAAAATCCGTCATAGCTCAATAACCATCCATTTTTGACCCCTGGTTAACTGGACCTAATTTGTTGCAAATGACCTCTAGTATAACCCCTTTGAAGGATCACGTCGAATTACCAGTCACCCTGTATACAGGGTATCCCACCGTCGGTATACTAAGCTCAAAGGAGTATATAGTTTTGCATATATGCTGAGCACGTAAAAAACACTTATAAAATTCCAGACGCATTTTCTTTTCAAATAAATGAATTCTTAAAACTCTATGTGTACACCCATAACAAGCAACCCGCCCCATTTTGCCACCCGCACGTGAGCTATCGTTTAAGATTATGTTTTCATAGACAAAATGCTAACATTAGCGAAGCCGTATATATAGCCGGCTGCGCGAAGCTAGAGTAGAAAACATAGATTTGGTGAAAAAAAATAGTAATTTTTTTTTGAATTAATTTTGTTGTTTAAGTATTTTTTACGTGATCAGTGTATGCAAAACTACAACCCCCTTCGCGCTTAGTATATCAATAATGGGACACCCTGTATATATGAACATACGTGCCGTACAGCACGAATTCGTGGATACACACGCGAACAAACACAGACACTTCACACCGTTCCCAGTTTACACAATACATGTGTGATACACTCATATTGCAACTTTTTATTTATTTATTTATTTCAGATAAATTTATATCCATATAGTTGTTAGTAAAATGGCCTTAAAAACTATGTTAGTATTATAAAAACTATGTTATTTTTGCTATCGCACATACGATACGAGCATGCACAAACACAAACATTTTGCCATGTTATTAGAATTTGAGTTTAAAACATCTATGTAAAGGAGAATGGCGAAACTGGGCCTAACTGTTACAGAAATCATAATATATTTAAAATTCATTATGTTAATTTTAATAATTAATTGTAAAATATTGACTTCTGATTCTATGGGAAAACAAATCTTTGAAAAAAAAAGATAATTCGTTCACTACCGGTCTTATCAAGCAGAGATCAGAGTCAGTGTTGTCAGGAGTTAAAATAGTCAAATATATAAACTAGCGGTCCGCCCCGGCTTCGCCCGTGGTACATGTTTACGTTTTCTCTACATAACAACCATCCTCGTACTTCAAGGAATATAATAAAAAAAGAATTATCGAAATCGGTTCAGCCGTTCTCGAGTTATGCGCTTACCAACACATTTTGCGATTCATTTTTATATATAAGAGAAGATACGTATGAATGTTTATTTTTCATTTTTAGTTTTATTGAATTCAAATGCTATAAAAATCAGAAGCAAAACTTAACCTATTTTTAACACACATCTTTAATTTATTTAGGTCATTCTATAAAATAAAAACATATTTTACTTAATCAATAATAATTATAACATTTTTATTTAGGTAGCTGGCCATTAATAAATGTCAAATTATTAATCATAATTGTGTCAGTGATGACTGATGAGTGATTTGTTATGTTTGTTGTTTGACTTTTGGGTGAAGTTTTAGTAACTTTATATTCAAAATTGCCTATTTTTAATCTAAAGATATTATTTGAATTAATTAGTCTTATTATGAAAGCGAATCCTGATTCATTCCATTTATAAAGATAAAAGAAATGTATCTACCTAGTGATTGTTGATGTTTTGGTAAGTTAAAATGTGTGTTGAATAATATGTGTTGGATCCAATATTTCTATTACCTGACTGTTCTACTGTTACACTCTTATTAGCTAGAGCATGAAGATAGAAAATAAACTTACCTGGACCTAGAAAAAGGCAAAGCTATTCATTTAACTCAAGCAAACTAACTTTTATTTTTGTTACTTTACACCCCAATATCTCTGCTATCCCATAGAACAGATCTATAATTATTAAATTTATAGAAACTGTATATTTTTATCTATTTAATCCCCCCTAAATCATCAGTGTAACGATCAGGCCCAGAGTCCTATGGGAGTTTGCCATTCTCATTTATAAATACCATTTATAAATACTATTTTCTTTCGCAAATTCACACTCCAATATTTAACGAGTAAACTAGACTTTTTAAAGAGGTACTTTTTATTTTTATTATTATAAAATATAAAGCAAACAGTCTGAGTAGATTCATTCTATTCTCTTCTCCGCATTACACATTCAATATCTATTTCAGGACGAAGACGACGAGTTGCCCGAAGAGCCAGCCCGCGCCGAAGAGGAGGAGGGCGAGGGCGGGGAGGGAGGGGATGGGGAGGGGGGAGACGCCGGGGATGGGGGGGACGGGGGGGACGGGGGGGACGGCGAGTGGGAGTGGGGGGAGGACGACGACGATGACGACGACGAGCTCGACTGCAAGAAGGCGCGCCTCTCTGAATAGCCTCGGTAGGTTGAGATCCTTTTTGTGCAAATATATTTATGAAAATTTTATCTTGAGGAAAAAAAACGTTTTGTATTGACGTCATACTACAAATTTTAAAATTATGACGATGATCTTTGTAATGAAAAAGTTTAAAAGGTTTTTTTATTTGTCTGTTGTGCAATATGTTTGCTGGAAGTTTGAGGTTCAGTGTTTTGACACTTGGCACTGGTGTGCCATTAATGATTTCAGCTAGACAAATTGTAAGATACTTTTTAATTCAAATACATCCCATTCAATGTAATCATGAAAATTATAGCTACCATTTGCGTTCTGTTTCATGACACTTGAGCTAAAGAAAACATAATATCTATGTGTGATGAAACTACCCATGGGTCAGTTTAAACGTTATATTATGTAAGTTAAAGATAATCATTACATATTTCTTATTTCAGGTTTCCCGATTGGGATTTTCTGAACCTGCCGCTTTAGTGAGCATTTACACCAAAGCTTCAAAAGGCAAACTTATTAGAGACTGTAAGCCACGTGATTCTGTGCACATGTGCGTTATTTTGCATGTGAATAATTATTTTGCTTACTGAAAATTTCTTAGTTGCCACAAAAGTTACTATTATTCTTAAAAGTGACAAGTGATTGAAGTGTCAAAATTGACGGATTCCTTTTTCCCGGTTTTTCTGGGTATTGTAGATTTAAACCAATCATATGGATTGGTTTGGTACGTGGATTCAAGCAAAGAAATCTAGTCACATACATAATGTTACATAACTAAGTATCTATGTCTTATTGCCTATTGGAATACAAGTTTATTTTCAAATATGTGTTAGGAATTAATTATTATTTAAGTAATTTGAGTGGAAGGTTTCCATTCAGGGATTACTACAGGTGGAGACAACGGTGTCGCCTTAATATTTTAATGTATTACCTACCATATTGTTGTGTATATAAAAATTACAAGTAGAGTAGCCTTTTTAAAGACAAATCTTAAAATTTGTCTATCAATTTCTTTCCATAGATTAAAGGCGATATCGTAAAACTTAAAAAAATCAGTTGTGTTAGGATTTCCAGCACTTTGTAGAAATCAAAATATGTATGTACTGCTATTTGGGTGTCGTAAATTAATACTATGTATCAATCTAAAATAAATACTATTGTAAATATACTTCCATGTTTCAAATAGGTCTAAGTAAAATTATTTTTGGAAGCACGGTTTATAATTATAATTTTAGAAACCAAAGATTATCTTTATTTTTATGTGAAGCACAAATTTCAGTTATATGTTATTCGCGGGTTTATTTTGGGATAAGAGACAACAGAGTTGTCTGAGACGCCATCTTGTTGTTTCATGTATGTAGACATTAAGAATCATTATTCGATGTTTTTGAACTTTATCAAAATTAAATATATTATTCGTAGCATAAGAAAGAATAAATGTTAATAGCTTTTTCGATAAATATATGAAAATTTCACACTAAATATTTTGGAAACAGGATACAGCTACATTAGAATTTTGACATTTTAAGTGTAGTTTTAATAACTCAGGCCCCGGAATCACAGACACAATAGAAAATCTATTGTGTCGTGGACCGATCGGGCCGTTCGGGGCTCAATGGGTTAAAGCACAGTTTTAAAGCGATGTATTTAGCATAGAGTATGCGGGTTTAAAAATTATTTGTGTATTTTTAAGTATTGCACTGTATAAATTTTGCACGGTAGTTGAACAATGAACCGTCTCGTCGTTACCTGAAGGAGGCCTAAGTCATTAATTGTAGGTATCTATTATGTTATCTATATGTAAATCAACAAAAAAAGTAGAAGATACACAATTCAAATTAATAAAGAGCGAAATAGGAATCTTTGTAACGTAGATATTTTTCAGGCAAATTTATTAAATTATAACTTTTTGTTCAAACGTTAAATTATCAACGGTATATTTTCACAAATTAATTTCATAATAGTTACATAGGCTTTCAGTTTATACATACAATTTTAACAGGTGATTATAAATTATTTTGCTAAGTAGATCTAGATTTTAGGTCATTCGACCGTGACCATAAAAACTATTTTGTTTATAGATTCAGGGAAATAGAGCATGCGTTGTCTATGGATATCCATATAATATTTTTGTACACAGTAATTATTAATGCCTTTGTTGTTGCCTTACATACACTTTACCTCAAATTAAATGCGTTAATAATAATTTTGACGGTTGTGTTTCAAGCAAATTAGCCTTGTTGTGAATTACCATTTGCGTCTTACGAGGAATCTGTATACGTAGTGAAGTGTAATCGATGTCACGTCTGTCCATAAGTAGTTAAATGTTTTCTGCTAAGCGTATAGGAGAATAAGCCTTATTTCTGTGTATTTATGTCTATTATACTATGACAATATTTAATATTTATCAGAAACTAGAAATTCGTACACGGCTCACCGGTGCCTACAGAGTTATGAAATAGAAATCGGTATATTGCCTTACGTCGCATTGGGGAATTATTTTCGTCGATATATCAATAAAGAATGTTTAATATTTTTGCATTGATGTCTAAATTGCACTAGGCGTAGATAGATGTTGTGTAAATGTGAACTTCACTTAGTCCATGTATTTTTCAAGATAATATTTGATATTAATATCAAATAGACATATTACTTTGTGGAAATTAAAATTTTCATAAAGCTTTTCCTTGCCGATGCGATTAATGGATAGTTTTCCAGCGTCTGCAAATGCATTTCTAATATTTTTGAAAATAACGGAGACCGAGTGAAGTTCTCATAATAAATGTACTTATATTCAGATCCAGTTTAAATGTAACCATAAGTGTAACGGTATGTAATGAGTATCTCAAAAAGCGGGTGGAGCTTGAAGCTTTATCGAAAATTTGGTAGAAAGTTTATCAGCATTATATAAGACTAAATTTGTGGAGGTAGAAAGGTGGAATACCTCCCCAGAATTTTTTAGGGGACTTCCCCTATAGCTATCAAAAATGCTAGCAAAAATCTACATAAGAAAGATTAAAAAAATATAAAGGGGCATATTTCGTGAACGTTAAGCTTCAAGCTGCATGCGTGAGATGCACGAGCTTATTTTGTATGCTAGATAAGGACTATGTCTGTTAAATGTTTTGAGCAACGAATTAAATGACTGCATTCCAGTAGTTTTAAATTTTGTTTCGCTAGTTTATTGTGAGCCTTGAAAGTAAAACCGGCAAAAAAATGGATTCTTTTAGGAATTGATGTATAATAATTGTGAATATAATTTTCCTTTGAAATGAATTACATGCAGTTGTTATACATAAAGATCTAGTAATATAAAACAAAAGAAAGGCGATCTGTTTGACAAATTTATTACAACCCAAAAGTACCTAGATTATAGACGAATAATTCAAGTTTTTAAATCCCTTTACATGATCCAGATTATTTAAAAATGTTGTACGTGTATCCTACACTAAATAAGTATTTTATTATACTTTTGTCAAGGAATGCAGTCTCAAATAAACGAATGAGTGTTACTTAAGTGACAAAATGTGTTTGGATAGCTTATGTTGGATATGGTTAAGCGCACGTCGAACGGATATGTATACATTATGTATTATTATCAGAAATAAAGCTAGTCATGTGTTGAAAATTTTGTCTTTTACTTCTGCCCTTTCCCTGTCCTGCTGGTTCCGTCTTTACTTATCTCTCGAATTGAAAAAAAAGGAAAAATAATAGCAAATTGGCCCAATTTAAAATTGTTTATCTTCCATATGCAGTGTAACACACACCTCTATTGCTAAAATTCCTGTTTATGTTATAGACTCCTAGAGCGATAGAAAGTAGAAACATATATACATTCTTACATCCGTAAAAACGTTTGCCATATTATCCATATGTCGCTGGTTCGAATCCGGCTCGAAGGACCAAAAATAGAGATGTATGGGCTGCTGATTGATATGATATCCCGTACACTCCTTTATTTGATAGTTTGATAGATTTATAGTTTGATAGGATGATGTAAAACAGTTATAGCTTTTGATCACTACTTTATTTGTTGAAACTATAAACTAATGATAATATGATATTTGTTTAATGATAATATTAATTGATAGTTGATATAGCGCATACGCCCCGAGCGATTTACACGAGCCGCGAGCGCAGACTGATTCGTAAAGATGTTGTTTTTACGGTAATGTAATATGATCGTGTAAAGCGCTCACTCAGGATGTACGGCTAGCCCGTACAGTCGGGCCAAAAAGAAATGATCTTGATCACGATTTATTTTTTAACTTATAACTCAAAACCACTGGGCATTTCTAGTTTCAATTTAAATTATTCGGAACAGACTTTTCGTTTAGAATTTATGACAAGTACCTACCTACTTATAAACATATTTTTTTTAAGAATAGAATAGAATAGAATTTTTCGATCACAGGGCGGGACTCGAACCCGCGTCTTTCCACCAATCCGGGACGGGCGAATGACCAATTCGGCTACCCGTGACGTGATCCCGTCAGAGCGAATTGATTCATTCTACTCTTTCTGATATTATACAGGGTTACTTGTAAAACACTGGCAACCTCGCAGGACAAGATAGCTAACATCATAAGTAACAACATTTGTTCTACGACTTTTGATAATTTTTTAGATTTTATTTTCATACAAAAATAAATATTCATTTAATTTTCCGTTTGAATATTATAAACTCTACGCCTCCCAAAAATTACGTAAACAAAAAGCGAACGAGAGGGGGAAGGGGGCGTCGCTTCGTCCATCCGATAATGACTAGAACATAGACTTACAAATGTTAGGAGAGTACAATAAAAGTTTAAAAAATCATTTTCAAAATAATTTATTGCGTTATGCCAAAAGTCGTAGAACAAATGTTGTTACTTATGATGTTAGCTATCTTGTCCTGCGAGGTTGCTGGTGTTTTACAAGTAACCCTGTATATGTATGCGTCTAAGGGACACACAAAAAATTATATTAAATATATTTAATTTTTATTTTTAAATATATTCTTTTATTCAATATGTGTAGAATCGCATTAACGATTTGCGACGAATCGCTATTGTTCCGAGTAATCTTGTGGATTGTTGTATCGAAACTAATTAAAAGCGATTGATCAAGTGATTCCCTAATTACTAGCGCATAGATTTGTGCGATTACATAACATTTGTTTGTAACATTGATGATTCATTTGTTTCCACCAACATTATAATTTACTGAAGATATGGGTGATTCTGATGAGTATGGCCATCCGCCCATTAATTAATTAATTAATCATATCAACGTCATTATAGTTTAACTGCTTTAATTTTTTTTCATTTCATTTCAGCTACGGTTGTTCTTTGCTTTGCAGGGACAAGGGGATAGTAAATGCATAAAGGAAATATTACTCTATTAAAAAAAAAGATTATAATATCATAACTTAACAATTTTATTATCTACAATAAATGAAATCAAATCCAACACATGGATTAATAATTAGGGCTACTGAAATATAAAATGTCAAAATTGAGCAATTTTTAATAATTACAAAACCATGTTCTTGCTAGACTTCATTTTCTGTGTTTTATATATTTTTAACCAACTATAGAATATTGACTCGGTAATCATGACTATGTAGAATTTAACCTTTCTTTCTCAGCTTCATAAATAAGTTTATGTAATTTAAATTTGATATCTGCTTGATCTGATACAGGAAGTCTTTTTAGTTGCATACTCATGGATAAAAAGAAATAATCATTTTCATCCATTTCATGCTTTCTCTTTCTATTTATTTCATGAAAACTATTAAGTACCCTTCCTGAGCTTCTCTCAATAAGTTCATCACTTTCATTCTGTCTGTTGGGAGTTGGGGACTCGTAGACATTACACTCAATGGGATCAGTTATATGACTAGAAGTTCTTGATAAAGGCCTTTCATCATCTGAACAATGTTCCTCTTTCATTGAATCAAAATCATACAATATTACATTATTATCTACATCCAATGAATTGTGACACTTTCTTGAAATCGTAAATGGTAATAAAAATTTCATTGTCTGCTCATACTTCCAAGGTGTGGACAGTGCCAAGCTGGACTTTTTTCTTCGTCTTTTTATGGCGTTTGTATAACAATTTCTAAGTTTACTCCATTTTATCTTCATTTCTTCAACTGAAAGAATAGTTTTGGTATTGTATTAAGTACATATTAAAATAAAATGTGATTATTTAGTTAGATTGTTGTTATTTTCATAACATTTTAATTTAAATGAAATGCAAGCAAAATTTAGAAGCTCTATAATCACATCTGCTTTTATAATATGTTCAGGAACACCTCTCAATTCTCATTGTGTATTTTTTATATGTTAACATGAATTTTGTGTAAACGCACCCTAAGTTTCTATGGTGATGAAGAATTTAGAAATAATTAATGCTAACATTTTTAAATCAATACCTACATGTATTGTTTTGTATCATATTATGTATATATAACTACCTACTTAATTTAGTATTACAAAATCGTACCTGGCATATCTAACTGTTTTGATATTTCTTCCCATGCATTATTTCTCAGGTTTTGATCTCTATACGAAGGCAGTGTCGAGTTGTACAGAACAGGATGTTGTTTAATTTGAGTTATTAACATTTCTTCATCAAACATGTTTAATATTGTGTTACTTTATCGTGATAAATGAAATTTAATCGTGATTTAAACTGTAACACACCCAAACAAATGGATAAACATAACACGCTACGCCATCATACGTGATTTGACGTGATTCACTTATCTGACGTGAGTCGTGACTCGTGAGTCACATCACATGACATCAGAAATGAAATTGAAGTCAAATTTGACAGATGCCAGGTAATACATATTGTTAAAAACTTACCTAAATCATTTAAGTTTATTGATAACGGTAACATTATTAATTATTGCTTATATTTAATATTATCATTAAGCGTTTACTATTTTGTGCAAAAAAAGTCTGCACAAATCTCATCGTCTATATAGACAAGAAAATCGCGTCACAGTGCATCACCGTATTGAACCTATTATTGGATAGTTTACAATAAAGGTCCAACCGCACTAGGCATAACTGCGCAACGGGACACATTTGCTAAGTGGTCAAATTCGGCCGTGGCGCGCCGTTTAGTGCGATATACTTCTTACATTTTCATAGTAAGAATATTTTGCTGTCGCGTTGTGTCGTTACGCTGTCGCGCGCAGTTACGCCTATGATTGGGGTCGGACCTTAACTCAGTAGCCAATGACTCAGCCCCGCCTGTTTTTTTTTATCATCAAAATCGGTTCACCTAGTTGAAAGTTCTGAGCAATGGCAACAACATCATCAACTTGAAAGTTATCTAACGTCAGCAGCTATGAGTGTCTATAATAATTAATAATATGCGAATGTATGATATTTTGGGAGGTTATAGGGTTAAAAAATAAAAGACGAAACATTCTCTTGATAAATATTATTTCAACACCTTTATAGCGTTATGTACAGCGCTGGCCGATCACAACACAAATTAAAATAATATTTACAGAGTTTTTATATTATATTGCACTGTAAATAGCAGTTACCGTAAGTACAGCACACTTTGAAACAAAACATGATTATGTGAAAATAGAACCAACATTGCTAGCGATTCTATGAGCTGTTTATAAAATATTACAAAGTATTCCCACAGTTTTTAACATTCCCTAGATTAGGCCCCTTGTAAAAAAAACTTATCTAATTCTAAAAACAACTCAAACTAAGCTAAAAATAACAAATATTAAAATAGCAACACATAACGGCAGTATTAATCATTTTATTACAGTGCAATTAACTAATTATTACAAATTATGCTAACGTAAATATAATGACCACGGTCATTGTGTATAATTGAATTAATGAGTCGATATAATATATATTTTACAAATTAATTTTACGTACGTCATCCTAAGGAAGAATATTATAGATTAATGTAATTTAAACGCAGTAATATAATTTTATTAAAAAATAAATAAATTGAAACAATTTGATTCAAGAAAATCGTTAATCGTATTCAAGAAAATTGTTTAAGAAAAACTTAGAACAAAAATGTTGTGTGGTTTTATGAAACCACGGTAAAAGTGAAACTTTCCGAACACTGCTTTATACCTACTCGGCAGCCGACCGTCACGCGACATGCGCTACACAGACCAAAAAGTTTGAGACGATGTAATAAAAGTTTCACTTTAATAGTTTTTTAACTTTTTTTATCAGTTTTATTAAGAATTATTAAAATATTATTCCCTAGGACAACAGATATGTAGTCAATAAAGGCGGTTCAACGAGACAAAAGGGAATTTCTTTGGTAACTAATGTCACTAGCTCACTATGTGACTACAGCCAAAGGGAATTTCGATGAGAACCAATTATAATATGTATTTAAGTATCTCATAAAACTAATAACTTAGTCTATACTAAAGAGGGGAAATCGTTAAGTATGAAATATATTGTCAGAAAAACTAAAACCAAACCGTTTTTTTTTTCGTTTTCCATACTACATACAGTGTTTTTTAATATTACTCAATACTCGAATATCTAATTAAATTAAAATATAAGAAACATTTCCATTTGAAATTTTGGGGTATTTTATTGTTTGTTTCATCTCAGAAGCACAAGAAAAATCACATATAAAACAACATTAATAAAATAAGTTTTATACACTATTATTAGGCTTCTCTAATGTGATAAATAAAAAAATCACTAGGTGATAAAAATGTTTACTGAATCAAAGTTCTTAGTAATGTGATAGTATCGCCACTACTATTCAACCTTCAGTCTTAAGTACAAATAGATCAATGTAAAACAATGAATCCAAATCCATTATTAATTATTTTTGAATTTTATTTTGACACAATTAAAACTGAAATAAGTTAAAATTAATAAAATTAAACATCAACAATACAGTTTGTACATTCGATAAAAATATGACCACATAAATTTTATTCCATATACAAAAATAAATAGTACTAATAAGACAGAACTGTGATTATTAAAGTGACGAGTAAATATACATAATTAGTGTTTTCATATAGCGAGGGCAGCTGATCGCTTGTCTCTGTTCTTGTTCCGCGCTACGGTTCTAGCCTTGCATGCCGCGTTATTTTGCAGGTGCTGAAATACGAAATTAATTTTTAGTTATTTTTCTGCATATTTCAAGTAACATGTTCAAAATATATTATATGCTCATTATTATGTGATAAAATGCAGATAAAAAATACACAATACGTAGCGCCAGTAGTCACAAGCGCACGTGTGTAACCAGTCCAGCTTACTAGCGCGTTGTGATTTCGGCATCTGTAGTAGCAAGTCGGCCACGTATGTGTATGAATTCCACAGGCAATATACAGGCACAGAACCTGCTGTAGTGTGTAATGTATAATGTATGTTTTGTATGTGTGCGTCATACTATATAGTCCTGTGGTTCTTCAGTTTAAGAGCACTTGTAATAGCAGTTGTAATAACAGTTCAATACATTATTATACACCCTACAGTCGAGTCAAGTGTTGCATTACCACCAACCATTGCATGGCGACCCTGCCAGTGCTGCCTCGCGGCAGTACTGAGCTATGGATCATTTCTAGAGAATAATATTTTAATACGAGAGAATTATATTAAAAATTAAATTTGGAAAATGGAAAATTAATATCAATAACAAAAAAAAAATCGACGTGAACGTGGAAATAAAGAACATACATGATTATGTATTTTATGAAGACAGTTTTTTTAAAACAAAAAAAAAAGAAACTATGGAAATTTGGAACATCGTCAATATTTATGAAGAAAATTGTTAAACGAAAATGGAGATTTGGAAGGATACAGCCGGAGCCGGGAGATCAGCCAGTGTGAATAGCAGACATTTTCCCAAATTGACCAGAATCCCGAATGTCCCGAAATTCAAGAGTGACGACGGAATAAGTTTAATTTCGTGAAAAAAAAAGCTAAAAGTGAAATTTAAAGTTCAAGCAGTGTATTTTACATTAATGTAAGGTAACGAATTATTTTAGTTAAAAGATTTTTTTTTGTCAAAAACCATTATTGTGTTATATTTATTATACATAAATATACATAGCTATGTATAATCAAAGTACTTAGTAACAGATAATTCTATTAGTTCATTGTTTGTTTTATAAAGCGCTACCAAATAGGGAAATGGTATGCAGCGTCTGTAATTTCGTCTCATATTTCGTGTTACCATGTAGGTAACTAGGTAGTCACAATGCATCGTTCTGTGCATTTTATAAAATGTTCGTAATGAAATACGATCTTGTCAATTCAATTTAGTGGGAAACTTTAATTTTTTTAATTAACATTTTGGATTCGGAGGATTTAACTAATTTCATAAATAATAATTATTGTAACTAATAAAATGTAATTTTTATATTTCAATATTTCAAGATGATTTAGGTAAGCATAGATAATATAGGTATACGACCATATACGACCAATGAAGTATATTCTTATTTGATTAAATGAATTACCATGATAAATATCTAATGATATTTGTGAAGAATAGACGAAGAGAAAAAGTAAATATTTGTCGTTGTATGAATACAAAAAAAATTTAGTCAGATTGTTTTTTTTATGTTAGGGTATAGATGGAATCTTAGCTTGATCACCTAAGTTTTTCTTTTATATTCCTATCAAAAATTAAATAATGTGACATTTAATTACTCGAAGAAATAAGAATTAATATTGTATGAAAAATAAAAATAAATTAATATGTAAGCCTGAGAGCTACAATTGAAAAGTGAAATGATATGATTTATTGTTAGAAACAAGGTACACCAGGATACAAGACAGGCACGAATCCTTGTAATTCTGATCATGATTAGGTCGAGCTACCACTCGTGAAGATAACTTGGACACATGGTACCTATAAATAAAGGTATAAAATATATGATAATGTAATGATGTGTTAAAAGAACTGCCTGAATTAATGTTAATGTTATAAATAAATATATTTCTTGTATCTTGAATTATTGAATATAATAAGATAAATAATATAAAACACGACGGTGTTATTAATTAATAATTATAATTATGATAAATATAAAGAGGGAAGATTACCCTTAATGAAATTGTGTATCTTGATATTGTTGTACGTATGAGGAAGTACATAAAGAATAAAATATATGAAGAAAATTGAATACAGATAATGAATATTATGTTGTTTCTAAGTATGATGTGTAAACTGTAAGCACATAAATAAACGTATTCTATGAGGATATATTGTAAGATTTATTGAAAGATAATTATTATTTTACTCAGATATGACTATTAATTAATTTCGGACTGCGACATTTTTAAATACGGATATGACGATAAAATATTTTCTAATATTGTATAATTTTTCCATTATTTTCGTACATGAGAAGTTAATTGAAATTATTTTCTTTAATCTATTAGTATTAGTTACTATGTAGTCTGTAAGCCAATGTGTAAGCGTGTAGAATGTTCTTTTTTGGAGTTTTAAAAATAAGTACTTACTTAGTAATAAGTTGAAATTCATGCTATTGTTTTAATTTTTATTTTTATTCTATTTACTCGTTTATATCATAAGATTTGTAACCAAAATGTGTTATACCTACGAAGCATAAATTAGCATTATATTAAGCTAAAAAAAAAATGTTTATTACAATTTTTTATTATTTTCTATGAGGGGAGATGTAGTGTGTAATGTATAATGTATGTTTTGTATGTGTGCGTCATACTATATAGTCCTGTGGTTCTTCAGTTTAAGTGCACTTGTAATAGCAGTTGTAATAGCAGTTCAATACATTATTATACACCCTACAGTCGAGACGCCAACCACACACGCTTACCCGCTGTAGCTTATTAGCGCAAGTGACCTCAGCAAGTCCAGCAGTGGGTTAGGTAGACGGGGATAAGAATTCCACACGTACACAGCAGGCCTGTAGTCACTATATCCCTTAATATAACGTACACTTACTCACTGTAGCTGGTCGCGCTGGTTGTAACAACACCACTCGCACACTTGCGCAGAGTTTGTTGACGCCGCAGCAGGCAGTCGTATAAACTCCACACACACGCTAACTGCACGTATACACGCACGTACGCACTCACATAAACGCATGCACTCAACCGCTTTAGCTGGTCTCGGAGCCTGCTGACGTTAGCTGAATACACGCACGCACACATTCACTTGCAGCAGCTAATCGTAATTGTAAGAGCTCGATACGCACACAGGCGCAGAAGCTGATTACGCTCGCCGCTCGCACACACGCACACATTCACCCGCAGCAGGTAGTTGTAAGAACTCCACACGCACACAGGAGCAGTGTCACAGGCCACAGCTGTGCACTCACCCGCTGCAGCTTGTTGGCGCGCGCGGGCGGCAGGCCGGGCAGCGGGTCGGGCAGGCGCAGCGCGGCCCGCAGCGCGGCGCAGTGCGGCGCGAGCGGCTGCAGGCCGGCGCCCAGCGCGCCCGCCAGCGCGCTGTACGCGCCGCGCGCCGCCCAGCTGTCGCACGTCACGCACTCGCTGCCGATGCGCACGCGCAGCTCCGGCACCGAGCCCTCCTGACAAACAACACGACGCACGGTTAAAAACAGAGTACACGCGACCAAACAATGCATTCAATTGGTCCTTCGAGCCGGATCGAATACAAAACTAACAAGATTAACAACAGAGTGCACGCGACCAAACAATGCATTCAATTGGTCCTTCGAGCCGGATCGAATACAAAATTTGCAAAATACAAGATAACTGAAATTTATAATAAATACTTCATATCAAATCACTTTCAACCACTCACCTCGAAGTACTTGAGTATGTCGCGGAAGGTGGCGCGCTGCAGCTTGCGGTCCCGCTTGGCGCGGAACTTGTGCGAGTCGCAGGCCAGCTCGTGCAGGCGCGGCGCCAGCTCCCCCCCCGCGCCCCACTCCTCGCCGTCGTCCGTCGCGCGCTCGTGCGCTACCGCCAGCGCACCGCCCGCTGCCATGCGCACCTGGATACAATTAACACAATTTTTTACAGGATCGAAAAAATTATACAGTCGAGTCTCGTTAATTCAAACCTGCGATAATTCGAACCTCTCTATAATTCAAAGTTATCACGAGGTCCCTACAAAATCTCTTTATATTTCGAACTAAATCCATACATTTTTGTGCACCTGGTAATTCGAATGAAAATACCATTGCTATATAACAAAACGACGCGTTAATTCGAACTCATCGACGTCCAACACTCGACAATTCAAAGTTGCAGAGAGAAAGAGGCGGAAAGATTGTAAGCAGGTAGTCAGGTAGGTACATTTTGCGACAAGTTCAAACTTGTTCAATGAGCCGTTGTTTTTGTTATGATTAGTTTGACTTAACTTCTCACAAATTGGTATGTTTAGTTATCATTCGGTTACTGTAGAATAGCATTTAATAAATAATAATTGATTAACAATTAATAATTCGAAGTTTTATTTATTTTCTCTCACAAATTTCGAACCATTTGATATTTCAAACTCTTGATAATTCGTAATATTTTGAGAGTCCCTCGAGTTTCGAATTAACGAGAGTCGACTGTATTATGTTAAGATTATGTGGTGGATTTAGTATAAAAATGAATTTACACTTTATTTGCACTAAAGTAGAGCGCATTTATTTTACGGTAGGATTTTGATTATGTAAAAAAAACAACAGAAGATCATAAAACGGACAATACAGAATCAAGAATAGAGTTGATGAATACAAAAATTCCATTAAAGTAAAACGCCAAACATAGCACATAAGTTAGTTTTAAAATAACGCTACCCACCTCCAAGCTACAAGCGGACAGCAAATCTGCGAGCTTATCAAACGACGGCGCGTGGTCTTTCAGCAGCGAGCGGGCGTGGTCCGGTGAGATCAGAGCGAATAACAGCGCCCACCCGTCCAAGGCAGCTGCGTGCCAACCACCCTCTTCTATCACTGCACCTGACACTTTGACGCTGCCGTCACCCTGGGAAAGCGAAAAATTTTAAGAAATTGTGAGAATTAGAAATTGTTTTTGGTTTTATGCAAATTTTCAAACATATTAGCCATTAGCTCTTTACTTGCGCGGAAGTAGGCCACCGTGAGGTTTTAGTCAGTAGGAGTCTGACATAACCGTGCTGCTGCCCCCGAAGCAGTCGGTATTCATGAGAATTTCCTCACGTAAAAAAAAAAAAAAAGGGTTAAAAATTTTGTAAGAAATAGAAAAAGATTTCATTGTTTTCGATTTTGTTTAAACACAATTTGATTCATAGGCAGCAGAATAATGCAGGTTTATTTTTAATTGTAAGTCAAAAAATGTATGGTTCGTGTTTTTTTTTATTATTCCATCAGGCCCCGGAATCACAGACACAATAGAAAATCTGTTGTGTCGCGGTCGGATCTGGCCGCTCGGTGGTTGAGAGGTTAAGAAATGAAGAAATATACTTAGAATGAATAAATCCTTGAAATTATATATTTTTTCATTCTATTGAATTCCATTCGTGTTAGACGAAAATGAGTAATTAGCTAAAAAAATATATACTTAAACAGGTGACAAAAACTGTCCGCATAGAACAATAGTTTTAAGAATATTACTTAATATCACACTAAACTGTGAAACACACAGCAAAAAATTTTACAACCAAAAAATCGAGCCATGACACAAAGCAATATCGCAATGTTAATGAACCGCTAACCTTGAATTGTCTCGATCGCCAAATTTATATACGCGGAAAAGTTTCAAGTTTTTATGTAAGCTAATTTGATATACAGCGATAAACTGTGTAATTTTCTGATACAATATTTCATGTGTTTTGAATCAAGCCTTGTTTGCGTCGCATTGCGTAACAAATTGATTATTTATATTTGTTGCAGTTTAGTTTTGACTGTTAAGAATTGACCAAAAATAACTTGATTGGAAAAATATACAGAATTTCCACAGAGAATTATGCAAGTTTCAGAAAATCAGTATATGATAAAAATTTAAACATACACAAATTTAAAAAATCTACTTTAATATTATTTTAAACAATTCAAATACAAAGTAACAATTACATGAAAATAATATTATTACATACCTTGAGATAACTACCACTGAAGATGGTTTCATAGACTCGCATAACTTCCAATATCTCAGCAAGGTCATCATCCATTAAATAGCAGAGTATGGCAAGAGATGAACAACACTGAAATAATTGTAAAATTATAAAAAAAAATTGGTTTTTTATAAAAAAATACAAGGAAACAGAAAAAAATAGTTTCTGCCGTGGATAAATTAATAAGTCATTAAATTTAAATTTTCAAAGCATAGAAAATTTATGACCATGGAAGTCGCGGGTTCAAACCCCGCTTCGTGATCAAATTGTTTTTATTTTTTAAATGTTTATATTTATAAAGCATTTGAATGCTATAAAGCTGAATATTGTCTATAAATTGTAATAATCGGGAAAAATAAAAAGAGTTTTCATAAAAAGGTGAAATACACACTTCAGTGCGTGTATCAAGCGATGCGCTTTTGTCTGTGGCCGCTGCGATAAGCGCGGGGCGGACTTCACTCATGAATTCTTCTACTCCTTCATCACCAATCTGTAAGAAACAAAAGGAAGTTAGCATTATAAAACCACACAGGAAACACATAGGTATATAGAATAAAACAAAGAATACAGAATAGCAATTTGTATAAAGTGATTTATGATAGAACATAATTAATATTAAGTAAGTTTTGTTTAAAATTTGACATAAAAAAAAAATCACAATATGGACATCGATCAATCGCAGGTGAAGCCACGTGATTGTACTAGTTTTTAGTTATTATATTTCAACTAAAAGTATCTAGCATCACATACTTGTAAAGCCAGAATTGGCGCAACAGCTGCAGCTGCCTTCTTTTCTCCATCTTTACCGCGCCGCAGCGCTTTAGTGACATGGTCGGCTAACGTCTCCCGCTGTCCGCTCAGCAGAGCAGCCAAGTAGCGCCGCTGTAAAGCGTTCCGCAGCGCTACGAGCGCTGAAGCGCGGGCCGCATTCGATCTAGCGCTCAGCGCATCGATTATTTCTAGAACTTTCTCTTCAAATTTCTCTTGCAATTCATTCTCTGAAAAATTATTTATTAAATTAACTGATGAACGTAGCAAATTTTTCAAGTAGTTGCGAGATGATTGCATTTATAGGAAATATGTGACTGATATATTATTTTTCTGTGCTATCCAAATACTCAGCTAATTAAATTTGATTAAAAATGTTTACTCTTGCTAATTATTGTTGTTTATAATATATTCAAATTAATCATATAATGGTTTAATGAGGGTGATATTTATTGTAATTAGGATTAAGTATCATTTAAGCTATCACCAATTTAATTAGTTTTGTGTTTCTTAAATAATAGGGTTTGTCCTCAAAATAGTAGATCTGTCACCAAAATGTAGTCACCAAACAATGCAAAATCAGTTCCACAATAAATCACCTAAAATCCTGAGATATAAGGTCTAGTACCAAGTAAATGTTTTTGTATGTATTATAATAGGTGTGTCCTAATAAGTATTTAAGCAAACTAATTTAAAGAGATCACCAATAAATCATATTATGTTACTAGAAAATTGCATTAAGTTCAAATAAAAAATAAGGGTTGTCATCATCGTTTCAACCAAAAGATTCTGCTACTTAACTAGACTCCCAAGGTTCTAAATTGCCACTGGTAGTATAAATTATTATATTTAAAAAAAAATTTTAGCAGAGTAGTAAATAAAACAATTATTAAAGTCAAAATAATCAATATTTATTGTTTAAAATAATTACCACTGAACAATCAGCGCTGGTTTAAAATAGCTGGCTTATGGCTAGCAGAATAGTAGATAAAACACTTAATTAAAGTTAAAATAATCAATATTTATTCTTAAAAATAATAACCACTGAATAATCAGCTCTGGTTTAATAGCTGGCTTATGGCATAATTGTAGATAAAACACTTAATTAAAGTTAAAATAATCAATTTTTAAAGCGCGCCAATTTGTCTCCGCCCCTTTGATCATTTTTTCATTAAAATTATTAATTGATGTATTAAATTGGTAACGAATACTATTAATTTAATATCTGAACGAAATAAAATGTTACTACTGTATTGGTGACAAAATATCAAATAAAAAGGAGTCGCAGTCAGGGATCGATAATCGATTTATTTGGTGACAGATCTACCATTCTGAGCACAGAGCTATTATTTAAGTAACAAAACTGTTATTAAAAGAACGAAGTTTATATTCATGTAATGCAATATAATTTTATTGGTTATCGATCTCTTATTTTACACATATATTAACATTAATTTGATAATTCATACCTGGGAACAATTTTTGTTTATCTGAGAACGAAAATATTTCGTGGTGATAGATCTATTTATTAGGTGATACAACTTGATGACAAATATAAATGTTGGTGATAGAAAATATAGTTCCCATTAAGTATCTATATAAATTAATGTAATTAGCTCATGATAGTTATTAGACTCATTCTGGAAGTTAATTATGATGTTCAACTATTATCAAATAACAGAACAACATAAATATTAATAGACTTAAAATAAATGGTTACAATGAAAATGTAAAATTGGTACCTACTGTAATTTATTTAATTTCCAGTAGATATAAAAATATTAAATAATAATGATTAGCCATATCATGTGATGTAAAGAAACTGTTTGATAATGAAATACATTTTTATCAGTAATTAAGTTTGATAAGATTTGTCTGGTAAACAATTTTGAATATATAGCATATCACTATTTTATATTTATCTATTGATGTTAGTGTTTTATGTCTAAGTTCAAGATCATTTTTTGCACAATAATACTGCAATACATTGTATACAAAATCATCAAAGATTAAACAA
This sequence comes from Colias behrii, assembly GCA_029959065.1. Lineage (NCBI taxonomy): Eukaryota > Metazoa > Arthropoda > Insecta > Lepidoptera > Pieridae > Colias > Colias behrii. Next base: position 1,563,487 of record JARWMC010000006.1, on the reverse strand, counting down.
TGGGTAAATACGGTCAAATATTAATATTGCAAAATATAATTTATGTAACAAAAACAATAAAATTATATAAACTTTTATAATTATAAAATAATAATAGTTTTAAAAAACTAAAAAACACGCTTTTTATAGAAAACCGAACTAAAAAATAGAAAATTTTATCAAATTAGTGTATTGTCATCGGTCCTCAATAAATCTACAAAGTTTGAACGAAATCTGGCCGTTTAAAGTGGGTCAAAATCGCGCCCAAAGAAGTCGGTTACAAACAAACAAACATACAGGTGAAGCTAATATAAAGCGTGTAAAAAGGTGGTTTTATTTATATTTTTAAGTATAGAATCCACACAGGTAAAGCTGCGGGCACAAGCTAGTATAACATGTATAAATGAACTATGACTCAAAAATTCTATCAGGCCTGGTAACCATTTATAGATCATCAAATGTATTCATGGAAGGATCAAATTCAATAACAGTGTCATTACCAATCTTATTATGTAACAATTGTTACAATAATAGCTTGACGAAAGTTTTGAAGCATTGTATATGTCTTTGCACAATAATTGTGAAAGAATTTTCTAATTCATTTAGCTATATTCCAAGACTAGTTAAAAACTGCATTGAAAATAATACAATGCAGGTTTTGCAGTATTAAACATATTTAAAAGACTGTTTTTATTATATTTAAAACACAGCTAAAAATGCAAACAGTATAATAATATTACACTTTGTATTTGCATTTGTATAAAATAATGAAAATGATTATTTTGTTTACCAGTTAAAGCATACATTATTCATATTTTGTTACCTTTTTACAAGAATTATAAATGCAAACATAATAACTTCGCAACATTTTCATTTAAGGTATTGTTAACTGACGAATCATTTACAAACACAATATTTCACCACAACACAGCTTAAATTATTAAAAATAATATTTATGTGTTGTATTTCATGAATTAGCTTTACAGTGCCAAAAATCAATATTTTAAATGAATTTACCTGCTTCATCGTGATTGCTTCTGAGATCAGACTGTCCTGACGTTTCTGAACAGTTGTCATTTGTCATGTCGATTCCTGCATCTTCATCTGAAGAGTATGGAAGCTCTGTTCTCCTGTGCTCTGAAAAATAATAATATCTTATAATAAGATGATTGAATCTTCTCTGTGGAAACTGCATTCCAAACACGTAGTAAATATTAAATGATGTATATTTTATGATTCAATAGTGCTTCTATTAGAACTTAGAAGTAGTCGAAGAAAAGACTTTTTTACTATTGACATTAATTATCTTAGTAAGGTTGTTGATTAACGTATAATCAGTCACAACTAGGTGATAGGTCCTTGTGAAACACCCTTTATTTATATTTGTTAAAGAAAGGAGAAAATTAATAGATTATTGTTTGTTATGGAGTTTAACATTATATTCATATACATTTTGATTCCCTTTATTGGGATGGACATACATACAATGCCTTATCTTTGTTTACTAGATAACTTATTTACTTTTCATGTCTTATATCTCAGCAAACAAACTAGTAGAACGTCAGAGTAGTCAATTTAAATAATAGTTTAAAATGCTGTGGTGGTTTGAACAAAATTTGTTTTATAATTAGTATGAATATTCTCTATATATTATATAATATACATATATGTATAAAGCAAAATCTATGTGCAAGCACAATAGATAAATCTTAAGAAATGAAGTACTACACAGACATCACTACATAGTATAAAACAAAGTCGCTTTCTCTGTCCCTATTTCCCTATGTCCCTTTGTATGTATCTTTAAAACTACGCAACGGATTTTGATGCGGTTTTTTTTAATAGATAGAGTGATTCAAGAGGAAGGTTTTAGTATATAATTTATTAGGTTTTAGACAAAGCGGGCGAAGCCGCGGGCGGTAAGCTAGTAGTATATAATAGTTCCATATGTGTTTTGTATTGTTTTTTTCACATTCTCTACAAGGCTGTTAGGTAAGGATTTACAACATACAAAATTCAAAGTCATGTTTGTACACAACAAATTATATAATAATGCTACATAACAATCTTCTTAGCAACAAGGTCGTCATTGTAAAAAACGCTAAGGCATATAAATAACTCCCAATATGTCAAGCTGGTAAGGTTACTTGCATGCTTATGTTATGAAATAGTGATTGTAGTGTTACAAGGTACTTGTGAAATACGGAAATGACCCTATTCTATTGACTGTTTGGTTCCATATGTGTTGCTTAGACATTTTTATTGGACTTCTTTTTGTAATAAATACGTGGACAGTAATTTACGCGAACGAGTATCTCGACCACAAGGTCGCCGCGTGATCTCATTCTTTGCAAATTCCAGCACGCTCCACTATCCTAATTTAATAGAAAGCTCCTGACTAACGTTTCTTAATAAAAACTCACCGAATTTCCCCTTTTTCTTTCCTTTAGGCATGGTGATTGTTGTTTTTGGAACTATCACTACTAACAATAAAAATCAAAATATTCACTATTTATTTTACTAATATTCACACTTAATCAAGACGGAGAAAAGTTTAATATATCAGTTCTTATAAAACAATTTGGAAACCGAATAGAACATAAAACTAAAATTTCAGAAAAGCTTTTTAACATGTTTAACCGTGTAACATGCACACACAACTCCGCTGATTTGCGCAATGCGCTCTGACAGCTTGTTCCTGACGTCAAAAAGGAGCTTTGTTGCCATTATTACCTCAGAGCAATATAGGTTTATTGCTCTGAGATTATTACGTATCATTATGAAATAGTTGCCAGTTCACAGCCTGTGATACCATACCTCATTGTGAAAGTCGACTATTGGAAAATTAGTCATACAATTCTATAATAAATATTGCGACATGATTGTGACTTGCCCTCACTATTTATCTAAACTTAAACTAGTATAGTACATGTGGCTAAACTATTAACTAACTAACTTACAGTTACGATGTATAAGTATAAAATATAACATCAATACTTTATAGGTAATGTATAATTGCTTGAGCGATAAAGTTACGATTCAAAAATGGATTCAAATTCGTTTATTCCTCGGAGCAATTAACAAGCCTGGAGAAGTAACAATTAATTGAACGTTTCTTATATAGTGGCTCTCTTTTATTCAATACCCTAATTAATGCGATAGAAAGAGACAACACACTGTTATCGGCTTGGCATTCAAATCCACATGTAGCCACTTTTTGTTCTAAAAAGGTAGTGCTTGCCACTTTATCGAATACTAAAATATCGATAAATAAAAAAATTAAGTTATAAAATTGCTTGAAGATAATTTAAGATTCTTTTAATTTTGAATTACTTATGGATAGGTAATTCCAAATTTTAAGATTCGTTTAATTTAGAATTATTCATTTACGATGCGTATTGACTGCCTTGCATTGTATGGTAGTGGTATTTATAAAAAAATATTATTAGGTATTTCGGTTTAGGTTGTTTTTTATGGTTTCGTAAAAAGGTACGTATTTTTTCCTGTTTTCATAGATTCATTCATAGAATTATACGGAACCCTTCGTGCGCGAATCTGACTTCCACCTGGTTGATCTTTTTACAAATCAATAATCGTATCCTACTAATATTATAAAAGCAAAAATATATAAGAATGGACATTTGATATTCTTTCACGTAAAAACTACTGAATGAGTTTTTATGGAACTTTACAAATAAACATATTATAGATTAAACATCAGAATAACATATAGGCTACAATTTACCGCGGGAAAATAACTCATTCCCACAGGAAAAAATTGGTAAAAGTTTAAAATAAATTGCTTCAAATAAAACAAATAAAATTTTAAATTTTTTTTTACAACATTTTATTTCGATACTTAATTAACAAATTACAATATTTATTATTTAAAATAGATGCCACCTTAACTTGTGGCACAGCATCTCTGCAAAGCACTTTACTTTTCTTCCCGTCTGATTCGAAATGATTTGAACAAGGCCGAGAATGTTTTGAAGGCTTCCAATTTTCCCTGTGCTATAGCTTTAACCCAAACATCTTTTAATTTTTCTCAAGCCAGAAACCTGCAAATAACAATAAAATCCATACTTAAATACCTTTTTTTTTCTCCTAACCTAAAGCAGTCATTATCAATGAAGTACTTCGTACCTACTCAAGTATCGATAATTGCACAACACTATGGAAGTTATATTTTGCATTTTTTCTAAAAACTAAGCTGATTATGATTTCATTTCAATGATTACGGTTAGATAAAACATAGATGATTATGAAAATAACGTAAATTAACTTATTTATAATACAATTAACAAAAAAATTGATCAAAACACTAACCTGTGAAAAGACAAATTCCAATCTTCATCCGATTTCCCAGTACTACGGCTTTTACAGCCGTGAACAACACAAGCCATGTAATCTTTAGTAAATTATCTTTTCAGAAAATAACATAAGAAACTAGAAAACACGTTTTTCACTTCAAAAACAATAATTAAAATCACCATGCGTTAGTGACCAGACTGGTCACTAAAACAAATTGAAATGGCTACATGTCATTTCAAACTGTCGAACTGACATATATCTGTCCTCTTTTTTCGCATGACATTTTGCCATAAGCCAAAAAGGCCAAACTAGTGCTTTATTGTTCAATTAATTGTTACTTCTCCAGGCTTGATAATTGCTCCGAGGTTTATTCAATCAAACTTAACCTAACCTTAGAGGTAAATACATTTTTGCGAAATTATTAATTTATACGCATAAGATATTATAATATGATAGATGATATAAATATTATTCAATGGAATAGCAAATAGCAGAAGTAAAATTATTGAAAAAAGGGGGAAATTTATAATCGCATCATACAACACACCAAGCAACACACTCAAGGATCTGACATCAAAGGACGTTTTACAAGATGACGGCATTAGTTCCGAATTTCGCCACGTGCCGAAAGATCCGGGTACTACCTACTGAAAGACTAGTATTTTCACAGTATTTTATTAGAATCATATCGTGCGCCGTTTTCAACGGTGTATCAATGGCACTAGCACAGTTGGCACTAGCGACCGGTTTTTTTCTATTTTAACCGACTTCAAAAATAACGAGGAGGTTATCAATTCGGCCGGTATATTTTTTTATGTAAGTATGTGCACCGATTACGCCGAGGTTTCTGAACCGATTTACGTGATTCTTTATTTGTTTGATGTGGAATGGTTTCGTCCCATAAAAATTTGATTCGGGTAGGCCCAGTAATTTTTATTTTATGAGCATTTTTGTCTGATCTCGATGACTTAATTGTAAATCTAGCAAGTAACTTTGATTCACTTCCCGGTTACCGATTGAGCTGAAATTTTGTGTACGTATGTAAATTGGATAGCGATGAAAAATTATCATGACATAGAGCCGATTTGATGATGAAATCGGAAGGTGGCCATAGGAACTCAGTAATAATTAATTGACTGAACTTTATCGAGATTGGATTCGTTTGATTCGTGTTGAAAAATACACTAAAAAGTAATAAAATTAGAAAATTAACTACGTTAAAAACAACCGACTTCAAAAACGGAAAAGTAAAAAATAAAAAAAGATTTGATATTAATATAACTAGCTTTCCGCCCGCGGCTTCGCCCGCTTTGTCTAAAACATAATCCATACTAATATCACAGTATTACCACAGACTAATAATAATATACTACGTATACAAGTATTACAATATTATTTCCTACAGTAAGGAATCGCCTTTGATGTCGCGCGATGCCGCCGCCAGCGTAGGTACTTACGCTGCCACACGAAAATACGCTAGGGTTGCAACAAATGGGAAATAAAACAATTTTGATTATTAATATTATGATGAAATCATTTATTCATATGTACATTCAAAATAATTGCGATTATTAAATCTGATGTAATTATTTGTTCATAAATATATAATTACAGATATTGCACTGCTAAATATTATTTACGTGGACACTTTATTTTTGGATGTTCTTAATTGTATATTATACCATTTAACTAAGTAATGCATTCGCATTGGGATGTACAATCTGATTAGAAAATAATGAGGACAACATATACATAGCTTTGATTTTAATTCAACAGATACAATTAATACAATCTTTCTGAAATATTGTTTCCTTCTGGGATTTCAATGTAGATTTACATCCGTAAACGGAACAGTTTTTGCGCGTCATAATAGAATATGTAAGTACCTATGTATAATAAAATTATTACACAAAAAATACGACTGCGTCATCCTTTCGCGATAGTTAATGCAAACTCAGCGTGATTGCATTAAGCGGCCCGCGTCGCCCGACCCCCCGCCAGTTCCCCTCCGTTTCTCTGCACAAGTACATTCGTCGCCATACTGTAGGATGGTAATACTGTGCTAATATTATAAAATAATGCGAAAGTAACTCTGTCTGTCTGTCTGTTACTCAATCACGCCTAAACTACTGAACCAATTTTCATGAAATTTGGTATGGAGATATTTTGATACCCGAGAAAGGACATAGGCTACTTTTTATCCCGGGAAAATGACGCAATCCCGGAAATCCCACGGGAACGGGAACTATGCGGGTTTTTCTTTGACTGTGCGGGCGAAGCCGCGGGCGGAAACCTAGTAAATTATATACTAAAACCTTCCTCTTGAATCACTCAGCACTCTATCTATACTAAAAAAAACCGCATCAAAATCCGTTGCGTAGTTTTAAAGATTTAAGCATACATAGGGACATAGGGACAGAGAAAGCGACTTTGTTTTATACTATGTAGTGATTACATATTATTTAGATGTGCTATTTATTAAATAGCCAAATAGGTTTGAAGTCGGTGACAAGCACTTAGTATAAAGCCCGTGTAAGCCGGTAAGTTTTACATTGGCTTGGCACCGACATCAAACCTTTATATTATAATTGCAATATGTAGATAATATCCACCCAACCAAAATTCATTGAAATCTGTTTAGCTATTCTTGAGTTATATTAGTGGTGAATTTTGTTTGTATACGTATTTTGTACTGAAATAAATGCATTCATTTCTTTAGTGTGATCATAAGATATGAGAAAAAAAAACTAGCATGAGTGGAATTTTGTAATATTATCACGCAGGGAAAGTACTCAATAAAGAAAAATTTACCCCAAATGAAACATTCTATTATTTTCGAACAGATATTTATTTCAGTTCGAAAATAATGCAGTTTTAACTGCATTCAGATATTAACGAAAGTTTAAGCACGCCCGGCAAACGAACCGTTATCTGTTATAAATTACAATTACCTACCTATTTCTCTATTAAAATCTCTCAAATTGATACATCAGAAATGAAAGGAAAAACATGAATAGTGAACTGAATGAATTTATCGTAAGCACCAAGGTAAGCGCAGATCGTAAGTCATTGCTCGCATTTTGCTCGCATTGCTCCGCTCCTATTGGTCTTACCATGATGACTGACGATAGCATAGGCTAGCCTTCCTCGAAGTAGGCTATCGAATACTCAATTAATAATTTTTCAAATCGGACCTCTATAGTTTATTAGCTTTATACCTACTTAGTAATTGTAAGTGGTAAGAGTAAAATTATAGTTAAATTCTTTTGAATGAAAATGTAAAATACCTAGTTAGGTACTTCATTATTAAAATTATGTGCTATGGCCTATGATGTGCAAAAACTCTTAACTTTTTCTACGAAAAAATGTTAAATAATGTTTAAACAGTTTTTTACACTTGAGACACACATTTTCTTAAGAAAAGCATTAAAAAGTGATTTATGATGAATGATAAGAATACCACGATTTAGAAACAATTCAAGAACAACATGTCTTCAAATACATATAATAAATAGTAGGTACCTAACCTTATATAATACCTATAATAGTAGGATATTAAATATCATTTATTTCCTACCTATGTTTAGTTTCAACTTATAGGAATAATTTTGAAATAAAAATACACATAAAATAAATATTTATAATTATATATCAATTATTCACATCTCGATTTAAACGCTATCATAAAACAATATGAAAATATAAAGGAACACAACTTTGGTTATACGTTTCTTGAAAATCTACAACTAATCACAACTAGAATAACTTGAGGAGCATTGTATAAAATATGCAAATAACACTTAAATGCAATGTTGCACCCGAGTTGTCGGTGTCCCTTTGTTCTGCAGGTTTCTCCTCATTCCTCATTTCTTTCCATTTAGCTTTCTGTTGTTTGGAACCAGTTAATTTCCCATACCTATATTCTGCACATTGGAGTGTTACAGTTGGCGGTATGCCAGGGAAGATTAAACGGGAACTTTTCCTTTTAAATGCTGCTGATCCTCTCATAGTTTCTTCTTCGTGTCCATTGACGTACCAACGAATTTCAGACTCAGGAGCCCCGCGGCAATACGCCTGCATGTCATCACCTTCACCGAACTCTTCACTTAACCCTTCGAGTGTCGGTTGCCTATGTTTATGTCCGTGCACTTCCATGTACGAGGTGCGTGACTCAAACTTATACTCAGGTACATCTCTTTCAATATCACACCTGTACAGACCGGTAGCTTCTTCAGTCAACGCTCCAAGTTTTAGCTTACAAGCTGTCGGTCCACATTCAACTAGCTCTATTCTGCCAACCCCTAGAATGGGGAAGGATCTCGTACTCGGGGTGGAACCTGGTTTGTAACGGAAGAATTCGATGGGTCCTTTAAACCAGCTGAGGAGGGTGAAGTTGGCGTCGTAGCGGCACTCTATTTCTACTTCATCCTGTCCTGGTGGAACAACTTGAGGTATGATCAGGTCGGTAATATTAAATGGTCGAGCTTCGATAACCACACTAGCCAATAAGACTAATGCGAACGTTAGCATGGTGCCGGGACGCGCGCGCGCACGACACTGCTCCCTCTGACTCTGACGCGGTCTTAATTAAACAGTTTATTAAACTCCAACACTTAACCGTTGAACTGATCACAGTGAATGCGACGAATTTTTTGTCAGTACTAATTGATAGACAAATGTATAATTGCTTATTGCCAGGGGTAGCTATTAATTTGGGGGTTCCCTTTGAATTAGTTACGCTGTGGTCACATAGTTGTAGATAGGAGAGTTATGTAAGTTTTATTATTTTTTAATGAATGCATGAAAATTACTTCGCAGCAATATCGAAACAGATGTTTGTTAACCAGTTCATGGTGCAATTTATTTTTTCCGCGAATAAAAACGTTAACCACGCTTCACATATTGTTGACAATAAAACCATGGGATGTCTTTTACTGCGCTTACGCAGCGAAAGGGTTTAAGGTGGCGGCTTATTGTCCAAATTACATAAAATGTGTCATCCATTTCGCGAGATTAGTACATCTTATGAAGACATTCAGATTTGGTGAGTAGGTACCTATATATGGGAGTAGTAAATGCGGGTTATACCTAAGTATGAAGGTTGGTAGTTGGTACGTCTGTTTCTTGAACTGTCGGAAGCATAAATCATCATAAGTGCCGAAACCCCTCTGTGTAGAGCAATTGCGAACAATCATTGTGTTTTAGGGTTCTTTATGTAAACGGTACAAAGCACCCTGTTAAGCACTTTTTATTTCTACTATATTTTTTAGTTTTTACACAATTCAAGATAAAGAGATATATTTCCTTTTTATAATGAAATTAAATAAGAAGTACCTGTACTTTTTATTTTTTTTGCCTCTAATGATAAATCTATAGCCTGATTGGCTAGATGTATTGCATAATTACTTAGATAATGTTTCTTTTTAATTTAATGTAATGGCTGAAGCATGATAATATATTAGGTACTTGATATAAACGGAACCCTGAAAGGGTGCAGCGAAGACATCTTAGCTATATTTAAAGTGTTCATTAATATAAAGATTTTTATTTTTCCAATTTAATGTCAAGCATACTACCTTTTATAGTATTATAATATTACCTGTGATAAATACTACTAAGACATAAAATTAATTGTAGTAATTTGAAATTTCATATAAAATAAGTAATTTTTAAAATTTATATCAAGCTCATAAAATATATAGGATTAGTAATTTTGGAGATTGATTCGTCAGTGCCGTTGATGTTTTGTCTTGTTATCTACAAAATATCACTACAAAAAGTTGAAAGACAGGCAAGATGTTAAGAAAGTATGATTATTGGTGTCTATGCTGCTAGTTGAATTTTTCTTTTCCAAATTAAAAAATAATCTAATCAAATCAAAAATAAGTTACGAACAGTTCTATTTGCTATTATTAGTGTTTTACCGTACCTATATTATTTGCTTATCTATCTTAATCAGATATGCTTCTAACTGGTGCCAACATCTGTAAAAGCAGCCATAAACAATCATTTAGGATTAAGACACTGAATATTAAATAAATAATCGAATAGAATCTTACAGAAAACTAACCTTTCGGTCATTATAATTATGATATTGATGGTCTACTTCTAAAACCCGCTACTAAGTATTAACGCTGTTAAAATTCGATTAAGGTAATAATGTTATTTGTGATTCACAATAACAATGTCATTCAGTATCTGAGTCATTATTTTAATGCGATATTCATCGGGGTATAAAATTTTCCACCTACGTTTTTGAATCATAACTTCAGAAGTATCTAGACGTTTCAGAGAAAAATAGATAGCCAAATCCCGAAACACAATCTCTTCGCGGAAGGACTGGTTTATCTTACTGGTTTGGTAAAAGCCATCGGGCAATCCCCGAAATACATTTGAATTTCACCCTTTGACTCAAGTCAGCAGCAATCTCGGGCGTAGGCGAACGCAGCATGGGCATCGCACGCGCATTAAGACGCCTCAGCTGATAACAACTGACGAAAGTTATTTAGTAAAAGGCCGAAATATTACATTTATTTGGGCTTAGACAAAGTCATTATGCCAGACCTTAGATTTGACCAGTCCAACCTACGAGTGCCCGAGCTTCGGGGTTTGACTATAACATATATACTTAGTCTGTAACCTATGGGTAGCTTCTTAAAAATAATTAATGCGTATTAATCACAGACATAATATATTAAGTAGACAACGCAAGTACCGCGATCTGTATGAATACCAAGCGTGTCATATTTTTTGTACTGACCTTGACGCGTTATGACGTCACGAGCGCTTTTTAGTGATGGTAATTAGGGTTCCGTAGCCAAAATGGCAAAAACGGAACCCTTATAGTTTCGTCATGTCCGTCTGTCCGTCTGTCCGTCTGTCCGTCTGTCACAGCCGATTTACTCGGAAACTATAAGTACTACAGTGATGAAATTTGATGGGAATATGTGTTGTATGAACCGCTACAAAAATATGACACTAAATAGTAAAAAAAAGAATTGGGGGTGGGGCCCCCCATACATGTAACTGAGGGATGAAATTTTTTTTTTCGATGTACATACCCGTGTGGGGTATCAATGGAAAGGTCTTTTAAAATGATATAAAGTTTTCTAAAAAACATTTTTCTTAAAGTGAACGGTTTTTGAGATATCAGCTCTCAAAGTCGTAAAAAGTATGTCCCCCCCCCTCTATTTTTATAACTACGGGGTATAAAATTCTAAAAAAAATAGAGGTGATGCATGCTAATTAACTCTTTCAACGATTTTTGGTTTGATCAAAGTATCTCTTATAGTTTTTGAGATAGGTTGATTTAACTGTAATTTTGGTTAAGTTATTGTGCTTACACTGAAAACGATGGCTGAACCTTATAAGATAGATCAAAAAATATACTACAGTATTGTACACCTTTAAAAATCCGCGATGATATAAAATCTTTATAATGTAGGTACTTTTTACGAGAAATATTAGCTTATTCAAGCAATACGCCATTAATCCTTATCCAGTAATGTACCTTAAATACATTGTGCATTTGATAAAGTTTAATATTACAAATGTGATTGTTGAGTAATAATAGGTTAAACATATCCATCGAACCAATATTTTTAAAACGCGTTAATCCTATAGATTATTATTATTACATCGATTCAAGAAGATCGGTCGCTCGCTGCGCTGCAGCGCGTGAGTTGCGGGGCTTGGTCTCGCGCGGGGGCGGGGATAAGATAGCTAACCGCGTCGACCCGAACGGGCAGACACGTGAGGGCAGACGTCGTTGTCACTAAGAGAATTTCATCGTTCCCATTTATTAATATTGAATTGTACCTATTATAAAAAATAAGTAAGTAGGTATACTGGTTTAATAGGTGCTATTAAACCGGTCACGTACTAATAAATCCCCCAATAATATAAATTCATTTGTTTTTGGTGCAAATTTTAGTGTTTCGTAGCAGGTTTTTAAAATTTCTAAAGCTTATTGTATATCATCTAACAATGGATACTTTAGATAATACGTTTTCCTACATTCTGAATTATAATAACTATATCGAAGATGATGTGGTTCGCGCATTTCATGAAAAGTTACTTCGGTGCACATCATTTAGACCGCGTGAGCTAGAATTATTTCAACACCCTGAACTGATTGAACCTGTACCTAAAAATGAGACGCACCTTCAAGTAATTTATGACGGTGACGTGGGATTAGTGGGGCACTGGAGTTGTATTTATTACATTAATGGAATACTGCGTGTGTACGATAGTCTTGTTGGTGTTCTAGGAAAATCGCAAAAAATATATGTAAAAGCCTTGTTTCCGTATCTATCGGAGTCATGTATTCAGTTTCCAAGTGTTCAGCGACAACCGAATACTATTGATTGTGGTTTGTTTGCCATTGCTTTTGCCACCTCTTTAGCTTTAAAAACGAACCCTTCTCAATTTAATTACGTGCCAGAAATGATGAGACCCCATTTGCTTGAAATGCTTTTAACCGATGGGCTTTTGGCTTTTCCCGCTACGAGCAGGCGTTCACCAGGACGTGCCCCTTCTAATCTTTTCAATAATATAGCCCTTAAACTGGAGACAAATAAACAGAAACAGACTGAAAAGAAACAGAAACACCGTTCACAAAATTCAATAACATCCCACAGTCAGAACGATAACTTAAATTTTAATCAGAATTACGAGTATGTTATGGAGGAAACACAGAGCATAGCGAATAACTGTACTACTATGGACGCGGAACGTATAAAACAAAACAATAGAGATAGAAAGAGGCTGTCCAGATCTAATAAAGATGTTTCAATTAGAGAAAAAGAGAGGAACCAAGTCGCTAAAGAGGTTCTTAGGTCCAACAAACGAAAAAAGTGTCATGAACAGGTAGTGAATAGTTCTCTTCGCCGAAGCAAACGTTTAAATCTAGAAATAAGGCAAGTTGAGCAAGAACGCGACACTGAAGCTCATCGAGCTGCCCGTCAAGATGACGAGTACAGACGAGATGAGCAACAGCGTAATACTCAAGCTCATCGGGTAGCTCGAACGGATGTCCGATATCGACAAGCTGAGCAAGAGCGCGACACTGAAGCTCATCGAGCTGCTCGTCAAGATGACGAGTACAGACGAGATGAGCAACAGCGTAACACTCAAGCGCATCGAGTAGCTCGAATGGATGTCGAATTTAGAGAAGCTGAGCAAGAGCGCGACACACACGCTCGTCGTGTTACTCGAGAAAACGAGGAATATAGACGAAATGAACAGATGCGAAACAGTGCTGCTAGACAAGAATTACGATCGAAGCAAAAAGATTCATGGGACTTAACTGTACAAAATTATTTAAAAAATATTAAGGAAGGAAACACGCATCCTTGCCACTGCTGCGGTAGATTGTGGCACATTAATTCTATAAAAAAAATATCTAAGGATATTGCTTTAAACAAATATGGACAACTATTTGTGGATAATGTTTTCCATTTAAATCCAACTCAAAATTACGGAGAATTTTGTTCCACATGTGCAAGATATATTAACAAAGGTACTATACCTAGGCTTGCGAGGGCGAATGGTTTAATTTTTCCCTGTATTCCAGAAGTATTAAAAGACTTGACTCCTCTGGAAGAGCGTTTGGTAAGCCCACGCCATGTCTTTTTGAAAATTGTTCGCAGGGGTCAGGGTTTAGGATTCCAACATGGCCTTCAAGGTAACGTTGTTAATGTTCCAGTGCTAGTTAACAACATGGTCAGTGCTTTACCTCGGTCCGTAAATGACGACAACGTAATTACAGTTGAACTGAAACGAAGGTTTTGTTATAGGCACGGCCGCAAAGAACAAGTACGGCCTGAATTCGTGCGTAGGGCCGCGCAATATTTAGTACAGTGCGAGTTATTTCAGGAAAACGGTGTCGCACTAAATGTATCTTGGGCAGGTAATGATCCTGAAAATGAAACTAGATGTACATGCGATGCCGATGCTATCGACGAAGAGACTGTAGATTCTACGGAAGGTGTTGAACTTAACCCAGGAGGTACAGAAACACTTTTGGATAACAATCAGGATGTTATAGTACTGGCTCCCGGTGAAGGACAGCGCCCTATCTCTTTATTATTTTAGGGTTCCGTAGCCAAAATGGCAAAAACGGAACCCTTATAGTTTCGTCATGTCCGTCTGTCCGTCTGTCCGTCTGTCCGTCTGTCACAGCCGATTTACTCGGAAACTATAAGTACTACAGTGATGAAATTTGATGGGAATATGTGTTGTATGAACCGCTACAAAAATATGACACTAAATAGTAAAAAAAAGAATTGGGGGTGGGGCCCCCCATACATGTAACTGAGGGATGAAATTTTTTTTTTCGATGTACATACCCGTGTGGGGTATCAATGGAAAGGTCTTTTAAAATGATATAAAGTTTTCTAAAAAACATTTTTCTTAAAGTGAACGGTTTTTGAGATATCAGCTCTCAAAGTCGTAAAAAGTATGTCCCCCCCCCTCTATTTTTATAACTACGGGGTATAAAATTCTAAAAAAAATAGAGGTGATGCATGCTAATTAACTCTTTCAACGATTTTTGGTTTGATCAAAGTATCTCTTATAGTTTTTGAGATAGGTTGATTTAACTGTAATTTTGGTTAAGTTATTGTGCTTACACTGAAAACGATGGCTGAACCTTATAAGATAGATCAAAAAATATACTACAGTATTGTACACCTTTAAAAATCCGCGATGATATAAAATCTTTATAATGTAGGTACTTTTTACGAGAAATATTAGCTTATTCAAGCAATACGCCATTAATCCTTATCCAGTAATGTACCTTAAATACATTGTGCATTTGATAAAGTTTAATATTACAAATGTGATTGTTGAGTAATAATAGGTTAAACATATCCATCGAACCAATATTTTTAAAACGCGTTAATCCTATAGATTATTATTATTACATCGATTCAAGAAGATCGGTCGCTCGCTGCGCTGCAGCGCGTGAGTTGCGGGGCTTGGTCTCGCGCGGGGGCGGGGATAAGATAGCTAACCGCGTCGACCCGAACGGGCAGACACGTGAGGGCAGACGTCGTTGTCACTAAGAGAATTTCATCGTTCCCATTTATTAATATTGAATTGTACCTATTATAAAAAATAAGTAAGTAGGTATACTGGTTTAATAGGTGCTATTAAACCGGTCACGTACTAATAAATCCCCCAATAATATAAATTCATTTGTTTTTGGTGCAAATTTTAGTGTTTCGTAGCAGGTTTTTAAAATTTCTAAAGCTTATTGTATATCATCTAACAATGGATACTTTAGATAATACGTTTTCCTACATTCTGAATTATAATAACTATATCGAAGATGATGTGGTTCGCGCATTTCATGAAAAGTTACTTCGGTGCACATCATTTAGACCGCGTGAGCTAGAATTATTTCAACACCCTGAACTGATTGAACCTGTACCTAAAAATGAGACGCACCTTCAAGTAATTTATGACGGTGACGTGGGATTAGTGGGGCACTGGAGTTGTATTTATTACATTAATGGAATACTGCGTGTGTACGATAGTCTTGTTGGTGTTCTAGGAAAATCGCAAAAAATATATGTAAAAGCCTTGTTTCCGTATCTATCGGAGTCATGTATTCAGTTTCCAAGTGTTCAGCGACAACCGAATACTATTGATTGTGGTTTGTTTGCCATTGCTTTTGCCACCTCTTTAGCTTTAAAAACGAACCCTTCTCAATTTAATTACGTGCCAGAAATGATGAGACCCCATTTGCTTGAAATGCTTTTAACCGATGGGCTTTTGGCTTTTCCCGCTACGAGCAGGCGTTCACCAGGACGTGCCCCTTCTAATCTTTTCAATAATATAGCCCTTAAACTGGAGACAAATAAACAGAAACAGACTGAAAAGAAACAGAAACACCGTTCACAAAATTCAATAACATCCCACAGTCAGAACGATAACTTAAATTTTAATCAGAATTACGAGTATGTTATGGAGGAAACACAGAGCATAGCGAATAACTGTACTACTATGGACGCGGAACGTATAAAACAAAACAATAGAGATAGAAAGAGGCTGTCCAGATCTAATAAAGATGTTTCAATTAGAGAAAAAGAGAGGAACCAAGTCGCTAAAGAGGTTCTTAGGTCCAACAAACGAAAAAAGTGTCATGAACAGGTAGTGAATAGTTCTCTTCGCCGAAGCAAACGTTTAAATCTAGAAATAAGGCAAGTTGAGCAAGAACGCGACACTGAAGCTCATCGAGCTGCCCGTCAAGATGACGAGTACAGACGAGATGAGCAACAGCGTAATACTCAAGCTCATCGGGTAGCTCGAACGGATGTCCGATATCGACAAGCTGAGCAAGAGCGCGACACTGAAGCTCATCGAGCTGCTCGTCAAGATGACGAGTACAGACGAGATGAGCAACAGCGTAACACTCAAGCGCATCGAGTAGCTCGAATGGATGTCGAATTTAGAGAAGCTGAGCAAGAGCGCGACACACACGCTCGTCGTGTTACTCGAGAAAACGAGGAATATAGACGAAATGAACAGATGCGAAACAGTGCTGCTAGACAAGAATTACGATCGAAGCAAAAAGATTCATGGGACTTAACTGTACAAAATTATTTAAAAAATATTAAGGAAGGAAACACGCATCCTTGCCACTGCTGCGGTAGATTGTGGCACATTAATTCTATAAAAAAAATATCTAAGGATATTGCTTTAAACAAATATGGACAACTATTTGTGGATAATGTTTTCCATTTAAATCCAACTCAAAATTACGGAGAATTTTGTTCCACATGTGCAAGATATATTAACAAAGGTACTATACCTAGGCTTGCGAGGGCGAATGGTTTAATTTTTCCCTGTATTCCAGAAGTATTAAAAGACTTGACTCCTCTGGAAGAGCGTTTGGTAAGCCCACGCCATGTCTTTTTGAAAATTGTTCGCAGGGGTCAGGGTTTAGGATTCCAACATGGCCTTCAAGGTAACGTTGTTAATGTTCCAGTGCTAGTTAACAACATGGTCAGTGCTTTACCTCGGTCCGTAAATGACGACAACGTAATTACAGTTGAACTGAAACGAAGGTTTTGTTATAGGCACGGCCGCAAAGAACAAGTACGGCCTGAATTCGTGCGTAGGGCCGCGCAATATTTAGTACAGTGCGAGTTATTTCAGGAAAACGGTGTCGCACTAAATGTATCTTGGGCAGGTAATGATCCTGAAAATGAAACTAGATGTACATGCGATGCCGATGCTATCGACGAAGAGACTGTAGATTCTACGGAAGGTGTTGAACTTAACCCAGGAGGTACAGAAACACTTTTGGATAACAATCAGGATGTTATAGTACTGGCTCCCGGTGAAGGACAGCGCCCTATCTCTTTATTATTTTAGGGTTCCGTAGCCAAAATGGCAAAAACGGAACCCTTATAGTTTCGTCATGTCCGTCTGTCCGTCTGTCCGTCTGTCCGTCTGTCACAGCCGATTTACTCGGAAACTATAAGTACTACAGTGATGAAATTTGATGGGAATATGTGTTGTATGAACCGCTACAAAAATATGACACTAAATAGTAAAAAAAAGAATTGGGGGTGGGGCCCCCCATACATGTAACTGAGGGATGAAATTTTTTTTTTCGATGTACATACCCGTGTGGGGTATCAATGGAAAGGTCTTTTAAAATGATATAAAGTTTTCTAAAAAACATTTTTCTTAAAGTGAACGGTTTTTGAGATATCAGCTCTCAAAGTCGTAAAAAGTATGTCCCCCCCCCTCTATTTTTATAACTACGGGGTATAAAATTCTAAAAAAAATAGAGGTGATGCATGCTAATTAACTCTTTCAACGATTTTTGGTTTGATCAAAGTATCTCTTATAGTTTTTGAGATAGGTTGATTTAACTGTAATTTTGGTTAAGTTATTGTGCTTACACTGAAAACGATGGCTGAACCTTATAAGATAGATCAAAAAATATACTACAGTATTGTACACCTTTAAAAATCCGCGATGATATAAAATCTTTATAATGTAGGTACTTTTTACGAGAAATATTAGCTTATTCAAGCAATACGCCATTAATCCTTATCCAGTAATGTACCTTAAATACATTGTGCATTTGATAAAGTTTAATATTACAAATGTGATTGTTGAGTAATAATAGGTTAAACATATCCATCGAACCAATATTTTTAAAACGCGTTAATCCTATAGATTATTATTATTACATCGATTCAAGAAGATCGGTCGCTCGCTGCGCTGCAGCGCGTGAGTTGCGGGGCTTGGTCTCGCGCGGGGGCGGGGATAAGATAGCTAACCGCGTCGACCCGAACGGGCAGACACGTGAGGGCAGACGTCGTTGTCACTAAGAGAATTTCATCGTTCCCATTTATTAATATTGAATTGTACCTATTATAAAAAATAAGTAAGTAGGTATACTGGTTTAATAGGTGCTATTAAACCGGTCACGTACTAATAAATCCCCCAATAATATAAATTCATTTGTTTTTGGTGCAAATTTTAGTGTTTCGTAGCAGGTTTTTAAAATTTCTAAAGCTTATTGTATATCATCTAACAATGGATACTTTAGATAATACGTTTTCCTACATTCTGAATTATAATAACTATATCGAAGATGATGTGGTTCGCGCATTTCATGAAAAGTTACTTCGGTGCACATCATTTAGACCGCGTGAGCTAGAATTATTTCAACACCCTGAACTGATTGAACCTGTACCTAAAAATGAGACGCACCTTCAAGTAATTTATGACGGTGACGTGGGATTAGTGGGGCACTGGAGTTGTATTTATTACATTAATGGAATACTGCGTGTGTACGATAGTCTTGTTGGTGTTCTAGGAAAATCGCAAAAAATATATGTAAAAGCCTTGTTTCCGTATCTATCGGAGTCATGTATTCAGTTTCCAAGTGTTCAGCGACAACCGAATACTATTGATTGTGGTTTGTTTGCCATTGCTTTTGCCACCTCTTTAGCTTTAAAAACGAACCCTTCTCAATTTAATTACGTGCCAGAAATGATGAGACCCCATTTGCTTGAAATGCTTTTAACCGATGGGCTTTTGGCTTTTCCCGCTACGAGCAGGCGTTCACCAGGACGTGCCCCTTCTAATCTTTTCAATAATATAGCCCTTAAACTGGAGACAAATAAACAGAAACAGACTGAAAAGAAACAGAAACACCGTTCACAAAATTCAATAACATCCCACAGTCAGAACGATAACTTAAATTTTAATCAGAATTACGAGTATGTTATGGAGGAAACACAGAGCATAGCGAATAACTGTACTACTATGGACGCGGAACGTATAAAACAAAACAATAGAGATAGAAAGAGGCTGTCCAGATCTAATAAAGATGTTTCAATTAGAGAAAAAGAGAGGAACCAAGTCGCTAAAGAGGTTCTTAGGTCCAACAAACGAAAAAAGTGTCATGAACAGGTAGTGAATAGTTCTCTTCGCCGAAGCAAACGTTTAAATCTAGAAATAAGGCAAGTTGAGCAAGAACGCGACACTGAAGCTCATCGAGCTGCCCGTCAAGATGACGAGTACAGACGAGATGAGCAACAGCGTAATACTCAAGCTCATCGGGTAGCTCGAACGGATGTCCGATATCGACAAGCTGAGCAAGAGCGCGACACTGAAGCTCATCGAGCTGCTCGTCAAGATGACGAGTACAGACGAGATGAGCAACAGCGTAACACTCAAGCGCATCGAGTAGCTCGAATGGATGTCGAATTTAGAGAAGCTGAGCAAGAGCGCGACACACACGCTCGTCGTGTTACTCGAGAAAACGAGGAATATAGACGAAATGAACAGATGCGAAACAGTGCTGCTAGACAAGAATTACGATCGAAGCAAAAAGATTCATGGGACTTAACTGTACAAAATTATTTAAAAAATATTAAGGAAGGAAACACGCATCCTTGCCACTGCTGCGGTAGATTGTGGCACATTAATTCTATAAAAAAAATATCTAAGGATATTGCTTTAAACAAATATGGACAACTATTTGTGGATAATGTTTTCCATTTAAATCCAACTCAAAATTACGGAGAATTTTGTTCCACATGTGCAAGATATATTAACAAAGGTACTATACCTAGGCTTGCGAGGGCGAATGGTTTAATTTTTCCCTGTATTCCAGAAGTATTAAAAGACTTGACTCCTCTGGAAGAGCGTTTGGTAAGCCCACGCCATGTCTTTTTGAAAATTGTTCGCAGGGGTCAGGGTTTAGGATTCCAACATGGCCTTCAAGGTAACGTTGTTAATGTTCCAGTGCTAGTTAACAACATGGTCAGTGCTTTACCTCGGTCCGTAAATGACGACAACGTAATTACAGTTGAACTGAAACGAAGGTTTTGTTATAGGCACGGCCGCAAAGAACAAGTACGGCCTGAATTCGTGCGTAGGGCCGCGCAATATTTAGTACAGTGCGAGTTATTTCAGGAAAACGGTGTCGCACTAAATGTATCTTGGGCAGGTAATGATCCTGAAAATGAAACTAGATGTACATGCGATGCCGATGCTATCGACGAAGAGACTGTAGATTCTACGGAAGGTGTTGAACTTAACCCAGGAGGTACAGAAACACTTTTGGATAACAATCAGGATGTTATAGTACTGGCTCCCGGTGAAGGACAGCGCCCTATCTCTTTATTATTTGATGAGCATTTAGAGGAGTTGGCATTTATAAAAGTTCATTGCGGCGTCAAACGAGATTTTAAGATTAATTTGAGACATTCTGAAATAATTAAATCGGAAATATCAAGACAAGACCGACGAGCTGTTCGACCGGATTATCTTTTTACTGCTCTAAAAAAACAGCAAATGACAATTGTAAAAAATAGTATAACAACATGTCTTCGAAAAAAAACTGTTAAAGGAACACCAGTTTTAGCCAGTAATGTTCTAGATATGAACTATATAGATAATTTAGTTCAGCACGACGACGGGTATCGCGTACTTAGTGGCATTAGAAATTCTCCTTCACACTGGGAGGGAGAAAAGAAGAAGGTATTAGCCATGATAAGACAGTTTGGAGTACCATCTTTCTTTTTGACGCTGTCGGCTGCCGAAGTACAGTGGCTAGAACTTCTGGTAATGCTAAAGGAAGTTGTTGACGGTGAAACTGTTTCTTTGTATGAAGTCGAAAATCTAAGTTACGAAACGAAAGCGCGGCTCATTCAATCCGACCCGTTTATATGTGCCTCTTACTTTGAAACAAAGCTAAGGGAAATTCGTAAAACGTGGTCTTGTTCTTCCGGTCCTTTTGGAAAGTATGTTATTAGTCATTTTTACTATAGGATTGAATTCCAGCATAGGGGCTCGCCACATGCACATATGATGCTTTGGCTTGAGGAGGCACCTATTTTTGTACCCGGTGATGTTGAATCAGCTGAAAGAGTCGTCCAGTTTGTGGATAACATTTTAACTTGTGATAGCAATGAACTAACAGAGGATATTCTTCATGTTCAAAAACATAAACATACGCACACGTGTAGGCCCAAGCCGGACAAACTTTGCCGTTTTGATATACCGTTTTTCCCTTTAGATTCCACTCAAATACTAGTCGAACTTCCAAAGGATAATGCTTCTTATAAAAGGGTCAAAGATATTGCAAGAAGTATCCAAATTAAAATGCAAGATATTCCACCTGAAATAGAAACATTTACAGATTTTTTGGAATTCGTAGGTGTTACATATGAAAATTATATTTTAGCTATAAGAAGCACTTTAAAGAGGCCCAAAGTATTTCTAAAGCGGTCTCCAAAAGACACGTATATCAATGCATTTTCTAAAAAAATCATAGAGTTGCATAAAGCAAATATGGATATCCAGTATATAGTAGATCCATTTGCTTGTGCAGTTTATATTGTGGATTACATAAATAAGGCAGACAAAGGTATGTCACGTCTTTTACGTTCCGCCATAGAAGAAGCTAAAAATGGCAATAGCAGTATAAAGGAGTCCTTGCGTAGCGTTTCAAATGTTTTTTTGAACGCTAGTGAAATTTCTGCTCAAGAGGCCGTGTACTGTCTAGCAAGTTTTCCACTATCGAGAGCTAGTGAAGGAGAAATATATGTTAACACTAGTCTGCCACAGGAAAGAGTACATATTTTAAAAAGTACGCGTGAAATTCAAAATTTAGATCCTAATTCGGATGATATATTTCAAAAAAGCTTCATTGATTATTATACTAAACGACCAATTGCATTAGAAAATGTCAGTTTAGCCTATTTTGCAGCCTATTATTATTACTCGAAACGCCGGCCGGTCGCTAGTGCTACCTATCTAGATTCTAGTGACGACAATGACCATAGTCAAGAAATGGACGAAAACAACGGCAGTTGGCTTCCCCTACAAGACAATTTGGGATTTATAAGGCAAAAAATAAAACCCAGAATAATCCGTTTTCGCCGTTACAGTTATCATGAAGACCCAGATAACTTTTACCGAGAGCAAATAATGCTCTATATACCTTGGCGTAACGAGGAAGAGGAATTAATTAATCCTGATTTAGATTTAAAAAATATTTTTTTGCAACATAAAGATTTAATACAAAATGAAAGTGATCAGTTTAACAAGCTTGGAGGGCCAGACCAGTTCGAATCTTTATTGTTAGCTATAAGAGATGCTGATTCAAATGAGGAAAATGAGGAAATTAATGAGAGAGGGGTAAATGGGGTAGAGCCTTTCGGAGACTACGAATTTGAAACTCAAATCGGAGATGTTGCTGAGGACATTATTCCTGGCGGTCATGGTGGACCACAAATATGTGGCGATCCTTTAACTTTTATCGCTAAACCTCCGCAACTTTGTGAAGGTGATGTGCTTGATTTATGTAGAAAGTTAAATTTTGACCAACGAGACATATTACTACACGTCCTTGAAAACATGCGTAAGACATCTTCTCCTATTTATTTATTTATAAGTGGGGGAGCTGGAGTTGGCAAAAGTGTCTTAATAAGAGCTTTGTTCCAGTCCTTGACACTTCAGTTTAATAGGGAACCTGGCACGAACCCTGATGATTTAAAAATTCTCCTCACAGCGTTTACTGGAAAAGCCGCATTTGGTATAGGCGGACAAACCGTACACAGCGCCCTGGGCCTTCCAGTTTCGCAAGCAGGAAGTATTTTACCGGAACTTTCACCCAGTGTCGCCAACACATTAGCCACAAAATTGTCAAAAATGCGCCTTATTATTATTGATGAAATTTCCATGTTGGGTTCAAGAACTTTTCATCAAATCAATCGCCGACTACAACAAGTATTTCATTCATCTGTTTTATTTGCTGGCATATCTGTAATTGTTGTCGGTGATTTCAGGCAACTACCACCTGTCGGTGACAATTGGGTGTTTCAGCCTAGCTCACGAAATCCTCTTGCTGAATTATGTGGAACACCAATTTGGGATCTCTTTAGCTTAACGGAATTGCATCAAATAATGCGACAAAGAGATGATGTTGCCTTTGCTACAGCTTTAAATAATATGGCAAGTGGGACAATGACCGATGAAGATATAACACTATTTAAAAGTCGTTGTTTTAATAACAATACGTTGCCAGAGGAATCCCGAGGAGCCATTCATCTATATGCCAGCAATCGAGAGGTAGACAATCACAATAACGCAGTCTTATCAAGTATGACTACCGATGGAGCTATATCGAAAGCAATAGATACTGTTTGCGGTGAATTAAATTCCACAATGAAGCAAAAAGCTTTAGAGACAGTTTCCAAATTAACGACTCAGCAAACATACGGTCTTCCTTCGACTTTAGTTTTAAAGATCGGTGCTAAATACATGTTGACTGTTAATATAGATACTGCAGATGGCCTTACTAACGGATCTACTGGTAAACTATCAGCTATTGATTTTGCCATCAACAGGGCAACTGGTGAAAGACGGCCGTTGCGTATGTGGTTATCCTTCGATGATAATGTCATTGGCCAACACAAACGATGCAATGCAATCTCTTCGCTGCACCGTTATAAAAATAGACTGGACCAGGGCTGGACACCATTAGAACCGGTTACGTATACAGTAAAGCGGTATAAATCATCAAATTTACAGGTTCGGAGGAGTCAGTTTCCTGTTGTGCCAGCGGAAGCCATCACTATACACAAAAGTCAAGGTACAACCTTAGAGCGAGTGGTGATACATTTAAAACCTACAATTCAAAGATCAATGATGTACGTAGCGTGTTCTCGTGCAACTACTGCACAAGGTTTATTTATAGTAACTGATTCTTTCAAACCGCCACGCCCCCCTAGTTCTCAAGATTCTATAGTAAAAGAAATGGCTAGATTGCGACAGAAACTATTAGTTCCCGTTTTCCGATTTTTGAGGGAACCTCGTAACTGCTCTCAAATTGTGTATCATAATGTACAATCTTTAAATAAACATTTACCGGACATAGCCAGTGATCCACAAATATTATCATGTGACATTTATTTTGCATCAGAAACTTGGAGTTGCTTAAACGATAACTTCTCTTTACCCGGTTTCATAGAATTAATTAGAACAAATGGGCCGGAACAAACATCATCAAATCCTGGGTTTGGGGTTCTAGCATTTATTAAACCGAATTTGCCGATTACATCTCCTAAAAGCTACTTAGAGCAATCAAGTAGTGTTTCTGGACACATTGAAGGAGTCTCATTGGAGTATGATAATAAGAGATTATTTGCAATATACAGATCACCTAGGTGCTCCAATAATACCTTAAAAGAATTTATGAACAAATATATATTTAATGAACATTCTATGCCTACACTAATTTTTGGAGATTTTAACGAAGATTTCCTCAAACAAAACTACATACATAAATTTATGCAGAATGCGGGATATACACCTCTTCTCCAAAATTGTATAACCACTAGAGGTGAAACTCACCTGGATAATATATTTGGTAATTTTAATTGTGAAGCTGGTGTATATACTTCTTTATTCAGTTATCACAAGCCGATTTGGGCACGCCTATAGCACGGAATATTTATAAATACATATATAAAATTAATATTCATACATAAAAGTACAAGGCAAAATATCGGGAGAGTTTAGGCTCCATTCACCAGGTGTATAAATTGACATAATAAGTTTATTATATTTGCTGCTACGGAACCCTTTGTGCGCGAGCCCGACTCGCACTTGGCCGGTTTTTTTCATTTTACGCTAAATCGATTAGGACGCCACTCGCGCGGCGATTCTAGTATCGTCCTATCCCATCGAAGTAAATCGAAAGAAATCAGATCAAACTAGATCTATGTCTAAGAGGTAGTCAAATAAATGAATCGTAATCGATTACTAAATCGATTCAAGACAGAAAAATGATAATTACCATAGACAGAGGAATGATAAAATAAAGTTATAAACCTTTTAATATTCTAACAAGTAAACTAATGTGTTTTAGCTTTTTCTTACATATGCCCATTGAGTTACCATGTACTACGTACTAGAGAGGCCATCGAAAGAAAGTAATGAAACTGTCAATCAATCAATCTTTATGTCCCGTTGCATCGATCCATTTTTCTTTTATGTTCGGGTTACTTGGAAAACTGAAAAAACAAACATAGTCTAAGCAATAAGGAGTTTTCTTAAAAAACTCCCAAGATGACACTTTAACTAATGGCGTCCATGTCATAATATTTATTTTTAGTACCTTTGTATTAAAATACTTAAAAGTTCTAGGTCAAGTCGTATTAAATGACAAAAAAAATCTATGCCTTTTTTTCTGAAAAATTGCTCCTTGAAATTATCATTTTTCTGTTCGATTATAAAATCGATTAGAATCGAGAACTGTTGCATCAAATGAACATCACTAACCACAAAATTGGACAGAAAAATGAGAACAGAAAAATGAGAAGACGCTATTCATTGCTTATTATCATACGACGCGATCTTTACCGTGCCAAGTAAAAGCCGCAATGTATTCCGAATCATTCCGTATGGTTTGGTATCCATGTTTGTCACGATCGTTTTCCACAGATATTCTTTATTTGATTTTAAAATAAATAGTGCATATTCTGATTAGAAAATTACTTACCGGTGGAAGGAAACATCTCCGATAACTCGGCCACTCACAGCTGTGGAGTTTCTACAGTTTATAACGGCGCAATTCGGCATTTTACTTTATTCAGCTTCACTTCTTTCCTTGGCGAACTGCAAGCGCGGACTGAGTGTAGGTCAGCGTCAAGTAAGTTTCATAAACTTAGTTTGGACACGGGAAGTACATACACTCGCTTAGTCTATCTTGATACATGTCTGTGGTATTAATGGTTTATCTCTCTGTAGAGTTGCATATCAAGCGGAAATGCTAAGAAGGTAACTATGGCGGTGTAATTTTTTACAAACGACACTTTTCTTAAAAACAGCAGAAACCTTAGAAGAAACACTCCTACTTTTTTAGTTCGTCATGCTTTTTAATTTCAAGAATCTATTGTATTTGTCTAAGACTTAAGTGATTGATGGAAATACATAATTAGAGTTACAAATCGAATCGGTAATTGCAATTTAGAAGTTCAAATGAGATTGGCTGATCTTTTATACTAAGAATTAGGTTCATTTAGGTACATCGGGATTCGAAAAATCATTGACATTTTAGGGGTCGCATGGATCTGGCGTGCGCCCACGCGTCGGAAGCAAGACATTACAATTTTATTAGCGGTAATCTTCTTAAGTGTTATCAGCCTAATTGAATAATGCATCGCCATAGCTACCGGACTTTGTTTTAATATTTCCATACAAGCTGGATTGCCGGGTTTTGAATTCCAAGGATACAAAATAGAGATAATGTATGTTCTCTTAACAATACGAATCTAATGTAACTTGGCGTACCTAATTGTTAAATTTGCTGGTAATCGTTGTTCAGTCAGAAATAAATGCCTTTATTGTTAAATCAATAAAATTCAATTTATCCGAAAAAAAAAAAAATGGTTAGATGAGATGAGACTCAAAATAAAATCAAAGAAATAGTTACCAATTTATTTTAACACTAGGCACCTACTGTAAAATTTTCCCAACAAATTCTTAGAACAAATTGAACTAATAAATGTATAGGTACATCGAATATAGTTAAAAATATTCCCTAATAATAATTAGGACTTCAATAAACGCACAGACAGGCTTATTACGATCGATATGAACGTCTAATAGCTTTTGTCGCCGGATATGGGCAAGTTACGAGAGCTTATTGAGTGGATGATGCGTTTTCATAGAGAACGACACTTGTCTATGATCTTGTAAATCGTTTAATGAATAGGTACGTAATATTGATGATGCTTTTAATATGTTTGATATTATTGTAGTGTACTTATAAATACCTATTTGGTGCCAAATTCCACTACAAATAGATACACACAAATATTTTGGTAGGTTAGTTATTTTCATATACTTACAGATTTTTATTTAAAATCGAGTTCAATTTCAATGAATAGTTTTAGTTATTAGATAAGCATGAGTTTGAGTTTGATATTTACAACAGATACTTAATAGAATACTGTAATAGGTATATTACATAATTATTATGTATTTAGGATAATTACTTAACTACCTACCTATGTTTTAGCTTTCAACACGATATTTTTCCGCATATTTCATCTATAATCAAATATCGTTTACATGGCGATATAAATAAAGAAAAAAAATCATAAGCTTATCTATGAATTTCTTTCACTTTACTACATTTTTACAAATCGTTAATTAACAAACTGTCACTTAATTTTAAGTGGATGTGGGACATAAGTGGTAATTACTGAGATAATTACATTAATAGTGATAATAAATTTGATTTGTCACGCTGGATGATTTATTTCCCCTCAAATTGTAAAAATGGAAATAGATTTTCTCTCCTCGACATTTATTTAAATAAAGCGCCCTCTATGCAATGGAAGACGAACTTGTTGATACATGTAATCTTGGATATCGTGTATAAAAAACTTCATAATAAGTTGGAGCTATTCTGTAAAGATGGCGCTAAAACATATGACACCAAACCTGAAGATATAGGTACATATTTTATCAAGGAGATAAATAAGAAGTAATAAATATGCTTATTATATGTCGTTTTGAAATATTTTATTGTAAAAAGCAGTTGATAGCCCTACGAATAAAACTTTTAAACATTCAAACAGTGGCGGCGTAGCATAGGTTGGCACCCGGGGCGACTTTCTATTGAGCACCCTCAAAATAAAACGACAAAATATATTATTAAACGTGTTTACGTGACTTGTATTTTGCTAAAATACTCAATGACATTATCAAAATTTACTTTTCTGTCTTTTCAATGGACAATATGGATAGACTACCAAGTCGTGTTTGGCTCATTGTAGATCTTAAGTAAGATTTTATTAACTTTAATTTTGAGAAACTTCTTTCACAAGAAGCCACCGAAACACAAATAGTTAACCTGGCTGACCGGTTGGCTTGGTTGGTAGTGGCCCTGCCTTCCAAGCCAGAGGTCGTGGGTTCGATTCCCACCCGGGGCAAATATTTGTATGATGAACATAGATGTTTGCTCTGTGTCTGGGTGTTAATTATCTATATAAGTATTTAATTAAAAATTATATATGTATATTTATCAGCCATCTGGTTTCCATAACACAAGCGAAAGCTTAGAGCTATGAGATCAGATTGTGCCGTGTGTGAAAATCCTGTGTCCTGAAATATTTATTTATTAATATTTATTATTTAAAAAAATCTTAGACATAGATCTAGATTTGGAACAGACTCAGAATAGTCCCATTTTACAATAAATTTCAAAAGCTCCAGGGTAGTCCATTGGATCGCTTCTTGAAGAGAAATGCTGGCGGCTTCCAAGTGGCGCCTCAGTCGTAAAATCTCCAAAATAATGTCCTCTGCAGAAAATTCATCATAGATTTTTGTAAGATTTGGAACCATATCACGAAGGTCTTCTTCTGAACAACACCAAATGTTGTGAGAATGTCATCCATTGCTTTGTAGCAATGCTCTAGTTCTTCGTAAAATCTATCAAGACATTCTAACATAGCTCTATGCAACTCGTCTGGCAATGTTAGTCCAACGTCTTGGGACATTTCTCCTGGCATTCGTCGTCGGAATATCCTCCTCCCTCTTCTTTCAACGGAAATATCCAAGTCCTCACATTTTTCAGTTGCGTAGGAAATAGCTCTTTCCACTATTTGGATACGTTGAGTTTGAAGAAAAATTTTTAGAGCTTTGATTTTTATAACACACTTTTCCAGCGATAGCCCAGATGTTTGGATATACTTTTGTGTCTGATTAACTTCTTCTAGGATTTCACATCAAAAGGAAAGGTAGTATTTAGTACTTATTGACTTTCGTTTGAATTAATGTGACGCAACGCGACGGTTATAAACAATAGCACTTACTGACCAACTGTCAACTTGTTTCACGAGCGGCAAGGGACCCCCTTTCGCCCGCGCCATTCTTGTCCTGCAGATGCGCCAGCGGCTTCTATCTGCGCGACAGAGTTGGCAGTTCTTTGTCACCGTGTTGTCACCCCTGGATGCTTGGCACCCGGGGCGGACCGCCCCCACCGCCCCCCCTTTACGCCGCCACTGCATTCAAAGACGTAGACTAAATCCACAAGGAATTTAAAAATAGTTCTCTACGTTCTGTGCTTAGAAAGCTTCGTCATTAATTTTTTATGTTTCTGTTGATATTTAATTTATGAATTTTAATTTCGTTACCTATCGCTTTTGGACTAGTTTAATTTACATCATGTGTCTGGTACCTGTGAGCATTCACCATTTGTTTTATTATTCGCACAAACATTTCAACACAATGGAAAACTTGGCTAAGTTTCGAAGCAGTTGAATAAATGCTGCCCAAAACACGAGTGGGTGCGAATGTAACAATACCAATTTTTTATCTTTGCTAAGTGCACGTGTGGTCTCTGCATTTTATCCTCGTTAGAAGCAAAGTGTCAATTTACCGGATTTATGTCGCGTACTGCGCCCCACTTCGGCGTGTTTCCTTTGAGATTTATGTTGCTGGAACTTCTTGAAGTTTGCACTAGTTTATTAGTTTTTGAAGTAAGTACGTTTTATATTTTTAATACGTACCCATTTATAGTAAACATGATGTGAGGTTAGTTGTATCAGGGATAAAAAACTCTCTATATTTTTCATAATCGGATTTTACGGTGAACTAACGGTTACTCTTACGAAAGTAGAATACCTGGGATTTAGTATAAGAAGTGCTATTAATTGGTATTTTATACTACCAAGACTTTTTTTATTTTACCTATTTAAATTCGAGCAGTTTCAAAAAGGACAAATTGAAACAAAATTAATACCATAAAAACTAAATTAACTACAATAAGTCTACAGATTATGAAGTATAACCCGAGCAAATAGAGAATAGATCTGAAGATGGCGACGGGTACTTTTTTAAATAAATAAATAGGTAGGGTTGGTAAATTAAGTTCCCTAACATCGTTTTTTTGGTTCACCCATTTGTTTTTAAAGTTTGCAACAAAAACTTAACGAAAATAAATAACAATCAAATGTAACGCAAACAACTACAACAAACTACAACTCGGAGTGCGTCAAGTACCTAGCTTAGAAAGCGAATCCCGCCTGATCATTTTTTTGCAACGCGTACTTCGCTGTGTGAGTATAGACAGCGATAGAGAGTGAGCAAGAATGCATGCGAGAGGACGCCATCTTCAGATCTATTCTCTATCTTCAACAATTCCTCTAATCAAAAGCATAAAATAGCATAAAAGAATAATTACTGTTAAAACCTCTTTTCATCTAATCTCCGGCCAAATTAGAGGAAGGTATTCAATTCCAAATTGCGAATGGCCATTGGACAGAAGCGAGTTCCTCTAAAATTCTAGCTTCAGGCAGGAATGTTGTGAGCTTCGGCTTACAGGAGCGTATTTTGAAATTGATTTATTGCTGTTTAAGAATTTATTTTTATACTAGCTTTCCACCCGCAGCTTCGCCCGCGCAGTCAAAGAAAAACCCGCATAGTTCCCGTTCCCGTGGGATTTCCGGGATAAAACCTATCCTATTTCCCGGGATAAAAAGTAGCCTATGTCCTTTCTCGGATATCAAAATATCTCTATACCAAATTTCATGCAAATTGGTTCAGTAGTTAAGGCGTGATTGAGTAACAGACAGACAGACAGAGTTACTTTCGCATTTATAATATTAGTATTTTTATATTAATTTTAAATACATTAAGTAGTATATTAATTTTAAATACATTAAGAAGAGGAAGCTTGTTCGTTTAAAATTTTAACTAATTAAAAAAAAATCGAACATAGAAAACTTGAGTAAGTTTTCTTAAAAATGCTAATTTACTAGTTTCTGCGTCATCTATTTCGTTTTACTGCACCGAATATATTATACCTGCCTAAAAATAATTTGCTTTGAATGATAATAATTATTACGCATTGACTAAAAATAATTCATAAGTTACTTATGATTAAATTTCATAATATCCTATTTTACTAAAAAATATTTCGGCACCGTAATTGACTGTATTTATATTATAATATAAATTTCTATTTTTGACATAGATAAAAATCGGTATAAACACTCCAATTAAGGAAAAATACAGTCAAGAATACATTATAGAGCCCCAATATTTTACCGTGTCACTCCAGCCCTGTAGATATCTAAGTGATTGGGGATGTCTGCCGTCAAACTTGGCCATTCCAAAATTGCAGTTGCTGTGAAGTCGGCCGAAGCAATTGTAAATATTTATATATATTGTAAATAGTTTTGTAACAAACCTGCATCTTCAAACTGCTCCCAGATAGTTCATGATTTTGATTGAAGTCCATAAGTCATTGAGAAGTTGGTTTTGTTATCAAAGGACTATGAAAATCCAATGTTATTTTAGAACAAAATACAAAGTTATACAGTTCTATAGATAAAGTTTTAATTGCTGGTTAAATAAATTAATACAAGTCAGCTGATTTGTGACAAATGAAACCTATTAGAAATTAACGCAAGAAAGTTAAAATTGTGTTTTCTAATATTAGGATGTATAGTATTTGATGAGTTCATTAAAAATACTTTCTTTCTGTAGATGTAGCTGATGTGAAAAAAAACAAATTAAAGCTCAATAATATTAAAACAACAATAAAACACACCAGTCAAAAGTTCATAGATATAACAAATACATTTTTCCCTCTTGGACCATTTCGAACGAAAACAATATCCAACAGTATTGCCACTAACAAAGGCTTAATAAACCATAAATAATAGACAAAAGGCTTACAAAAGGATTGTACAAGAATAGGCCAATCGGTGCTACCATTCATCTGTATCTATGGCAGAGTCACGCGAAGTTGCGTGTGTCACGCGACTCGAATAGAGACACTACGATCCGCTACGATCGGATCATAGGCATGCACATTTAGCTGTGATTAACAAATTCTTTATAAACCTTGAACTTGACTCTTACTTATGTTTTAGAGATGGATATCATTTGTACGTGGTAAATTCCATTAGAAATGAAGTTATTAAAAGAAAAATACACTATTAATAAATTAATTTCGTTCCTTGGAATAAAATCTAAGCCTCATATAGGGCCAACCCATCATCCTCAAGTACTAGATATTATAACACAAATTAAATAAAAACATCTCAAGAGTTCTTAGAAGTTACTATTTACAAAAAAATAAGCTTATTAAGATAAATAAAGAATGTAAGGAAAAGCTCGCAAGACTTTTCATAGGTACCTACTTTGAGTTTATTTATCGGCGTTTCAGCACTAGCCACTTAGTAACCAAATAAACATCCCAGCCCAAAAAAACATAGTTATATCAGTGAAAATATATATTTTGTTTATAAGGAATAAATAAATAAAACGCAAACTCAAAATTAAACATTTATTTATTCAATTAGATGTCTTCTAGAATCACTTCTGAATCTCGAAAACATTTACCAAAGACCAATAAAAACGATAAGTGAAGAATATAATTAATTAAGAATCAAATTAAATTAATGTAGAGTAAAACATAATTATACAAAATATAAGTACCTCTACCTATGATAAGCTAAAATACATCTAAATATCAGATGAACTACTTACAAATTTCTAACTCATAAAACACTGTTATAAGATTTTCCGTTGACATAACACGATTTCTTCGAAGGAATTTTCATATAATTTTCTTTACAAACTCATTATAGTAGCCAAGTCACCAATTGTAAACTTTTTAATTCTTTTACTGGGGCTATGAAGCAGGCGGTTTATATGGACACATAACATACTATAATTCTGTTGAATCTTATAGCTTAAAATATGAATGGAAAACTAATATATTGAAATAAAATAACAACAAGGTACATACTAAATATTATCAAATACATTCCTATGACCGAAAGCAATATTTTACTCGGTAGTTGGAGCTTACAATGCTGTAATTATTTTCTTAACTGCATTGTGTCAGAAGAATATTTTTAAGCTATTGCATTAATAATTAAAATTAATATTTTAAGCATCAATAATTTTAAGCTATTGCTTCTATTGCGGGCCTTGAGCGCGGGGACCGAATCCAGAAATTTAGTAACGAAAAACCTCACGCTCCCCACTCCGACGGGCGCGGAGGTGTGGCTTGAAGGCATAGCATGCAATAGCTTTACCGCGGCAGTCCCCGAGTGCCACACGTCTTTTTTTTTCTTTGTTTCATTGTGTCAGAAGAATATTATTTTTGTTTTAAATAATTGGCCTATAAATATAATCCAATATTTGTGATGTGTAAATGATAATTTTCAACTATTATTGCATTATTTTTAATTTCTTAAAATGTATTAAATAGGTAATGATTTAAATAGGTAATGTTCTATCTAGTAAAAATCCGCTTGCGCGTAAGCTTAGCGAATAGCGAAGCTCGGGGCCTCTCTCCAATCTATGCATTATAAGTTTGTGTACGCGGTCGCCAAGTTACTCCATATAAATGATAATGGCACAGAATCCAGTTTTTATGGAATGTTTTTCAATTTAGCTTTGATAGCCGAAGTATAACCCGCGCTCATGTTTTTTCAACGTTTCGTTGTAGTTAGAAACAATTGCTTGTTCAATTTTAAATGTGAGTTCGTAGTTTAGTTTTGAATAAAACAGTTTGAAATTGCATTTTAACTGTATGTCTGGAGTTTGTTGCGGCTGGTTCGCGTTGTGTATGTTTTAGAATTCAGATGGTTATCAAATACTAACTGGGTTTCATGTTTGTGAAATGTTCGTGACTGTTTTCTTAATAATACGCGTAGTATAAATAGATTTGTACTAAAATTCCGTAATGGAATATAGTTATAAAACTTTATTTAAAAAAATAATTAAGGGTGGTATCTATGACTATATAATACCTATAGGCATGTCTGGTTCACTAAATACAAAAGACGATTAATGCCATCCGTCTACCAATAGATGCCGCTAAGTGTATCATTTTAACCAGCAAGAAACAAAATTAGATTTAATTGCAATTTCATTGCTTTTTATAATTTTTTACATACTTTTGTAAATGGAACCTACCTATTTAATTTAATTTTCACTCGATTTTAACTAATTTTACAGAAAAGTTTATATTCAAAACAACGCCATCTCATGAAACTACTATAAACAAGTTATTCTCCTCCGATTTGGCGATGCTAAACGAATACTAGATGGCACTAAGACGTTTTTACGTTACTTTTCACGTTTTTAACACAGACTAATAATAATATCACAGACCACAGACTAATAATAATATATGTGTACTACGTTTTTAATACATAACCTCATTGCCTTTGCAGTACCTATAAAAAATATTGTAAATGGGTTAAAGCCGTTATTAATTATTACTAACTGCGTTCCTGTAGCGGCTTATATTAGGTAGGTACCTATAGTCTGTCCACTATAAGAATTGCTTTTTGACAGCTCGACGGGTGATACCAGAAGTGATGTTCAAAAGATTATCGATTGTGATACCATTTCAATTATAAATTTAAAATATTATCATAAATCGAATCAGGTACGTAAATAATAATTACAACGTAAACGTACTAATAAGATATGTAATAATAAGACCACATATCTATGCATTGTATGTTAAAACTAAACTAACCACATATTTTATTATTTATTGGTTTCTATCTTACAATTCGGTTGTCTTTACGTTTAAATTATATAACATAATAGAAGAGTTTTTCTGTATCGGATATATTTTACAGAGTATTTGTATCGATTATTCTTATCTATCGACCCATTATTGAATAATTCTGTGTAGGCATCACTAAGTGGGCGGGACCTGTCCATGAAGTACGATAATTATTTGTATGACATTTTAACATAGACAATACAATCCTACATAGGCGTGAAGCTGTCAAAAAGCAAATAATAATATAATGGACAGAGTATAGTGTATTGATCGTTTTCATACGAAAAATGAATTGTCGGAAAACTTGCGAGATTGTGTGAATATTTGATTGCAAGATCTCATTACAAAATAATAATAATAATACAACCTATACTTAAACCGTAGTAAGTATATTATTTCTAGTCACATTTAATTATAAGTATATAAATTATAAATAAATATTTAAGGACAATATTACACAAATCGACCTAGTCCCACAGTAATCTCAATTAAGGCTTATGTTGTGGGTACTAGACGATGATAAATATAATTTAATATTTTATAAATACATATATAGATAACACCCAGACCCAAAAACAAATAATCAAGTTCATCACACAAATATTTGCCCTGACCGGGGATCGAACCCGGGACCGTCAGCTCAGTAGGCAGTTACTTTACCTCTGCGCCAACCGCGTCGTTAAGAATATCAAGAAATCATCATAATGATAATAAATCGAAACTAAAGTTAAATACCTACCTACGTCATCTTGTTTTATTTTCTAAATAATCCTATCAGATTACCTTTATATGAAGTATGAACCAAAAAGTTTTGAGATTTAAACCGTAGAAAAGGTTTTGAATGATCCTTTGCGTTTTTTTTCTTTATGCGCCTAAAATTAAATATTTCGACATCGATTCCCATAAGAATGAAGTATTTTTCCGTTATAAAAAGTAGCCTATGTTCATCAGGTAGGTATAATTTTTGCTTCGAATGGTGAAATAATTTTTCAAATCAATCCAGTAGTTTCGGATCCTATCCAATACAAACAAACAAACGATCAAATCATTTCTGTTTTGTAGATAAATACGAAAGTTACTCCGTCATAGCTTAGGACAAAATAGAAAATAGTGGGACCACGAGAAAATAGGTATTCCCGCACGCGTCTGAACCGATTTTGACGGAAATTTCGATATACATACATACACGGTACATACCTACGTTGAAAAAGGACATCTCAATTTTGTTGCATAAATAGGATTCAAGGTGTAGGAACAGGGATTGAATAAGGCACACGGTTGAAGCCGTAGAATGAAAGTTGGTAATTTATAAGATTAATTTATTGTAAAATAAACTACTTCATTTTACTTAAACATATTCTATTTATCATTCATTGACTTATCATAAACTTTTGAGTCTAGTAAGGTACTAGTACCTATTATGTGAAAATTTTGAAAAAAATGTTTTCTTTAGGAAATGTCATTAATTTATTTACCTACTTGGTAATAATCGGTCGAACACTTGTTTAAAGTTTATTTTCCTTGTCTTTTCCAGGTAATCTAAATTATTTAATTTTTGCAGTAGGTAATTAATTCATTTCGGCTTGAACAAACAAGGCCATTAGGTGAAGCGAGATTGCCAAATATGGGTGATCTGTAGATTGCCGTCCTGCTGTCGAGCGTTCGCGGTACGGACGCCGCGCTGTTGCCGCACCGTGCATTTTGTATGAAAACAAACGACCGGCCGTGCGCCGTACGACAAACGCACAGCTTCGGCACTGTAGCGACTAGCGGTCCGATACGAAACGCATAAATTGAAAGAGCCATAAGTGTTGGAACAACATTCCACCACCATTTAACCAGTTTGACAAATATTAATAATTTTCGTTTCCAATACCGGAGACATATTTTAAAATCCTGTTCTAACCCTGCATTTGTATCGAATTACAGTTTACACATAAACTTTAATTAAATATTTATTTTATTTACTGGTTATAATATAACATAACATTATATAGACCGTTATTTTCTGCCTATTTATCATTATAATTATAAACATTGTAAGTATATGTTAACGGAAATGTATGTAATCCGTCATTGTATGAAATTCCCAGGAAATGTATGTAATTCCTAAAATCGCATGGAAATGTGTGAAATAAATTATTTTATAGTACACATTTCCTAGGAAATCCATACATTTCCTAACTAACAGTCGGAAATGTAAAACATCTAAGATATTGGAAGGTACGCGGGACGAGGGGTATGTATGTCGCAATCGGATTGTATAATCCGCCGAATTACAAACGGCCGGCATTTTGTAATATGCCGAAAATTCGTAATCAGAATTTTTTGGTTTGGATAAGGGGGTGGGTTAGGTTAGGTTCGTGTTTTTTAGAACTATACAGAAATAGGAGCCCCACGAAGTGGGGCTCCGTCGGCTCGCGACCGTCTTTTTGTAGAATGTTTGAAAAAGACGAATTTCGGCATATTACAAAATGCCGGCCGTTTGTAATACGGCGGATTATACAATCCAACTGCGACATGTACACGGGGACAGCAGGACGAGGGGACTGATTACCTTAAGGACGCTGTCACAAATCTGCGTTACTCAAATTTAGGTATATTTAACGTCGCAACGTGGTTCGCGGGACATCACGCTCACGTAAACATAGCGCAATCCATTTTATAGACCATCTTCATACTTGATATTTTTTTTTATATTTTTATTGAAATTGATTCCAGAAGATTACTGGGAACTTTAAAAAATTCATTTTGTTACTTTTATTAGTAGGTACGATCCTTATAAGTATTTTAGTGTATTCAACCAACTTAAAAAAGTGGGACTATTTTACAACAATTTGAATATGAATTGTATTATTGTATACAATATCGAAGCTTTTTAAGAAATGTATAAAATACTTTTTTAAGAATTATTATCATACATAATATTATGTTACCGGCAATATATTAAACCCGGCATTGTATGCAATTCTTAGTAAATGTAGGTATGTTATTCCGAGAAACAGTCGGAATTAAATAAATTAAATTCGTCACATTATCTATATCTTTAAATCTGAACTTTTCCTAAGTAGCAAACACATTTGCAAATGTGGGTGGTTTTTGGGGTAGCTATTAACCAATATGAGGTCAAAACTAAAATCCAAGATGGCGCCGACGAAAATTTGAAATCTTTTCGTCATGGGTGTCATTTTCAAGGAGTTGGAGTAGCTATTAAACAATATGAGGTCAAATCCAAAATGGCGCCGACGAAAATTTGACATCATTTCGTCATGGGTGTCATTTTCATGGTTTTTGGGGTAGCTATTAACCAATATGAGGTCAAAACTAAAATCCAAGATGGCGCGGACGAAAATTTTACATATTTTCGTCATGGGTGTCATTTTCATGGTAATTGGGGTATCTATTAACCAATATGCGGTCAAAACTAAAATCCAAGATGGCGCCGACGAAAATTTTACATCTTTTCGACACGGGTGTCATTTTCATGGTTTTTGGGGTAGCTTTTAACCAATATGAGGTCAAAACTAAAATCCAAGATGGCGCGGAATGACACCCGTGTCGAAAAGATGTAAAATTTTCGTCGGCGCCATCTTGGATTTTAGTTTTGACCTCATATTGGTTAATAGATACCCCAATTACCATGAAAATGACACCCATGACGAAAATATGTAAAATTTTCGTCCGCGCCATCTTGGATTTTAGTTTTGACCTCATATTGGTTAATAGCTACCCCAAAAACAATGAAAATGACACCCATGACGAAAAGATGTACAATTTTCGTCGGCGCCATCTTGGATTTCAGTTTTGACCTCATATTCGTTAAAGCTACCCCAAAAACTATGAAAATGACACCCATGACGAAAATATGTCAAATTTTTCGTCGGCGCCATCTTGGATTTTAGTTTTGACCTCATATTGGTCAATAGCTACCCCAAAAACCATGAAAATGACACCCATGACGAAAAGATGTACAATTTTCGTCGGCGCCATCTTGGATTTCAGTTTTGACCTCATATTCGTTAATAGCTACCCCAAAAACTATGAAAATGACACCCATCACGAAAAAAAGTCAAATTTTCGTCGACGCCATCTTGAATTGTTTTACCCCACCAATCTATTCAACAACCCATAAAAAAGAGCATCTGAAAAGTATCAAATATTTCAAATCACGAAAACGACAGTGCACGCACAATAATCTTTTTCTAATTCGTTTTATTTTTGGGACAAGGAGCGATACACCCGTCCTTCCAAGAGCGCTTCTGAGCGCGGTCTGACGACCCGCGAGAGCAAAATGTATGAAGAAATCAACAAGTATTTTTAATTTAGCTAATAATTGAAATAAAATTTTGATTTAGATACAAAAAAATTATCAGAATCTATAAAGGACTTCCCTCCCTCCCTCATCCTCCTCATCCCTCAATAATTTATAGGTAAGAAGATAGATTAGGCTTTTAATTTTCTTAAAATTGTACCGTTTTAGACCCCATTTTTTTGCATTTTATGCGATCATTGTGCTGGGAAAATCGTATTTCTCGACAATTTTGTATGACGTCGTACAATTTTTATAAGATGATCGTAGATCTGAATATATTATCTTTAAATTAAGATATTACTTTGTTCTCACGTGTAATTGCTTTGAGTTAAAATGGTACCGTAAAATAGTGTTTTTTGTTAAAAATCGGTAATAGCACCCTTAAATAAATGAAAATTTGATTTGATTGAATATAAGTTGATTTAAGAAATGTTAATTAGTAAGATAATATGAACATATTATTATTATTTTACGGTAAGACTGTTACCCGATTGTCTCAATAAGTGCTATAATAAAAAAAAATAACAACGTGTTTTATTACAGAAATCATTTACTTTATTTACATTTCCTAATACGATATTGGAATTATATATAATTCCAAGGAAGATTATACATTTACTAGGATACTAGCGGTCCGCCCCGGCTTCGCCCGTGGTACATGTTTACGTTTTCTCTACATAAGAACCATCCTCGTATTTCAAGGAATATAATAAAAAAAGAATCATCGAAATCGGTTCAGCCGTTCTCGAGTTATGCGCTTACCAACACATTTTGCGATTCATTTTTATATTTACTAGGATATGTATGCATTAAATAGTTTATTAAACAATATTTTATACATTTCCTAAGTGGCATCGGCATTGTACACATTTCCTATTAGTTTGAGACCCATTCGTTAAAAAGTCTTCAAATAACGTTTGTTTTATTATCTCGAAACTGCAATTAATAAAAAATGAAAATAATTTTTTTTTTAATAATTAATAAAAAATATCCTGTCCAGGATTTTTCCAGTCAAACCATTTTTAATACACTTAATTTATTATAAAATTGGTCTCATTCTATTATCACGCCGTTGCATTTCGACTTATATTCGGATCTTAGACCACTAGGATTTGTATACAATTCCTTGATTTCATACATTTCCGGTAACATATACATAATTTCATTTTATTTATTTACATTAAGTATATACATAATTACATACTGATATTATATCTACCTATACATATATATATGTATATATATGTATATCATGTTTTAACTGATGTATTTATTTATTAGTATTTATCATATTAATAGAAATATATCTTTCACATAATAATATGATAATTTAACATGAGTATATTATACTCATGTTAAATTATCATTATATACAATTCTAGACTGAAACTCCAATAGTCACTTGGGGTCACTGAAAATCAGTGGTGGTGAGGTATTAATCACCTTGCCATCATATACTGAGTTGGCTCCATTTGTCAGGTCACTCACTGCCACATTACAGTTCTTAGGAATAAGATTATTTTTATTTAATTATTTTTCTTTTTATTTCTTTTTGTTTTTCCTTCGTTTATAAATGTATCTCGTGTTGTGATCTTGACAATAAATGTGTTTTATTTATTTATTTATTTAATGTCCCTTACTGCATGCTTTTCATGCAGTTGTCCGCACCATATGTATTGTAGTCTTTGTCCATACACACTTTCTCCAAAGCCCTGCTTTGGTCTTGTTTGATGTATATAAGCTCCTGTATATTAGTAAAAGTTAATCAAATATTTAATTCTTATTTCTTGAAATTTGGTATAGTATTCTTTGTGTGATACAAATCAAAACCAACAGTCAGGTTAGGTAGACTACAATTTACAAAACTGGCAGGGTTGCCATGCAATGGTTGGTTGACTCGACTGTAAGCTTGTATTGAACTGCTTAAACTGTAGAACAACAGGACTATATATTCTAGACGCACACATACAATAGATTACACACTACACTGTAAACTGTAGAATTAATATTAAAGACATAGTCCACTATATATTTTGTAGTCTTTGATTATTTATACAACAGACTAGAAATAAATACTATGTATGCGATTATACCTATTCTAGCCATCCATTTTAGTGTTCCTTAAAATTAAGTACATCTTAGTCAAAGGACAACTTATTGTGTGTTTGCCCGTAATGCACTCATAATAATTTTAAGTTGAATGTTTGTCATTCTTTATGTACCAAACACAGTCACGGCCACGGCGCTCATTCCATTTTACTGGTATTAAAACAGATGAAATCCTTCATGATCCCATATCCTTCTTAGTAGCAAATGTAGAAATCCCTTTCTTGTGTCTACAATGTTTTTGTGGAGAATCGTATTTACATTTGGGATGGATTAATTCTTCTCCTCTCTTGAACAAATTTGTTATTGCGAACGTAAGCAATAAGTCTGTAATAAAACAATCTTATATTGGGTTACAAATCCATAAACCAATCATTAAAAATCATGTTTGTAAAAATTTATGTTCAGAGAAAATATCAGTTTACCATATAAAGCTTATTTTCTGCCGTTTTTCTGCCTGTAGATTCTACATAACCTCACAGTCCATCAATCATATTTAGCACTTATTTTTCAACAATTAAAAACGAAAACAAACAAAGCTTCTCGTTTTGGTTTTGACAGAATCTCGTAAATAAATACCAGTCATAATAATGTAGGTACTCTGTGAGTCAGCTTTGTTTAATTAAAAATCCGAGTAGGTACAAAATATTATGTTGACAGTTGACAGTTGACACTTGACGCCAAAGACTTGAAAATAAAAGGTACGTGTACATATATTTACATTAGTGCCATCTAG
Source organism: Colias behrii (assembly GCA_029959065.1). Classification (NCBI taxonomy): domain Eukaryota; kingdom Metazoa; phylum Arthropoda; class Insecta; order Lepidoptera; family Pieridae; genus Colias; species Colias behrii. Next base: position 1,520,941 of record JARWMC010000006.1, on the reverse strand, counting down.
TGGCTCTGGAAGGAAAAGAACATCAAGTCAGTGTTTAACGTGCCATCTAGTGTGTTAAAAGCAAAAGACTAAGAGATATAATCGAACATGTAGTACGTTATTTCCCCACTGGCGCTTTAATTGCGTAAATTCATAGTGCAACTTTTTTTGTATGGAGTGCACCGTCTGTTGTATACGTAGTATATTATTATTAGTCTGTGCTATAGGTAAATAAGCTTTTCCCTCTTACTCTTTTAATATAAAGTACCTATAGTAAATGAAGGTATGATATGGGATTGTGTGATTTTAGAAAAATAATATTTCAATCGCATAATAATTGTAGCCATATAAAAATCTCAAAGAAGAACGTTATTGGCGCAATCCAAATGGTATATCACAATAGTACCTACCTTCAATACCTAAAGCCATACAAACCCGCGTTTAAAAGTAAATTAGTGTAAAAAGTTCTTTTATCAGAAGCCTAAAGCTAGAAAGCTCATTTCTGTGCACGGCGGAACGAAAGCGACGCGTTATAAAGGGTACTTTTCACTGTTCATACAAGTTCATCTTCTATCGCACTAACTTTCCCTCATATGAGGGTTCTGCTAAATTATCATGGGGATAGAATACTGGAATGGAAGCATTGTGGTGGTGTGCTTTTTTCATACAGGGAATGGCTTTGTGGCTATAGTACTGTGCGTTGAATTAGTACATAAAAATGTAATTACATAACATCATATTATTATGTATCACAACATTTATTATATGTACATTTTATTTGTTCGTCAATATCAGTTCTTGTTGAAGTCAATATATTAATATGTTTGAAATGCGATTGATTTAGCCGTTTGTTTTAACTTTTAATAAATATGTATAAAAAAATAACTTAATATTGTTTTTGTATTTGTTTTTAACTTAGATTTGTAACATCTTAAGGGCCTTCCATATTGATCGATATATTTCCAGTGTTTCAAGCCAGCTAGAACATGGGAATGCCTAGGGAAGTACATGCTCTTCTCCGAAGGTTCGCTTGGTCATTTTATTTCTTGCCGGAAAACTGGACATCTGGAGCCCTTCCTTTGATAAATTTGATAAAAGCATTAATCAACAGTAGTTGATTTACAGTTAAGTTAGGGTGAGTAACACATTATAAAAGCGATAGTCTGAATATTATAGAATGTTATTAAAACTTAATCTATGGCGGTCAGTAAAATGTGATGGACCGACCTTCTAAAATTATCTTACTTGTGCTGTATGATGTTGAATAATCTTTAAGATAAGGGTAGAATAGAATTTCCTCAACGTTTTGAAATACAATACTCGAAACACCAAATATTGTATGATGCTCATGGAAAGCTCTGTCACACTGCACAGTACATAAAAAACAACCAAATGTAGTAAAACGAAAAAAAATTTTTTTTCTTCTTTTTTTCGTGAAAAATTACTTCCAGACATGCCGTATCCAGACGACATAAGTTATTACATCCGTAAGGTTTTACACGTAGGTATCAGTTGATCAAAACTTGGCCGACTGTTTGTAATTTTAAAGTAGAGTTTCACGTAGCTTTTATGAGTTTTGTTGGCTTCACTACGCAGACTGAACACGTGCTAATTCTGTGTTGTCATTATTCCAATTTTATCCATTAACCCTTATGAATATTTAATAAATATAACGTTTGATGTGTGTTTTTCAATGCTTTTATAGATAAGAACGCATGGTGTTATATTATTTCAATACTTGATATTTAATCATGCGTGATAAAGGAAATAAGATTTTGTCACTATGGATAGTTTATAAGCGGGACTGTGAGTAGTTTTCTAATTCATTTTAAAGGCAAACAAGTAACTACAAATTACAATCTTAAAGAGTAAGTGAAGTGAAGTGTTCTTTAGAAATAAGGGAAAGAACACTTATAACAAGAAAGACATATAAAGAAGAGATTAAGCAGTTCTAAAATATCATACAAAACAACGCTTTACATTAAATAAAAAGGAAAAGGAAGGAACATGTACATCCGAGCTCCCCTGGTAGAATGGGCTTCAAACAAATGCTACATGTGGGGAGACCACAAAGGCAAGCTACCCTATCGCCGGACGTCCGGTCTGGTCCCTGCGATATAAATGAGTGACGTCACTATTAATCTTGCAAACATACAATGTAAGTGGATGATTGCGACTTTTTCGGGATAGTTGATCGTTTTTGCCGCTTTTCTTATGTTAAGCTGTGGGATACATCGATTTTTCATTAGAGCACGAGATCGTACAACGCGGTAAATTTAAAAAACTTCATCCTTTAGTTCATTTTTTGTTGAAATTTGGCTCTAGTCTTTTGCCATTTGTTAATAGATTATTTTTCCACATTAAAATCAATGTCTATCTGCGTATCTGACAAGTCCACCCCTCCTAATTTCCCATCATTAATTTTTTGCCCGAGCTCCATCTCAAACAATTCCTCCTTCGGATTGATTGCGTCCAATAAATTGGGATGGGACTCATTTATATTTTAGATATAAGTAGACAGAGTACATATTGAGGGCCTGTAATATATTTCGGATATTAATGGTGCGGAAATAAATAAAAAATAGTGAAATATTACTGTTGGAAGTATTACCAAATGGTCGTCTTAGTTGTGGCCAAATAAAAAGAAATAAATATACTTAAATAATATAAAAATTATCTCTGTATGCTTTAAGTTCTTTTTACTTCGACCTACTTAACAAAATTCAATACATATTTTATTGCTTAACAAAAGGACCTATTAATAAAAATCGCTTATTGAATCTACCGATCTTTGGTTGAATAAAGTCACACGTTTGTTAGGTAGGGACAGTTTGGCAGCTCAGTCTAGAATCTAGATGCTAGAAAAATATAGTCTGCAGTCAGGCTGTCGCGTACACGACACGCTTCAAACGATGTACACACGGTCTTTTTGCTTCGTGGACACTGGGTGTTATATATTTAAATTATTTAGGATATATAACAAATATAAACATACAAAATTTAATTATGCAATGATATTATATGCTCTATAATCATAAAAGTAAAACCTTTCCAATGTCTTGATCTCATTACAATTATGTGGTAATGTTACGAGTATCTACTTAAGCAAATTTTAATAATAAAGATAAATATGACAACTTACCAAGTTGTAGATTTATATAATAAGCTTAACTTAGTAGTAAGAGGAAAAAATCCTTAAATTGGTTTTAAGTTCGTTAAAATTCGATATCGTTTTCGAAAATCTAGATTTTTATATCTATCTTGTTCATAATTCTTACCGTCGCGTCCGTGTGTGATGTCATGTTTCAGCCATCGGTCCAGTAGACAGCTTGACGAGGCGCTTTTTCAAAGCCAACGCCAGGTGAATATAACTACATATTTTACAGCGCCAGATATTGAAGATACGACGCTGAATTTATCTCACCTACTTTTTGTTTTCCAGTCTATCGAAACCATTTATTACATCACACATGATGTAATTTAGTGCATTATTTATCAAGGATAATATTATTCTTTAGTACGATAATTCTGACCTCCTGAAAACTAAATTTCAAACCAATTTTTCAGATGTGAAATTTATTTTCCGTTCATTGGTACTTAAATTCCATTGCAAGTTTTATCGTATCAAACAAAAGCATTGGAAACGGAGGAAAATTCAACAAATCGCGATCATATATCACTAAATCTTTATACTTTAAAGATTTACCTTTTCAATTTTAGTTGAACACAGGGTTGCAAATTTAATTTATTTTGAAATCGAATAATATTTTATTGTTGTTTGTCTGTTATCATGACAGCTTAGAACATATGAATAATAACTAGTTTTTGTTTCTATTTGCTTCTTAACAGTAAAATGGTGTCTTAAAATACTTGTTACAACTTAGTTACTTAATAATATACTTAACATTACAAACCAAGATGAAGTACTCCAAATTTGCAGTATTTTAAAAGGTTTCCCTTTAGATGAAAATGGCCGAGGCAATTTGGATTATTGGCAACCCTGGCCCATAGATCCAGACTCTAGGAACGCTGGTTCTCTAAGAATTTACGATATTGCAGTGCTTTTAACCTCCTTCAAGTTTATGAACACGTTAAGATCTCATTTCTATTGGACCGTCCACTTTCAAAATAAAACCGATTCTATAAAATATTAACCTTAGTGAAATTCCTTGTTACCCGCCGTTCGATTTTATATTTCGTACCCTTGCTTCTTGATATTTTACTTGGCACTTCAAATCCGGATTTTTTTCAGGAAGTATGAAATGAACATTGGTTATTTATATGTTTATGTAAAAAGAGAAAAGTAAAACAAGAAATACCTACATTGTTCTCGCCATAAGACAATTCATTTGGAATAATTATTTATTAATCTCTTTACAGTTTCAACTCTTTAACAGCGACATAATTTTCTAAATATTGAATGTTATGAGAATTGTGAAACTATTAAAACCTACTAAGCATAAATGAATATCATTCATACTCAGTAGATTTTCCTCATTTTACGAGCCTCACAATACCGGTATAAATGGATTCCTAACAAACCACTTCTTATACGTCACAGTATTCAAAGATAGTTAAACGTTTCATTACATGCAGTGCAAGTTTCAAACGCAGTATTTACTGTTAATAACAGTTAGCGTCGAGTCTTTATCCTCTCTACACTAGTTTGTTTGCTCGTAATTGTTCGTTCGAGTTAAATGTGCATTGTTAAGTTCTGCTATGTTGTTTATATGTCTTCTGCGCGTCTTCTACCTTGATTAAACGACAAATGTATTATATTTCATTGTTTGAAAATTGTGCTCTATTTGTTTGAAAGCGCTAATCTTGGGAACTACTAGTCTGATTTGAAAAATTTTTTCGGTGTTAGAGTATCGAGGAAGGCTATAGGCTATATATCATCTCGCTAAGACCAACAGGAGCAGAGCACTGCAGGTAAAACACGGATCACAGCTAGTATTGAATAAATTGAAAGGGATTAAAAGTCATTTGTTTAATAATAGAACAACAGAGATACTATATTAAAACAACAGTTTTCGGACAAAATTAGAATGCAGTTGAAAATAAATTGAAATCAGTCCAAAATTCAATGAACATTACGTTATACTTTTAATTAAATTGGTTCGTATATGAATTCTCCGCTATCCACGTTATATCCAACTTCATGAAATATGGGCTGTGATATATTAATATTTAATTTAAAGAAGATAAGCCCAGTAAAGTTAGTCGCGTGCGAGTGTTATCAACGCTCGCTTACTCACGTAAGTGCGATTTATGTGGGAACTTGCACTGCGTCTGTTTTATCATGCGCTGCTGCACTATGCAGCTGTGTTACTAGCTGGAGCCAGCGGGTTCGCGTGGTACCCGTGTATAGCGTACGTGCCAAAATATTTTTTTTTAATTTCAGAAAAACAGACGATGGTCACAGAGTGTACCAAAAGAACACTTTTTGTTAACCGAATTTAAAAAAGAGGAGAAAGTTCTCAATCCGACTTTATTTGTATTTGTTACTTCAGATCTTTCGACTGGGTAAATCGATTTCGATGATAGCTTTCAAATAAAAAAAGAATTCGGTTCGTCGTAACTCGTACCTATGTCGAACGTTGGAAGGCGGTTTAGTGTTTTTGTAAAAAATAATTGTTAATTTCGCCAACGAATTTGGTACTTAGTCTTGTCAACAAAGAACATGAAATATCACACACCATTTACAAGGATAATATTTTAAATCCACACCACGTTAACAGTAGAACGTTCTAGAATGTCCAATAAGTCATAGCTCACGCGAGCCGCGAGCGCCGCGGCGTTATGATAAATCCAAACACCAAACACGCGACCACAGATAATGTAGATGTCGCGGTCGTACATGAAATGCTTCTGGTTAAATAGCTTCTTGTATAGCCTAGAGGTAAGTAAGAACTATTTATAATTTATGGATCGTTTTCTGGCATCGTTAGGATGTTTATTTGGCTGTTATGTAGCGTTTTAGAGCTCAAAAGTTATGATCCTTACATAATACTCTAGACCGTTATGCATAATACTCGACCGTGTATTTATGCACAAGTTATTGGTGATTAATTATAATAATTTACGACATTTGCTTAATATATTCTAGATAGAGTAAGAAGGAACAAAGAGGTGTTTACGTTTACACGTTAAAGTTTCGAACGAAAGTCGGGAAAAGGGTAAATATCTATAGAGTAGTTGTAGTTATTGTTGAATATTTTTATTTACCTCATCTCATAGCGTATATTTAACCAGCTTCCTTCTGGCTACGTGGCATTCTAATTTCCCGTGGGAGCTTCAAAAATCCTTGCTTAGTGACTCCCCGCGACAGCGTTACATGTCTTTAATATTTCCGCTTTTTTATGGGGATTGATGAAAAGTTTTAGTAAAGGCTTAAATATACAATACAATACAATACAAAATACTTTATTTAACACACACATAGGTACAGAAGATAAGAAAAAGAAAAGAGAAAAACATATAAGATAGGTACACATGTTAAATAGGCGGCCTTATCGCTTTCAAGCGATCTCTGCCAGGCAACCTTTGGATAGGATTAGTTTTATGCAATAGAATGAGATAGGTGGTGTTTAAATTAAATAAAATTAAAAAAGATAACAGACAAAAAAAAAATTATATAGTTAGTAGAAATAATTAAAGTACAAAAAATAAAATAAAATAAATATAATTTAAAATGATATACATACGTAATATATAATAATACGAAAATAATGACTATAATACACATACATACATTCATACATACATACATACATACATACATACATACATGCAAATATATACATATAGATATATAAATATATACGTCAAATATTACAGCTGATTAAAGAAATGGTCAAATATTTCTTTTTTAAATATGTTTAACGATTGAGCGCGTCTTATGCTTATTGGAAGAGCATTCCACAAGAGTATAGCTTGCACATGAAACGAGTTTTGGTAAAATTTGGTCTTGTGAGGTGGAATTTTTAAAAGTAATTTTTCAGAGCAGCGCAGATTAAAGTCAGTGCTCTCTCGAAATTGAAATTTTTCCTTTAGGTAGCCGGGAGTTTTAGGATTAAACAGGACACGGTATAGGAGTTGGAGAAGGTGGGTGTTCCGACGCTGACGTATTGGTAGCCACTTGAGCTTTGTCCTGTATTGCGAGACGTGGTCATACTTGCGCAAGCCAAAAATGAAGCGTATGCAAACATTTTGGAGTCGCTCAAGTTTGTCCAACTGGATTTCGGTCAGGTCGGGATAACAGACATCGGCATAATCGAGGATGGGAAGGAGGAGGGATTGTGCAAGAGAAGTTCTGGTTGAGATGGGCAAGAAGTTACGGATTCTCATGAGTGAATGAGATGAGGCAAAGATTTTCTTGTTAAGCTCATTTATTTGTGGTTGCCAAGATAGTGTTCGGTCAATAGTGATGCCTAAGCTTTTAATGCTATCACTGAATGGGATTATGGTACCGTCCACAGTAATAGGGGGTAAACTAGACCAGCCTACCCTTGATATGAATGAAGAGCTGCCGATAAGGATAGTTTTGGTCTTAGTAGGGTTAACTACCAAGCCATGAGATCTACTCCAATTCATGATCAAGGTCAGGTCGTTATTTGTGGTTGCTATGGCAGACGGTAAATTCTCGAACGTGGACATAGTGTAGATTTGGAGATCATCTGCATACATGTGAGAGAAGGAAGTAAGAGAAAGAGAGATAGAGTTGATAAATATAGAGAAGAGAAGAGGAGAGAGGACGCCACCTTGTGGAACGCCAGCAGTGATGTCAGACCAGCTAGAAAATACGTCGTCAATTTTAATCCTTTGCTGGCGTCCCAACAAGTAACTTTTGAACCATACAATCACCGATGGAGATATGTTAATTGAGCGTAGCAGTCCCAATAGGATGTCAAAATCTACGGTATTGAAAGCATTACTGAAGTCCAGCAACGTGAGAATGGTGAGCTGCTTATCATCCAATGCTGACCGTATATCGTCGGTGATCTTAGTGAGAGCAGTAGCCGTACTATGTCCGGGACGGAAGCCGGATTGGAAGGTATTTAGAATATTGTTTTTATTAAGGAAATAGCTTAATTGTTCATGAACTAACCGTTCGAGAACTTTGGATAGGAACGGAAGGATGGATATAGGACGATAGTCGGAAAAGGAAGTAGGGTTTGGCTTTTTCGGCAATGGAACGACATGGGCGTCTTTCCAGGCATTAGGAAATATTCCGTTGCTGATGGAGGAGTTGAATATGTGGGTTAAGACGGGAGCAAGGATATCTAGGATAGGAAGGATCATATTACGACCGATGCTATCACTACCGACGGCTTTGGATGAAATAGATGATATGCTCTTCTTAACACCACATACGGTGAATTGTTTGAAAGTGAACGGTTGATATTGAGGAGTCGGACAAGATGAAAGATTATTCAATGTGCGTGACTTAAGTTCTGGGTTAAATACAAGAGAATTATGGGTAAAGTGGTTGTTCATTAAATCAATGTTAGTGTTAGGAGGGAGAGATAGTTGCTGCTGTTTGCCAACTCCTAAGGACTTAAGAAATTTCCAAATCTTAGCTGGGTCGCCGTTCTCGACCGAATTGGAAACGTGGCGTCGCTGAGCATCTCTACACAAAGTATTGCAGTGATTCCGTATCCTATTGTACTTCTCCCTGTTAACCGGTGAGTTATTCGATTTCAATTTGGATTTCGCCCTATTTTTTGAGTTAATAACTGCCTTGATTTCATTAGTCAACCATGGTGCCGGTAATTGTTTAATTCTTACAGGTTTAATGGGAGCATGAATATCATATAATTGCGTTAGTAACGAATTAAACACAGTGACCATATCGTTGACGTCACTTGCACCATACACCTGTCCCCAGTCCAGCTTTTCAGCGTCATCCGCCAGACGATTCAAGTCCATATCACCAAAACTTCTCTGCATGAGGATTTGAGGTTTAGGTTTAGGGGATCGCAACTTGTAGGAAAGGAAAAGGAGGTCATGGTAAGAGAAAGCCTCGGCTGGTAACTGCCCGTGCTTGCCCACAAGATCAGTATTAGAAACAAGGATAAGGTCTAAAAGTGATGGAGAACAGTTTGGGAAGAAATGAGTAGGGTTGAGTGGCAGAACATGTAGATTGAACGAATCAACAGTAGAGAGTAGTCTTTTGGAACGAACATCATCCTTGAGCAAGCAAGTATTGAAGTCGCCCATAAGAACAATATGTTTGTACGATGGTACATATTTCTCTAAAAGCTGATCGAAGGAGGAAAAATAGTCTACGTGACAGGAGGGACTGTAAAGGACACCGAGGAGCAATTTGGTATGGGATAGGGAAATCTCGATAAGGAGGTGCTCTGCCGCATCGGAAGGAGGTGGTTGGGTCGAGCAGTTAAGAATGGAGAATGGTATATTACATCGAAGGTAAATAGCCACCCCACCGCCTGTCCTACCGATGCGATCATTGCGAAGGAGTCGAAAACCGGGAATGGAGTAACAGGTGGAGGGAAGGGAAGGCTTAAGCCAGGATTCGGAGACAAGGATAGCATGGATGTTATTATTGGATTCAAAAGACATAAGAAAATCGGGATAGTGCGCTGGAATGCTTTGCGCATTTACGTGAACGACGTTAAAGTTTTTTGAGCAGTCAGAGAAGTTACTCAAAAGTGTGGATTGAAGAGGAAGTGTAGAGCTATAGTAGCTATCTTCACTGCTGAAAGTACTGTCAGATGAAGATATAAAAGAATGAAAGCTATCGTCATTTGACATAATTGTTAATAAAATATAGATATATATATATAATGTTTATGTATAGATAAATTATAAATGTATAGTAATAATAATCTTATATAGTAACAAAAAAAATATTTATTATCTAGTAAGTATACAATAAATTATAAAAATAATATATATATATATATATATATATATATATAATAAAAATATAAATAATAAAAAATAAAAAAAAAAAACAAAAAACAAAAATATATTCAAATAACCAAAAAAAAATAAAAAAATTTGTATGCAGGCATAACCTCTACCCAAAAGTTACCTTACGTACAAGATTACGGTAATTTACGGTGTTATATAATTTTGTACACAACACATTACAACGGCCAAAAGACTAGTATTCAAACATGAAATAGGCATTACTTTGTGATGGCAATTGCAACATTTGACATGTGACAAATGTCAACTGAATTATGAGTGATACATAACTACTAATAACTAGTAAACAATTTATAAGGACACCTACATATTAAACAAGTCAAAAGTTAAAAGTGAACTGAGAATCGACATAATACAAAAAGTAAAGTTATAAAGTGAAAGCTAATCGATATAATCTGAAACGGTGCTTCAAGTTGCATATATTAAAAAAGTAACTTAACTGAGAGAAAAGTTGAAAAACAAATTAGGATAAATTACTTAGTGCTTACTTATATAATATATGTATAAATAGCCACAAAATAAGTACAGGAGATAAAAGAAAGTATATTCTAGATAACAAGAAAGTTATGACATATAAGGGAAAAGGATTCTTACTACTTCTTGACTACTCTTCTTGATCTTGAAGCGAATTTACTGTCCTTCAGAGAAGTGGCTGGATTAGGTGCTGATGGGACCTTGCCTGTAGGCTGTTGTTGTACTGCTGCAGCATTGCTTGTACACCCAGATATGTCATCCAAGTCAGAAATTGTAGTTATGTGGTGGCGAGTACCATCTGGTCCGAGCAAGAAGATATTGCCATCACGGGTCCAGCACTTTTCAACGCCAAACCTCTTGCGAGCAGCCACAAATACTGCATGCCTTTGCTTAGTCAAGAATTCTGAGAGTGTGGTACCGGAACCTTTTAATTCTTTTTTAGCTGACCAAACCTTGCGCTTAAGAGAAACATCATGAAATTCTACAACTATGGGACGAGGTTGATCACCTTTAGCACGACCCATACGATGACATCTGCTAAAAGAATTGACTGAGATGTTCGGTATATTCATACTGTCTGTTAAGATACCGGCAACTGCAGTATTAACTCTCTCATTCTTCTCCTCCGTCACTCCATGAATCAGAAGAATTTTATTTCTGCTACGCATCTCCTGTTGATCTACGAGCTTGCTCAGGAGGATAACCTCAGACTGTAGACACTGTAGTGATGTCAAGACAAATGTGCGAAAGACTGTAAAGTCAGACGCTAATTTAGAAGACGGGCTACCCATTGGGGCTGTTGAAATTGTCTGGAGATCCTTTTGGAACTCATCCATTCTGTGGTTAAACACTTCAAACATCTGATCAATAGACTGTGTGATGGATTCCATATTAGTTTTAGTGCAGTGGCAGTGTAAATGTTGTTGTTGAGGTTATGTAAATTTAACACTTTAGTTAACTACCAAGATATAAAGAAATGAGGATAGGACACAATAACTATTGGTTGAGGTATTTATAAACTCATAATATACTTTTAAAAAATCACGTTTTAATAAATTTCTAGAATTAAATTAGAACAGCTGATTCAAACATATGTTAACTGTCACACACCTACCCTCGAAAAAAAAATATACTTAGAAGGTGTAATACGTTAGACTCTAAAGAATGTTTCGGTGCAAAAAATAATGCAGAAATATTTTAACGCTTTTTAAGTGTGAAAACTATGCAGGCTGGAATGCTTTTTAGATGAAAGTTGTTAACCTCACTCGGGGTTGATAGAGATCATATAGATCAAACATTTTAAAAGCGAAATCATACAAAATTCATTATCTTCGACAAACACCTGATTTTCAAAATGGCGACTAAGTCGTATGAAGAGATTTAACTCCATCCAGAAGATTCAGTATGTACTTATATAAATATTATTTAAAAAATAAACACGTTCATCTTTAATTACATGTGAACAAACATTGAAGTTGCTAAACTTTCATATTCTGTACACACTGCGCTTCCAAAAACTTGAAGTATTTACCAATTTATGAAACATTAAGTTTGTTGCTGCAAAGATTGGAACTTTCCAAGCAAACAACCATGCGAGCGATGTTTGTGTTGTTATTAAGATTTTGATATGAAATATGTTATGTACTGTGTATACACGCCTTAACTATTAGAGGATGCATGGGGCCACCCAAGAAGGACTTGCACCTGTTAGCAATTGCGACATCGCGCACACCTGCGATTCCAGAGAATGTTGCGGCAATCATCACCACCGCGACGCTGTAGCTGCTCCGCCGTGGACGACGGGCACTCTTGGTTCCAACATTGAACCGGGAGGGACGTAGTTTAAGTTAGGAATAATTTATAATGTAATTTTTTTACAATAAATTATTAATAAGTAAATTTCGGTTTTTTTTTGCGCCTTCGCGGGTCGGTCAATATAATTGGCGCAGTCTTGTGGATAATCCTTGAGAGCCGTCTCTCGGAACGCGAAACTACAAGCATCGAGTATCGCTATTCCATCGGAGGGACGACGACGGGGATCCAGAACCTACACCATTGGCCGCCGCAACGCGAAGGGTATCCGAACATTGATACTGCAGGAAAGGCCGAAATGAAAATCCTGTAAGTACACTAATTCTCTTAGTGACTTGCCACTCCTAGATTGTAAGTTTTCCTAGATTACCCATTCACGGGAACCGAGGAACTGTAGTGCGTAGGCTTAAAATATATTAATTCATCGCGAATTAATTTTAGAATTTTGCAAAATCAATTTGTAAAATTCAAATATATAGATATTAGGTTGATAAAAGATTAATAAATTTAAATATTAATTAATTACGAATTGATTAATTTTCGAATTTTACGAATTAATTCATTTTATAATTCAAATATATTAGGTAAAGATTATTAATTTTTTATGTTAGGTTAACGAAGTAAATAAATTTCATTAAATTTAATATATTTTATATAGGTAATACAGATATTTAAAATGTCAGATTTGGATAAAATTTTTAATGCACTTAGGCTTTTGCCAGAATTTGATGGTAATATTAACGTTTTAACAAGATTTATACATTTAAGTGACCTTACAGTTAGCTGAGGAATTTATAGATAAAGATCCCGGAAATACTTTAAAAACTGCCGCGTTATGTAATGGTATTTTAAATAAAGTCACTGGGCCCGCAGCCCGAGTTATTAATGCAAATGGTATACCTACTACTTGGCACGGTATTAGAAGCGTATTAGTTAATAACTTTTCTGACCATAGAGATGAGACCGCCCTTTATAACGATTTAGCCTTATTAACGCAAGGTCGTAGCTCTCCTAAAGAGTTCTATGAAAAATGTCAGCATCTTTTTAGTACCATAATGACGTATATAGCATTACATGAAACAGTCGTTACTACTCGTGAGGCAAAAAGGGACCTGTATCAAAAATTAACACTACAGGCTTTCCTACGTGGTTTACGAGATCCGTTAGGCTCACGCATACGTTGCATGCGCCCCGCAACCATTGAAAAGGCATTAGAATACGTTAATGAAGAACAAAGCACTTTATACCTTCAACAACGTAATGAAACTTTTGATAGGAAACCCCACGTACCTTTTAGAATGCCGTACTCGCATGAACCGTTTTATAGACATAATGATTTTAGTGAACCTATATCTTCTAAACTACAGCCTATACATTCGTTTAGACCGCAATTTAAGCCACCAAATTTTAATCGAAATTTTAATCAACCGCAAGGACCAGCACGTCCAACTCGTACTATGCAAATTTTCCGCGCTGCACCCCCTAACTATAACCCGCAGAGCAATACGTTCAGATTACAGCCTAAACATCCCGCGCAACCGAAACCGCATCCTATGAGTGGCGTTAGCCATTACGTGACAAAGACTTTACCACCGACACCTTTTGCACGCGCTCATGATTGGTCAAAATTTGGTAATCCACCCCCGAGTAATTATTTTAAGACTAGGGAGATGAATCATAATGAATATCTAGATGAAGATTATTACTGTACCGATTTATATCCTTATGAGGATGACTATTATAATAATGAATATTACTGTACGGAATATGAACCTTATGTACATTACGAACAGACAGACGCACCTGAAAATTCTGATGAAACGTGTGACGTACGTTCAGAACACGATCAGGATTTTCCGAATCCACCAAAATTAGAAAAACCAAAATAGAATTAAATCTACACACGCAACGTCAACTTCCTTATATTCAAATTCGTAATCCTCCACTTAAATTGTTTTTTTTTTTTTTTTTTTTAACCATTTATTGATAGAAAAATAAACATACATTAAGCATACAGAAGAAACACCACATAAATCGACACGATTTGATCGTGGTGCACATGCATTCTAGACGCCAAACAAATACTAGACAGATTAATATAAATTTTGCTGCATTACATTTGAAAATTACATTTACATTATGAAATTACATTGAAAAATACATTAAGATGGCAAGTAAATTATACAACAGAAAAAATAAGACGTACAATAGGGTAGGTGTTAATTGATACTGGAGCTAACCAATCTTTTCTTAGCCCCGATGCAGTACAGAGATATTTTCCTGACGTTACTCTTAATTATGATCCCTTTGAAGTAAGTAATGTTCATGCTGTAACACGTAATAAGTATTCTATAACATTACCTAGTTTTCCTGAATTTAATGACCCTGACGATATCACATTTTTCGTTTATAAATTTCACAATTATTTCGACGGCTTAATAGGTTCAGATTTGTTAGATAAATGGGAAGCATCAATAAATTATAAAACTAAAACTTTAAATACTTGCAATGCTACGAATCGGTTATTAGTATATGACTCACGGAACGCTAATCTTTATGAGGACGTCATACCCGCAGGAAGTAGTAAATTAGTTAGATTACCCGTAGATGTTGAGAATGGAGACGCTATTATACCGGAACAAATTATATGTAATTGTCATATTTCTGAATGTTTAACGAAGGCGAGGAGCAATCGCGCTATCGTGGAAATTTCTAATCCAACCCGTAATGATGTAATTTTTTCAATGGATCGACCAGTATGTGCCGAGGTTTATAATAACGAGTACACGCGCACCAAACGTTCGTCCGACCGTGTGAAACAGGTATTATCTCGCTTGCGTACTGATCACTTAAATAATGAGGAACGTTTAAATTTAGAGTCATTATGTTCAGAATATGCGGATGTATTTTATATAGAAGGCGAAAACTTAACATTTACGAATAAAATTAAGCATTCTATTAGAACTAAGGATGAAATACCGGTTTATACGAAAAGTTATCGCTATCCATTTATTCATAGGCAGGAAGTACAGAATCAGATAAGTAAAATGTTAGAACAGGGTATTATTAGACCATCAGATTCAGCATGGAGCTCTCCTATTTGGGTGGTACCTAAAAAGGCAGATGCATCCGGCAAAGTTAAATGGCGTTTAGTTGTTGATTTTAGAAAGTTAAATGAGAAAACTTTGGATGACAAATATCCGATTCCTAATATCACAGATGTCTTACATAAATTGGGTAACTGTCAATACTTCACAACGCTAGATTTAGCAAGTGGGTTTTATCAAGTGGAAATGAACCCGGCTGACATTCCAAAAACTGCTTTTAGTGTAGAACATGGTCATTTTGAATTCTTAAGAATGCCCATGGGTCTGAAGAATAGTCCATCTACTTTTCAAAGAGTAATGGATAATGTACTGAGAGATTTGCAAAATTCTATTTGTCTAGTTTACTTAGATGATATAATAGTGTTTAGCACTTCTTTACAGGAGCATATCGTTAATCTTAGAAAAGTGTTTCAGAGATTGCGTGAATCCAACTTTAAAATACAGATGGATAAATCGGAATTTCTTAAACTCGAAACCGCGTATCTTGGTCACATTATTAGCAAAGATGGGATAAAGCCTAACCCAGATAAGATATCTGCCATCCAAAGGTATCCTCTTCCGAAAACTCCAACCGACATTAAACGATTTCTAGGTCTATTAGGTTATTATAGGAAATTCATACCAGATTTCGCTAAAATCACGAAACCCATGACACAATGCTTAAAAAAGGGTTCAAAGATAACATTTTCTAAAGATTACATTGAATGTTTCAATAGGTGTAAAACATTATTAATGAACGATCCAATTCTTCAGTATCCTGATTTCAATAAAGAATTTATTCTTACAACTGACGCGTCGAATTTAGCTATCGGTGCTGTACTCTCTCAAGGCCCCGTTGGTTCCGATAAACCAATTGCGTACGCTTCACGTACACTTAATAGTAGCGAAATTAATTATAGCACGATTGAGAAGGAGCTATTAGCAATTGTCTGGGCAACGAAATATTTCCGCCCTTACCTTTTTGGCCGTAAGTTTAAAATTATAACTGATCATAGACCCCTTCAATGGGTCATGAATTTAAAGGAACCTAATTCCCGTCTCACACGTTGGAGGCTCAAACTTAGCGAATACGATTACACTGTAATTTATAAGCAGGGAAAGCAAAATTGTAACGCCGATGCTTTATCGCGTATTCAAATTAACAATGAGGAAACAGATTCTTTAGCGGTTAATCCAACAGAAACAACACCTTCATTAATAAGAAGAAGTTCAGATACAATTACTGTTAATTCAAATTCAAGTACGATTACTGCACATTCGAAATCAGGTACTCTTACAGCAAGTTCCGACACCGTCACAGTTCATACTGACGCGGAGAACCCAATTTTAGATGTACCTATAACAGATCACCCGTTGAATAAATTTAAGAGACAGATAGTTATTACTTTAATAGATAGAGTACCGAGTAAGCCTATAATTTCAAAACCTTTTGAAAATCATACTAAGATAGATATTAATGTTAACAAAGCGAATATTGATAGTGAAATAGTTTCACTTATTAAAAAATATGTAGATCCTAAGATAAAAACTGCAATTCTAGTTCATCCCCCTGATGCTATGTGTGCTATAGTTCCAATAATACAGGCTAATTTTAAAAGTTCATGTATGGATTTAGTTCTTACAAAATTAGAATTGCAAAATGTCAAAGATTACTTTAAGCAACAGGAAATAATACGAAATTATCATGAAGGCAAAACTAACCATCGCGGAATTAACGAAACTCATTTATCTTTATCTAGGAAATACTTTTGGCCTAAAATGAAGGAAGCTGTAACTAAATATATTAATGAGTGTAGCATATGTGGTCAAGGAAAATATGATAGAATTCCAGTAAATCCAAAATTTCGAATCGTAGTTCCTCCTACAAAGCCTTTTGAAATAGTACATCTCGATTTACTTAGTATTGATTCTCAGAAATATCTCACTATAATAGATGCATTCTCTAAGTATGCTCAAGCATATTGTTTAAAAGACGCAACCGCGATAAGCGTAGTTCAGGCTCTTTTGACGTTTAGTACACATCATGGCTTACCTATGACTGTCGTAACGGATCGAGGTCCTGAATTCACGAACCAAATATTCAATGAATTTGTAAGACTTCATAGAATAAATCACCATAAGTTATTAGCTCATGCACCTAACGAAAATGGTATGGTAGAACGGCTTCACTCAACTTTATTAGAACATATACGTTTACTAAAACTTGAACGACGTGGTGAATTAATCATAAACTTAATGCCGTATGCTGTTCTTGCCTATAATAGTTCGATCCACAGTTTCACGAAGTGCAGGCCTCTTGACATTATAACCGGTCATTTAGATCCCCGCGATCCTGTAGATATCGATCTATCAGAAAATGTCTTACAGCAATATATGCAAGAACATCGCGATAGTATGCACAAAGTATTCAAAATTATTAATGAATCGTCTTTGGAACGCCGTACTCAAATTACAGAAAACATTAATAGGAACCGCGAACCCGAAATACAGTATTATCCAGATCAACAAATTTTTGTAAGAAATCCTAGGGCTAGACGGCAAAAGACCGCACCGCGTTTTACGCACGATACCGTACTAGCTGATTTACCTATTCATATCTATACTAAGAAGAAATATGGCGCTGTTGCTAAATCTAGGCTTAAGAGGGTACCTAAATTGTTACAGAATCCTTCCTCTGATCCTGTGCCTGTTTCAAGCGGAGGATCCCACCCTGAGTAGCTTGGATGATGGACCCGGTATACTACCATTTAATATTGGAACTGCAAGAATTGTCACTCATTATCATTCATTTTTGCAAATTATTAATTTAAAAGATATTCGCAATAGTATAACCATAGTAAAGGATCAATTAAATTCATTAACACCTAATTTGCACGATAGATTATTTTCGCTATATAATTCACATATCGAACACTTACATTATAAGATTATTAAATTATCAAATCAGTTAGAAACTTTTGAACCCAATCGCAAAAAGAGAGGTCTCATAGATGGTTTAGGTTCAGTAATAAAAAGTATTTCTGGTAACCTAGACTATACGGATGCAATTAAATATGATACCGCAATTAAATTATTACAAAATAATGAAAATAGATTGGTCACAGAAATGAATAATCATATAAGCCTCAGTAAAGATTGGATAAACCAACAATCTGACATTTTAAACAACTTAATTAAAAATCAGGAAAAAATTGAGATAGCTATAAATGATTTAAAGGAAAATAATTTAAACATTACTATATACATCGATTTAATTCAACGCGTAGCAATTTTATCAGATAACATTGATGATATATCTGAGGAATTACATAGATTAGAAAATTTATTAGGTTTTATTCGTGCGAAAAGTACGCATCATCTTATGTTCAATTCAAATTCACTAAAAGAAATGTTAAATAAGTTAAACAAATTTTATGGCAAAGATCAAATCCCTCAAGTTAATTATAGAGAATATTTTGATTTAGTTAAACTAGGCTATTATTATAGTAATAGAAATATAGTTATAGTTTTTATGTTCCCGGTTGTCCTTCCTGCTACCTTTGAATTATTTAAATTATCCATAGTTCCTAATAAAGATAGTAAAGTCCTAATTCCACCCTATCCTTTTGTGGCAATTCACGACGAGGATTTTATGTACATGGAGGCAGAATGCCCGAAGTCTGGCCTAGGGTATCTATGTGAGGACAAGTTGAACCATCATCGATCCAAAAATGACTGCGTGTATCACCTTATTACCACGCAACGAGTCGTCGCATCTTGTCTCTTCACGCCTGTGGAGCTCGGAGCACCCGCACTAGAAAAATTAGACGACGCCCACTACGTCATCAGTTTCCCAAAGCCATCAAAAATTCACCTATCATGCTCGCAAGATCAATATGACGTCATTAAAGGAAGCTACTTAGCCACAATACCCAAAAACTGCATTCTTCAAACGGAGGCTTTCAAGATAGTCAATCGAGAAGACCATATCAAAGGACAGATAATGAAAATTGCAAACCTGCCAGATTCCAGCCAATATAATACAGATGAAGAAGTTCTGAAGTTGAATTCGATAAATTTGGATAAATTACACGCTAGTAACAGAGCTATATCAATGGAAATGCCTATCAGTACCAACAACGGATACGAGATTCTCTATATGCAGCCTTCCATCATACCGATATATGTTATATTAATAACGAGTGCAGTTGCCCTAGTGACATGGTACGTCGTACGGAGAGTGCGTACATCAAAGCCTATTACTACGAGTGTTCATGGTAATCAAAGAGAAGAAATAGAACATCAATCGGCGGAGTGTGAAATTTCAGCGATATTAACGAGCCTTGCCCGCCAATAATCGCTGAACTTCAGGAGGGAGGTGTTATGTACTGTGTATACACGCCTTAACTATTAGAGGATGCATGGGGCCACCCAAGAAGGACTTGCACCTGTTAGCAATTGCGACATCGCGCACACCTGCGATTCCAGAGAATGTTGCGGCAATCATCACCACCGCGACGCTGTAGCTGCTCCGCCGTGGACGACGGGCACTCTTGGTTCCAACATTGAACCGGGAGGGACGTAGTTTAAGTTAGGAATAATTTATAATGTAATTTTTTTACAATAAATTATTAATAAGTAAATTTCGGTTTTTTTTGCGCCTTCGCGGGTCGGTCAATATAATTAATACGTTTTAATGTTTTATAAAATTTGCAAGGTTTGTTTGTGTTTTTAAGTAATGAGTCGATGTTAAAAAGATTAATCACTCCAAGATTTAAGATTGAGTTCTTAGAATAGGTACTTAATGATTCTTAGAACTAAAGTTAGTTAACTACTTATAATTTAAGCTAGAATTAACATGTGGGTACCCATTTTCAAATTTTAAAAGTATACTTTATTATAATAAATCTTAATGCAAGCAACTAATTTCACTTGCGATTTCAGGATCCAGTTTTTAACAATCACATTAGGTTTTTTCTAACATAATTTTAAAGTTCATTTTCATTGCCCCAGTATAAAAGTAATATAAGCGGGTAAAGTATTACGAAAGATTTGCAAATATTGGCATGTTTGTAATGTCTTAGCGAAGTTCCCTCATACGTAAACTCCACGAACAAACAATCTCGAATGTTCGACAACTTCCGAAATTTTCAACTTCCCTGATTTATAACTGACAACACTTGAGTAATTTATGACTGTTCGTGTCATTATTTTGAGTTTATTTTGATAGAATGGTTCCGATATTAAAATGTTTTAGAGCGTTTATTATGTACACTGTAAAGTTGTAGAGTAGCGTTTATACATCACCAACTAATATTGTTCCCTCTTTAAGGTTTTATACATTACTCAGTACATACTATTTAATTTTGAAATACAAAAAAAGTTTTTGTATGTGGTAGCACAGACTAATAATAATATGTATACTACGTAGTGGTAGGTAAAGAAAATATTATATTACGTCGTAATTTCAATTGAAGTATCTACGCCACGGCCCACACGACGAAGATGTAATGGTGAAAATCTCACATGTAAAAGAAGAAATAAAAGATGAGTTAGGGAAAACAAATTTATAAACTTAGGGCCGATTTTTCAATCCTGGGTTAAAATTTATCCATCCAATAAAGTATTACACGAACATATTAAAATGTCACCTGTAAACTGTCAAATACGGGCAAGTAGAATACATTTTTGAAATGGTAGTTTAACACCGTATTTGACGAATAAGTTTTAACCAAGGATTGAAAAATCGGCCCTTAATCAGCAAAACGTATGAGCACATAATGTATTCGTCGCACGTACATATATCTTTAAAACCAGGAGCTTGTAAACAAAACTGCGAGTATAAAGGGACGGCACAAAAAGCCCTCTGTTTACATTGTTAATTGAATTCATTGTAGCTGCTTAAACGATGTTTAAAGTGTCCGCCGTGTGTGCTATTACAGAATTAAATCGTTTTTCAGAGGAATTACCAATTGAAATTTTATTTTATGTCGATTTAGGGGGAGTTTTAAGAGAAACTTGTTTTAAACCATACGCAGTAAAGACAAAATATAATAGGAAGTTAAATGTTCCTAAACGTAAATGTAACTAAATGTAATCATTTTAACATAAAATTCTTACAATATTATTGGATCTAAAACACTGATATATGTATAAGGATGATGAGGATGAGGTCTCCTACGCCAATGGAATAGCAATCAAGAATTATCTCTTTTCGAGTTCCCATTGTTTGACAAGTAAAATAAACAATAGTAAAAGTGTGCAGATTATATAAAAGTTGTTCAAACTTTGAGGGAAATCGAGCTCAGTAAAAATATTTGTTTAGTATTTCTTTTCCTTTGGAAGTTTCGAGAAAAAACGCCCGCATGACCCAGATATGTTTGACTTGCACGGAACTTTATTTAACTGTCGTGGAGTTTTATAATTACTTTCATCGACATCTTCCTTCTGGAAATTTCTGGAAAGTTGAGGGAGAAACTTGAAAAATTATTATCTTTGTTGGGAACTTCTGTTGTGAATTGCGTATGAGATTATGAATTGAGGTCGCTATATTTTTATGTGCTTCTATTATTTTGCTTTAACATTTTAACGTAGTGGCACTGAATCTATTTTATAGTTTTATCTTTATGTATAGTTCGATTAAACGGGAACTTTTTATGAAATCTATCGTCTTCTGTATTAAACCCAAAGTCATATTATCCCAAAATGTGCTACGATTTTGCTATTCACACCTCTAACGCTTCTATTATTTTACCCAGCCGAAACTCTACCAAAATCGTTTACAAGTAAATTGCACATTCCTTTCAAGCCTCCCAGTTCATACAGCATACAAAGAGCCCTTAACGTCTCCTTAGAAGCCTTTCACACGACCGGGGTAAGGGGACATCATCAAATATACATTTTGGCGTATTAAGTCTACGCGGCGGATAGCGAAGGAAAATACACACTAAATATGTATATACCGTGGATGTAGGAATGTAACTAAATTGTATGTATGGAGGTGAATACTATTTACGACAAAGGTATAAAAGAATAAGAGAAGTTGGATAGGGTTAGATAATAAGGCATGGCACGATATGATTGAAATGTTGCAGACATTAAAAAGAATTTTATGTTTCTGTCTTAAAAATTTGCTCAATAGGATTACAAAGATATAACTTTTGAATATTGAGGTTCTGTAGAAAGGCGAAAACGAGATTCACAGGTTATTAAAGTTATTTAATAACCTGTGAATCTCGTGAGTTTATAGCTTTGCACACTTCTAGAAATTTAATAGAACATTAAAATCTACTTAATACTCAATTGAAAAGTTTACGCAAAGAAGAAAACATCAATTAATGAAACTATCTTTATTGTAGCACCACATAACATTGAAATAAAAGGTAGAAAAACGTAATACGAAGAGGTCTGTCTTTTCGAATAATCATATCCTTCTAACCTAAAAATAAACGTATGTATTATATTATTTAATTATCTAAACATCGCAGTATTATTTGAGATTCGTACATCCATGTTACTCTTAATATTGTGGGTCGGCATTAATGATGCAAATGAGTGAGTCGTCTCCAGTAATCGAATCCGCTCCTGTTCGAGCCCTGATTTAATGAAAACTTGAGCTGTAGGCTGTACCTGCATTTGTGGTATTTGTTGTGATGAATATATTATGGCACTTGATCATCGTAAATAGGTTAGTGGTGTTTGGAGTTAGAGATAAATATAATGAGGTAACTACCAATATAATTTAATTTGTTACCTATCTATTGGAAAATTTATACTTTTGTAAAAATGTACAAATTTCTAGCTCCTGTTTCAGGTTTCGTTTTTACGATGATGCTAATGTTCGGAATTTTTTTTCTAAACATGACGTGTAATATGGCATTCTCCAGTTCACTCTTTCTTAATTATAATTTTTTAAACTGATAGACTATTCTTAAGTCCCTCACAAGACAAATATTTACTTATTTAAGCTGTATTAAAATTATAATATTTTAATCACTTTTCAATCTTGTTCATGCCCAAAAAATTTTTCTATTTTATTCGATTCTAAAATACAACATTTATTTGTTCCAAAAATGCGGTGATATATTTTAAACAAACGCTTAATACAGGGTAAGCGTGACAGGAAAAAAGCAAAAGACAAAACGGGGTCGTCGAAAGAAATATTACGGGACGAAATACAATGGAAGGATATATTTTTTGCCGCAAAGTGTAGGCGATATTTTCGCAATATAATTTTTCATGGCGCGTAATGCGTTGTTATTTTATGTCGTAGATATAATATTATATGTGTTAGGATATTAATGTTATAGAGTAACGCATGTGGTGGTATGGAAAAATAGCTTTTGTAACTGTTAAATAATTTGGGATAAATTCAAGAAGAATTAGATGTAGTTAAAACTGATATTGTATTAAAAAATGACTGTATAAATTGCACATTTGCTCTATATTTTGATATAATATTTGAACGTCTAGACACTAGAAAAACATAACGAAATTTTTGTCTGTAATCATTTTACTCTCTCTCTATTGCCGGTCCCTCATGTCTTAGGATCGTGGTCAGCATCAGGGTTGGATCTGGAGCGGAAGATTTGCCTCCACCGGTCTAACCGGCGTCTCTTACAACCTTGTAAAAATACCGACTAAAACATGTTACATTAGACATTAAAACAAACATAGAGTTTGTTGTATATCTTTAGTTTTTTCACTTAGAATTAATAGCAATATGTGTTTGATTAATTAGCCCAACGATATAATTATTCGTTGCATTATAGCCTAAAACAAGGTTATAACCACTTACTGTTCTGTGGTTATAACCAATTGACAATAATTATGATACATTTATAAATCTAGTATTATAAAATTAGGTTCTGTGACAAGATATTCGTGAATTCAAACAATACTGCAGTTAATAAAATAACAATTTTCCCACAATTATAAAGCGGATTCTACAGAGATCTTGTCATTTTTCCGCGGCGGTGACTCCGTATTAATTCAAAGAGAATCAAATAAGATGAGACGGTCCTACAATGGACTCATTAACCAATCTAATTATTCTTTACTTTCTAAGGAAAAAAGTTTATAGAATTACGAGTGGGGAATTTAAGATTTTGCCTTATTACGAGCGTAATTTTAACATCATTATACGGATATTATGTTGATTAAAATGTATAAAAATAGATGCTAAGGATGCGTATCTAGGTGAATATAATGTTTACACACAATATGTAGAGATTTATATTGCTTAGAATTCTGCTAAACCAATTCATCTTCTGCTTAAAATCTTTTAAAAGTTCATGTCGCAGTGAAGGCTTTACCGTATATGTTACTCACATAAATTTAAAAACAACCATTTGTCCTTTTATAAACCATAAATATTCCCATAATTATAATTATTATTTATTTGAAAAACTCTTCACATCTATCTGATACTTATACTACTGACCAAGCGTATCATTATTTTAAAATTACGATATTATGTCCTTACGCCGTTATTCGAGGCCTTTAAACAATAATGAGAGAGACATCTTTGATTTCCGGCCGACATTACGTAGTTGTAGTTCCAATTATCTCCACAGAGGGCCTCGTTGTCCCGCTTCCGTGTTTACCAGAGTGACGTTTGTACAGCTAAGCTTATAAATAACGGTTATCGCAGTAATTAGCTCATTGGCGTCTTAATTTTCGTACCGACAGTATATCTTGGGATAACGCTGTTAGCGTTCGTTTATTATCCTTTGGAATAAAAGTTGTAGTTTGCTATTATATTACGTTTTGAAATTAAAAATTTTAAATATTAAAATTAGTAACAGTTTAAAATTTAAATAGAAGTTGTCGTGTAAAGTGTATTTAAAATGAGTGACGGAGGTAGTGAGAAGATGCCAAATGATAATTTGGTATCCAGCGATTGTTCGTCGTCGTTATCGTCGGATGAAGAGGAGGTCGTACGTTCACCTAAAAAGACGGTTAAAAGAAAACGAAAAAGCAGCAAACCTAGTAAGAACAAGAAAACACGTAAGGAAAATGAAAGTTTGTCATTACTTTCAAATCAGGTCAGTGAAATACAGCATTTTCTTGCGAATTTCTCCTCTAGTTTTGGCTACTACCCGCCGGGGTATAGTTATTGTTCGGATGGAATTAATTTAGATAATTGTGATCATGTAAGCGAACCGGCTGTCGAGCCGAGCGTTTCTTTTAACTTCGATTTGACTACAAATTTAAAAGAGCCAACCGTAGCAAATACTTCAACTGAACATTTGCAATTATTAAATTCTCTTCAACATTTTAATTCGGAGAATTGGACAAACGTACGTTATGCCGATATTCAAAAATTGTATAACGCTCGTCCGGGATTTATTGATCTTGAAGTAAACGATGAAATTAAACAATTCGAAAAATCTAATAATTTAATTGCAACTGAAAAGTCGTTAAGTGCTATTACTCATGCGTTAATTATGCAAAGCGATGCGTTAAAAAAGGGCGTATCGGAATTGTTACAATGGACTAATGACAGTGAGGAAATAAACAAAGAATCCTTGCTTTCTAAAATTAAAGAGACATTTTCGGGCAGTTTTCAAAAAAAATTTCTCTTGATTGCTTACAATTAGTATGCGGTCGACGAGCGGATATTGTTGAACAAAGAAGGGATTTTTTCTTAAATTTGGTAAAAGATAAGTTTTTGAGGGTTAGTTTAAAAAAGATTCCGCCTTCTTGTGAATATATTTTTGAAAAGGAAGCATTTTCTGAATTTTTAAAAATTAATGGCGGTATTAATAAAATTTTTTCGCAAAATAAATCCTCCTTTTCTGCGCAAGAAAAGCGAGTTATTTCTGGGTCCCAGGCTGCGCAACCTGGACCTAGTACGTTTATTCAAAACCAAACCGGTCGCTCCTTTGCACCGTTTGCGTTCAATTATAATAATAATAATAATAGTTTTAGACATTATGCACCTCCCAAAGGAGTGCGTCCTAATTATGACTTTAATGAGCGTTTATTTCGACCTCAATTTAGATCACAATTTAAGCAAATGCGTTTTAACCGACCGCAATCTAACAGTACTAGTGCCTCGCGCCCAAGAGGCAAAGGTGATAAAAGATTTTGACTATTTACAGACGTTTCGGGGGGGCAGGTTAACGGAGTTTGTGAGTATTTGGAAAGAGAGGGGTGCTCCAGAAGCACTGCTAAAAATAATAACAGGTTACAAAATTCCTTTTCAAGCGAAACCGCCCTTGGTCATGCCGCGCCATACCAAAGTCCACTATCAAACTGTTCCATCTGTCGAGATGGATTTGGCAATAAACAATATGCTAACCGAAAATATTTTACAGCATGCCCCCGAAACGCCCAGTTTTTTATCTACCCTCTTTCTAACACCAAAAAGCGACGGTTCAATGCGTCCAATTTTCAATTTAAAAAGACTGAATCAATATCTCAAAGTAACGAAATTCCGACTAATTTCGGTACATCGAGTTCCAGATTTTCTACAGCCGCACGATTTCATGGTAAAAATCGATCTCACCCAAGCGTACTGTCACGTGCCCGTGGCCGTGAGTCATCGCTGCTTTCTGAGGTTGATGTACAAGGGCCAGATGTTACAGATGACCTGTTTACCATTTGGGCTCGCAACAGCACCCAAGGTTTTTGCGTCCCTGACGAACTGGACAGCGGAATTTCTGCGCGAAAAAGGTATTCGAATCATTGTTTTCCTCGACGATTTTTTAATTGTATGCCAGGACAGAGCCAAGCTCGTCAACCAAGTGGAGTTCGTGCTAAAAAGTCTAGAGGAGCTGGGCTGGAAGGTAAACACCAACAAATCGATACTCTCACCTCAGACCTCTTTAGAATACCTGGGTATAGTATGGGACACGTGGCAGAACGGGAAGTGTTTACCACAAAACAAAATCCGGAAAATAAAGGTAAATATTTCACATCTATTGGAGAGTCAGGTCATAACTTTGAAAGAGGCTCAGAGTACTGTAGGCTTTCTAAACTTTGCCCGTCTCGTTATACCCCAGGGCCGGCTCAATTTCCGTTGTCTTTTAACACTTTCAAACAGACTGCTGAAACACCAAGGCCGAACGTCGTTTCATCTGCCGCAACAGGTGGTCAAGGAGCTCAAGTGGTGGTTGGTAAATTGCGAGAAGTTCTCTCGAATTCATCCTCCCTCAACCACACATTTCTTAACAACGGACGCGGCGGATTCGGGTTGGGGGGCCGAGCTAAATGGTATTCATATGAAGGGAGAATGGGTGGGCGCAGAAAGCTTACTTCATTCGAACCAAAAGGAAATGCTCACTGTTGTCAAATGTTTAAGGGAAGTGGGTCCCTCTCTGATTCATTCGTCAGTTCTTCTACAGTGCGACAACAAAGCCGTTGTAGCCTACTTGAAAAACGAAGGGGGTTGTCGGTCGGCGGAACTGATGAAACTAACTTACGAAGTTTACCATCTGTTAGACATTTTCGACATACATTTGATTCCTCACCACATTCCAGGCAGTTACAATATGGAAGCAGATCGCCTATCGCGGAACATGTCCCCCGCGGAATGGCATTTACTACCATCAACGACAGATCTAGTGTTTGCGAAATGGGGAGTGCCAGATGTAGATCTTTTCGCTTCAACACGAGCTCATGTGGTACCCAAATATGTGAGTCTAGACCAACGGGATCGACAAGCATGGAAACACAACGCGTTTGCTTGGGAGTGGACCTTCAGGTTAGCGTGGGTATTTCCTCCTCCGAGTGTCCTGCCCCGAGTTTTGATGCATCTCAATCGAGCGAAAGGTATGTACCTAATAGTAGCACCGAGGTGGCCGCGGGCATTTTGGAGAGCAGATCTGAAGTCGCGAGCGATAGCACCACCCTTCACCGTCCGCCACCTGGAGACCAAACTAATAGATCTGACCACGGGTCTCCCTCCACCAAAGGTAAAGAATATGGTTCTCGAAATTTGGAAATGTGGGGGTGGTCGCAAGCGTTAGAAACATGGTCAAGCCAGCAAAAATCGCTGTTGCGGTCAGGATGGCGAGGCTCTACTCTTAAAACGTATAAACCTGCTTGAGAACGGTGGATTAATTGGTGTTTAAAACACAATGTCGACATTAAGAATCCAACAGGATCTGATTTAGCCAAATATTTAGCTGATTTACATTTAGTCGAAAAACTTGCATATAGGACAATTTTAGTTCATAAATCAGTCGTGTCCACTTTATGTAAAACGGAGGACAATTCTAAGTTAAGTTCGAATATTTTAGTAAAACAGATTTTAAAAGCTATAGCAAATACTAGCCCAAAATTGCGCGCGGGTAACATTTGGGATACCTCCATTTTGATATCGTGGTTAACTAATCATAATGTGCAGAATAGTAGTAACTTGTGGGAAATTTCACGCCGTTGTGCCATTATATTATTATTGTGTTCAGGTCGTAGAATACATGACTTGACACTTTTGAGTGTTGCAGAAGGCTTTTATGTAGATAGTACCGTAGAAAATTCTATAGTTTTTTGGCCCAAACATGGATCTAAGACTGACTCGGATTCATATGTTCAATCGGGTTGGAAATTATTGTCAAACGCAAGTAACTGTAATATCGACCCCGTATTTTGGATTAGAAGGTTATTAGATCTGGGCATGGATAGGCGTAACTCGGCTAACGTAGATAATTTATTTGTAACCGTTTGTGGCAAGGCGAAAGCCGCTTCTAGAACTGTAATAGCTGGTTGGGTGAAATCTGCTTTGAGAGAGGCGGGTGTTGAAGCTGCTCCTGGTAGCGTTCGATCAGCTGTTGCCTCTAGGAGCTGGTTAGACAATGAATCTATAGATAAAATTCTTGCAAGGGGAAATTGGAGGTCACAAAATACCTTCAAAAAATATTATAGAAAAGAAGTGAGACCGGTTAATAATCAGAATAATTCTTTATGTGCTCTGTTTGAGCCCTTGTCACAATAGTAAATTGAAATGATTATAAATATATTTTTTGTAAATAATCACATTGGCGTCTTGTTTACCAGGCGAAACCAAACAATGTCTCATTATTGTTTAAAGGCCTCGAATAACGGCGTAAGGACATAATAATTGAGTTTTACTTACCATTAAAACTCGTATTATGTCCAGGAGCCTTATTCGAGGCCTTACATTAAGTCCTGCCTGGTAGTTTGATTAAATAATTAATTAAATTAAATTATTAAAAATAATGAGACTCAATGAGCTAATTACTGCGATAACCGTTATTTATAAGCTTAGCTGTACAAACGTCACTCTGGTAAACACGGAAGCGGGACAACGAGGCCCTCTGTGGAGATAATTGGAACTACAACTACGTAATGTCGGCCGGAAATCAAAGATGTCTCTCTCATTATTGTTTAAAGGCCTCGAATAAGGCTCCTGGACATAATACGAGTTTTAATGGTAAGTAAAACTCAATTATTATAACGCTTTCACGCGGAAACTTCTTTCCGTAAAACGGTACTAACTTTCATAATATTTCAATTTTAAATTTGTCTCGGAAAACAGTTTGAGGCCGTTAAACTAAAACATTATACGCGGGATAAATCATGGAACGCGTCCTTACCAACAAATGTCCCCCGCGACAATACTTTGACATCCATAACCAATTTTATTATTTTTGTCTCTGACATGTAGTTTAGGAGATAGTTAAAAGTTTACAGTATGTAATTGGTTAAAACTTCATCATGATGACTATGATGAGGTATATTTAAAAAAGTACTGTGTGAGTAGAAAATAAAATATTTTTAATAAATAAGTTAAGTATTGTTTTAAAGGCGTATTAAAATTTAAAGGTAACGAGTACTGATCAAACAGTGAAATGGAAATTATTTCCTTATAAAGGTTTTGACCTTTTTTGATCGCCGAAAAAATTAGAGATGTAATATACAAGACATTTGTTTTAATTAATATTCATATAAAACATGCTCTACATTTAACCACGCAAAACACATTATTACGTAACAGGGAAAATGCTAGGCTTCACAATATTTATTTAATTATTTACGCGCTTAGTCAAGTGCTTTAAACCATTTTTAATACAAAATTCAACAGAGAATAAAACCAAAAAAAATTTAGCAGCTCCTAAGCTATACGCGTAAATGATTTGCGAGTAATGGAACAGCCCCCGCCGGGTTTGGGGATAAATAAAGATAAAATATAATAGCTCTTCTGTAATTGGAATATTAATGCTCCCGGACAGACCGACTGATTTAACGCTAGTTTTTACCGTGTGCTATGGCTTATATTTATTGTGCTTTTATAGGAAGATATTAATATTTATTTTAGTGGACTTGAAAGGACGGTAGTGTAGTTTAGGAGTGAGGCAAAGAGATGCGGTAAAGAATATAGTGAAGAATATTAAAGATTTTAATAAATATTGTATTTTTATTTCTGGACGTATTTTTACGTCACTAGTAAAAGACCAGTAATATGCCAATATATATTGGAGAATAGGGGAAATAGTACCTACCCAATCTCCTGGGTTAAGTTGAATAAGAAAATAAATGATCATTAAATTTAAGAACCTTGAACTTCAATTGAAATAACCTGAATTTAAGAAAATTTAATAAATTTCATTCAATCTTATAAATCAATCACCCAGTAGCCACACATTTGTGGGTCCCCACAAAGCGAGCAGCCTGCGAAGCAATTGCTGTGCGAAGTAGATCGGCCAGTGTGGAATCAGCTGAGGACAATGACAGCATATGTCAATTTCGTCGCCTCTCGCTATGTGGTGACCCGCCTAATAACAACACAAATTCAAGCTATCACATCTAATACCTAATTGAATACAGATTAGTCATGATTAACATAAATTCATGCCAATACATACGTCATTCCCATTAACCCGTTAATGAAAACGTCGACAGGTAAAGTCGCGTGACAGGATTAAGCTATTACAGTTAATTAATCCGAACAAACAGTGTGTTTGCCAACATTTCCGTATTGCGATGTGTAATCGCATTATTATGTTGTATGAGATTGATTTAAGGTGTTTATACACGAATGGTTTTTGCTTGGAGCACGACATTTTTGAATGCCTAATGATGTATCGTGACGTAAGTTTGGGGTAAAGGTAAGAGTTGTTAATGGTTTCTTGAATTGATAACAATCATATTGAAAGTGGTACAATAGTAAAGTTATTATACAATTAGGACTAATATGTTTTATACATTTGACAAGAAAAAAAAGCTAATTTATTTGCTAAAAAGTTGTCTTAAACTCAATTCTTTAAAATTGGAAATTGATCATGTTTCATCATCTATCTATTGAATTTAAGTAAAGTAATAAATGAAAATTTCCCCCTAGAAAGTCAGAAACGTTATCAGTTTATAACAGTGTAGATAATGATTAGGTTAATTAAATACTAATCAATGACATTCAGGCATTTATGCCTTACAAATATTCAAATACCGGTAAAAGGATTCAGAGAAAATCTGTTCGTATACAAATGTCCTAAGAATTGTTCAGCAAAACTTTGGCTATCAAATCACCCTAATACATTAAGTTTACTAGTTAGTTGCTAAAAGTGATGGTTTACCTCATTTCTATAACAAACTTTTAATAAGCTTTTGCGTTGCTTGTGTTTACGATGATATCTAAAATTATTAAGAGATATTGTTATTGCAGACATCTTGCGCAGGGATGATGATAATCTGTGGTAAAAGGATGACTTGACGACATTGCATGATAAGGTATGAATATTTTTATTTCTGTAGCAGTATTTTGTATATAGAAGTGGCTCTTAAATTCGTAATATTGAGAGTAGTCTATGAGCATTTTATCACAGTATCCATTTAGTACTTACCGTTTTATACCAATAAAAAATTAACCAAGATACGATGGAAAGTGCACCAGATTAATAAATTTTATACGACAACACCTTACAGAGATTGCAGTATTATGGTTGAAAGTTCAAAGACAACCTTAGACAGAAGAATCCGTCTTTGCAATTTAGATAAATATTCCCAGCCAGCCCAAAAATGTAACAGCGTTCATAAATGGACTTCGCGGGCTCGCTATAAGGACCCTTATTTTATAGAGATGTAAATTTATTCCAAAAAAACAAAGTACAAGATGTTTTACAAGGAAATTCTTTGAGATACAAATCCTGGCCCTTGGCGTTCCGACCAACACTTGTTTTGACACCGACGCGACGAAACTTTACCAATTTATTATGAATAAATAATGAACCGATGTTAGCAATAGAAATGTAAGTTTGTAAGTTTTTACAACGGATTTTAAACACAATTACATTCTTACAGGTCATCTGTAGTCAGTGTAAATATATATTATGTGTTAAACCAAATACGATAGAGTTATATCATAGTAAGTAATATCGACAAAGATTAAATAATGGTATGATTAGATAATTGTAGTAGGTAAGTAATGAAAAAAGGCACCTAAATAGTACAGATTCCGTGTTACATATAAATGTCAGATTAGATGTTTATAATATAAAAAATAGTTAAATTGAATACCTTAAAGATCCCTTTTTCGTTTCCTGTATTATATGTCATGTCTATATTTGGAAGAAATTCTCAATAGTATCATGGAAGAAGGAAGTGGGTGGAGTAGGAACCCCTCTGCTTCGTGACGTAGAGCTCTTGCAAGTGATTTTTTCTCCGGACATGTCGGATTTTCGGTCCCATTGGACTGTGAGAATCGTAGAAATGATAATATACTGAAGTAGTTTTGTAGTTTTGCTAATATTATGATTGATTGAATAAGCGCGTTCTTTCGTAGGTTTTTGTGCAGTGGAGTCCTTAAATGCATTGCATTCTAGAAATTATTCGTAGATTTATCAAATTACGATTTTTGTTAAATTTCATAGTCATGTGTATGTGCCAGTTTTGTAGGATTTGGTAAACCCATCAACATACAATTAAAAATTAAGCAAAAGATAATAATTTTTGAATCTTTGCTTATTAATATTTTAAATGAAATTCAATTCAATAAAATATATTTTAATTTAAAAAAGTTTACTTTTCAAAGCAATTTTCTGTTCCCTCCTAATTGATCGCTAATGAAGATTTTCCACGAACACTAGGTTCTATAGAACCACAATTACTTATACTGGAAACGTCAATAAATATACGTCTTTATAACTACCGGCCCACCCAACATCCTTGCGTGACGAGAGATCCATCTGATAAGATGCCCGTACTCTTAATTGGAAATACCAAATGAAATCCGATTAAACCGTGAAACCTTAAAACCAATCATACACAGATATAATAAAGTCCATTATTGATCGCACCGTGAACGCATTGTCTTCGGATTATTGTCGCTTTTGGAAATCGTTAAGGATGCGAAGAGTTATTTTTCTTTGGAGTCATGTTGATGAGCTTGTGCTTGAGTCATGCTTATGGTGGTAGAAGATATCATCATTTTTAACATAACACTTATTTATGGGTTGGTAATACGGGTATGGATTATCATATCGATAGGTAATAATATTCACATACTGTTCACTTAAAAATCTTTGGACAATTTTATGTAAAGGTAGAAAACGTAGAGATCTAGAGAGATGCCAATCGCTTGCGCTGAGTACGAAACCTGGTGTCTCATTACAAATCTACGCACACAACAGCAAACAAAATAAAAACAATACTTCGCGTTGTGTGCGTGTCATCACACAAAAATTTGAGAGTAACTATTCGTTCGCACACTAGATTGTAAGTGACGTACGTATACAGCCCACTACAGCCGCAAGATATGCGTTTATAATAGGGATTGCTTGTCGATAAAATGAGAAACGTTAAAATTAAAACAATTTATAGGCAATACAGTAACTAGGTAGAAATGGACACCTTGATGGTAATATTCATGGTGATGAAGTCCATAAAGCATTGTCTATTGACTTATTGTAAAGTAAAATAAGTATGAAATAAGTGACTTCTTTTTTTAATCCATGTATAATACCATAAAATAATTACTATAAAATTATTGCTCGAGTACCTATCAAAAAAATAATAATACAATCAGATATTAAGCTAATAGTTATACATTATGATATAAAAATAAGGTAGTAAGGTAGTAAAATTCCGAACCTTATCGACATGGACACACTCGATTCGCATCCTTAACTTACGACCGCAAGCAGCGGCCGTACTACACGATTGTTAGCTTTAGTATGTTCATTATACACTGCGGTATTCGAACTCCGCGTTTGAATAGAGTCACGTACAGAAGAAGCATTGTAAACCATTTACATAAATTATTGTGACTGTCGTTCTGTCACATAATATAAAAGATAAGAAACCAAGAAATCAGTCTACGTAATATTGTTTTTGAAATTTTAGTAAGAAAATCGTATAATTTTCAGTACTTACCGATGGTATGTGATTCCATTTGACTTAAAGATGCTGGTTTCACTTCGGTTTTTACAAACTTTAACGGAACAACACGGCATTGTCAAATAATACCCGGCCGACGGTCGAACGTCAACTGAATGCAACAAACAGCATGTGTTCCTTTTTTGGGCATATTGCTGCGACACCGGCCCCGCCCCCTAACCATATCTCCCTTTAGTTTCTGTGATCTGTGGTAGAAAAGTATAACAAATTGTTAGACAAAATATGCTTTATTTACCGTGGATTGTTTTCATCTTATAGTTTGATAAACCCTTTTACATAACATAATACGCAATACCTACTAGATCTAGAGCCCACGACGACCAGACATTCCTTATTTTAGAAAAGTTGAAAGTTTCTCTGTATATGTCTCCTATACAGATAAGAACGACCAGCGACTATCAAGTTTGGGTTGTGGTTACTTTGGCAGGAAACAGGTAGTAAAGGTGTATAAAATAGTACCTAACTTTCATTATAGTTTAAAAGCTAAATTTTATATATGTTACTTGGGGACCTATAAAAAGATGGTACCTCAAGAGCCGGACAGTTTTCATGGTTCTTACAACTTGCCAGACACATTTAAAAATAACTATCATATCATCAAATTCACATAACTACCTAAAAGTGTAACAAATATGAAATAACCCACTAAAAACATTAGAAAACTATAATTATTAAAAAAAATATAGTATAATATATAAGTAATAAAGTTATTACTTATCTTTTACGGGGACTTATGTTGATGGAATTTCACGTATCTCGATGACACAATAACTAAAAAGTCATCGAGATACGTGGAATTCCATCAACATAAATCCCCGTAAAAGATGTTACCTCATCTTTTTATACGTCCCCAAGTAACATATATAAAATTTAGCTTTTAAACTATAATGAAAGTTAGGTACAATTTTATACACCTTTACTACCTGTTTCCTGCCAAAGTACCTAACCACAACCCAGACTTGATAATCGCTAGTCGTTCTTATCTGTATTTGAGACATATACAGAGAAACTTTCAACTTTTCTAAAATAAGGAATGTCTGGCCGTCGTCGGCTCTTGGGATATACCTAAAAACAATAATAAAGCAAATAGAGAGGTTCTCTACCAATACATTAATTATTGTATTTAATGTTATCTCAAGTTAGTTTGTTTTATGCTTGTTGAGTTCTGTCATGAATAACAACTTTCTTCTCAATAAATACAAAATAAATCAACCACCAAATAACATGAAAATATTCCGAAAAAGCATATTTTTATCATTAAACGCTACAGCTCAAACTATTCTTCCACAAATCGAAAACAATGTATATGAAAGTATTAGACTACAGGACTCAAAAAAGACCTTAAAAGAAACGCTAAGTGAGTCCTTCAGCAGAACGATTGCTTGCGAGTGGTCGAGTAGCAGTGACTAATGACGTCACTACGTGACATATCTGTGACGTAGCGAGGCTATAGTGTAGCTGTGTGTATGCCCTTATGGAAAGGATGCCTGCTTTTGCTGCGAATTTTACGTAATGACTGAGAATTGTGAATTTTATAGTTTTTTTTTTAAATAACAAAAGAAATGTGTCAGTAGAGTCACAAATTTTAAGCTAATTGATAATAAACATAATAATAACAACACGCTTTAAAATAAGATAAACTCATTTAATTATTGTATTGACAACGATCCATAGTAAAACACAAAGTTTGAATTAAATCTGTTCGTTTAAAGTGGATAAAAAGAGTCAAAAGGGGTCGTTTTCATACTATAAACGGTGAATGTAATAATAAAAAAGCGTGATAATAAAAATTTATGCTACGAAATGAGTGCCATCGTATTGGGAATTTCAGTCAAAAATAATTGTTTAATTCAATCTTAAATGGGTAATTGCAATATAACCTACATTTGCCCTTCAAACTTATTAACACAGTCAGTAGTTTCAAAACTGAAAATTATTTTATAAGAACTGATTCCCATACCAAAAAATAGCTCCCGAATATAAAGTGAACGCGTTACACCGGCTTTTTGCAAGCTATTTTCGCCTCTAACTGCTGAATGTTACTAATGTCCGCGCTCTATCCACGTCCAATGTGAATTCTAGACATCACTGCTTTTAGTCAGGGTTAGTGAACAGTGGTATGTTATTGAAGAATATGCTTTTACATATATTTTTATAACCCTGCTGAAGTTTGTATCAGATTAATATTAGTATGTGCATTATTGTGTTACTAACACAAACATCCACACCACAACTGTATAAAGACTGTAATGTAAAACAAGAGTACTGAAAAACACGCCTCATTATATTTTTTTTCCATTAAGTATTCCTTCAAATGATGTAAACGATATTCAGTGGTGGAGAACTTCTTTTGTACGAATTGGTATTTATGATTAATGCATAATATGCTTAAGCTTTTCATTTTATTTTTATTTTCAATAGCCAAAATTTTTAAAATTAAATAACAATAGGTAAGCAAATTTTGTGAGATGTTCCACTGGTCAGAATGTAATCTTATTTGATCCATTAAAAATAAAAATATTTTTTGTACGTCATATTAGAAATTGTTATTTACCCCTGCATCTAGCTACTTTCGTATGCAAAGCTGTAATTCGCACCATCAAGCGACTGCAGGCAATTCCTGGGAATAGTTGTAATTATACGTCCAAATAATTTCAATTACTGCATAGACTGCGTATTGCGTCACTTCAGTTGCAGTATTATATAACATTCCATGTAATCTACACTAATATTATAAAGAGGAAAACTTTGTTTGTTTGTTTGATTGTAATGAATAGGCTCATAAACTACTGGACCGATTTTAAAAATTCTTTCACCATTCGAAAGCTACATTATCCACGAGTAACATAGGCTAGGTTTTATCCCGGAAATCCCACGGGAACGGGAACTATGCCGGTTGTTCTTAGAAAACGCGGGCGAAGCCGCAGGCGGAAAGCTAGTATTCTATATATTGGATAATATTATTATAAATGTGAAATGTGAATATGTATTGCATCTTACTTCTTTATGGAATAAATATCAATTTATTGATCAGAATTCAGAACATAAGGTCAGATCGATCAGAAGATAAGTAAACTGAAGTATCAAGTTGTTGAACTATCCCTTTGTTATAATATTTAAAAAATCTATCAACAAAACATACCTACTACTACTACTACTACTACTAAATGCGTCGAATTCAATTTGTTCCGAATTCCTAATGTATAGTTTCCATAAAAATGGTATGGACGGTTTATCTTTTATCTTCCTATCAAATAGCCATAAACTCGTGTCATATTCGTGTCGTAAACCGATACCAATAAACTGGACCTTGACATTCAACACACTTTATTTGCGATCCCAAAAAACGAAATAGTTTCATTAAATTCTTAACAAACTTGTAAACTCTTGGCTATAAAGTATAAACGACCTCGAATACCCTGCTCGGTGTTTACGAGTAAGCTCTCATGAAAAACTACCCAAGAGCGACGGTTATTTCCAACGTTCCTTACTACCGCCCATTTGTAACACGCGTGCTCAAATTTCGCGAATACACCACACACGAAACCCACACTTACCACCCTCACAATAAAGCTCACTTTGAAATAAACCCATTTATCTTTAAGTATGAAAATATGGGTGTCGCGTGTAAATATGTTGGCAAATGAGGCAGCGTGATGAAGGTGTTTTACCTTCGGGTTTCTTGTTCAAGTTTATGATACGAAGAAAACCAGATTTTTACGATGTAAAAGCCTTTAATCTGCTTAAAAGTCCTTGGGAAGATTTTCTTGTATGCGTTGCATAGCTCAAAGCTTTGTAAATCTGAGGACAGTGTGAGATTGCATACATGTCCCTTACTATTCCTGCCACATTAACGGACTCGCTGCTGCATTAATAAAATAACAAAACAAGAACGTTTATTCGTTATGCTTGAACATAATATACTTTTACATTAATAAATACACATCATATTATCTTAATTTACGGTTTCATAAATAGAAACTGCAATATTATAGCTTTCAAGAATAATTTAGAAATGTACTATCCGCATATTTGTTTGAAACAAATATTTCTTAAGTAAATGCTTAGAATGATGAAGTTAAAAACATAGAAAAATTACAATTCAAGTGACGATTTTAAATTAAAACAGACAGACGCTTAAAAATTCCGTTAAAAGTTTATTCCATTTAAATTCTATTTATATTCAAAACACGTTTGACTGCGAATTCGTTTTTCAAGTATTGCAGCGTTTTTCAAAGACATTGTATCGTTATCTTACTAAGCGGGTGTTTATGCTAATAGCGCGTTCCCTTTGAGATTCATTCAGTCAATTTATGACCTGGCTGCTTAACTGAAGGGTTTTACCGTGATTAAGCCCTTTAGTGATGTGCTGGTTCGATGAAATTTGTTTTAAAGACGTATTAAAGGTTATATGATGAAATCGAGTTGAGAGAAGAGAGAAAAAATTATGTATAGGCGTTTTAACTAGTGAGTTCTGACGATGAAAATACAAATGTTCTGGTATCAGCGTTACAAACAACAGTTACGACGACATGCCACTGATATAGCTGGTACGATATTTGTGATGTTTCCATATATAATGCTTTGTAGTTGGTACTGTTAGAATTTTTAAATTCAAATAGTAAGCGTTGATGTGGAGTGACCCTTAATAAAATAAATATATGGAGATATTGGACCTTGTGGAAGTGGACACATTATTTCACAAACATATTATAGTTACGTCTTACTTATAACAAGATTTGTATATTTAAGCGTGTTTAAAATAAGTGTAGAGCTAATCAGGTTATATGATGTTCTTCTTACATTTTGGAGATGAGTATGATATGAAAAACTTAACGTATACATCCAGATTATACGAGCATCCTAGTCGTAAAGTATTATGTTTCAACAAAGGATTTTCCTTACAAAAGTGAGCAAGAAGCACATCACTAGAGCCCCCTGTTTGTTTGTGGTCTTAATTAGATTTGGGGCGTCTTGCAGGTGATGGTACCTACGCTATTTTGTAATTATGGTCGAGTGCTGTTGTTGCTTGTAAAGTCCGTATTAACGGTTGGTTATGGTGTTTAGATGTAGATTGTAGTGTTTTTTGATTAAGAATATGTTAGGTATTGTATTGTTTAATTGTTACTTAAAAATTTCGGGTATGGTACGCATGGTATCAGAAAATTTTTGAATGCTGTATTATTGGATACTTTACACATACAAAAAGGAAAAGTGACTTTTACATATTTGTAACTAAACAATGATATCATTTTATATCGACCCTTGCCGTGGTCGCTTATTTTCCCTTGTACCCTAAACATTTAAAATCTTTGTATAAATTGTAATAAGTATATGTACAATGTATATAGTGTGTTACGTGTATAATTTATCTATAATTTATATTTTATAGTATTTTAATGTATCGTGAAAATAATTAAATATCTTCTCTATTCATATAAATATATGAAAATATGAAATACCAACATTCAATCAATATTCATTGAATTCAAGCAATTAGCAAAAGAATCCACGTTATAGCTACTGATAACTGGAAGGCTATCTGAATGAAAGCAAGGAATGTTTGCATTCAAGCATCCTCCAGTTAATTGAGCTAGTATGAATTTTTCAATTCATTTCAAGTCAAGATATTTTGTTGCGATTTCTCGGAGTCCAGAGAGAGCACGGTCCGATCAATTAGTTCGAGATATGGATAGATATTGGCTTATTGCACTTACTAATTTTTAATAAGGCTGTCGTACATTACGTAAGCATTAGATTAGAACAGCTGATTGGATAACAACATAAATATAACAAAGAACATTATATACAGATATAATAGCACAGATAATAACATAATACTGTAATAGTAATATGTATCGTATATTTAAGTAGGTAATTATGTAAAGTCGCCTTAGACTATTTCTAAATAAAGAATAAAGCATTTTTCTATATTCTGAGCAGTACTTTAATCCCATTAAGATTTCCAACAAATAATCAAACATTCTGCCTGTGACTTTATTTGCTGTAGGTACCTAGTATTCGAAATTTCGTTGAATAATATAGAATAGAAACAGAGGTAAAAAAATAATTTATACAGTCTTGAAGTCATATTCAGGTTTACCGATTAGATGGAAAAAGAATTTTATGAAGTGCTGAACCTGATTTAAAAATACAATAAATCCCCTTTCCATTACGTACTATCTGGATGAACGTTAAGAAACCAAACTGAAATCCACAAAACTTTTAAATTACATTTCCAAGCGCTACAATTCAGGGCTTATCAAAGATTGGAACCCATTGAAACGTACACAAGAGCAAAACCTCGTAAGTGAATTACACAGACCTCGGGCGCTTTCCCTGTTTACCTTTCGAGCCGATAGTATTCAAGCGTGAAACACCTGTCGAAAAAACGTGTTCTGATAACAATACTCGAACGTATTGCAGAGATTGGGCACGCGGCGGTCTTGGCGCCCAAAGTGTCAGGCGTGGGGGCTGCGACCAGTGTAACCTGACCCGCCGCCCCGTACACGAGACAAATCAAATGATTCACTTACGCTGGTCCCGTCCCCCGACACTTGAAGGTCCTTCAAGTTCATTATTCTAATTGCTTTTTCATACGTTCAATCGCTTTACTCTTTTCGAGGACCATCAAGTATTGCGAGCATTATGGGCGGAAATTAAATTCTTCCTTTGGCGTGTTTTGATGAGATTAAGCTACGCCCTGTATTTTTTATTGTACGCTCAATTTAGTTTTCTTGTTTATCTTGTTTTCTCTTATTAGAGGGAAATAATGAAGTAGTGCTTGGGAGACTCTTCTGGAAAATAATGAGCACTGTAAATAATATATGAAGTTTATTTCCATTTATATGTAAAGGTATCGAACTACAGTTCTTATAAGGTCTATTCATATAAATTTATAAAGAATAGAAAAAATTCGATCACGAGGCGGGACTCGAACCCGCATCCTTCGCGCCATTCCGGGGCGGATGCCTCACCAACTCAGCCACTCGTGACCCGCCCGAGTGATCGAATTTATTCTATTCTTTCAGTTTTATGTGTCTGAAGGGACACACCGCGCGCCATCTATTGAGATGATTAACAACCATTTCAACCAATATGAAGCACTTTTCAGTGAATACAATATTGTAACGATGGAACACGACCTTTTTTTGTTGAATTTATATTTTTGGTTTTATGGCATTCAAATGCTTTATAAATATAAATTTATAAAGAATAGAAAAAATTCGATCACGAGGCGGGACTCGAACCCGCATCCTTCGCGCCATTCCGGGGCGGATGCCTCACCAACTCAGCCACTCGTGACCCGCCCGAGTGATCGAATTTATTCTATTCTTTCAGTTTTATGTGTCTGAAGGGACACACCGCGCGCCATCTATTGAGATGATTAACAACCATTTCAACCAATATGAAGCACTTTTCAGTGAATACAATATTGTAACGATGGAACACGACCTTTTTTTGTTGAATTTATATTTTTGGTTTTATGGCATTCAAATGCTTTATAAATATAAATTTATAAAGAATAGAAAAAATTCGATCACGAGGCGGGACTCGAACCCGCATCCTTCGCGCCATTCCGGGGCGGATGCCTCACCAACTCAGCCACTCGTGACCCGCCCGAGTGATCGAATTTATTCTATTCTTTCAGTTTTATGTGTCTGAAGGGACACACCGCGCGCCATCTATTGAGATGATTAACAACCATTTCAACCAATATGAAGCACTTTTCAGTGAATACAATATTGTAACGATGGAACACGACCTTTTTTTGTTGAATTTATATTTTTGGTTTTATGGCATTCAAATGCTTTATAAATATAAATTTATAAAGAATAGAAAAAATTCGATCACGAGGCGGGACTCGAACCCGCATCCTTCGCGCCATTCCGGGGCGGATGCCTCACCAACTCAGCCACTCGTGACCCGACCTCGTGATCGAATTTTTTCTATTCTTTATAAATTTATATTTATAAAGCATTTGAATGCCATAAAACCAAAAATATAAATTCAACAAGGTCTATTCATAAAAATCCTTTTAGCAATAGAAATGGTTTCATTAATAAACGAATCAATTTATCTAATAAAGTAAAAGCTCTAATTCCAGCCCAATGGCCAATTACAGAGTTAACGATAAGGATTTAAGTTTTTATGAGTAGGTTTACCCACTGTGCAACAAATATCACTGTTTTATCACTTCTTTTAGATAATATCTATTTTACTTAATAAAATAATATTTTTCGTTTATTACAATTTTTAATCTAATGAGAATTACATTATAGCGAGGAAGTAAAATTGTGGCGAATGCTTGCTTTGTATTTGAATCTATTATTTTGGGAAACAATCAATGTCAATATTATCATATGTAATGTAACAACAAAATAAACAATATTGCCTTTAATTTTCATGAAATTATGAACTGCAATAGTACTGTTTTAATTAAATCAATAAGAATTCTGCGGCAAATGTTATTTACAGCATTCAAAATATTAAGATTCTATAAATACTTAAAAAGTAAAAACAACGAATATTTGTCAATCGAATTGACGTCATTAATATCATTTAAGTCTTTATATTTTGTTTTATTCTATTGGAGGATAGAAACCTAACCACAAATCTCGATATCGACTCATGCAGTGTGTATGTTTATGATACACAAACATTTTGCACCTAGCACCAGTGTGGGAGCTTTTAGCGGGAATATAAAATTTATAACGTAATTTCGTTACACTGTGCTTAGAAATGAATACTATAATTGTTATTAGAAACTGGTGGACGTATTTAATGCAATTTTACGATACATTTAATTAGAAATACGTGGCAAATGGTAATACTCTTTACGATAAGCCCCATATAGCCCTAGATGATCATATATACGTATTTTAATTTTCTGGCGACCTTCTTATAGCCAGATTTTTGTTAAAATAGCAAATTATATCATTTTAATCATAAACGATGGTTTCTGACGCACTTATTAAGCTACATACCAATCACTTCTGAGTTTTTCTTTCTTTCTTCCAGTGAAAGCGAAAGAGACAGAACTAAATGAATCCTCGTCAATTTTTATACGGCGAATTGATTTACCCCGTAGCGTGGCCCAATTTGCGTCGCTGCCATTCAAAAGTCACCGCAATGCACTTACATCCGCAAATAAATAAGGACGTGTTTCCCCAGCAGCCAGTTTGTCGTATTGCAGTTGCTTCTGTTGAAATAATTCAGTGGTGGCCGAGTTGGCTCCTCGCCAGCGATATCAATGTAACAGCCTACATTCAGCCGTTTTACAATCCTTGCTGGGCTTATACAATTTTCATCGCATCGTAAAATGCTTGTAGTTGTTTTAGAGTATGGAATAGCAGTAACGAAGGGTTGTGTTACAGTGCGGCTTAGGAATTACTCTTGTTCCAACTTATGTTATTATTCTATTATGAGGAACATGTTCTGTTTGTGCCCTATTCATGAACAAGCATGATATCATTTTAAAACATATTCTACAGATCAGGTTCAAATTATATTTTAGACCATAGTTATTAAAAACAAAAACAAAAAAAAAAGAATCCATGTTGAATCTTAAAATCAATTTGATTTAAGCGAAGCAAATCCGAGTTTCTTCGGCCTTTGTCACATTTTTAAATTCATATGAAAAAGAGGCATTACAGCTCTTTCATGGCATGAAATTTTGATCCTCCTTTAAACGCGCTGTCATATCGTAGCATTGAAAAATCCCCCTCAATAAAGGTCTGAAATCACGGCACACGCGGCGAACCGCGGCTCCAATAATTCGAACCCTTCGTCCCCGCTTCATAGCCCCGTAAGCTGAACACTTATTATCTACCCATCTAGCATATTGTGCGTTTCAGCTGGTTACATGGTAAGAAGGTATACGGTGACGCGATTTGTACTGTACCGCTGTAAGAAGATGATAAACTATTACAAACCTAGAAATATAGTGTGGAAAACCGTGAAAAACTTTTTCTTGTACATCCTACTATATATATATATATATAGATGTAAAACTCAAAGCTGACTGATATAGTGATCTATCAACGCACAGCCCAAACCACTGGACGTATCGGGCTGAAATTTGGCATGC
Organism: Colias behrii; assembly: GCA_029959065.1. NCBI lineage: Eukaryota > Metazoa > Arthropoda > Insecta > Lepidoptera > Pieridae > Colias > Colias behrii. The sequence goes on along the minus strand of JARWMC010000006.1, from coordinate 1,476,184 downwards.
AGGTAGATGTTAGGACGTAGGCATCCGCTAAGAAAGGATTTCCCGATATTCTTGCGGGAACGGGGAAAAACGGGGATGCACGTACAAAGTCGTGGGCGGAAGCTAGTACTATTATAAAGGCGAAACTATGGATGTATGGATGTTTGTTACTCTTTCACGTAAAAACTACTGAACCGATTACAATGAAATTTAGCACACATATAGAGGGTAACTTGGATTAACACATAGGATAGGTTTTATCCCGGAAATCCCACGGGAACGGGAACTATGCGGGTTTTCCTTTGAAAAGGCGGGCGAAGCCGCGGGCGGAAATCTAGTATAGGTATAAGTTTGTTATTGTTCTTGTGTAGTTGTTAATAATAATTATTGTTGTTGATTTCGATACATGATTTCGATTATTTCTGTAACTTCGAAATGTTTCATAAAATATACGTTTGGACAATTACGACTTAATATATGTATAACAAATATAACTATGTTTACGTACAAGCTAGAATAAAACGTTACAACATGTTCATAAGCGAATGGTTTTTCATGATGTAGTATGATTTTCAGCTACGCGTAGATACAGTTACTCGTAGCGTTTCAAAACCGAACACACAGCTGTACATTCCAAAAGGTTCTGTCTGCAATAAAATTTGCATAACTACGCGCCGTTCCACAATGCAGTCTTATTAAATTTCCACCCCAGTCATTAACGGTTTGTTCTTAACCTTATACATATAATCATAAATCATAAGGTATCAAGGAATGCCCGCTGACTTTTATAGCGTGCTCAAGACGTTGGTAATCCGGGATTCGATAACAGGGCTTATGGATAAGCTTTTGTTTATAGCACTTGTGTTACGTAATTTAGTTATTAATGTCAGATTACGTGTAGGTAATTGATAAGGATTTAATTAAATTATGATGTAATTTTTCTGTTTTATGAGGTGATTTGTGTTATTTGAAGTTTTTAATATCGGTTTGTTGATAATGAAAATTTAGAGAGAACTATTATTTTGTTCTTATAGTATTTTGGTATTAAAAGTTCAATTAAATTTAGACTTTAGATATAAATTTTTACTCTTACAAAGTTTCAGATAGAAATATTTTATTATTAAAACATTTTTGAAAACATCGTTGTTTTAAACAACTTCAATTAGAGCTTCATTTGAAAGGTCCAATTAAGAGGAAGGAAACATCAAAATTCACTTAAGTTTCAAGAAGATTTCATTAAGCTTAAGATATTAGATAAAATAATGAAATTGAAAATCTAGGTTAAGTCGCAAACAATTATGATTTAGCTAACGGAGAGTCGCTCATAATATTTCTATACGTTAATTACCTGTGGACTATATCGCCGTTGCCTTTTGTTGCCATTTCATTTCACTTCATTTTATTTTCATTTATTTTTTTGAATATAATCAATTAGGCTATCAATTAAGTTTAGTCTTATTTGCGATAAAAGTATTTTTTTATTTACCTCTATCGTCATTAAACCTTAGCTTATATATTACCAGGTTTATGAGTAATAATTATTAATTTTAAACAAAATTGGCCTGAACACGCAGCACACTCTTAATTAACCTTTAATCTCAATATATCACGTTTTAACTCAAATTCTAATTGGTTAGACATCCACCCACTTTACACAAAATTGATAGCATGCGTCATCGATATAAACAACAGTGATAAACGACCAGACATCATTTAGTATCAAATTACAATCTGTCCTCCAATTGCCCATTTGTTACACTGCATCCATTGAATTACAACACTAGCAATTATGTGTTCTGGACTCGTTGCATTTTTGTGTCTGATATCCGTTTCATTAACTGCTAAAGTCAAATGGATACCGAATACTGATTTCAATCTAAAACTCAATTTCAAAGATGGAAAACTTCCTTGTCCACGACAAACAGTTGTCTTTCCAGAAAGCCTCAGTGGTATTGTTAGTATTGAGACGAAAACAGACATCAATGGATTTGTGTTACCGCAAGATGGTGAATTAGTAATTGGTAACGGAGAACTACAATTTGGACCAACAGAGAATTCCAATTGTACAAATACTGGTAATATTTATTTCTTGGAGAACTCCGTCTCTTCATGGGCACAACCAGATGTGTGGAGCTCACCGAAATTCAACGATGCTACCCCAGATGCAGAAAGAGTGCCTTGTTTTGATGATACCGTGGAATTTCCTGCTGGGTCCGTATTTACAATTTCGCTTCCAGATCAACAGCAAGTTGTTCGAGATATTAAGATGAATGGTGTGAGCTACGACACAAATAGGTTCAGTGATTATGTACTGCATCAACGAGATCAATCTCAGCAATTTATTTTGAATCAGTACCAAGAAACTGGTATATATACTACTAATAGGCAATGTAAGTCTCGAAGCGGTTGTCCATGTCAAGTGAACGTAATGAAAATCGATTGTAGTGCAAAAATTTGTTCAGTGCCGACTTGTGTTGATCCCGTCCAACCCATAGGTCATTGTTGCAAGATATGTGGAGGAGTAATTTCTTTCGATGTTGATCAAAGTTTTGATCTAATGACATTTAAGGAACTTGTAGAATCAGTTATTAATGGATACGGAAAAGAAGATTTAGTGTACCATATCGGAAAAATTAAAAGTAAAATTCAGTTGGTCGTGGTCGATAAAGGTGAATACACTGGAACAAGCGCTCAAGTTGTCAATGACGTGGACCATCGAATGCAAAGACATTGGGTACAGGGTGTAAAAGAAGCTGTTATCAGCGGCACGCCTTTATACAAATATGGATTGGGAGGGAAGATATTCGTTTCAATGTTTTTTGCTGTAGCTCTTGTGGTTGGTGCAGTATATGCGTATTATTATAAGTTGCCTGAGATAAGATTACCGTTTGGCGAAAGACCTGGGATGTTTTCAAGATATCAACGGAGAACAGATAGCGTCGTGTCTCTTACCCGGCGGGACTCAGTTATCAGTACGCGGTCTGGAATTAGTACTGCTTTTAGAAACCCAATGTATGACTCAAAGAGAGGACGGGTTGTGGTTGAAGCTTCTGCAGAGGACTAGAATAAAGGAAAGGTCGTAGTATAATCAGTTATTCTGTATTTTATATTCTTACAAATTAAACGTATGTATTCAATGTTGATGGTGTCTTAATAAATCGTGCATCAGCCATTTACTCGCAAAACTATCTCATTTCAAAGTCTATAATGCCCGTTAACTATATCATGAAACACAAACACTATCTTATGAATGCGTCATGTGTAAGTATTTATAAGTTACTTACTATTAGAAATAATACCTACATCTGTACTGTCACTGAAAATGCGAATTTAATTTCTAAATCTAGCTCAATAGCGATTAAATTACAGCGATATCGAACTTTGTTGAATATTATTTATGAAATGTGAAGTAACTCGATACTCAGCAGTCAAACGTTTGACTCAGCCATTTGCAAGTGAGCCCTTTGAATTTGAACCCAATCAATAGTATTGGGTTTCTTGGAAACAACTCAAAAGACTCAACTGTCATGGGCCTCGTTAATCATCTTCGGTGTTGCTGCTACGACGAATTAGAGTGCTATATGCGGCTTTCAAAGAGAATGAAGGTATTAAAATAAGACATGCGGTAATAGAATATTCTAAGCATTAGATACAATAGTTTGTAGTTGAATTGCAAAATGGATTCGATTTAATATTGCAAGGCATGTAAACTAATAGGTACTGAAACTACATGATAAACCAATTTACTATTTTAAATTAATAATGTAAATCATTTTTCAGGCGAGATTATGACTTAAATTATAATACAACTAGCCTCATTACAGTAGAATCCTGTAGTGGCTCTACATAATACAATAAGAATGTAAATATTTTTCAACCAAGTTAACCAAATACAATTAATGTGTTCGAAATTTAAAAATTCAAATTAATCTATCAAATTCTTTCAATGTGTCACAAATCTTCGAAATTTAAAAGTCTTTCTGATTTCAAATTTTTAAATTTCGAATTCGCACCCAATCGTAGTGCACAGATTATAAGCCCGCGAACAAAGCGCGTACTCACAAACGGTAATTGTCACCGGCATTGTTTCGAACGCTGATTTATGTCGGCGCTCCGATGTCAAACGGCTTGGCGACAAATGGTGAAAGATCATGTCTTTCAGTGAGTGTTGGTAGCACTTTTGTGAATATAGTTCCGCTTGTAGGTGCCAAGTTTATTGAATAGTGTAAAATAAATAAATATTGTATCATATTGGCGCGGAAAGCATATTATGTAATGTTATGCATGAATCAATTTAAGAAAAAAATATAAATAATACAATATTTGTACTTTAAAGTTGTCAAGTAATTACAAATATCTTTAAATGGTATTACTTACAACAGAATATTAATTTTGCTTTTGTCGTCAAACAAGTCTGAAGAAATATTCCGGCAAACTTTATTTTAATTTAATTATTTACTTTATTATTATTAAACTAATTTCTATACGTCTCTAAAATGTTAATTCTCTATTTTGTTAATAATTTCGAACCATTAAACATACTGGAGCTAAAAGAATTCGTTTCGCCTTTCCTGTTGACAAAACTTCAACAAAACAAAAAAGTGCACGAAACGTGACTTTAAGCTCATTTTAAAAACAATCAGTTTAGTTATAATTACTTATAAATATACGTAGAGTCATAAAATGGACGTATAAAACTATTTCAAGTATTGAACTGAAACGCGTATATCAAAACGTTGCAGTCAAAAGCAGACTTATGTTTTGTGTTGTTGTACGTTTGTAGTGAGAGCGTAATCCATACTTAATATTATAAATGCGAAAGTAACTCTGTCTGTCTGTCTGTTACTCAATCACGCCTAAACTACTGAACCAATTTTCATGAAATTTGGTATGGAGATATTTTGATACCCGAGAAAGGACATAGGCTACTTTTTATCCCGGGAAAATGATGTCATCCCGGAAATCCCACGGGAACGGGAACTATGCGGGTTTTTCTTTGACTGCGCGGGCGAAGCCGCGGGCGGAAATCTAGTTGAAATATAATTGTAGGTATTATTACCATTGAGTTACTATGTACTACGTACGTAGTAATAATACCTCAATGATTATTACCTATTTAATTTTATCTTACGGCCTAGTTTTAAGCAAGATCGACAGTTTGTAAGAAGAATTTTTGAAGTGCAATCTCTCTCTCTCGTCGGTCCCTCATGTCTGAGGATCGTGGTCAGCATGAGGATTGCATCTGGAACGGATGATTTGCCTCCACCGGTCTCTGTCCATGGCATCTCTTACGACCGTGTAAAAATTAGTGGCAGATGAGTTTTTGACTTGGTCTGTCCATCGTGTTGGTGAACGACCACGCGATCTTTTTCCCTCCGTGAAGTGCAATAGTTGCAGTGAAAATAAACAAAAAGACGTGCACTCGGGGACTGCCGCGGTAAAGCTTTTGCATAGCGTGCCTTCAAGCCACACCTCCGTGCCCGTCGGAGTGGGGAGCGTGAGGTTTTTCGTTACGGAATTTCTGGATTCGGTCCCCGCGCTCAAGGCCCGCGATAGAAGCTATGCAATAGCTTAAAAACAACGATTAAAAATGTATATTGCTGATTTTGCTTCTTGGGCAAGGAATTGAACGGTGTAAGATTGCATAGTTTAAATGCGGGTAATTTTTTTAAAACTATTTGAGTAAAACGTTTTTTTTTCTTACTTATATTTTGTAGTTGATTACTAAGGATACTTATCGCATAATAATAATTAACCATAATTGTAGCAAATGCATAATACATCGCTGACTCTACTTACCATGTACCTAGAATCATTTCTATCATAAACAAGCAACATTTTTCACATTAAAATATGTATTCCCGCCAGCACTAGAACCGAATTTTCTAGAAGCATTTGTCACGGTAAGCGCTGGAACGCGTCTAAGCGCGTAGACTTGCACTTTACGGCGCTATAAACTATGAGCGTATGACATTTTATATTTTTTGCAATTTTGAATATGTGCTAGGGAAATTAATAACGTGTATATTGTATTTTATTGCTCATTGTGTAGACGGCTGTCTTGTGCGTATTTCGTTTGATAAACGGTTATGTTATTTTATGTATCACAGCAGTAACGAGCTTGCGCAATATAATATTAAATAATGTATGTACTTGTTTGGTCATTTAATGGAACTACTGCTTCTATATTGTCAAATAGCTTATAATTTTCCTTTATTGTAAAAAAGTTAATGGGATTTAATTTCAATATTGATTGTAGATAATTAATTTAATTTTACGAAATATTTGAATGCTCTGACTAAGCGAAACATGATGAACAATTACAATTTTTTTGATATCTCTGTGTACCATGTTTTTAGCAAATAAATATTATTATATTTTATGTTAACGACGCGACGTCTTTTATTTATTGTTTACACCTACGATATCTACGAATCGATATTCGTTTGCATTGCATTTATTGCATAGCCTATTTATAGATACCTGAATAAATCTTGATAAATGTCGGCTATACATATTCAAACAATCATCAAACAATAACATTTCAAAGTCCCCAACAGAGTTGGTATAAATTTCTTTTAAAACATCCCTTTGTAAACTTCAGCTAATCAAGTTTGTACCGACACCGAGTAGGTTTTCCATTACGTCAAAATCTCGGCCACAACTCAAAACTGTTTACCCGGGGCACAGATTAGAGAATAGTTACTTCGTAACAGATACATCACTCCCATACAAAAGCTAAAATACCTACGCTATATTTACCTACAAAATGCGCCGCAACTCGGCTGCAGTAAGAAATGTACTCTACGACCACGCACCGAGAAGCGAGTTTCCCGCGCACGCCGCGTGATTGCGTCATCAAACGAAAACTTTAGGGTTGTACCGAGCGCGTAAATTAAACACAGAGTTGCTGAAACACTTAATTTTTTATTGTTAATTATATTTGTTACATTATACAATAAAAAAAATGAAATCTTATTGATAGTAGTTGTTTCCTTCGGTTTCACCCGCGTGGACCCGCTATATGTGTCTCCTGGTTCCTGTTTAGGCAATTGAAAAAAAGACAATTCCTTGTTATTCACTCTTGAACTCCGACACCCGTCCACATCGCAATAACCGGGCATCTTGGTAGCGAGCGCGGGAAACGTGACGCGGGTGCGCAGTCTCGCGTGTGCCAACCAACTGCCGCTTGGGTCGGTACCGACCTACTGTGCGGTAGGCACTTATAGCGCGACCTTGAGCGAGTGACGGAGGCCTGCCCGGGGGTCGTAACTCGATTACCGCTCGCCTCATTTCGAATGATTCGAGAATAATTTCGATTTAACTTGGGGAGCTAAGTGAATTAAATAAGATGAATAGTGCCGGGGCGATTGTAACGATTCGAATGTTAATCGTTTTAAGAAATGTAATCGATTTTCTTGGGGGACTTGATAGACGACTTGGCGCGCTAATGTTTGTATTTTTTTAATGCGATAAGGAGATGAAAAGAGGATGCAATATTAATAAAAAAAAAAGTTACACTCGACTTTGATTATGAAGTATTATTGAATATTGATTTATTGATTGAGAGATTTTTGATTTATTTTATTTGTGCGTATACGTTGATATACAATTACATTCCAAAGAGTTTTTATATTTTTTCATGATCTGCACCAGCGAATGGCGCATGGCGCTATATTTTCCCGCCCATTTCTGTGACGTTATTATCAGAAGATCTCTTGGAATATTCTGCTGACCTGGTGCTACGCAAGGCTCTTTAAAATTTTATATGGAAGAACTCGTCTCGTCATCGCATATACCAATCGTCTACATTAACTGACGACGTCATATTTTCCCGCTAAACTTCTGTGACGTCACTATTACAAGATCTTAAATATTCTTCTGCATTTGAAAATCGCAGGTTTTATTAAAACATTCACTTTATTTAATGTAAAAATCTGATGGCAATAATTTAATCACACTTCGCAGATGACGTGTCATTTATCTCCAAGTATTAAAAATAGCTTTTGTGCAAATAATGCAGCTTTTCTGAGCTCACATTTCTTGAATAAAGAATGAATAGCGTGAAATTTTTATATAAATGTAATGTTACTTTAGATTTTTAAAACTTTCTGAAAATGTCATGGATAGGTACGACACGATACTTATCTATTATTTGTTTGTTTTCTTTCTTTGAAGCAAATTATATAGATATTTTATGCGTTTCTTACTGTAAAATTAATTTAAAATTTAGCTTTGTTTTCCAATTATACTAAAAGCTGTTTATTTATCAATGCAGAGTAAGTTTTATCTTCTGCTGAAGTATGACGTTCTATACAAGAATAGTTTGATCCTCGCTTTTCCCAGCTCATGACCCACAAAATCCTACCATGTACGAATTCATTACGAGCATGTACCACTAATCAAGTGTCACGACGGTGTGACTCCACGACCATTTGAGGTACACTATTAGATGCCATTGTATTCGTTAATAAGGCAAGTACTCGCCATATAAGGGCCCGTACAAACGAGGCTAATTCACGCGCAGCATTGTTGGACGGTTTTATGTTTTTCATTGTGTGAACTTGTCGCCTAATTGACAGGACGTGTTTAGTGCTAGTCGGTTATTCGACGGGCTAATGCATTGTTATGTGCGTTTCGCCCTTAACTGTTAGAAAGTGCCTTAATCTAATGCTGTTTGAAGCGTAAAATCAATGGTAATTATTGTCAAAGCAAAGGAACAGTGAATGGGAAACATAAATAACATACAAACATACTTTAATGTCATGGAATAAGCTATCTTTTGGGAAACTAATTTAATCTAATAATTAGCAGAGATGTAGGCATTAAATATTTTATCATTTAAATATGTATAATTGAGTTATGATTAAAACTTTACGCTGATTTAAATAATGATTAGACCGAGTTAAAACCGACAGTTAAATGTTTATGTTTAGTAAACGAGCATCATTGTTCTTTATTCACACACTTCAATTATTATAATAACCTGATTACGATATACGATATACGATGGGCTAGTAAATTGAGCAGATAATTTGTTCATTTTATGCCATTTGACCTCACCTAGAGTAAGTAGTAGTAGGTAGTAATAAAAGGTATGATACCGTTAATGTCTTTAGTAATGTTCTGGGGCCGTATTATGACCTCTTATTTCCTCTTAATTCATATTATGATCGCAACAACCAGCCATGGTTATTTCAATCATAATGTGATTTTTCCAGTCAGTTCAATTCACGGCGTAAACTGTCTGTAAATAAGATGTTATAATACAGCCCCTGATGCGTTTCTTTACTAGCCTTCCGTGCACCATGTGGGGTTTAATACACCCCAGCCATACAAAAATATTTGTATCTTTTCCAAACATCGTGCGGAAGTCTTGAAACCTCGTGTAGCTGGAGTTGCGACCTTGCCAGACCTCTTAGCGACATTGGTTTAGTAATAGCGTCGCAGACGCGGTAAACGGACGCCGTCAAAGTGCAGCTGGGTGTCAGAAACCCCACGTAGTTCGGGTCGTCCACTAAAAGGTGAGCAGTATGGTGTGATAAAATACGACTATTTTTATATAAATATTTATTTAATTTGTTTTTTTATTATTTAAAATTATCTGAAATTGTTTCTAGGGCTCATTATGGCTCATCACATCAATGAAAATGCAATAATATCCGCACTTATGGAAGAAAATGATAGCGATACAGATGAGCTGTTTCTACCTAGAAGTGAAGATGACTCGGATCACTTGAGCATTCAGTCTGAAAGTGAAAGTGAAGAGGATGTACAGGATATTAATTTTTAAGCTATTGCAAGCTTCTATCGCGGGCTTTGAGCGCGGGGACCGAATCCAGAAATTCCGTAACGAAAAACCTCACGCTCCCCACTCCGACGGGCACGGAGGTGTGGCTTGAAGGCATAGCATGCAATATCTTTACCGCGGCAGTCCCCGAGTGCCACACGTCTTTTTTATTTTCTTAAAGTCTAACCCATAGAACATAGTCTTATTTTAGTTGGTAAAAAGTACTATTTCTATTACATAGCCTAAAGATATAGTAAATGTTTATAATATTTGATAAATTTATTTTATTTTTAACCTCTTATAGTCAAGGGATAATAATAATATACACATTACAAATTTACAATAAATACTAGCTATATAGACGTGGAAAGATTATTGGGTCCAGGAAACCCCACGTAGTGCAGGACGTAACTTTTATCCACGTGGTTCACGGAAGGCTAGTTGTCTCTATGAAATTGCTGGTAATCCATACTAATATATACGTAGTATATTATTATTAGCCTGTGCTAATATTATAAATGCGAAAGTAACTCTGTCTGTCTGTCTGTTACTCAATCACGCCTAAACTACTGAACCAATTTTCATGAAATTTGGTATGGAGATATTTTGATACCCGTGAAAGGACATAGGCTATTTTTTATCCCGGGAAAATGACGCAATCCCGGAAATCCCACGGGAACGGGAACTATGCGGGTTTTTCTTTGACTGCGCGGTGAAGCCGCGGGCGGAAAGCTAGTTGGTTATATAATAGTATATTGCAGATAACATAGCCACAGATAATATAATACTACTACATAGCATAACTTTCTGGTAAACGTATGAGGTTTAAGTACTTAAACTTGAATTAATTTGTGTGTATCAAAGCTACCCTTTACCTTTATGTATACGTGCTGTGTCCCCACGTGTGATGGTTATAATGAAAACTCCCGTTAAATACCATTTAAGCTGTTGTAATCAGATATGTACTTAAATATAATTTTGTATTTGAATTTCGCATAAGGACGAAGTTTAGGAGCATTTTATTTTGTTTGGCAAAAAGCTCTATGGCTCTATATACTTATGTACATACGTACATAAGTATATAGATTACTGTATAGTAAGAATCTATTTCATGTAGTATATACATATATGTATAGGCGGTGAACTACTGGACTGATTTGAAAAATTCTTTCACCAATAGGAACAGGACTCAGTCTAGTTATATTTAGGCTACCAGTTAATCTTTTTACTGAAATTGTTTACAGGCGAATGGTGTTGCTATTTCAGTTGCAATTGCAAGTTGCGTTGCAACGTCATTAGTTATCATAATATGTTCGCCAGGAAATTGATGAAAGTCAGTCCCAATATTGTTTTACATACTTATTACAAAAAAAAAAAAAAAAACAATTCCGAAACCGTTCCCGTTCCCATTTATTCTTTAATTTTACAAAAGTGCGTCAAACGGCAACATCTAATACCAACAAAATCTTCACACCGCTCGCTCTAGTGCTATTCCATTCTCTACCTCAAAACTTCGAACGAATAAATCTTGTTCTAAAGTTTATATCTTGAATATTAGCATCGTCATTCACATAAAACGCAGGGGCACTTATAAAGCTGCAATCAGACGTGTGTCGCGAATGTCAGCAACTCTAAGGGCCCTTTCACACGAGCGTCCTCGAACATCTGTTGTAAACGGTGGGGGTTCTGAAGAGGCTAAATCCGTGGTTCACACTGCACAAGAGTGCACGCACTTGAGTCTGAATGAGTATTCAATGTTTCGTTAAATTGCGTTTTTGCCTAATTTTTTGATATTTCAAAGTACCTACAAGTAGCTACGTATCTTATCTACTAGTCTAGCTACTAGTACTAGTTAAATTATCGAATCAATGAAATAGTCTACCAATTTTGATCTATATAGATATGACAATGACAGAATCCATATCTCTATTGTAATTGGATTAGATACTACAACAATAAAGCCTCCCAAAGCAGGATGATTCTACAGGCAATAAACGGTAAGGTTTTTAATTCTATAGTATCTCTATAGGTTTGTACGTACTGAATTACACATATAGAAACACCTAAGTAGCTATCTTATTTATGGCAAGCAAAGGTGGAGAAGTACCAAATAAATCCGAGCAAAGAAAGGCACTGCAGTTATAGAGGTAATAAACACGCTCTTTGCTGACCAATAAAAATAAATTAGCCGAGGGTTCTGTAAAATATACTGATATAGAACACCTTTTGGTATTGATTTTAACGGCGGGATTAGGAAATGTAAGTTAAGGTTTGATGGGGATAAATCTTCCTCGGTCGGGAATTTTTGTAAGAGAAAATGGGCTCAACAAAATGAGGCGGGAGGAGGAGTCACGGAAAAAAGCTTGATGATAAAAACTCCTTCCTGTAACCACTATTTTACGGAAATTGTTATAACATTGGATTAAAAAAAAAAAGAACAATTTCCATTAATTGACAAACAATCATATAATTACTGTACTATTATAATATGATATTTCAGTATGTAGTATGAAGGAATGTTCATTCATGTATGGAATAGATTTTTAATATTATTATAAATGATTTGTCTGTTTTATTTATTTGAACCCGATGAAAAGACAATTTTAATAAAAGGAAAATGTTTAAATATCATCATTTTCATTCATTTTCTTCAAACCACAACACAAACATTAATTTATAATACTATGTACGGAGACCGAAAACTCATTCATTAAAATTAACAAGAAGGTATCGTAATATAGTAGCGGTGAGGATGAAAGGGCAGCTGAAACCAAAATATCAGGGAAAATAATTTTAATAAGTAATTGGGAGACAATAATTTTCAATTTATACGTAAATTTTCATTTGGTATGAATACATTTTGCTTGTTACATAGAATAAAAAACTAAAAACAACAAAAAACAATCATCATTAAATCACATTATAACGGAACATGCTTTTTATAATCGGATAAAATAGTTCATAAATTTTCTAAATATATATTTAGGTACCTTATTTGGTTCACTTCCTTTTGAAACATTTGATTTGTATTATAATCGATAGAAAATAATGATTCGCCAAATACGGAAGGATTGGTATGTTGCAGATGATGTAGAGAAGTTAGGACATTCTAAAAGTGTCTACTTATCTAGTAGAAATTAATTTACAACTTGTGCAGCTGCATTCTTAGTTATATATGCTGTCATGACATCACACATGGGCTGAACCGATTTCAATAATTCTGTTTCGTGTTTGAAACTTTCAAAACCTTAAGAAAAAACAGAAAGCTGCGGATAAACAAAAATTTAAGAAAACGTAACGACCATAATATTGTCTATTAATGACTAATCAAAATCAGATACTGTCTTCTTTTCTCACTCAGTAAATATTGCGATAACTAGTTACAATAAAATAATTTTGTACCTTACTTGTCACACAAACCAGATGATTCCATTGTAACACATTCCTATATTGAACTGCAACGGACCAAGCAATCAAAATTATCCCCAGTACTTTCTCCATATAGGGTGTACGAACTTTCACAAATCGTAATGGATACAAAATTATCAATAGCGCCGTGATTGAGTGTAATTCATGTAATTTGTATTCATTTTGGTCATGATTACATGTTAGGGCGTTGTAAAACACGTTACAAATATGTATTATTATTAATAGGGTATTGATTGCTTCGTCTTGAGGGTTATACATCGTCGTATTATACAGAAGGGTTCTTTTGAAAGTAAATAATTTGAAAATTTCCTTGCAAATATGTATGCTTGCATGATTCTTTGTATATCATGTAGTCTTAATTCGAATCCTTATAGTTTCAATCCAAAAGTTGTTCTTTCAGAAAAACTATATCAGGTATTTAGCCTTCATTCAATGTATCTTGTATGCACACAGGTAACTAGCGGAATCTACCAACTAAATAGCTCTAAATACGTCGATACAACTAACCAGCTAAAGCCATCGAAGTCATTAACCAGTTGAGTACAAGTAAAAGAGCAAGTCATACCGTTGAAATCTGCACTTAGGGGTTGCAAACTTCAAGCCAACCCGCACCAAATACAACAAATACCTCAGCCTTTTACACCCGAAGAATTTTAACGAGACGTTAACTTGTTTATAAATTGAATTCTCGCGTAGATTAACTTTGAAAAACTTCGATGATTTTATTTTGATGCTATCGCGCTACGTAATTGGGTGGCGGGCGTTATTGAATATTTTTTATACGGAGAAAATGCAAATTTTTCGTTTGCGAAGTTTTAACAAGATCTACCCGATTAAATTGTTCTTTTTATTGCATTTTAATAAACATTTCAGGGGCTTACTGGCACAATACTGAGTTGCTATTTATATAAAGAAGAGCTTTTGCCACGTATCGATATACGACTATAATTACATAATATACGAGTAGGTACTATACCCATTTACTGCTAAATTTTATTACATGTAAGTTATTTTGCCTTATTTATTTATTTATTTATTTAAACAATTAGATGACTGATGTTATGTCTATAAACTAATACATACTACATTTTTAACAAAAATTAAGAGCGTGCATCTATTTATTACTAATTTTAGATTCAAATAATTCTCATTTTTATGACCTTTAGTTAACGTGAAATAATTTTAATAAAATATCATCCAGTTACATGATAATATGAATATAATTTATTGTTAAGAGCAAGGAAAACATTTCTAAGAAGTGCTTCACTCTAACATTTTACTGCAAGAAACCAATAAAACTCAATAAATATGGATTGTTAGTAAATAGAAAGCCATTCGCATTGTTAGAGCCACAAAGCATAAAATGTTATTTTATTATGCGTAAATACAAGAATAGTTTCTGTATAATATATTTCAATATATATTGTAGCTACGGTGAGTATGAATTCATATATTTTCAGACAGTGCAAAAGTTAAAAATATATAGGTTTATATAAAGTGACATGCAATATTTAATTACATAAAAAGTATTTAGTGACAAGTCGATGTTACAAAAGTTATAGGAACCGACTTTGTTATCTGAAAGTTAATAATGCAAATATGCAACTACATATTGTGTATCAGAGGAATATTTTAAAGCGCTGCTTTTAATATATTTTTTGATATCGTACTTTTGACACACATAATAACTGCCAAAAAATGTGGAAAATTAAAATAAAAGCTACTTTCCAAATGCAGAAAGAAAAAAAGAAGAGAAGGCTAGTTTATTACGAAATGTATGAAACAAGGTCACCGTCCAGCAAATAAATTGAATACAGAGTCATGTTCCACATAATGTCAGTAAATGCGCTTATTGAGTGCTCAATATTCACATTTCATTGTTATATTTATTCCTCCAATACGGACATTTTATTGTATAGGTACTAAAATCGGATGGTCTTTATTTTAAGAGTTATTCTTACGATATCTTGAATATACTTTGGTAAGTACTTATGTTTTTGATGTACCTACGCATAATATTTTTTTTATATGAAAAATGACAAACAAAACAAGTGACAACTAACTATCAATCAATGAATATAAATTACAAAACATAATATCTCTAAATCTATTTTTTTATGTTCTAATCACATAAAAGCTTATCCGATTTTTATGAGACTTAAACAGATTGTCTGATAGCCTACTTTTATTAAAAAAAATATAAAATTTGCACCATGATTCGCTCTATAAAGTCAAGTTAAGGGTAAATTTGTATGAAACTGCGTCAGTTTCGAACCCAAACGTCGCGGGCAGCAAGCCAGTCTTATAAATCACACCTGAAACAATGCATTGTACTGTGATTGTACCATCCACAAACGTTTCTTCCGAACTATACATTCCACAATTACTCACACATATTGTGTTTAATTCACGATGTCCTAATAAATGCTAGCATACAATGATTTATACGTACATAAATCAAGTTAAGTTACGACGCTCACAAAGTTATGCAAATTCAGGCCACCGCCACAATTATCATAAATTGTACATATCTAATTGTAGTGCCTGAATTACAGGCTTCGAGTGGGATTTCACTGGATGAATATGCATCACTTGTTGTTATTAATTTTTGTTGTTAGGAGTAGGCCAAAGTTAGCTTACCGGTATTCAATATCGAATGGAGCAACTAACTGCGTAGGAGAAGAAGTAAAGTAGTTAATGCGCCCAAATTTAAGCCAATTTTTTTCACAAAATATAGTCCGATTGTGTGGAAAGCCAACAATTCCAAAAGTGTTTTCTCTGAAAAAGGAAGTTGAAACAGGAGTAACTGCGTAGGACATTTAGTAGTAGTTCGAAGTGCGCCCTAGTTTAAGTGCCCTTTCTATCACAGTCAGATGGAAAGGAAGGCCAATCATTCAAAAAGTGGTTTATCAGAAAAAGGAAGTCGAAAGAAAGAGAACAGGAGAACATATTATGTCTTCAAACCATTATTACAATAAATAAATAACGTTTCATTTCGATTGTTATTTTATTACCTATTAAAAACTAAATAAATAAACATTCAATTCTAAAATGAAAATTTCAAGCAGCTAGCCCAGAAGGCACATATTGAAATATAAAAGAATAAGGAACAGGATACAGGAGTGAAATTCATATCGTGACAGCGGGTCGTTCATAAAACTCGCTGAAATATGAATGCGTTGTCTTTTATGTTTTCACTTGCTATAAATTCTACTATTGTAGCTTGAGCAATTGTGAATTCTATAATTTTGAAGATAATGGTGAAGAGAAGTTCTAATAATACGTTTATTTTTACAGATATTACATATAGATATACAAGGAGGAAACGGTGAAAAACATGTTTCATTTTACGTTTTTTTGTAAACTTCAAACACATTACAATTTATCAATATCTACTTAAAAAGCTACATATAATATGCTTGGTTCTATAAATTAATACTGCTAAAATATAACATTAAATGAAAAGAAATCAAAACAAACCTATAAAACCTCCTTGCTATTAAGAAGGGTAACGTTACACTCACAACGAAATTAAAAACCATAATTTATTTTTATCGTCCTCTCTTCCGTTGTTGAAAAAATAAAAGCGAAGCTCATTTCTGATCTCTATTTAATTGTTGGGAAAGGCGAGAGGAGGAAAACAAGAGTTTTAAGGATAAATGGATAATTTAATTCGGCAAATCGGGCCGGTTTAACCCGCCATGTTTTAAATAGGTCCATTATAAAATTGCGGGAAATGCTACGAGCAGTGTATAGAATTATTTTGTACGGAATAGGTAGTATAATAAGCTTTGGAATGTCGCTTCTGAAATAATTGTATGTTATCTGTTCTCACAGATATTGTCCAGCACGTTAACGTTTAAAAACACTTGCGTACACTACTTGTTAAGTACATATAACACGCATTAATTATAAGAAGATGCATAAGGCCACCCAGTAAGGATTTGTACCCAGTAACGATTGCGACATCGCGCACACCTGCGATTCCAGAAAGTATTACGGCAATCACCACCACCGCGACGCTGCCCCGCCGAAGACGATGGACACTCTTGGTTCCAACATTGAACCGGAGGGACGTAGTTAGTTTAAGTTAGATATAATTTAAAATGTAATTTTTTTATTACAATAAATTATTATTAAGTAAATTTCGGTTTTTTCGGGTTCGGGTTTCGGGTCGGTCAATATAATTTTACTCCCAAATATCCATTTTTTATAAATTTTCTTTATTAATTAGTAATGGATGACGAAGAATAATTCATAATTTATGGAAGAAGGTTCTTATAAACCAATTTTGTATTATAATATGTATTCATTAATAAAATTTTATTTTATGCAAGTAACTAACTGACCAAAAATAACAAGTATAAAATTTGGGAAGTCTCATGAAAACAAAGTTTCACTGTAAAAGGGATGAATTTTAAAGTCGCTTTTCCTCACTTAAAATATTATGATACGAGGGACAAATTGTCGTAAACTAGAGCATAAAAAGTGTGAATGTACTTTCAGTTCGTAAACTTTACGATCTTCGCTTATAACACATGCATAAAGGATATAATGTTTATCTCAGTTGAACCCTCTGTTATAATAACTACATGATGCGTGTGACTTCGTTTGTTAAAATATAATTTCTTTATTGTTAGTTTACATTGTATAGGAAGAGTTTGAGTATTTTTAGAATACTGACTTATAAAATACTAGAGGTCCGCCCGTGATACATATTTCGCAATAAAAGGTAGCCTATGTCCTTTCTCGGGTATCAAAATATCTCCATACCAAATTTCATGCAAATTGGTTCAGTAGTTTAGGCGTGATTGAGTAACAGACAGACAGACAGAGTTACTTTCGCATTTATAATGTTAGTATGGATAAGGGCTTTGATGACAAAGCCTTTACATACATCTTGGAATAAAAGCAGGTCATAAAGAAAGTATAGTAATAAGTAATATTTACATATTTAACAAGTAATATTTTTATTTAGCATACTGATCCAACTACATTGAAATGTAATCCTTTATGGAGATATAACCTTACAAGTGAGCCCGGGGCTTTGCTAGTTAGATACTGGGATAAGACCTAGATTATATTCCAAGTTATAATCCATCTACGTCTCATATTTCATTAATTTGGCAAACCCTATATCAACTATATAGGAACGGTACAAACAGTATAAAATGTTCAGTCAGTTTTCAGCAAAATCGATCCTAAAAACGATTCGAACTTTCTTTCTCTGATACAAGCAAACAAACACTCCTAAAACTTATCAATAAAATATAAATAAACTAACAGACGAAAACATCCTTCTTTCATTGTAAAGTTTTAAACGGACAAACTCGATGAAATTCATGTATGTATCCCTCATGAACCTATGAAAATCAGCGTATTTGACCAACACACAGCATCCCCTCAAATGCCAAACAAGTGAAATAAAAACGGTTGTATTTTGTCGAATAAGCGTTACCATAAAAAAGGTTTTCAGTGAGCGAGTGAATCATAATTTATGAATTCCGCTGTCCGGGCTAGGCTGGGGAGATTTACGCGGGGTCATTGTGTCGGTCTCTGTCTTAGACTTGGCGAACCGTAGACACCTTTAAAAGGTCATTTTTTCTGAATTTTTGTTCTTTTTGTACTTTCTTTGTATAAATTTTCCTTCGTGTATTTGTATCTTGACGTGGGATATATTTGTGTTGTATTATTCGTCACATTTGATAATTTCTTTGTATTTGGTCCTTGATGTGGGATGTAAGTATGGAATATTTCGAGTTCTGAAACGATGAAATTAAATTCGAATTATATATATATTTTTGTATTTGAATTTTTCCGTATGTTCTGATTACGCCCGTTGGCAATGGCCTGTCTGTCTTTCAGAATGAAAAAATAAAAACGGGGATGTAAATTCATTATATTGGTGATGTACATATTATATACACACTGAAAAACAGCATTTGCATTTTTATACGGATAAGATGGCAGGCAGAAGTTACAATTTTTTTTTGTGAAAGCAGTTCTATACATTCATAACTCTATGGTAAGCTATAGTTAATGAAACATAAGGGGTGTGGAACATCCCTTTCTATATCCCTACTCTGTTCATCCTCAGTAAGCTTGCAAATATAGATATACTTGCTAATCGTTCTTGCCTTATTTGAGAAACGGACGAAAAGAGTTTCTATTTCTTACTACCTAGAGTCTAAATTGTTCTTGTGCTCAAGTTCAATGATTTATAATAAAGAGGGCTAATTTAGCTGTTGATTTTTTTATACAAAAGTAAGTGGAAGTTAAATGAGAATGATACAATTTAAGTGTCTTTTCGACACGACCTCTATTATTCATTTCTTTGGAATAGTGTGTTTTTTTATTTTCCATTCATAAAAACAGCCGTATGCATAGTTTTACAAGTTTTTATGAACGCATTTATTTTAGAGTGGCGCCAATTTCTTGTTTTTTAAATGTAGTGGTCTTTCTTTTGTGCGCTTCATCCGTTGAATGCTTTTGGTATGCAAAACCTTGATGATGGGTAATGGTAAAATAATATCTATAAGTTTGTGTAATACCTATAGACATATAGTAAAGTGTAAAAGTTCTTGCACATGAAGGGGACGTGAAAGATGTAATGAAATTCATCTGATTTGGTCACACGAGCATTACACTAAGTACTTACAAACATCTTTAAAACAAAAGCATAATAAGCCGTATAAAATATCCTCAACGAGGAGCAAATCGATCGACTATAAAAGGTAATTCCACCCGTAGGTCGGAAGTGAGCTTTGTGACTCCCCTCTCATTGTCCTCAGTTCCTCACACAAGTGCTTTTACCGTACAAAGAAATGTACATATGCGGTTGCAGGATTGCCTGATTGTTTGCGATCGTTTAAAAGTTTTACTGTGGAAGGGATTTTTCAGTGTATTCGCTGGTAAGGTAATATTGAAAGATGTGATTGTGTCTATGAAAAATTAAGGTAATAGAGAGCAGGAAAGTACTTACGTGCAGAAGCATTATGATTGGCAGATATAATTTAACTTGGTTTTGAAATAGAATAGAAAAAAAAGAGACTACATGTTGGCATTTGATTTTCTATATTGTAGCAAAGTTTTAGACTTAACTATCCCATAGATCGATCGATTCGAGCTCGAACAATATAAACTATACTCTTTCCCTTTTAAGTAAATGCTGGTCAGTTTGAGTTGTAAAATAAAGAGTACTCAAAAGCTACTTTAAACCTTCTCCAAGTTCCAACATTCACATAAATAAATGTTAGTCTATATTCATAACAGTCTAGGCGCAAGAACAGAGTAACAGATAGACAGCACAACTTTCACATACATTAGGACGATAACAAAAATGTCTCTGTACATATTTCATTCTGTAGCCATTATATTTGGTATATCATACGTGTGAGTGACAGCGATACAATAGGCTCTTTGCTATGACACTCCATTTAGAACGTGGTTCCGTCGTGTTCACTGGGATGTTACTTTTATAATGTGAAATTGTATAAGACTGACTATTTTCTGGTATCATTCGAAGGGAGTCAATACTGTTCATGTAGACGTTCAATTGTTTTACACAAAATTAAATAGCCCATAATATGGATGTAATGAGTTTTACGACGAACAGTAAATGGACATAAATCAAGAAAAAGTAACCTTAAAATCAAAAATTTATTCATTCAAATAGACTTCCTTTAGAAGCGCTTTTGAATCGTTAAAATACCTAATTTAATAATGACCACACGCTTTACCACACTACGTAATACAGTCCATCTGTGTACATTTTCATCAAATAAATAAGTTAATAAACTTTTTCTAAACCTTATTGTTATGAACAAAATTAAAGCTATTACAAAAGCCTGCATCACATAAAATTCTATATCTTTGTTTCGTATACAGCGTGTAGTTTTTCTCAAAGGGTTTGCGGCTTCTGATTGCATCGTTTATTATTCAGCGGTTTGGGCCTTCCCAGACCTTACTGTTTTACGTAGGTACTATGCTCAAAATGATCCGTGAACCCTTTGACGGTTATAAACGGTTATTTGAGGAAATGGAGGTGAAAATCATAATATATTGTAGGTAATTGTAGGTAATGATTTACATGCACGTTTTATAGATAATTTATGATTTCATTTGAAACTTCTTTTTTCTGGTACTGACCAGATGGGGATAAAAATATTTATGATATCTCTAATAATTTAAATGAAAAAAAAAAAAACCATTGATGACTGTGCCTTGATTGTGCATTGATACATGGAGCAAGGGATAGGTTATTGACCCTGCCAACTGAAAAATACCATTAATACTATCACACACATGTAACAAAGCAGATACTTTCGAATATTTTTATGTATTCGAAACGATGCTTTTAGGTACCTATTGCTATTTTTACAGCTTTTCTTTCTTATAAAAAATAAATTATAATAATTTTTAAAGAATCGTATTGAATTTGATGATATAATAGTGATAATAGATCAAAAATAATAGACGTTTTAAATTTATCGCATAGTTCATGTATTTATTTGCGTAATGTAAATAAAATCAGTTTTAAGGGTACATTTACACCAAAGACGGTAACATACCCGCGAAAATACATGAAACCTTTAACTAATGTCCTATAAAATAACAAACACCTAATCCTAACAAAGTTCCGCATTAGTGCTCCTAACCACTACAAGCTCTAACTAGTTTACGACTTGGCCTGGCTTAATCTAGGTCTCATAGAATTAATCTAAACTTGGCTAAGTACTAGGCGTAGTAAACGGTAGGTCTTACAGGTGACGTGTAGGTACTAGGAATTTCACTTAGTATATTGTATTCTATAACATCTTCTAATATTTCTAAATTCTATAATATCTTCTCTATTTCCTATGGAAAAAATTTCCACATTTTAAGAGGAAAATTTGGAACGAGATTACGACATGAAAATTCTTATTTTTTTGGGAATTCTTTAACTCTATATCAAACTTGCTAAAATGCTTTTTAAAAAAGATTTTTAAAGCCATTTTTTTTTTCAAAAAAATTGGTTGTCTGTAAAGTCGGTTTACTGACGATAGTTGAACGTGACAACGTCTTAAGGCCGATTGTGCTTCTTTGTCGCTCGTTCCGCGCTCTCGCTTGCACTTCAAGCCTTACATGTAACGCCTCAGAGCGAGGTAACGCCGCATGAGTCATGTTTTTTCGTGCGTGCAGCCGGCTCTATCGAATTATAAGACGTTGTCACGTCAAAAAATGTATAAAAATAACTTCATTTACCTATATAAAAATATTTATAGTATGTAGACCGTTGACTATAGAGTATAAGGAATATATGAAATATCGTAATATATTATCTAGCATTTATATTCGAAGCAAACTTTCTCACGGCAATAAACAATTTTCTTCGTAGAACAAAATGGCGGGTGACCTCACGTACACTTTTTATTTGGTACAAGTGGGGACCTGCTTAAATATGAACCGACTTGAATACTGAATGATTGAAAGATTTCATGAAAACAAAATGTACAGATGTTTTTTGTTTATGGTAATGACTTATTTGAATGTTATTAATATGTAATTGTTGGTGAAGTTCGGGAAGCGATTGAAAATGAAATAGGTTTATCGGATCAACAATCTGAACAAGTTTTATTCATACCATAATATTTTTTGACAAAAAATATAACGTATACGAATAGTCAGTACTAGACCAATTTAAATGGTTACGACTTACGTACCATCTTTCAAATAAAAAAAATTGGTTGTCTGTAAAGTCGGTTTACTGACGATAGTTGAACGTGACAACGTCTTAAGGCCGATTGTGCTTCTTTGTCGGTCGTTCCGCCACAGATTAGAGAATAGTTACTTCGTAACAGATACATCACTCCCATACAAAAGCTAAAATACCTACGCTATATTTACCTACAAAATGCGCCGCAACTCGGCTGCAGTAAGAAATGTACTCTACGAACACGCACCGAGAAGCGAGTTTCCCGCGCACGCCGCGTGATTGCGTCATCAAACGAAAACTTTAGGGTTGTACCGAGCGCGTAAATTAAACACAGAGTTGCTGAAACACTTAATTTTTTATTGTTAATTATATTTGTTACATTATACAATAAAAAAAATGAAATCTTATTGATAGTAGTTGTTTCCTTCGGTTTCACCCGCGTGGACCCGCTATATGTGTCTCCTGGTTCCTGTTTAGGCAATTGAAAAAAAGACAATTCCTTGTTATTCACTCTTGAACTCCGACACCCGTCCACATCGCAATAACCGGGCATCTTGGTAGCGAGCGCGGGAAACGTGACGCGCAGTATTACTTTACTCTATGGTGACGCGGGTGCGCAGTCTCGCGTGTGCCAACCATAGAGTAAAGTAATACTGTGGGGTGCCAACCAACTGCCGCTTGGGTCGGTACCGACCTACTGTGCGGTAGGCACTTATAGCGCGACCTTGAGCGAGTGACGGAGGCCTGGTTCCGCGCTCTCGCTTGCACTATGGAACGCCTCAGAGCGAGGTAACGCCGCATGAGTCATGTTTTTTCGTGCGTGCAGCCGGCTCTATCGAATTGTCGTTGTCACGTCAAAAAGAATCATCAAAATCGGTTCGCCCCAGTCGAAAATTCGGCAGTAACGAAGTAATAAACATAATCGGGAATTTAAATTATTAATTTAATATCTTATTACTATCGTGATGAAGTTTTTGTTTCACTGAGTGGCCAATAATTTACGGTCAGTTAAAAAATAATATGTGGAAATACTTAGGTACTTGATTATAAGATAACCCTACATTTTGAAATATATGCTCTAATATTATTTTCACTAAAATTTCCCTAAAAATCGTGATATTCATATATTGAATTTGTAGCCCCATATTTAAGATATTTATACATCGAATAAGGATATAATTAATCTAATTTTCAACATCATACTTATAATATTAACGCAAAGGGTATACTTAAATTGCTTCATCGTATTTAAATCTTTTGGAAATGCTTCACATTTTAATCTCTTACCTGTAAAGTGTATTCATAATTTTCTAATTAGCAACACCTCTTGCATCATAAAGGAAATCAGAAATCGCACATTAATTTGAAGAACAATAACTCCTTCATCTTTATTAGAACAGTAATTAAATACAACCCGACACACAAGGTTACTAACAACTTAATAGTTCACAGCATAATGAGCAATGAATTAATGGTATAAGAGCGAAACTTGCTTGAGTTAATTACGAAGGGATGTTGTACACTTAACAGTAATAAATGTTTAAATTTGAAACTTGGGCTTAAGTACGGTAATGAGTTTGTTAGCTATAATTAAGATGTTGCTTTGATCCTTATTACTCATACGTAAGAGCTATAAGTTTGGAACAGTTGGAGTAAACGTTATTTATATTAAAGTGTTTGAAACAAAAAATTAGATGTTGGTAATAAATCCTTGACTTATCTTATATAACTAAGTAACTTTTATTTTCATCATTTTCCCCACTCTTTAAATCGGTGGGTAGGGGACAATGTGAAATAATTGAAATATTTATTAAATTGTTGCTCAGTATTTCAAATGAGATAAAACTGTACGTGAAGTTAATATGTTTAAGTTTTATTTACACAAGAGTACGCAAATTTTATAACGAAAGCTAAGCAAAAGAACAAAATAAAGTGACCAAAGGTCGCATTCAATCCCTGTCCCCGTGCTTCCCCAGTGCAGGGTGCATTTCACGCGACAATATAAAACTTAGGAACAAGCGCGCCGCAGAAATCACGAACTTTCTCCTTAAAATCAGTAGAGTAACTGCCCAAGGCAATTCTCGAAGCGATAAAGTAAAACTCCCAAACGATATTACGAACCAATGCGGCGAGTTTTAAAATCCAACATTTTCACGCGACTTCCTTTGTCCAAGTCGCTAGTACGGACGTTAGATTCCTACTTTTAAATTGTTAAGAACTTTGCGCTCTCGTTCCGAACTTGTACGGGTTCGAGAATGTTCTAAATTTTCATTTTATGTTATTAGCTTTAGTGCTGTTGTGTGGACTATGGAGTGCTAGTTCTAGTTGTTGTTTGTTGGATATTTCTGTATTACGTTTTGATAGATCGGTGAATGTCGAGCTATTTTGTGCCTTACGTATGCGCAATATCAATAAGTGTTCAGCAGTTTATAAACTAGGAACTTGTGTTTTAAATATAAGTATACTTCCCAATAAAATTGTCTCTACTCTTAGATTAAGAATTGGTCTCCGCGCGCGCGCTACGACTAGATACCGCCCCACCTAAAAACAATAGCTCTGTGAGTGCGGCAACTCATTTCTGTAGTGTGTGTTAGGCAATTTGTAAAGACGCTAGTGTGTGTGAAGAATTGGGCTGCCAGCTACATAAATTTTACCTCATAAATGGGAAATCTGCATCTTTGAAAGAAGTTTGAAAAATATTTTTTTTCATCCTGACCTGGCCGGGAATCGAATCCATGAACGATTTGAGTCGCATGACTCAAATCCACTTGCAACGCTACTATACTATAGTCACAAAGGTTGTTTAAAAGTAAAAAAGCGGAATTATAAAAAATAACATATTATATGAGTCAGTTAAACATGGTTAAACAGAAATAAATTATTGTTATTATACTTTTTTATACATGTGTTAGTAATAGTATTGAAAAAAAAAAAGTTCAAATTATTGCTAAAAGATTTCCTCAACCACGTGTATTTTTTTGGATATGCAGTACGGCAACACTGAATGGCGTCGTATTTTCGTAGAAAAAAATTTCGAAGTAAAGGAGAAATTTCGAATAATACGATACTTAGTGATGGTACGTGATCCCAGTGTCTTTCTTATTTTTTGTTGTATTATTTTTAAATAGTTTTATGACACAAAGAGGCATTTTACTTCAGATTTTGTTCAAAATCTTTATAAACTATCGGTTCGCCCTCTCCACACAATGCTTGTAACACGACTGGCTTGGGTACGCCGAATTCGGCGTACTATTAGTTGCCGCATTTTTCAAGTACGCCGGCGGTATCTAGTCGTAGCGCGCGCGCGGGACCAATCCTTAATCTAAGTCTCTACTTTTTATATTATTTCGGTGACATAAGAATCGACGCATTATTCGATGGATAAAAATCACTGCATCCGAAAATAGTTGTGGGTTCTTGGAAAATTTAATGTCTTTTCTACTCCATGAAAGTTACAAAAATTTATTTCCTCTTCTAAATAAATTAATATTATAGTGAAATAAGAATGAATACTACAGTTTATTAGTTATTTTTACAATCAGTAATAATTTCAAATTAGTAGATAAAAAAATCGATAGTTTTGTTATGAAACTAAAATTGTAATCTATTTCTTATTTACTAAAAATATTATTTTAAATATTTACTTAAGTAATTAAAAAGTTTCCTCTCACAAATAGTAATATCAAAACTAATATCTTGTTTTATTAGAGAACACATAAATGTGCTACACTTTTCCAAGCGTTAAGCGCTTTGACCGTAGACCAAGTAACTTCAACTTTACAAGTGGCAGAAAATTGCTTGATAGTTGCTTAGTGCTTACTCCAACTTAGTACTTACAGTCATGGAGAGATTGAGACTTGTAATTGAACCTGTAGTAAGTTATATGTACTTTTTATAATGTAGTACTTAACTTGTAGATAGGTTTTTTTAACTGCTTTAGGTATACTATTTATGGTGTTGGAATAGTGATTGAGTGTTTGGTTTTACGCAAATATGGGCTACATATATAATTAAGAAAATGTGTTTTAAATTCATGTATATTTTTTAGAGCTATGTAAGAAAGCTTGATTGAAATAATAAATTAATAACATAATTCATCATTACGAGAAAAGTGTGAACCTATTAAATAGGCCACAATATTTCTTTTTCTAATAAAATATTAAACATATGTTAGTATTTTGATTATCTTTTCTATGTATCTAGAACATCGGAGAGAAGGCCAAAACCCGAAATTTTTGCGTAGAACTACTAAGAATATCCCGTGATTATTTATATTTTTATTTGAGAACCATTCAACCTTTTAAGATAATATTTCCATGACTAACCTATACATCCTGCACCATAAAATTAAAACTACATCAATTCCTATGATAATTTATTAACAAATTATTAGAGATGAACGTTAGTTTAGTCTAATTACTTATGAAACTAACGTCTCGTAAATCTCAAGCTCAAGAGCACTAAACTGAAGTGTGAACTTAGTTTAATCGCATTGTCTTAATGAAACTCTGACCAAGAACTGATTTATAAGCATTTAGCATTCATATTTTATAACTGGTGTGTTCTTGTAATACTGTAGGTATCTTCATAAATTAATGTATAAATAAATAATAAAATTTTATTATTACAACTCACCGATCAAACGCTCTAGGGTCAATACAATACACATTTTTTGAAAAAAATATTAACGAAATATTACCAAAAGACATAAAAAGGCCTTACAATGTCAGAACGTCTTATTAGATAATTCATAATACCATGCAAAAGTATTATCTTTCGCATTACGAGCTTACAGAGATCCCGCATACGTTTTTCAATACTATTTACGAAACGGGATTGCGCTGGTCAACCCGAAATGGGATGAAGTAGAATAAGCCTTTAAAGGGTTCTTATTCTAAATACGTCAAAGGCAAAAGAATTCCAGCCCAGGGCGGTCAATGAGACCTTGGAATGTACGAGCGGATTTAACTACGGGAATCGCTACGTTTTCTACAAGATTTATGTTTTCATCGCACGCAAAATATAATTTAAATAAAGTCAATGAGAAATTGAAATAAAAAACAAGCCGTCTAGCACATAATTTATTTTGCGTTCTACAATCTTTATAAAAAAATATAAAATATATGTATCTATCACAGCTTGCCATGGTTAAAGTGCCGTACCAATTTAATTCAGTATCTTACCAATATAAAAAAAAATCAACAGCTGGTTTAAATTCTTTTGTAAGACTTCTAATGAAAATTGAGATCAAAATCCATCACTTTGTCGACTTGCAAGGTCCAGTTATATTATATACCTTTATCTTCTTCTTTATCTTTCATCTGGTTGTGGAAACATGCCGCTTTGCACTAACTAAAACACATTATACATTCGTGTGTTTTCAATGTAATGGACTTTAAGATATCTGAGGCATTCTTTAACGAAATGTCCTTTTGGCACTTTTATTCTATGAATATTTAATCCTTAGATATTTTGTGTAAATAAAACGCGAGGTTCTCTACAAAACTTTGTTAATGTTTTTTAATCCAAAATTCGTCCTATATTTAAGTAATAATAACTTAACATTTTTAGTACCTATTATATCAGTCAGCATGTTATATTTCATTTTCTATTTGCATGCACTTATGTATAAACCATTTCAACTGTTATTTAAACTGTATCCCTTCTTTATTTATTTTTAACAAATCAAACGACTGAAAACTGGGAGAGAAAGCTCTATTAAAATTTAAGTACCTACTAGAAAATTATTATTGCAAGTGTGAGCCCGAATATTTACATATGCATCATATGTATACAATATAATGCACATTGCAACAAGGAGGTCAGACAACATACATAATTATTCTATACACATATATAGCATTTGTATCTACATAGCATCTGATTCCTCGCTCATAACATGGTTCAGACTATGAGGGTAGTCGATGTTTATGCGTCTACCCTCATGACGTCACTACCGGTTCCCTCGCAATTTACGACGTCACGGACTATTAGCGCGACGAAGCGAATTTACTGCCAAATATATTAGTATCTATTTTCTTATGCGAATAACGGATAAAGTGAAAGAATATAAATTTTCCGTTGCGGCTCGCTCGCGAAGAAAATTCTTTTATTAATAGCGTTATGAATGTGATTTATGTATCTAACGTGTTTATAGAAATTATTGCTTTGGAGTGGAGTTTATTGCAATTTACTCTCTTTCTTCTAAAAAGCAAAGAAGCCTACGAAATTTAAAAGTGTAATTTTAGTTCAAAACTTGTTGTTTACTTGAAACTTTAATGATCATTTCTGGGCGTAGTAGAAAGTGGTGCGTAAATAATAAATAAATGTTATTTTTCTTAAACATTCCGTCATATGAAAAATTTCGGGTCACTCTACAACTAACCTTCCATCTACCAATTCACAGAAATATTTTACGACTTTAACTTTACTGTTTATAGCCTATGTATATTTTTATTTTTCCTTATTGATATCCATAAAGGGGAGGAGATAGGAGATTCACTCCCCTATATACATTTCAAGACCTACCGCAAGCTTTCAAGAGAATCTTTAAAAGTACCATCAATCACTATCAATTTTTACCATGTCTCAATGCACCACATTCCTCCACAGAGGGATAGTTTTCACCCTTGTTTTTAAATCCCAGTTCTGACTCGTAATTTATGACGTCACGGGCTATTAGGGCATTGGACGATAATATGTTTATAACTGAATACAGCTTGGATAATCTGAAATTAAGAATAAAAGGGTGTACGTAATTGTTTTCGGACGATTAATGTGAAATGGGCTTGCGAAAATAAAAATATGGATAAACAACGATGAGACTTACAGTTATAATTTTGGAACTCTGCGAATATATTTTCGTAACGTATTTAATTTAATTTTCATAGAAGGCGTCACCTTCTGTCCGTATATAAAAAAGGTTCTTGATGCAGCCTTTGCATTGGCCATTGATTTTTTGTTATATTTTAAAAATACATAGAGTATAGAGATAGAGTTCAAAATTGAACCAGAATTGAAAAATTCTTATATAGAAACCAAAATTTTACCTTAATATAAGCGAAGATTCCTCCACTTAAAATGCGATAAGAATTGGTACAAATTAACTTCGATTTTTTACCAATTCTTACCACAAAAACGACGCACCTGTTTATCGAACGCTTTAAAAATGTCATCGTCTCTATATATCCTTCTTTTATATTTAAAACCTTTTATATCAGACACCCTGATTGATTCACTATGTACATATAAATACCTATACCTTAACTTCCCCTACAGTTTCACCCTATTGTCGTCCCTTCGTCTTTCGCATGCCATTTCCTAAAAGAATGCACTCAAAAGAGATATTAAATTCGAATCATATGAGGGTACTTAGAAGGAAGGGAAGTACAATGTATATTTTTGACAATTTTCGTGATTGTATAGGATTTTGAGAGAGTTATATTGTTATTCTCAAGTTATTTTATTAATTATGTTTTGTTCAGTACTGATTTAAAAATATTGAAAATGTTTTTTTTATCGACATCGCAACATATTTCGATTTAGATAGATTTTATATTAAGTTATATTAATTGTTATCATCATGATTACCTCCAAAATAACAGTACCTACTCGTTTCCTATGTCTTGTTCGCATAGTACTCAAATATCAGTACAAATATATTCTATTTCTTGTTGTGAATTCAGATTTATCCGAATTTTAAGAGAAGTCAATACTTTGCCTAAAAAAAATCACATTCACATACCATTTACAATATAAGCATAAAA
Source organism: Colias behrii (assembly GCA_029959065.1). Classification (NCBI taxonomy): domain Eukaryota; kingdom Metazoa; phylum Arthropoda; class Insecta; order Lepidoptera; family Pieridae; genus Colias; species Colias behrii. The sequence continues at coordinate 1,445,526 of JARWMC010000006.1, read as the reverse complement.
ACAGAAAAGTGTATAATTTATTTTCCTACCACCGTCAAATTAACACATTGGTAGATAAGCCACCATAGATGCAGATAACGCCGAAAGAAATTAGGGTAAACATAAAAATATTTAACAGTGTCCACGCGCGCCTGGCTAATGGTCGAGGGTTGTAGACAGCTTCTGTCATCAAAACTTGGGGTTCGTTAGAGGCTACTGGTTTCTTTTAAATGTTTCTATTTGCTGTGATTTGATACGGATAAAAAAATAATAAATGTTTGAAAATTGCAAAGAAAGTATTATATATTATGAAGCTCGATATGCATGCAAAAAAACTTAGCAAAAAAATGGATGCTATTTTTAATCGAATTTGAACTTTTGTAATTATAAGTTACTAGCTTTTCGCCCGCGTATCGCCCGCGTTTTCAAAGGAAAACCCGCATAGTTCCCGTTCCCGTGGGATTTCCGGGATAAAACCTATCTTATGTGTTAATCCAAGTTACCCTCTATATGTGTGCTAAATTTCATTATGATCGGTTCAGTAGTGCATCATTCAGTGCGTGAAAACCATACATACATACAAACCTTTCCTTTTTATAATATTAGTATAGACTATGCAATAAATCTGTCGTTCCTCAGTTATTATACTTAAAGTTTAAACTAAATAAAAACTCGTTTCTAACTGTTTTAAAATGCAGCATCTCACGCAAAAATAAACGGAAAATATCATAAATCTTAAACAACTTATAAGTAAACGCCGTCGAAGGCTATATATCATAGTGGAGCCTTTGAATCGGCTACAATACCCTTTGTTCTTTCAGTTTCAGCCAACTTTAAACTATTGTTTAAATAAACAATGCGACCGCATAATTAAAAGTTGCATTTTAGTTATTTTAAGCCATTGTTTTAATTAGTTTTATGAAGTTCCAGATTGACTGAAATTCATTATGCAATGACTGGATTTGCTTGATGATAGCCGTCGTTTGTTCAATTTAATAATGTTAATTCGATGCAATTACGAGTACCTTTTACAATTCATATAATGTATACAACATAATTTTAAATTCAGATTTATTTGTGTAAAGATTAACATTTTACAACCGATAAATTGATGTTTATGACTTACTAAAGCAAGGTTTATTTGTTCCAGATAATTTTCAATTCATCATGACCGGTTTTGAAGGGGCAAAAAAAAGATGATGATACTGGAGGAAGATTTTTGGAGGAGCAAACTTCTTTTATGAGAGGCTTCTTTTATTTGGAATGAAGCTTTGAATTGCCCGCTTAACACTCTCATTCTAGACTCCGATCTTTTACCACAGCTTATTAAAACTTTTTCAAACAATATTATTGACTCATTTACTTTCCTCGTATTTTCTGGGTTGCCTGGTAGAGATCGTTGCCAGCGATAAGGCCGCCTACTGTACATTGTTATATGATATTGTTAAGTTTGTGAAATGTATTATATAAGCTGTACAATAAAGTATTTTTCATTCATTCATTCTTTCATTCATAAAAAATCACAGAAATTAGAAATTCAATGTTATAAATAACAAAAAGTCTATATTACCTATGAACCTATATATAACTAATAATACGAAATACGTAAACAATCAAGGTATCAAATACAGCCATACAATCTATTACAACCGAGTGTAGTCCAGTCGTGAGGCTGCATCAAATTGCATCCACGTTCACACAGATATACTAAATACTAGATGAATAAGAATATGTATTATTTATGCCGAAATAAAAGCCAGCTTGATATCGAAAGCGCTTATGTAATCGGCTATAGCTGTAAGTATTCTGCAGTCGTAATACCTGATCAAATTGCATCCACTATCGTTTACATGGATGTAAGTATACTGGATGGTTTGTATTTGAAACAAAAATATTACAATACAGAACTTGTTAATAGTATGCCGTTATGTGGAAATAAGTATTTTATAAAGCAGGTAACCATCGAGTCTCTACCATACTTACGTTTGAAAATTTTAATTAAGCTGAAGATGCTTTTGCTTCGAAATACTACAAGCACTGCGACCAATACTGCGACGTTTTATTTATATTTATTGTTTTAAAAGATAATTATGAATTTATGCGCATCACACACGGTGAAGATACTATAATATTTTATGTTAAGATTCTCTAATATAAAATATTACAGTATCTTAAGGTATCACACACGATTAAGATACGCTAGCGATACTAATTGTCATTTATTTTAAATGTCAATTGTCGATATTTCGCTAAGGATTTGTTCACCCTACCAACGACGAAGACGACCACAAACAAAATTTTCATTCAGTCGCAATTTAACAAAATTGTGAAAAACACACTTAAAAATAAAATATTAAAATTTCCTGTAGTTCTGATGATTGGAATTTTTTTTTGCGAATAATAAATGAAAACATAGATTTTCCGTAGAAACGGTGGCTCCTAGAAAAAAATGTATTAGAAGTTTTTTATAGATAATTTTATGATCTACAATTTTGGTCCCAGGTAATTATATAATTAGCTTACCGTCTCGGCGAAAATCGCAAAAAACCTATTTTTTTATTAATTGACCTCGAATTTTCTTTCTTCCGAGTACCAGTATGACGCGAAATTTTAATATTTTATTTTGAACGAATTTTGTCTGGATGGGAATTTTGGTCGTTGTCGTCGTAGTCGTTGGTAGTGTGACCGAACCATTACTAAAATGTCATAAATAATGTATGTATTTGGTATATTAATATAACATCTTATAGGCCGGGAGATACTGACACAAAATTTCGGGTCATTTGTAACAGGATGGCGGATTGATGATGATGTGATTTTTTTGATGTCATTTTTTGATTTGATAAAACTAATTTATTCGTCACGTTTCAAAAATACGACTGTACAATACGTTAAATAATTTTTTTACAGTTTGGGATCATTATATTCTGTTTGTTTGTATACAATTCTACCTAGAAAAAAATATCGCAGATTGCAAACATGGGGCGGACGATTGTAAGACTTAATTCTTTTTGTCATTGCGTACTAAGACCCCTGTAGAACCGCCATCCTGTTACAAATGACCCGTAATTTTGTGTCAGTATCTCCCGGCCTATAGATGGCTTATCGCTTGGTATCTTAAGATATTGAAGGTAAAATATATATTATCTTCGTCGTGTGTTATGGCTCATAGGATTTGTATGGCGAGTGATAATCGGAAATATGCTCTAAGATAATATATATTTTACATTATCTTCACCGTGTGTGACGCGCTTAATAAGTGGGCTAATTGAAAATTAATAAAATCGTAAGCAAAAAATGTATAGGTACGCATTATAAAGAATGGTGTTCATTATAGTATATCCTCTGTTAAAATATGACGATAAATTATTTTAAATTAATCTTAAATAGCGTACCATATTTGATAAAAATTCAAAATTTTCCGTCAGTTACCAGCATTCCAAAAGTTAATAATTCCTTTGAAAAGTTAATAATTTATCACATCTAGTAAACTTACCTCCACAACTACACAAGAGTTTGTACGTACAAGCTACCTGACCCAGATTTTTTATTTTGCTATAGAGAATGAAATTGCTCGTAGTAGGTATTTTTTATTTCTACAAGAAAACACTTTTTATTTTCATATTACGGCGCTTTTACAGCGCCCGCCGTTCGCTGAATGATATGCGCCTACGAAATGTATTTATGCTGATGTAATAGGTTCTTTGCGTGAAATATCTTCAGAAAAATTATTTGTTTCAGAGAAAATTCTGGAATGTTCCATTCGGAGTTGAATTGGTAAAGAATATAGCTTTCGGGAAGTTTGATTGTTTTCTATATTGGGTCTTTGGAGATAGAAGAGACACTTCTTAATATTAAGAAACGGCGTAAAACTATATAACGTGAGGGTCGAATGTTAGGAGGCATTCGCACTGGCGCTAATAAAACGCAGATTGTGTTCGAAATTATTTAGGGAAAGTTCAAAATTTACGACGGTTGTATAAAATAAAAATTGTTGTAATTTATAAATTTATTTATCACATATTGTAAATACTTTTGAATATTTGAAAGTAAGTAGCTATTTTAATACTTGAGAGTAGATCTTTAGACATTCAGGGTACTGGTTTTTTATTAGTGATTAAATGAATAATCCTTCATCGTCACTAAAATAATACTATTAAATAACAATTTCGATTTAGCTATGCGTATTAAAATTTTCATTAGTATTTAATGTTTCATTACTATTTTTTATATTTAACTCACTAACGTCACGGCCGTTTAAACGCTCGAAAAACGCGGCGTTTTTCTCCACCACTGCAAATTCAGCCCGCTATTGATCCGACACTAATTCCCCTAATCCACTTAGACGCCTTCCGCAATAAGTATGAGTGACACCGGATTATAAACGCTAGCAATCCGGTTATTGTAATGTTATGTTATGGGTGAAGTTTTGTAGCCCGTTCCGGAATATGTACAAACTATTGATATAAGAAAACTACAAAACAAATAAAGGATAGCTATACGCTGTATAGTAAGACCACCTCCTCGGTACAGTGGTCAACGCCCTCGTACCTAGAAACGAAGTTCGATTCCCAGTAAGACGAAGAAAAAAAAATATCTAGGTCTGTAGAATCACCTACTTGTCCCTGAAGAAAATTGATCCGTTAAACAGATGTATGCCCCCTTACCCCACTAGGGGATACGGGACTTCACATATCGCTGTATGTTATAAAGCCAACTAAGAAATAATAATTGTAGAAATAGCATGATGCTCAAAATATGAACGTTAGAATGTCTGCAAATTTTAGGATAGCAAAAGAATCCTATAATCTTCCAGATCAAATACCATGTATTCAGGTTTTCAATGATATTAAACAAGACCATATATAAACATTACAGCTGTTTCTCCGTTCGAACAATCATTTGTCAATTTGTATTAACATTTTCCACACAATACCCGGAACTGATGAATTCCAATGGTGTTTAAATCAGACTTCTCCTGTGGTTGAAGTTAAAACACATTTATCACTCGATCAGTAATTAGCAAATGGATGTATCCGACATCGCTGACGAGTCGACATGATTAAAGATCGTGGCTGATATGTTTTGCATTGTTTCACTGTTTCAGGCTATTGTATGAATGAGAGGTAAAGCTGAAAATATTAAAGGGAAACCGATAATGTACCACTGCCATTGACGTTAATTGATAATGTACCGCTGCTATTTGATGTTGTCAATTGAGAACTTATGTAGGAATGTTGGTAAAGGACTATTTTGGCATTTTTTACTCTTTGAAACCAGAAAGATTTTTAACGGATTTTAAACGCGATTTATTCATTATATTACCCGACGTTTCGCACACTTGTAGCGAGCGTGGTCACGGGGAGACTGTGACTGTGTGTAAAATCCGTTAAATGTTATAATACTCGCGTAAAATCAAACACTAGAATATACTATTTGAAACTATTTGAGATGTGGAAAGAATGGGCATCCCAATTTAAGTTTATCACGATAAACCTTATTTCGCAAGAATAAAAAAAGTATGTTATTTGTAGATTTATTTATTCTAAATATATGTTATTATTTGGAATAAAGAGAGTTCAATTACTTTGGGACTATCAACTGCATATGGTAATAGAAAATGTATGATGCTTATTATAGATATCTTCATATAATGTGCTGTACGCGCAAAAGTTGATTCAGCTGCACAAACCAAAAGTGACTGAAATTTACCACAATGCATTTCCGTTAACAAAAATATCGCAATATTTTTAATATCCAATACAGAAATAGCAGTACCAAGTATAGCAACAATCAATCAGGCGGACAAAAATAGAGTATGATATAAAGCCGACTTCAGATGTCTAGACGCATTGAGGTTTGACGAATGCTCGCAGTTTCATAACAATGCCTGTATCTACGGCTTGAGAATCTCACTGAAAATATTTTATCGTACACGAAATGTCTGCGGAAATTGTCATATAATTTATGTTGGGTTGGCAATCGATTCTGCTTTTGTGCTTTAAGTTTTGAAGAAGCAGTCTACAATTTCCTTAAATAATAGGAATTCAATAATAGAAATCATAGTCATAGTCATAATCATAGTCCATAATGGACACATATTTAACACAGCTGCCTACATGTCCATTATTTGGAGAATATTTTATTATTTTCAGTTCACCAACATCTATAACATTATCATCCTTGGCCTCTTCTCAAACGTATTCCGTATCAGTTTATACGCCACCAGCATAAAGACACTTAAAGGATTCTCCACGAGACCCTTTAGCTCAAATTTCAAATAAGCGTCTATCCCTCCCATTCTTAGACGTCAGGCATACCGTTTATTTATCGAGTAATATCCCGCACCCAGTATTGTTGCGGCCATCAATAATTCATGCTGGCTGTGAGTTATAGCGGCGACGATCTTCGCGGATTTCCTCTCAATTTCTGATCTCCTGGTAGATTGTGTTATATTGCTAAGGAGAAAATAGTTTGATTCCGTTTTTAGACGACTCATTAGTATTTGTACTTTTCTTAATGTATACTTTGCTTAGAGAGCATTATGGTAGTTTTTCCAAGATACTCAAACATTTCATACTTCTCATTAATTTATAAAAATTTTGTCATGTTATTATCACAAATTGGTACCTTGTTGAAAACATAATTATATTACATAATGTATTAGTATAGTTCACCTTTAATTTTATTGTTTTAGTTAATGACACCAAATTAAGTACAGTTTGCTTTCATCAGGAATAAAACAAAATGTTCAAAAAATTTTTTAAAAATGTCCCAATAATCTTCTTACATATTTCCCATTGACCTTCATCAAACCTATAACTGGTATACTCTTTTTTGTAGTTTCTTCTTCTCTTGTCAGGTCCAATGAATCATATTCTAAATTGTCTCCATCTGGTGAAGGTTTCTGCAAGAGAGCAAATGCCTTGTCTTCATCTAAAACTGCTTTTTGAACCTTTTCGTGGTTTCGATGGCTGTGGATGATTATTGATTGGGAATTACCTTAGAATTTAAGAAGTATGAATTAATTGATTGCAGTATAAAAGTTAAAGTAAAAGTTTGTTGTTTATAATTTTTCTTAGTTTAGTACTCTACGAAACATCTTATTGTTGTCAATGTACAATTAATATTTTTGTAGTAGGTACCAGCAAGAGTAAACACCGGGAATATAATAATAATTACACTACTTTTATATTTCAAAAACATTACATAAACAGTTGATATAAATTAAATCTTCTTCTATACTCACTCATTACTTAGATATTCGTACTCCTTATTCTTGATTTCATCTACGAATTTTTCAGCTGCCTTTTTAGCGAAAACATCAGCCAACTTTTGCAGGTATTTCATAGACGATTCTGAAGCTAGAGTCTTTATTATTTCTCCTGGATCAAGTTTTACTATTATTTGGTGATCGTCACTCAAACTTTGCGTCACGGATAGCAGAAACAGCAATTGAATTTTTAATAACATCCTCGAATGAATGTACGTGCGTGTAATAAAAATTTATCGTTTGGAATTCTGGATTTTATAACTTTCTGCAGTTTGATGTGTTTAAATCTATTTATTCGATTGTTATGTCTTATTTTTATTTTAAGAACATGAGAATATAGCTAAAGTTGGTATGCGTCTATTAAAAATAGTCCTTAAAATTTATGCAAGTTTAATTTTATATAAATTGAGTGTAAGATTAAAATAGAAAGTATGAAAACACACACTTCCTCTGACCTATTTGTCTGTTCATTAATATCAAGAAAAATAAACACCTCAGGATTTTTCAAATTATTTATATAGTAAAAATCGAAGCAGTATGCAAACAACCAAGTCTTCCAAAAGGTATTCAAGTGTGCATGTTTACAAAAGGTCGAATTCTATGCATAGTAAGCAACTCTATGACTATCCTATAAATATTAAAGTGACACCATGTGGCGTCGAAGTTAAAGATGTGTCCACACCTTGAGGGTATTACCACAATATACAGATACATATAGTAAGGAAACTTCATACAAAACGTTCGAAATGGCACACGCACACAAGCATGCGTGTTTACGAGTATCCTAAGGGTATTGAGGGGGATCGATAGTAGCGGGTGACACATCCATAGATTTTGAATGACAAAGATACATAGTATAGAAAAGTGATGTCAATGACTTCACGTTAAATAAATATCGATTGTTTCAGTTTGTAGCCTAACTATATTTTTGGCTTCGGTATCTATTGTCCCAAGTATTCTTTTAAAAAAATATTCAATCTACAGTTTTGAATTTCCTACGATTTTATTATATGTATAGATATTAAAATAACCATTACATAAATATGCCTTTATTCGAAAAAAAATTACAAATTATTTACTGAAAAATACTTTCGTCTACTACGACTAATTCGGAATTTATTGTTAAATTTTATAGTGTAAAATATTCTCAATCTTATGAACAGTTTTTTTTAAGTAACTGATTATGTTTAATTCGTTGTAAATTAATTCAGCCACTTTACAGTTTATGTGTTCTCTCTTAAAGCAGCAACGAAAATGTTATCCATTTTCTCGACATATTGAACAAAATCATTTGGTGGTATAATTGGTATAGTTGAATTCAAGCAGCCGAATACTGCGCAATTAGTACGTGGCATTTTTAAAATGATCGCCGAAATCAACTTATCTACAAGCACGTGTTCAAATTAAACTGAAATAATATATTTCACCAAAATGTTAAAACATAAATACATAAAAGATAGATATTATAATTATTGTATTTTTATCGATACGTGACGTCACCACTTTGTCAAGCACTAAGCCTGTCAAACTATTTTCTTTTTCATCCTAAAACAAAAAGGTGGAGGTTCTATGCTCATATAATAATAATTTTAATTTATTTCTGCATATTTTGTGTTTTTTTAATTTAATTTAATTTATCGTTTTAAAAATAATTTAGTAGGTATACCCACATACAAGTATTGTAAATTCTGGTTTAAAATAATTATTGAATATATGTATAATACAAATATCAAGCATTATAAATAATTTAGATACATTAAATAACCTTCGGCGTCCATAACAAAACAAGATTTCGAAATATAGCACTGATAAAAACGTATTTACTTTTACAAGGTGTATTAATTCGGATTGTTTCTTCTTGTAAATTCATATTTAGGCTACACCATTTTTGTATTTTAACGAGTTTTAATCTCAAAATTACCACAAAATCGACTGTGAAAAAAAAGCAAATAGAAATTTACAGGCCGAATTGATAACCTCCTCCTTTATTTTTGAAGTAGGTTAAATATCAAAAAGTTAACAGCCCTATAGCTATAACAGTGCTAACGTCATAATTTCATCGCAGTATAACTGTATGTACGTATATATCTGTCAACTGTGGTATTACAGTGATTATGAAATGTATTGACAGGATAGACTATTCTATTTTTAATCATTAGGTGGAATACCGATTACTCTAAGCTATTATAATTCATAATGTACATAATATGGAAACAAGAAGGTTTAAGGGAGACACAAAAACAATAATTGTAGTTGATGAATAAATCGTGATAACTTAAAAATGAATTGCATTGCAATATAGTGCATACAAATACACAAATATTTAATGGATACATATATTTAATTCTGTATAATAAACATTGTTTATAAATGCAGGTTCTGGCAACAACAGATTCTGGGAATGTTTTATCATCCTTGTTTACTTAATTAATCATAATTGTATCACGTTTTATTTTTTTATACATAACATTTATTATGAAACATTAAAACAGACCATTTTAAAAGACATAACCCTACCAATATAAAAATACCGTAATAAGTAATAACCAACGTTCTTAATTACAAAATTGTCATTTCAATCTTACAGAATAATAGCTACAAACCACAAACACCACAAGCACTTATAATTACACTAACAGCAATATAATCAATACTGTCAGCAAACTCAATTGTAGCGAAGCAGTTTCAATATCGCCTATAACTGGATGCCTCTCGTCAATTATTGACAGAGTTTGCTACTCAATAGCTCGTAAAGGGCCGTACTAGGGCGGGAATAGTTGGGCCCCGAATAGTTTGAGGCTCCAGCTTTTGTTACTAGTGAACTTATTTTTATACTCGGCATATTATAACCAATTTACTTGAATTTGCTTCGTTAGGGTTTTTGATAATTATTTATTAACAAGTTAGTTTTGGTGTTGTATAAGTATTGCTCTTTCCCGGATTGGCAGAGAAAAAAATATGAAGATATTTAATAATATTAATATGTTGGTTAATTATCTTCTAAATAAGGTACATTCATTATTTTCTATACTATTTAACTTCATAACACCTACAGTGACTTAGATTGAATTTACAAAGATTCTTGTATTCCAAGTTTATTATTCTATTTCAAGTTTTTCTATTCCATCATAAAAATTTTCAACACCAGATTTTGAACCCCGTAGTCATTGCTATTTTGCTATACCACCCTGCTGTTTTTAACCCCAATATCAACACGTTACTTTACCGTAGATACAGTGCCCTAACAATACACATTTTGAATAAGTTATAACCAAACTGGGATTGAGGCCCGCTAACAAAGTACACCACTGCATTGTGAATTAATAATATCGGATAGCCCTTGCTATGCCCGATATCCAATGCAAACAGATTTCATATCATGCTCGCTTATTATATATTTAATAGCACTACATGAATAAGATGTTAAGTGATTGGGTGTGTTGTTTTCGATCGAATCATTGAATGTTCGAAACGTAATGTGTTATATTACATTTATTTAAGAAGAAGATGGTTATACTAATGTATTATCTACATTGTTTTCAAGTGGAATAAATATAATTCTTGCAAACGTAGGTATTTGTTTTTATTGTTTATACTATTAAACATTAGCAATGCTTTAGGAAAATAGTGTACATTTTCATTACATCTTTAACATCTTTATGTTTTTAATATCTGTTGGTCTTTTTTTGTTATTATGTTGAGTGATTATTTAAATAAGAAAAGGATACTTTTTAAAGTAAAATGTTTTATTCTTATTTATTTTATTTACACTCTAAGCAGTTCATAAGACCATGCAAATATATTATTTCTCATTAAAAACATTAAACTACACTTTAATTTTTTTGTAAATGTCAATACATTAGAGTCAATACTTTCATATATTCTATACATTAGCTGAAATAACTCAATAAAATAATAGTTGTTTCTAGAACAATAACGATAAAAAGCCTCCGCTCACATTATCTTCAAATGCTATCATATACCAAGAAGCCAATAAATATTTATTAGAGCGTCCATTGACGGTAGTGTGAACAAAAACAGCAATAAAATAAAACAAAGCATTAGCTTCGTATTGAATAAAGAGTATCATAAACGGGCTCTTAGATAGCTCAGATTTGATTTGGCTATCGTAGAAGATAGGGTTTGTACATATTAGAGCGGCCATTCTATGGGGAAGTAAAATAAAAAAATAAAATAAATTGTTTTTTTTTTTTTATATAGTATGTAAATTGTAAAGGCTCTATTTTGACCGCCAGCTTGCATGTTAGCATTAGCAATATTTATAAATTTCGCTTTTCTGTGTCGATAAATAATCAGAAACATAATTAGATTTTTTATTATACCTTCGACAAGAAGGCGTTGCAAATTGTAATTTTTTTATGATTGGGAACGAAATATGGATAATTTTCACAAATCAATGTCACGGAAAAGAACTTACCATAAGTTCTTTTTCGTGACATTGATCGTGTGATTAGTTTACAGGTATATGTTTTACAATAATTATACAATACTGTGTGTATAAAAGTTTTGGCAACCGGATGAAAATGAATATTGTTATATTTACAATTGTAAACAAGCAGTTTTCTTAGCCTTGTCAAGGCAAAACATATTGTGAGTTTTAACCAAAGAATTTCCACATATTGCTCAGAAATGCTGCCGAATCTTCCGCGAATGTGCCCCAAGCATGTCACGTCATAAAACGTTATGCGTTAGTAACATGGCCGCCGTAATTCGATCCAATGCGTGCTAATGCGTGTCCATTGTAACACGACAAGTGATTGGCTGTTAGCGACATACTCTGAATGTTTCATTGTATGAGCAAAATCTGGAGAATGGAGGGATCGCGTTACATTTATAAGAGGATCATAGAACGAAGTAGGTAAAAGGTAGCTTGGTAGATACGTTAGTACATCGGTGCAACTGTCTATACACACACACACATCTACATGCGTCGCACACACACACACACGCACACATGCTCATAACTCATGTGTGATTGGGTCAGTTATATTTGTTACTAGTATTCCGCCCGCGGCTTCACCCGCGTAACAAATTATGTACCTATGTACTAAAATCTTCCTCTTAAACCACTCTATTAGAAACGTATTAAAATTAGTTGCGTAGTTTTAAAGATCTAAGCATAGAGATAGACAGACGGAAAGCGACTTTGTAACATACTATGTACTGGAGAAATAGCATATCAAATCTGTTTCAATACATAGATGTTCGTTCTTTTTAGTCGGTCTCTCAAAATTCCGACAAAGAAATATTTTGTGGAAATAAAAGAAAAACAAAAGGGATCCTAGAAGGCACATTCCGTGCGATTTATTATTAATTTCGACTGGTGTAACTAGTAAACGTATGACACAGGAATAGGGGATGTCAGATGACTGACAAGCGGTGCGCGTCGACATCGGCCTGTGATTAAACATAGCGTAAGAATGGATGCGGCAATTGTATTTTTATGAACTCGCAATGGTATGATGCCGGATGACATGCTATTTGTGATGAAGTATCTAGTCCTATCTCTATCATTCTGAAAAAGTTCCAATATCAGTTCTAATTAATAATAATACTAGTACTACGCGGTTCGGGATGGGATGGGAACTTTTTATCAGTGTGTAATAAATACGAAAACATCATATAAAATACACGTTTATTCGTTACCTAGTACCCGAGATAACATAACATTATACTAGTCTAGTACCATATCCATATCACCCCGTCCCGTCTCAGATCCTGGTACCCGCATACCTACGTCAGAGGGACGCTTCGACGCACCGCACGCCTCGTCGCCTCTCGTCCGATTCAAACGGTTGACGTTCCGAATTCCAATTGTTTTCCATTTTTGAATCGTTAAACGAGGGTTGTGTGCGGCCAGTGATTTAACCAAAAAGTTTCATTATCGCTATCGGCTTCTTTAGCTGTCGTCTATTGTTACAGATTAACAAAAGCGCGGGAACATATTTTTTTCTTTTTAATGAAATGTCAGATACAGATTTTTTTTTCTGATTAAACTTAATATTGTTTGTACATTATGATCTTTAGTTTTTCTATAGAAATACTAAATTAGCTTTAACTACACGAATTAAAACAGAAGTCGAATCCTGAAACATGCAAGACGACATAAAACAAACCAATTAACTTCGACGGATAACAATAAAATATTCAAAATCGTTCGAAATTCAAAACGCAAACAACAGATTGCAAATCAAACATTACAACGTAAATTCAATTTTGGCCAAATATTTCGCTACACAGAGGGATGTTTGATATTTAATTTTAAATGAGCGTTTCGGTTGTAATTCGGCAAAATTGTCTGGCGTCACCAAAAAACACCTTTCTTGCATTCGAATGACGAAATTAAATTCCAAATTTAATTTTATAACGCTTTCATTGAGTACTAAACGTACACCGCGATGACTCGTTTGAACGCTATTACTTCATAATATATTAATGTGCAAATTACTAAACTTAAAATTATTAAACTTGTTTATAGAAAAAAAATCTAAAAATTTCGAAAAATAAAAAATAATAATAAATATGAACATAGAGTACCTACAGTTAGATTCACTTTTCTGATTCTATTTGATGCTAATACACGCAATAAGATTTTGTTAATATTATGTGTACCTATTGTATTCAAATTCAAATTCAAATTCAAATTTCATTTATTTACAAGAATGTAGTTACAAAAAAGGTGTTATTACAATGTTAACGTGCTAATACATTCTACCCACTTTCTGGGTGTGCAAATATTTAAATGGAAATAACTTAAATTACACTACACCAACACTACACAAATTCTTCGCGTCACTAATCACTATTGTTAAACGTCACTAATTCTTCCTTGTCACAGATTCCGCAATGTAATAAGTTCTTGAATATCATAAAATTGTTTCTCCATTAACCATTTCGTCAGTTTCTTCTTAAATATATTTACTGGGAGATCCTTAAAGTTATCCGGTATTTTATTATATATTGTAATAGTCATAAATATCACACTATTTTTTGCTTGATTTATTCTACATGTTGGAAAGTGCAGTTTATTTTGATACCTCGTTAACATATGCGAATTTACTTCTCCTTTCTTTTTAAAATATTCTGGGTGGTATTTAACAAATAAACATACTTCTCTTATATATATGCAGGTCAGTGTAAGGATACGTAATTTACCGAACATTGGTTTGCAACTGTCCCTTTGATGTAATCCGCACAGGGCTCGGATACATTTCTTTTGTGCCACAAATACTTTCCGCACCTCGCAAGACTGTCCCCAAAGAATTATTCCGTAAGATAGTATCGACGATATATATGCATGGTAGGCATTTATTGCAGCATTCATAGATACAGTATCTCTTAGGCGACGTAATACATAAACGAAACGATTTATCCTATCACAAATATATTCAATATGACTGTCCCATTTTAGACCTTCGTCTACCAGAACACCTAAGAATTTATGGTGTTTTACCTGTTCGATTACTTGATCATTACATTTTATATCTAGATTAATTTTGGTGCAATTCTTTGTATAATATTGAATTATTTTTGTTTTTACTAAGTTTATTTTCAGATTATTATTTTGTAGCCATTTTACTATATTATATTATAGTATTTGAGGAAACAAACTGATTTTGTTATTTAATTATTGTAAATATTCTTAATAATTGCTAGAACGCGGTTTCTTTTATAACGTTGAAATAAGAACTTTCATCTTTATTCTATCTCATGACTTGTAAATGCAACAATTTCTTACTTGCTTGTCAGAGTGAGTCACTATCCCAAACAAAGGGAGCATTGCTTCCAAAGGAATGTTTAGGAAGTGCGTATATTACGTTGCCATTACTCGGCTAACGTCACGGGCGCCATTTTCCAAAATCGTAAACCTCTATTTAGATGTTAATGCCATTTTAAATACATCTGAAACGTGATGAGGTTTTTAATAGCTTTAATACTCGTATAGATAAGAGATGAATGGAATCTAAAGAATTTTTACAATTTGATGGAAATACGTTGAATGTTTGAAGATATTTTGAGTTTAAGTGTTAATTAAAAACTAAATGGTCTAAGCTCCATTGAAGAGGAATGAGTCTAGTGAATTAAGGCGAGACGTATTCTATAGTAATTTATTAATAGTGACATTGAGGAAATTCCTTTAGTTTCATTCAATGTGTTACTGGTTATATTAAAAATTAAAATGTTTTCAGTGACTATTCACATATAAATTGTTCTTATAATAACTATAATAATGGAATATGACTTTCCTGGAGATTGTAATGCACAAGAATGCGCAAATGCGCACGGATTATTGTCCATTTCAACTACTTTATAACCTTATTAGTTAGATGCAATCAGGAATGGTACGGGAGCCAGGAACAGATTTTATGACCAAGTTCCTCTCAAGCGGTAATTAGTAAAATGCATCAAAGTATAGTATTATGAAGCCTCGTGAACGTCAGCTGGAGCTCGGTTGGGGGGAAGAGCGGTTGTAGCCTCCCGTATCAGCTGATGGTTTTTCCACCAAGATACAGCCAGCTGACCTATATATTTATCCACAGTTACATATAAGCTATCATCAGGTAAATTTTTGTTTGAGAGGAAATCACGGAAAATAAATTTTTTTTCTTTCATGTTCGAGACACCAGCTGACGTATAATACACCATGTTGTAACCAGCTGATTATTTTTTTTCGTTGAGATATTGGGTTAGCTACAATTTGACAAATTTTTAGCTGAGAGGAAATGAATGAATGAATATATTTTTTTTTCTACGTGCGTGGGAGGCTACAACCGCTCACCCCCCCAACCGAGCGCCAGCTGACGTTCACGAGGCTTTATAATACTATACTCTGAGGCGTCTGAGGAATTATCTCTTGAGAGGAAATAATTAACCAAATTTGCACCTGGCTCCCGTACCAGAAGAGATTTAAAGCGAGACCATCGGCTTTATGACCTCTCTGAAAACCTATATTACTATTACCATTTACCATTAAATAACACTGTTTAAATTGTAATAATACTTTTTAATAATATGTAATAGTTTTTTAGTTTTTATGTGAAACTTCTTTAGGCGCGTTGAGAGTAAAATTTCAAGGTCACGTCATGACAATACCGTCACGTCATGGAGTAAGACGGATTTTGGTATCTTTAAATCTTGCCAAAGAATTTTCACTTCTGAAACGTGTGCTCGGCACACACGGTCTTTTTGTATTATAAAAAACTTAAAGCCGCTTTGAAATTGCCAGAAATAAACCAAATTTAAATGGTTATGACATTGCAGGCTTCAGCTTATAATATAAAAAAATATATCAAATTCGTTCAAACAGCCGAAAGCGTCGAATCGTCGTCGTCGAAGAACTTCCTCCTTTTTGAAGTCGGTTAATAAAACCGTTTGACGTCAATACTATTCAGAACAATCTTTAATAATAACAAGTTCTTTATGTTCACATCATCATAGATCCATGGGATTCCAATTTTTCGCACCACTTTGCTACATTCTACAGGTAAGCGGATAGCGGGCTTATTGGAGCTTCGTCGACAAGCAATTTGCAAGCCGAGTGCACAGGGTAGGTATTAGTTGATAACACAAATGCCAAGTGGAAAGAAAATTGACTTATTGATCCGTGATAAAATATGCAGACTTTCATTGTATGTTGCTTTTGCTGATCTTTTATGTTGATTGTGTTCTTTGTTCCTTCGTATGTGTGAACTATTTGACGTGGTAGAACTACTCTTTGTTTCACTTCAGAGATGTATCCTATGAGGATTATGGAATTATTCCACTACACCGGCGAATTGCGGAATGGGAGGCTAAAAATTACATAGAAGTAATTGCAAGGGTATCAGATCTCGGTTATATTACTAATAAGATTTTACTAATTATGTGGCCTAAAATAAATGAATTTTATTTATTTATTTATTATTACATACATATTGTATTCACTTATAATTCAGTTAATGTAATTTGCTCGGTCTCCATAAAAATGAAATATTACAGTTAAAATTTCTATCACCAATACTTTTTAACTAAAGAAAAGAATAACTCAATGTAAGGGTACCTACCAAAGTATGACACTAATGACTAAGGTATATAATTAAAGAATCATAAGTAATAGTTAATTATATACTTCTGTTAGGTATGTATATCTATATAAGTAGGTTCCTACTTCTATAGATATATACCATTATCACAGCCACACTAGACTTCCACTCAATAGATTTCGATACATTTTTCACTAAAGCACGTGTAAACCACATAAAAAATATACTAACATTCTCCACGTGTAATTACGAACTCCAAAGTACTATGTCCCTTTCACGCGGACGCGTTTACGAATCTGACAAAAATAAGCAGTTTTTAGATGCATTTTGCGGCAAAATAATACAAAACCAAATTTGACTAATAATTACCATAGATAGATTACTCCTTAATCTTTAAATGGTAGGAATTTTTTAGTCGAAAATTTTGGTTTATAATATTGTAAAAAATAATTTCCGTTGCCTCTTCACACAAAATTGACAATATCGTGCTGAATATAAAAGCATTTTTCTATTATTTAATAAACTAAATTTATTTATTTAAAAATATTTTAAGTAAGCAGACATGTCCAACTCAAAAAGGTAGGAACTAAAACTATCAAAATGTTACAAATAAGCTGAGAAAAAAATTAAAATCAAATCCTATTTTTTCACATATTTAGCTGTAACGCGTGATACTTATTGCATGGAAATAAGGGTTATTTTATTTGTCACTATCTTGATTTATTGCACAAAAATTTGTAATGAAATATTTTAGTAATTTAGTCTGCGCTCGGCCGCCGTTGTGAGTAGACACTGTGACGCTTGTAAGCAGCTCCTCGTTTACGAAAAGATCGCTGTACGTATACAAAATAGTTGACAAGGTCAAACTTGATACTTCACGCATTCTGCACCGAGAACCAAGGCACAACAAGGTAAGATTTTATTTATAGTATTTTATACTTATGGGATGATAAATTTCATATTTAGTTTCTGACTTGACGGAGTGACCTGAAGATGTACTTCGAAGACTGCTACTGGAACTACTAGACGATTAGAGCTAGGTATGCCGAGTTTGGGCTCGTTTTGTTAGTTATGTTGAGACCTTACCTCCGGACTTGATGGAGTGACCTGAAGGTGTACTTCGAAGACTGCTACTGGAACTACTAGACGATTAGAGCTAGGTATGCCGAGTTTGGGCTCGTTTTGTTAGTTATGTTGAGACCTTACCTCCGGACTTGATGGAGTGACCTGAAGGTGTACTTCGAAGACTGCAACTGGAACTAATAAACGATTAGAGCTAGGTATGCCGAGTTTGGGCTCGTTTTGTTAGTTACGTTGAGACCTTACCTCCGGACTTGATGGAGTGACCTGAAGGTGTACTTCGAAGACTGCAACTGGAACTAATAGACGATTAGAGCTAGGTATGCCGAGTTTGGGCTCGTTTTGTTAGTTATGTTGAGACCTTACCTCCGGACTTGATGGAGTGACCTGAAGGTGTACTTCGAAGACTGCTACTGGAACTACTAGACGATTAGAGCTAGGTATGCCGAGTTTGGGCTCGTTTTGTTAGTTATGTTGAGACCTTACCTCCGGACCTGATGGAGTGACCTGAAGGTGTACTTCGAAGACTGCAACTGGAACTAATAGACGATTAGAGCTAGGTATGCCGAGTTTGGGCTCGTTTTGTTAGTTATGTTGAGACCTTAGCTCCGGACTTGATGGAGTGACCTGAAGGTGTACTTCGAAGACTGCTACTGGAACTGATAGACGATTAGAGCTAGGTATGCCGAGTTTGGGCTCGTTTTGTTAGTTACGTTGAGACCTTACCTCCGGACTTGATGGAGTGACCTGAAGGTGTACTTCGAAGACTGCAACTGGAACTAATAAACGATTAGAGCTAGGTATGCCGAGTTTGGGCTCGTTTTGTTAGTTACGTTGAGACCTTACCTCCGGACTTGATGGAGTGACCTGAAGGTGTACTTCGAAGACTGCAACTGGAACTGATAGACGATTAGAGCTAGGTATGCCGAGTTTGGGCTCGTTTTGTTAGTTATGTTGAGACCTTACCTCCGGACTTGATGGAGTGACCTGAAGGTGTACTTCGAAGACTGCTACTGGAACTACTAGACGATTAGAGCTAGGTATGCCGAGTTTGGGCTCGTTTTGTTAGTAATGTTGAGACCTTACCTCCGGACTTGATGGAGTGACCTGAAGGTGTACTTCGAAGACTGCAACTGGAACTAATAGACGATTAGAGCTAGGTATGCCGAGTTTGGGCTCGTTTTGTTAGTTATGTTGAGACCTTAGCTCCGGACTTGATGGAGTGACCTGAAGGTGTACTTCGAAGACTGCTACTGGAACTAATAGACGATTAGAGCTAGGTATGCCGAGTTTGGGCTCGTTTTGTTAGTTACGTTGAGACCTTACCTCCGGACTTGATGGAGTGACCTGAAGGTGTACTTCGAAGACTGCAACTGGAACTAATAAACGATTAGAGCTAGGTATGCCGAGTTTGGGCTCGTTTTGTTAGTTACGTTGAGACCTTACCTCCGGACTTGATGGAGTGACCTGAAGGTGTACTTCGAAGACTGCAACTGGAACTAATAGACGATTAGAGCTAGGTATGCCGAGTTTGGGCTCGTTTTGTTAGTTATGTTGAGACCTTACCTCCGGACTTGACATAACTAACAAAACGAGCCCAAACTCGGCATACCTAGCTCTAATCGTCTAGTAGTTCCAGTAGCAGTCTTCGAAGTACACCTTCAGGTCACTCCATCAAGTCCGGAGGTAAGGTCTCAACATTACTAACAAAACGAGCCCAAACTCGGCATACCTAGCTCAAATCGTCTAGTAGTTCCAGTAGCAGTCTTCGAAGTACACCTTCAGGTCACTCTATCAAGTCCGGAGGTAAGGTCTCAACATAACTAACAAAACGAGCCCAAACTCGGCATACCTAGCTCTAATCGTCTAGTAGTTCCAGTAGCAGTCTTCGAAGTACACCTTCAGGTCACTCTATCAAGTCCGGAGGTAAGGTCTCAACATAACTAACAAAACGAGCCCAAACTCGGCATACCTAGTTCTAATCGTCTAGTAGTTCCAGTAGCAGTCTTCGAAGTACACCTTCAGGTCACTCCATCAAGTCCGGAGGTAAGGTCTCAACATAACTAACAAAACGAGCCCAAACTCGGCATACCTAGCTCTAATCGTCTAGTAGTTCCAGTCGCAGTCTTCGAAGTACACCTTCAGGTCACTCCATCAAGTCCGGAGGTAAGGTCTCAACATAACTAACAAAACGAGCCCAAACTCGGCATACCTAGCTCTAATCGTCTAGTAGTTCCAGTAGCAGTCTTCGAAGTACACCTTCAGGTCACTCCATCAAGTCCGGAGGTAAGGTCTCAACATAACTAACAAAACGAGCCCAAACTCGGCATACCTAGCTCTAATCGTCTATTAGTTCCAGTAGCAGTCTTCGAAGTACACCTTCAGGTCACTCCATCAAGTCCGGAGGTAAGGTCTCGACATAACTAACAAAACGAGCCTAAACTCGACACATCTAGTTCTACTCGTATAATAGTTCCAGAATAGTTCCAGAAGAATAATAGTTCCGAAGTACACTTTGGCATGTACTTGTTTACCAATCAATCACTGTCCCATGAAATTAGGTAAATGGTATCTACTTTTGCGACCAAACAAATCAAAGTAAATTATAAAAAAAAAAATATTGCAATAAAAATAAGTTCAATTATCAAGTCGTGTCAGTTTAGTCATAATTTCGTCGTTTTTCGCATTTCGCTGTGTGTGTGAGCCGTGCACGTGTAGTAGTAAGACTCAAAACTTAAAATTGATGCGCGTCAATTTGTAAATACGTCCTTAAGTCGACTTACTCATGAATCGCACAAACTTGAGCATTTCTTGAGCCTGTAAACCGATTAGCATATTATTCTAACTTTTAATGTTTTGTTGCATTTTACTCGTGTACGGAGTTTAATACTTTAATGGTTTTTCTTGTACTGTTTCTAATTGCAGACTGGAGTTTTGAGTTGTGTTGTTGGGGAGCATTATAATTTCATTTGATTGAAGTAAATTATAAAACTGTTACCTAATTTTACAAATAATAATTTCGCCTTAAGAATAAAAATTTTTAACAACAAACACTATTTTAATCTCTAAATTGATATAAGAATTTTTTCATTCAGTTTGAGTGAAAATCATAATTAAAAATAATAGTTTTCTTTGTTGATTCTTGGGCAGAGTTTGAAGTCTGTAAACACTGTAGGAAAGCGTGTCTTGTTAAGCCGAAAAACAAGGAAGAAAATATTTATTAATTTTTATTTATGAAAGCAAATTATTTCCTTAATTCAATAAGACTTCCCAGAGGCATTGAAGGACCTCATCACCTTCTAATTATTGTTTAAGTCCCGATTTACGATTTTATTCCGACGCCCTTACCCTTTCGAGTGCTCCTTGTTCTAATTGCTTTGCCTAAAAATAAAAGGAAATATCCAAAGCATTGATACGCATCTGCTATGATAGCGTGTAAAAAAGTTATAAATAAATTACAGTATAATAAATATAACTGACTCTAAAATAATCAACAAAGAACAGTGATTATACAATATTTAATTTTACTAAATATTATGATGGTTAGTTGTAGCCTGTAGGTAAACGCCGCGCTCTAAAGGGCGCCATCTTGAATTAAGTGTGATACATCTTCCCTCTTATAATCAGTAGACTTGACAGAATTCGTCCTCACTGGGAATTACCTTATAAGAAAAAAAAGAAGAAGGGTAGTTTATCCTGTAGTAGACGATCACTATAAAGGTAAAACTTCATTAATATATTGCAAAATCCTAACTTTTCTTCACCACTAATAGCTAGTCAATAAGTATAATTATGTACTTGCAAAATGTTATCTACTAAATAATCTTTCTTTATCTTAACTATATGTATTGTGAACCATTAAGTAGAATATTTTGCAACACTATGAAACATAGATATATTTCTCTACATTATTTTTATTATTTAATACAAAACGCTATAACTACAACCGAACATGGGATCTGTAGATAATGACGGCTTGAGTGCATCCGTCCCTAACGATCTTGTGTTAGATGCGCGTCTTCTTTTAATTAATTGTTTAATTAATTCGGCTTTTTTTATTTAAATTTTCATTTATGGTAATGGGTTAAAATATATTATTTACTAGGAATCTTCTACTTACGCAGATAGAAAAATGTGGTGTTACCGTAAAAAATTTTAAATAAAAAATTTTATATTTACATGGGACAACACACACATACAAAACATATTATGTTGATATACACAGTTTAAATATTTATTGTCTCTATGAATGAAGAGTGGATCCTCAACCATATTTATTTATTTATTTGAAAACTACACAGCTTACAGTTTGACTTAATCTACTTATATCTATGATACAATACGCCAATTACGAGTTTTACAATTATTATCAATTATATGTATATTTAAAACAGTAACTTGGTATTTCGAATCTGTATAAAATGGGATTATAATGAAATAGGGTTTAAGGGCCCTGGTATGTCCGGCATGCGGTCCAAAGGCTCGTTTAAGTGACATGGAGATTCTTAGCGATACATACATAATTACCATACCTACATCCAGCTTTGTTATTGCAACTGGCCTTTTTACTTTAGAAGTAGTTCGGTAAGTGAATTGGGAACTGCTACGAAATTGCTTGTATATTATGTGCTACGAAATGTGTTTATATACATATTATGTACTACAAAATGTGTTTGTATATTATGTGCTACGAAATATGTTTGTATATTATGTGCTACGAAATGTGTGTTTGTATATTATGTGCTACGAAATGTGTTTGTATATTATGTGCTACGAAATATGTTTGTATATTATGTGCTACGAAATGTGTGTTTGTATATTATGTGCGACGAAATGTGTTTGTATATTATGTGCTACGAAATATGTTTGTATATTATGTGCTACGAAATGTGTGTTTGTATATTATGTGCTACGAAATGGGTTTGTATATTATGTGCTACGAAATGTTTGTATATCGCAGATATTCGAATTCAAGCGTAGGCTGTCTTTTGATTCAATGTTATATTCAGCATTTTATATAATTATCATAAACAAACGGCTTCACTTAAGTTAGTTAGTACCTGGATAAAAAACTTGTGTGCTAAATCCAGCCTATAATCAATCAGCCGTTTTGCACGAAACTCTTTCGCTACAACATCTGATGAAAGATTTGAATGTCCTTCAAAAAGAAAGAAAGACTAACTAACTTGTACAATGTAGGCAAATGTACACGAGTAAAACCTCAAATTTCGCTTGTGACAGGAAATATAGCGAATCTTCAAAAACTACGCAATACGAGAACTACACTATTTTTACTATAATTACGTAGATGCACATGCACAATTCTAAATAGTTTTACGGTATGTACATGCAGATCAAGCCCGGGGCGTGCTCTCGCATGCGAGGAAGGAATTGTGAAGGATACAGACATTTTGTTGCATAAAATGTGGGGAGCACTTAAATTTTCACCACCTTGCTGAGGTACTTCGGCAGTTTGGAGTTTTTGTAGAGGAAGTAGTAACGGCGCGGGGTAATGTATATATACAAGTTTACAAATAGGTTCGTAAATAAATAAATAATGTCTCTATTTATTATTGTGTACAAAATTTAATCAGCAATTCTTCGCTATTTTTTTTTGTCAAATTGAAATTATATAGATATAGTAAGTCAAATAGATATAGCATTACAATGGGAAACCTGCACCTTTTTATATATTTAAAAATAATAAGTTATTAGCGAAAACATAACACTGAATAGTAAAAAACATAAATTTTAACCTTACTTACATACATATCTACGAACATATTTGGAATATAGATAAAAAATATACGGGAAGGAAATCCTATATCCTTCATAAGCAGGAGTTTGAACAACCTTGGGGGATTCATTTCAGCCATGCATCAATATTGGCAATATGAGACGATTGGAAGCCATATTGCTTTGGAACTATATAATAGCGCACCTTGTATGGAAACGAATATTGTGGCTTACAGGAAATTGTATCGTGTAGTGGTATAGATGCGTAAAAGTTGGAAATTAAACTGAAATTTTTTAGTACGTTGTACAGAATGTCAGTTGTAATTACAATGACTTTTGTTTTTTATTTAAGTTCATGCAGTATTATTATAATCTATTCTAAAGTATTGTATCGGGAAGGCACAGACTCCTGAAACACAGCGAAAGCTATATTGGGAGTCTGGGGTCTATATTTTGATGTAAGGAACCTTGTTCAGTAAATGATTTTTATTTTTTTTTATTATACTCTTTAAAATACCTAGGTATAATATAATTTAAGTAATTTCTAAACATTTACATATTTTTATATTCCAATATTAAATTAATTAAATTCCAAAAAATTAGGTACGTAATTAAATCACGTTAAAATAGTCCCAAATAAAAAAAAATGTGTAAACTAAACAATCTTTAATCAAATGTCTCCCACCTTTCAAAAGCTGACTTTGTACATTTTTATAAGTTAGTTAAATTGAACAAGAAAAACTAATCTCATCCACGGCAAGTTCATTAAAATCAAATACGATGAAGGTGCAGGAACAAAAATAGAGTTGAAGAAATACGGAAAAGTGTTCGGAAATCTGAGGAAGATAAGCGGAATGGAAACGCGAAGCTGCTCCAGGAACATCGAATTGGTGGATGTGGTATTGTGTTATTTAGACATGTATTCTTGGAATAAAAATGCCTCATCTTTTAATTTTTACGTACGTTATGGGTAAATTAAGAAACTAATAACTTCTAAATAAATAAAAAAAGACTCCAAAGGATATGTAGATTTCTTAAAAGCCGTATTAACTTGTTTATTTTTGTCAATTTGGCCGCAGATTTATTAATACGGGAAAACATAACATATAAACCACATAGCCTTTCAGATGGTTAAAGATGTACAAAAACATTTCCTTTATAATCTCAAACAAGGTAAACATAAAAAAGGAAAAATTTTCATGATTCTTAATCTTAAAATATAACTTTCTTCAACCGATTAATCCGCATCCACAAAAGCACAAGACTAATCTAAAATTATCCCATCCATGTATCGCGGCGGGCGACTGAAACTTTAGTAATACGACCTATTTTAAATTTCCCTCTAGAACCCATAGCCGTGTTTACAAACGCTCACATTTCCAATATTGTGGCAACGGGCTTACATCCTACTGGGTTAAGTTTTCGTATCGGGAAATATCGGATGGCTTGAAATGACGTTCGCTGTTCATCCAATTGCTTGTTGATAGGAATTCCGTTAGAACGTTTTAACTTGGAGACTTTATGGAATTTTGTATGATGATTTGCTCTATACAGATAGTTTCAGGTGTAATTAGAAGATAGTGAGATGTAAACTATGAGTGCTATAGAAAATGCGGTTAGTAGAAATTATGAATAGGTAATACCTAAAGTGTAGTATGTAGATAGTTTCAGTTTTAATATTACCTAATTAAAACTGATTTTTTAAAAAGCTTCTTAAATGCATTACTTAGTCATTTGGTAAAAATAAAGATATTATTAAAATGGTTAAAAAATAAATGTATATTTGAAGTCTAAAATAAGACATTAGGTACTAGAGATACTGTGTATTCTAAACACAAATTGTGAATACAACTGACAAAGTTTTGATTGATCTTGAATGCAATATTCAATCAAGCCTTTGCAGTTTCCTCGCCTTTCATTAGTTCGTCGTACATTATCAGATATTTCAAGCCAAATCTCGAAATCAAAACCAATTGATTTCGGATACATAGAACAATCGATGGCCACAGTTCCCGTCACCATTCCACAATCACAACAATTACGCAGCCAGGCTTTAGCTTTAATCCTAGATAGCCTAATTCCGATTCCGAAATGGCCGCCGACGTGACACGAATAAAATTGCCTTTTATTGTGTTACCGGTCGGAAGCGGTTCAGTCCGGTTGTAACCGGTTATACGCGGAACGGACATTCTATTGGCTTGGAATGTTTGTAATATTGATTAGGGATACTTCTTCGTGCTAAGTGAATTTGTAGACAATTTGTAGATGAGATTTTTATATGGAATTAAGTTAATTGGACTCTTTTTTTGAGACTGGAGGATATGATAGAGAGTACAATGCACATGAATGGATTTTATGTACTAGGAAGATATTATTTATATGTACATACAGTCCATTCATATGATTTGAGGAATAATGTACATAATTCTATAATTGCTTTCTAGAACAAATTACCTATTAATAATTGTAGAAGCTTCAGAATATTATTAAGTAATTTTTGGTACTATTTTTAATAATAGTTCAAAAATAATTATTTAAACGCACGATAACTTTTGCATTACATAATATTATGTATTATAAATAGCGCAATACATTTTATAACCAGAAATGTACAAAAGTCTGAAAGTTAAAACGCACCTCGAAACACAAAATAGTCGTATCCATTTCACAGAATCCACATACAACTTAAATTAAATCAGAGGGAAAATAATATCATTTTATTCATAAAAACACTTTCAGTCGAAGTCAAATACAATTGCGCTCGTTAGTTATGTAGCTTTGTACGGTTTAAAATTACAAGGGTTTTCCTTTTCTACTTTCTTTTAATTTAATCCCTTTGTACAGCTGGTTCTTAATAAGGTTTGTTTGTACTACGCTGTCACGTTTACCAGTTATTGTTTGAACGTGTTGCAACATTTTAGCATATAGTTTGCAGAGTTGGTGTATGATGTCTTTAGTAAATTGACGTGTACAGGTAAATTAGCTTGGAGAAATTTTTGCATATGTAGTGGTGTGTATATTACTCAGATCTTAGAGCGCGTTTCCACTATATCGTTCTGGCCTATACAAAAATGTTTCGATATCCTAACATTACTATTTAATTTTATACTTATTCCTAGCAACACTTTTGTTTTCAATAAAAACAAGTTTTTATTTGAAAGAAAATGGTTTTGACTTTATAAAAAAAAATATGTATATCATTCAATTTCACGTCCTTGAGCAAACGACAAGGCGACTACCGTGAAACAATAAAATATCGTGTCCATAATAATTTGTTTCATAATTAATATTTGACCATAATAATTACGAAACAAAACAAATAAATAAATCGTCACTTGATAGTGGAAAGTGGAAACACGCACAAAACCAGAATAAACCAGTTTACGCTGTCCGCAGGTGCCACGTGCAGTCGTTTGGTACCGTTACAACATAAAGCACACATTTCATTCAAAAATTATAATTATTACGTATAGACCGGGAGATATTGACACAAAATTTCGAGTCATTTGTAACAGGATGGCGGTTCTACAGGGGTCTTAGTACGCAATGACAAAAAGAAAAACGATGGTGTGAACACTGGTACCGGCGGCTTAGTCGCGTGGGCGTTAGTCGAACTCGTCGGAAAAATAGCGAAGTCAAACAATTTGTAACACAAAAATTTTAGAATTTACCGATAGCCCATAAAAAAGAAGTACCTAGGCGGTAGTGTCATGCCATACTTTTCCGGTGTGACTTACAGCCCGCCATACCGACGCGAATGTGTTGATTTAAAAAAAACAATTCAACCATTTGTACCAGGCTAACTTTTGCACAGGTAACCATCGTCAACTTAAAAACTTAACCATCGTTAACTTTTTCGTCATCGTCGTAACTTTATATTGTTAATTCAAAATGGCTCCAGTGTTAAAACATGGTCGAGGCAAGCCTTTGACTTCTCAAACTAAAGAATTAAACTTTAAATGTCGTTTCTTTTTCAGGTTAGTAAATTTTTCATTTTAGTAACATTGTTAATGTAAAAGTTATACGTATGTTAAATGTGCAAATATTAAAATAAAGTCTCATCTTTTTCAGAGGAGAAACACATATAGTTTAATTTAAAATCCCTTATATATATAAAATAAAAACTAAAAATAAAATGTTGTTTTATTTTATTTGCTGACCATACACTACTACAAACGCAAAAATTTCTCCAAGCTAATTTACCTGTAATGCTTTGATGTTGTGTTGTAAATGTGCTTCTTAGGGTAAGCTAAGTGACCAATATGTGACTGTAAGCTATAACTATAAGTGTATCATAAGTAGTAAGATTTCTTACTAAAATCTAGTCTTTCTGAAGTGTGTGGGGACGTACGATCTAGCTCCGGTATAGGTTGAAAAATTGGTTGTCTGTAAAGTCGGTTTACTGACGATAGTTGAACGTGACAACGTCCGATTGTGCTTCTTTGTCGCTCGTTCCGCGCTCTCGCTTGCATTTCAAGCCTTACATGGAACGCCTCAGAGCGAGGTAACGCCGCATGAGTCATGTTTTTTCGTGCGTGCAGCAGGCTCTATCGAATTATAAGACGTCACGTCAAAAAAACTGCACAGGTCTACTGACTACTCCCACACATTTCGGTTTACCTGCGCAGGTATACCTGTACATGTGGACCTGTCAAGTATACCGTAGCGTGTATGGCAGCCCTAAATGTAGTTGATGTGCGTTTTAAAGTTATGAGATAGAACTGTTCTTCGTATTTTCTTTTTCAAGTACAGTTTTATTTATATACTTGAATGAAAATGCGAATCGATTTCGATTAAACGGGACTTTGAAAGGTTCTGGGACGTATTGTCTAAATCACAGACATACATTAAGGTCTAAATCAAGAAGCTTATATGTCTAAACGCTTTCGCATATACTAAAATAGTTCGAATTCATATTTACGCACCTGTCACTGATCTTGCATCCATTATATAAAACCAAATAATGCGCGAACAAAAATGCGTCACAGCAGAACATTGAATTTGACACATTTCCATTTATTTTTACACATGTACGACACCTTATCAACCAATCAACATGCAGTCGCGCGTGTGATGAAATGTAAGCTAAATAAATGTGACACCCTGTACCATGTTAGTTTTAGGTTATAGTTTGCGATCAAACGCATATAAAGATTTTCTGGGAAATGGTAAGGAATAGTGCGGTTATTTACGTGGAAATGGTAAACAATAGCCGGTTTATTTGTTAAGAGGCTTTAAGAAGAAACAAGGTTAGGGAAATTGTAATATTTTTTTGAGTAGGCAAGATTTTCATTTGGACCGAGATATAATATTAAATAAATTAAGATTCGAATCTATACATAACACTTTTATTCGAAAAAAGCTCTCAAAAAAGGCTTCAGACTGACGCAGCACTTGCGTCGTATCCAGGTAAAAAAGTAGGCTAGTATTGTATGTTTGTCAAGATTTGATTACCTGTTTAGTGTCCCAAACATTCCCAATGTAAGTGTATTGCATTCTTCTTTAAAAACCATCGTGTTTATAATTAATGTTACAGGCCTTAGCTAACAATTATTTCTATGACGAACTATTTGGTTATATTAACAATTGTTTTCAACACGAATTGACCATGACCGCGCATTCGCTTTACCGTCGCACATAAAAATTGTAAGAAGACAAAGGAAAATGTCTCAAATTGTCCCATGTGACCATCTCTGCTATGTTAAGGACCACTAGAGTGCTGTGAATAGCTTTCCGAGCGAAACAAAGTAAGAGAGCATCTACCTCTGGTCGATTGACAGCATCTCAAATCTTAAATGAGTTAAAAAAAAACTGAAAAACAAGAATGAAAGTTTTTTTAAACGGTATATTTTTTTTATTATATTCAGAATAATAAGTAAAGTCATGAAATTATTATATCACCTGTCCTTGATCTACTATATAAAAATAAGTCGGGTTTTCCTTCCTGACGCTATAACTCCAGAACGCACGAACCGATTTCCACGGTTTTGCATTCGTTGGAAAGGTCTCGGGCTCCATGAGGTTTATAGCAAAGAAAAGGGGTCTCTGGTGGCGAAACGGAGTTCGCCCGGTTTGCTAGTAAGTGTATAAAGTTTGAATTAAATCTGCCGTTACATTCGAGTCAAAAGAATTCGGTTGCGGGTAACATACAAACATACACACATACAGGTGAAGCTAATGCAAGCGTGTTAAAATCTAACCATGTCATAGTACAGGGACCGATGTAATACCATAGTTAGTGAATGTTGGAAACTATTAAATTTGCAACGAACGTGTTTCGGGTTTGCAATAGTAATTTAAAGTTGAATAAACAAAAATGGAGGAGAGACCTGAAGCTGATGAAAACGGGCCGATGTAACAATTTTTCCGCTTTAAAATTGAGTTGAGTTTTTACTGTATCGTAACTTTGGATAGAAACATTTTGGCGATCTTTTTTTTCAAGAGATATATTCGTTGTTTGGTTTATTTTTAGGTTTGAGTGCTGCGCAGATATTCTTGTTTCGTAAATTTTGGTTTAGAGCGACATGATAGGGTCCTAGTTAATGTCTTTATTTCAAATAAATAATGAATTTCAAATGAATTAATGAATGAAAGCTTTTATTGCAAGAAAATGTACATGTAACAATAATTATACCTTAACTAAGTTTCTTCTGGGTGTCTTGCCTGCCTTTCGACAAAAGCCTCCTCCAAACTCTTC
Organism: Colias behrii; assembly: GCA_029959065.1. Lineage (NCBI taxonomy): Eukaryota > Metazoa > Arthropoda > Insecta > Lepidoptera > Pieridae > Colias > Colias behrii. The sequence continues at coordinate 1,414,718 of JARWMC010000006.1, read as the reverse complement.
CACGATTGCCTTTGAAGTGCTATTCTTCTCCAGGTCACTCCTCCTAATAAAATTAATAAATAAAAAATAAAAATAATATGTGTATGATATTACGTTATTTAAAAACTATAATATTTGTTTTTATAAACAGATACGTATTCTAAAAATACCTTTTCTAAAGAATATCAATCAGAAGCGAAAGTTCAGCATGTTTGGAAATAAGCGACCGATAAATAAAAAACCGTAGATACAAAGGGCTGTATCTTTTGATGTAAGGGATATTCAATTTACATGATATTGCCTGGCTTGAAGTTTGATCTTTAGTATGGTGTTTGTAAAACATATGTAAGTTAAGTCGCAATATTTCAATAGTGAGATTGAGATATTGAAAAGGAATCATTTTTGGGAAAATTGGTAATTCTTCAATGTTATTTACCAATGTGATTGAAAAAAACAATTAAGATTGTTTTCACAAATTGCGTCGTTTCACAAAAACAGTTAATAAGAATATAATCAATAAAACTATTGCAATAGGTCATCTATTTTGTCTTTATTTAAAACTTTATCATCTCAATTATATCTATTTTAAGAATAACGATACGAGTGTATCTTTTTACAGCAAATAGTTTCAGTAAATATTCTCCGATAATACCATTGAAGTTATCAATAATACCACTAAATCCTACTCTAATTGCTGTATCATTGAGTTTAAATTTAAACCATCAAATTGTGTTGCGATTAATTCATACGACATTCGGATTTCCCAAAGCCTTCCATATATAGATAATATAGTATAGATATAGAAAATCAATAAAGGAAAAGCATGCGGGATTGAACATTTGTCATTATCTCACAATAGAGGAGCCAGTGTATTGTTAGGTAATGTATGGACTGCTTTGTTTGGTATACGCTGCCAATGAATAACTATTTATTGATTGTATATAAATACACGCGGCTCTGCTTATTATATGAAAGTACTGTACACGTAGGTTTGACTATGGTAGTTTACTTTCAGCTTTTTGTATGGAGGCACGTCAAATGATTGTATATCAGTGGTTTACTAGGTATGTGGTCATTAAAAGGAGATTGCCCAAGTGACTATGGCACTTGGTATCGCAATCAAACTTATTGTGTCAAGATGAAATATAGCTCAATTTAAAGCTTGATGTTAGTACTTTTAGAAACGATTAAAGTTTTTATGTGAATAAGCCGCAGTTCGCGACGATAAAAATAAAACAATAGTATTATTCAACACTTCAAAAAAATACTTTATCTAGTTTAAACTAACAATGAACGTTAAGTTTTATATTTATTACATAGGTAATATTTTAATTTACAAGACAAATGTGAAAAGTAAATCGTAATAAGCATTATTTCAAAATAAATAACGTCGAACAATGCGTCGAACACATTCATTCAACATTCATTTCAAATAGAAACTATGACATAATTATGACGCAGGACGCTTGGAAGAGAGAGATATATGAGTCAAAACAAAAACTTTTACTTTTATTTCTATTTATTCGGTATAATTACGACTTAATAGTGATAAATATGATCATTATAAATACAAATAGGAATTAACAATATAACGAACACGTGACACAACTAGTATTTTACCGATTCCATACGTGGTCATACATGTTTCAAAACACAAACTTTTACTATTATTTCAATTTATCCGGTATAATTAGGACTTAATAGTGATACATAATTAATATGACCATTATAAATACATATAGGAATTAACAATATAACGAACACGTGACACAACTAGTATTTTACCGATTCCATACGTGGTCATACATGTTTCAAAACACAAACTTTTACTATTATTTCAATTTATCCGGTATAATTAGGACTTAATAGTGATACATAATTAATATGATCATTATAAATACAAATAGGAATTAACAATATCACGAATACGTGGCACAACTAAAATTTTACCGATACCACCCGTGGTCATTCTCCTTTGACTCTAGCGCAAATGGGGGTTGTGGAAACTCCTAATGGATTCGGATGTTTTTAAATTGAAACTCTTATAAATATCAACTTGCAAGTTAACGTGAAAAAAAAAGGTTATTTAGAGTTGGTTTTCGAAAGAAGGAATTGTCCGAAAGATGTTTTATTATTGGATAGTATTACAATCTCATCTATATTGTAGATAAGATTATTTTACGATAGAGTTAGTTAGTTACGTTCTTTATTTTACGAGATTATTTTTCTTCTATAATTATTGAAATGTATTTACAAAATTCTCTAGCGCCAATTCAGTCAGAAAATCTAAAATAAATAATTTAATTCATTTACGAAAATTGTGGAATTGACAAATCTGAAAGCTTTTTGAAGGAAAATTATATTTATGAAAAAATAAGGAAATATTTCGTTATTCAAGAGTAAAGAAAAGTAATTAACTCTACATTGATTGTTTTTTCTTTTCATTAGATGCTAATTAATGTATTTGCCAAGATTAAAATAATTTTATTTTAAATGTGACAACATTAATTAGCATTACCATCACCAAAATATTTTTAATTAAACAATGTAAGATAGTGTGTACGATTGTTACTTCCTCTCCTTTTTTATACATTATGTTAAAATAATATCACTTTTTTACTAATTCACCTACATCATTTTTTGTATTCTATAATAATATAGAGTAATGAAAGCCAATTTTTATCAATTTAGGGAACAAATGCCACTATATTAATTTAGATGGACGTTTCTCGAAGATTAATGGTAATTTCATTCGGTCAACAGGGTATCGTATTGTTATTGTATCATTTAGTTACTGTTCATTTGGAACTAATTGTATCATTTTCATTAATTAATTTTGATAAATAGCTCTACTATTGATTTATTGTTTATTTATTCGGATTTACTGTCATGGTAGCGTAATTTGGCTCTTTATGTTTTATAGGATAGTAATTTTTATTACCGGATTCGATTGTTTATCAAAGATAGTACACAAGTATGTTTTTTGTTATTTTGTTATGTCGTTATTAATTGCACATTGAACACGATTAAAAAAGTAAAAAATATAGTGTCTTATTAAAAATAAACTTTACGTATAATATGATGAGCAAGTATTACATTTAACTAATAAATTCTGTTTTCATACATCTTGAAGGTTTTGAGGAATGTTTTTAAAATTTGCATTGAATCAACACCTTTTCATAACATTAGTGTAGAATATTAAACTGCAGTTTGCGAGCATTCTCTGCAATTTCCAGAACTATGCAAGGGATTCACAAAGCATTACTTATTAAAACGGAAACCTACCGTTCTAAGTTTCTTTGAGAAATAAAAAGCGTGAGGGTGCATAAAATAAACATCTATCCTATATTCAAGTGAATCAGGTGTATTGAAACTCTAAAGGTATTTACGTTCAAATGCGATGATAAATTCTTATTACTATGTTTATTGTTCAATTGTTCACCATTCCATTTGATTCCCGTAATAACATTCTTGATAATGGACTTTGTAATAAGGAAAGTTTATTGAGAAATATATTAACGAATATTTTTGCATAATTTATTGGATGAAAATACAACTGTGACTTTACAAATGATAATAATTAAGATGTTCTCGTATGCAGGAACTTTCTAGGAAAAATAGACTAAAGCACTGGTAACGAATAAGCTGTTAAACTTTTTGCGGAAAGGCGATGGTTTAACATGAAGTCGATATAAAATTAAATATTAACATATAGTTTAATTCTCCAGTTTAGCAAAATTTTGAGTAATGGCCCTATGATATTATGACCAATGGATTTCTTCGTTTCTATATACTCCATTATAGAAGGTATAAGTACTTAAACTTGTTGTTTATCTTTCAACAGTATACTAGGGTAATTAATAAAAATAAAAATAAATAAAATATCCTTTATTGAATTATTATGTACATTAATGGACGACTAAGATCCGTTAGGCAAAAATAAAAAATACAAGAGTTACATTACATTACACATACATTAATGAGTCGTAAGGTTTGGATTATCCATTTAATATTGATAGTATAAGCCGATAATTAAGTCATAATTATTCCCGAACACGGCCTGCAATTATATTCTTACATACGTATCTATTTAACCAAACTGCAATAAATAAACCATGCGGTTTTGCTCAATTTGAAAATTGAATGTAATGTTATGCATTGTGGTCATTTAATTTGTATTGGTTAGGGAGCCAAGTGCAAATTTGGTTAATTATTTCCTCTCAAGAGATAATTCGTCAGACGCATCAGAGTATAGTATTATAAAGCCTCGTGAACGTCAGCTGGCGCTCGGTTGGGGGGGTGAGCGGTTGTAGCCTCCCACGCACGTAGGAAAAAAAAATACATTCATTCATTTCCTCTCAGCTAAAAATTTGTCAAATTGTAGCTAACCCAATATCTCAACGAAAAAAAATAATCAGCTGGTTACAACATGGTGTATTATACGTCAGCTGGTGTCTCGAACATGAAAAAAATAAAATTATTTTCCGTGATTTCCTCTCAAACAAAAATTTACCTGATGATAGCTTATATGTAACTGTGGATATATATATAGGTCAGCTGGCTGTATCTTGGTGGAAAAACCGTCAGCTGATACTTTGAAAGTTATTACATAGGAGTTAGACAGAAGCATCTATTGCCAATTTATATGCATCAACTGACTAGGTTTTCCTCGAATTATTGATAGCTGATTTTTTTTATTTATCGCATCAGTATATTAACAATCAGCTCACAAATTTTCATCTGAGATGAAATGACGTATCTATCTTTAATTATTATCGTTATTTTTAAAAATTCAAGCAACACACGCTAGCATAATATAGACAGTAAATCAGTAATAAGGTACTTGGAGGTGGTTAGTTGTGCGCATGATCGGGGTACTACGTACATTCAGCCACATCGGTAAACATGTTTTTACAAATATTATAAACTGCATTTAAAAATAACTATCATATCATCAAATTCACATAACTACCTAAAAGTGTAACAAATATGAAATAACCCACTAAAAACATTAGTTAACTATAATTATTAAAAAAATAATAGTATAATATATAATTAATAAAGTTATTACTTATCTTTTACGGGGACTTATGTTGATGGAATTCCACGTATCTCGATGATTTTGTTAATGTCTCATTATATTCGAGACACCAGCTGACGTATAATACACCATGCTGTAACCAGCTGATTATTATTTTTCGTTGAGATATTGGGTTAGCTACAATTTGACAAATTTTTAGCTGAGAGGAAATGAATGAATATACTTTTTTTTCTTACGTGCGTGGGAGGCTACAACCGCTCACCCCCCCAACCGAGCTCCAGCTGACGTTCACGAGGCTTCATAATACTATACTTTGATGCATTTTACTAATTACCGCTTGAGAGGAACTTGGTCATAGAATCTGCTTCTGGCTCCCGGACCATATACAATAGAATAATTTTATCGCTAAGCCTTCGATGTGGTTGTCGGCATTAACTATATTTTTAATTCTGCTCTTATTTTCGGTAATAGCATTATGAGAGTGGTTTTTACGTTATTGAAAGTAAATTAATATAATTGTGAATGTGAATGTGATGTACAGATTTAATTTAATGAATCGCGGATGGATATCAAATGGTATTTTTTTTAATTTTCCGGACATTTCTACGATTCTTGGATTCTAGCCCAATCTTTCCATCACGTATTATATAATATAGGATACGATGAGATCTTTTTAAAGAAATATATTCCAATATATTTCAATAGATATTTACGGTCTCTATCAAGCATTTAGTTTTTTGTACACTTAATGTTGCTAAAAATCCCTTTCAGGACTTTATTACATACCATCTGGTAAGACTGCCAAGTGCATGCATCGCTTTGAAGACGTTATCGAAAATGTAATATCGACGGGTCCAATTCGATTGTGAGGTAATCTTGTTTCGATGCATCTGTGTGCCCCGCTGCATTCAATTACTTGTGTATTGTGCGTCTTTGTGACGAAAACCTGGAGTTTTACTACTGTAGTGACTATTGAGTAGTGAAAGATTGCTTTTGTTTATTACTAGCTGTACTGGGCTTCGCAACTACAAGGCACTATGAAAGGTTTGACGTATCAACTCACTTCGTGCGCTCATGCACAACAATTTCAAAATCAATTGCTTTTAAAGATTGAAACGAAACGAAAATAAAACGAGACAAATATTTCACGAAAACACTTGATAAAATTCTGTATAAACCTGGTAAACCACAACATTTGGTTAATTGATTTATTTAAGTGTTACATTCCAGTTGTCAGTGTTTTCGAATTTCGTACTGAGTACATAAGTGTCTCGGTAAAGATTTGCAATGTAAATGCACTCTGCGATCCATTAGCGTAATGGACAGAGCTGTAAAAGGCTTGGAAGTTAATCGAATCGTTGACAAAAATCATCGCGAGAAGAAATTATTAATTGGTATTCTTTGCTGTACCGGTAGGGCCGTAGTAGCCTTTGAAAGATAGCTTCAGCCTTTTCAAATCATCGTAGAAATGTAACATAATAGAGTTTTCTATGAATAAAAAAATGATACCTAATAGTTTCTAAAATATTTTTCGAAATCGGAATTTAGTACTGCCTGACTACCTACCGTCTTTAAGAATACCATAGAATAAGTAGGTATAAACCCGCAAATCAGTGGTACCCCATCCTAAAAGTTAAAAGAAATTGTTAACTGTTATAATAATCAGAATACTAGTGTATATGCATGTTTTTTAGACTTAAGTCGTGCCTTTGATACCTTGAACCATGATATATTATGGAAAAAAGTTCGCAGCAGTGATGTTCCCTCTGACGTTGTTGGTCTTTTTACATATTGGTATGATAATCAGACGAACAGCGTTAGGTGGGGCAGTACTCTGTCCAACAGCTATATTCTCCCGTGTGGTGTTAGACAGGGCGGAGTAACCTCTCCCGATCTGTTTAACTTATATATTAATGATTTGATTGTGGAGCTGAGTAGGACTGAAGTTGGACTTAAACTAGATGGCAGATATGTCAATAATTTGAGTTACGCTGATGATATGGTCCTACTCAGCCCCTCAATCAAAGGGCTTCGAAAACTTATTGGCATATGTGAAAGATTTGCTCTTTCACATAGTCTACAGTACAATGTAAAGAAAACAGAAATGTTGATATTCAGATCGGGTAAGGGACCGGATAACATTCCGCCAATCTGCATTAACGGTCACCCTATTAAAATAGTAGATAGCTTTAAGTATCTTGGCCACATTGTTACATCCAAAAGAAAAGATGATGCCGATATTGAACGACAACGACGTGCCCTCTGTGTCGTCGGCAATATGATCATCCGGAAATTTCGTAGGGCATCCAATTCCGTTAAAGTTCATTTATTTAAGACTTTCTGTCAGTCCCTCTATACTTGTCAACTTTGGACTAATTACACCAAAAAAGCATATGATGGCATTCGAGTAGAGCACAATAACATCTTCCGATATTTGATGGGGCTCGACAAATTTTGCAGCGCTTCGGAGATGTATACCAACTTTAGAGTAAACTCCTTGAATGCCATCCAGCGACACAGAATTGCTACATTTATGTCCAGAGTTGACAAGTGTAGGAATAAAATTGTACGCAGTCTGGCTGACAGAAATATAACTAGTAGTTTGTATAAAACTTGGATCTCAATTATTATGATATAATTAATGGCTGTATGTTTTTTATTGGTTTTGTTGTATTAAAATTATTAAAATTGTATACATCTGTAAATTATGGGACTAAATTATTGTTCTGAAATAAAGAATTTATTATTATTATTATTATTAAAAAAAAAAAAAAAAAAAAAAAAAAAAAAAAAAAAAAAATTGGACTCTTTTCCCACTAAAGCGGCCACGCCGAGTCGATAGCACTCACTCCCGAAGCGATAGGATGCACGGTTTCGGAGATGTGCAGATCGATTAACTCTTATCTAATTGATATCCGGTGGCCTTTTCCTATTATCTATCAACACCGTCCCAACTCGGCGTTCTTATCTATTACTCATTGTGTACCTCGCTTATCACTGCTTTTGTATTAAAATTCTTTGCTATGATCTACCTCGCTATTCTAACCAAACGATGTATTATTATATTCAAGAAAAAATACGTCTAAAATACTATAACTATATTTATATATTATCGTACTATATTATTATAATTTTTGCTTTTTTAAAAAGCGATTCGCTTCTGGCGTTGTTTATCAAAATCTAACCTAACCTAACCTAACCTAATTATTTTTCCGGGTAATCTGATGTATCGAACTTTGTTACGAGCTACCTCGCTATTCTGAATCATCAATAAAACACATTCATTTTACTGCCATTTTTATTGGAATTGTAGCCTTATCTACTTATAAAATAGGAGCGAAACATCTCATCCACTAAAATATCGTTGTACAGTGTGTTCCCTGTTAATATGCTCGTAAAACTATGCATTGAATATCCCTGAAACTTATATAGCAAATACATTAAGCAATATTCACCACAAACTGAAGTCCAATCATTCTGAATCCTATCAACATTCCAGTCCCATCTCTTACAATTCCTTTTCAAAAACTGCAGATGATATCGCTCAGGTGTTCGTCCATATGAATCAAAATATTGACCGATGCCATTCGTATCGATATGTACAGCTACCCAGTGTGAACCCGGTTTATCATCCGCATCCAAATTGCATATTATATACGTTGGTACATGGGTATACATAGGCAGTCTATTAGCAGCATAAACATTATTTTCTAGACTGGGATGAATCTTTTTCATATGTTTTTGTAATTCTAGTGTATCCATGATAGTACTGTTATTAGCAGATTATTACAGTACCAATCTATTCAATGGTTGTCATAGGAATGTTCAATTATAGTGTTTTGTATAAGATTAAATAGGAAGTTTGTAATGAAATAAAAAAATAGTAAATTGCATACAATTTGTTTTATTTAATTTTATAATGTTTCCTTTAGTTACATATACACAAAATGCATTAAGCATAACACATAAATCTAAAATATAACACACATTATAACCTTAACTACTATAGTCTACAGTAACATTTCTATTTTTATCTATTTCAATAATATTATCAAACTCAGCATAAACAATACAGTTAATTGTTTGTGTTAGTGAGGATTCAAATCGTACTTCTAATTTTACACTACCATGCTTTATGAGATTCCAATGAGCTGATGAGTTAGCTGATAAATCAGGAGTTAAATCAAATGCTAAAAGACAGCAGCCTTTGGCATACTGTTCACGAGAGATTGCATTTCCTTCATTAAGAAAGTGAATACCAGTCCCCGAGAATAGAGTATGATATGCCGATGTGAATATATTATTATTAAAAGATGGTTGCAAAGCTTTTGAAGGTATTTGTTGACCATCAATATATAAGCTGAAAGAGTTAATACCATAGTTTTCAAAGTTAAATGGATTTTTAGTAAGTGAACCATTAAATGCGGAATTGTTCACAAATCCAATAATACATCTTTTGGGTACCTGTCCCAAGAATATATTATCAAGAGTTTTTCCTTGAACACCTGATGGAATTGTTAAAACTTTAACTTCAGCACGAGTAATAGGATATTTAGCAGTTGTAGAAGCTAAAACTTTCTGATGTGCGAGTAATACACTTGGATTAATTCGTGCTCTTCGAACAATAAGAGTTGCATCCGTAATGCAAACTTTAAACTTTTCATCATTTGACCCAGCAATTAAATTAAAACTCTCTCTTGACCGAACTAATTTTACACTCATTTCAACACCATTAATTAAAAATTTATCTTGATTGAAAATGTCACCATGAAGATGACCAATCATTTCTATTTCCCGGCTTTCATTAACTAATTCCTGTCTTTTAGCAAATCCTGTGTTTTTACCATCTGTGGAATCCATTTTGCCTGCTGTATCATCATACCAAAGACTACAAGTAAGATGAGATTGTTTAGCAGCAGGAGCATAGTTTAAAAGGGTTTCCATGTATGCTCGATAGGCATAGGTATTATTAGGTGGTGATACAAGTTTTTGGTTTAAATAAACATCGAGTTGACTAAAAAGTGAATGCAGCCAATTATTTACAGGTGCTACTACTGTAGCTGATAACAACTTTGTTGAATCTTGATTTAATACTTTTGCCTTTATGTGGAGTAATGTATGAGACAAATCTATGTAGTCATCGCCTGTTCCAGGAACTTGAAACTCGATAGGTCCATCATCAGCAAGAGATGAAATTGGTTTATAGTGAATCCACAATCCATTTTCAATGCTTGTTTGTGTGGACGGTAATGCAAACAAATCTAATTCTGACTTAACGCACTCACAAGAATGATTATGAAGGAAAGACATACTTAATTTGAAAATATATCTTTGATGTTTTTTGGTTTTAGACCAAGTTTTTTCGTAGCTTTCACTTTAGCTGTTAGTGGTGGAATGAACGAGGCCAATCGTTTTCTTTTAGTTATATACCCAGATCCTGTCATGTTTAATCGATCAATTTTGTTATCAGCCTTTCGTTTTAAGTTCGTACTAACTTGCTTTAGACGATCTTTTATTGAGGCTTCCATAGGACGGGCTTGAATCATATCCGATAAAAGTCCTACTCCAGCGTTTAATGCCTCCTTACCAACCACTCGAGCACCACTTGAAAGTAAAGGTAAAACTGATCTAAATAACCCTCCTAAGAAGCTCCCAATACCATGACCGCGTTGGTATGGTGAACCCTTATAAATTACTCCAACTCCTGATCCAGCTTGATGTGAATAATAATTTTCATATGGACATTTATGATGATCATGAGGAGAATACATTATTATAATTTGCGGAAATGTAGTTTAATACACACGGTTCCAAACTGGAATGGTATTTTTTGTCCTGCGCTCGATCTTATATCCATTTCCAGCGTATCGAACTCTCTTCGCATAACAGGTAAGTAGTGAGGTGGAGAGAAAACGTGCATTTTATACGCACCATAAATGTATTTTGAAGGATCTAATGAAATGACTCTTAATAGCGGAGTCATAACATCACCCACAATCTGAGGATCGATAATGTCGCAATATAGAAATAGTTGAGATGGTAACCCTAAATGTAAATTAGCAGGACACTTCCCAAAATTTCTGTCTAGGAGATTTGTATTTGGTTCATAACCTAGTTGTAAACTTAATTTGGGTGATAATGTTACGGATGTTATATTTTTATCCAAAACAGAAACAGACACAAATTTTGTTATTTCATCATAACGAAATTTCAAGTTCTCTCCGATACCATTTAACGCTCTCAAAATATGTTCAACGTTATCGTAGTTGGTAGCGGGAATATGTTTTTTGTAGTACACTGTTGATGGTTTATCTTCATTAGGAATTAACATGGTTTTTGTGATGTATACAACATTTTCATGATCTTGAACAGTAAACATTGTGCATGGATATTGAAACTCGACAACTCCAACCAACCATTCACCTTCTAATTTCATAGCTTTTGGTAATTTTGTTGAAAAATTTGTGGTCTTGTTATCAGGAAAGTATTCCATTGAACTATTGCTGAGCAAAGTTAAATAAAAACTTTCTTTATTCATATTTCTTTTAAACTAGAAGCTAAAATCCAACTGTTAAATTTATCTGGATAACCTTTCCACTTCACTAATACTTCTTTTCTGTTGCCTGAATAACGAGTACCAATTATTTTATCTATTTTATATTGTGAGGTGGGGTTGTAAGTGACCTTCTGTAATTCTCTTTCATAAAAAGTACCAACTATTGGTTCATTTTGTAAATCTGTAATTGTATAAACAACCCATGGAGATCTATCAATTATTGAAGATATAATAAATATTTCATCACTCCAATTTGATTCATATCCTTTTTGGAAAACATGTTTATATTTAGTTATTCGAACATAATCACCCACGTTGAAATTTGGTTTTGAATTTTCTAAAGAAAGTTTGTTTGACCCTCTATCATAAAGATTAGTCCAAACTGTCATAATATTGTTGGAACTTACATCACATGGGCACATCTTAATACTCGAGTGAATGCTGTGATTATAAGAGTATATTAAATCTTGTAAAACATCTATATATCTATAAGTATTATTATGAGTGAAATAACGCCACATTTTCATTTTTAGAGTTCTTTGAAATCGTTCAACAATACTAGCCTTAATATCAGGATTGTTAGTGGTATAGTAATTTATCTTTTTGGATTTAAAGTATTTTTGTACATCTTTTGAAACAAATTCTGTACCTTTATCAGATTGTATGTGAGTAGGGGTTGAATTACTTTCAGTAAATATACTTTCAAAACATTCTTTAGTTGTTTCTGAGTTTTTCTTTTTCATTGGTCTTGCAAAAGCATATTTACTAAATACATCAATAACACAAAGTATGTAGTTGAAACCATCATTATATTGAGAATAAGTTCGCATATCACTTAAATCAGCTTGCCACAGCTCATTAATATTTGATAGAATGTACCTATTACGCGGGAATTTTTTCCGAATGGGTTTATGTAATGTATATGTTTCTTGTGATTGTAACCATTCCTTTACTTGCTTTTTATCCATTTTACCCTTCATAGCTTTTGACAATTTATCAATACTACCAAAACCAGCGGGGTTAGATGGATCATAATAAATCCTGTTAATTTCTTCTAGTACGGGGTCCATTTTTCCCAATCGATCTTTTTACGTATTTTAGTTATATATCTTTTATCTCCACTGCTCGGTGTAGAAAATTCTTGAACTTCAATCTCGGAGGTTTTGTTCAGATCTTTCGCTTGAAGTTGGTTAATAAACTCACATCTCTTTGGATTTCCAATATAAGTAAGTGGTACTTTAATATCTTTCAATGCTTTAGCAAATCTATCCCACCCTATCGGATCACTTTTTTTTAAGGGTCTAAGTGAATCATTTATTAAATCAACAATATTACTTCCTGGAATTTTTTCATTATCAATTATGACTGTGCCTTCATTATCCCAACGTATTTTACTTTTACTTGATCCAATTAAGTTTAATAATGACTCACCTTTTTTATTATAAGTTTTTGGTATTAAACTGAGTATTTGTGTTGGTGAATACAGTGGATTTGCCTCACTTTCTATACTTTTAATGGAACCTTTCTCCTCCAACAAAGATTCAGCATCAACTGAACTTTTTAGATCTCTATCTTTATTTTTAAAACCAATTTTAGACTCATTTGAATATTCATTAGATGTATCAGAATAAATTGGTAATCTGAGTGGTTGACGATCCTCTTCGGTAAAGTGAAGGTATCTTTGTAGTGTTTGCAAATATAACATCCACTTCTTTCGGTCTTCCGTCTTACTATTCATAATATTTTGCATTTCAATATCTAATCGAGACAAATTACTTGTATCCTTATTTTCTTGTTTTAATTTCTCAATCAATCCAGGTTCAATAAGTATCATTTTCTTAGCATTTTCCATATTAACTGGCTAGTCCACTTACTAATCCACTCAATATTGCACCTAATATTATTGGTAAGAAAGTCCCTCCTTTTTGTATAATAATATTTTTTCTTAGTTTATGTTTACACTTACGCACCAGTTTACGGAGTATATTTTTGTGTTTATTCAATTTTTGTTTATCTTGATCTTTAAGTGGTATCTTTCCTTGTAAAACGTTATGAATACATTCACAAATACAATTTATTTCTTTTGCATCACACGTTTTAAGTAATGCTCTTTGATGTTTTGGTTTAAGCGTATGCAAAGCATTTAGCAAATGTTTATGCGTTGTGACTCGACGATGCATCATTTAGAAATGATTTGAATTGTTTGATTCTTGGTGTATTTAAACTCTTTCGTGGGGACGTAGACTGTACAGTGACCATTAAATGGGAATACATTTGTCTTGATACGACAAAAATCATTTGTATTCTGTTTTAAATCTACCATTAAATATCCATGTGCTTCTAAAGTTGCATCCCTGTAGGCGTCTTCAATGAATTTTGTGTTATCTGGTGACACTTGTCGTGCTAAATATCTTATTTGAGTTTTATCTCGAGGGTTTTTAAAATAAATTATATAACTTGAGTTTAAAGAAATGTCTCTTTGACCTTTACCTTGATGAAATAAATTTTGTGTTAAATAAAACACACTAAGATTCCGGTGATGACTACCTTTTGTAAATATATCCACAATTCTTCCATCAGACTCTCTCATTAGATCATCAATAATAATAAGGTGTGGGTTTTCACCATCAAACATATTAAGATTTGGAATTCCTTGATGATAGTTAACATTTGGTAAATTATATAAAGGTTGCATTTCATCAAAGCACCATGTGATATGATTAAAATCACAATTACATATTTCTTTAACTGATTTTATGAAATTTGTTACAAAATTTGACTTCCCACATCCACTTGGTCCGGCCACAATAGCAGTAAACGGATGGATAAAGTGAAACATTTCACACGTCTAGAGTTTAAAGGGATGAAATAAAAAATGAAAATGTTGATGTAAAAATTTAATATATATATTATATTGCTAAAAATAAATGATCTGTTTACTATTTCTAACACAATTAGTACTTATCAGAATTTCACAATCACCTCAACATCAAATTTAAGTACACAAATAAAAACTACAATTATTTTACATTATTTACAATCAAACAATACTAAACTATTATAAAACTATTAATAAACTATTATATAACATTATAGCAATATCATAATTTTTTTTACAATCAGTACAAATTTTGCATATACACACAGAAATAATAGTAAAAAGTCACTTAGCGTAATTTGTATATACACACAGAAATAATAGTAAAAAGTCACTTAGCGTAATTTATAATGTCCCCAAGCCAATGTATCAATGTTGTTGTTCATAATACATCGTTTGGTATCATTATATGATAAAGATGTTTTATTTATTTTTTGTGTAAAAATAGTGTGTTTGATTGACTTAAATCGAAGCATACTACAATATAATACATTTTTATTAAACAAACACGATTTGTAATTTTCCATATTCATTTTTTTGGTAACACTTTTGTTAACCCCTTTTGCCTTTGCTATAAATTTATCTTCTATTTCTAAGGCATACATTTTTGATCGCAACCCTACAAATTCCTTCAATAGTTTACCATTATTCTCATCTTTAAAAAAACCTAACTTTTTTTTATTTATTTTTGGATATCCGTAAATATTATTTTCCGGGTAATCTGATGTATCGAAATAGTGAGGTAGATCTGGTTTTATATCCTCATAAAAATTGTCTGTAAAAATTTGATATATCAAACTATCGGTATCGGTGTACAATAACTTAATTTTATTATGAAACTTTTTAATCATGTAGTTGTAATGAAATTCATACATAAGGGTCTTAGATATATCTAAAATACAAAATCCTAAATAAATCGGCTTATCATAAATTAATTTTGTTTTACGTAATTGTATTGCAACTAAATGTTCTGAAAATATTGATAAACTATGGAATTCTGGTTTTGCAATCCAATCCTGAGCACCTAAAATTTTACCACGATTATCCCAGTGAGTTAGTAGTTTAACGTTTACTCTTTTTTCAATATTTTCCATAGTCTTACCGAAGACAGAATTATTCATTAATTTAAAAAAGTCTTTTTCGAAGTTTGATGTAGCTAACGTTCTCAAAGTAGTATTTAAGTCTATGTATTTCTTTAACCAAGAACTCTGTTTAAATTTTAAAATTCTATGTACTTTAATTAATTTCATTCCCATTGCAATGCATTGTTTTAAATTCCTGTAGTGAATGATGTATTTATTTTTATTATTTAAATTAGGAACTAATTTAGTTTCATTAGTATTACCCACACATATGTTTTCAGGACATAACGGAAAGTCAGAATGCAAATTATGAAGTTCATCAGGATATTCCAAATCAACTTCTAAAACATAACCGAAATCAGAGTTATCCGGCACATTATAATCTGTATTAGAATCTATCCATTCGAAACCGCCAACAGGAAGAGATTGAGACATTGCCCAACCATATAAATTATTCGCATCAAAATATGTTAGATATGAATTAGGTTTTTCACTATCATAATCCTCCATGAATTTATTATTTGCTCTAGCAAAACGATTGCTACACTGAGATACACCCGCTCTAATACCAGCTTTAAAAAAAGCAATTTTGTCATAGTCCGTTAACAATTCTAATTCTATTTTGGTAAATTTTAACATTGCATCCCAACTTAAACCTGGGGCGGTATAGTAATGAGCAGGATCTAATCCATAAGTTTTAATACAAAGCTTTCTAAAGTTTTCGAATACATCAGTCAAAAGTAAAACATCAGTTTTTAAATATAAATCGGAATAATCGAACATACTACTACACTTAAAATGTTGCCAAATATCTTTTGCATGATTATAATCATCATTTGAAATATTTGTATCTGTGAGTGAACTATAAAAATGGTGTTGATCAGGAAGTGATGGATGTTTCAAGCAATCACTATTACACATAAATTCATAAGGATAAATACCTTTCCGTCTTAAAAGTGAAAAATCTTCATTATTAGGATAGTTCCTTTTTAGTTCTGTAAACTGATCATCATTAAGATTTTTAGCTAGTTGATCTAAACTACACGATAAAAATTTTAATGAATCTACAAATCTTAAACTTACTGATTGATTATTATTTATTGTTAACTGTTTTGAAAATGATATGTATCGTTCTTTATTTTGCGGAATAACTTCAACTTTGCCATCATAGAGGTTTAATGCATGGACAATGAAATGAGCATCGTAGTGACTGAGGTTATGTAAAAATATTGGAATATGACGGGGGGTTCTGTACTTAATACTACACACTTGATGTGCAACACCTCTAAAACTACCAGTGTACCAATCAAAATCGTTAAAAGGATCTCCATTTAACTCAGTTTCACAAATATGACACATGTTTGAATTTGAAATTTTAATTTTATCTTCATCTGATAATGGAACGGGACATTTTTGGAAACTATTTTTTTTAACTATTGTTTTCACATCTTCACAAAGGCGATTCATAAACACTTGTGCACAGTTTGGCCCACTATACGTCTCATATTTTGATAATCTGTTATCATATGAACATTTAATGTAATAACCAAAACTATACACTTCATGTTTTTGAATATTAATTGTACTAGGCTTGGATGGATCGTTACTGCATGATTCTATCGGATTCAAAAATGCCTCAAAGTCTGCATAAACCACAAAGGGCATTTCCAACTTTTTCGCGAATTTATCAAATTTTAATTTATTATTTGAGGTTGCTTTACCAAACCAATTCAATTTGGAATCCTCGCCGTTTGGTAATTCCGTACAAATGTGAGCGCAATCATATTGTTGATGGTTATTAAGTCTTTCCTCTGATGGGAAATGAAGTAAACATGAATCACATATATAAACTGCATGATGATGACTTGATATTTGTGAACTAACTAATCGCGATAAGTTTTTAATATAACAGTAATGATTGTTAGTACCATTCGATATATATAGTAGGTTAATATGATTAGGTGTACGACATTTTGTTAAATATAAAGGACCTACAACAGAATTACACTTTTTTTCTTTATTATATTCTAGGCCAAAAACATTAATACTAATATTGTTTAATTTCTCTACTTTTAATATATCTACAATTTTAACCGGAAAAGAAATACCAGTAAATTTTAGTTTATTTCCATGAATTGTGTAAGATGCTACCCGATCTATACTTTTACATACAGGATATAAACCAGAGAGTAATGCCCATTTAAAACACATATTATCATTATTTTTAACATTGATTACAGCTTTTTTTGATTTAATATCTTGAGGAAGGTCGATATATGAACTACCACGTAGGGGGTTGAATTTGTTAACATTCATATCTATGTATTTAATTTGATTAAGACTCCAACCACTATCTTTTTTTTCAAATTGACAAATTTTACCGACTACAGTGTCTATTAATGATGAATAAAAAATATTTAAGTCATCTCCCTGACAAATGATGTAATTAAACGTTTGAAAATCAAACGTATTTTTAATATCTTTAGTTTGTTGTATGAAATCAGCATGCAATATGAAGTTTATTTTTAAAATTGTATGTTGTTGAATACATTCATTTATCAAAAATAAGATATCGATTTTTAGTGAATTTAAAAACGATTCCGGTGTTTCAAAATATTGCCCCGATTGAAGTGTTTTACTATTAATTCTGTATGTTAAAATTCGATTACCAAAAGCGGTTTCAACAACTGTTACATTTGTTAATGAATTATGTGATTTTAAAAGATTATTTTTATGTGTATTACTTTTTAAATGGTTGTTTAGATACCTTTTATTAATATAAACATGACATGTATCACATTCCACCTTATTGTTGTCCACGTCATTGGTTTCAATTGATGATGTAGAAGCTCCCTCATCAAATTTTGCTTTCTTGGTAACTTTATTTTCATCTGTAGTGATACCTCGTTTGATACCTCTTCCAACTTGTTGTTGACTGTAACAAAAAAAAAGAAAATTATTAGATAAATCTTAAAATAAAACATTACTACAATAATATTTCTTATTGAGTTTGTACTTCTAATACTTACATTAACATTGTTTCAACCATCAAACATTGATTATACAACTCATCATCATACGATGAATCGAACAGTTCACGCTTCTCCATTTCATCACAAACTTTATGCAGCTCCTGATTGAATTCGCTGTTGAATTGTTCTATATTCTCTTCAATGGGTGCGGAAAAGAAAGCACTGGTGCACATTTCACTAAAGTTTTCCATCTTTATAATAAAAAAGAAAGTATGTAGCACAGTAAGTAACAGTTAAGTGTTGGTAGAGCAACTGATACTCAATTTAAAAAATTTTCAATATTTATAGTCTAGCATAAGATTAGAAAGTTTTGTAAAATCTAATGAGTACATAGAAGTAATTTAAGTAAACAGAATCACATTCACTAATTGTCATTGTTAAAAAAGTATTTTTTAACTTTTTCACTTTCTGCTATTGTCTTTGTAATATTGTATACGAGGGCGTTTGTGTTGTCATAGATGCTATCCTTATTTTTCTTTACGTAATATTTAATCCTCGTGGTAGCGTGCTTCCAGTGATCACTAGTTGGAATCTTGGATAGTTTCTTCATATCATACATTTCAATTTTTATGAGATGCATCGCTTGGTTTCCGTCATCAGAATTTGTAGAGATGTATGATACACCATCTCTAGCGGCTCGTGCCACAGTCGACGATAGCAGCTTCTTCCTTTTTATTTTTGGTGCCACATCAAAAAATTGATCAATCGACTGCAATTTCCTTTTTCCACCATCGTCTGTGTTATTAATGATGATGTCATCACTCTCTTCTTCGTTTTGATGGGAGAGTGGCGAGTAGTAACACAGTTTATAGGTATTTTCATCGAAGTTGAATGATTTCTGCAACAACAGAGTTATCGCGTTAATATCAATTTGTTTACACTTAGTCTGACACACACACCTTGCTTACCTCCATGATCACTGATGCGTTGAAGTAACACAAACGTAGTATTGGTAGACGTATACAATCCACTGTGGTCCAACGACCATAAACTGACTGCATGACTGCAACTGTTCGATTATATATAGTACCATTCTTATCTAAAGCAAATTCCTAAGTACAATGAAACTGATTGTAACTCTATGACTCAACAAACTTATCTCGCGTTCCACGCAACATGTATCAGCCTGCTTTGTGACTCTCACAAAAGAATGCGATTAAATATTCACAAAACGAAACTGATAGTAACTCTATGAATCAACAAACTTATCTCAAATTGCTTCGCAACATGTAATGTATTATTGGATTTGTGAACAATTCCGCATTTAATGGTTCACTTACTAAAAATCCATTTAACTTTGAAAACTATGGTATTAACTCTTTCAGCTTATATATTGATGGTCAACAAATACCTTCAAAAGCTTTGCAACCATCTTTTAATAATAATATATTCACATCGGCATATCATACTCTATTCTCGGGGACTGGTATTCACTTTCTTAATGAAGGAAATGCAATCTCTCGTGAACAGTATGCCAAAGGCTACTGTCTTTTAGCATTTGATTTAACTCCTGATTTATCAGCTAACTCATCAGCTCATTGGAATCTCATAAAGCATGGTAGTGTAAGATTAGAAGTACGATTTGAATCCTCACTAACACAAACAATTAACTGTATTGTTTATGCTGAGTTTGATAATATTATTGAAATAGATAAAAATAGAAATGTTACTGTAGACTATAGTAGTTAAGGTTATAATGTGTGTTATATTTTAGATTTATGTGTTATGCTTAATGCATTTTGTGTATATGTAACTAAAGGAAACATTATAAAATTAAATAAAACAAATTGTATGCAATTTACTATTTTTTTATTTCATTACAAACTTCCTATTTAATCTTATACAAAACACTATAATTGAACATTCCTATGACAACCATTGAATAGATTGGTACTGTAATAATCTGCTAATAACAGTACTATCATGGATACACTAGAATTACAAAAACATATGAAAAAGATTCATCCCAGTCTAGAAAATAATGTTTATGCTGCTAATAGACTGCCTATGTATACCCATGTACCAACGTATATAATATGCAATTTGGATGCGGATGATAAACCGGGTTCACACTGGGTAGCTGTACATATCGATACGAATGGCATCGGTCAATATTTTGATTCATATGGACGAACACCTGAGCGATATCATCTGCAGTTTTTGAAAAGGAATTGTAAGAGATGGGACTGGAATGTTGATAGGATTCAGAATGATTGGACTTCAGTTTGTGGTGAATATTGCTTAATGTATTTGCTATATAAGTTTCAGGGATATTCAATGCATAGTTTTACGAGCATATTAACAGGGAACACACTGTACAACGATATTTTAGTGGATGAGATGTTTCGCTCCTATTTTATAAGTAGATAAGGCTACAATTCCAATAAAAATGGCAGTAAAATGAATGTGTTTTATTGATGATTCAGAATAGCGAGGTAGCTCGTAACAAAGTTCGATACATCAGATTACCCGGAAAAATAATTAGGTTAGGTTAGGTTAGGTTAGATTTTGATAAACAACGCCAGAAGCGAATCGCTTTTTAAAAAAGCAACAATTATAATAATATAGTACGATAATATATAAATATAGTTATAGTATTTTAGACGTATTTTTTCTTGAATATAATAATACATCGTTTGGTTAGAATAGCGAGGTAGATCATAGCAAAGAATTTTAATACAAAAGCAGTGATAAGCGAGGTACACAATGAGTAATAGATAAGAACGCCGAGTTGGGACGGTGTTGATAGATAATAGGAAAAGGCCACCGGATATCAATTAGATAAGAGTTAATCGATCTGCACATCTCCGAAACCGTGCATCCTATCGCTTCGGGAGTGAGTGCTATCGACTCGGCGTGGCCGCTTTAGTGGGAAAAGAGTCCAAACTTTTTTTTTTTTTTTTTTTTTTTTTTTTTTTTTTTTTTTAGGATGGGGTACCACTGATTTGCGGGTTCGCCAACACGTGCGCCCGAACCGGCGAATCACAACTACTAGCATATATCTTTAAAATTTAATATTTATAAATAGGAGTTTACCGTACTGACTATTTAGTAACCTACGGTTTTATGTTCCTTTCAAGGAAATATACAAAACTATCCTCTCCGTTACAAGTGTAGATTACAAGGCTACATAGCTAAAAAGCTAATACAGCCATAATACCATAAGCTGCTTAATATTTTCACCACCGACCTTCTAAGAAATGTATGAATCATAGGAAATGTATCCTTCTATGAATGCTTTATAAATCCGTCTCGATTCAGTCGCAGTCCTTCGGGAAATCCGATGTATCGATTTCCGGTTCCATCAATATACTCGATTGTAGACATATCGATTTCGCAATCGCAACTGTATTAGTTGCTTTGCTGTGACTACAATGGGATTATACAGGATGTAGCCAATGAGGGGAACTGAATGCCAATAAAAAATAATGTTTATTTGTATTTTTATTTTGACTGGTTTTTCTTAGTAGAGTTTGCTGCGATAAAATCGCCCTTTACAAGCTAGGATAACTTCGACACGAGTATTTTCCAAAAATGTAAGTGATATCGCGAAGCGTCTTACAACCAGGTACTAGTAAACAGATTTTTAAAGTAGAATCTATGAATAGAGAGCATAGAATCTATGCTCTTAAAAATTATTTTTATACGAGTAATAACAAAACATTCTCGACTTTATCATCAAGGTTCTACAATCTACATCCCTTTGAAAACTTTTATAATATATTTTCTAGATAATTCATTAGTCTGAACTATATCTAGACAGAATTTTATCTAGGCCACACGCTTCGAGGTAAAAATAATCCGATTTACGTTCTAGTAGGTACTGCATAAAGTTTCTGTCTGCCTTTGAGCTTTCACTCTTATGAATTATTTTATATGGCTCTGATATATTTTAATGATTTAGCATACGAAGTCTTTGTATTGAGGTTATACGATTTTGAAAACATTCATTATACATCGATCATGCCTCTTGGCTTTATATCGTTTTAAAAATTTCAAATAGATAAAATACAACATTATTAATAATGTTAATGACAATTAAATATTATAAAATTTAGTTATATTTTTTTCAAAGTACTGATTAATAGATTATTCATTCAAACACTTAGATATAATTTATTTATTTATTTATTTATTCATAAGAAATACCAACGTTTAATTACATTGAAGCATTAACTATTAACTTAGTCTTAATTTTTTTAGTAAATGTAACAAACAATTACAGGTATTTACAACATGCAAAATATAAGTTTCACAAACCAACCATTAATTTTACCTATATACTACAAATAACAAAAAAAAAGCATTATAATGTGAATGAGGATAACAAAGGAGTAACTTATATATGTATACTAATAACAATCAGTTAAATCTTACTGCTAACATTAAACAATAAAACAATGTATCGCTATTTTAATTTTAACATAAAGCTAAGATTATATAATTGTAAAATTGCAATAATTAGAACTACATGATTATTCTTTTAACTTACATAGAAACAATTCACGAACAGACTGGAGTGATGTATTGTTCATATCAATAATATCACTATATTTATTTACAATATTGCACAGCCTTGGAATAGGAGAGTTGGCTCCGAACTTACATCTACGGACTGGTGGAACAAGAGGAGCAATTTGCTTTCGGGGATACCTACTAGGGACACGAAAGTTAAATTTTTTTAAAAGTTGAGGGCAGTCGATTTTATAATTCAAAATTTTCAAACTAAAAATGAGATCGATTATAATTTGCCGTTCTTCCAAAGAGGTCATTTTAAAAAATGCAAGTCTCTTAGTATAGGAAGACAAATTATTTCTTGATAATCCGTTTGAATAAATCAAGTGCCAAATAAATCTTTTTTGTATTCGCTCTATTCTTAACATGTGTGTCGCATAGTGAGGTCTCCAGACCACCGTTCCGTATTCCAAAATGCTTCGTACTAATGAGTTGTATAGTGAGATTTTAAGTTTATTATTCCGAAATACTTTTATATTTCTAATCAAAAATCCTAGCATTTTAGATGCCCGGGAGGTAACGTACTCTATATGGGGCACGAAAGTTAACTTAGCATCAAAAACAATTCCCAGATCTTTAACTTGGTTTAACCTTTGAATGGAAGTGCCATTGATGCTATATGTGTACGTAACGTTAGTACTTTTACGTGAAAAAGTAATAAAATGGCACTTATCTGAATTTAGTTCCATGCCATTATTTTCGCACCATGAAACAATGCTCTCGAGATCTGACTGAAGTCCGATACAGTCTTGTATTGAATTAATTTCTTTAGATAATTTCAGGTCATCGGCATAAAGATATGATTTTGATGATTTTATGGACGTGACGATATCGTTAATAAAAAAGTTGAAAAGGAGAGGGCCTAAATGGGATCCCTGTGGTACACCAGACGTAATATTTTGAGAAGAGGAATTGAAGCCATTGACCACCACAAAGAAATAGCGACTAGATAAATATGATTTTAACCATTTCAAAAATATGTTGGATATACCATAAGCTGATAGTTTGGCAATCAAGACACTATGACTGACCCGATCAAAAGCCTTACTGAAGTCAGTATATACAACGTCAACCTGTTTCTGTGAATCTAGTGATTCAGTTAAACTTTCACAAAAATCTACAAGATTGGTTGTTGTTGATCTTGAAGGTACAAATCCATGTTGAGCTTCATGCAAGAACAATTTGAAATGGTTTTGAAGGGAGGGACATATTAAAGCTTCCAAAACTTTAGCAAATGTGGACAAAATAGAAATTGGTCTATAGTTTTGAATTGAATCCTGAGGGCCTGCCTTGTGTATTGGGATCACTTTGGCTGTTTTCCAATATGATGGAAAGCATCCAGTTTTTAGCGATCTGTTATAAATAAGTGAGAGAGGTACGGCCAACTGTTTAGCACATTCAACAACAAAAATTGAGGGAATTCCATCGGGCCCTGCTCCTTTATTTTTATCGAGAGATTTCAGTTTTTTCAAAATCATAGCATTATCAATCTGTGGTGGTACTAATAGCGGACTATTATTCTTAACATTAAAAAAATATTCAGAATTTATGCACTTATTGTAAGAGTCTTCTCTATCACTTGTATATATAGACCCGAAATATGAAGAGAAAAGCTCACAGATTTGGGAACCGTCTGAAGCTGTTACCTCACCGTCAGTCATAAGAGCCGGATAAGCACCAGTGCCGCCACGTTTCGATTTAATATAACTCCAAAAAAATTTACTGCCCGTCGAAAATTGAGTTGTTGGTTCTCATTATTAAAATGTAATTTATTTTCACGCCTAAATAATATATCAATTTCTAACGGAGGATGCAAGACGTCAATAACGCTTAAGGCATCGTGTGATTGCCTGATTGTGCAGGATGGATTTATAATTACAGGATTTATAATTACACACACTTTTTAGTTTATTTCTACCTAAAGAAAATTATTATAATTGGAAATATAAATAATATGATGACAAAATCAAAATTTTAATAAAAACACGAATATTAACTTTAGGTTATTATTTAATAGATACTTACAAAGTAAACTTAAAAGTCCTTATCTTCACAATAAACTCAAAATATAAGTTCATAATTAAATCAACACGAGACATTTAATTAAAGTATATTTATTAGAAAACTTCGCGAACCTATAAATACTGGGGGATAAGGTTGTCGTGAAGGCTTAGGTGCTGGAATCTTGTGCGGTGTTATGTAAGCTTTGGGAGATTTCTAATTAAATTATTTCTTTTATAACATGTTAGAGGAATGAATACCAGACTTTTTTATATTTTAGGATGTTTAGATGCCTTGCCAGCATTCTTTGACCTAAAGTTTCATTGATAAAAACAAATGTTCGGCATAATCTCAGTCATAAAAACAACAAAACAGTAAACTGCTTTATTATCATTAAAATTATCAATTAAGCCTATAATGCTGGGGTATACAGAGATACTCTAATTATAGCCATAATTCTATGTAAATGGTGTCACTGGTTTTAATGTTTACACTTTTCTGAAGTAAGGTTTCTGAAAAGTTGGACACGTACGATACTATATTAACTTGTAATAATATTTATGTGATGGCATTATATCATAGCCTTTTATTCTTATTTGCCCAAAGGATAAAAAGTCCAGGTTATAGAAAAAAAAACAGAAATTTATTTCACCTGAGAATGAGAGAACTGCAAGTTTTATAACAACTCTACATAATTGATCAACGAGATTAAAATATTGAAATTATACATAAACAGCAATAAGCAAAAAAATAAATTGGACATCTGTTGATCTAAAAAGCGCCAATACTCGTTCCTGAAAAATTAATTAATCTTAATGTATACGAAAATTAAAATGAAATCTCTGACCTAAAAAGTCAGCGAAGTAAAACAAAAGCTGTTATTGATTCTGTCACATCTGGCGTATTTTTCGAGGCTTCTGTTCTTCCTTTATTTACACCCATTAAATTGATTTGTTTTCATCATAAATCTGAAATATGGGTTGGCTTTAAAGCCTATAAAAATAACGATTATTATCTTATGGTAATGAATTTAGCCTTTATATTTACAGGTATCTGGTATACTTACAATGTGTTACTTACAATAAAATATATCTTATATTCCGTAGAATTCTATATCCGAAACTGTCCATTTTGGTTAAATTATTTGCAGATCAAAGAAGTCACTATACGCAGAACTCTATATTATTTACACTCACATTTTCGACTCTCAATAGACCGACACTACAAAAGATTTGACAAAATTTGGTCAAACAATATTCCAAACAAAAACCCCTTACGAATTCATCCGAAACAGTGGACAGGCCATGCAACGAACCGCGAACCAAATTTTATTTGCCAGTACACGATACTTCATGTTTGTTTTTCGACATAATTGGCGCTCGTAGTCATGATTATTTAATTGACGTCCGCTGTTATTGATTGGACTTCCAGTAATTAGCTGATTGTATCGTTTTATTCTGAGGATTTATGCGTAATTATGTTACGTATGGACTGTGTGGTGTCACCCGAAATGTATGGAATATGGATATACATACTTTTATTTCAAAATAATGAATCGCTCGCTTGTATGTAATTAGTTAGTAATATATGTAATTAGTATATCAGTAACAGTTTTGAATTATACGTCGTAATATGGTAAAAGTACTAATGAGTTATAGATATGGGCAATTTTGAATTTAGTTAATATTTGTCAGATAAATTATCTGTTTATGGCTAAGTTCAAATGGAAACCACGACGAAATTGTTATTCATTATATAACAGTTTGCAACATAATTAATAAACCTATTTTCATTCCAGATAAATTGAATAGTAGCACAAAGAAAGCTTAAGAAACGTCAGCGACTGCAAACTTGATAATCTTTCATTGTAAGGAGATTTACGACGCCTCTCCATTCCTTTCGAGGAATAGTTTAATTCTGAATCAACTAAGATTAATAAGCGATAAGAATTGCTTACATTGAAGAGGTAATGGTGGATGTGTTTATTATTTTGCATTTAAAATGTTTCATAGGATTGCCTTTTCGTATTACTATATAAACAAATACAGTACTCCAAAATTAATGAAATGCATGCAAATCTTCGCTAATTGTCGTATTTCCGAAAACACTCGAATCATTGAATCATAAGAGCCCTAAACAATGCACTTGCATTTTACACCTTGTTCAAAAGAAATAGAAGTCAATTCACGGTCATACACAATCAAATCAAATCGGGCGGTAGGTGACGGTAGCCTGTCAGTCAAAAAACTCAAAAATCCGTCAGTAGTCTTTAAATATTGGTGGTGACTGCACGTGTTCTCTCTGTGTGGAATTATACAGGGTGGAAGGTTAAGATGGGGCATGAAGGGCAGGTACCTTAACATGAAAACGTTCTTAGGAAACTATCCTTAAATTCTTGAGAAATTTTAATCTGCATTCACAGATTTTTGAAAAAATGTACGGTCAGCAAGGAAATCGGCAGTTTTCAAAAAAAATTTTTTTGATGCCAATCGATCCAGTTTCTCATGGGGATCAAAACACTCTAAAAGACCAACTGAGGTATGAGTACTAGAAAAGTCAGAAATCGTGAAAAACTATTCCCACACATTCACTAAGAAAATAAGTGATTCAACAAAAGATGCGCTAATAGAAAACTCCAAAGAGATTTTCAGGCTTCAATATTTTTTGTTTCTGATTATTAAAACACATACTGATAATAAGAAGAAACATTAATTTAATTAAACGGTTGTCAAAGAAAATAAAAAATAACAAAATAATAACAAAAAACAACATTTAAAGTGGTGATAGTTCCAGAATTTCTGAAATAATTTACATAAAACTTATGATATGAGATGCTCAATTAGTGGTCACCGTTTTGACGTAAACATAGGTTTGTTCGTTTTACTACTGAGCGCGTAGCAGCCGACAACTTATTTGGGTGAATTCCGTAAAGTATTGCAGAAAGTGAATCTTTTAGTTCTTGAGCATTGTTGTATGATCTTTTATAAATTTCATTCTTTACATAACCCCAGATGAAAAAATCTAGAGGTGTCAAGTCGGGGCTACGGGGCGGCCACTCTATGGGACCATGTGTGCCAATCCATTGTGCCCCGAATTGTTCATTTAGGTATGAGCGCGTTTGACGACTGTTGTGAGGTGAAGCACCATCTTGCTGAAAATAAATTTTTCGCAATTCTGACAGTGGTAAATCGTCTAATACATCCTCAAGATTTTTAAAAATGGTGTTGTTGTAGATTTCGGAGTTCAGGGTGCCTTCGTAAATCTGTACCAATACCACTTGATTGGACCTTACACCACACCAACAATTAAATGAGAATCGGATTTGGTTATGTGTTTCCCGGAATCTCAGGGGATTTTCAGTGGACCAGTAATGATGGTTTCTTCGGTTGTACATACCGTTATTTGAGAAATTGGATTCATCCGTCCATAAAATGTTATTCATAAAATCATTATCTCTACTAAATTTGCCCTGTAACCATCTGCAAAATGCAACTCTGCGTGCATAGTCCCCAGATTGCAATGCTTGGACTAATCGCCCATGGCGGTAGCATTTGTAGCCGTATTTCTTCCATGTTTTTAAAAATATCCAGTGCGAACAACCAACTTCGACGGCAACTTGTCTTGAAGAAATTTCGAGATATGCTTCCACAAGTGCTAAAATTGCTATCACCGTATTCTCATTCAATACGCGTGAACGACGCGGACGTGTCAAGCTTTTCTTAAATGAGCCACTTTCTGCTAGATTTTTTACAAGATTCGCAATTACCTTTCGCGTCGGTACATGTCGCATTGGGTATTTATTCCTGTACCATTCCAATGCAACTGTTGGGTTTTTATTATTTAAAAAGTAAGCCTCTAACAGATCTAAACGTTCCAAATTATTTAAGGACATTTTTAGTGAAGACAGAGTAACTTTTGGTAACTTTTGTTTTCTATGTGTTATTGTTTACATAAGCCATAAAAATGTGACGTGTTCGTTCGATATTCAAATTTAAATAATTTTTCATCTCGTGCACGAGCTGCCAGCCACCGCCCGCTCACGCCCCGCGTCGCTGGCATGTTATGCTGCTGTGCCTTCGTCTTTTTACTTGTTCATGAATGAAAATAGTTTTTCGCGATTTCTGACTTTTCTAGTACTCATACCTCAGTTGGTCTTTTAGAGTGTTTTGATCCCCACGAGAAACTGGATCGATTGGCATCAAAAAAATTTTTTTTGAAAACTGCCGATTTCCTTGCTGACCGTACATTTTTTAAAAAATCTGTGAATGCAGATTAAAATTTCTCAAGAATTTAAGGATAGTCTCCTAAGAACGTTTTCATGTAGCTACAACGGTTAAGGTACCTGCCCTTCATGCCCCATCTTAACCTTCCACCCTGTATAGAGCTGCTATTATTACATACCCTTCTTGGTTTTGTTTATAAAGGTGAATTGAATTAATCGATGAAATGATTTACACAGGTGATGGCAGTAGGGAAAGTGAATATGAAGAAAAGCATAATGAAAGTTCCGATGTATCTAAAATGTCAGAAATAAAGATAATCCCTGATTTTGATTTTGATTTTTTTTTTGTAATTGTCATAATATTGAAGAATGATCAGTACTGTAAATACTTTTGAACTGAGATTTTAATGATAAGATTTACAATATAAATTTTGTGTTATTTTAACCTTCTTTTCTTCCATCATTACACCAGCTTCAGTAAGACACTTTAAAAGTACTATAAAATTTTCCAAGTAAATCAATCCAACAAAGATATAATTATTCGCAATCGTGGGTTTATCCTCGCTATTTACTTACAAGGAATTATCGAAACAAAATCGTTACTTACAAATAAATATTAATCTCTTTTAGCACAAAACACATAATTTGACTAAATTATGCATGAAGAAAATGCATTTAACCACTCTATATACATATCATCTTCGGACGCTCCGGGAATATGACAGTTGCCGAACAGTGACGAAGATTTCTATGCGCATTATTACTTTTGGAGTACTGTAATACTGTACTGATTTTATAAATAAGTAATGTTCCTTATTTTATGTTTTTGTAGGATGTACCTTCGGAAGTACTGATCCGATCTTGATTTGTTTTCCCTAACGGGAAGCTACACTATTCAGACATAGCTTATTTTTATGCTGGTTAAAGCTGGGGAAAGCGGCTAGTTGATACAACATAATTTATAGAGTAAATTCGATATAATTATCATACTTTTCTTCAATATTATATCATTCGATTCGATTACACTGCTAACAGCGTTACGTGTATCATTAAACGTGTAATTATATTAATTTAACTTGATTTAAGCGTGCTTTAACAAAATCTGTTTTCCTCAATAATTTTCCATTGAAAAATTGTAAAATTCATCATTTCGTATTGTATCTTAAGCGTTTCCAATAAAAAATATACTGTAATTATTGATAGGTTTTTCGCACATATTTGTTAGTAGTTAAAAGAAAATAAGCTTTATTATATTTAAAATTCGAAAGAACAAACATTATTAGACAATAATATTATAGCGGTACATACATATAATGTATTATAGCCCATAGCACTCGTATGCAACACGAGACATGTCCAACGGTATCGAATTTTTGAAATCGGTCAAGTAATTCCTGAAATCAGCCCGTTCAAACAATCAAATTCTTCAGTTTTATATTATTGGTATAAATTCTGAAATTGGCCCAGTAGTTCCTCAAATCAGCGCGTTCAAATAAATTCATCAGCTTTATATTTGTATAATTGTGGTAATTGTTAAAAATATGTAATGACGATTCGAAAGTGCTTCTAAAAGAAGTCGAATTGAATAAATAAATGTTTGAGTTTGAGTTGTAGATAAAAGATATACCACATCTAGTTTTCCTAGCTCCAGCTGAACTAAATCTAGTAAATTAGGTTCATTATCACCGTCTCGCAGGTGAGTTCAGATGCAATTGTTTAAGCGCCGGCATCGTAACTACTTTCTAGATGTTTATGTTTAACTCATTTATTTAGTACAATTGGATGCTTTAGGTAGTTAACCATTTAACTAATAGAGGAAAAGAATTGATGTAGTTAACTTGTATAAGACAGAAAATTGTAATGAATGCAAAGGTTCATGGTTCTTGTTAAAAGAAGGTATTATATAAAAGTAGATATTTGAATGCTTGTTACTCAATCACGCCAATACGAAAATATAGTGAATATAATGTAAATTTAGTACTGAGATATATTTAAGTTTGGTATAGCATAGCATTTAGAGTTTCATGTACATGAAAGAGCTTTTATTTTATACTAGCTTCCGCCCACGACTTTGTACGTGCATCCCCGTTTTTCCCCGTTCCCGCAAGAATTTCGGGAAATCCTTTCTTAGCGGATGCTTACGTCCTAACATCTACCTGCATGCCAAATTTCAGCCCGATACGTCCAGTGGTTTGGGCTGTGCGTTGATAGATCACTATATCAGTCACCTTTGAGTTTTATATATATAGATTATTGGCGGTAGAAAAAATATATATTTTCTATATACTCTACTGTTTGTTATCCCAAACAATGCCTACATGCATTTGAAATTAATGCAATGCCTGATTACGCATTCAAAAATCTAAACGGTTGGAAACATTGACTTTCTTGTAATAAATGTACCATAAGACGGTACATTTATTACAAGAAAATGTGTAATATTGTAAACACAGCAAACGTTAAACGTAGCAAACTAGCCGCTATATCTTTACATCAAACGATCTAACATTTAAAATAAAAACCATAAAGATAAATTTATCAAAACACCTTGTAATTATCACGAAAGTTAGACCGCAGCCAAGTGGGTGCTCACATAAACACGGTGCGTAATTAACTGACAATAGCAGGGGTGTTTTAAATTAATTTTTGGCTACGAACAATATTATCAGGTAGAGAGGGATAAATTATCAGCACACACTTCAATGCCCTCATATAATTAAATGACATTTGATGTTTGGGACATGTTATAGCAGACCGCTTTTCTGTGACAATTAATTATTGTTGTAGATACAAATTCTGTGTTCTGTGGGAATTTTCATTGACATATTTTTATACAATTTTGAAGCTGCTGCTGAGGTTTGACCAAGTGCTTTGTTATTGTATTTTTAATAAGGTATCAAAACACGTGCAACAAGTGAAATGAAAACTTTCATATTTCAATTTTTTCGGTACGAGAGAGAAACTACTATTTTCAATATTTATTATACTATTAACACTCAAGGTGGGAAAAAAGTGTAAAGTAGTAGTAGTATAGGGTGCAAATTTTTTGTATTTCTCGTAGCACCTTATTTTCATGAATTTACCAGTGAAAGCTAGGTTAATACCTAGTTAATACCTTATTCGTCTCGTTAAGTAACCTTGCAACGAAGATTATTCTGTCAACGTCCTTACAGCACTTTTGATTTCTGGTTACAGCTGATAAGTATAGCAACAATTAATAAGGCACAAACTTATTAATTAAGGCGATGAAATAAATGCGTACCAGTAGAATACTTAGCAAACAAACACAAGGCCATCTTTTTGCAATGCTTAGCGTACCTATAGCTTTGTAATTAAAAATTCCAGAATTAAATTTTCCCTTAAAATCGAACGCTTCATTCGTCAAGATATCAAAATACTGCTCATAAAGAAACTAAATTTTTCAGTGCAAATCTATGTAAATTACATTGACTCCCTGAAAAAAGAAGGAAAAATGTGTCCCATATTTGTTTTCCATATTCCTCTCCCTTATCCCAAATCCCACGCGTATCGTAAGTACAAACAAATATAAATGCACCGACGAAATTCAACAATGGCTGTATAATTAGACGTCATAATTTACTGAAATGAAATAAGGGTACTCACTCTTTCGGCTTTGTTCTGTGTAATGTAGGAGACGGGTAATCTACGCATCTTTATTTTCAATTTAAATTTTTAGGAGCTAGGTGTCTTTATACTGTATAATTCTCTCTGATTCTAATTTTTCACCATATGTAAAGACTACAGTTAAAAATATGTTTAAAGATTCAACAGATTTTTATATAAAACGGCTTGAAATAGATATACATAGCTTAAATTTGAGTTGCTAATTAATCTAAGAATAATGGAGAAAACATTGTATGATGTAGATTGTAGAGCCTTAAAGGAATTCCATGTCACGAACCTAGACCACATGTTTAGGAGCGTAATCTGTTTATTCGGTGCTAACACGTTCACATTTTTATTAAGTTTTCTTGATTAGACTATGATATTAATTTTCGTTTCTTAATTAAAGCTATGATATTTGTATTACTATATTATCTCAACATTCGTTTAAGAACTTGGAATGTAGTTTCTGTTTAGAATTGTCGTACTGAAAATTATAGTGTATACGTGGCTTTTAACTAAAAAGAGCTTTTCATAAAAATATAACTAATATAACATAGATGTCATGTCCTATTTCAACCTCAGCGCACTATTTTGTTAACATTTCATAAAGGTACAGTGTAAACTATCCTTGAAAATGCCCCTTTCGATCCAACATAATAGCTGTATCATTTTCTTACCATATCCTTCAGCCAAGCTCATAAGGCGGGAAACGTGACAAGTGTGCCAACATTACGACGTGACATCGTTAATATGACGTATCTTGACATGTTTTTTATCATATCTTGTTCTATACTTTTTGTGTGGATTTAGTGATTTCTGATGAGGTTTTTAATTATGTTTTGAAGCAGTTTTACTTTCAGACTCCGGCGTTGATATAAAATTTGAAAAAACTAAAATAGGTACACTCATCACTACATTAAAGCAGCATCTACTCGACGATATACTTTCGAATTGTTGTTTTTTTTAATAAATTGAAAGCATTTATTAAAAAACAAACAATACCATATAATACAAAATACAATCGAGCTTAAATACTTTCTATATAAAAATAGTATCATAAATCCAAGATGGCCGCCAACAGGGGCAGGAACCAAGGCAGGAACTAGTAAATAATAAAGTCAAGCTGTGACTTGTCACTTTCTTGTCTCATTTACAACGTCAGGACCATAATTACAGACAGTAGCTCTATTAATATGCAAATTAAAAAGCAGCCACGATGCCTTGAAAATTATACGTCTTGAGTCGCACGATAAATTACAACGAAAGCTGAAATGCGAAATAATTGCATATCATAAATTGTTTGATGTTATAATTATGTTCACCCTGTATACAGGTTATTTTATATCGATAATAATAGTGATACGAAAGGAGAGCAGATCTTCAAATGTATATTATTATGTTCATCGTATTGTTGCTACTGTTCTGAACAAAACTACTATTATAAATATAGTTAACTGATTGGAAGAAGTATCAGTCTATGAAAAACGTGATCCTATAATTATTATTGGAAGCTACGATTTTATGCTATAAGGCTTTTATTGAAAAGAGTTCGACGAAAATTAGTAGAATAGTACCTACCTACTTTCCCATATTTAACAGATCCACAAAAAACGTATAACAACAGACAATAAAAAATATATATCAAATTGCGCATGGAAGTACATTATGTACTTAAATACGTGTAAGTATATTTATCATTTTTATTAGAACGACATATAAACATGAACAAATAACCATTTTACATTTTAAAATATGCCAACACAATAACGCAGGGGCACTTTTAATATCTGCACGTTAGCTGACGTCGCGTCACGGCAATGTTCAGATTTTACGGGACATTTTATATTCAACAATATTACTTTATTTTTCATCTTAGACACAAAGGTGCAAAGGTTCTTAAACTTACTTCATGTTCTGGTGTCACTATTTTGTCAACATCTGTAAGCGTAATTTGTGTACATTCTTCTTAACGAACGAAAAGTATTTGTTTTTTTTGGTGTTAAAATTTAAACATAATACATTAATTAGGAAACAGAGAAGAAGTTTAGTAATGAGGTACTGAAGTCTCTTTTCCTATTTACGCAATGAAAATCTTTAGATAATACTGCAGAACATATTATAAGGTTTAAAATTAACGTGAGTACATAGAACGTAGTTGAGATAACTTCATATATATATTACCGGCCAAACCCGATTTCAGGACAAACTAGTTTTGCCTAGGCTAAACTAGTTCGTCCTATACACGGTTGGATGAACTGGTATAGCCTAGGCCAAACTAGTTCATCCTAAGGATAGGATAAATCAGTTTAGGCTAGGCCATACTAGTTTATCCTAAAATAAGTACGCAAACACCCAGGATAAACTAGTTTTGCAATCAAGCTTTTTTAGAACTTGCAGATGTGAATCAAGGCTCTGAAATATCATTAAGGACTGCAGGTACGAGACATTCAGTTGGATCCGGCAAAGGTTTTGTGAGATGCAGTTGCAACAACTACTGTTCCACGAACAGATGCAAATGCAAGACAAACATATAAGAACACCCAGAAAGGCAAAATAAACATATTAGAATACGTGGAAAGGCAAAATAAATTGGTATTTTATTAAATTTTAATTATTACTAGTAAAATAAATAAACACTCTCTAATAAACTAAAGCTTGATTGCAAAACTACTTTATCCTGGGTGTCTGCGTACTTATTTTAGGATAAACTAGTATGGCCTAGCCTAAACTGATTTGTCCTATGGGTCTTAGGATGAACTAGTTTGGTCTAGGCTATACCAGTTCATCCGATCGTGTATAGTACGAACTAGTTAAGCCTAGGCAAAACTAGTTTGTCCTAAAATCGGGTTTGGCCGGTAACATATATTATATACGTTTCTAGCATTACAAATTCGAACAGTCTGAAACATTTCTTTCTCCATTAGCATTTCTATAGTGCTATATGTTGTTCATTACCACCTTCATACAATAATATGGTTTATTTAAACGTCACCAAATTCGAGCATAAAGTATCATTTTGTCACACCGTAGCCGCGAGACAATCTTTCACGCGACACGTCATCCCGGCTGTCAGAGCGTCACGCGACGCGACGTGACGTGACGTGACAGGATAAATGGATCCGTCTGTTTTACTTAATTGTTTGTTTTTCTATGTGGTTTGAACGGTGTGTATTGTTTGAATGTTGATTGCGAAGTGAGATTTGTATGTTTTTTTTTTACCTGAAAGATGCGAGTGTTGACTTTTTTGTACATATTTGAATATGCCTACTGTGAATGACGTACTACTCTCAAATTATAAATTTATATTATAATTATCCGAAATTTAAACATAAAAAAGTATACAACAGTCAAACATTACATTATGTTTATAAATTATACATACTTAACCATCATAATAATTGATCTTAGCATAATATAAAATATTATACATATGTCTTAAAAAATAGACAGATTTCACTTGTACGTATGAAAATAATAATATGCATAGATTAATCTGTGGTAATACCAATAAATATAGCCTCTATCTCATAGCAATTCATCGCTCTAATGGTGAAAAACTATATAAATTTATTTCTTTATATAAATGTAGTTATGAACATAATAATGGCTTGCTCCTTCACTACCCTATGTTTTATACGATTTAATTGAAATAAAAAAGTACTGAAAGAATATTGAATTGCAGTTACGATTAACCGCAATCATAAACTCAGAATGGCCAGCATTAAACTGGGGATGAAACCTCGTTCATTTTAAACAGTGATCAAAGTTTACGTCCTTTTTATGCGAGACCAATTCATTATACATCTTATAACTTTATACTTTTGTACATAAAAAGTCTTGGCAAGTTTGCACTTACATTATATTTATAAAGCAATGTTCTTTTACTTAGTTTAAGAAAATAAATAGGACGTAATCTTTCCTTTGTTAAAATAACATGCTACTAAACCACGACTTTGCTTACTTCAGCGGTTTTTGCGTGACTGTTTTATACCGAACAATACACGAACTTACAAATTATAAAACGTACCTATTATAAGTAGGATTATATTTCTATTTTTCTATTAATTTATAAAATGTACCGTACTTTAAACTAAGAAATAAGTAATTTTTAAAGCATCCACGTTCCCCGAGGAGTAAAATTTAAGGCATCCTAATAAATTGGAAGCAATTTTACGTAAATGAGATTCGGTCGGAATCGGTAAAATGCCTAGAGCCTCTAATTTGTATTGGGCCATGTTTATAAAGCAGATTCCCGGGATTACGAATATTTGTCTTCTTTTATTGTCTATTTTGTAGGTCGTTCTTGTATTGGAATAATTATTATACGGCAATATTGAGAAGTTATGGAGAAGCAATTGTATTAATCATCAGAAATGCGTATGAAATGTTGGTTTATTTGCCTTTCATATAAATAACAGTTATTTATTAGATTAAATATAATACGTAACTTATTATTTTCTAGATTGTATCTCTACATATTATATTGTAGCGACACCTCGCTGAATCGCGCAAGCGAAATGTTTTCGCTACAGAGCTATATATATGTTATGGACCAAGTGATAAATTGGGCAGTATACATAATGCACGGTCATTATGAAAAATGCCCAAATTGAGAGTGCAATTTGATAATAATTATTCAAATAATCAAATTGACCGGGCATTATACATATTGCCCATCACCTTTTGGGCAGAGTAATACAAACATATTTAATTACTATTTTTTTATTGTTATTGTCATTTAACTTAAAATAAACTAAATATTAAACCACTTAAACAATCAGGCTCATTATTGGGATTAATTACCAAGGACTTCTACCTTAAAAATCCACTAGTTTTTGCATTTAAAACTTAAGGAAAGTCATATTACAGTACTCCAAAATTAATAATGCGCATGCAAATCTTGAGATTTTAATGATTAGATTTATATGGTTTAAATGTAAACCTGGGTTTGAAAACTATATTTTATACAATATAAATTTTGTGTTATTTTAACCTTCTTTTCTTCCATCATTACACCAGCTTCAGTAAGAAACTTTAAAAGTACTATAAAATTTTCCAAGTAAATCAATCCAACAAAGATATATAGTTATTCGCAATCGTGGGGTTATCCTCGCTATTGACTTTAACAAGGAATTATCGAAACAAAATCGTTACTTACAAATAAATATTAATCTCTTTTAGTACAAAACGCATAATTTGACTAAATTATGCAAGAAGAAAATGCATTTTACCCCTCTATATACATATCATCTTCGGACGCTCCGGGAATATGACAGTTGCCGAACGGTGACGAAGATTTCTATGCGCATTATTACTTTTGGAGTACTGTAAAAATATAACATAAAATATAATTTAATTTAAAACAAAAATTTCACAACATACCTTTGTTTTATAGAAATGACTTATTATTATGAAACATAAAATAAACTAAAGTTTAAGCAATCAGACTCATTATTTGGCATAATTAGCAATTACTCTTAATAAACGAAATGTAAAGAAGTAAAATAGAACATAAAATTGAAAACAATAATTATACAATATGTAGCAAGTAACAGGTTTATTTATTAGAACAACTGCCATTGTGATGGCATTTTGAGGTACACAACTTTTTGGCTTTGCGACAACTTTTCAAGCGTTATTATCAAATTGCCCAATTGTCATGTAGCATTATAATAATGACCGTGCAATGTGATAAATAATGAATTTAAGATAGTAATTAATCACTTAGCCCAATAAAGCTAGACATTATTCATAATGCTCGTGCATTATAAATAATGCCCGCATTAATCACCTGGTCCATAACATAGACAACTTTCCGACATCATCCATTGGGGCCTTCACGGCCGGCCAGTCGAGTAGACTGGTCGAGGATCCTCCCTTTTTCGATGGAGGAATTCCACCTTCCTTCCTCCATATTGGTGACCCCGACGTGATCAACTCCTTCTGTCCATCCATGATGTCCATGCTCACCTATCCCTTCCCCGCCTACGATCACTGCCCGCCAGCCAGCGCACACTTTGCTTCAAATGGAGTCCTGTCCACTAGCATGTGCGATCGCGCATGCCTGGTCAGCTCCACAGCCATCCTCACTGCACACTCCGACTCACTGGAGCATTACACGCAGCATCACCGCACTCAGTTCCGACTCACCGTGAACTTAGCGGCTTCCTGTTCCGACTCACTGGCACACACCTGGCACTGGCAAGGCAACTCGTACTACGACCTCCGGTCTCGGAGGGGAGTGCTGTAGCGACACCTCGCTCTGAATCGCGCAAGCGAAATGTTTTCGCTACAGAGCTATATATACAACTTTCCGACATCATCCATTGGGGCCTTCACGGCCGGCCAGTCGAGTAGACTGGTCGAGGATCCTCCCTTTTTCGATGGAGGAATTCCACCTTCCTTCCTCCATAATATTTCGTAGAAAATTAAAGTCAGTAACGAAAGAGCTATCTAATTACTCATCAGTTATTGCGAAAATAGAATAATCGAAGAGATCTAGTATTAACAAAAAGGAATAGTAATCTCATAACCGTACTATTAAGAGGGAGAAAATGTCATCGTTTTTCACGAAGCGATAAATTATTATGTGATAGAGGATGTATATTTTTTGGGTTTTCAGCATAATCTGTCATAACCGGTGCAAAGTCTAATATTAATTTAAAGTAAAATTAAATATGAGCCACAGATTTACTTATAACTTATCGTACAAGATAATGTAGTATTTATCATAATATTCACTGTCTATAGGAATTCATTATTAATTACTAAACTCTCAATGTATCTCTAAAACAAAAACACTTACAATTTCCGTACATACAATTTAAGCGAACGTTTAGCAAGTTTGTTGATTTTTAAATGGTCTCGTATCCACGGAACGTGTAAGTTGCTCAAACAAAAATATGTAATAAAACCTTTTATTTAACCTTTAATGAGTTTCTGGACCGACCGGCGCAGCAGGATTAAAATACTATTACCATTTGTTCTCGACACTGTCTCATTTTTCTGAATTTGTTTTTCATTTATTCTTAAGGTTGATTTCTTATATCTCATTTTCATTTCTTATTCATTTTTAAATGTATTTAATGCCT
Source organism: Colias behrii (assembly GCA_029959065.1). Classification (NCBI taxonomy): domain Eukaryota; kingdom Metazoa; phylum Arthropoda; class Insecta; order Lepidoptera; family Pieridae; genus Colias; species Colias behrii. The sequence continues at coordinate 1,374,694 of JARWMC010000006.1, read as the reverse complement.
TTATTTGCTATGGCAAATAAAAATGCAAATCATGAAAACGCGATAATATTATCTATCGATGTAGCTCACTATTTTATTTATTCATAATAGGTATTAATATTGTTTCCTGAAAAAGTGAAACTTAGAAGTTCCTCGACAAGTGGACCTAACTAGCCAATGCTATTGGTATATTTTGGGTCGAAATAATTTAAGGTAACTAATTTTCAATTTTCGTTAAGAAATATTTTTGACATTATAGACTACTAGCTTTCCGCCCGCGGCTTCGCCCGCGTTTTCAAAGAAAAACCCGCATAGTTCCCGTTCCCGTGGGATTATCGGGATAAAACCTATCCTATGTGTTAATCCAAGTTACCCTCCGGTTCAGTAGTATTTGCGTGAAAGAGTAACAAACACACACACAACACACACACACATCCTCACAAACTTTCGCATTTATAATATTATAGTAGGATAATTAAGTAACATATATAGTAGGGGCAGGCAAAAACTGCAGCGTTGCTTGATGGGCTAAATCTTTTTGCTTCCGTTAGATAGGTGATTTTGTGGAGGTATTAATAAGAAACAGACTGGGACTGATTAGAAGAGAAATTTGTTACTTTATGAAACTCCGATGCTTATTGAACATTAATTAAAACCCCATCTTGTTTCATCTCAAGATGAATTGCAATCTGCCAACAGCCAAAGAAAGATGTTTTGTTTTTCATGTTTTTGAAAGATGGTGAGTGTAATGACGATTGCAAATTAAAATTTATTGATGTGTGACGAGGCGTGAAAAAGGATTTCCTAAAATTCCAGGATACTTGTAATTAATGAACCAAAATATTACTTTATTGCTATTTTTAATGTGACATTGTTTTTGTCTATCTTCTGCGTCGCATTGGATCAATAGATACAGGGAGACCTTAAAGAACTTTCTGTTTCGTGATAGGTAAAGCTTAGTAAATGGTTTGCGTAGATATGTTAATTTCTATCTCTCATAAATTACGAAACAAAGCATAGTAAAACCTGTATCATTAACGAAAACAATTAAACGACACTTAAATAGATAACATAGTAATATAACTGTTTGTTTAACACTCAAAGGGTCAAAACAAGGTCGCCACAAAGTAGCAAAACAGAAAAGCTTTATGGCTTATAAATTTCAAAGGCGTTTCAATGAGAAAGGAAACAAAGTGAGCTATAAATTTCCAATAATTCCACCTTTCATTGTACCGCCGTGGCTTCTCTGTTATTTAAATTGAATTTTCACGTCTCTTGTTTTGTTTTAATGTTGTTTTAAATGTAAATGCGCTGACCTGGAAAATTTATTTTTATTTGGACTGTGAACACTAAACTGTTTTCTACACGTTTAGAATGTACATTTGTGAACACATCCTGGAGTAAGAATAGTATTGGTAACATATGTAAACTTGATGTCTTGATCCCAGATAACATTCATGTTTAATATGAATTTTAATATTATGACTAAGTGGTAAGTATTAGTGTAGACGTATTATCTATACTTATATTATAAAGCTGAAGAGTTTGTTTGTTTGTTTGAACGCGCTAATCTCGAGAACTACTGGTCCGATTTGAAAAATTATTTCGGTGTTGGATAGCCCATTTATCGAGAAAGGCTATTATAGGCTATATATCATCACGCTAAGAAAAACAGAAGCGGAGCCACGCGGGTGAAACCGCGGAGCGCAGCTAGTATTAAATGTGGCGTAAGTATACTCAGTATGTAATTCAGCATTTACATTTTACTTTTAGAGTAGAATAATATTAAGTGAAAATGTTCTCCATATAAAATTTCCCTCATTTTGATAAAAGACCTGCTATTATAGATTCACGGCATTCAGACAGACTTGATAATTAGTATCGATCGTCCTCAATAGGACTTTTTGTTCTCACATTATATAGCAATAAACGATGGTAATATTTTTGCTCTTAATCTATACTAATATTATAAATCTGAAGAGTTTGTTTGTTTGTTTGAACGCGCTAATCTTAGGGACTACTGGTCCGATTTGAAAAATTCTTTCGGTTTTAGATAGCCTATTTATCGAGGAAGGCTATAAGCTATATATCATCACGTTATGACCAATAGGAGCGGAGCACTGCGGGTAAAACTACGGGACACAGCTAGTATATAATAAGGAGTTTTCTCTTTATCTCTTCAACAAAATGTTTCAACAAAGCCGCCGTCATACATTAATCGTACAAAATGTATTCTGTTTGGAAATTTCAACTATTTGTTATAAAAATAACATTACTGTATTTAACAGAATAATCAAAAGATGTATTTCTAGAAGCCATTAGAATGTTTCTCAACATAAGGAATTGGTGTTTTCGTAGTTTCGGGACGTGACCTAGAGGAGGGGACGAGTTACGACAAAACTTGCAGAAACCGTACCAAATATAGGTACTTGGTCTGGGACAAACTTGGGATATTAGGCAATGAAATAGGCGATATGATGCAGTGATCTGTTTTGTTGGACCGTGGACAAGTAACAACTTCATAGACGTCTAGTAATATTCAGGTTAGAAAAAGGATATTCTTTGTCTTTACTAATATTATAAAGCTGAAGAGTTTGTTTGTTTGAACGCGCTAATCTCAGGAACCACGGTTCCGTTTTGAAAATTATTTCACTGTTAGATAGTTCATTTATCGAGGAAGGCTATATATTATAATATCATCTCTACGATTATAAATATATCAACAGACTTCTAACTTCAACTTAAGTTTTTATTTTTTTTTTCAGATTTTTGTAAATACATTTTTCTGCTTATTCCAAGTATCTATAAAGGTAACAATTTTTCTACGTATCTATAACTATTTGATCAAACAACTAATCCTGTTCTAAAAATAATATAATTTTCCTTATAGTGCAATCGAACAACTACTTTTGAATATACTTTCTACTGATTGCTGACCAAAAATACAGTACATTTCAATATTTTTGAATATTGTTTGCTTTTGATGACCGAGACAAACAGACTAAAGTTAAACAGATTGAAAATACCCTGTTGGTTGACTTTCGGACAAGAACGGTATATCATGAGGCTAAAAAGATAACACCAAGCCCCCAGGTGGTGCTTATTGACTCATAAATTTCGATGATTTATACATAACAATATGCCATAATGGCATGACATAGTTTACCTTTATTTTTGCTGCGTGTTTAATGCATTATGTAGTTCTTCGAAGTTGTTTGTTTGGGATAGGATTAGGGTTGCCAGGTGGCCGGGATTTCCGGGATTGTCCCGGAATTTCGCGTGCTGTCCCGTGTCCAGTAATTTTACTTTGCTGTCCCGGAATGAAAAAATACTAGTTTTTTACAAAGTTACTACGGCTGCAAAAGTCAAATCCAACATAGCGTTCTCGCGCTGCGTTAGGTGAGCGAGGGCAGGGGTGAGCCGTGAGCGGCTCCTATTAGTTTTTTACATTAGATAATAAATGATGATTATTATCTACCAAAGTTTTAGTAGGTAATCATTATAAAGTTCTCAATATTTGTTCTATATTTTATTTATGTTACTAAATACCTGATGTTGATTTTCTATCAAAGTTTAATTGATATGTTATAGTCAAACACAGAAGCTCGGGCACTCGTAGGTTAGACTGGTCAATCCTCAGGTCTGACATAATGACTTGGTCAAAACCCAAATAAATGTAATATTGCGGCCTTTTACTAAACAATTTTCGTCAAACCTGGGAGAAACTTATTTGTTAAGTAATTTAAAAGGAAAAATTATAATTTTTCTGACAGGGTGAGGTATTGATTTTAATGTTTAATAATAATAATAATAAGGGCGTAGGGATGTGACGACCCCATCGCCCACGGTTGGAATATCTGTTGTCGATGTGATAATAGATATTCCACCCGTGCAATCAGTCAACCCGCAGGACACCTTGTGGCGGGGTGTCGGGGAGTAGCGACCCCGCGGGAACCGAGTGCTCCCGGGGGAGGCCCCTGTCTTCATCTCCGGCTTGCCTTCACCGGCTGGTCGGAGTGAAGCCTGACGAGGATAGGACCCCCACCTCTGGCTTGCCTTAACCGGCCGGCCAGAGTGGAGTCGCGAGAGCTTTTAGCTCGAAGGGTGGATGCGAATCATAAGTGGCGAGTGGGCACGTGATGCTGGACCCTCAGGGAGCGCGTGATCGTAGTTTAAAGTCCAGGGACGCCTCTCCACCCTTAGCTGCTCACAATATGTTGCCCCCTTGTCGCACTATTGCAGCGACTTATTTCGGGGGCCCATACAGTGAGAGGGCGAGTCACCACCTGCCAACATATTTTTACTTTCTTTTAGTAGAAAGGCAGGTGCCATAGTTTCCCATAGTCCCCAATACCAGTCCATCTAGCATCCCAATCCATAGCCCAGTTATTAGATTTCCATACCCTGCAATAGTCCTACATCGGCCGCGGACTGCCTAGGGCTGTATCTCTATAGTGCAGTCATGGGCAGGCTGCGGCTGATGTCCCACAACACATTAAAATTCTCGAAAGGGCCTCTGCGTGTTGGATCCGTGTCCCCACGTAAGCCTTCCAAAGATCCGGGTACTGTCCTTCTGGTGGTACCCGAGTATTATGGAAATGAGAAACATAATAATAATAAATACACTTTATTCAGCACCATGTAAATACACGTAAAAAAAAGAAACAGACAATATGATTATAAAGCTAAAAAGGCGGCCTTATCGCTACTAAGCGATTTCTACCAGGCAACCTATGGGTAGGATTTTTAATTATAAGAAAGAGGTGAAAACAATAGGTGGTGCAGCAATGAAAATGAAATACAGTATATTTAAATCATATAACTACTTATATTATAAATACATAATAATATGTAATAAATATAATTTAAGAATACCTACTTATACATTATATACATATTAATATATACGTACACATAATATACAATACATACAATACATAATATATATACCTATACAATACAATTATTAAATAAAATATAAGGATACTAACAATTTATTTGGGAGAAGAAATGGTTGAAAACTAAATTTTTAAATATGTTCAGCGATTTCGCACGTCTGATTTCAATCGGCAGAGCGTTCCAAAGAAGTTGTGTTTAGTGTTTATTGTTTATATAAAAAATTAGATCGACGACTGACCGAGTTTTGCAGATGTTAGTGAACTTAGCAGATCAATGTCCAGCAGTCCTTCTAAAAATTATCTACTACGGGAAGTTGGCAGAATTTTTTTTTTCAAATGTCGTTTTTTTAAGGTAAAAACGCCAGAATTATTTCTAAAAAGTAACAGGAACTGTAGAACTCAACTGCATGCGATAAGAACTCAATTTTTTTTGATCCGCTAAAAATTATCTACTACGGGAAGTTGGCGTTTTTGAGGTAAAAACGCCAGTATTATTTCTAAAAAGTATCAGGAACTGTAGAACAGTAGAACTCGACTGTATGCGATAAGAACTCACATTTTTTTTGACTTGCTGGACATTGATCTGCTAAGTTCACTAACATGTTTTGCAGTCGCTTCTAGAATTGACCAAACCAAAACAGAACAATTGTCAATTTACGGTCGACGTTTGACTGAAAAGTTAGGAGCTCCTAGGTTTGAGTAAAAATACTTCAGACAAAGGGCGAAATTCAAATGTATTTCGAGGATTGCCCGATGGCTTTTGCCAAACATAAGATAAACCAGTCCTTTCGCGAAGAAATTATGTTTCGGGATTTGACTATAACAGATAACTGAAACAGTAAGTATCTCAGTTTCTATTTAAAGTTCATTTGTCATATTTAGGCCTTAAAAGTTACTTAGAAAAGTTGAATTACAATTTTTGTATTTGACAGTTTAAGAAAGTAATTAGGTAAAAAAATTTTTTTCTAAAAAAAGTATTTTTTTTTATCAACCAATACTTCTTGGTAATTCTTACTTAGTTTAGCCTTGGACCAAAGACCAAAACTCTGATTCCGTGAAATGTCCCGGAAATGATCAGCCTGGATCTGGCAACCCTAGATAGGATAGGCTATAATAATAATATTAATTTTCTCAATGTTGGTACAATTATTGTACCAACATTGAGAAAATTAATACGTATTAATATTAGCAATGTTGCTACGCATTTAAATCGCGTAATATCATTACATTACGTATTATACAGAAGAATTATAACTTCTCAAGTAAGTTAGTTTTTGTTGAATATGCATGATAGAAATAAACACGAAATGAAATTGATTGGCAATTAAACAGATATAAAGAACAAGCCACGCTTTACAATTCTAAAAATTTTTATCGATAAATGAATGATTCAACTAGGACCTTGATTATTCAACGATATACTTAATATAAGTTACAAGGTTGTGGTAATCATTTGGAACAGAATATTAAAAATGTAGGTACTTCTAATAAAAATAAAAAATTTCAAGCGCTTTAAATCCATTACACCAACATTTTATGGCTTTTTCTGGACTTTGCTGATCAATTTAAAATACAACTATATAATTATATTTTTTTATTAATTTAGTTATTATATCATAATTAATCGTTTACTCGTTTCACGGCTTCCACAATCGCTGCGTAATAGAAACGTGTATGGGACATGGGTCCAACTTGGGTAACTAGTTTCACCATTTGCTTGTGATTTGCGGCCAAATATTTTACTAACACTGATTGTGCTTTTAATATAATTATTAAATAATTGAGGTTTATCAAATTTATTTATAAGGTTTCATTCATGCAAGAAAGGTAAAATGGAAGGTGAAATTCAACCTTCTGAAGAATTGGTAAGGGTGTAAGGAGATTCAAACAAAAACAGCACGCACAAAAGAAATTTAAGATGGAGATGAAGATTGTAGTAGGTTCGATTCTGTAAATAATTCAAAGTAAGCTGATAAATTAAATAAAGTCTTATTGATAAAAGAAATGTATCCCAAATGAGTATCTATGATTCGAACTTTTGCTTATAAATGATTTTTTATTTGATAAACAATATGATTAGAAGGTTTCTCGTACAAATAACTACAGTGCAGCAGCAGTATGTAGGTAAAAATCAAAAATTTTAATAACTCAGGCCCCGGAATCACAGACACAATAGAAAATCTATTGTGTCGTGGACCGATCGGGCCGTTCGGGGCTCAATGGGTTAATAATATATTTTGAAAATCGAAAAGCCCATATAAGAATATGATCTTTATTGCGTATTATGAGCACCATAGACAAGTTAAAGCCGTACTCATGTTTCCTTAGCGGAATATTCTGCATTCTGAAATATGAACTTGCAAGAGTTACGTCGGGTTTAATGGCGCGAAAATAATATATTAACGTTTCGCTCTAAATGTCCTTTGTTATTTTGTGTTTGTTTTCGTAAATTATTCGAAATGGATTTATTTTAATGCAAAACGAATCGATTATCTTTTTGGGTTGTTTTTGATTTTGGCAAAAAAGTTTGATAACCACAGGAATATTGTTGGGTTAGCCCATAAACATACCTAAATAAAAGAAAAAATATTATGACGGTATTTTTATAAATTCTAGATAACATTAATGTGTATAAAAAAGTATACCATTGGTAAATAGACGTGTTAAATATAATTCAGACAGCCTTTTAATAATTAGTACATTAATTAAGGCGCTTTTAAAATCATTACATAATATAAAACAAAGTCGCTTTCTCTGTCCCTATGTCCCTATGTCCCTATGTCCCTTTGTACGCTTAAATCTTTGAAACTACGCAACGGATTTTGATGCGGTTTTTTTTAATAGATAGAGTGATTCAAGAGGAAGGTTTATATGTATAATAATATCCATTAAATAGTGGAGAAGTACTATTATTTTTGAGGTTTCTAATGTGATGTCGTAAATAATTACATTTTTTCCGCTTACATTGCAAACGCAGGCTGAACCCTACGAGTTTTATCAAAATAATGTACTAAGTATTGTACACATTGAAAAGGTCTACAGAAAAGTCCGCGATGGTATATGTCTATCTCTTATGGATAACCCACAATAACTTTTTTTTGTCATTTACTTTTTACGACAAATAATGGTTAATTTTCGAAGCGATTTTAACCAATACAGCATTAATCCTTAACGAATTAAATACCTTGAATACATTGTTCATTTAATATAGATCTACATATATGGCCCTTTACACCGTATGATTTAAGTGAATATTTTCGAAGATTTAAAAATTGCGGGACGTAGCGTTTGCGGCGGTACCGGCCGGCCGCCATTGCACCCGTGCGAAGCCGGGGCGGGTCGCTAGTAAATAGTATATAAGTATTATTTTCTCTTATTGTGGTGTAAATGAAAGTTAAACAAATTTTATATTTTAAGTTTATATTGTAGGTATAATGAAAGAACATTCTTAGTGAATTTTTACACGACTAAACTACCTAACCTACCTAGAAGTACCTAAAGTTTTGTAACTACATTTTTGCAAAAAAATATACCTATATTTTGAATTCGAAACATGGCTTATGAACCAAAATTTAATAGAAATTTCGTCTCAAAACCACGATACTTCAAATATATTTTACATTTTCGTCCATAATACCTTAAAACCGTGGCTTATTAAGCAGAGATGTTGTTTTCACCTCCCGTTGAGTAACAGCGATTTGCTTTCAGCTCATAATCTATTATGGAAGTAGGCTTCGTAGGAGGCTGGTGTATGTATTTGTTAAGGAACTTTTTGTCGTATTGTTGGGTTGCCTGAATCTTTGCTTAAATTTAGTTTAAAGATTCTACATTATATTTTTAATGTGTACCTACGCGACTTAGCTTATAACAAAACGTGTGTTGAAAATAGAGGATGAGTAAAGGGAAATTAAACTATGGAATAATCTATCTAATCTTACTAATATTGTAATGTTGAAAAGTTTGTTTGTTTGAATACGCTAATCTCAGGAACCAAGGGTTCGATTAGAAAAATTATTTCACTGTTAGATACTCCATTTATCAAGATAGGCTTTAAGGCTGTATAATATCATCACGCTTAAACCAATAGGAGCGGAGCAATGCGGGTAAAACCGCGTGGCACAGCCTGTGTGTGGCACAGTATATAAAATGAAATTAAAGTAATTCAAATCATCGTCAATTATTAATCAATGGTTAATGAACTAAATATTAATACAAAAACTAGGTGCTAATAATTATTAGCTACAGAGATTTTTTAATCAAAAATAATTTGAATCAACTAATTTAAATGATTCCCGGTTCACTAATTTTAAAAGGAATTTCGCGAAAACGTTGAAGCGAGCTATTATCAATCACTTTGTTTAAATTCGAGAAGTTTCTATCATAATGAATTTAAGCGGCTTCACCTTTGAAGAATATTTTAGGGATGTGTTAATTATAACAGTGATATAACATTATTTTCTCTTTAAAATCACAGTGATTTTTGGCACCAGTTATTTCAAATTTGTCATTAAAAATATATTGTCCTTTTCTTATGTTGGTTTTTACATGCTTCATATAAAAAATGAACATAATTTTATGGCTTTTCCATATACCTAATAATAGGATACATCACCGCTATAATATAGACCTCTTCTGAAGAAAAACGTTAATTACCTTATATTTGAAAAAAAAAATTGTAGTTATATATATCTTAATATTACCATATGCTATGGATAATACTTTACAATATTAAGATATTTCAAACTAACGCATCGTTACCGCTACCTGCTATAAAAATCACAGTTATTTTTCACTGTGATTTAACACCCTGATTGTTGTTAAAAGCTGTCCATCAATCACTTAACGAAGTTCCAAGTTACACCAAAGAAACTGTTAATTCCTCTTCTAACTTGTTTTATTCAACAGTTGAGTGTGCTTAGACGAAATTAGCCAAGTTTCCAGCTCCAAATATAAGTACTGTTGTTAATTTGGTTTGCAATTCAAATAGATAATAAACAGTTATATTGTGTATTGATCAGTGACTTCATTTGAGTTAAATGGCTATTCATAATGTTTATTTTGTGTAGAAAGTTTCACGTATAAAAATCGTTTGATTATAATTAACTACTTACTTACTTGATCAGGCTTTAACTGGTTGCAACTGTGATTTAAATGCAGGGATGATTATCAAATTTTATCAAAATCGGTCCAGGCGTTGAGTGATAACATAATAACAACCATACTACTATTATAGAGCTGTTTCATTAATCATTTTAATTAACTAATTATTTCTTTGAATGCCGTAATTTCATAGTAGAGGTAACATAATCATTAACTTGGATAGCCCGGAACTATCTTTTATCGAGGAAGGCATATATCGTATGAGCAAAGTTTTAATGAAATAAGCATACATTTTCCTTTATTAATTTAATTCTTGAGTTGTGTTTCCATTTATTATTTGTTAATTACTAAGCGCAAACAAAAACCAATTCACAAAATATAATATGCATTTACTATTTCAAGATGTACATTTAATAAATATAATAATTAGCCTTCATTTAAACTGAATAAGGTACAAACCGATTTCTACTTCATAATTATCAACATATTTATAAAATTTATAAATCTCAACTTTATTCCAAAGGCATAAAGTTTAAAATTGGTCTGTATCTGGTAATTATCGATAGGGATTTAATAATTCATCGAGTTCCCGAGAGATGTTAATTATTGACAACATTTTCACGGGAATTTTATTATGCTAAATTAAATTGAAATGGAATCGATTCGTTTTATTCGATAGTAATGGCATGCGATTATTCGATGGTCGCTTTGATAATGAGGTGCTGAAAGATGCTTTAACCGACTTTGAAAGAAATTATAGATTCGTATTTATGTACTTGTATTGGTACTGGATACTTTTAGTTGGTAAATTATTTTATAACTATGAAATATGGAACACAAACAATTATTTTTAAAATCAATACAGAAGTGCGAATAGCATAAGTATATTATATTAAAATTTTAATAGGTATATTATTTGGAGATGGTTGACATTAATTGTCTACCTTCGTAGCTTTTAATTCATTATTTAACTTTTTTAATTAGAAATGTTTGTATTGTTCAACTCTAATTAACGGTTCTCGGTATTATTTAATTTAGTTTTAGAACAAAATCAAAATTATCCTTATTTAAGTTCTTTAACATATTCCATATTCCATATATTATAAAGCTGAAGAGTTTGTTTGTTTGTTTGTTTGAACGTGCTAATCTCAGGAACTACTGGTCTGGTTTGAAAAATTCTTTCGGTGTTAGATAGCCCATTCATCGAGGAAGGCTATAGGCTATAATATATCATCACGCTAAGACCAACAGGAAGGGGGCCACGCGGGTGAAACCACGGAGCGCAGCTAGTATTCCATATATTGCCTTTTAAGGCTTTTACATGCGCTAATAACCTTGAGGATACTTGACGGATCTCAAACCTCTCCCCCTGCACCTTCTTTTTTCCTCGCATTTTGTATTTAAAAAGATACTAATCAGTGAAACAAAAAATCCTCGTCAGGGACTGTTGTGTAAGTGATAATTTATTAAACATAAAATTTTCAGAGCTCTAAGTCAGCAGGTTACGAAGTTTATAGAGTATTTGCGGAAAAATCGATGACCACGGCACATTTTTTTTCTAGAAATCTATTAACTTTGGAAAAAAGTCCTCGCGAGCAATTAAAGATCAAAGACCATCCTATTTTATATATTTTTTTCGGTATTGTGCTTTATGTTGTACCAGACTTTATAGAGGTTGAACATAGTCGAAATTGCCGGGTAACGCCTTAAGTACAGCATTCATTAGCTATAACGTTTTGTAATAAAATATTTAATTATTCCAATATATAAAGTTTAATAGTAACAAGGAACCGGATCTCCGCCAAACTGTCGAAACGGCCCAAGAGGATCTTTTAATTAATTTTTAATTGATTCTGAAACTTGGCGCTCAAATCTTCGTTCTTATTACGGCTAACGAAGTTGTTACGATATCAAAACGATAATATTGGAATGTTATTTTGGAGTTATCTTTATTATATTGTAATAAATTCTTATCAGTATTTTAAGCTTACGTAAACTTATAGATTTCTGTAACTGCAGTATGTAAATTGCACTTAAATATTTGTGATTATATCATGTTATATGTATTTCTTTTACTATAGATACTAGGTATGCTCCAACCTGAATTTTACGTGTATTTTTCTTACGTGTGTCGTGTTGTTCTTGTCTACGCCCGCGGCTCAATCACTATAGTACAATTAATAACAATATTAATGACAAATATTAATTACACTACGCAACCCATAAATTCTCACAAAATATTGAAAATTGCTCAATTATTTCATAATAGTGATATAGTAAACTGCAATACTGGACTCAGAATAACCCCCACAGGTACTATTTTGGCGTCATCCCAACTAGGTTGTTATAATGTTCCTCATGACAATCAGGAGCGCCGCATTGCATCTATTTGTTAGCTGTTGCACGCCACATTGTCCATGTTTAGCCCAGTTTTTAATAATATAAGTATTCTTTGAGATGTCAAGCCAAAAAAGTTCTGGGAATAATAATTTTTCGTAATATTCACTGACAACTTTTGGGAGAATTTACTTAAGTTGATTTTGAAGCGTACAATACTTATAAAATTTATCTATATATCGAATACAGTGAGCTGTGAATTATGCGCTGCCGTCCCGTAATTAGATATGTATATGTCGCAGGCAAATTGTATAATCTTGCCGTTTACAAATGCTCGGCATTTTGTAAAATGCTGAGGATTTACTTTTTCCGAAATTCTACAAAAAGACGGTCGCGAGCCGACGGAAAACGGAGCCCCACTTCGCGGGGCTCCTATTTCTGTGTAGTTTTAAAAACACGAACCTAACCTAACCAACCCCCTTATCCAAATGAAAAATTTCGAATGATTACGAATTCTCGGCATATTACAAAATGCCGAGCTTTTGTAAACGGCGAAATAGTACAATTTGCCTGCGACATATATATACCTTAATTAGATATAAAAAAGCTTCCCCTGGATGAATAGTTTATATGACTGTTTGAATATACTTATCGTGACTACAAATGCAATTCCACAAAATATACATGATTTTGCAAGAAATACTTCCAGTCAACTTCTTAGCTCGTTTACTGCACAATTAAGCATAAAAGCTAGGAAATATAAGACAATTGGCTAGCATTAGCACATTGAACTTATAATTATATTCTAACGTCTCGGGTGTTCAGGGATTTGTCCGCACCCAGGTACAGCGCGCAGCCATTCCTTGCATATTTGTCTACGGCGCAAGATATGAGCGAATTGAGGTTATGACGTTACCAAAACGATAGAAGGAGCTTTTGGAGCGTTTTATATCGTATTCAAAATAAGAGGACTCGGATTTGGTTTGTAGTAAACATTAAACTCAAACTCAAACTCAAACTCAAACATTTATTTATTCAATTAGACTTCTTCTAGAAGCACTTTTGAAACGTCATTAAGTACATATTTTTAACATTTACCACCGATTCGGAAAGCAGTATCTACGGAGAAGAATCGGCAAGAAACTCCATAGTTGCTCTTTTTAATCATGTCAGATTTACAATTTTGTAAATTACATAAGTAATATCATAATATATTATCATAATATGCCAAAGAACTGTCCTGTGGTTTTTACGCGACAACCCTCCATGGGTTTTTATCGTCCATAAATTCCTTAATACTGTAATAGGCTCTCTGGACAAGTACATTTTTTATATAAGTTTTAAATTTAGAACTACTAAACTCTTTAATATTATGAGGAATTCTGTTGTAAAAGCGTATACCTTGGCCCATAAATGAATTTTTAACTTTAGCTAGCCGAAAAAATGGCATTTCAATTTTATTTCTGTTTCTTGTGTCATAACAATGTCTATCTCCTACTTTTGTGTGTAAGTAAGCGTTATTGTGTACATATAAAATATTATTAAATATATACTGCGACGGTACAGTAAGGATACCAGTATTCTTAAAGAGATCTCTTAGTGAGTCTCGAGCACGCAAATTATATATAGAGCGTATGGCTCTTTTCTGTAATATAAATATAGTTTCTATATCTGCAGCCCTGCCCCATAGCAGAATTCCATAGGACATTATGCTATGAAAGTAGCTAAAGTAAACCAATCTAGCCGTTTCTTCATCAGTGAGATGCCTTATTCTTCTAACTGCATATGCAGCTGAGCTGAGCTTAGCAGCGGTGATGGTAACATGGGCCCCCCATTGAAGCTTCTCATCTAATGTCAAACCAAGAAAGACAGTCGATTCCACAGGGTATAATGCCTCCCCGTTTAAAATAATATTCCTTTTCACCTTTTTTACATTTGGGAGGATAAATTCTACACAATTTGTTTTTTTTGTATTTAATAGTAAATTATTAGCATTAAACCAATTGGATATGCGTAAAAGAGCAGAGTTTACTTCGTCAACATTTGTGTCATGTCTATCCACATTAAATATTAATGAGGTGTCATCTGCAAACAGTACTATTTCACACATATCCTGCAAATAATAAGGTAGGTCATTAATATACACTAAGAACAAAAACGGTCCTAAGATAGATCCCTGCGGAACACCTATGTTAATCGGCGCGCCGCGAGATTTCTCTCCATTAACGACAACGGTTTGTACCCTGTTCTGAAGATATGAAGCTATGAGATCCTGAGCTAAACCTTTGATACCATAAAAATTTAGTTTCCGTAATAGAGTGGAATGTTCTACACAATCGAAAGCCTTAGAAAGGTCGCAGAATATCCCCAAAGCATTCTTTGAATTTTCCCATGCTTTGTATATATGTGACAAAAGCTACTCCGGCATCAGTGGTAGAGCGCCCCTTTGTGAAACCATACTGTTTGGCGTGCAGTAAACCATTTGATGCAAAATGACTACTTAATTGGCTTAAAATTAGCTTCTCGAAGACTTTGCTCAAAGTTGGTAATATGGAAATTGGCCTATAGTTATTACTGTCTTCTTGGTCACCACTTTTAAATAAAGGAATAACTTTGCTAAACTTTAGTAAATCAGGGAATATACCACAGTCGCAACACTGATTAAATATAAACGCTAGTTGATTGGCAATGTTTTCTATGATATTATTTACTAAATTTACAGACATACCCCAGAGATCACATGTTTTTTTTAAATTTAATGTTTTAAAAGTTTTAACAATTTCATCAGCAGTCACGTGTCGCAATTCAAATAATTTGTTACACTCAGCAACGTGATCCCTCAATAAAGACTCTGCAAGCGCTGAAGACGAATTTAAATTCTTAGTTAAACTAGCAGGGACACTACTAAAGAAATCTTCAAAAG
Source organism: Colias behrii (assembly GCA_029959065.1). Taxonomy (NCBI): domain Eukaryota; kingdom Metazoa; phylum Arthropoda; class Insecta; order Lepidoptera; family Pieridae; genus Colias; species Colias behrii. The sequence goes on along the minus strand of JARWMC010000006.1, from coordinate 1,359,457 downwards.
CAAGCGCAACATCAGCACTTTTGTCAATGACCCTACCAGAATTGACAAGTTTTATGGTACTATCGTTTGATCGGCTTTTGCCCAATTCACCATTAATAATTGTCCAAACCGTTTTAACTTTATTGTCAGAGTTGCGTATTTTATCTCTGACATACAAACTTTTGGCAGTGAAACAAACTTTTTTAAATGTTTTTGAATAATTTCTAACATAACTAAGAAATGACAAGTCTTTGTTATATTGTTTCATACCATATAGCTCGTAAAGAACGTTCCTGCATCTGTGTATACTAGGAGTTGCCCATTGGCTGAATGGTAAATCCTTGGTAATAGTTAAAGATTTAATTTTAAATATTTTTTCATATTCACTATGAATGAACTTAAAAAGATTTGTAAACATTTCACAAGGATTTTTATGAAAGGATTGATCATTCAGGTCAGGCAGTTTATTATCAATATTATTTCTAAATGTATGAATGCCTTTTCTAGTTATAGGCCTAACATTAATTCTTTTAAATGTAGGTATGCAATCCCATTCAAAAACTACTTTCTGGCCACAGTGATCCGAAGTTAGCGTGTTGAGAATATATTTTTCTAAACATTTGCAATCACAGTATATATTATCAATACAAGTTGCAGAAGTAGGTGTTATTCGTGTGGGTTCATCAAAAAGTTTATACAGATTAAATGAATGAAACAAATTAACTATTCGTGTTGCCGTTTGTGTGTATGAAAGTAAATCAATATTAAAATCACCACATACTATTACCTTCTTTTTACTCCTGCCTAAACGCTTTAATATTTCTTCCATGACTGTCTCAAACAAATTATAGTCACTGGAAGGAGGTCTGTATACGCAAACAATAATGTAACGCTCAAGCTCAACACAGGACAGTTCAATGGTGCGTTCTACAGAAAGGCTAACAATGTCAGTTCGTTCCTTGCATTTTAAACTATTGTGTACAAAAATAAGAGAATCTCCATGAATAGCATTTGTCCTAAAGTATATACTTTTTAATTTATAATTATCAATATTTATTAACAACTGACATTGTTTAAGCCAATGTTCTGTTACACAAAATATTTTAATTCTATTATGATTTAAAAATAATTCTATTTCTAATAATTTGCTAGCCAAGCCTTGAATATTTTGATGTACAATGGAAAAAGGCTGCTTAGCTGTTGTCTTACATACTAGTTTAAATCTAGCTTAGGGCTAGTTTGTCCGTCAACACTTAACCTAGGTTGATGTATATAATTACTACTACATTAAGTACGATCTTTGATTTTCCGACTTGTTAAATTTAATTTGACGTAAAATACAGTATTCATGTTATTGTTGTTATAATTGGTGCCAGTATCGCCATCGATGCATAAAGCTGTTTTAGTATTTCTTCCCGATAATTTCCCGTTTCATGCGAAATTCGAGATATAATGTTAAAACTTATTTATGTGTAATGCAGTTAAAATTAGGGATGTAACGATACATGATTTTGCCGATACGATACCGATACCGATATTTGTAATAAAATATCGGCGATACCGATACCGATACCGATATCGATGGCTTGGTAGAAAAATAAATGGTGAATTATGCATAAAAGTTACCAACATTTAACAGAGACTCAACTGTAAATCGTATTCTTTTAAATAACAATGCCGAATCAAAAAAAAAAAAAGAAAACCATTTATTTTAGTATTATTACATATTTTACAAATTCAGTTAAACTTTAAGTTATACACATACAATCAGTACCTAATAAAAGTTTACTATTGGTAGAGTTTTTTCAGAAAACAAAGTGCGCACGCGCGGGCGGCCTCCCGCATCGTTCATTGGGCGTGGTTTTTTGAATTGTTTGATATCGGTATCGGTTGTTTTATAATCGGCGATACCGATATATCGGCTTGCCGATTATATCGGCCGATATATCGGTATCGGTATCGGTATCGTTACATCCCTAGTAAAATATACATAATTTTAATTAATTGGACACGTATCCCCAAATCTAAATTTGACAAAGTCAAGAAAATATTCATTTTAAATGCGAGGTACACTTTAGATTTCTCGTAGTTCTGAAACTCATTTTACTCCTTTATAAACCTGATTCTTTACGCCAGCTAGTATAAAATAAAAACAAATCAACAATGATGATGACGCTCTATTTTCGAAGTTGTTTTCACGCTTTATCCCATAGCTTGCGCCACGCGCTAAAACAAGAACTTTTCCAATAAAGGTTAGCTAGCCAGCAGTCGATGTGGTCACGGTAGCTATTGTTGTCCCCTTTGTTTAAGTCACTTTTAATCTTTTAACCCTTGGCTTTGAAATGCAATGTAATCCGCGGTTTTTGTAACCCTTTGAGGGAAATCTATTGGATTCAATTACGGATTAATGTTTCTATGTTTAAATTTTTTACTTATTTCTATAGAACAACTAATTTAGTGTCTTTTTTTCAATTTATTAGGTTCCTACTTATTAATAATTAATTAAGAGAAAGGATGTACAAAATTACATAAAAAAATCATCCACGGAAGCAAAGGCTGTTAGAGAACTCCATCTTCACAAATAGACTTAAATTGATAAGGTTTATAACATTTTTACGATAACAACAAATTCTTCTTCCTTTAATATGCCTTCGTAATTTTAGGAAGCCATACTATTAATTCCTTTGCCCATAATCCGTCAACATTCATTAATAACAAACCAAACATTAAACATCATATTGTACCTTATAACACTAGCAATAAGATTGAATTTCCCTCATGTAATAATCACCAATCTATGTGACACCTGCGATGGATATCATTTTCGTAGCCACGTGTTTGCAACTCGATACTAATAATCGAAATATCGATTTCGGAAACCTTAATATATCAACAACTAGTGATGTATTATTTGACAGCTGTCATGTTTTGACAATTATGTTTTTTAGGTTATGTGATTAATGATGATGTGTGTAAGTTAAAAATAATGGAAGCTCATTTAAAATCTCGTTTGGAAAGTAAAAAGTACTAGCGGTCCGCCCCGGCTTCGCCCGTGGTACATATTTACGTTTTCTCTACATAAGAACCATTCTCGTACTTCAAGGAATATAATAAAAAAGAATTATCAAAATCGGTTCAGCCGTTCACACGTGATGCCGTGACAACGCGAAACGGGTTTCATTTTTATATATATAGATTAACCAAATTTTACAAGTCACTACATAGTATAAAACAAAGTCGCTTTCTCTGTCCCTATGTCCCTATTTTTTTTTTATTTTTTTTTATTATATTTAATTCAGGTAACAGACAATAAATTGTACAGACCCATAGAATAAATACCTTACAGACTAACATACATATAATAATTTAAAACTAAAACTAAGAATATATGTCTATGTCCCTATGTCCCTATGTACGCTTAAATCTTTGAAAAAAACTACACATATAACATAAACTATGCAACGCATTTTGATGCGGTTTTTTTTAATAGATAGAGTGATTCAAGAGGAAGGTTTATATGTATAATAACATCCATCAAATAGTGGAGAAGTACTGTTATTTTTGAGGTTTCTAATGTGATGTCGTAAAAAATTACATTTTTTTCCGCTTACATTGCAAACGCAGGCTGAACCCTACGAGTTTTATCAAAATAATGTACTAAGTATTATACACATTGAAAAGGTCTACAGAAAAGTCCGCGGTGGTATATGTCTATCTCTTATGGATAACCCACAATAACTTTTTTTTGTCATTTACTTTTTACGACAAATAATGGCTAATTTTCGAAGCGATTTTAACCAATACAGCATTAATCCTTAACCAATTAAATACCTTGAATACATTGTTCATTTAATATAGATCTATATGGCCCTTTACACCGTATGATTTAAGTGAATATTTTCGAAGATATTACAGATTTAAAAATTGCGGGACGTAGCGTTTGCGGCGGCACCGGCCGGCCGCCCGGCTATATATTTTATAGTTTATACCCGTGCGAAGCCGGAGCGGGCCGCTATGTTTTTATATACAACGTTCACAGTTTTTCTGTAGTGTATTTAGTATCAGCATTGCACCCGTGCGAAGCCGGGGCGGGTCGCTAGTGTTTAATAATGTAATGAAATTAAACTGACACTTGTTATGATGATGAAAAATATTAATTTGTTTAATCTTTAAGATCTTTTTTGAGTTTCTTAAGTAGATTCAGAAGTATTAACGCCTATCACGTATTGTATAATAATACATTTTGCTAAGAATAATATATTATGTATATCAACGTGAAATTAGAGTTATCGTAACACCTAATCTCTATTTTTTCTGTTTCAGGCTTCTTGGAGCATTTATGAAACGTAATGAACTCGTCTCTTTTTCTAAAAGGAATAAAAAAATATATGAACGATAGTATAGAAAGAGAGCAGACTTTTAAAAGCGTATCGTATTCCTACTACGTTGATAGAGAATTGAATTTTTCATTTCCCATGAAAAATTCAAGCCTACTGTCCAGAATTAATAAGAGGTCAATGCCCAAAAAGGCTCGTCTACTGTCAGAATAGACACCCATAGAACAGTGTACCCAAAGTTCCTTAGATATGCAAAATCCATACATTAAAGTCTCTCTTGCGGCGCTTATGCTATTCTCGGAACAATCAGGGAAGTTCTAAAACTAGTATTATGTAAATATTATCGCTAAGACCGCAACTTCACTCACTTCCTATTAATTTCATGGCTATGTTATAATCGTTTTACGGTTTAGCTAGTATTATTATATTATGAGTTAGCAGAATGAGTTGTAACATGAGCTTCAGAGAATATTGTTTAAGAGCACTTCTAGTAATAACTAGCTAAATCTCTAATAAAGCATATCTTTATGCTTACCAATTACCAATGCGTAATCGATTTTCTTTCATTTAATTTTTTTCTATGAATCGAATAATTTAGAAGTGTTTTAAAGTGAAACTTTTATTACATCGTCTCAAACTTTTTGGTCTGTGTAGCGCATGTCGCGTGTATCGCGGCTGCCGAGTAGGTATACCTACTCGGCAGCCGACCGACACGCGACATGCGCTACACAAAGCAGTGTTCGGAACCGTTCGAACAGTTTCACTTTTACCGTGGTTTCATAAAACCACACAACATTTTTTATTCCTTATTAAAAGTTACTTATATAGTTTTTAGCGCTTAATTTTTTTTTATATTTGTTTATTGTCTTTTATTTGGTAAGTGTTGTATGGAGAGTGGAGACCTTGACCAAACTAAACAACTTTTTATATAGGTAACATTTTCAAGATTAGCGCGGATTGCAAAAAGAATTAATTAACATTATTTAACATTTCCTACTTTCAAATTGTTCTAACGAAGTGATTAGCCATTTATTCAAGCAATCTGTTTACGAAACCCTCAATAATTCTAATTTCTTCGAAACCCAAATATAATATTATTACAGCGCGGAGTAATCGGGATCAAAATTGAAATTTCCAGAAAGTTCTACAATGTTTTTTTTTATATTTGTATAAAGTAATTTGTAAATGTTTTTCTTCATTATCTACAAAATTGTTAATATTGTTTTCAAATGAATTGGCTAGAAAATAAACAGTTACTATACGACTAGACAAAACAAAACGTAACAATACCTTAGTTACTTAAGTATCTACTCTCTAGTATTTTAATGAGCACTATGTAATGAATAATAACAATTTACTATATAGGTACTAGCTTTCCGCCAGCGGCTTCGCTCGCGTAGTCAATGAAAAACCCGCATAGTTCCCGTTTGCGTGGGATTTCCGGGATAAAACCTATCCTATGTCCTTCCTCAGGTCATCACATACATACAGACAAACAGACAAAAATTCTAAATACTATATAATATTTTTGGCTTCGGTATCTATTATAGATCACGCACCAAGCATTTTTTTATATTCGATGTACCTACAGTTTTGACTTTCCTACTATTTTATTATATGTATAGAATATCGAATTCTGTCCTTTCTTCTGCGACACATATCTGTGCAATACCATTTCTCAGGTTGCACTTTAAAGTTTCAAGCCAACCGTTATTCTTCTTAGAGAGCTTTCTTTAATTCCATACACGCGCGGGAATAGTATATCACTACAGAAGTTTAATCACAGCAATCTCAGTGTTGGTAAACGTAGCCTGTAACTGAGATAGATGTTTCTAGTAAGTGTGGATAGTTAATGTTGTTTGCTTCGATTCATCATAGTTGTATTGTGTTTTTTTAGTTGATACTGTACAAACAAATACATAATATGCAAGGTCATGAATAATGTAGCTTTAAACTAGTGAAAGGTGATGTAAATAAACTACGCTACGAATTGAGATCCCTGAACTTTTGTCATTTTTGGAAAATTTTGTATTCTGTTAAAGCTACAAAAAACAATTCTTATATTATCTTAGTAAGGCGTGTTTACGCGATAGACCAGTAAATACGATACAAGATTTTCCTTTGGTACAACTTAACTTAAACAAGAATTCGAGGATACGAGACCGGACGAGCTTGCAAAAACTAACATTGATTTTTCGATAGATTTGAACAATCAACATGGCCAATGCTTCAATGGGCGAAGGAAAACATCATAGTTTTCTCAAAAAAACAAGTTTTATTTATCTTTTCACTGTAACAAAGTTTAATTTTAAGGATTACCTATTCGCAAGTCTGGCATATTTTTACACCCTTCGTTTTCTTATTTTTTTTAACATATTATTTTTATTAATATGATTAGACAGCTCCTTAATATCTCAATACCTTCTTGGAACATTTTGTTACAATAGGTATATTTTATTCTTAGAGGCATGAATTCGACGATATAATATTCGAAATAAAGATTGAATAAATTGAGCCTTATGCTATTTAACTTCCCACAGCTGAATAAATATTTTATGATAAATATCATCAATTTCTTCTTTCCGATGAATCCCACTTATATTGTAGAAATGAAAGAAAGTCTATGAGTTGGGTAAATATATATTTGTTACTCTATTTTACAAAAACATTTGTTCTGTATGAAAAGCCGCATACTGGAGGTACTAATTTTATAAGTATTAAGTTCCAGGTATTATATTTGTACAATATTACCTAATATGATATTTAATTTTAAATTGTAAATGCCAAAATTTGTATCACTTAGATTAAATCAATTTTCTTTCAACACACAATTTCAGGAAGTTTCCTAAACAGAAAATATCTTCTTTCATCCCAAAGAATTGTCCCTTTCCGTATTTCGCAAACACTTTTTGCTCAAAGCTACCACAAATTCTATTAACGACATGTTAGCCAAAACTCTATTAGTTTTATCGCCTCTATCGGGGTTCACGCTTCGCTGGTCGCGTCAGTCGATGTCAGTTGACAAACTTAACTTATCCTCTTAACACACGAAAAAATACCTTATTCCAACGCTGTAAGGAAAAGTACGGAGTATCAGTAAAATGGTTGTTACGATAAAGTTGTTGAATTGCAGGAACGAACGTTGTGGGTTAGTAGTGGGTTAGATGAAGTGATATTTGCTTATAATAGTTTTATAGTTCGGTACATTGTAACGCAGTATTGCTAATAAAGTTAGGTATATGGCCTTTTACAGTGTAGTGTGTTTACTTATTGTTTCGAATGACGCAGTTAAAGATTATGAGGTCTTTGTGCAATGAGATCATTGGATAACTTGATCACAGTTCAATATTTTATTAAGCTTTATCAAGTTGCTTTATATTGTTGCTTTTAATTGGTCTACACCACATCTTACATGGTTTTAACGCTGTGCAACTACCTGAATTTGTGATCAATTCTTTATTGATATGATTGTCTATAATATCACATTACTAATTTAAATTGTGCATTATAATCGCAATCATAAATTCACTAAAAAAGATTATAAGTCTGTCTAAAGAAAATCGATCAGAAATAGATGGGATCGTCCTAGGATAATTAACGTGGCCTCAGTTTTTCTTAACTTGTACGTGAGTAAGCATATTATAGAGACAAACGAGAACGAGTAGTTCCTACATACATGTAAAATTATAGATATATTGAAAGCTATATTGAAAAGCACAGAAAGGATGCAATACTCGTATTTTTGATACGGAATTATTTCACATTATCATAGCAATTTAACTACGCAATATTACTGTAAATTCTTGCGAATGTCCAGCCTTCTTGTTAAACGTCCTAATATTTCTGCAATCACTGTTTCTCTTTGCCCTTTATTTAAATTTTTAAAAACGTGTATACATAAGCGATTTCTGGTATTAATTGACCGTTTTGTTTGCATCTTAGAGCTGGCAATTTTCCGAGCATTCGTTTGGTGCAAGCCCTTGTAATGGAGTGCGTGACTTTCTACCCCTTGGCAGTATTTGCGTTGTTTGATATAAATTGTTATATTTGTCTGTGAACTTGTGTTTTATTAGGTTATATTATGTTTTCTAGTCAATTTGTGGGTTTATAAATAAAGTTATAATCTTCTTATAAATCGTTGTTTTTAACCGTTTGGTTAGGTATTCTATGTTAAACTCAACAATGAATTTTTATTACCAAAAATTGAAGTATTTTTTATTAAAAAACTCTCTTTTTTAAAACCAAATTACACCAAAAAATAGCAGCTTTCACAACCTACGGATCCAACTTACTTCATTACCTACGGATTCCATATTTCTAATTCAGTACTACCATTAAAACCCTTAACAAAGGTTAATTCATCCTCAGCATGAAAATAAAGACGTGTGTACATACACGCTCCGTTTGCTCGATACCCGGTACTTTGTAACTCTTCCCTGACTATAACAATGCATGTCACAGTCAAAGTGTTCCGGCCGTTTCGACAATGCCTGCCGTATCGTATGTTGCTGTCATAATTCAGCTACCTTTTGAGAAAAATATTCGTTTGATGTGAGCAACGTTGTACGCTCTAAGTACGTGTAACGGACGTCTTTTGAATTTCTTGTTTCATTGTATTGAATGCTGTAGAGACAAAGGTTCGTAGGCATTTTTAATCGTCGTACGGAATGTATATGAATTTCAACGACAGAATATTAGCACAACAATTATTAGTGTAGTGTGTTACGATACTCTAGTAATGAGGCAATATTTTCAGCTGTCAAGTTTAAACGTTGTCTATGGTTTTGTTTGGCGCGTAAAGACGCAACGAAATTAGTATACTTTTATATGATTGATGTATGTAGTTTTCGGTGACCCATTTATTATTCCTGCTCGTGCTGACAACACTACAGTAAATGATAATTTGTAAAGAATATTTGACAAATGTGTTCACTTTTCAATTTGTAGAATTCAACTATAACATTAGTCCTTACCTATAAGGGAGTTGTGTTTGTTTCTTTTCTAGGAATAAAAAATGGTATCTTTATTATCATAAAATCGTTATGAAGTTATTAAACCTTGGGGTCCTTTGCCAAGAAAGTTGTTAAAAATATGGGTTTTTTCCCCCTTTCGCTACGGAACCCTGAACAGGAAAGCATAAACCTAAGTTGGTTGCGTGGTGCCAATTTTGATATATAATGCAGAAGTTATCAATAAAACAAAAGCGTAGCGTTGATATTTATTGAGCCTGGTAGCCACCAGGCGCCCAGCGGCACGAAGATGTATCATGACATCTCACTGATAAAGCTGTGACTCATGATAATCTGAATAAAATAGCAGCTTAGAGGGTAATGTTTCTTTTATAAAAGAGCAAAAATATATTTTTGTTTGGGATTGGGGAAAACATTTTTGGAGTAACGTTTCAGTACCTAAATAACTGGTAATCTATGACTTTTAATACCACTTTTATAGACGTTGTTCTTCACATTTACTGCGAATATTCACAGAGAGTGAGATGTGATGCTGATAGATCAAATAAAACATGAAATATTGATTATAAATAACTTCTATACATGCACTAATTTTCCATGAAAATTGGATGTGTTATTTAGGTATCCAATAAATGTAATTCTGCTATCATTAATTCATATCTATTTCATAATATCATAAGACATATCTATGAAAGTTTGTGAGTATTTTCGGCCGATTACGCACACAACAGGATCGATTTACTTGTAATTTGTTAGGAAGACAGAGTAAATTCAGAAGTAAGACTAAAATTTTATTGTATAGATACGTCTAATTTATATAAGGATTTATTAAAATCCAACTAAAACCTCTTAAGCTTCATTATTCGATTACAAATCCTAATCCATAAGATATAAAGTCGAAAATCAATAATTCATCAAAGTTAATACCGATCGCGGGTTACCTCGAACGCGTATTAAATGTATAATTACCGTTTATTAAAATTTCGGGACTGGAAAAGGCGAAGTTCATTAATGAAACTTAATTGAGTTCACATTAAGACCGGGATCTTGACGTCACTTAGCGAATTACTGCGGATCTGACAGATTAGGAAGTGGATATTGTACCGGGTTTTACTCTGTTAAGAAACGCAGCGGTTTTTGGTCGTAAATTCATTTTTTACAGTATCACACCGGTAACCGTAGTCTTAATTTGTCATTAAAGATATGTACATAGAGTTAGCTCTACGAAGTACAATATGTAATGTGTACGAAAATAATAACTTATACATATATAAATTATGTTCATTGTAATTAATTAGGAAACTTTTCAGTTAATTTGCTTTAAGACATGCTCATCATCAAAATACGTTCAGTAGTTTTCGCATGAAAGAGTAAAAAAACATAGTTACAAACTCTCATGTTTATATGATATTCGTAGAATTTCGCCAGCATAGAATGACAAATTACAACTCTATTTTTACTCTACTGAACTAAAGGTACAATATAATACTTCACCAGATACCCCAAGGAAGAAAACAAAACAAATTATGGTCGTCGTCGTGTTTTCATCAACAAAATAAGTTCGTATGTTTACAACGCCAAAATATATTATCATTTTGTCTTTGAGTTACCTTGACCGGCTGTCTGTGAGAGATTAAACTTAAAATTATAGCCAACGTTTGTGTTAAATCTTTTGGACATTTATTGTCAAAAAGGAGCGATTTAGCCTATTCCTAAAACCAAAAAAAATATGAAAAATATAGCCATATTTGTAAGAATGATCTAAACTATATGGTTACTAAACTGTTGTAAACGTGGAAGAGTGTATTGGGTCTAACGAATTGAAAAGTAAGTCATGTTTATTTCATGTAGAATATTTTGAAAATGCATAAAGAAGGAAATCATACCGTATGTGTCAATTAAATATAGCATCAGATAGAATCTTATATCCTATCTTTCTATCAATGTCTTCAAAATATCAGAAAGAAAAAAACAGTTTGTAACATAGACTGGCTGTCTAATATTTAAAATGTGATTTATAACATTTTTGACGTATTACACTTCCTACGCCTTTATAAATATACTAGCGGTCCGCCCCGGCTTCGCCCGTGGTACATATGAAAAATAGATGTTGGCCGATTCTCAGACTTACCCGATATGCACAGAAAATTTCATGAGAATCGGTCCACCCGTTTCGGAGGAGTATGCTAACATTGTGACACGAGAATTTTATATATAAGATTCCCGAAGTAGTTCATAGTCAACATGACTCGCTAGTCAAATCGTAAGTCCTTAAGTTCATTATATTTGTTACCAATCAGTTCCACATGTCAATCAATTCGCAAGCTCCTTATCAGGGCATCCCTCGTCCTTTCAAAGGAAATACTATTAAAAAGAAATCCGCTTTAGGTTCTTTATACAATACCGTAATCAATTCTGGAGTACCCTTCAAATATTTGGGGTCGATTACAACATCTGTTACTGCCGAGTTGGACAAACATAAGACTATTAAAATACAAACCATTTTGAACTTTATTCACACGGAATAAATATGAGACAAAATGCAAGAAAATGGTTTAAAAAGTACGTGCTTACCACATGCTACTAGTCCGCAGTTATTAATATACAATTGGCTTTTCGAATTTGCAAAAGGAAAAAATGTTACTGTATTTTTGTTTAGATAATGCGCAGCTTTCGAATAATTATAAGCAGGCGAAGAATAAGCGGAGTTTTTATCCTTTTTCCGTGATTGCTTGTATTTAAATATCTTTTTAAATCCGTGCTTTTTTGTTAAAAATTAGAGTTAATTCTTTTGAATAAAATATGGTAATTTTATCAGATTACTAGATTAGTTTGCAAATTATAAAATTGTTATCGTGTGTTCAAACATACCACTATAACTAAAATTTAAAACTCTTGAATAATTATTATTGTTATCGTAATAAAGACCTTTCAAAACATTTTAAAATACCGTATTATTGTTAGGGCTATTCCACCAATCGCTCATTATCGCATATTATTATGCGTCGTTTCTCATATGTAAAAAAGACACGTTTTAGCTTTTAATTGTTTTCTTTGTCTCCATTCAATTTTCTAGTTTCTTTGACATCCAATTGAGTGAAGCCTCAACAATGTGTTGTGACAAATTACCAATGAACGAAATGAGAGTCACCACGAATGCCAGGAATCCTTGCTTCGATCACAATGATTGCATCGTGATTGTACAGGCTTGGACACTTTTTGCCTGTAATAAAAATGCTTCTTGTTTTATTGTACGTGTACTAATCATTTCAATTGAATTAAATTATTGTTAAGTGACAAAAACCTGCAAGTATACTAATTGCTTGTCCTGACACCACCTGGGTGGATGATATTTGCAAGCTTTTTCAAATATAAAGAGTTATTATCTTAACTGACATAAATCCAACCAAAACCAAAATCATTAAATTCCCTTCATCTTCAAGTAGTGTTATACGAAATTAATTTTATCAGACGCTAAATTAATTGCAAAACCAATCTGCAAATACCATATGATTCTAAACCACATTTCGATATCTTAAGGATTAATTTAGGATTATGTTATCTGTACCAAATGTTTTCACATACCGTTATATGAGCGTGTAGCCTGCATAGGGGAAAAATGCAATTAATTTTATCACAAAGGCTCTATTGGAGCGCCCATAACATAATAGTTAGGATCAATGTCTCATTTAGGACGAGAATTCGCTATTGGTGATTTTGTAAGATTTACTTCTTTGCTTTGTTAGAGGTAGATGTTATAGACATTCTTGGTATTTTCATTATTGATTGAATGAAATCGAAAGATATGTTGTGATTAACTGGAGAATTGTTCTGTAATACTGTTGAAAAACGACAAGATATAATAATATTTATTTGGCAATACTTGACTAATTTTAGAGTAGTGAGCAAACTAAAAGAGAGTGAAACTATTTGTAGTATATAAAATAAATGAATACAAAAAGTCTTACAATAGGAATTTGAATGGGATCTACACCTTATAGGCCAATAGTAAGGCCAATAGTGAGGATACTAACCATTTCGTCATTATAATGTAACTTGTGTAATATTTTATAAGGATTTCGATATATGTGTAATTGCATGAATTTCAATAACAACAATACAACATACATACTAACGTTATAAATATATAACATACTAAAGTTACTAACGTTTTTAGTCCAAATACAACCTTTACAAAAATAGGCCATACCCTCGAAAGGCTTTTCGATTACTCAGAGAGTCCCTTGGATTATAAATTTTAAGTCACCTGGCAGGTGTTGGGTTCAGTCATCTGACCTACTTAAAGGGCGCAAGGTTCGAGGCTTTTAGGGATTAGGAAGCTTAGAGCTCATTGTAGTGTGCGTGTATTGATTTGGGTAACAACTGTCTTTTTGTGGGTGTAAGTTGAAAAGTCTCTTCATTAGAATAAGGTTACAAAAATAGCTATAATAGCTTCATGCGTTTGTGTAGTTATTAACTTCTGGGAAATTGGCTAGTTCCAATGAAAATTAGCTGTTATGGCCGAAATTATTCCACTTGAACTTATATTAATACTGTTTATAACGTATGCTTCGAGGAAATTGGTAAATATTAGCGTCATTCTTTCATCTAGACCTTTTTAGGTGTATTTTATCATAACAGTTATTCACAAAACACTTAAAATATAACTCTATCGGTTGAAATTACATATTTCGTGTTTGAGTGTCGATAATCAAAGGTTATTTATAATATTAATGTATATGCGTGTCAAGATTTAGTTTACACAATAACAGCGTCGTATTCAATAAGTTAAGGTGTGTTTTAATGCAATAGTCCACTTTAAATAAAAAAAAAAAACTGTTATTAATTTTTTTTTATATTTACATTAAAGATTGAGATGAAACAATATTTTTGATAATTAATTGGATTAGAATTAATTTTGAAGATGGTCTATATTTAATCAAATGTAGATGACTATTTTACTAGGTATTTAATATGATTTAACTATGTCTAGTAGGTAGGTGACTATATCTAAGCTAAAAATCTTATATCTATAGCTCTCTATCTGTTTAGCACAATATTTAAAAAGCTACAATTCAATATAAAAAATCCAAAGTGACGAAGATTTTCCATTGTTTCTTAAATAAATATACTAAGAAGTCGTATTAGCTACAAAAATGGGTAACGGATAGAAAACGGTTGGAAAGTTCCACTACGCAAAGATGAAAGTTTGATCAAAGTTTGCTTTGCTCTTTTCTTTCTTTAGTAACAAACACTTTGCATAAATTATAAGAAAGACACAGTTTTATTATAAGTAAGTATTTAAGAACTATTTTGAATATATCATATTTAAAAATATATCAGATATTTTTTTAGATGCCTTTTACACGGTACGGTACATATGCACAAATAGTAATTATTACAATTTTTATCAGTCTATCTGTTTGCTCCGGCTAATCTCTAGAACGGCTGAACCTATTTTGAAGGGACTTTCACTGACAGATAGATAATAAGGAGTTACTAAGAAGTTAGGCTACTTTTTATACTGATATTACATAAAGTTTACGCGGGTGAAACCGCGTGTCACAGCTAATAATAAAACGAGCCATATGAACGCATCTTTTCCGTAGCATTTGATCGAGTTATGCATTATTAATGAGCGGGACCAGTAATTGCAGGCTTTGCACCGCTGTGGGCTTTCGTTCCGAGAAATCGTGTGTGGCGGATAGAGATGTCCGAATTATAATCCGGTGAGATGCATCTTGAAGTGGTCCATCTATATGTAAACAATACTCTAAGAATGTACATGTATTGAGAATATGGTACGAATTGAGAATTAAGATTGTGGAGTTAAAAGCTGGAGTGTAAGGTAGAGAACTTTGTCTAAAATGCATTTAAATGGAAATAAATATATTTAAATGAATTTTAAATAGAGATATTATATTCTTTAAACATGTACCTAGTGTCCTATCTATATAAGTATAAAGAATATGCTTGTGGTGTTAAAAAACTGAAGCGATTTAGTAAACGTTGAGATTGTTCGCCATGAAAATATATTTTTTTGTACTGAAGTAGGTATTGTCAATGTAATAACTGAAATCACTTGAAGCGAAATAATGTTACTAAATATTTTATAAAATATGATCGAAATATCAATACGAAGGCCTAGACAACGTCGCATAAATAATAAAATAGCAATTAGAATACATATTTCATAAGCAACAAATAATAGTGGAATAAAAATAATTACTGTTACAACCGCGTAATTAAATACAAGTTATCGAACGAAAGACATTATTACATTCATAAATAACGAGAGAACGTTTTAATTATACACCGATAGTAAAATTTATCGATTTTTTATTTGTTCCACTCGAATTGTAATCGAGAAATCGAATAGCGGATAGGTATCGAGTTTAAGAATTCATTGTTTATTTTACGATGTTTTTATGTGTGTATTATATTTGTCGGATTTTACGAGGAATCAGACAAGTTCATTAATGTTCTATTTTAATTGCTATTGTTATGCCATTAAAACAGACGCGCAGATTTAAATATGAGTACCTAGTCACTAGGTTGTTATTACACTAGGTCTTAGTGTACAACAAACCTTTGTGGGCGTAATCTGAAGAAAATTAGATAGCAGTGTTTTATCGCTTCGAAGTCTCATTTAAAATTAAGACAAGGTGGAATAAACGTATATTGTTAAAATAAGAAGCTTATTTTCTAAGTGGTACTTAACTCAATTTCTTTTCCGTGAACTTTATTTTTTCATATCCGTTCATCAGCTAAGTATTGACGTGACAATAAAAAGTAAACTGATTGAGAATGTTCGTAGCTACTCTTCTTTGAAGCTTTTTACATTTTTTATACACACCTAAATATATCTAGGTATAACGTGTTAATAATCCAATTTATTTATTAAAATTTCCTTAAGATAATAGTTTTACAGGGCTGAGTTTGATGTGTAGTAGCAAAGTTGAATGGAGATCTGAATACTAAAATACCTAGTTGGTTTAAACATAATAATATGGTGCAATGATAAGAAAATTATTTTACCCTCTATTATTAAAAATGATACAATGCTCTAAAGTAGATAAGTTAAATATCATTCATTGAATTCTTCTGATTCAGTTTAAGATTTTGAACGCGCTCACCGTCAAAACAAAAATTTAAACCAGATTATATTTAACTTTCACCTGGCTAACTTGACCTCTCCTTGTCATATAAAAGTTTAAAAACTAACAAATATACCACGGCTCTTCATAAAATGGTTACAAGTTATGCACGGAGCGCTAAAATTAAAATTAATAAATAACAGAATCAATCTATGAATAACTTTCTTGGGCGGTCCATACATGAGCACAGCGGGGCCAGAAGATGATTTAATATAATTATGATGTTGGCATGTTTACGATTATTAGAATTTTTTGTTTTAATTAAAAATAAATGTTTATTGTGGCTATATCATAGATCATTGATTCGGTTTGAATTATGTTTTCTATTATTGTTTTGCGTTAAGTGCTACGCCGCGGGGAAATATAGTAACTAGTATTTTAAATAGGTTTTAAGGTTATGTGAATGTATACGAATGAATTGAATTAAATTATACATTTTATTAGATTTTTTACTACCGTTAGGCAAAGAGATGTGTATAAGCTTATGTCTCGTAAGCGTCACGGCTATGAGTCTCAGTTACTTCATAATATTTATGCCTAATTATTTAATGTGAAAGGTTGTGAAAATGTCTCTCTGGTTTCTATGAAAATGAATAACCGTTTAAGACCATCTCTATATAAATACTTTAAAACGTATCATAATTGTGAGATGATTCCAAATGATTCCACCATCTAATAAACAGTAGCATAAAGGCTTCTGGTGACCAATATTAAAGGCTGTTATACTTTAATATGCACATATCGCTTATCCAATTAGATGACGTGCCTCTTCCATTGTTTCCTTTACTTGTTCTAATAAAACTTTAATCTATCTCTAAGTAGTTTAGCTTGTCGCATGTATCCCTGTTTTTGTCAAGCGATGTAAGATAAGATAGCACTGCCTAATCGGACACGGTTTAATGAATGAAGAACATTGATCTGAGTGATATGGGCCACCAACAGTGTATAGGAATGTCTGATAAGGGTTTGGCCAATGTTCGGGGTATTGTTTATGGTAAATACATGGATGCGGTAGTGTTTGGCGTGTGTAACGTCTGGATGTTGTCTTTTTTGGTTACATGGGGATTGTCTTATATGTCGAATGTGTTATGTACATATATTAAAACTGTCTTGAATGTGTTTAGAAAACATGTTGATACAAACAGTAATTTCGTAACTAAGACCAATGAAGCCAATTGCTTTATTTTCAGAAAAATGTAAAAGTATTGTTATTTTTAGTAAGCTATGTTTAAAGTATTAAATGTAGAATTAGAATATGCTTGTATAACATGACTTAAAATCTTACATGGATAGCTTTTTTTACGATGATTATCATAAAGATACAATAAAACTTCCTATTTGTACTGCACATATTACAGAGAGATCACGAACACTCGTTACACAGGTTATAACAAAGATCGACCAATCAGATATCGCCTAAAATAATAGAACTGTCAAAGTTATCGAGAGCGGTGGCCAATATCCATTTATTACCGCATATTTCACTGTTAAAATTTATAACCTTACGCTTTGACTGCTAAAACGCATTAACAATTGAATGAGCGTATTATTTAACTATAAAATATATAAATTGAATTGATTCTCAGGCTTTATAGATGGAATTAGAACAGACTATTGTGAAGGCTTCGGTTGTATATCATTGCACAATGCGAGAAAGATATACTGACGTAATTTATGTGAATAGCCTCAAGTTACTGGTGATATTGTAACATACTTTCAAAGCTTTGAAGATCATTAAAAACTCTTTAGTTATATTATGTTGAACTAAAAATCCACTTTCTTATTAGGTATCTAACTAGTATTTTAAAAATAAATCATTGCAAACTTTTTTGCATTCTCCTAAAATACAATATCCTACAAATAATTAGTTCAAAAAAGTACTCTATTGGTAGAACATCCAAATACCAATATTAAAATTCAACAAACTTTCCTCCCGCTCCTTCAATATAATATACTAAAATATTCTTCTAAAACCACTCTATCTATTATTTTTTTGATCAATGTTTGTGTTTTTATAGATGAAACCTAACTCAAATGGCTCTCACTTACTACACATTGCACAAATAATATTACATACACACCACAAAGAACATCGTTATATCATGTTACCTATATTATCATTAGCCATATAATATCACCACACGTTGAAGAAACTCTCAAAATAAGTTAGAGATCGCTCAATATTAATATTTATCTAAGTAATAGTATTAGGAAATGCAACATAATTGCATACACGCTCAAAATCTACTGAATATTCAATCAAGATCCATATCTAAGGTCGCATTAAACTGAAAACAAACAGTTCCCATTCTTAAATTAACCGTCTGTGAGTCGTTCATCAGTCCTGCTTCGCCCACTTCTTTGTCCGAGCTAATTCGACCGAGGTGCAAGTTATAAGCGACGGATATTTATATATTTAAATTAATCTAGATGCAATTTACAAATTATAATATTTATGCATTCATCTACTCTTGGAGAGACAGAACCCTATGTATGCATGTGAGAAGCTAATATCCAAAAATTATTTTTAACCGAGTTCCTAAGCGTAGATAACCTTTTAGAGACACATTTTAAAAAGAGCCCGATATGACCTTTTTATTTTTTATTTAAATAGTATAATAGGATGATACACTTGCAATTTTTACAACTATTTTAAAATCGACTCTACTAAGTCTAAATATAATCGAAAATTGTATCTATCTATGTCTTTATATTAACTTTTGTTGTGATCCTTTAATATCAAAAGAGCTCTAGATAGAGCAAAATGTACCCACAGTACTCTACAATAATTTACACTGATATTGCACAGCTTGATTCTGCAATCTAACGCTATGTTCTTATTACAATAAGCCATCCATACCAACATACACTAAAACTCGCTTCATCTCCTCCCTAGATCCACAACCAACACGTAAGGTAAGTCACGACGGCCACCGAGCCAAAAGCAACATTTGATAATATCGTTCCCGTTTCATTTGACCCCAAGTGGACCTTTGAACGCTGGGCCGAGTATGTCTTTGTATCTGCGTAATTTCACCATTCTGACCTTTCTATTGCTACTGGACTTATTGAAATGTTTCTGACTCATGTGGGTCTATGGTAAAGGGATAGGAGTGGATGTGGTAATACACATAGAATTCGATAAAGTAATCATTTTAACCAATATATTACTTTACTAGTACATAGTTAAGGGGTATACAATCTGAAATCAAGGAAGTCTTTGAAAATTAGTTCATGGTCCGAAAAATGTAAAATAGGCAGAATCTGTAACAATGATATTATTAATTGATGTTTCAAATATAAACACATAATTACAAAACATATAAAAGATATCTTTGAAATAAATGTCTCTAAACCTAATTATGATCAAAATTTATCTTTTAATTCCACATGCACATTGCACTACTTAGATAAATATTCATTTATGAACCTAAATGAATATTAATCTAAGTTGCAAATTGACTTAAATAAAAAACAAAATGCTTAACTTACTCTATCTCAAGTCTAAACATAATTGGCTAAATAGGAGTGATGTTCTGCGGCGCTATAAAGAAATTGCGCGTCGAGATAGGATTAAACTTCAAGGATGGCATAGGTTATCGGCCCTATAACTCATACTACATCCATTTGAAATGCGAGAACACACCACTTATGCTATAAACTTTCAGTAATCAATGTATGCATTATTTTATGTGTTTTATGTGAATGTATTTTAAAGATTCTAGACATGAAAAAAATCGCAAATTAACTCTCCAAATTGTAGAGACAATACAAAGATAGTATTCTGTAATCTGTAGTTTGGTACTGCATCATAATATACCTAAATATTATAACCATCCTGTTCTAACAAATTTTATTCAAAACTACATGATATACCTAAAAAAATATACCTAGAGCTTTAGTCTCGCTTTATATTATTATGATTCAAATTAATGTCAAGATTCTTATTTGAATTAGATATTTAATTATACTTAAACTATAGCATTGACTTATAGTTACGGCGGTGGTAGTGTTTTGAACAAGCTTAAACACTTGCAAAAGTTTATATCAGGTTTGAGTCCAACACATTTGAAAAATGACTAATCCCGCGTTTCACACAACATAATGCCTTTAGAGGGGGGAACATTAATTAACCTTCAATATTCACAGACCGCAGCCCTTACCTGCATAATACGGCTTCTCCCAAGACGCCCCACAACTGAAAGGGTCTGAAATGCCGGCTAATCAATCGAATGCCCTTATCGAGGGCCAAGGGTTATTCATCAAGGATAAGGTTAGGAAGTGGGGTCTTTTTGCCGGCAAATTAATTTTCGGTGTCAGATCCGCTGCTATGTATGACATCGCGTGACATTTCCGTTCCTGGTGTTATTGGAGTAGGTGTAAGGGCAATTGATTGGTGTAGGTTGCTAATGTAGAACTTTATAAACATTTAGGTATTTTCTGCAAGAAAATTTTTATTTTTTATTCTAATA
This sequence comes from Colias behrii, assembly GCA_029959065.1. Classification (NCBI taxonomy): domain Eukaryota; kingdom Metazoa; phylum Arthropoda; class Insecta; order Lepidoptera; family Pieridae; genus Colias; species Colias behrii. Next base: position 1,338,542 of record JARWMC010000006.1, on the reverse strand, counting down.
CTTGCAATTTCAATAGATAATTCACGTCAGTTGAAATAATGAAACAAAGAATACTCCACATACGCAACTTTAAAAAATTACGCATTTATAGTATTCATGACGTCATTAAGTTAAATTTACAGGTAGGACAGTTGTTCTAAACAGTAATTTGTTATTTTTTACAAAACAATAGTTTTTGTGACTGCACCTGGCTATAATAACAAATGGTTCTTAAATTTATTCTAATTTATTCCCCAAAAAAGTTCCTAATGTATGGTTTTATTGTCAGAGGTTTTTGGAACGTTGTAAAACTTTTTTTTTGTCATGTTATATTATGAAGCTTTCGTCGCCATAAACTTTGATTAAGCTTTATGGAAATAAAATATAAAATTTGAAGCGTGGAATTATCATTTGGAAATATGCAAAGTAGGACAGGAAGTAATAGAATTATAACTTTAACACTCTCATTGATGAACAATGGACTGATTATGATGATATTCTAATGAATTAACGTAGAAGAAACGGACCGACAGGGTAACTTTCGCATATTAATCCTCACTAATATTAATAATGCGAAAGTGTATTTATTTGTCTTTAAATCAAATGGCATCAGAGCGATCCTAATATGATTTTGTGTGTAGAGATAGGAGACTAGAGAGTGACATAGGATACGGGGTTGATACTTGATACATCTCATTCGCATAGGAATTTTGACTACGCAGGCAAAGCTGTGGAAAACTAATATATTATAGTAGGAAAAATAGTTATTGAGAATTTGTCAAATTCAATTTGATACAAAAAATGTTTTTTGACCGCTACTCCTAACGATTTTACTGTGGACGTAAGTTTGAAGGAACTTTTTTTTACTGTATATCTAGATGTGCGTTTCCATTCATAAAATATATAGTGTAGAAAAAAGCTTTACCCGCTGTCACCTCCACCACTCAACCAGCAATTAGTCATAGTTTCACTGATAAAAGCCAACACCTGCCTCTATTGAAACGCTACACATTGTTAACGATACGTTGTTTCACGCTTGTCGAAATCATAACTTTTAAGTGTTTTTCGACGCGTTGAGTAATTATTATTTGGCCACGTTTTGGGTATTGTGTTAGTGTTGCTGTGTTGGTGGTTGACTTGTTGACTAATATTGTTCTATGTGGCCTTCTGGTTATATTCAGAATTACGAGAGGTTGTAAGGCTGTTATGGGTTTGAGAACTGATTTCTATGAAGTAGTGTATCTATCAAAAAAATTGTATTCGTACGACGCTACAAGATATTCTACTATTAAGTTAAAAAATCGACTCAGTCACTTTCTTGTAAAACATACCTGGAAAATGAATATTTGATTAAACAACCTAACAGCTACTTACATTTTAATATGTCATCTATCGAGTACCTATCTATGTCACAATTAACACAGGTATGTTATCCTTATTAGATATTAATGGCTTTAGGCCAGTCCTGTAAAATTTTTTATTGAATTAAACAAATGAATTTTCTGAACTGAATGTTTCATTACTGTAAGATCAAATAAAAGCTATTACCTACTAAATAAGAAATAACTAGGCCTTTTATTGTGTTTTTATTTGGCAAAAAAAATTGTAATGATCTATGTAATCATTCGATACAATTATTTTTTACCAAAACCTTAAATTTGGTAAAAAAATAATTGAATATAATGATTACCGTAATGTGTGAATGAAGATTCTAATACCGAATGTTCATGTTATGAAATTACATTCATTAAAATTTCGTACCTATGTATATAATACCTATGTATATACCTATGTATATAATGTGTTTAGTTACTTTCAATCTTGCAATGATGCATAAGTACATAGTTTTGGTTTCGTTATTTTTACCTAGGTAAGGTTGACACAATAAAACAACAAAATACACAGTTAAACATAATTTATTTCATATTATTTTAATTATCACAGATCCATTTATTTAATAGTCATCACGTTAACAAAAATATATAGTCTACAGCGGTGAGGATTCCGTATTATACAACTCATTTTCAGGTTATACATTTTTCTACGTGTTTTAAAATTATTTACAATTAAATCGTTTGTACTTAAAGTGGCAACACTAATATCTAAGAAAAAAAATCTTTTATTTTTGTTTGAATTTATTTTTATACTCCATGAAAAAAAAGAAAATCTTAAAATCGTAATACTTACATATTATTTTTGATAAATTAAAAGAAAAATTATTATTATTAATAGTTGCCACTTTAAGTGCAATCATAATCACGGTATATATACAAATCGATATATTTCGTAACAGGAACAAAATTAACTGGTCATTCATACATTCCAAAAGTAAAAATATCCAAAAACAATAAGTATACGTATAAATTTTCCCACTTCACTAACATTACCATACTTTAGAATTTTAAACTTAATATTTTAAATCATATATTATAGTGATGATAAAAAATCTATTATAGAAATAGGCAGTGAGGGAGAGTAGGTATATAAGTAAAGTATAAATGCATTTTAGTCTTACGATAAACGGTTATTTTTACAATAAGCTCTGCATAGTGCGTATAGATAGCCAAACAATATCGATAATTTGGCACGTATCCCTAAGAACTGAAAAAGCAAGAACAAAATGTATATTCCACATTCCAATACAATGAACACTCAAACGCTTATAAAATTAACAAGATGGCCGCGCACGACCGAGTTCTTTTAAAGATTAGGCACTATTATTGCTACTATAATATAATTTATTCCGCTTATCTACAGCATAGATAGAGCTTCTATACAAAACTACCACGATTTTACACGGCCAACGGCCCGTACTATGTTCTAAATAACATTTAGTCTACAAGATAATTAGCAACGAATCAACCAACGACGAATGCTACGACGTAAAAACCAAAATACGAATTCTACTTAAACTACGTAAAATACAAAAATTGTGCAGTGTAAGTAAGCCGTCGCCTTCTTAAGTCGAAATCGAAATCAAACTTCAACTAAAACTAATCATCGAAGTATTCGCCGTTGCGAACGGTATCGCATTAAGTCCCAATTCATAACCAAGACGGTCTGCCTTGAAGCAAATCCGCGGCGTCGTGTCTGTCCATTTGTCGCAAAGCTGTCGCTAGTGAAGATATAGCCCCCGGGCCTCGTTCCCTACATTCCCAAAGTTCAAGAATAGCCTCCGTGGGAGAGCTCTTAGTCGCAAACCAGGTAGTATACCGATCGACCCCTAACCTTGACGCTAAAGCGCGCCAGTCATTCCCGCGCGCGTTCGGCGGATCGAGAATCGCACACAACTGACGTTTGATCCGAACGCTCAGTTTGAACGGCCCTTCTGCCTCATTGACGCCCGTCTCGTTGACTGTGACGTTCCGTTTCACGCTCCCGTCGTCACTCGCGTCACTCCTGCCCAGTCTAGCTTCTAGCAAATTCTCTGTGATATTGAAATTTCTAGATTCCCCGCGCGGCGATCGGCGATGCGTCATGTCCACGGATATTCGGAATGTTTGCTTGTACGAAGGATTCGTCCTTTGACACGCGGATATCGAGAAGTCGATGTTGTCGCTATCGTACGTCCGGTCTAACGTAAAATTGCAGTGCACCGCGTTGTAATTCGACGTCCATATGTGGTTGAACGGAATCTCCTGGTACGCTACGCCGGGTTTCGCTTTCCAACCGGGACTGACGTGTTCCAAATTCAAACACAAATTGGAGCCGCCATCTTGGAATAGCAAAGACTTAGGTCGGTCTAGAAGAACACCGCCGAGTTTTTTCTCTTGCTCCTGGCAATAGTACGTAGCGCAAGGCGTGTCTTCGAAAATATAAACGCGGATAGTATATTCGGTGGCTGTTTCGTTAATGGGAGTAGCGTAGAGTGCTAATTGGAGCGCTTTTACGGCTTTCCCGTTGAAACTTTCGCCGACTAGAACAAAAGTCGTCAGCATGTCTGTGACTAAGAATATTTTATCGGTGTCTAGCTGCGTAAAAACCGGCGTGTTTATGGTCTCTTGGCCGAGGTTGACGACTTTTTTCCAGTGCGGCGAGTTGTCTTTGTTGTTGTCTATGGCGTATAGGGCGAGATTCCAGAAGCCGTGCTTAAGGCTCGCGCAGTGCGGTATTTGCAATATAACCGACTTGCTAAGCTGGAGTCTAGGCGGGCCACATTTTACTACCGGACTGAGTTGCGTGATACCTGCGGGCAAAAAATTATTTTCAAGTGAGACGCTGCGGGCGGATGTTTTAAATAAATTGCTACTTCGTTAGTAATTATATGTTGAAATTGTTTGCCGATGTTTTTGATATGGATAATCGTTGCGGATTAAACAAATATTGGATGTAGTTAGCTTTTTTGCCTTTTTATTACTATTAATTTCAAATCAAGCCTCGAATATAGTAATTGAGTACAAGTTTTATCGATTGGTTTAATTGGTTATCGCAAAAAATTGAACCCTTTGAAGTTGACTTAATAACCGTATCGAATTAATATTTATACTTCAGAAGTTAATAAATTTGATTGGGTACAATTATTTTTAATTTTCTAACAGATTTATGGGATCAGATAAAAATTATATAATTTAATCGTTTATGTATTAAATTGATACGTAATTAGATATGTTTTAAATCTTAAATTTATACTATATACAGACAACTTCATGAATTATGAAGTTAGTCCATCTTTAAAATGAATTTTAATCTTTATATTTGAAAAAAAAAATGGTTAGAAATAGAATTTTTACCACAAAATATTTTTCCAAAAATTTTCCACTTCATAAAAACCTGAAAAAACATTAAAAAAACTCACCTTTCCCCAACCTAGCGCGATATCTATCATCCTTAACAACCGCCACGTACAACTGTTCCCGTCTGCCCCTGGTCAGCGCGCCCTCCGGGATGGTCAGCGCGACCCCCGCGGGGAGACTCAGCCGAGCCCCAACATTGGACACTGATAGGGATTGAGATGTGGGGGAGTTTGATACTAGTTCAGCAAGTTGCAGGGTCACGGATTCGTTGGCTGCGTCGTACATGGACCCGGCTGGAAAGAAATAGCTATTTAGAGATGATTTATGGAAAGACCTGGAAAAAAGTGGGAGTAAGGCGATCGAAAAATATAAGAAATAACCTTTTTTTGTTTTTTGATTGTTTTTCTGTACAGAAATGTGTAATAACTGCTTTTAGAAATAATGTTTATCCTCACCATTTCGGTTGCTTTTTGATAAGGTATTCAAACCAAGCAAGTCATCGTCTAATGTTGAACTTGAAAACTAATTGAAACATTATTTCTAAAAGCATTCAACCAATGCTTCTTCGTGACTCCTGAATATCTTAGTCATTAGATCATCTGGGCAGTATTTGATCTCAATGTCATCTCCATTACTGATTGGTGTTCTATTTTTGTTATAGAAATCGTCAAAGGCAAATAAAAGCTATTGTTTTATTTCTTTGAGAATAGAAATAAAGACCTCTCGATTGTCAGGCACGTGGGTGAACAAGGAGGCTTAATAATACAATATAATCCGCTTACGAGAAATGCGTGGACAATACTCGTATAAAGGTATATTCATATAAGTAAATATATAATTGGGTTATTTTGTTTATTATACAATCTAATTCGTTAACTACATACATTAGAATACTTGGAGCTTCTATGACCGACTATATTTACAAACGCATTAATATCTTTTAAACGTTAGATTGATAGCTGGTAATAGATTCACGATTTTACGTCTTCTTGATTTGAACGGAAAAATACAGACTTTATACTACGCAAGACATATTTATTTCTCAAACTTTTATTTTTAAAAGACTGTCTGACCACCCTATTAATATGAACTATATTCATTTTAATCCAATTTGTTTTACAAATTGTTGATAAGAATCGAATACTCGATGAGTTTGGCTCACAGTTGACTCAGCGGTGACTCATTAGAAAGGGGTCATTTTATACGATTTGTACTAAAGATAAGACATATAGTTAGCTGGTATTAATTAAATTGTTTAACTATCGATATAAACGTGTAAATAATTTATGAAATTACGTTAAAATAGGTCTAATATTAAAGTTTGTATATTATATAAATTTATTATAACTAAGTAGGTATAATGGAGAAGGTCGTTTGCAACTGTGCCGGAGTTAACTTATGATTTTATGCGCATCATCTGAATTAAGCATATCTCCAAAGAGTCCCCAAAGAGCAACCCGCCTAATTAAGTATAATATGTGCACTTTCGCTTTAAGTATCTACATACGAAAACAAGACGAAAACTAAAGATTGGAATTAAATTGTACACTTATGAATAAAACACTTGAATTAAAGAATATAAGTAGAAGTAGTAGTAAAAGTAGTAGGTAATAGCAGTTGTATAAAAAGTACTTGTAGTAATCGTAGAAATAGTAACATTAATAGTAGGCAGTAACAGTAATAAGCATATACTCACAACTAGTAAAGCAGCTGGAGGCAGAATGTTCCGACTCGCTATATGGCTTCGTGTCGTATTCATCACTGTGCCCCTTGCTTGAAGCACTTGGGGTAATTTGTTGGTCCACGGGTGATGCATAACTAGACAAAAAATGTAAATATTAATACTAAAATATACTGTAAATTGGATGAATCCGTCTATTCGATATAAAGAAATAGAATACTTCGAAATTATACGATTCGTTTTACCATTAACAATTGATAGATAAAGCACACAACTTTGAGGTATAAGATGATGGATGGTTGGATTAGAAGATGAAGATAAATTACTGCTATTTGGGGAGAAAATGAAACATTAAATTTCAGGTAAATGTAATAACAAGTTAAAAATACGAAGAGCTTATGTTGTCAATTTTTAAGTACATGTCTTTATCCTGATTATTATTTTGCCAAATTACATTTCTATTTTATTAATTATAATCACACTGGTTGATAGTAGTTAAGACAATACAAATCTAGCTGACCTATTAGTAAGATGCGGTACATCATAATGGTGTTCGGTCCGAGGGTCCGGGGGGTCGTAGCGGGGGGGTCGGTGCTGCATCAGGTCTGGAGCCAACGAGAGGGACTGCTTCTCCACCGTGGGGTAGATTTCTGGTTGGAAGTCTACAACAAATTGTTCTTTTGTAGATAACGATGTATTGAAAGTAATTTTCAGTATTTTACTGAAGATGATGATCTTGAACGAACTTGATGAAGTATAATAAACATAATATACTAACACAAGAACAAAAATAAAGCAAATATCTACTGTAACATTATATAGAAAAGCTTTGAACAAACTAATAGATGTTTATATATCATTTTTTTGTGCAGCTGCAGCGTGCTCTGGTTCTTAAGAACCATTAAAATATGTAATCATTTATTTTTTACCTCTGAATGCACTATTTTTGTTTTTAAAAAAAAATCTGCACGTTATAGGCTTTCATATTACCTCGATTTGCTTATCACAATGCTAATACACGTAGTATTTATAAACTTACAGTCTTCTCTCCCTAATCAACACATAAAATCTTACCTGTCCTCGTCATAGTATACAGCGAATGATCCCTAGTCTTCCGCTGTAGCAGTTTATACAGCACGGCTGCACCAGCCAGGAACACCACCACGGCGACCGCGATACCAATGTATAGTGGTATGTCACTGTGCGCAGCTACTGTAACAAAATTGGGGGTTAGAGCCATAGCTCTACTACTAACTACCATAGTAGTTAGGAGACTATGTAGCTGAATAGTATACGATATGTGATAATATGTTATGACATGATTTTAAAAGAGCAACTACGTAGTTTCTTTACATTTCTTCTCCGAAGAAGCTGCTTTTCGAATCGGTTGATAATGGTAAAAACTATGTATGACGATTCAAAATTGTTTCAAGAAGAATTGTAATTGAATAAATGTTTAACTTATGTGCGAAAACATAACTGAAAAAAATGTGTTTTCAACTATAGACAATTTTACAACTTCCCCACTTATATAAAAAATATACAATGTGATGTATAGAACCATACGTAATCTCTAACTTTATTTTATTTTTTATGCAAGTGTAAAAGTAAGGCATAGGTCAATCGCCATTCGTTAATACTACGAAGGCGACCACGCACAAAAACCAATCATTCTATATTTAATAAAATTGGTTAAATTTATGAAAATGCATATAACTTAAAATGTTAATCTTATTTTCAGTTCCGACACGCGATTCTTCACAAGATGCCGTACAAAGTTAAGGGAAGCGGAATAAATTACAAACTTTTAACTCACTTTACGAGAAAATATTGCTACGTCACTGTTGGTAAACTTTCCGAATGGCTTCTATGTAAACTTAAACACTAGAGTATTATATTATATTAAACAGCTGTGCTAAAAACTGTACACTAAATATTTGTGCTATGTTAAAGTTTAATATGACTACAATGTTGTTGTAAGTAAATAAATGACTGCAATTTCATTAGAATAGACACGATATTTGGTATGTATTGTATTAATGATATTGATAGTAAGTGCTGTTTAAACATTAAATAAATGTGATAAAAGATTCTAAAGTATCTTTCATTAATAATACAGTAAAAAATATCCAATCTAACTTTATAAAATGGTCAAAACTAGTCGCAAAAGAAAAATCCATTGATACCTCATTTCTCGGACACAATTCTGCTATTTGCGATAAGTACATCACGAAACTAGTCATAAAAGAACTGTCAAAATACACTGTGGCAGATAATCAACTACACCTGTACCTATGATAAGCTTTTAAAATTTTACGAGTTGGCAATAAAATTTGAAATATGTTCACATTGAAATGCTCACCACAGCCGCTGCCTTTTAGGGGGTTTATAAACCTGGCAACACTAACCTTGAGTAAAATCTTAGAAGGGAAGCGAAGAGGATACAATTTTACTAATGATTTATTTTTTTTACGAATCTGTGTTTTAATTCTTGATGTGTTTATTGATGTTCAAGATCAAACAATAACAAAATTAGAAACAATTTAAACTAACATATTCTTACTAATGTTGAATTTATAAGTATAGAAATGCGGGAGCTTAATTTTTTGAAATATGCATGGATTAAATATCTGGGTATTGTATTTTCTAGAGTATTCTTCTGAATACAAACATTATTTAAAATTATTAAAACTAAAACCGGGCCAAGCATTAATCTAAGGAATAGGCTTTATTTTAAAACAATGGACTCCATGCTCCTTAAAAAACTAATCACTAGTCCTTTTCAGTCTGCCTTATATAAAACACCTTGACACACTTTTTACTTTTTTTTTGTAGAGTCGTATATGACCAGCCTTAATTTAACCTATCTATAGACGATCTAAGATGAAAACTTAACTCTGCGTTTTATTACCGCAGTGAAACGGGCATCGCATTTCTTGCTATAGCTTTTAATATTATTTATGTCGTCCTCGACTTTACGATTCGTCCCTGGATGAATTTTAACGAGATGTTTTTTGTAGGACTTCAAATTAGGGGATTAACGAGTGTAAGTTTGTATGGGAAGATGGATATACGTGTTGTTGGATTAATTTATATGATTTAATTAGGATAAACATTTGATGTTGGGGACAGATATAATATGTAGAATACTTTTTCTTTTTAATAAAGTTTTCTTGAGATTTACTACGGTCATCAACAAGAATGTCAAATAATCTAGCAACTTATTTCAAGTCATTGAACTGAAAGAAACAATTCTTCGTTTATTTATTTATTTATTTCATAATTAATCTTAAGAAGTTTTAAGCACCTACTTAAGTTACATTATCTCTCTCTTACCTAGCTTATTTCACTCTTCTTTATTGTAATCGTATCTTCGTTCCTATCCTTATTTTGTTATATATTATTATATTTATTCATTGTATATGATATATTAATTTTATTTTTTGCTCACCCACCTCAATCAAAATCTCTCCTTACGCATATACATACGGTAGCCTGGAAGAGATCGCTACCTAGCGATAAGGCCGCCGTTTGTACATGTCTTTCTCTATTTTATGTTCTTTCTGTATTTGTACTTTCTGATGTGTGTGCAATAAAGTATAAAATAAAATAAATAAATAAATAATAAATAAATAACAAGTAATTAACAGGTTTTACCCCAAAGCATTACATGTTTAGTTTGAAATAAAATAATAAAAACAGAATACAATTTTCATTAATTATCTACTTAAGAATTTAAAAACATTCGATTTATACATATTTAAGGACGTATTAAATAAATCTGTCTCGGGTAGCAGAGCGAGCAAGTCGTTTACCAATTTTACCGAACGCACCAAGGAGGCAGCAGCAAGGGTCTTCACACACGCGGCCTCCGAAGGAGGCTGCGTGGGGGATGCTGTTCAGGACGATTCGTCCTCTGCAGCAGGTTGATAGCGCTGCCCGCTAATACGGGCAGGTTACTGGGAGGACGAATCGCCCTGTTTAGGAATAGAAATTTTTGTAGATTGGGGCACAGTATAGGAGACTGTGCCCGACTTAGAGACTTTAAACCTTTTCGCATTTTGCGAAGACTCGACCGACCTGTGTTTGGTTTTACGAGCCCGTCTTAGACTTGTGTCTAAGCCGGGGACGGACAGGGAACCCGGGAGCGACACAAAACCGATGGGTGTGGTAGGAGGCGCCAATAGCGCGTGGGAGTGGGCGGTGGATTGGCTGGGTACGTTGTGTACCGACTGTGTAGGAGTTATGCAGGGTGAGGCGACAGACGGCGCGATAGAGAGCGCCGTCGCAGGCGAGGCTTGCGTGGGTGGGGGCGTTGTATAGGATTGCGCTATTTGCGCGTGGGAGTAGGTTTGGTAGGAGGGAATAGTGAGGGGCGCACAGAGTGCGTGGGCGGTAGGTGGCGCTGGAAGCGCGGTATGGGGCGCCGGCATTGTTTGCAATGCCGGTGGTGAGGACGGCGTGTTCGCCTTAGGAGAGGGGGGTGGTAACAGGTCGCGCGGATTTGGACGACGCGACCCGGGAATAGCGCGGTGCGGAGCAATCTCTCGGAGGTGATCATGAGAGGAAGCGTCCGCCCGCGAGAACATATTTCGGGAGAGACGAAGGATAAACTCATCCAGCGTTTCTACACCGAGATCGCTACGTATTAGCTCGTTTCTCACATACCTCGGCGCACCGACGATAGCGCGTAATGCGAGTGACTGCCGCGCACGCATTCTGCGGCGCAGGCTCTCACACACATACACATACCAGGCGGGCGCGGCGTACGTGAGGAGCGGCCGTAGGTAGGTTTTATAAACGCTTACCTTTATACGCAGCGGGAGTTCAGAGTATAACACCGGACGAAGTATGGCGTGGGCGGCTTTGCACTTGTTAATTACCTGCTTCACGTGGCTGTTAAAGCGAAGCCGGCAATCAATAGTTACACCTAGGTAAAGGACGGTATCGGACCATGGGATCTGCTCACCAGCCAGAGTGAGTTGGTGGGAGGGAGTCAAACCACCGAACCGAATCACCTGTGTCTTTCGTGCGTTGACAGATATCCGCCAACGCTCGAAATACGCAGGCAACTCATCAAGCCAGCGTTGCGCCTTAACCATCGCATGCGTTGTGTTCAACGATGCGGCGATCAAAGCTACATCGTCGGCATATAGCGCGAGGATTTGATTAGAATTTGGCGCGGGGGAAGGGAAGTCATCTGTGTAGGCGGAGTAAAGCGCGGGCGATAAACAGCTGCCCTGCGGGACACCCGCCTGCACAGAGTGGTTTCGGGAAATGGCGGGGGACACGGAAACGTGAAAGGAGCGGTCCGTGAGGAAGGAGTGCAATATCCTCACGAGCCGCGCGGGGCACTGGGTAGTGGTAAGGATCTTATATATAAGACCCTCGTGCCAGACGCGGTCGAAAGCCTTTTCGATATCTAGGAATATTGCGACCGCTCTCTCATTCCTGTTCAAGGCGGAGCTGACATGGTGCAATACTCTAGATACCTGAAGGGTGGTACTGTGTGCCGAGCGAAAGCCGAATTGCTCAGCGCGCGGCGACACGTACGGACGCAGCATAGGCAGCAGTAGTGACTCGAACACTTTGGAGACTGTGCTCAACAAGGTGATGGGTCGATAACTGCCCGCTAAGGAGGCATTCTTGCCAGGTTTTGGGATCATTATTACGCGACCGGTTTTCCACACTGAAGGGAAATGACCGGCGCGTAATATACCGTTAAACAGCCGCGACAAAGCCGCGACTGTTTTACGGGGGAGGTGGCGGAGGGATTCGTTCGTCACGCCGTCCTCACCGGGCGCTTTGCGCAACTTTGTACGCGAAATCGCACGGCGGACGGCGGACGGGGAGGTGAAGAATACTTCCTCAGCGGGCGGTATCGGTGATGCTAGAAAACCTGATAGGTGTTCGTTCACCACTGCTGCGTGGGCGGCGCTCGACGGCGTCAGGGGGTTCGGCTGAAAAACTTGTGCCAGATGTTCGGCGAACAAGTCAGCGCGACCCTGAGGGGCGTATATATAATTACCCGCGGAATCGGTGAGTGGGCGCGCGGGGGCGGTTGAGGATTTAAGCCTGCGACAGAGGTTGTGGAGCGAGGGCCAGTCCTCGGCGGCCGAGTCGATCGCACGGTGCCAGCCCTCGATCCTGTTCGCCTCAAGCGCATCGCTAACTTGCTCACGCAAACGAGCAAGTTGCCGCTTGAGGGTGGGACAGCGCGAATGCTGCCACTGCCGTCGCAGAGCTCGCTTCCTCTGGATAAGGGCTTTAATGTGAGAAGGAATAGGGGGGAGTATGGACGTGGACGGTTTGAGTGTCGTGGCCTGGGAAAGAGCGGACTTGAGTGCTTCATGCAAGTCATTTGCGAATATCTCCACGTCCTCGGCGCTTGAAACCGCGCGTGAGGGCGTGGAGCGCTCAAGCGTATTCGCAAATAACTCCCAATTAACACAACGGCGGGAGTAAGATGGGGCAAGCGCGGAACTGTTTGCGGTGATCTCGACCAATACCGGCAGGTGGTCTGAGCCGAGATCGTCCACAATAACAGTTTGCGTCATCGACTGGCGAATCACATTGTGAATCGTAAAGTCGATGACGTCCGCTTGGTGGGAGTCTGTACGAGGATAATGAGTAGGTTCGGAAGGGCCCTCTATAACAATGTCGTTATAATCGATAATGTTATAAAGGGCTTTGCCGTTGCAACAATCGAGGCGGGATAGCCAGTGCGAATGCTTACTGTTCCAGTCACCCGCGGCGATCGTCGGCACGCTCGAGGCGAAAAGACGTTTCACCTCGTTCGTGTCAACTCTCCCCCCGGGCGGCCTGTATACAGCATACATTCGCAGCCTGCCCACCGGAAATTCCGCCTCGATGCCGAGCGCGGAAAAGGATTGGGATGCGAAAGCGGGGAGTGGGGTGTGAGGGATGGACTTGCGGATAAGGATCGCAAGTCCGCGGTACTTACGCCCAAGCGGGGAGCATTCGTCCTGTCTGTACGAGACGTAGCCAGACGCGCTGAGTTTATCAGACGCGCCCAAGTGCGTCTCGTTTAGGAGGACGACGTCTACTCGTTGTTCCCGCATGAGGTGGCGCAGTAGTGTCGCTCTCTCCTTGCTGAGCCCGCTCGCGTTCCAGTAAATGAAGCGTGTACTCACTGTTGAACGAGACTCAACAGGCCCTGCATCAGGATGGGTATTGGGTCGGCGCCTTCCTCCAGCGCGTCCATCGTGCTCTGGAGCACCTGGCACGCCGCTCGTATGACCGTCCGCTTGGCTGGGTCGAGGTGTGCCGGTGCTGAGCCGAGCTGTGTCGAGCTGGGTCGAGCTGTGCTGCGTTGCAGTACTCGGGCAGGTTCGGGCAAGTTCGGCTGTGTTCGTTGCGCCGAAGTTACCCGAGCGGAGATCGGCGGTTGCGCTCGTGTGCGCTCGGGCTGGCGCTGTTGCGCATGCGCCGGCGCCTGCGGAATGTGCGCGGGCGGGCCGGCGGGGGGCACAGAGGCGGTAGCGGCCCGAGGGGGCTGCGTGCGGGAACGCTTCTTACCGCTGCGCCCCTTTCGGCTCCTTGTAGAGGTTGCGGGGGCGTCATTCGCCGCCGCCATGAGACCGGTGGAGGGGGCCTCTCCACGGGGCACCGGCTCCACGGGCGCGGGTGGCGCCGCCGGCGCGCTGGGCCGCACATTCGGTGCGGCGCGCGGCTGCTGCGGCTGTGGACGGGTGGCTGTGGTGCGCGCTATCGGGCCCGCCTTCTTGTTGCGGGCCTCGCGCCGCAGCACCGGGCATGAGGCGTGGTTGGCGGGATGTGGTCCCGCGCAATTGGCACAGATGGGGGGGGCGTCCCTTGGCCGCGGGCAGTCCGCGGTCGCATGGCTCTCGCCGCAACGCACACAGGCAAGTGGCCTGTGGCAATTGTGCGACGAGTGCCGGAAGCCCTGGCACCTGTGGCACTGCGCGGGGCCCCGCTTGGAGCGCCACGCCTCGATGGTGACGCCGGGCATGTATAGCAGCTCCTTCACTGCGTATATGCCCGGCGTGAGATTCTCAGTCTTCCTCAGAATGACGAGGAAGATACAGCCGGGGCGCCCTTTCCGGGCGCGGATGGGCCGCGCGAACTCGGGGTCATATCCCCGGTCGCGCAGCGCGGCCATCAACTCTTCGGGCTCCGTGTTGACTGGGAGACCGCGGACGGCGACCTTTACACTGCGCTCCGCTTCAGGGGAGTAGGAGAACCAGGAAATCTCCACTCCCTCCTCCTGAATGCGGCGCAAGTATCGGTCGACCGCCCGGTATTCCGCCTCGTCCTGAGGCGAGAAGCGCACGCCGGTCCCGTAGGCGCGCGCACTTACTTGTCGTCCCAGCGAGGCGGTAATGTTTCGCAGGTGAGTCGCCCAATTTGGGAGCGACTCAACCACGATAGGCGGGTAGCGGGGTGTCTTCGACGCGCCGCTAGGCGGCGCCGTTGTTGCAGTGGTGGATGCGGGGGCGGCAGCGCTAGGTGGCGCTGCTGTCGCCCTCGGTGCGGGGGCGGTCGGCTGCGCAGGCGCACTGGCGCGCTGCATGCCGGACGGGCCCGGTTGCGGCTCCTCGGCCGCCTCCACGTTGATACGGCGGGGGCGGCGCGGATCGCGTGGGTGGAGCGGTGGCACGGCGGCGCCTGCACTTACCGCCGCGTAGGTGGGCGGAGCGGGTGTGGCTGCGGTCGCGTCCGTCTCCATGACGGTGTCGGTGGTGGTAGTGGCGGGCGTGGCGGAGAGGGGGGCGGGAGTCTGGCAAGGCCGCTTGGCCTGTGCCGACTCAACCTGCTCCTCCTCCTCGCTGCTAATGAGGCGGCGGCGTCTCGCTCTCGGCCTGCCGGGCGGGATCGGCACGGAGGCGAGCTTGTCCAACAAGACCTGCTCGTCCTCCGGCGACGGCTCCTCCCAGCAGCCTGGCGGCATTCGCGCCAGGTCTCCTCGCCGCATCTCTATATAAGATGCCAGCCATCCGCGCAGCTTACGCGATAGGAGGCCCGACTGCACGAAACGGTCAATCATCATCACGTCCGATAGATAAGCGGTACGTGGTGATATACCTGTATTCGCGTCAGTCTCCTCCTCGGCGGCAGCGGTGGCCATGGGTGTCTCCCATAGCGGGGCGGGTCTCCAAAATGGTTGGGAGGGGCGTCCGGGAGCGGAGCTCGACCGGACTGCTCCATTGCGGTCGTGGCGTATAATAAAACGCGGGCGCGAACTGCGCGCGGGAGTCACATTTGTGTGGCCCTGAGAAGGGCCTTTGGGTCCGGCGTGCTCCATCGGGGAGCACGTGGGCGTTTGCCTGCGCTGCTAAAACGTGTTAAACACACATCACCGCCCTCTCCACTTAACGGCTTTCGCCGAGAAACGGCAGGCGGTGCTGCGGGTTATAACCGGGTATAACAGGCAAAGGCGAACTCCACGTGGGGCGACTAGCAGACCGAACTTTACACACAAAGTGGCGTAGTACGCTCGGAATACGTACGTATATAAAGCGAGATAGCACGAACGCAAAGCACGTGGTCGGGAGCAACAAGTGGACACGACCAGCGCACTCGGCAAACGGACTGTCCTGCCACCAAGGAGGCGTTACGGCCAGACACAGTTATAACTGTTAGGTCTTTATAACCAAAACATCGAGGGGACAATGGGCATTTACTATTTTAAAATATACCCCTGTAACAGATTTGTCCTTGGAACCTATATATACCAAGATACTAAGAAATCCTTTGCTTCGATTCCATAGTTACACATTATTCAAAAATAGACCAAGCCTAAACAATCTTTCTTGATTCGTAAACACATCGATTTTCAAAGCTAATGCAGAAATCAATAGAAGCAATCACAGTTAAACAAAACTGACAGGTTATCAGAAGAAAAATGTTATTGAAGCTGAAGAAAACCCAATGTAGTTTTATCAATAAATTCTATTATACTTCTAATATCAAGCACAATTCATGAGAATCACATGTTTTTAGACACAAACATAATTTAGAAGCAAAGTGCATCCGCAAGTAATTTTTACACGATACTGGATGAAATTTGTTTGGTATTTCACTTTTGACCGCTTCCTTGGTATAGTGGTTGACGCATGAGCGTAGCACCGAGGGGTCCTGGGTTCCTTTCCCGGTGGAGACGAAGAAAAAAAAAATTCTCGGTCTGGCAGGACACAGAAGGCTGATCACCTATAATGCATCTGCCCTTTACCCTAGTACGGGACATGGGACTTCAGTAAATTTCACTTTTACTAGAGTCGATAATGTTTCTCAAAATATACACATTTAGGAGACGTAAATAACTTCTAGCTACCCAATATCATTTAAAACTATAAACCAGTTTTAAATAAAGACATCATTCCAGTCTATATCGATGCAATTAAACAAGCGAAGGTATAATTTACCGAGATCGTAATCTAAAAACGATTATCTAGACATCGATAGGATCGTTAGTGACCTAAATTATATTTCCGCTTTTTACCTGTATAAAAAGATGGGAATCTTGTACAGCCGGAGGCTAGATTTTTATCGGAAACTTACAGGTTGGTCTTAATTTAGCTTTTAGATTTGAACAGTGGTTGTGATATTGTAGGAAAACGAGTTGTGTATGCTTTTGGTTAGTAGCAAAAATTATGAAGTAGCTGGATGTTATTTAGTTACAGATAATCAATGTGTTTATCTATTTCGTAATTTATTTGTCGGTATAGTAAGAGCAACAAAACTTCGCATATTAAAGTCAGTGTGTATTTTGAATAGGCCAAGTTATTACTCGATTCTTAAAGTTTACAACACTAGTATTTTACACTTAAAATAGCAAATAATCGCTAGATATTCTAAACAATACCCACCCTGCAAACTCCTGAAAAGACGCGTCCATTCAATTACCCAAACTAAAAAAGTATAAAAAAATATACAGCTCAGCTACATAGAGCATAACATTATGTGTATTTTGTTAAATGCATTATAACAGTGCATTTACATCAAACGAACATAGACCTAGAGCTAGAGCAAGATCTTTCGTGATCTTTTAGTATAAACGAAAACTCGTATTCAGTGTTGTTCAGTATTAGAACTTAGCGTAGAATCTTTTCGAACGCACTAAGAACAACGAAAGAATACTCTACACCTGTTTACACTAAAATAATTTGACATAGAAGGGATAGAATGAGCATTCGCTCTTTTGATGTAAATGCACCGTTATAATTTAACAAACCACATAAACAAATACAAAATATGCATTTCTGTACGTACTAAGTTACATTTCGTACATTGTCAGCCGAACCACGTTTGACCCACATACTGCGATTCAATACACGGCAGGTCGTATGGTTTTTGGGGCAATTTTCTGCTAAATAGAAATGAGGTGACTTACTGCGGTTGTGCATAGATTTTAAGCCGCGATGAATGAATTCTTTTTGAGTTTAAACTTTAAATGTTTAAGGTTTAAACTGCGCTTTAAACTTTTACGGAGGATTTGAGTTAATCAAGAAATTCATGTTTATTCAATTAGAAATTTGTTATTTCACGATTTGAACATACAGTAGCTACAATGGCTAAGAAAGTAAACAATTGCATATAATTTAAACAACTACTGTAAGCTTTTAAAATTTTGTAATTTGTATTAAATCTATTCAATATTGCACACAAGATTTATTAGAAAGGTTTGTACTATTCAACGTTCTGGGCTATAAATCTAACATTACCAAATTACGTATCAAAAGGGCTCACTAACAATTCGAAACTATTATTAACAGATACGAAACTCACTAAGTGCCACTAAGTTATTGAAGAACACGACTATGCGCCATAAATTAAATATTTACATATAAAAACCACAAATTGTCCGTCCGTAGCACCATTAAGTACGCACGCGTGACGCAACGTGGTCATGATGTTCGTAAATCTCCAATATAAACATAAGTTTATATCCGCATAAGATATATAATACATCCGCCTCTCGGGTGCACTCGGCCGTTAACTAAACGTCATAAAACGCTGTTGGAATTAATTTGCGTTAGCTTATCCGATTAACCTGTGACTGCTGGCTTAAGCTGTGACATAGTAAAGGGGTGTTAGGGACCCGGGGTTCCGATTTGATCCTTGATTTTGATGATGGTTAAGTGGACCATTTGCGAATGGTTGAAAACTGTTTATTTATTTTCATTAAATGTCAACTCTATTTGTCTTAGTTGTAATAATTCATGAGTATCCAGTAAGATATTTGTATGAATAAAATTGTTTATTGTTAATAAATATTAAAATAAATATACACTAAAGGCCAATTTATTATGAAAGCATATTGGAGGCGTCATTTTATAACAGCCTGCGATAAAGCATTACTGTTTGTTATAGGACGCAAATTATTACCCAGCAGTAAGTCGCTATTACCCGCCGAGAAATAAACAACACAAATCATACCGCAAACAATGTATAAATCAAATACATAATTTACGTCATGCTTTCACCAAGTCGTTGTTCAGACAAATTGATATGAGAATTCAATTTCCTTGGGCGCAGTAAAAAGTTAATAGCAAAAATAAAACGTGGGTCTGATGCACCCCGTCGACATTCGAGGGTTAATATTGAAATTTGTACAGTGTAAACATTTGTCAGTGCCAGTCGTATGAGTCCAATGCAGAGATTGGAGATACAGAATCCAATCGACAAACCCTTGTTGGCCATAACGTGGAAGGAGGCCTGGTGGAATTAAATTCTTCTGCGTGCACGCGAATGTGGCACTAAGGCTAT
Source organism: Colias behrii (assembly GCA_029959065.1). NCBI lineage: Eukaryota > Metazoa > Arthropoda > Insecta > Lepidoptera > Pieridae > Colias > Colias behrii. The sequence goes on along the minus strand of JARWMC010000006.1, from coordinate 1,319,399 downwards.
TAATCATAGAGGATATAGTGGAGTAGAGGTTCGCAGAGTTTGGATGCAGCGATCGCCCGCTGAGTTGGCTCGGCGAAATCACAACAAATCATTTACGGAGTCCACCTCCAGTAATGAGAATTGCAGTACGCATCCGTGTTTGTGCTGTGTGTTTGACATGTATGTGTGTATAAGTGTATGTATTTGATAAAAGTAAAAAGCATTTAGAGTGAATGCAATTGCATTGATAGATTTTATAGATGGATAAAGAAAAGATTAACAATTTTGTATTATTTTATTGTTTTTAGTATATCAAATATTGATACATATTTTAAATTACATAACACACTAACGGTGTTACATTTAATTGTGTACATTCCACAATTTGTTATACAATAATAATTACTATTTGATCGTTAAGAACTAACAGCAGATGTACAAGTACATCTGCCCCTGCCTTCTGCATAGTTCGTTAAAAATTTAAAACGCATTCGTAGTTATCAAGTAAAGGTATGTATATGTTCAGAATATACCATTTCAATTGTCACAAAGACAATGCATATTCTCTTAAACCATCAAAGTCAATGGGAAAAGTTCGTACACCTATGCCACATAATATCACGACAAACATTACTATTTATACTTATTAGTGTTCCCCAGCCATTTCAGTTTCCGCCCGAGACATGCCATACGCATATTTATATCATTACCATACTTTATCACGTTGTTATTTAAGCAAACTGCAAACACTTGTACTTGAAGAAATACAAAATCATTAGCGCGATATTTATTCGCGAGACAATAATGAATGTTCGAATGCTAACGTTAAGAATTTATGTAATGGTAGACGTAAATATTCTAATGCAAATAATGGGCATCGTAAGCATACTAACAAATCAGTCACATATGTCATACTAGTTTTGTTTGTTAGCCTCTCGTTCTCTCATTAGTCGAAGATGATTAAAATCCTCGAGAGTTTTATAAACATTGATTCACTTTCGATGCTTTTACATAAAAGCAACAATAACGACTAGTAAGCTGTTCAACTTCATATCGTAACTTGTAAAAGTATACATTTGATAGATTTAAGAAATAATTGTCACCAAGTTATACAAATGTGTAATTTTATTTCCCAATCAACTGATACGGAAATAATTCTATTAATTATCCATCATTGATTAAAAAAGGTTAGAAAGCATTTCTCTACCCAGCGTTTGGATAATAAAAGATGAAGCGACTATAAAATTTCACCATTTCCCCTTTGTATGTGAGCAATTAGGCTAATGAAGAGGGCAGAGTTCCAGTGCAAATGAATAGTCCTCTTCCAGTTCTTCATTCAACGCTCACCTTTCATGTGGCCAATTCACTGATGCTCGTGTTGAATTAGCTGTGAATCCCACATGTATGTAAACCTCATATTCATTCGATATAACTTTTATAATTCCACAGAAATTTCTAGAAATATTTCATCACGGAATAAATTTATAATTCGCTCCATTCGCTGTGAATTTATTTCACCAGATTTGTAAGGAACGAAAAGATTTTACAAATTCCATCACATTACAAGTGATAAAAGCGATCGTGTTTCGCGAATTTTGATAGATGAATGCTACAGAAATTTCACCGATAAATAATACGCGAAAAATAAACCCCTGAAATATGATGAGCTATAAATAACGATCAATCTCGAGGAAAAGATAAACAAAAGCAATTTATACGCAAATATGTCAGATTCAGATTTATATAGCGTGAAAAGAAAGTGGTGCGGTTTGGATGTTAACCGAATGCAGCTTTAGGGAATATATCGAATCGATAAACAGGATAGGAAATTGAAACGAAATCAGCGGGGGCCAAGGATGATATATTGACATTGTGAACAAAATATGGATTGATCATTCCATTTGGTGTATTGGTCGGCCGCCAGGGGAGTTTGTCATTAAATATTAAATGGTGATTGATATTTTGTAAATGGACGCGGTAAACAATCACGACTTCCCCGTATCTCATGATAGAATATTTAATAGTTTTTGTAATATTAACGTGAAATATAAAACAGCGTGGAATGTAACACACACACACAAAACATGTCGTAAGTATTGTTTTATTCAAGCTTTAAAGGATTTAATTTTAAAGAACTTGTAAATAAAGAAAAAAGTACATACAGTAGCTCCCACATGCATTAAGGTTATTTATCATCGTATGCGAAAGTACGATCATTCGTAAAACGAGATCGAAATCTTTATACGGCGGCGTATCTTCTAAGCCTAACATTTCGTACTAACGATCTTATAAAACTTGTTTACTTCAAAATAAAATGGGATACTGTCCAATTTTGCTGCAAAAGCATTAAGATATGAATGTCTAAGTCAATGTTACGTAAGCGCACCATAAAATTTTAGGCCTGTCTATATTTAGACGGTATGATCCGACCCAGATGGTCACAGTGCCCGAATTGAGTATCTTATGAATCTTTTTAACGCGGCCGCCCAAAGACGGACCCTTTGTGAGCCTTATCGTGTAATTCGGTCCATAAAATTTAGACTGCTGACGGAAGGTACGATGGATCTAAATACGCTGGTGGCTCGGGGTTACCGATAGCCTGTTATGAAGACAGTGTAACATTTCATAGTTATGAGCGCGGAAAAGGAAGTTTATTTTTAACTCGGCATCTGGCTGGAACCGTGTGCCTTTCATAGAATCGGCTTAATTAACATGTCCCTGGAAGTTTCATAACTTGCCCGATCTTGTGACAGCGAATTATAAGCAGAAGTTCAAATTTCTCATGTCTTAAGTTCTGTTTGGAGGCGAGATGTCATGTTAAATATATTTTGGTGGATGCAATTAGTGCGATGGAGACTGGAGTTCATCCCCTTTCTTGTGCAGCTAGTATATGCTAATTAAGGAAGACCGAGGTTTGTAGTTTGTAAGTCCTTTAATATATTATGGCTATTGTCAATTTCGTATATTCAGAATAATTAATCCAAACGTGTCTCTTATATCTCTATTCTTTACCTTTGTATACGATTGTACATAATAGTGAATTTGTAAACCTATTTATAGGATATCATCCATATTTCCATCATATTGTTTTTGTAGTATGTACATCAAATAATAAAAGTTAAAACTATAATAACAGTTGAAGTAGTAGTCAGCACCCACAACAATTACGTGAAATGTGCGATATTTATAACCCGGCCAACTATAATTTAAACTTCCACTTCTATTTGGAAACTTTTGTTAGTATCTTGATTTTAGTTGGTTTATATCTGACCTCGTTTAAAGAGTTTACAAGCAGGTTAGGTAAAGCTGTAACTGACTTCAAAGAGCACTTTTCAAGTCGTTGGAGTGCGGCAAAGTAACGGATATGACTGTATTTGTTCGGTTGGATTTTAATGTCTGTAATAAAATAATTATGGTTAAATTAAACTTATACTGGCACCGAATTCATAATTGGCTCAGGGTATTTCTTCAACTGAATTTTTTCGTACAGTCAGCTGAGCACTGATAGTTTTTTGTCGCGTAGTATTTGTTATTTTTAATATGATTCGTTTAATTTATCAAATTGTTTGTAGGTTTAAGTGAATCTACCGATTTGATAAATTCTAGTCCAGGTGCAGCATTAAAATATAACCTCGATCGTACCTACAAAAATAAAGCTCATACTTAGTTTTATTTTATTCCAGTACTACCCACATCAAAATTTAATGAGTCAAGAACACAGAATAACATGAGTACTACAGCGAATGAATTTCCTGCATTTATTATACATGACCCAGTTTTTATTTGAGCGTTTCACAAATGCATGAAAAATTCGTGAGTTGTTTTGGGTTTACACGTTTCAATTAATTATAAATTTTCATTGACCGGAAATTCCGCTTTTTATTTGCTGTAGTATTTGGTAAAGTATATTAGCTGGTAATTATGGAGTTATTTTCAGGGATATTATAGAACACATGTCGAGTGTTTAAGGGTGTTTTCCACAAAAGATGGGCTATGCTATGTTGCTGTGGTCGATTTAATATCCACCAATCACATTCGTTGATACACATAGCTTAGCAATGGTGGAAACGGATTTAGTTAAAATACGTTTTTATATGGAAAAATGCGTGCTAACGATGTGTGCTATGGATGCGTGCTGTGGTGTACATTACATTATTCACTATATTGCTTTGAATGTGTCCGTATTATAGTATTATAGACATCATGAATTATGTACAGCATCAGGTGAACTTTATTATTCAGTTGGCTATGCGTGGCTATGGAACACTTATGTGAAAGTTTTTCATGTTTCTTCAATTTTCTTTGACGTGACAACGTCTTATAATTCGATAAAGCCGGCTGCACGCACGAAAAAACATGACTCATGCGGCGTTACCTCGCTCTGACTCATCTGAGGCGTTCCATGTAAGGCTTGTAATGCGAGCGAGAGCGCGGAGCGAGCGACAAAGAAGCACAATCGGACGTTGTCACGTTCAACTATCGTCAGTAAACCGACTTTACAGACAACCAATTTTTTCACCCTTACTCTTCTTCAAAATAGGACCTACCTCCATGCACGCCACAGAAGTCCCCGATGCAGTCCGCGTGCTGCACCTGAGCGCCGGAGCACGCGTCGCCCGCGCACGCGCGCCGCCGCGACTGCCGGCAGTCCGAGCCGCACTCCGACCACTCCGTCCAGCTGCCCCATCGGCCGGAGCCTGGTGATGCTGTGAGGGAAATTATAAAATTATTAACTTTATATGGTAATGCGTTTTCTGTAGGGTAGGTATCTAAAGGGTAAAACGGGTACCCTGTCACTAATACCACAAATTACTAAATAGTTACTAATAGTTACTACGTAATTATGGAAATTATATTAATAGCTCATTTATTTTTTTTGAGCCGGTTATAGATTATATTTATATTCTTATTCACAACATGGAAATTTTAATTTAAGATTATATAGATTTTATATCCTTTCGTGTGTGGCGGCCATTTTGCACGGTTTCGCGAATCTGTGCAGGCAATTCTGGGTGGTCCGCGAGAACGGCGCGAGTTATTAAAATGACGATATCTCTAAAATTTTGTAGGGAGCTACTTTGTATAACTAATATCGTTCGAATCGTTATGAAACAAGCTAATATATAAAAAATATCTTAGTCATAAATTACTTTGCAATAAATAAGTAATTCTAGCTTGAAATCAGGGTGAGCAATTTTTTTTAGTTCATTGTACAAAACTCGTTAAAAATAAATAAATAAACAATTATTCATACAAAAAGGTTTAATGGTATTTACAATAATACATATACAAACTCATTAAATAATAAAAACCATTCATTCCTATACATTTTTTTTTAAATACAAGGCTTACAAAAACATTAGCCATTCCGAGCGGCCGAGCGCCGGGCAAACAATAGGGACCGTTAATTATTCTTCAATTCAAGTGGCTTAGGTTATTAACTTATATTAAAGTTCGGTTCTTATACTTGACTACAAAAGAGTTTTGGCTGTAAGAAGTGTTTATTTTACGAGAAATGAAACAACAAAAAAAGCACTTGAAAAAAGTACCTCTTGAACTTTGGATACCTGACAGGATGAATTCTGTTACATTTATTTGATGACAGATGTCATGATAAAGCATAGTGTTCATTTACAAATCGTTCAAAACATTAAAAGACATAATATGATGCCTTTGTAAAACATTCCTAAAATCGATGACTAAACCCAATGACGCTGTCGTCGATGCGCGCGAATTCGAGACTGTGGACGGTAACTTTTTAAAGCGCTAGAGCCGCTCGTAGCTACGTTTTTGTTATTTAAACATGTGGATGTATGCCATCCTTGTTCTTCTCTTGATATTTTGTGTTAGTTTGAGTAGGAAAGATATAGTTTACGATATACAATTGTAAAAAATACGACAGAAGGTACGTCACGGTATAATCAAGCTCCAGGAGCGGGGTACACAGATGCGATACTTTTGACATCGTTCTCCTGGAGATTAGTCAACAGACTAGAGGATATAGGGGTTTCATTACCTACTCCTTATTTGTTATGGTGTATTTTTGTTGTCGCTAAAATAAAAACTAAAAAAGCAGAATAAAAAAAATATTTCAGAGGCTAATACAAAAATATTTTTTATTAAATACAATACTTTAAAATTTTTGAAGAATGTACTGAACCATGCGTGCGCGAGTCCGACTCGCACTTAGCCAGCTTTTTTATCATTTGTGTGTGTGTTTTAATAAATGTTTCTTTATTTCTAGTGAAATCTCCCAAACTACAACAACCTGACTCAGCGCTTTCTCCCATATTGTCCCAGGAAATACCAATTAGCGACTGATCTATAATAATGTATACTTACTGAGATAAAGAGGAAAGATAATTTTGTTTGTTCCGAAGCCCTGGGACCCATTTCGAACAGTTTCACCAGTAGAAGGTTACATTTTTCTTATATTGTTCAACCCTAATGAAATTTTACTTGGTTAAATATTATTTAGAAAGATAGCAGACAGAGGTTTATATAGGCCATAGGATATTTAAGTTTATTTTCAAAATATTAATGTAAAACCAGAGGCCTTTAGTGACACACGTGGTCCGCTCTGAAAAACAATACAGCTGACTCGTAGGTATTATGATAACAAAACGTATGAATATCAATATTAAAACCTTTCTCCCTGTAATTCAGAATACCGTCCGCAAATATGTACAAGGGATGAAGAAAATATTACGCGGCATTTAATATTCATAACAGGCTTGTTATAATCAGTGTTCCAACATGTATACATAACGTTAGACCAAGATCCTTGTTAAATATGTAGGGCCTTCGTTTACTACGTTATTTTTGCGAGATAAAAGCCTGTATATAATTCAATTTGCCGTCGTTTTTGGTTATATTCGTACAACAATGTCTCGTGAATAAAGTATGTTGTTTTATCGTCAAAGGAATAACTTTGGGATAAGAGTAACCTATTAAACGTTTTAATGTCGCAATCTCTTTATTGTATGAGACACATGTTTAAACGACGGTTATATGACATAATATATTTGTATCTGATATGTTTGAAATATAAAAATACCTTTATTACTAATAAGTACAAACATTTCGTCGTTTATTACCATTAACCAAGATAAAACTTGCAAAGACCTCATAATAACAAAATGAGATATAAAGCTCGCAATAATCCGTAAGCGTACACCTTAATTTGATAAAACCAATTCCGCTTATAAAAATATAACAATAAAACGAAATTGATCGAGTCAATTGCAATTTCATTAAACCGGCTCACGCTATCGGCCCATTTGCGAATTTGATATCAGCGATATAACCGATGTATCGACGGCTATTTATTTCAATAAAGTTATGATTAGTTAAGTATGGATTATGTAGTTTTGAACACGATTTTGGGGATTATTGTGTTTATTATGATTAACGATGTTAGTAATTTGTTTTCATGAAGATGTATTTTTGTTTAAAAATTACCTTAGATATATTTTAATTTGGGAATTAAAGTATTTTATTTCTTTTAACTATATTAAAAGTGAAAATGTTGACGTAGTGATCGAAATTTGCTCTACAATAAATTAGGGTTAGTAATATTGTGTATAATAATTATGATATGTGTGACAGCCCTAGAACCTTAATTAGTAAAACTATGGGGTGTTTCTATCTACCCACCACTCAAGTCGATATCCTTCTTCACATAGGTAATCGAGTTATTGAAAGAAAATAATTAATACCTAGGTAAGTATAAAGTATTACAAAATATACCTCGACCAAGCGAAGAAAAAATATTAAACCAAAGGTATCTCATTATATCACAACAATATCGCACTGGTTATAATAAAATCATTCGTAGTAAAGAATAACCATTTCATACAAATAATTGCTGCAATACAAACAAGAAAACACGGTATAGTGCTCCGTAATTGAAAATTAAAATAAGACGAGAGATGGATAAATCACTTGTTTGTAAAAATAGTGGTCAGGTCATACGCTGCAAGCGATGTTCAGCTTTAATTGCTTTTGTTTTACTCATGTATTAAGGTATATTTTTAATTGCACTTTGCGAATTATTGTTCGCTACGATTAATTAGTACTGCGAAAATCGAAATGAATCGCGTTCTCATAATATGTTTTTAGAAATAAATTTGTAATCATATATTTATACCTATTGTAATTGAAAGAATTTCTATAAAAAATTTCATTAATTGAATTAATAATTATTCATTAGATGACTGAAAGCAAGTAATGGTCTCTTACTTTTTATTCATGCTTATATTATGATTGTTTATTTCTGTACGGATATTTAACACTATTTTAATTACGTAAACAAGAAAAAATACAAAGCCGATTACCTACGACAAATTTTGGTTCTAAAAGTTGTTATTAATGCCGTCTAAAGAGCAAGAGCTATTCAAATGTGATCGATAGGTATTTTTCTATATGTTTTCCTTTTATAGAGAAAATGTGTGCGTGAATAAAAAGTCATAAGTCACATATGCACAGTGCATGAAAATTATGAAAATATACCAATATAAAATCTACTATAACTGCTTATTTGCAACATAAGATTTTATCTTTACGCCACACCCTCACGTAGGTGTATGCACTAATGCATACACTCATGCACATCTTATTAATTAAAAAACACATAAATCAGTCGAGGTTCGTTAGAATGAAGGAATATTTAAAGTTTTTATAGCTTGAAGTAAATAAATTGTAATTATGTACGCGCATAATGGGACGGAACGAATTTTTAGGGAACTTGTAGCGGAAGTCTTGACAGAGAGGTTACATTTGTTATTTTTGTACGAATGGTAAAAGGAATTTCTTTGTACTTTATTTGAGAAGATATTAAAGTTGTGTAGATTGTTGTTTATAAGTGTCTACCGTTATAGCAGAATAATAAAGGGAATTACTGGAAATCTATTGATTACAATTTAAGATTATGTCCGTAGCTAAAATACTTATTAAAAAAATCTTTAGTAGTGTGGCAAAGGGAAAGATCATAAATGTTCACTAATCAATTCTTACAATTTATATCAGTAGTGAGTTATTTAAACTCATTTGTTATTTGAAACCTGTAAAATTAATTATCCTCTCTATTTATTATAATAAACACGAAATAGTTCGTTCTTTAATTCATACAGCATTTATTCACACTGTCCGACACAAAAATTTAAATAATTTGTCTGTTCCCAAAACTTGGGTTACAAAATGGAACGTGAAAATTTATTGGACGTTTTTTACAGCCGTGTGTCACACGTGTACGCAATTAGTGGGAACAATGTTCGCACTGCGTCGAGCTGAAACTTCTTGATTAGGTTTTATTGTCTACGCGCTTGGTCTAGTTTACGCTCTGAATACACACGGATTTAGCGGTCAGCGAGCTTTTGTTATAAACTTTAATTGCACGATTCTTGAATACATTGTATTTGAATTATGTTTAAATGGAACAGGATAATATAAAATGGGAATATTTTGTTCTGTGGTTTAATAAAGGATAAGAGTAGAAAAAAATCGTTTGAAACATTATATTATTCACATACATTTCTTTAGCTCTAAATATATTTTTCTCGCTGAAACGAGAACGAAAAATTCAACGACGACTAATTTTTAAAAATTGCACGACTCATGATGCGAAGCATCAGAGAGTGCTTTACGATCGAAAAATTTTTTTCGCCTCATTTTTGCAGCTATTCTTATTATTATAGCCTTGTTAGTTCACGGAATCAAGATATTTTGCATACTATTGTCGAGATAATTTAATGGAGATTAATCCCATACTTTTTAAAAATTGATTTACTTCAATAGAATTGGAAAAAAACACCGAAATAGGTCAAAAAATTTTCCTGTCCGTCATGTGTGAAACCTGAAAACACTATAACTTGTGAAAAAATCCATCATTTGAGTTAAATTTTTTTTTTAAATATTCTAATCGACGATTGTAGGTCACTGAATGCGAATGATTAATTAATTCAGTGTCGTTTAATTGCAATTAATAAAAAACGAAAACTACAAGACTGTATATCTATATATATCCATGTAAAATTAACATGGATGGTGATATATCTATATTTTTTTCTCTTACGCTTGAGTATGCTCAGGAATAGAACCCTTTCATTTTTCAGGGTCTGATTCGATGTGGTTTAATTGTTATAAAATAAACAAAAATAATAATTAATAAATAATTATTAAAAAAAAATTATGAGGCGTGCACTTTTGGATTTTCCAAACTATTTTAGTTTGTTATTAACTAGAACTACTAAACAATACCGGGTGTCCCACTGTTGGTATACTAAGCTCAAAGGAGGTTATAGTTTTACATACGCTGAGTACGTAAAAAATACTTATAAAATTCCAGACGCATTTTTTTTTTCAAATAGACAAAATGCTCACATTAGAGAAGCGGTATATGCCGGCTGCGCGAAGCTAGAGAAGAAAACATGGATTTTCAAGAAAAATTTAGCAAAAAATTTTTGACGTAATTTTGTTGTTTAAGTATTTTTTACGTGATCAGGGTATGCAAAACTACAAGTCCCTTCGCGCTTAGTATACCAATAGTGGGACACCCTGTATAGGTGAATAACATAAGACCTACCTATTTTATAATTAAGAGTATACATTCGCCTAAAATAAATATTCTGTTATACGTACAAACTGACGGGCCATTTGTATAAAACTTAATATGATTACGCAATAGAATCTTTGCTCCGGTGTTGAACACTTCACAGCATCCGGCTTTTACAATCGCTATGAAATATTTCTCGCTTTGATGTTAATAGTTGAGCGGCTATGTCAGTGGGGCCTTAGTTATGGAGCCCTAAAGAATATACAGCTACGCAAATATTTTTGATTACATTATATTATTAGATATTTTATATTATTTCAGATTTTAGAGTTTATTTTACTGCCTCATTACTGTTGTAATAGTACGTATCGTCCACTATGATTCGAGATCTAATTAAGTGTAACATAATTTTAACATACATATCTTATTAATTAAATGTAAGTATAAATGTGTCAATTTTAACATATACCTATCTAATAATCTTAATTGCAATTTAATCATCACTCATACAATCGTACAAATTCTAAAAACATCTGCTACATTTGGGGCCCGGCATGGGACCACACGTGTGAATCCCTCTCTGGACGCCGTTCGCTATACTGAATTAAAGGGGTTTTTTATGATCAGATCCAAGATATGGTTAAACGTTAAATTGTACAGCACGTGCTCATTATAAATGTAAGTGGGAATGCTTTTGTTTTATTCTTATAGTTGGTTGGTTAAGTGATGATTACGTACTACATGTTTTTTTTACTAGAAGTGCTATATTTGCGTTTTTTTTTCTTAGTGTTAGTTTTTACACGCTTTATATTAGCTTCACCTGTATGTTTGTAACCGACTTCTTTGGGCGCGATTTTGACCCACTTTAAACGGCCAGATTTCGTTCAAACTTTGTAGATTTATTGAGGACCGATGACAATACACTAATTTGATAAAATTTTCTATTTTTTAGTTCGGTTTTCTATAAAAAGCGTGTTTTTTAGTTTTTTAAACTATTATTATTAAATTACTTGTCATTTGAGAAAAGGACCATAGAACAGAGTGTGAGATTAACAAACAGACTTACCAATCAATAACTGTTGCGTATTGTCATATATTTGAAGATCCATGTTGTATCCATCTTGGGTAAGCACAAAAAATGCCAGACAATTATTATAAATATTAATTTAATGTATTAGTTAAAACATTAATAAAAGTAACAGTATAGTAATGGACCGATCTTCGTTATACAAGCCACTTTTCTAATCTACAAATATTATTTCTTAGAAAAATATAATAATATTTCATATTACTTAAGATTAATTGAATATTTATTCTAGATAACATTCGATAACCTTTGAAAAGAGTACTATCTTTCTTATTATTTATCGGTAAAATGTTTTTGGTATTTAAGTACTTTTCTCTGTATTTTTATGGAATATATTTTTTAACTTCGTAAGTATATGTTATTATCTTTATAAGGGCCGATTTTTCAATGCTTGGATAAAACTTATTCGTCGAATAATGTATAAAACTACCATTTTAAAAACGTATTCTAATTGCCCGTATTTGACAGTTTACGTGACATTTTAATATTATCGTGTTAATACTTTATTGGACGGATAAGTTTTATCCAAGCATTGAAGAATCGGCCCTTAGGAGTACCTAGGTATTTAAATTTTCCTTAAATGAAATGAAGATATTACCTACGAGTAAATAATGTACCTATATTTCCATATTCATATATGGAACTTAATATAACTCATAACCTACGTCTTACAATGAATGGTCTTTGATTCAAGCCCACATCATAAATCACACACACAGACACAAACTAATTATGAATATATCTCCGTCATCAAAGAAAACTAATGACTATCTATATATTTATGGAGAGCTTGTATACAAGTCGGACAGGGAATTGCATTTCCCTTTGATTTGAAAGTGACTTATTGCAAAGCAATCTATGGGCTGTATGACTTTGTATAACGACTTGTAGATTATGTATTGAAGTGCATTGATGTTATACGGACTTTGTTAAGGATAATATGTTTGAATTAAGTATGTGCAGGATTAATGGATGTTTCTGCATATTTTCCCAAGTAAGCTTAATATATTATTTCGTTCATTACATAAAAATTATTATCTTCCTCATGTAGATCATCATGGGTGCTAATTGTGTTTGCATAAAGGTAATAATCCATATTATTTTACAAATAAATTATACTTGAGTACGTTCTTACAACTTGCTATATTTCTTTCTACTGTTGTCTACAACACACTACGTAAGTATTATGAACTCTAGTTTATAATGCGTAGTATTGCTAAAGTATTAGCAAAAGAAAACAAATATATCTTGTACTCGTATAATATAATATTAACAGAAAATCCTACTTCAATAATTATCCTAATTCAAGCTAAAATGCTAAGCCAAGAATGTAGTACACACAATATGTATGCTCTTAAATAAGTTAATTCGTTAAAATACTGACCACTCTGACACAGCACGCATTCAGAGGTCTTCTGCACGCTCTGTCCCTGGCAGGGGGCTCCGCCATTCAGCGGGTGGGGCTCCGTGCATGTCCTGGTGCGGCGCTGCCCGGAGACCCGTCCGTTGCATCTGCATTGCGTCCAGGCGCCCCAGGCGCTCCAGCCACCGTTTACTGTGAGAAAGAAAATACATTTAATAAGAACAACAGTAGATTTGACAAAGAACATACAAACATTCATTTAAAAATTAAGAACATACAAACATAATTGAACGTCTCTTTAGTATCTATTGTGAACGACGTATGAATTTTTCGATTTGTCTTACACAATGATTATCAACTACTATATAGATATAGTGGTGGACATATTTTCTATTAGAATAAAAAATATGTTCACCACATCACTATTAAAATGCATAAAAATCTACTCCAAAAATAAAAACATGACATTAATTTATTTTCGTCCTCAATGTTATTAAAATATTTCTTCATAACACATATTTATGACATCTATTTTCAAACAACGCTAAAACCAAGCATGTCAAACAGTAAATAAAATGATATGCTACTATACTTTAAATATAGTCAACAAACCCTAAAACAGCCCACACATCTCTGTTATTAACTGACTTAATTATATTTTACGATACAAAAAGACACCGGCGTATTTACACAGGGAAAAACATCTCGCCTGTCACCGTAATTGAACCAATAAAGTTCCAACTTTATGGCGACTTTTCGGGATCATACCACCCGCTATGTTACCATATTTGGGGACATTAAAATCAGTTCAAAATTACTTTTTGTTTCTCGTAAGTTTACGCATGTTTTGTTTTGATCTTCGTCTTGATATTAAATGGCACGTAACACATTTGGTACATTGTTATCTATCCCCAAATTTTATCCTACAAATTTTTGTTTTCAGAATAAAAAGTACCTAACCTAAATCCTTGTCCAAGCTTTTATTAATCTCCACACAAAAATCCATCCAAATCTGTCCAGATTCAAACATAAAAACGGAACAAAACTTCCTTTCTTATATATCATGGACGTCAAAATTCATTAGTCCGTAAGGGAAAGGAACAATACAAAAACAGTACCTACGTAAATGAAGCTGTAAAGCTTTTTAATTAAAAGTCGCCACGCCAGCACGCGTTTCTATATCTTTTTTCTAAATCGTACACAATTTAGTCATGCTAACTCGCGTGCCACCTAAATGACCTGGTTAGACCTATTTAAGTACACTTGTTACCGCTAGGTCAGGAAAATGTCCTTTTTGCCTAGGCACGGCATAAAACGCATTATGTATTAAATGAAACAAAAGGTTTTATGTTTTTGTTGTTATGCATGATGGTTACATAAAAGTCTTATATTAGCGTTTAAAAATACACTTAAAATAATTATTGCGTTGGAAAATATTATCACTCAAAAAATATATAAAGTTTTAAGGTTTAACATATAAACAATTAGAAGTTAGTCATCCAATTTGGTTTCGTTTCTGTTTCGTAAAACATTAAAAAAAATAAACAACAAATAGTAGCAGACCAGATTGCAGTATAAAGAAAATTATACCAAAAACCTAACCGCAAATGATTCAAAAGCAATTCAAATTAAGCTTCCAAACAAACAAAGCAAATTATCAAACACCAAAACATATGGCAAGCAAGAAAACGATTCCCCATAACCCATTACCATAACCATTGCATTCATTTTCATAACCATTTGGAACGCTTTTCATAACCATTTGGAACGTTTTTCGTAACAATTTGGAACGTTTTTCAAAAGCGTTACATCGATACGCAAATTACATCATAATGATCGTTAGACCGTCGCGTTGTATAAATGGTTATATGGAGCCAATTTCACACGCCACATGCAAGGACTATTAGAATTGATGACTGTATTTTTGTGAATCTATACTAATATTATAAAGCTGAAGAGTTTGTTTGTTTGAACGCGCTAACCTCAGGAACTACTGGTCCGATTTGAAAAATTATTTTGGTGTTGGATAGCCCATTCATATACAAATATCATCACGCTAAGACCAACAGGAGCGGAGCCACGTGGGTGAAACCGGGGAGCGCAGCTAGTTGTAAGATAAATGTAAGTATTTTGGGAAGTGAATTTGTGGTTAAGTTTAGTAAGACTAAACTTTAAGAATTTAAGATAATAATTAGTAAGTACTAATTATAATCTCTATTGTCTCGGGTTTATCTTTGATCGTTGAAAATTTCCTCATCAGATTCAACTCTAGATTTCGTTCACGAGGTACCTAACTAATAAAATCTGTCTACATCTGTCTGTCTCTGAAGTGTCTTGATAAGATAGCTTTTGGCCTATTTACCAACAAACGTATACTATTTAAATAAAATTATTGAATTCAATTTTACTAATTTTATTTATACTAGGTATATTATAAAGATTAGTGTCAAAGCGACATATTATATGTTCAAAAATGGTTCAAAACTTTAGCAATTCAACTGTCATCATGCAATCTGTACGAAGAGCTAAACTAAATAAAATTCCCAAGAGGTTTAACGCCAGTATAATGGTTTACACTAGCAATATGCGAGATAATGACAGGCGACATACTAAACCCAGTTCGTAATATCTCTGGAGAGGCAGCAAGTTACTCCACGCTAACTTTTAAGTGGTAACCCTAGCTGTTATCGTAAAAACTTATGCTTATATGGATGGT
Organism: Colias behrii; assembly: GCA_029959065.1. Classification (NCBI taxonomy): domain Eukaryota; kingdom Metazoa; phylum Arthropoda; class Insecta; order Lepidoptera; family Pieridae; genus Colias; species Colias behrii. The sequence continues at coordinate 1,303,702 of JARWMC010000006.1, read as the reverse complement.
GTAGTGAAATATAACGTGTAAGTAGTTTAATTATTAACTTTTGGTTAAGTGATAAACTTTGTGATTTTAATTTTTTAACAATGTTTTTTAAGTAGATTTTGGTTTAAGTGAATTGTGTCACATATGTAAAAAACAGATGTTTTTCCCCACAAGATGATACTTAACTTTTTAACTAAATTAAAACAAACTGTTACCTATTTGTGATATCAAAAACATTAATTACAGTCGACTCTCGTTAATTCAAACTTGCGATAATTCGAACTTCTCTATAAGTAATAGTTATCACGAGGTCCCTACAAAGTCTCTTTATATTTAACTAAATCCATACATTTTTGTACACTTGGTAATTCGAATGAAAATATCATTGCTATTTAATTAGAACTCATCGGCGCCCAACACTTGACAATTCAAAGTTACATAGAGAAAGAGGCGGAAACGGAAAGATTGTAAGCAGGTAGTCAGGTAGGTACATTTTGCGACAAGTTCAAACTTGTTCAATGAGCCGTTGTTTAATGTTTTTGTTATGATTAGGGAATGCAATCCCAACTCGAGATTGCAAATTCGGGATCCCACGGGATTAGAAATATCAATCCCGCGGGATCCCGGAATTTTCGGGATCCCGTCTAATTTAAAAAAAAATGTTGAATTCAGATGACTGGAAAATCTAATAACTGCTTGTTTGTGATAAATTACGTCACGCGAATTTTAGAACTTTTCAACCCCTCCTTGTCACAGGTTGTCACATTTTTAGTACCCCGTCCCCCCTAATGTGACGTCACACATTTTTCAAACTTATGCATGCATCTAAAAATAATCAAAAGAAAACAGTTATTTTCATTTTTTTACTTATTCAATAATCTTAAACAAATTAAAAAATTTAACAATAATCTTAAATATCGAAAATTTAAAAAATCGTAAATTTTAGTGTCCCACTTGCATTACAACATGACTCTAGGAATTAAATGTTGTTGCGTAAGAGATAATCTTATAGCGAGAGTGTGAAATTATTAATAAATACATATAGGTAGATTAAAAATTTTCTGTTAAAAGTTTTTTGCTCACGTACAAATTTCTTTTCCTTTTATTATGTCACGTCACAAAGCTTTAATTTGATCCCCTCCTGCCATATATATATATATTATGTATATCATATCACATTATGTCACATAAAGATGATACCCTCCCCCCTGTGACGTAATTTATGGATGGCCTAGTGAGTTTAACTAAAATAACATATTACTCGAAAGAAAATAAAAACCTTTATTCTTAATCTTAATCTTACCAACTGAATAATAATGAGGTTGTAAGGAAATTAACGTAGGTAAATTAGGTAATCAAAACAATAAGCTTATTTCAAGGGAATTAGGAAAAATTGAAAAGCTTGCGGCCCGAGTGGTTGTGTGTTGCGTCGCTGACCACTGCCGCCCAATCCCGTCAATCTCGAACGGGATCTCGTCATATAATGCGTCGGGATTGATCCCGAAAAATTACACGAGATCTCGCGAGATCGGGATCCCGCGAGATCGGGATTGCATTCCCTAGTTATGATTAGTTAGACTTTACACCTCTCACGAATTGGTAGGTATGTTTAGTTATCATTCGGTTACTGTAGAATAGCATTTAATCTATACATATAATAAATCTGTAGAAGGGTCAATTCTGTACATTGAAAATATTGAAAAAATAAATAGCAGGGGGTGTTACTGGATCGATACCAAACCCAAATATGTAATTAAAAAAATTTTTGTCTGTCTGTCTGTCTGTCTGTCTGTCTGTCTGTATGTTCAGGCATCACGTGAAAACTAACGGTTCGATTTCGATGAAACTTGGTATAATTATACCTTATTATCCTGGGCGTAAAATAGGATACTTTTTATCCTGGAAAAATACGCAGAAAAAAAATAATCTTAATTTTTCAGTTTTATCCATAGACGTTGTTCTGTAGAACCGCGAACACACGTTGCGTATTATTATAGGCCTAGCCGTATTTGGGTCCAATAGTTTTTATAAGATGTCATTGTCAGAGTTACTCAAAGTCCATACTAATATTATAAATGCGAAAGTAACTCTGTCTGTCTGTCTGTTACTCAATCACGCCTTAACTACTGAACCAATTTGCATGAAATTTGGTATAGAGATATTTTGATACCCGAGAAAGGACATAGGATAGGTTTTATCCCGGAAATCTTACGGGAACGGGTTTTTCTTTGAAAACGCGGGCGAAGCCGCGGGCGGAAAGCTAGTAAATAATAATTGATTAACAATTAAAAATTCAAAGTTTCATTTATTTTCTCTGACAAATTTCGAACCATTTGACATTTCAAACTCTTGATAATTCGTAATATTTTGAGATGGTCTAAGATCCGAATATAGGTCGACCTGCACCGGCGTGATAATAGAATGAGACCAATTTTATAATAAACTAGCGGTCCACCCCGGCTTCGCCCGTGGTACATATTTACGTTTTCTCTACATAAAAACCATCCTCGTACTTCAAGGAATATAATAAAAAAAGAATTATCGAAATCGCTTCAGCCGTTCTCGAGTTATGCGCTTACCAACACATTTTGCGATTCATTTTTATATATAAAGATGTAGTCTATTAAAAAATCTATTAAAGATGGGTTGACTGAAAAAATCCTGGACAGGACATTTTTATTAATTTTTAAAAAAATATTTTTTTTAATTAATTGCAGTACTTATCAAGATAATAAAAAAAATTATAATAGACTTGAAGTATGAAACCTACAGAATGTGCAGTCATAGGGTTTTCTAATATTTACCTGGACAAACTGCTAGGTTGGCAGGTATAAACAGGCATGTCCGTACCAGTTACTTTCACTTGATGGGATTATAGAAAAAAAAAATATATCAGCATGAGCGCTGTTTTATAACAAAATTGTTTATTGTCTCAACACTGCATAAAAAAAATAAAAAGATTTTTTTAATAATTAACTAAAAATATCCTGTCCAGGATTTTTTCAGTCAACCCATCTTTAATAGATTTTTTAATAGACTACACTTATTATAAAATTGGTCTCATTCTATTATCACGTCGGTGCAGGTCGACCTATATTCGGATCTTAGACCAAGAGCCCCTCGAGTTTCGAATTAACGAGAGTCGACTGTATATAACATTTACTGCTTTCTTTTTTCTCATCCATATATTAACTATTTTTATTGCATTGTGACAAATATTAATCATTATTGAATTCATTTGAACTGATCGAGATGCGAAACTCCTATAACAATACAAAACCAAAATTAAACTAAATAACATATCACAAATCCAGATTAAACCGCCGAAATAAAATCATTAAGAATTACCATATTCAACAGTAATAACCAATATCCATTTACATGGGTAATGTGAATAAAAACTAAGGCAATTTCGAGTTGCCATTGATATTGCCGCCCATAGCGCGTAAAATTTCATTGGTCTATTACAGGTTACAGCTTTAAACGGTTACTATGTAATGATTATAATTATGTTTATATCGTGGACACGTGTAGTTTTAATGTATCTGGTTTATAATAGGGGTTAATTCGGATCTGGTTTTTTATAGAAACAATGATATTCATTGTAACGAAATAATTTTTAAGCGAGATTCGAAGCTGTGTATCATGCTATTTATGTCACTTTACTGTCATACTTTTTTCTCTATTTTAGCACTGTAACTATAATTTTCTTATTTGTTGGTGAACTAAATCTATACATGCATGTTTAATAAACGGTCTTTTGAAGCTACTTACGTATTCATAATAACAAAGGTGTAATCTTTAATTCCGCCTTTTAATCAAGACTTACTACTTTGATACGATATCAACTCATTCGACTTTACCTATAGATAATACTATAGTGAGACTATAATACCGGTTGGAGGGAACCGAAATTTTATGCGTTTCCAATAAAACCCTCATGCTCACATCAACGCATTATAGTAATGGATTGTTAAAACCAATTAACCGTGGTATTTACTTAATGCACGAGGCGGCTAGTAATCTTGGAGAATCCTCGTAAAATGATTTCATTTTATATTTAACGTCGTTAAAATAACGTAATTTATACGCGTATAAACTTTAATGCGGTAATGGGTTTCAAATTGAAGTGAAATTTTAAAAGAATTTTAATATCGCTTAATTTAAGAGCTTATTGAAAGGTTTAAGCCGTAAATGTTCGCTGTAATACGTAATCATTTTATTTAATAGAGGTATTTTCCAATTGTGGTGATTTATAACTGAAAGTTAGGAATTGTTTGCATTTATGAAATATTTCAACTGAACCCTGATATGGTTTTGAATTTACTCTGTTATAAGCTTTGGTCAACAACATTGGATTGGAAAAATAATTTATTTTATTACATTTTTTCGATGACTACTTAAGTTGAGCCCGCACATGTGAAAAAGTTTATCACAAAAATAAACAATGGAAGCTAAGACGGGAGAAGAAAAATCAGCAAATAACATAAATAGGTACAATTCGCAATACCTTGCTTCATCGAAAATATCAATTTTAACAGATTGCACATTCAAAAATGTCTGGACGCCTCACTCGCTCAATATGCCGTCGCATATATTTTTAATTTCCAGTTACAAGCCAATTAATAATGTTCAAGAAATTTTAAACAAACGATCCATCAAAAGGGTTGCGTGACACAATAGCAAACAAGCTGTGTTTTAATTTTTACATACTCGTGGAAAGGGCAGGTATAAAAGTTTTTATTTTAATCATGAAAGCCATGAAGATTGTTAGGTTCTTAGGGCTTATTTATAGTCTTTGTTATATAATATTTACTGCTTAGATTAGAATATAAGTTAAAATATAAATGAAAATAATTATCTTCTGTTAGTTAACCGATTATAACAAGTTTTCGTTTTAAGCGAAAATATTGTTCCAAGATTATACATTGGTATTATTGTTCTTCTAAAAAGGTTGTATACTAACCTACGCTTAGTTTTAAATCAAAATAGTTTTAAATCAAAAGTAACGAACATAAAACAAATTTATTAACAATTTCGCAGTACCATACTTTATGCATTTACAATTTAGTCCCTAACAAGGCGTCAAACCACTATTATTAAAGCCTACAATTCAATGCCATTTAGCGCACTACCCTTATATAATAACCATGCTAAGATCAAAGGGCTCACAATTATAGGCGCAGGCGCATGGGAGAGTCATTAGCTGCACCCACGCGGGCGCCTACGATAGCGATCAACACCTATGACTTGGCACGTCCGAATTTCAAGATGCAACTTTATGCTTATTAAAATAGATTTATTTTGTAGATATTAAAACTGTTATGGAGATGGGAGAGAGATTATAAACAGTTGTTTTCGAAGAGATTGGAAAAGATTACGAACCAAAGAAAAAATAGCAACAGTATTTTTCTATTAGATCAGTCTTTCCCAACGTGGGCGATAACGCCCCCTTGTGGGCGCTGCAGGCCTAAAGGGGGGCGGTAAGAGACCCAGAAAAAAAAGGGGGCGTTGTGTAGGGCTTTGGGGTCGATTTATAATTTCATCTACCTAGCTAGGAAGACTCTTAGAAACCGACTGAGCTCTCGACTTCGAGAGTCGACATCTTGTGAACATCAACTAATATTAATTAAGATATAGCTCAAAATCGGTTCGATATAATAGACCGCGGGCAATCATGTTTTAACAAGTTTTTGTTAAATAATCCGATTTGTACATTCCTGTATCAATCGGCTGGTTCTATAATACTTGTTCTTGCTTGTCGAGTACGATTGGGCGTCGAATGAGATAAACGAGTTTATGCACGTTTGATGTCTTATTCCTGTTGGTGCGTGCTGCTTATGCAATCCTATATAAACGACGTAAATTTATTTTATTTTCATTTGCGGTTTCGCGCATAATAGATAAGCAGTACTTGATTTCAACACTTACGTATTTCTCAAAACAAAACAATGTCGGAAGTAAAAAAGAAGAGACGGCAATACTCTGCGGAATATATTAAATTCGGATTTATTGAAAATCCCACAAACCCGTCGTCGCCTTTGTGTCTTCTATGTCTAAAAACATTTTCGAACGAAGCAATGAAGCCTTCAAGACTGCAAGATCATTTGAATAAAATGCATCCAGATAAGAAAGACAAGAATGTAGCATATTTTCAAGACCTAGAGAAGAAGCATAATACTCAGCCAAGTGTATCAAAACTATTTTCGGCGGCTGCTAAGCAAGATGACGACGGACTTCGAGCTTCGTACAATATCTCTTTGTTAATTGCTCAAAAAGGCAAACCACACAACATCGGAGAAGAGTTAATTTTGCCAGCAATAAAGGAAGTAATAACTACTGTGCTTCATAAACCGGCCGCAGATATTATCCGAAAAATTCCTTTGAGTAATAATTCTGTGCAAAGACGAATTGATGAAATGGCTGAAAACATTGAAGAATCATTGTGCAATCATCTGAGGACTAGTCAATTCTCAATTCAGCTCGATGAGTCCACTTTACCAACTAATGAAGCGTTGTTGCTATCTTACGGGAGGTTTATTAAAGATGAGAAAATACGTGAAGAACTATTGTTTGCCAGAAATTTGGAGACAGATACAAAAGGCGAAACCATATTCAATACATTGGAAAAGTTTTGTGAAGAGAAAGAGATTCCTTTGAAAAATATTATATCAGTTGCTACGGATGGCGCTCCGGCTATGACAGGGCGCCATAAAGGCTTCATAGCGTACTTAAAGAATAAAATTCCAGATGTCCTTGCTATACATTGCGTTATTCATAGACAACATTTGGTTGCTAGAAACTTAAGTGAACGACTATTTCAATCACTGCAATATGTCATCAAAGCAGTCAATAAAATCCGTAGCAGCTCTTTGAATGATAGATTATTTCATCAGCTTTGTGCTACTAATGACGAAGATTTCAACCGTTTGTTGCTTCATACTGAAGTTCGTTGGCTGTCAAGAGGCAATTGTCTGATTCGATTTTACAACCTGTTTGACTCTGTGATAGAGTTCTTGGAAACTAAAGATACAGAACTGCGCAACAATCTCATAACATCAAAGAATGATATAGCTTACATGACAGACCTGTATAAACTGTTCAACGACATGAACCTCCAACTGCAAGGCGATGAACTAAATTTAATTAAAACAAAAAATGTCGTTGCTGCTTTCGCAGCCAAACTGCTTCTGCACAAAAAGAATATGGGCAGACGTGAGTTTCACAATTTTCCGAATTTATCAGTATTTTGCAGTAACGACGACTTGTTTGCCTACTGCCAACATTTGGAAAACCTCCACATTGACTTCACCGAACGATACCAGGACATTTTAAACTTGGAAATACCAGACTGGGTGTTGGATCCGTTTTCAAATGTCAACACAGCAATGTCACCTCAGCTGGAAGAAGAACTTATAGAATTGACAACAAACGAAGAAACAAAAATCAAGTTTAAAAATGGATATCAAGAATTTTGGCTACAAAAACCGATCCCACAATTGTACCCTGGATTGTGGTCAATTGTTCAACGATTCTTGATAGCATTCCCATCGTCATATTTGTGTGAACGTGGATTTAGTGCTGTGGCAACGCTGCTTACTAAAAAGAGAAATCGTTTGCGTGTTACCGAACGTGGCGACTTGCGGCTGTTTTTGAGTAAATTGGAACCTGATATCAACAAACTTATTGAACAGCATCAGATTCAACCTTCACATTAGTTTTTATATAAGAATTGATTATGTTTGTTTTATTTTCAATAAAAGATACTCTACTATAAAGTTGCGTTTCAATAATCAGTTATAAGTACTTAGCGTTTTTTAAGTATGTTTAAAAAGGGGGGCGTTAAAAAATAATTTATTCTTAAAGTGGGCAGTAGACAAAAAAAGGTTGGGAACCCCTGTATTAGATAGATACATTAAAGAGAAGAAATCAAACTTTAGAAAGAAAACATCATCCAAATTAATGAACTTAGGTACATTTGGATAGTAATTACATGTCTAAACTTCAAGAACTCGAACGACGAGTACTCGAATTCACCTTACCAATGCCAGTTGAACCACGATTTGTATGACGAACTACAACTTTAACAATAGTCACCTTGGAGCACCAAATAACGAACCACAGTTTGACTTCTAATTAACTGAGAAACTGTAAGGTTAGTCGAATGACAGAAACGAAGTTGGAGAGGTAGCGTTAGATACAAACACACAATTTGAAATCGACAATATAATGAATTTAACTAATTAACTATAATAAACTTAGTTGGAATTAGTTATTAAAAAAATACTGACGTACTTATTTAATGGTAAATGAAGAATTGAAAAATCCATTTAAATTCTATAATGTGATGTTATGTTATGATAAAAAAAAATATAAAAAAGGTCCAAAGTATCCTAAAATAGTGATGATAACTAAAACGAATGCTATCACGTAAAAAGTTGTGCCATTCAACGATCCTTGCAATTCTCTCTTTCTCGATATAGCTTAGTTTTTGATAAACACACAATCCATATGCAAGATATTTGTCATAGCATATCCTGAATTCCGTTAATAAAGTCCCGTAGCTCCGCCGTATCCACAAACGCATGCTAATTGACAAAACAATGACGCGGTTAGCTCCCGAATCCGCGGGAGTTCGAATTCCGGACAAAGCTAGCTCTAATTGGTAGTTATTTCTGTTGGACCAATTACCTTTATTAGAAACCTTGGAAGTATTGCGTGTATGCTAATTGTAACGGTTGAAACAATGGCTATTGGTTAGGAATTAGAAAATTAATATTCGATTGCGTTTTTGTAAGTGAATTGGGAACAAGAAAGTTTAAACTGTTATTTAAGTTCCAGGAGTGTTAACAGAAAAAATATTCGATCCCGTATCAAATTTATGTGAATTTTTACGTATTTTTAATATTTTGTAATGTACCTACTTACCTTATATTGCAAGTAGGTTAATTAGACATTTTCTAAAACATATTACGTTGTACTACGACTCTACTATCCAGGCAATAGTCTCGTTATAGTTGTCCAGAATGTTATAAGTAGTAATAAGTAAAGCAAATATTTCAATTTCGCGTTTCAGAACTTGCGCTGCTACATGTACATTCATTTACCGTAAAAAAGCGTAAAGGCATTCCTCGCATGCTCGTATGCGAAATTAAAATGTGTAATTTATTGCTTCATAAGGAAATAATGCTTACCATAAACAGTAAGGGTGGCGGACTCGGAAATTCTTTTGCCAGCTATGTTTTCTGCCACGCAACTGTAGTTCGCCATGTCCTGCAAAAAAATATTCTTGAAAAATTGTTTTTTGTACTTAGAATTAATTTCAGGACTTGCTGTTTCCTGTTTCGTGCTGGTAATATGCTTTTTATTATTTCTGTACGAGAATTTTCTTTTAATTATGGCTACAAGAAAAATTAAGTAAACATTAGGTTTTAGATTTCTAACACATAATTGTTTAAATTCTGAAAAAGTATTTTACAAAGGAATTCCCACAGACCATGCAAGGTTTTACTAGAGCACAAAGTTGATAAAATATTGCATATAAAGGTATATCAAGAAACATAATTCATGCACAATGGAAATGAACTGAACACTCTCATTGTTAACATAACAAGACACAAAGAAGCAGTTTACAACTCGAAATCACAACAAAAACGCGCGAACCGACGCACCGCCATTACATTTAATTAAGAAAATGGTACACACGAGATACTGTTACGAGCGACACTGGTTGCAATTAATACATGTCTCGCCGCAAACGGTAATTAGCGGAGTGCTTTGTAGGAAACGAGAGATGGTGTGAAACATTAGCAATTCTACCGCGAAACCGGAGTGGATTATGTCGGACACTGGACCGTGATGATTACATGGTAATAGGAATTGACGTTTAATTACATTCGTTGTATGGACAAGAGTTGTAGCTTTTGGTATGGCATAAGATGTGATGAGCGTTTTTTTTATCGGAGATATATCGGTATGTATACAAAATTACTGAGCAAGGATGGATATTATATCAAAACAAGTCTCAACTTCTAAAAACCTAAGATAAATTACAAACAAAATCGAGTAATAAGTACTAACATAGATACCTATTAACAAAGATTATTTTTACTTAAGTATAACACTCAATTTTTTTTATAAAATATTTAAAGTAAAAATTCTTCAAACTGGCACAGCATGTACCGCTCGTAGCAAAAAACCGAACTCAATTCCACTGCTTGAAATTAAATGAATTACTGACGAACATTCAACCGAGAAATATAGAATTAAATTAACCCAAGCCTTTCGACTTTTATCAAGCGCTCTGAGAGAGTACACGATCGCAAAAAGGCGAGTCGCATTTGACAGGGACTTGTGTCACAATTAATAAACGTCCACTCGACTAATTAGTCGCAAGGCGGGAATAAATAAACTTGCGACAAGATGCCGCGATTGTCGCGGAGAATGCGTTTGTCGGTTTTATCAGTTCCCCATCTCGAGTGAAAGCTGTGTCGTTTAATAGCAAGCATTTAAGATAATGGTTACCAGTCAGCGAGACGAATGAAGTTATGTTGTACGTCTATTGAATACTCCGAGATGCTATCGCCTGGATCGTGAAGGTAGGTACCGTAAATGAGCCAAGATTCGATTGCACAATATTTGTTGGCAAGCTTAATGAAATTATACATTTTAATTTAATAGAGTTTATATAAGTCGATTTCCTTAATGAGATAAAAGAAATTGCGTAAACTTTCCCTTGGTAATTATATAAAAACATGGGTAAAACCACCAACTTAAACATTGTGGAACTGAGATTGAAAGTCATGAATATTACATAATAAAATAGACCACCCAATGCTCTCGATGTAGCAGGGCAAGATTCTTTCTACAAGTCAAGAATTATATTATAAAACTAAAAAATCTGTATCTCGAACGCAGAATTTTATTCTGGTATTATTAGATTTATGACGGAGAATATAATAAATTCATTCACTTGAAATATTACATTTCTGACACCGCATGTTTAATTATAAGTTCTGAAGCCACATCTCCGTAATTGGCACATTTGATGACTAAAGCAGATGATATATGTTCCACAATTTTGTAGGCTGTCAGAAACAGTGAGAGAAAACGAGTAAAAGTCAAAAGCGACGCATAACACAGTCGAGGGAATAATAACCCATCAAAAGTTACATACACGTTTCAATGACCACGTGTGTCAAACCAGACCAGTGACTCATGATGAGTAAAATGCTTAATGAAGCTTATTCAGGATTTTCAGCTCTTTCACATGAGTAATTAGTTATAAATTCACTTGATAATAAAACTGATTTAGATTAAATGAACGCGGAATACGACCTAATTGAAGCACATGTTTGCGTTCGGAACATAAAAGTCATTGTTTTAATTTGCGGTTCCATTTATTATGAATCCTCACATGTTATAGCTTCATAAAGTACACAAAAACGAGATTGATGTTCCGTTTAAGCAATAAATATTCAAGTTATGAAGATAAAACGCTTGTTAAATTATATTAATTTAAAACTTATGGTGTTCTTGTTTCAATTAAATATTTTATGGAGAGATCACAGCTGCTTGTATTAATTTGTAATAATAAAATGTAAGTAGGTATGGTAAATAAAAATGTGTGGTTTTATGAAACCACGGTAAAAGTGAAACTGTTCGAACGGTTCCGAACACTGCTTTGTGTAGCGCATGTCGCGTGTCGGTCGGCTGCCGAGTAGGTATACCAACTCGGCAGCCGCGATACACGCGACATGCGCTACACAGACCGAAAAGTTTGAGATGATGTAAAAAAAGTTTCACTTTAAAAATAAATTTGATAATTAATAATATACCATATTGCTTTCAAAATAAGACCACATAAACAAAAATAAATTTGATAATTAATAATATACCATATTGCTTTCAAAATAAGACCACATAAACAAAAAAAGAGCACATGAAACTTAATGTTATGAATATATTTGTATAAAAATATATGCATATGTAAAGAAATTACAAAATGCAAATGAACCATCTTATGGAGATGTAACCGCTTACAAAAGCATTCTTTAGACTTGATCCGCCTCAGAATAAATTAGACGTTCATCGGATGAATGATGAACGAAAACGAATTTAATATTATCTCATAGTTTTGACCGACATGAATAAAACAATAGTGCTGAAGAACGAAGTTGAGAACTTGCTGAAGTATAATTAATCACTTAGAATATGAAAATTGTATTCAGTTTTTAATAGAAAAGTTACGAAACATTTAAAGTTGGGGGAATTTCACAGAAAATTAATAAAAGGATGACTAAGAAAAAAGTTTATGAGGAATGATGAAAGTTAATGGGGGCTTTTGAGGTGTAATGGTTGGAAATTTTGCACTCTATTATAAAACGATGATAGCGCGTTCTACCTATAGACTTATCTAGTAAATTCAATTAAAGGAAGGGTCACAAACGTTGGCCCTGTTAGGCGAATTAAAAAGGGATAAACTTATTACCTGGAGAGTAGCTCTTGAAATGAGCAGATTTCCTTCAGCAGAAATTAGAACATTATGGTCCTGTTGTAAGGGTACTCCATGCTTCAGCCAGGATACTCGTGGAGGAGGCGCGGCTGGCGGTGGAGAACAGCGGAGAGACGCTGCAGACCCTGCTTCTACTGATGTAGACGCGGGTGACATGGCGAACTGCTTCTTAAGATCTGGTGGACAAAAAGAAATAGTTATTCGAGTTTCAATAACACTTTCTATATTTTGATGTGAGCATAAAATGTGATAAAAGGGTTTTGGTTTATTGTTATATATTTTCACAATTATAAATTATCTTGTTCTTAGACCTTTGCTAATGCATTATATCATTTGAACACAATTATTTCTACCTTTGTCAATATAAAAAGTAAATAAACTTTTCGTGTTTCTGATAATATTACAGACGGATTCAATGACGCGGATATACCGATAACAGAAAAAGAATAACATTTAAATTAACAGAAAGCAATACCGTAAACTCCTTGTATTCAATTGTGATTTTATCATCTTGTAACTTATTGTATACAAGAAAAACAGAAATTCATTAATTCTTGTCAATATTGGTAAGATATGACTGGCTTTATTTCATTATCGTCGTAATATATTTGCAAATAAAATGATTTGATTTTCATCTCTGATGCTTTGCTTGTTCGTCTCGTTTTTCTATCATTCGTGTTATATCATTCTGTTTATATTGTTACTGGGATAAGAATTAAATTATTTTCGAGCAGATGTTTGCACGTCGAAAACGGTGTCGCAATAATTTATAACGTCCTGGATTTATCTGTTTTGACTTGGAACAAAGCTTTTAATATATTCCTCTTACAATTTACACCATCTGTCTTGCTCCGTGTCTTTTATATCTTATGGAATTTATGTTATAGTACTAACATAATTAACAAGGAGCTCTTAAGTGGTTTAATTACACGTATAAATAATATGGGACATTTCATTATTTCGAGATTTAGAGGCGTGCTCAGAACTAAACGTCCATCTATTAATATTTCGTAGTCATTTGTACTATGACAGACACGAAATGGAATTTATATTATAGCATTCGTTGTCAGCCAAGATATTCCATGTTTATTTAAGGTTGATATAAATCTCTATCTTTTGCCTATAGCTATATTACGAAGCTACGGAGTCACTGATTAATTGTTAAAACTATTATATTTTTATAGGTACAAAAAAGAATCACTATTATCGAACACAACAAATATAACAGAGTTAACTATCAACATAACATCGAACATGGTCAATTTATTTCATAATTTGTGCCTATACCAAAACTTTACTCCAACAAAGGATATTGTCCATTTACGGATGAAATTCAAAATAAGCAACAAATAGCACCAATGTTTGCAAATTGCGATAAAGAAGGGCATTAAATAATCTCGGCTCTTAACCACAAAGGTTGTCATCCGAACAAACACATCACGGACGGACTGGAGTAATGGGGCGTGCGCCAGATTTATAGCTCGCTACAGCTTTCCAGAATTTCATATTTTAAGACTAAACTTAACTACATATAAGATAATACTAAGAAACTAACTACTGGAAATACAGTAGCTTAAAATGTTGTTTAAATAGAGCTCTGTGGAGGAATACCCGAAGATGTTGATAGGCGAACTAGTTGCTAGGAATAATATAAATCATTAATTTGCTCATCGAGTCAAATTGAACGACCGAATTTTATGACACAGGCTAACTATTTTGACATTTAAATAAAAGCAATAGATGACGCATTTCTTCTCAGTGTGCTGTTATAATCTTATAACTAGTTGTTAACCTATTAGGGTCAATCATCGATTTGTCCACAGAAAATGATCATCTTGGCAAGATAATGCAGCAAAAAGGAACGGAAAGTGTATTATCATTTCCAAAGAACTATTAAACACTTACTTGGCCCTCTCAGCCACAAAGGTTGTCAGCCGAACAAACACATCACGGTCCATCCGGAGTAATGGAGCGTGCGTCAGATTTATGGCTCACTGCAGCACTCAAGAGTTGGACTGTTCATTTTGCTGAATACACCGACTTGGCTATTAGTTTCGCTCCAATCTCAATAGATAGATTGGAATAGAATTGAGGATCGCTCGCAGTTTCATTTGTATATGCTTTGTTGTTAATTTTAGTGAAATGCTAATTATACATTTGTAAATATGATGCATCGTTACAATGTGTTTCATTTCGTCATCATCGTTAGGTTGCACTGGTTATCTCGCCTGTTTTTTTATTAAAACCGACTTATGTTTGTACAAGGATGGATTAAAAAATCTTATGCGTGATTAAGTAAAGGGACAGGGTCGAACCAACTCTCATTATATCTCACCAAATGGAAAAGGAGGGTCAGAAAACCCGCAAAAATGTCCTATATATTTACGAAAAGGAAATATATTTTGTTATCAATTAATGGTTATTCAATTGTTCAGAATTATAGCTATTTACTCCTTGTTCAGCATTTTGTTAATGTTACATTGTTATTTGACCCAATTCGCAGGGAACCAAGGTATCAGGTCAAAGCTAAACCTCTACCTTACGATCATTAAGAAAAACTGGTCCAATACAATTACGACAAGAGACAAACTAATTCCAGTTGCATCCAATTACCTAATCCAATACTCCTGGAGCGCGCCAAATCGTCACTTAATTGTTTAATGAAGGGCAATTATCGTCGTGGGACGAGTATTGTATAATGGGACTTCTAACGTTTTTTATTAGGATTGACGTGAGAAAGCGACATCGTTATGCAATTTGAGGGCGGAAGCGGGTTAATTAATTTTCGATTATTAAATGTAAGTGAAGCTTGCTGTTTGGGTTTTTTCGTTTACGTTGTGGCATTGTACGTTTTTTGTTGCGTAGCTAAAATAATTGCTTTATGTGCAAATATGTGACATGAGATTGTGAAAATTTCGTAATTTTCTTGGCGATTTTAATACATATTTAAAATTAAATTAAGATAAACATAAATTAAACTACGCGAGGGAAAGATAGTGAATATGACTCTTATCTTAATTAAAAAGCTTGTTATATAATTTACAATGACCTTTCTAGCTTATATTTTACATTTACAAATATCTTTCGCCTTCAAGGTTTCACAAGAGCTCGCTCTTTATTATATTTATCCATGCGTTTTTAGCAATACAGCATCGTATAACTCAATTAAAATAAACGTTAATAAACATATTTTTCGTGTTGATTGTTATTATTTTTCTATAGGTTATATATTATATTACCACATTCTTGTGCCTTAATTAAAGAGCTATATTATTGTCAGTATTGGCTGAATATTTGTATGGTTCCAACTTGACTATTTTCCAATAAGAATGCTATAATTCTATAACATAGAGTAAGTGCGCCAATTATGGACTGGTTCCGTAATATGGACTACCTACATTTCTCGAAAACCATCAGTCGTAGGTAGGTATCGGTCTCCGAAAACTGAATTCCACCCCACCAGAGCCTCGCTAGTCGTTTGCAGTTGGGCAGAGAGAGCGCACGCATTAACGGCAGCTATTTTTCGTTTTTGTCATCGCGCGATGTAAATTTTTACCTAACTTCGTAAGCTCATAACTTCATAAAATATTACTGTTTGGAAAAGTGAATTATACCAGGGGAAAGGTGAGTTGCTTTACAACCATTCATAATAAGTTGATATATCTAATAGTTTAAATATTTTTCTTAGCAACAATATTACCCTAAAAATGTATGTGTATTATAATATGGACCACCGGCATGTTTTGAATATGGACTAGTGGTCCATATTACAAACAGTTTTATTTTAATTTATTTTAATTGGATTGTTTAAGGATAACATCTACAAATACAGGCAAACATGGGATAAAGAGGCAATGGCTAATGCAATTAAAGCAAGTTAAAGTTTAAAGCAAGCAAGCGCGCGTTTGCGCATTATGCGGTTTTCGTGCCACAGGGATATATCCCGTTAATAGACATGTCTTTAAAGATCATGGCTTTATTGACGAAGACCTTCCAGCAGTAGAGGGGTCTTCTAATGACCCAGCGCGCGATATAACGACACCAGTTGATATAATTCCTGATAACCCGATACCTCAGCAAAGGGCTGTTGTAACTTGTACCTGAACCCGATAACTGCTTACCTGAGACAAAGGCTGTTGCATCTCCCACACCTTAATCTGTAATTGAACCATCACCCCAGACTCGTTGATGGACATCATGAAGCAAATGCACAACCAGGAATGTCAACACTGACAATGAATGATTCAATAGTTAGTCCCTCTACAACATCTAAATCATATTTTTCGCCAAAAGTGTTTCAGCCTATACCGCATTTAAGGAAAACTGTCAGCAACAGAGGAAGAAAAACTACCAAGCACATCTTGACATCTTTTTTTCAATAATTTTGTACCAAATTCACTATGGTCCATATTTAAAACCATGTGGTCCATATTTTGTACACTTTTTTCTAATGTACAATAATGACATATTTTAGAAAATGTTGATTATTTCTAAGATGTTAATGTTCCTTAGGAATTCTAATATTTGATTTTGTTCCTAAATAACTACCGAACCTTTTAAAATATATAAGGCTGATTAATCTTTATAATTCTGAGTTTTATTACAAAAAAACCTTATGGTGGTCCATAATTGGCGCACTTACTCTACTGATAGGTATAGGTGGCATGTTGGCACTTGGCACCTAGGTTTACCTATCAGTATGTTAGCTACACCTATCAGAGAGCAATGTGAAGTCGATACTGCTATATGGTTGTGAGACTTGAAAAGTAACACAAGCTATCTCCAACAGACTCCAGGTATGCCTGAACAAATGCTTAAGTATATTACGAATTTTTTGGCCTGATACAAATAGACCCACAAATCTGCTTCAGGAAGTGGGGAGTGAGGCCGGAACAAAATATAGCAAAAACAGCTTTAGACTGGACGCCCCCATAAGGTCTAGTGTTGCCCAAATTCAGTCTTGGACAACAAGACCGCGTATTTTTAGCAAGACCAAGACCAAGACTGACCGTGCAAGACTTGAGCAAGAACAAGACATAGCCTGCAAGACTCTTGCGTCTTGCAGCTAGGACTTAGCGCTATTTCACTGAGTAGTTAGGTTAGGTTAGGTAGGTTAGGTAGGTTAGGTACATACCTAACAGTTCGGTGTATAGGTAGGTACGCTTAGGAATTCTATGAGACGCAAAAAACTGTATCAAAGAATATGAAAAACTGGACCTATGCGCATTACGACTAATACCATAAACAAAGCGAATAAAAAAATATCTATTAAAATCAAACTGAGTGCATGCTTAGTTATGTTTTAACCATCGGCACTTTGATAATGCGGCATCAAAGGTTTTGTACTTACTTCTCAAAGAAATTTGCCGCTTTTCGGAAGTACATGGTTATGATACACGCGCCGGCCGCGGCGGCTTCTTTTGAAATCTAAAACAATCGTTGCCGCCACGCCGAAATCATAACATTTGACACTATTTGATTGCCGCCATAGGGCGTAGGTATACTCATGCAAAATAATTTCGAATTTTTTTAAGAGTACCTACAGGTGTTCCAAAGAATAAATAAGTTTCAGAGTGCTTAGAATGAAAATGAATACATTATACTGATCACGCAAGTAGTATTATGATTAGGATAAAATGGTAAGGATAGGTAGTAGATGTCATATTAATTCATTCTAGTAAGTACCTATATATAATAATATTGATTACTTATATGGTTTTAAAGTTTTTTTCTTTTTTTACATGTTTTAGCAAAAGTAAGCTTATAAATCATAAATGTTTATTAAGAAACAGTTACTTCCATGGAAAACGACATACCTTAATAGGTCAGTTGATTTTTCGAATATCTTATCAAATCTTCAGTTATTTATTAATCTGCTTGATCTTTACTATGACTATGTTAATTCAAGCTCACAATGTTCCAATTCTAATACGTTTTTCTAAGATTTAAAGTAAACTTTAATAAATAGTAATAGACTAATAGGTAATTGCAAGACTTGCAAGACTCTTGCTGCAAGACCAAGACCAAGACCAAGACTGGGAGCGCAAGACCAAGACCAAGACCAAGACCAGGTGTATTGGCGCAAGACCAAGACTGGCTAAGTCTCGTCTTGTTCTTGCATTTGGGCAACACTAAAATGGTCGTAGAAGAAAAGGTCGTCCCCCTGCATCGTGGAAGAGATCCGTGTTTGCTGAACTAAATAAAACCGGCCTGTCGTGGCAAGAAGTCAAAGAAAAAGCCCAAAATCGACGTGACTGGAAAAAGTTTACTGAGGCCCTATGCTCCTCGAGGAGTTAAAGGAACAATCATCATCATCAGTGGCATGGTGGCAATTGCATTAATTTGAACTCAACTTTCGGCGCCTCTCAAAGAAATCACACTATTTAACATTTCAGGAAATGAGCCTTGCAAAAAACTACAACAATGCCATTCACATTCGACTACGTGCATGCGCTAGTTCACAATAGGTACTAATGTATTCCCAAAGCGCACAAGACAAGAGGTTGAACATCAAATAGTGTGATCTTGTCTGATTAATTTTCACCATGGCGTTCCGGAAGCTGCGAGTGAACACACACTTCTTTCGCATACAAAACGCGGCGGCGCCTTTGCCCAGTTATCAATTTAAATTGGTAATGCATTTGCAAGCGAACTGCTGTTTCTCACCCATATGTAATTACTGTACCGTTATGGGAACTTTTAACGTGGTGTGATTGTTTTACGTGTTAATTATAAGTACCTGTGATAAAGTGACGACTAGTCGAATAATAGAAACTGATTTTCGAGATTTGCAATGCTGAATTGCATAGTTTATAGCAGATTTTTCGAAGTATAATAACTATACAAGAATATTAGGGATGCGACTGTCTCTATATAATATTTGTACATTTACTAACATTCTGTCCTAGAGGTAAATCATGCGTTCCCTTCATACTATGAACTGGCTTACAATCCAACTAAACATCTTCATAACTCCATAGTGACCCCATCAAAAGCCTGTCTCTCCACTCTTGGACCAGTCACTTACGCAACAAAACCATCTCGATTGATTCGCTAACAGCCCTATTTGGATAATATTAAAATTGACATTTGATAGCATATCGGTGTTTTGTTCCATCTAATGCTCGGGTCCTAATATGATGCGGGTTGGATGATGTTATGAATAATAAAAAAATTGGAGCACGTGACTCTGAATTGGGATAATTGACATTTGTATATTGGTAGTCATTGGTAATATGCATATTTATTATTAAAGTAGAGCTTTGAAAGTAATGTACATATTATTATATTCAAATCTCTTTGATAATAATTACATAATGTATTATGTACCTAATTATTTGCAGAGCAAAGTCGATTTTCATTTACAATATCAAATTGAAAAGATGTTTGTTTTGCTGTGTCATTGTTACCTGCAAATAATTTACACGGGGTCGACGGATTTTTTTCTGGATTTCAAGACCTAATTTTATTTCGACACTACTAAAATCTGTACAACCGTAGATACGTACAACAAAGTACATACCTCGGTTAGTCCTATTCATAATTTGAACTACAATTTTCCTTATAACGTTATATTGATAATTGGAATAAACATGTGAATAGCGCATTAACCCCAGTACACATGAAACTCATAACATCTAAATATACAATCTAAGACGCCTCTAATTGCGAAGAACCGTGTGTAATACGCTTTAAATTCCCATCCCGACAGTTTTAATTGTTCGCCGAGCTTTAAATACGCGCAGAAGTGGCTTCTACATAGCTATTAATGATAATACGTAGCCCGGGAGCTGGTCGGTTCTGTATGGTAATATTTCAGACTTTTTATCGTAGTTATAAACTGAATATCTAGCTAGTTAAGGCTATGTAGCGCAAACTACCAGGACTTATGAGAGAAAAAACCGTTGGAGTAATATCAACAATAATCAGTTGGATAAATATTGATATTAATGTTTCAGTCTGTTTCAAAGCGGTATCTTTCGTATTTTTCGTATTATAATCAAAACATAACGGATGTATTTTAAAAGTGTTTTATTATACTTCGACTAAAGCATAAACGCTTTCGCAACAATATTATCTTCATAGTAAATGACAATATTCCAATTTCCGGCAAAATACATCCTCATCCACTGCAAACGCATTATACCCCTAATCACATCAACCCACAATATCTCACGCAGCCTCCCGGACTATACTCTACAGAATCGAAAGTGCGCGTAAAAGTGTCACAGCTAAGTCTTACAGCTAAAGATTTACAGGCGCCTACAATCTTTATGCCACGCATTAAACGTAACACATGTTACGGTAAGTGCAGTGTCGGTATAAAATTGATTGCAGCTGTATCGATCATTACCTAAGCTGTTGTTACTTATAGATGCGATACGTTGTATATGTTAGTTTGCACTGGACTGAAACATATATCTACCTAGTAGATACCTATATATATAAAAGTAATGCCCCATAATAATTCGTAGGCTGGGATGCTAGCATGTGATACTTTTAACGATTGAGTTGTTAATTTTAATTAAATATACATTATTATTTTAATTCTTAGCTGTATAAGTAATATCTATAAATAAAAAATCTATATCTCCACCACAGCCTGTTTTCCGCAGCGCAAAAACAATCACGTTTAAAACGTTTTAAAATAATTATGTGAAAACCGTTTCGAATATACCATTAAAACTTTAAACGGGTGGAAAATGGTGAGATAGCCATTAATGATAAGTGGGGTAAAGCCGGCTCCGTGTCCCATAAATTATGGGACTGCGTTTCATTTCCTGGCTACAATTTAGACTGTAAGAGCCGTGGAGCGTATGGGTCACTTGGTGAATATGATAAGATTGTCAAATGGTTTTTAGTTATGAAATATAGATTAGTATGAAACTAATATTTTAAATATTTTGCTGCGAATAAGTAGTGACTACCATTTTGAAGATAAATATCATGTAATTGTTCTTTCAGGACACACTAAAATTCATACAAATTCTATCATGATACTTTTCGCATTATATTGTATCTCCTATGCATGTAACACTCCCAATTCGTAAGAGGATTTCATAGCCAGTACGAATATCCAACGATTTCGAAGTCAAATGCGTTTATTAATGCATATCTTCATTAATAAGATTATTCAAACGGTGCCTGAGACATAGCAGGTGTTTCACATTATTTATTCTTTATTAAATATTCAATGTAAGGCTTAAATGGAGTCGGCTAGCGATTATGTAAAGTGACGAGACTGATATGTAAATAAAAATACAGTTGCATCATTAATATTCAATTAAATATAAAAGCTATACAAAATAATTTACGGCTAGTTTTAATCTCCGTGTAGCCATTTTTCTTCGCTAGTTTTAATGGTATGATTGGGAAAAGTATGTCATCTTATTATCATTTTTCCAATGGAAGCTACGATTATCTTGACATTAATTTTATTGCTGGTAAGCTTTATGTTTATAATAACTTTATTCGTATATATCTATACTATAATATTATAAAGCTGAAGAGTTTGTTTGTTTAATCTTGGTCCGATTTGAAAAATTATTTCGGTGTTAGAAAGCCCATTTATCGAGGAAGGGCTATATCATCACGCGGAGCGGAGCAACGCGGGTAAAACCGCGGGGCACAGCTAGTTCAGTATAATCAAACTATTTTATCTTCCTACAGTCTTTATGCTTTTATGTTTTTATATTCATTCATTGTTTATATCAGTGTATTTATATTATTGTATTAAACTTAGTAATTATTAGGTCTTTTTATCTTTGTAGATAAAGAAGATTATTGCGTAATGTGTTGTTAACTAAACACCGAAATATCTTAACGGTTACTAAGAAACGAACTATAAATAGATCTAATAGGATAATAAAGATTTCTGTTATTTGTGAAAGGCTTAGTTAAATAATTACAAAATTATGCTACTTCTTCTTATGCTAGGTATACATTATTGTAGAATTTTCTCATGTATTAGTTACGAAGCGACTATTCTTCGTCTCCCATAAAAAGGTTCTAGAAGATTCTTCAGAACGCATACGCAACATAACAACCCAAAATGGAAATACATCAAAGCGAACTCATTACTCTATTCACTACTCGTCCAGGCATGTTTCCATAAAATAGACAATAAATCATACAAACTAAACGTTTACTTAAATATCCGAGCAAGATTTACTTGCGTACATTGAATTAAATCGACGGCCATAATGGATTTTATAAGTACTCATACATCTTACGATATTTGATGGTAGCCATTTGTCATGTCAAAACAAATTTACGCAGACGTTAATTGGATAGTGTATTTCATAAATATTGAATCTACAATTCGTGTTTTGAGAATTTATTTGGTGGGAAATTATTGCGGTGGATCAAAGGCTCGATATAAATTAATGGAATTTTTAATTTATGTAATGTTACGTTATTTATCGAAAAATGTGATAAGGTCGGAAAAAAATAGGTTGTACATACTTTATTTGAATTAAAAGAGGAATATGAAAAGGTATTAGGGACCTACGAATATAAGCTTAGTTCTATAGCGGTTAGTCACGTCACGTTCGCAGCTTTCTAAGATGTTCATGAACCTGAATATGGCGTAAACACGAAAAAGATAAATAAAGAAAACACGAGGTAAAATAAATAACAAGATTATTTTTCCCATTCTGTCTACTTCCAAACCTTGAAACTTTCGTGAAAATATCAAGTTTTATTAGTTTTCAAGATAGGGCGACAAATTCGTAGAAACTTTTAATTATAGCCACAGGATCGTTCCGGTTCAAGCGACGTCTAAAAACTAGGTTATATCAAAATAACCAGCGGAAATACTCAAATTATGAGTTTTGACGAAATGTTGCATCACGCCGCATTTAGTCCGGACGTGATTTTATGGTTGTATCAAATTTATATTGACGTCTTTATTGCTATAGTTTATCCGATTCTTTGCTTTAATATTCATAGCTTTTGGAACAGGTGTAAAGCATTTGTTATAACGGGCTCGAATGTTAAGTGTTGTAAAATCTTTAAGTCGTAAAAGTACGAATATGTGAACGCAGTATAAATTGTCTATATCTTATTCAACATATTCATGGCTTAATAATTTGAATGGTGGATATTTGATATTGATTAATGCTGATTCAAAAACTTTTCCTATTAATTGGCATTAGCATATTTTATTTCTTAACCATGAAAAAATAATATCTTTTGAAGTTCTCGCCATGTGTACTCAAAGAGATTAGTAAAAATACAGGAAATCATCTTTCAGTAAAACCCAATAAAATTAATATAAATCATTAAGATCTATAAACGTTTTTGTTTATTTGCGCTCATTTGTCAAGATAAAAATAATTATACGATAAAACTTATACTCACATGCCAATTCAACAACTGCTGGTTGACTCCTAATATCACCTCGACTGCTCCAAGCATGGCATCTACACTCGAACCTATCTTCACCAAAATACTCTTCCAAATGGTCCCTCGTCACATTGCACTCTGCTTCCACAATACGAACACCACTTTGAGGGTCCACAAACTCAAATTGTGTACTACCAACCGACCGAACATCATTGCACATGAAGTATACTTGCAACGCATTAGCAGCACGACATCTCAACATAGCCGGTTTATTTCGCACTACATAAGCGTGTTGCGGTTCCAATAAGAACATGGGTAGGTCATCTGTAGAACTTTGCAACAGATGATCTCCGGACAGAGACGGCAGTTCGTCTGCGTCGTCTCTGTTGTCATGATCGTCTTCTTTGTGACCTTCGTGGTCGTAATCTTCTTCTAAATAGTCTCTGTGTGGTGGAGGATTCTTTTCAGAGTTGTAAGGGTCTAATGCTTCTACGCCAGCTGGATGAGCATATTCTGGCCGTAAAGGTATCGGTGGTGTTGGCGCGGCTGTGGTGTGCTCAGGCTCTGTGGAACTTGTGTCATCTGAAACAAAATTAATCCAGTTTTAGTTTTTATCAACCGATATGAAAAAAAAAACTATTCGTGGGACGAATTGCTCTGCAAAAGCAGCGCTTAAAATGTGTACATCTATTGAATAAGATGTATAAATTATGAAATGTTTTACATAAGTCGTAAATATTGAGTCATTTTATAGCATAACAACCCTTTAAGTCTGAAACGTTGAGTCATTCTTAATGGAGCTATTAAGTCACAATTCTCTCCCATGGATTAAGTCGTAATGTTAAGCACATATACAAATAAGCACCGTGATCTCTTAATACATTCTAATTGTAGACTGTTAATAAACTCGGGTGTCATTGGAAATAAACGGCAACTGTCATAATAAGTCCTCCCTCGAGTGCCGCCATCGATTTCTCTCAAAAGTCCGCACCTGGCTTGACGCCTCACTCGCGCCTGTTTACACGCAAAACATAGATATTTGGATATTGTATACCCCACTTTACCAATTTCACAATCGACACCCGAAATTGCACCTAGCGGCTTGGCGCGAAAGTTGCTTTTTCTATCGCCTTAATTTTAAGCACCCTCGACAAAATTTCACTCGAAATCGTTATCAGTACATCAGTGTATGTTTCTCTTCTAACAGTGTTGACAGTAATACCTCTAGTATTGTGTTACTATTTGAAATAGATTCGTGGAGTACGAAAATAAACCGCAAGTCACGTGAAGCGCAGATAACTTAATTAGTTTCACTTCCGATGTGTATTTCTAATTCCGATCCTGTGGGGACGGAGTGTGATTTCCTTTAGGAATCTATTATTCTTTAATGGGATTTGCTCGCCTCTTCTCTGCGTTTACTGTATCGACTTTATTATCATGCAATTATAATTTCTTCTTTCTAATGTGAAACAAAGTGGCAAGTATTTTCGCAGATTATATTTGAATTAAGCTATATGAAGTGCGGGTTATTTTTAAATGTTTCTTTGCAAAGTTAATGAGATTATAACGATAGGTAGGTATATAATTACGATTAGATAGGTATATAATTATACCTGTATCAGTATATGAGCTTATAATTAAGTACATAAAATATGCCAAACAATGCTCGTGTAATCAACATTTATAGATTTGTAAAAGAAAACTTGAAAGTCCCAATACACCATCAATGACGCAATTTCAGCAAACTTGGGAACTTCATCGCAAAACTCAATAAAAGATTGTCAATTTGACATGCGTAACCGTTGAAATGCCAACTTAGAATTTCCAAGAACTGTAACATCAATATTTATGGAGGTAACTTCTCGAACCGATATTGTATAATCATGAGCTTGAATCAATAATTCTGGCACACAACAAAAAGGGGAAACTTAACGCTTGAGTCGGATCGGTTTTTGTTGACAACTCTAACGTGATAAATGGTGTATTGATTGAAAGAAGATAATGCTGGAACAATAGACTAAAGTGGACTGTGAATTAATGAGCAAAAACTTCGACTACTTGAGAATCATGTTTTAGTTTGTTGCTATTAAATGTTTAATATATTATATTCACAATCACGTTACACCATGTAGTTTTTTTACTTATAAATAATGCTATTATAGTTTAATAAAATAAAAGGAGTACCTACCTACAACAGTCAATGTATCAGTGATAAGAAATAACTTAAAATTTAAACTATGATATTAGTTCAACTTCCTTTCATATTTTACGTAAGACAGTTTCAACTTTGTCTAAACTCCAGTATGCATTTGACGAGTGAAAGTTAGGCGTACAGGAAGTTACATAATTGGGAATTAAATGCATATTTTCCCAAAGAACCTATCCAAAGCAATATATTAATTTGCACATTTTCAAAAATGTACGAAAGGCTAAAATCATCAAATTACATTAGTTTTAGCCTGTAGTCTGTAGAACAAAGCATTTGGGTTTATTTTTAAATTTTTTAGTAAACACAATAACTATATGATGTAGCTTTTAGATATACCAATTCAACTCTTTTAAGTTGATTAGTAAAAGTTTCCCATTCATAAATCGATTTTCTAAATCGTCACATTAATTCTCATTCAAATTTAATTGAATCGTCATATAGACAGGTTAATTTAAATAAATTTACAACAGTCCCACACAGCTTCATGATTCTTGTCATCTAAATCAATTGTATATTGTTTTGTAATAAGTTCATCTCCTAATATGGAATAGCTGATTATAATATTCTAACATCTATCAACAGTTTATCACTGAATTTGACTCGTTTGTTCTCGGGAGGAAACTATAGATTCATAGTACCTATATAGATACCTACATACCAAGTTACGGAACTTTGAAAATGCTATTGACGATTTCGCTAATTGCTTTTTTGTAGTGTCTGGTATTGAGAGAGAAGATGATATAGATGCGTGGAAAAACAGATTACTTAAATAACGTAAAATAAGTATTTATCACAAAACTTCTTTTGAGCTACCATGTCTACAGTTACATACCTATTACAATATAAAACCTATTGGGTTGTTGAAAGACAAACCACAAGTAATAATAATAAACAATTTCAATAACATAAATAATTAAATATTTTGTTACACCTGTACCATAACAATAATATTCAACCCGTCGAACACCTATTGAATATTCTATCAAACGAGAACCATTTGATTAACTTTAACCGCCATCATTGTGCAACTCCCATGTTTAAT
The DNA here is from genome assembly GCA_029959065.1 of Colias behrii. Taxonomy (NCBI): domain Eukaryota; kingdom Metazoa; phylum Arthropoda; class Insecta; order Lepidoptera; family Pieridae; genus Colias; species Colias behrii. The sequence goes on along the minus strand of JARWMC010000006.1, from coordinate 1,276,612 downwards.
TGGTTTTTACTTTGATTAATGACTAGTTTCTCTAGCTGTTGCATTTAAAACAGTGTCTATTAAAAAGGGGAGAATAATTATTGATTGATTTGCATTATTTTCTTAGTTCGAGGAACGTTATATGCAGTAAAACAGTAATATTCTCGGTTCGATGTACGTAATATGTAGTAAAAAGAATCTTTCACGTTTCTGACCATGAAAGCGACTGGCTATGTTAATATTGAAGAAAATTTGCATTGTTTTCGAATTGTTTCTTTAGTTGGTTTAATTTCGATCTTAATTAAGCTACCAACTGAACATTGTAATAATTATATCAGATTTTTAATTTTGACGGATATTTTCGCTTCACCTTACCTCTATAATCTACAACTCTTCAAATACTGAACAATGCGTGTAATTAATTTCAGAATTAGATTCACAATATTCAACATATTGACAATCACAAATCCGCATATTCTAAACGTTTTCAAGTATAGGTACTTGCATCAATGTATTTTTATTTACTTCCCTATTATTACTCGAATGTATGCTATTAATTTCAAAGTTCAAATCAGTTGTTTCGTCATTTGCTCGCCCTTTATCGGCTGTTCACGATTCTTATAACTATGTAGTTATCTCGTTACGAAAGACTATTTAAAGTGCTACAAAGAGGTTTAAATAATACTTTGAGTTATTGCTCATAATGTGGTGTTAGCGTGAATTTAGTAACGATTATTATAAATTATTGTACATCATAGCTTTTAATGTTTGCTTCAACGATGCAACTTTATGAGTGAAACGATTAGCCAATTTATGCTTCTTTTCTCGATGTGGGAATTTAATAAGTTAACTGATGTTGCATAATGAAAGCCAAAATATTGATGACATTGAACTATGTTTAAAAAAAAACAATTAGATTGTCGACTCAGGGGCGAATTTTCAATACTTGGTTAAAATGTATCCGTCCAATTAAGAAGATATAATATTTTGTAGTACAGTTTATTCACACAATAATGCGGGTGAATAAGTTTTCACGGAGGATTGAAAAATCAGAGGTTTATTTGTGAACCAGAAATTATATTTTGTATTGTTATTCCACATTTTTGCTGTATAGACCATTCTATATACAGCTTAAGGAATAAGTGAATTCTAATATAGTAGATGTATAAAGAGACTTAGAAAGTAACAAGATATTGTGTAGCGATGTCAGTTTTTGTGCAACATGGACGAAAATTCTGGCTCAGGATTAAGGTAAGCTTCGCGAAACTATGTCAAGGATTATCTGTGAGTAGCAGAGCGACCTCATTACGTAGTTATACTTGGAATGGATTCATTAGTCATATTATTTCTATTTTCTGTGTATCCTATGGTTTATGGTCTTTGAGGATATGTAATTGGATGGGGTTTTAATATAACTTCGTTTATGTAACATAATATTTCATACGAGAAAGAATTTATTTGTAGCATCATACACATATTCATAACTTAAAGTCCACATTACATATAGCATAAGTCAAAACCCAGGAAGTCCGAAAACAACAGAACATCTTAATTCTTAACGCATTCCCAGTTCGAAATGCAGAAACTTAAAATTATTTATACACTTAGGGGACAATTCACTCATTTGGCGTCTTCCAAAACCAGCTGTCACCAAACCTGTTGACAGCGTGTTTTCTTTCGCTTAAAATTCTGTACAAAAGGAATCTCATACAAATGGAGAAATGCCTTATCGCCACGAATTAAAGTATGCGCACACTGATGAATGGACGCATTCCTACAGAACTAATGAGATCTAAAAATACTGTATATCGTCGTTGGGATGAAAGAGACCGCTTGTCACAGTAATCATTTAATTAAGGGAGCTGAATAATGTGTTGTTTATTTTTAATTCATACTTGGAGGAAGGTTACCATTGCGTTAGAGCAATTTAAGTCGTTTAGATAAGCTTCTAGAATTAATCCCAAAATTTTCATGCATATTAATTGCCATAATGGATATTTCTCCTGTTGTTGTCCTCAATCGTCGATGTGAGCGCTAAATACCATTAAATTCCCTTCATCCGTTTAAACGTGATTGCCTTATAAATGTCAATTTCAACCACGTTCACATGTTTTCACATTTACATTATTTAGTAGGCCAATTCCCGTCGTAGTGGTAATTTGGGAGGTCAGGCTTATGTCATGGTCAGGTGCATTCATAATGCATCCGTAAATTCGAGTTAAATCACCATCATCATCATTTAGCATTGCATTATTATTTTACCCTCGTTTAAATGTGACCTAAACTCTATCATTAGTGTGCATATTGTTATCAGAAAGGGTATTCGTATCTACTAACCGAAAATCAATACATCTCCTTTAGAAGTCAATAAAAATGAGATCTTCTCCGTCCACGAGCTGAGAGCTTATTGATGAAGAGTACTTAATCACCGTCTTAAGTCGAATGCACTCGTCGCCGCCGCCCTCACAAAAGATCCTCGAGTAATGCCCTATCTAGACTGTGACAGAACAAACTTAATGGCTTTTAAATCTGTAGGTACTTGATTGACTGAGAAATGTAGTTTTTGTACTCGTAAATTCAAGTGCATTACTACGGACTTGGCTCCGGTCATAGTGCATTAGTTACTTGTAAGAATTATAAAAGAAAGACTAATGATTTTGAACAGCAGCAAGTAAATAATACTATTGTAGTTAACTTGAGAAATTCTGCGTATGACAATTCGCGAAATGTCTCCATACAAATATCAAATACAAACACTTCGTAAAGGGACTCTCAAACATAAAGAGACACTTCGAAGTAAAAGACGAATAATGGCCTCCAGGCTCCAGACTGTGTCACTTTAATTCATTGTATAAACACAGTAGCACTTAAAACAATATTTGTTTACGCCTCTAATCTGACTCCTTTCCCTTGGGACAACACACACCATAACTATAAAGTATAAATCTAAACGCAGCAAATGTATTGATTACAAAAACTATTAAGCACCAGCTATTAAATCATCCATATTGCCGACTAAACATTAAAAACACTCCCTTATCAGCGTAATGGAAAGTACTTTAAGATTGAGTAATAGTCATTAAAAATAACACCCACTTTTTATCGCTCAGCATTACAGATGTCAGTAATATGTTGAACCAAATATAGACGAACGCTATAAGATATCGGACGTTACTCCCGAATGGAGATGGTAACTTTATACCGTTATATAAATTGATCATTCTGAGCTTTGATAAAACTGTTGGGTGCTTAGCGTGCTCTATTTTTGATTTATTTTTAAATGTAGTTTGGAATTTTGACTTGGTGTGTTATGCATATTATAATTAATGTTCAATTAATTGTAGGATGCCTGAGGGATATGATGATAATCTCACTATGAGTATCAGAATTTTTTAACGCTTAAAATTCGTAGCAATATCAAATTTCTCACAGAACATTTGTTAATACAAATATCTTCCTCAAAATAAAACATGACAACATGAACTTCCTTATTTTCATTCTTCGGTTCATATTCATTCAAAATATTAAACAACAAATCCCTTGTACGCAATACTGGGATAAAATCTCGCAATAGTGACCATTCCAGTGTTATTACGTCCAGACTTCCGAGCGGAATCTCAAAGCGATGCACGCTAAGGCACTCCATTTCAATCGCACCAATAATACAGATAAGGACGAAATAAATCTGAATTCTGATACATCTGTTCAAAGAGCATCATAAAACATTCAAGGGGAGAATTCGCATCCGTTCAGCCGAACTGCAGTTTACTCGTAAATGCACTCAAGTGGGAACATAAAATGCACTGCTAGTTACATTATGGGAGTTTTAAAGTAAATCAAAAGTTTGTATTGTCTGACTCATGGATTGGGTAATGCGTTTGGAATTGTTGCCGACTGGTTATTTTTGCGAAACTGCGATTTGTTTCCGTGTTTTAATACAGTTAAGGCTAAAGTAAAGTCGACTTTCGGAAATTAATGACTTTTATCATACGACATATTCTTAGATATTTCTTGTTTAAAATGTGAATTAGGAACAAAGCTAACACCGTAAACATTTTGGTAAAAGTATTAACATAACCCAAGAACCAAGTTAAAAACAAAATGCGTTATTGAATTAAAAAGCGATATACTGTTCAAGCATGTACTAAGCTAACGGAAGTCGCCATACTCATAACAACACAGGATCATAAAAAATAACGGCCGACAAAGCGACCGACCGCAAGGTGCAAACCCAAATCTAAAATTACCTTCGAGTATTCTTTGAGCTCGGAACCGAATTCTCACCCCTGTTGCAGAAAAAACACAAAGACCGACCACACCTACAAAAACTTTGTGAATAGCCTTAGGAATTGTAACACGATATATTTAAAGAGACGTCGAGTGCCAGTCAAGAGGTTCCCAAACAAGATAATACCTTTGTTAGTCGAGTTATAATGGCCTCAGACTTCTATTATTTTCTATTTTCACAGAAGCTGTGATGTTTTGGGTTTCGTGTTTCAAAGTTAATGTTGCTTTAATTTCTAGTGCGCTATCCTGTTGCAACTAAGATGTTATAACTGTTTTGTGTCTTTATTCTACAAATAGCTTTTAAGTGATAATTTGTTCTTGGAATAGTTCGATTCAATGAGCCCTTTGTACGTTTATTGCTCTGTACGATGGACGAAATTGCATTTCATTTCCATTGGAGAGAGATTAAGAAACAATTATCGATTTCCTCAATCTGGGTTACTTTCTTAAAGCTTTTCCATATACGTTTTAAAATGTCTAGAATCAAGGACTTCTTTTAAAACCACGACTCGGATTCACGAAGGAAAAATAAAAATTACTATCGACAAGTTAAATGGGATAGTCATGTTCGGAAGTAGCACTCGCTCTGTCACGATTAAGCATTTTTTGCGATCTTCACTCCAGTACCTTTCTAATCTATTACTTTTTTCATCTTTGGATGGGTTTAGGGTTCCGTTATTGTACGCAAGAAGTGAAATGTTATTCGTAAATATTGGTGCTTTTTAAGTATTTTTGGTTTGTCGAAATGATGCTTAGAATTCGATGAACTTTTTGTTTCCATATAATGTATACGCAATTTAGAAGTTATTTTGAACAAACGGAATATAATAAACGTGAAATGTAATGACGGTTCGTTCACTGGTAGTATTATCTGATCCATAAAAAATATCTGTAATTTGATTAGCCCATCCGATAAATGTTTATATCTATTATATAACTGAATTTTTCATTCCCCTAATGCGACGACTTTGAATGCGAAACCCCAAGTTTAAAAGTTTTTTTAATCCACAAGATTCGTCTCATCCAAGCGGACTGTTAACTTTTTTGTACCTTTTCTTATCTCATTGTAGATTAGGTGCCAAGACTCTTAGTGAATTTTCGGCGATATCTCTAAATTTTTTATCAACCCTCACACTTTTAAGGAGTTTTAAGTGGGCCTGAGAGTACTCTTCGGATATCGGTCTTTTGTCAGCTCAATTTGGAGCTAATGTAGGTTTAGCAGTGATGTTTTGTCAAGAACTACGAGATCCATTAACTGTATGTCGGTAATAGCACCACTTTTCCAAGGTATGTTGGCCAAAATTAATTATTATAAATCTACTGCTATTTAGCTACCTTAAGAGGTATTACGGCAATAAGTATTATTTCCTATTGTAATTATTAACCTCTTATTAGACACAAACGTATCTACATTCTATTTTTTTTTGTTATTCTTTAACTTATCAGCAGTCTTAAATGGTAGGATTAATCAAAATGTTAAGTTGCCAGTATAAACTATACAGTTTACTTATTTAAGGGCAAGATAGCATGTTCGACTAATCAAAACATAATATAGTAACTCACCATGTTGTTCTGCAGTGACGACGGCGACCACCCATATCAAGAGCAGCGCTCTCTTCGCCATGGCTTCACACGCGCGCTCTCATCACCTAAAACAATACATTGTTTGAATACTTAAAAGCTGACCAATATTTGAAGACATGTCGCTTGAGTGTTTGTTTTTTCATTATAATTTTAAAATGAACTCGTCGCGTAACAATGGAATGTCTTTTCTGAGTTACCTACTTATTGAGGGTTACAAAAAAATAGCGTGTGTGCCGAGCACACGTGTCAGAAGTGAAACAACTTTGGCAAGATTGAAAAATACGGAAATCGTCGCCTTACTCCATGTCGTGACGGTATTGCCATGACGTACCTTGAAATTTTACTCTCAACACGCATAAAGAAGTTTCACTTCAAAAAAAGCAAGAATAAAATCAACAAACCTGACCCTTCATCATCCATAAGTGTAATTATGTAAAAAATAATATTCGGAGTGAATAAAATTATCTATTGAAATATCTTAAAGCCTACGTTTTAGATTTGGAAATATAGTCACGAAGTCGAACTGGTTCATTAGTTAAGACATTGGTAACAATGCGGTTTCGTAGGCAACACACCGTAACAGATTGGTCCCTTTGGGTTTTTGGAAAAAACAAACAGCGCTCGAACAAAAAATGCGTTCGGGATAGGAATTTAAAATAATAGAGAGCTAATGGATTCAGCGGGCATGAAATTTTAGATATTCGATTTTACTTTAACCCGAATGGAACGCTGACGAGTTTTAACACTATTTCATCAGCTTTTCGCTTTACAATTATACTTGTTAGTGACATTTCACATTTCGCTTTTTTTTTAAATGTCTAGTGACATTGGATGTGGAAACAATCTAACTTTTAAATCAGGTTTTTTTCGACTTTTTATTCGAATTTTCCCTTCAAAATAAAAAAATAATGTTTAATCGGTGACAAAGTCCACATTTATAAATTATCTGTTAGTCGATCTTTTAATTAAAGTTTATTACCACGCGACGTTCCAAGAATATTGTTAATTAATCACATATTATACGGTGATGTAATACTCGTGTGGGGTCTCTCAAGGCATCTGATAACATCAATGATACAGTAGCACCTGTTAAGTGCTCATAATAGCGTTATCAAGGCAAGATAAGCCGGCCGAGATTAATGTATTAGAAATGATTTAGTGCTCTTTTGAACGTGACGACATTTTTACCTCGCCGGATAATCTTGATACAAATATTTGGATGATTTATGAATGAGATAGCGTTTGGATATTTGGTGTAAAAGCTTTTTTTAATTTCTAAAACATTGTTGAGTATGAAGATATTTCAAATATAGAGAAAGGTTTTTCAATTACATTAGGTATTTATTTTAGATGATGTGATAACTTTTATTTTGTGAAAATTTAATTCCTTGATAGGTCGAAATCAAAATTATTGAAGCTATTATCCTAACGTCCAACCTGTATATTATGAGAAACCTACCATATAAACACAAGGTGAAGGTGAAATTATTAAATTTATTCCTTATTTAAATTGTCGTCTATTGTTGGAATTATCTGATCAAATTTCCGAGACCTTAAAAGGCGAATAACCGATACAAGATTTGCTCAGTAATTCCGATCTATGTACACAGCTAACTAATGGTTTGAAAGTTAGCTAAATTGTGGATTTTACAGTTAATAACGTTGAGTTTACCTTTCGCGGTTTAGTTGGGTAAATATTTCTTGGGCTTTGTCGTTTTATATATTTTATGTTTTGTCGCGTCGTAATTATTTTTAAACTTATTAATTCTTATTTGAAAACGTATGTTTTATTAATAAAAATATAACCTTTGCACTTCTACCTGCATATAGATAGTTAATGTAGATAGCGTTATATCTTAAATCTACAAAATGCATTTTAAATTTTAAATATCGCCGAGTATTTAATTAAAAATGTATGTACATAGAGTAATCTTTGTCACACATACCATAAAGTCACTTTCCTATGCAATTTTATGACTATTTATGGCTATATTTCTATATTGTATGCAATATAATTCTCTTAACAATTCTAAAGATTTTATAGCAAAGAAAGCTCAAAGCAGGTTATCAGAGAGGTGCATAAAAAGTAACTTTCCAGTAGTTGAACGCCTGAAGCACATTGTTTTATTTGAGATAAGGCCTACTTCCGCTGCCTTATCGCTCCTAAGCTTTGCATATTTATCGACCTCTTGGCTCTGATGTAGTGATCGTGAATACTAGGCCTATTCGTGTTTGGAAATTAAGGATCGTGTTTTTGTGTGCGTGGATGTGTTTTTTGCTGTTGAAATAAGATGATAAAGTTTTTAGTATTTATTTTAGTTTATAGTGTGCTTATTTATGTTATTATAGGATTACTGACTGAGATATCACAATAGGTTATGCGATACGCGCCTATTTATTTATTATTATTCCACTTACGTAAATTAAATATGTGAGTAAATATCAGTAATGGGTATCAGTTAAATTTTCATAGTTTCATTATTTAATCAAAATTTGGTATAGGTTCTTCCTATATAGTTTTAGTTATTATTGAATTCCCTAATCTACATCAATTCCCGATTGTTAATCATTCTAGTAGTAAGATGTTTGTTATTATAAAGAGACCCAAAAAGCTCGCGAACATTGAAGGTCAATGAACGAAATATTTGCCAGCAATTATACTTGTCAAACTTATGTTATGCACAAAGGCCTAACTTGAAACTCATAGAATACTGTTTACAGGTGTAACTTACAACTTGTTATACCGTTATTGTCAAAGGGGTTTATGAAAGGCCTCTTACGAACAACTTGGATGTAACTTAGCGTAATTAATAACTTGATTTTGATGGGAGTTAGGATTTCAGCGTAAGAAGTGTAACTCTATTTAATATTATGTATTTTAACCTCCTGAGACCCAGGATTTTTTTTTTTCTTTCTTTTTTAATAAAAATTAGCTGTATCTGTTCTAATGCAATTATAGATATTCAAAAAAATGGAAAAAAAAATCTTTCGTGGAAAACTTGGATTTTCTTTATGTCATATATATATTACAGGGGGTCCAAGTTCTAAGTGTAATAAGTTTATGAAAATGAAGTAAAACTACATGTTTTTTAGTTATTATATATTTTTAAACTTGAATCTAGATATTTATTATTCTATCCATTGTTCTGTGTCTATTTTTTGTAACTTGGTTCAAAGATAGGTATTTTTAAGGGTGAGAAACGACCAGTTCAAGTATTTTGGACCGGCGCGGCGGTGTATTTATATTGTCACGTCCACTCCTAGGTCTTATTTCTAATCCATCCTCTCGGTCAGCCTTCTCTAATGCTTGGTCCACGTCATGTGCGTCCCCGAAATGGTCTGCCAACAACTGAAGATGACATACATAGTGACGATTCTGTTCTGACGTGACTCATACTCATTGGACGAATGGAAGAAGAATCATTTTCTGGTGTTTGGATGGCTTCATCAGTATCATTTGGGGGATTATCTTCATCTCAAACATTTATTTATTCAATTAGACTTCTTCTAAAAGCACTTTTGAATCGTCATAACTGTATTAACATTTACCACCGATTCGGAAAGCAGTATCTATGGAGAAGAACCGGCAAGAAACTCCATAGGTCCATCATATAGGTCAATATTTGACTCATCCAGGTGTTGGTAGACCTCAGTTTCTTATAATCCTTGAAAATTATATTAAAATCAGTAACATAAACTAAAGAATGTCATAAAGGTAATACATGGGGCCCTTGTAACCAATACCAATTTGGCAAGAATTGAGACCAAATGTCTTACCAGTATGACATAAAAGAAAACATTCATATTTTTCACAAGTTTTAGATTTATCTTACCAAATAACTATTGTGGTTGCAGAAATAATATCTATTCTAAATAGATATACAAAGATATACTGCAATATACTAATGGTTCCACTAGAAATGTAAGATTACTGACCACGTGTTTGCCGTCGCACAGCCACCGTCAACTTCGAAATGAGAATACTTCAAATCACTGTCACATATAAAACCAAAAACCGTTTTGTATAGCGGATGACATACCACTACATCGATTTGAGGTATTATTCCCGCATATACGCAAAAGATGGCGTTGAAATATTTTTTTATTGTTTTGCACGACTCATGATGCGAAGCATCAGAGAGTGCTTTACGATCGAAAAATTTTTCCCTTGTTAGTTCACGGAATCAAGATATTTTGCATACTATTGTCGAGATAATTTAATGGAGATTAATCCCATACTTTTTAAAAATTGATTTACTTCAATAGAATTGGAAAAAAACACCGAAATAGGTCAAAAAATTTTCCTGTCCGTCATGTGTGAAACCTGAAAACACTATAACTTGTGAAAAAATCCATCATTTGAGTTAATTTTTTTTTTAAATATTCTAATCGACGATTGTAGGTCACTGAATGCGAATGATTAATTAATTCAGTGTCGTTTAATTGCAATTAATAAAAAACGAAAACTACAATAAGTTTTTTTTTTTTTTATATTTCATAATTAAATGAGCATTATGAGTCGTGCACTTTTGGATTTTCCAAACTTTATATGTAATATATATATGACCGCAGGCCCCAGGAGGTTAAAACTGAGATTACATTTTAGATATTGACTGGCTTCTACAAAGTTGTTTATTTTTACATTGAAATAAATAGTAAGACGAGCCTTGTTTCAGAGGTGATAACCATAACTATGAACGATCTCATCTCAGGTTTTCTCGATAGTTCTTCAAAATAGGCAATTTGATTTTATTATATATCATGAGTCTCATTTTATGTAGGTTGGTATGTACATATTTATTTACTTGAAATATTAATTTAAACAATCCGCTATGGTTTTGGTTATCAATTTCACCAGATTCTACTGGATTTTCAGCATAAAATCCGATAATTCGATAAATTAATACGCTTCAATTGAGAATATTTTTCATAGCTCTATTTTGTGAGTCATAGTTCCGTGAAATCCATTCATTCAAATAATTCTCACTTTTTGTTGTGCTGTATCGAATTGTTTCAATAAATTTTATATTATGAACTGCGGATTTTTATTGGTTATAAAATAATTTAATAATAACTATTACGTTTTCGGATTTTTATAAACATCCACGAAAAAGGCATTTCATTTTCCATAAGACAGGTTTCATAAAGCTATTCGATCTAAATATTTTATGAACGTTCCTAAACACACATTTAAACATCTATATTAGTAAATAAATGCTGTTCAATCCAATAATATTAAGTACCAAGTAGTTGTAGAGCATGTAAGAATCTATTTTTAATGTCTAGACATGTTACAACCTGTATTTAAAATACCTATGGTACCTACCTACCTAAATAAATTAGAAATCGGTTTCTATCGAGGTATTAAAAATAACAAATTTACGATATTTTAGAAACTCGGAGTACCAAACATCAACCTCTCAATAAAAACTCCAAAAAAGTAGCTTACTAAGTACATAAAATGGTAGATAAAATATGAGTCACAAACAAAATGCGACTATTTCACCGTATATTTTGATTCTAAGATAGACCATGTGCGATGGGCCACGGTAGCTAAATGTAATGGTTCGTCCACACAGTGCACGAACGAACATTCGGTTAATTCTTGCTCTGTGTACAAAGAAATAATTGTTTGTTCCGGGTTCAGGAAATGGCTAGTTATATTTCGAAACTTTCACTGTTCGGATAGCTAAGGTTGTAAGGTGTTTCAAACTACTTTTTTGTGCTCAAGAATTATCTATTGTTGCGCGCAACAATTTTTTGTAAATAACGGTTACGCGAAAACAACAAAAATCTCTACGAGGGCTTTTTTGGAATTAATTAATTCTTAGGTAAACGTAAATACTAAATAGTAATCAATAGTTCATATTTTACTAGGTTCGTACCTACTCGCAAGAATTCGTTAATAAAAAAAATAGGTACCTACATGTTAGCTCTACGTGGTCATCCCATAATATCACATTTTGATTGCGGAAACCGCTTTCCATAACAAGGCACGTACTAGCTAGCTATCGACGCCCATCTCTGCGTGACGACTGCTATATGACATTAACCCATTTATTTAATACCACAATTTATCTGACGAAGCTCCCATACAATACTCGTAAACTTGACTATTTTGAAAGTCAGAAGAAAGTTTTTGATGTTTTATATTCGTGTTTCGTACATGACAATCAATTTAGTGCGTTATAATATTATGCTAGTTAACGTTCAGAAGGCAATATCAGCTTTTGTTTTTGTATTAATTTGTTAAAAAAACAATAGGTAATGATATGCTGAATTTATATTTTTGGTTTTATGGCATTCAAATGCTTTATAAATATAAATTTATAAAGAATAGAAAAAAAAAATCTATTCTTTTTTTTTTCTATTCTTTATAATTTTATATTTATAAAGCATTTGAATGCCATAAAACCAAAAATATAAATTCAACAAAAAAGGTCGTGTTCCATCGTTACAATATTGTATTCACTGAAAAGTGCTTCATATTGGTTGAAATGGTTGTTAATCATCTCAATAGATGGCGCGCGGTGTGTCCCTTCAGACACATAAAACTGAAAGAATAGAATAAATTCGATCACTCGGGCGGGTCACGAGTGGCTGAGTTGGTGAGGCATCCGCCCCGGAATGGCGCGAAGGATGCGGGTTCGAGTCCCGCCTCGTGATCGAATTTTTTCTATTCTTTATAAATTTATAATGATATGCTGAATGAAAATTTCATGTGGTCTTTGCATTTATTATTTCAGTAATGTTTGAGGTTGTCCATATTTTATAGAGCCTGAAACTGCGGCCCTCATCTTTGTTCAATATCTTTAAAAACCTCTACACCATGACATAAGACATAATAAACATCCACAGGCAATATAAAAACACATAACGGCAGTAAAAGGCAGTTCCATCAGCAATATCTTAAAATGTTTTTTATTATATTTTATCAGAAGAGCCCATAACAATGGTGTACCGTTTGCTCGTAAACTCGGCCTAAGTGTCGTTTATTTTTAGTTTTCCGCTAATTCTATTGAGCTTTGAGATTGAAATGAAAAGCAATAGTGGTTATGCAAGTTTTTGTAAAATGCCTCCGGACAAAAACTACTCGTACAGCTCGCGCCTTTGAGTTTTTATGTCATTTTTAATCTGTATCATAGCAATCACCATGTTAAGAAACGATAGTCACGAAGCTTCTTTGAATTATTATAGGTATATGTAACTAATAACTGTACTTATAAGTTGTTTCAAACAAGATATTATTAAATTTCACCAAAATGAGGTAAGATAATGTGCAACAATCGTTGATTTTAAAAGATTAAAGAATGTATGAATCAATCCATTTAAATTACACCCAGAAACCGTGTTAAACCTTATGAATTAATCCGAAGGCTCTTGAGTTATTTTTTACCTCAAAAACTACGCGGCGACCTCATAATATCTAAGAAACCAAGATAGTTAGGTAGGTAGGTATAATCTATGTACAATAAACCCATCTATCATTCGCAAAACCCCCCGGAGTGCAAGAAATACAATTTATTAAAGTTATTTGCGATGTAATTATCACTTCTAATTGTAATTGATTACGCTTGATAACCTCAAGGGAAATCTATAGATAAACACCCGCTCTACAGATTCTAACGCCTAAAGCCTAATATAATTATGTACTTAGAGGTTATGCTGTTCGTTGTTATATTACCTACCTACATGCTACAACTATAGCTTTATGTAGTTTTTTATCACTTATAAAATACCACAAGAGCTTCAAAATTATCGGGTATTTTCCGATAGGTTCGTTCTACCTAAGTATATGAAATGTACTGTCATTCAAATGAATCAATTTTCATTTTATTATTTTTCCGACCCAAATATCGACCAATAGAATTGCACCATTCGACGTCACGTGGTACAACCTACATGGTATTATACTGATAATTTTTTGAAAATTTTCTCTGGTAGTTGACGTCAAACTGACAGGTTGAATTCAATTGTGAAATTATTGGCCGACATTTGGGACGGAAAAATAATCCCCCGAATACCACACGAGCTTCAAAATTATTTGGCATTTCCCTCAAGGTTCCCTGCAAACAAATAAAGTCGTCAAGTTTGCAACGAACCTATCGGAAAATACCCGATAATTTTGAAGCTCTTGTGGTATTATAAGTGACTATTTAAATTTGCGTTTTCTTTCGGTAGTAGAATTCGAAAATATTTTAAATAAAAAAAAATCTGATTTGTAGCGCACAAACAATGCAAACATAGTTAAATAAGTAGGTGTAATTAAAACTCTCGAATGCATAAAACTTATCTTTCTTCTTTCTTCAATTTATAGACTTTAAATGTCAAACTGTTCGAGATAAAAATACAGAATACTCTCGTAAAAAGGCAACGATAAGAGTAATGAAATAAAGCTCCTGAACTTGGATGAGTCAGCGAAACCTAAGAGCTAGATATTGTCGGTAAAACTTATTTTAATAATCCATCGAGATAGTATGTACTAGTACATATATCTCGATGGAATAATCCTAATACCTATGTTTATACATTCCTACCTACTTACTTAAATAATATGAAGTATTAATTATTATCTAGATGTTTACTAGTTCATAAGGTCTTTTAAAGACACTAGATGTACCTATTACATACATATTTACTAATTACTTCAACTAGCGTTAGCTACTATTAATAATTATTATTCTGTGCTTTTCATCAGTGATTAACAATTTCGTTTCAACCAATGTCCGAATGTTGAGTAATCTTAATTTATTCCATGCATTACAGATAACAAAAAGTCAATAAAAGAGCTTATAAAAACTTAACGAGATCTTAACAGCCGTCGCGGTAACATTTCAATCACGGCAATTACAAAACATCGCAAAGATAACGGCCAAAACAAACTTACACTTTGAAACTGAAATCCAGAAATCACTAATCACGTTTAATTGTGTTCACATCACTTCAGTAACGAATCGAGTTTCACTTCGATATGCAAATCGCACAGAATGAAAACAGAAAATAGTTTTACTTTACGCGGCACAAACTCGGGTCGGGCATCAACGCGTCTACATTCCGCGGAGTCGCGTACTTAACTAAACACAGGGACGCCGAACAGGAACGAAGGGGCGGGGTGAGGAGAGGGAACTCCAACAGAGAAGATAACTTTTGATCTTTTTGGTGCTATAGAAGATTTTAATGACACACTCACATCTGGAGATTGGATAGAAAAAGTGCACTAAGTGTTAATGCATGTCAAGGGCTTAGTGGAAACGACGTGTTAGAAAAAGCGATACGGAGGTTGCGGGTGACATTTTTATAAATAGCCCAATATGAGGTTGGAAACAAAAAGTGCGATTGATTGGGAAGAAGGTTTGAGGACACGAGTGATGTCAACGCGGAGATGTTCGAGTTCTCTAGAGCCATAATAAAAAGTCAGTCCTTAAGGACGCTGTCACAAATCTGCGCTACTCAAATTTAGGTATTTAACGTCGCAACGTGGTTCGCGGGAACATCACGCTCACGTAAACATAGCGCATTCCATTTTATAGACCATCTTCATACTTGATATTATTTTTTTTGAAGTGAAAACTTCTTTAGCGGCGTTGAGCACTTTTTCTGTAATGGGTATAAAATCTTAAACTCGCGTCAGGACACGTGACCTGATCGAAAATGCGTAAGACGGATATCATTCCAAAATATCAAACATGCTCAACGTTAATAATCAAGTTTTCACTTCTGCCGGCACTCCCGGAGTGCAACCCGTGTTTTTTTTTATATTTTTATTTAAATTGATTCCAGAAGATTACTGAGAACTTTAAAAAATTCATTTTGTTACTTTTATTAGTAGGTACGATCCTTATAAGTATTTTAGAGTATTCAACCAACTTAAAAAAGTGTGACTATTTTACAACAATTTGAATAATAATCAGTTAATGAATTGTATTATTGTATGTACAATATTGAAGCTTTTTATGAAATGTATAAAATACTTTCTTAAGAATTATTATCATACATAATATTATGTTACCGGCAGGCGGCAATATATTAAACCCGGCATTGTATGCAATTCTTAGTAAATGTATGTTATTCCGAGAAACGGTCGGAATGAAATAAATTATATTCGTCACATTACCTATGATATCTTTAAATCTGAACTTTTCCTAAGTAGCAAACACATTTGCAAATATTATTATTATGAAACAACAATCCAAGATGGCGTCGACGAAAATTTGACTTTTTTTCGTGATGGGTGTCATTTTCATGGTTTTTAGGGTAGCTATAAACTAATATGAGGTCAAAACTAAAATCCAAGATGGCGCCGACGAAAATTTTACATATTTTCGTCATGGGTGTCATTTTCATGGTTATTGGGGTATCTGTTAACCAATATGAGGTAAAAAAAAATCTAAGATGGCGCCGACGAAAATTTTACATCTTTTCGTCACGGGTGTCATTTTCATGATTTTTGGGGTAGCTATTAACCAATATGAGGTCAAAACTAAAATCGAAGATGGCGCCGACGAAAATTTTACATCTTTTCGTCACGGATGTCATTTTCAAGGTTTTTGAGACAGCTATTAACAAATCCCCAATGTAACCGTCGATAATTTGGTATATTTTTCTTACTCCTTTAAAGTAAACTTAAATAAAATAACAAAAACGTTAACAACTACAGTTTTGTAGAAAGTCTTAAAAAAAAAAACAATTTTAAAGAACATTGAAATGCATATTTAGAAATCTTAATATATATAAATCTCGTGTCACAATGTTTGTCCTCAATGGACTCCTAAACCACTTAACCGATTATAATAAAATTCGCACACCATGTGCAGTTCGATCCAACTTGAGAGATAGGATAGTTTAAATCTCAAATCGTTTTAGAGAAAGCGGGCGAAGCCGCGGGCGGTAAGCTAGTGTAATATAAAACGCAACTCTGTGGCAATCATGTTAATATTCTGACAGATATTATTAACTTTAAATATATTCGCTAAACTTTATTTAAAATAAAGTTCATCTAAAACATTAAAACGAAGAGAATAAAATAAAAAAGAGCGTGTGTGCCAAGATAACGTGTCAGAAGTGAAACTTCTTTGGCGAGATTCATAGATACCAAAATCGCCGCCTTGCTCCATAACGTGACAGTATTACCATGACGCGATCTTGAAATTTTACTCTCAATGCGTCTAAAGAAGTTTCACTTCAAAAGGCTATTAGCTGTGTACAGTTCCACAAAATTTGAATTCTACACGAAAAATATGTAAACGGTTGTAAGAAAAATGTACCAAATTATCGACGGTAACATTGGGGATTTGTTAATAGCTGTCTCAAAAACCTTGAAAATGACACCCATGCCGAAAAGATATCAAATTTTCGTCGGCACCATCTTGGATTTTAGTTTTGACCTCATATTGGTTAATAGCTACACCAAACACCATGAAAATGACACCCGTGACGAATAGATGTAAAATTTTTGTCGACGCCATCTTGGATTTTAGTTTTGACCTCATATTGGTTAAAAGCCACTCCAAAAACCATGAAAATGACACCCATGACGAAAAGATGTCAAATTTTTCGTCGGCGCCATCTTGGATTTTAGTTTTGACCTCATATTGGTTAATAGCTACCCCAAACTCAAAACTCAAACTCAAACATTTATTTATTCAATTAGACTTCTTCTAGAAGCACTTTTGAAACGTCATAGGTACATATTTTTAACATTTACCACCGGCGCCATCTTGGATTTTAGTTTTGACCTCATATTGGTTAATACCTACCCCAAAAACCATGAAAATGACACCCATCACGAAAAAAAGTCAAATTTTCGTCAGCGCCATCTTGGATTATAGTTTTGACCTCATATTCGTTAATAGCTACCCCAAAAACCATGAAAATGACACCCATCACGAAAAAAAGTCAAATTTTCGTCGGCGCCATCTTATACTCATACAGATCAACCAACATCATAATAGTCTTCCTACTAGTCTACTTCAAAATTTTGCCGCTATTCCTATTCAACAACCCATAAAAAAGAGAATCTCAGGCAAGGTAATTTTTAAAACATAATTTTAAATTACAAATAATTGGAATATGAAACTTATACAGTTTACTCTTATAAAGTATCAAATATTTCAAATCACGAAAAAGACAGTGCACGCACAATCATCTTTTTTTATTTCGTTTTTATTTTTGGCACGAGGAGCGATACACCCGTCCTTCCAAGAGCGCTTCTGAGCGCGGTCTGACGAACCGCGAGCAGTGTTGCCACCGAAGTATCAAGCTACCCACCAGAAGCGACCTCTGAAACCACCAGAAATCCACTAACAAAACTCGCGCCAGTTTAAAAAATCGCTAATTTTTCCACCAACTTTATTTTTAAGCAAATTTTTGTTCATCGCGAAAGAAAACAATATTTAAAAGATACGTTTATTGGAGAAATAACATTAAAATTACACATTATGTAACAAAAATAATGAAATTATATTAATAAGTCATCTTCAGATGAGTCGTTTCCGTCCCCGATAATTAACTGCCATTTTTTTAGAGTTTGTGGCTTTGATTTATTAAAGTGAAACTTTTATTACATCGTCTCAAACTTTTTGGTCTGTGTAGCGCATGTCGCGTGTATCGCGGCTGTCGAGTATGTATACCTACTCGGCAGCCGACCGACACGCGACATGCGCTACACAAAGCAGTGTTCGGAACCGTTCGAACAGTTTCACTTTTACCGTGGTTTCATAAAACCACACAACATTTTTTTCCTTTTGACTGTTTTACCCACTAGATGAAAGAGTGTTGCTGCACGATTTAATTAAACTCCAAAAACGATACGAGTGGAGTTCATAGTCGTCGTTCCAATATTTGAGAAAAAAAATACTAAATTCTTAAATTCCACTAGACAAATCCACTAGCCACTAAAGTCAATATTTGTCCGCTAAAAAGCAAGCCAAAACCACCAGATTTAGTGGAAAATCCACTATGTTGGCAACACTGACCGCGAGAACAAAATGTATGAAGAAATCGACAAGTATTTTTAATTTAGCTCATAATTGAAATAAAATTTTGATTTAGATTCATAAAAATTACACCATATATAAAGGACTATATATCCCTCAATAAGATATAGTTAAGAAAATAGATTAGGCTCTTAATTTTCCTAAAATGGTACCGCTTTAGACCCCATTTTTTTGCATTTTATGCGTTTATTGTGATGGAAAAAACGTAAGTATTTCAGCGACAATTTTGTATGATGTCGTACAATTTTTATAAGATGAACGTAGAGCTGAATATATTATCTTTAAATTAAGATATTACTATGTTCTCACGTGTAATTGCTTTAAGTTAAAATGGTACCGTAAAACAGCGTGTTTTTGTAAAAATACGTAATAGCGTCCTTAAAAGCTATTTTAAGTTCCTATGAACTAATGAACCGTTACAATCTGAAAATACTTTTAATTACTTAGTAGGTAGGTACCTACTGTAAAGATTACAGTAATTACCTAATACCTCACAGTTTTGAATAGTTATTACTGAATTTAGTCAGACTTACCTATTTGGTTTTAATTACGTAGGTCTATGATTTGTTATCAAGTCCAAACAAGAGCTTACATGTCGCGCGCAACTTATTTCAACAAAACTACAACAAAGTACCTAATTGTACCTACCTAGTTAATAACATAACGATAATAACATGTTAATAAATGTAGGTTTATGTTTTAATAACGACTCTGTTTAACAATAACTTACGATAACTGTTTATTTATTACGTATCTCTTGGAATAATGCTATTAATAATTTCGGGTCAGTTATTACTTATTACTCTTTATAATTTATTTACGTACTTACCTAATTTATGGCTGTAAATAAAAATTCTGTATTTCATAAAATTAATAAGATTGCAATTTACACCACTAATTAACCAGTCGCTACCTATATAAATTTAAAGGAAAGACCAATAGATTATTACCTATTTTAAAACCTTTTACTAACTATGTACTAAATTCGTCCTTCGTTCTCCTAAAAGTGATTACTATCCTTACCCGCATAGAATCTGATAAATACAATGCATAGGCCGTACATCTTAAAATCTAACACTAGAATCGCGTTTCAAAACGCTACGCATTTTAATATTCTCAAAAGACGTCCCATCTCAGATATTGCGCAAGGCTTTTTTGTCCCCGCATATGTCAGGGGTACAAAGGACCATAGCAGGTACAAAAGACCCCAGCTTCGAGTTACAACCCATGGATTGATATCCCAAAAAATTTACAACTGCATTGTCCTATTGTTAAAGGCTCCTGTACTTCATTCTCATCGATTATCAATATGATAGTAGAATTGTTTAGGAGGCGTACCGTTACTAGTAATAAGTAGCTACATTGTATGATGTATTTTCCCAAAGGTGTGCGATGTGGATTTAAATCTTATAATCCCGGATTCTGTTTCTTGTTGCATCTTTACGATTATTTGAGCCGTGACCACTGGGTTCGTTTGTGAAGTGCAGCGTTCCTATTTAGGGTCGAGTGCGATTCTTAGTAAATACTTATCAGATTTTGCTTCTTATGTGTTACTATAAATTCTATACATATCCATAATCGCCTGCGAAAATCTGCACTTACAAATGATTAATTATATTTATGGAGCAATTTGCTACAAATGATTTTAATAGAAGTATCTATGTTACAAGTGGTAGGAACTAATAATAATATATTAAAAAAACTACTTGATTCTAAAATTACTTTACGTACTATCAGCGAGAGATTAAGACTGCAAAATAAAAGCTTTTTATAAAATCAAGATCATCTACATTTTACAATACATAATATTTTTAGTCAATTTTCCAATGTTCATTTAGAACATTCTGTAGTAAATAGAACTGAAAATGTAAAGATAAATAGTGGAAGCTGTAATGAGTGATCGTTGTGGTCCAACTAGCATTCCTCTGGAGTCTGGAGCTTAGTGTCATCTGTCAATGACAGTTTTTACATGTCTGGAAGCTGAAATATATATTTGTTATACATTTCTGAGTTTTACGGTTTTACTCTATTCCGTGTTGAGGAAAATGACTGGAATATTGATTTTAATTATCTTTAGTATGTTTAGTATGTAATCTTACTATGCTGTTTTTTGCGTATTATTATAAAAGTTTGATTTATTGATTTGTTAATTCATAGAAGCAAGTCTTGACTATCGAGAACAATTAGTTCTCACTTTTTAACCGATTATCAAAAAGTGGAGGACGTTGTTTGTTCTTCTGTATGTTCTTTTTATCCTTACACAATTATTTGCTTATTAATTCCCTATTTTAAGATAGCAACTCCTGTCCACGTACCACTATGTCTTAAACTTAATGCAATATTATTCCTAGTGTGCAAAAATGACAGCGCTGATCGTCTAGCGACATCACTTTCCCACATTGGAAATAATCCTACTAATATTTTAAATGCGAGTTTGTTTTGTTTGTTGCTATTTGACGCCAAAACCTGCTGAACTGATTTTCATTAAATTTGGCACACTACTTGATTAACACAAAGGATAGTTTACGATATGTTGGTTCTCCTTTGACTACGCGGACGAAAATCTAGTATTTCTATAAGAAATCATACTAACCCTCCAAGAGCATACAAATGGTAGATATACTATGAGAAATGGTAGATCATTACCCGCCCTGCACCTTACCGTAATCTGTCATCACTAGGAGTATCTTAAAAGATAATACCTACGTGTAAAGATGGCGTGTGTTGGAGTGGGGCAAAAAGCATCTTTGGAACACCTGCTTGTGAGTTTTCGGGTTTTTAATTAGGTTGGTGGCGGAATGTTAACTATTTTAATAAAGAAAACGTGAAGCTTGTGTTGTTTCTTATATTATGATGCAGAAAAAATGTGGCTCTGATTTCTGTATATTTCGTGTGAACAACTTACCTGACCGAATTGTTGAAAATTAAGTATTAAAATTTAAATGGTGGTACGGCTTCATTATGTATGTCACTTCAAATCCTGCACAGTTATGAAACCACAGGCTATTGTCACTTTAATTCTTAAGGTATAATAATTACAGTTATAAATTATTATTAATTTAAAATCAGTTTGGAGAGTGACGCAATAATTATGCAAAACTATCGAAAAGAGCTATTATTATAAAATGTATAATATTCGTTACTTCTAAAAAGTATTTTCCAAAAACAATAAGAACTTCCCTTATCCGTCTGCAATTTAAATTTCAGTCGTTTACCCTTTGGCGTATTTTTATAACCCTCTTGAATGTTTTTACAAGCCATGTCTAACATATGCATGCAGCTTGCTTGATATTATCTCAAAGTTTATCACCTCGCTTTTTTATTATCATTTTCACACTGTTAAGTTTCAGTAATTGCAATTTCAATACAAAATAATAGAAGTAAGTACCTACTGTTTTGACTATTTTAAATACTCATTAATCACATAATATTTCTATTATTAAAAATAAGTGTACTTATAACATAAATTGACTACTATTTATATGTTACAGACTGGTGTTAAAGTGAAGTAGGTAGAACTTTATATGACGTAAGAACAGTTGAGGAGCTTTAGATGAAAATTTGAGGAAGAATCGATTAATGTGCTTGATATGACTGTTATCTTTGTGTAAACTTTAGACTCAGCTTATGTATCCTACAGTAAAACCGAAATTGTTTTGTTTTTTAATCACAACTGTACAATAATAATATTATGTCTGTAAATCTTTTTTTGTTTCTGATAATGCAAAAAAAAATGACTTTAGTTCTTACTATACCTAGTATTTTTATTCATCTGCTCTACATGATTTGAGTATGAATGTTAGTAGGTACCTATATTTTTTCACAGCATTACCAAATTGTTTGAGCTTGAATTACGTTTTTTATCACTGCTATCTACACAATTTATAACTCTATCTTCTGTAATAGTTCTAGATTAATAAAATATCCACATTGCAATTCGCTACTCTTAGAAACTACAACCATTGAAATATAACAATAAGTACGTGACATAATTTTCGATTAAAACAAATATTATCATGCCGAGAAATCGCGCAATATGCCTCCATCGACGTACGAGAGGCATAATCGACTTGTCATAATTTTAAATCAATTAAAATTCTTTTCGCTTGTAATTGAACATGATGTCATCGGAAGGTATTTAATTCATTGATGGTATCTTATCGATTTATTGCGTGAAGAAATATTCTTTAAGTTATATATTAGTTTATTTGGTGTGATATATTATATGGGCTTTCGAGTGAATGAAGTTTTTAGTGGGAATAATGTTTGGAAATTAATTAGATAAAAATATTTATTTATTTACTGCTGATGCTATTTAAAGTTTTCTAATATATTAATATGGGATTTTGAGTGAAAGAAGTTTTTAATAGTGGGATTAATTATGTTTGGAAATGAATTGGATAATTTATTTAAGTATAGGTGTTCCTGGGCACACTGATTAAATGACTGTCTCGTTGTAAGGCTGGTTTAAGAACAGGGATCTTGGGTTCGATTACCGGTGGAAAAAATAAATTTCTTAGTCTGGCAGTACACAGACGACTCTGACACTTACATGTCCGTAAAGATTGATCAGTGAAACAGATGTCAAATGCATCTGCCCCCACAAGGGGACATGGAACTTCACTTTTACAGTACCCAATAGCACAGAATACTTAAGGCCGTGTACGCGGTCCGTGCGCTGTTTGGCTCAAATATGTGATTTTTCAAACCAGATTGTCTATCAACCACTTATCTTACAAACATATGAATTACTAATAATTTTAGGAAATTTTATTGTCTATGTAGTTAGTTAAGAGTTTTTTTCAATTAATACAGTATTTGTGAATACCATCAAGATAACTGAGCCGATGATTACTTGATTTCACTTTTAGTGTCAATTTCGAACCTAAAAATATCTGAAATTGCTGACAGATCTAACACACAATTATTTTTAACTAACTGCAAAAATCCTTATTAAAATAGTTAGTTTTTTTTTAAAAGATTTTTTTTATTTTGGACTCCTAACTTACGAAATTAAAATCCGAACAATGTGAATTTTTTTAGAAATTATAGTCGACAAAATGATTATTTTCACCAAGATATTTGACTTTATTTAATATAATTTATACATATTGCAATAAAAGAATGTCTTACTTATAAGATAAAATTTAAAAAATCAACTAAAGTACCTCTATTATTTTTCTACAAATTTTTTTAAAGTACTATAAAACACTGCGCGCGACCCGATTAAAATCAGTCGGCAGCGAGCCTTTCCAGAGAGAGGAGAGGAGTGAGAGGACATGTTGCTCGGCGCTCTCCTGTGGACCTATGCTGTTCATAGTAAAAGGATAGCGCAAGCCGCGATCTATCGTAATAGATCGCGGAGATTTTGACTTGCGTTAAATTGAATATGCGCTCTTAAAAGTAGCTAACGCTAGTAATAGACTATTTCCTAGAAATAATTGAATTTTTGAATGTAAATGTAGGGTATAAAAATAGCAAATAAACGTTGATTCATGTTTGAATTACGGTTGCCTAGTTTCTTAGTTCTTACACGTTTCGCTTTGTACTAAATAATCGTGGTAATTATTAGGAGCATTTATCTATGAGTCTATAGAAGAATTATTAATTATTATAATTAGGTATGCTAAGGAGCTTTTATTTTTTGCTAATTCGAACTACAGCCACGTAAGGACGTGGATGAATGCAATAAATGGTAATTATAAAATAATAATTTTTAGGACTAATAATAATTTATACAACGTATCCCTTACATTCATTCATTGAATAATATTTTTAAACATTTACATTCTATATTGAAATTTTATTTCAACTTCATGTAGCTGTATACCAATTATTAGTGATATAATGGCTCTGTTTTTAATTAAGGCTGTCAAGGTAAAAATTGAATATACCTATTATGTATTTTCATAAAGACTGAAATATGAAGGAAAATGTATTTTTATTACATTTTTTAAGCCGTTAAAATTGAATAAACATATTTTTATTATACGCTCTCTCATATAAAGTTATAATTTTGGTCGCACGATTTGATTTATACAGACGAAACTGCAGAGCGCAGCTAGTCATTGAATAAACATACACCTCGATATAAACCCAAACTAGAATTTAAGCTTTAACAAAAACAATACCAAAATTTAAAATTTCAACCGCAACCCACGCCAAATTTGGAACAAGGCGGATTCTAATTTAACCCTCTAATAAGAGCGTGTATGTGTGAGCCCTTTTTTGTCTCTGTGACCGAGCCGAACAGGTACAAACGTCCCTTCGAATGATAAAAATGTACCCTCCCACATAAATATTCATTCGTTCCAAGGAAGGGTACTAAGTGCTGGAAATATTGCTTTGTCAAAGAGTAATCATAATTTTTTATAACCCTAAACGCGCGTACATTAGACGTCTTGGCAATGGTGTTACGCTGAGTTGAATATTTAGTGTAATTATTACTGGATGAAATGTCGAGGAGACGTAGATTAGTTGAAGATTTATGTTTTTAATGAAATGAAAAAATTACTATTAGATAGATACTAAGATCTATCTTATAGTAAAATTTATATTATATACTTAATAATTTGAAAAATTAAAGATTTTAAAATGTAAATATGTTGTATAATACACAATGTTATCATCAGTGTTAATAGAAGTGACCTTTAGAGGGGTATTTTTTTAATTCGATAGAATCTGGTCCATTGAAACTATTGGAAACGAATGATAGTTAAATATTAACATAAGTATCAACTAATTTGAAATTATAATTATGCTCTACATCTTATAAAACTAAAACAGAAGAATATAGAACTTTCCGCTCCACAAGGGGCTTTCGAAATGCGCCCAACGCATATTTGCACTTGCACACAAGCTACCCAAAACCGAAATAGTCCCTAATGTGTATTCAAACAATTCCTACAACGTGGTCGAAGCACAAAAAATATACAAGTTTTTTTCATATTCCAACTTTACGTGGGTTGCTCGTAGCGGTGCCTTTTTTATTTTTAGGGACATTGATTGATTGAACCTTATGGCACGTCTATGAGAAACCGAGGGTATTGTTTTTTAGTGCATTTTTATCCGATATTGGATCTGTCTAAATTTATTGTGTCTTCATTTAGTTAATTAGGGTACAATAAATACAAATTTTAAGCTTTAAAGCCGTGTCATCTTTCATTTAGGGGTTAATTTTTTAAGATTTTACCAAAATGTTGTTGATTTGAAAATATTTTTAGATTAAAAATGTTTTGTTTTTGTCGTTCAATGTTTGAAGAATATAAATTAAGTTTAAATAATGAACTTCAAGCAAGTATTTATCAATATTTTGGCAATGTACAGTGCAACATTTAGCGTATCTGGATAATAGTAACCTATCATATTTAAGTAACCTATCACTAAGTATAACATAATATTATGAACTTTAACCAGACCATTGTTAAGATTTTGCACGAATATTGGTAAAAATCAAAGGTTTTGAAAAAAAAATTATGTATTCAAGTAATTCCCTTGTTTATTTAAAAACACAGACAACAGCAACATCAAAATGATTATAACTCGACAGCCAAAAACTCACTAAGGAGTTTAACATTTTCGTAACCCATTTATCCTGTTTAATAAATCATAATCCCATTCCGCGGGATCTTTGACGCTTTATTTGACGTCTAAATGTCTTTCAAAAACAACTCTGTTTATATATTTTTGTACTCATTTAATGCGGAAACCTTTGAGTTTTGACGCGAGACTGCTACGTTTATCATTTCTGTTTACGACAGTTTTTTGAAGTGATTAATTGTTTATGAAATCCGTTGTCGCGATTAAATAAAGGCTTGTGTTAACACGGTTGTGATTATTTTAGATTATTAGTACATACATACATAATATGTATACAAAAATAAAATATACAATACACCTACTACATATACAATATTATTGTATATGTAGTAGGTGTATTGTATCTTGGGCGTAATATTTGAAATTTTAATATCTATTAGTTGAACTGTATTGGATAAATTCTTCGAGCAAACGACCAGGCTCAGTGGCGTGCCATGAGTCATGACTGAGGCCTATGTCCAGCAGTGGACAAGTGTAGGCTGACAATGATGATGATGATGAGATGAATTCTAAGCACTAAACAGATTAACTAATAAGGATAATAAACCTTGTGAAAATTTCAATTTTAACACAAAAATCGATGACAATCATCAAATTTTTATTTTTTGGAATAAAAACACTAAATTCAGTAATTCAGATAATGTCTTTATACCTACAAGATTTCGATAATTAATTGTGCAATTTATGAATCAAGATTTTAGCTCTCACAACCTTTTGCATTTCTATTTTTATAGCACAGTGTGGTCATAACAGCTAGAATTTGCTCTTGTTTTTCATATTTTAGCCTTTACCCTAGTAATACAATGAGAATTTCATATTTCGTCTGACGGTAAGACGCTCAAGCAACTGTGATGAGCGCCGAATTAAATTCTTTTACATCTTTTACAAAGCGTAACAAGACAGGATGAAAAATTATTAAATTTTGACGCCAATCTCGTCTCATGCCCTGGTAACATAAAGCCTAATATTGCATACCAGTTTTACATTAAAAAATTCAAGGAAGTTTTGATAAATTTACGACGAGAATTTATGCACGCTAAATTGTTCTCTGTGCCTATTGAAATAAAATTGTTTTTGCCGTGCCAGCTTTGTGGATTAAATAATTATTATAGGTGGGTGTATATTGTGTGTAACATGTAATTATGAGATGATTACTTCGCATACTTTAACGCGTATTATTAAAGTATTGTATTAAACATTGATTAAAAACACTTTGCACGGGAAATGAGATTTTTGTTAACGAATTTTAACGCAATGATTTAATTACAGTAAGCTTATTATTAAAATAGGGCGTATTGAAATATATTTTGGATGTAGTTTCAAGAATAATTTTGTGATTAAACTGCTGTATTATCACACCACACACACGGCAGAATAAACTTACGTATAGATTTATTATTTTACTTTATTTAAACCATTGGTAAGTTCGGTTTTCAAGTCAGAAATCGTGAATATTATGCAAATTATGTTATATCTTGTATTACACGTTTGTATTGCAAAAATAAAACTTTTTGTAATTACTGGATAGGAGAAAGGAAAGTAATAAATTAATAATGCAAGAAAAGGAATATGTTTGAGGCAACAACATTGCCTAGCATGCCACAACCTACAGTCCTACAAATATCTCGAAAGAAAAGCTCAACCACTCAAAAAAACAATAGTACTACATTTGCCAGCAAAATCAATGTACTATATTTCAATTGATCTACAAAATAATGTATTCTTGTAATCGTATCAAAGTGGCAAATGTCACTCGTCACCGCGAGCGGACACGACACGATATAGCTAAAGATCACACTGGATCACTGGGACAATGGGCTTGTTAGGAACGGCTTCCACTGGTATGCTGTATCAATGCTAACGGGAGTAAAACAACATTTCCTATAAGAAACATTTAAATTCACACTCAAAGCTCCACAGAGTTTTGGAGAAGCGCAATTGGAGGGTAAGAAAGAAATGGATAGAAGTGGTCAAACAAGCAAAATTTTCAACTGTTCCAGTAACTTAATGACAATGCTATTTCTAGAATCTTCGATAAGTTAAATTTACCTACTGCATTACCTGCTCCAGTATAAATGACCTATCACTACATAGTATAAAACAAAGTCGCTTTCTCTGTCCCTATGTCCCTTTGTATGCTTAAATCTTTAAAACTACGCAACGGATTTTGATGCGGTTTTTTTTAAATAGATAGAGTGATTCAATGGGAAGGTTTTAGTATATAATTTATTAGGTTTTAGACAAAGCGGGCGAAGCCGCGGGTGGTAAGCTAGTACTCTATAAACGGTTATAAAACCGTCCTTAATAAATTATACAGGTATTTCCATTTTATGTTTCAACATCATCTTCATATCAACAAATAACAAGCATCTCTTCCAATCACCATTGAATAATCCCTAAACCAGTATATCCCCTACTGGAATGGTAGTCGAATGCAGTGTGGAAGCCAGTGGGAGTGTGCGAAATTATGAGCCCCAGGCACTTAACAAATAGCGTCGTGAGTACGCCACACCGGTAGCACACGACGCCGCGGGCCTAACTATTATAGACTGGGCTTGATTTCAAAATGCTCCGTCTTTGGTTGGGAACTAGATCTTGCTTGAGTGATGGGTGCTATGATTTTTGCTTGAGTAGTGCAGTTATTAGGCAACTGTTAATGTGTTCTGACTACTGGTCATCATTGCTATAAGACGTTACTTATTACTTTTACTTTTATTATTATCTAAATAGTAAGGTGTACTTTTTAATAGATAGTAATTGGTATGTGAGCGACTTCTATTTTTGTTCGATTTCTGGTGAAGAATAGAAAAGCGTAACTAGTCTATGAGATTCTTAACATTGTTGAATTAAATATTTTTCTCAAATACATGTATTTTATTTTAAGTTAATTTATTTAACCGGAATTTCCCAATCCGCGACCAAATTACAAACATAGGTCACGTTCCCCAATACCATACTTGAAGGTACACTAAATTTATAAAATTAAACGTTATTTAGACTGCGAGGGAAATTCCTTTATTCCAACAACACTGGCCTCATTGCGCTCTTGAATTTAAACTTAAAATATTTTCAATTCCATTACAATCCAACAAGTCACTGCGGTCAAACTAAAATGCTCTAGAAAAGCCCGATCCAGTTTCCTGAAGTGGGTTATTGTAAGATCAATTTGCTATCTTCGGTACTGGAAATCAATTTGATAGAAACGAGATAAAATTGTAATTATTATTAGTCCATTGTGTTCGTCTTGTTGCTTTCTTGTTGATTTGTTGAGTGTTTTTTTTTTGTTCATGGTCTGCAACTTATAAATAATCTCTTATTCATCAAATAATAATAAAAAAAAATTGGTTGTCTGTAAAGTTTACTGACGATAGTTGAACGTGACAACGTCCGATTGTGCTTCTTTGTCGCTCGTTCCGCGCTCTCGCTTGCACTTCAAGCCTTACATGGAACGCCTCAGAGCGAGGTAACGCCGCATGAGTCATATTTTTTCGTGCGTGCAGCCGGCTCTATCGAATTATAAGACGTTGTCACGTCAAAAAATGAAATGTAAAGGAAAAAATACCAACTAAAAGACATAAAGTATATATAATAAGTACCTTCTTAACTATCCTTGTTAACAAACAGAGCTTAGCATAATTTTCTTTTCTACTATATATTTCAATAATAATATACCAGGTGACGAGAAATCTTTATACTACAGCTTTCTCTTACGAGGTTTGTGATTTGTATTGAAAATCAATTAGTGGAGTGCCTGGGGGTCTTCACCTCGGATTAGAGTTATAGTGAATGAATTATTATGATCGATGTGGGATATTGTTTTTTGAACTATAAATTGCAATGTTTCCCCAATTTTTTTTTGTGCACTCCATTGTTTCATTGTTTAAACAAATTATTGTGAAAAATTCATGTTTGACCATAGAGGGTGTCCCAAGAAGTAGTGATATACTGAAGCTGGGAGGTAGAGGACATAAAGGGCTATCCGAATCACCCCCATGTATATTATGCGATTTTTCGTATTTTCGGAGTTATGACGTTTTTTTCAAATTTTCACCTATCACCGAGTACGTAGAGATTTTGATTTATGGTGACGTGAATTATGGCGGTAAATGCTTGATTTTTTTTGTGTGCTAAGCTGAAAGATAGGTCAATTCAGTATAGTAACATTTACTATCGTTAGATCTTCGAATGGAATAAAAAAAAGAATTTAATGCCAAGAAAGATAAAATTACCCAGTATGTTCATAACTTCAAGGGCCCGTAAAAAATAAAATCACATAAAAAATATCCGTTTGGCTTTTTAAAAACTTACTCTATCTAAATTGAAAGTCAAATAAAATAAGAATTTTAATAGACTAAGATCAACTTATAATACCTATATTTGACAAACACCACAAAAACATGGTAAGTATCTACATAAAGAGATATAAAAACTAAAAAGCAAATGAAAATTGTATAACATTTCCATTATACATGAAAAACTCTCACCAACAAATAGGCCAATTTCGTATTTAACATACTTTCCATCAAAGCTCATGATTTTTTCAAACGCTCTAATACCAAAAAGCGAATTGAATGGAGATTAGAAAAATCAGTGAAAGCAATTTTTTATTGGAAATATCTTAAAGAATGTTCAATATATTTGAACGCGAAGTAACGAGAAAGCCGTTACGAAAGATTACACACCAACAAAGGGAAGAGGCAAAAACCTGCGCCCATTGGATTCAGACTGAATACTAGCAAAAAGTCACGTAGAATATTAGATATTTAAAATCGGAAAGGGCCACCTTTCGCGTTTTTGTACTAAATATCTCAATTTGCAAGAGGTACACAAAATTAATCAATTTCGATTGCAGTGAAATTCTGCGTCTTATTTCAGTAACCCACATTTACTCTGTGTCTAAGAAAGGTTAAAAAATTACATTCTTTAACTTATATACTTCTGGAAACTTCCAGAAGAATAAACTCTGCAGACTTATAGTTCGATAATTACAGCTTCATAGGAACATTTTATAGATGTTTATAAGACTTGTATATATTTGTGTTTTTTTTTTTGAAGTAGGTAAACTTATTATACAAGAAAGAAGCTACAGTATTTCTACTACATAGGCTACATTGCTATTTTCAATTTCATGTAGGTATACATACGGATTCAACGACCGGAAATAGAGGACAAATTATATATACACTTTCGGTAGGTACAAAACTAACTGATAAATTACACCATCTGCAAGTTGTAATATTATCTTCATAAAGAACATAACATAGTCTAATAAATATGCTAGAGTAAACCATTTCTATTGCGCTGCCCATTAGCCGAGTCTAAAATTTCATATTCATCGATGCAAATGTAGCGAATACATTTTGCGTCGACGTTGATTATAAGATGTGGATAAAATTATATTGCTGAAGATCCCTGGAGGCAGACGCTAAATTAATCAGTACCCAGTATGGCGCAGAGTTTTGTTGTGAACTGGTCTTTTTCTTTACAGGGTAAGACTGTGGTAAGACGGTAATTGTGTATATTGTTTGTGTCTTGTATTGTAAGTTCTATGCATAAAATTAATAAATTTTAATGTACAGAATTTACATTTCTATAGGTTAAATGTGTATCAGAATTCAGAACCTATGTATGATGCTTAGGTATGATGTTTTGAAAAACAATTCAAATTGCGTTGCGTTGGTATTTGCAATAAATAAAACACACAAATTTTCAAAATTGTGTTTATTTTGGAGATTTTGAAAAACTAATATCATGATAGTAAATTAATTTATATAGATTTTATTACAGTCTAAAAATATGAAATACTAAAAATACTAAATTCAACTTTCTAGTGGGATGATTAATTGTATTCTGATCTGTTTCACTTCCATAACTGAACAAATTAAAAAGTTTCATTAATAAAAGCAACAATGTATCCATCAATAATAATGTTTCTACGTACAATACAAGCATAGAATCAATTGTCACGAACCAACACCGTTAAGTATTTGTGATTTAGATGCCTTTCAAATGACCACCGAGGCTTTGTATAGATTTAGAATACCTACCAATATTCCATGACTGTCTTAAATATTTAGAACAGTCTATACAGTTTCAATACATAAAATCAATAGGTACAATAATGTTTCTCAATGACCATATCGTATTCTCTAACAAGCGATTTTATTCAAATAATTACCAAGCAAGTGTATAATTATAAATTAGTCTAAGTAACCGGGTTCTGGTTGTACATCTACAATATTATTATTTACCTAATAGATCAAACATAAAACAGAGAAACATACATTTTTTTCAAGGCCCGACCAAAAAAACCTAAATTTTTCTGTTCGATGATAATTCATGGAACATTCTTTTATGGCTGATGTTAAAAGAATATTAAAATTATAAGGTATTGTGACTACAAAGTACCTACTTCTATTATAAACAATATTACTCGAATATAATATAATTCAAATTCCTTGTAACAAAGTCACTGCAATAACCGACAAAATTTATCACCTATCAAAACAATTACGCAAACAAATTGATTACACTAAAATAGCGAAACAATAAATAATAAATTATACGTCACTGATAACAGCTCTAGGAAAGCCACAAAGTGCCGACATGACGTTACGTTCACTATCTTTGAACCTGTGACCTGAACAATTTCTATTAAAACGATTTTTAGTGTCGGCAGAAACTATTTAGTAATATGTATTATCGCAGTGTTTTGCTGTCGTTCGAAACGTCGAGTTGAATAATATTATATTGTATAATTTGCCTTTTAAACTATAAAAAATCCTCACCATAGTAGTTATGTAGTTTGTTATTATTATTTTTAACACACACTGGTTGCTCGCAAGAGATGGTTTTTAAATAATAAAGCTCATAAATATTTTACCTTACTTGCCTGTAAGACATCACTGCTAAAAAATTAAGCTCATATTCGAGAGAGATATTTAGCTACTTATACATAGGTATACTTAAAGTAACAACAAGAAAACACTAAACTCAAACTCAAACATTTATTGCTTTGCATGTTGCATTGCATTGCATGTTGATTGTTGCTGCAGCATAGTTGACATTTTTAGAAATATATTGAAAGGCCATGGATGCTTATAATATATTATGTTAGCATATTTCCTTTACTTGTTAAAAATATAAGATTTAAATTTGATAATGATTTAAAATTAATATTAATTTAGTGTGTTTACAATGTCAAAGATATAATAATCTTGATGTTAATTTTCTATTTAGTGATAGGATCGTATACTTAGTTTCGTGTAAAATCGTAACAAATAAAAAGTATCACTACATATAGTATAAAACAAAGTCGCTTTCTCTGTCCCTATGTCCCTTTGTATGCTTAAATCTTTAAAACTACGCAACGGATTTTGATGCGGATTTTTAATAGATAGAGTGATTCACGAGGAAGGTTTTAGTAGATAATTTATTAGGTTTTAGACAAAGCGGGCGAAGCCGCGGGCGGTAAGCTAGTCTATACTAATATTATAAAGAGGAAAGGTTTGTATGTATGTATGTATGGTTTTCACGCATAAACTACTGGACCGATTTTGATGAAATTTGGCAGAGATAATCTTTAGACCCTGAGAAAGAACATAGGCTAACTTTTATTGCGAAATATGTACCACGGGCGAAGCCGGGGCGGACCGCTAGTTTCCTATAAGTTTAGATGATATTAGACTCTTACAACTTTCAAGGACTCACACAAGAGTCCTTAACGCCACCTCGCTATACCATACGTGACGATCTTATCAATGTAGTGTCACGACGGATGGATGCACAATGCCTGCATAGCAATGGAACCGATCTTGAGATAACGATATCGATGAATGTTTATTCTCAATGAGTATTGATATTGTCTTGTCAACTAGCTTTCTGAGCAAGGATACGCTGAGTATTGAAAAGAAGTTCCATTGGAATTTGATGTTTAAACAAGCCTATAATTATACGTAGTACTATAAAAAAAGCTCGGATGTGACATGAAATAAAGATAAACAATATTTTCCTATCTGGAACTTATTTTATTAGTCGTAAGTTATTATTATAACAATTCAGAAGCATTATTTTTATTAAGAGTGTATTACTTCTTGTATATAACTATTTATGAACCCAAAAAAGATCTATTGCGAGCTTTATTTTGTCAGTCTGTATGTAATATACCTATGTCAGAAGTTTGCTAAACTTTAAATTAATTTACAAGGCACAACTTGTTGAACAAACATTAAAAATCTTAAATGAAAACTCTTACGGACCTTAAAATAATCTTTAAAGTAGGAAAATGATAAAAAATATTCAGTAAGCCGAGGGTAGCGGTCAAAAGCAATCAGGGGGTGCAATTTGTATGGTTTAATTAGCTGAGAATATCTGGGCCAATCAACGGGGGCTTTAATTATGCCCCAAATCTCGCGGTTGAGACTGACATAAATTTTAAACGTGACTCTGTTTAATTTGGTGTTTACTCTTTATTAAGGAAATATATAAACACTACAATAACTCCTGATTACAACAATTACAATGTGGCTTGGGTACTATAGTTTGTTTTGATTATCTATTCTCTATTGTAGTTAAAACATTGTTTTTTTTTATTTATAACTAGTGGTCCGCTCCGGCTTCGCCCGTGGTAGGTTCATATTTCGCAATAAAAGGTAGCCTATGTCCTTTCTCGGGTATCAAAATATCTCCATACCAAATTTCATGCAAATTGGTTCAGTAGTTTAGGCGTGATTAAGTAACAGACAGACAGACAGAGTTACTTTCGCATTTATAATATTATAGTATGGATTATTCCATATTCAACATTTCATCTATTACGCCTCTTCTACGTAAACTAAATAATTAAATACATTACATATAAATGAATATTATTCAAATTATTTTATCTAGTTATTTTGATAAAAATAAACCCTGTGGCCAAAACTTAATCTATCCACACACAAAATTTCACTTGAATCAATTCACTTGTTCTTGCAATGAGTATATCAAATATGTACATCCCTAACTTTCAGATTTATACCCGTATTAGATACAAAACCATGTTAACAAGCAAGTCGTGTATCTATCCCATAGAACGGTGAACTTTTCTAATCAATAAGCAGACAATAATGTTACAGCCACAGGCTACAGCCATCTAAGTTCTCTTATGGGCCATTTAAACAAACTTTATACGTTACTATATCTTTTGTTGTGAGCGAAAAACTGTACCTTTTAATGCAGTGAATATGAACATAATGTAAAAACAAAAGATTATAATATTAGTTTTTATTAAATCTATATTTCGTTCTTGCTTCGTTCCTGTCGGTCTTAGCGTGATGATAAGCCTTCCTCGGTGAATGGGCTATCTAACACCGAGAGAATTTCAAATCAGACCAGTAGTTCCTGAGATTAGCGCGTTCAAACAAACAAACTCTTCAGCTTTATAATATTAGTATAGATGGCTCTGTCTTACATCTTCAACATAAAATATAACCTAAACTCGGCTTCATAATTTCCTTATCCAGTCATCTATTGGGCGCCGTTTTTGTACCCTTATCTCGAGACTCATCATGTTCCCATACTATAAGAATATGTTTATAACTTTTTGTGGTGTATTGTTAATTACAGTTTATCGATAGCTATCGAATTGGCAATTTGTTTTAGTTTTTGTGTATCATGATTGTTATTAGGATATTGGCTTGGACAAATGGTTATTTGTTTTATCAAGTATGTGGACAGAAAATGGCTTTAAGGTTGGGGATTCTTTATTTTTTAGTTTGTTTTTAAGCTTGATATAACAAGTTGCGGTATGGTGGGAAGCAATTGATTTTAGGTTTAAATTAAAGTGAAATGTATTGAAAGTGAAAAGGTGCTTTTTTTTCATACAAGACGATAGGATCTTGCTGACATATTGGATGAGAAAGGGAGGTATTTGTTACGAATTTATTTTAAAACGTTGTTATATTCCATCCAAATGTAAAACAATATATTTTTAACCATTTTATTAATACAAGGTAAGTTTAAGTATTTTTATTTTATTGTTTGTGTTTCATATCAACGGACAAATATTATCAAAATAAACGGAAACAACGGAACAAAGACTATTTTTGAAAAAGGAATCTAACCCGGAAGTCTCAACTCAAACCGGAAGCGAATCCGACACATCAGTTTGAAATTCCAATATCTACAAGATGGAGGACATCCGATAGTGTGTAATTAAGATTTTCACTTGGGAACTTCTAGTTTATTTATACACTTGCTCAATTAAAGCGATACTTAGACAAAACATTCATATTATTTTATGCTTTAAGTAAAAGTAAATCTGTCACGTCGAACGTTGAACATTTATTTTGACATATAGGTATGTACTGAAATAGAAGAAAAATCGACGAACACGATGATATTAATTGAACAGATAACCTATACTTATATTATAAAGCTGAAGAGTTTGTTTGTTTGAACGCGCTAATCTCAAGAACTACTGGCCCGATTTGAAAAATTCTTTCGGTGTTGGATAGCCCATTTATCGAGGAAGGCTATAGGCTATATATCATCACGCTAAGACCAACAGAAGCGGAGCCACGCGGGTGAAACCGCGGAGCGCAGCTAGTTATGAATATGAAGATAGATTGTAGTGGACAGGAGAAAATCTATTCATACATTTTGGTGATAAGTAAGGTTACAGTTAGGAAATCTTCTCTTCCTAAAACTATGTAACTACTCAAAATTAACTTACAATTGAATTTATGTTAATATTTATCAGAGGCAGTGGATATACATACTTAGCTATATACATACCTACCTTTTATTAACTGTCCCATCTTAATCCGGGTTTATAATCCTATCCAACTATTTTATGTGTATTCAAATATGTGTAATATATTTCATCTAAATTGTCTGTTCCAGAGTTATAGCCTATAAGACATTATTTATTTAAATAAATAATACTTTTTAGACATTATTTAAATACTTTATTGATAGGTTTCTATGAAATTTAAGAATTAATTAATGTATAGAGGTGAAAATTTAACTCAAAATACTATGAGTAATGGAAATAAATGATTTATGATCACGAGTGCAGGTAAAATCATGCGCTTGCAACGGATACGCGTCAATAGGATATCCTACACTTCCGTAGATTGTGCTAAATGCAATATCTATTCCTTAGATTAATTGCATTGCATGCACCTTATTAGGACAATAAATTGCTCAGATACATTAATAAGTTTTATTGAGAGTACCTAGTAGTTACCGAGAGTAAGAGTTTATAGGATTTACTAGAAAATGATATACATGATTTTGGGAAATGTTATAAGAATATACAACCGTTCACCATAGCACTTGTTTCTGTTTCAATAAAAGATCCGCAGTTGAAGCCCAGAAGCCCAATTTCTATCACAATAAATCCAGTAATAGAAACGATTAGCTGCAACAAATTCAAAGACTTTTCAGAGGACAGATGAACACCAATTTTAAGCAGATACAGATGCAAGGAAGCAGCGGATATTTGTATATTAGAGAAAGCAATTAAAAATGTAAGCAGTTTCTATTCCACAGTGAAATAATTAAAAAGGAAATGTTTATCCAGTCTAAACTGAACGAAATACATTTAAAAAGTTCAAGTTAACATTAATTATACTAAATAAGCGAACAGTGTAAAGCCCTCGAAACAGTTAACATGTAACCCTTGTATCAATAGATCAACGTCCATTGTCTAACTTTCTCCCAGCATTAATCACTATTGAAGACCAGTTATTGTTTAGTTCTATTTGATTGTGAATAAACACTTCATTGAATAATGTTCACGCTGTTTAATCTGTTGTTTGAAGTTCATCTATAACGTATACATATAAAGGTTTCACACCAAATATTTTACACAAGATTGTCGTATTCTTACAATGCGTACCTACATGCATTGCTATGCAGAGAGTGGTTATTAGCACCTAAATAACATAATAAATCTGTGCTCATAACTATAGGCTCTACAATCTACATAATATAGTTATTCAGATAATAAAATTTTGGATCATTCTCGGTATTGCCAAAATCACGTTAATTTAAAAAAATATACACACACAACATTGTCCCCATAGTTTATTGTCTAAGCTTATAGCATTTTTAAAAATTTAATTTTAGGTATTATTAGAAATTCCTTTAGCATGTGAATGCTAATATGAATTTTTACAAAAGATTGTCCCTTTATTTTCTATCCTCCCTATCTAGATTTTATTACTATGATGTGTTAGTTTTGCTCTAAGAACAACAAAACTTACACGTTGTTTCTATAGACTATACTTACAACTTACAATATTAATTGACTCATTATCTGTCATGCAGTACTGTTATCTGTGCTTACACAACATTTTTAATCTGTGGCCATATCTAGATGATATATAGACATCAGTCAGCGTCCGCGGACTGAGGGTTAGAGATCAACCATAAATTGAAGATGATTCGAAGGCGATAAACTCTATTTGTTTATTTGCTTGTTATATGTTATTTAATTGGAGTAATTTTTAAGTACATACCGTGCATTAGTTTATGTACTTTTTATGTATTTGTTAGGGAAAAGGGAATTTCTATTCGTCACTAGTTATACAATATTGTTGCCTCTACAACCATTTTTTTTAATTTTCCACATTTCATTTAATAACACTCATTTTGATAAATTAAAAAACTTCATGTTATATTATTATTATTACCTATGAAATATATTGCCACTTGCAGCGTAATAATTATTGTCTTCATGATAATATTATCAACATTTTAATAATAATAATCAAAAGCTTTTACATTTAATATTCCATTAAAATAGATATTATCAGTTGTATAAATCCATTTTGCAATACGCTGTGAATAAAAAATTAAATGAGTTCTCTCAATAAAAATATTATTATACATTTTACTTATCTTACACAAGCTTTTAAGGACTTCGTACAAGAAATATATTTTAACAGAAAATTTATATGATTGATTCTTTGAGTTCACGGCTTTGACACGTACAAGCCACATTTTTATTTTAAGCATGCGATATTAGGTATGTTAATATTCATTTTAATAAAATCCACTTTGAAATCTTTTTTCTATATCGTACGTAACGATACAATTTTTTTAAGCAAAATGACAAATATAATGGTATGTTTTTTTTTCGATCTTTTATGTGCTTTTTATTGTGAGATTAAAGAAAAATAATTAAATAATCTCAGCAACCTTAGATATATGGGTAGTTCTACAAAGTATGGAAGAAACTGAGTCTCATTTCGGCCCACATTTTTTTAAACGTTCTGTTTACGGAATTCAGTCTAATGACAAGAGTACAACGTCTCTAAAAGTATGTAGAGCGGAACAGTCAGAATATCTAATAGTTTTCGATTTATGGCCATTTTAAGGAAATCAAGCCACAGGAAACTGAGCAGGTCACCAGGAAACTGAGAAAAACAACAAAAATCGGTAGAGATCAACGAGATCAACGTTTATTTATCATGTTTTACATGAATTTGTATTATTAAATAAATTTTTAATGGTACTAGTAGTTTTAATAATAACGAAAAATAGCTCTATGCTTGGCTTACATACTAATTCTATACTTAAACAGTCTTGAACAGGAACTCTATTCATCAAATGATCATTGAGCATTAAGAATTATTATTCTAAGTTTAATTAAGTAAAATCTTCTTAAAGATAGTTAACAACATGAAAATAATGAACACTTCAATCTAGTATTGTACTTAAATCTAGTAAAAGAAAATAATAAAAAAGGTAGGTATTAATAACTTTGGCGGTTTCAATACTATATTAATTTTATGCTAAATTTTAAAATCACGGTCAGCTGTGCAGTCAGGGCATATGAACAATATAGAATCTCCCTTAATGCGTCCATCATGTGCCCAATTATTGCATACTAGACACTGGAACCAGTAGTATCTTCGCTGTGAGATCACCACAGATAAGGCACTCACAGTCACTGTATTTATTTTCCTTTCCATTTTTTGTTTCATTTTCTTTGCCTCTACATTTATTGGAATTCAATTTTCGCTTCTGTTTTTTTATCGTAGTCTGTCTTTTTTCTTTTTCAGCTGCCAATCTCAGGGGATCTATTTTAATTTTTTCATACCTCAATTTCTCAGCTATCCTTTCTTTTTCTAATATTTCTTCCTTTGTCAGTTTTTTCTTTGGTTTCGCAATTTTTTCTGTACAACAAAATATAATATTTAGTGTTCAAAATACAGTGCAATGCAACCAACTTTATTTTATACTTACATGTGTTATTAGACTGTTAAAGATTTATTTTTCTACTAAGTCATGACATAAGTTAAGTTGTAGTGTAAATACCTATAGTCAAAATAGTACTAGGAACTGCCAAGATCGGTAAAAGTAATGTTTTATGCTTTTTTCCGAAGTTTCTAAAAGATTACGTGAATACTTAAAGTTGACCATTACCAATACTAATTATCTGTAGATATTTAATTACGACAGCTACTCAAATGATTTATTTCATTAATTTATACGTAGTTTAATGTTTATAGGTAGAAAGTTTTAAATAATCTTACGCAGAAACAATGTTTTAGTGTGAACTTATCAGGATCCTGGATGGTCCTCAGTATCCTGGCTTTCAATTTGACAGGAACCTGAGACCAGGATCCTGAGAATATCTGTCTAATATTTAAAAAAACATATCAATTTATAACATTTAACCAGAATTAAGCAAAACTAGGCCTTTGCGTCAGCAACTTACGTATCAAAACGCTATATTTCCTAATATTATTTATTAATTACGTAAAAAATATCTTACCAGGATTCTGGGAACTCCACTGATTACGACACCATTTCCCTTGCTCACCGCGCCGGGCTGACTGAACTACACGCTAGGTGTGAATAGCTAGATGATATTCTTTGTCTCTTTCGTACGTCTGATTGACTCAGCTGAACGGCAACATCGCACGGCAAAAAACCTAGCTGTTATTTGCTTATTTTACATCGACCAGGATCCTGATATGAAAGCGTGGGGACAAAATGTTGACAAGATTTTTTTAATGTTTTTTTGGGAAAATAAGATAATAATTATTCTACCTTGCAAGAAAACACAGTAAACTCACCGATTTGGCTTTCAAATTACCTTGATACAGAAAAGTAAATAAATCACGACGAACTTTAAACCAGAATTTGTCCGAGGGACAGTTCAGGATCCTGAGAATTTGACACTTTGAACAAAGATTTCGTGGCATAAATAAATGTTTTAATTAATTATTTTCAGTGACCAACAAGAAACAGCTTTAAATAACAGTATTCCGTATAAATTAATTACTTTGAAACGTTTTTTTTAATATAATTTGGCTGAGCCGCTAAAAATTCCTTACTTTGTAGAACTACCCATATATTATCTGTAACACCATTATAATTTATAACAATGTGCAAAATGTAAAATTATTGCTTATAAAGATTTTGTATCACTTAAAACAATTTGTAAAAAATAAAACATATCATCCTGCTACAAATAAATGTTACTCCAAAATAATTAATGTTCGCCTTATCACATTTTATTTAAATTGATTTTTTGGCGGGGAAGTTACCTCCCTATATTATCGGCAAGTTTGAAACATGACGTTATCAAGTGTAAGCCATCAGCCGTCCAATTAAGCGGCGTCAAACCAACCAGTAAAGGGAATTTCGAAGATTGGATGAATACGTAGAAGTTCCTCTTAAACGTATTCTAGAAATTCCAAGCTTCAAGAACAGTCTTTGTGTAACAATGCGGATTTCCCAAATTTAAAACGATCGAAATAGATAGGAAAACGCATGTGTCAATAGAATAAAAAAATGAAAAAAGTAACCTAAAATATTTATAAATAATTAATCAACAAGACTTTATTTAGGAGAGCCTTTACATAAGATATTACATAGAAAGTAGAAACTACCACCGTTTCGGAAAGCAGTCCCTACTAATTATATTCTGTATCGAGATCATTATGAAACTCATACTATTTTCGTGTTACAATACAGATTTGTGAATGTATGTTTAAATAGTAATGCAGGTGATAACAGTTACTTTTGAATTGCAA
Source organism: Colias behrii (assembly GCA_029959065.1). Taxonomy (NCBI): domain Eukaryota; kingdom Metazoa; phylum Arthropoda; class Insecta; order Lepidoptera; family Pieridae; genus Colias; species Colias behrii. The sequence continues at coordinate 1,234,131 of JARWMC010000006.1, read as the reverse complement.
TTTCCAGATTCCTGATGATCTTAGTATAATACCGATGATAAGGTTTAAAAAATAATAACTGAAGCTTTTGCAATTGTAGGGGTTAGAAATTATTTACAAATATGATTTTTTGCGAAATTCTTCTCTTAGAAATTCCCGTTTGTCGCTGTCAACGGTGTTATCGCATGTATTTGAAATTTTGGCTGCGGATACAACTTTTACACATTCAAAATTGAAAGTAACGAACGATGATGTTATTTATTTTTGATGTTTTTTTCAGTACTGTGAACTGTTATTTTCTATGTAACAAAAATCAAAATAATATAAACGTGTTGTGGATACTCATATTAATCAAAAGGTTTTCATGTTATAAATATTTATGCTTTACATTTTTCGCACGCAATTTTTGCCCTTCTATTTTTATATGAAGTTAATAATAATTATTGTATGTATTTGGAAACTGACGGTACGTCGAAGTTTTTGACGTGTTGATTACTTATTGCGTTGCCTTTATTCCCAATTTCACCTGCTTTGCTTTGCTAATACAAAATTTCACTACCTTATTTTTTTACTATGTTTTGTTCTATCATAATAGTTATAAAACTCGTGACTATTTTGTATTCTGTAGCACTTTGCTACAATCTTAACATCATGGTCCCTCAGGAGACATAAAATCTTGTCTCGGACTGTTTAGGGCCCATGAAACTTAAATTTGGGAAATATAGTGGAGATTTCTTGTTTTATGACTCTATCATCTAGATATGGTTAAGTACTAGGTATGTATTAAATGAAGGTACGAGTAATAAATGTACTAGCTTTGATACACTCGGGCGTAATTATCTGCATAATACATTTTTAAAGTATATAAAAAATTCAATCACGAAGCGGGAATTTCTTTTATTCTTTAAAAAAATATATATTTATAAAGCACTAGGTTTCCGCCCGCGGCTTCCCGTATCCGCGGCGCATAGTTCCCTTTCCCGTGGGATTTCCGGGATTACATCATTTTCTCGGGTATCAAAATATCTCCATACCAAATTTCATGAAAATTGGTGCAGTAGTTTAGGCGTGATGGAGTAACAGACAGACAGACAGAGTTACTTTCGCATTTATAATATTAGTATGGATTTTAATGCTATAAAACTGAAGTATCAAATTCAACTATCTGCATTATCTATTATGTAATGTCCATTTAACAAGACACCTTTATGTCAAAAGGTAAGAAATATCCACCCACCCTCACAAACATTTATATTCATAACTAGCGGTCCGCCCCGTCTTCGCCCGTTGTACATAATTACGTTTTCTCTACATAAGAACCAAGGAATATAATAAAAAAAGAATTATCGAAATCGGTCCACACGTAATGCCGTGACAACGCGAAAAGGGTTTCATTTTTATATAATACATATATAGATTTAATAACAATAACATTTACGCCTAAATACTCCCAAATCAATATTAAAAATTTATCAATAGATAGCAAGCAGTAGAAAATAGTTCATATGTAACAGACATTTCCTTGTTTAAATAATCCCAGGTGGAGCTACGAGTTACTAGTGTTAATTCAAACTAATCTCATATCATTACTCTCCAACTGGATTCAAAATGAACAACCTTGATTACGCAATGTAGTTCTAAAAAGTGTAGATATTAATTACAATTTGGAAGTTAGCTGACAGCACCCCACATTCGTGTATTTGGTTACGCGAAATGTATCGTTTACATTTCATTACTATTTCGAGTAACCAAATATTGTATTGGTTTCTAAGTGAATGTGTTATCCGATATCGTTTATTTGACTCGCTTTTTATGTTGTTTTCGAAACTAATTAGGTGTAAGTAACGTGCAAGAGATGATACGACGAAGGCTTTCTTTTATCTACACATATTCAAGGTTTGGTATGAGATGAAGCAAATTTTACATTAAAAAGAAAATATATTTTTAAATTAATGCACAGTGGGACAATGTACTCGTGTAAAAGAAGCAATCAACTATCATAATCAGTCGTTCAATTAATAGCCTAGCCTTTTAATTAAACGGCGCAATTCAATTAGCAAAATCTCAGAACGAATGAACTGTATAACCTTATAAGTCATGAAAATTGCTAGTGATATGCGTGACGCCTATGGATACTTTGCATGTTATACCTACATCATAATTTTAGAATACTCAGTCGAACCGAATAAGTAAAAGTGGCTCATTACAATTCCCACCTCATACAAGATTATCTATACACAGTTATGGCGTAAAACGGTCATGATTCTCTATTATAAACCCATATAGTGACGTATCCGCTAGCATTCCGGATATCATACTGTAGCTATTGTTTCAAACAATAAGACAGGCAGACAAAAAACGCGAACGGAGGGAATAAATCTTTATCGCCTCTACAAGTCGTGGTTTATGTGGTCGTGTAAGATTTGAATTAATAATGTGATATTAATGCTCTGTGTTATTTACATGTCTAAATTTTTAAACCAGTTTTGGTAAGTTTTGGTATAGAGATAGATGGGCATAAAACTGAGGAAGCTACATTAGTTTTATATCTTGATAATAGGTGCTCTTGAAATGATTTATATACAGAAAATGTATCCTGAATAATATACGATGGAAATTCCTCAACCGCACTAAATTCATAAAAGGACACATTAAAACAAAATACAGTAGGTTCAAAAAAAACTGATCAGCAAAGCAGACATGGAAAAACATCTAACTCTTCTTTTCTAAAGATTACATTATGCTAACGTCCTTTTCAAAAATGGAGGCATGCAAAAAGATTGTGCAGTTTCATTGGTTTTCCCTTATTAGGAATCAAGACTCGCTTCGGCATTTTAGTTTCAAAATCACGTGCAAAATATATAAATTATTTATGTTTCGGGTATTCAAGAATAACACTTAACTGTCGATTCTAAACTTGGTGTTTGTGTTAACAATGCCTCAGAGGAATATTCGATAAAATGAATGCTATAAATCATGCTGGAACGATGTGTCTATCTATCAATAAACTATGGTTATTAGAAGATTTTTTTTTCAACAACATTTCTACAATTCACTATGCATGAAACTTTGACCTATTTGGGAAGGGTAATTACAAGTTTTAAAATAAAATCTCCATATCATCACTCCCTCCTGTCATACAATGTATTTACCGATTCAGATAGTAACAAACGACATGTTAATGTTCAAACCAACTTTCGGTTAACAATAGCAGTCCTCAATGGATTCCTTTCTAAACACCCTTTTAAAATGCTGATCGTTACAACGCACTTATCAAACAACGAAACAAGAGTAAAAAGAACTGGTAATAAGCTTTAAAGTTGTAACGGCTAATAAAACCGTAAATATTAGTCAATAATAAAGACTTATATCATAGAATTTGAACGCAAATGTAAAATAAATATTACGTTACGAAATTTTAACAACCTTTGTTGTCGTTTTATTTTGTTGAACACTGATAAAAATAGGCACAAACAAAAACAATACAGTTCCCGCAGTTGTCATGTTATTGTGACGTTCGAATGTTGATGAATCGAGTCAATATTTTGGAACTACCCGGTGTTAATCCCGAACATGCTTATTTAAAAACAAGGGGTGGGTGCTAAAAGTTGATGTTTGTTTGGGACAAAATTTTATGTGTCGACCGTCCGCCGCAGTCCGGATTCTAGGCGCCACTCGCATTACAAAACCCGATATCAAAATCGAATTGAACATTAATGGAACATAAAAATGTTTACCGTCACATAAATTATCCTCCAAAGAAGCCGATGAATTCTCGAATCCACGACTAATGTTTTATTACTAATGGGTGCTAGGAGACTCTATAATTTCCCTCTAAAATTTATAAGCGACGCGGTCGACCTGCCTATATTTTTATTGCCACTAAATCAACGTAAGGAATACTCGAATCAAAATTGTAAACGTGTAGCGATTGTTCGTTGAATGGGACAGGAAGGTAAATAGGCAGTAAATTGAAATAAAACGATATTGGTTCACCCTCGCGACAATAATTTTGGCCCACGCTCGCCCAGGGATCTCGCATGGGGAATGATTTGAAGGACTTCAGACGAATAATGATATAGGTCCCTGAGGACCTACACAAAGCATTCGGGATAATAATAGTTGTAGATTTGAGAGTAATTTGAATATGAATGGCACCCTCCCGCGCGGTCCTCACAATAACAAATATGAAGTGTTGCTTTCCGATGATTTTGACTTTGTATAACGAATCGGTCGGATTGTTGTCGATAATTATAGCTGTGCTTGCGTGTTTCGTGTACGTTAGACTGGATTTGAAAGGCGTGAGGTCAATTTCGGGATTGAATTATAGTGTTATGGCAATGTTACGCTTAGTGTTGCGATGTTGATGATGGTGGTTTCAAATTATACACAAGTTACAGGCATGAAGGTTGAGTTATGTAAAGATTTGAAATAAGTAACGTTTTGAGGAATAACCTATATGCTTGTATTGGTTATCTTAGTGGTTATTATTTATGGCTATATATTCCGCCATTATATTCCTGAAGATTTTCGTTTCTGAAATTTGGTTTTATTATACATTAGACAGTACTTACCTACGTACCTGAAACCGTTTTATAAGTTTCATCATAATCGTAGCTTATTTCAAAAGACATATCCAAAAGTATGACGTCATAATATCTATGTTAGGAAACATATCACAGGATGTTACAAGCGGTCACTATTGATCCAGGGGGAATTTTTAGCAGTGATACCATGACGGGTGTCCATATGCAAATTACTTACTCCCCACCGAAGTAGTATTTGTTTTGGGCGTCTGACAGTCTGGATCTAGATTTATACGTGATACAAACGGAGATTTTAATTTGTATTTGTCATGTAAATGCTTGTTTTTCCAGTGATATATGGATCTGGGCGTCCAATGCAAGGTTGGATTATGTTGTATGAATGCAGAATGAATCATTGATGGGGTTGACCTTTTAGATTTATTCTAGCAGGGTTGCAATGCTAATTTTTCAGGAATATGCTTGGAGCTTAGTATTTTCGTTTGTTTGTGTTATTTATGATGCTTTTGTTGCACCCCACTTGCTTGCTTTCACTAAGTAAAATTAATCCATCTTAGCAAAACCAGTTCAATAATGTTGAGATTATATTCAACAAAATACAATGAAACAGTTTAATCTAGAGAACAGAATTTAAGATGCGGTTTATTGACCATATCGTAAAATTGGCATTCTGATAATACACACCAAACACGGTCACCACACACACACACACACACACACACACACACACACACACACACACACACCTTCGTAAACCACATTTCAAACTAAACACAAAAAGCTAAGCGCAATCAGCACTCTCTTCAGTAAAATATCACCAAGAACAGCCCTTTTAAAAACGTCTCGTCAAAAACCATACAATCTCACAAGCCATCAATTAATATTCCCAAAGCAAGATATCAAAGAGACACACGGAGATGCCGCAAACACGCAAATTTAAAAGCTGACGCGACGTAAAATAATTCGAATGCAAATAAATTGACGCCCCGGGCGCGCCGCGTCAAAAATATCGTTTCTGGAAAATGTCACGTATGACGCGTTTGACGCACGTGCCGCGTTGCTAACGAACGGGATTTTTTGTAAGTGCGCACCTTTTTTGTTGATTTTAAGGTCGATTATTGGATATTTATAACTTGCGAAAATATTTTGCGAGAATGAATTTCGTAAAAAAGGGGTTTTAATTTTAACTAACTATGGTTTGTAATTGATTGAATATACATATTAAATAATGGGTAGGTACACGTCATAAGCTAGTTACAAATCGAAGCATATTATGAACAGATTAATCAAAGAAAGTATGACTAAAATACTATTCGTCGTACAACATATATAGCGATATTTACATCTATCTATAGAATTATAATAATTAAATCTAGATATAGACTTAAACCACAGTGATCAATAGCCATTTACTTCACTATGTCTCCCTGTTCACTAAGCTAGCCATACCGGTACCATAATCAAGATGTTTGTTTTATCAAACCTCATTAATTTTAATCTTATTCAGATAGTCATGAGTTGCAATTCTTTACCCGCCAATAAGCAATTAATCGAGTAATCTTAGTAATTCATTTGTATTATCTGCTAATCAAATATTTTACTTTATCGAGTTGGATGTATGCGTCATAATTTATTAAGGGCAGGGTTTTTAATTTTTTAAGGAAGCAACGGAAATACAGAGAGGTTTAAATATAGTAGTATCTTAATATTTTAATCAAATTAAGCGGTAACTAATTTGAAATATAAATTAGTGTTATTTATTCCATCATTAAAATCGTTAGTTTATTTTTATATCTATTTCATCGATGTATTGAAGATATATTGTAAAAAAAGTATTTGCACACATTTTAAGTAGGTACCTACTTACTTACCTAAATTAAGAAAAAAAAACTCACTTCGTAAAAAAATCGTTCCCCATTAAATCTCCAGATATTAAACCAAGGACCCGTTAATGAATTAAAAATATAATATTTCTAAATGCACCACATCCCTTGCGACCGAAATCACGTACCAAATTGGAATTCTCAATATTTATAATTGCTGTAACCCCTTTAACTATTGTTTCTAGCTTTTAGCCAAATCACCATATGACTCAGTACGTCAAACCGTCATATAACACGAAGGGAACCACCCACTAGTCAAATCGACAAATGAAAAGTCGACTTCAATTAATTAGAATGGTACCCAAGTGCCGTTGAATCGTGAGAAGCATTTTGCCGCGGTGCGAGCGATCAGCTTTTGACGGTTATTTTTGTAAAAAAGTTGAAAATATTCAACTATAGCAGGTATTATAATTATGTATTATCTGTGATATTACTATGGATCTGAAAAAGTAGCTCTATATAAAGGGAAAAAAACTATAATTCAAAGTACCTATGTCAAGGTTTCTTAAAATATTGCAATGGCTTTCAAAAGATTGATAGAAAGTTTCACAATTTCTGGATTAGCTTATCTGCTAGTTTGTATTGAATATCATACTTTATTAGAATGTCGTAAAATTGACCCCCTATTTTACGACATGCTAATATTGTGTAGTTGTATTGGTTGAGTCGCACGGCTATTATAATTTGGGTGTCATTTTACAGCAAGTGACCGTTCGGAATTACATTTCAATTAAATTAATAAAATACATATTTAGTTTACATTTAATTATTTATAGCTGTCTGCTGTCTTCGCCCTTGTTGACCGATAAATAAGCTTACCCTCCTAAGCCTTGCTAAAGATTATTGCATTATGCATTCTAGTAGAAAAATGTTTTTAAATCTATCCAGTAGTTTTTCATTTATACCTTAACCAAACACATCTTAAATACGTTCCATCTTCGACCGCCGGTAACAGCCTTACAAAGGTAACTTTGTGAGTGCTCATGGGCGGTGGTGTCACCTTATTAGGTGATCCACCTGCTCAGTTATCTGCTCTTATATAAAAAAGAATGTTAGTGTATATTATAGTAAATACTATGATTTTTACACATACAGGCTTGCACCTCCGATCGTGTGGGTTCATCCGTCCCATCGCATTTCACGAATGATGGAATAGGGAGTGCTCAATTATATTTTACGTAGAGTTCAGGTGATAGGTGAGGTGTTATGGTTGTGACCTAAAAGTTGATTATAAATTTTTTTTAATCGAATTAAGAATGTATTTCGACATTTCAGAATATTAAGATTTGATTATGGGGCATTTATTCAAATAAGTAGGTACTTAAAATACAAGTGAAAGTATAAAAGTTTGTAGTAAGCAGATACTACACAATTCTTTGAAACATTGCATCGAATAGTTACCTTTTTTATAAACTTTAATTATTCACACTAATATGTTTTATAAAAGTAATTTCTGGCTCTACGTGATAAACCATATAAAAATACTGATCCTAAAGTATTAAATTATATTTCATCAGTTTTACAATTTAGACCACAACCATTCTAAATCGCTTAGCAACTTTATAACGAGCGCACTAAGCAACTCAGTGATAGTACAGATAGCAATTGATGAAGGTTTTTAAAGCAATTGGATAGGAACCCATCGATTTATCGTCATTAAGGGAGATCTATCTAATTATAATACCGGCTCCCTTGGACTTCGAGTCCGATTCTACTGTCATCAATACTTAATGCGCTTGCAATTTTCTCTAATCAGGTAAGACGTGTGTAAAATGTATCGGTGGTAAATGTTGAAAATATGTAATGACGTTTCAAAAGTGCTTCTATAAGAAGTCTTATTGAATAAATAAATGTTTGAGTTTGAGTTTGAGTTTGTGTTGCGTTGTCGATTGGATGTATAATATTGTGTGTACTTAATGAAGAATAATCTAAATACTTAATAGTATTTTTATTGTGTGAATATTTTCTAGCATATTGAATTAAGCCTTTGCTGTTACTACGATATAAATAAACTGGCTAGGGCGCTTTTGCCGGAAGACAGGCAAGATACTCAGTAAATAAAATAGTTTAACTATAATAATTGTTACCTGTAAATTATCTTGCAAAAAAAAAAAAAAAAACTTTCATTCATTCATAGCTTTAGGGCCGATTTTTCAATGCCCAGATAAACAGCTAGATAGACTTTATTCTTCAGTTAACAAAATATTCAATTTTTCAATAGACGAATAGGACTTATCTATCGAATAACTACGTTATTTGAGGAATAAATCTATTTGCCGCTCCAACGGCCAGATAGCGCGCTATTCGACGGTTAGGCGTTTGAGTTGACAACTGATGCGTCAAATTTGGGATATTTTGGTATGTCATAACATAGAGCGTAGAATTATTAACAATTAAACCTCTTTCTATATAATTATTATCAATTAAAATCATATTGAAATTGATGTTTTTGATAGTACTGATGACCATGCCATTGAAAATTTGCCGAACGCTGCCTTTAAGTATGTCGTTTCCATCGTAAAATATATAAATTGAAACACAAATATAACCAAACTCTTTACTCGAATCAAAACAACAATCAACAATCATAGAAGAAAGAGCAATACAAGACAAACTTAAAATGCACTCCTGACGTGAGTCATAATGACGGTTGTTGACAAATTGCAAGAGTTGACTCTATCCCGCTCTAACCTGACTAATTTAATATGTTTGTTTCGCCACTCCGAGAGCAGAGCTGCCAATATGGAAATATTTGGTCAGATAGTTATTCATCAAATAAATCACAATTGAAAAATAGGCGAGCCGTTATGAGTTAGATAAATAATTGAATAAATCTATTCGAGGGGTAGTTATTAGACTGTTTATCTCGGGATTGAAAAATCGGCCCTTAAAGAAACAAACTTTATTTGAAGTTTATAGACACGCGAAGATTAGCGATGATTGGTGGCCAAATATAGCTGTAAGCTGCGAAAATATATAAACAGATTTCAATGTAGTTTGGCAAAGAGATAGATTATTACAGTCCTTATTTTGGCTAATTATTATGCGTGTAGCACTGCAAATTCTGTTGTTTTAGTAAACGAACATGAGTTTAACTCCATATTATATCCGTACACGGTACAAACAATAGCATTTATCACTCCAAAAACATAGTTAATCCAATTAAAACATGCTTTAACCATATGAATTATCACCAAAAAGACAGAACTAACCAGACATCATGTTCAACAAATATTTCATTAAGCGCTCATAAACTATCCTTAGTTTTTGATTTGCTAAATGAATTAAGTACGAAATTCTACGGCGCATGATATTCAGATGCCGCTGTGCATAAAGCGAGCGTAAATATGAAGCTTCGTGGATAAAGGCGTGGGTTGTGTGATGAGCCTTTTAGAAGCGGAATTGGACTTTGTTCGTCTAGATTGTTATGGAGTATGGTAAAAATAACGTATATAATTGAGACAAAAAACTAGGTAATTACACAATTAATAAAGATTACGCTAATATTATAGTTTAAAGTCTAAACTATAGACTACTAGATTTCCGCCCGCGGCTTCGCCCGCGTTCTCAAAGGAAAACCCGCGTAGTTCCCGTTCGAATTTGGATCAAATATGATAAAATTATTTAAAAACAATCGTTTGAGCATTAGTTTCTTGTTACTTGAAAATAAACAATTTCGACGTTATCATGAAATGTACGAAATTTTGATGTTGTGCGAGTGTGTCTTGAGAAACAACTTTGATGCAACAAATTTGTAGTATATCGAGAAACTCCTAAATTCTCTTGCATGCATCTAGAAATTATAAAACATTACGTTAATAACAAAAACACTTAACAGCTTTCTAAAATACGACAGCACTAATGAGTTAAATCTGACACATAGCTGAGAGAAACTGCTATTAACGTTTGTATGGAAATATTTTTATATGCTTGTAAAATGTTAAGCATTGTGGAATGTCCCCACATGGGGGAAAACATGAGTAGCATTATGGGGACATTAGCAAGGTGTCGCGATGTCATAGAAAAGATTATGAAATATTATTATCTTTGTTTTGTGTAGTTTTAAAAAGTGATTATTAGTGTTTAGTTGTGTTTGGTTTGATGTTAGTTGTTATTAAACTTTGATGTTATAATGTTATTGAAAGAGCTTTTGATTGGATTTGATGATGGATTTTTATTAATTATCTTGAAACATTTATCAAAAGCTTGTTCCGTTGTTATGTTTAGAGAGCTGGATTTCGAGATAATTCGTTTTCTATCCACTTCATATAAGTAAGAAGAATCCCAATAGATAAAACATTCCAATGATAAAAAAGTCCCCTTCAGCCGTTTATAGGAGCTACGACGCTATAGAGTATAGAGTACACGTAGGGTATGCGCAAACGGGCATACCCTAAAAACGACCATAAACGACCATAGCCATTAGTGAATTTATAGGTACAGAATAAATAAAAATGTGTTAAGTAACTATCGCTAGTCACCAGTGGCTGTGGTCGTTGGCCCATTTGCGCCGACCGGTATAGATCACATCATAATATCATATTTTGTAGCAGCTACTAAGTACTATGGTACCCACGTAGCTAGATTGAACTATTGTAGCTTTGTCGATCCTTTATTGAAAAAATGCCTCATGAATTCAAAATCCGCTCGCCACGATTCCTGAACCGCTCCCTAAATGCAGGCCACTCGCACATTTCACAGGCGGTCTGCGTTTAATAGCTCGGCTCCCCGATAATTTTATTATTGGTGGTTTTTTTATCCTCTCTGCTGATGACGTCCACTTGAAATACTGCTACCTCGTTTGGACAATAGTGGCTCACCTTTAGTGAAAGATCTGTTGTTTTCGGACTATGTAACTGGAGTGAAATAATACTTGTCGAAATATAACAGTTTGCTGTTTTAAGAACTTGCTTTTAATTATATTAAAGGTGTAAAAAGTCACATTTTTATTGTATATCTTTAACTAGAGGTCCGCCCCGGCTTCGCCCGTGATACATATTTCGCAATAAAAGGTAGCCTATGTCCTTTCTCGGGTATCAAAATATCTCCATACCAAATTTCATGCAAATTGGTTCAGTAGTTTAGGCGTGATTGAGTAACAGACAGACAGACAGAGTTACTTTCGCATTTATAATATTAGTATGGATTACATTGACTACTTAGAAGTTAACTAAGTCAGACGTTTCTCTATGCAGGAGGAAAGGGAAGTTAATTTACTATTACGGAGTTTTTTTAATTCTAACATTAGCTAAGTTTTGTGACCATCGAGGTTTAAATATGTGGCAAAATATAAAAAGTACGTTAAATCAATGGTGAACATTAAAGTATGTTTCACGTCTGTGCTCTATGAGCTCTACAGTAGGTATATCAACGGATTTAGGTGAAGCGCTATCACACCCGTTAAAAGGTTACTTTTGCTTAATTTTTTTATGGAAGTCAGAGCATGAGCATAATATTATAGTTTTTTTTTGCGAATTTTAAAGGTTATGCACCCCAGCAAAAGGAAAAAGCCCATATATTCGCGACCATAAAATATCGATCTCCCAAGGTCACCACCTTGGGAGATCGATATTTTATGATGAATGGCAGGTTTTTATAGTGCGTGCAAAAATTTAATCGAGATCCGTAATCATTAACACCTTTAACGATCTCAAGCTAATTGGATTATTTAATGGGAACGTTTTAGTTGGAAACGATTTGGAGAATTATTGTAAAATTTAAAGTTAAATGTAACTGTGTGTAAAATAACAATTAATACATTTTTAATATTACCAATAGTTCTATGTTATTTTGAGAAATGCGAGCGTTTTATTTTCATTTAATAGCACCGATTTTAATTATTATTTTAAACTGTAGAACACATTCCAAAAAATATAGTACCTACGTAAATAAATGCTCCACAGTGGTCTACTATTCAATGTAAACATTACAACTTTTCCGTTAAACAGTACACTACACATTAAAATAACCCTTCTAATTACAATAGTTGCCCAATTCATAGTTAATTCGCCGCAATTGTTCAACAAACAATCAATCAATATTAATGTATGGGAACTAAACCCGTTTTAACTAATTTAATCCGATGACTGTATTTGGGCGAATTATTTTATTGACATCATAGGGTTACGCAGGAAGTTATTATAGAGATGGTAATAGGCGTAGCGATGTTTGGGGTCGAGACTAGTACTCGTAACTTCTATTATTCAATGAACAGTGTATTAGGAAAAAGCTTTAGAAATTAGGAATATAAGCACGATATAGTAAAAGCTTTTAGATATTAGGAATATACGTACGATATTATATCAAGCGAAAATTTTTAGAATTTAGGAACGTAAGCCTGATGGGGTTATGTAGTACGTACTTGAATAATATTATAACCGCTAAGGTTTGTATGCATGTCAGGATGTGGGTTTGTTACTCTTTCATGCGAAAACCACTCAATGAATATTGATTATATTATTTGGCAGTATTGTAGCTTATATACCAGAATAACACATCAGCTATAAAAATACTTATATTTCCTGCGGGTTCATCCGCAAGTGTAACCGCGCGGCATAGCTAGTTTGGTATAAAATTCTGTACAAAAAGAGGCGTATTTTAACTACATTCAACGTCGTTAAATGAAATTCATAAAAATATTTCGTGTAAAGGGTGATATGGGTTAACAATAAAGTATGACGGCTGGACGGTCAGAGGTACAATAGTGGGGTTCAAATCGATTAGTAGCGTGATAATGGTCGTAGGGTGGCCATGATTTAAGATTCTTCTTATACCAAATTCTTTATTAGTTCATTGTCATTCTTTATAAATTTATAAATTTATAAAGAATAGAAAAAATTCGATCACGAGGCGGGACTCGAACCCGCATCCTTCGCGCCATTCCGGGGCGGATGCCTCACCAACTCAGCCACTCGTGACCCGCCCGAGTGATCGAATTTATTCTATTCTTTCAGTTTTATGTGTCTGAAGGGACACACCGCGCGCCATCTATTGAGATGATTAACAACCATTTCAACCAATATGAAGCACTTTTCAGTGAATACAATATTGTAACGATGGAACACGACCTTTTTTGTTGAATTTATATTTTTGGTTTTATGGCATTCAAATGCTTTATAAATATAAATTTATAAAGAATAGAAAAAAAAAAATAGTATTAAATTTCTCAGTGTTGTGTCGATATAGTCGTGACAATTTTGGAATGAAATATTTGAGTAATGTGATGTCATTCCGCTGCCATTGATAGCTTGAGATAAAATACTAAGTAGTAACTAGTTTCTAAACATCTGAGCTTTTATTACCACTTAACATAATATATTATGTTTTAAGTAGGTACTTTGTAACATAATAAAATTATGATTTTCAGTCAACACATTATTAAACATTCATTCCAACAAATCATTATTTAGAAGAGAATAAACGAAATAATATAAATTGTATCGAAAATACAAAATTTATGGTGATCCTAGTAACCCCTTGTGAGATCACTTGTAACGATTAAGCACAAAATCGCTTCTACACGGTAATGATCTACGGATATTCTCATCTATAAAAATAATTTGATTAATAATACAATTCTTCTGTATTAATTTCTATGTTTTTATCCTTAAATGATAATAAGTTTGTAAGATACAGAAAGATCGCCAACTATTATCTGATAATTATTGTAAGAAAAATTATGGTTCAATTTGTACCTAATAAATGCAATTCAACTTGCACATTAAATTAATTAACGACATACTTTATATTAATTGCGACAATACAAACTGCATTTTGTATTTCTTCCTGTTGGCTATAGCTTTCTACTATCTCCCTTATAAAATACCAAACGGTACAATAATGACAAAAAAATCGTATATTTCCTAGTTCCATGAATCAAGCAAACATTTTGACATGGATGCGGATTTAATACAGAGTCGCAGTAAATAAAATTTCGCACTAAAACCGACACAAAGCGCAAAATAAATCATTCATAACACTCAACACTTTGAAACGATTCAAAAAACAGTCATTGAATCGAACAATAAAATTCGCCATAACAATACTATAGGCGGTTGAGGGTTAAGCTATAAGCGACTGTACTTTTATCTTTATGCTTATGCTTTTTTAAGATGTCAAAATTTTAATTCACTTTGTCTCAACTGTGTTTTTAATTTAGGCCAAATGCTTCCAAATTATTTGCGTATAAGAGCAAGAAAAGCTGTTAAGCTTTTCTTGTCTAAAGTATGTACTTATTCTAAAGTGAATATGAATAATAATGTGTAATTTTTACGTAAGTGTACGTTTCCATAATATTATGTTTGAATTTATGAGAAAAGAATTAACAATTTAAAAGGCTTATTTTTTCATTTTCATTATTTAAATATTGATTATGGATTTTTGTACTAAATTTCAAAGAAAATTTTATTTATGCGGTGATTAGTATTTATCCTTGCAATATAGAAAATGAATTTAGATTAATTAAACCACATGTGCTGTTATTTTAGGTCAAATTCTGATTATCTGGTTGTAATTAATATTTATTTTAAATTTTAAAATAAAATAAAATAATTTATTTGAATAAAACGCGAAAGTCTATACCTTAAAAATAAACGACAATGGCTACAACAAACCGATGCTTGCTAAAAATAATAACAATATAGTACAATTACACTTCTGACCCATTGTTCCATAATTTACATTGAATTGGCTTCAAGTAAATATTCATCTTGTTTGAGACTATTGAGAGTTTTATTTGGAAATAATTAGTAAGTTGTTTTCCGTTACAGATTTTCCGTTAATAAAATAGTGGTATGCATAGACTATAAACTTTTGCAGTAAGTTAATTTGTTGATATTATTTCAAAAAATTGTATGAAAATGTAAATTTGATAAAACATTCTAGAAACACGTGATATTCATAGCGTAAGAATTTTTATATTCTTATCATGTAGGTACCTATAGATTTCAAATAGCAGTAAAATATGATATGTACCTATGTGTACTCGTATAACCATTTTTTTCGTAAATTCATTATGCTCAAAATTTGTCACTATCAAGTATCTCTACAAATAAAAACATCTGTTCCAAACTCTAATACATTATTAATAATCCTTGCAACACTAAAGGGAAAAATGATATTGTAACAATTCTCACGCGCCAGGTAAAGTTTTTTTATTGAATATGATATTTAATTGAGTGTAAATGTTCCTTCAGATCGTGTTTAATGCATCATTTCCTTGACGTGAAATAATATCATCAATCATATTGAAGTCATAGCATAAAATAGCTGTGATAAATGAAAAAATATTCACTAGAATATAAACGACTATAACTTGTAGGTATGCTATAAGTTGTAAGTTATATCTTGAAAAGATTTCAATTTATACAAAAATTGTTGCTAAATTATAATAATTTAAAGGTCACTTTGTGTCCGTTCATATTTATTGTCGTTGGACACCACGACCTATTTTTAATAGAAACTTGTTCATTTGTGATTGGAATAATGTTATCTTCAAATTAAATCCAACCGCTTCTAAATACTACAGAATATTCAAATACGGAAACTTAATTCACTGTTTACTTACAAACATGTTTCACAACCATTTCACAATATAATCGAAGAAGCTTAATACCCAACGAACGCACTAAAATGCGCATGCGATTATACCATATCGCGGAAGTCCATTACCGCGTCCACTGGTTTACAAGCTTCTGCTATCAGTGTTGGCGGTTCGATGTATGTGTAACATGGCATTAGTGTGGCTGGAGGAAGAGGTATTGCATTAGGCTTTATCTGGCCCTTATCTACGGCGTGAACGCTCTGCTGCGTGCATTTGCTAATCGCTGCATCGTACCCGCTACCCTATAGATTGTTATGCGGATAATACCATGAGGGTCTCATATCCGGATGAAGGGAACCGTTAGAGATTAAAAGCAATTTGCCAACGTTGCCGAATAAGATGGCGAATGAGCGATCTGATTGCTCGTTGTTTCCATCGTTCGATTTTGACATTTTTTTGTACAGTTCGAAAATATACGTATATGTAGTATGAACGATAAGAATGTAGTTTTTGTCATTGTTAAGTTGTTATATTTTAACAAACTAGCTAACTCACGCACTGCGTCTGCTCTCAAAATAAATATAATTTTTCAAATCACAATATCAATATATTCAAACCTATCCTACTTTTCAATATATTCAGACCTCGAAGCGTCAATCCAAAATTGCTAATATCTATCATTGATTTGATTGTATTCTCCAATCACTAAATATTGAGCACAACACAATTTAATGAAATCAAAAACAATTCTCAAACTAAAACCCAGCCGAAATACTAAAAGAAATTCCACCAACCAAACCGCTTAGACTGCACAAAAGAACGTAACTTCATTACGTAGGCGCTTTTTTATTTCCACGCATTATTCCGAGATCCTGGATTGATTCCTATAAGGTTCTTTTATGCATAATACATGTGACCTCAGATCCGTTGAAGACCTCACTGTTGCTTGTCTATTTAAATACGGAATCATTGAAAAAGTAAACAATCCGCTTGAGGGAAAATGGCGCCAAAATCAGCCATGTTTTTTTATTTTTTCCAATTCTCAAACGGAATTTCGACAAGCATCTTTCACCATTTTTCTTCGCGATACATAGGTTAAATTTAATTGCAATAAACTACTATAAAATTATTAAAATATTATCACAATGCTTGTTCGATACTTTCTAATAAGATTTCTTCCAAGTTATACAATCAGACCTGACTATGTCAACATTTAATATGTTCAATTTATTATTCGTTAGATAATATCGAAATGTCAACAATTTTATTTTTTGTTCAAAACAACAGGCGCCTCCCGCAGTGCGTAAAGGACCTTCGAGAGACTTCGAGAAGGTTCGATTGATACTACGCACTTATCTTCTACGACGATTTATATGGAAATTCAGAGTACCTGATACAGCATAGTACTGAGTTTCGAAAAGAGTCTTGTATAGCAGATAAACATGCTATGTATCTATTTTTAATAATATATTTGTATAAATTAATCTAATATAAGATTGGTGTTATAGTGGCATTCAAATGAATTTGTAGTAGAGAAGTTCTGGCCTTAAAAGAAGGTTAATAATGTCCTTAAAATTTTAAATAATAAAACCATTATGTGGCTAAATACAATTGCACAATTAACGTAACATTTATAAATATTTTATTTCAAAATGAACAGACACGTAGAGCTTTCTTTAAGCTTTTGGAAATAAATGCAATATACCTACATAATATGTCACAACTCACAAGTGAAGTCGATATCTATTCATGTAATCTAAATCGACTTGTATTTAGATTGTAATTCGCATTCATCATTTTTATGACTCTCTCCTCCTCTCCTTACCTTACCATGATGCAACAGAAAGAAATAAATCTGCGTTGAAATACCAATAGACATAGTGATACATGTATCATCGCGGGAACCTTCTGAAATAAGTAACAGCAACACAAATTAATATCTATTTAATCAAGTCCTATACAATATTGCACACGTTCCTCGATAAAAATACCACAATAAAAGAATATTATAATTCATACATTACAGATGTAGATAGCTAAGAATCGTGACTGTATTGAATATTTTGTATGTAAATGCAATCGGTACACGTTGTATTGTCTAGACGGAATTAAATTTTAAACTTTTAATCTACATGTGCATCATGTAATGTAGCCAACTGTAATCTGCGTTTAATAATGCGTAAATATATTTTTAATTCGATCTTCTTAATTCATAGTTATTCGCGTGATCTAAAAGTAAATTATATCTATACTAATATTGTAAAGCTGAAGAGTTTGTTTGTTTGAACGCGCTAATCTCAGAACATCTGGTCCGATTTGAAAAATTCTTTCAGTGTTAGGTAGCACATTTATCGAGGAAGGCTAATAGGCTATTAACATCATACCAATAGGAGCGGAGCACCGAGCAATGCGAGTAAAACCGCGGGGCACAGCTAGTGTAGTAGAAATATGTAAGTATGAGCCGTCTAAATATTTTGTGTGTTATGTACATGTGATTGTTTTCAAGTTGAAATAAGTGTAAGCTAATAAGTAGTTTGCACAGACCAAATGCGAAAGAACATACGAATTGTGAAGGTATTTTTCTATATATGTATTTGAAATTTCAAATAAATTACCATTACTTATGAATAACATTAAACAATTACTATTCAACCATAATTGCTCGTTTGCTCTATATTTTTTTAGTTAAATACAAACAAGTACCATTATATTAATTTCTATAAACAAAAAACTTTATCGTTCCTCAAGTATAAAAATTCCAATGTTTATTTTCCACGTACTATAAAAATTAAGTATGTAAATTGCGTACGAATAAACAACATCAAAGTTAATTTATTCCCAAACAAGATATTTATTACAACGAATGTAAACAATTAATTGTTATACTCGTAATTGATACTAATGAGATGTTTATTGGGAATTATAAATAATTATTTGTTGTTTTACCTATAAATCTGTTCGCATCACTAACGGGTATCATGATTCATGAATCTGTAAAGATCTTTGTTGTATGGGCTCACAAATTCGATTGATACCTACAAAATTTAAAACAATGTACCTACATAATATATTTTTAGTAAATCAAATGCTAATCACTACATAGTATAAAACAAAGTCGCTTTCTCTGTCCCTATGTCCCTATGTCCCTTTGTAACTACGCAACGGATTTTGATGCGGTGTTTTTTAATAGATAGAGTGATTCAAGAGGAAAGTTTTAGTATATAATTTATTAGGTTTTAGACAAAGCGGGCGAAGCCGCGGGCGGTAAGCTAGTTTAGTACTAAACTGAGAATCGATACCGACTCTATACTAAGTAAATTCAACGTTTTGTTTTTCAAATCTGACAATACTGCATCTCCTATCTAACAATACTGAGGACTAGTTTTACCCCACGCCTTCACCCAAGTAGATAGTATATATAACTGTTTTTCTAAGCCAGAGTATAAAGTTTCATCTTGATTCGGTAATTCGTTTTTGATCGAGAACATCAAACATTAATCCATCTCCATACACTTTCGTTTTTAAATTACTATTAAGATAAACATACAAATCTTGAATATTGTTTAAGCGCACCATACATAACAATACGCTTATAAAACAGGGTCAAACTATTTCTTAGAATGCATTCAAAACAAAAGCTATTTGGTTTCGTATCACGATCAAAGCACAGGTGTTCGGCTATCTGAAACTTCGTGTTGAAAAGATTACGTAAACGTTGATAGGAAATACTTTGTACAGTTGGATTTAGTAAAAATGGAAGTAATACAAGCTTGTTTGTGATAGGTATAGAGCTTAAAATATTTTTTTTAAAACGTTAGTACAAAGTTAACACTTTCTTAATGTATTATGGACTAGCTATGCTGCGCGGTTTCACCCGTGGACATAAGCTCCATCATTGCTAATTATCATTTAAAATCGTACAGTGGTTTTCCGGTGGAATAGTTACAAACATCCATACATTTTTAGAAACTTTGGCGTTTATAATATTAGCAGAGTAAAGAATTTGCACATCCTTGTATATGTATCCCCCTATTTCTCAGAAGCTGTTTATCTGAATGTGATCTTTAATTTAGGAAAATAAAGCACATATATTCCTTTTCCTATATACATACCTGTCATTAATTCACACACGTGTTTTATGTAGACATGTATGATGTATTAACTAAGTATATAATATATATAGTGTAGTGTATGTCCTTCCCTATTATCGGCTCTTAGACGCACACGTCCTCTCACTCCGACCGCCTGCAGCCAACTGGGCTGTGTGAGCGGTGTCACCGTTGCACGTGCGCAAGAGACGACATAATACTTCCCTCTCTTTCACTCACATACACTACATCCCTCCTTTATTTTAGAAATTTTTAATTCTTTTCAATTAATTTTATGAAATGAAATAAAATATGTTCTATTAGTCTATACCTAAACACCAGTATCAGTTAGTACACACAACTCAGGGACACGTCCGCTCCATACCAGCGATAGAGTAGAATGTGTTGCCTGGCCTAGTAATATAATTCTATCTATAATATGCAACATCTCTCCTTTTCATTTCTTTTTTTTTTCTTTTTTTTTCCAATACGTATATGTATATTCAAAATTATAATAATTTTTTACAATATATGTATTCGAATCGATATTAATTAATAATTTTTTCAAACTCAAACCTTGATTCATAAACCAGACCTCATCCAGAAACGTTTTAAAATCGTCAGTATAAGGAAAAATATGAATTTACCACTGGTTCGGAAAGCCGTCTCGACAGAGAAGAGCCGGCAAGAATATATTATAGGCATAGTTGCTCCTTCAAAATCATAGAAATGTAACATACAACAACTTACATAGGTATTTATAATAACAATAATGGCAATTTATTTAAGTATACGACAATCTATCATGAATAAGTTGTATACTTATATTTAAGTTTATTAAGTCATTATTTATTTATTAACCAATGGAACGAAATCGTTTTCAGTAACTTTATGTAAGGTATAATGTTTAAACTATGTTCCTTCTGTAATATAACTATACTTTTGACTAAATCCTGTACTGTACCTGTACTGTACTTAACCTGTTTTATTTTTTTTTGCTTACATGACTATTGCACTATCTTGTTGATGTGGAACTAACATAGGTTATCTTCTCACTTTTTCCTCACTATTTATCATGACCTGCACTCCAGGTCATTTAGAAGAGGTGAATGCTGCTTCTTCTGACGCATAATTTAATTCACTTTACCTGCACCGGCATCTGCACCATTTAAGTAACCACTGTTTTCCCACATATTAAAAAAAATATTATTAAACAATAGCTGCAAAAGACCTTATAATTGGATTAGTACAATCTAAGTAAAACTTCGGTACAATTATTACCAAGTAAAATGCCTATAGACTAGGTACATACTTAAATGCTCGGTTATTATCTAATATCTATATTCTGTATATGTACTTCGTTACTAAAACAATATATGTTCCAATTTTAATTCAATTTCAATATGCCTAATAAAATCGGAATGTATTATAATATGTATATCAAACATTAATTGGTTCATTATTTATTCTTATTTAAGCAACAACAAGTTATCATAATAATATGATCCTTAGGCACAGGGAAGATTTGTTTATTTATTCGTTTGTCCGTCTCTCTTTCATATCGCAATGAAGCGATTTATGATATATTTTTGGTGATAGTTTAGAGGCTAGAAAGTGGCAGCCTTTTTTTATAGCGCATTAAAAAATATTTAATTCATACAGAATCATGCATTTATGGTTCGCATTTGAATTCCTAATTTTATAAATCCCGATAGGTCACGCAATATTAAACTGTCACATGTATTACAATGTTAAGGTTCTTAATTATCAATTATTTAAATACAAACTTTCGGGTGTAAACCACTCTGACAGAATTATAGGCTTTGTGGAGCTTGCTCTGCAACAGTCTCGGGCAACAGTACAATATCATACTATACATGTGCCATTGACTTCTATTGAACCGCTTTTAGCTTCACCTGTATGTTCGTATGACTGTATGCAACCGATTCTTTTCGATTCGCTAATGACCTACCCAAACCGTATAGATTTAACTTCAGTGACAATATTACAACAATTTATTGACAATACAAAAATGAATATTTAGTAAGACGTGATTAATTATTACTTTTTTTTATATAAGTACTTCCTATTTGTAACCTCAACACACACGCGGTGTTGTTCATTGTATGGTATTTAAAATTTAATTAATGTAACGACCCTAAAACGTACCACAATGTATCATTTTGTTGATGACATTTTTTATTTATTTTTATTTTTATTTTTTTTATTTGTTACTTATGATAACATTTGTATTTGTATTACTGACAACTTAATAGCCACTTGAAAAAGAAGAAGAAGATAACTTAATGACAATAATAATGGCTAGACATTAATCACACATTAATGGTCTGAAAATAAGTAGTAGGATACATAATTTTTTTTTACTGTACAATGTTAACTGTAACAATCAATAAAAACTTTGTTTGTTACCTATAACTATATAAGTATTTGCATAAATTAACTGACTTGAATGTACAATGTTCAATTTTGCATTTCGAAATCAATACCACTACCACCTCAATATTGTAGAGATTAATATTTGGAATTTATATTCCGACTAAGGCACGAATGGTGAACTTATCGCGATAATACATTTTTTTTTTGCTTTGACAAGAAATCTTTAACGTATTTCTTAATTAATAATATCTTTTTATTTTCAATCTAGTACGATATCCATTATTTTATCGCAGCGGTGTTAATGCATTAGGTGCGATATTTAATGTTCAAAAGATGAGCTCCTAAAAGATGTATTACGTAAGTACTTTATGAATATGAAATCAGACCAGTCTTACAAACCACCATTAAAACTTGGATTTTATATGAATTACTGCATTGTAAATCTTATTAAATTCTTAATAACTTTTTAAACTTGTAAATAAGATTATTAGTGTATTGACTTTTATAATACTATTCACGTTGATGTTGTGTTGCTGATTTTCTCATCTATAATAAAATTGGTGTTTTTAAATTAAAAACAGTCGTTATTAATATATAGTAATAACTAGATGCACATGGTGTATGATTTTACCATGCACGGTACTTACATATACCTTGCATATACCAATATTTACGGTATGATGTGGTTATGATCCATTTTTTATTTTACATTAAATGTTCGTCTTGAAATTGACCTTTATTATTTATCTAAATATTTTAAGTGTATATTTGATGACAGGTTGTTTGTCACTATACACTATCTATCAAAGTAATTATTATCTACAATAATTAACGATTCATATTTTATGTCAACTGTCTATTGTCCAACTATTGTCTTTAACGGTATATTATTGTATAAATTACGTAAAAGTCGTTTTCAACGTTCCAATATGTAATAATTAACAGTGTGTTATACCTAACCCCAAACCGAGGTGCTACATTTCCGCTGAGGGAGTAGTGTTATATTACTGCTACGTTCCGATTAGAAAGCTTCTACATACCTGCAACGTTCCCGCGCAGGGAATTGTTGCGTCCTTGCCACGTTCCGATAAGGAACCTCATACGCTGCTACATACCGCTTAAGACCCATCTTCAGTAGTAACTAGTAGTACGACATTGCTACGATTGCCGCTGAGGAAATCCTTCTACGTCTTGCTTGCTTCGGCTCCTTAATTCCTGTTGAAGGAATTCAGCGACCAACCCTAAGCGCATTCCATCTTACGTCCACCTATATCAGTAAGAGCTCTACCGTAGGGTTTGGACCTAGGCACACCACGACCCTTATTGTTACTGATATTTGTATTTTATTTTATTATTTAACTAAATTAATTGTCGACTGTATGGTGAGTAGTTCTTATTATTTTTTTTTTGTTTCCACCTCACCTACAACGCCACATAGTATATACAATAAGAATGAATAGCCAAATATTTTGCTAAGTGTAAAACTCAAACCTCGGCGCGCGGCGTATCGGCTTGACCAATTCGGATAATATTCATGTTCCAATTCGTGTAACGAACCGATAAAGGGCGAAAGAGCATTACAACGTCTGCCAGGTGGGTAGTTTGAAATAATGAATATTGAGACTACTCTGTATGTCTCTCATTCCATTTATTTTTGTTTTCGAATATTCATTATTTTATTACTTTACCCTGTTTATGATTATTATATTATCACTTAACCTGTCTAACTTTATAGTTGTCGGTTAAATGTGCAATACCTATCGCAGACATTTTAGGTATTGTTATCATTATGATTATTCTTTCGTTGTTTAACAAAATCTGCTATGAAATTATGAAAATATTAAGTCACTTTTAGATACGAATAATAAAAGCTACTGTAAATATTTTAGTATTTACTGTATTCTCTTAAAAATTGTATTATTCCATTTTTTATTTGGATATCAATACTAACCGTAAGTATTTCCGAAGATACAATCTATCTTACGAACAATACTTCACTGTGAAATGGTGACGAACTATCACGTTTTTTTTTTTTTTTTTTTTTTTTTACCATCATGACTATTCTTTCTTTGTTAAACAAAATCTGTTCGGTACGAAATTATGAAAATATTAAGTCACTTTTAGATATTATGAATAATAAAAACTACTGTAAATATTTTAGGATTAACTATTTAAATACTCTTAAAATTGTATTATTCCATTTTTAATTTGGATAACAATACTAACCGTAAGTATTTTCGAAGATACAATCCATCTTAGAAGAAACACTATGAAATGATGACTAACTATCACATCTTTTTTTAAGATTGCGTATTTAAGTGCATGAATTCGCAATATGGGCATCATCCAAAATATAAACATTTTATACAAGCATCACCCGTATCACATCACTACAGGCATCACCTGTATTGTAATTATATTACGACTACCAGGCATCATCTGGTATAAAATTACAAAGTACACACGGGCGTCACCCGATTTTTGTTTTTGCACTACCAGGCATCATCATCTGGTATAACATTACAAAGTACACACGGGCGTCACCCGATTTTTGTTTTTGTACCACCAGGCATCATCTGGTATAACATTACAAAATACCCACGGGCGTCACCCGATTTTTGTTTTTGTACCACCAGGCATCATCTGGTATAACATTACAAAATACCCACGGGCGTCACCCGATTTTTGTTTTTGTACCACCAGGCATCATCTGGTATAACATTACAAAATACCCACGGGCGTCACCCGATTTTTGTTTTTGTACCACCAGGCATCATCTGGTATAACATTACAAAATACCCACGGGCGTCACCCGATTTTTCTTGACCACCAGGCATTATCTGGTAACACATTTCAAATTACGTTACCCCGTTACCCTTTTTTTATCAGGCTTCATCTTGTAACATTATAGCTGTTAAGTTGTTGTTGTTACAACAACTTTAGAAATCCCTTGTACATACATCAGAACTTCCATAATGTTACTATATTAGCCTGTCCAGGAAACTTACGTTCCTTGCATGATAACCATTAATTACTTCTTTATGCAATAATGAATAATCTTAAATAATACTCATGCAACTTCACATCGAGTAATTAAATAAGATATAAGTGGGTATTTGGTATAATTATATTTTTGTAACCAGACAAATCTATTCTGAGCTGATCGGGAATCAAACCTTCTTAGCTCATTTAATCATGTTAAACCAATCCTCTAAGCAGGTTTTTACATGTCAGTATTAGTAAGTTTATATGTAAACAAATGTCCCAAAATAATAATCTACAGCCTCGACTAAACAAAATATCACAATTAGTCTCGCATAACTCAGTTACAGTCCTATGCATGACTACGTGAGTACATATACTGGACGACGCTAGCTGTATACCCGTACACTGTACAGTGTATTTATCAAACAGGCACCATACGCTCGAGCAATAAAGACAGCCCGCGTATGCATTGGTATCAGTGTAGTTATGTATACGAGAAACAATTTACAACACCTTCTTTATCCTTCTGGCTACAATTATTTAAGAGGTTTTGCTAAATCTTTATGTAAACGAAGCCTTCATTTTCTACGGCGCGGAGGCCTCTCGAAAGGCACGCACATGTTATTTATCTACTTTTTACGGATATTTTTTTTTATGTAAGCGGCACAAAATATCATAATGAAAATAGGAATGTGTGTATATTATTATTAACTTTAATATTCCCTTCGATGTAACTCGACTGTGGATATAATTAGTTCAATAGTTATCACAGCACACCTATTTCCTCCCTTTTTTTTGTTTTGTAATTTTTTTTTATTATCAAAAAAAATTACTTACATTTATTCCCGATTTACCTCGTCGCCAAAATGTAGTGTATGTCCTTCCCTATTATCGGCTCTTAGACGCACACGTCCTCTCACTCCGACCGCCTGCAGCCAACTGGGCTGTGTGAGCGGTGTCACCGTTGCACGTGCGCAAGAGACGACATAATACTTCCCTCTCTTTCACTCACATACACTACATATAGTTTAACTAACAAAGCGTTCAAAAAAGAAACAATTACAAGGAACCCCAAATAGCCCGGCCAATCATTCTAGCCCAACGGACCCTGAGTAACACGACACCCTAATTGACATACAATCATTAATAACGCATCGAGATAATTTTTAAAGCAGGTCAATCAACTCTACAACGATGACTGACAGAATTAACTTGACGACTTATTTAGAGTTCAAGCAATTGTTAATTTCCTTCAATGGGCTAATGGAACAAATCCTGTGCTGTAATTGGTTGATTGGATCTTTTTGATAGTTTACGTGTGCTGTGAAATATTACTACCTCTTGGAGTATGTACCAAGAGTTGTAGAATTGTTAAGTTTGGAACGAAATAAAATAAAGAGCGAATAAATTGGGAACCTCCGTCGTTTATTGGAATGTCAGTTAAAAGCATTTAACTTTTAGATAACATCGTTACAACTATATTTATTTTTTCTCTTTTGATATACTTTGCTATTCTAGATAAGACCTAGATAAATAATTTATCTAGAATAGGTTTTCAAATGTTATTGCGATTTTGATTTTGTCTATTAACACTTAATTCAATCGCTTATTGTTTGTACCCAAAAAAACTTTTTCTTTTCCTGTAAAATATCTTTCTTTCCATAGTAGGTACTTAAAACCATGTATTCCAGATACAGTTAAAATCTTTGAGGCGTCTTTTAAACTGTGCTATCAGCTATAGGTACCTATATAAACAATAGTGGCTAATAGATCGCACACATTTACAGCAGTCACAAACATGAATTAAGATCATCTTGCTTATTACTAAACAGTGATATAAACCAGCCCACTAACGGAGTAACTAAGCTATATCGGAGCCCATAATAGGCAATTACTTTTGCAATAGACCGTACTATGCTCGCTCACCGGATAATTTACGTGGTACATGCTTATTGCTTATGTAATACGATTCAGGTGGTATGTACTAATTATGTTGGTTATATAGAGCGTTTATGTGTAATATAGAGTGAATAGGTACCATCTAGGGAAGCGTATATCTTAGACCACATCTCAGCTTAACATCAGGCGAGATTGTGGTCAAGGGCTTCCCTATTCTCAATAAAAAAAATATGGTTCGGGAAATAATGGGTTGGTTGAATGTTCTGGAAGAAATAGTTATTATTCTGAATGAAAGAAAATATTATAAAATTATTGATATGATTTATTGATTGATATTACATTAATTCTTTGAATTGTAGGAATTACTCCGCCCGCCGCTTCTATGAATTACCTGAAAAATAAAATAATATTGTGTTTGCTTTTTAAATTTTATATGTAAAGCTAACATAAAGTATATATATAAATCTAACATTGTACATCAATCATATATTTATTAAATAATATTTTATTTATACCCAACACAACACGCAGAAAAAGCTCGTTTTAAGCTTATATGGAACTGAAATACAAATATTTACAAACATTTTTCCTTATCAATCATCCGATTCTTGTATTTCAAAACTCATCATAAATAATATTACTTACAAAAATTAAAATTAGCATACAATACTTGCCCCACCCAAAATATACATGCAATAATGCATTTAAAAATTACAATTGCTGTTTTTCTCACTCTCAATAAATAAAAAATCAAATGTACAAATATTCATCGATCAACTCTGATTTGTACAAGTCACTATTCAGTCAATTAGCGTGTTGCAATCAGTAACATTTAAAACTTTTAAGGATTTGAAAGTTGAAAAGTAAAATCGTGACAGCGTTTAAAACCATACTGCATGGAAAGGTATTGAAAGACTTTCATGATTTCGTTTGTATATTCTGTAAGGTTGTCTTGTCAAGACATGTCGTTTTTATAAGATTTTTTTTTATAATATATGATGTAATGAACAAATCCATCAATCGAAACATTCCCAAAATCCCTACACCAGTTCACAACAAGTGGTCTAACTAACCTGACTCATAGGTAGATAAAAAAGAGCATGTAGGTATACTTAGCACACGTGTCAAAAGTGAAATTTCTTTGGCAAGATTCAAAGTTACCAATATCGTCACCTTATTTCATGACGCGACCTTGTTATTTTACTCTCAACGCGCCTAAAGAAGTTCCACTTCAAAAGCATCTATTTAACTTTAACAAAACGTATTTCTATATCAAATAGCTAACCAAAATCTGATGATTGTTAACCAAATATTGGTGTTGGGTAAATATTGTATTTGAGGACCTCTCAGTTGGTGACGTCCTAAGAAAGAGGCGGTCAAGTTACTTGGATAAATAAATATGCTTAACGGTTATCTATTTTTTGATATGATTGACACCTTTGATAGCTTGGTAATTTATTGATTAAATAATTCTTACGGTTTGTACATTACGATTTTTTTCACTGAAAGAGAAATTTATTAGTTATCTTCCGATTTAGAAAATACCCGTGTACTACTAGTTACTACATATATGTATATATGAAATTTAAAACGTTGTTTTGATTTATGTTGATGTTATAAATATAAATGTTAAGAGGTAAGTAAAATTTGATCAAATCGATTCAACAGAAACATAAATACAAATCACTAATTTGAGAACGACAGTCAACTATATTTTTTTGCCTAATTCAGAAAAAAGTCGAACAGAACATCTCTTTATGTAACTAGCGAGCCATTAAAAGCAGTATTTATCTCCTTCCAAATCGAGTTCCTAATCCCGCCATACATAAACCAATTTAATCCAAACAACAACAAAAGATTGCGCTGTATAAAACTAGTCCCTAATTTTAGCTACGTCTAATTGCCAATTCCTCGGAACATAGTCTCGAAACACGTTCACAAATTGACTATGTCATTATACAACACATTCATTGCTGGTTTAGTTCAATGATGATTATCTATTAGTCTTTGTGAGTCAGCAGTGTACTGCGTAGTTGAGGATAAGCTCGTTGTTTTGGAGGTCCATGAACTAATTGAAAGTTACCCGCTAGAGTGACAGAGGTCTGCTAATAAGACGCGGTAGCCGCGGCCTGTCGGGTGTCAGATTAGTGCGGCCCCTTAGCGCTTTCTTGCATTGTGTATTTCGGACTGCGCTATAATAATAGTGACAATGTCTGCTATAAGTATTATATCGAAAATACTAACTATACAAGCTATGGTATTCTTAGTAGTTTCTTTAACAAGCTATGTTCATATGTATTCTTGTCTTTAGGTTAAGATACTTTCACATGTCAAATTTAATTGGCAGTGTCATATTGGAAATAATGAAGCGAGTGATAGTAATTTATTGTATTGAAGATGGTTTTACAAAGCTACATATTATGTTCATTTTATCTACTCTTTTATAAGGTTGCTAAGTATGTTATTTATGAATATAAATGTAATGTAATATGCAGTTTTTCTTATCAGCTTCATCTAATTTGTAACATAAGTTTATAAGCCAATAAAGAGCCATCAAAAACATATCAACATAAACATGTACTATTGACTGATAGTCGATGACATATAGACGCGGTTTTACGAGCGATGTCACATGATTGATTCTGTTCTTTGTTGTAACTAATTTTATTATCAGCAACGGTATAAATCAGCGTAATTATGATATGATTTATCTAAATGCAGCTATTAGTAATATTGTGGATGAAATGTGGACGCAACAGGTAATGTATAGTATTTATATGTGAGTAAATAAATAATAATAACTTGTTCGGAACTAAAAAAAATACGTGAAACGAATATACGTCGGTACCTAATGCTTTTTCATATATATTACTAGCTGCTCCGCGCGGTTTCACACCCGTGGCTCCTCTCCTGTTGGTCGTAACTCGTAGCGTGATTATATATACCCTATATCCTTCCTCGATAAATGAGCTATCTAACACCGAAAGAATTTTTCAAATCGGACCAGTAGTTCCCGAGATTAGCGCGTTCAAACAAACAAACAAACTCTTCAGCTTAATATTAGTATAGATTCTATTGATCGTGGCGTAATGTAATACCTATAGAATTATAGAGCCTCACTCATTTATTGGATTATCCAGCACAAAACTAATTTTCCAATTTGAGCCAGTAGTTTTAAGACAGATAAACTGAACAAAACAATTAAAATAAAATAATAAAAATTCAAAATTTTTAATAGGATAGAGCCTAGAGATTAATCACTTAATAATATATCTATGGGATACAAGTTATAGCACGATAAAAATTGCAATGCAATACCTTTTTACAAAAAGCAAACACTATTTTACAAAATTACCACATTATGAAATCAACCAGCCAAAACTATACTGCCGCTTAAACTTCAAGCAGTTAATCCGCTCTTGAATATCACGCGTCTAGCAGAGACGTTGGATTTACAGCTATTAAGTTGCTAAATTGTCAACTGTCGTGTTGTGAAACTACAAGGCGGTACATACTAAGTTTGTAGATAAGTAACTTGTGATTGATAACTGTTCAGTGTTTACGCAGCTTGTTAATAGTTGTTCTGTTTCATGATAGTCAGCGTGAGTTGCTGATTATATATTATATAGGTACCTATAATGATGGATTATTATTAGGGACAAAATATAAAACTTTGTCGTCGTCGTTCGTAAGACTTCTACTGTGGACATAGACCTGCTCAAAAAATATAAATTTCCACCCATATAAAAGTTTTTATTTATTTATTTTTACAGCCTATCACAGCTATATGTGCGAGAGAAGACGCGGGCGGTACTTATCAAATTTATTGTATAATACGAATAACGGACACGAACACACAGACGTCAATGCAACAATTAAGAGTGTAATTCATTAACAAAATAAATTGACACAATATTTTACTCGTTTAAACAGACCACCGCATCACCAAGTAAAACTGTTATCAACCGCTGCATAAAATGAAGCTATAAAGCTGAACAAATTAGTTATCAACGCATAAACAAGGCCAATAACATCAAGACAAGGCGCCAATTATAACTTAACGACAATTCTTATGCGCAACGCAATTTTATCGATAACTAACAGCGTGTATGACACTTCACTAGCGATAGTGATGTCAAATGTCAATGTCGATAAACGAACTATCGATGTCCGGTGGGCAATCGCTACATTACCATAGAAATGCTCTCATTATAAACGGGCACACGAGGTTCGAATGTAATTCCACTGTTTAAAATACGATTTGAATATTTAAGGTTATGTTTATTTAGACTAGCTCATGCCTGTGACTTTGAATAAAATATTATTCCGATTTTGACGCGTTAATCAGTACCCTTAAAGGTGTAGTAAACTAGAAATCTTCAAACGAACTAGCCTCTCCTGCTTAATGTTAATTTACATATAAATAAGTAAATAATATTAACCCAAAAGCAACCTTATATTTTGTCACAGAGCCTACACTTTTTTAAACCTTATAAAAAAACGTTATAATGTTAAAAGCATGAAACAAAGCAACAATTGTTTTCATAAACCACACTATATGATTAATAGTGTATCTTTTTTTTAAACGTGCTTAAATCCTAAAGATAGATAGGGAACATAATATGCGAATAAATATTTTACTTATAAAATATATCTACCTCTTGGAAGAGTACCTAAATTAAGATTCAAAAAATTTAGACGTCTCAATATACCGAAAAAGATACAATCGCTTACAAAAACCAAATAAACGGGCGATAATAGTAATTAAGAACCATGTTATTTCAATAAAACTTTACTTTGACACGGATCATAACATGTTAAGTTTTATGCATGATCTTAACTTGCATTTAAGGCATATAAGATTTCTGTAGCGATAATGCGTTTCAAATTTTAATTGAAATAGGATCCACGGTAAATTGAATAATTTAGATGCATTTATACTGTATAAATAGTCTTAGATTTAAATAATAAATATATTTTACTAAAGGTATGCAGCTCAAAAATGCAAATAAATTAACACAAAGTAATTCAGAAGCCCGAAAACCTTCAAATAATTTTAATTAAAATGTATAATGTTTTACTTCGCTTTTTTAGTCTTTTCAAGTCTTCTATTCATGGGCAACATTTGTTGAGCAACAGTTGATCAAAAATGTTTTTGGAAACTTCGTTTGAATAGATTGAAGGAGCGACAACTCCTCGCGTGAGAGCTTTTCAAAATAGGTACGATACCAACTGTGCAACTGTGTTACCAGCAACATGTTGCAAGCAACTCCGCAACATCTTGGTTGATTCATATTTGTTGCTAAAGAATTGAACTAACCATGAGTACGGGGTTTCAGTAACAGAACATAGATCGAACATTGAAACATTTATAGGGTCAGTGGGACACAAACAACCATCTTCAATCTTTTTAAATTAAGTTTCTACGTTATTCCCCCGATAAATGCACATCTAAGAAAACCTACTACACTGAAACTCTCTCCTACCTAATCATAATAATATAATGGTTCTTACACATAAGCCATAATATTTCCTTCAAAGGCCCAAACGCTGTACTTAACAGAAACGAAACTGTCCGCCCTTATAACATTCAAGCGATGAATTAAACAGATACCTCAGTAAAACGACATAAAATACCACACAGATGAAATCGCAGAGACGCAGACATATTTATATTGTAATATCCCTCTTTATAATATAATTCTCATTTTATGATACCAGTCTGTTATTAACAATTTAAATTCAATGTTTTCAAGAAACAGACATTTGTCGAAACGTATTCATATTTAAAGGCATTCCGCTTTCCGAGAATCGTCATTCAAATATGTTATAAATTGAATGTTTAGCCATACGGCGATGACAAATTATGAAGACCCCCACGGGATTGTTTTGTTGAACAAACGCGTAACATTTGATCTATTGTCAGAGGTCTTTGTGACTGGTCAATACGATCGAATACAATCCGATGGTTGGTACAACGCATAGTTATTAAACGCACGTAGAGAGGCCAATGCCCTTTGTTAATGTTTCTGATATGGTAGTCTTTACAATAGAAAATGCGTTTTAGTGCTCATTTGCGAGTGTTCGTGATGAATCATTTGGATTTTTACTCGGAAATTGAATACATGTAATGAGCGAATAAGCGTCTTTATTGATCCGGCTTATAGATATTGAAAAAGGATGTACGTGCGATAGTAGTGCGGATTTTGGGCGATGAATTTAAATCAATAATCTATTGACGATATTTTTTGCCAACATATCGACTTATTACGTCATTATACGTGTGGTAGCTTTCAAAATCTGTACGTAGAGATGATGTACTTAGAGTTAGTGTTAATTATTCACTTATAATACCACAAGAGCTTCAAAATTATCGGGTATTTTCCGATAGGTTCGTTGCAAACAAATGAAGGAGTCAAGTTTTTAGTCAAGGTTAAAAAATCACGAGCGCGAAGCGCGAGTGATTTTTCCTGAAAAACTTGACGACTTTATTTGTTTGCATGGAACCTTGAGGGAAATGCCAGATAATTTTGAAGCTCGTGTGGTATTCGGGGGATTATTTTTCCGTCCCAAATGTCGGCCAATAATTTCACAATTGAATTCAACCTGTCAGTTTGACGTCAACGACCAGAGAAAATTTTCAAAAAATTATCAGTATAATACCATGTAGGTTGTACCACGTGACGTCGAATGGTGCAATTCTATTGGTCGATATTTGGGTCGGAAAAATAATCTCTATAATGTTCATTACCATGTTATTTATAAATATTTTTGTTGATTAGATCAATTACAAGTTAAGTCAGTGCTTCGCAAATTCAATCATTTCCATCATTAAAAAAATTGTAAACCCCAAAAAAAGCTTGTGTGCCGAGCACACGTGTCAGAAGTGAAACTTCTTTGGCAAGATACAATGACACCAGAATCGTCGCCTTACCATTGAGTAAGACGTGACGATATTGCCATGACGCGATGACATCTTACTCTCAACGCGCCTAAAGAAGTTTCACTTCAATAAAGTGACTCACAAATACAACCAAGTACCATCAGAAGTTTATCATTTAAAGCCAAGTTTAACCTAATAGGAGAATAGATACAAATGTCGGACACTGCTTCACTAAATCCACGTTAAAGTTTAATCTCTGGTCAACTTGTTAGCATATCACGTGTCGCAAGGGGGGGGGCAACACATTTATCCGCTAAGCTTTGGTTACAATGTTATGACGGACTGGTGTTAAATATCACAAACGATAATATTAAGTACATTGTTTTACAAAATTATTAATTTTATAAAAGCTAGTAATTTTGGTGTGTATGCACCTAAAACATTAACGAGTCATGTGGATTACCCAGGTTCGTTCCTTAACAGAAACAAAAATCTTATTTAGACTTAAACTGAGACACATAATTAGGGTTTCGCATGGGTTCAAAATTGTTAAACATAAAAGCTGATAGCATACCTTAAACCAGTAAATAAAATATTCTATGATTTTGCACTAAAAATATTTTTTTAAATTTATTCTGGTTTAAACCACAAATAAAATTCCTACAACGACTAAATTTCACGAGTCCCCTTAAACTTTAATCTCCCGTAGTCTTGTAAACCAATCATGTGCTTGTCAACGTTTAAGGCAGATAACGGGCGCTAATGGTCCCATGCAATTATACAAATGAACCTCTAAGAACCTATCGGGATGTATTTAATCACTAGAACATGGTACGAACAAAAACCGAAATAAACCGCTTCTTGTAGGACACACTGTATGCAGATTGTAGCTTCATTTTTTCACGTTGCCATGGTAACCAGTTGGCGCCTTGTAAACGCCGGTTCTATATTTAATCTGTGGTACTTTGTAGTTGACAGATAAAAACAATAAACTTTCGAATTTAAACTTCTTAATAATATGAGTCCGTAACTCATATTATTAAGATATTTGAACACCTTCATAAGGCAAAATATGGTATGAGAATATTTTGTACGGAATAACGTGAACTTCGAGCGAATAAAATCGCAGGCGAAAACTAGTTTTTTTATACTGAAGTAAAACCGCATGTAAAAGCAAGTAATAATATAAATTAATGTGGATTTATTTGCGATTTTCATACGGAAGCGGGCGGAATTCATAATTAATAGCAGCATTCATAACGATATGAATGGAACAGAACATTAAATAGGTATTGGTTATTTCTGAATTAGTCGCTATTTCTGCACTGGGGTTAATTAATTCGATATTGCTGGCCGGTATTATTAGAAAACAATATCCTCGTCAAACTGTATACTGTATTATTTGATGAAGCTGGACTCTATAATTCCTGTTTTAGTATTTAGGTGATTTAATGAATTTTACATTATCTACAGGCTTTACAAAATGGTGGTTAAATTTAAATACTGTATGTATAGTAATATTATAAAGCTGAAGAGTTTGTTTGTTTGAACGCGCTAATCTCAGGAACTACTGGTCCGATTTGAAAAATTCTTTCAGTGTTAGATAGCCCATTTAACGAGGAAGGCTATAGGCTATATATCATCACGCTAAGACCAATAGGAGCGGAGCAATGCGGGTGAAACCGCGGAGCATAGCTTGTAATAAATACATGAGTGAGTATAAATCAAAGTATCATTTTTAATCGTAACAATCATAATGGCTTTTCCAATAGATATCAATGAAATTTAAATGAAAAATGTCTTGAATTCATTTTTATTACATTCACCGTTCTTAGGTGTTATTATAGTTTGATATTGGGTCACGTTTATTTTTATGGTTGACCGAATATTCGGTCACCTGAGGTTCAATATTATCACCGTCATTTATTTATATGGGTCACACTAGCTGCAATGTAAATGCTTTTTACATAATATACGATATTATGGTTTATTTATAATACGAGACTTACATTAATTTACAGTACTCCAAAATTAATAATGCGCATTGCGCATGCAGATCTTCGCCAATTATCGTATTTCCAGAAACACCCGAATCACCCCGAATCATTGAATCGTAAGTGCCCTAAACAATGCACTTGCATCTTGCACCTTGTTCGAAAGATATAGGAGTCAATTCAGAGTCATACACAATCGAAAACAATTCGGGCGGTAGGTGACGGTAGCCTGTCAGTCAAAAAATTCAAAAATCCGTCAGTCGTCTTTATATTATGTTAGTGGTTACCGCACGTATTATCTCTGTATGGTATATACCCTTCTTAGTTTTGTTTCAAAGTTGAATTTTCCGATAAAATGATTATTTACACAGGTAGCAGATAGTAGTGGGGAAAGTGAAAGTTAATAAGAGCATAATGAAAGTTCTGATCATTCTACGATATCAGAAATAGAGATAATCCCTGATTCTGTAAATCCTTTGGACTGAGATTTTAATGATTAGATTTCTACAATTTAAATGTAAACCAGTGTTTTAAAATATTTTTTTAAAATATAAACTTTGTCTTATTTTAACCTTCCATACATCCATCATCACACCAGCTTCAGTAAGACACTTTAATAGTTCTAAGTATAGAATTTTCCAAGTAAATCAATACAACAAATATATATTCGCAATCGTGTGGCTTATCCTCGCTATTAATTTACATTGAATTATCGAAACAAATTTCGTTACTTATCTCTTTTACCATAAAATCACAATAAAACTCATAATTCTAATAAACTATGCACGAAGAAAATACATTTAACCACTCTATATACATATCGTCTTCGGAAGCTCGGGGAATATGACAGTTGCCGAACAGTGACGAATTTTTCTATGCGCAAAATCAGTTTGGTAGTACTGTACACAGTTTACTTACATAGAGGCTTACTCCATGATCTATGCTGCATGTGCTAATCGTAAAACCTAACCTTTTTGAAAACGCATCAACATAAAAAATCTGTAGTTAATTGATTTAAAGATAAACTTTCTTGAGTATTCAGCACAAAAATATTTCTGATTATTGGAGTTTTTCGTAAGTTGAATATTATTAAAGTAACATAATACATAAATAATGATTTCCAATGCATTTTAACGAAGTGCGATAAATTGTGAATCGAAGAGGTCTTCCTGCAATTTATGCTAAGTATTAGAAAGGCTCAGTTACGTAAGTACATTTAAATCATAAATTAAAGCTACATGTTAGTTTGAATGGATTGGAATAATTTGTTGGGAACAGCTAACATGGCTTGAAATTAAATTTACAGTACCATTTGGAGTATTGACGTTGATATTATTAATGCGAGAGCTTGTCTGTCTATTTATCATCGTATCAGGCATGAACTTCGGTAGGGAAATAGAGACAATTTATTAATAAAAAATAAGAATCATGGTCAAAATAGTTGCTTGTCAAGATAGGGCCAAACTTATAAGTGTGATGATACAATTAAGATTTTAAAATTTGCAAAAACTGAATTCAAAGCTTCTACAAAGATTTATTGTATTATTTATTATATTCAGTTCAAATAAAAATATCTTCAGTATGAAGGCATTTGAAAACTATTGACTTTAGTTAAAAATGTTTTTGTCTGAGTATCTTATCAATGAAATATTCACGATTGATCCTAGAAGTTTATAAATAACCGGATATCTAAATGGCTACTACCTACATTATGTCAATCACGTCCAAACGGGTGAACAGATTTGCATGTAATTTAGGATAGATCATGACTAAAATGTAAGATTAATAATATTAAGTAACCTAATGATATTTTTTTGCGTGTAAAGAAACGTTTTTCCTTAGATAATTAAGCTACTTGTAAACCGATACTATATTTTTTTATCAAATGAATTGAATGAAGTCGTTTCGCACATAAGAACAAACAGATAGACGAACATTTTAATAATTATTAGTTTCCTTCAAATACCTACATTGCAAAAAGTTATTCTCTATGTATTTTATAAACTACATACTTCATTTTTTTCTTGTATGTGAATAAAATATACATTACGAGAGCCATAGACTACGATTAGTTCTATATATTACAATTTAACGTTTATCTCTTCAATATTCAAGACAAATAGATTAAATAAGAACACTGGATCGATTTCTAGAAGGCGATCCAATAGAGTTTCAAGGAATCAAAGCCAAGGAATCAAAGCCAATGAACGTGGATGCTCCACTTACTGTAGTTTCTCGAATTAGACATGTTTTGTTAATGAGTTCCATCGTTTGTATTGATTTTACTTCTTTGTTATTGCGTGGAAGTTTTTTTTAGGTAATTATATCGATTTGTGATATCGAAAGTTTTGTAAATAATTGTGTGTGTGGAAAGAATGTAACTGAAACTGGAATTTGGTTGTTATAACGTAAGTATTATAGTTTTTTTATTATACTATTTATTTTACGTAAACTAGTAATAAAATTTTATATTAACCTATCTAGTTCAGTGTCTATGTTTTAATTCTTATGATGATTAGAAGTGTATTTTAATCAATAATTATGAACTAAACATGTGTAACATTTCGAGCATTATAACGAAAAGGTCCTCGGTTCGATTCTCAGCGGAATCATAAAAAGGTAACGATGTGTGACAAAGCATTCATCATGACATAAGAGCCGTCACCTGTCTCTTAAAGAGTTTTTTTATACATATCCGATAACACGGTTAAAATGCCTTTCTAAGTCAATTAAAATTGAAATCTGATTATATGGTGTAAAAATGCCTTAATAATAATATCCATTGGATAATTATTACAATAGATAGTTTCGGATAATGGAAAATTACTCTTTCACACAAAAACCACTGATCAGATTGCAGATTTAATACGCTAAGCAGACGAATTATGATTTTAATAACAACAACACCAAAATTATGTTCTATTCAATATTTACCTTTTACATTATGTTTACTATCTTCTACCCGCCGTTTCACCCGCGTAAATGATTTTTTGTAGAAATATCAGAATAAAAAGTAGCCCAAGTTACTCCGTATTACCTACATCTGCTGTGTGTCAATGAAAGTACCGTCAAATTCGGTCCAGTCGTTCTAGAGATTAGCTGGAACAAACAGACAGATAGACAAGATTGTAAAAATTACTGTTTTGGTATAAGAACATCCAATATGCATTTAGTAAAAAGCGGTTATTTTGATATAACAATAATTAGAAACTCAGATGTTATTATTGGTAGTATAGATGACTATATTTATTATTTACTATGATCACAGACAATATAATACTACACCTATCATAAACCCAACATATAGATCTGACTTCTAACCCAGTATTAGCAATTAACAGAACAATGCCTTTTGTTTGAAGGACGCGTGTGTGCTAATGATGGTCTAACTGACCTTTGCTAAAGGTCTGGGAAGTTATTATATACTCGTAGATGTTCTGCCCCCCTAGTCAAGTGGCTTTCTGTTAGCGTAGCGTTCAATAGAATAGACTACGAATGTATGAGATTGACGTAACCTGTAGATACGTTTATCTACAGCCTACGTCAATCTCATACATTCGTAGTCTATTCTATTGAATGCTACGCTAACAGAAAGCCACTTGACTAGGGGGGCTGATATCGAGAGGAATGTTAAATTTTGATTAATATTTGTATGTAGAAAGAATGCAGAGTTGAGTTTAGATGTACTTAAGGGTTTTAGTACAAGTTGTAAAGAGAAAATAAATACAATAGATTTTGTGTTTCACGGAAAATGGTAGTTTTGTGAAAGACTTATGATAGTCTTAGATGTTTGTTCGTGAGTAGAGATCGAAAATCACAATATTTTGAATAAATCCTACTAATATTATAAATGCGAAAGTTTGTGAGGATGTGTGTGTGTGTTTGTTACTCTTTCACGCAAACTCTACAATGAAATTTAGCACACATATAGAGGGTAACTTGGATTAACACATAGGATAGGGTTCATCCCGGAAATCCCACGGGAACGGAAACGGGGTTTTTCTTTCAAAACGCGGGCGAAGCCGCGGGCGGAAAGCTAGTACGACATATTAATACTGATTTTTCACCAATGAAACAATAATACCGATAATTAAATAATTTATTCAATGTATTATACAAAACGAACGCATTGCACCTCGTTGCATATTCATTCACGACCCATTTGAGCTGTCAGGGGTCACGGGTTCGATTCCGGTCCCTATGCAAATTGCATCCTGATATTGTGTAATTGTATTTTATTTTAGACAATAATTCGGTTCAGTTAGCACACTTGAATTTTTACGGCAGACGAACATGTGCCAATCCATAAATTATTTTATATAAATTAAATTAAGGATTCTTGATTCTCCTCTACTTTTCCATTAAGAAACTTCCACTTTGTTTAATATTCATTTTTTTGATGATAGTAAAATCGTGAAGTGTTTTTGTATAGCATCTTAAAATTAGACCAATCAAACTAGTATATCGATACTAGTTCGATATACTATCGATGTTGATAGATAAATAAAATAATATGCAGCACATATTTTTTCTCTTTGCAATTGGCTTGCTTTACTTATTCAGAATTTTTTTTTAATTTATTCTATAAAAGTTAACATAATATATATCACAAATGCAAAGTGTATTTGTAATAATTTTTTCAAATTTTTTCTTTCTCCTTTATTTGAGCAACCGATTGTCGTGTTCCCTTCAATACAAATTATTGGCCATTATGAATCTATATCAAATGTCACTATCTCACTTACACTTACACCACACCATATATCTTTCTCTTAACACGATCTAGGCCTTAAGGTTTATTAGCATAAATCCTTAACAAACAAGCTAGCGTATGTCAAGCAGCTGTCTTATTATCGTCTCCAAGTGGCAACTGTATTCGGTACTGAATTGTTAACATTGCTCCAACAGCGGTGGAACGGTGACGTAGATGTAGTGCTACTGGAAGGCTTAGTGCAAATGTTTTCGTGTCTGTATCTAGAGTTGAAGTTGTATTTAAACATTTGACTGTCTTCAAAGTGAAGCGAAAGGGTAAATTTAGGGGAAACTAAAGAATAGATTGTAATCGATCTGCAGAACATAATATTATCTACAATTTGTTAGCCGACTTCAAAAAAAGGTGGAGGCTCTCCATTCGGCCGGTTTTATCTGTAAAACAATTTCAAAATATTGATTTAAAGAACTTGATCAATAATTACTGTGGAGCTCTTATAGATGTCACCGATCAATCAATTTATTTATTGACAGCCGTATCTAGTACACTCTAAATCAGTGATCAATGTTATTTCGAATATTATAGTGGCCAGCTGATATTTGGCATAATCTTGGTAGAATTCAACTAAATATTGGTCGAATTATTGGTATTGAATGTCAAAATGCATGGCTTAATATAATGTAAACCTAGCTGTACCTATACCTATAATAAATTACCTAGCTGTAGTCGTCAGAATTTTCTTAGATACCTATGTTCGAACTAGAATAATTAATTTCATCGTCAAAAGTTTTGCTCTAACAAACAGTAGGGAAAGGAATTGGCTGGGGTTATCATTAAACATTTCTTACAATTTGAACCAAACGTTATTATTATTAAGTAATATTGGGCCTTACTTGAATTCAAGGTTTTCAAAATTTATGAACAGGATTCTGTTATTTATTCATAAACAATGTTTGTTGTACTTCATTATAAGTTGGGAAAATAATATCAATAACAACTTTAAAACCCAATTACACAACAATACCAATAGAACCCAAAAAACTATTCAATACGGAAAAAAGTTACTCTAAAGAGTTAATTTTCTCCCTATAATAGACCCACCTTTGACATCTATATTGATTCAATTCCCATTGCATTTTTTTTCAAATCCACCCCACTCTTCACACGTTTAATGAGTTCAACGAGCGTGAAAGAGATAGGTATCTCCAACCCTACTTTTAGTCACAAATGGCGTCCTACAGGAGTTCTTTGGAGAGCGACGAAGCATTAAATAACTGCGTAGTATGGCGCGCCATTCACGAAAATATCAGAATATCTAAGTAATATAAATAGTCATATTATGATTAAAATAAGATACGTAGAGTGTATTAGTTACTTACTGCAACGATACAATAACCCATAACCCCAAGAATTATGTATTTGTAAATAATTTTAATGGAATAGAATCAATCAATCAAACCTATCGGATAACATTTTTTTTTCTAAAATTTCTATTACAATTTAAAGTTATTAAACACTTATAATACCTATGGGTAATAGATATATTATCTACGGACATTAACATTTGCTTCGTAAAAGAAATTAAAAAAGTATAATATAATCTGAATTAAAGTCACTTAGGCTTTCGCTAATTTCCTAGCTATCAAAATTAAAATTAATCGCAAGTCGCAAAAAAGTCGCAGCGCGAACAGCCTCCACTTTCAAAGCACCTGATAGTTCTGTATCTCTTGTGTTTATTCATCTTCAAAACTGAACTGAAATGTACTCATATAGCACCTTCAATTGTTGCTCGATAATATCCTTTGAATTTCTTTAAAACGCTTTGACGATCTCTTTTCATTTCATCATAATGGTTGCGGATACAATATCTTCCAATATGTATACAATGCAAGGAATATATCTGTGTTCCTCTTTATATACTTTAGTTAAAAAGTTCTTGAAAATCTTCAGCTATGGAATACGAAAGAATATTGTGGTAGAACTAGACGTCTAAACCATCAACTTATATTAACGTTATAGTTCTTAATTTGGAAGTTTGGGATATTTGACGATTCAGGAAATTATGTTATCAGCGACATAATATCGTTGTTGAAAACCCTAAGAAACTTAAAAAGGCAAAAGTGAAGTCCCATGTCCCCTGGGGTAAGAGGCAGATACATTATACATCTGTATCACTGATCGATTTTCTTTAGGGACAAGTAGGTGATCAGCCTTCTGTGGCCTACCAGACCGAGACATTTTTTTTTTCTTCGTCTCCACCGGC
The DNA here is from genome assembly GCA_029959065.1 of Colias behrii. Classification (NCBI taxonomy): domain Eukaryota; kingdom Metazoa; phylum Arthropoda; class Insecta; order Lepidoptera; family Pieridae; genus Colias; species Colias behrii. The sequence goes on along the minus strand of JARWMC010000006.1, from coordinate 1,190,964 downwards.
AATCGAACCCAGGATCCCTCGGTGCTACGCTCACGCGTCAACCATTATACCAAGGAGGCGGTCAAAAGGTAAAAGGCAAGGTAAAAACTAAAATTTGTGTGTTATAATGTAACGATTGTTTTGATAAAGTAGTATTAGATTTATTTCAAATATTCAAGTACTTAATACTATATTTAAATTCACAATATTCTACCATTTTACCATTACATAATAAAACGTTAACACGTCGCCAGCTAACCAAAAAGTTAAGTAAAAACTTTTTATCTCCACATCAACGAATTCTATTGAAATCTTTTTATGAATCTTAACAAAAAACCCAATTACCATTTCGATATTTTATTCGATAAAATCCGATCGATTATCACGGTCCTTAATGCTCGAGTGATGTTATTGTTCTTTTTTATCGATAGAAACAGGAATGGCGATGTATCGATAAAAAGATTTGTGTCGACAGATAGAGGGATTAGATTAGAATTTAATTTAAAACGCATGCGCATAGTTTTAGTTACTTTGGGAACACTATGGTGTTATCTTTAATTATATCAAAAGACGCAGCAAATGAAATATCTTTTAGCGTCGTACTTATTGTATTGTTATTATTATGCTTACCTATTTATTGTTGTTACATGGTATGGTCATGGAAGCTTTAAATATACCTACCTACTAATTTCACAAATGTGACTGTAGTTCGTACGTAGTGTATACTTACGCGAAAGCTTAGAACATAGACAACCTAAATCCAGGCTCATAAAAGTAAAAAAAAAAAATGTTTCTATCTTGCAACTTATAGAATGTTGATCACGAACTTTCCTGTAAACTGTAAAGAATGATAAAGGCTATTTGCTAATTATGTGTAATGGATGTATCAGGTCACGGTGAATTAAATATAGTGGATAATATTACTTATGTTCTACATGATTACCTATACAAATAAGTAAATTGTCATGAATCTGAATATTCACAAGCAAAACCTCACAATATTATATTGAGTAATGAGCTATCCCGCAAAACGTTATATTGCCTGGACACTCTTATTTTAAACGTTCACTTTTCTTAATTCTCATTCATCAAGATGTTTATTTAAAAATGACATTACTCTAACGCTTTCGTAAGACCCCATCCGTTCGGAAGCCGCAAATAAAAAGTTTATTTCACTTGCGTACAACGCTCCTTAATGGTTTGTAAGTTAAAATAGATATGTATATTGGAGATTTAAATGCTTTATTTATAGCCACTTGATGTATGTGAGTGGTAGTTACTGTCAGTGTAATGACTTGTACACGAAGCCCTATTTGTGTGTTCCCGAAATATTACCTATTACTCATACTGTCTTTATAAACATCTAACTCCGCCCCTTTTATAAGTTTAGCATAATCCGACGTTTTGGTCTAAGTTTTTGAATAAGTTTGCCTTCTTTTGCGGTCTACCACTCAGATCGAAAAAAATTTATTTTTTAATCTCAATCATTTATGTCTACAAACAAATCAAGAGGGTTATTCATTCAAATATACAACCAAATATAGTAAGCCTATGAATAATATAAGATTTACTTATATGATAAAATAATAAAATTCACTGACTTAAAATAACTATGAACTTAAACAAATATGAAGTCTTCGTAATAAAATAAAAATTCAATTTCAATTTTGAATTCCATAAAAATTCTAGCCCAAACGTCATTCGAGGAGAAGTCGATTCCAATCTAGATAAATATCGATTCTGTGACGTTCCAATTACGTTGCGAGTAAAGTGAGATCGCCATTTAATTGTAAACAAAGATATACATTACTAGATGTGACATTTAACCTAATGAACGAATTGTTTATCACCTCTAATGGCACTACTTCTTCTCTTTGTTAATAGCTCCAGCCAATAATAATAGATTTTAATTCATAGAAAGTCACTAAAATATGCCTATTACATAGTTTAATCAATAACTCTGTCACTATTTTTCGAAGCGAAAATACACCACCAATAAAAAGTAGATTAGCTGCAGATTCTTCTTCGAGCTTATCATTCCTATTTGAGAAAAACGACTTCTATCGACTCAAAACTGACGTCACTACACCAAATACAACTCCCATGTGACACAATTTAGGAGAAGCAATATATACAGTGTAGAGTAAAGTTATTCGACGCACGCATTTTAACTCTGCTGAGTGCAGAATCCTGAATGCTAAATGACCTTCATTTGCAATTTAATTTTGAAGTGACTCCTTCATACATACTAGACGTTGCCAGAATGTTTTTGTAAAAAGTAAAAGAAATTAAATTTAATAAAAATATACGATTAAAAAACGTAAATAAATGGTAAATGATTGTAGTGTGTGTTATTATTCACAGTAATCAAATATCGTAAATTCAGCGGTTTGTAGCGCGGCGAATGACGACACTCCTGCGAGAGCCAGTCGTCTGCCACTCGCCTAACTAAGCTAACGTTAATAAAGTATAAATGTATAAATATAATAAAGTAGTTCAGAACATACAGTATTTAATTTGAAGACCCCAGCCTCTGTACACTAAACTGGTGACCCCGACGTGATCAAAAATCGGCGTAAATAGTGACATTGGCTGTGGGGTAAGTTTTGTTCGAGATCAAATTCCACGCGGCACGGCGACAGGAAGTTAGCGTGACGCAATCGAAGAGCGCGCGTGACACGTGGCGACTACAGCGGCAGGCGGCTCATCAGCTCATCGGCAATCAAAGAAGAAAAATGAATAAAGCATCAGACACGGAGATCAAGGAAGGGGCGTCAGGCGCGGCGTTGGCATCGATAAGCGTGTCCACCAAGCTACCGGAATTTTGGACAGACTTGCCAAGGTTATGGTTCGCACAGTTCGAGTCTGTGATGGCCCCACAGAAGCAGGGGGAAGAGACCAAATTCAACCTGGTCATATCGAAACTCGGAAAAGAGGCCATTCAGCAGGTCAGTGACCTCGTGATGTCACCACCCGCCCAGGACAGGTATACGGCGCTTAAGGAGAGGCTGCTGCAGGTTTATGAAGAGAGTGCCGAAAGACAAATGCATAAGTTGGTGTCGGAGCTGGAGTTGGGTTCGCAAAGACCCTCCCAGTTTTTAAGGCGCATGAAGGATCTGGGTCGAAGCGCACAAATTGCAGACAACACACTCAAGAGCCTGTGGTTGTCGAAAATGCCGTCATCAGTTCGAGCAGTCATGGCGGTTTGTGAAGATCAGTCTCTGGACAAGCTGGCGGCCATGGCAGACAAGATTACCGAATACACCAACGTCGGGGATGTGGCAGCCGTGTCATGCAAGAAGGAAACAGATGAGCAGCCGGACGAGAAGATGAGCAGATTGGAGCTGGAGGTTGCAGCGCTCCGCGCCGAACTGAGGGGTCGCGGGCGCTCTAGGAGCAACGACAGACGGACCGACTTCAGGAGAAGATCGACATCGCGGCCGAGAAGAGCACCTGGAGACCCGGACTGGCTGTGCCGTTTTCACTTTCGGTACAGATCGAGAGCTAGCCGCTGCGAGCAACCCTGCGCGTGGCGAGCCAAGCAGTCGGGAAACTAGACGGAGTACATGCGGGCGCGGTGGACGGATGTACTCAAGGTCAGGTAACCAAAAGCCATCGTTTATTAATCAGAGATAATTTAACGAAATATAGTTTTTTGATCGATACAGGCGCTAACATTTCCGTCATTCCAAAGTGGTGTGTTAGAAAGCCTATCGAAAAAGTCGATCTAAAGTTGTATGCTGCAAATGACAGCGAAATTAAATGGGTTACCTATCTTAATCTCGAATTTTAATATTCCGAATATCATAATCCAGAAAACGTTTGGACATTTTTTCATAACCCCGAATTTTAAAATTTCGAAGTTTTGTTTGCCATATAATCGCAACTCCAAATTTCATTTGCCCATTTCTTCATTTGTACGACGTTTTACAATCCAGACGAATGAGTTCCAGACATACGAAATCTAAATGCACAAAATCCAGATGACCGTAATCCATATGCACGAAAGCCAGATTTTTAAAACACAAATTTTTGAAATACAGTTGATTGATATCCAGACAAACAATGTCCAGATTTTTGAAATTCAAATAAACGATATCCAGAATAACGAAATCCTTCCAGGGGGTCGCAGCACGAACCTAACCTAACCTACTGAATAGATTTTAACACTTAATCCTTTCTGTTGGGCAAGTAAAACAATAGCGAGTCGGTTCTGGCACTCGCCGGCCGCTACCGCGGCACGCTCGCTTCGCTCGCTCGGCTCGTGCGTGAGGGTCGCAGTTCAAACCTAACCTAACCTACTGAGTCGAATTTGACACTTAAACCTTTCTGTAATGGGCAAGTAAAACAATAGCGAGTCGGTTCTGGCACTCGCCGGCCGCTGCCGCGGCACGCTCGCTTCGCTCGCTCGGCTCGTGCGTGAGGGTCGCGGTTCAAACCTAACCTAACCTACTGAGTCGAATTTGACACTTAAACCTTTCTGTAATGGGCAAGTAAAACAATTTACTTACTGGTAATGTTTATTTTCAGGCAATAGTAAAGGTATAATCACGATTGTATGGGAACCAAATAAAGAGATTATGAAAATCTGGCAATAGTTTATTTGCTATACGATTATATGGGAACCAAATAAAAAGATTATGAAACGTTGGTAATAGTTTATTTGGAAAATGGTACTATGGGAAACAAAAAAAAGTATTCTGAGAATCTGGTATAACTATATCTGGATTATGAGAATACGGGAAACAAAAAAATACTTTTTAAAAATCTGGTTTTGGTGTATCTGGAAATTGATTCATCTTGGAAATTAAAAAAGGAATTTTAAAAAGTTGTCATTCATAACATCTGTCTTTTAAAAGTTCTAACAACCGTTTTCGGGATTTTAAGATTCGGGTAATAGAAATTCGAGTTTTTAATAGGTTACCAATTAAATGTTATGGAATATGTAATTTAGAGTTATCGTTAGGCCTAAGACGGTAATTTAAATGGCCTTTTGTCGTATGTGATGTAAAACAGCCGATTATAGGTGCCGATTTTTTGAAGAATTTTAAATTAAATGTAGATTTGTATAATAATAAGTTAATCGATTCAGTTACCAGTTTAAATGTCTGTGGAATTAAAAGTACACATTTTTTCGGCACTATTAAAAGTATAAATAGCAACCATCCTTACGCGGATTTACTGGAACAATTTCAGGACATCACGCGCCCGCCAGCCTTCAAGGATGTCCCAGAGCATTCCGTGTATCATCACATCGAGACTACTGGACCACCTGTGCACGCGCGTGCCAGGAGGTTACCGGCCGACAGGTACGATAGGGTCAAAAAGGAATTCCAATTGATGCAAGAGCTAGGCATATGTAGACCTTCAAATAGTGAGTGGGCCAGTCCTTTACATATTGTACCTAAAAAGGATGGTGGTATCCGACCCTGCGGGGACTACAGGATGTTAAACGCAATTACAAAGCCAGATCGTTATCCGATACCTAGGGTACAAGATTTTACGTATGGGTTACATAATAAGAATTTTTTTTCAAAGTTAGATATTTGTAGAGCGTATCATTTTATAGGTATTAATCCAGACGACATTAAAAAAACAGCCATTATTACGCCATTTGGGCTTTTTGAATTCCCAAGAATGACGTTTGGCCTGCGTAACGCGGCACAAACATTTCAAAGATTTATCAATAATACAGTTTTATCAGGCATAGAACAATTGAATTATGGCAGCGACTATACAGGGGGCAAAGGTCAGTCAGTCGTGTTCGGTTACATAGATGACGTCATCATAGGATCGGATAACCCCGATATACACAGAGAACATTTACGATTAATATTTGAGAGGTTGAGTAAATATAAAATGTCTATTAATTTAAGTAAATGTGTTTTTGGACAGTCCTCTATAGAATTTTTAGGCTATTTAGTTTCAGAAAAAGGCATAAGTCCGATGCCGGAAAAAGTTAAAGCTATCGAGTCATATCCGAAACCGGAGACAGTAGAACAATTACGTAGATTTTTGGGCATGTTAAATTTCTACAGAAATCATATTCCTAACGCTGCTCGAGTTCAGGGAGTTTTAGATAGGTATTTACACGGGGCTAAAAAACGAGATAAGACGCGTATAGATTGGACAGACGAGGCGAATAGTGCATTTGAAGTGTGTAAAGAAAATTTAAAAAATGCCGTTACTATTTCGCATCCAATATCTAGTGCCAAATTAGGGTTAATGACCGACGCGTCAGATTTTAGTATAGGGGCAGTGTTAAATCAGTGGGAAGGAAATTCTTGGAAACCTTTAGGATATTTTTCAAAAAGATTATCGGAACCGCAAAAGAAGTACTCCACATATGACAAAGAGCTTTTAGCGATTTATTCAGGAATAGTTTACTTTAGGGATTTAATCGAAGGTAGAAATTTAACAGTTTACACGGACCATAAACCTCTCACTTTTGCTTTAAGTAAATTAAGTTCTAATAAAGAGTTACCTAGGCGAGCGCGTCAATTGTTGTATATTAGCGAATTTACAAGCGACATACAACATATTCAAGGCACTGAAAATCAAGTGGCTGACGCTTTATCGAGAATCGAGAGTATCGTATGTCCTAGTTCGAGTGAATACGTGGAGGTTGCGAGAGCACAGGCGACAGACGCTGAGCTCGCGGATTTGATGAAAACAAATGATAAATTGCAATGGAAACAGTTAGCGCTCGATAATAATGACGACATTAAAATATATTGTGAAACATCAGCTCAGAATATTAGGCCGTATATACCAGCACAGTTTAGGAAAAGTATTTTTAATAAATTTCATGACGTTTCTCACCCCGGAGTTAGAGCATCGCGTGCGTTAGTTAGTAAAAAAGTTTTTTGGCCAGGCATGAATAAGGACGTGGGGACCTGGACCAGGACGTGCGTTAGGTGTCAGAGAAGTAAGGTTTTTAGGCACACTGTTTCAAAACTTAGCGATTTTAACAATAGCGAGCGTTTTGAACATTTGCACGTGGATCTGATAGGACCTTTACCGGAAACCGAGCACGGTTTCCGTTATTGCGTCACTATGATCGACAGAATAACGCGGTGGCCTGAGATTTGCCCTGTGAAGGACATGACTGCGGAGTCGGTAGCTAGAGCAGTTTATGAAGGATGGATTTGTCGTTTCGGTTGTCCTAAAGTTATTACCACCGATCAAGGTAGACAGTTTGAAAGCGAATTGTTTACAGATTTAATGAAATTATTAGGTATTCAAAAAACGAGAACTACCCCGTACCACCCGCAGTGTAACGGTAAGATAGAAAGGTGGCATAGGTCCTTGAAGTCGGCTCTGGTGGCTAGATTGAACAATAATCTATCATGGTTAGTAGAACTACCTACGGTCATGTTAGGATTGAGGGCAGCTTGTCAAGCGGACACTGATAATATCAGCGCGGCGGAATTTGCTCTGGGTCATTGTTTAAGGTTGCCGGGAGAATTTTGTTCGGATAAAAGTACGAAAATTGATAATCCACATTCATTTATAACTAAATTAAGAGACACTTTGAACAAAATTAAGCCCATAAAAAGGGCATGTAAAAATAGTAATAGTACTTTTGTGCATGCTGATCTAAATTCCTGTTCGCATGTTTTTCTAAGAGTGGACGCGGTACGGAGACCGCTAACGCCTCCGTACAGCGGACCATATAAAGTTTTAGAAAGAAATAGTAAAGTTTTTAAAATATTAATTGATAATAGAGAGTGTAATGTGTCGATTGATAGACTTAAGCCTGCGTATATTTTAGAAGAAAATGAAGTTAGACATGACAGTAGATTAGATCAGCATAGTGAGGCTAATGTGTGCACGCCTTTACACAAAACACGTAGTGGCAGAATAATTAAAAGACCTGTAAGATTTTTGGACTGTAACTAGGTTAATGGTGCATTGGCATTTTTGTAAGCAAGTAGGCACGCGAAGGTTGCGTAATGTCATCTCAGCACATATTAATGTTATAAGTAGTTGTTAGGAATATTTGTATTCATTTTATTTCAAATCTCGGCTCAACCAGTTAATTATATATAATAATATATAAATTTGAGTGTCGGCTCATTTCACAAAGTTAAACTTGAAAGTTATCAGCATCAAACAATATTTAGCAAAATGGGAAAAACATATTCGGTTGAAAAGAAAGATGAAGAAATTGTTATCGCTCAAAACGGAGCGAATCACGCCACAGCATCTAATACTGATTTTAAATTGGAAGTGTTGAGCGTCACGGTGACGGTTATGGCGGTCATCCTTTTTGTATTGTGCGCTATATTAATATACAAAGTTTGTGTTATACGTGCAAGGAAAATGTTAAGGAAAGAATTAAATTGTAGTCAAGGTACAGATTTAAGTGTTATCTCACAACATAGACTCCCAAATGTTAATGTTTGCTAATAATTTTATTATTATTATTTTTTTTTATATTTGTCAGTTATGTAAATCATTTTTTTTTAGAAGGGGGTGTATGTAGTGTGTGTTATTATTCACAGTAATCAAATATCGTAAATTCAGCGGTTTGTAGCGCGGCGAATGACGACACTCCTGCGAGAGCCAGTCGTCTGCCACTCGCCTAACTAAGCTAACGTTAATAAAGTATAAATGTATAAATATAATAAAGTAGTTCAGAACATACAGTATTTAATTTGAAGACCCCAGCCTCTGTACACTAAATGATTTTATAGAAGCGAAAGAGTTATATGTAACAATAAATTGTTGAAACATTATGTGCAAACACCTGCTAACATAAAATGAGCCTGTAAGATATTACATACTGATAGAGAAGTACCCAAATAAGGAGTGAAGTCAACTAAATGTCAATCTTAGACGTGAATGGATAAATGTAAAAAACTTTACTATTTAGACCCCTACTGTTTTTTGGTTGTTGTAAGCACACACTACACACACACCGCCACAGCAATAAAAATATAAAAATGTATAATGTCAACCTTTAACTGTTCAAAAGGAACAGCTACATGATACACAGTTATATAAAATACGAAAAAGGTCTTGAAGAAGCTTTTAAAAGCTCAACGCAACTATTAAAATAGTGCCTGGCCGATACTGTTTCTAAGGATAAGGTCTGCTTTTTGGTTTAAAGTTTTTTTGGTGTAATAAAATGTTGTTTTCTTTTGTTGTTTTACCATAAAATATTTTCCATTAATTCTTCCATGCACCATCCAGTACAATATTTCTATATCCTTGTAAGAAACTGATTTACAGTCTTTAATCGGTTATCTTATATCTTACGAGTTGTTTTTGGTTCTTGTAATATATGGGATCGAATGTTCTGGATGCCGCACTTGATACAAAAGGTATATTTACTTTTTAATTGGATTCATAGGATTAACTTATGAGATTAGAACGGAATGTTATTTCGGATTTAACATAAAGGAATTCAAGGGCTGGCAATTAATTATTTATTTTTAAAACATCCTGTTAGTATCAATAACAATTAGCAAAAGTGGGAATAATTTTAATTATTATGTTTTATATTATAATGATAAGATAAGTTAAAAACGTGGTAGGAAAACTCCTAGACCTAGAGCAAACGCTCTTATATTTTTTTTAACTTGTACCTATTGTTATTATATTATTTTACAATTTCCGTTTTTCTTTAAAGCATGTAGTTATTTCAACACGAAAATTTTCTGGGCATTATAAATTGTTCTTTTTAATTTTAGCATCATCTTAAGTACAACTTCTAAAGTCCTTATATTAGTAAGTTAGGTTAGTTATATCTTTTCAGCCAATTAAAAAATTACTGTTTAAATTTAAAGATAACATTAAACAATTTTACAACATCAACATGATACCTCTCCTCAAAACAATTCAGAATGATTTAGAAGTACCCGCATGATTAACAATTACAAATTAACATCACAATAATATGTTTCAATTAAATTCACCCGAAGGGCGTGTTTGTTGTTCACATGTGTGAAGTTTTAATGAAAGCTCTCATTTATAATGACATTGTTTTTTTTTTATTAGCACCATTATCATCATCATCCGCCCATATTTATTCCTACTCTAGGAAAGGGCCCCCTAAGTAAGAAAACTCTTTTTTTGTACTATATGGTACTAAAGAGAGGGAGTGATATGCTTCTAAAAAAGTAGAAACTTAGATACAATAATTCAACAATAATTCTTAACCGCTTTTAATAGTTTTTATAATTTATATTTTGAACGACATCGATGATCGAAAGATCTCTATGATAAAACTGTGTTTTCTGAGCCAGGGTTACCAATGTTAATAAATATAATAATTATGACTATTCAAAAGCGTTTATAAAAAAATAGTTGAATAAAGAAATGTTTGAATTTGCCTCTATATTCGAAGCCAAACAAACCAATTTAAACTAACCACGATCCACACTCCTCTCTAATAGCATAAAGGAAATAGACGTACAAACCAGCCGGCCATTAATTTAGAGCGTTATCACGTTTCTCATTACAGATTCATTTTTACAAAGCTAGCGCCAGACGGAGCCGAATGATATCACGACCTCATTGTGTTTGAGTTTAAAAAACACACGTTCCGTCGACGCATTAGAAATTGTAATGATTAGTTGGTACTTGCGCACGCGCCGTTCGTATCAAAGCGCGTCTGCGGTGGCATTGGCAAAGATGAATTGTGGTAGATGATCCTTGTGGATGCGCAGTTATTAATTTTAGTTTGACCGCTCTCTTAGTAAATGTGCTTTTTCATTTATTCACGTTACATGTTAAAATAATAACGTAATTTGTATCATTTTGTTTCAATGATCAAGATGACTTATTCTATCATAGAAACAAACGTACTAGTACTACTGCTATCAGTGCTGGTTTAATAAATAATTGTTGTATTATTAAATCATATTTCAGTCACTAAGCTTTTACTTTCTACTCTACTACTAACTCTTCTGAAATATTATGACTTATAGTTATTTTCTGTATTTTGACTATTGTCTTTTATATTCAAATTTTTTTGAACTATTGAAATAAAGAAACAAATTGAGATTTAAAATCGCAGTGTGCTTTTTCCTAACAAATGAGATAGCGACTTTAAACCATGCAAAAATAACAGAATTGTTATTTTATTTTATTGGATGTAACGAAATTTAATCGAATATGGAGAAAAAAGTCAAAAATTCAAAAATTAGACTCACCTTTAGGTATTTACTATTTAGCCACATCTAAATAGCTTACTCTTTGACCATGGCCACCGAGATCGTGCGTTACGTGACGGATACGTGTTTATGAAATATTACTTCTCGTTTGAACGATATTACACATTTCTTAATACAATTGTTACTAAAACAGCTTTTATTTGTTTAAGTACCACATCAAACGCAATCGTTCTTTAATTAAGCTTTTATTCTATTACAATAAAGGTTTATTGCTGATTAATTTAGCGTGTAATAAACATATGAAAGTCTAGCAAAGGTTCTGATTGAATTTTCACTGAAATTGAATTTATATAAAAAGTTATTTTGGGTGGTAACTTTCTACAGTTTTCTGGTATTCCCTTTATAAATTACATTTAGAATGCTTTTAACTATGTAGCACTATTGCTTAAGCATAATATTATCTCCACTCTTTGTTAAATCTATGTACACGTATAACTAAACTAAACTTTTTGAAAAGCATCTATAACTAAAAGTCAACTCCACAAGCAATAATCACCTTAACCAATGTAATCATAAGTCAAAAATTCCCATGAATCTATTAACATCAACACTTATACTATAATCGATTTCAACCCTTGATTTGCACACCATAAAATTATGTCGAAATGTATGTTTGTATGGAGAAACGATATTCACAGGCCAAGAATCAAATTACCTCATGTTTACATAGGATCGAGTAAATATGGTGACTGGATGTGGTATTAATGACTGTAGTTTTAGTTAATGGGTACGTTTCGTGGTAAATTGGAACAATACACGACTAAAAAGTTAATTAAATTTAAACTTCACTTTATGTTAGTTTAGATCTTATACTTACCTTCATATTTTAACTAGCGTTAGTGATAACTATTATTTTAGTATGTAGGTAACTAAAAAATTAAAAATAGGAACTGAATAATCAATAATTATTTTTATAAATGAAACATTTGCATTCAAGAAGAAAAAGCTATTCGCATTTGAGTGTGGACTGCATAAATAAATATTTTATTACGTTTTTATTATATTTTACTTTTTACAGTGTAATAATTTAATACCTTTATCAGTATTAAACGAAGTCTTTTTATTTCTATTCGATATAATTCAGCATTTTTTACTAGTATAAACTACACCAATTATATCGACCAATTTATAATTATTAAGACCATCTGTCCTTTCCACAAAAATAATTACCCCAAACCTCAACCTAAATCCCAAACTATTAAATCAGGTACAAAAACATCACACAGTCATCCCTAAATAATTAGCAGTAATTAAAAAACAATATGGCGGCGGAATATTACAATCTGTCATAGTTTTGTAACAATAGGCTACGTTAGGGGCGTGTCAAAACGAAATTGACCACACTAGAGTTTGGCTCGAAGTTTTTGCAAGACGGCTCTTTTGACTTTTTATTATATCTTTCATCATGATTTGGTAGTTAACTTTAAAATTATAACGCGTAACTAATTGTTTGTATGATGTGCTTCCGCGTGGGGTCGATAGTTTTCTTCTGGAATAAAAAAAAACGTTGTTACTTATGGATTTGTTTGAACTGGCCGCAACAGACAATAAATTATGATTTAATGAAATATGAGGATTTTTTTAAATACCTATGAGATTAGTAAAACTCACAATGTATAGACAACACTTATATCAAAGTTATTTTTCCTTTTATGATTCTCCAAATTATAATCAAATAAACATAAACTATACAAAACACACAAATATGATTGTAACATCAAAGAACAATAAAAGATAGCCATTCACCAGTTTAAAGATTAATAAAGATTTTATCTTAACGAATGTAAAATTTAGTTTTAAATGGATTAAAAATGTAAATTATATTAAGCCGTCGAGTACAGAGGTATTACGGGATTACCTCTCAGTGGGTATAATGTGATGTTAAGAAATAATGTAGTTACTGCAGATATAGAGAATACTAGAAAACGTACCTACTTTACGAAACACCTATAATAAAGTTTATCAAAGTACCTTCGTTATTTGCTAAGTAGAGCAGTCTTTTAGGACAGGTTTGTAGAATACTGTTAGTTAGTGTACTCTTATAAAATTTTATTCGGCATATTCAACAAATCAAAGATTACAGTTTTCTGTTGAATGTTGATAATCGATTTATTTAATTAATATTTAAATGATGACATCCAAATTACCCTTAAAAATTTGCTAAATGTAAGAAACTCATTTATTACTAGTAGATCTTACCGACCTACTAACAACATGTAAAACAATAAAAAATTTTCGGTTGAAAATTCTCTGATTTTAAGTTAAATAAATAATAATCAACTTGCACCATCTAGTCAACTACATCCATGTCCTCAATGATAGAGGCAGTAATGTATATTTTAATGTAAGAATTATGCGCTTCAGTATATGAGAAAAGGACGAGCGTGGGACACTTTTTAAGGAACTGGTTATTCATTAGGTTTGTAGATTTTATAAGGCGTAATCAAAATCTTATAAACATTTTTAATCATCGACATAAACGACGTCTTCCGAAAAATATAAATATGTACCAAAGTTTGTAGTTTAGTAGTATGTACCAAAGTTTGTAGTATAGTATATATGTATGTATAGTTTAAGAAGTTAAAGATGAAAGTTAAGTTTAGTATTCTACTACTTACTTATATAAATACTTTTTAGTGCAGCTATTCTCCAACTACACGCCTCACCAAATTTTAGCTAAATCCATTCCCGCTGATCCGTAACTAAACTATTTAACGTAATAAATTAAAAATAATCATTCAACCTTTACATCGAACAGGAATTAGGATATCTAATATTGCATTAAATTATTTTCGCTTCCCTAGTTCCATTTATTTAAATTAGTCACTAAACCCTGGTCCTGGGCTTTCCGGTTTTAACAGAAATAAAATATAGCCTACGTCACACAGAAATAATTTTCAGTTTATCTGGTGATAGAGTTTATGACATCATCTACATATATTATCGCAAATAAAGATTAAAAAAAAAAACAACTAGAATTTCATAAAAAAAATTATACTTATAGGAATTTTCGCTGGTCGAAATTAAATCTTCTTAATTTGGCTATTCATAGTAGCGATCAACTGAACGTATCGAGATAAAAAATACATTCGTTAAATCTGCATTGTACTACAAAATCAACGGTATTTCATTTATAATCGGAACATGATAAAGTGTAAACTAGGAAATGGCCAATCGCGCTTCAAATTAATGTGTTATGTACATATTTTATAAACAAAATATCTTTAATTAATTATCATTGATTATTTCTTCAAAAATTGTGACAAATATTTGACCAAATTATATTTGAAACAATTTTTGAAGAAATAATCAATGATAATTCAGCATGAAGGAACCAATTTCCGATCATTTGCCGTTCAAAAATAAACAATACAATAACTACAAGACCAAAAAAGTCCCGATAATTCATGCCTACATTTCGTGAGTCACGCGTCCATACTAAATATGTATGAGGGTATTAAAATAATACAAGCCAAGTATCCAAGATATGGGTTAGGCTGGGAATTTAAATCCACACCCGGTGACCTTCTGTTTGTTAACATTTGCATACACCGTTGCTATTTGTCGGATTACCAGATTGTACATTGTTTTTCTTTTAAACGATGCAAAAAGGTTTTTTATTCGAGGATTCGATGGTAAATCATGGATGTCGCATTGTGACAAAGTTATGAGGTTGAGCTCTTATTTACTTAAATAACGCAAAAGCTTTAAAAAATAGCTTATATGTAATTTAATTTCCAAATTATCTTAACGTATAAAATGGAGCTTTCTCCAATATCTGTGAATGAGATAAAAACAATGATGTAAAACCAAACTGTACTTTAAAATTTATTAACAACATACTAAGCATTTCACTCAACAAACATTTCACATCGACATGCCAAACGAAATATATTAAGAAAAACAATGTCCCATTTGAAACTGGATATCAAACCGCACCTTTACTTTATTTATACTTTTAAACCGCCACAAGGAAGGTGATAACGGCCCACAGAATGTAATTTTGCCTTAGTTGTGGCCAGATATATTTTATGTATTACTTCGAAAGAACTTGCGATACTTATTAATTGGTCAAAATTCCTACATTTAAATTGTCTATACCTTCAGAGAAAAAAAAATTTTTGTGAAAGGTCAACGACCTTAAAGAAAAATTAATGTTTTTTTTTCGCCTAAAGTGTAACTGGTATCCTTTTTTTTTTATAACACAAATAACGTAACATCAGTATAGCTATTCATATAAAATAATAAGGAGCTGTAGCTTTTTTTTTTTTTTTTTTTTTTTTTTTTATTGACGATAGGGAAGAGCTTGACCACAATCTCGCCTGATGTTGAGCTGAGATGTGGTCTAAGATGGTACGCGCTTCCCTAGAAGGTACCTGTTCACTCTACGCTTGAAGACCCCCATATTGTACTCGTCGGGGAACACAGATTCAGGAAGCATGTTCCAGTCCCTTGCGGTTCGGATAAAGAATGTGGAATCGAACCGCTTAGTCCGGGTACATGGAACGTCCACCATATGGCGATGCCTAGAATCTGTGCGCCTCGACGATCGATGGAAGAACGGGGATGGCGGAACAAGATCGTGCAGTTCCGCAGCGCACTCACCAAAGTGTATCCGATAAAAGACCGATAAGCTAGCCACTCTACGGCGGTGACCGAGGCTCTGGAGTTTTCTGCCTACAAGATCATCGTCGTTAATGAGCCTCTTGGCACGCCTCTCTAACGCCTCAAGCGCCTCCAGCTGGTACTTGGCGGAACCGTCCCAGAGGTGAGAGCAGTATTCCATACACGATCGGACTTGTGCTTGATAAAGATTGAGCAACTGTCCCGGGCTGAAATACTGTCTCACCTTCGCCAGAATTCCAAGCTTTTTTGAGGCAACTTGGGCTTTTGATTCTATGAAGGAACCAAAGTTCAGAGTAGGCGTTAAGGTGATACCAAGAAGCTCGAGGTGGTTAGTTATCGGCACGGACACACCTTGGAAAGACGGAGTCAGATGGAATGGACTCCGTTTTGCGGAGAATAGACACGCCTGGGTCTTAGCCGCATTGAACTTGACCAGATTGGCATCGCCCCAATCGGAGACCGCCTGTAAGGACAAGTTCATGCGATCGACCATCGCCTCCCGTAGAGACTGAATTTGTGCCGTACTGGTTCGCGCATTGGATACATATCTCTCCACAACAGTGCTATCGTCTGCGTACCCATAGATACCGGGTTTCAGCAGATCGTTGATGTGTAGCAGGAAGAGTGTTGCGGAGAGAACTGATCCCTGAGGGACCCCGGCATTAATAGCCATTTGGTCGGACGAGCAGCCGTCAACGACTACCCGAAGCGACCGGTCTCTCAGGAAATCTGAGATCCAGGCACAGAGGCCAGCAGGCAGGCCGTAGGTTGAAAGCTTGCCAATAAGACTATCATGCCAGACCCTATCAAAGGCCTTCGAGATATCAAGGGAGACAGCAAGTGCTTCACCATGATTCTCGATGGCCTCGCTCCAGATGTAGGTGACATACGCTAGAAGATCCCCAGTGGACCGGTTTCGGCGGAACCCGTACTGTCGGTCACTGAGGAGGTCGTTCGCTTCTAGGTGTGCCAGGAGCCGGCTGTTCAGTACACGTTCCATAGTCTTACAGAGTATGGACGTGACAGAAATTGGCCTGTAGTTGGAAGGGTCGGCGCGACTGCCTTTTTTGGGCACAGGCTGCACGTTGGCAAGTTTCCATGATTTCGGTACTTTTCCAGTCGTCATCGAAAGGCGAAAGAGGCGTGTCAAAACAGGAGCAAGTTCAGGCGCACAGGTTTTTAGAACTATGGCTGGAATGCCATCAGGGCCACTGGCTTTATTCACATCAAGATTCCGCAGCGTTTTGAGAACCTCCGTCTGACGGATGCGAATTTCCGGCATATTCGCCTCGCATCCAGGTAGACTGGGAGGTTTTGCGCTGGCGGGATCTAGACGAGAATTTTCCGCAAAGAGAGTAGCAAATAGGTTCGCTTTCTCTACGGCGGTGTGAGCCAGCGTCCCGTCTGGTTTCAGCAGTGGAGGAAGTGAGGGGCGGCAGAAATTCGATTCGACCGACTTTGCCAGGGACCAAAACGCTTTACTACCGGAGGGGTAAGAAGCCAGTTTGCTCCCTATACGGCTAACGTGGTCGAATCGAGCTTTCCGTAGAGCCTTCTTGCAGGACTTGGCGGCCCGGTTAAAGGCTTTCTTCTTTTCTGATACGTCCTTCGCTTTGCGGTGTCGAGCGTCAACCCAAGCTAGGTATGCCTCATGCTTTAGCGCTTCAGCGCGTCTGCAATCGGCCCTGAACCAGGGCTGAGCTTTGCCGGACATGGCTACGTCTGAGAATGGAATAAAGTACTCCATTCCCTGTCGCAACAGATAGATGTCATCAGCTTTGATAGTTTATGAAATATGTGAATATTATTTAATTTCACTTTTGACGTGACAACGTCTTAAATTAGGTTGCGACTGGGAGTCACTTATGAAAAAGTGTAACGCTCGGTAACGTTACGATGAGTCACCGAACGAGAGAGAGGCCCGCGGTCTGCCGCGCGCGCAGCACATAAATATTCTACCGAGAAAAAGACGTTGTCACGTAAAATCTTCGCCCGTAAAACCGACTTTACAGGCAACCATTTTTTTATGGATTTTTTCTTTACCCCTATCATTACCGCATTTATTTCTTTGCTATAAATATGTATACAACTGTTGTTTATCATATCCTAAAAAATTACACGCGTAACTCAAAGGGGTAGTGAGTAAAAGCGTTTCTAAATATTTTAGAAATTTCTATGGAAATAGGGCTGTCAAAAAGTTAAATGAAAAAAAAATTAAAATCTTATGTTTTGTCAATGTCGTCGTTATCGCAATCGATGAATACTTCATCTGACGATAACACGATGTTGATATCGTCAGGATCACACTCGAATACATCAACTGATTTTTGCAACGACGGATCACCGTGGATGAGTACGTAATCCATTGACGGTTTTAAAAGTTTTAAAACTTTTTCTGGAATGTTAGACCGTTTCCTGTTTTTTTGTCTCTCTTCAATTGACAAACTCGATAAAAGCGGGTCAGATGATTCTAACGCTCGGTGAATCAAGTCACGCACTGTAGTTTCGCGATTGAATTTTCGCGTGTGATGCTCCCGATCGTAGCGCCAAAATTTGTTGCGTGATTCACTGGCTTGTTCAGAGAGCATTCCTATTGGTATAGGTATAGAATCTATAATCTCTGCACCATGCATTAAAATTTTGTGAACGGTGACTGTCATGTTGTACCATCCGTATTTTTGTACATATTTTGTTGCAACACCGTTGCAAAACTCCTTAAAATTCTTAGAGTTTATTTCTAAGCCGCATGATATAGCCACCAGAATTGTATGTAGGTCATTGACAAGCCATTCTTCAATACCTAAAATATTGGCAAAAGTTGATCGATTAGAATCAGACAAAACCGTACGGGCAGTGTTCCCATCGTTGGATGTACCTGAGTTAGGACGAACTACGTCAACCAATAAACCCATTTTTTGTCTGATTTCATCTTGTATCTTTTTTTTTCTTTCTTCTACAATTCTATATTCTGGCGATTTTTTTGCAACTCGCCACTTTTGCACGGCGTGGTCATTTTTATAGCCCAAATGTAACAAGAACTCAAAAATTCTTATCCACGCGTGCAATGGGCTAAGTCCATGACGTAAAGCTTCTTGATTTACAGGTTTTTGGGATATCAGATCTAATTTGTTAAATTCGGTACAAGTAGCTCCACAACAGGTACACCGTAATTGTGAAGTTGTGTTTGTAATGGCATTATACACTTTTCCATGAATGATGGTTAAGTAAAGTTTTGGGTCTCCAATAACTGTTTCTCCTGAAGAGTTCTCAGCAAAAATCGGCGAAAGATTCTTTATTTCTTCTTCGACACTGGTTTTTTCGTTTAAGATAAGTTGTGTCGTTTCTGGCTTATATTGGATTCGTATAGGGCGACAAAATCTGAAAGATTGGGGACTCGGATTGATCCATAATATATAACCGTCGTCGGTTTTTATCCGTAAAGGTATGTATGTCGTTGCAAACAGGCAATGTTCATCATCGTCTCCATCACTGAAGCTTTGCTTGTAGGCAGATTGCCCAGTAGTCCCGTCAAAACCCCACGAAGCCTCGAATACACAATGGAGTGTACCTATTTTTTTTTTGTTTGCAGTACTCCGAAATTTTTTGATCGCACACGTCAATAATTCGCCGAAAAGTGTGCATAACTAAATCTAATAACGGTACTGTTGCTTCCCGTTCTGATATTTGTATATCCACATCGGGATAACATAACTTTTTGACCATTTGAATTTTGTAGTAGGGGGGGTAAATATTAGATCCACGAGATTTGGCTCCTTTACGAATACTAATATAGTCTTCAACAGATAGTTTTCTAACTATAATTAAGCATAGAGCTTTATTAGGAGTATAAGGTTCATCAGTTTTTGGACTTGACCTTATTAGTTTGGCAATATTGGTAGACTCGGTTGGAGATTTTAGGCACTCATGAACAACAAATTCAAAGTCACTAGCCGCAGCTTTTCCTAGTTTATTACCAGTTTTATCGACTAAAATTTTTGAAAACACCTTGATCAGAGAGTCGACAGGGTAGTTTTCTAATTCTCG
Source organism: Colias behrii (assembly GCA_029959065.1). Lineage (NCBI taxonomy): Eukaryota > Metazoa > Arthropoda > Insecta > Lepidoptera > Pieridae > Colias > Colias behrii. The sequence goes on along the minus strand of JARWMC010000006.1, from coordinate 1,171,132 downwards.
TTCCAGAGATTTTCTTATACGTCGCTTACTACGATCGCTGACATTATCATACTGATCGGATCTAGAAGTAGAAGGAACATCTAATGGCTGTCTTTCTTCTTCTGAGGCTGAAGGTATTATTTTTGTGAAACTTGTTGCAGGTTCCTCGTCAAGGCTTTGGTTTTCTCGACTTTTGTAGTTTATTTGATGTAATGTTTCGTGAAGTTGAAGATTGGATGTAGAAGAAAGCCATTTTTTATTTTTAGCTATAAAGGTTTTACGATTCCTTCTACTGGCTTTGTAAAGCTGTTCGCATTTGCAAATAAACCTTGTAGTATTTTTTTTAAACATGTCTAATTCTATTTGTGTGTGATTAGGAATACCCTTAGGGTAAATCGCACTCAAAACAATTTTTACTCTTTCGTTTTCGGGAATATCCAGAGGTCGCGATTTGGGTCCTTGCAAATGAGCACTATTTTCTAATATCTTGAATAAGTCAAGATGCGTAAGTTTGTGAGGCGTTATTGATGAGTTACCCACTTGTCGCTGACCATCTTGAGGGTCAATATTCTCTTGCTCTAAGGCACTAGGTTGAGTCCCGAAATGACAAACTCCTGGAGAATGGCTCAATTCCTGCCCAGAAAAAATATCTAACTGGTCCGATTCCATCGTTTCCTATGAATTCCGTTTAGATGACCGTAAAATATTTAGTGGCTGCTCCCCTGCGTTACCGGGTAGGCTACCGTGCCACTAATAGATGTTCAGGTACGAAAAGACAACTCAAACATAAGCCCGAAGGCATCTATCCGTATGAATCTACGGAAGTTCCATATTGATAATATAATTATGTACATAATTATGAATGGGAGTTTTAGCCAGTAAAAACTGTTACCGCCTTCACCACGTGGAGGTACTCCCAGCTTATGTTGTTAAAATTTTGTCTTTTGCATTTATGGAAAGTATAACTTTATGGGTTATTATAGGTCCTAATAAAAATAGTAATGAAAATACTCCTCCTTTTTCTTAATCGGTTAAAAATGATACGTATGGTTTTGCGAGTGTTATATAGTCATTTAAATAATCAAGTATACTTCAAATGACGATTTTATTAATAAGCAGAATAAATTAATCAAATGGTTAAGAAGGTTAGTGACAACCCTAGACAAAAATTAAAAAAATGATATCTCATCACCCCTTTATTCTTTTTAGCTGATATTTTTTATTCAAATGTATTATTATGTCGTGCATATTTTCCACCAAAAAGAAAATGCGGTAATTTAAAAAGAGACCGCCAAAAAATATTTGTGGTTTTTGCTAAAAACATCAATTACGTCTTAATTATCCGTATTTCGTTTCTAGTTTTTAGCAATATTATAGTTTTTAGTGTTCTTAATGAGAAGATACTTAATTTATTCGTAACTGATGTATCCGAAAAAAGATATTGCATTTCTATGGTTTCTATGGGTTTTTCTCGATAAATGCAATATAATCAAAACTACTTTAAAAAAAATTGTCGGTGTCTTTGTCAAGCCTCCAAAATAGTAAAATCTATTAATAATTAATTAAACACATAAACTGTACTTGGCCACAGGTAAGACAAAATTACAGTCTGTGCGGCCTTTCAAAATATACGAGCCAATTCAAAATAATTGCCGAATTAAACAGTTGAAAGGAGGTGATACAATAACAATAATTTTTCAAGAACACTGTAAAGCTGTTGTCTCATTAACTGACAATCGAGAGACCTTAAAAGTTTAATTTGACGATGTATTTGTTTCCTTCATTAGGTGTTTAATGAATAACAGCAGATGTTTTCAAAGAATCGACACAAAGGAACTATGCGAATGGTTGAATGACTTTTCAGATTGGTACGGTTTTAGATTGGGAAGTTTGAGTATATTATGGGTAATTTAGAAAATCACCTATAGTTTTTAGTTCTATTAAATTTTGGTTTGCTGTTCGCTGGTCGGAGCTAAGAAAACATATTCATCAGTATTCAGTAATCCTACTAATATTATAAATGCGAAAGTTTGTAAGGATGTGTGTGTGTGTGTGTGTGTAGTGTATGTGGGTGTTTGTTACCCTTTCACGCAAATACTACTGAACTGATTACAATGAAATTTAGCACACATATAGAAGGTAACTTGGATTAACACATAGGATAGGTTTTATCCCGGAAATCCCACGGGAACGGGAACTATGCGAGTTTTTCTTTGAAAACGCGGGAGAAGCCGCGGGCGGAAATCTAGTCATCAATAATTCAATCAAACATTTCAGTGCATAGGTTCATAGAAGAGTTAACTATTTAATGAAATGTTAACTACATAATTAATGAGTTAAATCACAAAGCCACACAACGAAACAAAAATAACCGAAAAAGGAAATTCCTCTCTTATCACGCGTCATTTAAATCGTGCCATCTTTGACGAGGACACGTGGCAACTCCATTTATTATTCTATGGAACAGAGAAATACATGGAGCCGCTGATTGACGTTTTTAATTAACCAACATTCGGAACAAGGTTTAAGTTAGTCTTTTAATGTTTTCGATTGATCGATGGAGTCCAAAATATACACGTAAATACAAGTAATGAATTCAACCGTTTTGGGAAGTTTTAATTTTGGTAATTAATATTGGTTTTTATCGTTTAAGCGAGCACTGTAGGAGGCGGTGTTATTAATTAGTTTGGTAAAAGTTGTTGTAATTTATAAATTGCAATTTATTCAAATTGTCCTTATATGCACATTACGTCTGATATGTGTTTTATATGTACGCCTTTCACTGCCCAAATACCTATGTAATTTTCACTTTACATCATTGCTCTACGAAATTAAAAGGGACAGTACCTGGTTTATGATATTGCATTATGTTGAAATCTTCTTAATTATTTTAATAACAAATAGCATTGACTGCAAACTGCAAATAAATACTAGGTAATTTATTTGATACGACTTCACTTTGTATATTGCAAGTGACAATAATTCATTGTGAATAACTTATTTACCTTTATGTATTATATGCGAGAAACCCAATTCCGCAAACGCCCGAGCCAATAAAGCCAAAACATTCGGAAGGTTCTAGAAAAAATAGTTCTTAATACCGCGAATAAAGATTGATGAGGAATCAATCGAACGTGTCCCGTAGATAAAGGCACCGTCCACAATCAATTTTAATCTGGGAAACATCACACTGCGTCTCTGTCGCACACAGTAAATTGGATATAAGTGCGAAAGAGCCAACTGTATAAATAAGGATTGTATCTGTTTTGATAGAGGTGCCATTACTATGATGCCAGCCTACTTTCAGAATTAAACGTTAAAGAAGATTGAGCGCTTCTAATCTATAAGACAATGATGTAAGCGAAAACTGTAATGAATTGTAAAATGCAAGTTTAACGACGCTTTTAAGGATATTGGAAGATGGATGGAGAACGTTCGATTAGTAAAGTAATTGAATAAAAAAGTTGCAGAATCTTTAATGAAGCATCTGTCTCTTGACTAGGACTAGAGAGATGAATAGCCTGTATTATAATGCATGGTTACGGTTTTCGGTGTGTTCAATTTCATCTGAATTATGTAGCTACTGTGTGAGAAATTGACCTTGATGTTTCGAAACATTATCGTGTTTTTGATTAGATGAAATGGAAATGAACTGAAACAATGAGATATAATTTATAGGGTCTCCGGATTAGTTTCTTTCGGTAGTCAAATGAATACATTTTCTCAAGCAAAAATAAACAAACAAAGTAAAATATGTACTTAGTTTATATATGAACGAATATTTTTCTTCATATTCCTTATGTTTAGAATAACGATTGGTAGAAAAATATCATTATACATCATTTACCAACATTATACCGCTAAAAAGTATAACAATGAAGAATTGAATACAAACGTATCTAGCAATAAATTACATAGCCTATAAATTTCACTGGATTAAATCCATTCGGGAACCAGTTGTATTTACTCTGAGTATTGATGTGGCAGCCCTATGATTGATGACGCATTACAAATATACCGTGGTAACTTAGGGTTGTCAATAATGAGTTATATGCTCATTTATATCAGCGATAGTTTAATAAACACTTTAAAAAGTTTAGGCTTTAGATGAATATTAAAGTTTTCAGTATGAGTATAAATTTTATGTAAGTAATGTATATTCTAAAATATTTCATTCACAATTTTCAGTTTAATGTTTATCATTCCAATTGATATTGGTGTGTATCTTGGAAATCGAATAAAATATTTTAACTGCACAGTCAATTGTTGTATAATAGGAATCAGTTTCAGATGCAATTCACATATTGTTCATGTCTATAATTTTATAATAGAGCAATCTCATTTATGTCAATTTAAACAACCATCTTTTATCAATTTTCTGGATAGCTGGCAACCCTGAACGTACTTTGTTAACTAACTTGAGACATAGCGCTTGATACACGGCAACACCCATAGTAACCAGTGTAACTTGAGCCGCGGTATGTTTTGCTAAATGTAAATTAATTTCGAGCGTAAATTATAGTGTTAGATAATATATTTTTATGGAACATTGATAATCATTGTAGGATTGTTATTATTTAAGATACCTACATATAGATTCGGTGAACTGACTGTTAAGTTTTTCCTGTTTCTGCTGCACTTTTAATTATCAATTTGCTTTTCAGGTTCTAATGCTAAATGTATAAAAAACGTCGAAATAGGTTGGTCGATTAAAATTTCGTGATCGTTAATTTGTATGATAATATAAAATGATCTTTAGTATATTAGCTACAATTAAAAAAATCAAAGCCGTAGAAGGTAGGTAAGATAAGCATTCATTTAACAAATAAACATAACATTGCTATTTACGCGATGCGATTATTATGCTATTGCTTACCTACAGGCGCAAGAAGCTTGTAAGAGAATGGTTAAGCAGAATATAAGGCGCATTCAACTGATGGGTCACCGATAATGTCCACTAAATTCCTCACGCGTGACGAAAGGAAAGTTTCATACGAAATTATTACAAGTGCTTATTCTTGCAAATAAAATTATAATGTCTATACAACCTTAGATGAAATCAGCACTAAAAAGTGGCGGCTATAAAAGCCCCTCATTCCCAGACGTTCCGCATTCAGACAGCGACTTAACAAATTACTGTGTTCCAAACCAAATAGAAATTATACAGTCTCTAATCAAATAGTCATAAAATTTTCAACTATAATATCGCACGTAAATTAAAAGCCTCGGGCGGGTCTTGACGGTATGCCTTGAGAACAAGCAGATGCCTATGTGGTCGGATTCAGGAAAAATGGAGGCGCTAAACGATGTTAAACATATTACATAACTTCACTACTGCAGATCAAAGCAATTATTGGTAGGGCTATGTAGAATTCTTTAGTTGCGATTAAGTTAATCTTTTATAATTTTAATATAATATATAAAAATTATGAAAATGATTATATTATATATTGCAATCCAATTTCCATTTTCACATTCTATTTGGTATTAATGTTCTAGTTGCTACGATTATCTTAATGACGTAATCGCAGCGAATATCATAAAGTTAAATTCAAACTATTGAAATACGATTTCAAATTCTTCATCATGTTATGTTTTCGTTTTTCTTTCCGACATAAAATTCTTCATCCTATGCATAAAACATTTCTTTGAATTTTTCTAACAGCAACTAATTATAATGATCCTTAACTAACTCTACATAAACAGCAATATCTACGGTCATATCCATTGACTTCTTTCTACGCTCCTTGTTCACAGCAAACCTTTATTAGCCAGTTCCCTAGAGTGGTGTTTTCCTAAAGGGAGTTCACCCCATAACATAAAAAATTCAACAGTAACCAAAGTAGCCTTCCGATTCTATTGGTTTTTCCACTGTGTTAGTTACGTATCCTTGTATGCTTCAAATTACTATAGGTTGCTGTTGATTTATTCATTACCAACATTATTTCTTCAGCATTTTACAATACATATGAAAAAAGATTGAAATTGTAGTTGTACTAGTTTTCTTCACCGAGTTTCGGCTTAGTCTTTTTTCTTGATGAGCGCTTTTTATTGCGATGAACACCATAAAGAAATACCATGTATGAATGTGTAAGTATGTATTTATGTATTGATATATTCTGTAGCCTAAACGATTATCTAAATTTATATAGTGTCGTTATAATCGTTTGAGTGTCTCCGTAAAAAGTATAATTAATATAAAAAAGAGCGTGTGTGCCGAGCACACGTATCACAAGTGAAATTTCTTTGGTAAGATTCAAAGATACCAAAATCGTCGCCTTACTCCATGACGTGACGGTATTGCTATGACACGACCAATTTAATTCTCAACGCGCCTAAAGAAGTTTACATACATAACCACATTTCAGAATCATACAAATAAATTCCACAACTTAATAGCACATAACCAACATACATAGTAAACAATCGTTTAATCAGTATAAAACTAATACATCCCAACACCGCTATATTGACTACGCTCAATAACCATTCAATATTCAGGTACACATAACGAGGTACAGGTAAGAGGCGGGACGCACTATTCAATTTGGTCGCGTTATATGATACTTGCCGCTTGGGACTGTTGGGGAAAGATAAACGTTTCTTTTATTGATAGGTATATTTATTGGACTGGTATTTACTTATTTATATGTATGAAGATTGTAGGTAGGTACATCGTTTTCTATATCATGTTGGTTGAAATTTTTTTTTTGAAAACCTGCTTATGCAAAACTGTCGAAAAAAAGTTGAAAATTAAACACAAACCAATGGCAATATTGTTAAAAGTTATAGAAATGAATCAATAATATAAAATTAAAATGACCTTCTGTATGAATTACTCTATCAATAAATTATTGATTAAGTGTAAAATTTAATATTGTTCCTAAATTAAATATCAAAAATAAATTAATTCCCTCAGTCTAAACAGTTACCTATCAACTTTACTCTATCAAGTGTATATCTATACTAATATTATAAAGCTGAAGAGTTTGTTTGTTTGTTTGAACGCGCTCATCTCGGGAACTACTGGTCCGATTTGAAAAATTCTTTCGGTGTTAGATAGCCCATTTATCGAGGAAGGCTATAAGGCTATCATCATTAGACCAACAGGAGCGGAGCAATGCGGGTGAAACCGCGAAGCACAGCCAGTTAAATATAAAGCACCATTTACCAGCCCAGTGCAGCACAAACCAACCAACAATTTCGTGTAGACGTTTCAACAAAGACAACTCTTTGTATATTGCAAGTGACAATAATTCATTGTGAATAACTTATTTACCTTTATGTATTATATGCGAGAAACCCAATTCCGCAAACGCCCGAGCCAATAAAGCCAAAACATTCGGAAGGTTCTAGAAAAAATAGTTCTTAATACCGCGAATAAAGATTGATGAGGAATCAATCGAACGTGTCCCGTAGATAAAGGCACCGTCCACAATCAATTTTAATCTGGGAAACATCACACTGCGTCTCTGTCGCACACAGTAAATTGGATATAAGTGCGAAAGAGCCAACTGTATAAATAAGGATTGTATCTGTTTTGATAGAGGTGCCATTACTATGATGCCAGCCTACTTTCAGAATTAAACGTTAAAGAAGATTGAGCGCTTCTAATCTATAAGACAATGATGTAAGCGAAAACTGTAATGAATTGTAAAATGCAAGTTTAACGACGCTTTTAAGGATATTGGAAGATGGATGGAGAACGTTCGATTAGTAAAGTAATTGAATAAAAAAGTTGCAGAATCTTTAATGAAGCATCTGTCTCTTGACTAGGACTAGAGAGATGAATAGCCTGTATTATAATGCATGGTTACGGTTTTCGGTGTGTTCAATTTCATCTGAATTATGTAGCTACTGTGTGAGAAATTGACCTTGATGTTTCGAAACATTATCGTGTTTTTGATTAGATGAAATGGAAATGAACTGAAACAATGAGATATAATTTATAGGGTCTCCGGATTAGTTTCTTTCGGTAGTCAAATGAATACATTTTCTCAAGCAAAAATAAACAAACAAAGTAAAATATGTACTTAGTTTATATATGAACGAATATTTTTCTTCATATTCCTTATGTTTAGAATAACGATTGGTAGAAAAATATCATTATACATCATTTACCAACATTATACCGCTAAAAAGTATAACAATGAAGAATTGAATACAAACGTATCTAGCAATAAATTACATAGCCTATAAATTTCACTGGATTAAATCCATTCGGGAACCAGTTGTATTTACTCTGAGTATTGATGTGGCAGCCCTATGATTGATGACGCATTACAAATATACCGTGGTAACTTAGGGTTGTCAATAATGAGTTATATGCTCATTTATATCAGCGATAGTTTAATAAACACTTTAAAAAGTTTAGGCTTTAGATGAATATTAAAGTTTTCAGTATGAGTATAAATTTTATGTAAGTAATGTATATTCTAAAATATTTCATTCACAATTTTCAGTTTAATGTTTATCATTCCAATTGATATTGGTGTGTATCTTGGAAATCGAATAAAATATTTTAACTGCACAGTCAATTGTTGTATAATAGGAATCAGTTTCAGATGCAATTCACATATTGTTCATGTCTATAATTTTATAATAGAGCAATCTCATTTATGTCAATTTAAACAACCATCTTTTATCAATTTTCTGGATAGCTGGCAACCCTGAACGTACTTTGTTAACTAACTTGAGACATAGCGCTTGATACACGGCAACACCCATAGTAACCAGTGTAACTTGAGCCGCGGTATGTTTTGCTAAATGTAAATTAATTTCGAGCGTAAATTATAGTGTTAGATAATATATTTTTATGGAACATTGATAATCATTGTAGGATTGTTATTATTTAAGATACCTACATATAGATTCGGTGAACTGACTGTTAAGTTTTTCCTGTTTCTGCTGCACTTTTAATTATCAATTTGCTTTTCAGGTTCTAATGCTAAATGTATAAAAAACGTCGAAATAGGTTGGTCGATTAAAATTTCGTGATCGTTAATTTGTATGATAATATAAAATGATCTTTAGTATATTAGCTACAATTAAAAAAATCAAAGCCGTAGAAGGTAGGTAAGATAAGCATTCATTTAACAAATAAACATAACATTGCTATTTACGCGATGCGATTATTATGCTATTGCTTACCTACAGGCGCAAGAAGCTTGTAAGAGAATGGTTAAGCAGAATATAAGGCGCATTCAACTGATGGGTCACCGATAATGTCCACTAAATTCCTCACGCGTGACGAAAGGAAAGTTTCATACGAAATTATTACAAGTGCTTATTCTTGCAAATAAAATTATAATGTCTATACAACCTTAGATGAAATCAGCACTAAAAAGTGGCGGCTATAAAAGCCCCTCATTCCCAGACGTTCCGCATTCAGACAGCGACTTAACAAATTACTGTGTTCCAAACCAAATAGAAATTATACAGTCTCTAATCAAATAGTCATAAAATTTTCAACTATAATATCGCACGTAAATTAAAAGCCTCGGGCGGGTCTTGACGGTATGCCTTGAGAACAAGCAGATGCCTATGTGGTCGGATTCAGGAAAAATGGAGGCGCTAAACGATGTTAAACATATTACATAACTTCACTACTGCAGATCAAAGCAATTATTGGTAGGGCTATGTAGAATTCTTTAGTTGCGATTAAGTTAATCTTTTATAATTTTAATATAATATATAAAAATTATGAAAATGATTATATTATATATTGCAATCCAATTTCCATTTTCACATTCTATTTGGTATTAATGTTCTAGTTGCTACGATTATCTTAATGACGTAATCGCAGCGAATATCATAAAGTTAAATTCAAACTATTGAAATACGATTTCAAATTCTTCATCATGTTATGTTTTCGTTTTTCTTTCCGACATAAAATTCTTCATCCTATGCATAAAACATTTCTTTGAATTTTTCTAACAGCAACTAATTATAATGATCCTTAACTAACTCTACATAAACAGCAATATCTACGGTCATATCCATTGACTTCTTTCTACGCTCCTTGTTCACAGCAAACCTTTATTAGCCAGTTCCCTAGAGTGGTGTTTTCCTAAAGGGAGTTCACCCCATAACATAAAAAATTCAACAGTAACCAAAGTAGCCTTCCGATTCTATTGGTTTTTCCACTGTGTTAGTTACGTATCCTTGTATGCTTCAAATTACTATAGGTTGCTGTTGATTTATTCATTACCAACATTATTTCTTCAGCATTTTACAATACATATGAAAAAAGATTGAAATTGTAGTTGTACTAGTTTTCTTCACCGAGTTTCGGCTTAGTCTTTTTTCTTGATGAGCGCTTTTTATTGCGATGAACACCATAAAGAAATACCATGTATGAATGTGTAAGTATGTATTTATGTATTGATATATTCTGTAGCCTAAACGATTATCTAAATTTATATAGTGTCGTTATAATCGTTTGAGTGTCTCCGTAAAAAGTATAATTAATATAAAAAAGAGCGTGTGTGCCGAGCACACGTATCACAAGTGAAATTTCTTTGGTAAGATTCAAAGATACCAAAATCGTCGCCTTACTCCATGACGTGACGGTATTGCTATGACACGACCAATTTAATTCTCAACGCGCCTAAAGAAGTTTACATACATAACCACATTTCAGAATCATACAAATAAATTCCACAACTTAATAGCACATAACCAACATACATAGTAAACAATCGTTTAATCAGTATAAAACTAATACATCCCAACACCGCTATATTGACTACGCTCAATAACCATTCAATATTCAGGTACACATAACGAGGTACAGGTAAGAGGCGGGACGCACTATTCAATTTGGTCGCGTTATATGATACTTGCCGCTTGGGACTGTTGGGGAAAGATAAACGTTTCTTTTATTGATAGGTATATTTATTGGACTGGTATTTACTTATTTATATGTATGAAGATTGTAGGTAGGTACATCGTTTTCTATATCATGTTGGTTGAAATTTTTTTTTTGAAAACCTGCTTATGCAAAACTGTCGAAAAAAAGTTGAAAATTAAACACAAACCAATGGCAATATTGTTAAAAGTTATAGAAATGAATCAATAATATAAAATTAAAATGACCTTCTGTATGAATTACTCTATCAATAAATTATTGATTAAGTGTAAAATTTAATATTGTTCCTAAATTAAATATCAAAAATAAATTAATTCCCTCAGTCTAAACAGTTACCTATCAACTTTACTCTATCAAGTGTATATCTATACTAATATTATAAAGCTGAAGAGTTTGTTTGTTTGTTTGAACGCGCTCATCTCGGGAACTACTGGTCCGATTTGAAAAATTCTTTCGGTGTTAGATAGCCCATTTATCGAGGAAGGCTATAAGGCTATCATCATTAGACCAACAGGAGCGGAGCAATGCGGGTGAAACCGCGAAGCACAGCCAGTTAAATATAAAGCACCATTTACCAGCCCAGTGCAGCACAAACCAACCAACAATTTCGTGTAGACGTTTCAACAAAGACAACGCATGCAGGCCGATATTAATGAGATGTCAGCCCATTCCGTATTTGTATGCCGCTATCCGTCTATAGTTAGATGCTGGAAAATTCCAGGTGTATTAAATAGAAATTCATTAACAATAGGTGTTGAAATAAGTGGTTTGGATTTTAGAGTTCTGCATGTATATTGGATACTAGCGGTCCGCCCCGGCTTCGCCCGTGGTACATTTTTCGCAATAAAAGGCAGCTATGTTCTTTCTCAGGGTCTAAAGACTGTGCCAAATTTCATCAAAATCGGTCCAGTAGTTTATGCGTGAAAACCATACATACATACATACATACAAACCTTTCCTCTTTATAATATTAGTATAGATGTACGATTTTTGTAACAAAGAGAAATGAAATACAAACAATCACTACATAGTATAAAACAAAGTCGCTTTCTCTGTCCCTATTTCCCTATGTCCCTATGTCCCTATGTCCCTTTGTACGCTTAAATCTTTGAAACTACGCAACGGATTTTGATGCGGTTTTTTTTAATAGATAGAGTGATTCAAGATGAAGGTTTATATGTATAATAACATCCATCAAATAGTGGAGAAGTACTGTTATTTTTGAGGTTTCTAATGTGATGTCGTAAATAGTTACATTTTTTCCGCTTACATTGCAAACGCAGGCTGAACCGCTACGAGTTTTATCAAAATATTGTACTAAGTATTGTACACATTAAAAAGGTCTACAGAAAAGTCCGCGATAGTCTATCTCTTATGGATAACCCACAATAACTTTTTTTGTCATTTACTTTTTACGACAAATAACGGCTAATTTTCGAAGCGATTTTAACCAATACAGCATTAATCCTTAACCAATTAAATACCTTGAATACATTGTTCATTTAATATAGATCTATATGGCCCTTTACCCCGTATGATTTAAGTGAATATTTTCGAAGATATTACAGATTTAAAAATTGCGGGACGTAGCATTTGCGGTGGTACCGGCCGGCCGCCCGGCTATACATATATTATTTTATACCCGTGCGAAGCCGGAGCGGGCTGCTGTTTTTATATATGTACAACGTTCACAGTTTTTCTGTAGCGTATTTAGTATCAGCATTGCACCCGTGCGAAGCCGTGACTGTGACTGTGACTCCCAAATGTTAATGTTTGCTAATTTTATGTAATTATGTAAATCATTTTTTTTTAGAAGGGGGTGTATGTAGTGTGTGTTATTATTCGCAGTAATCGAATATCGTAAATTCAACGGTTTGTGGCGCGGCGAATGGTGACACTCCTGCGAGAGCCAGTCGCCTGCCACTCGCCTACCTAAGTCACCTAAGTGTAATAAAGTATAAATTTATAAATGTAATAAAGTAGTTCAGCATATCCGGTATTTAATTTGAAGACCCCAGCCTCTGTACACTAAATATCAATCGATCAATCGATCAATCGATCGATCGATCAATCAAACAATCAATCATTCAATCAATCAATCAATCAATCAATAATCGATCAATCAATAATCGATCAATCAATAATTGATCAATCGATATATCGATCGATCAATTGATCAATCGATCGATCGATCAATCAATCAATCAATCGATCAATACGATCAATCGATCATTCAATCAATCAATCGATCAATCAATCGATCATTCAATCAATCAATCGATCAATCAATCGATCAATCAATCGATCAATCGATCATTGAATCAATTAATCAATCGATATATCGATCGATCAATCGATCAATCAATCAAGAATCGATCAATCAATAATTGATGATTGATCAATCGATATATCGATCAATCGATCAATCGATCATTCAATCAATCAATCGATCGATCAATCAATAATTTATCAATCGATATATCGATCGATCAATCATTCTATCAATCAATAATCGATCAATCAATAATTGATCAATCGATCTATCAATCGATCAATCGATATATCGATCGATCGATCGATCAATCGATGTATCGATCGATCAATCAATCAATCAATCAATAATCGAACAATCAATCGATCAATCGATCAATCAATCGATCAATCGATCAATCAATCGATCAATCGATCAATCGATGCATCGATCGATCAATCGATGTATCGATCGATCAATCGATCAATCAATCAATAATCGATCTATCAATTATCGATCAATCAATAATCGATCAATCAATAATTGATCAATCGATCAATCGATCAATCGATATATCGATCGATCAATCAAATCAATCAATCAATACGATCAATCGATCATTCAATCAATCAATCGATCAATCAATCGATCAATCAATCGATCAATCAATCGATCAATCGATCATTGAATCAATCAATCAATCGATATATCAATCGATCAATCAATCAAGAATCGATCAATCGATATATCGATCAATCGATCATTCAATCAATCAATCGATCAATCGATCGATCAATCAATAATTTATCAATCGATATATCGATCGATCAATTGATCAATCGATCGATCGATCAATCAATCAATCAATCAATTCTATCAATCAATCAATAATCGATCAATCGATCAATCAATAATCGATCAATCGATATATCGATCTATCAATCGATCAATCGATCAATCAATCGATCAATCGATCATTCAATCGATCAATCGATCATTCAATCAATTAATCGATCTATCAATCGATCAATCGATCATTCAATCAATCAATCAATCAATCAATCAATCGATCGATCAATCGATCAATCAATTCAATCAATCAATCAATAATCGATCAATCAATAATTGATTAATCGATCAATCTACAGGGTGTCCCACTGTTGGTATACTAAGCTCAAAGGAGGTTTTAGTTTTGCATACGCTGAGTACGTAAAAAATACTTATAAAATTCCAGACGCATTTTTTTTCAAAATAGATAAATTCTTAAAACTCTATGTGTACACCCATAACAAGCAACCCGCCCAATTTTGCCACCAGTACGTGAGCTATCGTTTATGATTGTGTTTTCATAAACAAAATGCTCACATTAGAGAAGCAGTATATGCCTTCTGCGCGAAGCTAGAGAATACAATATGGATTTACAGGAAAAACTTAGCAAAAAATTTTTGACGTAATTTTGTTGTTTAAGTATTTTTTACGTGATCAGTGTATGCAAGACTACAAGACCCTTCGCGCTTAGTATACCAATAGTGGGACACCCTGTATATATCGATCAATCGATCAATCGATATATCGATCGATCAATCGATTTATCAATCGATCAATCGATCAGTCGATCGATCAATCGATCAATCTATCAATCGATCAATCGATCAATCGATCAATCGATCATTCAATCAATTGATTATTCGATCAATCCATCAATCTATCAATCAATCAATCGATCAATCAATCAATCGATCAATCAATCCATCAGTCGATCGATCAATCAATCAATCAATCGATCAATCGATCAATCAATCAATCAATCGATCAATCGATCAATCGATGATTCAATCAATCAATCGATCAATCGATCAATCGATGTATCGATCGATCAATCAATCAATCAATCAATAATCGAACAATCAATCGATTAATCGATCAATCAATCGATCAATCGATCAATCAATCGATCAATCGATCAATCGATGCATCGATCGATCAATCGATGTATCGATCGATCAATCGATCAATCAATCAATAATCGATCTATCAATTATCGATCAATCAATAATCGATCAATCAATAATTGATCAATCGATCAATCGATCAATCGATATATCGATCGATCAATCAAATCAATCAATCAATACGATCAATCGATCATTCAATCAATCAATCAATCGATCAATCGATCATTGAATTAGCCCATTTATCGAGGCTGCTATAGGCTATATATACATACTTAACATACATAGCCTAAAGCGCGATGATATTATCATCGCGCTATAAGACCAACAGGAGCGGAGCCACGCGGGTGAAACCGCGGGGCGCAGCTAGTATTTTTATAAAATACTCAAGTAAACCGAAACACATAATCAGTTTTCAAGTAATGATGATATATGTTAGTACATAATACTATAGCCTATGATATATAAAAAAGAAAAATACGTTACCCGCTCTCTATTTTGGCAAGAAAAAACTCAGCTAAGTGCCCGAGTTTCACTTAGTCACGCACCATTCAGCGTCGTGGCTGGACGTTCTTTTTTATATTTTAATCGGCAGTTGTTATTACGAAGTACATGAGTGAGACATGTATTATGTCTCTTGCGTGAGAGTGAAAGAGAGAACAACTGTATTGGTGATAATGCGTTAGTAAGTAGGTATGTATTAATTACGCTGTTTTTTAGTGTAATGATGATGGCGTATGCCGCGTCTACTAGTATAATAGAGTCATTGACTATAGCACTATCTTGAACCGTAGCTTCTATACACGCGTAGTTCAAGTCATAATAGGAGAATGTCATAAATTGTGGTCATAATAAATAATAATATATGCTAGCCCAGACAATATCTACCTCTGTACCTCTCACGGATCCTGTCAGTTTAAAAAAAACATCCATACAGCTGTCCATCCTAACATCCAAATTTTATAATATTAGTGTAAATAATTAACGCTTAATACCCTCACGTTAAACACCGCGCATTTGCGTCACCCCAGCTGTAAACGATGTCCACAGCCGTAAAACAAATTGCCGCTAATAACAGATAAACTAAACGTTTCGTTTTAATTGCAATTGCGTCTTTATAAAACATTTTCACGCTATGACCGTAGCGTGATTAAAGCCGACCGTTTGATTGTTTCAACAGGATAATTGGCTGGTTAATTTGTGATTGAATTTTATTTGATATCGTTAATTTAATTAAAAAGCTGTATAGTGGTTTTATAGGGGTTCGTTTATTTTTTAGAAGTTTATTTATTAATATAAGCCTTGGGCGGATACTGCATCGCGATTCGCGATACGTAGCGGAACTGTAATAATTGAATGAAGAATAACAAATTATGTACATGTTTTAAATATTATTTTTAATACGAATATCACATCATATCTTGCTCTCACATTATTTTAATTTTACAATTAGAACCCTAACACTCAATACTCTCATCTGAAACAAAACCAAATAATTAAACCTATAAAATTAGACGCGAAATTCGATCTCACCTAACATCGTAGAAGCCTAGTTCAGAAGCATAACTTTCCATTATACCCACTTATAGTAATTTCTAAAATAGAAACGGAAGAGTTACAATCGGGCCCTGTTTTATAGCACGCTAGATTACACTGATCCTCGTTTAATCCGTTGTAAGTAGCTTAGTTATGCATATCTAATGCACGGTTATTTATGGGAATGTTGCTTAATGTGTGTTTTTGATTTTATTCAGTTTATATCAGAATAATGATATCACTGTGCAATGTTTGTTTGTGTATAAACGTAACAAGATGTTGCAATTATGATAATCCTCAAATTTATAAAGGAATAAATAATAATTTGTAGAATGATCGTTGTTCTTTATTTGACCATGAACACATGAACCCAGAAAGTAATGTTTATGACCACGGTAAACCGACAAAAAATAGGAAGAGGCCGTCCACCGACTAACTGGACTTCGACCATCAAAAAAATGACGAAGGGCCTGACGCCTGAAGCTGCAAAGAACAGAACAATGTAGAGAAGGAGTGTTGGATGTGCCGACCCAAAATAAATGGGATAAGGCAAGGGAGATGATGATGATGATGATCGTTGTTCTTCACTACATAGTATAAAACAAAGTCGCTTTCTCTGTCCCTATGTCCCTATGTCCCTTTGTACGCTTAAATCTTTGAAACTACGCAACGGATTTTGATGCGGTTTTTTTTAATAGATAGAGTGATTCAAGATGAAGGTTTATATGTATAATAACACGCATTATATAGTGGAGAAGTACTGTTATTTTTGAGGTTTCTAATGTGATGTCGTAAAAAATTTCATTTTTTCCGCTTACATTGCAAACGCAGGCTGAACCCTAAGAGTTTTATCAAAATAATGTACTAAGTATTATACACATTGAAAAGGTCTACAGAAAAGTCCGCGATGGTATATGTCTATCTCTTATGGATAACCCACAATAACTTTTTTTTGTCATTTACTTTTTACGACAAATAATGGCTAATTTTCGAAGCGATTTTAACCAATACAGCATTAATCCTTAACCAATTAAATACCTTGAATACATTGTTCATTTAATATAGATCTATATGGCCCTTTACACCGTATGATTTAAGCACAGATTTAAGTGAATATTTTCGAAGATATTACAGATTTAAAAATTGCGGGACGTAGCGTTTGCGGCGGTACCGGCCGGCCGCCCGGCTATATATTTTATACCCGTGCGAAGCCGGAGCGGGCCGCTATGTTTTTATACACAACGTTCACAGTTTTTCTGTAGTGTATTTAGTATCAGCATTGCACCCGTGCGAAGCCGGGGCGGGTCGCTAGTTATTTATAATTTGGGGTTATTCAGCAGTCAGCACAGATAATATTTATCCTAAAAAGTCTGTTATTTAATACCAAATTTAAAAGTGAAAAATAGTACCAATTTATTTTTCAGGATATTTCGTGGCAAACAAAACATTTATTCTTATTTCATACCTAAGAAATTTTACCTTAAAATTCCCTTTATTAGAACTAGGTATGCATTTCACACAGAACTTCCTCGAAGCGAAAAGCAACCGGTATAACAAAGTTCAGACATTACGCGAGGTGAGACTCAATGAGAATGCATTTACCATCTTCCGACTCACCTAACTCATTTACTTCTACTCACGCTAGTGTGGGAAATGCCTCTTATTTCATAATATCTTTGGGTACTTTTCTTTTGAAATATAGAGGTTTTTTATTTTGTAATTGAAATGGAAAAATTACCTATATTATTCGAAAATATTTTTCTGTGTTTACAACTGTTTCTGTTTTTAAACTTTCTAAGTGAAAAGAAATTACACAGAGAACACACAATGTGAGTTACATAAACTTCAAATATCTAGGCGACCTGTTAAAACGTTTTAGTATACCACATAACAATTACAATAAAAACTTCTCTAGCGATTTTCACCCTTAAGACCATCCCATTAAGGCACGTTCTAACAATAGACAATACAAAGTCGAATGCAAATAACTACAGTAATCGATAAATTATATTCAGAAGTGCAATCGAAAGGCGAGCGCCACTTAGGAAGCTAGAACGTAATCAACGACCGCTACCATAATTCATTATTATCACCTAACAATTGCTATTGCTTGGTCTAAGTATTATTTCTAATGTTTGATAGAATAAATTATAAATTAAAAGCTTTGAACGGGATCTTTGAAAAACACAAACTGTTTAATATTTTAAGATGTTGCAGAATATACTGAATTAATGGCGTTAAATCTATTAAAGTATTTTATTTTCTTATCTATATAATATTATAAATATAGACTAGGTTAATAATTATTAGCTCGTACCTAATTACGTTTTATTTTATACAGGCATTTAACAATGACGCGCTATTAACATAAATCTTCATTAGTTGTAGCTCTAATCGGCTTTTCTTTACAAGTGCATTGTACAAAGTACATAGTCCTATTTTCTGCACTGCTTAACTAATCCTTATTTAATTTTATTCCATGAGTATGGAAACAATCAACGAATAAGAGGTTACCTACGTCTTAAACATCGACTCCTAGTGGGTTGGCGCTCCACAACCACTACCGAATTTCTCGCAACTTTTTTCCGCGTACAGTGAAGCTCTAGAAGATTTTCCTGTATTCTCGAACAATTAAGACATTGGGGCCTTCAGAAAAGGGATTCTTTATTATCAAATTCGGTCAAGGCAGATACAACATCACACGCATTTATCAGCGGTAGTGACCATTAACATTTTTTGCATGCACTATAAAAGTATCTTCTTACAAGCTTTTCTGCGTCTCTTTAATAATCAAATTTCCGCGTGATCTTGCTTCTTAAACCGCATTTAATTCCTGATAATCTAAGTCACCACCGAGTGGTAATATAGTGTTAGTGTTATTTGCAAATTGATTAGGCGTTTATCTCGTCGCCAACAATCGGTAGCAGGAATGTGGCCGCTTTACTAGTCTTATAGTTATGTTCTGTTTGTTTTAGTGATTTATTACTTGTAATTTGTATTTAATTGGTGCGATTGAGGTGTAAAAGCTGGTCTGGTTTGTTTGGATTAGGAGAGAATTGTTAAAGTCATATTGAAGTAGTACGAGTAGATTATAGGCGAAAAATAATGTCTTAAAATGTATGAAATATAATGAACAATTTATAATCACGTCTTCATTCAATAATTCATAACTTTTGCTTACGGGTTGTTTGGTTGAGATCATAACGATTCGACATTATCACAATTTATCGTAAGAAAAATAAATAGGTAATTGTAGAGCACATTTCAAATGAATGAAAATATGTGTGTACTAGTTTTAATATGTATATTTACTTATTCAATAAATATTCATTTGTAAGCATACGTTTTAAGTTTATTGGATCCAGTAAGACACTTCAGGTTGATCACGTACCTGTAAAGAAAATCAGGGAAACAGTTGTGAAATGCATCTGCCTCATACCCCACTACATGTGACCTCGGTCACTGTATATTAAAGGAAGCACTGTTATAAAAACGGTACCCATCCATTACCGCCTCCTACGCTCAGTGGTTGACGCGTGAGCGTAAAACCGAGGGGTTCTGGGTTTGATTCCCGGTAGAGACGACAAAAAAAAATGTCTCGGTCTGGCAGGACACAGAAGGCTGTTCACCTACTTGTCCCTAAAGAAAATCGATCAGTGAAAAAGATGGATGCATAATGCATCTGCCTCTTACCCCACTTGGGGACATGAAACTTCACTGATATAAATTTATTTTATTTTTCTTTGTGGTATGTTCATCGCAAATACCTGTTATCTATCTTAATATAATATATCATTTTTTTTATTGCGGTCGTTTAAAATTCGTAAAGATTAATGTAATGCAGTATAATACTTTTGATTGCACTTTTTCTTTCATTAATAGTGCAATAAAAAAAATAATAATAAGGAGCTTTTAGAACTGTTTTGCATTCAATTGCTGTATAATTTTCAAATTGTGGCTTGCCTTTCTTTTGCACAATAATGAATAAAAAAATTCTAAAGCATTATCTAAATCCTTGTCGTATTACTCTATCAAATAAACTAGTTTCAAATATTTTGCAATAATCCATTTTGTTATACTCAAAGGTTTCATACCTATTTTGTGTTAGGATACTTATTTCTTAGTCACTATTGGTTTTAAAATAGAATAGAACATTAATTATTGTGAAAGTTGGTTCAAAACTAACCTAAAAAGGAAAGAGTTATCAAGTTGATTGTATACTTTTTCGTATAAATTTGTTTATTAATTTTCATTTTCATTTTAAGCAATACCGCAGAGATTTTTTGAGGTTTTTTGTTTTAAATTTATTATGCATTAAGTACATTATTATTTATCTTAAAAATTTTACTTTTAAAGGTTACTCGCGATTTGACCTTATTAAAATTTTGTATACCCCGAAATAATATTACATATTATTTAAGGTACACCTTTACTGCAATCCGCTAATGTTACCAACTCCAAATAGAAAATTAGTAATGATTTCAAACTAACGATTATTTCGTTTCCGCAATGTTCAACGAACAGACTTGGCTACTTACAATCGACGGGCAAGGAATTGTAGCGCACTTAGTCGATAAAATAACATCGTGACTCAGTCGATAAAATTCTATCGATATGGGCTACAATGAAGACATTTCGCGTTTAATGTTGTAAGTTTGGTTGTGCGTGGGCGGAGGGTATGTGCAAGGTATCGGACAACGCGATTGAAATAATATCAAGACACACTAAATTTTAGTGTATTGCTTCTAGAAAGCTAGAGGCTAGAGGCTATATTATATCATCACGTTAAGACCAACAGGAGCGGAGCAGTGCGGGTAAAACCGCAGCGCAGCTAGTGAATAATAATTTCGTTTCTTATTCGAGCCATATAACAACTTTACAAGTCAACATAAGTTTTTTTTTTCCATCAGCTAAAATTATACAATATGTCAGTGTATATTTGGTAGTAAATGAATTCTCATATCTTATATCCTCATGAAAAACCAAAGACATTTTACTCTATTAAAGACCTATAATTTAGTGCGACTACTTACCATTCTAGAACCTTCTCCATCGCGCTAAGTTAGTACCTTTACCCACAGCGTACAATGCTCACGCGCAGATTGAGTCGTACTGCGCTAGATCCACAATCTGATCACAATGTGTTCAGTGGCTTAGATGGAGATATGGTATCGCATTAAAGCTCTGAGGTATTATTGATATTGCTAAAAGCAAGCTTGAAGGTTTCTTATGGCTATCGTGATGTGATTCATCTATGCTGCGTTTATGAATTAGCAAGTCATAAGTCGGTTAAATTGAAACATATTATATTTTGTATGTTGTGTTATGCTCTTCCTTAAAGTTTTAAGTTATTTTCTTTAAAAAATTTGAAGAAGTGTATGAGATACGTAAATACTTGTTCCATAAAGATGTAAACAATAACTTATGAATCTCACTTATAAATACATACAACTCTACTTATTAATTTAATACTGACAAAAAACGCTTAATATAAGTAATTCAATTCAATAATCATTCCTTATCATTATTACAATCTTAAATGTATCTGAAAAAGAATCAACTGATTATCATTACACTGGAATATTCAGCTTTACCTATTTACAACAAGAACAAAAAATATATGATTTAAAGCTCTCACAAGGCACTCCTATCATTACCAGACACTACATAAAACACAAACAAATATCAATGACTGCTCAACACTACGCAATCAGATTTAAATTTGCGTAACATCCCTGGTGGCAATGTTAATTCTATTGGCATAAATAATACATTTCCAATAAATAACACTGGTAACAAATAAGGCTCTATATGGGGCCACTACTATATAAAGATGTCAAGCGTAGTATTAAAATATCCAAGATTATTTGACCAGGTTCCTTTCTAATCGACTGTTGGTTTTGCAAATAGAATTCCTCGTTCTGTGGGAATTATTGTTAAATGTTACTCTAGTAATTTTATAAGGTATATTTAAAAGATATCTGTTTTATTTAAACAAAAAATTGCCAGTATGTACATATAGTAAAAGTTCATACTAAACATGTTCACTGACTATACTCGCTTATTTCACCTTGCTAGGATTAATTGAAATGAAATGAAAAATATTTATTTGGATCCATATTATAGATATATTATTTTTGTTCCTTTCTATATAATAGTTAATAACCCAGTAAATCGGACTCCGCTTATGTGTAAAGCATAACATGTATTTTCGAAAAATTTCGTAAATATTCCCCATTTAAACAAATTTCCATTAGAAATATTGTCACCATAATTAGCTTCCACTTACAATTAATTACCACCACCATCCAGACATTACAATTCCATGGCTATTGATTAATATACATAATAATAATATTCTGTAGGAGCAATGTTAACAATTCAGTACCGAACAGTTGCCACTTGGAGACGGTAATAAGACAGCTGCTTGACATACGCTAGCTTGTTTGTTAAGGATTTATGCTAATAAAGTGAATATCCATAAGGTTATCTGCAGATCTGACCTTATCTGAAGAATTAATATACGGTGATAGGGAGGGTTCACACTGCAATGTAGAAGTATGCATAAACGTTACATACTTATAAAGCTATGTACATAATATAAAATGATTTAAAGTTTGATTATTAACCTTTGTTACTTGTGTCTAGTATTAGGTAATTATTAAAAGTAATTTAAACAACTCCATTATTTGAAAGAATTACCATTCAGACTTGGTACTTTATAAAAAAGTTTTCTGTTTTTGTACACGTTTATCACAATAACTTTTGTATAATAAGACGATACTTCTCTAATATAAATGCTAAAAACAAAATAGTCTTCACGTAAAGGCAAGGCTTGGATCCGAAACTATTACTTCGCAATTAATATTTCACAATAAACCAAAGGAACTTAATTATACCTTCCAGTACATAATTAAAGTGTAACAGAAGTTCCACTATACTAAATACCCATGTCAAAATTGCCATCTATAATTGAAACGTTCAATAATATATTATGCGCCATCTATGGGGTAATATGTTTATAAATCCACTATGCAATTATGCCTTCAAATACAGAATTGACATCGAAAATAGGGACGGATTTCGTAACCATTTTACTATTTTAAAAAGTTTTTGTTTAACTTTTTTGGTCGAAAGTCAAACTGTTATTTAAATATTTCTATGCAAATTTGTATGGTATTAAAAAACTTTGTAGTCATTTAGGAAATATTACGTATTAATTAGCAAACTACTAAATTGACTCACTTTATTCCTTCGAGTTATAAATAACATAAATAGTCACAATAGTTCGAATCAGTAGTCATAATAAGTAATAATTATTATACCTAATAGTTATTACCTGTACTATCTTCTTGACTTAAAAGTTTTCTAAATTCTCAAACTTTACAAATTAAAAACATGTCTTAAAAATACAAACACAATCGATCGTCAATGTAACAAATCATCCTATCTAAAATATTAGCATATTTTTCCTTTTCCAAAATATTCCCTCTAATCCGGTCCTGTACACACATAGGTTATTGGCTCTTCTGTCTGAATATTATATGACGCGAGTGTCAGTCGTATCATTATCGTAATATAGGGGGTGGACGTGGCTTCTTGGATTGTCTGAATGTCTAGCCGGCTCCAGAATATGAAATGTTAAACGCCTTTTGTGTTCATTTTCACAAAGAAATATGGTTATTTATTACATGTAACAAACGATTCAAAATATAATTTTATATTACGCATGGTATGTACCTCATTGTTGGATTGGATTGAAATAGTCTTTTGAATATAACGATCGTATGTAATTATGAGATTTGTTAACAAATGTTTAAAACGCCAAATAGTAGAGTCACAAATATTGAAAAACTAGCTGCGCTTCGCGGTTTCACCCGCGTGTCTCCGCTCCTGTTGGTCTAAACGTAATACATAATATATAGCCTTCCTCGATAAATGGGCTATCTAACACTGAAAGAATTTTTCAAATCGGACCAGTAGTTCCCGAGATTAGAGCGATCAAATTGTACTAAATTTATGTACACCTGTCTCTATATAATTCCACTAAATTTACAAATAATTTAATATTAAGCTTGGCTCTAATACCTCTATTCATATTGCTATTTCCCATATAATATACAATTTTATTGCTATTAAAAGATTGCACAGTTGCAAGTTTCTCATAATCGTACATGCAAAATGTTTCCTTTAATATACTGACCCCATTTAAAGGTACGTTATTAGACCGTAGAAATTATTTGCTTGAAATAAAAGTCAACTTTTATGCTATTATAATATCAGCTATTGTATTTCGTAGACTATGATTACCTATAATTTTATGCCTTACTTTTGTTTCATAGAAAGATGCTTGTTGGCTGTTTTGATGTATGCTGTATAATATTTATGTATGAAAATAAGATGGAATATAACAGAATCGCAGTATATTACTTTTATCAGCTATTAAACAAATAATATGTTCTTTAATAGATTCCTATTATTAAAAACTTTATTCCGCTTGCAAATAATTAATGCGACGGATAAAAAAGTAATTTGACCTTATTCCCAATGAAGCAGTTGAATATTTTTATTTAATTCACTGCTTATTAATTATTGTATAAACAATAATACATGAAAAAGCAGAACGTCCAAGAGGTATTATTTGCATGTGCATTGTGCAAATATAATAAAAATTCTATGAAAAATGTATCTAACGTTACCACAGAATAATAACTAGTAGCTAGACGTTACATAGAAATATCAAAAATCATAATTGAATAACAAACATCAATACTATTATAGCAGTCATAACATATGAAGCAAAATAACAGTATTATTTTAAAACAACAGCTAAATATTTCAAAATAGACTGCTCCGGCTGCATTGTTATAAAAACATTAAACACGTCGTTCCTCTATTTTGTTCTTGCACACGCAAACAATATCTACTTGTATAAAAGTGTATTTTACACGAAGCGAGACGATAACGATATCTCTGTTAGAATTTAACACGATAATTTAGAAACATATGCGGAAGTATTGGCAAGTTGCAGTGAAGCGCAATATAGGTGGTAAAACAATTACTTTATTAGTCGTAAGATCACATCAAGTTTAGATACATACATTTCAACGTTTTTAAAACTCCACAAATTGATAGAGTATTGCAAGAATAAAAAAGCGGACGTGGAATCTCCAGACTTAACTTACTAGAAGTAAAGGTATTTTATAATTTATGTGTGTATTATGCATGCTATGTTACAGGATATGGAAAATACGTAAAAATATGCTGCAAGAAAAGAAACGAAGAAATAAAACATATATCTAAAAGCACCTGCTCCGCACCCACAAAAGATAGAATACATTTTAAACAATTTTAATCATTAACATATCTACCGAATCACATAAGCTTTTTATAATTTATTTACGAGGTAGAAACATAATTCGACACAAATAGAATTCCACAACAAGATAAACTGCCATATTATTTTAGGCACGGCATTTATCGTGTCGTATTCGTGGCCAATAAAAGCAACTAATTTCAAAGTCGTCGTATATAATGCGGTTACAGTGAGGCGTGTTTGAGAGTCGTGTTATTGCTGTATTTATTAAAATAACACTGGCTTAGCTACTAACTGTTGTGTATTGTAAGTCAATTCTTATTGTTTATTTGTGCTCGAAGCGAATTGAATGTTTGGAATTCGCGCCATTTCCCGACTATGAACTATCTATGAATCATGAAATATTAATGCTATTTGCTAATTGAAATTGAACTATTTTATTCAGCTTAGCTATAGTTGTTGCAACGTAGATTGTGAAGTAAGCAAGAATGTAAAGGGTAAGAATCTTAAAATAACACATGAGTACACCCATCCAGATAAACTTTAATAAGTAGGTATTTATTGTGTTTGCTAATTTGCTTTTAATAACATTTAACTTAGAAAACACAATGAAATTAAATTAAATTAATCATTTTCCGAAACAATCCAATATATCTTCTCGTTATACAAATGAATTCACCCAGTCTGTTGTTCTAATTAATCCGATTAATTCAGACAACAAAAAGCGAGTGACCGCTGAATTAGTATTCACAGCACTGAAACATCAAGATGCAAAGCTCGGGCCGAAATTACTTGAAGCGATTGGAAACAAGTGAACGCTCGTCTTCAGATTAATTAGAATTGTAAATTATTATCGGAGGTGTCGTATCCACTTGAAGCAAATGTCGGAAGTTGTAAAGTTCCTTGATACTTTCTTGTTTAAATTTTCCCGTACGTTGCTTTCAGTTTTGCACTCAATTATAAATATAAACTTCTGAAATCTCTCGAATTATTTTGTTTTAAAGAAAAGGTACAATAAGATGTAACTTAGTGGAACGCTTGTTTATTTTAAAAAAATATGTACTTACACATATTTAATTGCAATAAAATTTTACATATATGTACTTAGAAATTAAAGACTTAACGGATTTTAAACCCGATTTATTCATTATATTATTTTCCCGACGTTTCGAACACTTTACAGCGAGCGTGGTCACGGGGAGATAGAAATAATATAATGAATTAATCGCGTATAAAATCCGTTAAAAAGTCTTTAATTTCTAAATGTATATGTATAATACTCGCGTAAAATCAAACACTAGAAAATACTATTTACATATACTCATAAATCTACTTACTCTACTAATATGGATACTTACCAAAAGTCTACAATCCTCCACGAGTTACCTGTGTATTCCAACCTTTTCCAACAAAAACATAAAAACGTGACTCAATACTTCATCAGTCCCCTCTCCAGCCCCTATTCTAATACAACGTTATTACATTTTTCTTTCAGTTTATTGACAATCGTTATATTCCTAATATCTTTCGCAATGAAGGACGGCAACCCTTATTTGACCCACGTTGCCTCGACTTCGGATCTCAGTGTTTACAGTAAACAATCCTTTTGAAGATTAAGACAGAATTGAAATGCTTGCCGAATATTTATAAGGGCCTATATTTATGAGGAATAGGGGGTGTTTCGTGAGCGTTTCAAACGCTCAGAAAGTACATCGTTTTCGTGACTTTCTGCATATGCAATACGCAAATATAATGTTCTAAAATTATTGAATACTTAGATTGAGTATGAAATTAACGAGACAATCTTAAATTTAAGAATTTTGAAAGCAATGCGAGAGAGTAAATCATCTATGAGATGTATAGGAGACCGTTATGAACGGAGTTTTAAATATTTTTAAGAACTTTGATGATTGGTCTAAAATATGATAATTCCTGGGTTATATCATCTTAAATAGTACGTCATCTAATACATATGGCGGCTACATACAAACCGTTCGTTCTTCAAACGCCTTAGATTTCCATCACAGAAAATTGTTAAAGATTTTTGCCGGAGCATCGAATTTGGGTCGTTTATTGTTTTTCAGTTTAACTTTCCCGATGTTTTGGGTTCGACGGGCCGAGAAATTGCTTTGCTCTAAGTTGCCAAATTTTTAAATACTTTAAAAATTATATCCCGGTAATTCCAACCATTCGTTTAATTTAAAAATAATTGGGAGGCTTGTTTTGATTAACTTTCTTTTTTAGCCTTTTTAATATTAAGTTACTTAAGATTTTTTACTCATATAATTATTGTTATAATTAAGTGTTGTAAGTGAAAAAAATAGAATTAAAATAAATAATAGTTATAGTCAGATCTGTAGGAAAAAGTTAAAAGCGAGTAAGTAATTCATTGTAGCGTAGAAAGACATTAAAAAAAATAGTTTAAAGAAAACTTTAAACATACTTATGGTACATCTCTAAACATTATCTTTTTTTAGAGATGTACCATAAGTATGTTTAAATTTTCCTACTGTGAAAATATCTTCTGGATGTAACATAGACTAAAAATATCAGATACCACAAGTTAACATTTGTGTTTGTTATTTGATTTGCTTCTTGGCGAAATAGATAAAAATACTATTGATATTTAACAAACATTAAATTATTATTGAACTATTGTACAATTATAATGAAGATTATAGCTATAAGCAATATGTATTATATGCAAATTATAATTATAACAGAACAGTTTGAAAACCGTAAATAGATGGCAAAATTAATAGTTGAATGTCAACCCCATCACAACATAATATTATATGACTATCCCTGGATAGTCCGTCTCGAATATTTTTATTCCTATTAGAATCTGAGAATATTACTCTGTGACAACATAGCGTCTAGTAGTAGTTTACGTAGCACTTGAGACGATATCCAATATTTGCAAATACCTCTACACCGTAATGTCATTGTTTGGTAATTGCTGGTTTGTCTTAGAGCGGGCAAACATTGTTCAATGTACTTCTATAGAGAGCAAAGATTGTTAAGTGATTTGTAGAATAGAATAGTAAGTAAATTAATTTTAAATAACATTGCTTTGTGCAACTGAATTATTAGAATGGACTTGTCCTACTGAGATTTCTTTGAACTGAAGGTAAGCAGGCATTTTATGTAATTTAAAAAGTTCATTTAGTATGTCGTCTTCTCATGCGTATTTTAGTGTTCCCTCTACGTTTTCGATGTTACATTTCATGTTTGTGATTTTGTATGACAAAGCAGATTTGTCAAATGCATATTTTTTATGAGAGAGGTTTTTATCTAGAGGTTGCTGTAACAAAAGTTGATATGAATGTAGATTTTTCATTGAGAATCTCGTTGTGAGGTTTTTACTGATTGCTCTATTTTCTCAAAATCACATAAATATAATTGTTTCAGTTTATTTATATTAATATTTTTAAACTCCAAAACACCTTGAACTTAAAAATAGGTATGAAAATTTAAAAATCAATTACGTTCTCAGAGCCCTTACATAAAATATTTTAAAAATAGTGCAGGATAAATCACCTTAAGCGAACTCTAAGACAACATACAGTAAAGCAAGTTAAAATGAGTATCCTTGGAAATAATTTCACCATCAAAATGGCTATTTTCTCCCAAAATTTGTTACGTTATCCGAGCCAAAATCTCAGCACAATAAAATACATGCAACCGTCCGTTGTGTTCTCTTTCATCTGAAAACATAGTTGCATGTAAATTTTGAATCAGCGATGCATAAGACAATCCAGGGCCTATTGTTGCTTCTGTGGGCTATGCTTTATTGGAATAAAACATTTTACGTAGACAGGAAACTATGAAATGATGTAATTTATTGACTCAATTGATGAATGAGGAAATTGTAGGAAAAAAGATTGTTACATCCGAGTTGATTTAGATGAAAACCTATTACGATATTTTGTGAAAAAAAAATCCAGGTTCAGTTAATTTTTTCTCCTGTAGAATCTCTGATTTTCTGATTACTGTATTCCTTTGGATCCTTGATGAGTAAATTTAAAATGACCAATGTTCAACATCTTTATAATATATCACGTTAAAACCCGTCCAAATCAAAAAGCACCTAATAAATTATAAACTCGTACTCACAACCGATTGCAGGGTTTTATAACTAATAAAAATCAATACTAATCTGCGGAAGTACCTTCCAATTACCTAAAAACTCCATTCAATTTGGGCTCAGACGCGAACGTTTAGGACTTGCTGCGTCCCTTCGACATGGTCTATTTCACTTTTAGTTATTTATATTGCGGATACAGTATTAAAGTATTTGGAAAATAAATCCTTCAATTAATATTGTTTGATAAAAAACTGAATTAAATTAAATAGTTGAACATAATATTACGAACAACGAGACATTATAAAGCATCATGGTTTACCGTTGATCTCATATCAAAACCTTTTTTTTACTTTAAATAATAATATATTAAAGACATCTAAATATCTTTCTGCTAACATTAAGAAAATTTTATTTACACAGCCATACACTTCGAATGATATGTTAATTAATTACATATGTGGTTTTAAATGGTGGTTTCAATCAAAGAGTTTACAATTATCCATTTTCTATTTTTCCCGTAGATATTTACTAGTTTGAATTTTAAAGTTTCACTGCAATATACTTAACGCGAATAACCTGTATGTTCACTCGCAATTCATATCGGCTACCATCGGAAATCGCTAGCAAACTTCGATACGAACCTTTGCATACATTTTTATGTCATTTTGTTTAAAATACCGAGCCAAAGGTTTTCCTGCTTTTTAATAGATTGGTATTTGGTATGTGTAGCGAATTTGGTACAAAATGGTAGGGAGGAATTATATTCGTGAATGTATTTTATGATCGTTTTCCACCGATTTATTGTATGTATATTATGTATATTTATGCATAGGTATGTACGGATACCGGATACCTTGAAAATAAAATTTACAGTATCAAGGATACCTTGAAAAATATGTATTTTCAAATGTTTTTTATAAAGACAGTTACAGTATCAAGACTGACTGTTTAAAGAGTCGCATCCACACCGAGCCAGCAAAATAGAAATTAACAGATAAAGTCTTTAAATTAATATTCAGTCATACAAGTTAAATACATAATCTGAGTCTAGTTTACATGAGAAATATCGTAACAAACCATACCATAGTGATAAAGATCCCTACTAATATTATAAATGCGAAAGTAACTCTGTCTGTCTGTCTGTCTGTTACGCTTTCCCGCTTAAACCTCTCAACCGATTTTGATGAAATTTGGCACAGACAATCTTTAGACCCTGAGAAAGAACAAAGGCTACCTTTTATTGCGAAATATATACCACGGGCGAAGCCGGGGCGGACCGCTAGTGCAAGAATAAATATAGACGACTCAATCTAATTTGATTATTCCACTTTTCTTTCCAAAAAGATCGTTTAGTTTACCCAATAATCGAGCCATTCAATTATCCCATATCCATAAAACATTTAAATAGATTACTAGGGAAGTCGAAACATGCACTATTTTTACCGAACAAGATTCAATATATAACGTTTAGACATCATTATTTCCGTGAGAGGAATAACGGGACCCTCTTAATTGCCTCCTAAAGCGTGTTCACGATATATCAATGTAAAGCTCCTAATATTAGGGTGAGGTTAGATAAGCAGCTATAGTAATATAGCACTGGTAGCACATGACAGTTATCCTAAATTGAAGCTTATTTGAATTACAAAAAGCAAAGGTTTACAAAATAATTGCAACTAGAATGTGCAAAAATTATATTTAAAGATTTCTGATGAAATATTGCTACTTATTAGCATTTATATATTTATATAATATTATTATGGTGAAATTTGAAGAAGGTGATTTATTATTGTTTTCATTCATATTTTTCGTTAATTTGAACATTTTTGTGATAAATTTGCGAATTGCTCTCGTCTTTATAAAAAAAATGTGATAATGATTTTACTTAGAACTAAATGATGTATTTTTTGATATATCTATTAGCTTTCGTATTATAAGTTTGTAATGATTAGCTTGTAAACATAGCTTGTTGTCTAACTAATCCCTTATGAAACAGATTTTAAAATAAATCGATTGTTTTTAAAGTAGTTTTGTAAGTGACTTCAGATAAATGGTTTTAGTGATCAATTTTGACATCGCCTTTTAAATTGGCTTTTTCTATGTGTTTATTATATAAATTTATGTTTAATATGTTTTCGTGGATGTGGTTGTATTTAATTATTGCTTGAAATGTAATTAAAATTTTAAGACAGTATATTTTGCGTTTAATTTATTAATAACATTTTTCTACCTTTAACTATAAATTTGTGTCACCGGTTTTGAAAAATTGCTGACCCACAAATTAATGTGAAATCTCAAAAATATTTTAAGTATTAAAAATGATATTAATTACAAATCCGATGTCATAATCTACTTTACTCCTCCGAAGCGGCTGGACCGATTCTTATGAAATTTTGTGTGCCTGTTGGGTAGATCTGAGAATTGACCAAATTCTGTTTTTCAACCCTTAGAGTCAGGACAGCTTGTATTATACATATATGTAATTGTAGATTACCTAGTACATAAGAGGGTATACTACCATATCTTTATATCTATAGAAAACTATCACACCACACGATACATACAATTAAAATAATAATCACTACTCAACTCCATACGCCTTGATAATTGAAAATTCGTCAAACGAAAGCCGAATTCAATTAAGCGTGCAATATTTGCTGACGTTAGCAAATGAAGAGTCGTTAGGTATTCAATTAAGTTAAATATGTTTGTGTTGCACTTGGGTTTGTTTTGGAGGGGCTATTGTTGAGAACGGAGGTAAAAAGGATACCGGTGGAACGTTCTAGAACGTTCTAGCAGGTTCTTGGAGATAGATATAAGAGCTATTAATCTGTTTAACAGGCATGCGTTTTTAGAGAAATATTACAATATATAAATATTATATTTATATATTGTAATTATACAAAATATATTGTCAGTGAAAATGAATGAGGTTGGAGTGAGAGAGAAGATTTTGGTACCCTAACTGTCTCTGTCTTCTAATGCAAGTGACCACTGAACTAGTTTGGTATTCTTTTCTTTCCTTCTGCGCTACTATTAAATCGTTTTTGCTATGTGAAGAAAAAAATGGGGTACCGAGCTTTTCACTCTGTTTCTAGATTATCGGCTCTAGCTATATAGTAAATATTATGTTGGTACGAAATAGGATCACTGTATAAGTTACAAGTAACATGAAAAATACTAGTAAACTCCATTTCAACTATTTACTGCGATATTTATTCAATTTTATCAGCTCAGATCGAAACGGCGATTTAATCTGTAATACATCTGTCCGGGTATTTTATGTGGTCTAAGTTATAAGATTTGACTATTTTTATTTATTGCACATTCTTTTATTAAATACAGAAAAATTAAATAAAACTACAATAGGAATTAAAACGAAACAAAATCTCACCAAAGGGGACTTGATATAGAAACTTCAGCTAGTATACTTTCACAAATATAAATAGGTTCATTGTTATCAACATTTTCATATAATTTTCCAAGTAATGAAAGTTTATGTTATTACGTGGATTACGTCTTTATGTATAAATTATGAATTATTAAAATATAACTTTTTGCTTGTTAACTCTTGTAAGATGATAGTCGTTTCGAAGACAAACAAAATTTCATCTCATAAAGATCATCTTTCACCTCAAACCAAATTTCATCAAAACCTATAAGCCGTGAAAGTGTAACAGACATAATATTATGATAAGTATGCTTCAATTGCTTTTCATTAAAAAAAATAACATTTTAAACGGAATAAGACAACTTTTTGTGTTTTGTATGTAAACTCAAAAAGTTATGAATCGATTTTAAAAAATATTTTAATCTTGAAATGGTCAAATCTTCATCTTTACCCAGTAAGAGACGAGCTTTTTTTCATCCTGGACCAACTCGGGGAAACAGCTAGTCAGTTACAAGTGGTATCATTAACACGACTTTCTTTTCAATCATATAAGCACTAAGCAGTATGAATTACGCCTCATCTTCTAACACGCGCTATTTAATCCATCACTCCAGTCACTCTTAGATCAATCCAAGATAGTCAAGTCCGAGTTCCATATACCACTAATCAATTATGTACCTTATCGTGCTCTTGATCTCATATGTGCTCTTTAAAACACTATTTAGATGCCTAGATATGATCATATTCATAATTCATAATTCATAATTCTTTATTTACGTTAAACATGGTATTTTTAGATGTTACATTTTTACTTATAGTAGGTACAACATGTTTAGCCGTCATTAAAAAACAGCATGCAAATTTTATAATTGTATATAAAACAATGGGTCCAATTAAATTATCAAATGTTAATTACAAAATTATTACTTATATCATATAAATTAGCTTGTCAATTATAATTTTATTTCTCGTCATCAAAAAATTCTTTAATACTGTAGAAGGACCGATTAGTTAGCCATTCTCCTAGTGCTTTTTTACATAATTTGCCATTATTATTTTTAAATTTATTAGGTACGTGATTATAAATTTTAATACACATAAAAATACAATTTTTGTTATACAACTTTAGTCGAGGATTTTCATCTAAAATAAGTTTATTAGGATCCCTACGACTACGATCATTTACATAAGAAGCCTTTTTGAAAAGATGCAGATTTTTTGAAACAAACACACAAACATCGTAAATGTAGAGTGACGGAAGCGGCAATAGACCAAGTTTTTTAAACATTGGTCTACAGGATTCATCGGGAGCTCTGCTACATATGGCTCTTATGCATTTCTTCTGTGCAATAAACACCCTTTGTACATCCGTGCTATTACCCCAAAAAATAAGTCCATAATGAAGTACTGATTCTACACAGGCGTGGTAAAATGTAACAGCCGTGTTTATATTTGTGACAATTTTAATTTTTCTAAGAGCGTAAACAAATTTATTAATTTTTTCACAAACTATTTCAACGTGTGATTTCCAATCTAAACGTTGATTGATATTAAGTCCAAGAAATTTTAGGTCATCTGTTGCTACTAATTTCGGAATGTCAATAGAATATTTATTAAATTGTACATACATTGATTTACTTAAATTAATTTTTAGATTATTAAAATTCAGCCATTCTATAATTTTGTCAACAGTTACATTAATCTCATTAACATGATCCTTTAGCGTATTATTTTTCTTTTCAGATGTCACAATTATTGATATATCGTCAGCATATAAAATAACCTTATGATTTGTTACATTCAGAATATCATTAATATATAGAATGAAAAGGATGAAAAGGATAGATATATCTGACTATTTATCTTCATTAGAGATAGGATAGATCTGACTATTTATCTTCATTAGAGAATTCCATTGCATTTTCTTTCCGCGTACTAGATTGTGAAGAATACTGCAGATTTTTAACATGAATTTCCAAGATAAGGACTAAAAAGATTAGTGACAATACTTACAGCCCTCGAAGCGGTTGTGGTATAGATGTGGACATGGAATTCACAAGTAATAGGGACATTTTAAAGCTCTTCTAAAATGACTTCGTAGATATTATGGCCATTCAAAAGCTCTTATAAATGACCTAATTGATTGAATAAATGTTTGAGTTTAAGTCTTTATGGAAAGGAAAACTAATAGAATCTTCAGATCCTACTAGTTATTTATTCGTGTAAGAATACACATCTTCATGACTAGCGTTTTGCACATCATTTCCCTGCACAATCGACCAGTGATCTAGAATTCATATGTCCCGTACCATGGTGATATTGAAACAAATGCAGTATGAAATCCAAGCAGCTGTTCCTATGAACATTCGACACGTGTTACCACTTACAGTTATTAAATCATTGCCGTCTCCAAGCCCATCTGCCACCAATTATACGTCCGCTCGTTACGACCGCTCGTACCATACTGGTTTGATAATATTAAAATTTAACGGAAGTTTGTGCAATGTTACCTAATTGTTTTTGTCATGTCTCTTTGAATGAGTTATTACTGGCAGCATCAAAGGTAATTGTATGTGCTTTTTATGGACGAAAAATTGTTCACATTTTTCAGTTACAAATAGTTTTGTAAACATGTTTAATTATTTACATAAATGCATAAAAGGCGTTGTCATTGTACCCCGATTCATGTAAACAACTAAAACATGTTGTGATAAAAATACGTTCAGTTCCATGAAGTAGATTTTTCAGGATGCGTGTACAAATGTACAGATTGACAGACAAACCTTTTTACAACCATCTTCACTTATGTTGCTCAAATACCTCCCATATTATGTATTCTTCCATATCTAATATGTACATTGTACACGCATCCATTCACCGTTTTATTATAGTTATAGCAATATGCAGAATAAAGCATCATGTAGTCGACACCTTAACAGCATTTATATCAAAACAAGTACAGTTTACTAAACTGAA
This sequence comes from Colias behrii, assembly GCA_029959065.1. Lineage (NCBI taxonomy): Eukaryota > Metazoa > Arthropoda > Insecta > Lepidoptera > Pieridae > Colias > Colias behrii. Next base: position 1,134,774 of record JARWMC010000006.1, on the reverse strand, counting down.
AGAAAAGAATGACATCGAAGACAGATGTCACGACCATGCCCGTGGCGGCGACAGTTTGGAGTCCCGCCAAAATTAGAGCAGGCTCCAAGGAGATGTTCGTTTGCAAAATTAGCGGACCTAAATCTGACTTCTGATATATATTGTATAGGTCCCAGACATCCTATAGACAGATGTTGCCAACCAGTTTTGTGGTCCCCCTGCCCGCACCCCGGTAATTAAATATGGCATACAAAGAAAAAAATAAAAATTTCCAAAACATGCCGTGTGGGGTATCAAATGAAAGAGCTTATTGAGTAGATCACGAATATATAGCATACTATATACATTTCTTACACTTTCTCTAAGATTTTTTAGAAAATTTACGAAAATGGTCCATTTTTGAGTTAACTTTAAACCACTATAGATTGAAAACTCATGAATATATTTTTTAAATTATTATTTTAAATAATTAACAATAGTCCATTGTTTATAATTCAATAGTTCGTAATATAATATAAGTGAGCTATGTGGTGGATTTGATGAAAATAACTATATACTATATGAACTTGAAAATATACTCGCCATCTTTGAATGCTCCCCCCACTCCCCCATGCAACTATTTCACTGTACGAAATATTGAATCGTAAACAATGGACTATTGTTAATTATTTAAAATAATAATTTAAAAAATATATTCATGAGTTTTCAATCTATAGTGGTTTAAAGTTAACTCAAAAATGGACCATTTTCGTAAATTTTCTAAAAAATCTTAGAGAAAGTGTAAGAAATGTATATAGTATGCTATATATTCGTGATCTACTCAATAAGCTCTTTCATTTGATATCCCACACGGCATGTTTTGGAAATTTTTATTTTTTTCTTTGTATGCCATATTTAATTACCGGGGTGCGGGCAGGGGGACCACAAAACTGGTTGGCAACATCTGTCTATAGGATGTCTGGGATCTATACAATATATATCAGAAGTCAGATTTAGGTCCGCGATTTTTGCAAACGAAACTCCACTGAGAGTCCGGTCTAAATATGATTTTTATTTTTTAAATTCCCGCGCAAATTTTATTTCCTTGATTTTCCGTTCGATGGGCAAGTTTGTTTACAATTCTTATGATTTTTTAACCAATTCCCGGTCGTGGCATGTGTATTTTTTAAAATCATAAAATGCATTTATATTATTTCTTATTAAAATAAAAGAATATTTCCTCTTTCAGCAAAATTTGCTATCTCCAGAATTTCAAGTAGGTTTCCTACAGGGCCATACAAAATGTCCACCCTGTAATGCCCTGTATATAATAACATAGGTACGTTATGTTATATCCATGGCAGTCTATCGACAACCCGATATTTTTATTTATTTAAAATCTCGTCAAAAACAAAGCAAACGTTGTGAGCAATTTGGGTTAGCTTGGTTCACTCAACTCGAAGATCCTGCGGGATACAAACCTAGCTACCATGAACGAAATTCACTCACATACCAAATACATTAGAGCATCCATTGCTCGCTCACTTGAAGCAAGCACAGTACATTCAAATACACACGCAGCAATGGACGTTGAACTAGATAAAATATTGTTTAAATTCTCATGTAATTCAATACCTTACCCCGTGCGGTTTACTCGACAAATACAATATGAAGTGACTATTGACTATTCGTTCCCATCGATTCTTTTTTTAATTTTGCATTTTCTATAACGTATCGGGTTACGTCGGTTATGTCTTTAAGTAGGAAATAATGGGCCCTTGAGGATTAGATTACTATTAAATAATAGATCAGTGCTTGAGATTTTTTAACCCTTTAAATAATGGATTTGTTTTGATTTAGGTTTTTGGAGGAATTTTTTAATACATCAAGTATGTTAAGTCTATCTTTAGGTATGTAAGTATTGAGTTCAACAAACGAATCTTATATGAAGTTCAATTGCTTTTTAATGTCTCAATTATATACAGAATACCTTATGAAGGATTAACACAAAACCATTTTTAAAGCAACAATTATACCAGATCATTTCCAAGGTAGACGTTGGGTAGACGTGACTTATCATGTATGGAGTAATTTGAACTATTCCATTTGAAAAAATCATCATCATCAGCCCATATCATCATCATAGCCCGTTCCCACTACTGGGACACGTACCTCCTATGAGAGTAAAAAAAAATAAAAAAACATGCATCAAAATATAACGGGGCGAAAGTAGCAGATAACTACTCACAAACAGGCAAAACATCGTTTTCTTTATTTCGTATTACTTATCATAAAACAAACGTTGTGATGACATTTCCATTATCCTATTTAATGCCTTATTATTAAGACTTTCTATTCAAATATTAATCTTTTGTAAACGTTATGTATAAAGGCGTGTTAACACGTATTAATTCCCGTCATTGGTGACAGGGGTCACATGCAAAGTACTAATTACAACAAGTCGTTGACGCGGGTCATGAAGGTTGGATTTTAGAATTTTCGATGTTCTTCTTTATTGAAAAATAAAACGTTAATCCTATTTTGGTAACAAATATTTGGAGATAATTTGATGTGGAAATGATTCTACATTCCACAATATTATGTACCTACTAACATTCTTGCAATTAAGACGAATCTAATAATAGTTTTTGTGGGCTTTGTATCTCGACTTTTGTCCTAAATGAGTGTCTGAAAAAATTATACCAATACATACATTGATGAAAGTATATCCTCATTAGATAAAAGATGTTTTTGTTAAGTAGTTATGTGTCTAATTTAATTTAAATTCCCCTAATTTCTCAATTCCAACTTCAAACAAATTAAAATCGTCATCCATGAAAATCGGGAAAAGCGTGAAACACAAAAAATCATATTCAATATCACGTGTACGAAATAATAATTAATACCCCAGGACATATTTCTTCTATAATTAGGGGCGGCTCGGCTATACCATGTGTACCCAATTACTCCACGGCTCTAACGACCGTGAGAAGCCATTCGAATCATATTTTCTATATTTATTTGTGTTATATTTCCTTTTATCTGTGTAATCCAGAGGTTATATTTCATACACTTTAACAATCCATACTAATATTATAAATGCGAAAGTAACTCTGTCTCTCTGTCTGTTACTCAATCACGCCTTAACTACTGAACCAATTTGCATGAAATTTGGTATAGAGATATTTTGATACCCGAGAAAGGACATAGGCCACTTTTTATTGCGAAATATGTACAATAATATTATGTAGTAGTTAATAATATCAAATGTTTTTTATTTCTTACTTTTCCGTTTTTGAAGTCGGTTGTTTTTAACGCAGTTATTTTTATTTAATACTTTTTAGTGTATTTTTCAACACGAATCAAACGAGCCCAAACTCGATAAAGTTGAGTCAATATATTACTGAGTTCCTATGGCCACCTTCCGATTCCATCATCAAATCAGCTTCATGTCATGATAATGTTTCATCGCTATCAAATTTACATACGTATACAAAATTTCAGCTCAATCGGTTACCGGGAAGTGAATCAAAGTTACTTGCTACATATCAACTTAGTCATCGAGTACAGACAAAAATGCTCATAAAATAAAAACTACTGGGCCTATCCGAAAAAAAAAATTTATGGGACCAATTCGACACCATCCCGCATCGAACAAAAAAAGAATCACGTAAATCGATTCAGAAACCTCGGCCGAATTGATAACCGCATAAAATGACATGGAGAGCTTAATTTTCATTAAAGGCTCTAATCGCACGGAAAGCTAAATTTTCACAAAAAAGCTCTAATCGCACGGAGAGCTTCATTTTCACAAAAAACTCTCATCGCACGGAGAGCTTAATTTTCACAAAAAGCTTTAATCGCACGGAAAGCTTAATTTTCACAAAAAGCTCTAATCGCACGGAGAGCTTAATTTTCGCAAAAAGCTCTAATCGCACGGAAAGCTTAATTTTCACAAAAAGCTCTAATCGCACGGAGAGCTTAATTTTCACAAAAAAGCTCTAATCGCATGGAGAGCTTAATTTTCAAAAAAAGCTCTAATCGCACGGAAAGCTTTATATTCACAAAAAGCTCTATTCGCACGGAAAGCTTAATTTTCACAAAAAAGCTCTAATCGCATGGAGAGCTTAATTTTCACAAAAAGCTCTAATCACACGGAAAGCTTCATTTTCACAAGAAGCTCTAATCACACAGAGAGCTTAATTTTCACAAGAAGCTCTAATCACATGGAGAGCTTAATTTTCATAAAAAGCTCTAATCGCACGGAAAGCTTAATATTCACTAAAAACTAATCGCATGGAGAGCTTAATTTTCATTAAAGGCTCCAATCGCACGGACTTAATTTTCACAAAAAGCTCTAATCGCACGGAGAGCTTAATTTTCACAAAAAGCTCTAATCGCTTGGAGAGCTTAATTTACACAAAAAGCTCATATCGCACGGAAAGCTTAATTTTCACAAAAAGCTCTAATCGCACGGAGAGCTTAATTTTCACAAAGAGCTCTAATCCCATGGAGAGCTTAATTTTCACAAAAAGCTCTATTCGCACGGAAAGCTTAATTTTCACAAAAAAACTAATCGCACGGAGCTTTATTTTCACAAAAAACTCTCATCGCACGGAGAGCTTAATTTTTCTCATTAAGCTCTTATCGCACGGAGAGCTTAATTTTCACAAAAAGCTCTAATCGCACGGAGAGCTTAATTTTCACAAAAAGCTCTAATCGCATGGAGAGCTTAATTTTCACAAAAAGCTCTAATCGCATGGAGAGCTTAATTTTCACAAAAAGCTCTATTCGCACGGAAAGCTAAATTTTCACAAAAAAGCTCTAATCGCACGGAGAGCTTAATTTTCACAAAAAACTAATCGCACGGAGAGCTTAATTTTCACAAAAAGCTCTAATCGCACGGAGAGCTTAATTTTCACAAAAAGCTCTGTTCGCACGGAAAGCTAAATTTTCACAAAAAAGCTCTAATCGCACGGAGAGCTTACTTTTCACAAAAAACTAATCGCACGGAAAGCTTAATTTTCACAAAAAGCTCTAATTGCACGGTGAGCTTAATTTTCATAAAAAGCTCTAATCGCACGGAGAGCTTAATTTTCACAAAAAGCTCTAATCGCACGGAGAGCTTACTTTTCACAAAAAACTAATCGCACGGAAAGCTTAATTTTCACAAAAAGCTCTAATCGCACGGTGAGCTTAATTTTCATAAAAAGCTCTAATCGCACGGAGAGCTTAATTTTCACAAAAAGCTCTAATCGCATGGAGAGCTTAATTTTCACAAAAAGCTCTAATCGCACGGAGAGCTTAATTTTCACAAAAAGCTCTAATCGCATGGAGAGCTTAATTTTCACAAAAAGCTCTAATCGCACGGAGAGCTTAATTTTCACAAAAAGCTCTATTCGCATGGAAAGCTAAATTTTCACAAAAAAGCTCTAATCGCACAAAGCTCTAATCGCATGGAGAGCTTAATTTTCACAAAAAGGTCTAATCGCACGGAGAGCTTAATTTTCACAAAAAGCTCTATTCGCACGGTGAGCTTAATTTTCACAAAAAGCTCTAATCGCATGGAGAGCTTAATTTTCAAAAAATCTCTATTCGCACGGAAAGCTAAATTTTCACAAAAAAGCTCTTAATCGCACGGAGAGCTTAATTTTCACAAAAAGCTCTAATCGCATGGAGAGCTTAATTTTCACAAAAAGCTCTAATCGCACGGAGGCTTAATTTTCAAAAAAGCTATAATCGCACGGAGAGCTTAATTTTCATTAAAAGCTTTAATCGAACGGAAAGCTTAATTTTCACAAAAAGCTCTAATCGCACGGAGAGCTTAATTTTCACAAAAATCTCTAATCGCACGCAGAGCTTAATTTTCATTAAAGGCTCTTATCGCACGGAGAGCTTAATTTTCACAAGAAGCTCTAATCGCACGGAGAGCTTAATTTTCATAAAAAGCTCTAATCGCACGGAAAGCTTAATATTCACTAATAAAAATAACTGCGTTAAAAACAACCGACTTCAAAAACGGAAAAGTAAGAAATAAAAAAGATTTGACATTATTATTTACTACATATTATTTATATGTGCTATTTATTAAAAAGGTTTGATGTCGGTGCACGGGCTTAATACTAAGTGCTTAATGTTCGGCACCAACTTCAAACCTATTTAATAAATAGCACATCCATACTTAATATTATAAATGCGAAAGTAACTCTGTCTGTCTGTCTGTTACTCAATCACGCCTTAACTACTGAACCAATTTGCATGAAATTTGGTATAGAGATATTTTGATACCCGAGAAAGGACATAGGCCACTTTTTATTGCGAAATATGTACCACGGGCGAAGCCGGGGCGGACCGCTAGTTTACAATAAATATAAAACGCTAAGTCAGTGTTTCGAATTTGAATAACTTACAGATTTTTAGTTCGGCTAAATAGGTTAGATACATTTATGGCAAGAGTTATAAAATTGACCATTTATGGCAAAAAAAAAGAATTTTCGAATTCCATTTTTGTAATTTATATCCAGTACGTACATTTTGTTCACTTTTGTTCCGGAATTCTCGATAAATCGAATTTCCCAAATTGTATTGAAGTTGCCACAAAAGAAAAAAAAATGTATTGACGGCCAGTGAAGAGCTAAAACAAAAAAGGTCGAGCATAAAGTGAACTTCAGTTCAATATGATTAAAAAGTCCGTAGCTGAAATATCTGTGGTTCATTTTTTCATATCGGTCGCAATATGTTCGAACGAATTTCCATGTTTTTCATATATTTTTTACGTTTTTCTTAATGCTCCAGTTGATAGTTCCATTCAGACTGAATGCCGCGGCTTGTAATGGATTGGAGGGAACTTATGCAATAATTTAAAATTGGATTATTTTGCTATTTTCATTTTTGCAGGTGGACTTTACAAAGGTCATTACATTCGGTATTTTTTAATTTATTTACCCGCTTAGTCATTTGCTGGACGTATGTCTAATCTGCTTGCAACTTTTTAATAATTGATGTTAGGTACATCTATGAAAGCTTAATTGAATGAAGCTTTTAAATATAATTAATTACATCTATTATTCTTGCAAATATTTCTCGCTTCTTCTTCCAATCAAATGCATTAGCTTTGATGCCACTAAACCATAGTTTATCCCATTCATCCAACTTAGACTAATAAAGTAAAAAATACCCCTTTATAGCTCAGAACTTACAGAACAATTAATCAAGACTTTACTACTACAAGAGTCCGCTCTTCCAGGGACCACATAAAGGTGCACAATGGTTCCATTTAATCTCAAGATTTAATTGCGTCCCGTACTTTATTGGCGACAAGATTTATAGTGAGCCAATTGCATTGCTCGCTCGATAGCGATTTAGTTGGCTGGACAATTTTCTGATCATATCTGTGGGGAGATGGATCGTTAAAATGTAATTAGGTCTTTTATGGTGACAAGATTGTGTGTTAGTGCGCTTTGTGGCCGGTCTATAACGATTGTGAATTACGTGTTTTGCGCAAATAGACTTATTGCAGCAAATTGTGGGAATTGAGTTTGAGTTAGAAATTGGAACAAAACGTAACGGATCGAATTAATGAACTAATTTAAAGATTAAAGATAAAAATTTAAGACTGACATCTTCAGTTATTTATGACATTACTAAAAAAACAAAGTAGTGTATGATAAACAACAACGATTAAAACTAAGAATAAGGATTAAATAATTGTAGTTCTAAATAACGTACCTTTAAACAATACCGTCGAAATAATTATACAACCGTTTACATTTGTACTATATGAAAAGCAAATGAAAAACAATAAAAACACCACCGTTCAATAAAAGCCAGTGAACCAAAGAGGATTTATATGTCTACGCTATAATTTTGATCTATGATTTATTGTACTTGCTTGTTTATTCAGTAGTTTGTTGAAAACCCCTCGAGATATGGATTTCTTAACTGTTTTGTTAACTAGAGCGGCTATACATCAAACGCAATACCTGTCAAAAGTTTATCTCTGACATTTTATCCATAGATTATTGAAAATAATAACGGTTAATTTGTAAGCTTTACTGGCAACACTCGGCTTTTCGAATTTCAAATGACTAGTTTGTGTGAGGTCGTAATATATTCATTTCATTGGGTAATTATTTTGACAAGGTACTTACACAACTTTATTCTTATTCAGAAAAAGTTATCGTTTCAAAATATTTGAAAACATTTTTTATTCATTCCGATTTATTGCATTTTCACTTTAGCTTGATTTGAATAAGCCTAAGTATATTATAATGGCAATAAAAAAAAAACGCTGTTCTAAGTATATTCTAAACACATCTAATATTATGAAGGAAGCATCACAAGCAGGCATTCAACTGAAAAGGGAGTTTGTAATAAAACAATAAAGAAGTAATCGTAACAACTGTTTCATATTTTACCCCAAACAACTGACTCAACGATGCACAGATAATAAATTATGTTCGAAACACAGACGAAACAATCCTAGAAACTTCATAGGATTCGAAACCATAAAAATCATAAAAGGAATATCAAAATGGCCTCGCAGGAAAGATATGCACACGTATCCAACGATAAAGTTCCACAATACGCTTATTGTTCAAACCCAACTAATTTCCCTATTCGTAGAAAATAATTCAAACCAGTATTGTTTCCAAACAAGGCGACCGCATCAAAACTTCTGTTAAAAATTCAACACGTATTCACATAGAAAATTCTATGCGTCGCGATAAAACAACATTGTGAGAATAATAGATGGTCTGCTGTAAAAATTCGCTTTACAGTTTCAATTCAAAGCTTCTAGCATCCATTACGTAGGTACTTGTGCAGAATAACATATAGGGCAACATTGAGATTTCACTGAGCTCCAAATGTTGAGCCAAAATAAACAGCAACGTTTTAAATGGGCCTTTTCCAGTTATTTGAATTTTATTTTACGAATAGAAACTTGAGATAATATGATTATATTTGTTTCAAATTCGATCAGTTTAAAAAGTTATTATCTTGGCTGTTTGCAAAGTTTCCTCAGCCTAAATTAATGCCATTGTAACAGTTCGCGCGCTTTCAAGTTTACACTTATCTGTGGTCATAAAAAAAACCAGAATTTGAAATAACCGCGCACGGAAGATATATCACATATTGCGTAAAAAAATTAGAGTCGAGAACTTCTGAAATACCTGAATATAGTGAACCTATAAAACACTGTAAAACATGTAAGTATGTGGTAAATGACGAAATTCAATTGAACTATTAACGCATCAGTGGACTTATTTAATTTGTCGCGTTTGCGGCTAGCGTGCGTGTTTAATGAAAACGCGTACCGTTTGACGCGTTATAATCGTTTCTGGAATTCAATTAATGGCGTATATTTTGATTTATTATAAAAATGCTAAATGCGCCCACATTTTATGAAAAAATTCATTAATTTCAATTTCAATTCAAAATCAATTTAGAAAAGACATGTATATTTTCTCATATCGGTCTATAATAGAAAGCGTTTATAAAACGCTTTCTATTTCTATTTTACAAGTCAATAAAACATATTTTCCAATCATTGAATATGAAAACGTTTAAAATAAAACGTGATTGAACCGCAGTCGATTGAATTATCAAACGTACTGCAAACAATTCGGGTTTCTACGAACATGTATTTTTATTGGATCACAAATACTTATGGTGACGTCAATAAATATGTTTTTTCTCTTGAGCGATTTAATATCGGCCCTATTCCTTTTGACTTTTATAAAGGTCGTGTGTTTTTCTTTTTATTTATCCTGTAATCGAACGAATGGAGGTAAAGGAGCGTATGCGAAACAAATTACGTATAACATTTCATATACTTTTTTTATTAGATTTGATAAAGATAATATTATTCAAAAAATATTTAGAACAGACACGATATTTTTCAAGGAGTACATTTTCTAAAGTTTCCATAAAACATCAAAATAAACTTCTTTCTTTCTCGCCATTTAACGGTGTTGAAACGGAAATGGTTAAATACTGAATGAATACAACGGTCATAGATGCTTTATTTAATCATTAAGTGAATCAATAAACCAACGAACAAAAAAATGTATAAATTTGTTACACGGTTTAGGGTTAATGCAAGATTTCATCTTATATAACAGTTAAATGGGCTCTATAGCTTGCAATCCGTCTGCAAAAAAAACTAAAAGACCAGAATTTAAATTGAAAAACCAATTATCGTAACTGGCAACTTTTAGGTTATCGACAAAACTCTTTCCCAAAAGTCATACTCCACGAAGCTTACAAACCCTCCTTCAATTTAACCAGAAAATGTAACGTCAATCAGTATCTAATTGAATAAATGCCTGATTGGGTTTCGAACCCTCGGAAAATGAATAGTTTTCCGATTCTTACTAACTCGCTGTTAAACGGAAATCCACTTTATTACAATGGGACTTGGAAAGCAAGTTTTTAATTATTTGAAACGGCCAACCGTCTGTTAGACCTGTTTTATTTACGAAGTTCGCGAAGTCCTTAGATTTAGTGGAGATTATACTATTTAGCAAATCGTATTAAAATATTCGATTTATATTATTATTTATCTCTAAATGCGTTTTATAGTGCATCAGTAAATAATATATATCTATACTTTTACAATTACCTTGATCAAGAAGATAAAGAAGATACATACCACTTATCAGTCATGTAATTCTAGGCAGTGTAATTTTCCCATAATATAGAGTTGCTTCCTTTTTGTGCTCTATAAAAATTATACTTACGTAAAATGAAATTAAAAAAAGATTATAAATATGAGATACTTACACATTTTAATATTATAACCATTACGTATTTCTACTGGCTACATGATGATTCTTAGGAAGAATTCTCCACCAAACGAAAAATCAAAAAACCCAATGTCAGACAATGAAGTTTTGACAAACACGTGCGTTACATACAAGGCTGAAGTACAGGGTCTACCCGGGTAAAGGATATCCGATAGCGGTTAATTTATTTACTTACGGGGCCCTGGAGCAATTGACCCGGATATTTTTCCCGGATAACAGGCCGGGTAAGGTGTTCGACATACTCTGAACAGAATTTCAACATGTCACGCTTGAAGGGTAAAATAAATATAGAAAGTGGATTATGTTTGCTAAGGCAAGATGACGTTAAGATGGAATTCACAGCAAGTAGGAATACATAGAATCGATTTTATCTTTGAAAAACTATCCCATTTTGAACAAAAAACTGTTGGTCTTAGCGTGATGATATTATATAGCCTATAGCCTTCCTCGGTAAATGGACTATCTAACACCGAAAGAATTTTTCAAATCGGATCAGTAGTTTCTGAGATTAGCGCGTTCAAACAAATAGTCCAGTCTGTGGGGAAATGTAAAAGCCTCTGCTCTACAAAAGGTGGCGTAGAAAATGTTTTGAAACAATATTGTTTAGGTATGAAAGGTTAATAAAAATCCAAGTTTTCGACCTTGACGGACCCAGGCGCTAGCCGCCATCTTGAATTAAAGGTGCTAAAATTAGGTATATTTTAAATAACTTCTCAATTGTTTACTAAATCACAAAAGTGTCTATGAGGGGTTCAAAGAAGACAAAATTACCTACATTTTTTTCATACATGATTATTCTGTAAGTCTTAAAGGTAAAAAGTTACAAGCGACGGAAATAATAATATTTACAGAAATCATATAATTTTAATTTTGTTTAAAAATTGTGCAGCTATCATTTTTTAATTCTTTTTGATGGCCCGGGCTGGTTAATGGTGGCTTCTTCATTATCGTCGCTGAAATTTTCTGTTTCATTGTCTGTATTTTTAGTTTCCAACCATGAAATTTCGTCGTCATCACAGTCTTCGTTATCTATCTGAATCTCTACTGCATTTTCACACAGCTGACCACTACAGAATCCACAAACAATAGAGCATTTTAATCCAGCTTTTCTGCAACTACATGCTTTGCTGCATCCTTTTTTACAGTGGAAAGAAATTACACTTAAAAGCATCTGAGGTGCTGCTTTCTCTGTCGTTGTTATTGGAGTGAGCCTATTGGTGTCATATCTCCAGCCCCAGTCTTCTGGATTTTTTTCAATTCCATACCATTTTTGGACTTGGTCCTAAACGCATGATACCATGCAGCGTCCTTTATTGGCGGCAAAGAAGCAAGTTTAAATTTACTTTTTATTGATAACTAAGGATTCCTTATCCATGTCCGTGTCCCCTCTGTACAAAGTTACTAGAAAGCGTGCTCCAGCGTCTTCGATTTCTTCTGGTCATGACGACGAAATTTCATGGTTGGAAACTAAAAATACAGACAATGAAACAGAAAATTTCAGCGACGATAATGAAGAAGCCACCATTAACCAGCCCGGGCCATCAAAGAGAATTAAAAAATGATTGCTGTACAATTTTTAAACAAAATTAAAATTATATGATTTCTGTAAATATTATTATTTCCGTCGCTTGTAACTTTTTACCTTTAAGACTTACAGAATAATCATGTATGCAAAAAATGTAGGTAATTTTGTCTTCTTTGAACCCCTCATAGACACTTTTGTGATTTAGTAAACAATTGAGAAGTTATTTAAAATATACCTAATTTTAGCCTTTCATTCAAGATGGCGGCTAGCGCCTGGGTCCGTCAAGGTCGAAAACTTGGATTTTTATTAACCTTTCATACCTAAACAATATCGTTTCAAAACATTTTCTACGCCACCTTTTGTAGAGCATAAATACCTACAGACTGGATTAAAACTGCAAACAAACAAACTCTTCAGCTTTATAATATTATCTATTAGTAAAGATAATATGTTGTCTATATCTATTATCTAGTACGCATGTACCTTAAATATGCGAAATAGTATTCGCTGTGTCAATTTAGAACAAATTAGAAATGAACAAATAAAAAACTATGAACATACACAATGTTGATCATAATAAGTTTGTAGAATAATTGTATATTAAATAAAATAAAATAAACATATTGTCTAGTTCTAAGTAATAATGTGATAACTGTTCTATTTTCTTTGTCTACCTAAAAAAAAAAACAATTAAGGTTAATTCATCGTTAATGCATTCAACGTTTCTAAACCCAATCTATATACAATATACATTTATTATACATTGTTACCTCTCCATTATTTGTAAGAAATACAATTACTGATAACTCAGACATAGGATTGACAAAACCACAGTGATTTGTTCCCGTAAACATCCCAGACGGTAGGAAACTTTGACTCCCTGAGGATTTGGCTGATTGAATTACTTTCTCCAACAAATTGTAACACGAATATTATATGTATGCCTTGTGTGAGTTAGAATCCACAGGGAAAGCTAACTGAAATATTTTAATTTAAACAAGTGCTTAATTTACTATGGAGTGGTCTAGAATTGTTTACTGCCGTAGTACTGTGGTGTGACTTACAACACATATTAGTCTACTTTTTAAAAAGGATCTGTTTTTTTTTTATTTTTTGATTATGTATTCTATGTACCTAATAATCACCTGTAAAATTAAACAGGCAAGCTACACAGGTAGGTGCAAGTATGGGATGTTTTTATTAAATACATATTATGTTTTAAATGTAAAATTGTTGATTACATTCCTCTATGTAGGTAGGTTTTTCCGTTATTACGAAAAATATTGACTTTCCTACATTTTATAGAAGAATTCTACCTTACCTAATAACAGACACCGAGTCAAGTATTTGAACAAAATTCGCTCAATTTCCTCATCAAGACCTTGGCTTCTTTCAAGGAAAAGATGTTCTCCGTATATTTAGAATACATTGCTGGTTATGTAAGGAAAGCTGGACAACTTTTGGTACCGGCCAGGTAATGTATATCGAATTGCTATGAAATTCGTAAGCTTTTTTATGCGGAAGGCTACTCATTCGTATGCTAGGCATCGTCCTTTCCGTGACCTGTTTGTCGTTGGATGGCTTTATTTGCGCTTGTTTTCAGATATTTCAAAGGTTTTACATGTTTTTGTAAGGTAGGGATGACTAGGTGGATACCTTAACATTGTAGGCTCACAACGAATTAATATTTTTGTATCATCTTTAATATTAGCAATATTAATTAGAAAGTAGATTCTGATTAGTGATTAGTAATAAGCTCTTTTTTGATAATAATACAAGATTTGGCAGTATCGGATAAACGCTTTTGTATTTTCATTTTCAACTTATGAATGATATCTTTGGCGAGGCTGTGACTTGCAGGGTTTAAGGTCAAGAGAAATTACAATAATATAAACTGAAATTGAAATTTTTAATCAACTCTGTATATTCTAATTCGTAAACACATCTACAGAGTTCAGCGGAATTAATGAATGAATGAAAACGCTTTATGGTATACCTTTACAAATAGGAAAAAGACATACATATACAGAAGAGAATAATTTTTTTTTGTTTTTTTTTTTGTACAATAGGGGAGCGCTTGGCCACAATCTCGCCTGATGGTAAGCTGAGATGTGGCCTAAGATGGAGCGCGCTTCCCTAGAATGTACCTGTTCACTCTCCTCTTGAAGGCCTCCAAATTGTACTCATCGGGGAACACATATTTACATCGGAATTCATGTATCTACGAAATAGCTCTATTACCCTTATGCACTATTCCGAAGGTTTCAACTTCGCATGTTCGTCACACGATACCATTAGACTAAACAAACTTATTTTGTAAATAAAACGCGATCCTAATTTTCCAGTGAATTCCTAACACAAAGGCAAGCTATTCCTTTGAAAATTTCTTCGAAGACGTGAAATTTTCAGAACGTTCCAACAATATTGCGTTTTAAAGCGTAATACTGCATTTAAAGAACCCCACGGAATTATTTGCATAAGAATAATATTTGCGAACGGCTATAACTAAGGAATAAATAATAGGAAGCAAGTGAATTACGTTTGGAACTTTTCACAATTCTCAGATGGTGTGTTATGTTAACGTTTGTACTTATAATGAGTACTATGCTTCGATTATTTTTCATTATTTTTTCTTCCCGATTTTATAAAGGTTTCTTATGGTTGGAATTTGCTATACAAACTAATATTAGACAGCTTATTAGCATAGAAGTTATTTTTTAAACCGAGTAACATAAATAATAATTAATTAAAAGGAGATTATAATATAAGACCATATCCAACATATTATTTTGTCTCATAAAGAATATACTTAATCTTTTATCAAACTGAGCTAGGATAATCTATATGGCCAAGTAATATAATAATTAAGTTAAAATATACGATCATACTACCTAAATATCCTTAACCTTAAACCGGAGGAAGGATGTGTACCAAACTAATATAATAAAAAGATAAAGTGATTGTGAGAATTATGTTATCTTTAGAAGCTTATATATAACCGCAATAAAAAAATGGGTCACGCGATACCAACTTATTTGATATTTGGAAAATATTTTATTCTTTAATTATAAAAAAAAAGACCTAAAACGACAATCGCGCAGTTTTCAAATGCATGAAGTTTTCTTAAATTTTCAAAAGCTTTTTTCCCACTAATCGGTCCAATCGTGATATCGTAACCAAGGGAAGAAATAATAATTTATTTTTTATTATTTAAATAAATTATATTATCTTCTAATACGAACATAATACCTCCATATCATTTCCAATACAAAACTTTCGTTCATGTAACTCAACCACTCCAAACACGTCTGATTCACTTGCCAGCTGAATGTTTAATGAGTTTTCCCATTTTAATTACTCTCTATTATATTAGTAAATGCTAATAATAGTTTAAAATTTAAACTGTTGGCAGGTTCAAGCCAGCCCAAGCCAAAGAGTTTGCTTAAACTTCCAAAGTATAGCGATAACTCGCTCTATGGTCCATGTTATAAGTTACAGCGGTTGCATACATATAGTACATGCAAGTGTATATTTTTTTACACGCTTTTTATTAGCTTCACCTGTATGTTTGTATGTTTGTTTGTAACCGACTTCTTTGGGCGCGATTTTGACCTACTTTAAACGGCCAGATTTCGTTCAAACTTTGTAGATTTATTGAGGACCGAAGACAATACACTAATTTGATAAAATTATTCCATTTTTCAATTTGCAAAATATGATTTTCGTTAATTTATATAATTTTCATCTATAGTCGATAAGGTAAGAAAATAATTAAAATTTTCTATAATTTTTCTCTACAGTCGATAAGGCAGGACTCGATGTTAATTTTTATTTCCAATAATTATCTTTAGCCGTTTTCTATGTTTGTTTGTAACCGACTTCTTTGGGCGCGATTTTGACCCACTTTAAACGGCCAGATTTCGTTCAAACTTTGTAGATTTATTGAGGACCGATGACAATACACTAATTTGATAAAATTATTCCATTTTTCAATTTGCAAAATATGATTTTTGTTAATTTATATAATTTTCATCTATAGTCGATAAGGTAAGAAAATAATTAAAATTTTCTATAATTTTTCTCTACAGTCGATAAGGCAGGACTCGATGTTAATTTTTATTTCCAATAATTATCTTTAGCCGTTTTCTCTAATATTGACAAATTTTTGTATACTAAAGAGAATTTTTATTCTACAAAACAAATAATAGTTTAAAAAAAATAAAAATCATAATATGTTCACTCAACAAAATTATTTCGTTATTGTAACCGAATCTTTCAATTATTTAAAAAAAATAGTTTTGTTGAAGTAATAAATCGATTTGTTAAAGCAACGGAATAGCTTGTTCAAGTAACAAATTTTATTGATAAGAAAACTATTTTGTTATTGCAACAAAAAAAATTATTACAATAACAAAGCGATTTTTTTAAAACAACAAAATTAACTTCAGAGCAGTGAAAACTCATTTGTTATTGCAACTTAGTTCGTCTTGTTAAATAAACTAGTTGATTTGTTATTGTAAGTAAATTCATTTTTTATCACAGCATATTTTTTTGTTATCCCTATTTTTGTTGTCCTAACAAATAATTTTTATGCGTGCATGTAACTTAGATTTCACGAGCCACGAAGAGTCCGCCACCGTCTCTGTGACTAAGTTTAATTATTTTGCCTTGTCTACGTTCGTCCGTTGCTCATATTTATGTAGGGGAGTAGACTATTGGTGCTCAGTAACCGAAAACGTGTATGAGATATATAAAGAATATAAATAATTTGTTAAGTCGTAAGACACGTAAAATTTTATGAAAACGTAAAAATTAAAAAAATATGTAACCTTGTTATATAACAAGCCTAATGATAGATAAAGATATTTTTGAAAGAAAGAAGAAGGTTCTCAGTAACCAGTCCATTGCTCGTGGAAACATCATGGAAAGAAAAAACAAACAAAAATATAATAAAACACAGAGAAAAAGGACATTAGAGAAAAGAAGACAACAGTCAATAAAACGAACGTCAAAACTTTCAAGCGAGGAATTAGAAGAGAGAAAGAAGAAAAGAGCGCTTTATATGAGAAATTACAGAGCCAAACAGTCAGAGGAAGCCAGAGCAGCTCGTTTGCAGCAAGTGCGTGATTCCATGGCTGAGATCCGAGACTCAGAATCAGACCAAGCTAGAGAGGTCCGCTTGCAGAAAATGCGTGATTCTATTGCTGAGATCCGAGCCTCTGAATCAGACCAAGTCAGAGCAGCTCGTTTGCAGCAAGTGCGTGATTCCATGGCTGAGATCCGAGCCTCAGAATCAGACCAAGCTAGAGAAATCCGTTTGCAGCAAATGCGACAACGGCAGGTTGAAGTCAGAAGATTAAGTAGAACCAGTGTAACGGGCTTTATGCAGTCAATTAACACGTTTTGTGATAAGATATGTGAAGTTTGCACCAAACGGTGCTATCAGCATCAAATATCCAAATGGATTGTACATACCGAAACGGCACTATATTTGCCTAACGAATTAAAACAGAAAAATTGTTTAGTTGTTTGCAACCGTTGCAAAGCACATTTGAGTTCGAAGAAAAATATTGCACCATCTAAAGCTTATTGGAATAATTTGGATCCAGGCTCTATTCCAGAGGTGATTGCGGAATTATTACAAGCTGAGCAAAGGTTGATTTCACGCATTATTCCATTTGTTAAGATCATCAAATTGAGTGGCTTATTTGGGCAATACAGTTTTCGAGGCCAAGCGGTATTGTTCGCTCAAGATATTTTCGAAGTTACTGAAAACCTTCCGAAAATGTTGCCGAGAACCACAAACAATACCGGAATAGTTGTTGTTACGGAGCGTCTTGAAAATATTAACCTAACACGACAGTTTTCAATATCTAGAGAAAAAGTTTATGATGCACTCTATTGGTTAGTTGCAAATAATCCACTGTACAAAGATGTGACTATTGATCAAAACGTTATAATTAATGAAGAGGATATCATAAGAGTAGAAGAAGCACCGGTAGAAATTGCTGTAGAGACCAATGAAGAATCTACTAACGATGCTAGCGCTTATATGAAAATTAATGATTTTTCGAGAATCGTACGTGCTTCATGGCATCAAGGTAACAACGTCATATTATTTACATCAGGATTTGCAGGCGTACAATGCTGTGCGATGGCATTGGCAAACATCCTAAGGGCCTGTATTCTTTCACCACAACATTGGTCTACAAATATCCTTAATCTGAATATGATTACAGGTGACCAGATCTATAGCAATATAAGATTTCAAACGGAGAGAAATTTAGCGGCATACCCTATTGAAGATGATGGATATTTATTGGTGCGAAATTTCAATACCATCAAACATGATTTGGTTACATTTGACAAAAGATTTCAGATCACTTTTGACGAAGAACCAAATATTTATGGATGAACTTACAGTGTTTCCGGAGTTTTATACGTATGACGGACAGGAAAATTTTTTGACCTATTTTGATATTTTTTTCCGTTTCTGTTGCACTAAATTAATTTTTAGCAAGTATAGAATTAATCTCCGTTAAATTATCTCGACAATAGTATGCAAAATATCTTGATTCCTTAAACTAACAAGGTTATAATACTAAAAATAGTTGCCAAAATAAGGCGAAAAAATTTTTCGATCGTAAAGCACTCTCTGATGCTTCGCATCATGAGTCGTGCAATAGTTTAAAATTAAAAAACAAGTTATTATAAATAATCCAAACTAAAAAGTAGAAAATAAATAATAGTTAAAAAAAACTAAAAAACACGCTTTTTATAGAAAACCGAACTAAAAAATAGAAAATAAATCCATACTAATATTATAAATGCGAAAGTATCTCTGTCTGTCTGTCTGTTACTCAATCACGCCTAAAATACTGAACCAATTTCCATGAAATTTGGTAAGGAGATATTTTGATACCCGATTCCCATTTTACCAAAGCAACCAAGATAGATATAAGGCTTTTTCCGCGTGGATTTTTTCCGCAATTCTGTAACACATGGAAGCGGTGCGAATTATTTTCGCGCGACCTTTTCTGTAGTATGAAGTTAGTATGAATATTATGTCCGCTCTGCAGAATAAACCGCGCGTTTTGATCAATCGTGCAACGACGCTATCGAGAAGATCCATTCATTTTAACACGCTTTTATTAGCTTCAGCTGTATGTTTGTATGTAACCGACTCCTATAGACTCGATTTTGACCCATTTAAAATTTTTACACTTATCAAGAATTCAACTGACAAAAATCGCGCGAATTTTGATTGCGCAATTTAAATCGCAAGAATAAAATCCGCGCGGTGAAATATGCGGACACAGCCTAAGAAAGGATTCTGTCAAAACCGTCAAAACACATTATAATCATAAATTTTAATGTGATTATAATTTTGATGTATAAACCTACCAAATAGAATAGTATCCAGTTCACATCACTTTATATGAGAAGCAGATACTTCCATTTAGGAGGTTTTACACAGTCGTTTATTTCAATATTTCAATCAAACGTAAACAAAGTTTTGGCATGTATTAATCACAGAACATATATATTCTGGGTATTAATTTTTGTGACATTTATTGTGAAAAGAATATTTATTCTTGAATAAAAGCATTTTTGGTGTAATCAGGTCTAAGAAGTATACGCTAATATGCCTGGAAAACGTAAATCTAATCTAGCGCGTAGTTCTAGCAGAGCTCGAGCTGCGAAAATAGCTAGAAGCCAAGAGTCCGAAGAACAGACCCAAACCCGTTTGGCTTTAGATACTGAGAGCCATAGGGCTCACAGAGCTTTTGAGACTGAAGAGCAGAGTCAAATACGACGTATTTTAGATGCTGAGCGCCATAGGGCTCATAGAGCTTCTCAGACTGAAGTTCAGAGTGAAACGCGTAGATATTTAGATGCTGAGCGTCACGCAACTCAAAGAGCCGCTGAAACTGAAGATGAAAGACAGGCACGAAGACTTTTAGACGCTGAGCGACATGCATCACTAATTGTGTCAGAGTCCCATGATGAATCACAAAGACGGCGTACTTTGAACGCTGAACGTCAGGCACAAAGAAGAACTGCTTTTACACGTAATACATGGGATGCATTTCAAGACGCAGCTTTTGATTATGACCCTATGATTGATTACATTAATCATCGATTAGTGCTCATTGGTCGGAAGGATAAAAAGTGCACACATTGTGAAGCACTAAAATGGAAAGACGAAACTCCCGGCATGTGTTGTTCTGGTGGTAAAGTATCACTCCCATTACTTGGCGAGCCAGAAGAACCTCTAAAATCTTTTTTTTTTATATGACAACAATGAATCACGGCGATTTTTGAGCCGTATAAGAAAATATAATTCGTGTTTCCAAATGACATATATAAAAATGTATTGCGGTAATAGACTGGGGTAGAAGCCTTTAAAAATAATAAAAAGATAAAAAAAATCGCAGCCGGATGAAACCCATTAGAAAAGGAGGGGAATATGATGAAAATAAAAGGAAAAATAAATTACGGTCAATCCGAGTTCGGGAAGTGGGAGGGGGGAGCTTTTAAGAGAAAAACATGGTTTCTCTCGATTTCCGACAAAACTGCAAGTCCTACGGAAAAAAGTTCAATGGCAAAGTTGTAGGTAATAAAAAGATCTACAACTTTTGTATTTACAATTTTTTCACATAACCTCAAAATTTAGGTGAAAAATTAAAAAAACCAAGTTTTTGGTTTTTTATTTTTATCTACTTCAAAATTTATTTTTTTTTTACGAAATTTGGTGGAAATTTACTATATTATGTCCCAAATACACTGTAATTTATTTGATTGAAAATATTTATTTTTTCGCCTTATTTTGAATTAATACAAAAAAACAACCTAATTTTCAATCGAAAAGTCACCCGTCAAAATATCAGCTTTTTTTCAAAAACTTGGGGAGCCTTTTATTCATTGAAATCTCTACTTTCATATGGTGTAAAAAAAAAATCAACACCACCATAGTAAATATTCTCAGGAAATGCATACAAACAGTGTGATAATGAGCTTTTACTAAATCAGGCACACTATATTATACACTTGACAAATTAAAAATTACATTACATAGTAAATTATCATATTGAAAATAAAATTTACTTAGAAAACATATTTATTTACATTACTTAAGCAATTTGTGCAATACGCTCGCTCTATACTACTGTAATATATACTCTAAGCAGTAACTTATCTTCTACTTATGATATTGTATTACTTAGTATGGCCTCATCCCATCTCGGCACAATTCAAATATACGTACATAAAAGTACAGCTCAGGTTTTTTCATACTACTGTTAAAAAAAACTATCTAATGCGGACGAGGTCGCGGGTAAAAGCTAGTTTAAATGAATTTAAATTAAGAAAATAGTGTTAAAAATTTCAATGAATATAAATTAATAATAGTGTGAGTAAAAAAAATATTTTATTTAAAAAAAAGCGTGGGGTGCTTCTTAAGATATTATCGAAATGATAATTACTCTACTCATATCTGTCAATAAAATATCTATAACCATTACAACAACATGCACCCCACGCTTTTTTTTAAATAAAATAATTTTTTTTTACTCGTCAAGTTTTTCAGGAAAAATCACTCGCGCATCGCGCTCGTGATTTTTTAAAAACTTGACTCCTTCTTTTCTTTGCAACGAACCTATCGGAAATACCCGATAATTTTGAAGCTCGTGTGGTATTCGGGGGATTATTTTTCCGTCCCAAATGTCCGGCCAATAATTTCACAATTGAATTCAACCTGTCAATGTCAGTTTGACGTCAACTACCAGAGAAAATTTTCAAAAAATTATCAGTATAATACCATGTAGGTTGTACCACGTGACGTCGAATGGTGCAATTCTATTGGTCGATATTTGGGTCGGAAAAATAATCAATAATACTTTTCATTGTAACCACAATTCTGACAAATAAATTTTCATTTCATTTCATCGCTCAGTTTCCACAATCATATTCACCACGCAATAAGCTTACAACTCGCACCACAAAATTAAAGATAATACAAAATTTAATTAAAGTTTAGCTCGGATAGTTTATTGGTTCTTTACCGAGGTCCTGTTTTATGAATGCTGTCTTTGTTATCGCGAAAGACTGACAATAAGTGCTTTATAACAGTTTCGAGTAATTTAAAGTTGTACGAGGATGCATCTATTGAGCAGTGTTAGCGATGGGACTTGTATGCTGTTTAACTGACTTGAAAAAAGGGTTATTCGATTGGTTTTTTGTAATTTTCGCGAGTCAATTTGGCTATAATTTTAGTAGGTTAAAGTAAACAACAGTCAAAATTAATACTATGATAATTTTGCAATTTTAATTTCAATGATCCTAATTTAGAAGATCCTATTTAGATAATCCAAATTTTTAAGAAATTTTATTTTTGTTTATCTTAATTACTTATCCAAATGCTATTTATTTCAAGTAATTTATATTTACAGGAATCTATCCATCTCTATAATATTGTTTATTTTCTTATGATAATGTGTCTTAGGTATACTCGTATACTTTCGCCATCAAAAAGAATAATAACTACAGTCAAAAGTAATTCATCGCCTCGTCATCTCTATCCTATAGTCATATAAACCGACGCCACAAAAGAGGACCTAAATACTTACAAAATCGCGTATTTTATATTCAATAGTTCGCAACTTTCCCACGTTATCCCGTTTCCAGATGCGTAAACTTGTCGAAAGTAAAGCGAAACCTCTAAAACGGATTTATATATTCTTGGAGAATATCAATTTTTCTCCGTCACAGAGTATAAAACTATTGAGTGTTGCGCGTTGCGAAAGTTTGTCGCGAGTTTCTGTTTTGTTAGTAAGAATATTGTTTGAGATTTTTTCACAGTGAAATATTATAAGAACTCATATTTTTTTATAAAGGAATTTCTGATCATCTATAGTCTATACTAATATTATAAAGCGGAAGAGTTTGTTTGTTTGAACGCTTTAATCTCGGGGACTACTGGTCCGATTTGAAAAATAAATAATAGTTTAAAAAAACTAAAAAACACGCTTTTTATAGAAAACCGAACTAAAAAATAGAAAATAAATCCATACTAATATTATAAATGCGAAAGTATCTCTGTCTGTCTGTCTGTTACTCAATCACGCCTAAAATACTGAACCAATTTCCATGAAATTTGGTAAGGAGATATTTTGATACCCGATTCCCATTTTACCAAAGCAACCAAGATAGATATAAGGCTTTTTCCGCGTGGATTTTTTCCGCAATTCTGTAACACATGGAAGCGGTGCGAATTATTTTCGCGCGACCTTTTCTGTAGTATGAAGTTAGTATGAATATTATGTCCGCTCTGCAGAATAAACCGCGCGTTTTGATCAATCGTGCAACGACGCTATCGAGAAGATCCATTCATTTTAACACGCTTTTATTAGCTTCAGCTGTATGTTTGTATGTAACCGACTCCTATAGACTCGATTTTGACCCATTTAAAATTTTTACACTTATCAAGAATTCAACTGACAAAAATCGCGCGAATTTTGATTGCGCAATTTAAATCGCAAGAATAAAATCCGCGCGGTGAAATATGCGGACACAGCCTAAGAAAGGATTCTGTCAAAACCGTCAAAACACATTATAATCATAAATTTTAATGTGATTATAATTTTGATGTATAAACCTACCAAATAGAATAGTATCCAGTTCACATCACTTTATATGAGAAGCAGATACTTCCATTTAGGAGGTTTTACACAGTCGTTTATTTCAATATTTCAATCAAACGTAAACAAAGTTTTGGCATGTATTAATCACAGAACATATATATTCTGGGTATTAATTTTTGTGACATTTATTGTGAAAAGAATATTTATTCTTGAATAAAAGCATTTTTGGTGTAATCAGGTCTAAGAAGTATACGCTAATATGCCTGGAAAACGTAAATCTAATCTAGCGCGTAGTTCTAGCAGAGCTCGAGCTGCGAAAATAGCTAGAAGCCAAGAGTCCGAAGAACAGACCCAAACCCGTTTGGCTTTAGATACTGAGAGCCATAGGGCTCACAGAGCTTTTGAGACTGAAGAGCAGAGTCAAATACGACGTATTTTAGATGCTGAGCGCCATAGGGCTCATAGAGCTTCTCAGACTGAAGTTCAGAGTGAAACGCGTAGATATTTAGATGCTGAGCGTCACGCAACTCAAAGAGCCGCTGAAACTGAAGATGAAAGACAGGCACGAAGACTTTTAGACGCTGAGCGACATGCATCACTAATTGTGTCAGAGTCCCATGATGAATCACAAAGACGGCGTACTTTGAACGCTGAACGTCAGGCACAAAGAAGAACTGCTTTTACACGTAATACATGGGATGCATTTCAAGACGCAGCTTTTGATTATGACCCTATGATTGATTACATTAATCATCGATTAGTGCTCATTGGTCGGAAGGATAAAAAGTGCACACATTGTGAAGCACTAAAATGGAAAGACGAAACTCCCGGCATGTGTTGTTCTGGTGGTAAAGTATCACTCCCATTACTTGGCGAGCCAGAAGAACCTCTAAAATCTTTTTTTTTTATATGACAACAATGAATCACGGCGATTTTTGAGCCGTATAAGAAAATATAATTCGTGTTTCCAAATGACATATATAAAAATGTATTGCGGTAATAGACTGGGGTAGAAGCCTTTAAAAATAATAAAAAGATAAAAAAAATCGCAGCCGGATGAAACCCATTAGAAAAGGAGGGGAATATGATGAAAATAAAAGGAAAAATAAATTACGGTCAATCCGAGTTCGGGAAGTGGGAGGGGGGAGCTTTTAAGAGAAAAACATGGTTTCTCTCGATTTCCGACAAAACTGCAAGTCCTACGGAAAAAAGTTCAATGGCAAAGTTGTAGGTAATAAAAAGATCTACAACTTTTGTATTTACAATTTTTTCACATAACCTCAAAATTTAGGTGAAAAATTAAAAAAACCAAGTTTTTGGTTTTTTATTTTTATCTACTTCAAAATTTATTTTTTTTTTACGAAATTTGGTGGAAATTTACTATATTATGTCCCAAATACACTGTAATTTATTTGATTGAAAATATTTATTTTTTCGCCTTATTTTGAATTAATACAAAAAAACAACCTAATTTTCAATCGAAAAGTCACCCGTCAAAATATCAGCTTTTTTTCAAAAACTTGGGGAGCCTTTTATTCATTGAAATCTCTACTTTCATATGGTGTAAAAAAAAAATCAACACCACCATAGTAAATATTCTCAGGAAATGCATACAAACAGTGTGATAATGAGCTTTTACTAAATCAGGCACACTATATTATACACTTGACAAATTAAAAATTACATTACATAGTAAATTATCATATTGAAAATAAAATTTACTTAGAAAACATATTTATTTACATTACTTAAGCAATTTGTGCAATACGCTCGCTCTATACTACTGTAATATATACTCTAAGCAGTAACTTATCTTCTACTTATGATATTGTATTACTTAGTATGGCCTCATCCCATCTCGGCACAATTCAAATATACGTACATAAAAGTACAGCTCAGGTTTTTTCATACTACTGTTAAAAAAAACTATCTAATGCGGACGAGGTCGCGGGTAAAAGCTAGTTTAAATGAATTTAAATTAAGAAAATAGTGTTAAAAATTTCAATGAATATAAATTAATAATAGTGTGAGTAAAAAAAATATTTTATTTAAAAAAAAGCGTGGGGTGCTTCTTAAGATATTATCGAAATGATAATTACTCTACTCATATCTGTCAATAAAATATCTATAACCATTACAACAACATGCACCCCACGCTTTTTTTTAAATAAAATAATTTTTTTTTACTCGTCAAGTTTTTCAGGAAAAATCACTCGCGCATCGCGCTCGTGATTTTTTAAAAACTTGACTCCTTCTTTTCTTTGCAACGAACCTATCGGAAATACCCGATAATTTTGAAGCTCGTGTGGTATTCGGGGGATTATTTTTCCGTCCCAAATGTCCGGCCAATAATTTCACAATTGAATTCAACCTGTCAATGTCAGTTTGACGTCAACTACCAGAGAAAATTTTCAAAAAATTATCAGTATAATACCATGTAGGTTGTACCACGTGACGTCGAATGGTGCAATTCTATTGGTCGATATTTGGGTCGGAAAAATAATCAATAATACTTTTCATTGTAACCACAATTCTGACAAATAAATTTTCATTTCATTTCATCGCTCAGTTTCCACAATCATATTCACCACGCAATAAGCTTACAACTCGCACCACAAAATTAAAGATAATACAAAATTTAATTAAAGTTTAGCTCGGATAGTTTATTGGTTCTTTACCGAGGTCCTGTTTTATGAATGCTGTCTTTGTTATCGCGAAAGACTGACAATAAGTGCTTTATAACAGTTTCGAGTAATTTAAAGTTGTACGAGGATGCATCTATTGAGCAGTGTTAGCGATGGGACTTGTATGCTGTTTAACTGACTTGAAAAAAGGGTTATTCGATTGGTTTTTTGTAATTTTCGCGAGTCAATTTGGCTATAATTTTAGTAGGTTAAAGTAAACAACAGTCAAAATTAATACTATGATAATTTTGCAATTTTAATTTCAATGATCCTAATTTAGAAGATCCTATTTAGATAATCCAAATTTTTAAGAAATTTTATTTTTGTTTATCTTAATTACTTATCCAAATGCTATTTATTTCAAGTAATTTATATTTACAGGAATCTATCCATCTCTATAATATTGTTTATTTTCTTATGATAATGTGTCTTAGGTATACTCGTATACTTTCGCCATCAAAAAGAATAATAACTACAGTCAAAAGTAATTCATCGCCTCGTCATCTCTATCCTATAGTCATATAAACCGACGCCACAAAAGAGGACCTAAATACTTACAAAATCGCGTATTTTATATTCAATAGTTCGCAACTTTCCCACGTTATCCCGTTTCCAGATGCGTAAACTTGTCGAAAGTAAAGCGAAACCTCTAAAACGGATTTATATATTCTTGGAGAATATCAATTTTTCTCCGTCACAGAGTATAAAACTATTGAGTGTTGCGCGTTGCGAAAGTTTGTCGCGAGTTTCTGTTTTGTTAGTAAGAATATTGTTTGAGATTTTTTCACAGTGAAATATTATAAGAACTCATATTTTTTTATAAAGGAATTTCTGATCATCTATAGTCTATACTAATATTATAAAGCGGAAGAGTTTGTTTGTTTGAACGCTTTAATCTCGGGGACTACTGGTCCGATTTGAAAAATAAATAATAGTTTAAAAAAACTAAAAAACACGCTTTTTATAGAAAACCGAACTAAAAAATAGAAAATAAAGGAGGATGGCCACATATGACCTGAATGCGAACATTAATCATCGGTGTATCAAAAAATAGTAATTTATGCGTGCTTTTACTAACGGGGTCTAACTTATTTTATTCGGGCCGGGAAAATGTTATGTATTAATAATAAATAAACTCAAATTCATAACATTGTTTGAACGCATCCAAACGTCTTTCATTTTTACCTGTGGTATGCGTTTCGTTTTCACAGCGCAGCGGGAGTTAATTAGCGATTACGTTTAAAAAAATACTAGAATAATAATATGTATTTCTTTGTTTTATTTCACCTTTCATATTTTATAGCAAAAACAGTAAGAAAGATATAATTTATAGATTTAAAAAATATTTTTTGCCATAAATACATTTAATAATATACTTGAAATATGTAAAACGGAACGTATTTTTTACCGGCATAATAGACACACAGGTTAGATGACACATGACTGATGACACGCGTAGCTGATGAACATGATTTTGTTTATTACTTAAGTCACTACAGTGTTGTATTGGCTTATATAACAATCAAATAAATAACATAGGCAACGTCGTCCACCCTTAGAATTTAGTTATGGCTGTAGGTATAACTCTAAACCATATTCATTATATACGTAGCCATAACCTCAAAAATGGCAAATTATGTAAAAATTCTAAGCTCCACCAGTTTCAAATAATATATTTGCAATGTGGGATTGCTAAGGGTGGTTAGGCGAACCATTTAAGCCCTATATTAATCATGGTCGCGACATTTCATAGTCAGGTCTTGGTATGTATGGGCAGTGGCCGATGTCCTTTAAATGAATTTAAATTAAGAAAATAGTGTTAAAAATTTCAATGAATATAAATTAATAATAGTGTGAGTAAAAAAAATATTTTATTTTAAAAAAGCGTGGGGTGCATGGTGTCAATGGTTATAGATATTTTATTGACAGATATGAGTAGAGTGATTATCATTTCGATAATATCTTAAGAAGCACCCCACGCTTTTTTTAAAATAAAATAATTTTTTTTACTCACACTATTATTAATTTATATTCATTGAAATTTTTAACACTATTTTCTTAATTTAAATTCATTTAAATTTATTTTCTATTTTTTAGTTCGGTTTTCTATAAAAAGCGTGTTTTTTAGTTTTTTTAAACTATTATTTATTTTCTACTTTTTAGTTTGGATTATTTATAATAGCTTGTTTTTTTAATTTTAAACTATTGCACGACTCATGATGCGAAGCATCAGAGAGTGCTTTACGATCGAAAAATTTTTTTCGCCTTATTTTGGAAACTATTTTTAGTATTATAGCCTTGTTAGTTAAAGGAATCAAGATATAAATATGCTGTGATAAAAAATGAATTTACTTACAATAACAAATCAACTAGTTTATTTAACAAGATGAACTAAGTTGCAATAACAAATGAGTTTTCACTGCTCTGAAGTTAATTTTGTTGTTTTAACAAAATCGCTTTGTTATTGTAATAAATTTTTTTGTTGCAATAACAAAATAGTTTTCTTATCAATAAAATTTGTTACTTGAACAAGCTATTCCGTTGCTTTAACAAATCGATTTATTACTTCAACAAAACTATTTTTTTAAAATAATTGAAAGATTCGGTTACAATAACGAAATAATTTTGTTGAGTGAACATATGATTTTTAATTTTTTTTTTAAACTTATTTGTTTTGTAGAATTAAAATTCTCTTTAGTATACAAAAATTTGTCAATATTAGAGAAAACGGCTAAAGATAATTATTGGAAATAAAAATTAACATCGAGTCCTGCCTTATCGACTGTAGAGAAAAATTATAGAAAATTTTAATTATTTTCTTACTTTATCGATTATAGATGAAAATTATATAAATTAACAAAAATCATATTTTGCAAATTGAAAAATGGAATAATTTTATCAAATTAGTGTATAGTCATCGGTCCTCAATAAATCTACAAAGTTTGAACGAAATCTGGCCGTTTAAAGTGGGTCAAAATTGCGCCCAAAGAAGTCGGTTACAAACAAACATACAAACATAAAAATGGAATAATTTTATCAAATTACTGTATTGTCATCGGTCCTCAATAAATCTACAAAGTTTGAACGAAATCTGGCCGTTTAAAGTGGGTCAAAATAGCGCCCAAAGAAGTCGGTTACAAACAAACATACAAACATAAAAATGGAATAATTTTATCAAATTAGTGTATTGTCATCGGTCCTCAATAAATCTACAAAGTTTGAACGAAATCTGGCCGTTTAAAGTGGGTCAAAATCGCGCCCAAAGAAGCCGGTTACAAACATACAGGTGAAGCTAATAAAAAGCGTGTAAAAAACTAAAAAACTGTGGAAAGAAAAGGTACCTATTATGAGATAAAAAGGAAGCTCGGATATATTATTAAGGTTAAATTTCTTCGTAAACACTGACCCTATTCTTGTTAAAATTACTGAAGTATAAGCTAAGATCATAATATTATGTAAACAGTATATATTTTGTAAGTTATTTTCGTAAACAAAAAGACTTTCTGAACATTTAAATATAAGCATGAAAAGACAAAAATGTCTGAAAATTATTAAGAAAGAACATTTATTAATAAGACTAAAAGCTCGACGGTTCTTTGTTATTTAAAACCACGTTTATTTTGTATAATTTTAAGGGCGCACTAATTAGTCTAGTCTAGGTTGTATACAGCTGCTACAAGACGCTGAAAACTTAATCGATGTTATTAATTTCTACATCAACGACCCTCAAAGAAATTCCTAAGATAAAGCTGTGCACACATTGGATGTGCCGGCAACCGTTTACATAATGTATAGGTGTTAGTAGTAATAGTAATAGTAGGTAGTTTAAACTTGAAGACATAGTATGATTATGTTACTGCTTATTTCGCAATGATAACATGGAAGAAACCGCAATCACATCGGTTTTTCCTACAATAGAATTATTTTAATTAATCCTTGAATATAACATAATACATTATTAAAGTGGGTTTATGTGAGTAGTTTATCGTCCGCAGCTTCGCCCGCGTAGTGAAAGGAAAATCTGCATAGTTTCTGTTGCCGTGGGATAAAAACTATCACACTTTATGTGTGTGCCAAATTTCATGAAAATCAGTTCAGCAGTTTTTGCGTGAAGGTATAACAAACAAACAAACAAACTTTCGCATTCATAATATCAGTAGGAATTATTCACAGTTTAATATATTTCAGTATGAACAGATCCCTACACTGTAGTGCTACTAACGAGTGCGATCGACAGCTCACTAACACTTTGAAACTGTAACCTAGCGAGTAATGATGCCTTTGTGAAGTCTTAAGTTTTCTATACGCTTCCTTACGGCACGGTAATTGTATATCTTGTTCTAAACGTAATAGGAAATATCTACGTACGGGCAAACAATTAACATTTTTAAACTAAATAGAGTTAAAATATTATATTTGTTGAAATGACAGACAAAAACTGGTAATAATTTTTCTTAACTTGACAATTTTTTTGGGTGGTAATTTGGTTCCAACATTAAACCAAGTACGTACTTTTTTTTCGAAAGCCTAACCAAAAGCGAACTTTAACTCATTTGTTACGGTCACCTTATTTTACTACGGAGAATTAATCGCTTATCACTACATACAATAGCATAAAACAAAGTCACTTTCTGCCATCTGTGTATCTATAATATGCCTAGATCTTTAAAATTACGCTACAGATTTTGATGGGATTTTTTAATAGATAGAGTGATTCAAGAGGATGGTTTGAGTATATAATTTATTAGATTTCAGACAAAGCGGGCGAAGCCACGGATGGAAAGCAAGTTAATATTTAAAAGAACTATGTAACCTTACAGAGCGTCCCCAAAGAGTCAAAGACCTACAAAGAGCAATATAATATTCGACGTGTTGCAATTTGTAGGAAACTAATGCAATCAAGCGAAGCCCCAACGGACCTAACTTGGTATTATTTTGCCCGTAATATTCACTCAAATATTCAGCAGCATAAATATTATAACCCTTATACGTTATGTAACATTATTATGGATGGATAAGTAAATAAATATACTTTATAACTAATTTATTATGATAGAGATTATAAGGGTAAGGTTAGCAAATCTATACTAATATTATAAAGCTGAAGAGTTTGTTTGTTTGCGCGCCAATCTCAGGAACTACTGGTCCGATTTGAAAAATTATTTCGGTGTTAGATAGCTCATTTATCGAGGAAGGCAATAGGCTATATATCATTACGCTAAGACCTACAGGAGCGAAGCAATGCGGGTGAAACCGCGGGGAACAGCTAGTGATGAATAAGAATACAGATGCCATTAACTCATCTTAAGTATATATTTTGTATATAATTATAGATTATAAGGCTTGTTATCACTACCAATAAAACATATTCTTTAACATATTCTGTACTAAGCTTTACTAGTTCTAATTGTAGACATACATCACTATTTGTACATAAGATTTAGTTAAGTTTACAATCCAACTTTAAAACTGGGATTATTCTAAACAGAGAGACGAACATACTGAAATAGTATTGGCAATGCAAATCCCCGCATTTACAAAGGCTTAGAGCCTTCAATAGGATTACTTGGCTTATTTATTTTAAGCTCTACGTACAAAGATTTGGGACTATTTTCCAGTAGCACGATTCGTTTTAACTTTAAAAGACAAAGTGACGTTCCATTGAATTCGCAGACGACAATCTTTTTGAATAGGTGTATGGAAATATTGATAAAATAATGTTATTGTGTTTTAAAGATTATATTTGTTATGTATTGAATCTATAATGCTTTTGATAGAGTCTGCGTAGAGGTTGTGACTCTACTTATATAATATTGACCAGAATCGAAGTTAGATGGTGATGTTCGAACTTCTATTGATGCGACCTCATACTATAAAAATATACTATGCTTCAATTAAGACTTATAGAATTTACAACAATTAAATATGAACACTGTATTTTTAAATAATATAGGAACTTTAAAAAAGGTATCTACATCCTTACATAACTGATATACTTGATGTAATAACCTCTTTAAACTCCGCTATCACAGCGAGGTGAACTAAATTCACTTTTATAAAGGCCCTCTTGAGATCGGATTTAATTTGAAACTTTTGTAATTATGCAAATGCATCTGATTAGAACTCGCGTTGAATGTACGAAATTCGTATTAAAAACTACGAAAGAGAAGGTAAAAATATCCACGCTAATTAGAGAAATGGATACTGTAATGCTTTTTAAGAGAGTTCCATGTTTTATGAAAGATTTATTTACTTTGGGATGTTGCGAAAATATAGTGCTTGTTTCTGTGAAGTCTGTTATTAATTTCATTTTTGCGTAAGTTTGGATGGATGGTTTGTGACACGGTCATGCCAAAGCTACTGAAGGGATTTTAATGAAACTTGGCTGTTCGGTAGCACACCTACATAATACCAAAATAATATTTTTTTTTAGTTTTATTATCTTTCGCTTGTGGTTCTGTCCGTGTATGGGCAAGCTCCAAGACATGAAATACAAACTGGAAATATAAATAAAAAGTAGATCTCCGTCCAAGACGATCTGTTGGCTACTTATTTATGTTTATAATATTTTTCATACTTTAAAATATTATTTTCACTACCTAAAACTGTTGATAATGATTTTTATATAACCTGAGACGTCTTGATCTGTACTTAAATACTCAAACGATGTGATCAACAAAACATTCAGGATGATTCAGACAAATTAAGGAAATTAATCACTCAATACCCATTAAAATCACTTAAACTTCATGACAGATGGATAGAGCACCTTTACAACCTTTTAGTGTCAACACATTACCATACATTTTAAAATTCACTATCAATGATAAATGATGATAGATAACAGCAAAGTGTTAATTTATAATATTAATGCCTCATCAATCTCTCTTGTGTTATTTTTCCATGAGAAGAGAACATAGCTGTACATTTTACTTTAGGAATATTGTTGTAATAATCACAGCTAATGAATATGATGATATTATATCATCAACCTATATTAATTCCACTAAAGGGAGACATCATAATATTATAATGCTCTTGTTTTATTAAAAGCAAATACAGTCATAGTTTAGAAACAGACGCAATAATTTATTCTTATGTATTAGCTAGTTACTATAATATTATATTGTAAATATACCTATAAATTGTAATCAAAACATACTTAAACATATATCATGCTACAGTTCCCCGATTATGAGTCACCATATTTTAATATTTTGAAAAACAAAGGCACATAAAGGGAGAGTGTCAAAAGTACATTTTTAATCAGTGGAAATCTTTCCTCGACAGGAGTGAAATATTAAAGTAAAACAAAACTTTTGTTGTTCCCCCTTTACATTGTCACACACCCTCTGTGTGTAATTACTTGGTACTCCTGATTGTTCATTCTTCAGCTCCGCATGAAATGGCAGTACTTGCCGCTTTACCATGTGTTTTATTTACTTGATGATAGTTAAGAGTGACTGAAGAACATTTAATAGTGAAATCAATGTGAGGATGGAGCAAATGCATCTCATATGAAGAAGCAGTTGTAGGTAGCTTTTTTTTATTGGGAATAAGGAAGCGCTTGACCACAATCTCGCCTGATGTTAAGCTGAGATGTGGTCTAAGCTGTTTCTATGTTCTTTATGAGCATGTAGATTGTAGGAGACCGACCCCTTATGCCTTTATTTGGAAAGCTCCAAGAATAGAAGTTCAGAAAATTGTTAGTAAACTCATAATTCAACCCCTTTACCACGAAGACTTGAGTACTATTAAATCTTCAAAGCAAAACTAGAACACTGTGTACTTATCGCAATATTAAGTAAAAAAATATGTTTACTAAAAGTGTCGATAGTCGTATTTATGCTACGTTTGCAAAACACATAACATTTCAATAAACCATTTCTAATGACTCATTAAATGCAGACCCATTTGGCACAGCCTTAATAGAAAAAAATAATTAGCGGGCAAGAAAGAGAATCCCGTATTATTTATAGTCCGGACGTTATGAGGTAGAAATCAATTTAAGAATCAGTCATATATCATGGTAACTAATTTATTTGGTGCTAATGGTGTGGAATGAGGAAGGTAAGGGAAATAAATCAAAGTTAGTTATGATATCAAATGTTCTGCTAATTTTGCTTAACAATAGATTTGTTATATCCGAATCCAGTCATAATACATAAGGGCATATTATAAAACATCGTGAAATCAAACGTTTTTAAGTAGGTGAGTTTCAAGATGCATCGTACCGGTTACAAGTAATGCGAAAATCACATTGTTATTTGTTAGTTATAACTAACATAATCATGAAAAGTTAAAACATTATATAAACTACAGCCAAATTAAAAATTAGTTCTTAGGCTTAATCATAAAAGTTATTAACACGAAGGGAAACACATTTTCTAGCTTAAAAAACAAACAAAGATATCAAAAATATGCCATCCGGCCAGAAATATCGTATGATTTTATAGTCTGTCAGACATTTTTGCGCGGTGGCAATCCCGCGTTGACAGCTCCTAATTAACGGTAGGGCAAGCGGACCCAAATTGATTTAGCTTCGGACATTTTATCAACGTATAGACAGTGTACTGTGACACTGTGTAGATATGTAGAGATTATTTTGGTTCATATTGGTTGTTAGTGTTGTGGACTGTGGTTTATATTATGACTAGCTTTGGCTGTGGCTTTTTCGCTTTATCTAAAACTGAACAAATTGTATACCTTAATTAGGAACTGATCTATCTATTATAAAAACTGCATCAAATCCCTTGCTCAGTTTTTGAATCAACATCTTTATTTCGCCATATAGTGAGTTGCCTGAAATTAAACATAACACTGTTCATTTACATTCTACTCAATTATTTTCAATATTTGATTTTGAACGTTATTCGTCATTTATTCGTTTGCAAAGGATTTGTGCATATTTATTGCGATTCATTGATAATGTCAGAGTACCTATTGTCAATGGCAAGGTCAATGGCATTCGTGTGCGACAAACCGGTTCCTTATCTGTAGATGAGTTACAGCGATCACTTGATACATTAACACGGTTTGCTCAACAAGAATCATTTAGTGAACAATATTATAGATTAAAAAATAAGTTATCATTAAATAATAGTAAAAATATTAAAAATAAATTGATATATAATAAAATAGCCGGTTTAAATATTTTTCTAGATGAATCAAATATTATTCGTGTCGGTGGTAGGTTATCTAACGCGAATGAATTTGATTATAATAAAAAACATCCCGTATTGCTTAGTGGGAAGCATCGCTTTTCAAGATTATTATGTGAATATGAACATAAACGATTGCTTCATGCTGGTCCTCAGCTTCTAGTATATTCCATGCGTGAAAGGTGGTGGATTTTGAGGGCTCGCGATTTAGCTAAACAAGTTGTTCATAATTGTATCGTATGCAAACGCATGAAAGGCAGGACATTGACCCCTCTCATGGGCAACTTACCTTCGGAAAGATTAGAACAAAATTTTCCTTTTATGAATTGTGGAGTTGATTATGCCGGGCCCCTGCTCATTTTGGACCGAAAGGGCAGGGGTGCAAAATTAATAAAATCATACATTTGTTTATTCGTTTGTTTTAGTACAAGGGCTATACATTTAGAACTGGTAGGTAGCTTGAGTACACATGATTATATTTTAGCATTAAATCGGTTCATAGCACGGCGTGGAAAGCCTTATCAAATCTTTTCAGACAATGGAAAAAATTTCGTTGGTGCTGAAAAGGAATTATCAGTAATTTTTAATAATGGTAGTGATATTTCTGATTTTCTTAGTCATAATCAAATTCGTTTAACATTTATACCACCGTACAGTCCTCATTTTGGCGGGTTGTGGGAAGCAGGAGTCAAGTCCTGTAAGCATCATTTGCGGCGGGTGCTGGGCAATGCTAGGTTAACACGTGAAGAGTTTGAAACGGTATTAACGCAAATTGAAGCCGTCCTGAACTCTCGCCCTCTGTCTCCTCTGTCCTCAGATCCTCATGACTTTCTCCCACTTTCTCCAGCCCATTTCCTGATCGGTCGACCACTAACTGCACCTATCTGCGAAAACCTGACGATGATTAAGCCTACGCGATTGGGACGCTATGACCATGTGGAGCAACTTCGACAACATTTTTGGCAGCGTTGGTCGAAAGAATACATTTCAGAGCTCCAACAGCGAATTAAATGGAAAAACAACAATGAGGACCTCAAAAGGGACAGCTTAGTTCTGATCAAGGAGGATAATGTTCCTCCTTTGAAATGGAAACTGGGTCGAGTGACGCACGTCTTCCCGGGGACTGATGGGATTTCCCGAGTGGCTGAAATACGGACAGCGCACGGCATCATACGCCGATCGTTTGCAAAGATTTGCCCGTTATACCCCTCATGATCCAGCTTCACTGACGAGTGCTTCATGTTGGAAGCCTTTCCTGAGTTCTTCCAAGGCGGGCGGTATGTTCAACAACTATGAAGTGAGCAGCGTACGTCGTTCAGCGGTGTGGCGGCAACACCGGTGGGACTCTGGCCTAACTTCACGTTAATGTGAAACGAATTTGCTTAATCATGTAACCTAACGTCATTCTCTTTTCTTGTAACCTTGTAACTAACAGCACACAATGTAATCGTTTTAATTAAAATCATATTTTTTCACTGCAAGTCAGTATCTCGTTTCATTTAACATCAAATTAAAGTAAAATAATAAGGAAGAATCATCTCAATATCAAACACGTAGTAATCTGTAAACACAATCAGACCAATGTCTACAGACTACAGACTGTCTCGTATTACGCCACCAAAACATGTAACAGCAAAATTTCATATAGTTCAACACTTACACTCGACACGGGGATCTCCAATCTCGGTGCAGTATGACTGACGGCAACTCAATTCCCATCAGTCAATGTCGTTGTAACAAGCACCTATGGCTATGATGTCACTGGATTAAATTAGATAGGAATAGAACGTGTTTCAGATAGACTTTATGCGTTTTCATGCAGATAGGAGTGCGTCTGTTTCATTATAGGTGTCGTCCAAGTGGATAAACAGATATTAAGGTAGACGTTTTGTGTCCCAAGTAGGCGTGGACACTATATTTAATTTGGTAGACGCTCTGCATTTCGGCAACACGACATACATATTCTAAAACTAAATAATAGCCCGAAGTGGATAAGATAACATTATATAAATAGACAGTATAGTACTTGATCAATAGGTTCTAAGTAGGTAGGATCATTAAACTGTGTTTTTTTGTTTTTGTTTCAGGAACTCACGGATGGGCGAAAAATATTCTCTACATTCATTCATTCAATGTTCATTGTGCATCTTGTATAAGGCTTGAAGAAAATATGCAACAGAATTTAAATTAAAAAAACATCTCATCATCTATCCATGCTACACAAATGATGAGTTCTAAAAGATAATCCCTCGTCACACACCCATCATAAAATTTGTTATTGTGTACTACAACTGAAAGCGTTATTAAACCCTACAAGAGTCGCCCAAAAAATATTACACAAGCTT
This sequence comes from Colias behrii, assembly GCA_029959065.1. Taxonomy (NCBI): domain Eukaryota; kingdom Metazoa; phylum Arthropoda; class Insecta; order Lepidoptera; family Pieridae; genus Colias; species Colias behrii. Next base: position 1,096,651 of record JARWMC010000006.1, on the reverse strand, counting down.
CTATATTGTACTAATAACATTGCCTCAAGGATGCTACGTGACCTGATATTTAATGTGTCAAGCCGATTCTGTTTTACGCTTTGGCTAAAGATTTGGGACCGTTATTAGGTTAAAGGTTGTTTTTGTATTGTTTGTATTATGTAATACTAGTGGTCCCCCCGGCTTCGCCCGTGGTACATATTTCGCAATAAAAGGTAGCCTATGTTCTTTCTCAGGGTCTAAGGAGATTATCTGTGCCAAATTTCATCAAAATCGGTCCAGTAGTTTATGCGTGAAAACCATACATACATACATACAAACCTTTCCTCTTTATAATATTAGTATAGATAAATCGAAGTCCATAATTTTTTTAATGTAAATCTGTAGAGAAAAGAAATTTAAATCAACCTATACAACATCAACATCAATAAATGACCGTTAGGGCAAACTATTATCTAATCTGTGGTTAGGTTTGGTCACTTACCCACTGATTATTTCGTTTTATTTCAATTCATATTTATCATTTTAACTGGCATATAAGCTATAAGGCAGAAGATGTTCAGAAGTTGCCATGCGTCCACTTATTTATGTTTTTTTTTTTAGAAAGGTGTGGTAAACACAATATTTTTGTGTTTTTTCCAATGATAGAGTTGATTTAATTTGATATTCATAGTATAGGTGGGTGTTTTATAGGTAAAACACCCATAATATTGCAGAGATACTATTATGTGTTTATTTAAGGTACCTAAACAATATTCTGGAATGTGCTACGAATATATTTGTAAAGTTTTCTAAATATATTGTAAGGAGAGTCACCCGCCATTGCATCCAAAGCACGCTTAGATGGCAACTTTAACGAACTACAGAATTACCTTTTGTAAATGAAAATGTTTGGATGTGGAAGTTTACTGACTGTGCAGGATTTCATTTAATATGTAAAGTTTAATAAAAGAGCTTTTTCATTCATATTTGACATTTTTTTCACAACATATTATATCACTTAATTATCGATTGTAAATCGTTTTAATTCGTGTACAGAATTCACTTCAAACTCAAACAAAAATATCAAAGCAAATAGATATTATATGAAGAGATATCAAATTTTTCATCAAACAGATCAGAATACAAACACATTGACCTATACAAGGGATTTCACCCCTCTCAGTTTGCAATTTAGCCACATGACTATAAAGCACTAGTTTCTACTAAAAAGAACCTATATAAGATATAATATATTTACGTATTTATAGTTCTAAATGAAAAACTACAACCAAATCTTGAAGATTTCGACATTCCGCGCAGTACGGAACCATATGTGACATTCAATTTCATTCAGCGGATGTTTTTCTATTCATGGCAAGTTAAACGTGACATGAGCATTTGGCACGGCTTCATCAAATGGACGTTATTTAGTTCCGAGTATTTTGGAGACTTGAAAGAACTTATCGTGAATAATTGTCATTTTGTTTGTTATTTCATTTTCCGGGTGCGGATGAAATATTTGATGTGGTGTGTAAATATGAGCTTTAAATTGTGCAAGAGAATATTTATAGTTATGGTAGTTTTTAATTCGTTTCAAGCTGAAGGTGATAATTTTATGAGTATCGATTCAATATTAAGATCTTTCGCTAGTTTGAAAAAATTGATTTTTTTAATAATATTGAATGTATTTTTGTTATACAATAAAATAATTTGTAGAAACTCTTAAACCTTACTTTTTAACGGTTATGGAACGGTTAAATTTGTCGAATAAAGACGCATATTTATTTTTAGAATCGTCTAATTATCAAATTCGTCAAGGAGATTTCGCTTGAGTCGATATTAAAGTAATTTTAATAATTTAATTTCAGTCAAACACGTCCTTACATTTTTTTATTAATGATTGGTCACACAATTATGTATATCCACACCATCTTTAGCAAGATATAAAACGATAAGGGAACACCGTTAAGTAAATGTTAACTGTCAGATAACTCCTCAATATAAGTCGCTTGTGATTAATGAATTGCCAATAAGATGACTAGCGAAATGACGATCATTTTTCATACAATATCGAAGCGCTAACTTTTAACGATTTGTTAAAATAATTGACAGGTATTGGTTTAGATTGGTGCATTGTTAGATTTTTGGTTATTGAGAATGGTATGTTCAAAATGTGTTGCGTACCTATCATACTAATAAATGAGATAATCTGAGATTTTCTAATAATATAATATGTGTAGTGAAAACTTATGCCCTTTTACGGAGAAATTTTTAAAAAGATTTAGCTGATTTAATAATATTTTATATTGTTTGAACATTTATTGCCTTTCTCTTACAGGATTTTCTCTTACTTTAAGGTCGTCGGAAATGCTACTTGCAGCTATAAGCAGACATTGCTTAATTACTGTATAGATTTTTGAAGTGAAAACTTCTTTAGCGGCTTTGGGTATAAAATCTTAAACTCGCGTCAGGACACGTGACCTGATCGAAAAAGCGTAAGACGGATGGATATCAAACATGCTCAACGTTAATAATCAAGTTTTCACTTCTGCCGGCACTCCCGGAGTGCAACGGCCGTCTTTTATTTTATTTAGTATGAGTACGAGTGCATGAATTTATTAATTTATTTCATTCATCCATTCTTATTATAATAAAACACTCGATAAACATGTCACAATGTGAGTTAATAGCAAACATATCCAACACAACCACATGTGACATCAAATACTTAGATGTCGTTTTCACAGGATATTAATTCATCCAGCACTTTAAGAAAAATCAAATAAATCCCACGAATTTCACAGGCGATAATCGCTTTTATTGCTCTCTGATAGGGGTTATATTTGATTGTTTTTTCCTCAATTTGGAGGGTAATAAGTGGCGATAAAATTGAGATATAAGACGACACGTGTCACAGATTGGTTCACAAGTGTTTGTATAAACTATAATATTGCCTATTCGAATGGAAAATCGCTTACCGTGATTGTGAATTTGAAGAGCTTGATAAATAGAAGTATAAAATTGCATTTTTCTCTTTCTAGGGATGCTTTCAGTGTTCAAATCGTTCAGTGATTTCGTGAAGAGTATTAGGTAGGTACCTACAGCTATTAAGTATTCTGTGACAAGAGTATTATAGTCTTTTTATATTTACTTCTTCATATTAAATATTTGTTAAGTAAGTAATTTTCTCTTTGTAGTTCTAAAACGAAGTGTCCAAATGCAACTATTTAGTTTTCTCTAATGCTTTTTAATGATTTCAAATCAATATTTACATTGCTCGTTAACAAGTTTAATACCACCAAATTGCTGTGATTAATTGCATTCTAGATGCTAATATTGCTGACGGGAATTCGTAAATTAACAGCACTGCTTAATTGCGAACAATTAGCTAAACGAGAGAACATACATACATACATAGCGTGTGTATTGCATTATCATACACGTAAGATCCTTGCGTATTTTGGGAGTTACGTTATGACTTGTAAAGACTGAAATTATTAAAGACTAGCTGTGCTCCGCGGTTTAACCCGCAGTGCTCCGCTCCTGTTAGTCTTAGCGAGATGATATATAGCCTATAGCCTTCCTCGATAAATGGGCTATATAAAACCGAAAGAATTTTTTAAATCGGACCAGTAGTTCCCGAGATTAGCGCGTTCAAACAAACAAACTCTTCAGCTTTATGATATTAATATAGATTATTAATTTTTTTATATGAATATGCTTTCGCCCCCGTCTTCTCTCATCTCAAAAATCGCTGAAACCTGACTACTTTTGTTAGTATAATAATTTTCATATTGCAATTTTCTACTAAAAACAAAGTCCCATACAAGGTCTGCATTTCCCTACAAAACCTCTACCTAGACACTGACGTAACGTTTTTAAGACCTCACGTAACACTAGTTATAAAACATACAGCTATAAATTCTGATTTGTATCGTTGCCAAGTTCCATAGTTGTTTAAAGGTAAGGAGCGCTCGTAAATTGTTACCCGCTGCGAAAATTAAAACACATTTTGCGCTGTAATAGCCGCATTTAAGGACTTTGTAACTATACGGTGAAACGTTTAAATATACGCTCCTCGTTATATTTTTCTGTGTGTTTTATTGGTGAAATTTCGAGTTATGGTAAAGTGGTAATGACCATATCATAGGAATAGAATTTCAGTTTATATTCGTACTCTTTTGTTTATCATATTTTGCTTATATAATCTCTCTTTCAGTATCACAGCAGACAGCAGGAAATGGTCGCTACTTTTAAAGTAAAGCCAACAAATGCTTTAAAACAATAATGACATTATTAATGTTATTAACACTCATTTACACTACAATAAGTCAAACAACAATCAAATACAAGGAACAATAGAACACAAATTTTCCTTGCGTTGTTTAATAACAATAACATTTTCTTTCCAAGTTTGAAACAAATCGACATGAAAAGCTCTGTGAAATATTGTTATTTTCTCGGGAATGCTGAAGCAATAATTGTCAATAGAGAAGAAATAATTCCAACCAATAGAAATGTTCGTCGGATCGCCTGAGTGAAATGTAGTGTGCGGTGAAATGAGCTGTTGTCAAGTAAACTATGGGTTGCCAATTCTAATAAATATTCAGTATTGAGAAATAGAAACCTGAGAAAAAGATAAACCAAGTAAATCTAAATTGTAGAATAATCACATATCAATATAATAATAATAAAAATAATCGCCAAAGTTGTTGCTAAGCGCAAAACTCTAAAAGACTAAAACGGTTGAACGGGCCGTTAATTATTTTTTTTATAATATTCTTTGAAGTACGAGGATGGTTTTTGGAGATAAAACGTAAACATGTACCACGGGTGAAGCCGGCGCGGACCCTTAGTTATATTTATAGTTGCGAGTTATACAGATTTCTTAAAGTTTCTCTGTTTCATGTATTACAAATAGAGAAACCTTTTATATTAATAAAAGTCATTTTTTTATTAATCACGCATCATTATTATTATATACTAGATTTCCGCCCGCGGCTTCGCCCGCGTTTTCAAAGGAAAACCCGCACAGTTCCCGTTCCCGTGGGATTTCCGGGATAAAACCTATCCTATGTGTTAATCCAAGTTACCCTCTATATGTGTGCTAAATTTCATTGTAATCGGTTCAGTAGTTTTTACGTGAAAGAGTAACAAACATCCATACAAACTTTCGCCTTTATAATAGTATTAAGAAAGACAGTTTCGAAATATACTCGCGTAGAATTCACTATAAGTTGGGTGACAACCCTAGAATGACCGTAGCACGATAAGTGTTTCTGATTATTTGATTAATATAGAGGTTTGTTCAATTGGGTTTGCTTCACTTATCTTTGGGGTAGAATGTGCCCTCAAGGTCACCACTAGATTAGTAAATTAATCGATGAGAAACAGGTCCAGGCTTCTGGGTATGTTCTGTATAGTTTATCTTTCAGTTAACATAATTTTGTTTTGAAATATGCGTCAAAAAGTAAAAAATATTCCATCAAGAATCAGCGATATGATCTAAATATCAGCGAGTAGTAAAAACTAACTGTCCGGTTTTTGTTATCTAAATAAATTTATTAACTTTTTGTTTGTGCAAACAATACCTACTAAAACAAATTACAAAAGAAGTGTAAGAATGGAACATATTAAATTCTATCCTACTAATATTAAAAATGCGAAAGTTTATGAGGATGGATGTATGTATTGATATGTATGTATGTAACTCTTTCACGCAAATACTACTGAACCGATTACAATGAAATTAAGCACACATATAGAGGGTAACATGGATTAACATATACGATAGTTTTTATCCCGGAAATTCCACGGGTACGGGAACTATGCGTGTTTTTCTTTGAAAACGCGGGCGAAGCCGCGGGTGGAAAGCTAGTAAATATATTACGTAGAAGCTTAAAAGCATTGATACTCAAATGAGACATAATAATTAATATTCCTTATATAAAATATTAATAAATACACACATGGTATAATAATCAAAGGAGTAAGAAATATCCTGTTTCAAATTTTACGTATGCGAATTCGCTACAGAAATATTAATTACGGGATATCAAATAATAGCGTTTTGGCAGATATGGCATAGAGTTTTACCAAAGTTGGTGTTGAATATACCTATGTATTGTTAAAACTTAAAACTAAGTCATTTCTTTATCCAATGAAATGATCATCAATTATTATAAATAATAATTAATAGAAAAATCGTGAAGAAACCCCGGTATAGTTTATTATAGTTGCTTATTAAAATAGGTAAATTTTAAAGGAACTGCTTATTTTCTTTCTTTTATAGCAATATTCAAGAAAATATAGATCAGATATAACAAAGTATAGGTGAATGAACCTTGTTCCCGCATATAGGTTGTACAATGTATCTTAAAAGTCTGAAATTATAGATAATCGTGAACGTGTTATAGCACCAAATATCCGCTAGGGACAAGCCAGCCTATACTAACGGAAGATATACGTTAAATTGGTTACATATTTATTTCGTGTTATCAAGCTGTCATATAGATTATAGACCGTAATATATTTAAGTGTAGATACTATAGGTGGAATTTATGTATTTTAGTTTAGAAATAAACAATAGATCAAAATATTGTTATATTATCAAGGATTATTTCCAAAAAATACTGATACATGAACGTGAAATATAAACATGTCTGAAAGCCTTTTAAAAAAGAACATTTTCATTTACAAAAGCTAACAATAATACGTTCTATTCAGGTATTTACTTTCATAAAGTATTTGCAGTGTCTGCGAAATAATCTTTGCTCATTGGATTTGCATCCATTTGCATAATTCTAGATTCTATTCCGACGGAGAGATTTTGTTTGTTTTTGTTGAAATTTTATCGTTGTTATGACACTCTGTTGCCGGAAAGTTTAATTATATTAATTAAATGCTGTGGTTGTTTATGATTTTTAAGTTAAACGCAATTTAAATAATTTCGTATACAATTGTTTTTGTTTGCGAAAAGTATACTTGAATATTCGTATATTTACTGGTATATTTAGTAAATTACGTATTTTAATTAAAAGGTTTAGACTTTAGAAAAATTAGAATTTTTCAATTCTATTTTAAACAGTTCTTTTGTAATAGGTACCGTATTTTAATTTAACCTCAGCTAGCATAAATTATATTTTTATCAAACATTATTTTATGCAAAGAAGTTTTGCATACATTGAAAAAGTCATGTTTTGCACGAAGCGAGTCAACAAATTATAAATTGTTGTTTATAATCCATCATTCGTGTTTTACGTGGACGTTATAAAATGCAACTCCAATCCAGGATGATATCTAAACACAGGGCTGGATTCTACTCTATAAATTCTGTATTTTATATATTCTACTATTATGATATCGAAGCAACAAACGTATGTGTAATATACCAACTTGTATTGTTCAGGAAAATAAAATGTATTAAGTGTATTGAAAAAAAAAACATTTTGACACAAGCGTACACAATGGAAAATTGGAAATCAATGGAAAGTTCACAGATTTTTATCTAAAACATAAATAAAAATCAGTGTATGTGTTAAAAGATGTAATGCACACCGAATGTAACAATATAAAATATATATGTTGCTCTCACTCTCGACAACATATACCTACTCTAACGGTCTAACCACTAAAATAGAGGTAAAAATTACAAACATTGTAATCCGTCCCTGTCCTTCCCTGCAGCGTCACTGTCGGACACCGTGTCATAATATTAATATCGTTGAAAGGACACTATTTTATAATTTAATAAAACAAAATCCACTGCGCCCTTAATGAGGCTCATGACACATTAATTACACTGTAAACTTGTTGCGTTCGTTTTATGTTGTTTTTTGTATTTACTTTTATTAATTACAAGTTGTATGCTATTCTAGCTTATTTATAGATGGATTAAAGCCTGAATATACTTTATATAACAATTTTGTGAAACAGATATCATTGTAACAGTCCTTTTCTGGTTGGTTGTATGACGTTGAGTATATTAACAATCTTTGCAGACTGCAGTATCTACAAATTAGTTGCAGAAGCAAATTCTAGCAAAGCCTACCTACATAGAATTTATATCTTTTATTTTTATTAATAAGCTTTATAAACCTAGTATATTTCACGATATGTACTATACTTTCAAAACTTTCTTCCATCCTTTTTATTTTAACATTGCCATTGTGATGTTAAAAATTTTACCCCTTTAAAACGACTTCAAAGTGTGATTGATTGTGACTGTTCATTCAGCAAATGTAATACTAACTAGGTACTCTAAAATAAAATCAATAAAACGCATAAAAAAATATTTTAAAATCCTTAAGAATGAACCTTATTACAAAAATACCAAATAGTTATAAATATAACAACGCAATACCCCGGTCACGTTCCCGGCTCATGTCAGCATGTAAACCGATTTGTGCGTGCTGTGAGCCGAATCGACTGTTAAACTATTCAAATATACTCGCTTGTTCGTTTTTATACTACATTTGGGATATTGGAATAAATGTTGGTACGGTGCAAGTACTTAAAATGTTTTTAATATGAATTTCTCCTTTTGTACATGTTGAGATTCCGTCTTAAAGATGTTATAGATGTAGAAAATGCATGGTATGATGACGATTCTACTGCTTAACTTATCTTTGATACTTTACAATAGATATTTCTATGCTCTAGCTCGTTAAAACTGATGTAGTCTTTATTTTGAATTAAATTGAAATTAAACATACAAAGTATCGCTGTAAAGCCAGATTATTGGTCTCAAGGCAAATTTTAAAAAATATACGAAATTCGTTTTGTTATTTTAGACAGGTACGATGAGTAGGAGAGAAAAAGCTTTTGATACACTAATAAAAGGAATTATTGAATCGAATTTTTAATACATATTTTTCGGAAAATCATGAAAACCTCTTTTAACCAACGTTTCCAGAACAAGCGGATTCTGTGACAGCAATATTTTTGATACGTAACCGCATACAATTTCAGCGCTCCCAGCTTCAAAATTCCACACTTTAAATCCTCAATAATCCATAATACCAAAACGCTAACCGTCAATATGACACCTTTTCATACTGAAATCCCTGTACGAACATTTAATAACACGGACTTCGCAGAGCAGCCACCATTCAGAGCGGATAAGTCGAAATATTAAACTCCGTCTAAAGAATTATTGCGCTGTAACGGACGGATTACGTCTCTGTCAACATAGACTGTTTACTACTCTGTACAATTTCATGGAATTGAGACGGATCATTATTTGCTGGTGTCTAATTAATTTCGAGTGTCCCGAAAATTCTCTGACCCGAATTTCACGCTTTTGCATTCGTATAAAAGTATTTAAGCGCCTTGCGGTTATTTTAAGTGAAAATTCGATTGAAAGGAATTTTTTACGTAGTTGGAATAAATAAAAGATTTATGTATTTTCAAAAATTCGGAACGGAATCTGTTTCTTTTTTAATATTTTAAGCTTCGACGAAAGAAATTTTTATGAAAAGTATTTTATTAGCTTCGGTCCCTGTCGCCGCGTTGTTCTCCGTCTATTTTACGTACGAGATTACTATGATTTTGATAAGTTTTGCAATTTTAATTTTGTTTAAGTCTTGCTAATAACTAGAATTGGCGTATTATATTCAATGTATAACTTTTATTTTATTTCTTTTCCATTTATTTTTAAGGAGTTTTGACATCTAAACACCAGGTGTAATAAATCAAAAACAATCGGCGCATTCATAGCCAAAATCTATATTTTAAGTTTCTAGTTAACAATGAATAAATTTAAAACTTAATCTGGATGAATGATGATAAGACATTATTAAAGTAAACCAAACCACATGTCAATATCCAACAAGGCTTGATTGACGTTTTAATTACAACTTCGTAATTAGGTTTCCAAATTAGAATTCAAGGTTCATATTTGAATCGTTTAAGAACTTATTAAGAGATAAGTAAATTAATAGAAAAAATAACGTATGACGATAAAAAATCTGAAAAAAATATGCCTCAGTATTAACCGCTTAATGTTTGTTCGATTTCTAACAAGTAGTAGGAGCTCGAAATTAAAGGTTTAAATTAAATAAAATTAATATGGATTTTTTTAATGTTATCGCAATCGTTTTGATACATTCACAAATTTATAAAAGTTGATATCAAGGAAATAAAACAACACAATATTATCATTTAACACAGGATTTATTTATTCAAAAATAAATTCAATACACAACCATACTTACTGTAGACATTACTATTTTTTAATTATTAATTATTAAAGTAATTTATAGGTGATTAGCAAAAATGCTAAACCTCTAGGAGTAGTTATTACATATTTTATGCCTGTTTGAATTGATAGGGGTTGGTTTTACACGTAGGGTCGTGCCACGCCCAAATATTCATCTTGGGAATTTGATTACAGCTCACCATTTCATTTCTGAAAAAGATTATTATTTGCATTTTGTTTTTTTTTAATTTGAGTCGAACGTTTAAAAAAATTGATGGTAAAATTAAAATTAAAAATTCAACTTTCGTAAGAACAAAAACATAAATTTTTCATACATATATAATAAATTATAACTCTCTACTTCTAATAGGTACTAATAAAATCATAAAATTTAAAGCAAATAGTGTTAAAAAAATAAATAAAATGAATGAAATAAAACTCACCCAGGGCCAGCCCTATAAAACGCACGTGGTTGTATTTCTGTTATGGAATCTCCTACACTGCATAAAAATCCTGATACTGTCGCCTTTCTTATCTCCAGCAATTGGTCTATAAAAATAAGTACAATATTATTGTAGTTTTACAAGGGAAGTATATAATACATTGTACGAATAACGTATTATTAACGTCAATTCCTGAACCCGAATTATTAAATGTTAAATGTACTTTTATTCCTAATTTCAAATTTAATGTATTTTTTCAAATATATAGGTATTATTGATGAGAACAGATGTTTAAAACTTTTTTATAATTGTTATATTTCAACAAACTTCACACGTGTTCACAGATACCCATGCACAAATTAATTTTCATGTCTACATAGCATACAAAAATACTGAAATATCAAGTATCACTTACCAATAGTAAAAGCATTTGGTCTATTCGGACGTTCATACCAATGTCTGTCTGATGCTATGGACCTCAGCAATTGTTGGACGATAATGCAATAAAAGGTGCTTGGTACACGACCTCCAGGGATGTAGTTTTCTAACCATAAACCGACGATAAGGTCAATGTCCTCTACGGCTTTATATTTCTCTCTGATTAAATCTAGTCTCTGAAAATATTTGAAAACGTTAAAAATATGAACAAACATACGAAATCCAAAATCCTTGTAAACATAGTTTAAATCATACATAATATTATATAATAAATCATAAAAACAACAATCAATTAATGCATCGATGTTAGAAAATTTATTATGTAATACCAGTTAATTCATTAATACTTATGAAATAAATATTATAATTGCTTCGCGTGTTAAGACTATGAAATAAGGAAACTTGACCGTGACTGTAATACTTTGAAATTTAAAGAAAGAATATTTAACTCCAATTTTTTAACATTACCTCAGGACCGATAGCTTCCAGCAGATCGCTGAAGCTCTTAACTGATTTGCCGAAACAGAATTCCCTGTACTTAATATATGGTGGGAATAAGAACTGACGGTTCTTAGCAAGGTCGTTTGTAAATACATCTGATGCATGTTGGTGTGGACCGAGCACAACCTCGGCCATCTGAAAAAAAAGTACATGTAACTGTCTATGTCGTTTGGTTATGGCAAAACAAGAAAATGAATTTAAATCGTCGTCGTAAGTATGAATCTTGGCTGATGAATATAACCACGGATAACATTTCATGTTTTTTAAGATAATTTTATTAAAATTCATTATTATTATCAATACCTTGGTTTAATTATTGTTGTACATAAATATAACTGACATTTACGTGAAGCAAGAAAGACTCAGTTCTATCAAGCGATAGTGCACTTAGCTCTATACAATTAATATTCATTTTAATAGTACACCCTATGTTTTACCAATTCAATATTAGGTACCCCAAGAAATTTCTAATAGTTTTCTGTACTTACATCAGGATCAACGACGTAATCAAATTTAGCATTTGCCTGACGAATAGCACCCTGAGTTATACCATCTATATTGTCCACCAGGAAACCAGTCCTTAACGTCATGTTCGTTAATCTTGTGTCCTTCAAGTGGTACCCTTTGTCATCGTAAAGCCTGTAAACATATTATTCTAGTAATTATTCAAGGAGAAAAAAAATCGAATTTGAGAATAAGTAGCTCATAGCAACAAAATATAAATTTGGGTAATTTTAAGACAAAAAATCTCCAGCTCAGTAATTTATTTGAAAACATTACGGCCGTAATTTAATTAAAAGTTAAGATAAAAAATACTATTTAAGGAATAGTACAGACATCAAACAAAATAAAAATTGATAAAACAAAAAAGAAATTGGCACTTTTAAGAATCTAGAAAAGTAAATCAAGGTAAAAGATTCTATTTCTTTGAAATTATTATAAAATATACATACTTGATAACTCCCTCTTGGATAGTATGCGTCCACCTCCATGCAAACGGGAATTCTAAAGAAATCTGCGGCGGTAGATTCTCATTATAAATATCTCTAAAGCCCAGGTCGGGACAAAGGACGCCGTCGTGGACGAGATTGTCATAACCTAAAAATAACAATTTTAGCATAACTTTCTATTATATTAACGTTTTCCTTTTTCTAGTTTATTACCAGTGTTTGTCTCCTTTTAATTGCGTACACTGCACGTTTGTATTATGCTTATAGTATTTGTTCGGAATAGATAAAATAATTAAATGGTCACACTGATAGCGGAAACGCGATGTATTCAATTGGTGAGGCGAATACCTCACTTGGTGAGGGAGCGGCATTCATATTAATTATTGTCTTTTTCTATCGGAGTCCGCTAACCGCGCCGCTAGTGTGAAGTCGTGTATTTAGTGTTGTTATCGGTTATAAGTTATTTACGCGCGCATCGGAGCGTGTCGTCGATTGTTTTACGTGCTGACCTCGTAGTAAATTAGTAAATCGGCCCGCGGAATTGTTAATTGTACTTTTTATTGATATTAGTAATCACGCGCGGACGCGAGTTATTTATGTGAGAAGAATTTTAATGGCGACGTAGTGTGCCTGGCAGAAGTGGTGACTATATACATTAAATTGTCTCTTTTCTTTTTATTTTATCTTATGTAATTTAAATTATTCCCGTAATTATAGTTTTTCCTCCCCAAAAAGGGTACCCTATTGTTTTGACTAATTGACTGACCGACACACCACATATTTATGGAAGCAGCGCACGAGATTTCAGGTATGTACTCGGGATGTATTTAACTATTGTTATTGTATTATGGTAGCAGAGCAAAATAAATAACAAACATAAATTTTGATAGCAGAGCGTGGTTAAAATCCACCGACCTCTGGATTGTAGGGCCCAGCGTAGTTAAAACGGAAATTTTGGTAATAATAATTACAATTTTATATGTTCGGTTATGACATTACGGTATTTTATATGTTCGGTTATAGCATTTAAATTGTCATACATATAATTTTCGTAAGAAATATCGGCAATTTATAACAATGGTTGAATGTTTCAATCCTAGGTACATTAATTGCGTCAAGTCATTATAAGGTTAAATCAAAGTCATAGGTATTGCGTCATACTGTGTTGAGTGATTAATTGCGTTCTAAGAATAGAACATTCGAGATTCGGATAAGTACATTTGATATATTGTGATAGTTTGTTTATTTCAATACGGTTTTTTAAATAGTGTTTTACGTTCTAAAAATAGAACTTTCTATATTCGAATAAGTGCATTTGATGTTTTGTTATACTTTGTTTATTCGAATACGGTTATTTGTTTTTTGACTTGCGTTTTTCATTTGTGTTTACGGAAAGTTTTTGTTAATTAAAAATGGCTGCATCTCACAAGGCGCAGTTAGCCGGTGTTTTGCGATGGCTAGGTTCAGCCGTATTGAATATATCGCGTCAAGATCGCATTCAGGCCCTTTTGTCCCGGGGAGAGGTTTTGGAAGAAAAAATGAATGATTTATATAATTCTTATCGGGCATTGTATTCAATGAATTTAGAACCAGAGGTTATGGATAGAATAAGTGCGGATGTAGATCAGGCTGAGGATTTGGCGGACCAAATACGACAAGCCGTGGGACAAATTAAGTCCACGGTCCAGCCTGTTGGTGATCTACCATATAAAGAAAATTTATTTACGTCCGGTGGAATAATAGGTCGGTTGCCTAAACTAGATTTACCCCATTTCGGTGGCGATTTAAGCCAATGGGTTGCTGTTATTAATTTATTTGATAGTTTGGTTCATAATAGATGTGATTTAACACCTGCTCAGAAATTAGCTTATATGTTGGCTAGTCTCACCGGTGAGGCTAAGGGTTTGGTCCAACATTTGGAACTCGTTGATAATAATTATTCTATAGCGCGGGATTTACTTATGCGTCGGTATCAAAACATCCGCCGGTTAGCGGATAATCATGTTGCGGTAATTTTAAACTTGCCACATATTAATAAAAATTGTAATTTACGGACTCACTTATTAAATCATTTATTAGTGGCGATTAATGCGTTGAAAGGTTTAAATTTACCTATAGACAGTTGGTCGTTTATTTTATTGCATATTGTTTTACAAAAATTAAATGTTGATATGCGTAACCGGTTCGAACAGGAATACGGCGGGGACTCTTCCACTCATCTCCCTTCGTTTGATGATTTTATTTGTTTTTTGGAGGATGAGTGTCGCAGGCAGGACAACGTCCCTTCGCCGTCGCCGGCCCCGGCCCCAGCGAGGCCCCGGCCGCCGCCGGTGCGCGCGGAACGCCGCCCGGACCAGCGAGTGTATAATTTAGTTGCGGCCCGGCAGCCGGACAATTGCTGCTCGTATTGTAGGGCCCCTGGTCACGGTGTTGTATCTTGTTATAAGTTTTTGGCATTACGTTTTCAGGCGCGACGTAATATTGTGCGACAGCGCAGGTGGTGTTACGGTTGCTTAGGCTCCCACCTCGTGTCGCAATGCAGTTCTTCTCGACCGTGCAAGCAGTGTGGTGGTAATCACCACTCTTTACTTTGTGGCAACAGTAACGGGATGCCTCCGCCGGCTGCTCCGGCGCAGGATGCTGTTGCCAACAATCGATTTGATGGTAATGGTGTTGATAATCAATGGGCAGGTGGTGTGCAGGTTAATAGACCTCGAGTTTCTGGTCACACTTACAGGCGCGGTGGCAGAAAGGATAATTCAAATTATCGGAGCCAGGCACGTCCCCCCATGGGCGGGGGTGGTAGTAGACGTCAAGTATATCGGGCACCGGATGTGTCGCGACCATTTAGGGCCCGGGGCCCTGGGGGGCCCAATGTATCTCGGGTTGCTGCTGATCAGCAACGATCTGATTCTATCAATCCTTTGCAGTATTCGGAGTGGCCTCGCTTAGGACAGCGAGGATCCCAGCGAGATTATTGACTCGAACACACGCCGTCTCCATCTAAGTCTTCGACCTCTCCTGTTACTGTTTTGTTGCCCACCGCTCAGGTTTGCGTCGCCTCCCCATCGGGTGAGCAGGTTGCGGCGCGAGCGATTTTGGATTCTGGTGCACAGGGGAGTTTGGTGTCGAGAAGTTTAGTGGAGCGGTTGCGGTTGCGTGTTGTTCCTGCCGCGAATAGTATTTTTGGTGTAGGCAGAGTTAAGGTGTCCGGTTTAGTGGGACAGGTCTCACTCACCTTCTCTCCTCTTAAATATTCTTTTCCTCGTATTTCAACGTCTGCTGTTGTTTTGGATAATGTTATGGGAAACCATCCGCTTGTTAAATTGCCATCGGAGGTATTTGAACTTGCAACTCAATTGAATTTAGCTGATGCCAAATTTAATATTCCAGGTCAAGTTGATTTGCTACTCGGTGCAGATGTTTTGGGAATGCTACGGTTTGGAAAATGCATTCATCTGCAACGCGGTGGGTTAGTAGCCGTCTCAACAGACCTTGGTGATGTCATCATGGGCCCTGTATTTTCATTATGTGTTTTTAGTGAAGAGGATGGTAACTTGAATGTAGGACTCTCTCTCGCTGAAGCGGTTCAGCGTTTTTGGGAAGTTGAGGAGCCCCCTACAGCACGCCGTGATAACCCAGAGCATCTGGAATGTGAGCTGTTCTTCCAGAATAATACAGGTCGTCTCTGTTCGGGTAGGTTTGTCACGAGGTTACCTTTTCTACCGTCTCGTCCTCCATTAGGTCAGTCTAGAATGCTAGCTGAAAAAAGGTTAGCATCTATGGAGCGACGTATGAAGAGGGATTCGGCATTTCGTACTAAGTATGTTGAGTTTATGCAAGAATATTTAGAGCTCGGTCATATGTCTATTTCTAATTTTGATTGGAGGTCGCAGGAGCACTACTTTATTCCACATCATGCGGTGTTTAAGGGTGGTAAAATAAGAGTAGTTTTTGATGGCTCTGCGCCCAGCTCTAACGGTGTATCATTGAATCAATGTTTGCATTCGGGTCCTAAGTTGCATCGGGATATTGGTGATATTTTAACAAATTTTCGTAGGCATCAGGTTGTATTTGTTGCGGATATTAAAATGATGTTTAGGCAGACTGTTATTCATCCAGAGGATCGTCGTTGCCAGTTGATTTTGTGGCGAGAGAAAGAATCAGATCCTATTTCGGTTTTTTGAGTTGAATACTAATACGTATGGACTTAGGTCGAGTCCTTTTAATCACGTTAAATCGACGTTAGGTCAAAATATTAATATTAGAAGAATTTTCGCTTGGACTGATAGTCGGATTGTTCTTGCATGGTTGCAAGCATCAGTTCATGCATTGGAGGTTTTTGTTGCGAATCGGAATTCGCAAATTCAGCAATCGGTTGCTGTTTTAGAGTGGAGACATGTGCCAGGGGATATTAATCCCGCTGATTGTGCATTTCGCGGTTGTGAGGCTCCAGTGTTTTATTGGATCATTCGTTGTGTTGGGGTCCTGGTTGGCTGCTCCAACCAGAGAATTGTTGCCCTCAAGCTTCTATTAAGCTTATTGAGCCTCTCCCGTGCTTGAAGGTCCTTTCGGTTATAAAGGAGCCTGCACAGAATTAGATTATATATTAATATAGATCTTTTTTATGAACGCGGTTTCGTTCTTTAGATAAAGAGTTAGGTGAAACGGTTTTCACCTTCGGTATTTTGTAAGATTGAAGCTGTACTTAATTCCAGGCCACTATGTCCTATTTCATCGGACCCAAATGACTTGGAGGTTTTGACTCCAGGACATTTTTTGATTGGGGGTCCACTTAATGCGCTCCCTGAATATCCATTTGAGAATACTCCGGTTAATCGGCTCTCACGTTTTGAACTGCTGCAACAACTTTCTCAGAGTTTTTGGAAACGGTTTAATTTAGAATATCTTCATTTGTTGCAGCAGCGTGTTCGCTGGACAGATAAAACGGATCCACCAAAGGTCGGTGACCTCGTCCTAGTTAAGGAGACGAATATGCCCCCACTGTCTTGGAGACGTGGTCGAATTTTGCGGCTGTTCCTAGGCGCGGACGGTATTCCGCGAGTTGCAGAGGTCCTGGTAGGAAATTCTGTCCTTAAAAGAGCTGTTGCGGGCTTGTCGCGGCTGCCCGTTATGTAGGTTCTATCCTTATCCTCTGGTTTTGGACTCAGTCAGGTTTTGCCTGACTGGGACGGGGGAATGTTCGGAATAGATAAAATAATTAAATGGTCACACTGATAGCGGAAACGCGATGTATTCAATTGGTGAGGCGAATACCTCACTTGGTGAGGGAGCGGCATTCATATTAATTATTGTCTTTTTCTATCGGAGTCCGCTAACCGCGCCGCTCGCGCTAGTGTGAAGTCGTGTATTTAGTGTTGTTATCGGTTATAAGTTATTTACGCGCGCATCGGAGCGTGTCGTCGATTGTTTTACGTGCTGACCTCGTAGTAAATTAGTAAATCGGCCCGCGGAATTGTTAATTGTACTTTTTATTGATATTAGTAATCACGCGCGGACGCGAGTTATTTATGTGAGAAGAATTTTAATGGCGACGCGGACGTAGTGTGCCTGGCAGAAGTGGTGACTATATACATTAAATTGTCTCTTTTCTTTTTATTTTATCTTATGTAATTTAAATTATTCCCGTAATTATAGTTTTTCCTCCCCAAAAAGGGTACCCTATTGTTTTGACTAATTGACTGACCGACACACCACATATTTATGGAAGCAGCGCACGAGATTTCAGGTATGTACTCGGGATGTATTTAACTATTGTTATTGTATTATGGTAGCAGAGCAAAATAAATAACAAACAGTATTTTTGTAGTATGGCATATTTTTATTGTTATGTGATTTGTGAAACGATTACTTCAATTCTACTATATTTAAATCACTCTCTTCAAAAGAACCACTGAATGTTCTTGTCAAAATTATTTTATAATAAATCTAACTATGTCGTCATTTGTAAGGCTTAATAGAAAAAAATCATCTCTACTTTATTTCTATTCATCTTCATTAAACAATAATATTCCAGAAAATACATAAGTACACTGCCAAGTATCACCAAAATCCGCATTATCCTCACAAATTATCGCATTTACAACATTAGTAGTACCAATATAAACTTACCCATAAACGCAGGGAACAGCTCATAGAACGATATCTGCATGATAGTAGCGATGACGATTTCCCTAGTGGTGAAGAACAGCCTCTCATCATTCCAGCACGGGTTGATGCTGCTCAGAGCTGATGCTATCATGTTGTGGTATCGCCAGATCCAAATGGACATCAGGTTTATACCCAGGATCGTGTTGGGACCGTCTTCGGCTAAAATAATAACAAAGATGTTTTAAACGAAGGATAGAATACTTTAAAGCAAATTTAATACGTATCCAAAGCAAAAGTTCAGTTCAATATAGATTAAAATACCAGTCGTAATTTATTAAATTAAACCTAGGATATATTTTAGATACTGAACCAACACAGAATAACTTGACCGAATCTAGATTTCGTGGGATGTTTTTTGTATGGAATAGTGGTCAATACAAAATACTCTTGTCGTGTCAAACATATCAAGAACAAGACAACGCACAATATGCAATAATAAGATTCAAGATTCCTTTGACATGTAGCTTCTTTTCTTATTTTCTTAGTTAAAAACTTACGTGTATCATGACATCTCGTTTCATGAGGCTTCTGGTTCGCATAGCATAGGTTAGGACCTTTCGTGCTCGGCGGCCATATTTTTCCCGCCTCAATTTCGAACTTTAGCAGACCATCTTTAAACAACCTTCCCTTTTCGTTTAGAGCTCGCATGTTGTTTCCATAAATGTGGGATAAGTCAAACGTTGGTGTTGACGTTGAAATCTATAAAATAAATAGAGTATATTTGATAGTCTATCATTTCTACATGTATTATACACGCGCAAAATGAACCGCATGTAATAAAATACTACATATTTATATTATAAAATTATTTATCTTTTACTTCACTAACTTGTGATTAAGAAAAATACACAGAAGTAGAAAATTAGGTGTATCTAGACTATTAAAGTGCCCAGGAGATAAGTTTAACCCATTGAGCCCCGAACGGCCCGATCGGTCCACGACACAATAGATTTTCTATTGTGTCTGTGATTCCGGGGCCTGAGTTATTAATAAACGTTCAACGAGTAAATCGTTTATGACTTTTAAGTGATCACCAAAATTACCACATCTACTTATAACAAGTTCTGTATTATTTGTTCTGTGAATTCGCCGATTGGCTCAATTATTTGAAATTAAAACGTGTAATCATAATTGCTATAATATGTAATTGCTGTAAATTAATAAATACTTCATATAATTTCATATCCAGGACCTGTGTTTGAACAAGACCTTGTCGAAAATTCCTTTACGTGATTAATTTCAGAAAGTGTCTCAAGGTTTTATGCAGTTATGTGTTGAAAATTTGTGTACGATTAAAAGAACTATTCGTGCTTGAAATATCGATATCGTGATTCTTCATAATATTTTACACAGTAATAGAATAAATATAAAAACAGACAGCCAGACATATTATAGACATCCATAGCTGGTGTATACGGATTTCATATACCTACCTTCTGTATTTTATTAAGAAGAAACCAAGTAAAAATGCTTGTTAAAATCAATGTTAGCCAAAACATTATCACTATGGTCACAATCTGAAGGTTTCGATGATTTTTTTTAAGTTACATAATATGTTATACATTACGTAGATATAATGTTGCAGTTCCGGTAAATACTTATGTGATGAATTTATAACCTATTTTATGAAGTCGTGTTTGAGATAAAAAGGAATTTCACTGCATTGTCTATTTTAACAATTGAAAATGTCACGTTTCTTTAATTACATTGAAAAGTGATATTCCTCATTTAAATCTATAATTACTAATATTCTAAAGCGTTTGTCTCGCCATTTGGGCCTGCAGCCTTGTACCACTATTTACCTACTATATATTTTTATATTATTAGAGTATAGTATTATTATCTGAGATATTACTTACCCTTTCAGGTAGCGTGTTATTGGGCAGACATTTCACGGACTGATAGGACTCTGGCTTCGTCATGTTCAAGCAGCGAACATTCGAGAACCGATGTACTGGATCATCATTGGGAATGTAGTTTGGAACACAGTCGGGATCTTGCTTGCCTTTCTCTAAGCAGCAGTACGGCTTCCAGACGATGTAGTTCACTGGAACAATTATATTATGTTTAAATATGTTGTTTTATTTTTAACACGCTTTTATTAGCTTCACGTTTCTATACTTGTATTTTTATATACTTTATCGACTTTAGACTAGACTTTGACCCAATTTAAAAACAGGCATTTAAATCAAACTTTTCTCGATGATAAAACAAGGTTAATGACAAGGTAATGAAAAAAATAAGGTTATTTAGTTTAATTTTTTATTAATGAGTGCAATGCGCGCTCCAAAGCGGACGCATTGCGCTGTGCAGAATATGCATAAAAAATAATTAATATTTTTTATTATCGAAGTTGTCACTCGCAACAATGAGCGCTACGCTTGTGCCTAATGAAGTCCTGGCATTCCTGCAGTATCAGCTGGATGTCATGGATGAAGTAAGCATAGAACAAATTTGCACGAGCAATTTTACGGAGGAAGAGATACGTGACGCCAAATCACTTCTCTTTTCGGCATTGAATATGGCCGACAGGATGCCGTCTCGCAGGAGGGACGAGAAGGGAGAGAGGAGTCTACGGGACATCATCAAGGTGTTCAAGGAGACCGATCCGGACGACGTGCCGACTTTCGTGGCGAAGGATTTGCGTAAGCTGCCTCCCGTCACATTCGACCACGTCGACGTCACCCGCCTTCTTAAGGATATCACTTCTTTAAGGACGGCCCTAAAGGAGATGGAGTTTAAATTTGGAGCTTCCCAATCCACCATCAACGAGCTGCGTAATGAGGTCGTCGCCCTGCGCGATTCAATTTCATTATGTAGGTCAACAGAGGTTTCAAATGTGAACACACGTCGTGGAGCGCAACGTGAGACTTTTGAGTCAGCGAATTTGACGACGCCGCCGGCCGTCGACCGCGTCACGCCGCGCCCCGCCCGACCCGCGCCTCCCCCGGAGAGCCCGCCTCGTGTAGCCAACCCGACATCGGCAGGCTACGCGGCCGCTGCCGCCAAGCCTCCCGTAAAGCGGCAAGAAATCACCCGAGATGGAGATCCCGTTAAGCACAGGGACTCCCCGCGCCGTGCGGCACCCTTGTCGAGCGTGAATAGTCATCCACTCGATGAGGAGGGCTTTACAAAGGTAGAGAAAAGGAAGAAGAAAAAGAAGCCCTCCTCCAACAAGTGCGGTACCGCCCCGACCGGTAACAACCACCTGCTGCGGCCCGCCATACCGACGACGCAGCTGTACGTGTCCCGCCTGCACCACTCCACCCAAGCTTCTGATGTAGTGGAGTATGTGCGGGTGAAGACCAAGTTTATCGTGAGGGTCCAGCGCCTGGAGCCGCGCAACAATTTGAATTTTAATTCATTTGTTGTGCGTGTACCGAGCGAGCAGCTGTCGACCTTCATGAGCGAGGAGTTCTGGCCCCGTGGTGTTGTGTTCCGGCGATTTCGCGGGCGGCTTCGCAACACCCAGCCGAAGCCCGTTCAGCGCAATATGACACCGCCAGTGCCGTGAATTGTGTATAGTGTAGTGCTTAATATATTCTTAGTTTTAGTTTTAAATTATTATAATATGTATGTTAGTCTGTAAGGTATTTATTCTATGGGTCTGTACAATTTATTGTCTGTTACCTGAATTAAATATAATAAATAAAAAAAAAAATTAATTATATTTATTATTGGCAATGTTTGTACTTGTTTTACTGAAGCTATTATAAACATAATTAACAATGTTATTATATTATTAACAATGTTGTTTCAAGCCATACAGTTTAATTATTGCTACTCTAAATTTATTTATATTTTCTGATAAAATTTAAATATACAGAGAATTGAGAACATTCTTTGTTGAAAACATTGCTTAAAAATGTAGTAAGTATATTTGATCTTTTTAACGATTTAATTTATGCAGATAATGTTATCTGAGAATAATCACAGCACCTTTTAAGTTTTAATTAACAAGAACAAAAACAAAAACACGTATTAAAAAATTAGTTAAAGGTCAGTGATGTTCCTCACATAAAAATATTATGACTGGGAACCGTAAGTACAAATTAAACAACAAAAGGGGAAGTAGAGATATAAGATACAAATAATAATACAAATTTAACTATTCACAAATATGATCTTACTAAGAGCGTTATCTTTTTCGAGATATACTTTTAGCCATAAGACCTCAGCTATCACCATTTCCCATGAACATGAACATTTAAACAGGTAATGTTCATATTTTGAAAAATGTTCGTCACGAACAACGTTCCTTTAGTTTCAAAAGACTTAACATATGAATACTCGTTCTATTACAATCTTAATTGACATAAACATACTCTATTTTTTTTTTTATTTGGAATAGGGAAGCGCTTGACCACAATCTCGCCTGATCTCTCCCCTAGAATCTGTTCCTCCTCTCCTAGGTACCTGTTCACTCTACGCTTGAAGACCTCCATATTGTACTCGTCGGGGAATACAGATTCAGGAAGAATGTTGAATGATCCTTCAAGAAAAGAGCGTACTCCTACCTTAAAGGCCGGCAACGCACTAACAATGTCCCCGGCATTGCTGGTGCCTATGGGCGACGCAGTACACTTAACATCAGGTGACGCGTCTGCTCTGTTGCCTCCTCTTATATAAATAAAAATGATCCAGTCCCTCGCGGTTCGGATAAAGAATGAAACTCTATTTTATACAATCCTCATTAAAAAGCTTACCAGTATCATGCAAAGACACAAAGTCTCCAGTAAAGAAGACGAGGAAGTGTGCGAACATCTGGGTCAGCTGCAGGTCTGGTACCCGGCCCTCTGCCAGCATGTTAGTTCGTACAGCACGAGCGAGCGGCATGGCGTCTCCACTCTTTGTTGTTTTTGGTTCATATCCTGACAAGAAATGAATAAATTTTAATTTAAGTTTTATAGCATTTAAAATTATACTATTTTAAAGAATAGAAAAAAAAACAATTACGAGGCGGAATCGAAATCGCGTCTTTCGCTAGACTTCAAACAGTTCCTAAATATGCTTAACCTAATTTTTATTTGAAATTTAGCGAAGTACGCGTGTTCGAGATTTGGATCGTGATTGTAATATTTATATTCTTCAAAATTTTCCAAATATTGATTAATTGTATTAAATGCAAAAATACGCTACGCTTGTTATCGTTATTTAAATTTATATTTATTTAATTTAAATAACAAGTATGTAACGTAACTATAAATAATAAATTGAAGTGTAAATTTCATCAATCTTAACGCGTGATAGCTCGTAAATCATTTAATCTTTTTCAGAAAAACAGCATCGTCCACGTGCATTATATGTAGTTGTACAATAATAATATAGTTTGTTTTTATACAAAAAAAAGACGTGTGGCACTCGGGGACTGCCGCGGTAAAGCTATTGCATAGCATGCCTTCAAGCCACACCTCCGTGTCCGTCGGAATGGGGAGCGTGAGGTTTTTTCGTTACGGAATTTCTCGATTCGGTCCCCGCGCTCAAGGCCCGCGATAGAAGCTATGCAATAGCTTAAAAAGTAATTAAAAAGGACATTATTAGAAGTAAAAAGTGTAGGTTATTAGCACTCTGAGAGTGGCACGTTGAAATATGGCTTATTACTTATTAGCCACATTTTACTGGAGTTGTCGCATTTTCGTTCACAATAGTTGAATCATGCCATCTTACTTTGACGTCTAATCGTGTATCGCACACACACATTGTGCCGTTTTTGAAGACTGAATGTTGCGTTGGTAACCTATATACACCTTTTTACTTACAACATCATTGTTTATATAAGGATAAACTTTTAACACTTGAAATTAAGCATACCATCGCTAAAAACAGGCGGAAGCATTCGATAGAAGGGGGTGTGTGGCGCCCCCATCGTGAAATACTTCAGGTTGTTGCAGGAGCCATCTATACGCCTTCCTTCCAAAGGACTGCATGGTAGGATCTCGTTGGTGCACCAACTAATTGACAAAACATATTTATATATATTTAATAATTTTAATATGGCCCTGTATAAATGTTTTAACAGAGGTTTCCAGATAAAATCGGCATTTGCTTATTGCATGAACAATTAATATTTTATGCTAGAAAATATTGTATTTCTGAACATCATTTTCTGGCCATGGCTATATTAAATAATTAAATATTAAGTTAGTTATTGTAAAAATGCATTTATTTTTAAAATTTGATCTAATTGTATAATCCTTTTTTTGTGCTTGATATAGTCAGGACAAAGTTTGTATAAAAGAAAATAAATAAAGATATGCGCAGAATAAAGTGCAAAATAAAATAATAAAAGTATATTTGATAAACGTGTATTAAAGTCGAAATCTCATCCAATTAAATAAATAAACTTGATAAAAACTGTCTCGTTCCCAGCCTCATAAAATCAGTATTACTGATCAAGAGATATTTAAGAAAAAAAAAGTTATTTCATCCAATACCAGGACCAATGACCGAGGCAGGTTATAAAATATGTAAATTGTGTGATAACAAAAACTAATTATAATAACTATCTTTAAAACATGAATATAATTTAAGGTTTAATTTAATGCTGTATTATTATTTAATTATTATGTTTTGTTAATAAGCAAAAGGTTTTATTACGTGGGGATTTTTAAAGGTTACTTGAGGGTCTTTAGAGGGAATTGTTACATACATGGTATACTTATGTATATGTATACATAATATAAATCACTCTATCACACTGGCTAAGTGTGGGTTGATATATAGTATCCGAAAATCATAATTATTTTATCATGTACAATAGTTGAATGTTACCGAACTATATACATTGAACGAATCATTTTTTTGCATATTTGCATAAGATACATTCGAAAACTGCTTGGCCGATTATGATAACTGTTTCATAGAAAAAAAGATTTATTAATCAATAAACTTAATTAATTAATATAATATAATTTATTATTAGCCTATAATTATTGTTAAATCTGTTGAGTTTGTAATGTGTATAGGTTTCTCTATACTCGTGTAAAAAAAGGAAATATAACATAGGTAGTACATTAATATTTTATTAATAATAATACACTCGTAAATCAAATGTTATTTAAAATAACACGATATATTTGTATAATAAATGCTTAAGTGTGTGTATGTCAATACACTGGGAACTGATTTATTACACGTAAATATAATCGATAAGTGAAATATATGTTACTATACTTGTTGATTAAATTAGATTATACATGATACATGATTGATATATAAAATCACTAGCTGTGCTCCGCAGTTTTACCCGCATGTCTTACCGAGATGATATATAGCCTATAGCCTTCCTCGATAAATGGGCTATCTAACACCGAAATAAATTTCAAATCAGACTAGTAGTTCCCGAGATTAGCACGTTCAAACAAACAAACTCTTCAGCTTTATAATATTAAGTATAGATTTAAAAAAAATACTATAAGCATCATTTTTATGTTTATTTTTAATTAATTTTAACATAGAGCTATTTTAATCTATAGCCTATCTTTGTGTAAAATTTTGTCGTAATACATTCAGCTGTTGTTATTATTCTTTATAAACTATCCAAACAAACTTCCCCAGTTATTATAAGCCTTTGTTATAAGTATTCCAGTATTCATTACTTAATTTTGTATGTGTAAAAAATCATAAATCTTGTATAATAATAGAAAAATTAATAGATAATATTTAATTATTATTTAATTTTATTAAATAAACTTACAACGAAGTATTCCTTTTCACATGTTGTTTATATTCCTCCTCCGAAATCGGCTTTCCCGAATACGTTTCATAATAATTAGGAACAGCACTATATCCACATATAAGAAGTCCAAATATTAACACAAAAAACATTTTATTTTTTATTTATTTAATTATTTATTTTTTACAAACATTTGTAGTGTTCGTTACGCCACGCGGCGGCAAATTAAATGGAGACCAACGAAAAATCTGTACATAATACAACACGATACTCGTTTTTATTAATTTGTTGTTACAGCTGTGAGAATTGTAATAAACGGAAAGGTCCATGACTTAGGTATACTAGCTGTGGATGCTGACTTCGCCCGCGTATTATTGGGAAAAAATAAAAATAATTTTATTTGTCAGAAAGGTTCAAAATACGAACACCATGCCTAAAGTGAAATTTCATTTATTTATTTCATTCATATTAATTCTCATATTAATATTATCAATACATCAGAAATCATAACGATTATTCACAAAATGAAAGAGCTCTACCTACCCATTAAAACATAAAATTAAGATTTAAGAGCCGCCGTCTATTCACACATTTACATTATTAAGTATTGTTAAAAAATTAAAACAATGACAACATAATATTATAGACAATTATTAATTAATACACTATATAGTCATTGTAAAGGTTAATGCACGCATTATGCATTTTACTTGTGGAAAATTCTAGAACAATTTAGCCTGCATAGAGCCCGTATCGTATTGTAATATTTTTTATAGAAATTGTGTTATTTGGCATATTTAAGTCACAGGGTCAAATTATTTAAATATTCATCTATTTTATTGTGACAGACATACAAACATTCGATTTGAAGTAATCGTTATAATTCTGTAATTTTAAAAGAATATATTTATTAATTTAATTTCTCATTAGCATATTGATAAAATAGTAAAGGATTCGAAGAAAAAAACTGGATTCCGTAATTGGGAATTTACGTTCAAACTTGAAATTCTTAACTTTCATTGACCCTATCCTTGTGTCAGTATTATGTGTATTTTATTACAATACCTACTAAAAATATATATAAAACTGTCAACGATTGACGCAAAAAGCACTGCATCTTTCCATAAACCGTATTAAATGTATTTGTTTTTATTTTTTACAATGAATAAAACGCAATTTATAATTTGATATATTTTAAATAATAGAAAAAAATTATCGTCTGTCAGGATTCAATAAAATATCCTAGCAGTGGTTCAAGGATTAATCGATAGGTAATACTTTATTTTGAAATAAATGAATATGTTTTAACATGATTTCTTATTAAATTATACGTATGTTTACATATTATTTGCAGCAGGAAATGGGCATTGCTGGAAAAGCCTTGCACCAAAAGGCACTATAACTATCTTTCACTTCTCCTTCCTGTGCATATGTAACATAATATCAATCAGAGAAAGAATAACTGCGCAGTTGAGTGGTTTTCATCAAAATGTACGACAACAGAAATACTATTTTACCTTTGTACAAATATTTCACCATGCCATTCAGCTTTTTGACACTATCATGGTCAGTATATTAACTAGCCAAAAAAGCCAATTAGAATGCAATCTTACTTAAACCGGCTTCTCACCTACCTTCAGCAGGGGCAATATTGGAATTGCACCCTTAATTGGCTCCTTAATTGTGATGTGTATAGGCAAGCAGGGGCAATTATAAAAACAGAACAGCTGAATTTGCTCCGACCGCCGTGCAACCGAGATTGTTCCAATATTGCCCCTGCGGCAGGTAGGTGAGTAGCCGGCTTTATATTACATATGTTTTATTTAAGTAGTATTTTCTCATAATGATTAACAGCTTCTGGAAATATCTCGGGTATTTTTTGTTGAATGTTACACTTACTTGTTACGACTTAAATTACATTTAATATTCACACAAGGTTAAATAAATTAAAGTTTTACGTACTTCCCGAATATTTATTATTCATATTTCAAATGTCTATCTATTACATACAAGGTGAATTACATTTAAACTTGTAATTTTATTGTTCTATGAAACCTTCACAAGAGATATTTATTTGATAAGTAACTAACTATTATACAGAAAATATATTTGGATTTAAAGTCTGAAGACTAACTGAATCAATATAAATTTTGTAATAATATTTCATATGAAATGCATATATATATAATACTAGCGACCCGCCCCGGCTTCGCACGGGTGCAATGGCGGCCGGCCGGTACCGCCGCAAACGCTACGTCCCGCAATTTTTAAATCTGTAATATCTTCGAAAATATTCACTTAAATCATACGGTGTAAAGGGCCATATAGATCTATATTAAATGAACAATGTATTCAAGGTATTTAATTGGTTAAGGATTAATGCTGTATTGGTTAAAATCGCTTCGAAAATTAACCATTATTTGTCGTAAAAAGTAAATGACAAAAAAAAGTTATTGTGGGTTATCCATAAGAGATAGACAGATACCATCGCGGACTTTTCTGTAGACCTTTTCAATGTGTACAATACTTAGTACATTATTTTGATAAAACTCGTAGGGTTCAGCCTGCGTTTGCGTATAATGTAAGCGGAAAAATGTAATTATTTACGACATCACATTAGAAACCTCAAAAATAACAGTACTTCTCCACTATTTAATGGATGTTATTATACATATAAACCTTCCTCTTGAATCACTCTATCTATTAAAAAAAACCGCATCAAAATCCGTTGCGTAGTTTCAAAGATTAAAGCGTACAAAGGGACATAGGGACAGAGAAAGCGACTTTGTTTTATACTATGTAGTGATTAAAATTTCTCTTTGGTATAGTGACGCAAGGTTTAATAATCTGAGATAGTACCTAAATAATTCAATAAACATAGGACCTACGAACTTCATAATAGTATAAATATAGCTAAGTATATTTAGAACTTTTCACTCAATTCTAATAAAAATTACAGTTTTCTCAAGGCTGAAAAATAAAAATAATTTTTTCAAAACATTTTTTAAGCCACCTTAAAAAAGCTTTTTTTAACATTCTTATTAAAAAAAAAAGGTTTTTAAAGGTGATTCTTACCAATATTATTCTCAAAAATTCCTCTCACATCCCGTCCAAAGCATTAAGGGAACCATCGGTCACCGGATGTATAAAAATTAACACCGCACAATTCATCTTTCAATGGAAATATGTTAGTAGGAAATTCGCTAAACAAAAGAATCTTAACATTCAGTGTAAATCAGACGCGAGTTGCGTCTAAATTCGGGTGGACGGGCGTTTTTTTGCACGGAAGTTGGGAGAAATATTACTCTAATTTCGCAATTCGTAGTGCATGTATCTTTAACTATTATTTTATTTGTTTAGGACCGATGTAATATTAAATTATTTGAGAACGTCCGTATTTTCTATAATCTCAAAAATGTCTTCACAATGTTTCTGTTGACGTATTACTATAGTATTCAATAATCATCAAGCTGTGCTCTTCGGTTTCACTCTTTATTTAATTTTAAAATAAACCAGCATTTGCATCTTAACTATTTTATTTAATTATCTTCAAATACTACATACCATAAACATAAAAAAACGCGGCGTTCCCCCGCTCGTTTACACCACAAAACGCAAGTAGCATATAAATTGATCGAGTCAACGCACGCGCCGCGGAATGTTGAATGGTTCCGAGTATTCATTGACAACTCGGACAAACACATAAAATATAATAAAGCTATAATAAGTATTTGCGGTTTGCTTTGAGATCTGTTCGTATAGCAAGGGGCAATTAATAAGAACTAATAGATACGGACCATTTTTATATACCTTTGACTTTATTTAGATATTAACTGTAATTTTGAGTCTCTAGAATAGTTTGTTTTTACTCTGAAATACTGGTTTTTGTTTTAAGATCGTATCTGTACTAATAAAATAATTCTAGATCGAATTTATTCGTTTATCTTTGGTATATTTTTTACCGTTTCAATAACCCTATCCTGCTAATATTAAAAATGCGAATGTTTGAGGATGGATGTATGTTTGTTAATCTCACGAGGAAACCACACAACATATTTTGATAATACTTCGTAGTAATGTAGCCTATGTATCAGAATAACACATAAGCTATAGAAATACTTGTTTCAGCCAACGGGTTCGACCGCGAATGAATCTGCGCGTCATTGCTAGTATTTTCAAATTCTAAAGTATCCCATTTTATATTGTATATTATTTATTATCTAAATCCCTTCATGTTTCGTGTTAAATTATGAACAAACATATTAACTTTCACACTATATTACTAACGTTATTTCATTACGAATACCAGATTTATCGTAAACCTTGAATTTCGTACAAACAATTATAATTACTTGGCCTTATTGTTTTTTGTTCATGTAATTATAGCAATAGAATCTGATAATATGAGAGTGTGTTCCTTCCAGCGATTAATACGTCAGTTATTTATAAAATTTTACCTTGATTATTCGGAAAGAACCTGTGTTATAAGATGTTTATTAATTTAATAAATGTGAAGTCCCGTGTCCCCTAGTAAATAATAAGGGGCATATATCTGTTTCACTAATCGATTTTCTTATATGGACCAGTAGGTGATGAGCCTTCTGTGTCCTGCCAGACCGAAACATTTTTTTTTCTTCGTCTCCACCGGGAAACGAACCAAGGTCTCCTCGGTTCTACACTCTATATTGGAAATCAATTGCAAATGCTTTGTCTTGAATATGAAGGTAAAATTCATAACTATTTAGGTATAACATTGTTACATAATCAATGCCCTATAAACAATATTTAAGTAATTATACCGCCTCAATACAGGAATAAAAATATTTCCAACCAACAAACGGATAAACGAGTAGAAAAATCAGACAATGGCTTTGACAGGCGTCCCGCACAGATAAAATATAGTGTACAGTCACTCACAGAAGTGCTTTGAAAATCCCTATATAACTTGCTTCAAAAGGAATCGATATTAATGATTAAAATGCTTAGGGAATGCAGATTTTAAAGGGTTTTTGTTTTTAGTATATTTTACATTTTTCTTTATGCAAGGGGCTCTTGCTTGTGGGTTTAGAGTTCTCTCGTTTGTAAAAATTATACCTATATCTATCTGCTTGTTTGTAAATTATTAAGCATTCGACAGCAGAAAGGTGAGCTTTGGCCGATTTTCATACTTTTTCTTTATCTTTTGAAGATCAAATTTATTTTATTTATTGAAGTGAAAACTTCTTTAGCGGCGTTGAGCACTTTTTCTGTAATGGGTATAAAATCTTAAACTCGCGTCAGGACACGTGACCTGATCGAAAAAGCGTAAGACGGATGGAGAGTAGACAGCTATCCCCTCTCTACTACGCGCGTTTTCACTTCTGCCGGCACTCCCGGAGTGCAACCCGTCTTTTTTTTATATTGAGTACAACTTACTATTTCAAAAGAATTGCTGACACATTAAGCATGGTTTGGGGAGGAAAAATAAACAGGACGATGTCCCAAACAACATATTATTTTAATTTTATTTTTTACATGAACCACCCTACATCACGGCCATTAAAACCAGATGTTGGCTGCTGAATAATTATTGATGAGAGTGTAATTGACGGAAGGGCTAAGGGCACCGACGTTTCCACAGAACTACCCTAATGAAGAGCAATGAGTTTCATCATTTGGGGTACATGAGTTTTGGTTGTTTGTGCGTGTATTTTGTGGTTTCTGGTGACTTGAATTATTTTCATGTAATATTTTTATTATTTTATAACGTTTGTTATAACTGCTATTGAAAATATTCAATGGTAACAAGTATTTGGTTCCTGATACTGCAGGTCATGAGCGGTAGCGTTTTAATATTAGATATTTTTATTAACATGAATGGTGAAGCAGTGTATAATCAAAATCAAAAATTCTTTATTGTGCACTACAGATACAAGTACAAATAAGAATAGACAATCTTTCAAAAAAAGAGCGGGCGGTATGCTCTTTTATTGAAAGCAACATTGAAAGATAATACTTAGTAGTTTCTACATACCTAAACTCTCCAGTTTCATACAATCTTATAAAAGTTTTTCGTTATATTATTGCATTAAAAATATTTTCTTTAGCTAGTCTTTCGACCGTGGCGAACACGGCCACTCATTATCTATGACTGGCGAAAAATTAAATTGTTTAGGTACTTACCTTCTTATATTTTTTAAAACAATACCCAAACAATTTGCTTTTCCAATATGAACAAGGGACATTACAAAACCTTTAATTATTATTATTATAAATTACTAATCATTAATAATCCAATAAAAAATACCATGAAATCTCTCATAACTTGTACCCCACAAATAAAGGGTCTGCATTTAACGAGGTACACGTGTCCAAGCTTAGCTAGCGACTAACGCCAGCAGCCGGGGGGCAGGCATAGTCAATCACTGATGTGTTGTTTTGACACATTAGTAGAGTCTACAGTAACCGTAGTTGCACGTTTTTGCATAACCAGAGTCCAGTGATTAATTACGTCATTTGGTTCAAACGGCTTGAACAAATAAATAATAATTATGATGTTTTTTTTATGTAAAAGTCGTTTTATTAATTATATTAAATTATAATGAACTAGTATTAATTAATTCCTAGAAGGAACTCTTGATGTAAGAAATATAGCCTGCGGATTTGAATATAATCCTCCTGTTTTAAAACTGCTTTTTTTTATTTAATAATAATAACTTTTAGCGTGATATTCCTAGAATTTACCGATATTGTAAAGAAAAAAACATTATTATTTTAAAATGATACCGATGTTGTTTCGTGTTGCCTATAATACAACATCAATTGAACTAATTTGGCTCTAATCTTATCTCAATATAAATAGTCTGTTAAAACTACAGGCAAAAGCTCACCACAATTCACAGGCAATTTTTACAAATAATTTGTACCCAGATTGTATGGACTAGTTTGAAAGCCACATATACAGCGCTCCATTCAAAACGTACATTTTTATATGTAACTGGAATATTTGTAATAACTATCCTTTGTTGAACCGAATACTATGATACAATGTAAATAGCCCGTCGCCTGACGTATTCGAGCTTTTCCGTTCATATCCTGCTGAAATGAAACCTGAAACTAGCTTTTACTTTCGGATTTGTTCGTATTTTAGGGTAATATGTTGTGTTAATTTAAGCAAATAGGTATTAAATAATGGAGGATTATTTAAAAATATTGTTAATCTTAATAATTAAAGTAGCAACTATTGATGTTCTAGAATGATAAAAAAAATATAATCATTATGCATGTGCATTGTGCAGCAGAATTTTTTCGGAGAAGACAAAACCTCTACCTCTCGTCTAATTCATAAAGTCTTAGGTAAGTAAATTTTAATTTATAATTTGTTACATAATTATTTACTTATTTAAATTTAATTAAAAATAATAATAATTAACCGCTACTTAAATGATATACCTAATCACACCTAGAAGTTAGAACTAAGAAGTAGAGATTATATGAGATATGTCAGAAGATAATATTATAGATATTATAGTATAAGTATAAACTAAAGAGAGACACTTGTATGTAACACTAATACAGAAAACAAAATAAACGCTTTATACTGAAAACAAAATAAAAAAATAGTTGCACATTTATGAAAAGCACTTACCTCACGATGTTATTCCACATTGCTAACGAAGAAGTGTAGGCGCGAGTTTCTGTTTTATGATTATTTAGATATAACTTTAATCATATTTATTTCTATTTATAGAAGGTTTCTATTAGGGTTATGATTTATTAAATTTAATTGTATAGATCTTTTACCCTGTATACGTACTTTTTGTTCAGCTGTTTCAAGGCTGTGTCTTCAATCATGAGTAAATAAAACAATATTTATCTAATAAAGTAATTAAATTTTTAAAAATCCTATATTAAAGTTATTAGTTAATAAAATGGATAAACACAAAAATACATAACCAATATAACCATCTTTGTAAAATTCTATTTTTAAAATCCTCGTTCAATCCAGTTGAATCCAGTGCGAACTGGTTCTCGATAAAATTATATTTGCTGTCTATCACGCTTCTCCTAGTAAATAAAACCTCCGTATTTACTAAATGTATTTTGCGAACGTGCATTTCCTTCGCAAACATATTTTCAAGCATTTAGCATTAAACAAACGATCCTATGAGATTTTCTATCAGGACTCGTGCCGTTACCATGGCAACGCGTCGCGACCTACCCTACCCGGATATCTAATAAAAATATGTTCATAAAAACAATGAAATACACCCTATGTATGTGCTATTAAAGACTATTTTTGCTGAACGAAAATTGAGAATCGCATTTCCCTTATTGCTTATTTAGAAATGCTATAGGTACTTTTAGAATGGAAAACTGTATTGAACTGTATAACTTTACTTTGAACAATTTTTCCGGTGCAGAATGAGAAAAGCTATGAAATTATCACAATTTATATGCGATTTTTTGACAAATTGCCATTTTAAGTAAAATAATACTAATGCAATCACGATAACTAATAACTATGCACTTCAGCCAATTGTCACCTTTTTCATTTGGACAGCGCTAGTCGTCCGCTAAACGGATGAATAAAATAAATTAGTCGTCCGATTACCGGATGAATAAAATAATTTAATCGTCCGATAACATCTATTTATCTATATAGTTAGGTTATCGGGGTTTCTTTAGAGAACTGCCGCACGTATTATAGGTTTTTTGTGGGGGGAGGAGAGGGGGGAGGAGGGCACACGTAGGTATTTGATTTTTTTTTTGCGCGTCGACGGTCCTCCTTCTGTGTAGTTTTTTTATCCTCTTTTAGGCTCCTATTTCTGTGTAGTTTTTTTTTCAGAAACCTAACCTAACCTAACCTAACGGCTAACCTAACCTAAACTTGATTTTTTTTTGCGCGTCGACGGAGCCCCGCTTCGCGGGGCTCCTATTTCTGTGTAGTTTTTTTTTTAAGAAACCTAACCTAACCTAACCTAACGGCTAACCTAACCTAAACTTGATTTTTTTTTGCGCGTCGACGGAGCCCCGCTTTGCGGGGCTCCTATTTCTGTGTATTTTTTTTTTAAGAAACCTAACCTAACCTAACCTAACGGCTAACCTAACCTAAACTTGATTTTTTTTTTGCGCGTCGACGGAGCCCCGCTTCGCGGGGCTCCTATTTCTGTGTAGTTTTTTTTTTAAGTAACCTAACCTAACCTAACCTAACGGTTTTTTGTGCGTCGACGGAGCCCCGCGAAGCGGGGCTCCTATTTCTGTGTAGTTTTTTTTTTAAGAAACCTAACCTAACCTAAAGGCTAACCTAACCTAAACCTAACCTAACGAATTGAGGGCGAATATCTCGGCCATTTTTGATTTTAGAGAAAAGTTGTTCCTATAAAACATGCTTATATTAGCGTAATCTTTACGATAAAACAATAATAAATAGGTGTTATAATGACACCAACTCCATCAAAAATTTTTTGTCCTGCGCCCCCTTTGCTTTAGTCCAACCCAACTAGCTTTAGTGTTAAAAGGTTATCTAGTCATCCGAATAATCGGACGATTAAATTATTTTATTCATCCGGTAATCGGACGATTAAATTATTTTATTCATCCGGTAATCGGACGACTAATTTATTTTATTCATCCGTTTAGCGGACGACTAGACACTTCGTTTTCATTTAGGTGATGATGATATTATTTATTAAATTTTAAAATATATTTTGTAAAATATATATTGTACTGTGTTTAAATAAGACTAAGTAACTGTAGTAAGAACAAATACAAATAAACAGAGAATTAATTCTTATATAATATTTAAAAAGAATTGTTCATTATATTGTGATGATAAATTGCATAAAAATAGCGTTATTCCGAAATCCTTTTTAAAACGTAGTGTATATTTTAGCTGCAAAATAATACAAAACTAGCCTTTCACAATAAGCAATGTTTTATCCCGATGCTTGAATATTTGTTTTCGTAGTAATATAGTGCCATTGTTAATAAGGCTTGAAATTCTGTAGTTTCTGAATTTGCTGTGTCCTCGTTTTTATTGTGCTCATATTGTAACAGGGCGATTTAAAGAGCTGTATATTAGTCGTTATATTCACGAATACATTGACGTGACAACGTCTTATAATTCGATAGAGCCGGCTGCACGCACGAAAAAACATGACTCATGCGGCGTTACCTCGTTCTGAGGCGTTCCATGTAAGGCTTGAAGTGCAAGCGAGAGCGCGGAACGAGCGACAAAAAAGCACAATCGGACGTTGTCACGTTCAACTATCGTCAGTAAACAGACTAATTTTTTATTTGTTGTAGGGATTCTATATGAAGTTATTGCCTATGCCTATTGAAATGTGTACAATTTAACTTTACACATCCAGGTAGTACGCGAATTCTGGTAACAACGTATGCAAGATGGGACATATTAACATTAATCGAAATTAACAATTAGAATCGAAACTATTATAAGTGCTTAATAATGTCAATTAGGAATAACAATAGAACTTTCATCAATTACAATTACAAATATTGAAAAGAAAACATTGAGAGTTTTTCAAACTTTTGCCATCGTTAAAACTATCCCCAAACAAAAAATTCTAGTTAATTACAAAATTTCAAACCAAAAAACTGTAATTGGTCCACAGAAGTTTTAAGCAGCAATTTCGTGCAATATTGGTTCTTATTTTCCACGAAATAAATACCAGTTTAGTGTGTTAAATTGTAATTTGGGCAAACTTCGACTGTCAATTATACGTCTGAGTGAGTCATAGATATAATATGATATATACTAGATAAGGCCGAATAATGTAGCGCCCGTGCCACTTATCATTCTTTTAATGCGCAAAGCTCTCAAAAGCTTCAGTTAACTTTCAGTTCCGCTAATCAATATAATAATATGGATTTAATGATGCAAGTAACCGAAATGCTTATATCACCAAAGAAAATAAAATATTTTTAGCACACGATTACATATTTTATTATTACATTTTTTTAAGTTCCGTGGTTTTAGCACAAAGCAATAATTGTTGATTAATGTTGCACGATTCAATTCTCTTTTCATCTAGCCAGTATTTACCCAAATAGTAGTAGTAAGTACCTACATAATATTATCATATTCAGGTGAGAAGCTATTTTTTATTCCATGATATTGCCATGATACCATTGTTATGATCTTCGAATATCCGGCACGATATCCACACAAAATGACGCGCCATGTCCATCTAGTATTTTATCATCTCTGCACAGAGTCAATAGTTGGCAAAGTGAATTAAGGGTATTCATACACCAGCCGCCTCGTCAGCACAAACTATTCCTGTTTACAAACTACATAAATTATTCAATATTCATTCAAGTAGAATTAATGAGTGTTTCAGCGGTTAAATGCTTTAACAAGTTTCATATTCAAAGGTGACTGACGTCATATTTTCTGTAGGTGACCATTATTAAATAAACTTCCTTTACGCGTAAGTAAAGTTAACAATTATTGTATGTATATGTTATGGACCAAGTGATAAATTGGGCAGTATACATAATGCACGGTCATTATGAAAAATGCCCAAATTGAGAGTGCAATTTGATAATAATTATTCAAATAATAAATTGACCGGGCATTATACATATTGCCCATCACCTTTTGGGCAGAGTAATACAAACATATTTAATTACTATTTTTTTATTGTTATTGTCATTTAACTTAAAATAAACTAAATATTAAACCACTTAAACAATCAGGCTCATTATTGGGATTAATTACCAAGGACTTCTACCTTAAAAATCCACTAGTTTTTGCATTTAAAACTTAAGGAAAGTCATATTACAGTACTCCAAAATTAATAATGCGCATGCAAATCTTGAGATTTTAATGATTAGATTTAAATGGTTTAAATGTAAACCTGGGTTTGAAAACCATATTTTATACAATATAAATTTTGTGTTATTTTAACCTTCTTTTCTTCCATCATTACACCAGCTTCAGTAAGAAACTTTAAAAGTACTATAAAATTTTCCAAGTAAATCAATCCAACAAAGATATATAGTTATTCGCAATCGTGGGGTTATCCTCGCTATTGACAAGGAATTATCTAATACTAACAAGGAATTATCGAAACAAAATCGTTACTTACAAATAAATATTAATCTCTTTTAGTACAAAACGCATAATTTGACTAAATTATGCAAGAAGAAAATGCATTTTACCCCTCTATATACATATCATCTTCGGACGCTCCGGGAATATGACAGTTGCCGAACAGTGACGAAGATTTCTATGCGCATTATTACTTTTGGAGTACTGTAAAAATATAACATAAAATATAATTAAATTTAAAACAAAAATTTCACAACATACCTTTGTTTTATAGAAATGACTTATTATTATGAAACATAAAATAAACTAAAGTTTAAGCAATCAGACTCATTATTTGGCATAATTAGCAATTACTCTTAATAAACGAAATGTAAAGAAGTAAAATAGAACATAAAATTGAAAACAATAATTATACAATATGTAGCAAGTAACAGGTTTATTTATTAAAACATCTGCCACTGTGATGGCATTTTGAGGTACACAACTTTTTGGCTTTGCGACAACTTTTCAAGCGTTATTATCAAATTGCCCAATTGTCATGTAGCATTATAATAATGACCGTGCAATGTGATAAATAATGAATTTAAGATAGTAATTAATCACTTAGCCCAATAAAGCTAGACATTATTCATAATGCTCGTGCATTATAAATAATGCCCGCATTAATCACCTGGTCCATAACATATATAAAAAGGAAAAGTTTAATTTATACTAATATTATAAAGCTGAAAAGTGTTTGTTTGTTTGAACGCGCTAATCTCAGGAACTACTGGTCCGATTTGAAAAATTCTTTCGGTGTTAGATAGCCCATTTATCGAGGAAGGCTATAGGCAATAATCATTACGCTAAGACCAACAGGAGAGGAGCCACGCGGGTGAAACCGCGGAGCGCAGCTAGTTACATATATGAGATTTATGAAGTTTACAAAGTGGAAAAATATATGTATTTTTTATGTTCGATAGACGATAACATTAAAATATTAGAAAATTATACATATCTGCGTGATATTAATTAGTCAAAAGCTGCGAACTGTTAACTGCGTTTAATGTACCTACTTTATATCTACAATACAATAGAAAATGTACATATTATAAACCTTTTACGATTGCGCCTTATTCCTTATGAAAATTGCTTTTAATTAATATCTTTAGCAAACGTGTTCAAATTAATTTAGGCAGGTGGCAGGTGTGTTCCCTGTATTCAAACTTAGCGTCGTTTGATTTATGAAATGCTAAACGGTTTTCGATTTATGCCTTTGGTTTCACTATAAATACCTTTAGAATATAAAATTTATTGGATTTATTCTTTGTTATCATTTGCAAAGTAAAGTACATTAGCTTTTGTTGCCTGGCTTATTTCGCTTGTTTGCTTAGTAGTGTTTATTTTCATAGAAAATCGAGAAAGGGGTGTTTGGAACCTATTTTTCTGAGACTTAAAAATAATATTATACGCTTCTAATAATAAAATTATTACTAGAATAAAACAACATCATAATGAAAGTGTGTTTTAGAGAACAAAATCCAACACCCAAAGGAATTGTTTTCAAATTACGTTGTACACGAAATAAATCGCTGTACGAATATAGCAAATTGTCTGAGATATTAATACGAATTTAATTTTTAGGACTTGAAAGAATTCCCGACCATAAATCCTGTGCAAGCGACATCAAATGCTATGACTAATTGCTCTTCTCTTGTAGAAAATAAAACTACCCGCAGAAATGTAATTTTCGACTCTACCCTCTACATTTTAAAGTTTAAATTCATTATGATCAAGCAATCATGTATCCTTAATAATATACTAATTAGACATTTCCAAAGATACTGGAATCGTATTTTATGATTTACGTGATCTTCGTGGAAGTAAAATTAAAGTTAAAATTACTCCAACTGCAATAACCAAAAATGCTTTGATATACAGTAAAAGTTCTTTATTCGCGGTCAATAGGTTCCGTAAATGTGCCGCGAATAGAGAAACCGTGAATATGGAATGGTAATTTGTATGGGGTTATAGGGGATACGTTCCTAGGTGACGAAATAAGGAAGCAAATACATAAAGAAATCAGTTTTATTGAAATTTTTGACCATACATATTTATTAATTACCATTTAATTAGGTATTATCTTCAGGTTTAGGCAATGGCTTAGCACTTTTTACTCGTTTTTTATTCGACATTATAAATTCGTAGTTGTAGTTCAGGCGTTTTCTAAGGATAACAATTGATTTTTATTTAGGTAAATACATATATGTATGTACCGATGTACCGATACGATCCGCAAATAAAGAATTTTGGGCCGCGAATATAGAAATTTGGTCGCATTTTTTCCACCCGCGAATAGTGAAACCGCGAATGAAGGAAGCGCGAATAAGGAACTTTGACTGTATTCATATGAATCGTAAGATCTCAAAATTCTTTGATTAATTTTTTTAGTACAATATTTGAATCACAATTAAATTATAATGATTTATCATTTATTAAAAACACTCACACAGATATCTATGAAATAAAATGTGTGCGTGTACTAGTGTACACACGTAAGAAGTGAAACTTCTTTATGACCTTATTTTTCAAAAAATAATTTACTAGGTATATGCAACTTTACAGAAATACGTCAATCACGCGTGGTAGCGATAAAAACAAGATGGCGCGTAACGGAAAAATGTCACGCGTAACGAAAAAATGTTACACTAAATTTTTTTCCAACCCCGATAAAGAAGTTTCACTTCAATAAATTATTTTAGTTACGAAATGTTTTACCGAACCCCATTCTGCAAGTTTGAAGTCTAAAACATTTACAAAAACGTGTAAATGAATTATCATTTTTAAGACTCAATCAATAAGAAATAAAATAGAAAATTATGTTTCGGTTGTGTTACTTTTATTTTGGCTAAGATCCAAGAATAATCGAATGGACGCCGCCTATTCCATGTTTATGTTTGCCATAAAAATACGTCAATAATTTTATCATAAGTCATATTTGTGTGTTAAGGCCCATACCTATCGTAATATAATGATTAATGATTAAACTGTACATAAAGACATGTTCTTGAATGAATATAGCACAAACGTTGAAGACTCATAACTTTGCTTTTTTATAGAAAGAGTCGTCAAGTTTTACAAAAGTTGTCGAAATTATAAAACTATATATATATTTTATACTCAAAAATATCATACAATAAATATCTCTTTCACGTTTCCGATTTAAAAACATTATAATATCTAATTAATTTAATTGCACACTAAAATATTGTGAACTTAGAAACAGATTATAAAAGAACAACATATCTACAGATAATAAATAAAAGTATGGTGGTTGTTTGTAAAAATGTTATACCTAATAAAAAAAAATGTTGTGTGGTTTTATGAAACCACGGTAAAAGTGAAACTGTTCGAACGGTTCCGAACACTGCTTTGTGTAGCGCATGTCGCGTGCCGAGTAGGTATATCTACTCGGCAGCCGCGATACACGCGACATGCGCTACACAGACCAAAAAGTTTGAGACGATGTAATAAAAGTTTCACTTTAAAAAAACTAAAGTATAAACTGTTTAAACTTCTCCTTAAGAAAGTGGAATGCATAAATTCCTTCTCATTTACATAAAAATAAACAAACATTTCTTATAAATGATAGGAAGCGGTTATGAAATCATTATAGCGTTAATTAGATGCATCGTTTTGTTATTATTTGCGTTAAAAAAATAGAATTCAATCATTTATTGTAATGTTTATTATGTTAGTCCATTGCAATTGCTATTACCACATATTACTAAATAGATGATAGTGACCAATCTCAATTTGTTAAATTTATTTATTACTACTTATAAGCTTTCCGCCCGCGGCTTCGCTCGCTTTGTCTAAAACCTAGGTAATAAATTATATACTAAAACCTTTCTCTTGAATAACTCTATCTATTAAAAAAACCGCATCAAAATCCGTTACGTAGTTTTAAAGATTTAAGCATACATAGGGACAGAGAGAGCGACTTTGTCTTATACTATGTAGTGACTAGCTTCAGCCCGCAGCTTTTCTCGTGTAGTGAGAAGTAGCCCTTAAAATAATACAGTCTGATTTGTAGAAGGATCAGTAGCAAAAATTGTATTTACGTAAAAGAGTAACAACCACCTCTTATAAAACTTTCGCATTTATAAGTAGGTACGATTCTATGGCCACAGCTTTCAAGTAGCAAATTAACATAATTATGCCCCGCGGCATCGCTTGATCTACGAACAGTACACGCTGCTATTAGCACTTGAAATTAAACTGGTTAGCAATACTGGTATTTTGTAAAGGTAAATAATTAGCGAGTTGCATTTTTAGATTGGTTAGTGTCGTGTTAATAAATTACTGGGTACCTGGAATTGAATGTGATGTAAACTGCGTTCTAAAGTGACATAAAAATGTATTAAGAACTAGCTGCCCCAGCAGAAGTTGTTCTGTATTGCTAAATATAAAAAAATAGCCGAATTGGTGGAGCCGATCTCGAGTTTTACGCTATAGATTATCTTATTTCGGCCGAATCTGAAAACTTTTACAGGTTAGGCAGTTTTTTTGTTTATTCATGAGAAGCATGCGAAACTTCTTCATCTGTTCATTAGAATAGTAGTAGACTTAGTAAAGAAAATAAAAAAAGGCGTGTGGCACTCGGGGACTGTCGCGCGCGGTAAAGCTATTGCATAGCAGGCCTTCAAGCCACACCTCCGCGTCCGTCGGAGTGGGGAGCGTGAGGTTTTTTCGTTACGGAATTTCTGGATTCGGTCCCCGCGCAAGGCCCGCGATAGAAACTATGAAATAGCTTAAAAGTCATCTTAATACTCCTCTATAGATTCTTAGAGACTTGCAAATTTGCAAAAACACAAGTTTACCCCACAGCTGAAAATACGGATCAATATCAAGTAAAAGCAAATAGTATCTTGAAATGCATTTCAAAACTTTCCTTCAGTGCCTCCCCTTGTTTTCCTTGGGAAATTGTAAGGAACCCCTCTAACATTAAGCAAACTCGCTCCTGGTAATAAATAGAATTTTCTAATAAAGATATACATTATTAACTTCTTTGATGTGCCGGAATAAACATTCAATTGTATGGAAAAGAATTTAGATTGCTTTTTTAAAGTGCAATGGTTAAAACAACATTTTTTTGTTAAAATTGTTTTTAGTTGTTTTGAGTAAGAAATACAAAGCACATTACCATTTTATTGAGGTTTTCGAGATCAAGAACTTCTGTCGAGAAAAAGCTTATCGGTATCAACATAGGGCGCAATATAAATATGGTTAAAAAATAAATATTATCGCATCGTAGTCTCTTATTATTAGAGATTTGATAGTGATTCAAGGAAACATTGCATATTTATATTTCATTAAATTAAATAGTTTATACCTAGAATTCGGAACTTTTCTTGCCCGCTCTCCAGTGTAGAATTGCTTTCTGAATCGGTGATAACTAATTTCTATGTCACGAATCACGATTCAAGAGCGGCCACAAAAGTAGTTGTATAATTAGTAAATGTAGTTTCAAATAATAACGTTCAATCCTTTTTGTTCATACCCACGATAATTGACTCTTAAATTAAATACGCGACACGTTATTCAAAGCCAATTAACAAGCCACAGTTGCCGTTAGACAAATCAAAACATAACATCAATAAAAATCAAAAACAAACACTTATTCTACTGTCACATATCATCGTTGCACCGTTAAGAAATCTTGAGTTACACGCAATTGAAAATAAACCGTAATTCTAAGATATAAGGTTTGTTTTTCAAGTGGGAGTGGATTAGTGACAACTTAATGTCATATCGGATTATGCAAAGTGTCTTAGAGTACAAATTTACTGTTAATTTCATGTGGGAAATGTTACCGTGTAAACGCTCTTTAACCGGGGAATGAATCAAGCTTGTTTTTCCTTCAATAACCTTAAACAAATTAGTTGTTGGTTACTCTAATCAAAAAATATTACTTACAGTCTTAGTAACAAATAATATTTCATTACATTCGTCACGTTTTTAATCTATATATTTTTTTCAATTGTGGACATCAATGTGAAGGAGGTATTTCATATTTGAAAACGTGGAAACAAAATTGGAATTCAAATTTACAAGCTAAACTACATACACACATTTAATAGGTGTCTGCATTTATATTATCTGTTTACATGGGCTCTATGTTTCCTGTCCAATTTTTCAAATTAATACCAACTTACACTCTTACAGTCTAGTACCTAGATTTTTAAATTCAAGATTTATATAAAAATGCAATTTACATACAAATAGATAACCAAAAGTACCGTCAGCATAAATCTCGTGCATTTTCAGGAATCTCTCTTTGACGTTTATTTATGAAGACATCT
This sequence comes from Colias behrii, assembly GCA_029959065.1. Lineage (NCBI taxonomy): Eukaryota > Metazoa > Arthropoda > Insecta > Lepidoptera > Pieridae > Colias > Colias behrii. Next base: position 1,051,912 of record JARWMC010000006.1, on the reverse strand, counting down.
CGAGACAGCACCGACTAACCATTAGTCAAGGCAAACGTTGCATCAAGTACGGATAAATACGGATTTGAATTATTTCAACTTGTTTTAAAAATGTAAATGTGGTAATAACTATTTGGGATATGGTGGGATAAACATATTGCTGTATTTTTAACTGGAGAGATAGATTTTTATAAGTATATTGTAGATAGGTAACGTAATATTACAGTTGAAATATGTTTAAGTATCAAAAAATTGAAAATAAATTATGTGCATTTCTCAGTACAATACAGGGTTACTTGTAAAACACCAGCAACCTCGCAGGACAAGATAGCTAACATCGTAAGTAACATTTGTTCTACGACTTTTGGCATAACGCAATAAATTATTTTTAAATGATTTTTTAAGCTTTTATTGTACTCTCCTAACATTTGTAAGTCTATGTTCTATTCATTATCGAAAGGACGACGCGACGCAATTACAATATTTACTAGTATCATTGTTAATTCGGATGTCATTATATTCAATTACTTATTTTAATTTGGAAACAAATGACAATCTGACAATTTAGCCAGCAATTGAGATTTACCGTATCAAGTTAAATATTTCAATTTTAAACTGAAACCACATTCAAAATACTGTGTCAATGGAGTCTGAATTAAAATTACGGTTAGCTTTTTAAAACTCCAAAAAGTTCGGAGATAAAATGTGTCCTTTCAACGTTTAAAAACAAATGTTTTACTGCGTCCATTCGAGTTTCAGTTTTTTGCTCCCGTGTTTTTAATTAGGGGACGAATTGAAATTCCTTTATTTGGGTGACTGATCCGAATTAATTAAATGTAGGTAATTATTGCGGAAATGTCGCTTGGAACTAATTAACGATTTAAAACGAAAGATCCTTGGCTTGGCTTTTGTTGCAAATGTCAAAAAAGTGATTAGGACCTGTTGTTTTGTAGAAATAGTGAAATGTTTATAAAGAAAAATTACCTCCTGAAAAATCTAAGAAATTTTGTCAAGTTGAAAGTTTTTGTGATTTTTGTATAGAAAATTAAGTGGGTAATTAAACTTAAATGCAATAAAGATTTTTTTTTTATAATTTGCTACTGAATTCATTATTTTTATAAACCTACTGTCAACTGTGAATAGAACCTCTATACCTCTGTTTAACAATATCTACCGTACTAAAAACGTTTTGTTCCAATAACTAATGTAGTACCTACGTACTAAAGAGACGGTCAGCAAGTACATAATATTAATCTCGGTAGGAAGTATCATATTTCCTTGAAACTTAATGCGGAATAACCAATATCCTGTGGCTTCAGTCGCCAAACTGTCCCTTTGAGTTTTAAAATATGGCTGTTAGGAAAATCTTGCATCTTAAATAGAAAATCCGTTGCAAATTTCAATACATTACGGTACCTTTTTCCTACCCGAAGTAAATATTATAAAGGTTACTATGTTATATATACGTTCATACTTAGTAGAAGAACACCATATCAATTATTAATCTGTTTATTCTTCAAACATCAAATGCATTGAAAAGTTTGATAGAACTTGGATATTCTAACACAAAATCTACTGTACTTAATTACTTACTGAATTTTGATGTGTGATAGATCAGTATCTCAAATAAAACAGCCTAGAAGCTATGTAAAGCAACTACAGACAAAAATCCTCCACAGAGCCGTTATAGATTGCATCTCTCTGTACATCAATTTTAATAGACACAATGTCCGAACAGCAGACATGCAAAAATATTCTCGGAGTTTCCATAGTTACGTCACGAACGGAACCTTCTAGAACGATAGGTGAATGTATCCTTATTACAAAGGGATAGAGTTCAAAATATCGATCCGTATACACCGTTAAGTGGACAGTGAAACTGTTTACTTCGATTCTGAGGGAGACTTAAGAGCTATTAAAATTTCTCAATGCCCTTTTACCGCGCGCTTATGTTAAGCGTATGCGCAAATACTTATTGGACAAACTTCTGACGTTTCAAATATATGTTCTTCTGGTGTAATAATTGAAGTCTCATATTCCTTTATAGGACAGCTTTTACGAATGTAATTTATGAACCGGTAGGTAAGATATAAGCTTACTGTTGCGTATACCTTTTTCCACGAATTTAGGTACCACTTTATTTTTTCTGTGAAAATATAAAGGCAGTTTTGGGTTGAACACATCTGTACTTCCAGCATTCTAGTGCACACAGATTTAACTTATCTCTGTACATACAAAATAGCTGTACCTATTTTAGTAGGATTTTCGCGATTGCCACGTTTCCGGATTTAAATGAAACTTTCCTGAAAGAACAGTTTATTTCAATAATTAAGTAATTTCTAATCTGTTTGCAAAACTGTCAGTTTTCCTAGCAAATAAAAGCTCTTTGACGTTAAGTCGTAGTTCAGCTAATCACTTTTAAACGTGTCAAATTCCTATCATATATCTTACCGCGAAGCTTTATAACCCCCTGTGAGATTAACATAAAAGACCATAAAATATAATATTGAATATTGTGTTCCTGTTATCTCCGGTCGAGGTGTAAATCACTCAGTGCGCATGCGCCATGTTTATGCCTATGACCCCACTCTGGGAACATGAATATCCGCGATGTTTTGTACCTTTTTGACTAGCTGCTTGTCCCGACTTCGCTTGGGTTGACAAAAAACTAGAAATTTCTAGTTTTTTGTTCAAGTTACTTAACTTGAAAAAATTATTATATACAAAGTATTAAAATTGTTTAAACTTTTATGGCGCGATCTTGTTAAGTATATTTATATGAAGGGCTCCACGAAGTGAAAAATTTTACCGACAATTATTTAAACATTTTTTTTAATGTGCAATAAGGACGGAAGTTCGAAAAAATTTCGTTAGTTAACATTTGTCTAATTTGTTGAAAAATTAACTTTAATTTAAGTAAAATTTCCAACGGGAGCAAATTCTTTGAAGTGTTCGGAATACACCATAATTTTTTTTATCACTCAGACTATAAAGCTGCTGGACCAAAGCAACTATTACTACCCTTACAAAGAAAATGCTACTTTGTAAAGGCAAAAATAAAGAATTTTTATTTATTTCATTATTTTTTTATTATGTTGATTTTTTTATAACTTAGGTACCTATATATTATTTCAATAACAACTTAATAGCTTCACTGGAAATACTTATAATAACTAGGTGACCTAAAAAAGCAATAGCTTATAATCAGCTTAACAGATCCATTTGAATAAGCTATTTGGTGCGCCTCTTAATCGGACATCGATACTAATCCGTTAATTGACGATGTATAATCCTATCGACTGTTTATTGTACTGTTTGTATGTTTGGTCGTACACCCTCACTCGCTATCCCAAAACATAGAGTTATGGGAGGGATTAGTTGGTGCATATGTAAATTTTCGGCTAAGTGTTGTGTTTTGGATCGTTAATAATAAAAATGAGAAATAATACAACATACAGGGACAACATTAGAAGTGGACATTTTAGAGGACATAAACATATTTTTATTTTAACATTTTAAAATATTATAAACCGAACTTCTATTAAATTTTTACAAATATAATGAAAGTGAATGTCATTAAACGTATTTTCGCTGACATGGTAAATAAATGTAAATAAATTTGTTACTTTCCATTTTTATATTTTTGTAATATGAAATTTATCAGTAACTAGCTGTGCCGCGCGGTTTCACCCGCATTACTCCGCTCCTGTTGGTCTTAGCATGATGATATATAGCCTATATTACTCGTGGATAATGTAGCTTTCGAATGGTGAAAGAATTTTTAAAATCGGTCCAGTAGTTTATGAGCCTATTCATTACAATCAAACAAACAAAGTTTTCCTCTTTATAATATTAGTGTAGATGTAGATTAATAATTGTAGTTTTATACAAGGTGTGTTTTAAAAAAACGTGAAAAAACGCAAAAACTTCTACGCATCGCACAGCAATCCACAATTATTATACACAGAAGTACTTAAAATAAATACGATAATTTATGCAATTACTACAACTTATAATTACTTGCCGTAAGCTTTCTTTAATCGCCTAACTATAGTCGTGTCATCGTTTCATTTGAAATAGCCACTGAGCAACTTTGTGGTATCATGAGTTATCAATTATCATGACACCGTCTGGGAGGCTATTAGATACGCGGTTATAAAACTATATGTTATAAATTAAAATATGTTTTGTGCAAAGTGACTCCTAAATTAAAGCATGTGCATTCAAAATGCAGCATCTTTTGAAATTTATGACACTATTGAAATTTATATTTAGATAACTAAAACTGTTTAGAACTTCTAACATAATATTATCTGCAGGTCATTTTGCAGCCACTTTCAAAGTTTTGCGAGGGGAATTTCCATCAGCCATTGATATCAAAATAAATACATATTGTGTAATTAACATTAAAATCCTACATAGCCCTTTACAGCTATGTGCAATGTTAATTTCATCGCAATATCAAAGAAATGGAACACAAAAAATCATTCAAACATACAAAACGCTCGTTCCACAGCCCTACGTTGCTAGAGCCAGAAACGTAAAATACAGTCATTTAGGTACTAATTTCACCCGCTTCTAATATTAATAAATCATTCATATAAATATCTAAAAATACAAAACGCTGATTGCTGGCCCCACACTGCCAGAGCCGAGAGCGTTAATTAGAGTAAGTTGCCAATTTGCGCGCCTCAAATTGTCCGGCGTGTACGCTTCGCTGACGGAGGGGCGGATTCACGCTTCAGGCGAATTCTGTTTTAAATGCTTTAAAATAGTACTTGTAGTACGAAATGTACTGAACGGATAGTGTTTGGAAGTTTCGTACTTTGATAGGGTTTTTGATGTTTGTATGGTTCAATGTTCGTTATATTTTGAAATAGGTCTTTACAATAAGTACAAGGGCATGTAATATGAAATTATTATCATTGTGTTGGAAGTTGGAACTATTCATAAATAGCGAATATGAGAAATAGATTTATCTTTTAATACACTCGATTGGGTTTGCTTTTGGTTCTAAACTACATAATGAGTAGGTATTTTCGAAAAAAAGTTGTTAAACAAATCTTTTAATTTTTTTATTTTTATGCAAACGCACATTTATCTCCCATTGTACGAAAAGTAACTTAACGCTTAAATCATCCAAAAGTGTTTGATTTAAAATTCAAATTCGATAAATTTGAATAAGTGACAAAAAGTTGAAATTCGCAGCCTTTTCGACTCCCCTCGTTACTCCAATATAAATCTGACAAACACAAAATATCAGTCACAATCGGACTCGCCGTTGCAAATACGAAATGCTAACAATAAACAATTTAAAACCGAATCCATCACGGCATTTCATACTCCCCTATAATTTTCACCCCTGTATGTTAAAGAAAATTCGACTTAAACAATCTTACTGCGCGCTGAACAAAGTTTAACTCTGCAGCAGCAAAGTAAAAACAACTCTATCACACGCATACAAAACTGAAAATACCTTAACAATCGGTTCAGCTGTCCCGGATTAAAAACGAACTTTTAGTGAAAGGAATTAAGTTAAAAATCGCATGAGTCGATTGCGAAGAATCCCCCGTATTGAGAAGACGTTAACTTAAGTGTCGCACCGATTTCGGACATGTCAGTTTGAACACAATGTCACGTCACGTGGCGTGGAGTGCGCACGGCCAGTAAAAAAGCGGTTACAATAATTATTTAATATTAGATATTTTTATTTTTTAATAAAAAGTATCAAATCAAATCAAAATTGCTTGTGTATTTTTGTCTTGGATTATTTAAATTGAGATAAAATTCTTAATCAAATATTGTTTTTCAACATTTACTATAGGTAGATAGACCTTAGTTTTAATTGGACTATGCTAACAATAAATATTTTACGTCTTACACTTTAGAGATTTCGATTATTTACGTGCGCCGAACATGTAATTTACTGATATTTTTAAACTATCGGACACGAAATATAAATCTAAAAGATAATCACTACATAGTATAAAACAAAGTCGCTTTCTCTGTCCCTATTTCCCTATGTCCCTTTGTATGCTTAAATCTTTAAAACTATGCAACGGATTTTGATGCGGTTTTTTTTAATAGATAGAGTGATTCAAGAGGAAGGTTTAAGTATATAATTTATTAGGTTTTAGACAAAGCGGGCGAAGCCGCGGGTGGTAAGCTAGTTAATAATAATATAAAGTGTATACGAAACTAATATAACATGAATTTTCTAGTGTTACATACGTGTAGAGCGTAAACGAGTAACAAAAATTGTCAAAATCTTTTAATATGGTGGTATGAATGTTATAACTTATGTAAATACGTAAATAAATAAATCTCCCACTTCATGACCCGACAAACCGTCAGTTTGGCATCAAGAATTGTTCATAGTGGGAGTTGGGAGGGTGAATTGAAGAGGATTTTGTTTATTTTTGTTTTAACATCGATCGATTAGTTCACACGTGTGCGACACATTACAGCTGGTAAAATTATACAAAGCTTTGTGGTGAAAATAGCTTAAATATTAATTAATAGAGTTGTTAAATAGTTACAGTCGTTCAGAAGAAAGCATTGACAGAATATTGATTTATATAATTATTATCAACTTTTCTTGGTCTCTATTTATTGTCTTATTGGGATGTATAGGTATATCATTGCAAGATTGAACTTTTTACGAGACACAACATTGAACTCGAAATCGATTTTTTGGAATGTTACTCATAAACCCAGGGACTTTATAATGAAAATATAAAAAAAATGAATGAAACTTAAAATAATAGGACAAAGCATATTGCAGGAGTTGGTAATAAATGAACCTTCTAGCAATTATTTCGATAAAAGGCGTAAACCATGGTAAAGCTTACGTTGCATAGTAACTGGGGTAAATCAGAACCGTGCCCCGCTATTTACATTCCTCTTCCATTTGTTTACCCAGTTACTGTATTGATCATAGCCGTCTGATTGAACTGTAGTGCCTTGAATCATTTCCCAACGATTGCCTTTTTTCTAGAACATTTGCAGACTAGTGCGTGGCCCGCGCTTTCCTATTGTTCATAAAAAAACATACTAATAGATGGATTTCAAAATTAAAACAATAAAAGAATTAAAAAAAATAAAGTCTGGCCAGTGTTACTGCACAAAAAAACGAAGTATATAATATTATATAACAGGATAGGTAAATAAAAATGTCTGGCCAGTTATAACGAAAGCACGCGCAAAGGAATAGAGACATCTGAAATCCTTACGTGTTAAAATAACTCTTATTTTATGCTCGAAATTTAACAATACCTTTATCCAAAAAGCGAAAACGACAGAGTTCTGTCATCTGTATGTATTTTCCATGGAAAATGTAATCCTCGTCTTTTAAAAAGTAAATGAAGCGAAAAGCAAACAAACCCTTACAGAATATAAATATTAATTTGGAACCAGACCACAGCCATAATTCGACACGCCACACGAGGGTGAAGCTAAGAAAGGCTCATCTGTTTTGTGTAACTATCAATTTTCCTGTAATTATTTCTGTTTATTACGACATCAAAGCTTTTGTTGTCAATGTGTTTTGATTATGGGGACGAAGATAATAATAGCAAAGTAGATACGAGATAGGCAGTACTATGTATCGGAAATTAATTGAAAGAGATGATTAAATTTATTATTTTCACTGTGAAATTAATTATACTTAATACATAATTTATGTAACATAAAGTACATAACGAAACTATCTCCTGACCTTTTATTTCAATATTAAATCACTATTACATCATAGAAAGTTCTAGTTTCTTTCTCATTAACAGCGCATGTATAAGACCTCATTGTTCAGTACAACCATAAAAATCATAAAATCATTATAACAATTAAACGGTCCACCCACAAATTATACTAAGTAACATTCGACCTACACACAGTCGTGGTTTAATAATTAAAGTACTACAATATCTTAAAGATGTTAATTTGCTGGTCAGGCATCTGGATGTAATAAATGGTTGTTACTTGTGACTTGATCTGCGGCTTGTAAGCTGTGAAAACATTTGAAAACTTCAACTTTCAAGTGGAAATAATAGTAGGTTATAAAATGTATATGAAATTGAATTCCTTACAATGTATTCATCTACCTCACTCAGCTCGATTATCTTATACATTTTAAAATTTCTCTTCACAGATTGGAGCAGCTGTGACGTGGACGTGGAGAAAATAATCTGAGTAAAGAAACGCCTCGACTTTTCTATCAATGTTGAGTATCTCACCACTGAGTAATCATTGCTCATGACTCTATACCAAAATACTTATAAGCTACTATTGCATCAGTTTGTAGGCCAAAGAAGTAGTAACTGTTTAGTAATCTGGCGAAAGCACCCAAAGCAATCATCAGCAACCACAATTTCACCATAAAGTGAATATGATTTACTGGCCAGTACAAAAACGTGTGTTCAAATGTTCGATTCAATGGCCATTGTGCGGAATAACCTATAGTTTGAGGGTCGTAAAGATGTCCGATACAATGTAAGCTTCTGTGTTACTGCAAAGACAAAAGTTGGGGGCGGTTTATGAGTTCATCCAGGGAAGGGAGATTTGCGAAAGGTGCTGATGTGAAATACGACTTTTTTATTGTTCCAAGATACTTATTAACATGAGGAAAGTTCTGGAACTAGAACGGAGTGATGTGAAAGAGAATGGATAAGGTATTTTCTTGTGTTTGACTAAGTCAGAAATAAATAATAACGTTTAAAAGTCCTAAATCTGTAGTAAAATAGATATTATCGAATCGGCGTGAATTCTGTTTGGAAGAAATCTTTATTATTCGATTACCTACCTAAAGAAAGTATATAATATTATAATACATTTACGAAATTTAGTACGTGTAATATTAAGGAACAGTGTTTAATTTTTAGATTCTGCGAGAGATTACTGCTTATTAAGGAGTTATTACACTGCATGTTGGATGCCTTCATGACTTTCGAACGTAAAAGCCTTATTAAAGTAACCCTTATCAGGCTTGTCAGTCAAACTTTCTTCGTGCATTTAATTATTATCAATAAACGACGCATTAAATCTTATACAGTAACTAGCTGTCCCGGCAACCGTTGTTTTGCCTTACTCTTTATCACTTAGGGGTATAAAAAGTAGATGTGGTTCGATTTTCAGACGAACCTGATATGCAGACAAAATATTATAAGAATCGGAGATATGATTTCGGAGGAGTATGGTAACTAACACTGTGACACGAGAATTTTATATATTAGATTTAAGCTCTTCCAAGACAAGACTTCTATCAAATTGTTTTATTAGATATTCCTGCATATATTTCCGTATGTGCAATTTAAGAAATATGAAAGACGCTACGGCAGCACTTGAGACTTGGCTCCGAAACAACTATTTGGCAATTTCGTCGCTGCATGCAAATATGTTTGAGATTTTATATCACACATTATGGCCTTTCAAGTTTTCCATTTCACTGGATTGCTCAAAATGTAATCTTATTTTGTGAATGCGTTCATTGCTTCGGATGCGAAAATATTGACGGTACTTGAATGTTCACGTGTGCAGATCCTATTAAAGTAAACTGGTACCATTCTACATGGAATTCCCAAGAATCAAACGTGAAAATGTCTTATTTTTGTGGCATTTATTCAAACCCTTTTTTATAAAAACCAAACAAATTCTTTATTGTAATTTTATTGGACAAAATTTCTCAAACAACATTTTAATTAATTGTAATTTGCTAGTCCTATATTCGCAATTAAGGCCAATTTAACGATAGTTCTTAAGACCGAAATCCATCAAGCTAATTCTACTGCGTACATAATTATTTACATACCTACAGCACACAGCATAATCCTTCAAGCTATTAAACTTTGTACATTCTCAACCAAATATGCCTTTCCATCAAAATCTGTTCTAGCCATACCGATATTTTCAACTAGTACTAAAACTGCCATCCAAAAATCAGCTTGCCCACGTTGTTCTTGGAAACCGTTCGAGTCCAACCGTAAATCATTTATTTTAACTTCGCTACCGAGAAGCGAACATTTGCGAATTATTGAAAATTGCTTTTATAACTTACTGTCCGTGTGGAGTGTATAAAAAATACTTTGTGACTTTATGTAATTTATATTTTAAACCTGTCCGCTTTCGGATTACCTTTTTCGACTAGATTGGACAGGGTTTTCGTGATTGCATCCATGTTATTAAAGATGAACAATTATGAAGTACTTGAAAGAGCCAATCAATCAATGTACTTGCTGTGCTATACATATAAAACGCTCGATTATAAAAAAAAATATATATAAAAATAAATACTATTTCGCTCGACTTTTTGCAAACGCTTGAAAGCTCGTAGTAAAGTTCATAGTGATAAAGATATTCAGTAGTAGATATGTCATGTTATTTTAAGCATAAATTTTATTCAAAAATCAGGTTATTTTTAACTGCAATTCCCTAGAATCTAAATTAGCTTTTAACTTATAAAAGCAGAAATATATACCTACTTTAGTTTGCCATAAAACAGCGTTTTGTTAAAGTTTCAAATGATAACCCAAATTAAAGTTATCCGAGAGAAATGTCGCAAAAAGTAGCAATAAAAAGTAAACAGAGGATATAAATAACAAAAGTATTCTTAATAAAGTTGTCGCGCGGACGCGAAGTTAATTTCCTGTTGCGCGGACTTAGTTAAAACGTGTGCCCGGTGACCAGTGGGAGCTAAGATATAAAGATTTTCAAACTATAATTATATCATATATTGATTGAGACTTCTCCTGGAAGCACTTTTGAGTTATTATAATATAGTTTTACCAATGGTATGGAACGTAGTTTCTACAGAGACGAGACGGCAAGAAAATGAAGTTTCAGTGCTTTCCATAATATAGGGTCGATTGCATAGCTTTAAGGATAGGTTTTATGTTGTATCCTAGTCTAATAACTCAGATAATAATATATCTTCATCTGTAAAGGTTTGTAATTGATGGTCATCATTGATCTATATTTGAAATAAGAAAAAATAGCAATGAATTATAAAGCAACAATGATGTCTAGACTATTTTTGTATATTATTTGTTCATAAAAGTCTCCAATAACATCTATAATCCACATGCGGGTAAGTATTATAATTAATTATTTCAAAGGTTGTCTGCAATTTATCACATAACCCCCAACGAAAATAGATAAAAAAAAAATCTCAAATAAGTATAGCTCTTCATCCACTGTAGCACAGGGTTTACGGAATAAATCCGTATTTTATTAGAAGCGACGGTAGCGATGTTTGTGAGGCTTTATTGCGGCCTCTCAGTTAGCCTGTCAACGAATTTTGTTTTATTTCCAAATTAAAATTCTTAACAACTTAATCACGGTTTACAGTATATTAGTACTTAAATGTCACTGTACATTTTAATGTGACATAAGAATGTTTGAATTATACCGACATATTTTTAATCTAAAAGAAAGCTCACTTCATTATGATATATTTTTTTTTACTAAACGTGACTATACGATGATAAAAACTTCATGAGGAAATGTAAGCTCGAAAGATGCATGCAATTTTAATGTAGATTAAAAAAATAGCAGACAGCTTTCTAACCCTTCTATAAAGTATCTGATTATAAATAATCTAACACTTTATAGAAATAAGATAGTATATAATAACAATTCCCTAATTATTGAGTGTTTTAATGACGTCACATAATACGATAATTATAACGTATCTTAAGCCGCAAATCCACTGAGCACCCCTCTATCAGAAAAAGTATCAATGGGCGTGATTGCTTCTGTGTAGCCTTAATGAAAATTGTGCTTTTCATGCTTACTGGATTACAGGATAATTTAAGGGTACTAGTTTGACGGTCTTTTGAGGTTCTTTAGCATTTTTAGAAGGCCCTTTTAATTAGCTATTTAGTAAGGTTAGTACTGTCTATTCATATTCTCCTAGGGACGTATTCTGAGATTAGTTTTATTGAGTTTTAGTTCTGAATTCTGATTTATTTAAATAGCTCTTAATTCGCATAGCGTAGTAGAGTCATAAATCCCTCTATCAATTTTAATATTCCCTGACCTATTGGATAGTCTCTCATAGTATTAGTGGTATTAGCCACCATAAGGCATTATAAAAATTACAAATTGTATTTTTATCTTACTACTTACTATGATAATTTTATTACGAAAATTGTACCCTATATTTCCATGAACATACATAAAACTATTAACAAGAAATAGGCGCTATGAATCATTTGAACATTAAAATATATAACACCTATGTTAAGATGAAGATCACTGAACATCTTTATAAACGACACATAAAACTTTAATTTACGCGCTCATTTGCAATTTGGAATAAAAGATGGCCGTCTGTTGACGTTTATGGGAGCGTAAACTGTTTATTATGTACAATACTATATCACAGTGATGTGATATTGCAGGTTTTAAATTGCACAATGAATTTTTGATGGTTATTTTTTAAGAAAAAAAATTTCTTAATAATTTCAGCCAGTAGGTTTGAAATACGTAGGACACTTTCTTTTTTTTTTTTGTATTATGATTATCAATGAGCCAATGTTATGTAAATAATGAAAATTCTTGTCATAAATGTTAAAGAATGATTTAATTTTTGTTTTCAAATATACTTACTGCCAATAACGTTAAGACAGGGGCATCTAGGTAAAATTATTCTGTAAAAGCAGACTTGCAATAAAATATAGATTTAAGATCACATATTGGTTGAAGTTGAATTTCTACGACGATATTCATAATCATAAATGAGATTTTTTTTTTTTTATGCTATTGGATAGCAAACGAGCAGACGCGTCGCCTGGTGTTAAGCGAAACGCGCCGTCCATAAGCATCCACTCCGCTGGGAAGAGGATGTGTTGCTGTCCTCAAAAAGGAAAGAGAGGGATATCACGGGAAGAGAGAGATTTTTATAATATTTACCTACTTAGATACAAATTATGATTATGTTTTCGAATATATCGTAATTAATTAAGGTAAAAGATGTAAAACAAACATCCGTATAATATTCCATTAAACATATCAATTTTCCGCAAGTCACATCTATTAATTTAAAGTTGACATTTCAATTATCGCCAGCCAGCATATTCGCACAGATAATCTAGAACGCAATGGAATTGACGTGCAATAAGTATCAATGAGCGCGAATTTCTAAACGTCAAATTCAAATATCGAACTATCGAATTTCAATTTTGAAATGTGTTCCATTAGGCGATGTCACACGATGCATCGCCCTCATTTACGTTGTGTCTACTAGTGGAGTGCCTGGAGCATTCAAAACCGTATAACCTCGGATGAGAGTTATAGTGAATGAATTAATATGATCGATGTGGGATATTGTTTTTTAAACTATAAATTACAATGTTTACCCAATTTTTTTTTGTGCACTCCATTGTTTCGTTGTTTAAAAAAAATGTTAGGAAAAATTAATGTTTGACCATATATTTTCACTTTAAACAGTATTTCTTTTTTTTTTTAATCGAGTAGACATATTATAGGAATATTTTTCAAAGATACCTGTCTATAAAAATAGCAGTAGGGATCTCGAACAGCTGATAGAAAAACGTGGAGGGGAAAGCGGAGCCACAACTGCTATGTACAATGGAATTTCTCGGCCGGTTTAATTATAAATTAAACGTACTCTATTGAGTACATTCAAAAAAATAAGGTAATTAATTACGACTAATGAAAAGAAAAAAAATTATTAGTACCAAATCTGTTTATTTAAACATTATAATATATTACATATTACAATTTTTATATATTACAATTACCTACATTGTTGCCTACATCAAATATTTAGTTGAAATGATGATATCATCGTGAAAGCGTTCTATTAGTCGTTTTTTAATAGTTTTTTCTACCGGGATATGCTCTGTAGTGATGACGTTTTTCAACTTTTGCATGGTAAATAATTGGCAATCATCATTCTCTTCTATGTAGGTACTTGTATATTTGCTCCATTGCTGCATCTACTTAGATTAATTTTCTTTTCAACATTACTGTGGTGAATTGAATTTTTCAGCAAATTATAATAATCCGAATGATATTTTGCTGCAAGTGTCTCTAAGTCCTCTACTAGAAATCCTTTTCTGGATATCTCGATAATAATCGGTTTTCTGGTCGGCTATAAAATTCGTGATGGATTCATTCAAAGTTGAAGTGTTGATGTATGGAATCTGACTACGCCGGCATTTTTTTGTATGGAGATACTACAAAGACCTCGTCTACTCGAGAGAATGCCGCAATTTGGACGAATTAACCCGGAAATTGAGAGTAGCAGAAGAAACCATTAAAATAATAAAAGGGTATTCAGACGTTTAAAAGACAACTTTTTCCGGTGATGTTGCACTTGCAGTGAGCAACAGGGGGGTCATTTTGAAAATTTATTGTAATTAAACACCTTGTAATTGGTTTTATTTTGTTTGCATTAAAATTTTGCACTTACCACTTTTATATTTCAATTTTTCGATTGAAGCCTTATGAATAATAAAATGAAATTTTCAGGGTAGCTACCTCATAGATAGAGTAAGTTTTTAAAAAGCCAAACGGATATTTTTTATGTGATTTTATTTTTTACGGGCCCTTGAAGTTATGAACATACTGGGTAATTTTATCTTTCTTGGCATTAAATTCTTTTTTTTATTCCATTCGAAGATCTAACGATAGTAAATGTTACTATACTGAATTGGCCTATCTTTCAGCTTAGCACACAAAAAAAAATCAAGCATTTACCGCCATAATTCACGTCACCATAAATCAAAATCTCTACGTACTCGGCGATAGGTGAAAATTTGAAAAAAACGTCATAACTCCGAAAATACGAAAAATCGCATGATATACATGGGGATGATTCGGATAGCCCTTTATGTCCTCTACCTCCCAGCTTCAGTATATCACTATTTCTTGGGACACCCTCTATGGTCAAACATGAATTTTTCACAATAATTTGTTTGAACAATGAAACAATGGAGTGCACAAAAAAAAATTGGGTAAACATTGCAATTTATAGTTTAATAAACAATATCCCATATTATCGATTATATTAATTCATTCACTATAACTCTAATCCGAGGTGAAGACCCCCAGGCACTATATTATACACTAGCGGTCCGCCCCGGCTTCGCCCGTGGTACATATTTCGCAATAAAAGGTAGCCTATGTTCTTTCTCAGGGTCTAAAGATTATCTGTGCCAAATTTCATCAAAATCGGTCCAGTAGTTTATGCTTGAAAACCATACATACATACATACATACATACAAACCTTTCCTCTTTATAATATTAGTATAGATTATGGCCGCTATTAATTCGGATTACGGATATATGGTGGAATGATCTCGAATGACAAGAAATGTTTTAACTATTCTAAAGACTGGGAAGCGACATTTCAAATGCTTAATTATCTCATTCTACAGCAAAAATAAGAAAATCTGTGCGTCGTTTACTTTTATCCTACTAATATTATCATAAATGCAAAAGTACCTATGTGAGATGTTTGTTACACGAAACGTTCTGACACGAAAAAACTACTGGACGGATTTTGATGATACTTTGTAGCTTAGGCTCCAGAATAATAGATACCTACATTAGCTATAGAAATACTTGTTTTTTTTTTTCGTTTTTGTTAGTTAAGCTAAAAAATAAAAATAATGACATTTAAGTTTCAATCAATAATTATTAAAAATAATAAATTTTCCTTGTTCCATAAAAATAATAAATAAGAGAAAGCTTCAACCCCATAAGCATAATTTTATTCCAAAGTTTATGATTGCTAATGCATTTTTATTGGCACATTAAGGAATTGTTCACTAACCATAAAATTATTGAACATTATACGAAATTATTATAATTTATAGTTAAATAATATCTATTATCTGTCCTACAGGTTCCTTAAAATTCGCCTATTCAGAATGAAATATGAAATTTTAAAAATTTTAAAAATATACAGTATTTGTGTGCAATAAAGACTCTCAGGTCTTCAAATTGAAATTTAAAACACACCTTTTGTTTCTATCCAATAAATAATTTATCTTTTAATATGTACTTACGACTCGATAGTCAACATTTATGTCGATTAATTTCTACAAACATAATTATCCGTCTCCCTTTAAAAATAAAACTATCCAATTAAAGTATAAAATGGACGGCCATAATATATTACTATCGACAGGGATCATTAATTATTCTACAAGTAGATTTTTTTAATTATTTATTATAACAATTTCCTGGGTAAGCTTGACTTGTTAATTGTCAATTGTTTTCAATGTGATATGCTTACGTTAATTAATTTTTGATACATGTGCTTCTTGGTTACTGAAAAAGAGAACTTCCGTCGAAACGCCGTTAGTACACCGACGCATTCGCGAGCGGCAGCGAAACAACGAAAAATCTGTCAGTAGTATGGCAGGTTTTCGCATATGATATGTCTCACTCTAGCACATAGATAGATGAAATAGTTGCGTCCTTGTCAGTATTGTTTCGCAAGGAACTGCGAAATGGCTATTACACAGACGCATTGCGAAAAAGTTGCGAAAACATTGCTGTTTACTAACGTTCCGCAGATATTTCGCTACGCAGTAGTTTCGCAGAGATTCGCTGCCGCACGCGAATGCGTCGGTGTACTACGGCGTAAAATCGACGCTCACAAAATATATGGTCGTCTTTTGTTTCTCACCTTTCTTTTTATTAAAGTTTTTCAAAAAGATAAATTATTGTTAAAGAATAGGCTGAAATAAAAAAAAAATTCAAGTTACAATATTGTTTGAGTTGTTGACTAAGTTGATTCGAAAAAAATCAAGTAGGTATTTATATTTTATATATTATTATATATTTGTAGCTTATCATACATACTTCAAGTTTCATCCAAATCCGTCCAGCAGCTTTTTCATGAAATATGAACAAACATTCATGATCCATCCATCCATCCATCAATCCTCACTAACTTTCGCATTAGTAGGTATACGTATAATTTTAGTCTAACGTCTAAACTAATAATGCTAAACTAAGTCTATATGTATGTAAGTCGGTAGCAGCGCGGTCTTGTACCTGTCTGTCTTACATTCCCAGTCATACAGAATACGGATGTTTGGAGCTTCGCAAAATGTGGGGCTAAAATGGCGCTCATTGTTGTTTAAATATTATTAATTGTTTGTGTAGAATTTTCATTTACGAGCCTGCTCACGACTAGGACTGCGCTTATTGAACATAAAGTTGTATAGAAAGTGCAGTTCCCAGGATACGCTAATTGTATGATGTTTAACAATAGAAAATGAAATAAAATGATTGTAAATATAACTGAAAAGCGTGAAATACTACTGCGAAAAACATTACTGCCATAAATAAATACTCTCTATCTTTTCTATAGGTACCTACTTATCGATAAACACTATTCTTTTTTTACCCTCAAGTACTAGTACAGTATTACTACCTGTGTCTTAATACTATAACTTACATTAATTTCTTACCCTACACAAAAAGCGTCATTTTACATCTCCACGCAGGTACGTCACAAGTGTACCGAGAGCATTCTGCGTGTCGCATGCCGAATGTCGGACACAGCTTTAGCTAACATTACAACTTGATTTACATAATGCTTATAGGTACCTTTAGGTAGGTTTTAAATAGATTTAGTGCTTATCTTTTAGAATAACTTGTATCCTTATTTCTAAAGGAATCTGACTTCTGTAACATTGCGAGAAATTTTCACAAAATATACAATCAACATAGAAACGCATTTTAGAGGTGATGCGGGATGCCACCACGCTTGCTCTAATATTTGAAATGTCAGAATAAATAATTAAAATAAGGTATTAATCCCATTTTAAATCATTCGAATATTACATAAAGTCCACTCAAATATTGATTTGTACTTTTATACAATTGAAGATGTGTACAAATATCGAAATATCATGGCTCTACATACATCAAAAGTCAAAACACATAGAGTTACTTTTATTGTAAGCTATTTTTTGGTTGTTTGTTTGTTTGAACGCGCTAATCTCAGGTCCGATTTGAAAAAAAATTTCAGTGTTAGATAGCCCATTTATCGAGGAAGGCTATAGGCTATATATCATGATGCTAAGACCAACAGGAGTGGGCCACGCGGGTGAAACCGCGAAGCGCAGTTAGTATTATATAAAAACTAAAAACCCATATTAAACCACGCTAAACCAGGACATAATTAAGGTGTTATTATCAGGTCTCTAATTACGCGGCGGTTGTCAAAGCGACTTCCGGTTGGCGGCCACCAATCAATCAATTAAGCAATTATGGACATTGGACATAGCTTTGCGTCCAATACCAAATAATTGGGTATGTATTGGATTTGGATTATATTATGTATTTAGTTTTTGTGTGTTATGTCATTTAATAGACAGGAAAGATTGTTTGTTTGGAATGATTAACTTTAAAAAATGCTCCGATTTGAAAGTACATTTCTAATACAACAAGTGATGTAGGTTTCTCACATTAAAATAAATAGATAATATGATAAGCACATAATTGATTTACAAAACTCACAAGACAAATATAATATTATGACCACATGTGCCATGTGCATGTAATTCGAACGTACCTATAGGTTGACAAAACCCCTGCAATATGATCAATGTTTCTAGGTGGTACCACAGATTACAAAATATGTAGTTACTACGAGTCTTATGTACATATTAGATATATACCCTTTCTGAATTCTGATCTTATGTACTATAGAATGTGTATCAAAAAGATTCTCCTCACTTTCTTCCTTACATATCTTAGCTACTCTAATTACCTACCTGACTAACAAAAATAATGAAACTCTATAGACAGACGGACAACATTTACACAGTCTGCATATTCATTAGGATAATTGTTCTGTCAGTTTGTGCATCCATTAACTTAATTTGAAGCTAGAATGACGAAACTTTGTGATTTTGCCACCTAAGTGACAATTAACATGAAATTACTGAAGTAACAAATGTAGGTATGTAGAGAGAAAACAAGCGTGTGCACCTATTTACCAAATGCAAGAAACATATATAATTCAATTAAATTATTTAAATACGAAGTAAATAAAGCAACAGCTCTGGAATATCATTATTTTAATTTCATATAAAAACATGGACATGGTTGTGTAGGTTTGGGAATATTTAAATTTCCGTGTTTATTATTGTATTCAATATTTTTTAGATATAAAATATGCGTTCATCAGCATATTTTGCTCGATTGAGTTGTGATTGAGTGCACATTTTTAATGTTAGCGTAAGTGTAAATGTTTTTATTGTATCTACGATATTATGTAGGAAGACAAACAATCGAACTAGCCAAAATATTTTTTTACTGACATTCCTCTGCTCATTATAATATCGTATTTAAGAAATCAAAAAATAATTTAATTATTTTAGGATAGATTAAACTTATAATTATATATAAATTAAACTTATAAATATTATGATATAGTAAGATACAATTTAATATAAAATTACATCTCTCACATCAGATGCGATGTTATCACATACAAACACCCATTCAAGTATAATTTCCACTTGACTATAACTTTTTCTTTTTAATATCTATTTAAGCATTTCAAACCGATATAGTTACTTAATTAAAATAAGTTGAGCATGGCACATAAATAAGTCTGTATGTTTGACTAATGGTACGCCGTGTTACAGAAATAACATTTTGATTTGTTACTTCCAGCTTAGATGTTTTTATACTATACGACACGATATCGTTTTGTACATTATACGATTTTCAATCGTCATGTATGATGGCGAAATGGAAATCATAGGCGGCGGAGCTTTAGTACTTACAAGATTTACCTATATGGATTTTTTTTTGAAGATATTACTCGGTTACATAGTTCTCTATTAAAATATCACATGCATAGGTACTCGGTCACATAAAATAAAAACGTGTGCGTGTACTAGTGTACACACGTAAGAAGTGAAACTTCTTTATGACCTTATTTTTCAAAAAATAATTTACTATATTATGCAACTTTACAGAAATACGTCGAATCACTCGTGGTAGGGATAAGAAAAAGATGGCGCGTAAATGTCACGCGTAACGAAAAAATGTTACATTAAATTTTTTTCCAACCCCGATAAAGAAGTTTCACTTCAATAATTTACTATATGCAACTTTACAGAAATACCTCAATCACGCGTGGTTGGGATAAAAACAAGATGGCGCGTAACGGAAAAATGTCACGCGTAACCAAAAAATGTTACACTACGTTTTTTTCCAACCCCGATAAAGAAGTTTCACTTCAAAAATTGTGTTTACACTACTCATTTCACACTATCATAATATTATCATCCGACACATGACACATCGAATCGTATAAACGTCTCCCCGATGACTTATACAGACTCAAAGGTTTGAGATTACATTTATTGGGTGGTCGGATTTAATGACTGTAATGCATTTTATTTTCACTGACACTTGACGCTCGTTAGGTCAAGGATCGGATGTTCTGGTTACGATATCGTAACGATATTTTTGATAAGCTACTTGATTTATGGAGTTACGTCAAATACTTATTGGTTATTTCGGGACTTCTTTCGAAATAGAATTTACACAAAAAATTACTTAATTTTTTTGAGTTTTTTTTTATTTTTATATAAGTACTTAGCTAGTTTTTTTTTAACATTGTCTTATTACGTGGGACCACCACCACCGCACCACAGACCACCTCCTTGGTACAGTGGTTGACGAGTGTGCGTAGTACCGAGGGGTCCTGGGTTCGATTCCCGGTGGAGACGAAGAAAAAAAAATGTCTAGGTCTGGTAGGACACAGAAGGCTGATCACCTACTTGTCCCTAAAGAAAATCGATCAGTGAAACAGATGTATCTAGATGCATCTGCCCCTTACCCCACTAGGGGACATGGGACTTCACTTTTTTTTAATACGTGGGAATGTCCCTGTCAATTATTTCACTGAGAGAAAAATGTAATTCTATACTTTTACTATAAGTTTTTTGCTCCACATTCAGAGCAGTAATTTAATACTGATAGTGTAAGTTTGTTGCTCAATCATGCTAAAACTACTCAACCGATTTGGATGAAATTTAATATGCTTTATTACCTTGAACAGATCGTGTACTAATTTTCTGTTTACATGTATCAAATTGATTTTACATTTCTTGATTATCTTTGCAATTATACCGAGTTTGAAATTTTTTATATTTTATAAGTATACAACTATCCTGGTTACTTATACTTACTATAAAAATGATTATAATATAATGTATTATCTAGTCTATAAAAAAAATAGTTGAACGTGACAACGTCCGATTGTGCTTCTTTGTCGCTCGTTCCGCGCTCTCGCTTGCACTTCAAGCATTACATGGAACGCCTCATAGCGAGGTAACGCCGCATGAGTCATGTTTTTTCGTGCGTGCAGCCGGCTCTATCGAATTATAAGACGTTGTCACGTCAAAAATACATACCAACTTATCGAATGTTTTGAGTGTCCAGAAAAAAAGAAAATCATTTCATTAGAGACATCTTACATGCCCAAATAAATTAATAAAAGCCTGCATAATCAAGTCAACTCAACATGTTATGATTCTTATATTATTAGATTAAATTATGTTCATAACCAACCAGTATTACTTATCAAATATTATGATTAGATTACTACGTAAGGGATGAAGGTTTAAAAAAAAACAAAAGTATTTCTTTGTACACATTTATTTCATATAAAATATATCACAGGTTTAAATACATTATGTACAAAATCACTACAAAGAACAATATTTGTATATAAGACAAAACATTTAATTGGCATCAGCTCATTTTTTCAGTCTTAAAGAAATTAACTGCGTGAAAAACATTTTATATTAAGCGAAAAGCGTCTTAATTTACAATTCAATGAATTATCCCAAATTAAAACTAAAACAATTTAAATAAAGTTAGTTTATAAGTAACAATAAATTAGTAAATAAAATTAAATGTTGTGATTTACGAATAGGATGTACAATCTTTACAAATGCCTTGTCGATGATAATAATATGATGCAAATGATACAATAAGATATTATTTATTACACTATTTAAATGCAACAGAAGTTCAGGCACAGAACAAAAGAAAACTATTATTTAATCTTCTCTTTCATACTAACACATCAAGTTCACAGAAAAAGTTAAAAAGGCTATTAAATAATACTTATGCAGTTTGGCAGTATACCTGAATCTATATTTTAAGTGTATCCATTTACAACGAATTCGTCTTAGAAATCTAGATATTCGATTTATTTATACTTTTAACATATTTTTCAGTTTCAGTTTTTTAGAAGCTAACATCAATATTCAAGACTGACCAAGAATTTTGTATAGTTATGTAATAATAATTTGATTTTTTTTAATATTCTAATCTCTGTATATGCATGTGTTGTACTCTATCTACTCATTCACCTATTTCATTTTCGGACAACATATAAATGTATAATGTTAGTAAGTAAATAAAAAAACTGAATTGTTAAGTGATTTTCTGTTAATAAGTATTTACTACATCATTGTGTTCATAAACTGAACCAAATACGCAACTTACATGAAGCAATTTGGCTATTTATACAAAAAAGTATATTCCACTATTTTTCGTTCAATTTGTCTTACACCTGAAAACGTAAACACAAATACCTATCTCCATACAATTTTAACGGAACCATGTCTATCGGGCATACTAAAAACACAATTCAACAACATCTGAACATTCGAAGACAATAAAAAATAACTTTTATTTATTTTTGTTATTTATTTAACAATAGTGAGACATATTCTATCGCGATAAGTATCAGCGCCGGGCGGCAAGCTGACAGCGACGTCGACCTTTGACGGCGAGCGTGATGACGTCACTAATTCCGCGAGCTGCGAGCATTCGCTCGAGTGTGACGTCATTGTTCGCGCTACGGGGTGAAATATGGAATTAAATAGGGAAACATAATAGGGTACATAATTATAGAGAAAATAATGATAGTGGTAGAAATAATAACGTTATTGTATTCTTATGTTTAGTAATTACTAAGTATGTAAATTTCATAATGTACATACTTTGTAGACATATTGTAGAAATCAGTGAAAATTTTTTTAATTAATCTATTGCATTAAATATGACGATGTAGGCTACGCTGATAAATAATAACTTATAAGTTAAAAGGTTGTTAAATATTGCATACGAACTCAAAAAAACGGTATCATCAAAGGAAAATTTCAAAAACGATTACTTAATTAAATGGAGTCGGTTAAAAATGAATAATATTAAGGACATCTTAAATAAAGAAAAGATCTAGACGCTTAGAAAACACAACACAACACAAGACAAAACCACAAAAAATATCACTTACAATTAGTATAGCAGCTGGAAGCGGAGTCTCCGGAGGGGCTGTAGGGCTTCATCTCGTAGTGGTTACTGGAGTGGGTTCGATTACCGAATGGGGACGAATAGCTGGACAAGTGGAACCGGTTTTAGATAAAGACTTAAAGAAAGAGATCGTTACAAGGATAACTGGTAACGCCAATATAATTAAAATAGTAAATGTAGAAATTAAATGTTTATTATTTTCGTGGTGTATTCCTTCATCCTTCCCTACATGCGAGCACAACCAATCACCGCGCGCTATTTAGCGCTAACGTCGTATTAGACGTGAACGCGACGTAATATGTCGCTAATGTCAGTTCAGTTCTCTCCGATCTTTAGCGAGGATCGGAACTCAACAACCGCCGGAGAGCTTCCACGAGGCTCTCTAGATCTCAGGCATTGTGCTTTTGTAACACCACCGGGGCATCCCGTGCCCCGGCCCTTGGTCGCGCTCACCGCCGCGTGTGTGTTCGTGTGGAGTG
This sequence comes from Colias behrii, assembly GCA_029959065.1. Taxonomy (NCBI): domain Eukaryota; kingdom Metazoa; phylum Arthropoda; class Insecta; order Lepidoptera; family Pieridae; genus Colias; species Colias behrii. The sequence goes on along the minus strand of JARWMC010000006.1, from coordinate 1,028,125 downwards.
TTGGTCTGGACCCGTTCGTGCCCGCCGCGAGCTGGAGGACCCTGACCGCGTGGCGCGGCGCGTGTTCTGGACGCTACTCCCTCCGACGAGGTATGTGCCGTGTGTTCCCGTCTTTCCCTCTTTGCTTACACCACGTAGATCGAGTCTTACAGTCCGCTTGATATCGAAGAAATATATTTACGTATATTTTTATATTGGCGCGACCAGTAACTACACATAAAAAATGACGTTAACATGTTAGCTGCAACTAATATTAACACCTATGTGCCTCCAATTTATACCTATTTCGTGAGCTTTGCCAAAAGTATTACCTAAAAAACTGATAAGAGTCGCGGACAATTTAAAACATGTTATTTAACTACTTATGATGGTTTGTATAAAACCGAAAATTTTGCAAAACAAACAGAGCAGAATCTTAACTTAAATAATTGATAACAGAAAACGTTCATATTTCATGAAATAATAAAACTAATTTAAAATCTTTAATAAAACCAAAAAATTATTCTAATCATAATTATTCTTTCCAGGGATATAATCTCACCTGTTCCTAACTTGAGGCATATCATACTGATTGTCTGGAGCTTGCATCCAATACTCATTGCAAGTGCGCGTTAAGTCCGGCCCCGTACTGCCTTTATCTCGAGAATATGTTTTGGGCATACCTGTATAGTATTTTCATATATTATGTAAGTAATATTTGTAATAAATGTTATCAATTACTAACTAATCATTAAAAAGAGTATCTAAGATAATTTGGTTAATTTTGTGTTAATAATTATATCTGTGAATCGTTAACATGAATCAGAAATAACAATGGGCCCACTATAGAACCCTGTAAGACACCCGTATACGTTAATTGTTATTTCAGGATAACTAAACTCAGTCTACAAGGTTTAGTTATAATTAACGAACATAAATATAATTTTAAGCTTACAATACAGATTTTAACCATTAAAATAGCCAATTACTTATCTTTATTCATTAAATGTTACCGCAAAACTTATTCGAAAACAAGTGACAAATCATCAAGGAAAACATTAACTCTTAAAAGTAATTAACCACGAAACACATCCATATATTAAAATCTTACCGGTTCTTGCGGCTGTGTACCCCGGCCTGTTCCTATATTTACACCATACGTATAAAATGACGGCACCCGCTGCTAACATGGCCACCGTGATCCCGATGCCCACATAGAGAGTAAGGTTGTTCTTGTATAGATCTGAAAATATGCCTATATCAATGGGTATTCCAATCAACATACTTCAATTCGTAACATTGAAAAGTTTCATCATGTTTGGAAAGTCTGTTAAACTACCTTATTAAGGTAACGTCCTATCCAAGAAGTGTATTTTTTAAGGAAATACTCTAGGAATTTTTGAAGTGAAACTTCTTTAGGTGCGTTGAGAGTATAATTTCAAGGTCGCGTCATGGCAATACCGTCACGGAGTAAGGCGACGATTTTGCTATCTTCGAATCTTGCCAAAGAAGTTTCACTCCTGACACGTGTGGTCGGCACACACGCTCTTTTTTATAAAATAGTTGAATGTGGGAAAAACAGAAAAAAAAATAGAAAATACAAGAACCGTTACTATTATTCTAATTAAAAGCTCTAACGTGCTTTTTAGTTTTTCACACCGACTCTTAATTGGCTATTATCTTAGAAATGCACGGGAAGGTATAATGGTTTTCCATTCCCACAGTATGAATAATTAATTATTGCACTTCATATGCAGTTTAATAAACTCGCATAATTGTTGAATACTTAGAAGTTTTCTTGTTGAACTAAAAACTTGAGAATTGTATACTGTTTATTTTAAATCTCTACAATGTAAATACCGATCATGGGCAAATAATTATGAAAATAAATTTAGAATTTATCTATATCTGCAATGAAAGTCTCTCTTCGAAAAAAATTCTCGAACCGTTTCATATACGAATTAAATTATGCAACAATTTGGAGAAAAGTATGATGCATTATTAACTTATTATGTTTATGTAAATCCTTAATTTAGTCCAAAGTATGAATTGTGGTGAATCAGAAATCGCATCAAAATAAGTCGCTACATACAAACATACAGATGAAGCCAATAAATAAGAATACTCACGTATACCACTAGAACACAACCCATCCACACACGCGGCGTGTTGCAATGTGGACCCTGTACAGGACCCCATACATTGCCTCCGTCGTACTCGCACACAATCCTCCCCACATGAGGACCAGGCACTCCAGGGTGACCAGGATCCTAGAGATAGACCTTAAGACTATAATACTACTATGGCAATATAGGTTTGATAACTTTTCGATTTTCTTGTAGCTTCTGATAATGTCTATCTATCTGTAGAGTGACAGATAAAGTTAGAAAGTTTACTTTGAATTAATAATCTTATAGACTACTGTCTTGTGGATAAGCATAGGAGTACACATTTGTATCATCCTAAAGAATTAAATTTAATTAATCATTAATTTAAGATTTTCACACCACATTACCTACTTATAATTCAATTTGTTTTTGAAACGAAATATATTCTACCGTTTATAATATTCTAATAATTATTATTACCTGACTAAAACATAAATCGAATTAACATTCACAATTTCTTTTTTTTTTTAGCGGGGAGCATGCAAAAAACCTTTGTCAAGCAGAGAAAGTACTTCGTCATCAATCCTGAAAAAAACCATCAAATGTTCCTTACCATTCTGACACCTAACACAGTCATCATCGTTCTGTGAAGCTGGTCCTCTACATGGAGCTCCACCATTAGCCGGTGCTGGCTCCGAACAGACCCTGGTCCGTCGTCTGCCGCTGCTCTGGGCACCACACCGACATGGTACCCAGGGTGACCATTCTGACCAGCCCCCGTTTACTGTGTATATAGAACTTTCTAAAAACGTGTTCTTTTGATAGTTTACTGTATTTAAACATTGAAAATTTGTTCACCTTTTGATCATGTTTCTAAGAAAATGTATTCAGCATATTTGTGAGTACTTCAATTTTAAATCGGATTAGGCTGCTGTGAATTTATATATTTAAGTGTCTTGGATATTATTTTAAGATTGATCAATCGTTTTCAAAGGCATCTTTTAGCAATACAGACATAGTACGAGTAAATTAATTTCAAATCAAAATAATGATATACATTCAGCAAGACCAAAAATCCCATTTTGGCAATGTTAAAAATTTATAACTTCAACCATAGCCAATTTCAATTACATCCGGATCCCTACATCGCAAATGCATCTTATATCTTTATTTCAATCACAATACCAATGAACGAACGAACGCAAAAACAGCACAGTATTAAAAACAACAGCTTACATTGTCATACACAATAGCTAGAGTTATGAAAACTTACCGTAGACAGACAAAACAGCCGTGTCTGACTCTCTTCGGCCGGCGATGTTTTCCGCTATACATGTGTAGTTCGCCATATCCTGTAGATATAGACTGCTTTAATGGAACATTGAGAATTGTCTTTATGAAAAGATGAAAAGCATGTAGAACATCTTTAGTTTATTAATAAAAGGTTTGGTGTTAATAAAGCACATACAATTATCAACTAACAGAATGCCGATATTGTGATGAAATTTTTGGGAATTCATATATTTTTTATACCCAGAGTTAAGCTGGTCGAAGACTCTGGATTTTTAGTATGGTAACATTAACCGGGGCAGTTACAATAAAAGCTATATCTTTTCAATAATAATAATATAACACTTCGCACATCTTTAAATTAATTCCAGGGAAAAAACCATATAAGCCGTTTTACGAAAATTACGAGTATCGAATTTCTAAGAACATAGAGCTCTTTGTTACTTAAGCGTGTGAAATGTATATGTAGAAAAGCGTTCACACATAAACGTGAAATACGCGAACTAATTAATCTCTTACCTGTAATTTAACCTTTGGCAGTACTAGCATTTCATCAGTTGCATCCACCGGGACGTTATTCCTCATCCACTTTATAGTGGCTGGAGGAGCGGCTGGTGGTGGAATGCAGCGGAAGGTGGCTTGTCTGCCAGCTTCCAGGGTCAGTGATTGGGGGTACTGCACGAATTGCTTCTTTATGTCTGTGGGATAGAGTTCAATTTTAATGGGATGAGTATACGAGGTAAAGAAAGCATGCAGTCACCGTCATTCTTATGATGATTATTTTCTAATTGTAGTCTTCAGCTTTTAGGAGCTTTTCGCGCGCTACCATAGAATACTAAAGGTGTACTAGTGCTACGGCTCTTAACATTCTGGGGTCATTTTTATGTATAACACCAATAGTGATAGATAGTAATTAGTAATCTATCTAAAACGGTTTTGTTAAATCTGCTCCAACGCTTGCAAATGTAGCATCAAGACGGAAAAAAAGAGGATTTCCAATTATATACCTTTCCATTCAAATTTCATTTTAATTTATTGTTATCGATTGACTGAAAACCTTTTCTAACAATTTCTAATATCTACTTAAGATATAATAGCATCACAATTTTTTAGTCGACATCCAAAATAGCGGAACCCCGTCTGGTGACTCGGAACATCCATCAACCAGCAAAGTGCTCGATTTAACGAGCGGAAATCATGTTTCCTTCATTTAATGGTTCCGTCTCACCCTACTAGGGGTTGTTTTAAGTAACGGCTAAAATTTTAAGACAGTGTTTTAGCCGTCTTGTTCCGATACTTTGCTTGTGTGTGTTTGAGGTTATAATCCTCTTTACGCAGCGTTTTATTTTGGATACGTTATAGTGTTCGCAAGTATACTATAGTAGTATTTATTTGATAAATCGATAAAAACCCTCACTGAATTATAGCAACTATATCGCCTTCTAGAGTCAGGATATAAGAAACATATTAGTTCGTTTTAGCCGTGGGACGTCCGTCATAAACTTAAGATCACCAAAAATTATTTCCGTTCAACTTAGTCAGAACAGCGGGTCAGCGACAAGAAGAAAAAGAGAGAGAGAGCTTTATCCCATTAAAAATAAAATGTTCAATCAACCCACCATAAAAGGCATTAACACATCCCAAGATTCATAAATGCATATTTATAAAATTATCGAGTCACAGTTAACTCGTAATACAGGTTTAACCGCCAAACCAACCCCCTGTTATAAAGTACCGTAAGATGTTTAATATTGATTGCTTACAATATTCATTTGTATGCATTATATGTATAAGCTACTTGTAATTGGAAAGCTTGATATATGTATTAGTTGAAGGTTTTAAAATGTAGCCTTATAGCCTATAGGTTTAGATGGTCACTGATGATACTCATACCATGAAAATTGTATGTGGTAACATAAAGCAGCTTTCTCACTCTAAAAATAGTACTACTTTATATAACTTTTACAAAAAGTAGCATAAATAGGGGTAAAAAATAATATTTAGATAGAGAGAAACTACCTATTATAGAGTATCTTGTAGATTCTTATATAGTTAGTAGAAGTTGCATTCTGACAAATGTTGCGTTTCAACAACAATACAGGTAATCCGATTGTACTTAATATCCATAGAAATTGTTTAAACCATAAAGATCATAGATTACTTATGCAGTAGCAACACTACACAAATCTATCAATGGATCATAATATCATTCCAGAAAAAGTAGGCTAAATAATGCTTCCTAAGAAATCTTGCGAATCCCATACACAGACATACAAGCTTCATACAAATTTTCGTTAATAATGAAAGAGATACGTATCGAATTTCACGCCTATACGATCCTGATAGTGATCTTTGCATTGTATAGGACGTGATCGCGCAGCTGCAGAATCAAGTTACACTAATAAGGATAATATTGTTGATTTAACGGATTTTAAACGAGTTTAAAAGGGTTTGATTTGCGGACAACGTGGTGTTTATTTGTAAATATGTTACTTTGCAGTTGTTTTTGTATGCATAATATAAAACTATAAATGTGCTTGTCAAATCTGAATCGGGATTAGCGGCCATGGTTTAAATTTAGGACTACGATCTGTTTCCAATATTGGACAGAATATGTATGATGATATACTTATTATATATAGGATTTTAAAGTGGAATTAGGAGGTTTATACACAGCGGTAAAAGGTTAGACCGATAATGATGATGATGAATTATAATGAAAGTTCTCCAAAATTATAAATTAAAAGATAAAAACTGAGATTTAACCACAGTAGACCTTCATAACACCTATTTCGATTGTATTGTTTTTTATTATCCTATAATTAAAACCACTTTAAATCCGTTTTAAGTAACAAGATACATAATCCGCCATAATAAAAGATTTCGTATAGATATTGATCTCATTATGAGATGAGGATCGCAGCTGCTGGAAGAATCAAGTTTCTTTTCTTTTCTTACAAAGACCCCTCTTTTTATCATAAAGGGGATGTAGGACTGATTTTACTTCGAGTTGCTATGTGTTTATTAAGAAATTATGGCCCATGTCCTCTTCTGGGGTATGGGGCGAATGTATTTACTTGAGTCTAAAATGTCAATTGCGATTGACCTCGTTCAAACTTTATGATTAATTAAACTACTTACATACAAAAATATTTTTTTTAGTTCTCGGATTAATTTCTAAGCAGCATTTAAATCTATTTTTAACATAATGAATATTTTCGCAATCGCTACGCTTTTGCCTGACAGTTGAATACATAAAAACCATAATACATTTGATAATCCAAAAAAAAAACATAAACCGTAAATGAAACAACATTCGTCTTGAAAGTTGTTAATATGTACGGTCTATGTTAGTACAAACGCATATACAAAATTCTTCAATATTTTACAAAACAACATCCTTTTATTCGTAATCAAACAAAAATACAATGAAACAAAAGGGAACTTAATTACTAATCACGTAGGCCGGACTGAGCTGTCTTGACTGGCAGTGATTTAAATCGAAGTGAAGTTCCCATTCAGCCATATTATTGTATTTTGCGTTTTGTATTTTATACAACTTTCTCGAAAGGGATGTAATTTTATTCTTCTTCAACAAGATCCTTACTAATATTATAAAATGAGAATGTGCGTTTGATTGTCTTTCTTTCAAATTTAACCCGAGTGATTTTAAGTAGGATCGTGTGTGTGATTATATTATGTATCGTTTTGTGTCTGGATAGTTAGGAGGTACATTAAAGTGATAGCTAGGCTAATTTTAACCCAGGTGAACATTTCATTCCCATGGGAATTTCCTTTGACCAGGGTTTCATTTATAAGATATCGTTAGAATTGTTTCAATCGTTGAAATATATATGTATTCGTAATGTCGTACAGCGTACTACTAAACACAGTTGGACTTTTTTGTTTAAAAGCCGTCACAAAATCTCTATAACACTTAACAGTAGCAACATAACAAAGAATGTCATTAACACATTAGTCTCAGATGGTTAAAAATAACTTTCTATCAATAGCAACTCAGTAGGTAGCGCCTAAGAAAAACTTGCCCTTTTAATATTCATTGTTACTTGGCATAGACAATACACAATTATTGTCTTTTTTTGCTCCCTTTCTGTACATTAGTGTTCTCATGTATTGAATATGTACATAAAATACGTGGGGTGATGGCGGGATTGTTTTAAATTGATATTAATCTCGATTTATAGTGTGATGTGATTGGGGATTAAGTGTATACCTATACTTTGTAAATTAAGGTTATATAGCACGTTAGTTAAATTTAATATTGCGGTTTAAAAGATAATATTATAATGACTGTTCGTTACTGTTAACCAACTTTTGAAATGCCTTTCTATAGTAGGTAGCTATGAAGTTTACTGGGTAACTATTATACAGGATAGGTTCAGGTTAGTATTTGATCCGATTACAAGGTCAGATTAAGAATAGTACGAAGGTTAATTTATAATTAGTTTGATAATTTCGGTATGCATTAAAAGTAACATGAGTTTTTAATAACAATTTAGATTTTAGAGCATTAATTTGTATTCAAGAAGATAAATACTCACAGGCATACTCAATAAACGCAGCCTGGCTCCGTATCCTGCCTTTGCTATTCCACGCGTAACACTCGCATCCGAATTTCCCGCCGAAATAATCGTCAATCTCATTCCTCGTCACATTTAACTCAGCCTCGACAACCCTGACTCCATTATGCGGGTCCACGTGTTCCAATTGCACTGTTTTCTCAACCCTAACGTCGTTACATTTGAAGTAGACTTGGAGCGCGTTGGCAGCCCTGCACAGGAGGGTCGCTGGTTTTGTTCGCAACACGTAGGAGTTTTTTGGTTCTAGGAGGAATATCGGCCGGCCGTCTGTCGTTTCGTCGTTCTCAGGTATGGGGATGTAATCATCCTCTCCGACATCGTGCTTGAAATCCGAGAGGTAGGGGTCAAAGTTAAGTAGACCGTCTGGATGGATGTACTCCGGCCGCGTTTCTTTTTCCGTCGTTTCTTCTGAACCTGGAACAATTTTAAACATACACCACTTTTAACAACATCAAATACATACCTAGGTTATCGTTTTTTGAAGTGAAAACTTCTTTAGCGGCGTTGGGTATAAAATCTTAAGCTCGCGTCAGGACACGTGACCTGATCGAAAAAGCGTAAGACGGATGGATATCAAACATGCTCAACGTTAATAAATTAATAATCAAGTTTTCACTTCTGCCGGCACTCCCGGAGTGCATTGTGCAACCCGTCTTTTTTTTAATCCTGCTTGGTTGTAGGTATTAATAATTTAAGCGACTATACAGAAATTGCATTATGATTTATGTATTATACATATTATTGCTACTGAAATTTACACACAAATTGATTGATTTTTTATCTTACCAGTTACCACCCAAAAATATTGGCAACAGATGTCGTAGGGGATTTGGTCGTTAAATATTATGAGAAGTGTTAATTTGTTAAAACCGTTTAGATTCATTTATTTATTTTCAGTAAATTAATAATAATAAAAAAACATCGTTCGCCAACCATTCTGTCAATCAAATTTTTGTGGTAGGTACCTACCTACCTAGGTACCTACGTATGAGTCCTGTTTGTGTGGTCTACAGTTCCATATGATAATTCATAATACTGAGGTAGGACATAGAGATAGTATGTACCTACTACGTAGTACATAATATTATCTCGATGAGGTAGGACGATACTTTATTTTTTAAGCTTATGTACCTACCACTTGTGTACATGGAAATACCTGTGTAGCTAAATTACGTGTTTTCGGAAAAATTATAATGAGAATGAACGCAACTAGCAAGCAATAATTGTAAGATTGATAAACATAAATAGAGCTTTGTTTTCGATGAACATATAATTAATGTATAGACTAATCAACAACAGCGTTGCAAATCTTTTTCTTATAAAAATTAAAAATGCTCCAAAATTGTAAAATGTTCAATTAAAACAAGGATTGAATAAAAGCTTCTGAACGGAACAGAGAAGCTTAATAATTCTTTCGTCTCCGAGTTTCTAGAGGTACCTAATTGAAACAGCAAAAGATAAATCAAAACAAGAGCCTTACCTCCATTTGTAACTTTTCCAATAGAAACACTCATTACAAGTATAATTCTAAACACATATCTTTCAACACACATCACTATAGACATACACAAACAAAAACAACACAAACACTATGACATCCTATCACCTAAATCCGATAACGTATTTCGGCGTGAAATACTAAAACGACAACACGTCCATCCCCCTTGAGAGCCCGAGGCGTACTAAATTTTTATTTATCATTTCATTCATTCATCATTCCTGATTCCTCATTGATCCCATTGTTGTGTGTGTAGCCATGGTGCATAGGTACGTGTGCGTAATCATGGCATCCTAATTTTATACTGGAAGGAATTTGAAGTAATTATTGCACTAAAAACTTTATTAGCTTTATCGGATTACGATCAGTTTATCACTTATGGTTATAATCTTTCAATTTAATTGAGGAAATTATTAATTTTCTCTTGAGTTTCTTGTTTTTGTACAGTTTAATACTTAATGGCTTATAAGTAGGCTATTGATTATCTCAAAAACAATTTTAGGTATTACTTAGTTAATATTATTTTTTATAATTCATTATGCACGAATAAAAATGCGTACTTTTAAGTTTCGTTTTCATACCTATCCGTCGAGAGTTCTAAAACTTAGTCAAACATGGTCAAACTTAGCACTTAATTATGTATTGTAAAATAATATGTACTTACCTTAATTATGTATTGTAAAATAATATATACTTAGGTACTTCATGATTTTAAAATAAATAACTGAAAAGATCTATCTAATAAAAGGTAGTAGGTAGGTAGTAAGATACCTTCCAAAGAAGTAATATTTTAAGATTTTATACTAATTCATCATTTTAAATAATTAATTTTGGTTCTGTTAATATTCTTAAAAAATAGAAAGTACTACCACAGATTACAAAATAGTTAATAGAGAATACAAAGACAGACACACACATAGATAAAATAATACATAATAATATACCTTAATACCTATTTAAATATTAAATACCTATACATTTTTGCATCCATAAAATACACATAAAATAATATTTACAACATGATGGTTACAAATTGGAAAATTATTATCGTTAAATAATTATGTTGAAACTTTTGTAATAAAACATAATTATGTATTTAGATTCCTACCGTGTTCCTATCTTTTTGTTTACATGCAATTTTTCTGTATGTGTACTACTAATGCCATCTATGATTCACATCTTTGTATATTTTTAAAACAGTTACAGTTAATGTAGTTAACTTGAGTATGTCATTTTTAGTTTTACACATAGATGGCGGGCTATTCAATGCGAAGAATTTGAAAAGTTATATTCTTATTATCACAGATGGCGCTTATTTCATATCATGCAACCCTTATTTTATTTACAAGTTTTTCCGCTAGATGGCAGATCAATCATATTTTATTTTAATTTAAATATTTCACAGCTTTACACATAGATAGCAGGCTATTCAATCTGTATAATTTGATACGTTTTACTTTTGTTATCATAGATGGCGCTTATTTCAAATCATGCAACCCTTATTTTATTTATAATAATTTCCGCTAGATGGCAGATTAAGGGCCTGTTTCACCACCCTCAAGTAAAGTGTCGAGTAGGCTAATCGCCAGTTAAAGTGACCCGTAACTTCAAGTGCGAGTTTCACGACGTCCGAGTAGCACTAATCATAAGATTAACTGACCCGTAACTTACTTGCCACGTCTTCTGCCAATTAGCGTGTTTTACTCGACGGTTAAGTATTGTCTGTTGTCATTTCTTGCATATCACCAACGATTTTTTTTTAAATAAACGAATAAAAATGGATTTATTTGATTTAATTGATCATCAGTTGGATGAATTAGAATATTCTTCGACACAACGAATAGCAAGGATTCGTGTATTTAAATTCCGTGTTGATTATTTTACGGACCTCGATGAAACTGATTTTTTCGCTAGATTTCGTCTATCGAAATATGCAGTTAACCAAGTGCATAACTTTATAAAACATAAAATAATGCCTACATCGCAAAGGTGAGTGGTATTTTTAAATTATTGAAGTGATTTTACTTATAGATAACCTATCAAATCATATTAATCCCTCCCTCCTATAATATTAAAAGTAGCTACATAAATGTGTTACCTGTTGTTTAAAGTAGGTGTAGTAGTTACCTAACTTATAAAAAATCTTTATTTTAGAAATCAAGCAGTTCCAACAAAAACAAGCCTACTACAAACCTACTTAATATAATAATTTAACAAATTAAAATCACACGCGTATTTCCAACCCTACAGACAATCACAATCCACAACAATTAACAAATTAACAATGCATAAATGACAGCTGCAAATTGCAATAGTGCAATGACGTTTGTCGAGTGACATTGACGTAATATTGAACGAATGTGACGTACGATTTGTTCCGTTACTCATTTAACCAGTAAGTTGTTACTCGGAGCTTATTTTTCGTTTGTGAAATTGACAAAAGATACTCGTAACCTTTACTTGCTGATTAGCGTTAATTAAGAAGTAACTAATCAACGCTTTACTTGGAGATGGTGAACGAAGCCCTAAAACTTATAATTTTAATTTTAATATTTCACAGATGTCGCTGTACTAAGAAATTATTATAGTTTGTAATTTGTATTGTTTTTGTTATGCAATCACAGATGTCGCATCAAAAGTCTATCGACTTTATAATTGTCCGTATTTATGCAAAATGGAACCACTCGACAAATTTCGTTTTTTACTTTTATTGAAGAATACTCATTCAAAAGTGGTCTAAATTCTTATACAAACAAGAACCACATGATTTTTACGTTGGAAACAAGGTATACCAAAAGCAGAAAGGAACCACCAGCAACAACGAATAATACATATTAAGCAAAACCGAACCACAGCACCACGGGACTGCTTTGTTCAAACCACAGAACAGTAAAAACATATAGAAGTGTGATGTGGGCGTGGCCCACGTGTCACTGGTAAGGTAAGATCACCTAACTTGCTCTCAGTTGTGCGCAGAAAAATATTCGAGTCGGTTGTCAGCTGTCAAACCTTTTTTCCATATTTATTCATTAATTAGGACGTGTTGTTCGGTATTAGAGTGCAAAAATGATAGCAGACGAAATAATATCAGCAATGGAGGCATTTCATACCATCGGTAAGTCTTATTTTTATTTATTTTAATTATATTTTATGTTATAACTTCGCTTGTCGTAATTTGTCAAAATTGTATACAAATATCTAGTCAAAATGAACCTTAAGTTATAAGAAATTAGTACTTTTATAGATTGAACAGAAAACAAGACTTTCTGGAATATTATTGCAATAAACAAACGAATGTCGGTTTAGTGATGATTGTGGCGCATATCGATAGTATCGATACTTTAGAAAAGACAAACATTATAAATATTAAATTTTATTTTATTTTTCCTTAGCTTTCATTTGTCCAATTTATTTATAGATTTCCCAAAGAGGCTTATTTAAAAGAGAAATGGATAAATGCAACGTGACGAGTTAACTGGATGTCGAACAGCACTAAGCAGTCTAACAAAGGCCACCGATACATCAAACCTACAGCAGTTCCAAGATTTAAAATAATGCATATTTTCTGTTTGTATTTTGTAAATATAGATTTATACTATTCTATTCCGTTTTTTATTTAATAATAATAATATGAAAAGACGTACTTAGTAGTAATAAACATACTCCAAAATGTGACGCATTATACTATACTCATATAATAGAAAGAAAAAAAAAATGCACAAAAAAATATTTATTTGTGAATTATCGATAACAAGGCTGACATCCCTTAGAGCATAGCATCAGATAAATATCAAGTTAATGTCATTAATGTTGAGTGACACAAATTTCAACCTTATCTCTATGTGTTGAGTTTCAAAGTTATATCTATCGAAAACTAACGCCCTCTGTTGTGGAGTAGCTGAATGTTTTCGAATTTGGAATTTCTGAGCAATGAGAAACAAAACAGCTAATATACCTAGGGATGTTATACTAAAATAAACCGTAACATGGTGCATTAGGGTACATATTTAAATGCTGAATTTATAACCTAAGTCAGTTTCTACTCAAATTAAGCTGTCCAATCAAAGACATAGTTTACTTGTAGTGTACTGTATAACTATCGGTTTAAATGTGTGGGTTTGGCGACACTGGTTTTCATACTAATTATGACATTAAAGCACTTCTATATGTTTTTACTGTTCTGTGGTTCAAACAAATAAACGATATTACTATCATGTCATTTTATACAAAACAGATCCACACCTACTTGGTACCATTATACATTACAGATATTTCTATTAATAACAATTATTTTTAATACACAAAATGGAACCAGGTTTCTGTGGTATGGTTATGCGTAAAATAAATACATAATTTAATTGTAATTTTTTATTGCAAAATAAAACCACAAGCATTCGGTTCTATTATGCATAAATAAATATTGTAAAACATTCTGAAACCCATCATCGCTATATGGAACCAAATGCCTTGACTTGTTACAATGCTTCTCATCTTTAAACAACGTATTTCATTACTTAAATAGCTCAAAGTGCAAAACTCCAATTTTTTAAGTAAAACGTCGAACATCTGTCAATATAGGTGACATTCAGCGAAGTAGTTCGAATACGTGACGGTGTTTTTTTCCTCCGCGAAGTAAGTTCTATTGTTTTTGTTAATTACCTTTAAATTTAAATGTGAAAATGTTTAGTAATAAATAAATAAGCAAGCAATGGGTAAGAAAAGCATTGGAGACGAACACCGAAGATAATAATGAAGATACAACGGGTAAGTAGTTTTATTTAATGCATTTAAGTCGACAATGTCGTTGTTCACGAAGGCGAGTCGAATTAAGAGTCATTTTGTTACGATTCATCTGTCATTGTGAGATGAAACTACTAAAGTCTAAACCCTGTTTTAAAAATAACTGTCGATGATCTAGGTACCTACTATTTTGGTAAAATACGTTTAGATTTAGATTCAGTACAGTACATTCAGCCACATCATTCAGCGCATATAATTATTTGTTTGATTCTAAAACTCGCGCGGCTACTGTTTTGACCGGAACAAGGCCCTAGCCTGCGAAATTCAAAATTTTAACAAGTTTATTTAATTTTTTGCTAGGGTTGCCACTGTTGCGTATGATTTTTAGGGTTCCGTACCCAAAGGGTAAAACGAGACCCTATTACTAAGACTCCGCTGTCCGTCTGTCTATCCCTCTGTCTCATGAACCGTGACAGTTAGACAGTCGAAATTTCATATGATGTATTTCTGATGCCGCTGTAACAACAAAATACAAATACTAAAAAACAGAATAAAAAAAGACGTGTGGCACTCGGGGACTGCCGCGGTAAAGCTATTGCATAGCATGCCTTCAAGCCACACCTCCGAGCCCGTCGGAGTGGAGAGCGTGAGGTTTTTTCGTTACGGAATTTCTCGATTCGGTCCCCGCGCTCAAGGCCCGCGATAGAAGCTATGCAATAGCTTAATAAATATTTAAGAAGCTCCCATACAATAAGCCGTGATTTTTTTGCCGTTTTTATAGATAATGGTACGGAACTCTTCGTTGCGCGAGTCCGACTCGCACTTAGCCAGTTTTTTGTACATGGCACATGTACATACAACATACTTAGTCGTCTAGTAGGGACACGGCTTTATAAGAACTAATAATATTTTGCTGTCGCCATATACCTACCTACGTATAAAAGCCACGCGGCTTTATTGTTTTGATTTAAAGCTTTTTTCTTTTTATTACAGAAGATAACGAAGAACCTTATACGTCGCTGCCTCTGGAGAAGCTTTCTTCACCTTCTAGCGATATTCAGTCCATATTACCTCTCATTCCACAAGATGCACAGTTTTTATAACGGTCTCATTAGTGATGATGCAATAGAAGACCACATAGATGGACTAGACACGGTGGATTTCGAAATCCAATTTGATGATAACGTCGAATAAACGTCCTATAGAAGTATTATTTTATATATTTTATTAATTAATAAGTAGAAAAGCTTTAATTACGATATTATAAATACATAGTTTCATTTATATCATTAAATCCCTGTGATGTGGTTCCTTTTTGTATAAGAGAAAACCTATCAATTGATAAATGTTAAAAGGAACCACATGCACATTTTCTTAATTATCTAGAAAGTTTAAGAATATTCAGAGCAAATTTATATACACATACTTAAATAAGTAATTTATCAATGAATTTAAATAAAATAAATTTTAATTTTACTTCATCTGACAGAGCTGCAAATGTTTTCGTAAATCCTTTGATATCTCAGAAGTGCGTTTTTGCTGGGTGGTTCCTTTTTGCTTAAATACGGACAATTATCATCTAGACTCTAGAGACTTTACGGGGAAAAAGGCGATGTACTCTCTCAAAATGGACTACGGACGTCAAACGGAACACATAATATTATGTGCAATATTATGCAGATCAAATAAAAAAGCATTAAAAAATGAGAGAGTGATCGAACATTTTTCATAGGGGAAAAAATGAAAGATTATTTTAATATATGTATGTCGTGGCCATATCGTAAATTTGCTCATTTCATGACATGATTGGCCATTTCACGAAATGGTCACATTTCGTGAAATGGCCAATTTAGTTTGGCCACATCATGATGTGGCTTGAGCAGATCAATGATAAGAAATCGTTTCACGATATGGCCAACTAAACGCGCGGTTTTTTTCATGAAATGATCAAAATTATTAATTGATCATATCGTAAAATAGTTACATTAATCATTGGTAGAGGCGCTGCAAGCTCTGCGTTTATGTGATAAGATGGCGGCCGCTGGCGAAAATTTAATTATTCGCAGTTAAAAACTTCATAATTCGTTTAATAACAATATGAAGAAAGTCATAGCAAAGAATTTACGACGGTTCGAGTACTATGGAAAATGTGGATATCTTATATTATGTATTGAAGAAAAAAAGCGTCTTAAATAAAATAATTTAAGACGCATTTTTTCTTTTAGGATATACAATTATACATATATTTATATATCCTACTATAGTATTATAATTGTTTGTTTTTTAAAAAGCGATCCGCTTCTGGCACTCGCCGGCCGCTGCCGCGGCATGCTCGCTTTGCTCGCTCGGCTCGTGCGTTGTTTATTAAAGTCTAACCTAACCTAACCTTACTGTTTTCTATTGCAAAAACGATTCGCTTCTGGCATTCGCCGGCCGCTGCCGCGGCACTAACTTAAATGACATTAAACAAGTTTTTAGAATATTCTGATTTTTTAAATATTTTATGGACTCTTTATATTTTATACGATCTGGCCAAATGTGGATGGCCAAATCGTGAAACGTTGACGATTTAACGATCTGATCAAACTATGTTGGCCATTTCATGAAATGCGACCATTTCGTGAAATGATCGATCATATCATGAAATGAGCAAATCTACGATATGGCCACGACATATACAGGGTGTAATCGTTAAGTGTGCACAGGCGATTTTTCCGTAAGTATTACAGATAACAAAAAACTTTAAACTGATATCGAAAGTACTTAACCTAATGAGTAAAATGGCCGTAATAAATTTTTAAAAATAAATCGAGAAATATCAAAAAAATTATCTTTAAACCCTCCCATCCCATACATTAAGTATGAAATATGAATATCCCATATATACATTTAATATGAAAGATTTTAGCTTTCTTTTTCTTTTTTTGGTTTTCTGCTTTAATTACTTCGCAAATTTGAAGTGACATTTTCCACGTTTTTCCGGACATTTTCACGCATTTTCCGGATATTTTCCGGGAAAATTCCGGACATTTTCCGGACATTTCCCAGGCATTTTCCGGGTATTTTCCAGACATTTCCCTGACATAGCCTGTAAATGGCTGGAAAATGTCCGGAAAATCCCCGGGAAATGCTAGGAAAATCCCCAGAAAATGCCTGGGAAATTCCCGGAAAATGCCTGGGAAATGTCTGGAAAATATCCGTAAAATGCGTGGAAATTTCCGGAAAATCCCTGGAAAATATCCGGAAAATGCGTGAAAATGTCCGGAAAATGCGTGAAAATGTCCGGGAGGAGCGTGGAAAATGCCTGGAAAATCCCCGAAAAATGCCAGGGAAATGTCCGGAAAATCCCCGGGAAATGCTCGGAAAATCCCCGGACAATGCCTGGGAAATTCCCGGAAAATAACCGGAAAATGCCTGGGAAATGCTCGGAAAAGTCTGGAAAATATCCGGAAAATGCGTGGAAATTTCCGGAAAAACCGTGGAAAATGCCTGGAAAATCCCTGGAAAATGCCTGGAAAATATCCGGAAAATGCGTGAGAATGTCCGGAAAATGCGTGGAAATTTCCGGAAAAACCGTGGAAAATGCCTGGAAAGTCCCTGGAAAATGCCTGGAAAATATCCGGAAAATGCGTGAAAATGTCCGAAAAATGCGTGAAAATGTCCGGAAAATATCTTGTGGAAACTTCCGGAAAAACCGTGGAAAATCCCTGAAAAATATCCGGAAAATGTCCAAATATCCGGAAAATGTGAAAATGTCCGGAAAATATCCGGAAAATGCCTGGAAAATCCCCGGAAAATGCCTGAGAAATGTCCGGAAAATGTCTGGGAAATGCGTGGAAAATGCCTGGAAAATCTCCGGAAAATGCCAGGGAAATGTCCGGAAAATGTCTGGAAACATCCGGAAAATCCCAGGGAAATGCTCGGAAAATCTCCAGAAAATGCCTGGGAAATTCCCGGAAAATGCCTGGGAAAATCCCGGAAAATAACCAGAAAATGCCAGGGAAATGTCTGGAAAATATCCGGAAAATGCGTGGAAATGTCTGGAAAATATCCGGAAAATGCGTGGAAATGTCCGGAAAATGTCTGGGAAATGCGTGGAAAATGCCTGGAAAATCTCCGGAAAATGCCAGGGAAATGTCCGGAAAATGTCTGGAAACATCCGGAAAATCCCAGGGAAATGCTCGGAAAATCTCCAGAAAATGCCTGGGAAATTCCCGGAAAATGCCTGGGAAAATCCCGGAAAATAACCAGAAAATGCCAGGGAAATGTCTGGAAAATATCCGGAAAATGCGTGGAAATGTCCGGAAAAGGCGGGAAAATGCCTGGAAAATCCCTGGAATATGCCTGGGTAATGCCTGGAAAATATCTGGAAAATATCTGGAAAATGCGTGAAAATGTCCGAAAAAAGCGTGGGAAAATGCCCGGAAAATGCCCGGAAAATGCTCGGAAAATCCCCGGAAAATATCCGGAAAATGCGTGAAAATGTCCGGAAAGAGCGTGGAAAATGCCACTTCAAATTTGCGAAGTAATTAAAGATGAAAACCAAAAAAGAAAAAGAAAGCTAAAATCTTTCATATTAAATGTGTATGGGATATTCATATTTCATACTTAATGTATGGGAGGGTTTAAAGATATTTTTTTTGATATTTCTCGATTTATTTTTAAAAATTTATTACGGTCATTTTACTCATTAGGTTAAGTACTTTCGATATCAGTTTAAAGTTTTTTGTTATCTGTAATACTTACGGAAAAATCGCCTGTGCACACTTAACGATTACACCCTGTATAAATCTCGTTTCACAATGTTTGTCCTCAATGGACTCCTAAACCACTTAACCGATTATAATAAAATTCGCACACCATGTGCAGTTCGATCCAACTTGAGAGATAGGATAGTTTAAACATGTAGGTACCACGGGCGAAGCCGGGGCGGACCGCTGGTTAATTATAAACTTACAGTCATAGACGCATTCCATTTCAGACTTCTGATAAATTCGCTATTTTAAAGACCGAAAAATAGCATGCAAATCATAATGTACGATTATTAAAAAAAAAAAAAGATTTAGAACCGAAGAAATTCAAACGACCGCGCCAACATTGAATATTGATTGCACAAAAGGCGAGCCAAAGCGTATTTTCAATTCAAAATTATTCCAAAGCCAACGATTCCTTTTGAAGCGTCAAAATATGTAAGTAACCGAAATCGTCAGTCACATTTTTACATTCAAAATTATAGCGCCATCTCTATCATGTACGCGGAAATTATATTGCTATTTCTTTCTATTCGAGGTACGGAAATTCAAATTTGGCGGGTTGGCCTTTCCGCCGATTTCGAAGTATAATCAGCCCTTAAAGGTTGTGCAATCAATGGTAAAGGTGAAATTGCGATTTTCCTATAAATATGATAAGTATTTGAATGGAGAAAAATCGTCTAAAGCTATTTTTTTCATCGAGTTCCTTTATTTTGACAAGCGCAAGTAACAGAATATTATGATATTAAAATAATTCTAAAAGGAATTAATATGACTTAATCACCTTAATAATGAAAAGTTTTATCAATTTCTATGACAAATTAATAAGTAGGTAATTATGTTTGCAGCATATTCGAACTTTTACTTTTCACTCATTTTCTGCATTAAACATTTTAATACCAGCTATTACTTATTTGTATCAATATTCACAGCGCAGCGGTCAACTCATTGACTAGCAACAATAATATAGAAAGAAAAGCAACCTGTCCTTACTTTGTCCTTTTCAGAAGATTAGTTATAAGTCCACCCCTTTATAAAAGCAAGCAAACACCTGATAATAGATAAGATTAGAGGGAACTTGACTAAATCCGTATTCGACCGAATTCACAGGACTGTACCTCACTTCGTTCAATTTGCTACACTTGATAAATGATTTTTACATGTTACGATTTTAAATAAATGTGTAATTTTATTCAAAAAATGTTTAAATTAGTGCATTTTCGGAGAATTTTTAATACAGTACTTTCAGATGCTGATGCAACAAGGTAACATTCTGAAAATTGTGCGTCAGAGATTAATTCAAAGTATAAGAATTTTGAAGACATGGTATTCCGACTTTATGATGATTTATTAATAACTATCCAGATATTTGTTTAAATAAACTGCGATCACAATGTTGACCGATAAATAAAGAAACGATTCTCCCTACGATATAATATCGTACCAATATCGTAACCCCTAAAAGTCCTCACAAACGACTTTGTTTTCCCAGCACGTCCTCAAACAAGTGCTGCGGTCCAAATCTTCTTTCCAATTGTTCGAATCTTGGACAATCCACTCGAATCGTTGCTTAGCGATAAACTGCTTACGATAATATTGCTCGATTAGTTCATTAATACCGTATTTATAGTAATTTGGTATAAGTTGTACAGAATATTATATTACGTGTTCAAGCAATGAATAAATGAATTCTGAATTTTGACTATGTTACATTGTTGTACCATGAAGGTTAGTAACGCTGCACTGTGTTTGTGAAATGCCATGCATTATTTTAATACCTAATTTTAATTCTTAAAAAAATGTATCAGACCATATTAACTTATTTAAAATTAAATTATAATTTCTACGTCGCGCCGCCTTCGCAAGAGACACGGTTAATTTTATTAATTTTTCATCGATACCTATCTATGATTTATGAAGAACTGGATACTCGAATGTGATACTGAAATCTTATTCATACAATTCATATTAAAAACGTTAAAGTTTGTTAGGAAGTCTAGATATAGGTACTTTTCTAAAAACCTAACATCATCTCCATTTTCACAAACCAAACTTTACACTACTCATTTCAAAACAGTACTATAGCCAGTAATTTACTATCTGTGGTACCTATACCTATTACCACAGACTAATAATAATATACTATTATTCGACCAAGCCAACTAGACGCTCGGGTGGAATGCGGCCTCCCCGCCCGCTTACCGCCTCAGGTACCGCGTTCGCCTTAGTACGGTTCGCAGCATCGACGCATTATTTCTGTACTTTTTATTGTTAATCGTAAAGTTAGTTCTAGGTGGTATGAAAATTGATAACTATGTTCAAGTTGTATATTCTAGTATTTTTATATGTAGAACACGTGTTTCGTAAGGGTACAATTAAACAGTGTGAATAAATAAATATTATTATTTTGGTGTTTTTATTAAATCAATTTCATATACGACGGTGATACTAATAATTTATTATTTATTAGTATATATATATTTCTATACATTGAATATTAGTGATAAAACTGATTTGAATAAACTGTTTTGAGTGCATTTATAGATTTGAGGTTATTTGTCGGTATGTATTTAATTTAATTTATGTAATTATGTAATTTATTTACATCGTGAATTAAAAATTATTACATTATCTAAAAAATATTTTTTTTTTTGCTATCTGTACCCGAGACATGGGCGGGTGACGTCACAGTTGAAAAGGGTCTAGTTGGCTTGGTCACGTAGTACGTATACGCTATTATTTATCTGTGTTACCCTTAGATCATTAAGTAAAATATGATCTAAGGCTCGGAGCAATTAACAAGCCTGGAGAAGTAACAATTAATTGAACGTTTCTTATATAGTGGCTCTCTTTTATTCAATACCCTAATTAATGCGATAGAAAGAGACAACACACTGTTATCGGCTTGGCATTCAAATCCACATGTAGCCACTTTTTGTTCTAAAAAGGTAGTGCTTGCCACTTTATCGAATACTAAAATATCGATAAATAAAAAAATTAAGTTATAAAATTGCTTGAAGATAATTTAAGATTCTTTTAATTTTGAATTATGGATAGGTAATTCCAAATTTTAAGATTCGTTTAATTTGGAATTATTCATTTACGATGCGTATTGACTGCCTTGCATTGTATGGTAGTGGTATTTATAAAAAAATATTATTAGCTATTTCGGTTTAGGTTGTTTTTTATGGTTTCGTAAAAAGGTACGTATTTTTTCCTGTTTTCATAGATTCATTCATAGAATTATACGGAACCCTTCGTGCGCGAATCTGACTTCCACCTGGTTGATCTTTTTACAAATCAATAATCGTATCCTACTAATATTATAAAAGCAAAAATATATAAGAATGGACATTTGATATTCTTTCACGAAAAAACTACTGAATGAGTTTTTATGGAACTTTACAATTATACATATTATAGATTAAACATCAGAATAACATATAGGCTACAATTTACCGCGGGAAAATAACTCATTCCCACAGGAAAAAATTGGTAAAAGTTTAAAATAAATTGCTTCAAATAAAACAAATAAAATTTAAAATTTTTTTTTACAACATTTTATTTCGATACTTAATTAACAAATTACAATATTTATTATTTAAAATAGATGCCACCTTAAACTTGTGGCACAGCATCTCTGCAAAGCACTTTACTTTTCTTCCCGTCTGATTCGAAATGATTTGAACAAGGCCGAGAATGTTTTGAAGGCTTCCAATTTTCCCTGTGCTATAGCTTTAACCCAAACATCTTTTAATTTTTCTCAAGCCAGAAACCTGCAAATAACAATAAAATCCATACTTAAATACCTTTTTTTTTCTCCTAACCTAAAGCAGTCATTATCAATGAAGTACTTCGTACCTACTCAAGTATCGATAATTGCACAACACTATGGAAGTTATATTTTGCATTTTTTCTAAAAACTAAGCTGATTATGATTTCATTTCAATGATTACGGTTAGATAAAACATAGATGATT
Source organism: Colias behrii (assembly GCA_029959065.1). Lineage (NCBI taxonomy): Eukaryota > Metazoa > Arthropoda > Insecta > Lepidoptera > Pieridae > Colias > Colias behrii. Next base: position 1,005,179 of record JARWMC010000006.1, on the reverse strand, counting down.
ATGAAAATAACGTAAATTAACTTATCTTTCTTATATATAAAAATGAATAGCAAAATGTGTTGGTAAGCGCATAACTCGAGAACGGCTGAACCGATTTCGATAATTCTTTTTTTATTATATTCCTTGAAGTACGAGGATGGTTTTTATGTAGAGAAAACGTAAATACGTACCACGGGCGAAGCCGGGGCGGACCGCTAGTTTATAATACAATTAACAAAAAAATTGATCAAAACACTAACCTGTGAAAAGACAAATTCCAATCTTCATCCGATTTCCCAGTACTACGGCTTTTACAGCCGTGAACAACACAAGCCATGTAATCTTTAGTAAATTATCTTTTCAGAAAATAACATAAGAAACTAGAAAACACGTTTTTCACTTCAAAAACAATAATTAAAATCACCATGCGTTAGTGACCAGACTGGTCACTAAAACAAATTGAAATGGCTACATGTCATTTCAAACTGTCGAACTGACATATATCTGTCCTCTTTTTTCGCATGACATTTTGCCATAAGCCAAAAAGGCCAAACTAGTGCTTTATTGTTCAATTAATTGTTACTTCTCCAGGCTTGATAATTGCTCCGAGATCTAAGGTGTTACCGCATTCATACGATTAACCGACTAATTTCAAAAGTACATCGAAAGCTTAAAACTTATTGCATTAGCGGCACTGAACCGCAAATTCTATCAAACTTATTTGACACAAGTGTTCTCTTCCCACCGGACACTTGGCTGTTTTTTTATACTTTTTCATCAGTTTATATGATTATCTGTATTGAAAATAATTTCATTGTGATATAAGCCGATTCGTTTGTACGCTTCGACGCGCTGTTATTTTTGACGGCGATATTTTGTTGTTTTTTACCCTTGACAATATTTGGATTTTTTATTCAACTCATCATAATAATAAGTATTAAGTAGCTTCTGTTAGAGCGATCGCTTATCGTTATTTCGATGATTATTATTGCCTCAATATATTTTTGAACTAATTTAAACTCTGAATACTTGCACCCTGCGATGTTTAAATTATGTATAAATACTTAATAATAATTTATCAATTTATTACTAAATGCTTGTAAGTTAAGAACATTTACTTTAAACTATAAAGAATCGCTGAACAATTTTTAATAATACAGTAAAGTTCTCTAAAGGGCCTCTGCGTGGATCCGTGTCCCCACGTAAGCCTTCCAAAGGACCGGGTACCTTCCTTATGATGGTACCCGAGTATTATGGATGAGATACACATAATAATAATCCCACAACACATTAAATTCTCTAAAGGGCCTCTGCGTGTTGGACCTGTGTCCCCACGTAAGCCTTCCAAAGGACCGGGTATCTTCCTTCTGGTGGTACCCGTGTATTATGGAGAGAGACATAATAATAACTTTATTGACATAAATAAATAGGTACAGCTTATATATGAATCCATAGGCTCCTGAATTAGTTAAATACTGTATCTCAGGAGCCAAGAAAAATTAATTAATTAATTAATTAATTAATTAATTTAAGATTATTTTACAGTTCTTCATATAATTATTCTAATGCTAATTCATTGCTCTACAACCACAGATTATCAATAATTTTATCACCATAGCTTCCACAGAATATATATTATAATATAAATAAACTTGTGAAACATTATCACAAGACAATCTCGGCGGTGATATGATCGCAAACCGCTGTATAATTTGTGAATGCTCTCCCCTTTAACCAATACGTGACCACTTGTATTTTGGGTGTGATGTACGAATTGTGGATGTGGCAAGGAATTATTATTTTGTTTGTTCAGGAATCTATACTAATATTATAAAGCTGAAGAGTTTGTTTGTTTGAACGCGCTAATCTCAGGAACTACTGGTCCGATTTGAAAAATTCTTTCGGTGCAAACTCATCCAGGATAGGCTCACGCTAAGACCAACAGGAGCGGAGCCACGCGGGTGAAACCGCGGAGCGCAGCTAGTTTAAAATAAAATGTCAAACTAATTTTAATAAATACAATTTTCTTCTCAAATTCTTTTTTGTTTCAATTGACCGTTCCACTTCATTAAAACGCTTTTTCATATGGGTAAGTAACAGTTCCTATATCTATTCAGGAAAATGAAGTCGTATTTTTTTCAAGGTATAAAGAACGACTTCTCTTCCCTTCCTTAAAACACTGCTTTCTTCCTCAAACGTTTTTTCAGTAAGGTTCTCATCATTACTAATCTTTACTTATTACATGCCTATTTTCATTCTCCTGTTATAAAACTCTTCTTCTTTATAAGCTTTGTTTTTTTTTATTAACATTTTATAAGCCTTGTCCATTTTTCCCGGTCGCAGGCTCGTCGTGTCGGCCACAATCGGCTCAGTGCTCGCACCGTAAAATTGTATTTGACGCCCGTCCAAATTAACAGCTTAAGACTAAATCTCCGTGTTATTCCGATTATCACTAAGTATGGCGCAGGTGCTTCCGTTCATATTTTGAGAACAGGGTTTTAAATTATTTTAATTAAATGACGCTTTATTGTTTAAAGGTCTGCGGTTACTTCAGGGGAGTTGTAAGAATGTTGGTTTTGATATAGATGAGAGTAGTTTCAGTCTTTTGTAGGTCGTGAAGGAATTGTTTTGCAAACTTAACATTTTAGGAAACCTCGTAAAATACTGCTAGCAGCCGCGTAGGTCGTAACAAGTTGTCTAGAGGTAGGTAATAACCATAGAGATCTATTCTGTGATCTGTGGTAATAACACTAACTCTATCGATTGGTATTAACAAAACATATTTTGACATTTATTTATTCAGCAACTTTGAGAAGCACCTTTGAATCATGAAAATAGAAAAAAAACGAAAATACTTTTGAATAACAAATTATTTATTTATTTAAATATTTATTTTTATCACATGAGTCTAATGACGAGACGTCTTTCGCCGCATATAGTTGATCGCGATATAGGTAATCTTGATCCGACTTCTCAATTTTTCCACATTTGATTTTGAAATGTATACTCATTCAAAATCCTTATCCTTAATTTTATCATCGTACACATGTCATTTACGAAATGTCATAGATTATAAAACAAAGTTACCTTCCTTCTAGTTTTACCCGGGCAAAGTCAATATTTCAATTCTGAAACAAAAACGTATCGATAATATAATAGGTAGTGAATAATAGTTTACTGTAGCAGGGTGTCAGTATTGATTTGAAAGCGGCTCTAAATCAATTATGGGTCACACGAGGGTGCTATCACACTTGCGAACTATTACGAGACAATTCTAGTGTAGGGATAAAAATATAAAAATAATCACTAAAAATGTTTCGATTTCTTATATGTAACGAAATAACTAAAAAAAAGGTATTCATTATCATAAAAAAATAGAGTGTAAAATAAACAATTTTTTTCCCGAGATTAATAGAAAGGGCTTACCTGTATTATTTTCACAAAAAATGAACACAATACAGACTGTAACGCGTTTCATTTCCTTTCATCATAATTTTATTGCAGGTCTATAGGTTTATGAGAATTCAGGCCCTAAATCCCCGCGCTGGCCAAACGAAGAATTAGCATGTCATCTAATATCAAAAAAATTTATGCTTTATTTTAAAGATTTATGTTTTTATCTTGTAACTTGTTGTAATATTGTGTTTTAATTACCTGTGCTAGTAACTAGAGCTGTGATGATAAAGGAAAAATTTAAGTATACGTTGTTCTTTTTTGTCTTATTTACATCGAAGGTATTTAACTACTACTGCGTATAATTTCTGTTATTAAACCAACGTAAAAGATAATCATAACATCGTTCTAATCAGTTAGGTACTCTTCAAGCACTCCATACTTCGAAAGTCTTTTCAGAAAAATGTGAGGCAAGTAGTTAAATTCAATAAAAAATCAATCGACACCCACATTGGCCGGTAAAAGGTCGGCAACTCAATATTTCGTGCGACGACAGTCCTGCGGCCGCTAAAAACTCAATACAGTATTGCTTTCACAGCGAAGTGGCTACGCGAGGATGGTGTGGATAAGGCATTAGTTAAAACATAATAAAAAACATAGCTATTTATCAAAAATTAATTTGAAAGTACTGAATTTTATATGTATTCATTTTAATAGTAGTATTCATGACTACCTCTATGCTGCGGGAGGTAGTTTACGCGCGACTGTAGACTCAACGAACTATTACCAGTAGCACTTAACAAAATTATTTATAAGCCACTATCTGGGAGCAAAAAAGCCTGAATAACAAATGCATAATGCCGATACTACCTATAGCAAAAGTGTGTTACACGGAACATTAATAAAATATGGAAATTAGATACTACTATTAAAACTCCTTTTAAATAGATTTTTGTATCATATCCACATAATCCCAACACTTGCCAGGTCAGCGCAACAAGCCGTGGGCACATAACGAGTTTAACAGAATATGATTCCGCCGAATGAGAGACGTTTTTAGCGTCACTTTTTGCGCCCCAAGAGATTTATGCTGCAGACTGTACCTACTGAAGGGTTCCTGTCATTTATATTTTTTTATTAGCGCCAAAATGGCACGTCTTTTGGATTTTAAATTAAAGCTGGACATTGTATTTCATAAGTATTTTGTAAGTATCCCTTTTGTTCCTAATAATTAAAATTTTACTTAAAAATTTATAAAAAATTTCGAAATTGAAGTGGCTTCACTTATCTATTTATCTTTAATGATTATCGGTTTTCTCAATTCCACTAAAAAGAAACACTTTTATTTTATGTAGGCATTCCGTCTCTATATACCAAAAAGTCTCAGCAATAATTAATTTGTAATTCAATTGATTTGAGAATGTGTTCTTGTTGTGATAAACGATACCTAACAAATAATTTTATTCATTTTAGGTAAACCCTTCAGTCTTACCCCAGAATTCTTACAACTAACTATCAAGAAAATCTGTTCGAATCCGTCACCAAAAACCAATAAAGCGAACAACAAATTTTTCACACAACCACAATATATGAAGTACATACATATTCTCACAGGAAAACCGCATAATAACCGGCCACTAGAGCACAGCGGGGAATCTTGGTATGAGTCGAAAAACAATTGCGAATCTCGAAAAATCACCGAGCCGTTGTCTCTTGACGTGTTTCTTTATTGTTTTGACCGTGTAATGCGTCAAGTGGCTATCACGTTTCAAGCGGGCATTTACAACATTGTCCACATAACTAGCTAAACTTAAAATAAGCTCTATATTCATAGGTTTAGGGGTGAAGTTAGTGAAAGAATAAATATAAGGGTTTTGAGTGGTTATCGAAATATAATTGAGTGAAGTATCGTAGTTTATAAGTAGTTTTAACTTTTATTTAATGGGGATCGGTTTCCATTATTTGATTTATATTGTAGATTTTGTGCGACATACTTGTAAAAAATAATAACTAATAAAATCTTTTGTGTGATTTTATTAAATTATTTTTTATCCATAACCTGAGCGTAACTTTTTATTTTCATCATTTCATCTTTTTATTTTTTCATCACTTTTCGCTTACAGTCTTTACCTTTTTCAAATAAAATACCATTGACTAGGTAATAGAAAACCATAGAGTAGCGAGTGATACTCATAAAATCGGCGCCCATCTTGGACACTTTTCCAAAGAGATTTGCGCTATCTCACTCCACCGTGCTCTGACCGACATATTCTTATGTGCCATCTTTGCAGAGACTACGGATGCTGTGGAGTCGTATTTTATTATTCTTTTTTCCATTATGATTTAGTATGTAAAGTATATTACGTTTTATTTCTTCTCCTAAGTCCTAGTACTAGATCGCTGCGTAAACAGTAATACTAATTTTATTTTATTTATTTATACGATCTAGAGTTTCCCTTGCACATACATATTATGGACCTTAAATTAAAATACCTAATCAACAATAACTTATGTTACTACATAATTCTAAGCAATTGTGCATTGTGAGATGAATAGTTTGAGAAACCCTTAACAGTAGGTACATCACTTTAGTCCATAGGAGGCTCTAAAGATCTGTCAAAGCTACAACAAAACAGAGTAATTACTAATTATTAGTAATCCTAGGCTAAATTTTCAATTTCCTTTCGTGTGCTTAGACGATGCGACTCCACCAGACTTATTGTTCTTATAAAAATAATATACTTTTACGATTTCCACGCCATCTTAGTGGATCCGATGAGTTATCGCCCGGGAGCGCGGCCGACGTATGCTGTTATATTCAAATTGAACGAGCGCCATTTTGTTATAGTCACAAAATGGCCGCCGATAAGCTGCTTACCGCAAATGTGTTTTCTTGATTTTCAGCGGATTGCTCTAAATGTGACGTAATTTGTTTGATGCAAATTTTTGTGTTTAAAGTAATTGAGGTTTCTAGACGCATTCGTTTTTGTACCAATTTGCAGCAATCAGTCTTTATAGATTCTAGATATTGTTCCAGAATGTTCGGTGGACGCGCATTCTATCACATACACGAATATTATTACATATTAGTATACCTACTTACCTAATAAACATTAAACTTAATATTGTTTGTCGACTGACGGAGTAATATATGTTACCTACCAACTCCATTTAGAAAAGTGTTAATTTTCAAAATATAGGTCATGACTTGCGACTCATAAGAATCATTTTTTATGGTCCGGCATATTATAAATGGATTCGATAAGATAAAGATGTAAGATGAATCTTAATCTTATCTTAATACTATTATAAAGGCGAAAGTTTGTAAGTATGGATGTATGTATGGATGTTTGTTACTCTTTCACGTAAAAACTACTGAACCGATTACAATGAAATTTAGCACACATATAGAGGGTAACTTGGATTAACACATAGGATAGGTTTTATCCCGGAAATCCCACGGGAGCGGGAACTATGCGGGTTTTCCTTTAAAAACGCGGGCGAAGCCGCGGGCGGAAATCTAGTTAAGAAATATTTATTCCACATTTCTAGAAGAAAAGTTGGTAAAATTAATTAAACAGGTTTCTATGTATACCTGCTACTATGAAATCTACTAAAAAAATAATAAGTGAATCCCCTTATATTAACTTTGGCATAAAATAGAAATTGAATTGTAGGTATTTAAATGTCGCATGTCAACGTTTTTGTTCATGCTAAAATAGGGCTGGCCTGAGTTAACTTTCTATGATCAATACATATAATAAAATTCTAGAAAAGTTGTGTCTGTACAATCAAAATATGTAAAAAAAAATGAGTAGGTGTTATTATTAAATCGATCCCAAACCCAAAACTGTAGTTAAAAAAATTTTTGTCTGTTTGTCTGTTTGTCGGTTTGTCTGTTTGTCTGTTTGTCTGTTTGTCTGTATGTTTGAACACGCTAATCTCAGAAACGGCTTATCTGATTTAAATGCGGTTCACTAATATATTGTGGTAATCTTCATTTAACATTTAGTGTTTATTTCATGTCAATCGGTTCGTAAATAAAAAAGTTATGACCATTTAAGTATTCACGGCGAACATTTGCTAAGGCATTCTATTGTACACTGTACGATAAAACGTAAGTTATCTGTTTCAATTATTATTCCTATATTATGTCCAAGTGATCATATCGAAAGTCCCCAAGGGTGGGGGTGGGGGGTCAAATTAGAATTATGCTTACTTCTAGGTAAATTTTATACATAAAATGTCCTTTAAATTATGTCGTATTATATTTTTAAAACCCGACGCAAAAAGATGGGTGATAAGTGTTTGACCGCTATGTGTGTCTGTGTGTGTGTGTCTGTTTGTGCCACGGTAGCTCGCTAACATGTAATCCGAATTAGATGCGGTTTTTTTGTTAGGCAGCATATTTTCCGACGCTGGTTCTTAGATAAAGTGTATCAAAATCGGTTCATCTATTTATTATACCTAGGTATATAGGGGTAAAAGTGGGGATGAAAAAAACGAAAATTGTCAAATATACCTAAGTGATATATATATTAAATGAAAGTGAACGACCTATCAGTAACAATTTGTCAAATTTTATCAAAATCGGTTCATCCATTTATTTGATATAGGTATAAAAGTGGTAATAAAAAAATGAATTTTGTCAAATATACTCAATTGACATATCAAATGAAAGGGCATGACGTGTAAAGTATGTATAATTAGACATATTTAATCAAAATCGGTTCATCCATTTATTATACATATATTATATATGGGTAAAAGTGGAAATGAAAAAAACGAATGTTGTCAAATATACCCAAGTGTCATATAAAATGAAAGTGCATAACGGGTGAAGTACACTTAGTTATATTTTTATCCAATCCGGTTTATCCATTTGTTAGATTACAGCGGTAAAAGTGGGAATGAACAAAAATCTAATGTGGTCAAATAATATGCTCAAGCGGCATATCAAAATATGAAAGGCCAATGTGTGAATTACAATAATTAGTCATATTTTATCTAAATCGGTTCATCCGTTTATTACATTTAGGGCTTTTTAGGGGTACAGTGGGGATAAATAAACCAAATGGAGCATCAAACGACAGGATATGACGTGTACATATAGGTACAACTAGATATGGTTTACATCAAAATCGGTTCTCCCATTTACTAGGGGTGGAAAGGGAAGGGTTGAAAGTCTGCGAAAGAAGAGGGGGATACAGGAGCGAGAGGATAGCCACACCCTGGAAATTTTGAACTCTACTCAAAGCTACATAGGCCTGGCCCTTGGCAATATTTTTTCCTAAATATACCACTTCTTTTGCCACTGTGGTCCATTACAATTTGTGCACGGTTACGGCCCAACTTAAAATATGTCAAGGAGCAACAAACTTATAGATATCAATATGATGTAGGAATGTAATATGGAAGTAGAGGTAGGTCTCGCTCACTTGAAAATATTACATGAAAATAAGAAACCGATAGGAATAAATAATTTTACAAACTTCCCGACGATCTTTAAAATTAAGTACCATTTATTTTGATAATGAAATATATAATGATAATGTTGGCATGGCAGCCCCGACGACTTTGTTTTTTTTTTTTATAAATATTTAAAATGGTATTTATTTTTAAAAATCTTCGGGAAGTTTGTGAAATTATTTATTCCTTTTATTATTTATGCAATTTTCTTCGTAGCGTTGTTTTATTTTTTAATTTAATTTTTATTGCACGGTCTAAACGGTTTAGTTACTACAGGCGTGAGACAGGATTCAGGAAAGATCTGATTTGGATTTGATAAAAACTGAGTATCGATTAAGCTGATCAATTGCTGCACGATACATTGTTAAAAACATCCATACAAGGAAGGAAGGAAAAGAAATTTGCTCCCCTCCCCCCTGGTGCCTAAAAATAATATGACATAATTTAAAAGACATTTTACGTAGAAAATTAATAAGGCATTTATTTTTTTTATTGTTTAGCACAATTTAGTAATAAATTTTACTAACAGATCTTTTACCTATTTATGGTAGTCCGTGTTTACTCAATAATTAAGTTAAGTAGTAACTACTATGCAGTCACTATTCCACGCGGACGAAGTCGCGGGCACAGCTAGTACAGAATAAATTTTTAGATGCCTATGTTGATATCTTAACCGAGACAATTTCATAATTTTATCGTTAACAATAAAAGCAATAAATTAAAAAAAGGCTTATGATTTTCGTTATATCCGGCAATTATAAGTCTTTCGATAAAAGACAAAAAAATTGCCTAAATAACTTCAATCAATTGCGACAATACTAATAATAAATTTTATTTTACAATTTATAATAATCGGTTACCACAATTTTTTATAAATATATTAATTTCCAGATGCTTTTCAAAATGTTACGCATAACAATTATATTTTAAAAGTAATTTATGCCAACCCTATTTCAGGGATCCACACAACAATGGCGGGCACTAGTTATCTATTTAAACCTGGATTAGCACCCGATAAACCGTGATTAATGGCGCTGTGGACGAACTGTACGGTCAGCAAATAAAACTAAATAAATGATAAATTTTAACCAACCGGTCACGGATAAAGGATTTGTCAAAAAAACCGGCCAAGTGCGAGTCGGACTCGCGCACCGAGGGTTCCGTACAAACCTGCAAGGTTTGTTACAGCTTAAAGGTATTATAGACCTGAGTATTTGGTATGAATTTCAATTTAATACCTCTACGCGTTTATGAGGAAATGGGTAGTAAGTTTAAAATTATTAAAAAAAAATATATTATGTGATGTAACTAAAAATTTATGGTTTTCGTAATTTTTCCTTTATCTATGCTATAAGACGTTGCTTCGTACCAAATTTCAAGATTCTGAGTTCACGGGAAGCACCCTGTAGGTTTTGATTCCCTTGCAAGTGTCGAAAATTTGCGGCATAAACGGCTGTATCTTTTGATTGCGTTGGCTTAGAAGTTTGATTTTTTCACAGCTTCAAGGGACAGTAGACCTGAGTAATTGATATAAATTTCAGCTTCATACCTCCACGCGTTCCTGAGAAAAAGGGTCTTGACAGACGGACGGACGGACAACAAAGTGATCCTATAAGGGTTCCGTTTTTTCCTTTTGAGGTACGGAACCCTATAAAGCATGATGAGATGTTTATGATCTCTTTCAAGGAATATTGTACATTGATAATGTCTGTTAATTTTAATAAAGCCCATCATTATTTTTTTGACAGTATCTATCCGTAATGAATGCACTCCTTAAAAATATTATAGAACCTCCTATTCTGTACTTACTGTTTTTCAGATGCTAACCATAATCAACGTTTAACAACGTTGTTAAAATTAATCGCGTCTATAACGTAAAATATAAAATAAAACGATATTTTAGCCCAAAACTGCTTTGCTGACGCTACCTGACAATTAACTATTCGTATATTAAATTCAACAATATCTTAAATTTATAGATTAATGAGAGAAAAAAAAAAACAATTTTTTGTCCAGCAATGTTGTTGCTGACGCTACCCGTCGAGGAGCGTATTCAGTTAGAGGCGCGGAAGGCGTGCGCTCGCCAGATAGTGTTGTAACAAAAGTGCGGATTTGTTACCGTTATTTATTACCGTGTGGACGACTTTATCGAAATTTCATTGAACATATTAGCCTTTTTAAGGAAAAAAGGGGCTAATTGTTTAAAACGTCAATATTTAACGCATTGATTAAGACTCATCTCACTGTAATTCATGAGAGTAGCTGTGTCAAAAAAAAAGAATTTCTTTTTTCATCGTGGGTATTAATTATTATTACTATTAATGAAAAATTTCCCGAGTTTATTGGACTTGATAATTAGTGATTATAGAGCTAGATTTCACTGTAAATGATTCAAATTAAACAATGAATAAATGTACCACATAATTATTATATTAATCTAGTACAAATTGATTATTCTCATCCCTTTACCTATCATATGATCGTCTTAGTCAAATGGGGTCGGTATTATGCCAGAATGTATATTTGTGTACGAACCTAGTGTCAGTTAATCCGAGATTGAATTAAGTTGCGCTATGTATATCTTGCATAACACACTTCAATATTTATATGCTATACAGCGTGATCGATTTGTAATAAATATTTAAAATTATCAAAATTATATTATATTAATTGCAATTATAATTAGTTTAGTTAAAACCGTTGAATGCTATTTGCATACGAATGTTTTCATTTGTTTTCAATTAATAAAATTTTAGTTTATTAAATAGATATGCATAGAAACAGGAGTGAGAATGGCCGTCCTCAAGTGACCAATAAAAAAAGAAACATTTAAAAATATATGTAACTAACCATTGTTAACTCCAATGCAAACAGAGGGTGTTATAAGTTAATTATAATTATGTTTGTGGTAGCGTGACATCTGAATACATACCTAGTTGCCAAATGCAGTCAGTGCTGTTTTAAACCAAATCCTTTTTTAATATTTTTAGTAAGGGTATGTTATAATAAAAGAAGTCATCTTATAATTAACTGCTACTTCAGCTATCAATATCACAGCAAATGTTGAATTGAGTAATTCACATTTACTTTTAATATCTACTTAATGTTTATGTTATAAATGCAACAATAACATCTGCTTGTCTCTTGTTCACAATTCTTTTGGTTTATGCAAATGAATAAACCGATTTAGATGAAATTTAGTACATAGAAGCCATACAAGCCAAGCTATTATCCCACCCAAACTTAAAAGCTCCAAAGAAATCTGTTAGTAGCAGTCCATACTTATAATTTTATACCAATTAAAACTGCATAGAATTAAAACACCCTGTATAACAGTATCGGGGTTATGTAAACTAGTCCAAGACAGTGGGAACCACATGCGGCCTTACACCTGACGGTCGCGAATTAGCAGATTTGCAGCTGGCTTTAATAACAAGATTTGGTATTTTATTATTGTGGAACGTACTTGTATGGGAAGATACAATTCATGTATAATTTAAGTTAATTAAATTCTTACGGAATTTTCTTTATTACTTCAATTTTTATTTAGATTTTTGAGAAGTAATATTGTTTTAACGTTTGTACGTCAAAGCTATTTATTTACTACTTACAGTTTATAGACCGGGAGATACTGACACAAAATTTCGAGTCATTTGTAACAGGATGGCGGTTCTACAGGGTTCTTAGTACGCAATGACAAAAAGAAAAACGATGGTGTGAACGCTGGTACCGGCGGCTTAGTCGCGTGGGCGTTAGTCGAACTCGTCGGAAAAATAGCGAAAGTCAAACGATTTGTAACACAAAAATTTTAGAATTTACCGATAGCCCATAAAAAGGAAGTAGGCGGTAGTGTCATGCCATACTTTTCCGGTGTGACTTACAGCCCGCCATACCGACGCGAATGTGTTGATTTAAATAAAACAATTATTCAACCATTTGTATCAGGCTAACTTTTGCACAGGTAACCATCGTCGTGCAGCCATTTACGAAAATCGCCATGCCATACTTTTCGGACGATTCCAAATGGTCGCCATACCGCCGAAAATCTGCAAAAAATTTTTATTTCGCCAAACTTTTTGTAGGTCAGTATTGCATTTGGATTTTTGGAGAGTATTTGATAAAATGTGACCATTATTATATTTGCCATACTTCTAGTAGGGGGAAAAAGTGCTGTCATACTTGAAAAATTAATTTAGTATTAATTTATATAAGTGAAGATTTCCAACACCTAGATCTTTGAAATTTTGTATTTATATTCGTTGATCCTCAAACTTACAGGAAAAATAAGTGCCATACTGTTACAAATCGTTTGACTTTCGTTATTTTCCGACGAGTTCGACTAACGCCCACGCGACTAAGCCGCGGGTACCAGCGTTCACACCATCATTTTTCTTTTTGTCATTGCGTACTAAGAACCCTGTAGAACCTTTTTATTACCCGACTACGGCAAAGCAAAAGGAGGGTTATGATTTTGACAGGCTATGTATATATGTATGTATGTATGTATGTTCATCTGTTCCCTCGTAACTTCTAAACTACTTATCAGAATTCGACAAATGACATATCATTAGAAGCGTCTTAATTGTCCGCTGGTTATAGGCTATATGGGGTTTCACAAAATCTAATGTGGCGCCCTCTAGCGGACAAAACATACAGAGTAAAAAAATAAAGTTAAGATAAATATGCCGTGTTTGGTATCATTTGAAAGCTTTTTACTTGCACATTTTGAATATATATATATTACTAGCATTTGCTTGTGACTTTACCTGTATTCATGGGCTGATTGCATATAATTCACATCTTTTCGTTCATAGCTTCTTTATTAGTTCATCAATTTAACTTTTGTCAATATTATGCGCCAAAAATACACTTTAACACCAAAATAGTACAAATAAAAAAAAGTAAAACAACTAAAACCCAACTACGACAAAAAACGACGCTGAAAAAGTATAAAACAAGATTTTCAGAATTCCACTATGTAGAGATAAATTTTCATGTTTGGAAAGGCGTAGTCACACGTTGTCAAAGTGCTACGGTAGATATATGTAACGTGTGACTACGCCTTTCCAAACATGAAAATTTATCTCTACATAGTGGAATTCTGAAAATCTTGTTTTATACTTTTTCAGCGTCGTTTTTTGTCGTAGTTGGGTTTTAGTTGTTTTACTTTTTATTATTTTTATTCTACATTCTGCGATTAAACCTGTTTTATTTCAGATCGAAGAATTTAAGAGCGTACTTTCCTGAGTTTGACTTTAAACTTTAATGATACCATTAACGTTAACAGTTTCAACTTGTTTCAACAATAGCAGCTATTATAAAATTCCTTTTCAAAACAGAACAGTTGTAAATATAATAAACGTTATGGATCGATTTGCATTCGATTTCGATTTAAACTCGTTACTTGATATCGATTTGAGAACAGTTTCCACTCGAATAGCCTCATATATTTATTCTTGTGGGGAATTGAAATGTTCCTGAATTATTGTTATTGTGCGGTTATAATTTAATTTTAAAATGGCAGATATTGATATAAATGTTTTTAATGGTCCGGGAGCCAGCAGCAGATTTTATGACCAAGTTCCTCTCAAGCGGTAATTAGTAAAATGCATCAAAGTATAGTATTATGAAGCCTCGTGAACGTCAGCTGGAGCTCGGTTGGGGGGAAGAGCGGTTGTAGCCTCCCGTATCAGCTGACGGTTTTTCCACCAAGATACAGCCAGCTGACATATATATTTATCCACAGTTACATATAAGCTATCATCAGGTAAATTTTTGTTTGAGAGGAAATAACGGAAAATAAATTTTTCTTTAAATTTAATTTTCATGTTCGAGACACCAGCTGACGTATAATACACCATGTTGTAACCAGCTGACTATTTTTTTTCGTTGAGATATTGGGTTAGCTACAATTTGACAAATTTTTAGCTGAGAGGAAATGAATGAATGAATGTATTTTTTTTCCTATGTGCGTGGGAGGCTACAACCGCTCACCCCCCCAACCGAGCGCCAGCTGACGTTCACGAGGCTTTATAATACTATACTCTCATGCGTCTGACGAATTATCTCTTGAGAGGAAATAATGAACCAAATTTGCACCTGGCTCCCTAACCATAAGGATTATAATGTGTATACTTATTGGAAAATGACTAATAGTTGTCAGTATGTAGGTTCCATGCGACAAAATTTGGAGTACCTATATATACTAATATGTATATCATTTTTAAATGTCGGTAAAAAGCTTAAAATAAGCTTAATTAATGATTTTTCGTTACGAACGTTTTACAAAATGAAATGTATGTTGTGTAATGGTTACAAACATACACCCATCCACTCATCCTTTATTCTTCATCACTACACACATCAAGAATATAATAGTAGGTAATGTATGTAAATATACTTATTTACTTAGGTACTTCTAAGGAATCTATTTTTATCCGACTAATGACTTAATTCTGCACCATAGAACTTCGCAGTTCTCAAGATCAATCGCACAAACCCATAGAAAACAAATCTATTTACATTTAAATTTTAAACATTAACCAATCTAAACGAAATCATTAGTACCCCTGCAGTATAAATCATTGAAAAATCTCTATCGCTAAAGGCATTCAGCTAAGCGCGATCCGATCTAACATTACATAAATTTAAATTAGAAGCACCCTTTCGTTTCAATGTTTTTGAACGCTTTTTGCTTATTGTGCTATGTGTGCCATAGATTCTGTTGTTTGGGGATGCATATGCGAATTTTATTAGGAAATTATGTTACTGAAAATTTTAACGTAAAACGCGTTATTTATTAACGTAAAATGCGTTATTTATTAATTGTAGCATTTCATTTGAACATATTTCATGTTCAAATGAAATGCTCAAATTGTCTTTTTCAGTCTTTATCAATTCTCTATCTATATTTATGTATATTCTTCTCTAAGGCCAAAAATCCTATTCAATTACATGTTTCATAAAATAATGTAATTTATTGTATTCATAATAGTAGCTAAATATTAACAAAACTACAAATCGCAAAAAGTGTCTATTTTTTCAGTACAAGCTTTTCTTCGTTTTTATTTTTTATTGCCATGTCATCATGATAATTATTTATATTTTTTTTTATTTCGCTCTAATAAATGGTAAATGCACATAGTTATTACACAAATGTTATACATATTATATACTGCTTTTGCCTTCATAATATTAATTTGATTAATCACTTCATTACAGCGCTTTCGGGCTTCATACGATATGTTTAAAACAATTCATATCCTAATGGAGAGTCAGTAATGTAATAAGCTCTTTTTCCCGCGCGATTTATTAAAATGGCGGTATTCCAATATGTGAGTGCAATCGATGAATGGTTGGAGTTAAAAACTTTTAGTTTAATTTGAATCAACATTTTATAATTTAAAATAGTTGTTTTGAAAGGTAAAGGTTAAATTAAAATATTGACATAGATTCAGATTTCAGCTAATGTGTAAAAATTTCTCTGTGGTTAAAATAAAATGAGATCTTCAAACTTTATATGAAAATTTATATTCGTTTTCAACATTGCTTTTAATACAATTTATTATTACAAAAAAAAAAAAAAATAACCTACTATGATCCTCATGCAATGCAATATTTTTCGCATTTTCCAATTTCGAGTACCTACCATAAGTCGATAATAACTCAGCCGTAAAATAGAAGAAACCTATTTAAAAATCTCCTGTAAGTATAACGACCTAATTCCCCAATCTCAATCTAAGTCCATATACCAACTGTCAAGTAAAAGAATGGAATGAAAAAACCGCCTTATCCGAGATCTTTCCACTACGGAGCAAAACGGATATTTAGCATAATGAGTCGCTTGACGTTTAGCAAGAACGAGATGGGTGTATGAACTAGTCTGTAGGGTAGAAAGAGAGGGGTAGTCGTTTTGAGACAATAATGCAATCTTGTTTCTAGGCCATTTAGTTTAATTAGTGGTAAAGGACAGTAGACGATTTGTTCGCGTTATGTTTGAGATAGTCAGTCAGCGGTGAAGGGTTTGTCATTGTTCCCACTGTTTGTGTACTATTGTGTGATTTATGTAATGCTAGTACATATATGCAGAATGGGATGCGCTGTTTTCTAGGTTTTTAGTAGATCGAGACTAGATAGATGAAACATTAAATTTACATACGAGAAATCAATAAAACAAATTATTCACATATTTTAGCGCATAGAAATGAGAATTTCTTTTTTTAGAACAATGAGCACAATGCACTCGTTATAAACATTGCGTAATGACCTACATTATGTTTTCTCTTCGTCCACATTTATCATATAAATATTAAGAGAACCCAATTAAACATTCCTAATTCAATAAAATATATTATGGAAGTATAAGTATATGTTCATACATCAGTTCATACAGTTCATACATCTCACAAAAATTAACTTATTTTTCATCTACACATTTGTACGACCAAATTCAGAATCCTAACCCCAAACTAAACGTATATTTTTCACCAACCACTGTCCCAAACATTTCCGTCGAATTAACCCTTCAGAGCCGACAGCGAGGTCGTAACATTGAAACATTTAACATTTAGTGCGCCGCTAATGTTCCGCGCTAAATTATCTTTTAAATGTCAAATGTTTCTCGCTTTTTAGCGACATGGTTTGGGTGAATGATGGAGCTTTTTTAGAAGTGGTTTGTGAAGGGTATCTCAATTTGGATGTATGTACTATGTAGATGTACATATTATTATTAGATGCAGTGTATACTGTATTGTGTAACAGATTAATAGTGAATTTATTATATTGTTTTCATTATTTGGTATGTAACGTATTGTAATGTAAAATTATATTTAATGAAATCTATTCGTTATTTGATATCAAAATAATTTAATATACCTAAACAAGAATAATCATAATTATTCAACTCACACTAGCAGAATGCCGAAGCAAACTAAAATTTACCAATATGCTCCGTTATAAACTTGGCTACGAAAGAATCTTGGCAGTGGCGAAATTTGAGTCGAAATTAACAAAAAAATAGTTCATAAATCATAGCGGCCAGACGGACCGACCGACTAGATTCTGAATATGAAATGAGCTACCATTCATTTGAGGGTTATTCCTTTGTACGTTTTGTGTTCGAGAATTAATTTGAATCTGAGCATTTGTAGTCAATGGGTCTCGAAAGATATATTGATCATTTTTTTGTTTGTGTGTTCCGTGCTTCAAGCGTTTGTATTTTTTAAAGCATTGCGGTAAGAGTGCACTGTTAGCTAAATTTCAATGTAGCGATGGCGCTAATTTACATATTTGACAATGGAATCACAAAAGTAAGAAAATTGGTAGTTGCTTTGAAAAATATGAACATTACTTATAGCAGAAATCATTCGTAACCTTGACGCTATTAAGCTTGTTGAAGGGACTGAAAAAGACATTATTTTATTTCATATTCACGATGAAATTATTGTTGTTCTAATTTAAACACTCTTCTTCCAAGGAAACTGAACAAACTTTTCAAGAATAAATTAACCGTACCTTAAAAATCGTACCTAAAAATGTAAAAGATTCTTTCAACAAATGAGAATCGGGGACAATATGAGTTTGAAATATGGGTTCAAGAAATCCTGCTTCTGAAAAATTGTTCGAAACAAATGAAGAGAGAAAAAGTTGTGGAAAAAACAAACAATGGCATAACTGGGAAGGAAGCCGTGAGTAAGTGCCGGCCATTGTAGCAACGAGGGTGTTTTCTTTTAATTTTTTGCTTTATAAATTTAGGATTACAGGAATCAGGATGTGTACGTAGTTGTGGCGTTTTGTTGGAGGGTCGATTACCTTGATTGTGGTGTTTTACTTTTAATAAAAGTGTTATCGTTTATGTTATTTTTGGACGCAAGAAAGAAATGAGATACGCGTGATCACTAACCATCAAAGCAATAATCACTTTAATGGTTATTGCCTGTCGGTTAGTGATTTGATATCCTAAAAACCGTTCGGAAATATGGATTGAAATTATAAAAACAAGTAATTAGAATTAGACGTTATGAGTAGAAATGACATCAGTCCATTGAATCTTTAACCTAAAAAATTACACTTATTCCTTCTTTAATGTAATCGTAGTAATTTGCAACTGTTTTCGTATTTTCCACAGATCACAGAAACTAAAGGGTATTTTCACAAAAACAAAAAGTACCTACAAAACTACTTACAATTAACTTTACTGTCGTAAAGCCAAAGTAACAAATTTTACAGCAAAACAAATCCAATCTCGTGAACATGATCATGCACAACCACGAAGCTCTAAAAAATATAAACCGGTGGATGTTTTTAAAACGTTTGACACTGGAGCCCCTATTCTTGCACCACATATGTCTAAGTGGGACGTCGTAATTAAAAGTTGGGGCACTCAGCTTAGGGTAAGTTAATGCAATTACAGCGAAATTTTTCGCGACATATGGCCGATAGAGCACTGGTTACGAGCTTAGGGTTGAATGCGGTTTCAAGTCGAACGAAAATACTATCGTTTTTGGGGCTGTTTTTAAGGAAAACGAAAAATTCAGCGTAGTCTTTTTTATTTAACAGCTGATCATTCTGGTACTTGTTTGTTATGAAATATTGACCAAACATTGTTTATATGCAATTTTTGATTTGACATACAATGTAGGTAGTAGGTACCTATGATGTGGAAAGAGTCACTACAGAATTGTCATGATAGCTCTTCTTTGTAGAATCCGCTTTCAAGACGGGCATAATACCTAATTAGTAATTGCCGTAGGTACTATTCTAGAGGCGCTAAAAATCAACCTAGTAGAATGCATGCCTGCTGGAGTTTCAATTTCAAGAAAATTGAAGTATTGAGAGTGATTCAGATTGAGTTTAGAGTTGATAATACTGTTTCTAGTGAACGATAGCTCAATACTTTTTCACAATCGATACAGACAATGCTCAATTTGACAAACTGTTATGCATCTATGCACCCTTGCGAGCCGTTTTCATTAGCTGTGCCCTTGTCCCATGAGGCCGCTAAGCCCAAAGGTACATATGGTGAATAAATGCCCATCGAATTGCGTATGTATTTTAGTGGTATTTTTATTTGAACTGTACAGAGAGAGTCTTTAGTACAGAGTGCTTACCTCTGTCTTATTTGTCGGGGTTCCGGGAAAATTGTTGGTAGGTAAAGCGTAAAATTTTCATTGTTAATTAATTAAGTGATGTGTTTTATATGAACTCTATCTATTTGAAATTATAGTGATGATTTTTTTTTATGTTACAGGTACAAGTCTAAATGCTGCAATGACGAAAACGACTACGAGTAAAAAGAAAGGAAACGCTCCCATTATTTTTCAGGCGTTTGCAGTTGGTATTTAAACATTTGGTATTAATTAACTACAGTGAATTATTTAGATTTTTAATATATCCAATCCTCCCAAAAATAGACACACAAAGTATTGTAAACTACTTTTTCCGACAAAATGTAGACACTAACAAAAATATTGAATATCTCCATACATTTATCATACAATATGAAATAATTGAATCGCAGCGAGTGCTCCACATCAAAGTGGAGGTCTGATTACAAACAGATAATAGTTTGTCCGTCTGTCCGTCTGTTCGGATGCTGGAACCGCGGGCGCATATGTTGCGTGATTCTGCTGAATAGTGGCGATCGATAGTCTTGATAGTTGCGACGAAAAATCATATTTTTCGAAAAGTATTGTTTGTAATGAATATGTACGATAACGTAGATGTTGTAGAGGTTATTAAAAAGAAAAGGTATTTCGGTATTTATCATAATATAACAGCACAAATAAAATACAAAGATACATACTTTGATCAAATATGTAAATGTTACAACTTTGTTGATATTGATCTGTAGATTATGATGTTTTTAAAATATTTCGGTAAGTATATATAGTTAAGTGAAAATAATTTCTGTAACTAAAGAATAACATTATATATTTTTAAAAGCAAAATCATAAAAATCCAACTTAATAAATATATCACTATAAGTATAAAACATTTTTCGTTTTAAAGTATCAAAGCATGTCAGTCGCTGATCGCTCCCCTCACAATAATACAATATGCATTATAGCGAAGCATTCGCTCACTATTT
This sequence comes from Colias behrii, assembly GCA_029959065.1. Lineage (NCBI taxonomy): Eukaryota > Metazoa > Arthropoda > Insecta > Lepidoptera > Pieridae > Colias > Colias behrii. Next base: position 984,250 of record JARWMC010000006.1, on the reverse strand, counting down.
ATTTGCGAGTACTCAATGAACATTACGAGCTGACAACTGGGTACTTATCCAAAAACCATATTAACAGCTAATCAGGTTAATGTAGGAACAAATTCCAATTGTTATGCTATTTTCCATAGGTACCTATATGTTTAAGTTTAATAGTATATTGGACTTAAACTCAAACTCAAACTCAAACATTTATTTATTCAATTAGACTTCTTCGAGAAGCACTTTTGAAACGTCAATACATATTTTTAACATTTACCACCGGCACCGATTCGGAAAGCAGTAGATAGGTTATAGAGAAATGTTGGATATTATGGAATGTAGGAATTTCATATTAAACATATGTTTGGCAAAAAACTGACGATCCTGATGACGAATAGCAAATAAGAGGAAGCAATTTCTTATAAGGCTGTAACATAGGAAATGCTCTGCTTTATTTTTCCATTAAAAGTATGGTGAATGTTAAACATAATGTATATCTAACATGTGATAGCTATACCACCTTCATTTACTTAAGTAGCTTTTCGGCCTTGAAATATACTTACTTATTAAACAATATGCTACAAATCAGTTTTAAATATTTTGAGCAAATAAAGTAGCTTGAATATTCAACCGCTCTAACGTATTTATCTTTTACCAATACAGCTTAAAATTTTTACCAGCTCTTCACTATCACTACATAGTATAAAACAAAGTCGCTTTCTCTATCCCTATGTATGCTTAAATCTTTAAAACTACGCAACGGATTTTGATGCGGTTTTTTTAATAGATAGAGTGATTCAAGAGGAAGGTTTTAGTGTATAATTTATTATGTTTTAAATAAAGCTGGCGAAGCCGCGGGCGGAAAGCTAGTCTATTTATAATCTTACTTTTTAAGGAAGATTAAATTTCCTTCTTTACTAAGTACGCTCAGATTTCTCAGCGCTCCTTCTTCAAACTTTTTAATACTCTTTTCATCCACTAGAGTTTTAAAATAATAGACTGCATAAAAATAATAGTGTCTACTTCAATACGATTCTATTCAAAGCGTTTAACGTGTCACATATGGTAATAGGCCAGTATGGGGCATGGGGGCGAATTGTCCTGGCTTTTATACCATATGGTACTGAACTTTATAAACAAGTGTGTAAGGGGTTTATGAATTGACGGTTTGAACGCGGCTTTTCTTTCGTAGATGCTTTTATTGTAGAAAAGATTTAAAGTTGAAACTAAAGCAATATTGTGTCTGGTAAGGTGGATGATGTGATTAAAAATTTATGGGGATAAGGGAATTTTTGTCTGTAAATCAAATCAAATTTCTTTTGCTCATCTATATATATGTAGTTAGTAATGTGGATACGACGAACTTAATGGTTCATGTATAGAAATCCTAAGCTTTATGATTTTTCCATGTGTTTAGATAAGTAAAAAAGATTGAACTGTATACCAATGCAAATAGGTACAAAATCCTATAACTACTCCAAATATAAAATGACATTGTAACCCAAATTAAATTCTTAGTACAGAGCATACAGTTCAAAATTGTGTAACATCTCTTTAGAAAAATTTTTAAATTTTGCTAACTACATACAAAAATTGTAAATGACGATGACAATCAATTTTGAACATTGACAGTAATCTCATAAAGTCCAATGTCGTGTAGCACGATTATGAACGATTAACAGGATAGCTGATCCAGAATTGAAAGGGAATGATTATCTCAATTCAATAGTGCAACAAACCAATACCATGCAAGAGTTAGACGAATTTAATTCTTAAGATAAGAGGGATAGAGATAAAAATTGCATATCAATAAACGTTATAAAAGGGCATTTACAAGGACAATACAAGTATTGTTAAAATCAACACGACATATGGTATTTCGGTAGATATTAGTTTTCAATACATTTATGGTTAGGCTAAACATATTTTAATATGATGTTAATGCAGGTGGTATTGTGGATTAAGAGATTAATAATGGTTTATGATGTTGACGATGTTACTTTACTGGTTGTTTAAATTGATAAGTTTTGGTTAGTTTCGTAACATATTTGTTTTATTATGTCGTGAAGATGCACATATATTATATTAATCTTGCTTGCATACCTACTATGATACCTATTACCTATATCATAGTAGGTATGTTTGTTTTTTAACACAATGTTTTAAATAATTGAACACCATTTATTAAATCGACTTTAATGTGATCCTGATGTAATACAAACATGATGGCAATGCATACTTTTTCTTAGTTTTTATCAGTGACAAGAAATACTTATTTATGACAACAATAATTATTTTTTACATTGAAGCAGCAGATAAACAAAATTTTATCAAAACATAATAAACTGAGCCATAGTAGCTTAGAAATTTTAAGCCACAGTAAAACTATGTATTTCCAAAAAAACTATACCTCCATAAATTTCTCTGTTATGAAACCAAAAATTAATTAACACAATCGTTCCTCCTGTACCTTAAATCTTCCACAATACACAAAAGACAAACTTTCACAAAGCAAAGCACTACAACTGTGAACGCCAACCCATCCATACTCGGAACTCAATCAACTACTGTCCCCAGACACTAAAGAATATTAACTCGCAACTAATCTGTCTCCGTTGTCACGGCAACCGATAGACACGCCAATCAAAGTTGCAGATGTGACCCTTGACTTGGCATCATCAGTCACGGAGTAACTTGTTACAGCTTTGACTGTTCTGAGGATTGTTATTGTTCTAGTGGCTAAAGAAAAATGGCTGCTCTTGTAAGAAAGAAATATTGGGACTGCTAATTTTGGATGGAATTTTGGTCTTGAAAATGTTATGAATAAGGTGTTGACTTCCTGTAATTATTCCAATTCAAGAAAATTATCTTAGTGATATGACCAATTAATGGCGAGTTAAAACAATTGAAAACGCATCTCAAGCGGTGGTATCAAATTGTTCCATAGATTGACGATTAAATTATTGCTGCACTATATCAAAGGTAACGTTTAAGTTTTACATATATGTTATTTTAAATTTAAGCTATTTGGATAGAATATTAGATGGTAAAAAAGGTCGTATAGTTTTGTATAGCCATGAGCCATCAACGAATTCAGAAATAGCAAATCATCCAGTAAAATTGTCAGGTATAGGTTAATAGAACATACTAATAAACCCTTTGTTGTGTTACTCAATATTACAGACACTATTTTTGATAGGATTTCTTTTATAATTCAGTGATAAAACCTATGATTTTTTAAACTACCCGAAGAATTTGAAAGATAGAAAATCCATAAAAAGACTAACTTATAGTGAACTACAGTTAAATATAGGAGAAGTATAGTAAATGTTACACTATTTATACTGATTACTAATACCAAATACGTTCCAATAACTCAGTGTTGCGAAATTATCAACCCTCAGTCACGTGTTCGATAAACCGAAACACGCGCCGCCAATTACTTATCAGTAAACATCACTGATATAAGAACAATTTATTGTGATAACCGATTTATATTGAAATTGAGTTAAAAATTTGAATAGTTGAGAATGTATTGGAAACTTAATGGGTTGTAACGTTAGTCACAATGAGTGGTATAAATTGGCTTGCTTTAATTTGAAAGTAATCAATAATTTAGAATGAATATATTAAAACATTCATAATTTTATATCCCTTTATAGATTTGTAATATTGGACAGGCGTTTTTTAATGTTTTTCATTAAAAAATACAAAACAAAATGGTGCAATAAAATAAAGGCAATTTTAAGCTTATCAAATCTTTTCATATATTTTTTTAAGCTATTGCATAGCTTCTATCTTCTATCGCGGGCCTTGAGCGCGGGGACCGAATCGAGAAATTCCGTAACGAAAAAACCTCACGCTCCCCACTCCGACGGACACGGAGGTGTGGCTTGAAGGCATGCTATGCAATAGCTTTACCGCTGCAGTCCCCGAGTGCCACACGTCTTTTTTTCTTTCAGCGTATTGACCATTATTTCATGTATGAAAATTTGTAAATTAACGATTTATTCATAACATTTCACCTCCGACAAGTCTAAAGACAATAATATCATTACGGATTTTGCTCATTAAATCAAAAAAATCTCATTAACGCTCGCCGAAAATAAATGGAACAGATTTTCATGAAGCGAAAACGAATGGCCAAAAAAATGGTAAAAATCTGACAAATGGCTTTCCTTTAACGTCTGCGCCCATCTTATTATCGTTACCCACTACTGAACAGACCTCATTTGAGACTTCTTTTCATTTCTATTAACCACTATTTGCAAACTTATATCAACCTTATCTATCTCCACTAAAGTAGCTTTTTCTTTACCACGAGCAGGAGTATTAGCTTCTGTAGTTTTCATTTTATTTGCAACTTTATTGGCTTTTACATAGAGTTCGTTTTCGGTTCCAGTTCCAACGTTAAGGATATCAATTTGAGAAGAAGCGTCTGTGTTAATAGCATTATTCGCAATCTCATCCATACACTCGAGGGTTACGCCGACTCTGAAGGTATCATTTTTTATGCCACATATAAAACATATTTATTGCAATCATAATCGTTGGAGTTTTTTCTAGCACCGTGTTTTGTGAGATAAACAGAGGATAATGATCAAAGTAACTTTTAGTGCCTTATATTTTACTTTTATCTTCATATTGTTCTGAAAGTTATCACATTTGTTTGTATAGGCATAGAATAATAACAAACAAATAAGAGCATACTTATAATTTTGAAAAATAATTTTTTTCTGTCATACGTCATTTTTTTATGAAATAAATTTTGGTTCGTTAAATAGCACCTACCAAATTTTTTATAATTTACTACTACAGTTCTATTTTAGGATCCCACTTCCATAGATTTTTTCTAATAATATCTAGCTTAAATAAACTTCAATTACATAAAAACCTGCAACACGAAGTTCTTATAGATATTATGAAGATACAGATGCAAAATCGGCTTTCAGTTCTCAACATCATACTATCTTTGTCAAGCTGACCCTACCACAATTCCATGCGCTCACAATTCGCGGCAATTATTATCTTGAACCAGATAGAGCTCTCTTGCTCACTATCAATCCTCGCATCTCATTGGTCGAACAATCGAAGCTCCGCCCCATTCTCTACTCCCATTGGTCGAATAACCACGCCTCCCAACTTTAAAGACTTCATTAAGGGTAGTTTGCGCCCCGCTCACGTATTTTTCACCCTAAATATACGCTCGCATTCGCAACGTTACGAGCGGGCAGTACGCACGCGTCTTTATACCACGACTACGATATAAGTGAGCAAAGTTTTCGTTCCGAGTGTCATATATTAAATGAAGAAACAATGACAATGGACATTCAAAATAATTATCAAAGTTATAAAGAGCAATCCCCTGATTCAAAAGAATCGAATTTGAACATAGAAAGTGCGCGAACGTCACAATTAAAACCCGACATGCAGTCTACTGTGTTAAAGGCGAAGGCCGCTAAAAGGTCCTTCGATGTGGCTTTTTTGATGATGCCTGATGAGAAACCCCGGCATCCACCACCCGAGAAGCAGCTGCGAGTATCCAAGCAGTTGTTCAATACAGAAGAATGGGAGCAGTCTACAAAAAGAGTGTCAGAAGTTTTCAAACACAGTGAATGTTCCAATGATAATACGCTAGACTCCAAAGACCAGGATGAAGATAGAGTTCGAATAAATAACAACATATCACCCGGTTTCGGTTCCGACGTCAACATAGATGTTGGCACCGATGAATACCCAAGTAAGACCACATATGCGAGTGATTCTGATTCATCTGACAAGTCGCGCAGCCGGCCAAACTCCAACGAAAGTGCCGCACGCCCGCCTAAATTTTTACCGGAGTACAAGAATAAGATTTTTGATGATCCGACTCTTATCAGTGTGCAAACAAGAGCAAGGTATGAAAATAGATTTTTTGCTAAACAGCCCGAGGTTTCACCAAAGAGCGCTTTTACAAAAGTATCGAATTTTGGATTAAGATCACCGATTCCGAATCCATCGGTCAGTCCTGACAGTTTAATGTATCAAAATTCTGTTAGTCCACCGCTGGCTACTTCGCCGCCGGTGAATAACTTTAATAAAGCTGGATTTAGCAATCTATTGACTCCCGCTCATCTGTTAAATGGACATAATTTCTTCAAATCGCAAAATATGCCTTCGTCATCTCCGAGTTATCCGGAATCTAGTCACATGCCACAACGACCAACCGTGCCGATTAAAAACGTAGATTTTCACGGAAAAGCTGATGCAAAACTTCAAATGTCACCTAATAAAATGAATTTTCTACCATTCAGGCCAGAATTGCCGTACCTCCCCGCAGGTTCATCTTACCCTTTTGGCGTTCAGAATTTCCAACAACCGAGTCCAGATTTTATGAAATTCTCAGCACCTCCCCGAGAGCCAGTTAATCCTTTAATAGCCAATCCGGCCGCGGCTATATTAAGTACTTTACTCCCATCAACGTTAGCTGCATTTTCGTTGCCAGCGCAAAACGTCTGCGCGAAATGTAGCATAAGTTTTAGAATGACTTCAGACCTTGTGTATCATATGCGAACACATCACAAGAGTGAGTCGACCGTGGATCCGAATAGAAGAAAGAGGGAGGAAAAATTGAAATGTCCTGTGTGTAACGAGAGTTTTCGGGAGCGGCATCACTTGACAAGGCACATGACAGCGCACCAGGACAAGGAAGGAGATATGGACGAGATATCGCCGTCTCAGTCTTACAAGAAGAGCAAACAGTTTTATCCCCACAACGGCATTCACCAGAAGTAGTGTTACAAATTTCATTGTTATTTCATGATATTTTGAAATCGATATTCGTAATTCAATTCTAGTAAGTATCGAGATTTCTTCCGATGCCTGTTAATCGATCAGTCAGTGTTGTTATTGTTATCAAATCACTCTTGTGCAATATTAGTTGTAAGTATTTATTTTGTAAATAGTTTATTTAGATGGAATATAAATAAATCGTATGAATTATTTCTGTTATTTATTGCATTTCTTCAGCCTTTGGTTTTAAATACTTAATTATAAATAGATGGGCCAGTAAGTTATTGAAATGGTAAAATTTTTTGACACATTCATTTTATAAATAAACTCCCGAATTTATTTCAACACGAAGTTATATTTGCTAAAGAGAAAAGTTAGTAGCAGAATTTAAAATTTAGAAATTGTTTTCAAATATTTGTTTTAATTAATGTGGTCTCTATGGTTTATACTGTTTTCTTATATAATAGGGTTTATATACCATTTTCTTATATCTACAGCTACGTGAGTAATTAATACCTACTTCATTAGGTTTTGAAACAATAGTCATCTCGAAAACTTGACTATGATTGTAGTCATGGTCCATGGACGGGATGAGTTGATAAACCTATTCTTATATATACACCTACATATTTAATTACTGCACGATAATATAATACAAACTTACAAAGACTACTTTTATTCTTCAAGACCAGAATCATTATTTGATACACACCACATACAATTTTGAACTACCTCATTAAATTCTCATAAAGACTGATCATTATAAAATTGATATCTTCATTAAAATATTATTAATAAATGCCTCATTAGAAAAAAATCCCTTGTTCTTAATTAGTCTAGACTACAATCATTGAAAATTGCAAAGAAGAAAACGTCATTGAAATAGCCGTTTCAGGCATGATAGAGGCATAATCTTCGGACCATTATTAATACATATTAGTATAAAATAAAAGTCACTTTACACTTACCATCCATCTCCCATTACATATCTTTGACATCCATAATGTTGATGAATCCGTTAACTAGCAAGTAGCATACATTTTCCCATGCATGGCACGCTCCAATGGCACGACACGTCACGCTGTTCAGAACGCTAATAGGCACCCATAGAAACTGAAATATACCGTAGCGTTGCTAATCATTGGTTGGGGGATGGATGAAGCTATCATCTCGTTGAGAATATCAATTCTAATATGTTATGAATGTTACTGGGGATCTAATAGTCCCAGAGATGTCTTTGAAAAGAGATCTATCAACTAATAACGCGATGATGGATTCATAGGAAGTAGTATTTAAAAGTCGTTATTAATTAAAACATTTTGATTTGTGATTTGATCAAAAGGTGATACCTTAATGTGATGAGATACACAAGCGGTGGGAATATAAGAAGAGCTATCAATAATGTAGAAAAATAAAGATAATATAGGCTGGAACATTGACTTGGAATCTACACAAATTATAATATGTTTAAGAAAATGTTGACTGATACCACAATTTCTCTTCCAATCGACTATCTTCTGTCTGATAAAACAAACTTTTGCTTGCTCGTATTATTTTACACCAATTTGCAGAAAATTGTGACAATTAAGTTTTATATGCTTCACCCTTCATGTCTAAATGCTTCATTTGAAGGTTCTTTTAAATCTTCATTCAGATGTTTCAAAATCAACATGAACATTGCCATAACCTATTTCCCACCACAATTCTCTACGACCAAAACTCAAATGGACCTTGCAGTCCAAATCCTGTGAACAGATTTGTTCGCAAGCCTTTCGTCATGCCTTTGGACATGCTGTAGGGATGAATCAATTATGCTACATTCGATTAGTCGAAAATAATATAGCAGAACTGATTTGATGGCTGATATAATTTGATAATTCTAGGATGTAGTGTTGTAATTAGATTTAGAATAACTAATGGAGTACAAAGAAATACGTGTAGTTGGGTTTATATACTTTTATTGCCAAAGAAGGTTTTACCTGTGACCTATAGACTAACATTACAATTGAAATATAAACTTTTGAAAAAAAAAGTTTCTTAAAATCTAGATCATAGAAACATTATTAGATAAATTATATGTAATATAATATTTGTCTTCTTACTTACGGAAATTTCCACAGAAGAAAGGCAATCGCTCGCACTACAACGTTCATAAAAACATATTTTGTTTTCATCAAAGAAGATAAAAATTAAAACACTTTAAAAGTGACGACTGAACGTTGAAAGAACATTATCAGATGGGAAATAATATCAGGGACTGAGGTCCGAGAAGGAACCGAAAAGAAAACTTTAAAGAAATACGAAAACAGCTAAAACTTTAAAAGAAAAACAGGTACAATCATAAACACAGGTCACGGAGTCGAGAATGGGCAAAGTTCGCGGTCCCGATAAATGCTAGACGAACAATATTCGCGCTGGCTCGCCGAGCTGTGAATAATTCAATAGAAAATATTCATATTGGGGACACTGCTACCCTATGTGATACAGGGTGTTACTTTTTGTTAAGGAAATAATTTTTTATAACTACAAAATATGGGTATGTCTATTCAGACATACCCATATTTTGTAGTTATAAATTTTTCGTATTTCTTTAAAGTTTTCTTTTCGGTTCCTTCTCGGACCTCAGTCCCTGATATTATTTCCCATCTGATAATGTTCTTTCAACGTTCAGTCGTCACTTTTAAAGTGTTTTAATTTTTATCTTCTTTGATGAAAACAAAATATGTTTTTATGAACGTTGTAGTGCGAGCGATTGCCTTTCTTCTGTGGAAATTTCCGTCTACCAAATCTGACCTATTCAGGTCAGATTTGGTAGTGGCTAGCTACTAGTTATTATTCTGTGGTAGTGGTTAGTTGACGACAATAATAGTGAGTGAAATTTAGAAGTATGTAAATTGTAAAGTCAACAATCTAAGAATATTCGATGAGTTTTTAACAATATTGATAAAGACGCTAAAGTGCCATCTTAAAAAAAAAATTAAACATGACTTTTTTGTTTCCTCAAGAAAAGTACTGGGCTTCCTCCTAATTTGTATGTTTAAAAATGTTAAATAATGTATGAAAGGATACTACAGCATAGAGGAGCACAATTTTAACAGTCCTAATAAATTATATTTTTCTTACAAATGAAATATGTATAATAAAATCTGATTAGATGCTCACTAAACAACACCCTGTACATAGAGAACATGTTTGCAACTCCTCTTGAGTCTTGACGAATGTGTTCCGTAATACAGAGATATATTTGAATATTGTTCACTGCTCACTGCTTACACTGGAAACTGTTTATGTAAGGGAAACGTAACTACTATGTATAATTTATAAAACTTTTTATGGAAGCTGTAGAACTTCAGAATTTAATACTTCCGGTATTTAAATAAAAGTTACATCTATGTATCTAAGAATGATAGGATATAATATGTATTAAATAATGACTAGGTTTCTAAACAGGGTGATTCTTTAAACAGAGAGAAAGAAATTAACTTTCAAAATATCGACCACCGCTACAATCATCTCCGCATTACTAATCCCATTCTAAACATTTTCAATTGGAATGCCATCACAGACATAAATAATGTATTTCCGAACGCATTTACAATATTACGCGTCCGCCGTCCTCCGCTGCGTCATTACAAATGATAAATAGTCCGCACACTTCGATAATCAAATTCAAATTTGGAATCTGCTACCCTCTTTTTTCTTTTCAGCCTGTTTTGTATTGTGAGAAGATTGTGGCTTTATTAAGCGTGAAGGAAACATTGGACGCGCTAGGCACGTGACCCGGAACCGATTATGGCGGAGATTTGTATGTATTTGTATGTAAATAGGTGAGGGTGAGATAACCAGGCGTGCTTGATAGCGATCGGTGTGATTGAATTAAGTGTGTCGTTTAGTTGTCTTGGCGGGGGTTGATATCGGGATTGAGTGATTTTAGTGTGATTTCTATAAGATAATTGTTAATTAAATTAACTTGGTTATTCTTCCAACGTTTTGAATTAGAAATAGGAATTGCAATGTTTTCTTGTCGAACCTTATTATTTTATGTAGACACGTCTATCTAATCTATAAATCGTATTTTAGGTAGGTACACTATATTTGTTTCATATTTTATTTTTAAAATGTAGTATACTTAGGTATTATCTCGTGCTCTTTCTTCTTTTAGCAGTTAGTAATTTAGATTGCTGACAACTTCGACCTTCGTCAATAAAAATTAATTAATTGATAAATCCATCACATTAATTGATCGATTTATCAATTTGATTTATCAATATCGGTTATACAACTTTTGGATATTATGTTCTATTTATTTTATCTGTGTTACAATGACAAATATAACTTATGAAAATGTGTTATACCTATAGGCATTATTAGAAAGCGGTGGAGTCGAACCTGACTTTCAAATAAACCTATTCCATTTTATAATGAAAAAAAAGCAGGAAGATGCAAATTACAACAGCTATATTAAATCCTTGCCAAAACACTAACATAGCGAAATGTGTTAATTCCAAACAATGGCTAATAATGTTTCCAGGCTCGACATAGGGCACAAGACAATGTGCGAGGCAAGCAGACGGAAAACATTGGTCTCGGTGACCGCGCTCGAGCTGAATTATTGCCTTATTTCTTATATTATAACAATATATTGCCTAATCCATACTAATATTATAAATGCGAAAGTAACTCTGTCTGTCTGTCTGTTACTCAATCACGCCTTAACTACTGAACCAATTTGCATGAAATTTGGTATAGAGATATTTTGATACCCGAGAAAGGACATAGGATAGGTTTTATCCCGGAAATCCTACGGGAACGGGTTTTTCTTTGAAAACGCGGGCGAAGCCGCGGGCGGAAAGCTAGTTCCTTATATTATAGCAATTTATTGTCTTAGTTCTTATATTATATGCAACTAGCTGTCCCGGCGAACGTTATTCTGCCTTACTCTTATCACTTAGGGGTATTAAAAATAGATATTGGCCGATACTTAGATCTACCCAATCGGCACACAATATTTCAAGAGTATAGGTCCAGCCGTTTGGAGGAGTATGGTAACTCATATTGTGACATGAGCATTTTATTTATACCTATAGAGAGATCGAGAAAGATGTATTGCCTAGTTTATGTTAGATATTTGATGTTTTGGCCTCTTAGAAAATTATAAATTAGGAATCACTGAATCAGTCTTCCCGTGACCTTCTCGTTCCTTTTAACGAAACTTGTTCATTTTTCATTAACATTATATCCAGAATTGAAATTTATACGAAAAAGAAGCATAATGAAATTACTAACCTACTTTAATTTTTTACTTGTAATTAATACAAAACTGTTAACGGACGATTACATTAATTTTTAATACAAAAATTTAGTTTAACAGGTTTTGTTTCGTCATATTTAACGTAAAGTGCAAAGTAAGGGAAAATAATATATTCCTTGAATATTGGTGGCGCCGTTCATTACCTTTGAATTTCGACTTACGAGTACTTGAAGGTTTGTTCTACTTTGTACTTTAATTCAAGTACGTACACTATCCTTATTATGACAAATGAGAAAAGTATTTTATATTACCTTATTAATTGATAACTGAAAACTCTACCCAATATATTTAGAATTTTTTTATCAGTAAAAGCTACATGACAATATGATTTTTAATTTTTTAATTAATTAAAAAACCAAGGAATTTGTATCCATAAACGTTGAAGTAAAAGTTCCATTTCACAATTGTATTATTGTTTTGATTAGCCTAAAAAAAGAATTATCCATTTGTTTCTACATTTCAACAATATTTTATTTAAAATATTTTTGATTTATCAGGGTTACAAGTAGAATAAGACATAATACCCGGAGCGGCAGCATACATCCATATTAATTTGAACCATATTTCATTTAGACCGGACTCTCAGTGGAGTTTCGTTTGCAAAAATCGCGGACCTAAATCTGACTTCTGATATATATTGTATAGATCCCAGACATCCTATAGACAGATGTTGCCAACCAGTTTTGTGGTCCCCCTGCCCGCACCCCGGTAATTAAATATGGCATACAAAGAAAAAAATAAAAATTTCCAAAACATGCCGTGTGGGGTATCAAATGAAAGAGCTTATTGAGTAGATCACGAATATATAGCATACTATATACATTTCTTACACTTTCTCTAAGATTTTTTAGAAAATTTACGAAAATGGTCCATTTTTGAGTTAACTTTAAACCACTATAGATTGAAAACTCATGAATATATTTTTTAAATTATTATTTTAAATAATTAACAATAGTCCATTGTTTACGATTCAATATTTCGTACAGTGAAATAGTTGCATGGGGGAGTGGGGGGAGCATTCAAAGATGGCGAGTATATTTTCAAGTTCATATAGTATATAGTTATTTTCATCAAATCCACCACATAGCTCACTTATATTATATTACGAACTATTGAATCATAAACAATGGACTATTGTTAATTATTTAAAATAATAATTTAAAAAATATATTCATGAGTTTTCAATCTATAGTGGTTTAAAGTTAACTCAAAAATGGACCATTTTCGTAAATTTTCTAAAAAATCTTAGAGAAAGTGTAAGAAATGTATATAGTATGCTATATATTCGTGATCTACTCAATAAGCTCTTTCATTTGATACCCCACACGGCATGTTTTGGAAATTTTTATTTTTTTCTTTGTATGCCATATTTAATTACCGGGGTGCGGGCAGGGGGACCACAAAACTGGTTGGCAACATCTGTCTATAGGATGTCTGGGATCTATACAATATATATCAGAAGTCAGATTTAGGTCCGCGATTTTTGCAAACGAACATCTCCTTGGAGCCTGCTCTAATTGTATTTAATTCATATGCTAAATAGAAGATCTTTACTGCGTTGTTATTTGAAAATTTGAACTCAATTTTTGTTTATAGTATTTGGGTTATTTCCTTCAAAAGTACATTTCTTTATTCATTATATTTAAAGATAAATTATTTTTAAACTTAATAAGTCAAATAAGAAATAGGTAGTTGTGTGCTTTATTTTGAAAATTCAATCCATTACGTTTAAAAACAAACGTAAGTAAAAATTAGAGTTGAATTCTGCGAAGTATAATTTTATTTGAGAATTGATTACAATTGATGTACAAAAAAGCTTCAGCCTGTCACGTAGGTTTAAAAGAGCTTCTATTATATTATATTATTCAGGATAATATATGATGTTATCAGTATTATAATAAACATAGGTAGGTAAGTTTAGCCAAATCACATGCAAGAGCAGCAACATATTTTCGTGAAAAGGTAATATAGGTGTATGGTGGGAATTTCTACAAGAATAAGGTCATGCCCTCGCCCTCAAAGTTCTGTATCACACTATTTATTATTAAAAACCACATTAACACAAAAAATCTAGTTAAAATATGTTCCATACCATAAAAGCATTGGCGCAGAAATCACAGCTTCGCATTCGTGCATATTTTCCGCTGCTATCTTTTTGCTCCATCGAGTGTCGATATTTTACTCCTATCTCGTTCCCAGTTTTATGTGACGTTACTTGAATATACATTTGTTTTTGCTTGATAACGTATGATATGTTGCCTCTTATTTTCTAAAATATGCTCGTTTGGACGTTTAATGATCTTTGTATTTATTTCAGCAATTTGATTGCGTCGTAAGGATGGACATTGGACATTGGACATGGAGCAAACTTTAATTATAAAAACACGATTTTAAACAGATATTTAGAATGTCGTTGTGGTGGTAGAGAATAATTAATAAGTCTTAAGTCCTGTGTTACATCTGTACTAGAAATATTATAAAGCTGAAGAGTTTGTTTGTTTGAACGCGCGTATCTCAGGAACTACTGGCCGATTTCAAAAATTATTTCGGTGTTAGATAGCCCATTTATCGAGAAAGGCTTATAGGCTATATTAAGACCAACAGGGGTGGAGCAGTGCGGGTAAAACCGCAGGGCACTGCTAGTATATTACATATATAAACTTATCAATAATTTTATCCCTACATACAATCCTTGTTTAATCGATGTTATTAAAAATAATGTAATGTAAACTACTACAAGCTAGCTATGTCACAATTTACCAGTCTATAGCTTCAAATGAAGTATCTCACACATCCGTTTAAACGTTACCTCTATATTACAAAATAAACAAAATAGTATACATGCCTATATTAACCTGTTACAATAGTTAGTGAACAAAAGATGGGTCCCTTTCTACGCACACCGGATCCATATAAGTTTTGTCGTAACAGTATTTATTACCTTTTGTTTCTCACAATGTACGTGAAAACTGCCTGTCTAAAACCGTCTTATTAATAACCTTGTTTGAGGGTTAGTATAATTTTGTAATATCCTTACATATTACACGGGATAATGCGGGAAATATTTAACAAAAGCATCAGAACTATTTACCAGTTTTGTTTCAGAATTGTAACGGTTTGTTTTGTAGAACTAATATTTAAAAAACGAGTAGATATTTTTGAATCTTTTTATGACAAATTTCCCTAAATATCAATGGAAATTAAAGAAATCGTAAAAGACATATAAATATGTACATACACTAAACAAAGTAGAGTAGAATTACGTAGGTAGAGTATTAGCGGAATGCCGCCTGGTGATCAATTTTTTTCTATTATTTGTAAATTTATAGAGTAGGTACAATTAGTCAAGCAAAAGATATAATGCTAATTTTAGAAAATTATTGTACTTAATTTTACCAATATCCTCCAACTAACGTATACACATATAAGAAGAAGAGTTTCATTGATTTCTCAAAATACGTTCATTATATTCAGTTAATGAATATTTATGAAAACTGAGCATAATACGAATCTCGAATAATACATAAATGTTAATAAGAACTAAGAAGCAATAAATTCGGCTTAATTCTGTGAAGCTGGGCGCCATCTGCCTATTCAGTAAAACAGACGACAGTAATTATTTTACACTAAATTATATTTATAACACAAAACAATATTGTGATAATTTATTTATTTAGGTTAACTTAAGTCACAGTTATTACAAAATAGCATCCGTGTCAGAAGTGAAACTTCCGATGCTTGACCGACGTATTTTAACATCACAGCGACCGAGATTTATCATTTAAGGTACCTATTATAATATTACCTATGTATTTAATTATAGTATTATGAAAAAAAACCCATTCGAAAAGGAGGGGAATATGATAAAATACCTCTCTATAAGCATAAATGGTTATAATTAATTTACCTATGTATAAATAAAATTTACTTTTAACGCATTAGAAGACCCTGTAAGTGTAAGAAAACTTCAATTACTTAAAAGTCGAAGAAGGTTCAATATATTTAGGTAACTTACAACACGCAGAGATTCTTTATCAAAAAACAATTGGAAGATTGGCGTAGATTAGATATAAATCAGTTATCAGACGACATATCTACTCGTACGAGCGCGAGTAGTCATATTTTTATTAAGGTGAAGCGATTTGCCAAAATAAATGCTAAAAATATTTTTGAAGTGAAAACTTCTTTAGCGGCGTTGGGTATAAAATCTTAAACTCGCGTCAGGACACGTGGCCTGATCGAAAAAGCGTAAGACGGATTTTTTTTTTAGCCCTTATATTCCATGCGTAAGACGGATACCATTCCAAAATATCAAACATGCTGAACGTTAATAATCAAGTTTTCACTTCTGCCGGCACTCCCGGAGTGCAACCCGTCTTTTTTTTTGGGTGACTTCTTCTAGAGACTAGAAGTACTTTTGGATCGTAATAACATAGCTTTACTATGTACCACCGGTTCGGAAAGCTTATACGGAGAACATGATAAATATTGAAAGTTACACAACCACACGAATCAATACAATTAAAATGCTTAGTTCACTTACATGTAAAATATACTATTCTAGCTTTCAGCTCATATTATATAGTTTTCCTTGATAAATGGGCACTAAAATAATTTATATCTAACACTGAAAATTTTCAAATCAGACCAGTTGTTCTATTAAGATAATGGCGTTAAAACAAACAAACAACAAACTCATGACTAATTATTTTTTATCTATATAATATACATATTACTTATCTATAAGTATAAGCCTCTCGTCTTCCCCTTAAATATCTATAATTTTTACCGTGGCGTCGCTCAATGTATCACGATAATATGATGGCGGATTTATGGCGGCAAATCGAGCCTTAATGGAGACCTACGGCTTCAAATGTATTGATGATAGTTGAATTATCACCATTTTCAAATCAATTTCTTAACAGATGATAAGTTATGTTAGGTGGTAGACTTTTTTAATTTATAAGGCTTTTGCTTTTTATTGGATAGACTAAAAAATTGCACCAATTCGTTCTATTGAGTAATGATAACCACGTTTATTTAAATTGTTAAATAAATCATCATTAATTGAATTGTATTATTTTCGAGCTTATTAATAAATGCAAGATGTTATTAAAATACAGTGAATGAATACTCCTAAATACAAGAGACTGTTAACACTTTAATAAAAGCTAATATCACTAATCTAACAACAATAATTAAAAACCATGTTCAAACCTCACAAACGGGTCATTAAATATAGCAACAATACATCGCGAAAGCTTTTTCCAAAGCTCACCGGATGCGATGTGCCTGCTTCCTCTCCTGTCCCGCTCTAACGTGGGCGTGCGAGCGGGATGGAGGAACTTTAAAACGTTGATCGACGCTATGGGGACAGGAAACAATACTCGATGGCTTGAATTAATGACCGCTACCGGTAGATAGGGGTTGGCAACTTTTGGCGGTTTTGGATTTTATATTTACACGTTGTAGTTCTTAGGTAGTTAAGACATTGTGAATTCTTTATACACTCTGCATGACTGCATGGTCGATTCCTGTAAATGCATGTTGATGTTTAAACAAATGAAGTATGTTTATTTCGTAATGAAGATTGTTATAATTTTAAAAATAAACATTGTCTATTTGCAGAGATAATTGTTAGAAATATGAAAGAACAACAACTGTAATATTAATTATAGTATACATATATCTTTTTGAATAACACTCTGAAATAAGCTACAAAATCTGTCTCTAAATAAAGTTTATTGTAAATTGAATCAGATTTAATAAATAAAAGTGTTCCAAAGGTTGACGATATCTGCTTTACGCAATATTTCAGGAAAACAATGGAAGCCGTTGTTCGCGCGTTCGTTCAGATTTCACCTGCGGGTTTTAGAAGACCCCAGTGACACAGTGGGTACAGTTGCAGATGGTACAACATTCGATTTTATCACGAATTAAATGGTCAAAGATTTAGTTTGACACGGGTAATTATAAGTATTGTAATAAAGTATTTTACTGAGCAACTCTTCTTTTATTTATTTTTATACAAATACCATAGAATAACGAAGTAATATGTATAATAATTATGCACTTACCTATAAAATTTGTAGGGAACTTAGTCAAAAGACTAATTTAGCATCATTGACATAAACACAGCTTACTGATCTGTGCTGTAGTGTTTATCTATCCGTTAAAATGACAAAAAAATGTATGAAAATTAGCTAATCATACTCTTTCTTTATCTTCCTTCTCATTAGGTGGTGAAAAGTTATTATAACAAATAATACGTTACCGTGAAATAAAATTAAAAAAATATATAAAACTTGATAGTTGGCCTCTAGGCTCAAAAAGGTTTTATTGAAAAGTGAAGCTACAATAAATTAAAATACAGTACAAATTCCTATTGAAATTAGACCGCCCATACACGTCGATTGGTGTTCCGGCACACCTTCAAGCTTTAACTAATAGCTTTTCACAACACACGATAATAAGCCATATCACCTTGCAATAGAGAGCAATATTCAGTAACAGTATATGTTAACTGGATTCTGTTAAAGCAAATGATATTGTGATGTATGGCGCTGGGAAAAAATGTTTCTGTTTCAAAGTGAGGTGGAATATTGTCTCTTTTTGAGAGATAGCTAGCGCCTACTCTTGGTTTTGCCTGCAGAATAAAGCAGACTTTCTATCGAAAGGTCATAGTTTTAATTGCATTTTTTTTATTATTACGTCCATTCATATTTAATGTTTAGGCAGTATCTGTCAAGCGTCACTTGAAAATTAAATAAATACGATGAGACATGTGAAAGCTGTAATTTTTTTTAATCCGACCTTACCTCATAGATAATTGGCCTTCTTGCAATTAGGTTCATATTACATATTATCTTCTGCTCAAAATAACCAGGAATACTTTGCAAATGCAAACGTTCTAATAATTGCTTGATAGCAAAACTTCCTGCTTTCAGTTTTATCTAACCAGTGGGCCGTGACAATTGAAGCCAACCTTTGCATTACAACTTTTGAACTTGTTTGAAATATTGGTTTGGTTTTGTCTGATAATTACGCTCTACACTCTACAGTAATGACTGCGCCTTAATAATTAAATTTAAGGACCATTTAGCTGATTTAGCTGTAATAAGGCTGTAAAGAGCTTATCTGTAAATTCAGTGTTTGTTTATAAGAAAAAGGTCATACAATTCAGATAAATAATTAGTATCTCTTCATGTGTACCTAAAGAAATTTAAGATTTCACTCGTGTGACACAAGAAGCTGATTTAAAAAAAGCGGTCACCCATCTAAATACTGATAATTGATAAACATGCCGAAAAATATCATAAAGACAATATTTATTCCGATTGAAATAAAGAGTTGAAAAAACAATAGAATTAAAAATAAAACGTAACGTTCCAACTACGTTTCGAATCGGAACATTAACTTATCGAAATGGTCGAATCACTGAGCAGGCATCGCTTACCGACTAAACTTTGTACGATTCAAAATTCCATTCGAAAAACCGTACCCGTCGTTAAGGCACTGCCGATTTATTGCACCGAATCGGCAATATTTCCAATAAGCGTGTAAGTTTTAATATTTTAACCGGTTTTGCATTTTGATTGGAAGATAGAGTGCAAATGTTTCTATTGATATTGTACAATAGAAACATAGTGGTATATGTTTTTTGTATGATTACTGAATATTTTTTTTATAATTAGCTATATAATGAACTTACCTAATAAACTGTTCAACTGAAATGTGAAAAATAAAACAAACTAAATTTGGTTAAGGCCAGGGCATACCTAATTTATTACGAACCTTATTTGATATTCATTTCTATCGTATTCATTTTAATTTAATATTAAAAAAAAACAAATTGCCATTCAACCTCCTCTTAACAGTATCTATATCCGTTAATGGCCGATACAAATAACATTTGTAAAACGTTTCCAAGCGTGTGTCTGTCCATGCGTTATGAAGATATTACATGTGACTTTTATTTTTTATTTTCATATATTTTCAGGTAATATTTCATTGATAAAGCACCCGAATATAATAACGATGAAGATAGAGTTATTTTTGTATCTGTTAGTATTTAATATTTATATAGGTAAATTACATAAAAATACATACCTACTTGCTTTAATAAAACTATTGTTAAAATACAGAAAGATGTAGAACGAATATTGATGCGGTTTTCAATAGAAAAGGTCAAGGCATTTTATTTGTAAATTAGTCGTTATAGGAGCTAGAAGAGAGGAGTCTAAGCCATAAACATTATATTAATTGATTTTTAAATAAAATGCGCATTGTTTCTATAACAATGTTGTTTATAATTACATATGTATAGTGTCACAATGTAAGTCGTAAATAAGTTATCAAAGATTGTGTTTGAAGATGACGCCTTAACTCGGTTTGCGAGATACGCTACCGTTTAACGGCGCTAGGGTTGACACAATTTCATTTATTTATTTGTCATAAGTTATTTATTCGTCATTAATACAACTAACTAATTTATTTAATTAATTAATTATTTGTACTTACAATAAAAACTACTCACATTATATTTAAAAAATGTGCTAATTATAATTTTGTTATTTTATAAATATTCCATCTGATTTAAAAGATGCAGTAAAATCAATTAATACAATAGGACAAACATACAAAAAGAAAATCCTATATTGCATTATTATCTAAGGCTAAATTTTTTCACTTCCCGATCTCATCGCAAGGAATTGTTCTATTTTCAGCGCCTATTAGTATTGATAATCAATCTGAATAGAAATTAGATAAAAAATTCTGCTTTAAATAATAAATAGAATATCATGTTTTACAAAACTACTTCGCATACAAGGAAATTACTTTTATTACCTACTACAACAAAAAACTCCAAAGCGCCAACCCTAAAACCACCCCCATGTTGCCTAAAGGGTTTCGCTCCCCGACAAATTGTCGGTTAAAAACAATGTTATTAAGCAAACCGCACGTTGATGCGTTTTGCAATCTCATAAATATTAAGTATCAGATTTAAAAATACGAGATCCATTGTCGCTTACGCTTTGTCCTCACTTTTATCTGATGGTTTTAAAATTAATCTTTAACTTGGGGATGACCCTATAGTCTGCACTTATAATCAATAGTTTTTCTAATATGGAAATTAAAATATTATTTGCAATGCAATTTTTTGACTACTAGGGATTATAACTTCGAATAGTTAAATTATTATAGTAGGTATTGTATGTAATAAAATATATACTTATTTGCTATTAATAAGTCATAACAAACAAAATGTTATAATTTCAGCATCTGAATAAATAATAATTTCATTCATACTGAATAAAGGGCTTTTAAAAGGTATTCTCGACTCTCGTATTATCTCTGCCTTTTTTCTATGACGACTAAAGATTTTGATAGGCAATTTTAATCCTAGGAAGTAAACCAACAGATATGAATCTGAAATACGTTTATGCGAAGTAAGTTGCATAAACAATAGTAATGGTAACTTGACAGTAAAAGCTCTGATAGTCTCGATACTTTATTATGCATACTTTTTGTTATTCCCGCTGAAATATTATCTCTAAAATAAAGGAAAAACGTTCACCAACCCTTCGTGACAACAATTAAGCAGAGAATAGCAGTTGTCGAAGTTAATACCAACATTTACATATTTCAATCTCGCCACGCCCCGGGCGTTCAAGTTTTATGAAGCTTCAAACCTTTACGAGGCACGATGGGGGCAAGCGACGCTGGGCGTGGTTGGCTTTTGGATGGGTTTACATGGTAATTGTTAAATACGAAATACATGACAATATACAAACATAACCTTCCATTCCTGGTTAATCGCCGATAAAGACAAAAATATTTGAAAACGATATGTACCATATTTAGGACAGTTTATTTAACGGACAATCACGTCTTTTGAGATATTTTTTTTATTGTTATTATCATAATATGCCATTACAGAACATAATATTCGTTTTGTACCTGTCGAGTCGAAAAAAAAATAGGTTTGATATTACGTAAATGTGGGGAAAAAAGTTTGATACTTAATTAAAAAATATCAATAAACATTTCAAATGTGAATATTTCCTTTGAAAGGTGAATATCTTCTAACGATCTGCATATTACTTTTAAGATATGCCCTTTACAACATAAAAATACACCCTTACACCTAAAACAAAAGCAAAACGCACTTAAAAATGTTCACCATTTCATTAATAATGTTTCTACTTTCTATGAATTAAACATATAATACAATGAAAAGTAAATCTGATACAAACATCTTTTCCGTCTGGACGCGCTCTGAATCATATTTCATTTTGTAATGAAATGCTTTGCTCGGCTGACCCACTGCGCGAATTACAGCGAATTTAGATGACCTAGCTTGAAACATACGTAATAATAACATATTTCTTTAAATCAGTCCTAGTAGTGTATTCGCTATTAAATTAAGTTAATAGGTAGGTACTACGAAGAGCTTTAAATGGTTATCCTTGTAACTTTAATAACTAAAATTTGTAGATCGCTGCAAAAAAATATGGGATAGATGGTGACTGTATCATGTGTAGTTAGGTACCTCCTCCTTCCTTTTTCTGTTTATTATTGTAGATTTCCTTGTTCAAAATCTACAATAATAAACAAAAATTTAAATAATATGTAGTTTCTTCCTTTGTGTAATCACAATATTATATTTTGTATGTTCATTAAAACCAGCGATTAGCACAGTGCGTAAACTCCAGCCATTAGCGGATGATAGTCGAACCGCATCAATCATAGCCGAGCCAATTCATTACCACCACTCCACAGATTGCACCCTCTATTGCTTACGTCATATATTCGTAATAGCCGGAAACTGTGAAATAGCCTAATTTTCGATATTATAACCAAACTATCTGTTATAGACTGGTTTATCGTAAGTAAAAAACTTTTTTGTTTAAATAAGTTGGCAAAACTCGCCAAAAACGTTTTGTAAAATGGATCCAACAACCTAAGCTATTTTTTTTATGTAATTAGCCAGGCTAACGCTAACTAAACAATATTTTTGTGTAAAAATTTATAGACAGTTCAATAAGTTATATTATGTAATATGTTATATTATGTAATATGTTATATTATGTAATATGTTATATTATGTAATATGTTTCTTCTAGAAGTTTACGCATAAAAATATATTTATTATCCACAAGTTTCAAATTAAGACAGTTCATCCAGTTATCCAAATAAAATCTTAATTAAATATCATTAACTAGCTTTCCGCCCACGGCTTCTCCCGCGTTTTCAAAGAAAAACCCGTTCCCGTAGGATTTCCGGGATAAAACCTATCCTATGTCCTTTCTCGGGTATCAAAATATCTCTATACCAAATTTCATGCAAATTGGTTCAGTAGTTAAGGCGTGATTGAGTAACAGACAGACAGACAGAGTTACTTTCGCATTTATAATATTAAGTATGGATTTAACTCAATGTTAGTCCATTCAAGTTTTGAGGCATTCTAATACACCTTGTTAAACGATTCTGATGGATCTTTCACTACGTTAGCTATAAGAATAACAAGAACACTAAAATACATTAAAATTTACAATAAAACACAAAATCCTCTTCACAAAATAAAGTTCTGTATTTCTTTCAATTAAGTAGCACCGTATTTGGACACGTTCACAATATTTGTGCTCTGTTCATATTGTCCGCAGTGGCCAGGGCATGGCATATGTGACAGGACAGACATGCAATCTAGGAAATTGTTACCAAGAGCTACGAAGAAGAAGCTGTAGAAAGTACTGGCTACTTAAATTGCGATGAAAGGACAATAATTTGTGAAGATTAATTCATGAAAGTTAAGGAAAATTATAGTAGCTTAATTTTTCTATAACATGATAATATGGGGGTCTTTCATTCAAAATTATCGGCATAAAAATAAGATTCAAAATATTTAATGTCAAAAGCTTATAAAATAAACAGTACAGTCTACTGATAAGAACACTCTTCGATTGTTCTGTTAAAAATCAACTCTACATATTATGTTCTACCTTAATGATCTAAGTGTTCTACATACATATATACCTAGATTAATTGTCCTATCTATTTATTCAACGTTTCTAAAATTCCCCAAAACATAACATAATAGGTTTCTCTTTAAAATGTCTCATCTGAATTTTCCTACATCCCCACATCTCAGAGCTATGACAGGTCCGTTCAGCAATTTAATCATATTAACTTCTCAGCATTGTAAGGGAATTTTAAATTACGTTATTGCTGAAGCCTTTATTTTCCAAATAACCAATGTTAATCTCGGTCCAAAATTCTCATAATATTGAGCACAAATATTAAATACATTACAGGAAGAAAATTGTTTCAGCAACATGTTTTATTGTTTCGGACTTTGGAATCCATCTAGATACATTTAAGGCATAAAAAAATCCAACATTACCTACTTGATTTAATTTCCCGGGTAACCTATTAAAAACTCGAATTTCTATTACCCGAATCTTAAAACCCCGAAAACGGTTGTTAGAACTTTTAAAAGACAGATGTAATGAATGACAAATTTTTAAAATTCCTTTTTTAATTTCCCAGATGAATCAATTTCCAGATGCACCAAAACCAGATTTTTAAAAAGTATTTTTTTGTTTCCCGTATTCTCATAATACAGATCTCATTATACCAGATTCTCAGAATACTTTTTTTTGTTTCCCATCGTACCATTTTCCAAATAAACTATTGCCAAATTTTCATAATCTTTTTATTTGGTTCCCATATAATCGTATAACAGATAAACTATTGCCAGATTTTCATAATCTTTTTATTTGATTTCCATACAATCGTGATAACACCTTTACTATCGACTGAAAATAAACATTGTCAGTAAGTAAATTTATTGTTTTACTTGTCCATTACAGACCGGTTTTAGTGTCAAAGTCGACTCAGTAGGTTAGGTTTGAACTACGACCCCCACGCTAGAACCGACTCGCTATTGTTTTACTTGCCCATTACAGAAAGGTTTAAGTGTCAAATTCGACTCAGTAGGTTAGGTTAGGTTCGAAGTGTGACCCCCCATGCACGAGCCGAGCGAGCGAAGCGAGCGTGCCGCGGCAGCGGCCGGCGAGTGCCAGAACCGACTCGCTATTGTTTTACTTGCCCATTACAGAAAGGTTTAAGTGTCAAATTCGACTCAGTAGGTTAGGTTAGGTTTGAAGTGTGACCCTCCATGCACGAGCCGAGCGAGCGAAGCGAGCGTGCCGCGGCAGCGGCCGGCGAGTGCCAGAACCGACTCGCTATTGTTTTACTTGCCCATTACAGAAAGGTTAAAGTGTTAAAATCTATTCAGTAGTTTAGGTTAGGTTCGTGCTGCGACCCCCTGGAAGGATTTCGTTTTGCTGGATATCGTTTATTTGAATTTCAAAAATCTGGACATTGTTTGTCTGGATATCAATTAACTGTATTTCAAAAATTTGTGTTTTAAAAATCTGGCTTTCGTGCATATGGATTACGGTCATCTGGATTTTGTGCATTTAGATTTCGTATGTCTGGAACTCATTCGTCTGGATTGTAAAACGTCGTACAAATAAAGAAATGGGCAAATGAAATTCGGAGTTGCGATTATATGGCAAACAAAACTTCGAAATTTTAAAATTCGGGGTTATGAAAAAATGTCCAAACGTTTTCTGGATTATGATATTCGGAATATTAAAATTCGAGATTAAGATAGGTAACCAATTTCCCGCATATTACGTAGCTTTATTTTAAACAAGGTCACAATACAATAACGCTAAACAGATAAACATTTAATCACCAAAGTGATATTATAGCATAACTGCGCCCTCTGGTGCACAATACGATGTAAATCACAATCAAAATGCTCGTAACGACCGGACGGTGATACGGGAATATTCTGGAAGTGTTTAATGGCACTAGTACGATATTTATTAGCATAAAACAAATTTTAATTTTATTTCTGTGTTATTTTCAGTGGTTATTGGTATTTACACGATACCAAGAAATATCTTTTCAGTTTATAACATATTTAGTTGTAACAAGGGCACTAGTTGATTTTTAAAAAGCATTTTTCGGTTAGTAGAGCAACAGCTCTACAAAACCCTTATAAAACCTGTCCGTAAATACACTTTCATGTTTCTAACTATATTATTTCATAATATAAAGTAAGTGAAGCCGCGAACGTAACATAAGTATAATAATAGAATATAGAAGGTAATTTTTACGCGTAAAAAATACAATCGGCAAAATATATATTTTAAGAAACAGAATGGTGCTGCGTTTATATTTAGGAAGCCTATCAAAACAGTAAATAGGTGACTGTCGACAGGCTTGCATACTATACAAATGACACATCATATTATCACATACCAAAATCACACACACACACAAAATCAAATTAACAGCTTTAACATTTTTATTCATAAACATGCCGATTTTTTCACAATGTTCTTTCCTCCTCAAGTACCGCGTACCGATACGTACACTTACACAATATTAAACTTCTTTGTAATAATAACATTAAATTAAATAACTAGTTCTCCCAGAATAATGCCGCTCGCAAGCGACGATGGGTCTATGAAATATGCGTTCTGCACTAAACAGAGTTAACATGACAGCTCACTTTAAAATATTAGCCGGCTATACATATTGCTCTGTTGGCTATTCGATGGTCACAGTTTTCCGTGTTATTTATCTGTTTGAGTTTTCCTTAAATAAGATAAAAACAAATCGTTTGATGTGGGTGGGTAGCAGATTTATTGTTTTTTGTAGTCATAGGATATTGATGATTTTCTTGTGTCAAAAATATTGAGCGTTTTAACTGACTTCAAAAAAGGAGTAGATTCTCGTTTAAACTGTATTTTAACACTACTTTAGCATACTATTATATTATATTCTGTGCTTTAGCGTCTACCTAATTACCTATAGACTGCCCGCACATCAGTGAAGATTCCAATATGTGTTTAAAGGTTTTTTTACTAGGTATAATAATATTATTTTTTAAGTCTCCTTTCATCTATTTTATTCCAATATCTATCAATTTCATCATAACACTTTAATACCGTTATCTCACACCATACATTTAAGAACTTCACAATATGCGCATAAATTCAATTCAATACAAACACATATCCATACGCTTGTGATAAATATGCTAAACTTTATAAATAAATCGTCTAAGTGATTGCACATAATATTTGTAAGAGCATATTCTTGTAAAAGAATCGACCAGACATATATGTAAGTGGGGTCTGCTTAGTATGGGATATGAATTGATTGTGTTGAATACTAGTTATAGTAAGAGAATAAAAATAACTTTACTAATATTTTAAAGAGAAATATTTGATTGTTTTTTTTTTTTTTTTGTTTTGCTCTACAAAAATATTTGTACCAATAGATAGCTTGATCTTTAAAACATGGGCTACACTTTATAAGCTCGTATCGTGTTACGTGTAATAAATCCACATGAAGCCGGGGCAAGCGGCTAGTACATATATGTATTAGAATTCGTTTTAAATTGTTATTTCATGATAGAGTTGCACTTTAAAATAAAATCAATATTATCACAGTTGACAGATATATACGTACATAATATTATATAGGTAGTGAAATCAGAAATATTTAAAAAAATTGCGTAGAACAAAAACTTGCAAAAGAAAAAAAGACTATCGCACTTCGCAATATCTATTTTTATAGCAATTAAGAAAATTCTCAAAATACTTTTAAAACTATATTTCTTGCCTTGGCACAAGAACTTTAGATCAACCGTACCACCAACCACTATACAATACGATTTACCTATAGGTACATATAGAAAGGTAACAAATATGTTATTATCATATTCAAACAAAATGAGATGTCCGTGGTATAGTAACGATATACACGCCTACCTATTACCTAACCGCTCCCGGCGGAATAAAAACATCATTACGTTGATATATAGTTTTATGGAAGGAACATTTTTAATAATTTTTCATGGAAAACATGTACCTATAAAATATGATAAAATGGCATGTCCTCGTCCTCCTCTTGGTCGTTGTGTGAATTCATAAATGTGTAAAATAATGTACTCAAGATTTTTTTAATAACTTTCATTGATGCTTCGATAAACGATATGTGATGTTACAAAGAAAATAATCCCGGTGACGATGGCAACGAGAGTAAGTCATTATAAATACTTCGATTTCAGGTTAAAATGTACAATAATATTATAAACAACACATAATATTTGGTCGCTTTAATAAAATCGTACAATTATTTTTAACCAGTTATAATGCAATTTAGACCTTACCTCTCTAAAAGTATAGATACTTATATCAAAAAGATGATATATATTTATCTGATACATAAATATTTTCATGAATTTTTAAATAAATCATTGTCGTAGTTTTAAATAAATCAATCTAGTAGTCTGTATGTCTGTATATTTACACGTAAGCGACGTAAATGGGAGGCCGCGGATGAAATATGTAATATCCATATTGGCTCTAGGATGTTTTGGCATATTGAGGATCGCTCCACTTTCCTGAGATTGGAAACTAAATCATATACCAACAAATCTTCGATACTATAGAAAAGGTTTAAGTTATAAAAAAAAAGTTTAGGTCTGAGTTGCTAATGTTTTCGTTGTCATAAAAAGTTCAAGGTTTAAATATTTTTACGTCTAGACTTAACTGAAACGGTTAACAAAAACAGAAAATTTTGGTGGTGCGAAAAAAAATTAATAAATTAATATATCTATCTATTTTAAGCAACATAGGTATACAGTGTTTTAGCTACATATAGTTGGATCGTATTAATGTTTAAACTAAACCCTTCACAAATCAATTTAAATATGGCTGTAAAATTAATGCCGCTACTGAAAATAATACATAATATTATGTGAAAAAAGCTATAAAATAGATTTAGGTAGCATTTTCACCAATACGAAAATTATTAGATAAAGCTTTCTTTGTTAACTTCGTATCCAAGGAAAATTTAAGTCAGTAGTAGTGATTTGCTGGTTCTGGCGCAAGCGTCAGACCCCGCGAATCAGTTGCACCCATCATAAAAAAAAAATTGGTGTCGTCTGAACTCGAATCTGCGATCCATTTTAGTGTAGGATGCACGGTTTCGGAGATGTGCAGATCGATTTACTCATATCTAATTGATATCCGGTGGGTCATTAGCGTCCCATTGTTTGCCTTTTCCTATTATCTATTGTTCCTCCAACACCGTCCCAACTCGGCGTTCATATCTATTACTCATTGTGCACCTCGCTTATCACTGCTTTTGTATTAAACTTCTTTGTTACGACCTACCTCGCTATTCTGAATCATCAATAAAACACATTCCTTCATTTTACTGCCATTTTATTTCCAAAATGTTGTTGCTTATTATCTACTGGTTTGTGTGCTTATGGAAAATGGTCACCAAATAACGTTTCCTAAAATAACCTACTTTCTGTTAACCAAACCGAACCACCCCGAAGGGTGTCCCTGATTTCTTGCTAAAGCGAGTTTAAGATTTGGCGACCATTTGTCCATTTTGCTATACAAAAATAATTATTGATGAACATTTGAATTGTAGCCTTATCTACTTATAAAATAGGAGCGAAACATCTCATCCACTAAAATATCGTTGTACAGTGTGTTCCCTGTAAATATGCTCGTAAAACTATGCATTGAATATCCCTGAAACTTATATAGCAAATACATTAAGCAATATTCACCACAAACTGAAGTCCAATCATTCTGAATCCTATCAACATTCCAGTTCCATCTCTTACAATTCCTTTTCAAAAACTAGAGATGATATCGCTCAGGTGTTGGTCCATATGAATCAAAATATTGACCGATGCCATTCGTATCGATATGTACAGCTACCCAGTATGAAGCTGGTTTATCATCCGTATCCAAATTGCATATTATATACGTTGGTACATGGGTGTACATAGGCAGTCTATTAGCAGCATAAACATTATTTTCTAGACTGGGATGAATCTTTTTCATATGTTTTTGTAATTCTAGTGTATCCATGATATTACTGTTATTAGCAGATTATTACAGTACCAATCTATTCAATGGTTGTCATAGGAATGTTTAATTATAGTGTTTTGTATAAGATTAAATAGGAAGTTTATAAGGAAATAAAAAATAGTAAATTGCATACAATTTGTTTTATTTAATTTTATAATGTTTCCTTTATTTACATATACACAAAATGCATTAAGCATAACACATAAATCTAAAACATAACACACATTATAACCTTAACTACTATAGTCTACATTAACATTTTCTATTTTTATCTATTTCAATAATATTATCAAACTCAGCATAAACAATACAGTTAATTGTTTGTATTAGTGAGGATTCAAATCGTACTTCTAATCTTACAGTACCATGCTTTATGAGATTCCAATGAGCTGATGAGTTAGCTGATAAATCCGGAGTTAAATCAAATGCTAAAAGACAGTGCCTTTGGCATACTGTTCACGAGAGATTGCATTTCCTTCATTAAGAAAGTGAATACCAGTCCCCGAGAATAGAGTATGATATGCCGATGTAAATATATTATTATTAATAGATGGTTGCAAAGCTTTTGAAGGTATTTGTTGACCATCAATATATAAGCTGAAAGAGTTAATACCATAGTTTTCAAAGTTAAATGGATTTTTAGTAAGTGAGCCATTAAATGCGGAATTGTGCACAAATCCAATAATCATCACATCTTTTGGGTACCTGTACTAAGAATATATTATCAAGGGTTTTTCCTTGGACACCTGATGGAATTGTTAAAACTTTAACTTCAGCACGAGTAATAGGATATATTTTAGCTGTGGTAGAAGCTAAAACTTTCTGATGTGCGAGTAATACACTTGGATTAATTCGTGCTCTTCGAACAATAAGAGTTGCGTCCGTAATGCAAACTTTAAACTTTACATCATTTGACCAAGCAATTAAATTCAGCCAGCAACTCTCTCTTGACCGAACTAATTCTACACTCTCTCTTGATCGAACTAATTTTACACTCATTTCAACGCCATTAATTAAAAATTTATCTGGATTGAATATGTCACTATGAAGATGACCAATCATTTCTATTTCCCTGCTTTCATTAACTAATTCCTGTATTTTAACAAATCCTATTTTTTTACCATCTGTGGAATCCATTTTGCCTGCTGTATGTGAGTGCAATCATACTGTTGATGGTTATTAAGTCTTTCTTCTGATGGGAAATGAAGTAAACATGAATCACATATATAAACTGCACGACGCTGTCTTGATATTTGTGAACTAACTAATCGCGATAAGTTTTTAATATAACAGTAATGATTGTTAGTACCATTCGATATATATAGTAGGTTAATATTATTAGGTGTACGACATTTTGTTAAATATGAAGGATCTACAACAGAATTACACTTTTTTTCTTTAATATACTCTAAGCCAAAAACATTAATACTAATATTGTTGAATTTCTCTACTTTTGATATATCTGCAATTTTAACCGGAAAAGAAATACCAGTAAATTTTAGTTTATTTCCATGAATTGCGTAAGATGTTTTTTTTTTTTTTTTTTTATAGTGGGGAAATCTTCCAAAGATACCCACGGCCCCCGGGGATGGAGCCAAGGGTTATGTCGGATTCTTACCGACTAAAACCCCACTGTGTTCCGTCGAGCCGCGCAGTTAGCCGGGGCCGCGGGTACTCTTAGAAATCGTCCACGACCCCGGCAGCGGACGCCCGGTTACGGGCCCACCTCCGTTACCACCTACGGCTGCGCGCGTGCGCGCCTCCTCCTTCCTCTGCGAGGCGGCATGAGCGGAACACGTCTCATGTCACCTCACTGCCCCTGCGTAAGATGCTACTCGATCTACACTTTTACATACAGGATATAAACCAGAGAGTAATGCCCATTTGAAACACATATTATCATTATTTTTAACATTGATTACAGCTTTTTTTGATTTAATATCTTGAGGAAGGTCGATATATGAACTACCACGTAGGGGGTTGAATTTGTTAACATTCATATCTATGTATTTAATTTGATTAAGACTCCAACCACTATCTTTTTTTTCAAATTGACAAATTTTACCGACTACAGTGTCTATTAATGATGAATAAAAAATATTTAAGTCATCTCCCTGACAAATTATGTAATTAAACGTTTGAAAATCAAACGTATTTTTAATATCTTTAGTTTGTTGTATGAAATCAGCATGCAATATGAAGTTTATTTTTAAAATTGTATGTTGTTCAATACATTCATTTATCAAAAATAAGATATCGATTTTTAATGAATTTAAAAACGATTCCGATGTTTCAAAATATTGTCCCGATTGAAGTGTTTTACTATTAACTCTATATGTTAAAATTCGATTGCCAAAAGCGGTTTCAACAACTGTAACATTTGTTAATGAATTATGTGATTTTAAAAGATTATTTTTATGTGTATTGCTTTTTAAATGGTTGTTTAGATACCTTTTATTAATATAAACATGACATGTATCACATTCCACCTTATTGTTGTCCACGTCATTGGTTTTAATTGATGATGTAGAAGCTCCTTCATCAAATTTTGCTTTCTTGGTAACCTTATTTTCATCAGTAGTGAAACCTCGTTTGATACCTCTTCCAACTTGTTGTTGACTGTAACAAAAAAGAAAATTATTAGACAAATCTTAAAATAAAACATTACTACAATAATATTTCTTATTGAGTTTGTACTTCTAATACTTACATCAACGTTGTTTCAACCATCAAACATTGATTATACAACTCATCATCATACGATGAATCGAACAGTTCACGTTTCTCCATTTCATCACAAACTTTAGACAGCTCCTGATTGAATTCGCTGTTGGATTGTTCTATATTCTCTTCAATGGATGCGGAAAAGAAAGCACTGGTGAACATTTCACTGAAGTTTTCCATCTTTATAATAAAGAAGAAAGTATGTAGCACAGTAAATAACAGTTAAGAGTTGGTAGAGCAACTGATACCCAATTTCAAATAATGTCCAATATTTATAGTCTAGCAAAGGATTAGGAAAGTCAGGTAAAATCTAATGAGTTCATAGAAGTAATTTAAGTAAACAGAATCACATTAACTAATGATCATTCTTATCTAAAGCAAATTCCTAAGTACAACGAAACTGATTGTAACTCTATGAGTCAACAAACTTATTTCACGTTCCTTCGCAACAGGCATCAACCTGTTTTGTGACTCCCACAAAGAATGCGATTTAATCTTATACAAAACACTATAATTGAACATTCCTATGACAACCATTGAATAGATTGGTACTGTAATAATCTGCTAATAACAGTAATATCATGGATACACTAGAATTACAAAAACATATGAAAAAGATTCATCCCAGTCTAGAAAATAATGTTTATGCTGCTAATAGACTGCCTATGTACACCCATGTACCAACGTATATAATATGCAATTTGGATACGGATGATAAACCAGCTTCATACTGGGTAGCTGTACATATCGATACGAATGGCATCGGTCAATATTTTGATTCATATGGACCAACACCTGAGCGATATCATCTCTAGTTTTTGAAAAGGAATTGTAAGAGATGGAACTGGAATGTTGATAGGATTCAGAATGATTGGACTTCAGTTTGTGGTGAATATTGCTTAATGTATTTGCTATATAAGTTTCAGGGATATTCAATGCATAGTTTTACGAGCATATTTACAGGGAACACACTGTACAACGATATTTTAGTGGATGAGATGTTTCGCTCCTATTTTATAAGTAGATAAGGCTACAATTCAAATGTTCATCAATAATTATTTTTGTATAGCAAAATGGACAAATGGTCGCCAAATCTTAAACTCGCTTTAGCAAGAAATCAGGGACACCCTTCGGGGTGGTTCGGTTTGGTTAACAGAAAGTAGGTTATTTTAGGAAACGTTATTTGGTGACCATTTTCCATAAGCACACAAACCAGTAGATAATAAGCAACAACATTTTGGAAATAAAATGGCAGTAAAATGAAGGAATGTGTTTTATTGATGATTCAGAATAGCGAGGTAGGTCGTAACAAAGAAGTTTAATACAAAAGCAGTGATAAGCGAGGTGCACAATGAGTAATAGATATGAACGCCGAGTTGGGACGGTGTTGGAGGAACAATAGATAATAGGAAAAGGCAAACAATGGGACGCTAATGACCCACCGGATATCAATTAGATATGAGTAAATCGATCTGCACATCTCCGAAACCGTGCATCCTACACTAAAATGGATCGCAGATTCGAGTTCAAACGACACCAAAACCTTTTTTTCATGATGGGTGCAACTGATTCGCGGGTTCTGGCGCTTGCGCCAGACTGATTCGCGGGTTCGAGCGAACGGAATTGTCAGGTTTCATATAGGTAGGTGCAGAAGCAAGTTATTTTTACTCTTAGGTAATGTCCAAGATAATACTACAAACATTTATGCTAATTTGATACATTCTGAGAGGTATTTCAACGATGAAATATATATAATGAAAATTGGAATTATTTAGCAAAATGGTTTTCATATATCTCTAAAACATGACGTTTTAGACCCATATATTATTTAACATTTTTTGCTCGTCTGTATGTCAGCAATCGAAATATACAAGTTTTATAGTGCGACGCATAATCGAAAAAATGGTTGTCTGTAAAGTCGGTTTACTGACGATAGTTGAACGTGACAACTTCCGATTGTGCTTCTTTGTCGCTCGTTCCGCGCTCTCGCTTGCACTTCAAGCACATGGAACGCCTCAGAGCGAGGTAACGCCGCATGAGTCATGTTTTTTCGTGCGTGCAGCCGGCTGTATCGAATTATAAGACGTTGTCACGTCAAAAAAAATCAAAATGGCCGACAGTAGGTGTGCCAGGCTCCATACAAAAATTTTCAAACCCCTTTCAAAATAAATCATTGTCACATCTATTATGTCTGTATGTCTGTATATTTACACGTAAGCGATGTAAATGGGAGGCCGCGGATGAAATATGTAATATCCATATTGGCTCTAGGATGTTTTGGCATATTGAGGACCGCTCCACTTTCCTGAGATTGGAATCTAAATGATACAAGAAAGTCTTCTAGATACTAAAGTAAAAAATATTTTGGTAAAGATATAAAAAAATGTATTGGTCTTTGTTATATTTATGTTAACGTTTTCCTAAAACTTAATTTTATGCCCTGACTTAACTAAAACTGATCTTTTGGTGGTGCGAAAAAATTAAATTAATTTTTCTTTATCTTTTTCAAGCAACATAGGAATACAGTGTGTAAACTAAACCATTCACAAATCAATCAATGTATACGTTTATTAAATAAATGCTTCTAGTATATATTATGTTGATAGTTGACAATGCACACAGCACATACGTGAAAAAGCTTATACATACTAGATAAAGCTTTTTTCACAAATATGAAAATTATTGTTCTTTGCTAACTTCGCATCCAAGGCAAAATTAAGTCAATTCGCAGGCAAACTCGTAAAACATTAGTTTGCTTACACAGACTAACAAACAGTTGGTTTAGTAGCGACACTCAGGAAGCGCGACCTCTCTTATGTTCAAACGACTGGATATATGTTGGCTAAGATTATGTTAGAGTGGATGCGGTATTTTATATTTTATTTTTATTTTCTTTATTGGAAAACATACAGAGACAAAGACAGAGATATATATAAAACAAAAAAATCTTATTAACTAAAGATACATGAAAATGCCTCCTTATAGTGTTTTCACTGGGAACATATATTATTATTTTTGCCAACGCTCAGCAGTAAGAGAGACAAGAAAAAATAATCGATAATTATTAATATTTATCATGCGTACATAAAGACGGAGGTAAACAAGTATGTATTTGCAAAATCTTTACACATTAACATTCTTACATGTTTAATAGCAATTTTTTTACATTCATTTTGTAAGACGAACAATTAATATACAATATATTATACAAAATAGAGACAAATTGCAAGAGCTTTCAGCTTATATTTAGGAAACCTCAGTAGGACTACAAATCTCATTTGTATGTTATTAGTATTGTTATAAGTATTTATAAAACAATTTTGTTAAAAATTAACTCGCCAATATAATAAGTAACAGGCAATAAAATAAAACAGACCGATTCTTAGTTTTATCGCATTATACTAACAGGACCTTTAGTTTCTGTGATCTGTGAACAGGACACTGCGGAAATGGACTTCTCATGGCACATTGAACATTCTTCGCCATTCTACTTTTAAAGCTAAAGAACCTAAGAATAACTACTATGGCCAACTACAGCGCTTCAACAAGAAGTTTAATTAAATAAATAGTTGTTTGAGTTGGAGTTGTTGCATCTAGCATTACATAATTTTTATTTATTTAAATTAATGTTTTTGTAAATGTTTTTCAATATTTGTCCCAATAATAATAAAACTACCTTCTCCAAAAACACAACATCGACTTCCGTAACGAAAAAGGTAACATCGCGGTTGGCGGGGGTTATGCAGATTTCACGTATTTATTGACAAACTTCAGCAGATAGGAGGCGACGGAGGATCTGATTCCGGTCGCGATTGCGCACGATTTACGGTTGTAATGTGACGTGTGTACCTATGTGGTAGGGTACTTGGGAAGTTATCATCTAAATATGTAGAAAAGTCATGCAAGAAAAAAGAGCGTGTGTAGCGAGCACACGTGTCAGAAGTGAAACTACTTTGACAAGATTCAGAGATACCAAAATCGTCGCCTTACTCCATGACGTGACGGTATTGACGTGACGCGATCTCGAAATTTTACTCTCAACGCGCCTAAAGAAGTTTCACTTCAAAAGTTTATTTGGCTCACAAATACACAGACAACTTTCACAAAATTAATAGATATACATATAACATACTAGCTTTCCGCCGGCGGCTCCGCCCGCGGTTTCAAGGAAAAACTCGCATAGTTCCCGTTCCCGTGGAATTTCCGGGATAAAACCTATCTTATATTACTCGTGGATAATGTAGCTTTCGAATGGTGAAAGAATTTTTAAAATCGGTTTATAAGCCATTACAATCAAACAAACAAACAAAGTTTTCCTTTTCAACGTCATTACAATCAAACAAACAAACAAAGTTTTCCTCTTTATAATATTAGCATATTAGTGTAGACGTAGTGTCTGTAGTATGTGGTAACTGCAGAATATTTTTGGATAGACTTTGGTTTAAAGTTAATCCTGGATTACTATTTATTTTATTATTGCCTAACAGGTATTTGAGAATATCCCTGTAGTAGGAGTACCTACACCTTTAAATAATTAACCATAAACTTCTCATAGCCCCTCAAAAGTTAACCGCAAAATGCCAAACGGTTTTTATTTCCATAGAAATATGACGCCGGCTGCTCAAGCCTCTTGTTATCTCGCGAAATACATTAAAGAGTTTATCTCCGCTCTTGTATTCAGAAGGTGTTCTCAGTCGTTCCGCCGCAACATAGATGTTTAAGTCTCTTTGGTTTATTTGACCGAGCTCCGCGGTGATAGGGTTGCTAACAATGTCTTTGGAATTAATTTACTTATTCTTTAAGATGACAGCGACGTTTGTATAAAGTATTGAGAATGTGACCTACTGGGAAAGGAAATAGATTAGAACATGAAGAGAAAAACTTTCCTTTAAGCAGCTATAGAAGTGTGAAGAAATGTAAATAGCTATAAAATTTTCTATGCAAGTAGAATTCTAAAAAGGAAATAAGAAAACAATCTTTTGCCTTAACTTGACTCTTGTAAAAGGTAAGTTATAACTTTCTTAACTCAGACTTGCAGTGCCTTTCATGCGAGTAACTGTCCCGTGATTTTCTACATTTATTAAATAAAATAATTTCCTTATCATCTTTGTGACAACCCTACCCCTTATCTAGATCACGTAACGCGCCCGCGCCTTGCATATTCCACGGGAACCTTATCGTTTTGTATTAATTAATTATCATTTAGCTTCCCCGCTTGATGCTCTTTATTGCCTTTGTTTTAGATTACGTCTAAGTATGCTTGGAAAACGCGAAACTATGAGAACATGCATATTAAGTACACTAATATGATAGAGACGGTTGCTAGAAAATGTTACTGCTTTTTGTAATGAGAAGTAAAGATTTGGGTCTTTTGAATGACTAAACACGATTGAGAATTCGGCTATTCAGTATTATTCCGGTCAATCCGGACGGAGACATGGCAAAGGGCTGTGGCGGAAAATTCTCTTTATATGAACCTTGAACTTAGAAATTATCACTTATAATACCACAAGAGCTTCAAAATTATCGGGTATTTTCCGATAGGTTCGTTGCAAACAAATGAAGGAGTCAAGTTTTTAGTCAAGGTTAAAAAATCACGAGCGCGAAGCGCGAGTGATTTTTCCTGAAAAACTTGACGACTTTATTTGTTTGCAGGGAACCTTGAGGGAAATGCCAGATAATTTTGAAGCTCGTGTGGTATTCGGGAGATTATTTTTCCGTCCCAAATGTCGGCCAATAATTTCACAATTGAATTGAACCTGTCAGTTTGACGTCAACGACCAGAGAAAATTTTCAAAAAATTATCAGTATAATACCATGTAGGTTGTACCACGTGACGTCGAATGGTGCAATTCTATTGGTCGATATTTGGGTCGGAAAAATAATCATTTATAATTCTAGTTAATAAAAATGTAAAATTAGATCAATAAATTGTTAAAATAAAATTAGATTAAAAAATACGTGTGGCACTCGGGGACTGCCGCGGTAAAGCTATTGCATAGCATGCCTTCAAGCCCCACACCTCCGAGCCCGTCGGAGTGGGGAGCGTGAGGTTTTTCGTTACGGAATTTCTCGATTCGGTCCCCGCGCTCAAGACCCGCGATAGAAGCTATGCAATAGCTTAAAAATTGACACTGAATAAAGTTTTCAGGACAACATAAAAAAATTCAAAAAAATACATAAGAACACTGCTTACTAATAGATTAGTTGCGAAGTCGATATAAAATAAATCTCACCGTACACATTAACTAAAGAAATGTTCAAAAAAATCATAATAATAAGCAAAAAACAAGGAAAGTTTTCATCTATTTTAGGGTGGTATCGACAGCTATCTCGTTTACAGTTAGCCAACAGTCCCCCTGGGCTCGTTGTAAGTGGCCAATGATTATTTTGCTATGAGGACACTATTCGCAAAGTCGTGCGATAGTGGAAATTGATTCTTTTGTGGTTGTGGTTGTCACTTGTCATATTGAAAAGTTGTGTAGAGTGTAGCTGGGATAATTTGTATTATAATATAGTAAGCGTCTTTGTGTTGAATATACTAAAAATAATATTATAGACCAAAGAACCATGAAAAACATACAAAAGCTATTCGAGAAAAAATTCTGGAACAAAACAACATTTCACAATTAATCTCAAAGCCGTAGAAGGACAATTTTGTGCCTTTATTTTTATTTACCTTTGTATTGCACTCATGTCGCATGCGATACATACTTTATTTTATGTAATCGAGTGATTCTACAATATCCCCCCGCCCCGCCCTATCTTCGCCCCTCTTAAGATGCTCATAAACATGTTTTTCTTGCAATAAAAATGATAAATCACCGTTTTTTATATGGTCAATCAGGAGATATGGTGTTTTTCATTGACGGATAGAATCTAAGTATATTTTACTATTGGGAATAGTAAGTATAATTTTATTTTGATTGATGATTGCCGGTTTGGCTTTTGAGATAATTTTTTATTGAAGCACGATTCTTTATTACCTTTTATTGGGATAATAGAGACTTTGTAGTTTTGGTTTTTGACTCAACTTTTGACTGGTTGGCTGGCAGAAATTACAAACCTAATTAGAAGCGTTTCTATCTTGTGTTTTTTTACTATGTTTAATTGAAACTTTTTTAAAATATAATAATTTTTAAGTTATTTCAAGTGTAATTTTAAGTTATTTCCAGTGTCATTTTTTAAGTTTTACATATTATTTACGACCAAATAAATAATTATGAACAATTAATAATAAGCTTCAAAGTATGTACCTATCACTAAAGTATGTTAAATTACGAATACATTTCATAAAACCTATTACTAAATACTTATTTTTTTCTGCAAAATCTCTTGTAAGTTTAGTCCCACAGACCGAAAAAATATATGAATTATTTTGATTTTCGGCATCTTTTACTAATTAAAACGAAAAAATTCTTTAGTATATTATAATACCTAAATAATACTATTAAAATAGTCGTAGTCGTAGTAGTCTATTTTTCTCTCTACCCCAATTTTGAGAACAGGCTATATCTATTGAAACGTAAGCAAATATCCATGCAAAAAACACAATTTATGACATATTCCTTACATTTTTCTCCATATTATCCATATTATATATTTTCGATCACAGAACCAACAAACATAAACCAACAAATAAACAAACATCTAACCACACAAAGGGCTGAAACAATAAATAAGGTGGAATACCTAACTCAGCGTTACGCCTAATTAAATATACAACGAAAACAATATATGAGTTATAAGCATGGATATTACGAATATTTCATTCTATGACAGGGGGACCTCGTTAACATAAGCTTGAAGAATATTTGGGAAATATTACTTTATCATCACATGGTATAAAACAAATTCGCTGTCGCTGTCTGTCTGTCCGTGTGTATGCTAGATCTCTAAAACTACGCAACGGATTGGGTTGGGGACAGTTTTTTTTTTAAATAGATAGAGTGGTCATAAGGAAGGTTTTAGTAGATAATTTGTTAACATTTCTACAAAGCGGGCGAAGCTGCGCGCGGAAATGTAGTAACATAATAAATCAACGAGCTTTCAGTTCCGAGCTTTCAGATCCGAGCTTACAATCCTGAGCTTTCAGTTCCAAGCTTTCAGATCCGAGCTTTCAGATCTGAGCTTACAGTCCTGAGCTTTCAGTTACGAGCTTTCAGATCCGAGCTTTCAGTTACGAGCTTTCAGATCCGAGCTTTCAGATCCAAGCTTTCAGATCCGAGCTTACAATCCTGAGCTTTCAGTTCCAAGCTTTCAGATCCAAGCTTTCAGATCCGAGCTTACAATCCTGAGCTTTCAGATCCGAGCTTACAATCCTGAGCTTTCAGTTCCGAGCTTTCAGATCCGAGCTTTCAGTGCCGAGCTTTCAGTTCCAAGCTTTCAGTGCCGAGCTTTCAGATCCGAGCTTTCGGTTCCAGCTTTTAGATCCGAGCTTTCAGATCCGAGCTTTCAGTTCCGAACTTTCAGTCCCGAGTTTACAGTCCTGAGCTTTCATGCTTTCATGCTTTCAGTTCCGACGTTTTTGTACTGAGCTTTTAGTATCGAGCTTTCAGGGGCCGTATGACCTCTTATTTCAGGACAGTTTACGCCGTGAATTGAACTGACTGACAAATTCATATTATGATCGCAATAACCAGCCATGGTTAATTATGGTAGTTTAAATAATATATTGTGTGCTCTAACTCTTGTAGACTCTTTTTTGACCCATTTTAAACGGACATAATATCTCAGTTTCTATAAATTATTGATAATTACATTTTACTTGTTAATAATTTGAATTAATATGCATTATAAAGGTATTTATTGAGGTTTGAATTAATATGTTTTATCTAAGTAGAATTATAACGAAATATTTCGTTTGGGTCACAACGAAATTGGTTAATGTACGATACGACTCAATGAGAATGTTCAATACTTAATTTTATTTATGACATATACCTAAGAGTTAAGACATAGATAATTAGATAATTATTTATTTGTTTCATTACTACGAAAAATAACATCCTTTAACATCCCTTGAAACAATAACAGTTTTGCCACGAAAAATATCTCAGCCAATTATACTTCGTAATAAAACACCCAACATAATAGACAAAACTCATGTCATAACAAACTAATAAGAAAAGATTGACGCAAACCCACTAACAATAAGTCACAAATAAACGATACACAATAAACCAGTTATTAACACAACGAAACAAAAGTGTAATTCAACCATTTACAATTACCCCATTCTAACAATCGACACTGTGTTCTCTTTATATGCAAAATAGAGTAAAAATTTCCTGTGTCGTGGCACAGTGCTAGTTACGAGTGTGAGTTGACACTGTAATGTCGACGCCAAGTTTTGATGATTATTGCTTTATTAACCAATATTGAACGAGATTGTGGCGGATGGCACGAATACTGGTTAGTTACATTTAAACTACTGGTTAAGCTACAGTTTAAATTTTTGATATTCAGTAAGTTAAGTTTATATTATATTATTTTATTTAGAAATAAACGCTATTGATCAGTATTTTCATGAAACTGAAAGCTCTATGAAAATGTTCTCTATTATCTCTTAACTTTGTTCTTCTATATCTATACTCTATACTCGATTGAAAAACGCATCCTTAGTAATCATTTCTAAACTATTCACCAGTCATTCTTATTCAAATAATTATATACCTGGGTAATACTTTTGCAAGAGTTTTTGTTCCAGTAATTGGTAACACATTATACAAATTGGCAATGTTACTAGTGTTCCAATATAAAAGTAGGTATATCTGATTACTTCTATTTATTTTTAGACATTGGACTACGTAAGCGATCATATTGTTATATCCTATGGCACAATTTCTTCCAGCATTTCCGTATTGATCAACATATTGTCTTGAGCATAATTTTCTTACTGCATTTTTGCAACACGTTATTGTGATGATTACGTCTTCTTAATGCTTACTATTTACTTGCTCAAGGCTATTTCTTAATAATTAGTTCCTCCTATATGGATCATTTTGTTACACAGTTATGTTAATTGTGTTAGTCTTTCACAAAATAAACAAAAAAAACTTCATCTACTATCTAAACTGAACCCTCAACTTAAACTATACTTAAACCGCGCTTTCCTTAAACTTCGTTTAAGCCGTGTAACCGTACACAGTTCCCGCGGGAGCCGCAGTTAGCCGCCGCGTCGCCGCTTGATTGGGACGCTCGTAAACCAATCCGCGCCGACTGCTGGCTAGTGATGTACCGATAGTGTATATTTTTATCGATAATTTTTTTTAGACTAAACTGAAGAGTGGAATGAATGGTCGTGTAAGGAATAATATTTCCTGTAATTAAATAAATAACGCAGTTATGTATTAAGGATATGAAATTTTTTCTTCACAAATTGTTTAAAAATATGCATGCCTTTGTGTATTTTTTGCAACAATTTTTTTTAAATCCTTACAAAATTGCAAAAAAAAATTCATAGATTCATTGGGAAAATTGGGCTTATGATCTCAACGATTCCATATATTTTATATTTTCGTGCGTGCAAACATGTGCATTAAATATAAATATTTTATAAGAATGGAGATATTACATCTTTAAATTAGCACATGCTAAATAACAAATAATACAATATTCATCAAATATTTATCAGAATTGTTAAGAATTTATTATATTCAAGTCATATCGAGGCTCACGTTCACATCACTATTCATAATTTTAAGCAATTTGAACTTAACGGTAATCGTACGACAAAATAAGAAAATTTTAGTACACCCTGTTTTTATACTGAAAATTGTATTAGTATTTTTATTTACTATGGGGATTCTTAAATATTTTTGTAAATATGCAAGTATCGGTCTTACTCTTGTTATTTTTGGTAAACAGAAATTGTAATAATGTTACTATAGTACCATAAATATTCCTATAGTAATTTTCTATCAAGGTTATGTATAAGAAATAACGCGAATAAGTCTAATGAGGAAAGAGAGAGGGATCTAATCAAAGTTGTATACTTACTTACCTAATATCTATTATATATTTTTTTTCAATCTATCAAATCTAAATGTACTTACTTTTAGTATGGAAAGAATTAAAATATAACATCGATTTATAACGTTAAAATTAGATATATAAGTAAACTAATTAATTAAATAGGTAGGTATTTTATTTAAATATTTCATCCTTTTTAATACGGTCAATACATTAACCTCAATCATGTTTGTTCACTTTGATCCGTAGAAGGACCAAATAATTAATGTTTACTAGCCACATGAATGTACACGCTTAAATCGCTTGTAAGATAATGGATTAAATTTAAATAAATAGATTTTAAATAAAAGTAATAGT
This sequence comes from Colias behrii, assembly GCA_029959065.1. Lineage (NCBI taxonomy): Eukaryota > Metazoa > Arthropoda > Insecta > Lepidoptera > Pieridae > Colias > Colias behrii. Next base: position 940,159 of record JARWMC010000006.1, on the reverse strand, counting down.
TAGAATAGAATTAAAAGTGTCATGGCTTTCAACTATTGGAAAATCAAAACTTGAAGAGCTGAGAAGCTTTATTTGCATGGGCAACGACGAATTTCTTTTTTGCAGGTTTATGTCGTATCGGCGTCGTATGGTTTAAATAGTACTACAGTTTTACAAGTACGAATTCAAGAAGACTATCGTAAAATGTGTTTTGTTTGACAACTAGCTGGCTGTCTGTGTTCCACTATTTAATTTTATGTCTGTTTTTATTTTTATAGTTGTGGCCACCGAATATCTTAAGGTTTACTTCGAGTTGTTTCAGTTTTACAGGGGAAAGATCAAATCATATTTAATTTTTTTTAATAAAAAGTATGAATACAATGTTAAATAGTAATATTTTTAAATTGAATAGATATAAACGAAAAAAAAAAGACGTGTGGCCATTGAGATAATATGTACTACGTTACTCATTGCGATAATATGTATGCGTGTGGCACTCGGGGACTGCCGCGGTAAAGCTATTGCATGCTAGTATGCCTTCAACTCCTTCAAGCCACACCTCCGCGCCCGTCGGAGTGGGGAGCGTGAGGTTTTTCGTTACACAATTTCTGGATTCGGTCCCCGCGCTCAAGGCATGCGATAGAAGCTATGCAATAGCTTAAAAAACCTTTTCGTTTGAACCTGTATTTACCTACCTAAATCTATCATCTTTTCATTAAACCATAAGTTTGTTTGAAAAATAATGTTATAGATATATATTTCTATTCCTTACATAATATTATAATAACCTTTCGGTTGACTTGCATTTTCAATTTGATTAATAAGAATAGGAATTTGTAGGTTTAGTGCTACCGTACCGTACGCGTACGTGCAAATAGTTTCTTATTTTATCGTTTGCCGAACTATAAATTCCTACAATTTCATAAACCACGCCATCTAGTTTTACTTTTCAAAACCATTACTTTAGTAAAAGCGCCATCTACAAAAAATATAGGCAAAATTACTCGTTTGGTGCAATGTTGGATAGAACGTAGTTTTACAGAGTTTCAATAGATGACGCTGTTTCTGATCACATGAATTTGTTTCTATAATGCAACACTAGATGGCAGTACTACAATCATCAATAAATTATTTATATTTAATTTCTTTCCGTTGAAGCATGTAAGCAATTAAAAGTAAAAATGTAAATATACACACCGGCACAATTAGCGGAACAGAAAAAAAAGTGAGACTATGAGATAATAACGCATATATTTGACGAAAATGTAATTAGACACAAAATAACAAATGAATTAACATCTTTTAACAACGACTATTGTGGACTGTATAATTTTGTTGGGGTTCGTGGTCGAAATAAAACCCTTCCTTCGACATACATACATATATTTTCCCTTTACAATTACAATTTATACCTAATCACTATTAGTACTTATTAACTACTGGTCTGTAATAAGGACTTGCTCTAACTGATCACTATTAGTACTTATTCACTACTGGTCTGGAGTAAGCACTTGCTCGAACTGAACTCAATTTGAAAATTTGGGCTATTTATATTCGTCGCCGGCGGCGATATTCAAAGAGGCCGCCCGGCGGCGAGGCATAAAGCGGCGGCGGCATCCAAAAGCGGCGAGACTCAAAGCGGCGGCGGCATCCAAAAGCGGCGGCGAGACTCAAAGCGGCGGCGGCTGTCTTGCATTTGCCGCCTAGGCCACGCCTCCTCCACGTGTAAACGCAATACACGTGGCGTACTGAGTACAGCGCGATAGGCGAAACCGCGGTGCGCCTCATTGAAACCGCGGTGCGCCTCTCTTCCACGTGCAGCGTTAATATTCCGCCTCATACACGTGGAGCCGCTGCGCGGGGAGCCCCGTTACCGCCTGCGTGTACTCGTCCTTTACAGTCCTCCCCCCGGCGTAGCTTGCGTAGCCTCCTTCATCACGACGAGCTTGCTGACGGGGCGTCTGAAGATCCCGCTCTTGGTCTTCACTTCGGCTACCCGCACAGCGTCGTCCGGCCCGGCGTGAACGCGCACCACGACCCCCATGGGCCATGTGTTGCGCGGCAAGACGTGGTCCACGATAATGACCACGTCACCTTCCTCGAGGCGTCGCGTGTCCTTTCGCGCCTCCCCCCGTGGCACGAGCGTCGGTAGGTACTCCTTGATCCATCGGCGCCAGAAGTGGTCGGCGAGCGCCTGGCTGGCGCGCCAGGTCCGTCGGTCTGCTTCGTCGCACGGCCCCGTCGTCGGCAGTCCCGTTGAGGAGCCCAACAGGAAGTGGTTGGGCGTGAGGGCTTCGGGGTCGTCTGGGCTCACGCTCACGTGAGTCAGCGGCCTCGCGTTCACCGCGAACTCCGCCTCGGTGAGTAGAGTCCGCAGCACCTCTTCTGGCGGCGCCTTCTCCCGTAGTGTCGCGCCGAGCGCGGTTTTCACCGACCGCACCAGCCGCTCCCATGCACCGCCTTGATGCGGCGCACCCGGCGGTATGTAGCGCCACTCCATCCGGTGGCGCAGCGCTTCTTCTTGTAGCGCCGGCGCCCACTCGTTGTACGCCTTCTTCAGTTCTTGATCAGCACCCCTGAAGTTCGTTCCGTTGTCCGAATACATCAGACGAGGCCACCCTCTGCGCGCTGCCATCCTTCTCAGCGCCATGATGGCTGAGTCCGTTGACAGAGATGCGACGAGCTCCAGGTGCACGGCGCGCGATGTCAGGCATGTGAACAGCGCGCCCCATCTCTTCTCTCTTCTTCGTCCGATCTTGACCATCATTGGCCCGAAGTAGTCGACCCCGCAGTTGGTGAAGGGTCGATGGAACGGGTCGAGGCGAGCGCGCGGCAAGTCCCCTTTGGCTGGGACCTGCGGCATTGCTCGGCGTACTCGGCACAGCGCGCAGTTCTTCTCCACAGCGCGCACTGTAGGCCGCAGGTGGATGACCCAGTAGCGCTGTCTCAGGTCGTTGGTGACGCGCTCGCGGTTGGCGTGTCCGGCGGCACAATGTTCCTGTAACACTATTAGTCTGGTTATTCTGTGCCGGCCGTCGAGGATTACCGGCTTCTTCATTGTGTCGGGTGCCGTGGCTGCGTTTATGCGGCCCCTTACTCTCAGCACGCCGTCTTCCATTACCGGGTCCAATTTGTACAGTCTACTGGATCTGCTGATGGGGCGCGCGTCCTTGATTCGCTTTATGTCTTCTCCAAAGCTGTCGTTCTGTGCGCGCTGTACCAGCAGCCGTTCGGCTTGCTCTAGGTGGCGACATTCTAGTCTCGTCGCCGTGTGTCTGATGCGTATGTCGATGAATGCGAGCACCCTTGCTGTTGCTCCCACCAGTGTGCGGAATTTGGAGAAGCGCTCTGGATCCGGCAGCCATTCCATCTTCCGTGGCAGCTCGCTTACATGCAGTACATCAGCCTCATCCGTAGTTTCTCGTAGTTCCTTCTCCGTGGGCCACTGGTCCTCCGTCTTTGTCAGGAATTCTGGACCCTGGAACCATCGATCATGTCCCGTGGTGAAACTTAGGCGGGTGGCGTCGTCGGCAACGTTTTCATGAGTCGGCAGCCACCGCCACTCTTCCCTTTGTGTTAGTTCTCCAATCTCACCGAGGCGATGCGCGACGAACGGCGTGTATCTCTTTGCATCGTTGCGCACCCAGTGCACCACCGTCGATGAGTCTGTCCAAAACCAAGTACGAGATATGTCATACCTGTGCTTTCTTCTTATCTGATCGGCGAGTCTGGCGCCGATCACCGCCGCCTGCAGCTCTAGGCGCGGGATTGTCTGCGCGCGCCGTGGTGCCACCTTCGCTTTCGCCGAGACGAGTTTCACTTGTACGCTGCCGTCCGTTCGCCGCATACGCCAGTACGCCACGGCTGCGTACGCTTGTTCACTGGCGTCGCATAGCACGTGCAGCTCGATGTCTTCGACGTTGTCCGTTGCGTAGCATCGCGGCAAACGTAGCGCGCCGACCGCTTCCAGCTGCGCCAGCCAGCCCGCAAACTGCTCGCCCTCTTCTTCAGGTATTGGTTCGTCCCATGAAATTTGGAGGCGCCACAGGCTCTGCAATATGATTTTAGCACGGATGGTGAAATAACTTAAGAGGCCTAGTGGGTCATAAATTGACATTACCGCACTTAATGCTTCGCGCTTGGTTGGCGGGCGCTTGCGATCTCGCACCTCCACCGGTACCCTGTTCATTGCTGTGTTGAATCCTAGCGCGTCTTGCTCGGCGTCCCAAATTAGCCCGAGGATCTTCGGGGCTGGCTGCGCTCCTCCCAGCTGCGTTGGTGTGCTGGCGTGCAGTTCTCGTGGCACGTCCCTCAGCACGCTCCTATCGCTGGCGTTCCATCCTCGTAGCTTGAAGCCTGCCACCGCGTGCACCGTCCGTATTTCTTCGATTGCTTGTCTGGCTTCCTCTGCGTCAGCGTAGCTCACCACCAGATCGTCCATGTAGTGGCTCTTTGTTATCGCTTCTAACGCCATTGGATATTGTTCTGCGTGCTGCTGCGCATTATGATTACGGATGTAATGCGCCATAAACGGAGAGCTCGCTGCACCAAATATCATGGATGTCATTTTGAAGTGCTGTGGCGGCGTGTCGCGTCGGCTTCCCCTCCATAAAAACTGCTGCGCTGGCTGGTCTTCGGGTCTTATTTTCACTTGTAAGAACATCTCCTCTATATCTGCCGTGACTGCCACTGCCCTTTCCCTGAATCGAAATAATATACCTGGCAGTGATAGTAGCAAGTCTGGGCCCTCAAGCAGTTCGTCATTTAAACAAGTCCCGTGGCTTTTGGCTGCCGCATCGAAAACCAATCGCTGCTTCCCTGGCTTGTTGGGATTGGTCACAGCGAAATGCGGCAGGTACCAGCACACGCTGCTTTCGTCTTCACTGCCGTCGCATGGAACCGCATACCTTTTCTCAAATAAGTTGTTCATCTGCTTAGTGTACTCGGCTGCGAATTCCGGCGCGGCGTCCATCTTTGCTTCAATTTTCAGAAGTCTCCGCAGCGCGGCGTTGTAGCTCGGCGGCATGCGGACATTATCTCTTTTCCATGGCAGGCCGATTTCATACCCGCCCGGCGTCTTCTTCGTAGTCATCTCGACGATTGACGTCGCTCGTCGGTCGGCTTCACCTATGCGCGGTCTACTGGCTATGTTCAATGATTCTATCTTGAAGTGTTCTTCCACCAGGTTGTGTAGCCGTAGGTCCGCTTGCTGCTGTTCTCGGACATGAAGCACGTAGTCCCTTTCGACGATCATTCGACGCGGCGTTGTTCCATGTATCACCCAGCCGAGATTTGTCTTGGAGGCGGCAGGTTCGTCGGCGCCGCCCGTCCGAAGTTCTCTTGACACGATGTGCTCCCAGTGGTCGGTACCCACCAGGACACCCGCGCGTGCTTGTTCGTAACATACCTCATGTTCCGGTATGTCGCGCAGGTGTCTGTACCGAAGCAGGGAACCCGGGATGGACTGCTGATGCAACTGTAGCTTCTTCATCGTGCGGGCGCGCAGGTCGTGTAGTGTCCCGTCGCTCTGCCCCCGCAGCTGCACCGTCACCAGTCGACTTCCTTCTTCAATCTGCTCCATGTTCGCCCCGTGGATGCGGAGCGGCGTGGCGGGACCTTCGGCGCCGATCTGTTGCGCCAGGTCCTCATCAATGAGGGTGATGGTGGAGCCCTCATCGAGCAGTGCGTGCGTCGATACCTCCCCCCGTGGGCCGACGACGGTGACTGGACACATCTTCAGCAGGACGGCGCGGGGCGGTGCGGTTGCGCGGTCAGCAACCGCCATGACGGTTTCTTCGGTCGACGCAGCAGGCTCTTCTCTTCTTACGTCGTGCAGTGATGAATGATGCGGGCGGCGGCACTGGTTCACGCCGCATGGTTTCGCTCGACAGTAGATGCGCCGATGTCTCTTCGTGGCGCACTTGAAGCAGGCGCCCTTTTCCCTCACCAGCGCCCACCGCTCATCCACCGACAGCTTGGCGTAGCGCGGGCAGGCAACCATGGCGTGGTTGCGCCCGCAGCATAGGCAGAAGTCTTCTTTCTTCTCTTCTTTCTTCTCTTCTTTCTTCTCTTCTTTCTTCTCTTCTTTCTTCTCTTCCTTCTTCTCCTCTTCATCACCACTGCTGGAAACTATGGCGTATACTGCCGACTTCCTTCTTGGTGGAGCAGGTCGCACTGCCGCTGCTGCCGCTGCTGCCGTGGTGTCTCTGTGCGCTGGCGCAGTGCTGCTCGTCGGCGCGTATGTGTAGCGGAGCGCCTGGTCCGCCTCTCTCATCAGGAAGCGGGACAGCACCACAATTTCCGGATCTGCCGTTCCTTCCTGTGAATATGCATAGTCGCACCATCTGGACCGCAGGTGCGGACTTAGTTTGTCCAATATCTCCCTTGCTAGCATAGGATTGTATAAATATCCTTTCCTATCTATGGTTTGAAGTATGCATACCACGTTCTGTACCTTCACAGCGAAGCTGTTGATGTCCTTGGCCGCTGCTCCAGGTCGCGGCAGCTTCCTCAGGTCCTCCATGGCCCTGTCGATAATTATCTCGGGCCTCCCGAAGCACTGCTCCAAGGTTTTCATGACTGCTTCAGGTGATGAAGCAGTGTGAAGCAGCGCTGCCACGGCGTCCCTTGCTTCCCCCTTCAGGCATGTACGCAGCCGCTGGATGTTTTCTGCGTCGGACACTTGGTACATGCTGCTTGTGTCCCGGTAGGCTGCTCGGAACGGCAGCCACTCTTCGATCGCACCTGAAAATATAGGAAGGTCCGCGTGGCGTAGGCGCGGTCGCGCCATCTTCTCTAGGGACGCCGCCAGCTGCTCTATTCCTGTTCGTCTGGTCGGCGTCGGCGATCTTCCTCTTCTTAGTTCGGATCGCTGGTGTCTGTCATCCTTCGGCACAGGATGTGACTGGAGCCACTCGTCCACCTTGTTTCGTTCTTCTGTCGCGGTGACGATATCTTCCGGCAGGTCCTCGTCTTCCTGTATGGCGGACACCTCGAACTGTAAGCGTTTATTTATTAGTTCTTTCTCAATTTGTAGTTCTTTTCTCTGGATAGCGGCGAGTCGCTCTGCCGCTTCTAATTCCGCCGCCTTAATCCGCCGCGCCGTACTCGCCGACGACCGCACCGATCTAGCGGATCTCGCTGGCGAATGCCGTCGCGGTTGCGGCGGGATCTCCATTGTTTCTGTGGCTGACGTCAAGCGTGCGTCAGACGGCGATGCTAACGGGTCCAGCACCAGCCGCCGCATTCGTTCTTGCCGCACACGCTCTGTCTCCTGGCTCCGGTCTTCAACTTCCACAGCGTCACCCTGGCTGCGGGTTACCACCATGCCTAAAGAGGTGACGCACCGCAGGCTTATACTGGCAGACTCGTTCCGCTGACCAGCACCCCTGATTCCCGGCGCGTACCACTAGGTCACCACTGGCGGCCCGTGTCTGCCCGTAAAAAACCTTACGACTCACCTTATTGGACTAGTACCAACAGCGCGGCCCCGTCGGTAGGTACCTGACTCGCCTGGTGACGATCAAAAACACCAGCAGGCTAGTACCAACGTTACCGGTTTGCCGATATTCGTCCCTCGAAGGTGAGCTCGTTGCCGATGTGCACCTCTCTTCGGCAGGATCTGGTCTTCCACGTGCAGCGTTTCTTCCTTGAAGTATCCGGCGCTCGTTGGATCACACGTTGTTATCCGGCGATCGAAGGGCCACACGTTGTTATCCGGCGATCGAAGGACCACACGTTATTGTGGACTGTATAATTTTGTTGGGGTTCGTGGTCGAAATAAAACCCTTCCTTCGACATACATACATATATTTTCCCTTTACAATTACAATTTATACCTAATCACTATTAGTACTTATTAACTACTGGTCTGTAATAAGGACTTGCTCTAACTGATCACTATTAGTACTTATTCACTACTGGTCTGGAGTAAGCACTTGCTCGAACTGAACTCAATTTGAAAATTTGGGCTATTTATATTCGTCGCCGGCGGCGATATTCAAAGAGGCCGCCCGGCGGCGAGGCATAAAGCGGCGGCGGCATCCAAAAGCGGCGAGACTCAAAGCGGCGGCGGCATCCAAAAGCGGCGGCGAGACTCAAAGCGGCGGCGGCTGTCTTGCATTTGCCGCCTAGGCCACGCCTCCTCCACGTGTAAACGCAATACACGTGGCGTACTGAGTACAGCGCGATAGGCGAAACCGCGGTGCGCCTCATTGAAACCGCGGTGCGCCTCTCTTCCACGTGCAGCGTTAATATTCCGCCTCATACACGTGGAGCCGCTGCGCGGGGAGCCCCGTTACCGCCTGCGTGTACTCGTCCTTTACAACGACTTTGAGAAGTCTTTCGTTATTTTTTATTGAAAAATAAAGAAATTTGAAATTTGTGAAATTTTTAGATGATTATGAACCATCACAAAAAATTGGTTGTCTGTAAAGTCGGTTTACTGACGATAGTATAACGTGACAACGGCCGATTGTGCTTCTTTGTCGCTCGTTCCGCGCTCTCGCTTGCACTTCAAGCCTTACATGGAACGCCTCAGAGCGAGGTAACGCCGCATGAGTCATGTTTTTTCGTGCGTGCAGCCGGCTATCGAATTATAAGACGTTGTCACGTCAAAAATAAAAAAAGTAAGCATTAAATGATTTAACAATAAAATTAAAGCAAAATTAATAACGAGTGTTTCCCCCTCTTGCTCTGATTACGGTTTCCATTCGTCTGGGCATGCTAAAGATTATGTTATCGATGATTTCTTGAGGCAACCGCTCCCACTTCTCAAGTAATGCGTTTCCAAGTTCATTCAGATTGTTGGGGGGTGGCATTCTGGATTTAACCCTTCTTTTTAGCAAGTCCCAGACATGCTCTATCGGATTCAAATCGGGGGAATTTGCTGGCCACTGCATCACCGGTATACCTACGTGGCTCAGATATGCCTGTACCGATTGTGCACTATGAGCACGAGCATTATCTTGCATTAGAATAAAGTCGTCACCAATAAATGGGGCAAATGGTACAACATGTTCTTCTAAAATGTCTCTGATGTATCGATCTGCTGTCATGGTCCCTCCTGTGACTATCACTAACTCCGTGCGAGCTCCCAAACATATCCCTCCCCAAACCATAATCGAGCCGCCACCATAAGCCACTGTGTGTTCAAAATTAGACTGTATGTGGCGTTCTCTTTTGAGTCTCCATATTCTTAGTCTCCCATCGATCTGTTTTAAAAGAACACTGCACTCATCAGTAAAGAGAACCTGCTGCCATTCGTTCAAATCCCAGACGATGTTCTCGCGCATCGGTTTCTGTTCCGCTAATTGTGCCGGTGTGTGTAGTTCATGAATTTCAAAATTACTGTATATAATATATTATATTTATAGCACGTTAGAAATTTGCGTATTTAAGTAATTAGGTAGGTAGTTACTTACTTAAAATTATGTAGGTAGGTACTTATAATATGAAACTGATGAGTTTGTTTGAACGTGCTAATTTTTAGAAAAAATACTTTTGATTTATTACTATCTTACTTATCATGTGGAAATAGCCTACTTACAGAAATTTAATTCAAAAGTCGGAGAAGTGCGAGTTCGGAATGGTTAGGTACTTACTATCATGTACTATAAAAACATATTTTTAATATTGTATCACCAGAAATTATTACAAGTTTCAAGTAACAATCGTATTGCGTTTCAAAAGCTCGCAGGCAAATTATAATTTGACAAACCGACGTTTGATATGTACTTACTACCTACTATAGTAAAAGAACTAACATGCGATATCCATCTATGAAGTATGAAGTCGTATACCTATCTTCTGTAAAATATTTAAAATAACAACTTTGCTCAAGTCGCCCATGGAAAAACTACTGACTCCTTCCCTACCTTTGCGTGAATTAGTTAGTAATTTTCAAAACTTTACCCTATAATTTTTTCTTATTTTTAAAAATATAGTTTATGATAGCCCAAATGCGGACGGATATCCAACCAAAACTATGTGACCACACCCTTACCGTGTCGATAAAATACACTTCCGTGTTCAAATATCGTCTTTTGATCGCGCTATATTTAGCGAGTGTCCTACATTCAATATCTGGATAGAAGGGGATACAACTAGGTGCTTAGGTACTGTGTCTGATTTAAACAGGCATACAGGTAAAAGAAGAATGAAGGAAATTGTGCGAAAAATAGTTAGAAATGAACATCGCGCGTTTTGACAGTTCGCGCGAAGATCGCTTAAGCGCGAAGGTAACACGTCTGTCAGCTAGCTTTTATAAAAATTATATTCTATTTATACATAATATACATATGTATAATATATTATAGAAATATTTGAATTATAGAAGATATTATCTAAGTATTTGATACTTGAGTATTCGTTATATTACCTACTTACCTATAACTAATTATCCTCACTTGAATATATTTTTAGCCATAAAAAATTTGAAAACTTCAAGCGTAAGCTACATGCATAGTATATCTACCTACTAAAAATCTTTAGTCTTTATTTTAAAAATGTTGTTTCTAAATTCTACATATTATAATATTATGCTCGCTCTGCACTCTGTAGTACCACAACCTTACGTCTCTATAATATGAATTAATTCAGATACACATCACACAACAAACTTCAAATTCATCCCAATAAACCCATCATGTAACAGAATCCAATACACTATAATATCAACAAGAAAAGAGTCGATGACACATAATTTCCCGACTTTATATCGCGCCGACCTATTTTCCCCAGTCTGGAGTGGGCGAAAGCTTAAATAGACGAAACGTGTGAATGAATATTTACTCATAGCTTACACACACATACACACAGTTCTTAATTAGTCATGACAATGGTGGCGTATCTGACCCTGTAGCTTGCTGTGAAAATGCGTGTGATAACATTGTGCTTATGATTCTTTCTTAGTTGGGGGGGGGGGGGGTATAAATAATGTGGTGGTGGTTATTGTTTTTCTACTTTTTCGGTGTTTCTATACTATAAAATTATTTTATAACAGTGTTTGTTTAGGTATTTTTCGCCTTGTTTTCACATTTTAAATTATTATCTTACTGTGGCAATAGATAACAAGTCATTTTTAGCCTCTCAGTTTTAGCAAACTGTGGTTTCAGTCTGTAACTACATGCTCAAAAACTAGCGAACTTCTTTCTTACGGTGTTCACGTAAGTACCCATTCCTTTTTCCACTAATTCATTTGACGATAGCCGATTCTAACAGGCATTGTTAACTGTATTACATACCTATCTGTATTATTATAATCGATCTATAACATCCTCTTCTTAAATTTGTAAATGAATCGCCCCAACTCCCAAGGAACAGGGCGCGGGGGCGGGGTGCTTGGTACGCGGGGTGCGGGGGGACGGGGGACCACCGGCGCACGCGGTGCCCTGTGATACGGCGCGCGACACGGCCGCGGGACTTTATTAGTGTGGGGGAGAAAGTTGCCATTTTTTTTTTCAAGATTTATAATAGACTAATGAAAATATTATAGCCGTAATCTAGACTCGAGGAATATTTAAGATTTCTTTGTATATTCAATTTTAAACGTATTCATTAAATTCATTCATACTGCATTTTTTTATTTTTAAACACCATTTACAGAAAAAGCTATTAAGCTATTAAGCGTTGATTTTGACGAAAATTACAATTTTCTACGTTCATGGTAGGTATAAAGAGGATTGGAAAGCTTTTTTTCTTTTTTTCTTTGAAAAAATGAAAAAGTGGCCTCAAAACATATTTTGTGTCCTTTCAGCAGTGGACTTTACATTATTTATGAAGAGATCCCTTACCCTTGCAGAGCGATGAAATAATTGAAAAATGTATAACTCATATTAATTATAAATTTATATGTATAACTCATTTCTTACAACCGGTTAAAAAAATACGAGGCACAGTAATAAATGCGCTTGCACTTTTTTCGCTCTTATTTTCTCGCGTTGTGCCAAAATTGAGTTGTCCGGATTTGACTTTTTGCCTCGCCGGCGGTCCGATAACCCGTGTTTGTTTATTTATTTACCGACTTCGAAAGTGGAGGGTGCATTCATTTCGATAATTGACGAAATTAATTGATTTCGATTATAGATTCAAATAAAATATGTTTTGCTTTAAGATAAATAGCTGATGGTGTCTGAATGTTTAGTAGGTTTAGTAGGACAAGGACGCCAATTTGGGAATATGAGAGTATTTCTATCACTTATTTATATATCTGTAATTGTGCTCCGATTCCTTACTTGGGTTGCATTAAAATTGGTTTAGCGATTGCTTTAGGTTAAGCTAGATGCCGATTGCTGAATATAACACTTTTATACCTAACATATTAAATTACAAAATACGCTAAATTTTGACCTTGTTTTGAAATAGACGAAATTGTCGAATAAAAGGTTTATGGGTCTTCGAAACTGTTTGTGGCTTTTCATAGATGCTGATGAATATAAACTATTTAACCACGTCCTGTTAAATTAGTTTATTCCTTGTTTTAAGTATTCGATATAAAGCAAAATTATACGTATTTTTGCCACATAGATTCTAAAGCTGAAACACGCTACTTTGATATAGCTACTAGCCTGTAGCTTTTGAAGTTTGTGCGTACAACGAAACAAACAGACATTCAAAAATAAAAAAAATAAATGCATAATCATGTCTTCTGTTTGTTACAGCCCTTTACACCTGATCTCTACAATGGAATATATCTACCTAGAAAATTTATAAAGTTACAAGTTCTGTAACAAACTTTAATCACTTAGTACCTATACCTCGAAAGAAACTGGACCGCAATCCAAAAGCTATGAAGTTTTAAAAAAATACCACCAAAAGGATACATAAACACACATAAGTGTTCCTTAAAGTTACACAAATAAACGTATCCAATAAAAGATTACCTACATATGTACTTTATTAATTTTTAAAGCACAATAGGGTACTTATCTCACCGGTGGTCGCGAATATGAGGTCTAAACCAAGTCAGTGTCTCCAACATCGCTGGTGGCATTTACTTTTTTCCCGTCACTCCCGTAGAGGTAATAAATCAAGTGCATACTTAATTATTTTGATTAAAACCGAGGCACAGATACCAATTTCTGGGCCACTCTTTATAATTTAAGGGCAGGCGATGTAATTTTGTATTTATGCAAATTATTTGTACGGGACATTTTTTGTAAAAATCCATAGATTAGTTGTTTTATGGAGTAGTTAGGAGATTGTGTTACTTAAATGATTGTGTTATTTATAATAATATAGATATGTACTGATTAATGATTTGATTCAAGTTTCAGCAAAAAAAAAACATTTCTTCCCTATCGTAATGGATGAATTTGCTAAATTCCTTTACATCATTTATTTTTTGTGAAAAATTATGTTTATCAAATGTTTATAGACACAACAGTTATCAATTACCACAATTGGCAGACAAACAGTTTACACAGAGATTTTCGAACTAAACAATATCTCAAGAAGCTTTAATAGTTAAACATTTCTTTAAGATCCCCCTTTCATTCCAAAAACGGCTCGTTTACAACAAAAACATTAGCTGATTGGTTTCTCACAGTCCGTGCCTCCCGACAGACGGACAATCAAATAATTTGGAACACCTATACGTGTCCTTTACGGCATTATGCACCTTTGTGTTGTTGGTTAAGCTTCTATTAGGGGTTCGAAACACGTACGTATAAATAACATCATTGTTATTTGTCTCTGATGCGCCGCTCGTAGAAATACTGTGAAATAAAATTATTTATAATATGTTTAGGGAAAGCTTTATTATAAGGTGATGCCGCGACTTTGTCTGCTCTTTTACAAGAAATAAAACTTGCAAGAGCGTATTATTTAAAATGTGGCGCCAAAATTATATAATTTTGAAATACCCATGTCGGTCAAAAGACAAATTTAATGATGGCTCAAAAGCTCAAATCTAACTCGGCATCCACTTCAGAGCGTGCCCTTCGTCATAACAAATCCATTATTCCGTCACAGTCGGATAAAACGCAGTGTATTGGCTCCGCAATAAACTTGAAAAGCTTAGAAACAATAATTTTTATTAAACAGCAAGTCAATATACGGAGCACAAAGACGTTAGTGGATGCAATATACCGCGTGTCTCAGTCAGGAGCCCCGTCTCTGCCCCATTCGATGCAAATTCTCACATCGACCGCCTTCACGTGTGGTACAAGTAACTAAGCGGAAGCGGGAGCGGATAAATCTTTAATTGAGGATTCATTTTTATGGGAAACGTTTGATTGATGTGAAAAGTGATTATAATTTGACAATAATTAAGTAAATAATAATGTTGAATTTATATTTTTGGTTTTATGGCATTCAAAAAAGATTTCAATTTCTATTTCTTCTTTTTTTTATAAATTTATAAATAATAATGTATCAAAATTTTTTGACGTGACAACGTCTTATAATTCGATAGAGCCGGCTGCACGCACGAAAAAACATGACTCATGCGGCGTTACCTCGCTCTGAGGCGTTCCATGTAAGGCTTGAAGTGCAAGCGAAGCGCCGTACTGCTTTCCGAATCGGTGGTAAATGTTAAAAATATGTACCTAATGACGTTTCAAAAGTGCTTCTAGAAGAAGTCTAATTGAATAAATAAATGTTTGAGTTTGAGTTTGAGTTTATAGACTGCTCATGATATAGCGTCATTGTAATCGGTGTTACATCGGTTAAGTAGTCTTAACTGATATATTTTTTTAATGCAAAATTATTGTTTATGGCTTCCAGGATATATTTATGGTTAAAAAGGTAAAAATAAATATATAGAAAATATAAAGTTGGAAAATAAAAATTTATAATCGCTGTATATTAGACCAAGCCCTTTGGTATGTCGGGAATGTAATATTCACCTCCGCAGTTAAATAGAATTATTAAAACGAAATAGGGAACATTTTATGCAAATTTTCTTTCGGGATAAGTTATATGAGAATTTATTAGCGTTTAGAATGTGGAAGGATAGATAAATAGTTTCTATAGAATTGGGAGTTTGTGGAATCGTTTACAAATGGGTGTTTATAATAGCTAGATTAAGTATTTAATTTGTAAAAAGGACATGGCTTACGTTACAAATAGTTATTATATTAATAGTTAATATATATAACCACTGAAGGTTTTCCATCTTAGGTTTTTTTTGAAAAAAAGTCCTTTTTTTACAAATGAAATATTTTTAGAATTAATTTACTTGCAAACAAGAGATGAATTAGTTTATTTATTTAGCGACAAAAAAGCATTACATCATCCTCATTATTTTTTTTAATCACATAGATAATATTTAAATATAATTTAGGTCAAATTTCGATAGAAATTGAAAGTGATTTATTATTTGGTTAAGTATACATAAGGGAGATAATACAGTCATGCGGGTTAAGGTTCAATTGAAAAAGACTAATTAATTTTTCATTAGTTATCAATTTATTTACCTATTTTACGCACTACCACCGTATTATCTAGGTTTCTATAGTATATTGAATAGTTATCTATTAGGTAACCATAATCTGCGGCCCTACTAATATTTTGAAAAATTGTAATTAAAAAAACAAGGCAATGTAATTGACATCAATCCTTTCCAACATGAAATATATCCATCATTGGTTCGGCCACACTGAGTCCCACTGCACCACCAAGGCTCACGAACCCATACTACAAACAGTATCGAGCTTCGCAGGCTCTACGTGGACGCACCATTACAAGTATCGCAACAAAGCGGGCTGGCGACATAAATAAAGTATGCAAAAGCGGGGAAGCGTCCACCGATGGATTAAGCGCGCGGCATCTCAGTTCCCACGGCAGACTGGACGACGGACTATGGGACAGGAGGTCGCGATTTGGTGAATTGACTATTAGAAATTCAAAAATATTTAACGGATTTGTAACGCGATTTATTTACTTTACAACAAGATAGCAAGCAAGAAGATTATACAGTCTGTGATTATATTAACTATTACTACAACATTTGCATTTTAGGATTGTGGTTCATATGAAAGTTTATAAAAATATAATATTCAGTTCAGATTTTTGAAAGGTAAATCTACCCCCATATAGAAAAAGGTATCAATTGAGAATAATAGATTTTCCGGTGCTTATATTTTTGCCTTATTTTATAACGTATGTTTTGCCAAATGAGCTTACAAATATTATCGATATAATATGTATGATATCGTTCATTCTATCGCATTGTTTATGTTGCAAAGAAGCTAACGTAAAATAATTTAATTTAATTTTGTTTTCATGAATTCGCTACTGCTCATGACATGCAATAAATAGTTGTCACTTATAATACCACAAGAGCTTCAAAATTATCGGGTATTTTCCGATAGGTTCGTTGCAAACAAATGAAGGAGTCAAGTTTTTAGTCAAGGTTAAAAAATCACGAGCGCGAAGCGCGAGTGATTTTTCCTGAAAAACTTGACGACTTTATTTGTTTGCAGGGAACCTTGAGGGAAATGCCAGATAATTTTGAAGCTCGTGTGGTATTCGGGAGATTATTTTTCCGTCTCAAATGTCGGCCAATAATTTCACAATTGAATTCAACCTGTCAGTTTGACGTCAACGACCAGAGAAAATTTTCAAAAAATTATCAGTATAATACCATGTAGGTTGTACCACGTGACGTCGAATGGTGCAATTCTATTGGTCGATATTTGGGTCGGAAAAATAATCACTATAATACGCAAACGAGTGTAAATTATTCAAAGACAACACAGATTCTAGGTGGTCGACTCATCCATTTTGCCTATATTTTATGTATTTATTTCTTTGTAGTACTAGTATTACTTCCTTAGAATATCCACATTTCTTGGTTTTCACTCATATTCACACATACATCATAAATCTGATTTATGTAAAAATAAAACACTACTAGGAACTCCATAAAGACATACAATTTTTTCTTCAATTCAGCATGCCAATCTTTCAACGCGCAAACTGCAAATACAAATTTTTCAAGACTCCAATCTTTCATAGCGGAATATCATGTATCAAAGCACTATCCGCTTCCGCCCATAACTTGCACCACACCGCTGTCACCTACACCACACGCACACACAAGTGTGCGATACCACACCGCTGGTGGTCGGCCCGTTCCAGGTTCGCCCAAATTGAAGACTTTACGAGCGCTCGCTCGTGGGAACGCACAGTATTGCAGTTTTATACAAGTACTTACTAGTACTATAGTGCGTAAGTTAGCATAGTTCCAGATTTATTCTAGCTGTAAGCAGAAAAATCACATGTTCCATAGCGCAATATGTGTATTTTTTAACAGTATGCCTTGACTAGGCATAGTTAGCTTGGTTCCAGAGATTTTATTCTAGTGGTAAGCACTAAGCAGAAAAGCTACAGGTTCCATTACTGGTAGATACATAGTGGAATGGCTTTATGTAAATTTACTAATTTAACCTACACCTGTTGGTATTTTTGTTACTGCTTTTCTACTTAGTATGAACTGAAAACTCATAATACTATCTAAAGCCTGATCTACGAGTACACTTCGTTTTAATTAATTACAATTATTCTACTACAATTTGTAAGCTTTGGGACAAACATATTGCGGGATTGAAAAATAATCAAACGCAAACATTTATTCATTCAATTAGACTTCTTCTAGAAGCACTTTTGAATTGTCATAACATGGTTTTACCATTTACCACCGATTCGGAAAGCAGTTTCTACGGAGAAGAGCACCGTCAAGAAACTCCGTAGGTATTTGCTCTTATAATCATACAAAATGTATCGCCAAAATCAATATCTCCCGCCACTATTGTATTTCGTATTTACGATTCATAATACCAGTAGTAATGATCGAATCAGCGTGTGTATCTATAAAATGTTGGATACAAACGTATTTTGTTGCTAAATCTTTGATATAGAGATTGTGGAAGCGGCACTGAATATCTACCCCTTACTGTGCCCTTAAAACGCTATCTTAGAGTAGGCTAAGGCGAAGATATCGATTAGAAAGTTCAATACATTATGAAATGAACCGTTCAATGTTCAGGATACAATCTTATTTCTTATATATAAAAATGAATCGCAAAATGTGTTGGTAAGCGCATAACTCGAGAACGGCTGAACCGATTTCGATAATTTTTTTTTTATTATATTCCTTGAAGTACGAGGATGGTTGTTATGTAGAGAAAACGTAAACATGTACCACGGGCGAAGCCGGGGCGGACCGCTAGTCACAAATAAAAATGTTGTAAGGTTCAACTTAGTTGTGTTGTCTGTTTCCCTAAAACTTAAGTTGTACAAATTTTTGTACATAGAGAAGTAAAATTAATGTAAGATGTAAAACAGAGTATTAATAATCACAAATAAAAATGTTGTAAGGTTCAACTTAGTTGTGTTGTCTGTTTCCCTAAAACTTAAGTTGTACAATTTTTTGTAAAATTAATGTAAGATGTAAGACAGAGTATTAATAAATTTGAGTACAACCTTATTTTAATTTATATTTTTTAATTTATGACCTGTATCACATCTATATTCCTATATCATTGTCTGTGTCGGCTAGGCGGCGCCAGCCCCGGCGTCGCTCCGGCTGCCACTTACAGACTAATGCCTTCGTCACATTTTGCAAGTACAATATAAAACCGAAACATTAAAGTTATCGTAAACATAGTAAAATTTATTGCGCGTGGGTATCTTTTAAAGTTTAGGTACAATAAATTTTCTTATGTCGATTTTCCTTACTATTTTTATAAGATAACGACGGAAATCCTAGAAAAAAGAGCGTGTGTGCCGAGCACACGTGTCAGAAGTGAAATTTCTTTGGCTAGATTCAAAGATACCTTCCAAAATCGCCTTACTCCATGACGTGACGACTGACGGTATTGCTATGACGCGACCTTGAAATTTTACTCTCAAGTCTCAACGCACGTAAAGAAGTTTCACTTCATAAGTTTTCCACTACAAACAAATCTTATAAACTAACATGGAAAGTTTCACTTCTACGATGTTTTTAACCTGATGATAAAGTTCATACTTTTTGCGAACTATAAATACACGTTCGTATTTTAAATTATATTATTTTATGTATGAGTGCGTATTATATATTTGATACTTAAAAATTTAAAATATTTAAGTCTGCTACAATACCTAGTTTCATTTGTGCGATAGACTAAAAACTAGCATGGTAATATCTGAAAAATTATCTACAGACCATCGGTGAAAACCTATAGGTATATCTCCATTTATAAAGGCACTGATAGCATTATATGCAAAGTACTTATATAATATACTCAGGAGGCAGAAAAACCTCATTCATTTTCCACCTTTCATTCCAATCTCATACATTTTTTGTAGCCGGAATGCTTGCTGGCCCTTCGCTAATCAGTAATAATTATCAAAAATTGCAAGACAATTATGGCATAAGTGCTGAGTTGTAAGTAATATTTGTCATAACTGCCCTCATAATTGACGGAAATATGTGAATAAATTGACGAATACCATTTATTTTATAGGCTGTTAATTGTTATCGCGAGCAGACATCTAGTTTTTAATACAAGTGTATGAATAATGAATCGTTGTAGGTATATTTGCATTTCATTGTGCGAAAATTATGATAATATTTCGCACAATATTTCGTCATAATTGCATGTTTGTCTCACTCTGATCGCTTTTTGCTGTTACAAATATGCAACATACTGTTAACTTTTTTATTAATTTCGAGTTATCCACCCTTTTATTGAAAACTGTTTGTGATGTTAAATAATTTTGAATTATTATATAAAAGTTGTATGGTAAGTGTTGGTGTCAAGTTAACAAGTTAACAACACGAATTTACGAATTTATAATGAAAAGAAATAAAATGAATCAAATTGTTCAGTAATTTTCATCAGAAGTATGCATAATTAAATGCAAGGTTGTATAATTGATGTCAAAATCATGTAAAATTTTCCAAAAAGATAATATTAGATTAACTGTGAATACAGCCTACGGGTGTTCGGATTCAAAAAATCATGCAGTCATGATGATTTACATGGCAGTCTCCCGATCTTTTTTGTTCACGTAGTTAAAGTGACAAGACCTCAAACTGCCTCTTTAAAATAGCGTCCAACAAATCCATCGAATTCTCACACACTAAAAATTATGCTGAAGACATACTATTCAAACCAGCTTTAAAAGTACCACATAGAGTGAAAGTCCCACCCCCTATTGTTTGTTATCATTGCAATCTTCCTGCACTCGCCCGTGACATCCTCTCATGCAAGACCTTTGCTTTAATTGCAGCGAACGTTCGAGAAGCAATGTCAATTTTCGATGAGATACCATCGTAATTAATGAGCGAATTGCTTTGCAAGTTATTGCACGCCTCATAAGCGAAGCGTTGAGGTGGGTACTACTGTCACTTCGCGCAAAACATCTGATTTTTCAAACTTAAAATGTCTTTATGTATCATACATTGCACTTGTAAGATAATACATACACACACATATTAAGAAAAAACACTATTTTTAACATTCATGATATTTTTGATGTCATTTTTGTTATTTAAACTAGTTAAAAAACAGTTTAAAAAAGTTCTGTCTTGGACGTCCGTGTGTCTGTATGTGCGGAGGATTTTCTTGTTAACACGATAGCGACCGAAATACTTTACTAATCGAGTCTTTTTTTTTCTCTTACGCTTGAGTATGCTCAGGAATAGAACCCTTTCATTTTTCAGGGTCTGATTCGATGTGGTTTAATTGTTATTAAATAAACAAAAATAATAATTAATAAATAATTATTAAAAAAAAATTATGAGGCGTGCACTTTTGGATTTTCCAAATTATTTATAAAATATGTTATTGTATTTATAATAATGTGACTTTAATGTCTTTTAAACGTGTGTAAGTTTTTGATGAATTTTCCTATCTTTAGATGTGAATTTTATGTGAAAATAACACGAATGAAAATTTTTGTGTGTCGATTTATTTGCCTTCAGTTTAAAAGGGTTGCCAGAATTCTCTTTGAAGGACAAAGTCGTAGGCGTAACTCTTAATTTAAATATTAAGTATATAATATAATCCAAGGTTTTATTAATTACCATTGGCTTTTCCCACAACAATATCTATGAAAAAACTGTCATTTTGCAACAAGGGAGAGTACTTCCGTTACTGAACTTAATTTAATTACTCAAAAACAACATTACCCAATAGTTAATAGCGCATAAATGAATATTAATTAAGGGTAATTAATTATTTTCCCAAAAAGGAAAACGCTTGCAATCTATAAGGTATAATCTCTTGCCGAATTATACCGCCTTTGATGTTGTGACAAAAAATTATGATTGACTTAAACTCAAACTCAAACATTTATTTATTCAATAAGACTTCTTCTAGAAGCACTTTTGATACGTCATTAGGTACATATTTTTAACATTTACCACTTATATATCAAGTCAAGAACGAAACCAATACTTCCGAAATTTCCATGTAGCTTTCATATTGTATGTGATGTAAGAATGATCTAAGGATGTAAGTAGAGAAGGGAGCTTTGGAAATATACTACTTATGCAATTTTTATTTCTATTTATCTATTAATCATATTATAAGTGTAGGCAGGCAACCCTAAACTTTTTCCAGTATAAAAACATACCACTAAAAATAAGTATTTTAATTTTATTGTTGTTTGTATTGTTTAGATTTAAGTTTTTATATAGGTAGTTATGTAGGTATGTAAGTAAACTTACAACATAACAATTACAATTTAAACATAACCTTTCCAGTATGTATTTGACTCTACATGTAAAAACCCAAAAGTTTCAATTAATTATTTCGATCATACAAATATCGTGAAAAATATAATATTGACATGTTCAACGACTTATCTAGAATTTATTGAGTAATCAAATATCTGATTAACATCACACCAATTAGAAACAAAATACAAAACTACATACAGAACCTCTCACAGTTGAAAGGACCCCAAACTCAAATCACAAATACAAAATCTACAGCGGCTTTACTTTCTCGGTATCGCGATGCCCGTTACGGCCGGTGCATTCGGGCCGCCGTGAATTTTATCGTGCTATTAGTCCGTCTGCGGGCGTGCTCTCCGGTGCGTAACGCGAGGTCACCAGACTAGCCTCTAGCCTCTGTCCGAGCGTCATGGTGTACCTATGTTTATGGTGAATCCTATTTGGATTTAATAAGTATATTTATGTTTAGAAATGATTATTTTAAAATATTTTGATGAGATAACTCCAAAATCTTTAACTAAGTGCCTCATAAGTTTTCATTCTGATTTTCTTTTTCGTGAATTTTTGCTTCGTTTCTAAAATTATTTTATTTTTCGGATCGGTTCTTAAATATATATTTTGACGGTTAAAAAACTATCCTGAGTTCTGAAGAACTTTAGTCTAGTTGAATAAAAAGTTAAAAGAAATGTTAAAAATTTAAAATTAAACCAGGAATTAGATACAAAACTACAAAATATAACTAAACTAATAAAAATTAAGGTAACACATATTTTACAGCTTATCTAATATTATATACGATTTGCATATAAACTATGAAAACTTCTCATTACGTAGATATTTATATGTTTTTCCGTACTCGTCTGGGAATGTCGGTTACACTCCGACGGAGGTCGTATTGTCTGCTATTGAGTGTACTATCAATATAATTAACTAGTTTTTTATAAAGGAACATAATTAAAAGGAAAATTTTGTATTCTTGTTGCTTTGTTTAACGTAGTTCCACTAAAAATTATATGAACGGTAGAAGGTTGATTGTCTTAGGCTTTATTTTATTTCAAATTTTCCATAGGTAGGTAAGTATACGAGTATGTGTATTAGTGACTTTTTACCAAAAATGATTAGTTTTTGTAATATAATAATAAATATATAACCACTATACAAAACAAATAGCCGACAGAAATATAACAATTGTTATCACTAATTACTTAAAGAATCTTTATTTCCAATTGCATATTCCATTGCATACGTTTTAATCGCATAGGTACCATAATATAAGCGTGCAATTTATTAATTGACCTTAAAAGTTGAAACACATCGTAAAACATCCATCACTTAATCAATGAAGCGAATATTGTGTAAATGATAATATCAACTAACCGTTTTCATTTATTTGTTACTAATCAATAACAATAAATAACGAGCGAATCTCTTAATTAAAATATTTCTTTGGCCTTTAAATTAAAAGTAATTTATAGCTGTCGGGAGATACTTTTTTTAGTTTTTACTTCGCTGGTGGCGAAATCTAATTCTTTGTCCTAAATGCCTGGCGTTTTAATTAATGTCAAGGGCAGAGAGAGTTTAATGATCTACAGATATAAATAATTAAATAATACTAAATTTTAACTCAAAATCTGAAACATAGTTTTAGATAGTTATTCAGTGTGCCAATTCAAAATGAGATAGGTAGTTGAATAATATGATATTGGAAGGGTCATTTCACTAAACCATACAAAAAATAAGTGGCATACATTTCACATAATTCAAATCTAAACATTAACCAAACACCAATATCATAATTTCACTATTTTATTTGCAAAAAGTTATGAGCTGGAGGAAATATTTACTTTGTCGAAATTTATAGATGTGCAGCGTGTTTGCATGTGCAAATAGTCTGGAATAGCTGGCTTAATTATGATTTGTTTTATTTAACATACTTTACAATATCCATTTGATTCACTTTAAACAGACAGATTTAATTCAAACTTTCTACACTTTTCAAGGATCGGTGAAAATAAAATAATTTCATGAGGTATTTGTTTTTTTGATTTTCTAACCAGGTATAATTATTAATTATTATAATCAAAAATAAAGCATGGTAGAGTCCGCTCTATATGTAGTAGATTATGTATGGTCGCAGTTGATACGAAAAAAAAGAGATACCAATTCTCAAATTTATTTAAAGAAACAGTTTGAAAATTAATATATTAGATGATTTTTTAATATTTTTTTTATATAATTTAATATTACTAAAACTATTAACACATAAGTTTATACTACAGTCCTTACAACTCATACATTCGTTACTATAAAATAGCTTTTATTGTAACAATATTGTAACGTATATTCTAACAAAAGTATTTCTGACTCTATCTATGTATTAAGTATGCACAAAAACTCATCAAAAATAATGATCGCACTGAATTACTTTCAATACCTATTAGATTGGTTGGTTTTCATATTTTTGCTGACTCTATCTCATCTGAAAAAACAGTTTAAATACTAATAAAAAATGAGTCAAAATCTAAAATCAAAATTATGTTTCATTTGCCGTAAATATTATTATTAGTCTGGGTACAGTATACCTATGGAAGATTTTCATTCATTAAATATATCAAAAATATTGCATCGCTATCATCAGTGTCACGGGATAGTAAGGTGAGGGCACTCGTAACAGATCAAGGATATGTTACTATTTGTTCTCGATCGATGTGTTTTAAAAGGTATACAATTTTATAGTGTAATTTTGTGGAAGTGCAGTATTGTGTGATAAATATTGATTCATGATAATTCAAAAATGCAAAATCTGTGACATAATATTGATTAATAATGTTTATAATCTGTTATTTAATCTTAATATATAGATATAAATGTCGTGTCACAATGTTTGTCCTCAATGGACTCCTAAACCACTAAACCGATTATAATAAAATTCGCACACCATGTGCAGTTCGATCCAACTTGAGAGATAGGATAGGTTTTATCCCGGAAATCCCACGGAAAAGGGAACTATGCGGGGTTTTCGCGGGGTTATTATAATAAATCTTAATAAACAGTTATTTTCTTAAGTACATCCCATTTTACGAGAGATTTTACGAGAATGTTTCCAGTTCCACTAGTAGCACGTCTGTGAGTTATATTTATTCGCAGGTGTGAGAGAAATAAGCCACGCGACTCCGAATTGCGTCTAGCCAACGTGCTCATGCTTATAATGTTCTCCATCCTTAATAAATATAATTTATACCACAATTATACCAATTTATAAGCATTTTGTAGGGCCAATATTATGACTGCAAAGATTGTTTTATTATAAGTAACATTTTTAAATGTAGGGAGTTAGGGACGGAATGAATTAGGTCAAATTTTTTAAATGGGTGGAACATCCGCATGGATGGTATAAAGTTTCAGTAAAAGTAACCTAATTTTTTTTTCTCAATAAAAAATATTAAATAACTATTATGACTTGAATTACGAAAAAAAAAAATATGGATGAAACAATTTATCTCTAATAGGTAAAAATAAATAAGCATAAACAATCAGGTTTACCTTTTGTACGAAAATATAATTTATACACGCAATAATACAAAAACAGTTCGTCAGAACTTCTAAAAACTCAAAACAGAAAACATTACAAAACAAGTAAGTACGTAACTAATAATTCTTAAAACCTTAACTAACGTTGCACAGCAGATGGCATTTATTAAAAGATTAAACCCATAAACATCATACCACTAATCTTTACCACCTGTACGAAAACATTTAAAATAATCGAAAGTGAGCATCTGTTACACCGATAAGAGCCTTACCGAATCACAATTCGCTCGAACTCTAGTAATAAACTTTCTCACACCTTCAACTAATTGCTTCCACGTGTTTGCCAACAAAGATTACCTTTACAAATGTTACTAATACCATTGTTAACAAATAATTTGCAGGGGAAATATGAAGCGGCGGAAGCGCAGGTAGAAATAGCTGTAAAGTAACGTCTTCATTCTAAACGTAACATGCAATTTTTTGTTATTTTTTCATGTTTAATTAATGAATTTCTTTTTGCAACTTGTAAAACTGATAGACAAGTTATACGAACACGTTTAAAACATGCCCTTTATATATTTACTGTAACAAACAAATTTTTCTATAATTTAAAATTTAAATAATCTCAAAATACTTCCAAAGCATAATAAAAACAATTCAGATTGCTTATTTAAATAAACGTACAATCGCATATTATGCTGATTAATCATCCACATACCATTCACAAAACATTTTATTTGAACACTTTTTACACCGAATGAGTCACCCAAGGTGAGAAAAAAATAATTTCATTCATCCCTATTCAAATCGTATTACTCTGCGGTGTGAGTGTGTGACAATAGCCCACCGTGACGCACGTGCGTGTACAATGGACCTCTAAGGTTGTATTTCTATGAAATCTGTCAAGCTATTATCGACTCTATTTTAATAACATTATGGCACAAAGCTGCATGTACGTTTTAATCAAATACATATTCGAAGTGTGGTGATAAAGATACGTCCCAAAACTGGGATTTGCATTAAACATCTCATAGTACGAATAAATAACTCATAAAATGTACAGACAAGTTTCTACTATTTTACCTGAACACAACGACGTTAAAAACTGAACTTTATCCCTTTGCTTTAAAGCTTAAATTTCTTCAAGCTTGTTATATCGTAGGAGGCCTAATCGGCAATTTTACAAAGAAATCATTCATTGATGTTTTACTATGAATGGAGCCTACCTGAGATAAGTAACGTATTTAGAGGAAAGGCTCTGTTTCCGTACGTTTTTTTGGTCCGGAATCCGGATGCAAAGCGAGCTGAGACCCGTTAGGTACTGAGCTTTTGGAATGATTTCTCATGACTTTTTTAGGTAACCTATTTATATTTTGTTAGACGATATCTTGAATTATGTTTGTAATTGATATATTAATATGTATGTATATTTTTTTATGTTAAACACACATTTAACAAGAATAGCATAAGTTGTAATATCGTTGGTGATCTCATTACAGTATTATAGTTTCAATGTTTTACCTACCAACCTACTAGCGTAAAAAGCCTTTTAGTAAAATATAATAATTAACTATCTATCAAATATTTTAAGTTTACGTTAAGGCTTCTTACAGTTAACCCTTCAACATCCTATGGTTGATCCTTGTTGAATTTTTTTTTTAATTTAGCACTTGTACATACTTCTGAGGCTAGAAATTATTACATGAACACTTCATCACAGTTAGAAGGCCCAAACCCGTGGGAACCATTTGCTGTCATAAACATGCGTGAAATTGTTTTATTTTAACCATTGAGTTACAACAAAGGATCACCTTCCTGTTTATTACAGGTATATAGAGCCTTTCACTTGGCTTTCGACAAATACATCCTGCTGTTTTTCTCATGGTTTTTTTACGTAATTATAGCATAAATAGGAAGTAATAAAAATCGGTTATTGGGAAATAAAGTTCGTTCAGGTTTAGGTTAGGTTAAGGAATACTAAACCTATCTTTATTTTATCATGTAAATATTGTATCCACTGTACAGTATATGAATAGTGCTGACAAACTGCACACTGACTGAATGTTAACATTACCTACCGATAAATAATGATACTTTCTTCAAGAAATCCAAATTTAGTTAGTTTTAATTCTATTCCCTCATTTACATCCAAGATCTTTCAAGCTTATTTATATTTGTATATACACTTTACGACTACATTTTTAAGACGTTTAAAAATATTCATGTAAACTTTTATCTCATGAATAGTTATTTTTATTAACTACTACCGAATCGGCAGGTCTACTCGAAGCTCGATAGTTGCACACATGAGTGTGTGAGTAGTATGAACTAACCCCCTGAAAACTCAACCTATCTTTACTAGACAAAATTTCTAGTAGAGAAACTACGGCGAAAGCAATCGTAGCCAAGCCTACGTTCGTAGCAGGCTACGGCACTCTAAATGAAAACCTGCGCTACGAACATCGATGTACTTAGGTAAGCATATTAACATTATGAAAGGTTATATTATTAAAGCCGAATGAGAAATGAATATTCAAACGATTTTTAAAAACTTTATTTTTCAACTCTATCTTTAGCATTTTCAGGAAAAGAAGCCTTATGTATAGGTACTAAAGCTTGTAACTAGTCTCTGTCAATAACTTCTTAACAGCATAAATCAATCAAATTCTGAATATGTATCTTATTTTCAGGTTGAAAGTATGACCCAAATATTCATGAACGTAAAAGATTCAAAGAAGAATAAAAGTTTAATTCTATAAAAAGAAGTTTCATTCTATATTTCTTTAGCTTTACGTGAAATAAAATATTTTTACTTTTAAAAAATATTTTACATACCTATTAAATTCCAACAAGTTGCATCTATGTTTCAAAACATCATCAAGCGATTTTACAAAAAATAACCACTTTTATTTTTTCTCATTTATATGTTATACATAAATAACTTTATGTATTAACATAGGCCATAGCCAATGCTGGGCAGTTATAAATTTTGTAAATAAAAAACTACTTAATATTAAGTACTCAAATATTAGTTTGAAACAGATGTAATAAATATGTTTTCAAACGGTAATAATTTTGAAAATTCTTGTACAGTTAAGTAGGTATAGGACTCGTCTTGAATAACACAACACATGAAATTTAAAATACAACCAGTATCGTATGTAATTTTCACCTAAATTAAAACTTATTTAGTAGTTATAAATAATTTATATTATGGTAATCAGTAATCACTAACGTACAATAATAGAACATACCTACAGGTGATAACTTTTGATAGAGCGCGGCTCTACTTTAGGCTCTAATTTTAAATTTATTTAATGTTATGATATTAAATATAAAAATAGCTGTAGGTGTAGTAGCCTCAACACATTTAAAGAAATGCTTCATTTTAGTGCCCTATTTCCATTTAACGTGTGTAAACAAAAAAGCTGTAATAGTGGCAGGTTAATTAATTTACACCCACACGGTTGTTTTGCGAAAACTAGTTTAATAAATTAAAGAGATAATTAAATTAATATTAATTCACCTGTAGTAACGTAACTCATGAGAATTAGTTTTTTACAAGAAAAATTAGCATCAGACTTAAAACGTACATACAGACTTAAAACGTACATAAAAAACGGCGGCTTTATCGGTCAAATTATACGAACCGAAAGGCAACTATTCACCTAAAAAGTTAATAAGGGGCCCTCGGACGCACCCCGATCAGGCACTAACCCGCTAATTACGATCGAGCACTCGCAAATTTATCATCGGGCGAGATATATCGGCGCGTGCCCGCACAGTAGACTATTTCGGTGTAAGCGGGGCGTGAATCCGCGGAGGGAGTAGTCGCGCGCCGGCCGCCGACGAGCTAGGGTCGCACCGACGTGAGCGACGCGAGTGCGCTGCGATGGCGCGATGAGGACGTGCGCGCGCGCGGCGTTTTGCTGGGCCCTGTTCTGCCTCGTCGGCAGCCTGGCGGCGCCGCGCCGCCTCTACTGCGAGCGGGCGGACGTCGCGTGGCGAGCCTACCGGGCCCCGGCCGCCTTCGAGGCGCGCGTGCAATCGCTCGCCAAAGACGCCGCCACGGTGCAAGTCCGCCGCGTTCTGCGCCGCCAGGGCCGCTGGCCCCGGGAAGACGCCATCATCCGGCTCAAACTGCCCCAGGATTCACTCGAGTGCTCCGGACGTTTCGAAGTGCCGTTACAGAATCGAAAGAACTATATCGTGTTCGCGGAAAGGAGGGGCCATGCCGCCGTGGCCCTCGGGCCTCCGTTGAGAAGGACCGGCAAGTTGATCAGGAGGATACGCGCGGTCTACAAGCCTGGTTACAGTGAGTGTCTTGTGTTCTGTAAGTGCATGGAAGTTGACGTCGTCGAAGCGAGCGTTTCGAGGTATAGCCCCTTTTAAGTTTTCAGTCGTTACACTAGTGTAATCAATTTTTCGTTCATTCGATCATCAACTTCTATGCTGTTGCATGTCTCGCTTCCAACTCTCGTTGTGTTTATCAAATTATGATAATCACATTACGAGTTGATTGACACTAACAATAGCATTACCGATTTGAATTTTTAATTACACATTATAACATTATTGTCCACACATCTGTATTAAAAATAGCAACCAATAATCATGTTTATTTATGAGTTTTTAAAAATGACACAGAAATAAGTCAAAAAATTATAAAACAGTGCTCTACATAGAGTCAATGAAAATTGAGATATTTATGTGTCTCTATATTTATCTAATACAATTCAAATAGGTACATAATTAATTTTCCAAAAGTTTCCGTAAGAAAAATTCATCACAAAGACTATCACATGTCTTTGTCTAAGAACATAGCACACGCATTACTCGTAATCGTAATATTAAAGACACTCATAAATTTTATTGCTAACAAATACGCCGAGGCAGGTGTATCGTACAAACAAGTAGCCATTATGAATCCATTTTAGGTGCAGTGTAAATAGTCAAACGTGGCCAGTGTAGCAAAACGTAGACTGTACTAAATGTACTTAGCTTGTTCTTATTATGCACCCTTCACAAACGGTTATAAGGAAAAGAAGTCTAATTCTTCGCCTTAATTGCACTCGAGTGTTTTAAAGATATTATCATTGTTATACGCTGCATAGATTAAAACGTGGATCGCTTTTTATTCAAATAATCTTCCGTTGCCACTTTGTGTACTTCTTGTTAAAGACAGTTAATTCTTCATTTTATATTAATTTCGAAGTAAATTTGCATAAAACTCAGAGTATTTAAAACGCATCTAAAATGTACAAAAGTAAAACAAATTTAAAGCCATGTTTAGAAACATTCAACACTCCCAGTAACCGGGATATTGTATCTAAACTTAACATTTCACTAAATCTCGAAAGCCGGGCGTTTAACAAAATATAGACGTCAGACGTCAGCGCTACCATTCCTTTGAACTGGAGAAAATTATCAGAACTCTTCTCAATACAGCACGTACATCAACACTATTCAATGATTAACTATAAATACGATATCGTTAAATCCCGCAATGTACATCTCACGGTGGGAACTGATTTTGAACGTAATTTAAAATGAATTCAGACAATTCAAATTGTTAAGTAAGCAAAAAATTAAACTGTATTTTATTAACAGTTCTGTAAAATTTGCTCGGTTCCCACGCTCCGCTGGAACCGGTGAGATAAAAGCTAGTAACGCTTTTTTACTAGTTTTCCTTAATTAAAGCATCCTTATCGAACATCTGGTCATTATTTTTATAATATTTGACTTCACAACTGAGAATTGTTGCAATTCAACAACCGTACGTGAACCGTGTAAGCCAGTTATTGTTTGTTGAGCTAGAGCTCGAGCTTTTGTGTGCATTATTTACGATAATTTTTGATCGAAAGATGGTCCAATCGCAAATAAACTAAATCCAATAGTAGAAAGTTCAAGCGCTCCGGAAATATCGGAGCAAGTGCCAAAAAAACAGCGCAGAGTTCACGTAAGAGGCCGTAACGCTACATTTGTCAGACAGGCACGGACAGGTCGGAACTGGAGCGTGGAGTGACGTCACAACTACCTTCGATTAATCCGATAGCAAATCTGCAATAGACTCATCTGTTGAATCATCAATGGATTTGAATTCAATAAGTATCAGATACTTTACGGTCGACGGATCGCCTCGTAGGTGTTCGTGACATTTGGTTAGTTTAGACAACAATATAATGTGAAATGATAAACTTAAGATTCAAAATTAACTGCCACTATTATTGAGTACATATCTTAGAAATATAATGTGAATAAAATCTCGGTTCATTTGCAGTCGCACTTTCATATTCCTACGTAAAAGCTATAAAATCTAGCCTCACATTGACACTAATTATGAAAACGCCTCATTATCCAAGCAAAAGTGATATAGCAACCGCCAAATGCATTAGAATTGACTCATCCGTTTCGATAGAGAAACACAAAGTAAAAAACGTACCGCCAAGGCTTAAATTAAACGTAGGGACACTTGCCAATATGGTATTTCATTCAGTAATATAGTTTGACATTAATCTGCATAGAGAACAAGTGACTGTCCTAAAACATTTTATGAGATACCCGTTGCCAAGCAATAAATTACGATAATTTGGAATTTCCTAGAAATATTATATTATAAGTACACCGTGGTTCCGATAAGGAACAATACTATAAATTCAATTAATTGTTAACGATAATAATTAATAATTATTCAATTATGATGTTGCTCTATTGACAGGTCAATTCTTCGAATAATCATTTGTTATAGTTAACAAGTTCTCTAGTTTTATGTAATTACATATTTGTAGGCTTTTTGAGAATTATTTTCACTTGTGCATACATTCATCCTTGATCCATTAAGTTTATGTCGAAAGGAATTTAAGAATCTAAATAGCAATATGAAAAACAGGAATTATAGTTAATTGATGGTTTATTTAAAGACAGACGAGCATGTTTGAAATTTTTAGATAAGCAATTCCAAATATTACAAACCGAAGTTTACATTTCCTCCTCTGATTTATGCCTTCAAGAATTTCATTTAAAATGATCGTTAGGTGACTCATAAAATTATACAATTTCCAATCTTTTTTAAGTCTAATTGCTCATAAGCTTCGGTGAGTGGCGCTTGCTGTGTTTACGTTTGCTGCGTGCTTCTGAAATGTTTATCTATCTGGTTGCTATCTGTCGTTTTTCCTTTGTTAATGTTCGTTTCTCTCATTATTGATTGTAAATCTGTCTCGGCTTGATTTAAAAACGTTCAGTCATTGTGACTGTCAAAACTGCGAGTTCTCAGATCATTTTTTTCAAAACTTATCCCCTATATATTAGCATTTGTGAAATTCTTGGCATTGATTGTAGATCAAGATAGAATTTATGCTTGATTTTTCGTGTTTATTGTTCGTTGATGGGTGATATGTAGTACTACAAATATGGCATTGGAATAAATAAAATGTGATGCTATGAACATTCTAGGAACTAACACGTTTGCTGTCTCGTGTAAAATGTTTTTCCATAAATATTTTGTGTAAAATATTTTTAACATCACTCATATTATTATGGTCTACACATTTTCATAATTTGCTTTGTACGTTAGCCTATCCTATAAATTTTTTTATTAACAGATAATTCAATTTCCTAAGGAAATTATTCATAATAAGCTCATGCAAATAAAAACAACCATTCCAAATTATATTGTTGCACTTCAATAGACAACATTCTTTCAAAAGTACTACAGGACATAATTCAAAGAAAATTCACACTTAATAATTTCTAGCTCTTTTCTAACCAATATTCTTCATTTACCATCGTAATAAAGTTGTTACCAACCGTCCGATGCACCTACAGGAAATTCTACAAACTAGAGCTTTTGACCTTCATTGTAGTCTATAGTCCTAAGTCACATGGCGTCTTATTAAAAACCTTTTATTTCATAATAGACGTTACGGGTTGCCGGTTCACCATTATGTACGATGCGCTCTGTCGGTCATTCTGTCCTATAGTGCTACGTCCACACTGGGCCTACGACGCTATTAATACGAAGGAATTTAATTTCAAATTCAAATGCATTTCTTTGAAAATGTAAATATAAATACAGGAGAAAGAATTGGGCATAATGATTTGGAGACTGCTATATTCAACCTCAAAATGTTTTTCATAGAAATACCAACTTCTTATAAATGTAGAGACAACGAGTTTCCATTATTTAATTAAATCATTCAGTCATTTTAA
Source organism: Colias behrii (assembly GCA_029959065.1). Lineage (NCBI taxonomy): Eukaryota > Metazoa > Arthropoda > Insecta > Lepidoptera > Pieridae > Colias > Colias behrii. The sequence goes on along the minus strand of JARWMC010000006.1, from coordinate 906,771 downwards.
CAATGTTTAAAATTTGTCATGTGTACTATATAATATTTACTTAATAAAATATGTAATTTTGGATACAATTAAATTACCTATCAGTAATTTGAAGATCATTTAGCAACTACTTGAATTTGACTGCAGCGATTAAGACGAATAAAGTATTCGCGTTCGTTGCCCTTTGTTGGTTCTGTGTGGACACAGCATAACACGAGAATTCTATTATAATGTCTCATGTTTAACTTCATTTGAATAGTATATTTTATTTTTAATTAATTATCTCTTATCCGAGCACATTGCCCACCTGTTTGGTGTTGACTAATGAAATAATAACGAATGAACGAAGTTTGTACGAAAGAAATAGTATAAGTGGCATAATATTCAGATAATTGATTTATTTCAAAGACAAGTTAAAGGACATTTACACATAATTACTGCACAAGGGCAAATTATATGAAAATTCAAATGTTATAATTAAATTTGATGGTAAAATAATTAATTTATATGTTGGTTTCTGATGTCACCAGTTCAATGTCTGTCATAACTGTATCGTGCGTGTTTATAATATCTAGGGATTCCACACCTACTGTTTCATATATATTCTATTTATTTTTGAACATCAATAAGTATTTAACACACCCATACTTTATTAACATTATTAGTCCATTGAAATGTTACATTTTTTAGGCCTAACCTTTCGTTTTTTAGAGGACGCAATTTTGTTTTTTTGATATGTAGGGGGGGTCAGTGTGAAGCTAAAACCAAGTTTGTGGGGTCGCCACCCTTGTCCCACGGCCGCCATCTTGAAAATAGCGGTTGAAATGGTTTTTACAATATATCTCTTAAACTATTTATCTGATAAAAAAATATAGTTAACATTATTTGCTGCAAATTAAATTATCTACAACTTTGGTTCAGTGATTTTTCGTCGTAGAACTATAAATAAAAAAGTTATAAGCGAAAATGTTCAGAAATTAGAGCTATTTATATTTTTCAATAAAACTTTTTTTTGTCATTTTACGAAGAAATGATATCTGACCATTTTTGTAGATTGTTTTTCGAGGATCAACTTTTACGTACAACATTTTTTCATTACGTCAATAACTAAGGTTTTACAGCGCTCTGAAGTGAGCACTCTTTTTCAGTACTCTTAACTATACATATATTGGCTATTGGCTCTTTTCCCATACTCCAGAATAATAGAAGCACACTGCAGAACATTTCAGCCCTGCTTTTCGACGTAAAAAAAACGCGCTTCCAGACTCTTCCTCCTGGGTGGTGGAGAAAAGATTCAATAATTAATTATTAATAATATTGCAAAATTAATTATTAAAAATATTATAATAACAAAAAAAAACAATTACTGATGACAAATTATTATTAGTACACACATATTATAAGTATTCTGTATAGTTCAGAGTACTGAAAATTAGCACTCACTTCGGAGCGCTGTAAAACCTTAGCTATTTACTTAATGAAAAAATGTTGTATATAAAAGTTGTTCCTCGAAAAACAATCTACAAAAATGGTCTGATATCATTTCTTCGTAAAATTATTAAAAAAAGGTTTATTGAAAAATATAAATAACTCTAATTTCTGAACATTTTCGCTTATAACTTTTTTATTTATAATTCTACGACAAAAAGTTGCAGGACCAAAGTTGTAGAGAATTTAATTTGCAACAAATAATGTTAACAAATTTTTTTTATCAAATAAATAGTTTAAGAGATATATCGTAAAAACCATATCAACCGCTATTTTCAAGATGGCGGCCGTGGGACAAAGGTGGCGACCCCACAAACTTGGTGATAGCTTCACACTGACTCCCCCTACACATCAAAAAAATAAAATTGCGTCCTCTAAAAAATGCAACCCCAAATGTAACTTTTCAATGAACTATATAGTCTGCAAAAATCCCTTGACAAGTATGTCTTGACATACACAAAAATCTAAATCATTAAAATTGTCATCGTTTACCTTACTGTAGACTACGGTTGAGTACGGTATCTAGGTAGCTAGATTTATTTTGTTTTCACTCAAATCTAATCAAAAATTCTCCAGGTCATTGAACTTATTCGTTTCCTAGTTACCTTGTGAAATTAGCATTGAAACAGAACTACGTTACAGATCTAATTGTCTGTCTTTCTTTATAGTCAATTAAATAAATAATAGCACCCTTGAAGGACCAAATATCACATTTGTCTTTAGAAATTGACATCGAAACAGAACTATGTCAAAGATCAAGTGGTTCTGTTATTCTTCCATACCTTAGTTTGATAATGAGGCAAAGGTAAAGCCAGAATACATCAGACCCTTGAACTTCCTAGTCTCCCAGTGGATGGGAAGCCATCGACACTGATGGCTGACTCTGGACAATAGAGCAGTATATTGGTGCCGTGTCCTTGCGATTAACGCGTGTATCCGATGTACAGTCTCGACTCAATGCTCTCAATGGGTATGATATTGACTCGATAAATGTATGGAGCTAGGAAATTAGAGGTTTTATTAATGGATAGTGCATTTTCGGTGACATTCACACAGGTATGGAGATGTAGCTGAACATTTAAATATTGTCTGTTTGGTTAGAAATAGAATAAATGTATGGTATCAATTCTTCTACGACATCATTCCTAAAAATGCGTCATTCCAATATTATGTAAATTACCAATTAAGAGGTATATTAGAGGTAGACCTAATCTTAGATTCACGTTCATAATACAAAAAGCTTTTTAATTTTCCCCATACCAACGTCTAAAAATACAAGTGAATTTTCTCGATGAAATTCGTAAACTGAATAATCTGAGGCCAAAGCCATCAAATGTTATGTGATGTACGATAATCGTCGAGAAGAGGTGTTGACTCGATTTCAGTGTTGATCGCTGATTAAGTGACGAGCCCGATTTATTTCTTAAAATGTGTAGTAATAACTGATAGCAGTTTTAGAAGACCAGTAAGATAAATGGTGATTAGACCAATTAGAATTGTTTTGGTGTAATCCAACTGTGTAGAAAAAAAATCTGTTATGAAATATTCATACATACAACGTGACAAATTTCATCAGATTAGTGTAGTGTGATATAATGGTAGAGACAATGGCGATATCCAAGTAACTCTTCGCCAACCTGTATGTTAAATATCATTTTTTTTCTGAAAACTGAAAATAAAAATCTTAAAAGATTTTTCAATGGACTATCAAAAGACCATTATAAAATATTACGTAACGAACCAATGAAAAATATTTTGTGAAAACTATATCGTTCAGTATCATTATAATTCTCGAAGACTAGGCTAGTGATAGATAATATTAACTTTTGATATACGGAAAATTATATATAGACTGGGACCAGACGGTGTAAAATTATTGCGAGACAGAATAACCGAGCGTCATTATACTATGTTTTCAGTTTTCAGACGCTGTTAAAATAAAATCAAAGTATAAACAGTTTGGGATTTTAAAATGTTTGTGTTGATCTTAATTCTTAGTTGTTGGTAAGGAGTTGATATAGTAGATAGATACATATAGGAGAATTATAATGTAATACTTTGAATAGTTTAATATATTAATTGTTATAAAAAGTCCAGAATAAATTTTTTGAAAGTATGGCGAATCGACTTTATAACTCAATGCTCTTTGCAAGCTTTCAGAAATTTAGATTACATTAATACATAGAGCGAGAGTAAATATGTCATAATAATAAAAGAATTTCTCTACTATTCTTGAAAAACCATCCTCACTTCTAATGTTTAGTTCACCGGCCCTTAATTACCACACTCGCAAGCTGTGACGTCACATATACGTACACACACACACGTATACTATAAGAATATGAAATTAGATACACGGTTGTATTTTTGTGGCTGTCGCAGACTTACCCGCGCCGGTACCAAAATATCTAGACATTTTATTGATGGGACGCTGCTGACAAAAATATTTAACTTCGTAGGTAGGTATAAGGACCTACCTACGAAGTTAAATATTTTTGTTTTACGAGTAGTTTGATGAGAATAGTATGCAGTGTCGATCCTGTACCTAAATACTAGAGATAGCATGAATATGATCTTATACATAGATATTATTTAAATCTTTGATTAGATGTTTGTCATGTTTCAATAATTGATCGCTGTATTTGAAAAATCCTTAATTATCCATCGAAATGTCCTAGTGCAGTAGAAAGGTTTATTGACTTTTTTGAACGATTAAACAGGAAAATTTTTAGTTCACACAAATTCTTCTTGTTTTTGCTAAATCTTAGTCATAAGTGCCATAAGCTGCAAATGAAGTATTCCTCACGTCTAATGCGCATCACACACGGTGAAGATACTATAATATTTTATGTTAAGATTCTCTAATATAAAATATTACAGTATCTTAAGGTATCACACACGATTAAGATACGCTAGCGATACTAATTGTTATTTATTTTAAATGTCAATTGTCGATATTTCGCTAAGGATTTGTTCACCCTACCAACGACGAAGACGACCACAAACAAAATTTTCATCCAGTCGCAATTTAACAAAATTGTGAAAAACACACTTAAAAATAAAATATTAAAATTTCCTGTTGTTCTGATGATTGGAATTTTTTTTTGCGAATAATAAATGAAAACATAGATTTTCCGTAGAAACGGTGGCTCCTAGAAAAAAATGTATTAGAAGTTTTTTATAGATAATTTTATGATCTACAATTTTGGTCCAAGGTAATTATATAATTAGCTTACCGTCTCGGCGAAAATCGCAAAAAACCTATTTTTTTATTAATTGACCTCGAATTTTCTTTCTTCCGAGTACCAGTATGACGCGAAATTTTAATATTTTATTTTGAACGAATTTTGTCTGGATGGGAATTTTGGTCGTTGTCGTCGTAGTCGTTGGTAGTGTGACCGAACCATTACTAAAATGTCATAAATAATGTATGTATTTGGTATATTAATATAACATCTTATAGGCCGGGAGATACTGACACAAAATTTCGGGTCATTTGTAACAGGATGGCGGATTGATGATGATGTGATTTTTTTGATGTCATTTTTTGATTTGATAAAACTAATTTATTCGTCACGTTTCAAAAATACGACTGTACAATACGTAAAATAATTTTTTTACAGTTTGGGATCATTATATTCTGTTTGTTTGTATACAATTCTACCTAGAAAAAAATATCGCAGATTGCAAACATGGGGCGGACGATTGTAAGAATTCTTTTTGTCATTGCGTACTAAGACCCCTGTAGAACCGCCATCCTGTTACAAATGACCCGTAATTTTGTGTCAGTATCTCCCGGCCTATAGATGGCTTATCGCTTGGTATCTTAAGATATTGAAGGTAAAATATATATTATCTTCGTCGTGTGTTATGGCTCATAGGATTTGTATGGCGAGCGATAATCGGAAATATGCTCTAAGATAATATATATTTTACATTATCTTCACCGTGTGTGACGCGCTTAATACTATATGACTAAATGAAACCAAAAGATCGACTGAATATTCCTTGTAAACAAGAAAGATTTAAAACGCATCTTTTAATTATTTTTAGCCAACCACAAAACTCAAGAAGCCCTTTAATTAACTCCGTAAAATAACCATAATTTAAAACATCCATATCGTAATCGATAATATATTTCATACGCAAAGGTCATCGAAATTAAGTCATCAGTTAAGATTTTCAAATAATTATTTAATAATATGTGAACCGGGCTAATTGCTATAATATATGCTTGAAAATTTGCAACGAGTTTGTAAGTATTAAGATGTTATCAAAAATGTACGGCGAAGTACCAGGGTTACATAATTGAAAGGGGACCGTTCCACACCGGGCGGTTTTTATAATTGACATTTCCAAAGGTAAAGGTTAGCCATTGACAGATTATAATGTCACTCCGTAAATCATTTTTAAGTGATTGTTAAAGGTAAAAGTCTTAAGCTCTTGCAGCAAATTGGGTCAGCACTTTTTTAATTATATTTTAATTTGATATGTTGTCGCTGGCGATACGTCAGGTTGGAATGAAACGAGCGGTTTATACAGAAGAAATCAGTATAAATTGTTAAAAAGTCGATTTGTTTACTAATGGTAAAAAATAATTGAGCACGTAGGTACTTTTTCCAGCCGAGCTAAAATTATTGCATATCAATTAAAACCTTAATGTTCTATTCAGGCTATTTAGTTTTTAAAGATTTCATTAATTTTACATCAAATTTAAAAAAAGGTTTGGTTTTTTTTTTAAATATTTGCCAAAATAACTGTATAAAATCACTCCATACGTTATCCGCAAAAATAACAGTGATATTTGCACATGAAAAATCACAGTGCCTGTGACTCGGCTACTAATGGGCGGGGATTTAAATCCATAATATTTTCCTCCAGTGTGAGAGCTAACGGACCCCTCATTACGTACGCGGGTGGCCCCTAATGTCCGACTACCGCGCCCTGACGAGTGACCATTTGTCTGTTAAATGAGGGACAATTTCAATTTTTATTGCATAAATACCGATGTGTAGGTAAACAGTTAGTGGATTATTATAATTATAATTTATGTTTGTTGATTATTATAACTATGTTTGTTGAAAATTTTTACGATTGATTGATTTGAATATAATAATATTATGTCAATTGCTGGATGTATAGTAATTTCAAACTTTTTATGATGTTTTTATTGCCTTTATACTTACCTTACCTTCTTATTACATTTTGTCACAATTTATTTATTTATTGAAAGTAACTTGTACAAAATTACAAAAAGCTTTGTAATCGACCAAGATAGCTGAAAAGCTACAAATAAATATTTCAACAATCGTTGATTTTCATTAGTGCCCATGAAAAACTTTAAACAACAAATACAATTAAAGTATGAGCTTTCTTTGTTGAAATAAGAACAAAATATTCTGTGTAAATGAACTATTTTTTTTTATTAAGTACAGTCCCATTAAATCGCAAACGTGTGGTTACGCCAGGCCTACCGCGCGTCACTACACTGATTGTAGCTCATCATTGCTGGCTAATTTATTGATATTTAGCACATTATGCAATTTTTATATCGATTTTATTCAGTTCTTGGTAAATTTATTCAAACTCTAGGGTTATGTAAATATTTGAGAACTTTTAAGGTGTTTTACGCAGGTGGTAAATATCAATGTATATTTTGATATTAAACGAATTCAAAAATCAATCAAGTTAGGTACCATGTAGTATATAGTAGGTATAACCATTTTAAACATATATTTTACGACTATGCATATTAGACATGTGCATCTTGCCCATCCTCACCTACGGTGCACAGACTTGGTCATTGACTGATCGCCAAAAGTCCGCACTTGGGGTTTGCCAAAGATCAATGGAGCGCAGCATTTTGGGCGTAAAGCTTTCTGATCGTATTCAAAATAGAACGCTGCGCTCAAAAACACAGATTGTCGACGTAGCCCATAAAGCTGCCGAGCTCAAATGGAACTGGGCTGGACATGTTTGCCGGATGTCCGAAGAGTTGTGGGCAAAAATCACCACTATGTGGATCCCCGACAATGGAAAAAGGCTGCGTGGAAGGCCCAAAATCAGATGGCGCGACGAACTGGACTCTCATTGCAAGGAATGGGCTAAAATTGCTCACAATAGGAAGACATGGACGAAGGGAAGAGAGGCCTTTGCCCAGCAGTGGGACAGCCATGGCTGAATAATAATAATAATAATAAAGGCGTAGGGATGTGACGACCCCATCGCCCACGGTTGGAATATCTATTGTCTACGTGACAACAGATATTCCACCCGTGCAATCAGTCAACCCGCAGGACACCTTGTGGCGGGGTGTCGGGGAGTAGCGACCCCGCGGGAACCGAGTGCTCCCGGGGGAGGCCCCTGTCTTCATCTCCGGCTTGCCTTCACCGGCCGGTCGGAGTGAAGCCTGACGAGGACAGGACCCCCACCTCTGGCTTGCCTTAACCGGCCGGCCAGAGTGGAGTCGCGAGAGCTTTTAGCTCGAAGGGTGGATGCGAATCGTAAGTGGCGAGTGGGCACGTGATGCTGGACCCTCAGGGAGCGCGTGATCGTAGTTTAAAGTCCAGGGACGCCTCTCCACCCTTAGCTGCTCGCAATATGTTGCCCCCTTGTCGCACTATTGCAGCGACTTATTTCGGGGGCCCATACAGTGAGAGGGCGAGTCACCAAATGCCAACATATTTTTACTTTCTTTTAGTAGAAAGGCCGTGCCATAGTTTCCAATAGTCCCCAAATACCGGCTCATTTAACATCCCACTCCATAGCCCAGTTTATTTTGTTTTTCCATATCTCGAAATAGTCCTACATCGGCCGCGGACTGCCTAGGACTGTATCTCTATAGTGCAGTCATGGGCAGGCTGCGGCTGGTGTCCCACAACACAGTAAAGTTCTCTAAAGGGCCTCTGCGTGTTGGATCCGTGTCCCCACGTAAGCCTTCCAAAGGACCGGGTACCTTCCTTATGATGGTACCCGAGTATTATGGAATGAGATACACATAATAATAATTTTACGACTAACGTGTGAATTAATAAAATGAATGCGAATACAAAAAAAAAATACATTATTTAAAAAAAAATAAACCTAAAACTTACATTTACAAATCTAAAATTTAACAGGAATTTAACAAATCATCTGTTTCACGTACAAGTAATTTCCTGTATGACAATACTACATAATATATTCCCTTAGTAAATACGGTAGTTAAACTTCTTCTTCTATATATGTGTTAACATGAGTATTAACGATCGCAATACATTTTCCGTAATATATTTAATGAACAAAAATGATAACCTGCGAATTGTGTAACCGTTGCTTCTGGCAAAATTGGTCAAAAATTTACCTTTGAAATGTCGAGGATAAGGGTTTAAGGTACGAGAGAAACGCGGAGGGATACTAGTATGTCTATCGCACTTTTAATGTTACGTAAGGAGATATATTAGCAGTATAGATGGCTTAGTGGCTCAGGCCTTTGCATTCATTTAATGGCAGGGATTTGAAGTTGGATTTGAGACTAGATGAGCGTGACGTGTAGATTTTTAAATTAATAAAATATGAATAAAATCCGGAATGCATAGCATTGAATAATTTTAAAGGTATGGCAGATGTTGAAAGTAAACAAGGTAACGAGTTACAATAGAACTTAAACTATACTTACAGATCCAATAACTAATACGTTAGAGTTTTTGAAATACGATCATGCAATATAAGTAGGTAGCAGAATTTACATGCTCATTGCAGGATGTTTTTTAACTCTTGCGAACTAAACTATCAAACTTTGCACCAATAAAATCGCTTACAAACTTATCGCGCCGCTTCTCGCTCCGCTCGTCGCTCCCCCTCATTACTTGTAGCACAACAAAAAAGCCCGATTCATATGACATTTAGAATTAATTTATGGGCGCGGTCTCGTAAGTGAAAACTACGGGATATAATATTAAAGAAAGTACCGCTTGCTTGGGATAAATGATTTTTTCTTTCAATTCCAAGTTCATAAAAATTATCATTACAGTTAGTACGACCTTCCTTATTTATTTGCAAAAAGAGTATATTTATGGCAATTTATTATATTCATAAAACTTTTAAAACCTTCACAAAATAAAGTTATTTATTTAAAAGCAAATATAATAATTAGAACTTCCATAATTAAAATGAACGGCTTCATCAGGTCTTCTGCGTTATCACAATAATTCACAAGGCTTTACAAGGCTTACCTGCAATGTGTTAAAGATTGAGGGAAGATTCATAGTGATGAAAATGACACAAAGAAGCTAAAAATAAGGTCAGAAATGCCTTAGTGATTTGAAGAGCGAATAAAATGTTACGAGAAATCTTCCTTTTCCATTTCCTAAACCTTTCTAACTTTACGAAATAATATTTTAGATCTCGGACAAAGACGAAAGCTATAACTCATATACAATATATACGCACGTACAAACAGACAGATCTCACGGCCACCTGGCGCCAGGCCCTAATAGGAGTTGGTTATATTGATTCCAAATTAATACCACATCCATACATAGTTAAATATTACTCTTTGTGTCCTTGTTAAGTTCGCTATTGAATTTTACGATTGTTTTTTTTTTCTTTGTACAGTGGTCAGTGATTTAGGACTACTTAGGTTCTAGATCCTGGATGTGACAATAATACATAAATAATAAAATATTTTATATTATTTAATACAACCCCATTTTCCATAGGTAACTAACATAACATGACAGACTCACACAAAAGTATGGAAAGCTTCATAAAATTCTAATATTATGCACACTTATAAATGTATCTATTGTTTTACGGAAATAAAGATCAATGTTATTTCTTATACGTTCAAGAATGAAGGTCATATCAATTCAAACAAAATCTTATTAATTCATTATTATACATAGGTATACTTTCCTCATGAATCATGATACCCTTTAGATAAAACCAAATTATTATAATATTAATATTATGTTAAGTGGTTCTTCAATTTAAAGACAATATGGCAGACATATCTGAACACCATAGACATCTACTGTACGCAGTAGTAAAAAGTTAGTACCAGTAGTATAAGTTGACAAATATAAAAATTTATTGACCATACTCTATATTTCTGGCGGTGCAAAGCTTGCTTTAGTCGTTTATAATAATTTGCTAAGCGTGGAATTTCTGTACCTACATGTTCGGTACTAAATCTATATCTATCTTAATATGTAAACAAACAATGAAACATACATTTATTCAACTAGTGACTAAACTTCTATCAAGAGCTTTACACGCAAAAATGTAGCTTGAAAATATACGCCTTCCGTTTCTACAAATAATGTATTGATACAATAAATAAATTATTAGACAGTGTTACAGTACACACGAACATACACATCAAAATCTATTTTATTCCCAAACACTAAACTTATTTGAACTAAATAGCGTGTGCACGTTAAACCTACCTTTATAATTATTATAACATCGGTTGCGCAACCGGCCCGAAACTGTAATATTATTTTCAGTCCACCCTCCCACCAATGGACTATAGATCTTAGTGTCCAAAAGCTAAAGTTTGTTTTGCAATGTGTCTTGGTGCGGCGCTTTTGACGTTATATGCGCAAGCGCCATGTGTCACATATCACTCAACGAATAGTGGTCTCCGACGGAATGGATGTGTAATACTCAAATGGTTCTTAATTCTTAGTATTATTCACCTTTACAAGTATATCAAATCGAATTAACCCAGTTTAAAACGTACAATTAAGGCAATGTAACATACATTTTGTATTTGAGGAAAAAGCTCTGAATTAGTTTGAACTTCAAATGCATCTAGAGAAAAGAAAAAGGATAGACGCCTATGGACGCTCGATTCTTCTATCAGAAAAATGTTTTTACGTTATTTTTTGTGATTAAGTTTCAGATTTAACAAAAGAAGTATGAATAGATAAAATATAAGTACAATCCTTAAAATCTTATCAAAAACTTCCCTATAGGTAATGTGCCTATAAACTACGCTAACTGGTTGTCATGTGCTCCTAAAAACGATGACGTAGATACTACGTCACTGATAAAAATGTAGGTGGAATTTCATTGAGCACATGGTTTGCACATTCTTTACTAATCCATACTAATATTATAAATGCGAAAGTAACTCTGTCTGTCTGTCTGTTACTCAATCACACCTTAACTACTGAACCAATTTGCATGAAATTTGGTATAGAGATATTTTGATACCCGAGAAAGGACATAGGCTACTTTTTATCCCGGGAAATAGGATAGGTTTTATCCCGGAAATCCCACGGGAACGGGAACTATGCGGGTTTTTCTTTGACTGCGCGGGCGAAGCTGCGGGTGGAAAGCTAGTAATATATAAATAGAGTTTAATTTACATGTTAATGGTTAAATATCTTTGATCGGTGTATTGGGAAAAGCTTGGAATTATCACGTGGTTTTTTATCTTTTCATGTTTAACAGCTTCTTTATACTTGAAAGCGTCGTATATTTGTGCTTTTAATTTATTATTGTTAAATAGACTTGAAATTGTAATAGAGACCATAACTTTCGTATAAGAAAGATAGAGTTCTTTTGGTACTATAATAATATAATTTTTTGTGTATGATATGTGTCTAAGTCCCTTATTCAAACTTTAAGCTAAATATTTTCTTTCTAAATAGTAAGTCGTTAAATATTTTCAATATCTTACATCTAACAAAAACAAGGTTTTTCATACGAATTACAATACCCATTAACAAATTAACACTTCATAAGTCGCATGTAAAAGTACTTACAATTAAAATTCCCTACTTACCACTAAACAGAACCCAATCATCTATTTGTTTTTAATAAATTTACTTAGTCGTAAGCAACTTTTCCACACACTATCCTTTATCACCATGCAATAGAGTTGAAAGTCCCATATCAAACACACAGCTGTATAACGGAGCATACAGCTTCGCAAAAAGATGCTGCTACCATATCCGATGAATATTATGAAGCTTGAGGTCAGGTGGAGGTTTATTAAGAAATAAGAACTAGGAATCAGGTCCTATATTAATTTGAAGTGTATTTTTTCACACGACACTTGATAGTGTGATTTGTTTCCAAAAAAATTGAACCTTAATCTGTTTTTATTAACAAGCCACTCGCTCAGCGTTGAACTGGGTTAAAACTACAAAAAATATAGCATATGTGACCTATATGGAATGATGAAGCTTTTGATTGGTGATAGAATTTACAAATCAATTGTAGTTTTTGACTTTATCTATTGCAAACATAAGAAAAATTAATCTATTCCATTTATGTTATTAGTGCAAATGAATATTCAATATAATTCTCACAAAATAAGTCTAGTTTAACGAATAAAATATTTTGATGAAAAAGCTTAGCTCAGCTTAATGCAATTTTGTAATTCAAGTAGTTTAACTGTTTAATATATATCTAATAAACCAAATCAAGGTCTGTCTGTATTCTAATATACCTTATTAAATTTATTAGACTACTATGGTTTAATTTAATTACCAAACATACGTAAGATTGTAAATAATACTATTAGCTCTGTCAATTGATGGTAATGGATAAATTGGCTTAAATGCATCTCGACAATTATTGGAATGTTTCGTGTTAATTCAATACTTCAGTTCATATCAATTACATTACAAATCCTACGCAAATACTGAAGGTTAGAAATAAACTTTAATATATTCACGTTTAAAAACGCTGGAATAAGACTTTTTATATAACTATAACTAGCTGCAGTTTCACCCGCGTAATTCCGCTCCTGTTGGTCTTAGCGTGATGATATGTATATAGCTTATAGCCTTCCTCGATGAATATCTAACACCTAAAGTTTTTTTTCAAATCGGACGAGTAGTTCCTGATATTCTCGCGTTCAAACAAACAAATTCTTCAGCTTTATAAAATTAGTAAAGATAACTAATGATAGCTCAACAGAGGTATATGCTCGTAATATGAAATAGTAGATATTATTGTTATTTTTACTGTGACTGGTCTTTTTTTAAACAATATAGTATCATCAAATTATTTACAGACAGTTTAGATACTACTAAATTATATAATCTGCCATTTATGCAATAACTTCACTATTGTTTAAACTATCGAAGTCCTCTAGTACTAAATATATCCGCCCTTTGTTGATAGAAATAGACATGTGACATAATCCGCTGGTAATCTCGCATCTTAGTCATTATAGTGTTTTGTCCACACGTGACGCGCTGCATCTCTCGATCGATTGGGGTAAGCGACGTTACCAGCTGACAAAACGTGGATGGGTGGAAGTGTAACCGAGAACGAATTTCGAACGAAACGAATTTAACGAAAGTATTGTTCTGTTACAATAATTTTTGAATTATTATCTTTCCATCAGATGGGACTGTGGGCAAACGTCTATCTAACTTATTTAAAAAAAATTGGTTGTCTGTAAAGTCGGTTTACTGACGATAGTTGAACGTGACAACGTCCGATTGTGCTTCTTTGTCGCTCGTTGCGCGCTCTCGCTTGCACTTCAAGCCTTATGGCGGCTGTACACACTCGCCGAGACACACCGAGACAGGCCGAGAACGAGTATGTACACGGTGCATTCGTCTTGTTTCGCTCTCTCGTGTCTCGCCTCGGTTGTCTCGGTCACTGGTCGGTTTTTTGCGCCCGAGTCAAAGGGTCTCGTTGAGTCTCGCGAGGAAAACGAGAGCGAGCATGTACACACTCGTTCATGGAAGTTTTAATATTTATTTACCTGTTTCTACTGCGGTGCATAGTAATCATCCACCATCTTCTTTTTCTCCATGGTTTGAGAATTTTTTTTTATAGTAAATGTTTAAAAAATTATAATAGCTCACGGCACAAAGACAAATAGCAGCAGCTATTTCTACGTCCATTCTCCTGTAAGTCTTCAGTTCAAATGTTAGAACGAGTGTGTACAGGCATGCTCTCGACGAGAGTCTTTTCGGCCGAGGCTCTCGACGAGAGGCTCTCGACGAGTGTGTACAGCCGCGGTTACATGGAACGCCTCAGAGCGAGGTAACGCCGCATGAGTCATGTTTTTTCGTGCGTGCAGCCGACACTATCGAATTATAAGACGTTGACACGTCAAAAATATAACATCGACTCCATATAATACTGAATCGAATTCAATACAGTACACTTCGATAAAAGCTATAATTACTGAAAATGCATGTTATTTTAATCTCATTTTCGTCTTTTTCCATTTCCCATCTTACTCTATACAAATTATGAATCTATAAACACTATTATATTTAAGTAATACAAAGTGACACCAATAACCTTTAATCAAAACTGTCATACACTAATGTCAAGTGACGTCACAAATCTCTTCACACCAGATCTCCGGGCGCCGGATACGCGATTTCTTAGTAAGGATAATTTCATATCACACGTTACAAATTGTTTAGTCTAGTTCTATACAGGATGCTGCCAAATATTTGATGGATACCTAAACATGGAGTTTAACCTTGGGTTACACTTTTTGGTGGAATATGCATCTATAATCCTGTATCTTACTAATTCAGTGTTATTTATCTGTAAAAAGAGTACAAAAAATATGTGTGCAATGTGCACTATGCACGGCTAGCTTAACGACTTATTTAAGTAGGTACGTTAATGGTGTAAATTCCGTCCCGAAATAAACCAAATTTTTATGTTATTTAATATTATTTAAAGAAAATAAATTAATTCAATTTTCATAATACAAATATTAGAGATGAAACGGATATCCGGTAACTATCCGGTATCCGGCCTATCCGGCCGCCATAATACTATCCGGCCGAATACCGGATAGCTACTATTCGGCCGGATATACATCCGGCCGATTAAAAATAAAATAGCTGGATAAAAGAAACATATTTTTGAGTAATTATTTGCTTTATTTAGCAAGAATCACATTTCCCCGAAATCAATAATTATTGAATATGTTACGAAACTTGCAAGATATTATTTTACTTGATAGGTATTATAATTATTGCAATTAGATTATTTATTATTAGATACATTACCTGCTTTTTTCGCTTCGCCGCCACGAGAAATATTAACATTGCATAATAAACAAAGAGCTAACTTTTTATTTTCACTGCTTATGTCAAAGTATTCCCATAAAGACGATCTTTTCTTCACCGATGCCATTTCTCGTTGCTAAATCTTTTAGACCTATGTATATATGTATGTACTTAAAATAATAAGAGCACAAATAAAATTATAACCTAAAAACGATCACGCACGTGTCTGCCCTGCATGCAATCGACACAATAATAAAATTGTACAATTGTTAACTTCACTCATCAACGAAAAGACCCGAATCGAACCGAGTCCATCCTATCGTTCGCGCGACGCCTACGCAAACGGCTAAGTTTCGCCGGATATTCGGCGGCCGGATATTCGGCTATCGGGCCACTTGGTCGGCCAAATATCCGGTATCCGGTATCCGGCCAAACTGCTATCCGTTTCATCTCTAACAAATATAACTAAAGCAACTCCATCAATTTAGGAAAATTTAAAAGTAAGTACAGTTTTGCAAAAAATATATCAAACCAAGACATTCCAAAATACCCACTTACCTACTCACGATTAACTATTTACTGACGCATTATATTATTTTCCCATAGAAAAAGCATTTAAATTACCCTTATATAACTCGTTGACACATAATTATTCATGCAAACACAATAAGGCAAGAGCAAGAGATATGGCAGTTTCAAGATTTTTTCTGCGCTGACGGTACAAAATAATGTGTTAATGTCAATGTGTTCACATATAATGTGTATATACCAAGGTATATACTATGTAACTGTCATTTATATGCTTGAATTGGTGTGATATATGTTTATACGAGCTATTGGCGTAAGCTCATTTGTGACGTAGGCATTAATTTATAGATTCTGCTGAATACATTCAGAGATAAATATTTAAAATGCGTTTTTTTGTACATAATTTACAAAAAGGCTAGCAAATCCATGTCCATTGTCTTCAACTTCAGAAGGGATTGAGTTGGTTAATAAATAGATAAAATTGTAACGTAAAAATAGGAACTGTCAAATACTAATCTAACTTTAAGTACCATTTCCATCAATAATGTCACACACACAGACGTAACATGTATTAAATGAGTAGGATTTTCCCTAGCACACATATTTGTCCACACAGCAAATAAATAGCCGTCAGCTATCCGTATAAAAGATGAACCCATTTATTAAGTGTATCGGTTTTTATCGATTCGCACCGAGGTCGGGGAGGACTTATTTGGTTGTGAATGTGATGCGTGTGCGCAGTGCAAGGCGAATCTAGTATTTATAGTTCGTGGCTTTGTTTGTTAATGTTCAGATAATTTTATCGTGATATTATTAGTGGTGTATGAATAGTTGTAGGTGTAAGAAAAAAAAATTACCTACTCAAAATTTTAAATTTTCACGTCAAATATCTTTTTCCAATTCATCAAGATGTAAATACCGAAATATTACACAGTTGTACATTAAAGTACATTCATACACTTGATCTTTTTATTGTTTGCTATAAAAAGCTCGATAACACATTTATAATGATAGGAAAACTGAAAACATTACACTCCTAACATTTCCTAAAATTAACAAAACACCAATTCGCTGCGCAATTAAACATTGAACTAAAAAAATCGATTGCAGAATACGGCACACGACTCCGATTTTCATACGAAACTATAAAAATCGAATAACGTTTCCGTCTAGTCTACAGACATAGATAGCACGGTGGAAACTCAGCGAAATTGTTACAAAGCCTACGTAATTTGCGTTACCTTGGGAAATATATAGTTTACGTGCTTCTTGGAATCCACTGTACAATACATTGACCCGTCTGTTTATGTTATACATACGATATTCTCACCTACGTACATGCTTCTATTGTGTGTGTAAAGAAATTAATAGATGTATGAAATTATACTGTCTACAGCTAGTGCAATAACGTAGTATCAAAAGTTTAAAATGAAATGAGGACTCTTTTTGATATCTTTTTTAAATATGACATATAGTGCATAGGGGGAATTTCGGATGTGGAGTTATTTCAAAAAATTCACTTCAGATCATTATAAGTATCGTGCAGGTATTGTATGAAAATATGCAGATAATAATAGCATTAATATTTAATAACCATAAATATAATAACACAACATGATTTTACAGTATGAACAAGAAATACTGAAACTAAAGAAATACTGAAATTTTCATCCATACGTCCGCGAGTTATGGATGAAGTTCGAATGCAGAGTTCAGTTAAAAACACGGTTTTTGCACGTTTATTGTCCTTCGTTGATATTGGAAAAACCCATGTTTATTAATTCGAAGCACAAACAGACATTATTTTCAGAAAGTAAACTTAATTAAAAAAACAATTAAACTTTATTGAGCTCGAGCTTATCGAGCAATTTAAAATGCAAAATCCTGCAAAAGAAATACAAAAAATAATAACTTCACTCTCTTTTAAAATGAAAAGTAAAGAAAAGCTCTACTAGACTGAGTGTCGATTTAATACCACATACATAAACCCGTCAATACGTACTGCACTTGATTTCTCAGAAATCAATTGAATAGAGTGCACTAAGCACTTGTAATTTGTGCGATATCTTGTATACTTACTCTCCGCTGAAATTCGCAGACAGTCTGAATTATAGTTGTTTATATAAACAGTTTAGGAGGTACTTGGAAATGAGGTGTGATTTAGTGCTACTGTTCGTCAACACAATCCTGTTTGTATTTTTTAAGGCATTGTTCGACTAAATGTCTTACGCCACTTATTTAAGTAGATTAACAGTAATCTTAGAGTTGACCTACACTTTAGCGCCACATTAACTTATGTACCTCTATATTTGAAATATTAATATAGGTTTTGATATGCTAATTTTAAAGCTACTCCAAAATTTCCTCATCCTAATCAGAATTTACAATCCCAAATATATTATATACAAGAATAGAAAGCATCTTCCCAGAAATTGGTCGGCGCCAACAATCCGCGTAGTGAAGTAAACATTGAAGTGGCTACGATTCATAAATTATTTCAGACACAGACAATACATAGATATGCTAAACAGACAAACAACTTAACACAACGAATAGTGAAACCTATTTCAAAAGCTATCACGTGAAAGTAAGAAAATGTACTTTTTGTGTAGTGATGAAACATTCCACTTTAACATGATTCATACTATATTGTTCATATTTCAGGACGTAGCGTAGATTTCAGCTTCTTACTATATAATGGTCTATTTTTATTCTACTGTCTAAAGCGTTAATCTTCGATGGTTATAGAAAAAGCTTTTTATTTTGGAAATTTAAATGTTGAGTGTATTGGAAGTAACTATAATAAGTGTAATATCAGATGTATTCTATATTTAGTAAACTTCAAACATCCAGATGTTTCCCCACTTTAGTTAGATTTATATTTGAACCTGCATAAAATTGCTTTGTGCATTATCACCTTTATAAAGGGCAGCCTAACGAGATAATGGGGTAATTTGTTTTCTGCCGTAATACGTATTGATATCGGTTAAGGTTGCGAGTGTTGAAATATAAATCTTCGAATAATATAAATCTTCAGAAGAACTGACAAAAGCTTGACCAATTTGCATGCATAGAATTGTTTATATAATCTTTGGAAATAAACAATTTATAGAAATTTGTGAGATACTATTAAGGATGAGTATATTTACACTGTTTACTTGACCTCACGCAATATTATTTGCCTTTTCAATATAAAAGTAAAAATATAGTGACCAGAAAGAAGAAAGGAATTTACGTAGAATGTCTATAGTACTACTATTTAAGATTAATTTATAATGCAGTGAGCATGGACTTTTGAAACAACCAAGGAACGAAAGATAGTATCAATATTATAATATAAGTGTTATTAATTAAAATTGAAAATATTAGGAAAATCAGATTAACAGACGTTCGACATTATCCTACCCTTATCACTGTAAAACGGTTCATTTTGCTTTTGGCCGGTTACATTTTCTATTACCACTTTTCATTTACAATCTATACATTTTTTCAATCATTTAACATTAAAAGAAAATAATGTATAGTCTATGAGCCAACAATGTATCGAATGTGACTTCCCACTCGATGACCAAGGCGATCCTTAACAAGTGATGAGTTATGATCTATAAATATGATCTACTTGACTATTATTGTGCGACAAACAAAGCTCCGCCGAGATTGTATTTTAAGAAAACTTATTTCTTTTGAATGAGTTACTCGTGTCATTTGGAATTTCTCACGATCATATTTCGTTCTCTATGCAGTAAATGTTGGATTAATTTCTTTACTTGGTTTTAGGAAAAATTAATACAGTTTTAATGAATCCTTTAAGACTTAATCTAATTATTGTATAACTTTAGTTCAAATCTCGCGAGACTAAGGTAAAGGTCTTACGTAACTGTGAAGTACCTAGAGAAAGCTAAAGAAACTAAAAACGAATTAAAAGTAAATGCACATTTGCAAACACTCTATGCTTATTATAATTTCTAACTTATAACTTCTTCAAATTAATTACAGAAATGCTTGCTCAATATTAGTTGTAACATCCTAAATAGATATTGAAAATAAATTTGTTCCCAGACTAACTAACAATTTTTAATATATCTTCAACCTGTTGTGTCCTCTTTACATTAAAATAAATTCGTATCTCACGTTATATCTTCAGAAGTATATTATTGCACGCCTCATAAGCGAAGCGTTGAGGTGGGTACTACTGTCACTTCGCGCAAAACATCTGATTTTTCAAACTTAAAATGTCTTTATGTATCATACATTGCACTTGTAAGATAATACATACACACACATATTAAGAAAAAACACTATTTTTAACATTCATGATATTTTTGATGTCATTTTTGTTATTTAAACTAGTTAAAAAACAGTTTAAAAAAGTTCTGTCTTGGACGTCCGTGTGTCTGTATGTGCGGAGGATTTTCTTGTTAACACGATAGCGACCGAAATACTTTACTAATCGAGTCTTTTTTAGGGTTCCGTAGCCAAAATGGCAAAAACGGAACCCTTATAGTTTCGTCATGTCCGTCTGTCCGTCTGTCCGTCTGTCCGTCTGTCACAGCCGATTTACTCGGAAACTATAAGTACTACAGTGATGAAATTTGATGGGAATATGTGTTGTATGAACCGCTACAAAAATATGACACTAAATAGTAAAAAAAAGAATTGGGGGTGGGGCCCCCCATACATGTAACTGAGGGATGAAATTTTTTTTTTCGATGTACATACCCGTGTGGGGTATCAATGGAAAGGTCTTTTAAAATGATATAAAGTTTTCTAAAAAACATTTTTCTTAAAGTGAACGGTTTTTGAGATATCAGCTCTCAAAGTCGTAAAAAGTATGTCCCCCCCCCTCTATTTTTATAACTACGGGGTATAAAATTCTAAAAAAAATAGAGGTGATGCATGCTAATTAACTCTTTCAACGATTTTTGGTTTGATCAAAGTATCTCTTATAGTTTTTGAGATAGGTTGATTTAACTGTAATTTATTATATTTGCTGCTACGGAACCCTTTGTGCGCGAGCCCGACTCGCACTTGGCCGGTTTTTTCTCTTACGCTTGAGTATGCTCAGGAATAGAACCCTTTCATTTTTCAGGGTCTGATTCGATGTGGTTTAATTGTTATTAAATAAACAAAAATAATAATTAATAAATAATTATTAAAAAAAATTATGAGGCGTGCACTTTTGGATTTTCCAAATTATTTTACCTTATTGGAAATATTTAAACCATTAGTAATAACTTATTCAACAGAGCTAGTTTTCATATAATATGGTAAACACGTATTCTAAGATCCTAGGTTAAACTTAAGGCGTAATCAATCAGCTGATTCGAGATAATGAGGTACTTGCGAAGTATGTTTTTCATTTATTAACGAATCTTTATACGTTATAATATGATGGTAGGTTAATAATTAATATATATACATATATAGGTATAGGTATGTCTATAAATATTTTTTCAAGCTTCAGTGTTAGTTACTATAGAGACATACGTATAAATAAAAATAGGATACTGAAAACTAAACATATAAAAGGTCATATAGATAATTACAAAGAGGTCAAGAATTTGCAAACTAAAAATTCTCTTTATTTGTAACTTCAAAGATATAATGTTATAGTAAATACAATACTTCTAAATGTATTTGTGTAATGTGATGTAAAATAATATCCTGCAGCCTTTCGCTTCCTCTCACTAGGAAGTCAGCAGTACAGTCTGCAAAAAAAAAATGTGTGCGTGTACTAGTGTACACACGTAAGAAGTGAAACTTCTTTATGACCTTATTTTTCAAAAAATAATTTACTATATGCAACTTTACAGAAATACGTCGAATCACGCGTGGTAGGGATAAGAAAAAGATGGCGCGTAACGGATAAATGTCACGCGTAACGAAAAAATGTTACACTAAATTTTTTTCCAACCCCAATAAAGAAGTTTCACTTCAAAAATAAAAAATTCAGTTTTAGTAAAAACACAGTATTATTACACAGTATTACAACTTGATTGAGTATGAGTTTAAAATAAATTCATATTCAATATGAAACGAAATTGTCTGTTCGAGTAAATTGTCTGTTCGAGTAGATTTAAACTAGTATGTAAGACAACAGCTAAGCAGCCTTTTTCCATTGTGCATCAAAATATTCAAGGCTTGGCTAGCAAATTATTAGAAATAGAATTATTTTTAAATCATAATAGAATTAAAATATTTTGTGTAACAGAACATTGGCTTAAACAATGTCAGTTGTTAATAAATATTGATAATTATAAATTAAAAAGTATATACTTTAGGACAAACGCTATTCATGGAGGTTCTCTTATTTTTGTACACAACAGTTTAAAATGCAAGGAACGAACTGACATTGTTAGCCTTTCTGTAGAACGCACCATTGAACTGTCCTGTGTTGAGCTTGAGCGTTACATTATTGTTTGCGTATACAGACCTCCTTCCAGTGACTATAATTTGTTTGAGACAGTCATGGAAGAAATATTAAAGCGTTTAGGCAGGAGTAAAAAGAAGGTAATAGTATGTGGTGATTTTAATATTGATTTACTTTCACACACACAAACGGCAACACGAATAGTTAATTTGTTTCATTCATTTAATCTGTATAAACTTTTTGATGAACCCACACGAATAACACCTACTTCTGCAACTTGTATTGATAATATATACTGTGATTGCAAATGTTTAGAAAAAAATATTCTCAACACGCTAACTTCGGATCACTGTGGCCAGAAAGTAGTTTTTGAATGGGATTGCATACCTACATTTAAAAGAATTAATGTTAGGCCTATAACTAAAAAAGGCATTCATACATTTAGAAATAATATTGATAATAAACTGCCTGACCTGAATGATCAATCCTTTCATAAAAACCCTTGTGAAATGTTTACAAATCTTTTTAAGTTCATTCATAGTGAATATGAAAAAATATTTAAAATTAAGTCATTAACTATAACCAAGGATTTACCATTCAGCCAATGGGCAACTCCTAGTATACACAGATGCAGGAACGTTCTTTACGAGTTATATGGTATGAAACAATATAACAAAGACTTGTCATTTCTTAGTTATGTTAGAAATTATTCTAAAACATTTAAAAAAGTTTGTTTCACTGCCAAGAGTTTGTATGTCAGAGATAAAATACGCAACTCTGACAATAAAGTTAAAACGGTTTGGACAATTATTAATGGTGAAATGGGCAAAAGCCAATCAAATGATAGTACCATAAAACTTGTCAATGCTGGTAGGGTCATTGACAAAAGTGCTGATGTTGCGCTTGCTTTTGAAGATTTCTTTAGTAGTGTCCCTGCTAGTATTACTAAGAAATTAAATTCGTCTTCAGCGCTTGCAGAGTCTCTTTTGAGGGATCACGTTGCTGAGTGTAACAAATTATTTAAATTGCGACACGTGACTGCTGATGAAATTGTTAAAACTTTTAAAACATTAAATTTAAAAAAAACATGTGACCTGTGGGGTATGTCTGTAAATTTAGTAAATAATATCATAGAAAACATTGCCAATCATCTAGCGTTTATATTTAATCAGTGTTGCGACTGTGGTATATTCCCTGATTTACTAAAGTTTAGCAAAGTTATTCCTTTATTTAAAACCAAGAAGACTGTAATAACTATAGGCCAATTTCCATATTACCAACTTTGAGCAAAGTCTTCGAGAAATTAATTTTAAACCAATTAAGTAGTCATTTTGCATCAAATGGTTTACTGCACGCCAAACAGTATGGTTTCACAAAGGGGCGCTCTACCACTGATGCCGGAGTAGCTCTTTTGTCACATATATACAAAGCATGGGAAAATTCAAAGAATGCTTTGGGGATATTCTGCGACCTTTCTAAGGCTTTCGACTGTGTAGAACATTCCACTCTATTACGGAAACTAAATTTTTATGGTACCAAAGGTTTAGCTCAGGATCTCATAGCTTCATATCTTCAGAACAGGGTACAAACCGTTGTCGTTAATGGAGAGAAATCTCGCGGTGCGCCGATTAACATAGGTGTTCCGCAGGGATCTATCTTAGGACCGTTTTTGTTCTTAGTGTATATTAATGACCTACCTTATTATTTGCAGGATATGTGAGAAATAGTACTGTTTGCAGATGACACCTCATTAATATTTAATGTGGATAGACATGATACAAATGTTGACGAAGTAAACTCTGCTCTTTTACGCATATCCAATTGGTTTAATGCTAATAACTTACTATTAAATGCAAAAAAAAACAAATTGTGTAGAATTTATCCTCCCAAATGTAAAAAAGGTGAAAAGGAATATTATTTTAAACGGGGAGGTATTATACCCTGTGGAATCTACTGTTTTTCTTGGTTTGACATTAGATGAGAAGCTTCAATGGGGGGCCCATGTTACCACCGCCGCTGCTAAGCTCAGCTCAGCTGCATATGCAGTTAGAAGAATAAGGCATCTCACCGATGAAGAGACGGCTAGATTGGTTTACTTTAGCTACTTTCATAGCATTATGTCCTATGGAATTCTACTATGGGGCAGGGCTGCAGATATAGAAACTATATTTATATAACAGAAAAGAGCCATACGCTCTATATATAATTTGCGTGCTCGAGACTCACTAAGAGATCTCTTTAAGAATACTGGTATCCTTACTGTACCGTCGCAGTATATATTTAATAATATTTTATATGTACACAATAACGCTTACTTACACACAAAAGTAGGAGATAGACATTGTTATGACACAAGAAACAGAAATAAAATTGAAATGCCATTTTTCCGGCTAGCTAAAGATAAAAATTCATTTATGGGTCAAGGTATACGCTTTTACAACAGAATTCCTCATAATATTAAAGAGTTTAGTAGTTCTAAATTTAAAACTTATATAAAAAATGTACTAGTTCAGAGAGCCTATTACAGTATTAAGGAATATATGGACGATAAAAACCCATGGAGGGTTGTCGCGTAAAAACCACAGGACAGTTCTTTGGCATATCACTATAAATTATGATGTTACATATGTAATTTGTAAAATTAAATTGTAAAACTGACATGATTAAAAAGAGCAACTATGGAGTTTCTTGCCGATTCTTCTCCGTAGATACTGCTTTCCGAATCGGTGGTAAATGTTAAAAATATGTACTTATGACGTTTCAAAAGTGCTTCTAGAAGAAGTCTAATTGAATAAATAAATGTTTGAGTTTGAGTTTGAGTTTGAGTATAGAATTGACTTATAATTAATAATATTAATTAATACCTAGGTAAGATATTTTTTCTGCACTTTGCAAAATGGTAAATATATTTTAAGTAGCTATTTTACAATAGTTTTTTTGCAATCAATGTACAATTGGAACAAAAAGTGTAGTGCACGGTCCATCGCATCGACTATAGATTTCGTTTTCATCGACACTATTAATTCGATATTTAAGTACCTTCTAATTTTTAAATAGAAGCTATTTCAAAAAAACTAGCATAGAAATTATATAAAATTGAATATTATATACTTTAGTAGAAGTTTTTTTCTATAATTATCATCACGAACAAAACCAGGGCAAAACAGCTAGTTATAATTATTATAATAATCGTAAAGCCCTGAATAGTGATGTGATGATCCTTATCGATACTTTTAAATGTTAACGCGACGTCAATATCGATAATTAAAAACTGCAACTTAATTAATTACGTATGCTCTAGGCATTGGAAACAAGTTATAGTGATAACTTAAACTTGGTATGCTTGGCGACAGGTGCGACATCTGATACCATCACTTGTAAGTCATACTTTGTACTTATATAGCATTTTATATTCGTCACACTTACACATTAGAATGTTACGAAAATGTGTAAATGGGTATATATAGATTTCTATTTATTTATTTATTTATTTACAAAGGATAGCCAACAATTGTTAACACTAATTATAGACATACAAGGAAAATACAATTTAACATATCAAGTGCAACAATTAATTATAGGCTAACACCACATGCATTTAAAAACGGTTATGATTTAAGAACAAAAAAAAAATAATAATAACTACACAAACTTTCTAGACAGATTTAAAACTAAAATACAATTGTATTATTATTTATTTTAAGAAGAATATAAAAAATTGCGTGATAGTCGTGTTACGTGTAGCTCCCCAAGAGTTGAACTTATTTGCATGCCATTTCTGTAATCTGAAGTATTGTTTTTCAAGATTGGTGGAAATAGAAAAAATTATCTGTACCTCTCATTTTTATAGGCTTTTTTTAAATACTACTCATTTACTATTCTAACAAGATGCCTGTCACACATGTCAATACAAAGTTAAATAAGTAACTTCGACTTATGCCCGTCTAGATTTTACTAGATTTTAATCGTATGATAGCAAAGCATAAACCTACAGATTATATACAAGATTATCAGTCGCACATCAGAGACTGGTCATTAGTAACGGCTATATACTTCCGTTAAAAAACTAGCTGGCTCCGTGTGGATCGTAATATTTTTTGGTTTTCAAAATTTTATCAGTAATTATACAAACCCTTAAAATCATTAAAATCTGTTCAGCTGATTATAAGTGGTGTAAAGAACACGATATATTAATGTGAATATACATGCAATGGTGCAGGGAAGCTCCTCTTTCGATTTTAGACGTTTACGCAACTTACGGCGGGAAAACAACGCTCGAAGGAAAACAACATTATTGTGCGATTTATTTTTTTTTTTTTATAGGCGAAGTTGTTGTTTTAATAATATAATATGTAGGTTAGTGTGAGGTAACGCCTCAATTTTTTAGAACGGAAGTCTCATATACTAAATATATGAGACTTTTGATGTGTGCGTTTATTTTTATTGTTTACAGTATATAAACTTATGTATTATACAGGTGTTAGAAATTGAGCGGTGCGATAGAAACTAATCTCAATGTCTCACAGTTAAATGTTAACCAAAAACAATATAAACTGTATCAGGCAATACACCTGTTAGTGACGTGCCCTTTGTCGATCAATTTTGACCTTTCATTTACACATTGCACCGCAACGAAGTTCGTTAAACGATCGCATAGATAAAACGTCGATAAAATTACTTTATATGTTATATTTTATTTTCCTACATAATGTAAACTTTTATTATAAAATATGTGTGTGGTACTAAATAAGTAGATAATTTTCAAAACAGTTTCTGCCTTATCCAATTAAAGTTATATATTTTTATTCTTCCACATGCCGTAAAATAAAAAGACCGAAGAATTGCAAAACAAGAATTCTTAAAACATTTTTAAACCCGTAATTGAGGTAATAACAAATGAAAATTCAGAAATCAGTGTTGAAATTCGGAATACATTAGATTCCGATGTCGTAATATTTCAGTAATTACTTAAAAATTTGTAAAGGACATAATTAAAATATCCAATTAACAATGGATACGAGGTTTGAGCGGTATTTGGAAGTATTCCAAGAGAATTCTTCAGTTGCGAGAAACCACGCGAAAGCGTTATGAAATTAGATTGACCGGCGTGAATCATGTAAAACATTTATCATTGTGATTTGTGATATAATATTCGAAATAAAGGTTAATAACTTGTAATGGAATTCAACAATATGGAGTGAGCTGTTTATTTGTGTATTTATACGTTTTACAACTTATGCAATCGAACTAAGAGACAACTTTGTACACATTTTATTAAAAGCTCAAATTATTAAAATGATAAAAAACTTTCTGTTTTCACAATGGCATTACAAATAAAAAAATCACATTTTTCGATGCCAATATAACCGACTATAAAAATAGGATATTGAGAACTTTAATCTTATTAAATACTATCTATCTCAAAAGAAACCGAAAGTGGTCCCAAAAATGTTGCTATCCGTAGATATCAATACACCCATAAATGTGTTACCACGTTATTTCTGTGCATATCTAATAGCCAGATTTGTTTGCTAAATATAGGTTAATTATTGGTTCTTGTTTAAGGTTTTTACTCCACTTTTTATAGGATCACGCTACGGAAACCCATTTGTGTTGGAGATTAAAATTAATAGCTTTCTACATGTTTATTTATAAACGAATGCTGTTATAAAATCTTTTAGTTCAATTAATGCTGCTTTATAACATTTAAAATAACGTTTTTAAAGTGCATATAGTTAAAAACATGTATCAAAATGAAATTAACACGTTTTGATGACAATCGTATCAATCCTGATGTAATAAATTGCTAAATTCGATCTACGTTACAACCCAAACATAAAATATTTGAATACAGGTAGCAATAGCTTCACGCATTTAACATGCAGTGTGAAATATTTCAAGTGCAGCAATAACTTTATATTTATCGACATCTGTCATCGGTTGCCACTTGAAATTATCGAGTGTCGATGATTCCCATCACATCACTTGAGATCGAATCTAACAGATGCGCTATCGGCTTAGCACCTGCCTTCCGGCGTATTGTATGTCATTAATTGTTGATTAAATAGTTAAAATGTGACACTAACTGGTTTTATTTGCGTTTTATAGCAAAGTTAAAGTCTTAGACCAAATTGAACTAAAATTTAAACTTTGCTATTAATTGCCAAGAAAATGTATTTTCTTCTTCTAATTTTAGTTTTAACGCTCTCAGTAAATCTACTTCTTTCTCTTCAGCAGATTTGTATACTTTTTTATCAAAAAGTTGAGAACATAACTGCAATTCCACGATACTTTACGTTTAAATTATCATTCTACCCAAGTTCTACACTCACAATAATTTCACACTTACGTCTAAATCTATCTGATGGAATCCATCTGACAAATCTATAATTGATGCATGGTTATCTTTGAAGGTCAATACATCATAACATATCAACTTTGTCACATACTTCATGAAAATAAAAATATTGGGTATCTCCTAACACTGAAATAATTCTTTTCCAATTCGCAATGTTCCAATGATGTGTCACGGCGTCTCTTCTACTAAGCGTGATTCATTCAGCTATATATCCACTGTTTCAGATGTATTTACACTAAAGCTGTTAAAATCTTCAGATGTGTGTATTTGTGAGCAAATGCCAATACTGTGTAGGTAGGTCAAGGGTGGACCACGGTATTGTTGCCAAGACTAGTTTTTAAAACGTAAATATGATTTAGTAACGCTTTTCCAGTCGTAGATGAGTAAATTGTACATATTTTATTCTCTTTTATGAGAGACGTTACTCATCCTAAAGGGTATAATATCTTATTAGTTTAAATTGATCTTTGCTTTTTTTAACTTTTTGATCATTTAAAGCTGCTAAGATTTCAAGTGTTTTTAATATTGATGCCTGTAATTTATTCTGAAAACATTTCGAGTTAGATCTTTTGGTTGTGCATTTGCAAACGCGGTTTTCAACACTTAAGACCTTCAGGTTTCCACCAAGTTTTCTATCTTTAGCTATCTCCGAGAATACAACTTCCATAGTCTGTTATCTTTTAAACCTTTGAAATCAATCCCTAATTATAACGCACCATTGATAAACTAAAGCTTGCATTTAACTGCAGTTCTTCAAGTACGAATAATAATGAAAATAAGTGTCACAACTCACAGATTATAAATAGCCACACATCTAGTGGCTGAAACTCCTCGTGTTTATTGCTTGACGGTTAATCTCTTCAATATTTTATGATCTCTACGTTAGTCAATAGAAAACTGTTAACGGTCGAGTATATTTTTATTATTGGTGATTAGTTTCATATATATACTTTTCAAAACTACTAAACTAGCTTGTATAAAAACTGGAGCCGGTAAAATTCTGGCAGGTTCTTATGGATTATGAAAGCATTTACTACATTGACGTCGCTATCCTTATGATTAGGATCCGTACAATCTTAATTTGATCTTTACTATTATGTTTCGAAGATGCGATAGATTTCCTTTAAGAACTCACTGGACAGAGTTGTGTTTCAATAACTGAGTCTTTGCTACAGAGTAATTTAAAGCTTTGATTTCATTGTATAATAACTGATTGCCAAATTTGATGAATATGAAATTGATAAGTACATCAGAGTAGATATTATGGTTCTATTGCAAATCGCATATCTATCCTACACGGTGAATTGCGGCTACAATTCGCTAAAGATAAGACGAGAATATGAGGTTCTCTGTTAATTTACCAGTCCATAACTGCAATTGTATCAATAACATTGCACTGTAACCAGACTTACGTAGTGCCGCCTAACTGCATATACTGTAGGAAAATGTGGGCGTGATAGTAGGCAGTAGTGCTGTTGACAATAATACGTAGGACATAATAGTGTCTGTTCCTGGCTGTTTTCAGCATAAATCAAGAACACCATAGAGTGCGTACTTTTTGTAAGAATCCACACGGATATGTTTAGCGAGTACAAGATTAATAGGCGATCCATTATTTCGGTCCAATCAAAGTTCAGCGACCCACCACGTACGACTTTAATGCCTATCATAAAACTGCCTCTGCGAGACTGATTAAACGGAATACGCTTTTAACGGCCCCGGGGAGACGGCCGATATATTTCTGTTTGTTTTGCCTCACTTGCGTAAATTTCAACACAATTCCTGTTATAGCAATGGTTACTGTTCTTTGATGATGTTGTTAATTTGTTTTCCGCGGTTGGAAAAAGTAATTGAGCGGAGGTATCGTGTAAAACATTGGAATTGTGTTAGTTGTATAATGTACTGGTCGTAGATTGAATTTTCCGACCTCTAAGTACACAAATTTTGAAACGTAGATAATTACTAATTACCTTAATTTTGGTATGATAACGTGCGTTTAAATTCCATGTATAAGTAGTCTTCTGTACTCAAAATTTGTATCTACTAATATCCTTTGAGTTAGAACTGCTGTTAAACTAAAATTGGTCATAATTTGTATGATATCACTCATTTAATCACAAGTACAACAATTATCTACATCAAAATACAAAACATGCACTACCATTATGTAGTAATTATAAACATTATTTACCTTAACAAATTCGCATTATGTATTCATATCAATAACGTAATTGCGAAATTTATTGTTTATTATAATATCATCTTTTTATACAGAGCGATCACGTGGATAGCATTGTTGTTGTTTTTAAACATGTTAAGATAGATAATAAAATTAATTGGCGCTATCGTCACTTTATTGTGAAATGCATTATAATTAAATTACCCAATACATAAGAAATAAACAATTATTATCAAGTTATATTAGTTCTATTTATATTCAAATCTAGTATTAAATGTCCATTAACACGCATCTCACATCAAAACACAATTTCGCTTGCCTTCAACACAAAATTACACATATCGATATGATAAACTTTCGTTTTATTATAGCATTGGCGATTTTATTGCATTAATAATATGTCCGAAGCTGATGCTTGGAATAATTTGATTGATCGTAACGTTTTTACTGCGCAATCAATCAATATTAAATAAGTCATTTTAATAACTTTATAGTATGAAGGGATGTTGATTTATTGAGATGTTGAATGGCGGTTCTGCGATGCGCTTTATCTTTGATGCCTTGCGTCATAATTTGGTATTTTATGTTGGGATATTAGATAAATATTTACGATTTTATTTCGTATTAGATAAGAATAACATTCCTCATTCTTTCAATTTGAATTTCAATTAACATTTGACGGACAATCTCTATTTTTGCAGGTTTAAAATCACGTATTTAGTATTTAACTGGCCAATCATTCCAAGAGTTCTTTACTGATTTTTTGAATCAATAATTCTATTTCAAGGCACACAAAAAATTCACCTCGAGTTTTTCAAAGTTTCCAATTCAATTGAAGCAACAAACTAATAATAATAAAGTGCGTCACATCTGTATCGGCCACTACAATATATATAAAAATAAGGAGATTATCATAAAAAATATTTTATGCGTTACGTAGGACGTGGGAACACGCACACAATGGACAAGAAACGCTTGCACCGCTTGTTAGCTCTCATTAACTTTGTTAGCGTTTGTTTATGTTACTGAGCGACGATCCTTAACTAAAGTACCTACACGTACCTATCTAGCAAACTTAGTAACCACATATACATAGTATATAGTTTCACATTAGCGATCAAAGTTGCCAGGAAGAAAAGCTTCTAAGCGATAAGACCACCAATTGGTACAATCGAATTATTTGTGAAATGTAATTTGGCTCTCTGTGAATTGTGCAATGAAGTGATTTATGTTATGTTATAGTTTCTATTATCAAAAGAAAATTCGAGAAAATTCGTGTCACGAAAAATCTTGAACATTCTAGTGAAATTAATATTGGATTTATTATAATAGTTAAGGCTATGAAAGGCAAATTCTTTCTTCCGCTGAGAAGAAAAGTATGCCCATGATTTTGCTAACTTTACATGCTCATGCATGCATATTCTGTGTGTAATAGAAAAATTAAAACAAAACAATGTTACAATGAAAAAATCGCTCTCTTCTATAATGTAACACTGTCGAGAACGCTAATTATGTATTAACTGCACATTTGTTTTTAATTATATCTTATTAATATTCATTTAATTAATATATATAAAAATTAAAAACTATTCCATCACCTTTTACTGATAGAGTCTAATATAATTTTCTAATGAATCAAAATCAATTTAGATACAACACGATAATTTTGCATATTTACGACTGTAGGTAATTTTATTCAAATAGAGTCCCATTCCCAGACCAAAATTATTAAAAAACAATTTTTTTACATAATAAATTTTTTTTTTCAAATAAGTATCAAATAAATAACTAAAAGCTCAGTTTTCAAACATAATTAAACACAATCAGTGAATTATAATTTCATATATCGCATGCCCCAATAAGACATTTAAATAGATAAATATAAAGTCCAGGTGATATTCGACTTGTTGATTGAGCATCTTCATTAAACGCTGCCATTTAACTATAAACCTATAATTAAAAGTCAATAATAGTAATCTAAAGATTAAACTATACGAGATACACCTGCTCCACGTGGTCGTTAGTTTTAACATAACTGCAAACGCGCGAACGATATTTGTGACGTATTAATTCAGTTTTAATTCGATTTTGTATGTGTTTTGAATTTTTAAATGAACGTAATTTTTTCATGTGATGTCATGTATCGTATGAAAGTCGGTTTTCTCCTATATTTTCGAAGCTTAGAAATAAAAAAATATATATCAAAGTTAAGTAGGTACTTTTCATACAAAATAATAATAAAAACCGAAGATTCTACGGAAATTTGTTAAAAATTGACAGTGTTATAGAACATAAATAAAATAGAATTAACGGAAGAAGATGCAAGCATCTTCGCGAGAAAAAACTAGTGACCACTCTATTTACACAAATTTCACATAATGATGTGAGTAAAATCATAAAATAATTTAACTCTTAACTGAGTCGGCGACCTCGTTAACATTAACACCTTGCGTTTAAATAATTCATTAATTATATGCGTCTCCGCCAATTAATGATTTAATGGCGTATAAAAAAATACTATCTCTTTGTCCACTTATTTTTAGCAGTGAGAATTCTCTCAAGACTTTACAGTTCCTACTTTTTAACCTTAAAAGAAAGCTATCAATTTTTAAACGTAAAGAAACAAAAAAAAAATCATCTATAGTTACGCATAAATATAAATAAGAAAGATTTGATTGTTTGATTGGAACTTTGAAACTACTGAACTAATTTTATAAATACTTTCACCAGCAGAAAGCTACATTATTCCTAAGTGATCGGTTATATTTTTTATCCTTGATCAACAATATTATATCTGAATAATCGTGTTTTAAGACTACAAAGACGTGGTACGGTCAACATGCGCGTAAAAGTTTAAAAAAATAATATCAGACGATAGTATAACTGTTGCTGTTGCTCAAGAGCGAGTAATGAAAAAAGGTGAAAAAACTGTCTCGTGCCCGCGACAGATGGCGCGTGCATCTGCTTCAGGCTTAACATTAAAGCCCCAATTATTAAGCGAATTCAACTCTGTGTTGTTTTAAGTACTGGCTTTTGGAAAGTTGTTTGAATGTTGATTTTTTTCTATCGATTGGTAACCATGTGTGCCATGTAGTGTCAATTTGATACATATTGTTTATTAATTATTTTGTCATTATGTTGTCGTTTTAATAATATATATGTATGATACATATCATACATATATATTTGGTACATGAGTTGAGCTTGATGTTATATGGAGGTAATAAATTGTAAAGTTGCATAAGCAATTGATACAATACAAAATACATTTTAATTAAATTCTAATTAAATAATATACCTACAAAACACATTATATTTTCACAAAAAAATGTTGGTCTAATTACAATGAAATATCTACCTTAAAAAAACTCTACAAATCTTGTATTATAAAGATATTAAACATATAGGTAATTCTTGGTAGTATAATCTAACTAAATAGTGTCACTGCACATTCTCCAAAAGGGTTTCCTACACTTTTCAAAAGCCCTTTCACGGTTTTACCTTCAGCAATCCGTCTGAAAAACGCAGCCACTCGCAGTAAGTATTAGAAATTGTAAAGTGTTAGAATCCGGGTATACTGTGAGTCAATAAACTTGGCTGGGCGGGCGCCCGAAATAGACGAGACGCGACGTACCGTTTGCAACGACATTTATTTTGAATGTGAGTCTGTGACGAATTGCTTGCGTGCGGATTTTACGTCTTATTGACATTTCATTGATATTTAGAATTGTTGAAGCCATATAATCAAATTAATATCTTAATAATTATGGTATTGGCGCTAAAGGTAAAAGCAGTGTATCTAGAATATTAACATGTAATCATAAATTCACAATTATAGGAACTTACTTCTAACTTCATACTATATTCCTAAACAATGGCGATTTAGAGCTTATTTAATTAATTAAATTAGTATTTTGGGTAACTTTTTCTATAAATACGTAATATATCAACTGAATTATTCCAATCGTGGATGATGAACAAACGCTCTTATTTTTAAACATATAGTTGTATTATCAATCAATTCAAGGCAGACATCGTATTTTTTTCATCTTCTACCACGTAGACGCAAAAATGGTACTTCCTTGGCAAATTATATTACCCAGTGTAATAAATAGTTACAACGGATGTTAGTTTTGCAATTCAATAAATCCGTTCGCGCTCAATTATCGCCCAAATATTGTAATCATTGCGCAATGTGAAGTGTTCTTACCCAGAACATTATTCTGTTTGTGAGTGAGTCACATATTATCATTGTATCTAGTTATTCAATTGATATGGAAAGCTGCTAAAGATTCAAGTAAGCTCTGATTTATTTATCGATATTTTGCTCTCACTTAATTTGGATTATTACGTTTCATATGTATGGCCTTAATAAAATCATCTAAACATCTAAATATTCGTATCGTTAAAATATAATGAGTATAATTTTGTCAAGTTCTGGTTTTTCAATATGAAAAGTGCAATAAATAAAAACTAATCTGTTCAATTTATTACTTAACTTACTACTATTTAAGTTTCATACTCATAAATTCAGATTCAGAAACCTATCAGAAAAAAAATATTAAAATAAAAAAGGTTTCTCTGCTGACCGTACGTAACTTATTCTTTTTTTCCGACACATTTGAATTGAGACATTACATGCGCGTACCAACTGAAAAGTGGGTGTCCTCTTTCAATTTTTTACATCACTTATCCCACTAATATACTTAATAATATTTGTATGTTTGTGTGTCAATAACTCGTGTATCGTACCGAAACATCTGTTCCTAAATACATTAGTGATTAATCTATTTGATATGGGGAAATAAGAATGGATTATATTAGTTATTCAAATAGAAAATTAAGATAAGATTTTATAAGAACTACTTGTTTTTTTCAGTTCATAGTTTATTAGGTACCTACCTACTATCAAGTATTTCAACATAACGCCGTGACAAAGTAAATAGGGATTCATTTTCTCCTATTTCATATTGTATACAATTGTATATTAATAGATTGTGCTACTAACATAAATTCGTATTATTTACCTGCATCGAAAGCTTACTCAGAATTTCCATGAAATTTTCACATTTTGGGGTTAGTATTACGTCCCAGTTATGTCATATACGTTACATAAAATTTATGTACACTTAAATTTTCATCTCTACATGAATTTTCCTCAATAAAAGTACTTGCCATTAAGAAAGTGTCGGAAAAACGGAATTCACGACTCGACTCGTTCCTTTTGATATAAAGAATTAGGTCGATTTATTTTTAATACTTAAATCATAACTTTTTTATAGTTTGATGCATTTTAATATACCTATAGTTTAATATAGTATAGTTATTGTAGATATAGCTTTGCTGTATACGTTCATACTAAAGTTTTCATAGTTTAAAGTTTTAAAACTGTTATAGTAAGTGTTTTCACATATGAACGATTTTGCTAAGATTTCTTCTAAATAAAAAAAGAATATTATATACTTAGATCATATTAATAAACATATTCAACACTTATACTGAAAGCTACCCATAATAATAACTATTACGATTGCACTAAAGCTTCAACAAAATTTTTTGTGGTCATTAAAAATTTGTAAACATTACCAAACTTAACAACTATAAAATAAACAGCAATTTATTTTCACAAACAATCTTGGATTCGCATCATCATAAAGTTTTGCAAATATGACGTTAAATATTATTTACAAACCGAATTTGAAGCCTACAATGTTCTTGTTGAAACGTAATTGAGCTGACAAATTGCGCCACATAAATATGGATTACTGTTTAATTTTTATAAATGTACTTTTTACCTCCCACAGAATAATTATCAAGTATTATCTGTTTTGCGAAAACATTTGGCACTGCAACTTGAAAATTCATGTAATAATTAATTTTTATTATATTACTTTAT
Organism: Colias behrii; assembly: GCA_029959065.1. Classification (NCBI taxonomy): domain Eukaryota; kingdom Metazoa; phylum Arthropoda; class Insecta; order Lepidoptera; family Pieridae; genus Colias; species Colias behrii. The sequence goes on along the minus strand of JARWMC010000006.1, from coordinate 869,982 downwards.
AGCAAAATAATCATAATTTCTTCGTTAAATGTTTTTGTTTTGAAAATTTATTTTTAAAGAACTGTATTCCGTACTATTTGTCCATGTAAAACGATTTTGGAAAGCTTATAAAAATCTGTTGACTTTATCAATAAACACAGTCTGTCTAATAAATATTTAAGGGATTTATTCCTTTAAATTAGCCGCTAAAATAAATGTTTAGTTATAAGTTATAACATTGTCCAATTTCTACCACCGTTCGATACTAGTACCTATATTTAGATACATAAAACATATTATTACACTTCCTTTCAAACAATATATACGATACACCAATAACCTTATTCTAACCACCAATAGATATATTTAAATCTTTACACTCGACCTTTTTGCTCTCAATTTTCTTGAACATCTCTTGGCCTATTTAAAACTCGTAAATTCAATAAAAAATTAGCTCAATGCATTGAAAAATCAGTGTTGGCAACTGCAACACATTATTTTTGTTACAACTTACGATACGCGATTCAAGAGTGACTCATATATGTATTTTATGTTCGGTCACAGAAACTATCGTCATAGAGATGAGCAATTAATTTTGTAGTTAAAGAAAATGTACTAAAACTACCATTAAAAAAACTGAAATGTTAAAATTCGTAGAATTCGAAGCTTTCAGACATAAGCAGTTATTGAAAATTGCACTTTCTATTTAACTCTACATAAGGACATGCCAATTATGCTAAAGCTCATTAAAATCATCTGTTTTAATGATCAAACATATTTGGAAACATGTACTATACACACTTGCGAATTTAGTATATTAAAGAAGTAGAAACTACAAATATTGATAAAGTTCCAATTCGCATAACAATCCCGTACATAAAGACAAACATGCGATTGAAGCCTAACAAAAACAACATATTTCAAACCATGCAAATCCAACGACCTCTAAATCTAGACCATCACCACGGCGCATAAATAAAAACAAAAATTTCACCTCCGCCGATCGGTTAACTTCAAAATGTCTAATCTTATTATATTTTTTCTGCCTTTACGACGCGTGTGCGTTGGCGCCGCGTTTTTGACAATCGGCTCCTTTGCCTGTCAGAATCTAATTACAAACATACATACACTATATACCACCTGAACAACCTTATTCACACGATATAGAGCTGATTTTGGCGTAACAAACGCGTTCCAAAGGTTTTTCCTTGGCTTAGTAGCGTATTGTGAATTTTATTTTTGTATACTAGGTTGCGACTCCTTGCCACGGTTCTGTTTTAAATTCTTGCTCTCGAAATTTGATAATGCCCTCCAATTTATGTTAACATATTTGATTACAAGACGTAATATTAATCCAATGAACTTTAACATTAAAAAGTTTTAGGATCAAACTGAACTGATCTTGAGCTATCTCTATAATATGTAGTTATATTTCTTCTACATGTGTGGGAGGCTCTCATCACACTTCATAAATATTATATTTATTTTACCCATGGTAAAAAAAAAGTTTGGTTGAGGGTAGTTAGATAATAGATAATACATTAGAAGATTTTTTGATAAGAACTTTGTCACGGATTTTTATGTATTGAAATCTTTCTTATTTTAGTTTTGGTCTTCATAGTAAAACTGATGACAAAATCATGAAGTCTAGATTAATCTGTAAAATGCATGGTGTCTCCTGATCCTTACAAAATTGACTCACTACTCACAGACCTCTATCTTATTATATCATCAGGAGTGAAGAGAGTGTTCTGCGTATTACTGTACTGAAACCAAGTTTTCTCCGTTACACCACACCAAACTTGTGCAACAGACGGACAGTGCAAATTCGTAGCATGGACAATAGGGTGTGAGGGCCAGTAACCCATCGGCAGTAAGATTAATGATCCGCGGCCCGTTTGAGATGTTATCGGTTTGGGAGCCACGGCCAATTAGGTGTTGTATGAATTGTGGATGATTTCCAGTCGCTTGGGGATGATTTGATTCGAGTATACTTCGTCAGTATCAGTGCTGGGGTAACAAGTGACTATCGTAATTTAGCTACCAGAAAGTAACTACAACCATAGTTCAGCAGGCTTAACAGATGCAACCGACACGCGTCAGGAAGCCAATCTAGTAATTATACATATAGGCAATCAAAATATAGGCATAAAGGCTTTATTGGAAATATAGGATTGATTAGTTAAAGATACTGGGCAAGTTCATGTGTAGTCGATGCAATATGTATGTCATTTTCATGATGTGAATGCCGAATTCATTGGGACAATAAAGAATTTACAACCAAATTATCTGGATAAAATAATGATCAGCACATGATCTGATTTTAATAACTATCTCACTTAAGCTTACTACTTACAATTCTATTTACTTTTCAATTTCATCTAAAGAACACATCTATCAAGAGCATATCTAATAACATTCCGTCGCTAAAACAAATCCATAATTGCACAAAGGCGAGCCATAAACGAGTGGTCCGTCTCCATAAATCGATTCAAAAATCGATGCAGAAATGTGAGAACGGACTCGGCCGGCTAGTCGGCGTTTCAGATCCCGCGCATTTATGTAAATAGAATACCGAAAATAAACTTAAAAACAATTCGAAAAAAGACGCACGCCTTTAATTTTTACGTTGTGACACTTTCCAGTGGCGACTCTTTCGAACGGCCTTATTTTTTAAGCTCCCATATGGCTTGGGCATCTGAATAATTTGCGTAAGTGAAAATTTTAAATGCAGTGATTCGCGGATGCGTACCATGTTTCCATGCGGGCTTCTTGTAATGTGGGTTGCTATGTAATTACGTTTATAATATAAACATTCGTATTAACATAAATTGAAAAGAATACATTTGATTGTAGTATTTTAAATGATGAAGTATTTATACAGGTAATCTCAGCTTCTTCTATAAGTGGGTGCATATTCGCAGACACCTTTAAAATCGTACAGATTATGCAAAAATTCATATAAAAAGCACATCAAAAAATACACGAAATAAACTCCAAATAACAAGGTACTTGCACCAAACATTGTTTATAAATTGCTCATTTCATAATTTTTTTATCAAATAAAAGCACACGTCGGTATATGTTATGACAGTAAAGTTATTCTTAAACACGTCTTTATCGGAAGGCACCTAAATCAAAGATTAGGATCTTTTGGGAGCAGACGCAAAACAACCAAAAAGTATGAAGCGATGGACAATAAAATTGAGATACTGTTAGCAAAAAGTGCCCGCGCCGTTAGCTGGGCGCCCTCTATACATTCCCGATGCAAACCTATGCAGATTTTGGGTGTTTAATTGTCTTGGACATAATTAGGCCTTTAATTGATTGCCGGACCTTTTCATTTATAAATATTTTTAATTAACATTGCTAAAAGTTGAATAAATTCTCATATAGTTTTCCCAATAAGTACGATACATATAGTTGAAAACTAAAATCGAATAGTAAATCTAACAGCACAATACAATTACAAACAATACAGAAAATCTATCTAAACAACACCACACGAATAACAAACTAGACCACCACAAACATAAACAAACAAGTGAAATCGCGAGCACATCTTAAATTATGCAAAGCATTTATTTGCCTCCTAACATCGGGCATTAAAATATTCCCGCTCATATATGGCAAGAAATTGTCTAATTACACAGTTTTGTTGAAGACGGAGGAGTCCGTTTTTGCCGAGAGGGCCATAATCGCTTTTAATCGAAGTCATTAGGGAGAGTTATCGAATTGGCTCAACGATAGATGCCGACGACTTGTGCGGTCATCCCGAGGTGCATTTTAATGTCCCAGTATGAGCAGACGGTAGACCTCGTGTTACGGACGGAAGGAATTCGATTTCAATTACTTGGATTACCCTTTTTGTGAGGGTAACGGTTATTCTCTTTGTTGATGATGTTGATAATAGATATAGATACAATGGTGGAGCGTCAATTAAGGATGAAAAGTTGTAAGTGACAAATTACTGAACAAAATGGCGAATTATGATAATTATTTATAAATGCAGAATGTTATAAAGAACTACACAACAAAGAAATGAATAATAGTGATTAACTCTCTAAACCGCTGAAATACATCAATGGCTATTAAGAAAGAATTCGAACGAAGTATTTATATTTACTTATTAAGATTCTCACACATAAACAAACAAAAAATTAGAACATTACACTTGAAATAATGTTAAAACCAAACATATAGGAGGCGGTGTTGGAATTAAAGACACCGAAGCATTTCAAATACAAACATTGGATTGTTACCGACTTTGTCCGTATATTGTTTGATCACAAAGCGAATAGACGCGGGTGTTTGTTTTCCAATGCTGGCGTGGATTGGGCATATTACGGTAAACCGTATGAGCACACAGACTCAGTGTTCGATGAAAAGGGACAGAATTTAGAAACACTTGAGCGAATAGCGGCTTTTGATGAAAGCGTGGACGGAATACGAATGAAGTGGTTGTGACAATGGAATGGAATCCAGATACAAGTGGGTTAAAAGGTGAGTCTGACAGGTATTACTGCAATTAGATGTGTGCATTGCGATGCAAATGCGATGGCGATTCTTCGAGGAATTTCTAGAGGCTACGATGGCGGTGGCGAACTCTGCTTTATTTTGTATTTCCTTTCACTTTCCTGGATACTTTAGAATTATACATAGGTATGATACATTATTAGCATAAAATACGCCTATAAAATTTTACTTTTTTATAGGTTTGTCTATAAAAATATTCTACAAAGGATAAAAATTTCAATTTACTGTCTCGTTGAAAGTTACTAAATTATTATTACAAACAAATACCTCCCGTATGAAGAACCCAAACAGGATTCAAAGTAGAAAATCAAATTGAAAGATAAAACTTCCAGATATAATAATGAATGTTTCAGTAATGCATTACGTATTTATAGAGTAAAAACCTTGATTGTTCTAAGATGAGACGAACTGTCTCATATAATTCAACTGTAACGGCGGACTTTATTACTCTACAGACTGCAATCTACGGGAATAGGACTTCCTTATTTTCTTACATACATTTTTTCATTTGTATTAACTAACTCCGAGTTTTGAAGCTTACGTTTTTAAATGTAAAGAAATCGTATTTTTATTGTTGTTACTACGAACACAATTACAATTTAGGAGAATAATTTTCAATATTTTCCTGAAAGTGTTATTAAAATTGGAATCAATTCGTAACCATGTAAATAATTTTCGACCTTAAGTTTCTTACCAGATATAAATAATACTAACATTTAAAAAATACAATTAAACATAAAACTATTTGACAGATAAAGCAATAGCCAACGAATCTCACAAATCCATTTAAAAAACTTCAAGGAGATATCTCACGCAGATATTTTTAGGTGCAAAAATTACAAATCCATTGTTTACTCTATCCGAAAATACCTCTCGTTACAACAGTGCGTTTATTTTAGTCTATATTATATATGCAAGTAAAATAAAAATTGTTTACTGAATCACTTACAAAAACAGGCATTACGCCAGAATGAATCAATATATATGGAGCCGTAATTAATCAGAGTATTAACGGATTACTAGGCTTCGTGGAAATTTGAGTACAGACTGTATATGACTATGCAATTATTCATTTTCAGAAAAATATTCTGACTTACGCGGAGTATCAGATTCTGACTCTAGTCGACGAATAAATTTGGTCACAGGGATCATTTTAACGGAGTAGCGAGAACAAGATGATGCTTTTGATTTGCTCAGTTCAGTGATGATTTTATATCTTCTTGAAAAAAATTTCACATCGTTTTCAGTTGTGTTTAGCGAGACGTAGTTTGTGAGTAATATCATAAGTTTCTAGTTTTAAAGACAGAATACTTTTTTGTAAGAATGAAATTTATAGGGATCCATTTTGGTGATTAGTATGATGGATGAATAGCTACAAAAAAGAAAAATCTTTTTTGTAGCTATTCATCCATCATAATTATTTCGATGTCAAAAGACATCGAAATAATTATGCAATATGAAATAATTTAAAGTGTGTCCACCCATAGTGTTATTTAGATTTCTATGGTGTCCACCTAATATTAAATCACCAAAAAGAAGAATATTTAAACATATCATGCGACGTCGTATTTCAATTTTGATTTACAACTCCGTTTATTTGGTTATAAAAAAAAATATTTATTTGAATTCATACATTAATTTGTCACATTAGATTGTTATAGGTTATATATTTTGGTTTAGTTCATATTTTGGCCTATATTTTTACCGATTGTAAAAATATAGGCCAAAATTTGAACTATACATTCCGACCTGGCAACACTGCCAAAGGACTCTCATCCTGTGTCTGCTACGACCTCTACAAGTCATCGAACCTGCGAATATTTCCTAAATCGGTTAACGTCCTGGCACGCGATGTTAGTCATTATACCATCCTTGATAATCGTTAGCATGCGCATGCGCATAGCTGCAATTTTTAGGGAATTTCGAAGAATTTGTTGCCTGAAATCATGTATGGAATGCTCCTGATTTAATCTTTTTATAAAGTTAAGTATTTGAGTTGTTATTAATCCTCGAATTGACCCCTAATTAAGATTTTAAGACCCAGAAACACTTTTCTTAAATTAGTTTAAATTACTTATAATTTTAATGAGTATTAAATATTGTTGTGAATTGAAAAAAAGTTGTAACCTTTTATTTGTTCACACCTTGTAAATATATAGTTCATTTATCATAATTAATCATTATCAGTAATTTATTCATTAGGTACATATTATATGAAAACTAAAAATCTCAATCGAAGAAATATTTAAACAACAAAACATGTAAAAATCTTTAAGCAGCAACAAAATAATACAAATTTGCTACCAGGCATCGCTTATTAATATTAAATACTGCCTCGAGGTTGGAGGCACAAATTAGCGGCATCATGGATAATTGAAGTGCTCCCATGCAAGGTATGTGCATTACCATACATGCAGACTGAGCTATTTAAATTAAAATATCACATTCAAACAATTCGTTTTATTAACGCAATTATTATTTAAGAGACGCTTTTTACAAGATTGGGTAATTTGTTAAAAGCTTATGCCTTATGCAATACTTACTGCACTTACAAGTAGGTAATTATGTTTTTGTGTAGGTACATATTGTGTTTTATCCTATACTAAATGAATTGTAAATTGTTAAACTATTGTATAAGTCTTCTTCTTGAAAGATATAGTAATATTTATCATAGAAAAGACAACAGCTAAAGATAAACACGCATATAGTATTGTTGTTTACATCTATCACAAAGCGCAGCGAAAATTTTCCCAGAAAACCGTAAACTTAAACATCCAAAAGCGTGTTAAAACAAACAGAAGTTCGCGCGGAATAAGGAAAATCTGAATTTAGACATAACATAAAGGAGAAAAAATATAAATGTACATTTTACTGTCTTTAGACGGAGTGGATATTGCGATGCACTTATCGTAAGGCCGCTCCATGTGAGGACCAACAAAAGACCGTATTGATTTTGCCGACTACACTACGATCGAACGGTTTTGGTGCGATCGTGAGCTTTATATCGAAGATATATTTATTTTTTGTTGTATAACCATTTAAAGTTTAAACTAAATTTTGTATGGGATGAGGATAGAAATTCTGCGAAGACAATTGACTAAAAATGTAGAGCATTTTCATATCATGTTGTTTTATGTTAATGTAGACGAGCAGATATTCAAACACTGCATCGAACAAAAAATTAAATAATCGATATTATTCTCTAACATTACCATACAAGTTCACGGCATAGCATAAAGGCTTTTAGCAAAAATAAATTGCATCGAGTTCTTGCGATCTGAATTCGCGGTATGCAAATCGCCCAAGATGAATTTCTAAGCGTCTAACCGAAAATATGCACGTCGATTTGAATTCAAACGATTTATCTCATTACCATTATTTCTGTCAAACTTTTAAGGATTTAAAAACAAAGCTAAACGCGCACTAAAATTTGAGGCATGCACTATAGGAGACCGCGCGCGCACAACGGCGCGCCATCATTTAAAAACAATTCAGTGGGGTTGCCTCGAGAGTGTAACTGTTTATGGAGTTGCCATCACCAAACTGGGCGCTAACGAAAAAAGTAAGCGAATCAAAAGGAAACCCGAATGCGATTAAAAAACGGACTCATCAGACGTAGTAGTAGAATTCCACGCGCCCCGCGCCCCGCGCACCTTACTACGGCGTAAACAAACTTGCTGCATCGTCGTTCGCCGTACGGTTTTTAATAATCGACTTTTTTTCGACTTTTGAATCTGTAATTTCGAGTTCTGATAATTTCGTTGATTAGATTTTTTTTTAATCTGGATTAGGGCTGTGTTTTGTGTTGCAATTATTCGATTGAACGTGGAATCTTTTTTGATCTGTTGAAGGTGGATACGTGATTGAAAATCGTGATTATTTCATGGGGTTTAGCTTCATGAGTAATTAATTAGGTAACTACATCATCTAATGAATTTACAAAGATTTACGGAATATAAATTGAGACTTTCTTTGTTATTTTTCTCGAAAGCTGATGCTTTTGTGTATTTGTTTTTAATTTATTTTAGCGATTCTAAAATTATTCGACCCTTACAATTATCGATGCCAACAAGAATACAATTAATTTGGCTGGCACATTTATCTCAATGAAAGTATACCGCACACATAATTTTTACAGTAGGTGAATCACTCTGTTTTATATTTCTGTGCTAATTAAATCTACTTATTGAGTTATACAAATTTCTTAGAAATTTAAATGCTTACTACTAAATCGTTGCCAGAATAAACTTTGTACTACTTTCCATTTATTTTGTCAATTCTTTAATGTCTATTGAAGTCACATAACGTACCTAGTAACAAAATGTTGATTTCAAAATATCTATTTCCCTTTAATTAAGACATTATATTCAGATGCAACATTAAACGAACCAATCGATATAAATCACAAAGAGAAATGAAGTCTGAATAAAGTATTAAACATGAATGTATAAAAAGTTATTATCTTTTAACAGCATCGATGTTACACGTTCTATGAACATAATATTTACAATTATATGACTTAATTCCATATGTGTATTGTACCAAGTAATAAATTGTGGCTTATGAAGATTGTAAAGTTTTGTTTTATAAGGCAAGGGAACACACACGATGGATTTTTAAGAGTTGTTAAGTCTGTATTGTTTGTAAGCCATATAATACTTATATTATGAACTAGAATATGCTTGCGGTTTTACTACTTTTACTATAGACAGAGATCTTTTCTTAAATTTATCTAAATCCGATTAAAATTTTGCGTGAATTGCTTTGCTTCTATGTTCGAATCAGAAATTTTCATATTTAACACTGCAGTATACACTGCTTCTTTTAAAATAGCAATTTAAAGGTTAGAAATTGTATGGAAACAGAAACTGTAGTCTAATATTAAAGTTAAAGTGCATGCAAGTGAACTTGCAGATGAAAAATTAGCACAGAATATAAACCCAAATGGCATAACAGCTAACAGAGGAGAATTTCTTACTACTTCATCTAAATTCAACAATCTATTACGACAATATAAAACCAATTTAATCATTAATACATACTAAAATATTGCCTCACTGTTTACTTTCGGCAATCCTCAGGCGCAGGCTTGCCTATTTCGAGCGCTGTTTACGTACTGTTTTACTATTGTGATGCACTTCGTTTATTTTCAAACACTTTACTGACCGCCTGTCTTTAATTGCCTCGGTTATTTGTAAGAAGTATGTTCCAGTTTTCCTACGAGGAAGAGCGGCGACGTCGCCTAACGATGAACTATAAACGTCCCAGAATCATATTTGATTAATCATTACGGACTTCCTTTAACTGGTATTCGGCGGAATTCTCTTAAAATTAAAGATGGACATAAAACCTTATTTTGTTTTGAAAATGTCATAGATATGTGCGTGATTTTGTTGGTGTAGTGTGTGTAAAGAGCAAGTTACCAGAGAATAGATAAAAGCATAATTATTGCGGATTGCAATGTTTTACGGGCTAGCCTTTGCCTTCTCTACTAGATTTCATACCACTCTCCACCAGGGACAGTTCCCAGGTTTTCTCCTTTTGCCTGATGTACAGTTAATTGTACTTCATCCTTTTTGAGTATTCGCCGATCAATTTCATAATATAAAAATAGTGGCGTCACGAATCTGGGCAGGCCAATTATCCCGTCTCGTCAGTTGGTAAGCTTCACAAATAGTTCGTCACATCCTCAGGAAGAGCTCAGGTGTGTTGGATCCTCGCCAAACGTTGACAAAGTTAACGGTAGTATAAAAATGTCACTCAGATAGTTGAAGCCGTTAATACTATTCGATAATGTGGAAAAGTATATGAAAAATTGTCTGCTGAAGCGTATTTTACAGATATCTTCAATATGATGTTCTACAAGGACACATTTTGTTTTCTGGGTTGAACATGTACGTGAAATATACGTTGGTTTAAATTTTAAGAGCTTTGATAAATTGTTCTATAAAATGTTTTAGTGTTAACGCTGATAGAGTTATGTGTAAGGTAAATTTTGCGTAAAGGTAAAATTTCAGCGTCTATCGGATATATCAAGATATCTTCGGTTACTCAACAACGCGTTTATTAATCTATGAGAAATCTGAATCAGAAAATCATCTACTTACGAGTATAATTACTAAATAAAAGAGCACTAAAATGTCGGTTTTTTATATGCTCAAACCAATACCAATAGAAATATCTTAATCCTTATAAGTTTTCACACAACTTGATTTGAGCTAACCCGATTTAAATTGACTCTACCCTTATTAACCAGATCCTTTATTTCGAAGTGGACTTCTGCACCCACAAATATGACGTTAAAAGTCTATTATAGTATTGTCATATTTTTAGGCGAGGGCATTGACAGTCTCTAGAAATTCCAAGTTGGATTTGTGAATGAAAGTAGTACGTAGGAGGTTCAATGAGCTGACGTCATATATTGGCAGAACTGACACTAGGTTTAATGGGCCTTTGTTATTTACACATACTTCGCTATATTTTTAGATACATCTTCAATGGGAATAGTTAGCTCGTTCACGTAAAACCCTTCTTCTTGGAATCATGGTTACTTCGTGATGAATGATATTTTCAATTTGAAATGTATGAAATTCAGAGTTTTGCATACATTTAAAATCGAAAGACATTGAAATTTCTTTAATATTTTGATAGATAAAGAAATTTTCTAACTGTAAAATACAATTTTGACCAAAAAAGATAGAGCTTAAGATTTTAATAATAACAATAAAGTAAGCTTTTTGTTGAAAATAAACATATTAAACGAAAAGATGAAAAAACTGAAAACAGTATCTTTCAGCGCCATCATTAACTGCTCAATTTCCAGAAAATATATTAGAGAAAAATATGAAACGATTACACATCATAATCTCTTTCATTTTATTTAAATGCAACAATTTTCACCCCTATCCAGTCTTGTTATTCATCGCAATAAAACTGCAATTTTTCTTTAACTCCTTGACAATTATTCACAAATGCAAAATAAAAGCGCGAAAACAATAAATTGATGACACCATACATCACTTTGTCCGACCGTTTAGCATCCAAGAATATCAATGAATTACACTAAAACTGAAATGGAGCCAATTTTTTGTCACCCTCATAGAGAATAACGTATAGATAATATGCTATTTCGATCCTACATATGTAACTCGTCACAGAGTATAATAAGGCCGTTGGCCTAATGACAGGACTTTATTTTTAGTTGGGAACTTTTAAAGGCGTCTTTACGCTTTGAAAATATATCTACGTAATGTTTGTTTTCAAATACATAAGTGACTTGGCAATTGATTGTAATGAGGTGAATTAATAGGTGTAATATTTCCTCGTCTTAAGGTGACAAAGTATAGTAAATAAGAGGTAATTATATTATGCTTCCTTTGCTTTGGTATTTGATTTTAAACGTACGTGAAGAAGTCTCTTTATTTAGGCACACTGTTATTATATCATACTTTTAACAGAATATACGTAATTTGTAAATTGTAACAGAATGACAAATTTACATGCTGTCAATTAATTGAAATTGTTAGGTACCGTATCCGCATATTCGCTATTCTGTGACGCAAAAAATAGGTCGATTCGGTTTTTTTTATTTACATTACAAAACCAATTAAGATTTCATTTCTTATTAAAATAAAACCAATGCAAGATATTACCAACCATGGATTAATATAGGTATCTATACCTACGATAATTGGTTCCTTTTATTATTAATGATTACTTACAATGCAATACATATTCAAACATACCTAGATATCGGGATAAATCTTATCGCAAACATGTAACACTAATGCCTCAAAAGTTCAAATGACAAATTATATTATGGAGACGTGTTTATAAATAATGTAATTAAAGTTACTTAAATGAAAACTAAAACAGCATTTGTCTTTTTACATACTTACTGCTTTATGGCCTATAAGTTTTGTGTAATCTCTATAATTCTATAATGTTTCACAAATTCTAACCCGTCTTCCCCCTACCCAGGTAGTCCCGCGCGGGTCGAGCCGATGCAGTCGGTACGCACGACGCGCGGCAGCCGCGTGAAGCTCGAGTGTCGGGCGAGCGCGCGGCCGCCGCCACGGATCTCGTGGTACAGGGACGGCCGGCCGGTGGCTGATATTGCTTTAAGGAGATTCCGGGTGCAGAGTTTCAGGTAATACTTGGTTTGGTATTTCATGGTCTTATGTGTATGATGAAGAACATACTGTATGGTCGAAGTAAATTCAAAATAGAGTAAATAGTAATTTACTAGAGCTAGGGAGTGCTCTAGCCTTGGAATTATGTTCATTACAATGTGAAGACAAACAAACAAACACACTTTCGCATAAAGTATCTGTAACATTATGTAGTAACTACTATGTATTAATTTCACAATGAAGGTAACTTATTCCTATGTCGTTATTTTAAAATCTATGTAGATCAATCCCTATGATAGAGCTGAAGGAAAACTAGGTACGCGCATGTTTTTGCGGGTATAACCATAGTAAATGTTTAATTCATAAACAATTACTTATCACATTCTATATACATAATTCTATGTCTTATAAAAGGGGGAATAGGGATCTTCTAACTTTTTGTATTTGGAAATTTTTTGAGAAATTACACAAAATAGTTCTATAAATAACTACAATAAAATAAAATAAAATAGCAATTATTCCATAACAATTCACAAAGAAACCAACACAACGCGTAACACACTAGTCTTTATTTGTTGTGCCTGAAATAATTAATGATAGCCATTAGTCGGTGTCTTTGCTAATTCAAACCGCCATTAATTGCACATGTGATGTTCTAATTAACGGATCAATAAGACGTCGATCTTGATCCAAATACATTACAATACATATGGGGCTTACATCAGTCGAATGGTCATTATGTTTTGCTATAAACCGTTGATATTGTGTTTTGATTATAGTGCCATCTAGTGGAATTTTACTGAACTAGTTTTGTGGAAAAGTTTCAGTAAATACTTAATGTTTTTAATGTAAACAAAATAATAAATTTAAATTTATATAAACAAAATAATTAGGTATTTCAAATGTTTTCTAGATCAATAATATACGACACAATTTCTTGTAAGATTATTTTACATACATTTTACATATAAATACCTACTCTAAATAGGCTGCAGCATGTATCATATTATTGTAAAATAGTGAGATTATACAGATAGCTCAAAATAAATGATTACAGAACATGGAAAAGTTTGAGTTTATACACAAAAAAAAATGTAATGCAATCGACTTAGGTATATTTACGATTTGTGAAAAATAAAACGGCATATTTAAGTAAACACACTCAAAATAGCGTTGATTAACCGAGAGGGTATTAGAAGGACCAATTATGAGAGGCAATTATGATCAAGTGATGCGAACTGCAATTTCACGGGTCGTTAATTCCCGTTAGTATATTTGCTTTAGATAAGACTTCATTCATGTCTTGTGACGTAATTGTACACGGTTAAACGAGCCGTATGTCATGACAAAGGCATTTTTTGCAAACATTTGAGTCTATTTGTTCGGATTTCAAATTGCTTTCTTTTTTTTCATAATGGCGGGCAAATAAGTAGCTGTCAATATCAATTAAATATCAAAGAATAAATATAGGTACAGATTATTTATTTCGCAGTTACCACAGTAACAAATTATAAACGGTCTTTCTAGTATATACTTAATTGGATGAAATTTTAAAAACTTCTTCACCTTTCAAATAAAACTAAAAAAGTCATTTTTAAAACGCTATTATTTCCGCGTCGAGATCAAAATTTACACATCTGATTGCTATTTATTAACAGATTAATTAACTATAGTTGCGCTGAATTTCAGAAGGCGCTCGGTGTTAGTGATAAGGCACGCGCGGCGTGAGGACGCCGCGACGTACGAGTGCAGGGCGCAGGGCGCCGTGGGGCCGCCGGCGATCGCCTCGGCCAACGTCAGCGTGTTGCCGCCTGCCACTTCGGCGCCTGATACTTGTAAGTAGAAAAAAAACAAGTACCTAGGACATTGAGATAATATTACTTCGTATGGAGCAGACACCACGAACAAAATCTGTGCGCCAAGCGCGGCGGCGCGGGGCGCGCGAATGACGGCTAGACAGTCATAGATTATGCGATGTTACTGACTCACCGCTATAGAGGCGACACTTTGTTTCATTCTGTCTATTTTATTGGGTGCCACTCCTTACATGCACGTTGACTTGAAATTTTCTTTGTAACTACTTACTTAATATTTATTTTAGGTATAAACTGACTTTAGTCTTTACTACGCGGGGCTAACAATATCTGGCATATAATGTAAATAGTGACGTCATATGGAATAATTTAATTTTTCCGGGTTTTAGGTTCAGTCAGGGCTATGGGAAGTTTCATTCCTTACAAATTGAGCCTTTTTTTAGAAAAAAAAAATAAAAGCCGTGTAATTTTGTACGAAATGTTTATTTAGTTCATCATCCTCAGAACATGTTCCCGGCTCAGAAATTGCTTGTATTGTTCCAGTACTATTGTAGCACACCTTCGGCTAAAATAAATATAACATAATGTTAGTGATGGCTAAAATAATATTTTATTTGTTATACAAATCCGTAAAATTTTATTATTATTACTAACATCAATACAAGGAACAGCAGACTTCTTTTAGAGCAGGCTCCAAGGAGATGTTCGTTTGCAAAAATCGCGGACCTAAATCTGACTTCTGATATATATTGTATAGATCCCAGACATCCTATAGACAGATGTTGCCAACCAGTTTTGTGGTCCCCCTGCCCGCACCCCGGTAATTAAATATGGCATACAAAGAAAAAAATAAAAATTTCCAAAACATGCCGTGTGGGGTATCAAATGAAAGAGCTTATTGAGTAGATCACGAATATATAGCATACTATATACATTTCTTACACTTTCTCTAAGATTTTTTAGAAAATTTACGAAAATGGTCCATTTTTGAGTTAACTTTAAACCACTATAGATTGAAAACTCATGAATATATTTTTTAAATTATTATTTTAAATAATTAACAATAGTCCATTGTTTATGATTCAATAGTTCGTAATATAATATAAGTGAGCTATGTGGTGGATTTGATGAAAATAACTATATACTATATGAACTTGAAAATATACTCGCCATCTTTGAATGCTCCCCCCACTCCCCCATGCAACTATTTCACTGTACGAAATATTGAATCGTAAACAATGGACTATTGTTAATTATTTAAAATAATAATTTAAAAAATATATTCATGAGTTTTCAATCTATAGTGGTTTAAAGTTAACTCAAAAATGGACCATTTTCGTAAATTTTCTAAAAAATCTTAGAGAAAGTGTAAGAAATGTATATAGTATGCTATATATTCGTGATCTACTCAATAAGCTCTTTCATTTGATACCCCACACGGCATGTTTTGGAAATTTTTATTTTTTTCTTTGTATGCCATATTTAATTACCGGGGTGCGGGCAGGGGGACCACAAAACTGGTTGGCAACATCTGTCTATAGGATGTCTGGGATCTATACAATATATATCAGAAGTCAGATTTAGGTCCGCGATTTTTGCAAACGAAACTCCACTGAGAGTCCGGTCTATTTAGAAAACGCCTTCCCGCTTTTGTGGTATATTTATCCTCATCGCGAAAATGCAATGAACAGACGTAAGTTCTATCGGATGGTAACCAGGTTTCTTCACTGCGGTTTTTTTGGACAAATTTTACCCATTTTTCCCTTTCTTCACGGCCCAGACATGGAAACTTTGAATAGAAAAAATATTAATTACTTATCTCTGAACTAGCGGTCCGCCCCGGCTTCGCCCGTGGTACATATTTCGCAATAAAAAGTAGCCTATGTTCTTTCTCAGGGTCTAAAGATTGTCTGTGCCAAATTTCATCAAAATCGGTCCAGTAGTTTATGAGCCTATTCATTACAATCAAACAAACAAACAAAGTTTTCCTCTTTATAATATTAGTGCAGATAAATAAATAATAATTCAATTATACGTTCAAGTCAGTAGCTTATACAATATCAATTAAAAACTTGATTAAAATCAATTAACAAAAAAAAAATTGGTGATTAAGTAATTGATTTTCATATTTCATGATTTCACCTTTTTTCAATTAACAACCAGTCTATACTTTTCTAAATATGTAAAATTATTATTTTATACTATAAAAATATACGCCAGCAAATATTACTAACAACACTTATTTCATGCCCAATGTCATATCTTAAATTTTTAATCTATGACAATTAATGACGCAAAATGTCGCCCGCCAAAAATTTTGCTCTAACTAAGTTTTAAAAATTATTATCTAGTTACTTACTGATGAAAAGTTATTCCTTTGCACTTTTCCGTATTATTTGTATTATTTGTGCAATATCGTAACACACACGAATAGACCGGACTCTCAGTGGAGTTTCGTTTGCAAAAATCGCGGACCTAAATCTGACTTCTGATATATATTGTATAGATCCCAGACATCCTATAGACAGATGTTGCCAACCAGTTTTGTGGTCCCCCTGCCCGCACCCCGGTAATTAAATATGGCATACAAAGAAAAAAATAAAAATTTCCAAAACATGCCGTGTGGGGTATCAAATGAAAGAGCTTATTGAGTAGATCACGAATATATAGCATACTATATACATTTCTTACACTTTCTCTAAGATTTTTTAGAAAATTTACGAAAATGGTCCATTTTTGAGTTAACTTTAAACCACTATAGATTGAAAACTCATGAATATATTTTTTAAATTATTATTTTAAATAATTAACAATAGTCCATTGTTTACGATTCAATATTTCGTACAGTGAAATAGTTGCATGGGGGAGTGGGGGGAGCATTCAAAGATGGCGAGTATATTTTCAAGTTCATATAGTATATAGTTATTTTCATCAAATCCACCACATAGCTCACTTATATTATATTACGAACTATTGAATCATAAACAATGGACTATTGTTAATTATTTAAAATAATAATTTAAAAAATATATTCATGAGTTTTCAATCTATAGTGGTTTAAAGTTAACTCAAAAATGGACCATTTTCGTAAATTTTCTAAAAAATCTTAGAGAAAGTGTAAGAAATGTATATAGTATGCTATATATTCGTGATCTACTCAATAAGCTCTTTCATTTGATACCCCACACGGCATGTTTTGGAAATTTTTATTTTTTTCTTTGTATGCCATATTTAATTACCGGGGTGCGGGCAGGGGGACCACAAAACTGGTTGGCAACATCTGTCTATAGGATGTCTGGGACCTATACAATATATATCAGAAGTCAGATTTAGGTCCGCTATTTTTGCAAACGAACATCTCCTTGGAGCCTGCTCTAGAAGGCATATTTGATGCGTTTCACTTTAAAACAAATAAAAAATGAGCGTGACGTTCGCGCCAATGAGCGAGCAAGCGACTGAGTGCAGTTACGCCATATGACGTATGTTGAACGGAACATAAGTGATGTAGGCGGTGTCGTCTCCATATGTGTATCTCAATGACCTAGGATGATATTCTATTAGTCTGTCACTGGCTAAACAGTTACAGGGGTTTTTTGAAGTACTTACTTATGTCAAAGACTTTAATGAATAATAATGAATTTTCACTTCATAAGGTGCATGATATATACTGAAAGTAATAGTGATAAATCTCTACTTTCAATAATACAACTTTAATAATTTAAGAGTAAGTGTGCTTAATCAGCCAATATGGCAATACCGATTAAATAATATCTATTCATAACCTGTAAAAAAGTTCTAATTCACTATTTTGCGAATATGTTTTAACATCAACTAATATACACATCAATTCCCAGCATCATATGTTTGTACCATCGCGATCGCGTGTTACGTTCCATCACAATTATGTCATTAAAGTGTATCATCTAACAGCGTAGGTGTCGTGTGCCACCGGTATACATTGCTATGTGTACAGTATGTGAGAACTAAATCTGTTCCGTGAACGCGACAATGCCTCGCGATCAGTTACCCAACATTGTGCTGATCAACGGGACTCGCATTTGCATGTTAACGGATATAGATTGTATTATAGATTGATTAGTCTATGGATTTTGACATAACTATTTGCTAATCTGTTCTATAAATAGCAATTTTATCCATAGTTATTATTATTACCTTGTACCTTTAACTGCATCACTGAAGAATGGAAATTTACAGGAGTTCATATTTTTATGCCAGTTTAGATTAATATTTTCCATGATAGAAAATCACATCTAGAATACTTTAACAATCGAGCAAACACTCATTTTTTTTTACACCTACACAGGATAATTTTTATGTCTGGAAAATCTGATACTTAGTTACTTTAATTTTATGTTTCAGCAATGATCGGTGCGCCGTGTCCTATGCCAGACCCCTCCTCCTATTGCCTCAACGGAGGCACCTGTTTATTCTTCGAGCTTGTTCAAGAACAGGCTTGCAAGTAAGATATTTGTGTTTATTTATTTCATATAAATTTTGTTTAATGGTAATTACTTAGATATAAATTTATAAAGAATAGAAAAATGAATGCCATAAAACCAAAAATATCAAATTCAGGAATATACTTACTGTTTGTAAAGTTTGTATTATTTTTAAATAAAGCGCGTTATTCACGTATTCTTAACACAAATTTCAGATGCCCAGAAGGCTTCAATGGACAACGCTGCGAGAACAAGGACGTGTCGAACAGGAGCAGTATGTATCATTCCTACACATGCAAACTGGGCCTCTCCACGTCCTACTACTGTTAGCGGGCGTTTCGACCACATCCCACCCACCTCTATGTATTCTAGAAAAATCAATATCCGAACATTCAACACAGATGAATATTTAGGTACAAGCATCCGAACGATGCTGACGTTACCGCCAAATCAATTGTCATTGATTTGACTCGTTCGATTAAAAAAAAAACATTTAGTATTGCCATTTTAAATTATTGTGACATGAAAAGCATTTTATTATCACGCCAAGATTCAAGACTGCAATAGTAATGTTAATGTTCACGTCTAGTAATACAATTATTTGCCAGATGATATTTTTGAAATATTCGTTATGCTCGTTAAACAGTTGTCTGCTGACAACTTGTAATCGTTTTAGGGCCAGCTGTTTGCATGGCCGTTATTCTCTCATAGAACCTCTGGTTCTCGCAACCAAACCGAGAATACAAGTAGATTCTATATTATTCTGAGTTTTGTTTTCTATAGTTTTATCTTTTAGCGAAGCTTTAAATTATTTTTTAGTTGTATAAATAGCTGGCCCAGTGAGATTATAATTTTAAGCGTTTTTAATAGACGAATCTTCTTACTATTTAAATAAATATACCGACAGTAATAGATAAAATTGTCCATTGAAATCCTGTCTTACAGGTAATAAATTCGATAAAAATTAACGCGATAATTATTATTGAATTTATTGTTCGGTTTTCGAAGTTGTAAATATTTTACTGTATTTTGCGAATTATTATATTGTTATAACTCATAAGGTTTGATAACTTTAGTATGTAATATTCAGATGAAGAGACTTGCAAGTTATGTACATATCTACTAGGGTAAGGTTTTATTAGGATCGTTTTCTATTAATACAAATTCTAGACTCTTTCTCGCCTTGCACACGTGAATTTTACAGTCCCGTATGTTTTGTACCTACTAGGTATTTAATTTTATCAAAATTTTTGAAATTTCGTTCATGTTATTTTTTACCTAGTCAAAGAGCAGAAAACAAATAATTATTAATTTATACATGAATTTCATGAGTGCGTCTAATGAGTGAGTGAAAGTTTATTAAAACGTCAGATTCCTACCCTTTTATAGTTTCTAGCTTTCATGTAACTTTCTGAATGGGACCGAACTGTACGATGAATGGTTTTGTTATCAATATTTTCATTTTGTATAAAGTTCTATAAGTCCATTATTTATATTTAATTAAACTAGAATTGACTATTTATTATATTAATGTGAAGATTATAGGGCATTAAGGTGAAGTGATGTTATACGCTTTCATATTTTTTGTTAACCAAATAACCATATATTTTCAGCCCTGTTGCATTGACGTCACATTACTTTTTCTAAGTCTCACAACAAATACTAAGAAACACAAATGTTAGTTATGTAACAAAAATACCAAAATTACAATAAAAGAATGAGTGATGGAATTAACTGAGAGGCGATAACTTTTGTTTTTATTTTTCTCTCAAACTATCCCAAAATCCTTCAAAATCTATGGAATTAAAGTGGAACATGGTACGTATTTCTGGACATTTTTAACATGCACTTACCTTTCCTATCCGCACTCATTTTGTTTAAGAGATGAAACAATGTAACGCGACTGTGCCACTATAATTTTTTCAATACAGTGTTACATTTTTTCATACTTTTTATAGATGTAAAGTGATTAATGCTTTCTACTAATGTCTGTGGGAGCATGCTTCATGCATGTCTATGGGATAAATGTAAATAATATCTAATTGTACTTAATATTTGTTGTGAGAATATATTTAACAAGTAACGGTGCATGTTAAACTAAACATGTTCTTCCACAATCTTAAATATATTTTTGGGAATATCTCGGTTAATTATATTTTAATGGGTCTAGCACCTGAAAGTCATAGTTCTATCTATAGTCTTATGTAAGGAGTAATTCCTCAAAATATATTTACTATTGTTAACAATTAATAAATGTTTTTCTGTTTATTTTATTCTAGTTGTTAATCGATTTTTCTGTGTACAGGTCTGGGTGAACGACTATGGTGAAGAACGGAAAACGCTGAATGAATGTCACAAATCATTCCCGAATGAAACTCATTAGATCGTATATCACTGCCCGAAAGTATTTCACTTGCAATTTAGGAGTATGTATATTTAAAAAATTAAAAAAAAAACTTTGCATAATGTTGCAATTATACACAATTATAATAATGTTTTCGGACTCTTTGAGTAACACGTCATATAGTCATTAGAAAAATTCGATCAGGCAAATCCCACCTCAGTCATATTTAATTATTTTTTAGCTTCATGAGTGTGAAAAGCCTTAATATTAATTTATGATTGTTTATTATTAATGCGTTGTATGATATTTTTTTAAAGACAATTTGTACAGTACTCATAGTGGCTATATTTTAATATGTTTAATACAATTCATATAACTTAGATGAAAATTAGGCAGATACTGAACATTTTTATAGGAAATATTTTTCTATATTCCGGTTAATAGTAGATTCAAGTTTCATAATATTATGTGATATATCTAAGTAACATGACATAACTTGTCTTTCATTTATTTCATAAATATAAATTTCCTATTGGCGGAAAAGACTTACAAGACAATAAGTACTTATATTACTAATGCAATTTTTTTTATAATGGTGCTGTCTTTTTATAGTTATATTTTAATACTCAATTTACATTCTACTTGTTAAATAATGTGAACATTAATTTCTAGTTTAATATCGAGTGCCTAATAGAAGTTTATTCTATCGATAATATTGAAAGGAACCTTTATTTTTACTAATATTCGCTTTTAGCCAGGCCAGTAACTTATTTAATAATCCCACCTTTCTCCCACCTCTTTGAAGTACCTATTGAATAAATTATAAAATAATATTATTAATTTTAGTAATGTCAACCCTGAATGTATCATTTTTATTAATTGATGACGTCAAATTGTATCTAATATATTATACTGTTTAAAAATTGGTACAGAAGTGGTGATTTCTATAAAAAAATGTGAGCCGTCATGGGACGCCTGGCAGATGTGAAACATCGTTCGGTTTACAAGTGAGCCTATAGATGTGTATAGCGTGGCGACCCGTCGCCATGGCAAGCGTCGCCACGTCAACAATTCGGTTTACAAGTGAGCCTATAGATGTTTCACATCAAAAGTAGATAACATTTATTTTATATTAAAAATGCGCTTTAAATTATAAAAAAATAAAAATAACCAATAATACATGTTACATGCTCAACTATTATAGGTAATATGATAATTTTTCAAAACATAAGGCGACATCTAGTGCACAATTTTGCAACTAATACTTTTTACTTTTTAGACAATTTTATATTATACTAGCGGCCCGCCCCGGCTTCGCCCGTGGTACATATGAAAAATAGATGTTGGCCGATTCTCAGACTTACCCGATATGCACAGAAAATTTCATGAGAATCGGTCCACCCGTTTCGGAGGAGTATGCAGACTAACATTGTGACACGAGAATTTTATATATAAGACTAGCGGTTCGCCCCGGCTTCGCCCGTGGTACCTACATGTTTACGTTTTTTTTTCATAAAAACTATCCTATCTCTCAAGTTGGATCGAACTGCACATGGTGTGCGAATTTTATTATAATCGGTTAAGTGGTTTAGGAGTCCATTGAGGACAAACATTGTGACACGAGATTTATATATTATATTAAGATAGTCTACATCTTAGATTACAAAATAAAAGTGTCTACATAGCCACATAATATGAGAAATTAGTTTATATAACTTCAATAAATTAATACTCGTTATAATAGATCTGATGATACCTTTAAAACATTATTGTTTTATAAAATTCGTAAATTCCAAAACTTGAGAATATTAACGTTCATTTTTCAATCGATTGTTACTGCCGAATTCAAGATACAAATTTTAAACACTTACAAATACATACTATTATGTTAATAATTGGACTTTATGTAATTTAAATTAAAGAAATACAATTCTTGCCAAGAACCCGTAAAGTTAAGTTAAGTTGTAATTATTATTGTACAGTATTATTTGCTGGATAACATTATTTATTCTAGCCGTATTGCTATTTTTAAGTGCTTGTTAAATAAAATAATGAAAAATCCACATTTTGTTTTAATCCTGAACTCCTAAGGTACAAAGAGCCAAATGAAAAATTTGTTAGAAGAAATGTATAGAAATTTGATTTTTGCTCAATAATGTTATGAAATAAAAATATATAACACAATATATTAAATGAAGTGATTATCTTGTGACATTATATCATCATCATATTATGTCATAACCAAGCGGCCAAGTTACAAATAAAAGAATTTATGTATAAAAAGAAAACATTTATTTACACACAATTGTAATTTAGTCTAACTTTAAAGCTAAGTAATATAAAATTACATGTATGTATATCTTACAAAACATAAAACCTATTCAAAAATATTTCATACAAAGCCAATTTTACGAGTTTTAAATCCTAATACTACTTTTCAGGTTGAAATTTTATATTTTTACAGTTTTCTTAATATTACATTTATATTTGAACATTTTAGTTCAAAATGTAACTATGTAGGTATTTTATTAATAATTTCATTTTTTAAAAAGCAATGAAACAATTTTAAAATAATCAATTGCCAACACATGATCAAGGTACATATTAACTAAATGAATCTTAAGATATTAAAATTCTAAGTGCAATTTTTTACATACAAAGGTAGTTAACTCAATATTTTATATTATACTTTCATGCAGTTAAAAATACATAGATAAATCCATGTATTATGAAACAAATATATATATACATAAAAGTTTAACTATTATTTCTTAATATTAGTTCTACATACCAAGATAAAAAAATACTGTTTTAACTGAAACTAAATTAAAATAAAAAAAAAAAAAAAACCACCACCACCCGATGGTAAGCGGTCAGCGTCGCCCATGAGCACCCACAACGCCGGGGACATTAATTTTCAATATTTTACACCAAACATACAAATTAGGTTTTGCCTTGTTGTATATTGAAAGCTACTTTAAAAACTTATAAAATACAGGAATATTTCTACAAAAAAGGAAAAAAAATACGTGTGGCTCTCGAGGACTGGCGCGGTAAAGCTATTTATTGCATAGCATCGCATCGCTGTGCCGGTTGGAGGGAGGGGTGTTAAGTTTTTTCCTTACGGAATTTTTACATTCGGTCGCCGCGCTCAAAGTCTGAGATAAAAGCTATGTAATCGCTTAAAAATTCATGGTAAAAATTTGTTGAGCAACATGATCACGGGAGGGAAAGTTGCTATAACATTATAATTAGTTTAAATGTGTGGTTTTGGATTGGATTTGCTCTAGAAAGTTAGTTTGTCATTTGTTGTTTTTGGAACAGACTTGCTACTGAAGCAATAGAAAAAGCAGCTGGATTAGGTACAATATGAAGCCTCTATTATTTGCGAGAAAGAGAGACAAAGGAAAAATTTTACATGCTGTTAAAGTAAACTTGTAATCTTATTTTAAAAAATACCCTGTGCCCTGTGTGCTGTGGGTAACATAATATTATTATTAAATAGAATTTTTGATGATTTAATTTTATAGATTATGTCATTAATACTTTCAATGAGAGCTAACTATATAAACACACATTGCAGCAGCTTTTACTTAAAAAGAGTTGTATAAATTATAACACTATTTTTTGGTGTATCTTATGTCAGTAATTGAAACATGATAAATCCACTATATTTTTCTTTCTGATAGACCTACCTATATTTAAAAGAAATCTAAACAGTAAAAATTACTCTTTACTTAACTAATTATTGACAGTTAGATGTGGGAACTAGTTGCGATAAATAATTTTTTTATTTAACATATTATCTAGTTTACCATTAGAGGTAATTAACAAAACTTCTTCATTTTAATAAGTAAATGTTGATTTAAAAATAGTAACTCATAAAGGTTTTTCCATTGGTTATGTTTGGAAATGTCACTTAAATTATTTATGAATTTATACGATTTTTTTAGCCACACATTTAAATGTATAAATCCAGTAGAGCTTGTTACAATATCAAAGAATTTCATACAATATTTGATATTTAAGCCTTTATCATCAAAATTGAGTTTCAATAAATAGAACTTACACTTAAACTTACACTATATTAATCAGCGAGTTTATAGCTAACCACAGTCTCCATTTTATGCAAACTCGTCGAGAAAGACTTAAGCTGGACATTTTGTGCATTTGTTATAGCTATAGGCTCAGCTTCCGACCACTTTTCTGGTATATCACAGTCCGTTTTCGCATGCACTAGCACATCAAAAGAGCACCTACAGTCTAAGAACGGTAAATATGATATTGTAGCAGCTACTTGAAGCATCACAGCCCTTATTTCTTGTTGTATCTTCTTCAGATCTTTGCTACCAACTTGTTCGTTTTTCTCTTTTGATAATGCTACATCACCATCTTCATACTGTATGTTGAAATCCCAGCATTCTAAGATTTCTTTGTTCGCTACATTTATTATTACTAGTGACAGCTTGCTCACTTTCTTGTTGATAATCCATTCTGAAATGTGTGAAAAAAATTATTAGTAAACATTAGAAATACTAGCGGTCCGCCCTGGCTTCGCCCGTGGTACATATTTACGTTTTCTCTACATAAGAACCATCCTCATACTTCAAGGAATATTATAAAAAAAGAATTATCGAAATCGGTTCAGCCGTTCACACGTGATGCCGTAACAACGTAAAACGGATTTCATTTTTATATATATACATAACATAGATTTTGGTCTCATAGGATTTGAGTATTGCGATTATAATGTTAAAGATTTTGACAAAGACAGGTAGTGACTGGTGAGCAGCTAGTTGATTAAATATTTTTAAGCACAAGTAGCAAAGCTCACCACTGTTATTAATAATAATAAAGTTTTTTAAATGTGTAAGTACCTACAATTTTTAGCGTAGCATAAGTACAAAGTTTTATAAAACAAGTATTATTATTATATTAGTAATGTATTATCTATTATGTAAGTATATTAGGTTGCTCACATGGAAAGATTAAACATAAGAATGAATAAAAATTTGAATTACCTTCACTTTGTGACAAAAGATTATTAAGAAAATTCTTGATTTGTGGATCTTCTGATAAGAGTAAAGTTATTCCATATTGTTGTTCTGCTTTGAATGTTTCATGTGGATATAATCCTCTTTGAAATAGAACAGAATTGATTGCGAACTCTGAAAAAAGATACATGTTGTAACTTGTTATTTCTGCAATTCAGAAAAATAAGTTATACAAGACTAGCTTACCGCCCGCGGCTTCGCACGCTTTGTCTAAAACTTAATAAATTATATACTAAAACCTTCCTCTTGAATCACTCTATCTTTTAAAAGAAACCGGATCAAAATCCGTTGCGTAGTTTTAAAGATTTAAGCATACAAAGGGATATAGGGACAGAAAAAGCGACTTTGTTTTATACTATGTAGTGATATACAGTAAGAAAATCGTAACTTACTCAAATATTCGCAAATTATTTGCGCAGATCCTCGTAACGTAATGCAGTTTTTCGTTTGCTGTTGCGACATGGTGTTATTGATAGTATAAGATACAGATGGTAATCTTACGTCTAAAAAACTTGATTTTTAAGGAGTTTGAATACGTACTATTAAGATATTAATATAAATTATTTTTTTAGTCAAAAGTAATCATAACAAAATACAAACTAAAAACTTTAAAACTTCAATTCAATTCAATATTTTAATTTATGGCAGTACTGCGTTGCCACAATTTTGCCAATGTCCTGTAGTGAATGGGTTTGTTCACGTTCAAAAAGTTCAGATTAGCTCCAACAGTTTCAAATCAAGCGCAGATAATATCTACAACAAACACAAAAAACAACACAATATATAAATTATCCAACACCAAGTTAATATATGAATTAGTATAGACAAACACTAGATAGGAGAAATTATGTAATTGTGGGAAAAAAGGGGAAAGAAAAATTATAGTTTAATATTATTATTTTTAATAAATTTGGATAAAACATACACAAAAGGACTAAAGGTCAGTGAAAGGAGAATATTCATGTTGGTAGGACGGGGGATAGTAGGGGGAAGGATGTCGTATAAAGAGGAGTTTTTAGGACAGTTGAAGAAAATGTGTTCCAAATTTCCCTCATCTATTCCGCACTCACACAAAGACTTTAAAACTTTTAGAAATTCAAAACCGTTTCTTTCGAGTTTTGACTGTTGAGTGTTGACAAATACAAACTTTTAGTCTATGGTCATATTTATTGCCCAATCCATAATCACATCACTTTTGTCTATTAATATTTTTATTTAACAAAAAATAATTAATAATTCGCACATTTCCAATTAAATTAACGTATAAAAAAATGTTTTTATACAAAAAATAAAAATTAACGTTGCGATGCAGCGCCACCTAGAAATGCATATAAGAACTAATGATTTTTTATAAGATGTACAGATGGCGCTGAAACCAATTGAAATTAGTTACATTATCATACCACTAGATGGCGGAAGTTTGCGCATTTAACTTAATACCGGAGCGTTTTCAAAAAAAAGTGTACACCTCACTTTCGGCCTGTACCCTGTGTTTCAAGTCGAATAACAAGTAAAATTTATATAATGGCTAATTATTGTAATGCTTGAAAAGTATTAAATACATCATAATTTGATAAATGCTAACAATTAATTCACGGAAACATTGCGTACTATTTTTGAAATAATCATTTTTAAAACTAAAGTGTCAGTTTTTGGCGTGTCCCCATCCAAGTTCTTCGATGTTAGAGAAGCGATTCTAAAAAGTTTTATACCAGAGTAGGTACCATAAGTTTTAGTGTCGTTTAAAAGTACATTTATTTGCGAATCGTCGCATGTAGTTCATAATTACGGCCTTATAATCGTTTAAAAACAATTTGATTTCCAAAAATATCTTAAAAAGTGGTACCGACCGGACATGTCGGGTTTACCACGGCTAATAATGCCACTTAGAAATTTTAGATTACTATTTGAATTTTTTTAATGGCAAAATTATCGTTTACATTCACCGTCCGCCAATTTAAAAAAGCTTATTTTCAAATACAGTTCGAGTAAAACAGACGTGTTTTGTGAGTGCAACGGCCGTTGAAATTTCTACTGTCTGGTTTGAGACATATTATTACTTGATACAGGTAAGTAAACAGCGTTTAAATACTTTCAGAAGATGAGCAATATATTCATTAACCGTTATTTACATTTGATAATGAGTGTAGGCACATTTTTTCGTCAGAATATAATTTTGACTAAAAACTGAGAAGAAAACGTCACATCAGTTTTGCAACATTTTGCTTCGTGACCTATAGGCTGACAAGAAAAGTCGCAAAACTGACAGCATAAAGCCAAGTCTAGATTGTCATTGTAATATTCTTCATAATTTTTATAATTTTTTTCATATTTTTAGGTTTCACTAATCTCGGGACCAAAAAGGACATATTGTATAACTAGAGGCCCGCCCCGGCTTCGCCCGTGGTACATATTTCGCAATTAAAGGTAGCCTATGTCCTTTCTCGGGTATCAAAATATCTCCATACCAAATTTCATGCAAATTGGTTCAGTAGTTTAGGCGTGATTGAGTAACAGACAGACAGACAGAGTTACTTTCGCATTTATAATATTAGTATGGATTTGCAAAAAATGGTATTGCAATGAATGCGTTGGTCAGCAGGTGGTCAGCAGGTATACCCTGAATACATATATTGTGATACATGTATGGAAAGTTAAAAGGTGTAGTGTATTTATTTCTTCTAAAGCTTGAGATTAGTTTTTTTTGTCTTATCATAAATACCCTTAACTATTACATTCTTCCTACTGTTATAGGAGTTTGCTGGAAGTTTTGATACTTTAACCACTTATCTTTTTTTCTTTTTTTCAGATTGGAAAACATTCTAAGTTCCACAAAGCTCCAACAACATGGTTATTTTTCAGTTGCAACTGATCTCTATTAAATTTATAAGGAACGGTTCCTAAATTGTGATAAGGTTCCAGTTAATATAATGTTCGTAACTTTTTACATCGTTTTTTTATTCGTATTACACTTCGTGTCCTAAGAAGTAGTATTTACCTAAACGGTATCTTATTATTTATTTAGACTTATTGGGTTAACAGTACTTCTAAAGACATCCGTATAACCGGCTAAAGATATATCCTACTTATATTTTGCGAAACTCGCCATAACTTTGATACTGTGTCAAACTGTGTGTTGGTGTACTTTTTTTATGAGACTAAAATAAAATTTTTGTAAACGTATTCTCGGTTTTATTTTAACCATGTAAATTGGATTCAATATAAACCTAGCCTTATAAAAAATGGTCTATCGGTTTTGCGCACAGTTTTGCGACAGTCCCCCGTTTTGTGACAAGAAAAATTTTAGTTTTTACATTTTTTTATTATAAGGGACACAAATAATTTGATTTCAATATTTAAAATGGTTTTACTGTTCCGAAATAAAATAATCATTTTGCCGATTTTAATCGAAATGTATTAAGTATCGTAAAAGTAACGGCTACTTTGGCATCAGCTGTGGCAAAACAGAACTTAAAGCTAGTTTAATAGGAATTTTATTAATTTGTCGACTTCAATTTTCTATTTTTTAAATAATGTATGTTATAATCTTCGTAACACAATCAAAATATTTTGCGTCTTTCTTCGTAGTTAATAGTTACATGAGCATTGATGACTGTCGCAAAACTGACACTTTTTTTCACAGTCCCAATTTATTTTGATGATTTCTCGTAAAACAAATTAATCTGCAAGCAATTAAATATAATTTCACTTACTATGATGTATATTTAAAATTTCTAAATCAAAATTTCATTAAAAATGCAACATTTAAAATTTATCCATAAATTCAGTCATGGTACACTTTTTTTTGAAAACGCTCACCGGCGTGAGATGAGGTGATTACCGGCTTCTTGAATTTATATTTTTGGTTTTATGGCATTCAAATGCTTTTATAATATAAATTTATAAAGAATAGAAAAATTCGATCACGAGGCGGGACTCGAACCCGCATCCTTTCGCGCCATTCCGGGGCGGATGCCTCACCAACTCAGCCACTCGTGACCCGCCTGAGCGATCGAATTTATTCTATTCTTTCAGTTTTATGTGTCTGAAGGGACACACCGCGCGCCATCTATTGAGATGATTAACAACCATTTCAACCAATATGAAGCACTTTTCAGTGAATACAATATTGTAACGATGGAACACGACCTTTTTTGTTGAATTTATATTTTTGGTTTTATGGCATTCAAATGCTTTTATAAATATAAATTTATAAAGAATAGAAAAAATTCGATCACGAGGCGGGACTCGAACCCGCATCCTTTCGCGCCATTCCGGGGCGGATGCCTCACCAACTCAGCCACTCGTGACCCGCCTGAGCGATCGAATTTATTCTATTCTTTCAGTTTTATGTGTCTGAAGGGACACACCGCGCGCCATCTATTGAGATGATTAACAACCATTTCAACCAATATGAAGCACTTTTCAGTGAATACAATATTGTAACGATGGAACACGACCTTTTTTGTTGAATTTATATTTTTGGTTTTATGGCATTCAAATGCTTTTATAAATATAAATTTATAAAGAATAGAAAAAATTCGATCACGAGGCGGGACTCGAACCCGCATCCTTTCGCGCCATTCCGGGGCGGATGCCTCACCAACTCAGCCACTCGTGACCCGCCTGAGCGATCGAATTTATTCTATTCTTTCAGTTTTATGTGTCTGAAGGGACACACCGCGCGCCATCTATTGAGATGATTAACAACCATTTCAACCAATATGAAGCACTTTTCAGTGAATACAATATTGTAACGATGGAACACGACCTTTTTTGTTGAATTTATAAAAGAAAATTTTTTTTCTATTCTTTATAAATTTATATTTATAAAAGCATTTGAATGCCATAAAACCAAAAATATAAATTCAACAAAAAAGGTCGTGTTCCATCGTTACAATATTGTATTCACTGAAAAGTGCTTCATATTGGTTGAAATGGTTGCTAATCATCTCAATAGATGGCGCGCGGTGTGTCCCTTCAGACACATAAAACTGAAAGAATAGAATAAATTCGATCGCTCAGGCGGGTCACGAGTGGCTGAGTTGGTGAGGCATCCGCCCCGGAATGGCGCGAAAGGATGCGGGTTCGAGTCCCGCCTCGTGATCGAATTTTTTATATTCTTTATAAATTTATATTTATAAAAGCATTTGAATGCCATAAAACCAAAAATATAAATTCAACAAAAAAGGTCGTGTTCCATTGTTACAATATTGTATTCACTGAAAAGTGCTTCATATTGGTTGAAATGGTTGTTAATCATCTCAATAGATGGCGCGCGGTGTGTCCCTTCAGACACATAAAACTGAAAGAATAGAATAAATTCGATCGCTCAGGCGGGTCACGAGTGGCTGAGTTGGTGAGGCATCCGCCCCGGAATGGCGCGAAAGGATGCGGGTTCGAGTCCCGCCTCGTGATCGAATTTTTTCTATTCTTTATAAATTTATACCGGCTTCTTGTTTAAAATTAACTGCTGAATGGCTGTAATATCGTTTAACGTTTATTTGTGAGTGATTTTTTTTATTGCGAAATCTGCTACCAATAAAATAGGTACCAATAACGTATTCTCGAAAGCTGTGGTAAGTAAGAATGTTTTCATATTTTTATGTTAACAATAGTCTAACGATTGAAACATCATTGTAAACTATTTTATTAATATTATTTCAATAGCTGCGAAAAGTTTGAATGCACGCAGGCCACGCACGTTGCTTAAGTAGTAGATATTAGTATGAGAATTTTGAAATGAAGATATTCTTTCAAAAATAAAATTGTAGGTAACTAGGTACGTACAATCTGTTCGAATAATTTATATTTCAATATCAATAAATCAATTTCTATATTACCTACTTAAAAATAGATGTACAAAATCGATTCACGTCGTAAATCGATTATGTCGTCGATATGCAGTTCTAATTCGATGCATGGATGAACAAAGTTCAATGAATTTGGAATGCATTCAAGTATTTGATTAATTCGGTCCATCGATTCCTCTCTGCTGTGTTAATCACCATTACATGTTACTTTTTACAAATAAATCTTTTGAACTCCGAAACTATTTGACCTGTCTTGATAAAAAATTGTTTATAATAGGGTAAACCACCCTATTATTGGCACTCTACCAATTTATTGGCATGCTCCAGTTTTTTAAGAAAATTAAGATTTTTTTGTAGACAGTATAAATTTTGTAGTAGAAATTAATAAGTAGCGTATCATTCTTTACTCAACTAGCAAACAATGTTTTGTATTTCTTAAAACATTGCGGCGTATCAACCATCTGTTTGACAAGCCGGGACTTGTGTGGCAAAAATATTCAAAATATTCGTTTTTTACTAAGGTAAGAGCTATCATGAACTTAAAAGAAATTGCAATTCCGTTGTGTTTTTCTTATGCATATTCATTTTGTCTTATTATTGAATGTATGAACTGCCTTTTTTAAACATTATTTTAAAATTTAACCGCCAACTTTTAGTTATTTGTGGTATGCCAACAATTGGGCTGTTTAAAATCTGTTTATCCATTTTATTGGCACACAAAAATGTTAATTGAAACTTAAAAATTACTTATGATCTCATTCAAACAGAGCTGTGTTTTTTAATTAAATGTAAGATAAATTTAATTAAATTTAATTAAATGTAAGATAATCGTAAGCTAAAATTGTTCTATGTTTTATTTAAGTCGGTTTTTTGGTTGTCTAAAACCATATTTAAAAATAAGCGTTCCAACTGAAATGGTATGTTCCTCTACAAATAAATGTGACATTTCTTTTAACAAAGTCTTTTATTTTGTTTATTTCAAAATTAATTTCTGTTAATTTATGAATGGTACAAATTGACTTTAAAATGTCATAGTACACACTTTGAAAGCCCTACTTAAGATCTAGTAAATATTTTTCAGTCTTGAATAGTGACAATAATAGGTAACAATCACTGCCAATAAAAGGTTTGACTATGCCAGCAACTGGTATTTTAGGTTTTTCTTTTAAAGGTTCACTATATTAAATAAAGCGATTTAATTTAAAATTGAAAAGTACTTTATAATATTCTCCATAGATTAGAATACCAGTATAAATGTTTTTTTCTTAATTAAAACATAATTGTACATGCAAATTTCACGGGTTTTGTGAAGTAGCTGCTTAAAGTGCCAATAATTGGGTGGTTTACCCTACCTAAGTATATGTTTAATAACTTAGGTCCTATTGAATGTAGCATAGTTTTTAGCTTTTAATAATTTATACCTACCTACTAATGAGCCGATTACCACGTTTTAGGGATAAAAATTAAAATAACATAAGTAGTACTTGCACATCACCTTAATACATAGATAACACCCATGTCAGCCACAAATACCTAATAGCTAAAAATAATATTATATTATAATAGCATTCTTGTGTTGAAAGAATCCATCTTTTAGTTTGTGATTCTTACAATTCGAACGTTATTATTGTATGAATAAATATTAAGTACTATACATATATGTACCTATATGTAATAATAAAATTGATCCTATTCATTTATTCTAACATTTCTCTAAAGTTTAATAATTAATTATTATAAACGAAATACGCGCTGCCTTAAAAATAATCCCTCCGCAGTCGGTTAAAAATAAACAAAATAAAAATGAAAGAACGAAGTTCGTTGATACAACTAAGAGACTATCAAAAAACAATAACACCGTTTTATTAGCCATTACCGAGTACCTATTTGAGATTGTGGTATCGAATCAAACCCGATTGAATTTCACTAAACGAATTTTAAAAGTGACAAATAACCACATATTTTGATAAAACAGTAGCTTTCCTCAAATATAAAATTACCACCTATCTTTTGAATGTATGTTTTTGATAGGGCTACCACCACTACCTTAAGTGCGCTTTGAATACCTATAAGAAATCTTAAAATTATGTGTAATGTTATTAGCCTAATATTATACCTACTTATACCTACGTATCTTTCAATAGAAGAATTTATTAACAACTAGCGACCCGCCCCGGCTTCGCACGGGTGCAATGCAATGGCGGCCGGCCGGTACCGCCGCAAACGCTACGTCCCGCAATTTTTAAATCTGTAATATCTTCGAAAATATTCACTTAAATCATACGGTGTAAAGGGCCATATAGATCTATATTAAATGAACAATGTATTCAAGGTATTTAATTGGTTAAGGATTAATGCTGTATTGGTTAAAATCGCTTCGAAAATTAGCCATTATTTGTCGTAAAATTAAGTAAATGACAAAAAAAAGTTATTGTGGGTTATCCATAAGAGATAGACATATACCATCGCGGACTTTTCTGTAGACCTTTTCAATGTGTACAATACTTAGTACATTATTTTGATAAAACTCGTAGGGTTCAGCCTGCGTTTGCAATGTAAGCGGAAAAAAAATATAATTATTTACGACATCACATTAGAAACCTCAAAAATAACAGTACTCCTCCACTATTGAATGGATGTTATTATACATATAAACCTTCCTCTTGAATCACTCTATCTATTAAAAAAAACCGCATCAAAATCCGTTGCGTAGTTTCAAAGATTTAAGCGTACAAAGGGACATAGGGACAGAGAAAGCGACTTTGTTTTATACTATGTAGTGATAGTGATAGTGATGATAAACCTAAATAAAGTCGGTAACAACTAACAAGCCAGTTCTACTGTTTTTTTTTTTTTTAAGTGGGGAAATCTTGCATAGATACCCACGGCCTCCGGGGAAGGGGCCGTGGGTTATGTCGGATTCCTACCGACCAAAACCCCACTGTGTTCCGTCAAGCCGCATCAACGACGGGGACACGGGTATGGTAGAATTCTTCCGTGACCAAGCCAGTTCTACTCTACAGTAGGTAGGTAATCTATGACTCTGAGATATGACTATTTATTTCTATCCTTACCCGCATAACGCATAAATATTAATTTTTAAACTGAGGATTCAGCAACCCTCTTTTGCTCTTATTAGGATTAGGTACATTCCCATTTTGAGAATCATTTTTAACTGAAAAAATTAAGAAGATTCTATTTAGTTACAGTATATAAAAAGTAAAAACAAAGTAGAGAATTAAAATAAAATGGCGACTAAGATCTATCATCGAATACAAAAAAAAAATTTTTTTTTTTGCTGAAATCAAATTCAAACTTTTTAACATGCGATGTTAACTTTCTTTTAATTTCTTCTCCATTTATTAACCAGCAACCCTATGTATGGTCTACCCGCTACCGTCATAAAGTCCTCATGTTTATCACCAGCCGGCACCTCTTATCTGGGGAACTAGGCGAGTGCCGCTAGAACATTCCGCCGCTTTCATTATTGAACTTATACGAACTTATCTGATGGTGAGGTGGCCACACGGTGAGGGTTGTCGGGATAATGAGACAAACTATTTTTTTTTAACAGTAGGTACCTTATTATCTATATAGTCTATAAAATTTTGTGGTAAAAAATTTAGATGACAATTTTATATCATCAATAATTTACATACAGTAATTATTTATATAATACCGATGTAGAGTAATTACACAGATTTCATAGATATTGCTATTGTATATAATTTTATTGACTTATTGATTAAGGTTTTAAATTACTAATACATATCTAGTAGTTACTTAATTAAGACGTGTGTAGATACAAATAAGTAAATAAAACTACCATTAAAATTAAGTACCTAGCAGAATGAAAATTTTTTGTTAAAAAATAACCCAAAACAAGTAACTTTACCCTAGACAAAATTTATTTCGTCCCAAAATCTCCTAATCTCCAAACCCAAGGTCACCAATCTTCGTCCCATCGAAGCCCAGTAGCGGGAGCTCTTAAACCTGACATTTTTATACCTCTCATAAAGGGACCACTGACCGACCGATAATTTTTCTTATTGTCTCGATAAATTAGCTTAATTAGGGTATTAAAGGTGAGGATCTAGCTCCTGGGTGGGCCAGCTGATCTTTAATTAGTCAGGGGTCCGCGAACTTCCTTGTTAAGTGTTAGTTTATCAATGATATATTGGGCTGTGGGCACCTCCGTACCTGCTCTTGCGTTTAAATGTTGATCAATGAAACGATTTGTAATGTCTTCTGTGTGTATCTTTTTGTTTTGGATGTTTATTGCAAATGTTACCGGATAAATTAGAAATGAGTTTTTTTTTTATAAATAAAAACACTGTAATGATAATGATTTGTTTGAAAGCAAAGAAATTACAAGGCCAATGTCGAGGGTAGATATTAACATAACTAGTAACTAGGTACCTACTCTAACATAACATAATTGATGACATGATGTTCATATTATTATACTTATTAGACTATTAGAGGATATAGGTAATTTGTAAGAGCATATTTTTTAATGTATACGTACCTAAATTGATCAATAGATAAGATGATACAAGTGAAGTAGGTAAATTGCTTACCTTCGAAGTGCGGCATGGCAAATGCTTTTTGTTCAAATGACAGATTTTAATATTTCTCTTGAATCCTAGGACACTTAGGTACCTAATTGAAGCTGCGTTAGCAAAATGGGACACTAAAAATATCTACGAGTTACAATGTTGCATTTTTTCTATTCGTTTTTGTTATCTACTGTATTATGTGTCTACTCTATAGGTATGTAGGTACTGTGTTTTACCACAATTAGGTATATCCGAAATAAACAAACCAAAATATGTCCATGGACCAACATACTAACATATTATAGTAAAAATGCAAATCTCTATTCTATCGATATACCTACCTAATATTTGTCTTACAATTAATATTTTTTAGAACATCGCAAAGCTCATAAATCTTTTTATATAAAGATTTCGAAAAAGCCTTAAATTTCTTAATTTATCGGCGTCTTTACCCTATCAAGTATCAATAAAATAACAGCTATACATGACAAAATGTTACTAAACACAGCAAAATACCACTTATCCAAAGTCGGTTAAAATTACCTGCCCCGTTGGACATTCTTGGCACACAGTATGCCATCAATCATCGTCCGTCGTAAACCAGCGCTTATCTACCAGTTCTTATCTAGCAGATAACGTATGCACTAATTGAAATATGAACACTATGACAGCTTTATGTGTTACCTAATTACCTAAAGATAAGGGAATGCCATTACGCCTGATATAGAGTTAAAGAAATGTTTATTACTTTGTGGGCAATAAATCTGTTTTATTTTTGCTACGAAATAAAATATAGGAATAGGATGTACATTGTACGGTGTACCTATAGATTAGGAAAATGGATGAGGAAAGTTAAGTTATGTTAAAATTTACCTCAGAATGATATGATCGAACACGAACCAGATTTTTACCTGGGAACAGATAATAAAATATGTACATCCTATAAGAAGATACTACAAACTACGAGAAGCAATGAATTTTGAAATTAGTTTCGACTTGATTGTTAGAATCTTTTCATAATAGAGATGGATACACTTGAAATAAATTTTTACCCAGTAAAATGATTGTGCTATCTAACTGGCTCTGAAGTCTGAATCGAAGCAGAACAAATTCAAGTAATCAAATCAATTGTAAATACCTACATATATTATTTTATATATTTTATTTTTTACTAGTGGTCCGCCCCGGCTTCGCCCGTGGTACATATTTCGCAATAAAATGTAGCCTATGTCCTTTCTCGGGTATCAAAATATCTCCATACCAAATTTCATGCAAATTGGTTCAGTAGTTTAGGCGTGATTGAGTAACAGACAGACAGACAGAGTTACTTTCGCATTTATAATATTAGTATGGATTAGCGATATGGTACCGCAGATAATATTATACCTAGATGTAGAATGTCCATCTACATCTTCTAAAACCGGTTTATAAAATAATTATCTAATATCCCGAAGCTATTTGAGATGGCCGAAGGCTTGACCGTAAAATTATATCTCCAAATTTAGATCTCGCTTTTAGATAACAATAGATCAAAGACTGATGGATTTTTTATACAGATTACTCAACTAGCTTTAAAGCGAAGGATTTGCGTGCATTTTATAATTTCATTTCAATTAATTTTATTTTCAGCATCAAAAATACTTTACTGCACAAAAGATAGGTAGGTAGGTAAGTGGTAACATAGGTATTATTTACAGGGCCATATTAAATTTATTCTCACTTACAGTTTATTATGTAAATAATTGTATATACCTCATAATTACCGCAAACCAATGCTCACACGAAAAATGTTTTACACTCGAGCGTGGAGATAAAAAATGGCGTCTCTGAAGATCAATAAAGACTACTTATTGTGCGCGTGCGCAGGGCGGGGCCGCTTTGATCTCACCGCGGTACGCCCACGGGATGTATGGAGGGCTTAAGTTACTACCACAGATATAATATAGTATATACTAGTAGTTACTATGAATGCTTTATCTGTGGCTTTATCAGTGAAATAGTGGCGGAAATTTCTAGTTTTGTTAATGGATTTGTTATTTGTTTTAAAAGCGCTTTGTTTGCTAAAAATGTTTAAGTGTGTAACATAGGTAGGTATCTGTAAATGATAACAATATTAACTACAATAGGTATAAGTAGGTAGGTAAGTAAAAATGGACGTCAATATCGTATTGAAAATCGGATTCGTTATACGGAAGTAGAGCCACAGATGCTAAATGAACAAATGATATAACGTAGGTACTTTTAGAGACTAAATATTTGACAAAATGTAGACAAATGTTGCTCGTGTGCTCAAATAAACGTCTAAAAAGTCTAAACAAAAACATAATTTAAACTTAAATGTTTGATACGCTAAAATCGATCAAACTCAGTGAACATATCTAATCAATATCATAAGCTATTGTAAAAACATAAACGCTGTTAATCTATTCAATATTCACGTTAAAAAATAACAAAACCTTCTGGCTTCTATTACAGGCATTCTCGTAAAAAAAGATATCACTATACAATCAACTTATAGCATAATGAATATCTAAATACACTTTCTCACTAGTTAATCGTATCTAATTGAAGACAATTAGATAACAAACAATGAGATGGGAGGTCCTTTGTTTTATCTGCGGCATTGTGAAACCGCGGGAACTTTGTTTCTTATCTGTGGGAGGAGATGTTACAGTCACGGATTGGAGAATCGTTTAACGAATTAATAATTGCCGTATTAAGTATAGATATTAAAATTTAAAAGTAAAATTTAATTATTTAATTTAGATAGGTACCTAAATGTTTTGACAAATACTTAACTAGGTACCAACATTTTCTTCAAACTTCACTATTTACGTTCGTATTTGAATGAGTGAATTGCTTCTTCAGGATGAACATCGGTAAGCACCTAGATATAGGTATTCTTCATTTATTTTTTACAAATATAGTTATAGATATCAATAAATTTACTAAGAAAATAATTGGTCTAATTCGTCACTGGCCGAAATACCTTAAGTGCGTGAAAGTAGGCATTTTCATGAATTTTTATATACATATATATAATAGAATTTATTCCACCCACAAGAGTTCATTCTATTCGTAACGAACAAAGGCA
The DNA here is from genome assembly GCA_029959065.1 of Colias behrii. NCBI lineage: Eukaryota > Metazoa > Arthropoda > Insecta > Lepidoptera > Pieridae > Colias > Colias behrii. The sequence continues at coordinate 830,197 of JARWMC010000006.1, read as the reverse complement.
TAATTGTTTAGATACGCAATTAATGCTATTATAACAATCCTAGGAAGATATCAAGCTGATCAAAATGCTTCAAAAAGCCCAAATTACCACACAAAAACGAATCTCACCGCAAACATCCGTATTCACATATTTAAACATTATACTCCCAATTATATACGTAGGTATATAATTACTTGTCTCGCTACCGAAAACAGGCGCTAATTACAATTTTAATTGCTCATTTATAATGCTGAAAATATTATCCGAGAAAAATGCGCTTATAAAAACATAAAAATTAATATAATTAACACTGTATTTTAGTTAACGACTTCGCTGTCGAGCATTCAAATTTTATATCGTTTTTAATATAGTTGTTCACACTTCATAATTTTCATTTAAAAAACCGTAAATTCCTTAAAGTTAAATCCAAGTATTTTGATTAGATTTTATAATTATTTCAAGATAAATTAGACGAGATTGTAAAGTTTTAATTAATATCTACCTACCTAGGTAGGTATATGATAATATTATACTTATCAATAAATATAAGTAATTCTTGTTAACTTCAAGTAGGTACCTTATATCTTAACAATCTATTATCCGATCTTTTATGCATATCACTGTTATTAGGTGTTATTAGTTATCAATGATAACTTATCATGTTATTTCCTAACTTATGAAAAATATTGATTATAAAATGTTATTGTCCTGTTCATTATCAAACATTTTGTTTATGTTAGTTATCCAAGATTTTATTCTAACCCTTTAGAGACGACTAACAGCATAAATTCAAGATGGAGTCACGTACAAAATTAAACGCCCTTTATTAAAGGAAAGGGTTCGTGAAATTGCAGTAGCTAAATCTTACAGTTCATTTAAAATTTTCATTACACCGACGTAAGTGCTTCGTGTAATTAATTTCGGTTTACTTTTTAATTTATTTCGATTTTCATTGCTTGCTTAATTATAATACACGAAAGCGTCTACGGGTGATTAATATGTAACAACCAAATTTATTAAAATCATAAAGATTTTGAATATTGGTTCACAGTCTTGTTTACCTAAGAACATAGCTGGTATACTATATGCTGGTATACGTAAGTCCTTACTCGTTAGGTACACATTAGATAATTTGCGGACATTTGGATAAAATAACAAAAGCACAGAATATATAATAGTACCTACTATGACAAAAGTTCCTATTTCCTGAAAGAAAACTCCTTAGAGCCCTATATGAATAGACGATGGAAGTTGGAAGGCTAACCACTAGAACATATGTTATACCCATTATATGCCCCCTATTTGGTACCCATTTTAATGACCCCACAGTCGCGTACATTTCAGCGCATTATATTTCCATATTATTTAGTTATTTGCTTTTATTATTCTTTAAACGGATGCCATAAACATAGAAGCAATGCAAAACAATGTTCGCTGCGATGGAATGCCCATAATATTTTAAGGTTAGTAATAAAACATGATTGATGTTAAAACAAGCGGTACGGAGGTAATGTGAGGTAGTTACCTCCTATTAATCACTCTATAGTATTTTTACGAGAGTCATACGTCGTGAATATGCACGAATGCTTTCCTAATTATGACATTTTTGTAGTTTTACGACCGCAACATTATTGCTTCTTAGAATAATTACCTACATGAAATGGCACAGGTGCTGAAGGTGTAATGTGCAATCCGCCATTTTATGAAGTCCTCCGTGTGTAAACATATAAGATAAAAAATGTGTTTATTGTTAGTAACAACTTACAAGGCGACATCTCCGTTACTCTATCACGTTCCTTCTAGTATAATACCTATTTACTAATATTATTTTGAACTAGCTGATCCACGCAACTTACTCTGTTCACCAAAAATGGATCCAACATTTTCATTGATGCTCTGCTTCTATAGGTCACCTATAGCTTTCCTCATGCAAAAAATAAAAATTTTAAAACCAATAGTATATAAGTATGTATAGGTTGTTCAGCTTTATAAATCAGTCTAGCTATTTGAAAGCTATCGAAAATGTATCAAAAATATATTTTTCGCTCGTATTTTAGTAACAATAATTCACACATAACCTGAAAGTGATTGAAAAGGCTTAAAAATATTAATAAGAGAGTTTCGCAACTTGAGTTCGGTAGGTATTCGCCAAATCTGGGGGCACGGCGATAACCCCCGCCAAGTCGAGCTTGAATTTAGTGTGACATAAAATAAATAATTTATTTATTATTTATTTGCTTATAAACATCCATATACATATTTGTCCCACTATAAACAGTTTGTAAGTAAACTGACAAGCATACACAGAAAACTGAAAAGCATCACTCTCGCCTTTACGTAATCGAGTGAAACAACTTTTTCATACTAGAACATTTCCCATCCCATAACATCTTCATGCGAAGTTGGTTCATTAGACGCAAGGCAAAGTTATCGCAAGAGCTATTAATCCACACTCTCTAATGAAGTGGGGGATTAAGTTTCCCTTGCATGATAACATACAACATTTTTCATAAAATAACGTGAGTTCGCAGTTTCTGAAGTGTATGGGGAAAGATGGGAGTTTGTATGTTGTTTTTATAGGTATAGACTTAAAATAGGAAAGAAAGATCTATTTGTTGGAATTTTTGTATTGATTGTAGCGTTATGTCATAGGGAAAACTTCCTCGGTGAAGGACGAAGGTGCTATCCTCCACTAAAATATATCTACTATTGAGCAAATAAAATATACTACCTTACTAGTTACTGTGGAGATAATTCTCTGAAGAAGCGAAAAAAATTACTCGACCAACTAAACTTAAACACTACTTCGAAATCATTGCCTCAAAATAATTAAATTCTCAAACGTATATTTCTATGCAAATGCTTTTCATGAAGTGTGCGACAGACGGACTGACGGACACGGCTACATTATTCATCAACATCAGGCGGCCACGCGTCCAAACGTCACACAAAAACGCAAGCGGAGCAGGATGTCGCATATTTACTTACATACCTGTGCAATTGCCGTTGCGAATTTATTTGCTGGATGGTTGGATGTGTCAATGGTGGATGGTGGTTTGGCTTATGGCTATGGGTGTACTAATTTTAATATTTTGCATACCTACCTCTTGTTCGGTTGAATAGGTTGCGCGGAAGTTTTCCGACGGGGTCAAAAATCTAGAGGATTTTTATTACGAGTTACGAGTCTTTACTAATAAGTATTATGAATAAAATTTGTCATTTGTAACCAAATAATCGAAAAAACTTCCAATCCACAACGACAGGCTGGCAGTAAAATATTTAAAAAAGTGTCATATCAAAATAGCTTATAACCATACTAACTATACGTATAATCAAAGTTTATAAAGTTTCTTTAGAGGTAGACACGGCCAACATATCTATATTCAAATATGCCATAGAATATAGATAATAACATAATATTATGTAAACACGTAGAATGTGTTTTGCTTAGTTTCAGAATCCAGCTACCATTAGGAAATCAAAGAAAAATCCCTATACGCGTAAACAGAAGCTAATATTTATAAAGATTTAGTCACAAGAAAGTCAACACAAGATTGAACAGTCGTAAAGGTGTAGTCACACAGTCCACCTGCGGCATTGTGTGCAAATAATACTTCCGACATGTTTACCTCCTTGTCCAATTTCAATAAAAAACCTTTTCTTTTTGATTTCACCAAGTGGCAAAAAACGACTTTTATTTCATGGCTGTCCGTCTAATTGTCTGTATGAATTTAAACATGTAAGTTATGGGTAATATTATGTAATTTATTTTATTTCCTGTCAAAAAAAAGTTTATTAGGACTAAATGTTGTTTAGAGAGCCTACTATAATATGTAGATACCTATATCTAGTATTAACGAATATGGTAATCGCATCGCATCATTATTTATCCAAACGTAAAATATCAAAATATGATGTTAAAGGACCAACTACAGGTTCTTACGGACTCTTTTTCGGAGAAAAAAAAACAGATTAGGTACCATATTATATTTTCAACAGTGTACGTATCATCGTATGCAATAATTTTCGTTGCAATAAGTTCGCTTTTACCCATCTTATAATCTTCACAGTTAAACCACAGATTAGATACTAGGTTAAACTAAGGTCTCTTCATACGAACATTACATAACTATTCAACTGAATAGTCAATTAGACACCGCACTAATGCGAGCACGAGTTTCAGCTACACAGTACAGTCTGCAGAGATCAGTTAGTAATTAGTCAGTCGTGTGCTTCATTCACCGATGCTTTCATCTCGCCGATAGATGTATGGATAGCAACGAATGAGGTAAGTACTGATGGCATAATATGTATCGCAGTTTTTTATTGTTTTTATTGTAAGTTACATGGTTTTGGGTTGATTTATCAATAATAACATGATTCAATAAATCTCGTGTAACACTTATTTAAAGCAGTGTAGGCACTTTGAAGCTCTAAGCTTTTTGAAGAGTTGGATTTGATAGGTTGATTTGTTTGTTCTTGGCGACAAAATTTACCAAATAATTAAAATCTTAAGTATTTTAAGTATTTTAAAAATGGATTATAAACTATAAAGTAGGTAGATATTCTTATAGTAATGAAAGATCGCTAAAATAGAGACACGCAAGCTTAGCACGCAAGTAATAAAAAGTATAGGAATAACAATCTTATCATTTACAATTATATATATCCCTAACATTGAAGAGGGAATGCAATAAATTTTCCGGCTCCCTACATACCTATTGACTTTTGGCTACTGTGGGGTATGTACAATATGTGTAGCCGAACACAGTATATATAGGTATATCGGTAGATACATTTCTCGTTATTAATTAATCTTCCCATCAGTGATTCTTCTTAAATCCCTGAAAAAAATTAGTATACAAAATATAAATACATACTAGGTACGATAAGATATCAATTTGGTAGGTACCTACTATTAGGATTCGGCAGTGTCATAAACTATGTAATAGAATAACAGGAAGAGTCCCATAAGTTGGATTAAAAATTCATACAAAATACAAATGGCATGTTACAAAGTAGTGCCTAATAATTAGTTTTAATAAAGGATACGAAAATCTAAAAAATATTTCATCAAAGCTACTCTATCAAATATTGAAAAATATCTTCAATTAACCTAAATTGATAACAATAACATTTTTTACTCATTTCTTTTAAACTTTAAGACTTTTCGATTCCATTTTTTTATTTCCATCACCAAGTATCTTCAAAATGTAATATTTCATTTGGATCGATGTCTGTTCCCGTCGCACGCATGCGCGGCGCTGGCCAATGGTTATGGCGATCAATTTCATAGACCTCGCACACACCGCCCACACTCGAACCATAGATTAGAAATGTATAGAGCTGTGAAAATAAAGATTTTATAGACAATTTACCAAAAGTAAAACATTTGTAGAGAATGGTAGAGTCCTTTAAAATAAGGTTTTTGGTGAAAGGATTATAAAAAGTAAATCGGTAGGTACCTTTAATTTAGTAATTTGAGTTACATACATTTACGTTCACAATACACCCACAGTACTTAATTAGGTATATTGGTGGGATGTTTTAAAATACATATAACTGGTACCTAGTGCAGATTTATTAAAACGAAGCGACAATAATTACAATGTGTTACAACGAATTTTCAAACGATATTTTTTTTTCAAAGAGTTACAATGAGTACCTACTTATATTTAACAAATATCTACAAATTAACACTTATCTAGACATTAATTGTGTGTAAATGGACTTACTATATCTACTTTATGAATCAATCAAAATATAATAATTACATCTCTACAAACATCTACTCTGTACAATTATGAATATCAGGTATAATCTGTGTTCACTCAATTTCAGTTATTGAACTGTTATTCAGTAACACCGCACCGCAACAAGGCAAAATAAGGGCTCGTTCAGTTCCTTCATTATATGCTTTACCGATTTCACTTCACAGAGCACCGATTTATTCACTTTAATCCACAATTTGCAATGAAAGAGGGTTTGAACCGACTGCGAAAAAAGAAAGTTTTATCAAATTGTATACTTACAAACTTTCAAGTTAATAATATTAGTGGGAAGATATTATGTAGGTATGTATATAATTTAAGCATAGGTGTTTTTACTTTGTTTTGCTCAATAATATACTTGAACATAGGTTCATTTTTGAAGTAATTTTGTTTGGCTATTCTGTAGTCAAGCTATACGAAATAGGCCTGAGAATATATTCTTGAAATTAAAAGATTAGATACTTGGCCCGCATGACAACAGACAAAATAGTTTTTTTTTTTCCTTTTTTCTGCATTGCTCCAATCAATCATCAATTCTCATTTTTACAAGCAATAGGTACATAAATTGTTTAAGAAATTACACATCTCATCAATCTGTACACAAATTAAAATAAAATAAAACACATAGTTATAGAAATTAAAGATTTTTAAACGGATTTTAAACGCGATTTATTCAAATCAAACACTAGAAAATACTATAAAACACATACATAATCTAAGCAAACGCAGTGGGCGACCTTATTTCGCAGATAAATGAAACTGGATAAAAACAAAGTTGCAAGTAGACGCGGTAGGTACATTAATTACCATCGATGAGGAATGTATAATACCATCACTTTTTTGTATCATGCAGTTGATCCTGTATCCATAGCAAAGAACATACAAATTATAAATACACAAACTTAATTCTTAAGCGTTTCGAACACAGACATGTAGAAAAATTACACACAACACTAATAGATAATTGTTTAGAATTGTTATATAACAATTCTTATATTACATATATTATTCGTATTCTAGCATCAGAAACTACATTCCATATTAAAGTGCCTAAAACATGGTTTTGACTTTTGGTATCATATCTAATAATTTACATAAACAACCGTTCTCTCACATACTTCAACCAACATGAATCGAAATAATACGTGTATTAAACTATTAATTAATAAAACAATGTTACCATTAACCACATCGCAAACAAACCTGTCAATCATCACTGACCACCAAACGCTCGGAATGCGCCTAATTGACACAGGCGCGCATAAATGATATGTAAATGTGATGTTTAGCGTAATGAGGTCGTGCGGTGCGGGGGGAGGGCCTTGTATGGGCAAGATATGCCCGCGCCTCTCGCGGTAGCGTCGCGCTCGGGACACCAGCAGCCAGGGATCTTCGGGATAAAATCTATAGGATAAAAGGCATAACCATATTTTTTATTTATTTATGACACTTCATTGTACAGTACCAGTAATAAGAAAAGATAAAATAACATAATGAAAAACAAGTGTACCTACAATTACAGAATACAGGCGGCTTTATTGCTTAAAGCAATTTCTTCCACCATGGTTATAGAAAAGGAGAAAAAAAAAACAAAGATTATGTCATTAAGCTAAGTAACGTAATAAATGATCAAGAACAAAATGCAGGTTACGGAAACATTAATAGTGAAAGACAGGTAGAGCAATATAATTTTGTTTAGCTTGAACTCGTAGTTTTGCTTTCGCCAAGAAATAAAACCAAATTTTAGATCATAAGCCGTATCGCGCATCCACCTTTAATAAAATATTATGCAAGAGAAATAGAGTTTTGCCATCTTCTCTGTAAAAAAAAACTGAAGTCGTGCTATAGATATTTGTCGGTTTAATCAAATATCATGCAACAAAAGTTAGTACAAAAGCGAAGAAAATAAACAACAAACTCTTACTTCATTATTAGTTATCTTTTATTGAACATTTTCATAACATATTCGTATTTTTTTTCTCGAAGTAATTTATTTCTATAAGTTTAATATATATGTTTTGTAAGGAGCATTCAAGCAGATCTTTGCGTCATTTCAGAAGACTACCTACACCACGCCGTTCCAACAATCCGGAAAAATCCCAAAACATTTGCACACTCGCAGCTATATAAGACGTGCCCACATTCATCTAGTTATCCCGCTGACAGGAGCAATTACGTTTTTTGCGGCTCACTTAGTGGAAATGTATCAGACAATGAGCTAAGGCTAACTCTTATATGCATGCTTAACGCAAAAACAGATCACACGTAAGAGCATTGTTCCGAGAAGAGACATCAGGGTCTTGTTTTAGGAATTCAAATCAATGTTTGGAGCGGTGGACTTCTGAGGGCATTAGTTTTGCCCGGTTTTACGTGTGCGCGTTTAGAAGCCCTAAGTGGTGTTAATTGGAAGTTTTTCCTGGTGTCGATCAGCGCTGAGCTGATTACTTGAGTCAAATCGGATAGTGTTTGCTTTTTCCAGAAGATGGCAGAGCTAATAGCGAGCTGGTAATTTGAAGGAAATGAAACAGAACAGTTTTTATATACCTAGCATATTACAATGTCAAGGACGTTCAGTTGATACTTCCATAAAAAGATCTCTCCAAACCTTAATTTTATTTGTCTTTCTATTTATATACTCTTTATTAATACTTCTAATAAGTCAGTTAAGTACCTAATAATGAAAAGTAACCTGTTGCATTTTTATTTTCAGTTTACATTTACCTATTACATTACACATACCTTATTACATATCAATGGTGCTTTGAAAGCTTTTTGAAAGTGTCGAGTTCCATGCCGAATTAACAAAAAACTATTGACAAAAGGTGTTTATTACTCCGATTAAAATGAATGTTACAATGTAGTTGAATCCTATTAAAGTTTTCTATATGCACTTCACGCGATCGGTCACCTGCTCCTGATTAAGTTTATTTCCCGCGACAAAGGAAAGCCTTCCTCAAAATCATCAATTTAAAAATTCATCCATTATTACTGAAAGTTTTAGCATTTACAACACACGGATAGCATCCCAAGCGAACCGAAGCGCCAGGAAATCTACTTGAACAGATGCCAGCGATCGGCTGGTTAGCTGCAAACGGGGCGCTCCACGCTCGCATAGCGCGCATGCCTTCCGTGTTCGTAGCGGGAAATGCTCTCGAATATTATTTAATTGACATTGGGAAATGCTCTATTGTTAATTGACGAATGAAATGAATACAATAAATTTGGAAGCATTTTTGTTTGGGCAAGATTCTATTGCATGGCTTACACGTGACTCCGCTTTTGGTTGAATGTTTTCTGATAGTGTAGATTGTAGATAAAAGATCTTGTTGTTTTATTTTCCTACGAATATGCAGTCTGAATATAATAAGGTTCTTGGCTTACGTTATTCATTATATTCAATTAAAATAGATTCAGGCATACCTATGTGGTTGAATTATTTATTCGCTTGTGTTTTAGACTGAAGAATTTATTAAGTAGCTTCACCTTGGTTTTGAGTGGATTGTTGAATTAGCGAAGTACCTATATTTTATCCTGACAGTAATTTACGGGTTATTATTTATTTATTTTTAAATTTAATTGAATGCCGTTAAATTTAAAAATAAATCGTTCATATAGCTTTCAGGCCGTAAATTTTCCTTCCACATACACACATTTTCCACCATTATTTAATATGAATTTCCATTATAATTATTTTTATTGTTACAACTAAAATACTCTGCAAAGTGTGACAAAAATACTCCAAAAATAAAAACCGAAGAGTACACAGTACACTTAATTGAATAGCAAGTCGTGTTTAATTTGTCTCCGCATAAAATCGACTGTTTTTACATAATATTATCATATGTTAAATATTCATCGGTGACACAGGCCCTTGCCAATACCTTGATCCTTATAGGAACAAGTTTACACTATTTATGTCAATTTTCTTTTTGTAGCTTCTTTGCGTTGGCACACTTACTTACCTTACGATTATTTTATTAATTATATTTACTTATATCCATTTTATAGCTTTAATTTGCTTATCTGAAATATGCATATAAGGATTATTACAAGTTTGTATGATTTTTAATTGAAGTAAAGACGACTTGAATCTTCTTGTTCGTCTAGTAAAACACATTTTACGAGTATATTAATTACTGCAGTCCCTTTCATGATTCCTTTAGACTTTAATATTTATATTATATCACTGCAAGATAGATATTATTTCACAAGCATCTGATTTGAGATACAACACAGTTTTAATGGTCATTAATTACACTTAAGGACAATTTACAAACACACAAATCACCGTATATCCTTTTTTAATATCTGTTTAGTGTATCAATAATTACACCACTTAAAAAATAGATAATCATTAAATGTATGTAATACTTGCATAATTGTAGATATTAGTTACAATGTAAGCCTTACATATCTGTTTTACAACCATTAAGCTACGTTAGTTTTTGCCTGCGGCGTCATCCGCGTTTACCTGTACCTACCTAAGTTTGTATATTTGTATCTGTAACCATTTTCTTTAGGGTCGATTTTGAACTACTATATACGGAAAGATATAATTTAAATTTTGTTGACTTATGAAGGATCGGTGATAATACCATAAGTTCATAAGTTTATCAGTAGTTGTCATTCGCCGATTCGAATCACGTGTTGGCGAACCCGCAAATCCATCCCCATACCCCATCCTAAAAAAAAAAAAAAAAAAAAAAAAAAAAAAAAAAAAAAAAAAATTTGGACTCTTTTCCCACTAAAGCGGCCGCGCCGAGTCGATAGCACTCACTCCCGAAGCGATAGGATGCACGGTTTCGGAGTTGTGCAGATCGATTAACTCTTATCTAATTGATATCCGGTGGCCTTTTCCTATTATCTATCAACACCGTCCCAACTCGGCGTTCTTATCTATTACTCATTGTGTACCTCGCTTATCACTGCTTTTGTATTAAAATTCTTTGCTATGATCTACCTCGCTATTCTAACCAAACGATGTATTATTATATTCAAGAAAAATACTATAACTATATTTATATATTATCGTACTATATTATTATAATTGTTGCTTTTTAAAAAGCGATTCGCTTCTGGCGTTGTTTATCAAAATCTAACCTAACCTAACCTAACCTAATTATTTTTCCGGGTAATCTGATGTATCGAACTTTGTTACGACCTACCTCGCTATTCTGAATCATCAATAAAACACATTCATTTTACTGCCATTTTTTATTTCGAACATGTTGCTTATTATCTATTGATTTGTGTGCTTATGGCCTTAATAGGGGCTAGCGACCTTGCTAGCACATGAGTAGAAAGACGGAACAGAGACTAAGCTTCTTAAGAACGTGCAAAATTGTTACCTATTTTGGTAGGGTTGTCACAATAGGTTAAGACAAATTAAACAAAACATTTGTTAAATAGTTTTATAATTACACACAATTACATACATACTTACAAATGTTAAACTTGTAATAATAATGAAAGGTAAAAACACACCGTGTACAATTCTCTTCTTATTAAAAAAGGACCTAATAAAATAAACGCAAGTAGGTACTTACTTGAAAAAGTAATAATCAAAATATTTACTCACCTATTGTACTCCCTGGGATAATTGAAGTATGATATATTTTTAGTTTTTCTAGTATTATTCATACACACAGTACAATAAACAACCATTTTTAACAATAAAATATTACGTTTTATATTAAAATATTCAAACTTGCAAGTTGCAACTAATAAAACAAACAACGTGCGTCGTATCAACCCTGAGACTGTCCTCAGCCTGTGCAAGCGCAAACCGGTTTTTTCCAGAATCGCTGCGTACGCGACAAGCGGCCTGTGGTCACACACACATGCCCCGCGTACTTGTAGTAGTGCAATCGATTCGCGCGGTTGTTTGAAGCTTAGTCTCTGTTCCGTCTTTCTACTCATGTGTTGCTAGGTGATTTACAAGGCGGGATCGGGGGACCGGCGCGAATCTACCGTAGTAAAAGTACGCATAAAAATTATTACAAAGATATTTGGATTTGGAATCAAAATTTAAAACAACCATGCCCTGTGCTTCAATTTCATAAACACACTGTAAAAATACTACAATAATTATTGACGTTATATTGACTTAGCGTTTTGGTTTAAAGACCAAAAAATCGACCTCAGTTCATGATTTTTTTTCCAAAAAACCTGATTGTAAAATAAAGAAATTAAAACAACCATGCCCTTTATCGTATTCAAAACTTTAATATACATTTTTTTAGATATGTACATTAAGAATCTAAGAAGAAAAACGGTTTTAACTAGAGTTAATTTTCGGTATTAAAAGGGAATTCTACCCGATTCAGGCCTTAAGGAAAATGGTCGAGCATAAACATTATTTTCTAGACTGGGATGAATCTTTTTCATATGTTTTTTGTAATTCTAGTGTATCCATGATATTACTGTTATTAGCAGATTATTACAGTACCAATCTATTCAATGGTTGTCACTTGTCATAGGAATGTTCAATTATAGTGTTTTTTTTAAGATTAAATAGGAAGTTTATAAGGAAATAAAAAATAGTAAATTGCATACAATTTGTTTTATTTAATTTTATAATGTTTCCTTTAGTTACATATACACAAAATGCATTAAGCATAACACATAAATCTAAAACATTGAATTATGTAAAAAACGTATTAGTTCAGAGAGCCTATTACAGCATTAAGGAATAACTATATGGAAGATAAAAACCCATGGAGGGTTGTCGCGTAAAAACCATAGGACAGTTCTTTAGAATATTATGATAATATACAGTTACATATTTTGTAAAATTAAATTGTAATACTGAAATGATTTAAAAGAGCAACTATGGAGTTTCATGCCGGTTCTTCTCCATAGATACTGCTTTCCGAATCGGTGGTAAATGTTAAAAATATGTATTGACGTTTCAAAAGTGCTTCTCGAAGAAGTCTAATTTAATAAATAAATGTTTGAGTTTGAAAACATAACACACACTACTATAGTCTACAGTAACATTTCTTAAAAACTACAATTATTTTACATTATTTACAATCAAACAATACATTTTAAATATGTAATAAACTATTATATAACATTATAGCAATATCATAATTTTACAATCAGTACAAATTTTGTATATACACACAGAAATAATAGTAAAAAGTCACTTAGCGTAATTTATAATGTCCCCGAGCCAATGTATCAGTGTTGTTGTTCATAATACATCGTTTGGTATCATTATATGATAAAGATGTTTTATTTATTTTTGTGTAAAAATAGTGTGTTTGATTGACTTATATCGAAGCATACTACAATATAATACATTTTTATTAAACAAACACGATTTGTAATTTTCCATATTCATTTTTGGTAACACTTTTGTTAACCCCTTTTGCCTTTGCTATAAATTTATCTTCTATTTCTAAGGCATACATTTTTGATCGCAACCCTACAAATTCCTTCAATACTTTACCATTATTCTCATCCTTAAAAAAAACCTAACTTTTTTTATTTATTTTTGGATATCCGTAAATATTATTTTCCAGGTAATCTGATGTATCGAAATAGTGAAGTAGATCTGGTTTTATATCCTCATAAAAATTGTCTGCAAAAATTTGATATATCAAACTATCGGTATCGGTGTACAATAACTTAATTTTATTATGAATCTTTTTAATCATGTAGTTATAATGAAATTCATACATAAGGGTCTTAGATATATCTAAAATCCTAAATAAATCGGCTTATCATAAATTAATTTTGTTTTCCGTAATTGTATTGCAACTAATTAATGTTCTGAAAATATTGATAAACTATGGAATTCTGGTTTTGCAATCCAATCCTGAGCACCTAAAACTTTACCACGATTATCCCAGTGAGTTAGTAGTTTAACGTTTACTCTTTTTCAATATTTTCCATAGTCTTATCGAAGACAGAATTGTTCATTAATTTAAAAAAGTCTTTTTCAAAGTTTGATGTAGCTAACGTTCTCAAACTAGTATTTAAGTCTATGTATTTCTTTAACCAAGAACTCTGTTTAAATTTTAAAATTCTATGTACTTTAATTAATCCAATTCCCATTTCAATGCATTGTTTTAAATTCCTGTAGTGAATGATGTATTTATTTTTATTATTTAAATTAGGAACTAATTTAGTTTCTTCAGTATTACCCACACATATGTTTTCAGGACATAACGAAAAGTCAGAATGCAAATTATGAAGTTCATCAGGATATTCCAAATCAACTTCTAAAACATAACCGAAATCAGAGTTATCCGACACATTATAATCTGTATTATAATCTATCCATTCGAACCCACCAACAGGAAGAGATTGAGTTAGGATAGTTCCTTTTTAGTTCTGTAAACTGATCATCATTAAGATTTTTAGCTAGTTGATCTAAACTACACGATAAAAATTTCAATGAATCTATGAATCTTAAACTTACTGATTGATTATTTATTGTTAGCAAAAATGTATTTTTATTTATTTATTTTTTTATTTTTTCACCTTCAAGAAAATTTCAAAAGTTCTATGTCAGTAATTGATATTTTTGGTTTATCGCATTCAAATGTAAATATTAATATAAATTTATATAAATGTCAGTATTTGGATTTGCAACCATATCCGGAATACAGAAATATTATTTAATCACATTCACACAAACCTATGCATTAATATTTACTTACCTTTTTTACGAATATTTGATATCCTCAAACTTTTTTTCTTTACTTTTGATATTATTATTATGTCTATTTATTTTTCGACGGCGATAAAATTTTAAAAACTCGACCCCAAAATAAGACCATCCGCTCGATTTTGCAATTAAGCAAAAATGTATTTTTTTATTTTTTCACCTTCAAGAAAATTTCAAAAGTTCTATGTCAGTAATTGACATTTTTGGTTTATCACATTCAAATATAATTCGATTTTTTCAAATAAGCAAAAATGTATTTTTTTATTTTTTCACCATCAAGAAAATTTCAAAAGTTCTATGTCAGTAATTGATATTTTTGGTTTATCGCATTCAAATGTAAATATTAATATAAAATACATTTTTTAACTAATTGTATTAGGTGTAGTTTGGCCAAGTGTATAATTCATTTTTTCGAAAAAATAAATAGACATAATAAGAATATCAAAAGTAAAGAAAAAAAGTATGAGGATATCAAATATTCGTAAAAAAAAGGTAAGTAAACATTAATGCATAGGTTTGTGTGAATGTGATTAAAAATATTTCTGTATTCCGCTGACTTTGATTTTAAAATTAAATATGAATTATACACTTGGCCAAACTACACCTAATACAATTAGTTAAAAAATGTATTTTATATTAATATTTACATTTGAATGCGATAAACCAAAAATATCAATTACTGACATAGAACTTTTGAAATTTTCTTGATGGTGAAAAAATAAAAAAATACATTTTTGCTTATTTGAAAAAATCGAATTATATTTGAATGTGATAAACCAAAAATGTCAATTACTGACATAGAACTTTTGAAATTTTCTTGAAGGTGAAAAAATAAAAAAATACATTTTTGCTTAATTGCAAAATCGAGCGGATGGTCTTATTTTGGGGTCGAGTTTTTAAAATTTTATCGCCGTCGAAAAATAAATAGACATAATAATAATATCAAAAGTAAAGAAAAAAAGTATGAGGATATCAAATATTCGTAAAAAAGGTAAGTAAATATTAATGCATAGGTTTGTGTGAATGTGATTAAATAATATTTCTGTATTCCGGATATGGTTGCAAATCCAAATACTGACATTTATATAAATTTATATTAATATTTACATTTGAATGCGATAAACCAAAAATATCAATTACTGACATAGAACTTTTGAAATTTTCTTGAAGGTGAAAAAATAAAAAAATAAATAAATAAAAATACATTTTTGCTAACAATAAATAATCAATCAGTAAGTTTAAGATTCATAGATTCATTGAAATTTTTATCGTGTAGTTTAGATCAACTAGCTAAAAATCTTAATGATGATCAGTTTACAGAACTAAAAAGGAACTATCCTAACTCAATCTCTTCCTGTTGGTGGGTTCGAATGGATAGATTATAATACAGATTATAATGTGTCGGATAACTCTGATTTCGGTTATGTTTTAGAAGTTGATTTGGAATATCCTGATGAACTTCATAATTTGCATTCTGACTTTTCGTTATGTCCTGAAAACATATGTGTGGGTAATACTGAAGAAACTAAATTAGTTCCTAATTTAAATAATAAAAATAAATACATCATTCACTACAGGAATTTAAAACAATGCATTGAAATGGGAATTGGATTAATTAAAGTACATAGAATTTTAAAATTTAAACAGAGTTCTTGGTTAAAGAAATACATAGACTTAAATACTAGTTTGAGAACGTTAGCTACATCAAACTTTGAAAAAGACTTTTTTAAATTAATGAACAATTCTGTCTTCGATAAGACTATGGAAAATATTGAAAAAGAGTAAACGTTAAACTACTAACTCACTGGGATAATCGTGGTAAAGTTTTAGGTGCTCAGGATTGGATTGCAAAACCAGAATTCCATAGTTTATCAATATTTTCAGAACATTAATTAGTTGCAATACAATTACGGAAAACAAAATTAATTTATGATAAGCCGATTTATTTAGGATTTTAGATATATCTAAGACCCTTATGTATGAATTTCATTATAACTACATGATTAAAAAGATTCATAATAAAATTAAGTTATTGTACACCGATACCGATAGTTTGATATATCAAATTTTTGCAGACAATTTTTATGAGGATATAAAACCAGATCTACTTCACTATTTCGATACATCAGATTACCTGGAAAATAATATTTACGGATATCCAAAAATAAATAAAAAAAGTTAGGTTTTTTTTAAGGATGAGAATAATGGTAAAGTATTGAAGGAATTTGTAGGGTTGCGATCAAAAATGTATGCCTTAGAAATAGAAGATAAATTTATAGCAAAGGCAAAAGGGGTTAACAAAAGTGTTACCAAAAATGAATATGGAAAATTACAAATCGTGTTTGTTTAATAAAAATGTATTATATTGTAGTATGCTTCGATATAAGTCAATCAAACACACTATTTTTACACAAAAATAAATAAAACATCTTTATCATATAATGATACCAAACGATGTATTATGAACAACAACACTGATACATTGGCTCGGGGACATTATAAATTACGCTAAGTGACTTTTTACTATTATTTCTGTGTGTATATACAAAATTTGTACTGATTGTAAAATTATGATATTGCTATAATGTTATATAATAGTTTATTACATATTTAAAATGTATTGTTTGATTGTAAATAATGTAAAATAATTGTAGTTTTTAAGAAATGTTACTGTAGACTATAGTAGTGTGTGTTATGTTTTCAAACTCAAACATTTATTTATTAAATTAGACTTCTTCGAGAAGCACTTTTGAAACGTCAATACATATTTTTAACATTTACCACCGATTCGGAAAGCAGTATCTATGGAGAAGAACCGGCATGAAACTCCATAGTTGCTCTTTTAAATCATTTCAGTATTACAATTTAATTTTACAAAATATGTAACTGTATATTATCATAATATTCTAAAGAACTGTCCTATGGTTTTTACGCGACAACCCTCCATGGGTTTTTATCTTCCATATAGTTATTCCTTAATGCTGTAATAGGCTCTCTGAACTAATACGTTTTTTACATAATTCAATGTTTTAGATTTATGTGTTATGCTTAATGCATTTTGTGTATATGTAACTAAAGGAAACATTATAAAATTAAATAAAACAAATTGTATGCAATTTACTATTTTTTATTTCCTTATAAACTTCCTATTTAATCTTAAAAAAAACACTATAATTGAACATTCCTATGACAAGTGACAACCATTGAATAGATTGGTACTGTAATAATCTGCTAATAACAGTAATATCATGGATACACTAGAATTACAAAAAACATATGAAAAAGATTCATCCCAGTCTAGAAAATAATGTTTATGCTCGACCATTTTCCTTAAGGCCTGAATCGGGTAGAATTCCCTTTTAATACCGAAAATTAACTCTAGTTAAAACCGTTTTTCTTCTTAGATTCTTAATGTACATATCTAAAAAAATGTATATTAAAGTTTTGAATACGATAAAGGGCATGGTTGTTTTAATTTCTTTATTTTACAATCAGGTTTTTTGGAAAAAAAATCATGAACTGAGGTCGATTTTTTGGTCTTTAAACCAAAACGCTAAGTCAATATAACGTCAATAATTATTGTAGTATTTTTACAGTGTGTTTATGAAATTGAAGCACAGGGCATGGTTGTTTTAAATTTTGATTCCAAATCCAAATATCTTTGTAATAATTTTTATGCGTACTTTTACTACGGTAGATTCGCGCCGGTCCCCCGATCCCGCCTTGTAAATCACCTAGCAAGGTCGCTAGCCCCTATTAAGGCCATAAGCACACAAATCAATAGATAATAAGCAACATGTTCGAAATAAAAAATGGCAGTAAAATGAATGTGTTTTATTGATGATTCAGAATAGCGAGGTAGGTCGTAACAAAGTTCGATACATCAGATTACCCGGAAAAATAATTAGGTTAGGTTAGGTTAGGTTAGATTTTGATAAACAACGCCAGAAGCGAATCGCTTTTTAAAAAGCAACAATTATAATAATATAGTACGATAATATATAAATATAGTTATAGTATTTTTCTTGAATATAATAATACATCGTTTGGTTAGAATAGCGAGGTAGATCATAGCAAAGAATTTTAATACAAAAGCAGTGATAAGCGAGGTACACAATGAGTAATAGATAAGAACGCCGAGTTGGGACGGTGTTGATAGATAATAGGAAAAGGCCACCGGATATCAATTAGATAAGAGTTAATCGATCTGCACAACTCCGAAACCGTGCATCCTATCGCTTCGGGAGTGAGTGCTATCGACTCGGCGTGGCCGCTTTAGTGGGAAAAGAGTCCAAACTTTTTTTTTTTTTTTTTTTTTTTTTTTTTTTTTTAGGATGGGGTACCACTGATTTGCGGGTTCGCCAACACGTGATTCGCGGGTTCCGGGTGAACCGGCGAATGACAACTACTTTTATCTTGTTAAAGCGTGTTTTTTTACAATAAACAGACCAAGTAAGAACGTCCTACGTCGAAGTAGATGGTTATGTTTATTTATTACTGACCCAATAGATTCGGAGATGGATTTTGCAGAGTAATATGAGGTATTATTCTTATTTACTCTTTCTTTCTTTTATATAACGAAACCAAAAAGTCCGCAAATTCCTTCTTGCATGAAAGACTTGATGCATTCAGCGATTTCCTTCGTTTGTTAGGAACATTACAGTTTTGCAGGTGAGCTCTCTAAAATATGGAGATTTTAATTTTGAGAAAAGTATTAAAATCGGCAACAAAACTGCAAAATATTTGCTGAGCATGTAATATTACTAGGGAATGCAATCCCGACTCGAGATTGCAAATTCGGGATCCCGCGGGATTAGAAATATCAATCCCGCGGGATCCCGGAATTTTCGGGATCCCGTCTAATTAAAAAAAAAATGTTGAATTCAGATGACTGAAAAAGCTAATAACTGCTTGTTTGTGATAGGAGACCATCCATAAATTACGTCACGCGAATTTTAGAACTTTTCAACCCCTCCCCCCCTCCTTGTCACAGGTTGTCACATTTTTAGTACCCCGTCCCCCCTAATGTGACGTCACACATTTTTCAAACTTATGCATGTATCTAAAAATAATCAAAAGAAAACAGTTATTTTCATTTTTTTACTTATTTTTACTTATTAAATAATCTTAAATATCGAAAATTTAAAAAATCGTAAATTTTAGTGTCCCACTTGCATTACAACATGACTCTAGGAATTAAATGTTGTTGCGTAAGAGATAATCTTATAGCGAGAGTGCGAAATTATTAATAAATACATATAGGTGGGTAGATTTCTGAAAAATTTTCTGTTCAAAGTTTTTTGCTCACGTACAAATTTTACGTGACGTAGTTTCGTTTTATTATGTCACGTCACAAAGCTTTTGATCCCCCCCTGCCCCTTGTCACATTATGTCACATAAAGATGATACCCTCCCCCCCTATTAACGTGTGACGTAATTTATGGATGGCCCCTAGTGAGGTTAACTAAAATAATATGTTACTCGAAAGAAAATAAAAACCTTTATTCTTTAATCTTACCAACTAAATAATAATCAGGTTGTAAGGAAATTAACGTAGGTAAATTAGGTAATCAAAACAATAAGCTTATTTCAAGGGAATTAGGAAAAATTAGGAAAAATTGAAAAGCTTGCGCCCCGAGTGGTTGTGTGTTGCGTCGCTGACCACTGCCGCCCAATCCCGTCAATCTCGAACGGGATCTCGTCATATGATGCGTCGGGATTGATCCCGAAAAATTACACGAGATCTCGCGAGATCGGGATCCCGCGGGATCGGGATTGCATTCCCTAAATATTACATACTTGGATTTGAACCATGCGAGCCAATGATATTTTATGTATAGATACGTTATATACTCAAAATATATCCAAAAAAATGCTTCATATGCAGTGTCAGGCACACACAAATACAAGTTTCATTTTACTTAATTTATTACATTGACAGACTGTATAAGAGAGATGGCTCTAATAAAATGATATAAACAAAAAAGACAAAGATAGTTTGTCACTTCCGCGCAGGTGTAAGCAAAAGTCATAAGAATTCACCAATTAAATATAAATAAACAAATAGTTGCCATGGTAATTGGCATAGACTAACGACACAGAAGGTTCAATGTTATAGATATTACGTTTCCTGCACAAGTAAACAAATGTGACAATTTCATTTACTATTTAATTATTATTAAAATGAAAAAAACTTTTTTGGAGATATAACTGTATTAAGTATTTGTCGGAGATCCCCCCCTGATATTACCGAACGCAAGCGCATGACTCATGAAGTGCACTTGGACATGGCCGTGGTAGCGGACGGGCATTCAAGTATTGGAGCTCGTGCCGAGCGGACTTGTCTGTTCGAGTCTATATCAGTCTCTATATTAGTTTGAGTTTAGATTCGCTATACAAAGTATTCATTTCAGTTCATTAGTGATTTCAATTAGTATTGTCAGTGTTAGATTCCGTTTATGTCTTTCGATGCTCGAAGTTACCCAAGATGCCCAACATAGAGGATATAACCAGCCCACATAGTTTTAAAATCCAGCCGCCGCCGATATCAGAAGCGGGATTGCTTTGAGCACAAAGAATAAACGTGATTTTTACAATCGTCATGTGGTAATGTAGACACGTTATAAAATTATTCTGGAGGTGCAAATAGTATCATGCGACGTTTAATCGTAGCCATAAGAAAACCGGTGAGTGCTTACAATATACAACAAGTGGATCAATAACGTGCGTGATGTAATGCCATTGTCCGTTGATCTGTGTTTTGAAAAAAGCCGTTAAAGTTATTATTTGTTAGTATTTGCTATTTATAATACGTTAAAGTGCTTCGAAGTGTCTATCATGTCTCTTTAATTCATTTTCTATTAGCCGTGGTCGCAGTTACGAGAATTGTTTATAATATTGTGTACCGTAATGTGACTATGTTGAGCCCCGTGCGGCTGCTCTTATTTACTTGCAGGGTGGCGAGCCAAGCAACGGCGAGTGCCTGTCGGTGTGTGCCGTCGGATTGTGTGCGTCATTGGCTTCGAAATGGCAAAATGTGTGCGTGGAGGAAGTTGTCGTTTCAACTTGTCGCATGTTTCACGGCTTGACAAGCGTTTGCAGCGCGTGGCCCTTGCTACTGAGATTGTTGCCGAGGATTGCTGCAGCGAGAGCTCAGGGCAGCCGTCTTTATGCGGTGAAGGGCTCCGCAAATTAGTGACATTTACAGGACAAGTGCGAGGCGTAACAGGGCTGCTTCGCTGACTGTGTGCTATCAATAAGTCTGTATGAGACCTGCGTGTGAATGCCATTCGCAGACAGCAGATGGAGGGCGCGCGACGGATCAGCAGTCCTCTTAGTGCAGGGTTTAACCATCGCGAGTCATTTGTTTCATGTGTGGCGTGTCTGGCCACTTTGCATCGGAGTGCACGAGCGGATAAGGTGCTAATGATTGCACTAGGCATAGAATCACCGAAAACCAGCAGGTCAGGTACATCCACGTTGCCTGAGCGCAATCATTGAGTCAACACGTGCCGTGTGGCAAACTTATGGACAACTGTGAGTCATACATGTTTAGTTTTGTTTCTTGGTAGGTACTGAGTGTATCCTTATCAGAGATATAATTGCTAGTAGCAAATTGACTAGTAAGCGTTTTTAATAATAACATTAATTTCAAAATAATCTGTTAACATTATTGTAGACAGTTCATAACAAGGTTTATGGCAAGTTACAATGGGGGATTACTTTTTAGTAATTTTAATTTGTGTTGTGCCTAATAATTATTATGATAGCGATGCTAGCTTATTAGGTTGAGAAATTAAACACAAAGTTTACATGTGTGATATTCTAATGTGTTATTTTATTGCGTAATAATGTTCTTGTTTGTAGCAAGTCTGATACGAAAAATTGTTTGGATTTTTAAGACGCTTACTGCTTCCTTTATTGTTCGTATGCAACGAACTCGATTTTGAACTACCTACTTTAATTAGACAGATTTAGTTCACACTGTGTACATTTACTAAGGAATAGTGACAATACAATAATTTCATCTTATTGAAGCGTGTTGCTTAGTTAATTACGTTTCTCTCTATTATACACGGGTACCGATAGAAGAAAGATACCTAGCGGTTTGGTAGGCTTACTTAGGGACATAAGTCCAACATGCAGAGGCGTGAATTTCAATAGAGAATTTCAATGTGTTGTGTTTTAGTGTATTATCATTATTGCATTAGCACTAATTTACCATCTCGAGTTACAGTTGAAATATGTGTCTGTTCTAGAGGAGTTATGTGCGTTGAACGAGCAGCAGGTTGCGTAACAAAGTCAATGAGTTTTTAACAGCTGGATTAGTGAAACCAAGTAGCTATCTGGTTAGCTTCTCTCGTGGAACAAGGTACAGTGCGCTTCCGGATTGTAGTAAGGAGTGGAGTGAGTGCTTTGAGGAAGGTAGTATCTTCTTTCAACCTATCCAAATGTAAGTTTTGAAAGCGTAGTGTTGAATACTTAGGCTTTGTCATTAAGGATGGTAAAGTACAATTACATAGCTTATACAGCTTCTTAGTTCTGTTAGTTTATTAACAGTTTTCTTAATTTATAGCACTATTGTTTATGCTTACAAGTTACAAGGGAAGTAAAATTAATTAGTGATTACTCATCATCACATGAGCAAATCAGTTGAACGTTTATTAATCTTTGAACATCAGAGCCTATTCTTATGGTGTATGATCCCAGTTCACATAGATCCAAGCGCGGACGGATGTGGTACTGAACTGATACACAAACATGACGGTTAGTAACATCCAGTTGCTTACTACAGACGTAGAACTACTGCCTTAGAGTCCAGGTTTTACTCCCATGCACACGAGACCGCAGTTTAATTTGTAGCAGCATAGCAGTGGTTAATGCAGTTATGCACTGCAGGTATTATTTACAGGTTTGCAAGTTTGCAGTGGTGACAGATTAACAGTGCAATTCGGTGGGAGCCGTTTAGTATAAAGCTGTCTTCGGCTTGTGCCGGTGGGGGCCAGCCTT
Source organism: Colias behrii (assembly GCA_029959065.1). Taxonomy (NCBI): domain Eukaryota; kingdom Metazoa; phylum Arthropoda; class Insecta; order Lepidoptera; family Pieridae; genus Colias; species Colias behrii. Next base: position 806,758 of record JARWMC010000006.1, on the reverse strand, counting down.
CAGTCTTTCGACTTTGATGTTAGTTGGAGAAAGGGCGCTAGGATAAAGCATGTTGATTGCTTTTCGCGCAATCCACGTCGGCTGTCACAGTACGTATTTTGATTATTGCAAATTGTATGGGGCAGAATGGAGTCAACATAGCCGAGCTTTCCGTTGACTGTCCGCTAGGACCAAGAGATGCATTTGGACATGCAGAATGAGTTGTTACATGTTGAGTTATTACTGTTGTCTGGAAGACATATGCGGTAAGGTCGACAATTATTTGTCAAGGTGCAGATAAAATGGTAAAAGATCAGTGGTACATAATATCCACGATTTAGTCATGCATCTGGGTTACATGTCTAAGTTCGTGCGTAAGTTCGTTGTCAACCTTATCACTTGCTAAATCTCTAAGCCTAGCTCGGGCAGAATTCAAGCAAAACTCTTAAGTTAGTATTTCGTGCACATTGATGCTACAGGGGAACTTAGAGGGAAGAATGATGTTAAGGAGTATGTTTTAGTCTAATTGATACTTTCACCCGATATGTTTTGCTCTATTACTTTAAAAATGTGTAGTGGTTTAGTAGTAGTAGAAGTAGTATAATGGCACTAGAGTCCAGTGTTAATTTGTTTGGATAACCAGCCAATATTTTTGATAATCGGGAAGGTGCTTAGAAAGTGAATGTTTTCTCAGTTATTCTGTAAAAAAAAATAAAGTTACATTAAGATGTAGTTTCCACCGGGGGTAGTTGTGCTAATGGTAAAGTAGATAGTGACGAGTACGCTGAAAAGTGTGCTCATGGCAGTCAACATCATCGTCATCGTCAACATCATCAGCCTTTTGTAGTCCACTGCTGGACATGGAAGTCATCATCGTCTTCATCATCAACATCATCAGCCTTTGGTTGTACATTGCTGGTCATGGAAATAGTCTAGCAAACATCGATATTGTCAAAGATGCGTTAGGTGACGTACGACTGGCAATGAACTTCACTGTAAACCGTGTTGGAGCTAGATAGCTGATAGAGCAGTAGACTTTGGGATCAATGTCTGTAATTAATAATGAAGTCGATCAAGTTATGATAAAAGTAAAGCTAACTAATGGAAATTTAATGTCGGTGATAATCTTCTTTTCGAAATTGAGGAAATAAATCAAAGCAAGCTTGACTTGAAGTTGAAGGGTACGCTTAAAATTGTTGAGGTATAGTTATTAGTGCCACTTCAAATCATTCAATTCCCAAATCCTCACAACAGTCAGGAAAATATCCAACCATGAGGTTATTAGTAGTAGCTAGTAGTGGTAGTAGTTAAAATGACGTAAGAGCTTTGTGTAAAAGGGGAGATGCTAAATGTTTTGTCTGGATTTTGTAATGCATTGTAGTGCCATTTGTTGAGTGGTAGTAGATACAGTTGCCATTTGTCTCTTGTCTTGTTCTTCGTTACGTTGTTGCGTTAACGAGTAATGTCGTTGTAGCGACGGGCTATCCTTGCTTTCGTTGATGCAAAAGCAAGATGAGTCGTTGCAGCGATGACATTTAGAGTTGTCCTTGTTTACGTTGGTGCGTTAACGAGATGAGTCGTTGAAGCGACGACCTTTTGAGATATCCTTGTTTTCGTTGTTGCGAAGCGAGATGAGTCGTTGTAGCGACGTTATTAAGTGTTAGCCTCATTTCGTTGATGCGAAATTGTGGTGTGTCGTTGTAGCGACGATGTTCCGTGCTTTAGTCGTTTCGTTGGTGCGAAATCGATATGAGTCGTTGGTGCGACGTTATTCAGAGCTATTATGTTTCGTAGGTGCGAAATCGAGGAGAGCTGTTGGTGCGGCGCTGATTGATGAATAATGATTATTGTTTGTTTTAGTGACGACCTAAAATGGTTGACAAGAATCAGTATGGCCGAGCAGGATACTGTGAGTATGTAGTTTTTGCAGAGACCTCACACGAGGACGTGTGATCGTCAGAGATGGCCGTGTCGGAGATCCCCCCCTGATATTACCGAACGCAAGCGCATGACTCATGAAGTGCACTTGGACATGGCCGTGGTAGCGGACGGGCATTCAAGTATTGGAGCTCGTGCCGAGCGGACTTGTCTGTTCGAGTCTATATCAGTCTCTATATTAGTTTGAGTTTAGATTCGCTATACAAAGTATTCATTTCAGTTCATAAGTGATTTCAGTTATTATTGTCAGTGTTAGATTCCGTTTATGTCTTTTGATGCTCGAAGTTACCCAAGATGCCCCATATAGGGGATATAACCAGCCCACATAGTTTCAAAATCCAGCCGCCGCCGATATATTTATTACTAGCTGTGGTGTTCGTTTTCGGTCATCATCATTTCACCCGATAAACACCCACTGCTGAGCATAGTCCTTCTTATAGAACTCCATAAGGACCGATCTTACGCTATTCGTTTCAAGGCAGTTCCCGAAACCTGTACAAGGTCATCACTCCAACTTGTAGGATATAATAATAGTGGTGCCTAGATGAAAAAAAAAGGATGAAATAAAAGAAAGGATGAAGTATCAGCCTTTTTTTATCTAAAACACAAATAAAATTTATGTTCAATAGCTATTTACAGAAAAGCAAATAGCATTTTTCTTCAGTAGCGATAATCTTTTCTTTAATGTATACGTATATTCAACATCATTTTTGCAAAGAAACATTTTTGCCATCACGATTTCATTGTATATAATAAATAGATATATTTGTTAATTACATGCACTGTGTGGATTTAAATATAAAAATAATCAAGACGTATTTACCCAAATCGAAATTAATAAAATAACCGTTCTATTTTCAATAATCGTATCTACATGATAATCTTTGAACACAGTGTACGCTAGCTTTGTCACACTAGTGATTGAAGCAATGTTTTATCCCTTTCATTATTTCAATACAAGTGTCAAGCAAGTGTCATTCATAAAGAATTGTAGCTTGTTATTTTTACTCTTAAACTGTAATAATTTTATATATTTTCCTGTGATATGATATTCCTTTATCTTTCTTTATTTTTTTGCACGAATACGTGCACTTTCTGAACACACAGGAAGGCATTTTCGACAACTTTAATGTACCTATCGGCACATGCGCTCACTGGGACCGGTCACAATCTGACTGATTGCATTGGTCCCAAATAGGACCAATTCACGGAATCAGTTTTGGTGCGTTGATGACGTATCTACCTCTTGTTTCTATATAGACCGGACTCTCAGTGGAGTTTCGTTTGCAAAAATCGCGGACCTAAATCTGACTTCTGATATATATTGTATAGATCCCAGACATCCTATAGACAGATGTTGCCAACCAGTTTTGTGGTCCCCCTGCCCGCACCCCGGTAATTAAATATGGCATACAAAGAAAAAAATAAAAATTTCCAAAACATGCCGTGTGGGGTATCAAATGAAAGAGCTTATTGAGTAGATCACGAATATATAGCATACTATATACATTTCTTACACTTTCTCTAAGATTTTTTAGAAAATTTACGAAAATGGTCCATTTTTGAGTTAACTTTAAACCACTATAGATTGAAAACTCATGAATATATTTTTTAAATTATTATTTTAAATAATTAACAATAGTCCATTGTTTACGTTTCAATATTTCGTACAGTGAAATAGTTGCATGGGGGAGTGGGGGGAGCATTCAAAGATGGCGAGTATATTTTCAAGTTCATATAGTATATAGTTATTTTCATCAAATCCACCACATAGCTCACTTATATTATATTACGAACTATTGAATCATAAACAATGGACTATTGTTAATTATTTAAAATAATAATTTAAAAAATATATTCATGAGTTTTCAATCTATAGTGGTTTAAAGTTAACTCAAAAATGGACCATTTTCGTAAATTTTCTAAAAAATCTTAGAGAAAGTGTAAGAAATGTATATAGTATGCTATATATTCGTGATCTACTCAATAAGCTCTTTCATTTGATACCCCACACGGCATGTTTTGGAAATTTTTATTTTTTTCTTTGTATGCCATATTTAATTACCGGGGTGCGGGCAGGGGGACCACAAAACTGGTTGGCAACATCTGTCTATAGGATGTCTGGGATCTATACAATATATATCAGAAGTCAGATTTAGGTCCGCGATTTTTGCAAACGAACATCTCCTTGGAGCCTGCTCTAATATATAATATCATTGATGCGAGCGACATGTCAATATCAGACACGCCTTCCTTGAAAATGTGTTTCATATATTTTTATAGCCCCGCTCAAATCTCAATTAGTTGTTAAAAACATTAATGGCCCTCATGTATTATGTATCGAAAATTATTAGTGGGTAATTAAGAGGAAGAAAGGCTTGCTTTAAATTCTATGATATCGTCAATCGTTATGATTTTATGATCGATTCTATACCATATAATGTTGCATTCGTGATGTTTTGTTAACTTCTCAGTATCGATCAGTCGCTTTTGGGATAGTTATGTTATGCAATGGCTTTTGGGAAAATTGTAATTGTAATAAGAAAAGGCTTTATTTATGATGAACTTGACTTGACGCTTGCTTTTTGATGAGAATTTATTTCAAGATTAGAAAATATCGGGAAATGATAACTTAACGCATCTACCGATTGTGTCTCTACATTTTAATCCCACTTTTAAGAGCTTTATGTAGATGGGTAGATGTTTGTTAATTTACCACAAAAGCGGCTGAACAGATATAGAATAGAGATTGACTAAAATTGTATTTAAAAAATTAAGATTTGCTCTCAGTGGCTTGCAAAGAATCTCACAAACCGCGAACGACGCCAGCACAAAATAATACATAAATAGCCACCCACTGGCTTATCATCAATTAAAAAGACAGTAGACCGCAAAGCGAGAGTGATAAATAAAATTACGACAATTATCAATTCTATATGTGAAATAATAAATCAATCGTTGCAGGTTATATTTACCCACTGCTCAATGGGCGCTACCGACGCGTTTGGCGCGGTTCAAATTCTAAGGGCATTAGCTGTTTATGGCACGACCTGCGCAGGCGGTTGGACGTTGCGTTTTTATATGATTATCAAACTCGAATTATAAGGAAATCTATATAAGAAATAATTTTGGTTGTGTAATGATTTCTGAAGCATTTTATCCGCAGTAGACTAATGTGTTAAGCATAATGCGGTGTCTTTATTCTTTGCATATAATATGTAATGTGCAAATGTGCATGCGCGGTAGTGTTCTCTAATATATATATATATAACTAACTATAAAATTAATATTACTAAATAAGGTCTTTGAAAATCAAAACGGTTGCTACTTGACAATATTCATAATGTAGCAATACGAAAGCCGTTCGTCTACAAACAGCCTAAATATTTCCCACAGTTCGCGTCCGTGATTGATGTGTGCGTAATAATTGCTCTTAATTGTCATATAGAAATAACATTATTCTCCATTACTATCTATAACTATTAAATACGTATGTAGGGGTTTTATGTAGGTACCTACTGCGTTTTATTATAACTTGTGTTAATATTATATCATGATTCATTTAAAATTTAAAATGCTACTGAAAGAAATGAAGAAGAGCAACTATGGAGTTTCTTGCCGGTTCTTCTCCATAGATATTGCTTTCCGAATCGGCGGTAGGTAAATGTTAATCCATTGAGCCCCGAACGGCCCGATCGGTCCACGACACAATAGATTTTCTATTGTGTCTGTGATTCCGGGGCCTGAGTTATTAAAAATATGTAATGACGTTTCAAAAGTGCTTCTCGAAGAAGTCTAATTGAATAAATAAATGTTTGAGTTTGAGTTTGAGTTTGAAGTCCATATTATAGCTACTTATACATAATATGGACTTAACAAACTAATGGTTTAACACAAGAACAAAATAGATTAATTCATAATATGAATTTAAAATTGTATAACCTAACAAATCATCATCGTGATGCATTTATTTACTTTGACATTAACTTACCTATGTATTAAATCTTTTACTTTGACAAAGAATACAGTGTATCTGCCATCTAGATATAAGCGTGAACTTGCTATGCTAATAGCATATAATATTAACCAGTCTGGTACATGTTCGGTATCAGACCATCAATCTACTATAATTTTATGTAGTAGTAATTATATACATCAACCTAGATTAAGTGTAGACAGACAATCTAGCCCTAAGCTAGATTTAAACTAGTATATAAGACAACAGCTAAGCAGTCTTTTTCCATTGTGCATCAAAATATTCAAGGCTTGGCTAGCAAATTGTTAGAAATAGAATTGTTTCTGAATGATAACAATATTAAAATATTTTGTGTAACAGAACATTGGCTTAAACAATGTCAGTCGTTAGTAAATATTGAAAATTACAAATTAAAAAGTATATACTTTAGGACACAGGCTATTCACGGAGGTTCTGTTATTTTTGTACATGATAGTGTAAAATGTAAAGAACGAACTGACATTGTTAGTCTTTCTGTAGAACGGACCATTGAACTGTCCTGTGTGGAGCTGGAGCGTTATATTATTGTTTGCGTTTATAGACCCCCTTCCAGTGACTATAATATGTTTGAGACAGTCATGGAAGAAATATTAAAGCGTCTAAGCAGGATTAAAAAAAAAGTTATAGTATGTGGTGATTTTAATATTGATTTACTTTTACAAACACAAACGGCTACACGAATTGTTAATTTATTTCAGTCATTTAATCTATATAAACTTTTTAACGAACCCACACGAATTACACCTACTTCTGCAACCTGTATTGATAATATATACTGTGACTGCATCTGTTTAGAGAAAAATATTCTCAATACATTGACTTCGGATCACTGTGGCCAGAAAGTAGTTTTTGAATAGGATTGCATACCTACATTTAAAAGGATTAATGTTAGGCCTATAACTAAAAAAGGCATTAATAAATTTAGGAATAATATTAATAAAAACCTGCCCGTACTAAATGATCAATCCTTTCCTAATAGTCCTTGTGAAATGTTTAAAAATCTTTTTAATTTAGTACATAAAGAATTTGAAAAAATATTTAAAGTTAAATCTTTAAATATTACCAAGGATTTACCATTTAGTAAATGGGCGACAGCTAGTATACATAGGTGCAGGAACATTCTTTATGAATTATATGGTATGAAGCAATATAATAAAGACCCATCTTTTCTTAGTTATGTTAGAAATTACTCAAAATTTTTTAAAAAAGTTTGTTTTACTGCAAAGCGTTTGTATATCAAAGAAAAAATACGCGACTCTGATAATAAAGTTAAAACAGTTTGGTCAATTATTAATGGTGAAATGGGTAAAAGCAAATCAAGTAATACCATAAAACTTGTAAATAATGACAGGGTTATTGACAAAAGTGCTGATGTTGCGCTTGCTTTTGAAGAATTCTTCAGTAGTGTCCCTGCTACTATTACTAATAGTTTAAATTCGTCTTCAGCACTTGCAGAAACCTTTTTGAGGGACCATGTTGCGGGGTGCAGTACATTATTTGAATTACGACACGTAACTGCTAGTGATATTGTTACTGCCTTTAAGACGCTTAATCTAAAAAATACTTGTGATCTTTGGGGAATGTCCGTAAATTTAGTTAATAATATAATAGAAAATATTGCGAAAAATTTAGCTTTCATATTTAATAAGTGTTGTGACTATGGTTCATTTCCTAATTTACTAAAGCTTAGTAAAGTTATACCTCTATTTAAGAAGGGCGATCAAGAAGACTGTAACAATTATAGACCTATCTCTATTTTACCAACATTAAGTAAGGTATTCGAGAAGTTAATATTAAACCAATTGAGTAGTCATTTTGCATCTAATAATTTACTGCACACCAAACAGTTTGGTTTCACAAAGGGGCGCTCAACCACAGATGCTGGAGTTGCACTTCTAACACATATATAATATATAAAGCATGGGAAAACTCAAAAAATGCTCTAGGGATATTTTGTGACCTCTCCAAGGCATTTGACTGCGTTGAACATTGTACTTTGTTACGTAAACTTAATCACTATGGAATTAAAGGAAAAGCCCAGAACCTCATAGCGTCATACCTGCATGATAGGATACAGACTGTAGTTGTTAATGGAGAACGTTCTAGCGGTGCGTCAATTAACATTGGTGTTCCACAGGGGTCAATTTTAGGTCCCTTCTTGTTCTTGGTATATATCAATGATCTTCCCTATTATTTGCAGGATAGGTGTGAAATAGTTCTGTTTGCAGATGATACCTAATTAATTTTTAATGTGGATAGGCATGACCCAAATGTTGACGAAGTGAACAGTGCTCTTTTACACATATCTGAATGGTTTACTGCCAATAATTTATTATTAAATGCCAAAAAAACCACTTGTGTTGAATTTTTACTTCCTTATGTAAAAAAGTTGAACAGAGATATTGCCTTGAACGGGGAGGTATTGCATCCTACTGAGTCTACTGTATTTCTAGGGTTAACATTGGACGAGAAACTACAGTGGGGAGCCCATGTCAACACCGCTGCAGGTAAGCTCAGTTCTGCTACATATGCAGTCCGAAAAATAAGGCATCTCACCGATGAAGATACGGCTAGATTGGTTTATTTCAGCTACTTTCATAGCATTATGTCCTATGGAATTCTACTGTGGGGCAGGGCTGCAGATATAGAAACTATATTTATCTTACAGAAAAGAGCCATTCGCTCTATATATAATTTACGTGCTCGGGACTCACTAAGAGATCATTTTAAGAATACTGGTATCCTTACTGTACCATCACAGTATATATTTAATAATATTTTGCATGTACACAAAAGCTCTGACTTACACACAAGAGTAGGAGATAGACACGATTATGGCACAAGGAACAGGAATAGAATTGAAATGCCATTTTTCCGATTAGCTAAAGTTAAAAATTCATTTATGGGTCAAGGTATACGCTTATACAATAGAATTCCTCACAATATTAAAGAGTTTAGTAGTTCTAAATTTAAAACTTACATAAAAAATGTACTAGTTCAGAGAGCGTACTACAGTATTCAGGAATATATGGACGATAAAGACCCATGGAGGGTTGTCGCGTAAAAACCACAGGACAGTTCTTTGGCATATTATGTAGTTAGATATAAGTTACATATTATGTAAATTTATTGACATTATTTTAAAAGAGCAACTATGGAGTTTCTTGCCGATTCTTCTCCATAGATACTGCTTTCCGAATCGGTGGTAAATGTTAAAAATACTGTGTAATGACGATTCGAAAGTGCTACTAAATAGTAGTCTAATTGAATAAATGAATGTTTGAGTTTGAGTTTGAGTTTGAAATGCAAATTCCCAAGGGTTTTCCAATTGAAAGTATTTAATAATATTTTGTCTTGTAATAATTGTAATAATTATATAAAACAATATATTTTTTCTTCTAATAATTGACAAATAAAGGGCGCAAGCGTACCTACTTAAAAATCGAACTGAAATCGCGTTTTTAAAACTCTACATAAAATGTTGTAGAGCCTAATGAACGAAAAGGAAAATCATTTCAGTTATATTCAATTATTTATTAACAGTAATCAAAATAATATATAAAGCTAAACACAATATTATGCGATATTTTTATGCACTTTAACTGATAATATTATATTCATATCTTCAGCCAGCACCTTACGGCTAACAGCAACATGTGAACCAATTTCCTAAACGCTGAGTGTGAGTAATTGTTCAATAGAACTTAGCACATTTTCAATCCATTAATATTTTAATGTACCTACTGTCTGATTATTACATTGCATTGGGGAACTTCATCCACTGGACGGATTTGGCTGAACGTTGACATTTCTGTGATCTGTGGTTGACATAATATGGAATCTTGACATTATATCCGTTGAAATACGTTACCACTAGCTGCACCCCGCGGTTTCACCCGCGTGGCTCCGCTCCTGTTGGTCTTAACATGATGATTTATAACCTATAGCCTTCCTCGATAAATGGGCTATTAAACACCGAAATAATATTTCAAATCGGACAAGTACCTAGTTCCAGAGATTAGCGCGTTCAAACAAACAAACAAACTCCTTAACTTTATAATATTAGTATAGATTATACCGATACCAACAAAGCTTATAAGACATGAAATAAGCGATAAAAAAATGTATACTAAGTATAGAGTTACGTAGCATAAAAAACAGAAAGTGCATAGGTATACGAAGCTATTCAGATCAAGAAAGTTTGCCAATAACAAAACGAACACAATCGAAATTATTAATAATCACCCTAAACAGAACAACAAATCCAATTCACAAAATATATAACTACCAAGCGCACTGACAGATGAAGTGCTAATTTAGCTCCATTGAAATGAACTAAGAATAAAAATAACTAGGTTAGGAATAATGTTAGAGCTCGGTCGGAATGCAGCGGCTGACATATTGATGCATAGCGCGTGATTGCGCGTCACTGGATGTCAATCATTGTCACATATTGTCACTCATTGTCACTTGTTGTGGCGAGTTGTCACTCGGCCGCACCTAAGTGGAAATAGATATTCGCAATATTGGTAAGTTGTTGTGTAGAGTGTAGACACTCTACGCAGTGTAATGTATAGTTTGTTAGAATGTTATAGCTTGTAGAGAACGTTTTGTTTGATTGCCTTGTTAGTTTATTAGGTACACTTTCAATTACAGTTGAAGAGATACCTAATTCTATGTGGCAATTCAGCTTTTTTTGCAAAACATACTGTTTAACGAGAATAAAAAAACATCGGTGGAAAAACATAGATAATAATACTTACTCACTACTTACTGTAATACCTGAGTATGACAAACGACAATACTAATTAGGTAACAATTATTAGTTCATAAAAAAGAGCGTCTGTGCCGAGCACACGTGTGCTCAAAAAAATCAAAATCGTCGCCTTACTCCTTGAAATTTAGTTTCAAAGCGCCTAAAGAAGTTTCTCTTCCAAAATAACGTGTCTCCGCAGACCGCAACACATGGAAAAATAAGTCCAGGTTTTCTACCAGTTACCACTTCTACTGTACTATTCAGTTCATAGTAGCAGAAATTACTAAAAATTTACTACGTACCCATTACGTACCTATACCTACTAAAAAGTAGGTACTAGGTACTTTTGCGATTATTTACGGCATACAGCTGGACATTAGACTGGTCCGCCATATTATAATCGCGCTCGACCATAGACTGTCTAATTTTATTAATGTTTCAAAGATACCTAATAAATTGACCATAATGTTACAGAGCTATGATGAATTGGCCATTAACCCAGTCTAATGGACCAGTTTTGGCAATCACCACGTTGTATTTTAGTAATGACCTAGTATTTGAATATTAAATTCAACTACATACAAAATGCAAAAAAATATTAGGTATGTTTTTATTTGCTTGTAATGGAATTTCAAAATAACGAATTGCACTTCTAATCCAATTTTAAAAAACGATTGTCTGTTACGGCTTTCCTTTAAAAGAGTAACTTTCTATTATTATTTAGAAACTGAATCAAAGTCCTGCGCAATACATTTTGCGCGGTCGAAAGCAAAGTCCAATTACTTAGTTATTTATACATTTATTCTATGCTTCACTGTGTTACACTTACCTTCTTTAGGAAATAAAGTTAAATCCATCTGCAATTGCAGATTACGACTTTGTCGTATAATTTATTACAGTCAACCAATACTATCTACTTATAATTTAATTTTCATTGATAATTGCTAATTTAATATTAAAAAGTTCTCTCTTTTTTGTTTGATTGTTTGATAAATATGATTTAACTGAAAACATGCTCTATCGATTTTGAAAAATATTTTTTCCTATGTCTAATAGGAAAAAATATTTTTCTACATGTTTACCGACTAAAATAGGCTATTCTTTTCTTCTACTCTTTCAACCCGAGTAAAGCCGGTTCAGGCTAGTAACTAATCAACACAAGCTCACAAACAACGCCGAAACAAACAGCTAGTCTAGCACAATAAGCTATTATCGAAACAAAAGCAGCACAAGCTATCATATAGATCTAAATATAGGAGAGGCCTTTGTTCTGAGGGCATTGAACTGTGAATTCGCTTCGAGACAGATTTATAGAGAGAGGACATCTCATAAACATCGCCGATCGTGCTATATTCGGGGAAACGTCGATTTCGCGAATCGATTATATAGACAGCCATTATCATATATTATTGCCTTCTAATTTCTAAAATTTCCTGGAGCGCCTTTACCTTATATGGAACTTATCAAATTAAAGAGCATAAGATGTGAAAATAATAATTTATTTATTTTATATTTGACACAAAATTTACAATTGAATTATAAGAAGAGGATGACATCACCTTAAGTTTCATGTTGCTATTTTAAATTAACTACGAACTTTTTTTTCATATTTGTGTAATATTTTGATTGAAGTTGTAACACGTGTAACATTACAAAATCTCCATCAATTGTTTTATTCGCGTTTCATTTGAAAATCGCTTGCATCCATCAGTTTCGCGCCAAAAGCAATTAAATGCCTGTAATTAATATAATATAAGTGGTGAGTGTCATGTTTTGGTGTAGCGAGGCGTGGCAGCTTGCCAAGTCCATTGTAGCGGCCATATTTCAAGTGACGTCACACTTCAGCTAAAACCATGCTAAAACCGATTGTTAACATTGGTTTATATATTTGACAGCTCGAAAGTTTGTTCTCAATTTGAAATTGGTTAATTAAAGAATATTGTGTGAAATGTGTGTGGATTAGGTGTGAACTGCTGCTGTGAAACTTTTTTAAATTTATCAATTATGTATTGGTATTATACAATTTTAATTGTAATGATACATGATCAAGTTTTGGTAATTATGAGATTCATTTTAAGTGTATACAAGTTAACTGCTATTTATACATATTGCACATTGAAAATTATTTCAGAGAAAATCTTCAATTATTAACTAAAGAATTGTTATTACAAATAACGAAAATACAGCAGTAAGTACAAATAATACGACAAACAGACAAAACCAATTGATTTTGAAAACAAATATATCGTTGCCGACCGTACGTAAAGAATTAAAATTCGCGAGTGACAAAGGGCGAAAACATATTGGTTGCACCCCTACGCGTCATCAAAGGAAATATGTGGCGCGAGGGTTGTCGCCGCGAAAAAACTAATATGGAGAGCGTATCGAGGGTTGTCGACTGACACGAAATGGGAACAATTGATATGGACACTTAGGGATGTGTAATCGTTTTTGTGACGTAATTGTTTATTTCAATATTGAGCGTGGCAAGTTATTGTTGGTACGTTTTATTAAAATTGTACTTTTAGTTACGCTCGCATCGGAGTTATCACTAGCTTAAAGAGGATGAGTGGATTAGTGGTAACTGCAAGATTTTAGTTAAACACACATTTAAATTAAAAATCTATAAGGCAGTAGACAGATGAATATATATTTATTTACGAGGATCTCCACGAAACAATTACTTGGAAATATGGTGTGTAGACTGATAATAGGTACTTTAGCGAGAATTTAATTAATTTTTGTGCTGGTACCATGTGTCTTGTAAGGAAAGGAAGAATAGGTATAAGTTTAAAGAATTATGGAGATATTACCAGATAATTATTATAAACGTCATCTTAAACATCAGAGACAATCCCCATCCATTTAAGTCATTTTATATTAAAAACACTTAACTGTCAATTGTAAACAGCCGAACAAAGCAGAGTATAAAAAGAAAAAGGGGATGAGACCCGGTGAAGTGAGTTTATAAGCGCATTCCGGTCGCATTGGCGAAATTAAAAATCAAATAATGTTGTGTACAGAATTATCCCCTCACCCGCTGGGGCAAAGGGGCAAGGGGCATAATTCGCTTAATATTGCTACGTGTCCTTTTGTAGGAGATAGTCATTATGGATCATAATTTATGGATTTGTATGACATTTATTATTTGATGGTAATGTCATGTTGAATGAAATTAATAATTTATGGTGGATTTAATCAAACAATGATTGGGAATAATCTCTAATTGTAAAGGTTTCAAAAATCTTGTAGTTCGTAGCTCGTTTTCGTAGCTTGTTTTAAATGCATACTGCCTATGTTTTACTTTTGCGCCTGATTTGTTTCTCTTTTTGAAGAGCGAATAACTACTTACTAAAAAGCTACATGTAAGGAGGTCAATTTAACACAGCCAATATAATCGCCAAATAGCTTCCAAATTCACCGAAATATTCTACTCATCCTTTTGAAAAAACATATAAAATAAACCTATGTACTTATCTACTTATCGAGTACCAGACAATATTATTCATCGTCCACTGATATTACCCCTACATCAAAAACTAATAAAACGGCTCATAATTAATTTTAAAAGCATAATCAATTTAGCACAGATAGAATATGCTGCAAGTTGCAGGTGGCTACGAGGGTCAGGGTTCGAGTCCAATAATGAAAAGTTTAATATCGCCGCACGTGTGTGCTCTCAACAATTTATTGAGAGCAATTTCGCATGTCATAAAACCGAATTAATATTGTCCTGTGCCGCGTGCCTGACTTGTGTTCTGCTTGGTGCTTTGGTACGCCCAAATGTTAAATTTATTTTATACAGAAATAAAGATAATATTTCATACAGAATTAACGAACAAATGTAATTTTAAGATAGATGAAATAAAGAAATAAAGTAGGTATTTTGCATTTTAAACATTAACTAGGTACATCATACTTCACTCTATCGTACATCTTTGGATATAAATAAATTTATAAAAAAAATCGATAAGTCGCAAATAGAAACAGTAAAATCTTACAAAAATAATCTTAATTACGTAGATTTTCTGCCAAACGTTGATATAGTACAATTTTATAAACCTGTCACAGTGAGAGCAGTAAGTACAAAGCGGAGTAAGCCAAAAACAGTACGGACTATTTGTCAAATCGCGAGGAAGATGTGTTCATCTTCCACAAGACTTGACTGCGGCCGGCGTGGGGCGAGGGAAGAGGGGCGAGGGCAAAGGGGAACATTGCGAATTTCGTAGTACCATAGTACCTTGTATGCAAGTTATGTATCTATTATTGGTATATGTACTTGTAGAATGGTAAATAGCAATAATGTCAATATGATTGTATATATAGGTGTAGTTAGTTCGCATCTTGTGTGGAAAATAAGATGTTTAATATGTACAAGGTAGCCACTATTCTCTTAAATCTTATGTACGTGTACAAGCAATTTATAATGAAATCGTGAATAATCAAGATTAAATTGTGTGTAAATAATAATCATCATAAATTTAAAATTAAAAATATAATAATGATAACTAAAAGTTATTTATAGAAAAACTTCAATAATTGTTACGATTTTGAGTACTACGATTGACACTTGCAATTTATGCGAATGTCAATTGTTTACAATCAAATTACCAATAAGCTATTTGTTTCAACACAGCACCAAAAAAACCAGCGTCACATTGCCTCCCCAACCAAGTCATCAATTAGGATAATTCGTCTTCTTTACGCTGAGATGTTGACAATAAACGCGTAAAGTGCGTAAGGTGACGCTCGGTGACGCGTGAAATGGCGCGATTGACGTAATCAAAAGTCTCTCGTCGCCCCTCGCTTTATCAACTGCTATGGAAAATTCTCTTTTCGATGTTATGATCGAATTATTTACAAGGTAACGGAGATTCTGTAAAGGATTGCCTCTGTGAAACGTATAGAATTCAAACGGAAATAATTTTTTTTGCAAAAAAACGATCATAATACAATATAAGTTTCATGTTCATACCTCATGAAAGCCTCTGTTTTCTAATGATCAACTTTTTTTTAATTACTATTTCAATAAAAATAAATTATTCTCTCTGTCTCGACTCTACCAAGACTCAAGCTTGTTTACATATTTAAGTACATATTTATCTTTGTGGTCACGGTTATGTTTTAGCTTTTAAGAATATTCTTAGTCCGTGTTTGACGTTAGGTCTCATTTTAACATGAAAGGTACAACTGCTTACAACTAAGCCCATCTACTGCAATTCTGAAACACATATTATATTCATCGTTCATAATTCTTTTACCGCCTCTAATCATAATGTTAGTCATCTTGAAACTTTGCACATTATTCCCCGCTTTTGTAACATGATTACGGCTTAATTTCAAATAATTCTGTACAAATTGTCTGCCGGGGTACGCTCGGGAGATTGTTGAAATATTTCCGTCGTCAAACTCTCCCTCCGTTTGATTACACGTAATGCGGGGAGGCAAGGGTTGTAGGGATAAGGGCCATAAATGTAGCGGGGAATATTTTTATTAGAATTCACTTGCTGAAATATATAACGATCGAATTTATTGAAATTATTCTTTTTGATATCTGATTTTTGAGATGGAATTTAGATCTCAAAAAAATCGATATGAAGATAATCTTTGATCAGTTATATCATGTTAATTAACGATCATAATATCACTAGATTTACCAGTTGTGGCACGTGACACATTAAAATTACATTTTCCCCGTATAGAATACTCCCCTTATTAAGATTGTATAAATTTTGTAAAATATCGTTTTTAATTAAGTATACTTATTTAGGCTTTAGCTCTTTAGACAACTCAAACTAAAAAAAAATCTAATTTCTAAACTTATATACTATAAACTCTTTTACTATATCTGTATATATTCAAACTAAATCCACGCATCTCATAGCCCATACCGTTATTTATAAGGTCGAGAGGCTTACCCGAGCTTACCGTAATCGATGTTAATAGATGTGCAAACAACCTCGCTCTCCCCTCGGCCTCGGCGACAGTCACGAGGCTGTTTATAGGTACGCCACTTTTGGAGATATTGACACTGTAAACGTTTGTTTGTATGTTTGTGTAACCTCAGCAAAGCAATTTGTAATCACTAATTTATATTGTGAGCTGATCTGAAAAAAAAATACATCGAAAGATTATGAATTATGTAACTGTAGATTATAATTTAAAAAGGGTGTTTAAATAAGTCTCGTAAAAGCACTAAATATAATATAATATAATAACTAGCACCTAAGTAGCGTTAGTAAAAGTGAACAAATCTAGGAATTTTAGTAATTCTAGTTACGGAATAAAAACATATTTTTTCAGGTATTCGAACCCCTTGAAAAGAAACTCATTACTAGACCCACAGGCCACACTAGACAAACGATTAACGTCAATAAAAGTTATGTTGGAGAAAACAGCGCGAAATATGCGCTCTTACGTGTGTGTGTGTGTGTGACCGGAAGCTGCTCCTGGCCTCTGACGCATTGTCTCGGTATTGTAATCGTATTTAATGAATATAAGGCATCACAACACGAAAAAACGTCCATGATTCTTTGCAGGTTTCACACAAATAGCTGCCATTGTACAAACAGAGGGAAAAACTTCTTTTTTGTGCCAATTTCGTGCGGGTTAAAATATTTTAATGAAATAGTCAGTTGTGTGTGGATATATAAGAATAAAAAATTTTTTATTTATATAAATATCAACAATCCGTTTTTGCGATATTTCTAGAGAAATTGCATAAAAAACGTTAACACTATCATCCACACGGGCCTAATGAGTTACTGATACTTGGAAATTTAAAAGAAAAACTTTAAAATATTTCACAAAGGACGGATATAAGTGCTAATTGAGTCCATATATTTTATAGAATAATATATTAAAGCATTTCTAGATAAGTTAACGGTAATTAATAATTTCATCGAATACTAGAAACATAACATTACTTATGTATTACCTAGGTTAGTTGGTCTGTCGATTTTGTTATGCTCGCTCAGTCGCTAATTGTATTTACTTTAACGGGCTAAATTTATTTGTCATCCGAATTTTCTATTTCATGTGTGCCTTTTGTACCTAGTCAATGAACAAAATATTGTCACTGTCTTTAACTTTGTTTTTTATACTATGTAACTATGTATATGCTTAATTTGGTCTATTATTTATGATGGCATTATTTATGGTATACTTACCATAGTACCTACATAAAAAATTGCCATAAGGAATAGCTTAAGGACCCGGTTGGTGCAGAACCGTTACTGTTTTTGATTATTGTGTACAAAAGAAAAATGAGTAGGTACTATTCCTAAAAAAAATCGTATATTTATAAACTACATAAAATATCAAACTGCACATTTTTTAAGTACTGACGATTTTCAAAATAATATAACATTAAATAATAAATATCCATTTAATGCTAAATTACACATTCTAATATTCAGGACCTACCAAACAAAGGTTAATATAATTGAACATGAGTCATGACCCCCACCCCCTTACGAGAGATGTCACGTGTCGATAGTTATATCTAATTGTGTTTCCCAGATATTGCTCAGTCGGTCATAAATTGGTTTCATCTATTTAATTCATTCGTAAAGGGTCATCGGTTCAGTTTCAATCAGAGGGAACATATTAAGGGATTTTGCAAATTAGGCGTGCACTTATTAGAAAGTAGAAACATATTTATTGTATTTTTCAGCCATAAAAATAGAGATAGACCGATTCTGACAAAAAGTTACGAGTAACCAACATAGAGCTATTTGATTGATATACTTGGTAAAAATGGTTATCCTAAACAGAGCCTTTGTTAATTAAGTTAATTTATCAAAAAAATGAAGTTCGAAGAAATATCTGTCATGGTCTTAGATCATTGGTGAGTTTCATTATATTTTTTTAACTTTTGCCTATTTACAATGCCTCTGTAAATATGATGATTATGATGACTTGTTATATTGGCATCTTAAATTTTGTCTCTGGTTTGTGAATTTAAATTAAATTTGCTTTGTTTAGCTCTACCAACATTTTCCTCATCGTAGGTTGTCTTGTGGAATTTAGTATACGTCCAAATAAGTGGCCAACTGGTCAGTCTTTTATCCAGACATAATTTTTTTTAATTTCTGCTCGACCAGACTTTCCCACACTACTCTACTAACATGACTGTAGAATCCCTCACAACGAGGTTCATTAAACCAAGTCCCAAGCAAGGTGGTGACAACGTAACCGCAAGTCGCAGCGGACGCCCCGCGGCGTCGGAACGGAGTCGGAGCGATCCGTATCGCGCGCAACGACATCAATCTTGTCGGGTCGCCTCCGTCCCGGACCCGTCTCGCACGCGTGACGTCCTATCATTTGTCACTCGTAAAAAATTACCGGACCTGCTACGTCATTGCCAATTGCGTTGTTTCAATTTTTATGTTTTTACGTTCGATTTGTAATTAATTTATGGATCTGTCAACCCAGGATTTCGAAAGTTTTAATTTTACGTCTATTGATACAAATTTATGCAATTTAATGCAATGCAATTTTGTAAGTTGAGTTATGAATGTACTCGATGCAATTATATTTGCTAATGGGCTGTCAACTAAGATAGCTAGAGCAAATATTTTCAGTGGACAGTTAGAAATATTGTGTCTCGAATACAATAATTCAAAGTAACGCAATAAAGAGCCCTCCTTTCCCTTATTTTTCAACTTTAACAATTACACAACAAAAACATTTATAAAAACGTATTTATTACGCGTCAAACTTAACTGTTAATTAAAGAATTGTCATTTAAACGTCAATATAAGTTAGATTAAACTCGAATAGTCGAGAAGACAATTCTTCTTTTTCATACATAGAAATGTCGGCTATAATGTTATATCACCTGCCTAATGATGTCGTTGAAATGTTTAAATTTCATGTTGTTTTCAATTCGCTTTTACTTCTTCGTAATAATTGTTACGGTCTATTGTCACCAAGTGTAGTAATTATGCTAAATGGTTAGGGGTAATTACAAAATCTAAAAACAACACGTCTTGTGGTTGGTCCACCACATAAGGAGAGGTAGCTATAACGGGTGACATCTGCACAACACTGATATTATTTTCACCACCAACCTGCCAAATGCCGATCCATCAAACAGTGGCCAACTAATCAATAACAACCTTTCAATACCAAATCTTCAAGCCCTCAAACATTAGAGATATCTATTGTGTGCACTTCTTAACCTTTTTGCAATCCACGGTCAGTTCTCACAGACTCCGAATTCCGAAATATTCGTTGAGTTTTTGCATTCGTTTCCCACAAGAGATAAACGCGATAAATTTAATTAAAAGCGGTGTCGCGTGTAAAGGTTTACCGCAAATTTGTACCCGATAGCGGCTGTTTATTTGGCGGCAGAAATGTTTGGACGGACGTGTCGTTTGTATGTAACAATCCCATTAGTGCGACAGGTACTGTATGTAATCATATATTTTTATGTATAGAGAAAAACGCGGGAATGGTTTTGTAGAGCAGTCAATGTAAGCGTATTGAAAGTATTTATTTCAATATCTAAATAATACAATTTGCCCATACTTACCTTAGATCCATCGCATCTTAATCTTACTTTAATCATCAGAAATATCAGTACGGTCTATCACATCAGTTACAAGTTACAACAGAAAACTTAAGTAAAATACCTATTTTTACCTTTGATTATTTTTACCTTTTGAATTTCAGGTCATTAATTGTGCTTTCAGCATAGACCAAGTTCAATAACTTGTTATATTTTTTACTCTATATCATTTATTCTAAAAACTTCAACAATTATTTAAAACACACCTATATTTATAACAATAGGTAATTAAAGTCTTACTGTTACGTAACAATGTTAACAGTGGATAGAAACATTAATATATGGTCGTTAGCTATCATTTATTCATTGCCCTACACTTGTTTTGTGAAAAAAAGTACTACAAATGTACTTATTTCTGCAGGCAATAAAATGTTACGCAATAGGCGGGGGAAGGAAGATATCGGCTTGTATCAAACGATCAAAAAGCCCGCGAAAATGACGGCTCACAAAAAACATGGCGGGTGCTTTGTCGGCTCGCTCCTATAAACTCCTGCGCATACCACGCTACCAATTCTAATCTAATTGGTTGTTTTAAGTGATATACGTATTTTATTTTAATCAATAAGTATGTTATGCTTATGTTTTATTCTTGATATAATTGAAAAGTATCACGCAAGTTACGGTTTTCCGATTTCCATTATCATAAGAATCGAGATTTATGTGAGTGATTATTATTGCATTGATTGAGGAATGAGGATGTGATATAATTGTATGACCGTTTAAAATTAGTGAGGCAATGCAATCAATAACATTTTTTAATTCCTTATAACTTCTATAGATGTTGTAACTCTACTAACCAAGTTCCTTAGCAATGTAGACTACGACCATTAAACGTGGTCGGTGGTGGCAACTGCCAAAGCCCATGGACCATGAGCGGTCAGCGCTAGATACCTTTAAAAGACAAACCTTGGATATCCACACAGCAGATGCATCACATGAGTATAAACATAAAAAATATGATGTATAAAAGTAATAGAATCGACATGTCAAGAGCCATCCTTAGAACTGTCGAACTCTCAATTATAAACAAACAGCAGCGCCGATTTTCAGCACCTGACTTTCAAATTTCTTCATTACAAGTAAAAAATAAAAGCAGTTGCTAATGACATGTTTATTATAAATTGTTGGGCAGATGCGTCGCCCGCTGGTACTTCCCCATATCTGGGATATCAAATACTTCTAATTTTATTTCAGTCGGTGGACATTTTTTGCCGGCTTTCAAACATCGGTTCCACTAGGGTTGTTCCTTGATATTAATTAATTAGTTTTGATATCATACCTCTGTTTTTTACGTAACGCCTGGTATGTTTTCACAGTTGTGAGTTAGAATAATGAATTATTATGCGGAATGCGATAAAAACCTTGGACATTCAGAGAAAAACTAACATATATAAATGTTATAAAAATAATTGAAAACAACTAACAGCTGGGTTGGCTTATTATTAGTATAGAAAAATTTATCTAAGTTTTTTGTTTCAGAAAAAATATTAGATATACTAATAAATAGGTATCTAAAGCGCGTCACACACGGTGAAGATACTATAATATTTTATCTTAAGATACTGTTATATTTTATATCACAGTATCTTAAGATAAAATATTATAGTATCTTCACCGTGTGTGACGCGCTTTATGCAGGAGTGGTAACGATTCTTATTACTCAAGAGGATGTGGGTTCATTCCCACAAAGAATTTTTCAATAGCTCGTAATGTGTGTTTGCTATGTCCTTAACACATGTATACATACAAATAGGTACGTTTGATTAATATATACGCTTTTATTTACCTTTTTCAGAACAAAATTATCTCGACGCTCAGTTTACCGCTTTCGACGTGTAGTCACATGAACAGCTGAAAATCACATGACTAGCTGAAAATCAGCGCCATTCAAATATCTTTCGTTCAGCATTTAGCTAAAGTTGGCTAAAACAATAACACTGTAAAAGTAAATTTTGGAACAATGCTTTTGATAACAAATACCTTTTCTTTCCTTCTATATTATATTTTTGGCAGCCCTACTAATAAACGTGTGTTTCCCGAACCCGCGGCGACTATTTAGGGATTCCACTTTGATTCCAATACCTACCGATATATTCTGTTAATCCCACCAACTATTAATGTTCTTTTGTTTTAAGTCGCTAGTCGCCACGATTCGTGAACATTGGTTAATATAGAGGAGTTGAATTAGACATTGTTATTCATAGCCCAGAATAGCGTTGTGGTTAATCTTTAATAGAAATAGATGTTGGTTTGATTGCTATGAAAATATAATCTCTATATACCTATAAACGATATTTCAGGTTTTCTTCATTATAATTAATAAAATATTGTTTGTGGTTTAGCATATAAACGTGAATTTAATCTTGGAGTCAAAATTGGTAATCATCATCATTTTTTATCCATTTATGCGATTGTATGATGAAACATGAACGGAGTGAAATCAAACTAGAAATCGACAATAACACGTGCTTTTCGTTTACCTATCAATAAAAACAAATATCTGCTTGAACTAAGATTATTTCAAATAGAGTAAATAACTTATATTTCAAGAAAATTCCAGGGCATATATGCGAAATGTGTACATTAATAACTCAGGCCCCGGAATCACAGACACAATAGAAAATCTATTGTGTCGTGGACCGATCGGGCCGTTCGGGGCTCAATGGGTTAAAATAAGCATAATCACATCAATGTAGACAACATTTTAGACTACAACATATCTCACGGTAGCATACCTAGCTAAATTAAAATTAATTTGATAATCCTGCTGTTTCTTTCAGTTTTAATTTACTTAAATGTGATTGAACTAATTCAATACCCTTCTTTATATTATTCGTGTAGATACTATACATTGTAGAAGAATGAAGGTATTATACCTACTTCAGGAGAAGCTATGACCAGTTTGATTAATTATAGGTATTAGGAAGTTATACTACCTATAACTATCCTGAGTTTAATTAATTAATTTATTTTTTTTTGTACCTCATGAACTATGAACCGTTATCCAAACACTGCCCAATTACTAACCAATACATCAACCAAGCTGCGACATCCCCCGCCCCCCGCCGCGCAGGGACAGTTGCAATCACCGCGGGTGCACTCTAAACGTCTCTATCGACCAGCACATCACGTTGTCTACGATTTATGGACGGTAGGTGGCGCCCCATAGGAAAATTACGACGAATAATAATTGATTAATAGCCCCAGATTGTATCTGATGGCATTCCACCGGCGAGATCAGTGGCTAATTAATTTCAGTGAGCCGATGGGAATGGGGATGACGTGACCTTTTCTGGTTGAGTGTAACTTTTTAAGTTTAAAATTGTTGTAGTAATGATTGACCGCCTCCTTGCTCTAGGACTTAAGAGGGAAGATGCCTGGTGGCTAGGAGGTATATAGCAAATCTGGGAGATTCAGTTCTTTGGTGGAACACGCTATTCTCAAGAACTATACAATCAATGTAGAAAAAAATTTCAACAGTAGGTACCTACAAGTTTCAAAATTTCTGCAGCTATATTTTCCGTCACAGGTCAACCCAGGCAGAGCTGGAAAAATCATAGTAATAAACTGCTCAACGTAGAATATAGAAGTTTTGGGTTCGATTTATGGTAGAGAATAACTAACATGGGTATATATCACGATTCACGGTATTCACGGTATTACGGTAGTCGAAGACTTACTCTCCTGCTAAGAATATTGTACCAGAGGAAAATTTTAAATTCATATAATATTATGTCGCAGTTCGCACACATACCTATTGATTGTTGAATTTCATGTCAATTGTTAGATACCTTTAAATTCTGCAACTGTCTTTGAAAAATAAAAAAATCTTACGTGTGCAGTAAAACGTGATAAAAGTAAAACGATCATATCGAATGTAAGTATTGTAACCAAGAAGTATTTTTGATTAAAAACATTTCGTTTCAGTAGCACACCTATACAATCTAAAGCTGTTTGCCATTTCGGACTTCGTAACTAAACTTATGCTAGAAATCAATAAATACACACACTCATAATAATAAATCAACAGAATAAAAAATATCAAAACAACAAACCCAATAGACCAACTAGACCCTTGATTCCTAGCGGAGGTCAAAAAACAAAACCCTTTATTGATTTAAAGTCATCGATGGGCGATAAGGAAGCGCCGGGCTTCGGGCTAACCATTACACAATATTACCAAACTCATAAATATCAACACTGTTTACTGGAATATCAATTTAATTATCTTTTTTTGCTTTATGGATACCGTCTCTATGGTGTAGCCTTGTAGGTAATATGCCTACAGAGTTACGAACCAAATTAGAAATTGGGTGAAGACAGGATTGATTTCGTTTTGTTGTGTATTGGCTGCCTCCCTACTTACCATGGCATATAATTATATTTTTTTAAATCAGAATTATCTTTTTTAAATCAGAATTATCTATCTAGTTGACGCGCGAGAATTGTAAATGTACTTATGTATGTATGTTTCTAGCTATTATTTTCATGGTTGCTTGTATAAAAGTCCGCATAATATAAAATATCTATTTGAATTCGACATTTCATTAAAATGTAGATATGTATTTAATTATTCTATGTATTTTAATTATTCTATGTATTTTAAATATTTGCTTCTAGCAAAGATAATCTTCACCTACCACATAACGACGAACAGAGATGTCAAAGTTTTTGTACAAAACGCTCATATTCGAGTCATTAATTCTCAAAACACGTAAAGAATGTCCAACCGTTGACCCCGCGCGCATATTTCGGTACTAATATATATTCAAAACTTTTTCATGTCCAATCGATTTATCGGTTCTATTAATAAAACAAATAAAGCGCTCCACACAGCTTGTAATCTAATTTAAAAGCCACATACTTGTGTAAATTTATGGCTCCCGTGTCGTAGATAGCATCTATCTAATGTTAGTTAACAGAAGCTACGATATTACTGTGCCCGAAACTATTTCTTCAACGACGATAGAACGCAAGCTTCTGGTCTCATTGGTATTTACATGAATGTTTGTAAACAGGAGATTATTCTAGTTGGTGATATCTTTCGGATTTTTATTCCTCTCGTTTATGTCAGAAAACCTACTGTTTCGAATAGTTGACCACATTATATAAGCAAATGTATTAGTAAAACCACACGTGTATCGATGTGAAAAATATCTACTGTTAATTGAAGAAGTTACATATTTTATACAAATTTTATATTCGGCCGCAAGAAGTAACAAGTTTGTAGTGTTTGGATTAAAACAATTTATGTTATTAGAAATTCTATTGTTGTGGTTCAAAATCATCCGATTAGAGCAGATATTGTTAAATCTTGGTCTATTATAAAAATCATCAGCACAAGCTGAGTACGCAAGTGGCCACATCATTAGGTTTATAATATGTCAGGAACTTTATTCAAAATCTTATAGACCAATTATCCAAATAAGTAGGATACGATACTTTTCACATAACGTTGTTGATGATTTGAGAATAAAATGAACTACGGCATTGAACTTAAAACAAATTTTCTATGAAATATCCGAACACGCGGCCACAAAACTTGAGCACTGTTTTGTTATCAGCTACACGTTCAACAATTGTTCCTTACATGATAAGGCGGCCGTAAACCTTGCAGCGGAAACTCCACACCACCACAACACGTACTCGGTACAGTAGCAGCATTCCTTGGCACGGCTTGGTAACCGCGGAAGCGGGGGGCGTCGCGTGATTTATTCTAATTTTTCAAGCGAACTAATTAATTACCCTAATTTATTGCTCCGCCAACTATTCTTACATTTGTATACGCAATTAGTGCTCAAAAGAATGTTGATTGCATCTCGCCGGCACGCTGAAATTGTCCACGGTTAACAATTAAAATTAACGCTGTTGTTATAATAACATTCTTTCTCAGTCTATTAACATTTTTGGGTGATATTTTTGATAAGATTTTCCGTAATAACGTGATGTCGGGCGCGATAGTCTGAGTGACGATTTGTCTGCAGGCCGCTCGCTATAACTAAACCCTCTTATCTGGTTTAGGGTTCTTTCGACACCCTTTGATGTGCGTAATCAGTCCTTATCTCTGCGCAGTAAGGTGCAGGGCGCGGCGCTTTATCTCCGTGTACTCTAATCGTCGGATGCTAATTAAATTCAATGGGCCACCTGTCTGTTGGTCCGATCGCTACCGAATACTTCTAATTAATAAAAAGGCCGCGTTCAAGTTAATGACACGTTTTGTTGAGATCTTCTTGTTGATATAGATGGGTGCGGGCTTGGAGATGTGTTTCATGTTTCTCAAGAGGTTTTTTAGAAATTGTATTTATGTTAAGTATTGAGTTTGGATGCTGGAATTTATTTGATGTTTGAATTTAACGGATTTTTAGAGTATCACAATCTATAGATGTTAGATACAAATAATTAAAATTAAAGTGTTTGTGTTTACTGTTTATCGTCTTAATAATAGATTTTTATTAATAGCATATTAAAGTAGGTAGGTACCTATGCTTTAACTAGTGTAGCGTCAATTACTCAGACGTTCGTCTGTTTGTTCTAGCATCTCTTAAAAAGTTGCTGATTTTGTCGAATTTCTACTTGCTAATACATTAGAGAGAATGAACTTAGACTAAAGTTTTATTTCAAAAGAATTTGTCCTCGTGCACAGAAGTAATTGGTTTACAATTAGTGTTTGCCAGCAAAAAAAATATGATTTCAACTGATAGATATTAATAAAGATTTCATCAATGTAAATTATAAAATTAATTATGCATGTACATCTCAAGATCTTGTATCGATAATAATAATCAATAAGGGCCCATAATTGCGAAATACTTTGACACATTCTGAGATGTTGTTTTGTTCGTGACGTTACAAGATGTCTGACATTGTTACACGTATTTTGCCGTAACACTACTTATAAATTAATTTCTTAACTACGGAATACATAAAATTATAACACCTACCTTTAGGTAACTTCAACCTATTGATTTTAAAAATAATTTGTGCTTCCGTGTGATTGATTTTCCAAGCCGAATTCAAAAGCGGTGAACCGATTTTAATGAAACTTTTTCCTTTTGCCTTTGCCTTCTGTAGAGGTCTTCTTAAGTATTTTGTTGATTATCTAACTTTAAATAATAAAACTTTCTAAATCTTCAATTCTTAATCGCACATTGAATAAAAAAAAGACATCATACATCGAAAGTTCGTTCACGAAAATATATGAATGCAAACTGCAGAGGCATACCAATATGATGCTCGGAATTTGAAACATTTAGCTTATTATGTAAATATGTATAAACAGATGCTGAGCGGTCCAGACTGTGCGGAGACGTATCTACATTCCGACGAGATTTGTAATTGTGAATACGTTCGCCAAATGTTTAACACGTATAATATACCTACTATTGTCATAAAGGATGAATGGTGAAATAAAACCACCTACCTATCTAATTTTAATTCGTATGACAAATCCTATCCAGTTGCCTGGCAGAGATCGCTTATAGCGATAAGGCCGCCTATTTAACATATTATGATTTTGTTTCTCTGTATTTATTCTTTTTTTCTCTTATGTCTGTGTGTGTGTTAAATAAAGGATTTAAATAAATAAATAAAACCTCGTGAAGACATGTCCAAGAAAAAATGAAGATAATATGTGACATCTACCACCTGCAATGGGGTAGATTATTGCCTAAACGAGAGGAGATAGGAGCTCTAGGAGAATAAGGCTCCTAATATAAGCCTTTGTGATAGCAGTTGTCATAAAATAATAAGTATAGGCTGATGATGGTTGTGTTATAATGAACGAGCTCAGAAAGTAACTATAGCTTCCAATTTTTTTTTGTACAGCGTTACAGAGAATTTAGGCTATTGTAGAACACCATCAAATGGTCTTGGTCGACACCAAGAAAAGCAGAACAGCATTATAAATTTGTATTTTTTCATACTTATAAAGTATAACCTATTTATTCATTTTGAGGTGGAATAGTGTGGATTGTGGAGTAACAGAAGACAAAGCAGAAGTCAGGTAAACGTAACAGAAACAGATAATTTCATAGAGTTTTATTTCAAAAGAGTTATTCAAGTCATGTTTCAAAATGAAGGCGCTTTAAAAGCCAATATAATTTGACATTAGAGAGCTGTCCAAAGCTGACCCTCTGTTGTACAATAGGTATCCCTTACACAATAGGGACCAAAAGTAAAAAGGGGCCCCGTTGATTTCATGTCCTTCATCCCTTTGCTAAAACTATTTTGGAAACTCCAGTAAGTACCAAAATTTAGAAATAGGTAGGACAAAACTGTAATTTAGAAATATTTTCTTTGTGAGCTACCACAAAGAAAATTATTGGTAGGTACATATCTTAGAAAAAAATACGTAATTATTATTAGTAGGTACCTAGGCTAATAACTAATATTTAATCATCATTTTTTTGGTAATAGGTTGCAACAACCCATTATGCTAAATAATCTTAAAAAAAAACTTTATCTTCTACAGATTTTCTCTACGCTAATCAAACGAAAAACATCTCTCCACAAACGAAACCAAAAAAAGGGCACCATGTAAATCAGTTGTTTATGTTAATAGCGTATAATTGAGCTTCATAAGTCACCAGCAAGATGGCTGCGCGGTAATTGGTTTCGCGGAACCGCACCGCCTATGGATTGTGCAAAAACCTCTCCAAACCCCCCCTCCCTGTCCCCCCCCGCCCTCCTCCTCCCCCGGCCACGCCCCGCGGATACATTACAAGGGGGTTAGGAATCTGGTTTCGTGGGCTACAAAGGCGCCGACGCGGACGTGTCGTGCGAATTGCTTTTGAAGCTGGCTTAATGGAGAGGTGGATAGTCGAATTATAAATATAGTTTGTTATGTAATAGATATAGAACTGGCGTGGACATCGTTTAAATTACTTACATCTTTTGGATATTCTTTAATAGTAGATATGTAGGTATTCTACGACATTAAACCTATCCTAGGTCTAATGTTGTCGATATTTAGGAATAAATCATGATTGATTCTTAATTAGGTACTTTAGGTAAATTGATGGATTACAAGTATCTAGATATTATAAATGCAAGTTAGTATTTAAAATTTAATTCTAATTATAAGTACCTAATACCTACGTGTGTAAAATATCACATATCACTGTTAACTCATTATATCTAAATTCTAAACCTTATCCACCATCATAATGATAAATTCCAGCATAAATTCTGCTTCTAATTCATACATTTTTATAGGTATAACATCGTTAAAATTATCCTTATTTCATAGACATGTCTTAGAATAATTACTTATTAAAAAATGACGTTTAGAAGCACTAGTTTTCCTAAAAATATAGCAATTGATACCAATCCTATTGATGAAGGTCTCATATTTTGGCGTCGACAGCCCTAATGACATTGTAGTTAGGGTTGCGAGTATCACGAAAAAATGATAAGTATCACAGTTTCTCAGTACAGAGTACAGGTAGTTAATAGTGAGCTCATTCATAATGCAATGCTAATGCGGTCGTTTATATACGTGGGTACGTACGTGTGTGGCAGTGTTGCTGCTAAACTTGAGAACATGGCATATTGTTGAACGTCTGGTTTTCAGGTGCATGCGGATGAATTAAACTTAAGTTGAAAATTGTTTGTGACTTTTTTAATTTCCGTTGAAGAAATTATAATTTATACATATAATATACTACTTAAGTAATTGTTGGATATTTGTGTAAAAACCGTTGAGTGTGATTTGGTTAACTTGAGTCTGAGTAACCGAAAAACGTATGTAAACGATAATGCAACCGCAACAAATAGATCAAATTTAATAAAACATATTTACAGATCTTTCTAATCCGACTAGAACGCTCCCAAACCTGCAACGCATCCATATAGCATCGATATGAATGCCTCGCGCGCCAATGTCCAGTCGCCATTTATCTAAATCAAGCCGCGCCTCAATAGATTCTGCTAAATCGGAGCGTGATTGCGCCGGTGGTACATGGAAACAATGTGGAAACATCTAGAGGCAATCAGCGGATATTGGTATCAAGAAGCTATAACTAATGACTATTAACTTATAAAATCTAATGGCATTAAAACAGATTGGCTTTTTTCAGTTGGAGTTGAAATTGTGATCCTAATGAAATTGGTACTATGGCTTTGAAGCTTACGTACGTACAAATATACGAAAACGAGATTTTCGTGGTGTATTTCGGTTCTGCTTGAAGAATATTTACAACTGAAGTATCTCTTGAGAAGACGAATGTATCTTCTTTCTTTTTTCATGCTTTATGCTTCCCTAATTTACTAAAACAATGAAGTGGACACATTTCCTTTTTCATTTGTTCACAGACCTTAATTTATTTCTAGACAATATGAAGAAAATACAAAAACCCATACCTATGTACATATCCTTGAGTACATAAAGTGTAAGATATGACCAAGAGGTAATTAATTACAATGTAACAGAGTATGATGGAATAAGGGCGAATCTGTAGTTGCCTTAACGACAGTCCTCTTAAAATAATATAGTAAAGATATATATATAATACACAAGCATGCATTTAAAGTTTCGGTGCAATCACGTTCATTAGATTAGAAATGGATATCTCGTTGGATACAACGAGATATCCATTTCTATTTTACAGTCATTCAAAGAATGACATAATTTCGTCTTATTGCATGATAGATTGATTTGAAATATTACTAAATTCCGAAAAAGAAAAATGTGTGCGTGTACTAGGGTACACACGTAAGAAGTGAAACTTCTTTATGACCTTATTTTTCAAAAAATAATTTACTACATGCAACTTTACAGAAATACGTCGAATCGAAGATGGCGCGTAACGGAAAAATGTCACGCGTAACGAAAAAATGTTACACTAATTTTTTTTCCAACCCCGATAAAGAAGTTTCACATATTGACATATTGACTTTCCTTCGTTTGACATATTGTAATTGAAAAGCACATAATATGTAAGGTCTTGTCATTGCATCAGCCGTTGTTACAATCAGTTACAATGATTAGACTGATGCAATCATCCAATTTACCACCAAAATCACACCAAGATTATCTACTATTTATTCAATTTGCGAGTGGCGCACGTGATGAAAATTGCGACATTAGCCTAGATACAGATTTGTCTCGGCGCCATTTTGGTGTCAACGTACGATTACAGCACGCAATGATTTTAATGGATTATAAACGCGAAATTCACATACTTTAAAGATTGGAGTGCTACGTGTGTTTTGGGTTTTATTGGATTGAGAATTTGTTACCATTTTAGTATAACTAGTTTAACTGAAAAATTTAACGGGTGTAGTTTGGACTGAGGCTAAAGCGACTATCATTTTGGTAAAGCTTCATGCAAAGCAATAATTCAAGATTGACAATATCTAAATTGACAGCGGGACAGCATTCGAGAGGTATCTCCATATACGCTTTCGTGTAAGTAGGTATCAAAGGTTGTATCAAAGTGTTAGCTAAGAACAGATTCTTCACGAACGAAGCTAATAACATTTTAGAGTTCTCATGAGATTCTAATCTATGAACAATTATATCTGAGGATAATATTACCTAAACATATTACATATAAGTAGGTAATATAAGCTTTTTCAAAGCTTAGCCTTTCAGAAAAATATCTTCCACAATAGACAAATAATTACTGAATCGTATGACTATTTGATTTATCTATGGGGAACATTGCTTATAATTTATCACCATCAGCCTATATTTGTATCCATTGCAGGAGCCTTCTAGGAGAGCCATAAATCACTAGGATGGCCAAGTGTGTGGTGTGCACTTGTCGCATGTCTATAGTGTCTACGAACTTTGCGGTTTTTCGTTCTCACCATTTATTTCTTCACAATAGTTTATTTCTTCGATTTGAGAGGATATGTTCAGATTAATATTAAATTAAGTTAACCTATAGAGCTTAAACGTTTTAACGTTATATTGATCTTGGATTTTCATTGTAGCTTAAAACTCAAATAGATTTTTTTCAAAGAAAACACTATTTAAAATATTTCAGCATAAGTGAAATTTCATAATGAGTACGTTTCTGCTCTTTTAACCCTGGTCTTCAACTTTTCATTACCAGACAATTAAGTATCTTGTGGTCTAGTACATACTTAGTTGGTGGTATTCATTAATTAAATTAGATTGAATACCATAAAATCTTTAGCTAGCCGGCAAATTAACCCCCTCATCCTCAACCAAAACCAATTCATAATGTTCCACACAATGAATGGCCATAATGAAAAGTGTCAACGTGTATCGCACTTCTAACCTTGCAATGTCGTCGCGAGGAACGCGTGGCATCCCTGGCTCGCGTGACGTCACAGATGGTGCGGTGGGCGTGGCCTGGCCCCGCCTACCCGCACACTAGCACACACGTATAAACAATTGCGTTGAGGCGGCATTTTTTAAGACGGCAAAAGAGATATCGTGACACGAGATACGATGTTCTGCCCGCTCAACGACTATAGTGTGAGGTCCTTAGGTTTGTATAGTTATTGGATGTTGATCTGTTATGGACCAAGTTAAATAATAGGCATTTTTCATAATGCCCGGTACAGTGACAATAGAGCTTATAGAATTTCTCAGTCTTGTAACGGGCAGTTACGACCGAGCGATACTTAGTTCAGATAACATTTTTTTCACTACGTCTGACTAATTACTTTTAAATGGTATACTATAAGTTGCCACCCGTGCTATAAATATCACCTTTACACCTTTACACAACAATAAATAACACGTAGGTAAACTTAAAAGAAATCAAAACAAAAGTATCCGAGCCTTAAATGGCAAGATAGATAATAATTAAATGAAAAATAAGCAATTGCAGACAAGTACACAAAAAACCCTTGGTTTAATAGACACTTAAAAAAGCCTTAACAAATTTAAAATCCATTAACTTTTTATCTTTAGAAAATTTTCTACCAATAGGGGTATTATTTGCAATTTTAATAAGAGAATCGGTGACCTACTTGATAATGTTAGAAAACGAATAGGAAAATAGACTCTAAATGACAAGCTATAAGACACATAATAGCATGAATGTGAATTAGAAAGAGAGATGCGGGCTGCATAACCGGGATGCATATCGCGTGCATAATTTGTGCAATATTAATTCACTGATAGGAATGCACCCTATTCATTATGCGATATGAAAATCACTTAATATAAACAGACAAATATTACTCTGCTTTTAAATACAGGTAGGTGAAATTCTTATTAATCAATAAGGAAAATGAATCTGACAAAAAAATGGGAACCTGCTATAGTTTTTAAATGTGGATAATAATGTTTTTTCCCCACTTTATGCTCTACAATGCAAACGAAGTTATCAATAGATTTAAAGTTTAACCTACCAATTAAGATTTAGAAGTGGAAAGTTTATATATTTTATTCATAAGATTTTTTAGATGTTTCTCACGATATTAAAGTATTTAAGTACTAGAATAGTAGAAAGTCTACCAGTGCAAAATTTAAATAAGAATTATTTGTGACGTTGTTTACGAGTTTAATTAGCTCTTTTTCAAAAATATGGATTTTAGAGTTTAGCTGTAACAACGTTACAGATAGCTACAGTAGCGCTACTACGCATATTTTGTTTTGAAGTTAGGAAACTAAAAAACAATGATTAGTTTTTTTATGTCGGTATTCAAACTCATACTCAGACTGAAACTTGTTACTTAGATATTTATTCAATTAGACTTCTTCTAGAAGCATTTTTGATTCGTCATACTCATAACATAGTTCACTTTTTAGGAACCATTTTAACCAAGTGTAAACCTGCAATTCGAGGGTTGAAGATAATGATAAATCTTATTTTTTTTTTAATTTTTATTATTCTAAAGTCTAAACAATGCTGTAGTAATTTCATGTGTATTTTTTTTAATTAGATTATAATTTGTATTGTTTGCTCGAACGATTTCAAACTTCTAACACAATGAATTATTACTCCATGCGACATTGTCATAATTTATTCATTCCCAACATGCACTCCCTAGCATAAATCACATATAGATACAAATCCAGTTATTCGCGGACAAAATAATAAATATTGTAGAGATCATAAGATATTTTCTTTATTAGTGACTAAGTTAACAGGTAGTTTTTGATCAAAAAGCAAGAAGAAATTGTATTTTTAACAACAAGGCATCCTTCTATTATCTTAGACTATTATTATTAATACCAACTACCTACTTTCTGAAAAATAAGTGTTCTATGTCAATTTCGTAACACTTTAAACGCATCGATATAGTCACAATCAATACAGTCCTATCTTAAACATCGAAATTTCCGAAACGCGACAAAAGATTTTTTATACTCTGTAACAATACTTAACGTTTATATTTGAAACGGGAAGTGTCGGGGGAAGAAATGGGGGAGGGGTAAGGATTTATGCGGCCGCGACACCGCGAGATTTATCGACATGCGCGTGCGCACGTGCGCACCAAACGAGACAATAGTGTATACGCCCATTGATGGCCAGATTTTACAAGTGCAGCTTGTCGACAACCTGTATATTTGATAATGACGATGTAGTTAAGATTTAGTACAATCAAATGGTGTTGATAACATAATATTTGGTGTTGTATGAGCTCGTCTTGAATCTTTAAATATTCTTGTTATCAATATTTTTAATAAATTGAATAACAAAAACAGTCTCAATTCGTATCACCAACTTAAGAAAACCAACGAAACAGATGCGGAATGCTTTCCCCATACGGACCCAGAACTACATGTGGTCACTTCAAAGTTCAAAGCTACCAGGATTAATCCGCCTTGCATAACGACAGCATTTGATAAGCACGCACCGATCAATCAAGCGCACTTGTCGGCGATTATGCTCGATAAATCTACTCGTCTTCACACAATAAACAGCTCAGCAGAGGTAGTGGACGTTTCCTCCATTTAGTTTAATTTATTTGGTCGTCGCAATGCAACACGACCAGCAGTCCGGAGTGGGGACGTCGTAAACATGTCAGGGGAGACGCATCGGCCGCAGACCGCCCGTAAACATCGCTATGTAAGACTCATCTCGGATTCTTTGTGTCTAGTTGTGTAATTACAATGTTGCTGAAAGAAGCTAGTTCTCAAATAGGATCTATGTGGCTAGAACTCTTTGTTACTCTAACTTACTTGCTACGAGGGCATATAAAACTAGCATGTACGAATGTAGAGACACATGATTTTTTTTTAATCTTTAGTTAGGTAAGTTTCTTGAACAATTTGCAATAACTGGACTTTTTTTACATTTCCCTTAATAAGATTTTCCTTGCACTACTAAGTACATAATACATATACACGATGATTCTATTACTGAAATATTATCTACAAGCACAAATACATGATTGTGTTCAAGTAAAAATAATGCCAATTTTTGCAACGCAGCAACGAATAATAGTAAAAAGTCATCCCACGTTTTCTTTCTATCCACTTTTTACCCTCTGCAAAATGTTTAGCTATATTTCCACCATTTGAAACACCGCCGGACAGGAAACATGTATTTATTACACGAATTAATGCCGTCTCTCCAATTACTGTAAATCTATTGAGAGACGTTCCATCAGCTCCCGAAGTATGAATCCTAAAGATTGATACACATTGGTGTCGCGCCAAGCCGACATCAAAGACAGTACTAGCGGGTATTAGTGTGAACACGCTTTATTTAGTCACTTGTTACATGTGCACTAATATCGTATTAAATCATACTAATGCTCGGTGTTTAGTTAAAAGGCACAACAAATCAGATAAACTCTGCGAAGCGTGTGACGAAGGATTAACATATGGTTTTGATAATGTTGCGCACGAGTTTTATAGCATTTTAATAATAGTTTTTAAGATGTGAACATGTTGAAAAAATAAAACCAGATGTTTATTCTGGACAAAAAGGTGTTAAATTGCCAAACCTCACAAAACAAAGCAACAGATTACAGAACAAACCTAAACTTTGACTCAAAAGCAAAAAGAAATCGAAGATTGACAATCTTATAGCAATAACATACCTACATCACCATAATCTAGCACTTGAGCCATTAAGAATTAATCAAGTAATAAACAATTATTATTGGAAAAAAACTAAGCTTTGATCTCATCAAAGAATCAAATCGTCATCTCGATCAATCTTTGACATTTATAAATCGCACAACCTGTTTAATGTAACAGCTGTTAATTCCAATTATTTTAAACCTTCGGAATTAATTCCACACTAGAATTATCTCGTTACAAAATGTATTTTCAATCGTGGACGCCGTTTACCTCGTAGAGCATTGGCGCGAATCCAGTTAACAACAGACAATGATAGAATATTTGGAGAATGCGTCGCGGGTCGCGGTCCGCGGCTCAATGGCGCGCACAGCTCGTACAATGAGCTATCGGACACGCGTTCCCGCGAAAATAGCATTGTCCTAGAAACATTCGCGATCCAAAATTCCCCGAACGTTCGTACGAATCTATCGCCGTGAGAAACGGCGTCGAGTGGGCTAACGACCGCTTTAAAATACGAGAAGATATAACCAAATGCGTTCAATAGTGGCGGGTGAGCCGGCATTCCTTCGGAATTTATTAGCCGATGGTGCAGAGGCCGCCGACGACCGATTTAGTTCGGATTTAAACAAAGGTAAATGTCGTGCGGTATTTTTAGTTGCGCCTCTAATGTGTTCGCGCCGCTGCCGCCCCGCCGCCGCCCCGCCGCAGTCCCGCGGGAGCCAGATTGTCACTATTAAATCAATACTCTAGTTAGTGTCCCCCAGATGCTATTCGAAATCTATGAAATGTAACAGCGTGAATCGTTAATTACTAAATTATACTGAACAATAGCATACCTACTAAACTATTTCGTTTGAATGTAATACCACGTTTTATACCAAGAAACAAAATTTACCTTTTAGATACTTACTACTTAGTACATACCTACAAGTTACAACTACCAAGTCTTTCCTATGAAAAATCAACAGAAACTACCTACAAATAGCTAAATCCTGTATAACCTGTAACTACTTATTTCCAAAATCCATTGAATTTAACCCGACAAAGGCATCATACCCGTAATATCAAGCAAGAATACAAAATAATATTTAGTGGAAACTTCGCAAAAAGCCCCGCCGCGGCCGCCGCGCCGCCCGGTCTGCCGAGTGCCGCACAACTCTGCTCTTTTATTCATGCGACGCATTCCGCAAACAAAACGAGCGAGATATCATCATTTGGATGCAACAATTGACATGTCACTGCAGATTTTACGAAATTATTGCATTTTTGATGGCATTACTTGTTATTAAAATTAAAAAACAGATTTAGGGTAACTAAGAAAATTTCCCTTTTAGGGGATCTCCTTTCCCTACTTTTTAAAACACAATTTTACTTTAAAATAAATGGATTTCATGAAAACCCTTAGTTTAGATAGGTACTTTAAGAAATTCACTCCATAACTTACAGCTACTATGAAATGTAGAGATGATAGTTTTGCATCCTGATGGTAGAACATTTTTTCTTTCATTACCTACCTAATTTTAAACGTGACGTCATACTCAGTATTATAATCTACACTAATATTATAAAGAGGAAAACTTTGTTTGTTTGTTTGTTTGTTTGATTGTAATGAATAGGCTCATAAACTACTGGACCGATTTTAAAAATTCTTTCACCATTCGAAAGCTACATTATCCACGAGTAACATAGGCTAGGTTTTATCCCGGAAATCCCACGGGAACGGGAACAATGCGGGTTTTTCTTTGAAAACGCGGGCGAAGCCGCAGGCGGAAAGCTAGTAATTTATAAAAAAAAATATTAAAGGTCCATTTTACGCACATGCATATTATTGAGGCAACTACCAACTAGCACCCAAAAATTATTTATTGGTATAGGTATGATAAGAATGCTAAAGTAACGTGCTTTAAATAATATCAGCGTCAAACGAATTTAATGAGCTTCGATACAAATCGGTAAATTATCAATAATTAATCACTTGATACTAATTGCTCTTATTTTGTTCGCTAATTACCACGTGGGAACGGACCCGAACATGCACTTATCTCTAACGTTTGTGGCAAAAGGAAGAAAACACATTGCGGTTTTAATTCCAGATTAATTTGCTGAGATTTAGGATATTTAATACGATACAGAAATAAGGTTATGCCACCTATGTAGTTGTAGTAGGTACGTATTTAACTGCGTAATGCAGCGAAGAGTGTTTGCTATTGCTTAAACAGTAAACTAGGTATTCGTATGTATAGTCGTCTTTTATTATTTATTTATTTTAGGTTTATATCATCAAGAACCAAAATACTTGGATGACATCTTCCAACCCTACAATTGACCTGCGTAGTGAAAATTGCCTCAGAGCCTATGTACCTGCAGTGATAACGAAATGGATAACACTAAATTACCAAATTAGGTATTATGTGCCCAAGTCTGAGTGTCGTGAGTTAGTTGATCTTGACTCTAAATTATCAGTTCCTGATAAATGTTATATTATCACGACCAAAAATTGTTTTTAAAACTACTCTCTACGTTCCATCTTCAAAATACAAAACTCCTCTCTATCTCTATCTTCAAGAAAAGACGCGATTGTTTTTATTTTATACATATTCTGATACTTCATTACTGCAGTCTATATATGCAGTGTATTCCTTCTATTTATAGCCTAGATCTACAAGATAAATAAACTACTGCTCTCTGACAATCTAACACCAATATAGTTGATAATAGTTCCAACTACCTACTCATTATTGTAAATCAAAGTTCTTTGACAGTACCTAACAAGTAAAACCGAGTAAAAAGCATTATGGTTCTCCTTAAAGGATTTGCAACAATGTTGCTGTTGAAGCAAAGTGACTGCGAATATAATAAAAACTTGATATCAAAACTTTGTTCAATGTTATTTCAGTGCAGTTGGTTAGTTTTTGGGACCTTATTCATATGCTGTTTTCTTAGAATGTGGAATTTGATAGTAATGATTATGGCATTTTATTTAAGGTATAGGTAACTGTTTGTTTGAGTTTCCAGAATGTTTAATATTTCGTTATTTAATCAGACACTGTTTCATCATTAGAAATTGAAATAAAAAATTTCACAATAAATTCTTCACCCTTTAAATTTTAATGTGTATTACCTATACTGCTCATCTATTTCGATACACAAAACTTAATCAATCTTTTTACATCCCACTACAATTAAAAATAGCAGCAATGATATCGTATCTGTAACGGAACAAAATAAAACGACATATTTATCGGATACTCGTCGTGGGGTATTAATCTGGAGGGTTAGAGGGCGCACACGTGTGGCCGGACGTGCGACACGATCTTTTGTACGGATTAACACTTCTAGCTGCTGTTTTACACCCTACGACACGACTTACGATACGGATTAT
Organism: Colias behrii; assembly: GCA_029959065.1. Classification (NCBI taxonomy): domain Eukaryota; kingdom Metazoa; phylum Arthropoda; class Insecta; order Lepidoptera; family Pieridae; genus Colias; species Colias behrii. Next base: position 767,156 of record JARWMC010000006.1, on the reverse strand, counting down.
AACTAAACTTACTTTTAGATACTGATTAATTTTAATTGTTCCATATGTACTCTATAATATATATTAATTTATTGTAGAACATTTTGATTACAATGGCAAATTCTTTATTGTTTTGTGAAATAAGTTATAAATAAAAATTAGGTAGAGACAGCCAGTAAGTAATTAAAACAACTATTAATATACTAGAATAAATCCACTAACTGAATGTGAACTGACTGAGGTAACACACAATATAAAACGAAATAAAATTTCCATACGTTGCACTAACTTATTTTACTACGTCTTAAAAATAGTCGTAAAGTGTAAATGAGCAGACAAGTCATTAGTTAGCGAGACAACGTCTTAGTATAAACAGCTACTTGTTTATCCAACACTCTTCACCTCCGGAACTACTTAACTGGATTATCCAATTTCGTCCGATCGCTTCACCTCGTGTTAATACCTTATAGTCCTTAAGTAACGTATCTATTTGTGCATATTGTAAAGTTTCAGTTTCCTTTTGGTATGGAAAAGTATTGTTTAACTTTCTTTTTACATTTACGCAGTATAAATAAAACGTATTGATTTAAAAAAAATGTTGTTAGGTTAACTATTATTAATAATAAAAAAATGAAAAACTAAATTTAAATTCATCTAGATGTCGAGACTGGAGGGAAGTCTCCTATACTAGCCGTACGTCAACCTACCTTACCTATCAAGTACCTAAATACCTATTCGTATTTTCATTCATTAATCGCATTCTTAGTAAGATTAGCTAGCTACTAGTTATTATTCTGTGGTAAGATATCAAGTCTTATCACTTTTGTGTCAAAAGTTTCATTAAATTTGAGGACACAGAAGCTAGTATCTAAGCTGTGACAGAAGCTCGATGTAAAATTGTAAAATGTTACCACAGATTAGATACAAGGCGCTACATTACTTCGTATAGTACAGCTTGGGTACGATGAGTGGTAACCAGCGGAGCTCCGTAAACTTTTATTTACCCTTCCTCTCTGCCCTTTTTAATTTCGAATTGTAGTTGAGACACGGAGATCGCTTACTTTACACGGCAATACACCAAAGTTACGACACAAAGTCAGCCAGTTGAGCTGGCATGTGGCTGGCATAGAAAAACCATAAACAAAACCAATTACACGCGTATTTCAAGTATTACACTCCTATTTAGGTACAGCAGTATAAAAGAAGGCGCTGCACTTATAAAAACATTTCAACAATATCATATTAATATGATTCTAACGATTTCCTAATACTCAACATGCCTCAACAACGCAAGGTCATGTTTCCGCAAATCTGTTATTGTCTTTCGACTTTCAGTGCACTACTATTTTTATGTCATGCCATAAAAAGTGTTTTAGGCTGGTTGCAATATGGCTGCATTTTTTATTAAATAGACCATTAAATGCGGAATATGTCTGATGTTGGTTATTATTTTATGGTTGAACTTAATGGATAAATAGTCCGATACCTAAACTATTATCTAGGTACTTCCTAGGTTGCTCATAGGTATCATGCTGAGAGCATAGGCAATCGTTGAATTTAGGTTTCTAGTGAATTTTGAATTGTCATTCAAAGAATGACAAATAATTTAAATACACACAATAAAAATTTTGATTAGTAGAGCTTGAGCTCTACAAGATGTAAAAATTCACTCGTCAAAAATTATTGCATGTGCGTAAATAATCCAGAAGCTAATAATATAATGTGACAAATATATGCCTATAATAAGCAATTTTAAGGTATTGGTGTGCTCAAGATGTGGACATTTCACGGTGTCTCTATTTACATGTTCATTTTTTTTATTAATCGTGCTGAAAAACTATGAACTTCGTTGCTCTAATTTAAATGAAAACCGTGTTTTGCACGTAATTCTTACGAAAACATAGGTAATAATGTGTTTTTAAGAATGTCTGCGACAAATTCTTAGCTAATGGTAAGTATAACAAAATATGACGAATCTAAGTTCTCGTGCAATTGCTATTACAGAAAAGAATTATTCACGGTTTCACAGTTTTATAAAGAAAGCAGTAAATCGCACAAGATTCCTGTCTTGCTGAATAAAATATAAATAATGAATAAATCGTGTTTAAAACTTTCTATTTGCGTGTATCTCTACAATTCTAGAAACCGAGTATTTCTTGTATACGAAAGTTGAAATTATTGTCATATCCATATAATGGTCTTTTTATTGTGATTATCGGCTTGGAATTTATGTAAGATCGGATTATGTATTCATCGTTTAACTATCTGTATAAATGAATAATTCCTAGGAATCACTCGTGAGAAGCGAGAAAACGTATGTACGCACTTTAAACGGTATTTTCCATATTAGATTAAACTATTTCTTCATACATATTACATAGCAAAGTTACACAACTCCTCCCATTTATCATTCTTATATACATACGCCTTGGTTCAAACGGTTATACATAAAGTTTCATTTTGTATCCTATTTTTAAAGTTGTAAAGGTTATTTTGCAATCACAGAGGTAGAGATGAAAGCAGATATAAAGGGGCTTCTTAGATCGCACATAAAGCTGTCTTTACGGTGAATAAATTAGTGCTAAAGCCTAATGGTCTAGTCTAGATATCTCTGAATTACGTGTTTAGTCGCTGGAAGATTTTCCTTTCTCAGGCTTAATAAGATCTCTTTTATTTAGTTCGTACAGTAGCTATACAAATTTGTTTTTATGGTTATCTTAGGTTATATATGAAGACGAAGGACCGTTCCCTAACACTTTTCTTTTCTAAATTAAATTGATTTTTATAGGAAAGTCAAGCCACGAAACCTAATGTATCCAACAGAACATAATTCCTTCCATACATTGAGAACACAATCGAAGCATTAGCTTAGAATAACATTAAGTAGGTACTTAGGGGCTCTATTTACTTTACCTCCTTTGGTATTTTATCACACATTGTTTCATAGTTTATTTTCTTATCCTCGATTGATGTTAATCTTGCATTTATAATGTATCTAGGTGAGTACCTATATCTTCTTTTGAAGGAAGGAACTTTTCTTGAAAGAAATTCTCAATTCGTAGCATATCTTTTAAATGTATAAATATGTACTACCTATCATTTCGCTCTCTCATCATCGCTTTATTTAAGTACTTATATACAATAATTTACAAATATAGATAGACAACTAGGTTTTAAATTGAATTCTACTACACTGTTGTATTCTTTAATATTCATTGTGTTAATAATTAATACTATAAACACAAAAATAATACAATTATCGAAACTAATTTATGTAAACACCAAAAATAAACAGGGAAGCACTAAAAATAAAATGTAATATAATATAATAACAAGCTCTTGGATCACTTTCAGTAACTTGTAAGCAAACTGTCGATCGCCTCTCGGACTAATTCTGCGGCACTTATTTCGACATACGTCATAAAGTTACTTATATGGATGTACAGCAGCCATTAAAAGTCATAAAGATTAATGACATTAAAAATAACATTGATGGAATTCAATCTATTTTTTTATTTCCATTTAGATAATATTTACAGGTTTCGATTCATAAAGTAAGTTTTGGGTGGGCTTCTGAAACTGAGAAATCTACCAAAAGTTCGATTGAATGACTCATTGTAAAACAAGGTTCAATACTGCATACACATAATTTTGTTTCTTAAAATCGATTACCATAGAAGCAATAGCCTGTCTTTTACGCCTTTACAACACAGTTTTGTATGAAATTTAAACTGAAAATAGTTGAGCCATGCTTAAACATACGCTATTTTTTTTGAAAAACTTATATTTGAGGTGTAATGTTGCACGATTTTGTCCTTAATAATACACAAACTGTACAAATTAAGTGTAATATTATGTTTTAAACTACAGCCATTTACACTAAGAATCTTTTTTTCAGGTACGAATGGTGCATAACGAATGTCAGGATATTACTAGATTTAATGATGTAGAACTAAATTATATCACTTGATTCACAGAAAAACTCACAAATAATTGAATCTAGTTTCCTCTCAAATCTACCAAAATCTCAAACCTTTAATTGCACATTTGACATTTCTTTAATCGCGTGGAATCTCCCAAATACCTCTATATCCAAGATCAGCGAAGCGAAGATCGGCGATAGCTCTGTTGTTTTGTTGCAATGTGTTAATCCAGTCCTGATAAAATCGTACCTTTTTAGGTACAAACAAACCACATACTTTGTGATGGTAGGGATAACAATTGGTTAGCGAGAACCTATGAAGTTAAGGAGTTGGATATTCAATGTTATGTCGTATGTATTGCAAACAAATTTACTATCAAGTATCAACTGTGTACAATACTCATATTTCTAAAAATTTGTTATCATTATAAATACCTCTATAATAAACTCGTGCTCTTGGTTCGACTTCATTATTCAAGATTCTGCTGTATTCATTACCTACACTAACATCATTATTTTTATATTTATAATTTATTTACATGGCAAAGGTCTAGATTATATCGGACTCCCACTGACCTGTACGCAGAGGACTATGGAGTACCTACTGACTAAATTCATCAGTTCTATCAAACTGCTGTCAGTGTCGGGGACCAGGTCGCTGATTGTTACCTATAATTCCTTGACCTACCTAATAATTATGACAAACATATCATTAAACGTTTCTCCATCTATTAATACATAAATTCACCTCCAAGCCACATGTCATAACCGTTCAAACAGATGCAATCGAAGTTTATCAACAAAAAGTCAAAGCGCGCCGGTCGCGGTGTCACCTCAGTAATTTATTATAGGAAAATATCCGTCTTATTAAGCTCTTAATGAGATTTCGGGTAATTAGGTCGGATTGGAATCCGGAACCGCTAGGGATGGGGCACATGTGTTTAGTTGGGATATTGTATTGAGTAAGGCGTTTATAAACGGACAGGGAAACGCTCGCGAATATTATGGATGCTCTATGGTGTTAAAACTACAAAATGCTATGGTGATGTCCAAAAAATGACCCAGAATCGACAAGAATGAAATGTGTACCAATGGATTGATAATTAAATATAATATAATGTAGCTGAAGTGGTAACGCTGAAATCGTTATAGTATAGGAGCCAGGAGCAAAATAAAATAAGTAAGAAATTCGTTTAAAAAAATAAAATATGAGTTTACGTCATGTTGTAGCTTAATATGACGTTGTAATAATGTTGTATCACTTGTGTTATCCATGATAATTATCATCAACACATTTTAAAAGCAACAGCAACATAATAACATCAGTCATCTGCATGTTCAATCACAACATAGCAAAAACTCCGTTTTTTGTAGTTTTTTCTTTTGGCTCAAGTTACTACAATTGCTTTAGTACTGTATGTATTATTGGTACTTAATTCTGTGGCTAAGGGTTGGAAATAAAAAATAATAATAGGTATAGTACAGGAGTTAAGAGCCAATAAAACTGAATAAAAAATAAATACGTTGTGGATGAGATTATCGCTTAGATCATTAAGTAATGGATGGAGTACGCTGGCAAATGTTCTAACTAAACTTTCTGCTGATTTTGGTGCGGGGAGGGTAACTCACACTGATGAAACACAATGAAACACAATCACACATTCACAAAAATAATTTGTGTCACGAAAGTCGTAAAAATTTACGACCTTTTAAGCGACGAGTTTTTAAATTCAACTCTATCACTAAGTTCATAAAGATTAAATTTGTATTTCATTCCAAGATAGTCTCGTGGGGAGTGCGGTTCAATATCGCGTTCTAAATTCAACTTTATCACTTAGTTCATAAAGATTAAATTTGTATTTCTTTACAAGATAGTCTCGTAAGGAATGCGGTTCATTATCGCGTTTTAAATTCAACTTTATCTCTTAGTACATAAAGATTAAATTTGTATATTTTCTTTCCATGATAGTCTCGTGGGGCCGCATCAATGATCGAGTAAACATGACTCGATTATTTGTCTTGATCATATCGCTAAACGATACATCGACGATTATTATAAATTGCATTTAATTAGAAATGTACGTTAAAAAAATAAAAAAACATACACAAATGAAAGGTTATCCATCTTTTTTAATATTCGACATGTTTGAATTGCTTCTGCAAGACTTGACAGTACAAAACGGCATTTTTAGCGGAGCACTCGCAGACGTCCTTTCCATGTTTTACGAATACACAGAGTGTTTGTAATCGATTACGCAAGTAGTTTTTATGAAATCATAAGATTTTTCGATTCGAATAATCTTATACCTCGGCAAAAGGGGAAGCGCCTGTGAGTGTTATCCATTATTTAATGGTCTAAGGATTATCGTTGTTATTATAATTTCTATTTTTAATTATTTAATTGCTTTTGCTTGTACATTGATGTGTAACACAAGTTGTTGTAGATTTGAATGTAGTTGTTATTATAGGTAATTATAATATCATTAAAACTTATCAAAATAAGACTTAATTATAAAAATAATAAATGAATAACAACGATATTCTAATCAATAGAAGAAACAACATAACCTATTTTATTATTTTCAAACGATTTTTTACTTTGTTTTTTGGCTCTTAGCTCCTATACTATACAGTTTTTTTTTTCAATCCTTAGCCATAGAATTACCAATAATATATTAAGTACGATAGCAATCGTAGTATCTATGAGCTAAAAGAAAAAAACTACAAAATCGAGAGTTTTTGTTCTGTTTTGCTTTAACGTTTTTGTTTCGTTGCTTGTAAAATAATAATATGATAATTATCATGTGTAACACAAGTGAAACAACATTATAACAACGTCATATTAAGCCACAAAATAACGTAAACTTATTTAAACTATGTTTTTAACGAATTTCTTAGTAATTTTATTTTGCTCCTAGCTCCTATACTATAACGATTTCAGAGTTGCCCCCTCGGTAATATTATATTCAATGCCAATCCATTGGTACACATTTCATTCCTGTCGATTCTGGGTTTTTGGTTCATACATTTTTGGACATGTCCTTTGAAATGTAAGTACATCCTAATAATATTACGATATTACTTATATTATTAGGATAAGAAAATTGTGCTCCATTAATTATTCACTTCGAGTAACTTTTCTATTGCAAAAAACTAAATCTTTACAACAAAACTAGAATGTATAATCGAGAAGGCAACACAACATGATTCCCACAAATAGTATTAGTTTACATTTAATTAGACAAATTAATTTCTGAATGAAAGCTCACAAAACGTTCGCGTATAAGCAGCCTAAAACCTAAACCATAATGAGATAGCAAGTTATCAGTCCGGTCACGGTTTATCGCTGTTAAGGGTTTGTTTACGCCTTGCGTCTTATTTCAGAAACGCCGCTAATGGCTCTTTTTGTGAGAAAATGCCCCAATTTGCATTTAAACGCAGTGGAGATGTTGGGACATGATCATTAGAAAGTACTTCTGCTTAGCATTTACGTGTAATAGGTGATAATTATTGATAAAAAGATGGTTTTAATTGAGTGGACTTTTATTTCATAAAGGATGTAGTAAATAATTGTTTTACTATGTTATCTTATAAATAGGTAGGTAGGTAGGTATGTAAGGGTAGGTATACAATTGTATGACATAGGTTGAACTGCTATGAATAATGATAAGTACCTATTTACCTTCTAAATATGTAGGTAGGTACTACATAGCAGATTTATGACAATAATTGCAATTTATGTCTGTACCTAATATATTCAACAAACTTTTCTAAAATGAAGCTTACAGATACTGCAATTGTCGTAAATCTGATTATGTATCGACATCTTTTTGCATAGGTAGATAACATTTACTGCAACATAACATTTTTTTTTTTCAGGCTTGTCCCGGAGTAATATGACAAAGGGGCCGCTAACAAGCCGCCAAGGGGCAGCTGCCAAATACACGTCGTTATGATTAACTACACACAATATTTGACAACTGTTTTTGTTGCACTTTTTGCATACATTTTGTATCTATCTCTTCTTGTGAGATTTCGTACAATTATAAATAAATATAATTAAACATTTGTTTTATTGAACAATATCCAGAAGTAGATAGGTACTTTGTAGGAAGTTAGGTAGTTACTTTCTTGATAGAAAATATCAAAGTCAATTATTAAGTTTATGAAAATTATGGTCTAGATATCAGGTAGGTATAGCTCCATTACTGACATTACAACGAGGCGAGACAGGACGCCACAGTAGTTTATACAACCTATTAAAAAATTATCGTCATTACCAGTTATTTTAGTGATAACAAACATCTCCTTAGTCGAAAAACTTCACAAGATGAAATTGCATACCAAACATAATACTAGGTAAACACCGCGTTATTTCATTATATCTCAGGTTTAAAACACACGTGGAATATCTTTGTGCAAATACAAACAATAACTAAGTCTCATCACAAATCCCCAGAGATGCTATTAACGTGAAACTACACTTTTGGGGATTTGGGAATATATTGTCTACATATTGAGTTTTATTGTTGTGAGTTTTACAGTTAAAATTAGTGCCCATAAATCACTAGATGATTGCCACCATGTTACTTAAATAGGTTTAATTCATTTGAATTAAACTACCTAAATAGGTAGGTACCTACCTATTTAGGTATATCTTATTAGTAAATGTATTGTTAGGCGTAAGTTAATAAAGTTTATATTTAAAATTTAATTAATAACTAGTTAGGTACTTATAATGCACATACATTTTTGTTCAATTTGATTTTGCCATTTTTCAAATAAATTATATAGATAGCAGAGTAGCAGACTAGCAGAGTAGGTAGTAGATCTAATTCTAGAATTTCTAGAGGATAGATGTTTTTTTCCTGAGCAAATTCAAAAAGATAAATCTAATTTTATAAGCTAAGGTAACTACTAAAATGAAATACCGAGTTGTTATTTGAGAATTCCCCATTATTATCCACCCATTTATTTATCTACTTAAAAAAAAGTGCGTATATCTATTATATCTACACATTTACCTAGTGCATTCCCGTAGGTATATTCGCTTGAACAACCATACTCATTTGCAGTGCGATCTTCTGAAAATGAGTATCTTCAAACATATATAAAATTAAATAATATCAATTTTTATAGAAGAATGCGAAAGATGTGATGCGGAAAGATAACTGATGTGTTACCTACGCACATTCTTTTGTTAAACACCCATGTATTATATAAAATTACAATTTACAATAGATGCGGTTTTTCACCTAAACCGCGATTTTTATTTCTATAAATATTTAATATATTGATATGAAAGGGGTTTTTAAGAATTAGGTAGAACCGTAGATATGTATGTCATAATTAATGTAGTACATACCTATACTTTAGTTTACGTTGTCGATATCATCGACATCGGAGGAGTTTTAGGAATTAACTAACGTTAAAATAACGTTAAATTCTATCTATCGTTTTTGAATTGTATCACAGCTATGCGTTTATGGTCAAAATAAACCTACAAACTACCTAAATAAATAACATTTACAGCGATTTCCCGAATTTAAATGCAACCACTCCAGCAATTAAGGAATTATAAACAGTTCCGAAGTTTTCCAATAGTGTCTAATTGTGATATCCTCATTAACGCTCCATTAGCATAAATAACGCAGACAAATCGTCTGTTTGTTTAACGATAGCTCAGGAACCGAGGAATGTACCGAATCCATTGAGTGTTGTTATTTGTGTCGCTGGGACGCCATTAACGGCCTTTATGAGTGCTTCAGATTCTATTGTTCGCGGTTGAAACAATATGCTGCTGAGTTTATTTCCGTTCTATTCATTTAGAAATGTTTTTACAAGTTCCTTAATTTTGGTGGTTGAAATGGATCGACTTAATTGTCACCGTATTTTCTGAATTATGGTATTTTCAGATTAAGGATAATATCTATAGGTAATGTGCTTTCTATGGTACCTATCTAATTAAAATCTGTGAGTGCTATTAAAATTATTTCTAGTTAGAAAGTTAGTAGATAAGCATATACCTATAACCTAATAAGAATTTTACTAGCGCCGTCCACATTATGAACATTAACATTTGCTTTACTGTGACGTGAACGAAAGACAAACAAACAAACATACTTTCACATTCATATTATAATAGATAACAATGTAGTACATACTTTCTAATCTATAACTAGTATAAAGTATTATTATATTATTACTATAGTAAGTATTCCTACTTACTAGTATGAAGTAAGGATTGTTAGGTACTTGTTAGCTGTTGGTTAGCGGTTAGTAGATAATTTGTGTGACAATATTGCATGCCAATGGAATGATAATTAATGATAATACCTATGCCAATTGTTACTTTTAAATATTCGCTACTCTGGCTTACCTATATGATCCTTTTGTCATAATAATATCTATTTTGTGTAGCCGACTCACAAGCGGCAAATATAATCTGTCTTTTATCGGACTAAATTAATTAATAGGTACCTAATGATTGCTCTTTTATCTACCCATTTATTATTTCGTATTCAATTGTGTTTAATTTTTGATCATTTTGAAATTAGTAGGTATACCTATGCTGGGTATACCTGCTTACTGAAATCGGTTGAAATCAGTGCAGTAATTTTTCAGTTTATTGCAAGCAGACAGATAAGACGGATAGGTGCGTCGGAGTATACCTACCTAATGTTTTATGATACGGAGCGATTTTGTTTAAACTTTAAAGCATATTCTCAAGTAAACAGATAATTGTTTTATGAAATGTTCATAAAGATAAACAGGTCGAAAAACTATAGCTATAGCCCTTAAAACTATAGCCTATATCATAGAAAAAAGTTACCTACTTCTGTATGTATCTATCTCTTCTCTCCTTTGTAATTTAAACATGAGCTTGAGTGCTTTTGAGTAACCCGGAAAGGGTATATTTATTAATCGTCGAAATATCATGCAAGAAATAACATTAAAACAACCATTCGATTTTGTATAGGTATTATATTTATTGAGCCCGCTCGATTTAAGCTGTAACAATATTCATATAGTTATAAATACATCATAATTAGGACGCCTTCACACTACACGATAACTCGCAGTGTGAACACGCCTTTACAATACAGTCATTTACAATTGAAGCTGTGATAAAACTATAGATTTTTCTAGATATTTATATATATTTCCTAGAATATATCAAATAGATTCGGTTACTTACATACAATTGTTGTAAAAAAATTTTAAAATTAACCAAGTCAAAGTAAGTAAGTAAAACGAATCTTTTTATATAAGGACACAAGGTTTTTTGCATTTTTGGTAAGTTTACATTATTGTTCATTGACATAATTATGAATTAAGTGGCATGATAATTATTTAATTAATGTCCCAATTACATGAGAAATCTGAAAGTTGAACATGAATATAATATCAATTACATAATATTTAATTATACTTTTTGTGGTTATTAATTATTAAGTATTCAATTACAAATGGATATGATTATACCTATTACATAAATAATAAATATATAATATGCTGTTTACATTATTATTTCACGCATGATCAGCATTGTAATTGTAATGTTTAATAATGATCAAATAAAATTATAAATTAGAAAGGGGCGTTATTTCTAAGGGTAAGATTTTTATTTAAAAAAAATTTAGTAAGACCCTTAAATAACTAACACCCCCCTTAATTTAGAATATCTAACCAATGGTAATTATTTATTATCATCATTAAATAAATATTTCGCGTTTCATATGATTCAAGTTTAAAAACATTTTAAAATTATTTAAGACTTTACCTACTAAAAAACTAGATTCTTATGAGAAGCAAAATATTTATTTAATAATGATAATTTTTATAACCAATAAAAATATAAAAAATAAACAAATTCCAACAATTACATGCCACCTATTATTTATTTTGATATTAAATCCATAGTTTTATAAATTGATAATTATACACATTTAGTTACTAAAATCTATATAGAAACAAATTCTGGTCGATTTTATTTTTAATACATTTCTTCTTGCTAATTTTTATTGTTTAATTAGGCAAATATTTTTTTTATTTTTTTTGTCTAAAGATATATTAATAGATATTTAGATATTATGAATTTAATTAAAATAAACTTAATATTGAATGAGGTAAAATGATAGTGGAAAATTTTTAATGTTCTTTATTTTCCAAAAAATCCCAGATCGAAATATTATTAACTCAAACAAGTAGGTATTAATTTTACGATTCTAAAAAAAAAGAATAATTTGCCCAATCAAACAATTCGATACAATTGTATAAACGAGCGCAGAGCTGCGAGACCCGACGCGGTAAGGATTCCGTATTTACATTCGCGGTAGCTTTCGTTATTGCACATTCATTTTATACATGGAGTCCAATGCGGTAACGTTATTCAACTATTGATATTGATAAGTGGCAGTGAATGTGAAAATATGATTGTGTTATTTTGTTTGTTGGAAGGAAATTATTAACTTCCGACATCAAAAAAAGCTACACAGTTACAACTATTTGTTTAAGGTATGTAGAATCATTTATCCATACAACTTAAATTACGTTTTACAAGAATAAGTACATAATAATTAATAATGTGGAATACTGACATAATATAATGTAAGTTTATGAAATAAAAATCATGACAAATCAATTGAAAACAAATACAATTATGTTGTATGGAACAATAGAAAACATTGATGTCAGCATTAGGTTAGTACGTACGTACGTACCTACGTTTAGTTTATTAAGAACATTTTCTCCAAGAAATAGACTGCATAAAACGAAATGAAAATAGATATCTAGCTTTACTGCAGTACCTATACTATGTCCAAGTCCATTCGAAATATAACCATAGTATAAAATACTATGATATAACGCAGTATAGTTAAATAACGTGTAACAAATGGTCATATCGGCGGTTCTCGCAACTCATAGTATATTATCTAGCTACACTTAACTATGTACACTACACTAACTTAATATATCAGGTAATATGCACTATTTACATATGCCTACACTAGCTATGACGCTTTACTGTGATCTCTCATTTAGATTCGTATATAAGTAAATACAGGGTGGCCCGTTTATAGTGGTCCAAAAATTTTTTTCAGCTTGAGAGCATCATGAGTAATCATTTAAAACAAACTTTAGTTAAGCGAAAACTTATGGTTTAGAAATTATGATTTTTTTTATAAATAATCCGGAGTTTCAATATTGTTTTCACAAAACCACTCTGTTATGAAAACTACTGGACCGAATTGAATGAAATTTGGTATAGGTATAGCGCAATAACCTACCTATCGCACTATAGGCTCATCTTGTGTAAATAATTAGACTGCATTTTTTTATTTTAACTTTTTCTGTAGTTTTTTGAATTTCTCGGCAAAATATGGATTTTTCGAAAAAATCCTGTGAAAAAAAAATGTACCACCAAGATTTTGCTGGTACTGCTAAAAACTACCTTAACATAGGGTTATTCTTGACACAAAAAATCATAGTTGTCCTTCGATTGTAGCATCTTCAAAAACAACATCATGTACATTAACACATGGAAATCGAAAAATTACGAAATTTACCATAATTTAATTTTAATCATTTGGAACGGCCAATTTTTGATTAAAGAACCATTTATTGCCATAAAAGTCATTACAAATCAGTATTCACATGGCTATAAAACTTAAAATGAATGAAATAAAATTAAAAAATTATTCTAATGTCAATTTATTGAGTTTTTTTTTGTTGTTTAGTTTTTATGTTTAAATCTTAATAAAAGGTTTGGAGAATTAATAAAACAAAATAAATATTAATTAACATATTGTTTATTTTTTACAAAAGGTTTTCAAAATGCCGTCCGCCTTTCGCTAAACATTATCTGCATCTGCGTAAGAATTTTCTTCGCAGCCTATTAAATGGCTGCCTGCCGGCTTTCTTTAATGGCTGTTTTATCCACTTGAATTTTTAGGTATGAACCTATGGTAATAAATGGTATAATACCATAAATTGGTATACAAATGTACCTATGTATAATGAATTTATGGTTATTTATAGGCATAAATTCAAGTGGCTATAACAGCCATTAAAGAAAGCCGGCAGCCATTTAAAAGGCTGCGAAGAAATTTCTTACGCAAATGCAGTATATGTTTAGTTAAGGCGGACGGCATTTCAAAAACCTTTTGTAAAAAATAAACAATATGTTAATTAATATTTATGTTGTTTTATTAATTCTCCAAACCTTTTATTAAGATTTAATCATAAAAACTAAACAACAAAAAAAACTCAATAAATTGACATTAGAATAATTTTTTAATTTTATAATTTTATTTCATTCATTTTAAGTTTTATAGCCATGTGAATACTGATTTGTAATGACTTTTATGGCAATAAATGGTTCTTTAATCAAAAATTGGCCGTTCCAAATGATTAAAATTAAATTATGGTAAATTTCGTAATTTTTCGATTTCCATGTGTTAATGTACATGATGTTGTTTTTGAAGATGTTACAATCGAAGGACAACTTTGATTTTTTGTGTCAAGAATAACCCTATGTTAAGGTAGTTTTTAGCAGTACCAGCAAAATCTTGGTGGTACATTTTTTTTTCACAGGATTTTTTCGAAAAATCCATATTTTGCCGAGAAATTCAAAAAACTACAGAAAAAGTTAAAATAAAAAAATGCAGTCTAATTATTTACAGAAGATGAGCCTATAGTGCGATAGGTAGGTTATTGCGCTATACCTATACCAAATTTCATTCAATTCGGTCCAGTAGTTTTCATAACAGAGTGGTTTTGTGAAAACAATATTGAAACTCCGGATTATTTATAAAAAAAATCATAATTTCTAAACCATAAGTTTTCGCTTAACTAAAGTTTGTTTTAAATGATTAGGTAGGTACTCATGATGCTCTCAAGCTGAAAAAAATTTTTGGACCACTATAAACGGGCCACCCTGTATATCACTGGATATAAGTAGATAAATGAATATTCCGAATAAAACTTATTTATTTTATTATTTATTTAATGAACTTTTAACGGTTTGTAGTGGGTTTATGTATTATGGATGTAGAACCGTGATTATTTAAAGAAAAATTTAAGTTTAAATACGTTCTCTAATGTCTAAGTTTTGTATGTAGTAGGTACACGTATTACCTACATGTACGTTCCATGTCTAGAAATAATAAGTTTTATGCAAAAGTATTAGGCATTTTTTAATGTAGAGATCCCGATTTCACTCTACTCTCTTATATTTATAAATGAACCTATATAATAAAGTAAACAACGAACCTATACAACGCTTTAGTTTGTGACTTTTCATTCAAAATTAAAGTTTTAAAACTTATTAAAGTTTAATAATAAAATAATTTATTTTAAGCATATTAACTTTTGCCTTGTAAAGCGCGTTTAATCATTAATGTCTCGCCTACATTTACAACGCGTGTTTACATGTAAACATTACAATAAAAACCAAACATCTATATAACAGAACAATTAATATATTTTATTCGTTGCCAATTGATAGAACAGATGCGTTCCTTACTGGTCGCTCGCAAAAAGAGTAAAAATGAAGACATTATTAAAACAACTTTAGGTAATTAATCATGGAATATCACCTGCGACAAGCCTGCGACTTATTATTCATTGATTCGGTTTGACCCCAACTGACCACTCGGCCAGATGTCGCCATTGTATTATAATTGTGTCACATTGAAATGATAACGTTTTGAATAAGGGACACATGGTGACATGATTCATGTCGGCTTTTTGTTTTAGCTTCGCGTTTTGCATTTATCGAGACGTTTAAACGTTTAATTTTCTCCGTTTCGTATCACACATACATGATCATATTTCGGAATTTCGGAAAATTCCATTCTCTGATTACTTTTTTATTCCCCCTAATCTTTTCAATCAATAACTACCTACCTATAACTACTTACGTAGTAAAAACAAATGAATATGTAGATAGGTACCCAATATAGGTAATAGATCTTTATAAATTCAGCAAACTTAACAAAAAAGAAAAAAAAATTAAATGAGAGATCACAGTTGAGCGCCTAAATCACTAGACCTAAAACTAATGTCTTTTTACAGCCTTAAGAGTTTCCGTCCGCGACGCGTCGCAGTCGCAGCCAGTCGCAGCCAGTCGCAGCCAGTCGCAGCCAGTCGCAGCCAGTCGCAGCCAGTCGCAGCCAGTCGCAGCCAGTCGCAGCCAGTCGCAGCCAGTCGCAACGAGTCGCACGCGCTTAGAACCAATATAGGTCTTTAGACGTGTCCTGCACTTGTGCTTCAAGACCTGCGAAAGAAAAATATTATTAATTTCTTTTAAATAGTAAAAACAAAATAAATCGATTAATAGAAAAAATGCATTACAATGAAATGTTTATTTTTTTTCACATTGCTCAATACCATGCTCATAGGTATCTAAATTATAGGCTCACTAGCTTTCCGCCCGCGGCTTCGCCCGCGTTTGTCAGAAAAACCCGCATATTTCCCGTTCCCGTGGGATTTTCGGGATAAAACTTATCCTATGTGTTAATCCAAGTTATCCTCTATATGTGTGCTTAATTTCATTGTACATAATCGGTTCAGTAGTTTTTGCGTGTAGAAGAGTAACAAACAAACACACACACATCCTCACAAACTTTCGCATTTATAATATTAGTAGGAAGTAGGATAGGATAGGATATAATTTAGCGGTGGGTAGTTCAATGTAGCATTATAGTTTTTACTTTTTACTCATATTTCAGAGAAAAGTAGAGACACGAGTTGATAGAGGTTTTATTTTGTAGAGAAAATCATATTTTTAGCCACATAAAACCATCGCATTCTGCAAACCCATATCATTTTCTTAACGTTTGTTACGTAAGAAGGTTTAATATAACCTACGAGCTTAGCAAGTATAAAGAGTTTAAAAACATTTAAAAGATCTCTACATTTAAAAAAAATTGGTAACCACTGTACTTTTAAAACACACATTTCTCCAGTAACACCACTATATCCCAATATTAATGACCGCTCTGTTAAATCAAATAAACATGTTAAATACGATGTCGAGTATGCTGTATGTATGTCAGTGGGCACCTCGCGATCGGCTATGATTTATGGGATTGTCTCGCGAGCGGCGGGCGGCTGATTGTTATAAATGAGCTCGGGCTATCAGTTCGATTCCCATCTGTTAACTGATCGACTGATACACGTGATTAATACAAATATTATAGCATGGGAAGGCTCTACCGACTTATAAAAAAAGAGTCGTCATTTTTTCGATATGTACGATTTAATCGATATGTACAGTTCTCCAAAGGTAATAATGCGCATAGAAATCTTCGTCACTGTTCGGCAACTGTCATAATATTCCCGGAGCGTCCGAAGATGATATGTATATAGAGTGGTTAAATGCATTTTCATCATGCATAATTTAGTCAAATTATGTGTTTTGTGCTAAAAGAGATTAATATTGATTTGTAAGTAACAATTTTGTTTCGATAATTTCTTGTAAGTAAATAGCGAGGATAACCCCACTATTGCGAATATATCTTTGTTGGATTGATTTACTTGGAAAATTTTATAGTACTTTTAAAGTGTCTTACTGAAGCTGGTGTAATGATGGAATAAAAGAAGGTTTAAATAACACAAAATTTATATTGTATAATATAAATGGTTACAAATTTATATGGTTTTCAAACACAAGTTTACATTTAAACCATATAAATCTAATCATTAAAAACTCAGTTCAAAAGTATTTACAGTACTGATCATTCTTCAATATTATGACATTTACAAAAAAAATAAAAATAAAAACAATCAAAATCAGGGATTATCTTTATTTCTGACATTTTAGATACATCGGAACTTTCATTATGCCCTTCTTCATTTTCACTTTCCCTACTGCCATCACCTGTGTAAATCATTTCATCGATTAATTCAATTCACATTTAAAAACAAAAACAAGAAGGGTATGTAATAGCAGCTCTATATAATTCCACACATAGAGAACACGTGCAGTCCCCACCAATATTTAAAGACGACTGACGGATTTTTGAGTTTTTTGACTGACAGGCTACCGTCACCTACCGCCCGATTTGTTTTTGATTGTGTATGACCGTGAATTGACTTCTATTTCTTTTGAACAAGGTGTAAAATGCAAGTGCATTGTTTAGGGCTCTTACGATTCAATGATTCGAGTGTTTTCGGAAATACGACAATTAGCGAAGATTTGCATGCGCATTATTAATTTAGGAGAACTGTATGTAGTATTTTATAAGAACATTTCTTATGATAAAAGTATTTTTATCTAGAGCAATATACATTAGGTAAATATTATACATATTAGGTAGGCTGAGATGTTTTGCGAAACCTATTTAGAATTTGCACATCGACGTGACGCGACGGCCGGACACCCGGTCTATTAGGTTATAGGTATAGTAAATTTAACATAGATTAACGCTCCTAATTTCTAATGAGTAGGTAGTCATGTATTTTGTATACGTACAATCTAAAAAACTTTTATTAGGTAAGTGTAGGTATAAAATTTTGCTAGATCTTGCAATCAAAAAGTTGACTGCAACATCTTGCAAAATTTTATCCATAAATAAGTTATTACATACCTACTGTGCATACTGCTCAATACATAGTAAAATAAATTTACATATTAAAATTAAATATGTACTAACCATAAATAAACATAATTAATTATTTTTAAACATCTAAATTGCTCGTCGCCATAAGTCAATGAATTTATAGTACCAGGGCAGCATACATCGCTGGAGGTTTGTCTGCTAATTATATCTATCTACATAGCGAATAAAAACGACATTCCTTTATCATATTAGGCGCGAAAAAAATTCCTTGAATACATTCATCACTTCCTACGTTCATAATAATACGTGACTGCTTATTAATGGGCTATTAATATAACTGACTATTATTTCTGTTATGACTCAATAATTATAACTTTATACAGTTAGCCACATTACCGATTCATAAGTCTACTAAGTAAGTACTTAATGGTACTTACTAGAAGGGTTGAACACCTACCTATAACAAAATTTACATAATAGACCCTATCGAACATTACCTATATACCTACCTGCTTGCTTAAGATTGGAAGCAAGACATATTTCAAGTAGCTCCTTAGATACTGAATCGTCCTTAAATTGCAGAAACGTTGAGTTCCTTGCAAAATATTATAGAAAAATATTCTTAGTTTTAAAGATGAAACCCCTAGTTCCGTAAATTAAAATAGGTACAAAGAGCGCTTTTAACATAAAGTTTTAAGGCCATCTATATCTATTCTATAATCGCATAGGGTAAACTTGCTTAATTCGTACCTGCGCCTAAATCGTACCTCGTCTATATCTCGGCTTGGGTAATAGTTACCAGCGCCTCTGATAGCATAAAATGTCAATAATAGTCGGCCATATTGCCATGTGACAAATAAACACCTGTTACGTTACTCCCGACTAAAATATTGAACAGGTAAGTTTTTTCTTACTTTTTGAGTAATTTTTTCGCATACTTCACAAGAACTGTCTTCCAAGTATACCGTTCATAAGTTGTTTAACTGTTTATTATATATTTATGCGTATATTTGGGAATATATTTCACATAGTAAAGCCAGCTTGTTTGTTGACAGTTTTTTTTGCGGCAAATTTGAAATTCATTTGATACTTGTGCCTATTTCGTACTCGCAGCAACTTCTTAAAACGTACCGGTACGAACGAACGAAAACACCTCAAAAATGGAACAAAAAAAAAGAAACAAGAACAAGATGAAAATGACAGTTGGTATTGCAAAATATGTCAAGAAGACGTAAAAGAAAACATGATTACCTAAATGCAGTAATTGTGAAGTATGGGTACATGAGCTATGTGCAGGAACAACTAAAAAAACAAAATGTTATTACTGCGATGACTGTCAGGATTTGGCAAAGACCATCCGCTGTATTAATAAGAATTAATCTAGGTACATTAAGATTAAGAAAAAGAGGAGAAGATTATTAAGATTTTGATTTTTAAGACTGTAAACCAATGATAGGATCTCAAAGTACGATTTAAGAATATACTAGTACGATTTAAGACGAATGGTCTTAAATCGTACTTTTTTTAAGTTTTTGAAAATTGTTTATTTCTCGGAAGTTTATAAGATTTATGTCATTTTTTGTTGAAATACTAATAGAACATTAGTGAAATTATAATTACTTAATATAAATAACTGTGTATCATTGTTCATTTCCAAATTTTTTGAGGTTCTCCTTAAGTTAGTTTACCCTATATATCTAATTTGTGAATAATCTATAGGTAGGTATATAACTAACATTATCGACAGTTCCAAGAATAGGATAGGTAACGTGTTGACTGTTGAATTATCGATGATAGACATCATTTTTTAAGTTGGTTTTATTCACATTCGTGCGAAAAGCGAGGCGAAGGTCTATGCGAATAATGAACAGTGGACCTAACTACTATTTCTATTGTGCTTCTGTGCCTTGTGATTCGTGTGTTTGCGTTGAAAGCAGTTTTTGGAAATCCGTATACATTTTTATTTTGACAGTAAATAATATAGAAGCACATTTTTCATAGAATTATCAACGCTATAATTCTTGCTCCGATATTTCGACCGATCTGTAACTGTTCAGGGTTTAAATGAACAACGTTTTTCATTTTCCCAAGAACAAAACCATAGGTTTTAATGCGTGCTAATTACCATCAGATTCCAATATCAATATCTTAATAAGTTCGATGAAACGTCTCGACGTTTTTGCGGCGGACGACGAGGAATCTTTTTATCTATCGATCGAAATAGACTACGTGACAATGGACGCATTCATTACGGGGGTGGTGGACAGTGGCGGGTAATTGACAATGCGTGATTTACCGTCCCTCCCCGTGGCCGGTGGACGACCGGCTCCCCCCGCGGCCGGCGGGGGACTGCGGCGCGCGGGCCGGCGCGGGCACTGGTCAGCGCGCCGCGATTGGCTGCCACTCGCCCCGCCCCGCCCGGCCCCGCGCCCCTCCGCCCGCGCAAACCTCACCCGCCACTACTTCACGTTTCTGAGAGCCTGGTACCGGCGATCCACCGTCGGATCGGACGCTCGGACATAAAAATTCTTCGAATTCTTTGAGATATTGATTGGATATTTTTATTACTTGTTTAATTATTATTTAAATTAACTTAATTTTCTGTTATATGATTATTATTCCCATTTTGAAGTAAAAAACAATAAAAATTCAATTATTATTTAGATGCAATGCTGTTTTGACGGTTTAATGTGAGTACCACAATCTGATTCGATTTTAATACAACTTTTCCTTAGAAGCTTATTACAAAAATTACATTTGCTTTAAAGCATGTTGTATAGGTAGGTGCCTAGTGCCTACCTAGCTAAAGTAACAATAAGGTGATAATAATAAATATTACATTTAATTAGTGTAATGAGTAATGACTTAAATTGACCTAGGTCTGTCATAGAAAACGTAGGAATATTTACCTAATTATACATACGTCTATCTAATTAAATCAAACCCTGAGGAAACAAGCCCCGTTCCCGTTGATTTGTTGCGCAAATCTAGATTTTTAAACCTATATAAGTGGGTATACCAATGAATAGGAAAAATGAAATGTAGGTATTTCTTCATTTATAATAACGAAGTTTGGTTCACATGTCTACCATATAGGTAATCAAATTCTATTTGTTATAGGTAGGTACCTATAACAAATATAATCTATATACCTACAGGATTAAACACATTAGGTATTTGACTACACAGGTAACGGATTCTTGAACTTTTTATAATGCAAGCCAAAATAAGATTAATAGCCAGTTCACAACTTCTAAATATCTATATTCTGTTAATCTAACCTCTCAGTTACACAAACAAGTACCTACTGTATAAATAATGTACGAACGTATAATGGACAAGTTAACATTTAATAGGCTATCAGTTAGGTACTTTATCGCCCAGTCGGGTAACGGTAACTAAATCCTAATTTAGGCAAAGTTTAATTATTTATTTAGACTGCTAAATAGATACACCATTTCATATGCGACACACTCGTAACTCGAAAATATGAAAAGAAACTCACATTATTTTCAACTTAGGTAACTGATACAAGTCATGGCATCCGTGCGCACGCATCTATCAATCAAGAGTTTTAGACGCAGTAGGCCGAAATGCGAGCAAACACGCGATATAGCCACTAGTTATCTACGTAAATAACTCAATTCAAATTATATATTAGCAAGTGTTTATAACTTATTTTAGACTGTCTATTTTTTCGGGTTTTGTTTGTGTCTTTTGTATGTAATAAAGTTCATAAAAATTGTATAAGTTGTTTTGTCACGATAGGTATCATAGGCATACTCGATCCCATAACTAGACAAGGAGGTACTTATAGTAACAGGGACTATATTAATAACAAACAAATTAATTTGTTTATTTTTTATAATTGTCCGTATTTAAGCAAAAAGGAACCACCCAGCAAAAACGCACTTCTGAGATATCAAAGGATTTACGAAAACATTTGCAGCTCTGTCAGATGAAGTAAAATTAAAATTTATTTTATTTAAATTCATTGATAAATTACTTATTTAAGTATGTGTATATAAATTTGCACTGAATATTCTTAAACTTTCTAGATAATTAAGAAAATGTGCATGTGGTTCCTTTTAACATTTATCAATTGATAGGTTTTCTCTTATACAAAAAGGAACCACATCCCAGGGATTTAATGATATAAATGAAACTATGTAGTTATAATATCGTAATTAAAGCTTTAATTAATAAAATATATAAAATAATACTTATATAGGACGTTTATTCGACGTTATCATCAAATTGGATTTCGAAATCCACCGTGTCTAGTCCATCTATGTGGTCTTCTATTGCATCATCACTAATGAGACCGTTATAAAAACTGTGCATCTTGTGGAATGAGATGTAATATGGACTGAATATCGCTAGAAGGTGAAGAAAGCTTCTCCAGAGGCAGCGACGTATAAGGTTCTTCGTTATCTTCTGTAATAAAAAGAAAAAAGCTTTAAATCAAAACAATAAAGCCGCGTGGCTTTTATACGTAGGTAGGTATATGGCGACAGCAAAATATTATTAGTTCTTATAAAGCCGTGTCCCTACTAGACGACTAAGTATGTTGTATGTACATGCGCCATGTACAAAAAACTGGCTAAGTGCGAGTCGGACTCGCGCAACGAAGAGTTCCGTACCATTATCTATAAAAACGGCAAAAAAATCACGGCTTATTGTATGGGAGCTTCTTAAATATTTATTAAGCTATTGCATAGCTTCTATCGCGGGCCTTGAGCGCGGGGACCGAATCGAGAAATTCCGTAACGAAAAAACCTCACGCTCTCCACTCCGACGGGCTCGGAGGTGTGGCTTGAAGGCATGCTATGCAATAGCTTTACCGCGGCAGTCCCCGAGTGCCACACGTCTTTTTTTATCCTGTTTTTTAGTATTTGTTGTTACAGCGGCATCAGAAATACATCATATGAAATTTGACTGTCTAACTGTCACGGTTCATGAGACAGAGGGATAGACAGACGGACAGCGGAGTCTTAGTAATAGGGTCTCGTTTTACCCTTTGGGTACGGAACCCTAAAAATCATACGCAACAGTGGCAACCCTAGCAAAGGGCCTTGTTCCGGTCAAAACAGTAGCCGCGCGAGTTTTAAAATCAAACAAATAATTATATGCGCTGAATGATGTGGCTGAATGTACTGTACTGAATCTGAATCTAAACGTATTTTACCAAAATAGTAGGTAGGTACCTAGATCATCGACAGTTATTTTTAAAACAGGGTTTAGACTTTAGTAGTTTCATCTCACAATGACAGATGAATCGTAACAAAATGACTCTTAATTCGACTCGCCTTCGTGAACAACGACATTGTCGTTAAAATACGTAAATCCACAGAGGATTCCTCTTGTACTTACTTAATGAACTATCTTCTTAAAATCACACCACAATCGGGAATGAATCAAAAGTGGATAAAGCGTACCTGCATCTCAGATTCAATAAGTACTTAAATGCATTCAATAAAACTACTTACCCGTTGTATCTTCATTATTATCTTCGGTGTTCGTCTCCAATGCTTTTCTTACCCATTGCTTGCTTACCTATTTATTTATTACTAAACATTTTCACATTTAATTTTAAAGGTAATTAACAAAAACAATAGAACTTACTTCGCGGAGGAAAAAAACACCGTCACGTATTCGAACTACTTCGCTGAATGTCACCTATATTGACAGATGTTCGACGTTTTACTTAAAAAATTGGAGTTTTGCACTTTGAGCTATTTAAGTAATGAAATACGTTGTTTAAAGATGAGAAGCATTGTAACAAGTCAAGGCATTTGGTTCCATATAGCGATGATGGGTTTCAGAATGTTTCACAATATTTATTTATGCATAATAGAACCGAATGCTTGTGGTTTTATTTTGCAATAAAAAATTACAATTAAATTATGTATTTATTTTACGCATAACCATACCACAGAAACCTGGTTCCATTTTGTGTATTAAAAATAATTGTTATTAATAGAAATATGTGTAATGTATAATGGTACCAAGTAGGTGTGGATCTGTTTTGTATAAAATGACATGATAGTAATATCGTTTATTTGTTTGAACAAAGCAGTCCCGTGGTGCTGTGGTTCGGTTTTGCTTAATATGTATTATTCGTTGTTGCTGGTGGTTCCTTTCTGCTTTTGGTATACCTTGTTTCCAACGTAAAAATCATGTGGTTCTTGTTTGTATGAGAATTTAGACCACTTTTGAATGAGTATTCTTCAATAAAAGTAAAAAACGAAATTTGTCGAGTGGTTCCATTTTGCATAAATACGGACAATTGTAAGTATGTATTTAAATATTCAATTAACAAGTTTATAAGAATGTATTACATTGTCCGTTCTGTGGAATGCATAAAAATATGTAGAATTTGCATTTTCGATTCAATAATATGTAGGTTCGGTATTCGTTACTTTGAATTCCTTCAAATTCATCGTTAATCAACCTAATTAATACTTTAACGACAAAACAAATAATTAGCACCTACATATTAAGTATATTTGTCTGCCTATAAATACTTATTTATTTTTTAAAGTACTTATTTGTGACATCCCTGAAACATATTTTAACAGACATATAATTACCTACATGTTACTTCTAGCTATTAAAAAACCAAATGAATATATCACTCAGTGTACTGCAGCTACTGTATATATGCAACAACAATCTTTTATATAATTTTAATTAACTCATTAATATTTTATAATTAATTATACCTATCTAGAAGTACTTCTCACATGTAATAAGCTTACTAATATATTGGTAGGTACCTACTCTAGTGTAGGGTTGCCGATTAAACATAAGTACATGTTATTAAAAATACCTAATATATATATCATAGGATACAAACTTTTCTGTAGTTAAAAGCGAACCCTAAATAAAATAAATATAGCTTCCTAGTAATAAAAGTAAGAAAAAAAAACACGCGTTAATAAGATAAACTAATGAAATTACTTTATTGTCACGATTCTTGATAAGTATTCAAAGTTTGAAAATCTGTCCGTTTAAAGTGGATCGAAAAAAATGGAGCCTTAAGAAGTCAGTTGTATGTATAGGTATACAAACATACACGGATAAAAAAATAATACATATATTGTGGAAACCTTCTATAGCCCAACATTTATCAATTTTCCCCAAACACCCATATTAATTTACCACCTCCACACATATAGGTACCTACATTATTATATAGGTACATGTATGTCGGACCCTCACAAAGGGGACATGTGTTGTGGTATTTGTCAATACCGAGCCCTTACCCTTAGTCCCAACCCTTGTCAGGCAGCCCTTTATTTGATAAGGCCTCGCAACAATCATATAGCTATTTTAGCTTTGCTATAAAAGTGTTTATACCTATTTACCTATATTTTTGAATTAAATATTGTCAGGGATATAATACACTAGCCGTGCCCCGCGGTTTTACCCTCAGTGCTCCGCTCCTGTTGTTCTTAGCGTGATGCTATATAGCCTACCTACATAAAGCCTTCGTCGATAAATGGCTAACCAAGACCGAAATAATTTTTTAAATCGGACCAGTAGGTCCTGAGATTAGCGCGTACAATCAATCAAATAAACAGACTCTTCAGCTTTATAACATTAAGTAAAGATGTTGAACTAAAAAAGTTTTTCTACCAAATATTTCTCAAAGCCGCTACCAGTATCTTCACAAATATTTAAAAGTCATAATTTATATGCAGTATCACTGAAACACAAATGTATCAAAATATATTTCCCACTAAAATACATCAAAGAAAACCTTTTCTTCTTGTTTTTTGAAGATGATCATGATAACACCAATTATTTTCCAACATTTATTTATATCTTGTTAATGCTATGCATATGTTATCGTACTGATTTGGTTGTTAATTAACATAATACAATGTAAATGAATTGTACACATTTTTATGCACGGTGTAATCTGATCAGTAACTTAGAAATAACAGTTGAACTTATTTAGTTTTAGGAACTAACGCTTACTACATAAAACAACATCTTTAGTTTTTACTACTTATTTAAAATCCGTTCAGTAATTTTCGTGTGAGAGTTACAAGTTAGTTACATCCATGGATACAGGTAAATTAGCTTGGAGAAATTTTTGCATATGTAGTGGTGTGTATATTACTCAGATCTTAGAGCGCGTTTCCACTATATCGTTCTGGCCTATACAAAAATGTTTCGATATCCTAACATTACTATTTAATTTTATACTTATTCCTAGCAACACTTTTGTTTTCAATAAAAACAAGTTTTTATTTGAAAGAAAATGGTTTTGACTTTATAAAAAAAAATATATCATTCAATTTTACGTCCTTGAGCAAACGACAAGGCGACTACTGTGAAACAATAAAATATCGTGTCCATAATAATTTGTTTCATAATTAATATTTGACCATAATAATTACGAAACAAAACAAATAAATAAATCGTCACTTGATAGTGGAAAGTGGAAACACGCACAAAACCAGAATAAACCAGTTTACGCTGTCCGCAGGTGCCACGTGCAGTCGTTTGGTACCGTTAGAACATTAAGCACATTTCATTCAAAAATTATAATTATTATGTACGTAGTTTAATTGATAAATTTTGTATTTGTTGATTGTTGTTATTATTTGTTATTATTGTTATAATATTTGTTGAAGTGAATTACATGTCCCGCAGCCGGAGGCCCCAAATGAAAACTCAGATGTACTTAAAAACTACATTTAATAGCTAAAATGAGACTTTTACACCCATGTCTGCACGATGCAGACCGGAGTTAAAGAATGAATTTATACAGTTTAATAATTATAAAGACGTAAGCTTGGATGCTAACTAAGGGAAATCGCATCCACATTCTATTCCCGTGCGAACGGCGTATTCAGCAGTTTTGTATGAAGGCAGGGCCATAACTAGTGTTTAATTTGTGTGTAAGTGTTTTAACTTTATATTGTTAATTCAATATGGCTCCAGTGTTAAAACATGGTCGAGGCAAGCCTTTGACTTCTCAAACTAAAGAATTAAACTTTAAATGTCGTTTCTTTTTCAGGTTAGTAAATTTTTCATTTTAGTAACATTGTTAATGTAAAAGTTATATGTATGTTAAATGTGCAAATATTAAAATAAAGTCTCATCTTTTTCAGAGGAGAAACACATGTAGTTTAATTTAAAATCCCTTATATATACAGGGTTACTTGTAAAACACCGGCAACCTCGCAGGACAAGATAGCTAACATCATAAGTAACAACATTTCGACTTTTGATAATTTGTTAGATTTTATTTTCATACAAAAATAAATATTCATTTAATTTTCCGTCTGAATATTATAAACTCTACGCCTCCCAAAAATTACGTAAACAAAAAGCGAACGAGAGGGGGAAGGGGGCGTCGCGTCGTCCATCCGATAATTAATAGAACATAGACTTACAAATGTAAGGAGAGTACAATAAAAGTTTAAAAAATCATTTAAAAATAATTTATTGCGTTATGCCAAAAGTCGTAGAACAAATGTTGTTACTTATGATGTTAGCTATCTTGTCCTGCGAGGTTGCTGGTGTTTTACAAGTAACCCTGTATAAAATAAAAACTAAAAATAAAATGTTGTTTTATTTTATTTGCTGACCATACACTACTACAAACGCAAAAATTTCTCCAAGCTAATTTACCTGTACATTGTTATTTGTTACAAACCTTTGCATATTTTATATTATTAGGAGCTTCTAAAATTTATACGTTCCTAGTCCTTCACGCGCATACGCTTACGAATTACGACTGTATTCTCCATGTGATCAATTAAAAAACATTCAAATGAAGAAAATTAAAAAACTAGTTAGTGATCCGAGTTAATAAAAACTTAAATTCTATACTAAAAACCTTCAGACTTCTTTACTTTCTGGTAAAACAATACACATGAAAACAACCTTGCTAACTTCCTCCATTATAAGATATAAAAGAGACAAGAAACGGCCTCGAGACAATTACAGACGGCCATTGCTCATCAGACATCAATCGAGGGGAAGAAAAGGGAGGGAAGGAATTTAATTTGGCAGAGGGCCGCGCAAATTAATTTTAATCGTCGTCATTAGCCGCCATCGCGTCCCTTTAACTTTGCCGCGCTTTTTGCCCGCTGATTCCGAGACTTAGCTACGTCCGTTTATCAACTGTTTTTGTTTTAACTATTGTAGCTTGGGAAATTGTGATTTGTAGTTGGTGATTATTGTGACGCAGGAATCGCGGGAACATTGAAAAAGCTGTAATTTTGTTGTGACACGGAAACATCTTTATTTCAATTTCAAAACAAGGAAAACAATGCTCTCAGAATGAAGTTCACAGTCATCATTTTAATTTTTAAAGTTCATTTTAAAAGAAACCAATAAGTAGGTACAATTAAACGTTTTTACACTAGATAATAATAATTAGTTCACATAACGAAAATCTATTAGGTTTTGATACAAGATACTTGTTTTGATAAATAAAGATGTTGTATCTAGATTATTCTCATAACACAAAAAGGTATATTACGGTAGAATTATTTTCAAAAGAACTGTTGACTAGGCAAATAATTAATGCAAGTAATCTCTAAGAGAAATAATCTCGGTATTCACACACATTTTGGATAGCTATACAACAACAAAGACGTTTAACGTCAAAATTACAACCCCGCGAAACTCAACCGCGGTTGCCGTCAAAACCGGGATAAACATTGAACAAAAGCTCAGAGACACGTTGTCTACAGGCCCCGCCCACAAACCGCACAAACAACAAATCATCACAATTAAAATATCTGCGCTTCACGGAATGTCTTTGAATATTAAAATTCGTTGACGATGCGCTCTTATTTATTGCCTCTCTCATCGCGTCTTTTGATTCAACATTAGACAGGCAGGAAGCGTGTAATCAGTCAAGACTAGAAATAATGCTCCAACACTAAAAGCAATTGTTAATAAATATCTCGTGACAAATGCCCCGTTTCACTCGGTTCCACATAAAACATAAATAACGCAGCATTTTTGTCGTGGCAATGTTTATCCAATTTACTCGCTAGCGTTTTAAGGTTACTACTATTTATATTGTGGACGCAAATAAATTATTTATTTAGTTCGTGCTTTGAGTGTCTTTTGTTTGATATTGCCGACAATATTTTAGGTCGTTTTCAAATCAAACTAATGAATCTTACCTAAGTTATTTAAATAAAGATTTTAATCATATTCCAGAAGAAAAAATCGTCATATTATTTATTCAAAGGTAAGTATTTCAAAAATGCTGCAAGGCAAGGCAATGGCCTTGACACTTTCAAAAATATTTTGCATAAATTTTTACCATCTCTGATTCTTCCCATTCACCACTTATAAAAGAAAGCCAGTATTGTTAATTACGCGCATTTTTAACTAACAAGATTTTCTTTTCCCCCTTACTTCTAACAAACACAAATCTCGATTCATTAACTCATACCGACTAGTCAAGATCCATTATACTCCTGTACGCATATAATATGTATATAGCATGAATAATATAAATATATGAAAAGAGTAGTAGTGGCGGTTGAATGAGATTCAGCGGAATGTAGGCAAAAAGCGGGCTGGCGGGTCGCGGCAGGAATGCTATGGAATTACCTCCGCGGTTCGCCTGTCCACGCAATTATACCTGATTATACGCCGCTGTTTGGCTGTGACATACGGATTATATGCGTTTATCTATTGAAGAAACTATTATATAAACTGGCTCTTATGAAAATCCGTGTAGAATGAGTCGCCGAAATGTATATATACCTAAACCACAGAATACATAATAGTAGCTAAACGCTACAGAACGGACACTCTCCGCCTCCCGCCAAAATTAAACTTACCTCACCCCCGCGCGATCAGACATAAAATGGGCCATATTTTTCTGCAAGGACGATACGCAACGAAGATTGACAACATTTATCAAATTGACTTAAAGTAATTTTATTATTTTGGATTTGTGATTATCGTTTTTCGTAGAAAATGGTTAGATATTGTGCTGTTTACGGATGTATTTCATCAGAAAAACGCGAATTTTTTTTTACGCTAGTCACAAATGTGCCAACCATAAAGCGTTAACACACACATTTGCAGTCTCTACAGTGTGACTGTCAAAACGATCATTTTGTATGGAGTGTTCGGGGTGTGCCTAAACGTAAGAATGACGAATAATTGATGGATAATTAATTATAAACCGTTTGCTCCTGGCGACAGGTAGAGGTGTACTGAGAACAGCACTTATACTTGGAAGCAGGAATAATGCACAGAGCAAAGCGCTGATGGTAGGAGCAGAAGCACTTGATTCAGAAGTTGTGCCTACTTCAATACATAATGAACTACTATCGAACTACACATGCAAGAAGGTCATAAAGAAATGGTTACATACGCTGTCTTTTGAAGAAACCGAACAATTACTTAAAGGACCACTGAGCTGACACACACTATAACAATATGCCTTCACTCACAAACAATGACACACACACACAAACACACACTCACTCACACACACACACGTAAACACACACACACACACTATCACGAACACGCGTGCTGCAAACCGCAAAATAATGTACTTTGTTTTTCTTTTATTTTTTTTATTAATTGTATTAACTTCCATTACATTAGATTATTTACCTACTTGTTAACTTTCTACTGTCCATAACATATGTATATAACCAAGAAGCGCAACTCAGGGTCCCAAGACACAAGTATTTCACTTAGTTTGGGACCCATTGTCGTACATTAATTATTGTAAATCATATAATGGACAAATAAATTTATTTCATTTCATTTCAAATTTATTTCATTTCATTTCAATGTGTACCTGAAGCACACAGCAGTACAAGGTACTCGTTATATTTTTTTCATTTTCAATTTTTTTTTGGAGTGAAACTTTTTTAGGCGTGACAGTAAAATTTCAAGGTGGCGTCATGGCAATACCGTCACGACATGAGTGAGGCGACGACTTTGGTATCTTTGAATCTTGCCAAAGTTTCACTTCTGACACGTTTGCTCTGCACACACGCTCTGTTTCCCTGAGTCACGGATACCAGGAGCGCAGCGGCTGCAGGGAGCATAGAGCGGCACGTACCTGGCGGCGGGTAGGAGTAGGGCGAGCAGGCGGCGGGGTCGAGCTGCGCGTGGTGCGCGTGGCCCCACTCCACGGGCTTGTACTGCGACAGCGAGCCGCGGCCCAGCAGCAGGCCGCCGTAGCCCGCCGCCGCCATGTTGTGGTGCGCGGCCGCCGCGTGGTACTCCGCCGCGTGTCTGTGCGCCGCGTGCCCGTACCTGCACACGACACATTTTTATTTATTTATTTCAAGTCTTAGTTCCATTAACAATCAATAACATCATATCCAGAACTCTTTATAAGCAAAATAATAAAATTTAATAAAATTAACATGAGACCAAAAGTTGGTCAACACAATCCATTATAGAAAACGACTTCAAATTCGACGAAAATGTTGAATTAATTTACACATTTAAATGAATAAATAAAAAAATCACAATTCGCGTTCAAATTAATCCATTAAATTCTTTAATTTCTAATATGATAACGTTTACTTACCCAGCATAATGCTGATGCCAGGGGTCATAGTCGTAGAGGTCGAGTCCGGCACACGAGGGTCCGGACGCAGCTGCGTTGAAGAAGGATGCCGGCAGGTTACGGGATGCCATCGGGACCGCTTCTGTACAAATATAAGGTATATTATATGAATTTCAAGAAGCAAGAATAAATTGATGATATACTGGTTTAAGTGGAAGGTAAGTTACTATAAATACTAAGTTTCTAAATCATAACTTTGAATTAGAAACGTAGAAAAAACTTTATAAATAGTATTTATAAAATTCTATTAATGTTAAACAAATAAAAGAAACAGGAACACTAAATAATTGACGTCAAGATTTTATTATAACGTGATTTAAAATTTATGATTTTATCAGAGACCAGTTCATAAATTCCCCTATCCCAAAACTGAATCTGTTAAAAGACACTAATAATAATTTTGTACCTAACTAAAATAAAAGACTTCAAATATGCAATTTTCTTATTATCGCATTTTCCGTAATAATAATTATGAAGGATCATTCATTAAATTCTTACTACGCAGTAGGTCAATAAGAAACTCAAAAGAATAGATGTAAATGACTACCTACGCAGATAATTGAAAGGAAGATCAAAGAAATAGACCTAATTAAAATGGAAAAAATTCTTGTGAAAAATGGAAATATCAGCATACAAAAAATCTTGCCAATGTAAATTATTAGCAATCAAAATATTTCTTCCATCAATTTTTTTCCGGATCAAATTAATCAAACACGATTTCATAGAAAATCCAAATATGTATGTATATTCCACCGAATTTTCCTGGCTCCCACCGCCCACGGCGGTTCCAAGAACATAGTTATTGTCTCAGCGGCTCGCCTTTGATCTGTTAAATCGTGAAATCCATCAATATTGGCAGCTCCGAATAGAACGAGATTCAAGATAAGGATTTGTTGAAGTATTGAAAATGTCGGGCCTTTTTCATTCGTCAAGAATTGTAGATAGATAAAAAAGGCAATGTGAGGCTGTTCAACATAACTGATTTGTAACATTACTCTTATTTTCTTTATTATTTACATTCAAAGAAAAACTTAACAAATACTGAACGCTTCCTCATTGTCCTTAAACGAAAGACTAACAAAGGTTTAGCAAAATAGTGTTCTGAAAAGTGAATGACAAACATAATCTTTCCTATTCACATCATTACATCATCGCTGACGAACATTCCCGTAGTAAATTGTCGTTTTTAATTTTCTTTCCACGCAAGTCTTTCCTGGTCAGCACTCAGCTCCCACGGCTCGCATTCCCGGAACGCAGCCTTATTTTATTGTCCCATCCGAACCCCGCCTTTGATCTCTTATCTCGACTCTTTATAGTGTCAACTCGTTCTATACCTAATAGTGTTTATTTTTACCACGGACGAAACAATCCGCCGCTATTCTTTTACTTTTTCTTCGATTAACTTCGGTTTTCTTGCTTTATCTTTATCTGCGGAATTCACTTCATGCTCCGTGGCAATTGTTTCATAAACACGTACAACGAGACTTTAAAAGAGAGCTCCAGCGATCATTTCTGAAGCCACTTTAATTATCTCTAATTATAAGTGCGTTATCTTCAGTTACATCTAACAATCAGTTGTTAAGTTTATCTTGAAATGTGAACTACTTAAGCCGGACGAAACTACTTAGAGAACACGAAATAATTTGCTTAAAAAATGTACTAGGAATGCTATGTTTTACATCATCGCCAATTACAGCGTTGAAAACGCCATCAAAGCATGGAATCTAAACGAAATACTGTTAAATTGTTAAGGGCCAACAAAAGAAATGTAATGTTTTAGTAATGTATTCGCGCTGAATAGCAATCACGAAAGGGCCCGTCATTAGCGCTGCCGCAGCGTTCCTTTTTGCCGGCACATTGCCGCCAAGCCCAATGGAGCATGGAGCGTTTTTGCCGCGCGGTTCCTTTGCCGCACATTTAAGTGGCCCTTTTTCCGATCTAATCGCAGAGATGTCCTCGAATTCGACCTACTTTTTAATCAGAACCGGTCCGCGTTGCGTCATTACGATCGCTCGTCTCAAACATTGCCTAGATTCGCGAGTTCACTGCAGCACTCAATATCGAGCGAACAATGGGCAGCCAAATGAAGTGCTGCAAATGTACCTGTGTAGTGAAGGGTTGCGGCGCTGGCGGGCGGGCGGGGGGAGGGGGAAGGGGCAGCGGGAACCGTGGAGCGCTCTATTCCCGCAATTAAAGCGAAGTTTAATTAAGGCAGACTGATTTATCTAGTGGGTTGTTGGTTGCGTTGAAGCTATTCCGCGAAGTGAGTGTTTTTGCGGACGGTTCGCAGTATCGGCGGGGGAGGCAAACGGGTCGCGCGGCCAGAAGAACAAGCGTGGCGGGCCAGGTGCGATCGATACTCGGAAACGGGAACAGGACTTTACCGGCCTCCGCACTCCACACTCCACATACGTAATGATTCACATGCCTCGTTGTCGTTCACAACGCTCGCTGGATTCAAATACGATTTTTATACTGGCAACATTGTAGATGGATACGTGCTGTTTAATGGATTTTCGAGAAAAGCATCGATTTCGTACGGATAACTGTTAATACAATTTATTTAGCCTTTAAACAGTGAAATAAGTTAATACGAAAATAAGTTCAAAACATAAGTCATTATTTTAATCAAAGGTTACTTAAGAAATGTTGAAAAAAGTTTATACTTAATAATTAAAAGTAAAGTCATTAAACTATAGAAAACATCATTATAGAAATGTCCTATTTGTATCATTGTTTTTATACAGGTTTTAATGACTACCGCTTCTAGCCCCTCTTTAGCTGTTTCCACTATTAACAAAAAGTTCAATAAATAATAAACGAAAACTGCAGCCATAACTCGTACAACCCTAAATTGGATTACCAGCCCCGCCCTACAAAAAACACCTCCCTAAGTCTACACTAGGGACTGACGAAGATTTAAGTCCACTAGATATTATTTATTCTTAGATCATAATTATTTTTATATGATGGAAAATGTGATATGTTCTCATAAAGAAAAACAATAAGAAGAAAGACCAATTATAGTTTCAAAATAAAGAAACAGATATATAATTTCCCGAAATCAATAAAATTTAGATTTCAAAATCTCGCTATGCAAGTTGCAACATTGAACGAATTGCAGTTAATTTTTGGGAATGAATATTAATTCTTTCTGCATACGATGTACCGATTGTAGATTTTATCAATAAATCAGTCATATTATTATCATCAAAATGTTATGTTTAACTAATAAAAACACGAAAAGTAATCCGTCAAAATATCCTCAATAAAGTTGAATACGCTTCAGAAACCATAAATAATTTTTCCATATTCCCATAGTTACAGTTATTATATAAGAGTTGATTTCAAATAGCTAGTTAAAAGAAGTACATACCAACGTTACATTGAACAAACTGGGAGGTTGGCGTAGCAGGTATGGCATAGCGACGGCTTTTTACACCGCTGTGTGCGACATTTACCTAGCGCTTCTAGTTCTTTAGGTAGGTGGACGAAATCGCTTACTTTACGTTTAATTAAATACTTCGATAGATTGACGAGGGATTTATTATTTGGGGATAGAACCGCAATACACAAGTGGAATAACAAGTAGTTGTGGGAATTTCTTTTCGTGATAGTAGTTAGATATAAATATATGAAAGAGTATTTTTATTGGAATAGTTGAACTTTAGAATTGCACTTTTTTTGTAATAATGAAAATCTGTTCTTTATACCTGTGGGTTATACAATGATTTATTCTAAAAAAGCTTTTAATAAAAAAGTAAAATAACAAATTATAATAGCACATGGCTCTGATTTAGAAAATCCTACTATATACTATCCTAATATTAGTTATGTAGTAGTATTTTTATTCTGTGGTAGTAGGTACCAGCTTTCCATTTCATTTCTTATCTTTTTGATTATAATCTCTCAGGCGAGGCAATTTTATTAACGTTAATAGTTAACTATAAAGGTTAACGATGGACACGAGGACAATATAACCAACCCTGTTTTTACTTTTTATTGACTTTTTAAAGATAAGCCTTCTTCATATTATTTAATAGTATCGGTAGGCGTTGTTTGAGTATGGTGTAAAAACTGAGTCCTACACAACAACAACCTATATCCTTCCTACTTCTTACTATCCTATCCTACTTCTAACTATCCTATCCTACTAATATTATAAATGCGAAAGTTTGTGAGAATGGATGTGTATGTGTTTGTTACTCTTTCACGCAAATACTACAACCGATTACAATGAAATTTAGCACACATATAGAGGGTAACTTGGATAAACACATAGGATAAATAATTTTATCCCGGAAATCCCACGGGAACGGGAACTATGAGGGTTTTTCTGTGAAAACGCGACCGAAACCGCGGGCGAAAAGCTAGTTTTTACATAATTGTTAACATAAATTAAAAAGTACAGATATAAATAAATTCTTATATAATGTTTAATTATATATTTCGTGACTATAATGAACTGTTTATTTATTTAATCAAATTACAGAAAACAATTGCAAGAAGAACTGAACGTTTACCGTTAATTGAATAATTGAGGAGTAATCACAAGGTTTTGTGGTAATGAGACATTATTTTAAGTTTTAATTTATTTATGAATAAAGACTATAATCGCTAGAAATTAAATTTATTACGCGTTTAGTTTTTTTGCACGCGAATTCAGCTCAAAACCGTTTGTTGTGAATTGTGAGTTGTGACGTAAGTAAATAAATAATTAAGTAAGTAGGTATATAATTATTGTATTTAAAGTTATCTAATAATTATTTTCCTTTAATAATAGATTGGTATTTGAAGAATACTTTCAGTAATAAATACAATTTTACATCATATCGAAAAATTATTATTGGTTAATTTTGAATTATGATCAATTTAAAGAAATATTTTGTAACAAATAAAATGAGATGCTTTTTCATTAAGGGTACAATAAAATACCGCCCGCGGCTGCGCCCGCGTTTTCATAGAAAAACCCGTTAGTTCCCGTCCCTATGGGATTTCCGGTATAAAACCTATCGTATGTTAATCCAAGTTACCCTCTATATGTGTGCTAAATTTCATTGTAATCGGTTAAATAAAATAAAATTACAATATCTACCTATATACCTACCTATGTTTTTATTTACTTCTAGCTATACTTTCAGAAGCAAAAGCAATATATCTATTCCTGTCAATAAAGCATGAAATTAAATCGATCAGTAGGCTAATCTATATTTAATGAATTCTAGATGCTAATACGAATTGCACATCCATAAATATAAAGCAATCATAGGTATTGTTTGGTCCATTGATTTTCACACTAATAATTGTATGTTCCTGACTATATAACGTCTTATTATGTATGCAAAGTTTATGTGCAAGTGATTTCAACTGCCACTTCTTTTTTTACTGACCTTATTGGGTAATAGTTTACTAGGTAAGGTTAGCAACAAAATCGAATTTATAGTTTTTTAAATCGGTTGCTCTTTGAAATGTAAATTGTTTAGGTAAGTAAATTTATAGTGTGTAGTTAGAGAAAATTAAGAAACAACTATTTATTGTTTAACTACAGCGGATGGCCTACACCAAGATGTAGTCCTACTGCAGGCTACAGCAGGATCTAAATAATTAATAAAAAAAAAAATCGCAAAATAAATATCACAGTACAAGCCTACATTATCATAAAATCAACGTATTTATTGTTAATTACGTTAGCCGTTTCTAATTTATTGTTTTTGCAGAACTTCCATATACGGAAGATATAAATGCTGCTCTAATTGATTTGCATTACGCAACTGCACATTATTCACAAGGTATAAGAATACCTGTTCGTTATATTTATTTTATGGACAACCTTCCCGCCCCGGCTGCGACCCTGGTAGTTGTAGGTATTTTTTTTATCTATTAGACACAAAAAATACAAGATTACAGTAATTTTAAGTTAAATTGTGTTTACTTAATTTATAAAGAAAAGTCTGCATTTTATTAATTTTTATGTACTTCACCCATTTTATAGACGAATTTTATGACATTCATCTGAAATACCTACTAAAATAACAATCTTGTAGGTACCTATTTAAATTTTGAGAAAATTAAAGCGCTACTGCAGTCCACTATCTACTATCTAATGTGTTTTCACCACTAAAACTTACTCTAGAGGAGTGTTTTCGCATTCTTTATAACGTTTAAAAATTCATGTGCCATAGATATAAAATATATTCAACTGCTTTTAATGTGATTCAGTAGCAGTACTTCACTCACGGTAAGTCACAGTACAAGTACTAACAATAATTTATGTATGAAATGCTTAAACCCGCTTTACTACGGAGACAAACACGCGACATTTCTACATCACACAAAATACATTGCTGGTTTTTATATAGACCAGTGAGTGCAATAGACTTAAAAAGGTAACATAAGAAGCAATGTAAAGCAAATTAAATTCGTTATGTGAGAGATGCTGATATGCAACATTCACCAATTAAAGATCAGCGTGGACGCCGCATCGCCGCTTTAACAAGATGTTTGCAAATCGACCGGTTATCAAGCACCTATCTACAGAAATAAATAAAGTTTGTAGCGTCAATGAAACAGCTTTTTACTAAACGCTTTTAAATGTGTTGAAAGTTTAGTCTCAGTCTAAATAAAGGGTATTCTGTAACTGGAATATCTCCCTATATTAAGAGGCGTAAACAAATAAATACATACGCATGAATTAGGATCCCGATCAATAATAAAGGCCGCCTAATAAACTACTTATACTGTTTTTGTTTTGTATACTTATATAAGCAATAAGTTTTATTTGTATAGTTTTATTGAAGAGTAATAAATAAAATAAAATAAAGAAAACGTGCGCTAGTCAACACCTATGTCACATAGGCTATGTGCCTAATTGTGACATCGAGACTAAGATCAGCGACTATTTTAACCAGATCAAACATAACATACAAATCTCCAGTTCAAATTTGCACTAGGAACTTTCAAAAGCTATGTGACAATTTCTAATTTTGTTTCCCAATTGCTGATATAGATATTATCTTAATGGTTTGGTAGCATTCGATTAGCTTTTTGATGATTTCAACCGTACTGGGCTACTAACTTCACCATCACACGCGTCGACCTGATTCGTCCAGTAGTTCTATCTTATAGGTATATCTTAGAATATGCGACTAATTGCTACCAGACCCGGCCTACCAACATCACCACCGCGAAAGACACATCAATGTCCAAAATATTCCAGAAAAACCCATCTAATTCTCCAAGTCTAAGGCGATTAGCGGCTAATTGCTATCAGCTCAGCCTACCAACAAAAAGAAACATCCAGTGGTGACGCGTGATCACATTACAGGTACATGCAGGTGTCAATTTTCATCGCGTTACGGAGAAGCGAATCATAAAAACTGTTACAATACTCGCTCATGTAATAAACATAACTCGATCAATCGGTTCGCGCGAACCTCTCCCTTCTTCATATACCACGAATTGTGCTGTTTTTGCTGAGATATTGCTATGATATTATAGCATTGATTTTTCTTGTAACGTCACATCACTAAGTTGCTAAGTTTGTATCGTCATTGTACATATTGTGCCTCGACACTCGACAGTCTTAAACCGTAATATTCTATATCTTGCGGACTAATATAATTACTGCCAATTACGTGATACAATCTTCTGATCTCAAATTTCAAATTATAAGAGACTAGCGGTCCGCCCCGGCTTCGCCCGTGGTACATATTTCGCAATAAAAGGTAGCCTATGTTCTTTCTCAGGGTCTAAAGATTATCTGTGCCAAATTTCATCAAAATCGGTCCAGTAGTTTAAGCGTGAAAACCATACATACATACATACAAACCTTTCCTCTTTATAATATTAGTATAGATGACATTTTATGTAGGTATGTTTCAAGGAAATTTGGAGGAAGCCTATTAGTACGAGATCCCACAGCAGGATTAGTGCGTTCATCGATTTTTTACTAAAACCAAAATTTTATGTGCTAAAAGTAATTTAGTTAAAAATGCTTGCGGCCAAATTTTGACTGGCAACCTAGATATATATTCTCCTAATTACAAATATACATAAAATTTTGCTTTTAGCAAAAACTCTATGAACGCACTAATCCTGCAGTGGGATCTTAGACTATATCTCCAGCAGTAGACGTCCTGGAAAGGAATCACGATTACCTGTAACAGCACTCACCCTTCGGCTTGTCAATGGACAGCGCCCTGGCGAAGTGCTCGTCCACGACGGCGGCCACGTCGCCCGAGTAGTGCGTGAACACGACGCAGTTCGCGCTGACGTACTGCGCGCGCGCCCGCCCGCCCGCGCCGCACTCGCCCTCCGACTCGGACGAGCCGCCGCCTGCGCAACATTCACATTTTAACTAAATATACATGAGAATATACATAGAGCGAAACATAACTAATGCTATATAGAATACATATAATATGATATGCTTAAATACCGTCACAGAATACATAATAGTAGCTAACTTATCAAAAGAAGAATTAGCGTAAAGTGAAAATATCTTAGACCACATCGCTTACCAGCAGGCGAGAACGCAGTCAAACCCAAGTCAACCCTTTGGTTCATAAAAATAGCTCACAACGTGTCGGGGTCATAAAAAAAGATCCACATCGCGAAATTTGTGTAATGGTTCTTATGAAAAGATAATTGTGCCAATCATAGAAAGAGTACATGGCTAAATTCATGCCGTGACAGACCGGCTATGCGACCACGACGCGTTGTGGCAAAGAAGAAATTGAACCGCTAGCACACCGCTAGGCTACTGACTTTGTTACTTCAGTAGGAAGGCAAATTTATTCTACTTTTTTTGTTTTATTTATAGCGACACCCCACACTACCTAACATGTATAACAATATCTTAACAAGCATGACACATCATGCTAGTACAGAATATAAATAAAATACTTTTTATTTACATAATATTATGGTAATGTATAAGTAATAAAGACATAGAATTATTTAAGTATATCATTACACAGTACTCAAAACAACATGACATTTAAATAGCTTCTTTTTCTGCGTTTTATATATGAGTGAATTACGATGTAACTTATTACAGCATTTATTTGAACGAAAAATACATTATGCAACATCTTATAGAAATGTATTTTTCACAAACAACTTTAAATACCATTTAATAAGGAAAGTTTCACTTTATCGAGTTATGTCGACACTGAGATCTTCAATGGCTCTGGCTCATGCTTCATGACGCAGCAGTTTAAGGAATTATTCAAATTGGCGACGTTGCCAAACCGTCAACAAATGAGCCATACCACACTTTTTAATAATATCTAACTGTTTCAATAACGCAGAGCTCTTCTACGTCAATAAGTAGTTCACAACAACACAAACAATACTATGCAGTTATAGCCATCAATATCATGCGCAACCTACCATCAGCACTGGTCCGTCCATGCGCGGACAGGTCCTCCTCCTTGGTCCGCAACCGGGGCGAGTGGTGGGGTGCATGCGCGTGCGCATGATGTGCATGGTGCGGGACCCCATGCGCGTGGTGCGGCAACCCGTGCGCGTGCGGCGGGGAGCCGGGCGACTGCGCGCCGGACGACGCCGAGCCCGAGCTGAGCGCCGCGCCGCCCACCGCGCTGTATTCATTGCTCGCGCTTTGCACGTTCAACTGGGGAGGATGACAAATTTAGTGGACGTTGGAAACAATGGTACCTATAGCACAGAATAAACTGGAAAACGTCGAAATGTTTTGCTATGGGAGTTTTGTATAGTATAGGCGGAGTTTTCTCATAATAATAAGTAAGTAGTCATCCTGGTATCTTTAACTACTAGAGGATATTTTGTACATATTGCTGTTAATGAACAGCACTTATGGCTCATTGAGACCCATAGGACACATCGATAGCTATTATTGAATATTGTAATTTGTAATGATATGCCAAATCTTGGTCCAAAATATTCATGTACCTACATTTTCATTACCACACACTTCTAATGTGATTCGTAGTAGGTATATTTTATTTACCTGGAAATCTAATTCAAAGTAGTTTTAGAATTTGATAATTCCCGTAACAATATAAGAAATGCTTAGAGCTGTTTCTAATAACACAAACATTTATAACAACAATCCCCAGCTACGTATAAATTTGTCATTAGGAATTGAAATTACCCTGTTCTTCACAATTTCATTAAAGCACCCTATTTACATCGTAATTATTATGTACTGTGGTGTTTCCAACATTTCTTGTTTAGTTGTAAGCTGTATATTTTGTTTCTGTCAATTAATTGATATAATATTATTCATCAGCCTATCAACACAAACGCGATCTTTCTTATTAATCAATTAAAATACTGTTTATTGGGAGGCGGTTTTTAATCACGTGGCTTGTATTGTAATTTCGTCGTAATGTTTATTATTCAATGAGATTAATGCAGTTGGATGCAAAAACAACAATGAGTGGAATAATCCCTGAGAACTGCGCTAATCAACGGGTAATGTAAGTACTTACTAATTCAATTAGTGAATTACAATATTGTCGACTGTCGTGTTATTTTTGTTTCATGATGTTTCTCAATGTAAAGGTAATATGAGTTGTTCGCTCGGTTTTCGTTTGACGCGATTAAGCAGTGTTTTTTTACGTATTGTGTTCAAATTCAAATTGAAAATGATTTGTGATTCACAGCAAATTGTAAACAAACAATTTAATAATTATTTCTTAATACAATACATAAACGATTAGAGTAACATAAACAGAAGCGGAAATTGAAAAAAAAATCTTACAAACAATTATTTTGGAAAATCTCGAATAGTGGAAGCTAACTAAGACTAATATTTATACATAATATACTGAAACTAAATGTGTTATGATTAAAAGCATTAATTAAAAGTATTTATTTTAATACATAGAACGATTTTAATCAAAAGTTTATCTTATGAAGAGGAACGATATAAAATGGAGATAAAATCTTGAGCAAAACTCCAGTTAAATGCAAACAATATCACGCGTATTAACCAGTTTAAAAATTATAGCTACTTAAATACATTTAAGGCAATGTTTTTATGAACTTGTTTTTATGCAGTTATTAATTTATCTTGGAAAAAAATTACAAACGCACATATATAAATGACGCGCAATCAGCACTTAGTAGGAAAAAAATAAATACGCGTACCTACTGTCAGATTGATTTCCCACGACTTATGTAATTCATGAATTAAATATTATATACGCTTAGTGGATATTGCTAATTTTTTAAAAGGAATATTAATAGATAGCTACCTTTATAATAAGTATGTATTTAAAATTATATATATGTATGTTTATCAGCCATCTGGTTTCCAAATAAGATACCTATTTATATTCAGCAAAAACTTAAGAAAAGTGGGTTTTAGTAAAGCATATTAAATGTGCGTACCTACAATACTTTTTGATATATCAATATTATTAACTTTTTATTCGTGGAATTTATCTGTAACTACAGTAGATAGAAGTTTTTCTTTTGGTTTAAAAAAATTAGCAGCTGTAGGTTAATTTAAAAGCTGTAGTTAAATTAAAAGCTGTAGGTTATTAGTGATGTTCACTGGAAATCATTGCAGAGAATATAAATAAAGTTGTCAATAAAGTTCTTTGAGGTTTATAAAAAAAATTTAAAGAATAAAAGAGACCAACCCGAGAAACGAACCACACTATGTTAAACGTCTATATCCACTTTATATTACATTGTCAAGGAAAAAAAAAGTCACGGTTTCCTCAATCACATATCGA
Source organism: Colias behrii (assembly GCA_029959065.1). Classification (NCBI taxonomy): domain Eukaryota; kingdom Metazoa; phylum Arthropoda; class Insecta; order Lepidoptera; family Pieridae; genus Colias; species Colias behrii. Next base: position 723,365 of record JARWMC010000006.1, on the reverse strand, counting down.
TACACATTCTAGTGTCACTTGATTGCTGCTATGATTTTAGGGTTGTCACTTGACGAAAAAAAAAATGATAAAATGTCGGTCATTGGATATATCCGTAACTTGTATATAATATATACATAATATGTATATATTATATACAAGTTCAAAGCATAAGTTTATTATTAAAACCGTATTCCATGACTTAATTAAGTTTTTTGTTATTGAAATATTATATCACATAACTACGTTAACTTGTTCAATTATTCATTCAGGTTTGGTGTGATTCATATTATGATTATAGACAATTATATTTCTGGCGTTAATCTTTGCTTTTTCTTGTCTAGATTGTTAATATCTACAATCTACATTCTCTTCCAGTTAATAGCGACGGACTGTAGGTACCTGTTGTAACTATTTTCTTTATCAATAGACAAATAAACACGCATAATCAAACAGAAAAAATTATAATTTATTGTCAACCCTACACCCAAGGACCGTCATCTTCATAAAATATTAATAAATAGGGACAAGTTAACAACTTCTTTGATTTCTCAAGAGAACCTTACCGTTGAATAAAATCAACTATTCCATGTAATTGTAGATCCAATGCAGTATTTATTTAAACATGGATAATTCATGTCGTTATGACTTATGCCATTATTACATAATTATTGCAATTTAACAGATAACATACAATTTAAAAGCTTTTATAAATAAGTAGGTACACATTATTTGCTTGTTTAGGAGGCAGGTAACTACCTACTGTATTGTAAAACATTAATGTAAGAATACAATTAATTTTAACCATTCTATGTCAAAATATTCGGAAATTGCTTTTATTACAATAGGGTTGCCATAAAAACGTTTATACTTACTGTTAATAATAAATAATAAAATTTTAGCATCGCATGATTCAACATCACAAAGTGAACAAATTAAAAATCAAATTAATAATATGCATAATAAATGAACACTTTTACAACATACAATTTATCTAATAATTAATTAATTATATGACACAAGCGATCTACGTTGAATCGCCGCCACTTGTTGGCGCCAAGATCAAATTACACATTAACCTGCATTCATTTTCAATCACACATATTTTAGATCTAAAATTGTTATTATTAATCGTAAAATTGTGTTTATTATAATGTTGTATACCTTCGAGTATAATGTGTATGTATGTAGGTATACCTTCGAGTTATCAATTAGTAACAAAGAAAAAATAATAAAAATGTTAATGGAATTATTTGCCTGACACTCAATAAACATCCCGCAACAAGAAATCATGTAAAATCGGCTAATTATAGTTTTTTTGTGCTAACTAATAGAGTAAGTCAAAAAATTAAGCAATTTATAAATTTACATATTTACATACATATTTCAATACATTCCAAAACCGAGTTTTCATACGATTAACAAAATTACTTACCAATGGGTAGAGTTCATGAGGAAATATTATACTCAAGGAAAATTTTTAACTTTTTCCAAGATTTCCTTAATAAAGGTTTCTTATTACCAAGCAAAGCCAAAGCGGGTAGCTAGTACAGCAATAAAACTAATACATATTTACTAGCGCTAGCAGCTGGCCTGTTATCGCCAGATCTCGGTATCAAATATCACAGTTGAGCTGTTATCTTTATGTCTCAAAGGTGCGACCCCGCTCACCTAGTTTTCACTTTCTTGTATAGTTATTCGATATAATGATAATATTCAAGTATTTACGTTTTAACGTGATGATAATATAGTTTTTAAATTGTTGGTTAATCTAGTAACATGTAAAAGATGGTCAACATATTTGTTACTAGCTGCGCTTCGCGGTTTCACCCTCGTGGCTCCTCTCTCAGTGTAATGGTATATAGCCTATACCTTCCTCCTACTAGCCTTCCTCGATAAATGGGCTATCTAACACCGAAATAATTTTTCAAATCAGACCAATAGTTCCTGAGATTAGTGCGTTCAAACAAACGAACAAACTCTTCAGCTTTATAATATTAGTCAGTATAGATAACAATAGTAACTTGTATTGAGATGTTTAAAATTAGTCTTTTTCATTGCACCCAGAACAGCCTGGTTGCATCATGAAATCAAGCATGCTTTATAAGCTATAAAATCTAAACAATTTACTATAAAATCTGTACAATAGGTACTTAAATAACAACTATTATTACGTACGCAATTGTGAATTGGTTTTAATCCATCAGGCCCCGGAATCACAGACACAATAGAAAATCTATTGTGTCGAGGTCGGATCTGGCCTCTCGGTGGTTGAGAGGTTAATTTCCAGTTTTTATAAAATTGAATTTATTTAAGTAGGAAGTACCTACATATGAAAAAAAGCTAGACAAGGAAAATTTAATGTTGTATTTTATTTAGATTGAATGTTCAAATTTCAAAACACGTTAACTAACAAGTTTATATTCGTCCATTAATTCGGTTTAATTGCTCCTAGCACACTACTGGGCCCTAATAATAATAAAATAAAATATACATACTACACATGCATACCATTTATCTTATTTAAAATTGATCTAGATAAAAATTGTAACATTATCACTTCAATCTCCGTAATTTAATTAGGGCTCAACATACTTTGTATAAAATCATAAAATGGTCTATTTTAACGTTACATAGATTTATTAAACAGTTCTCGTACACGCAGTAGTGATGTATCACATATGCAAATTATTATGCAAATATAGAAATTGTTAGCGCGTTTACATGTGCTATTTAACGTTTTGTCTCGCAGACTATATCAATACATTTTAACACACAGTTTCACACGATCAGTAGGTATATCACGGTCGGAATTCGCGTGTTTTAGTATTAAGGTATAAATTTCTTAATTGTTTCCACTACGCACGATATAACACTTGCTAATGTAACGGTATGTACGGAATTTGGTTAAACGTTTATAAAATATGCTGATCGATTAAGATGTTTCTGTGTGTTGGTTACATTTGTAACGAAATATCGACAAGTGTGTTATGATGTTGTTGATAAATATTTTCAGTCATTAGAGTAAGAAAAAGATATAAATAACTGCAGATGTAACATGCGAACATTCTTCAGTCGTTGGATTTTTTTCATTCATCAGGCATTTCTTTTCAGTTAATTTTCCTGACTTTGGTCACAGAATATACTTAACAGAAATGTCTTTGGCATTTCTAAGGGCATTTCCATACTTTAACATGGACCAAAATTTAAACTTTTGAACTTAGTATAGACCTAATCTTTTAGGTAGGTAGATTCCTTTGTTTGTGTGGTAGATCTATTTCTCAAATTTAAAACTTGAAGATAGGACAAAATAGATATAGGTTAGTAACAATATAATATGACGTAGATAGGCAACTCACCCGATCGTACTGAAAGTGCGGCGCGTGGTGGAAGGATCTGGCGGCGCCGCGGCCGTACAGGTAGGGGTAGTAGGCTCCGTACATCACCTCGGGGCAGCTCACCGCCATCCCGGCCGCCGCGCGCGCCCCATGCCCCCCGCCCTACCGCGCGCGCTCACCGCACTGCTCGTGCCCGCCTGGACGCTGTGGACGAGACCTGGATAAGTATTGAAGTAAACATACCTATATGAGGTATATATAGTAGGCTGTAGACAGATTCATAGTACGTATGTACACTGTGTTAAATTTAAACCAAACCTTGATTTATTCAACGAGGCTTCTTCTTTTGATTCTTTTTATTTTTAGCACAGATAGCTAGGCTACTACATAGTTATTATTTATTCTGTGGCACAGAGAAGAGCCGGCAAGAAACTCTATACTTGGTTTATTATAATCATGTGCATTTTATATTATTTTTAATAGGTAAGTATTTACTATTTAGTAATGATGATAAGGAGAACGTTAAAACTTAAATTGCAAGAAATAAGCACGATTCACTAGATTAACCATTTTAAAATACTAGGTAGGTACATCTCTTTGTAATTTTGAAATTGTAAGGACAAGATTTTCACAATATACCAGATTTATATAAATTATACGTTATATTAATAGATCTACACACATGTCATAAAATTAAAATGTTTGAGCTCTCTCAAAATAACGGCGCTTTCATAAGTGTTTATTGCTATTTATACGACACTAAAAGACAAATAGGTAAACTCACTAAAAGATAGATTAGATAATAAATGGATAAAATAGGGAAATAGGTTAAGTGGGAACTTCCTTAAAAATTGGATTTTACATAGGCAGGTTATTATACCTACTTAAATTACAAAAGTAAATTTGTTGTACATTGATATCTCAAGTGCTCAATTGATTTGCATAGATAAGAAATAAAAATATACCTAGGCTATTTGGCAGAAGTAGGTAATGTAGCTTTCTGATTTCAATATTGATTCAGTAGTTAATTTTTTTTGTTACAAATGAACCAAGATATTTTACACTTCATAATATTAGCATTTATACTATGATATTAGTATACCTAGAGCTTTTTATTAATACATATCATAATGTTAGTCATTTTCGTTGAGAATATGTATAATAGGAAACCGGGTAGGAAATCAAAAGCAGAAGGATCTATCATTATAATAATATGTACCTAATTATTTGCAGAATTGAATGGGCTGGAATTTTATCATTTCAGTCATTACCTATCTCGATACAAAAGATTGGGAGCGCCGTTCATTAAATGTGTTGAAAACCGTGTCAACTTTACATTATGTTAAACGATCAAAAGGCATTTTCAATTTATATATTCCGATCAGTTAAAAAATGGGACTAATAATGAAACTTTTGAAGAGAATATAAATTTGTTTTATTCTGTAGATATTTTGTCTATTCATCAAAAGCGCTTGTTAACGAAGTCTAGTTGAATATTCCCCATATAGGAAATTCTCACGCTTATTATAATATAAAACGAAGCAATTAGTTGATAAAGAAGCACATATTATATACAAATTATATAAAAGAAGGTCCGCCCGCCGGCGCCGCCCGGTAGTTAAAGTTCGACCTTCTAATTCTACCCACGGGCGCCGTATTACGACCTCTTATTCCCAGTCAGTTTACGCCGTGAATTTCACAAAATACCATAATTAACCATGACTGGTTATTGCAATCATAATATGAATTTGCCAGTCAGTTCAATTCGCGGCGTAATCTGTCTGGAAATAAGAAGTCATAATACGTTATACGGCCCCAGATCAGCGCTTCACAGCATGCATCGTGATGTTAACATACGGTCTACAAAACAAATTATTGATACGACTATTAAGAAAGGCATACTTATAATATAGGTACCTACATCCATTAACCAACTTCAATAAAAATAACTACGTTAAAAAAAAACCGACTTCAAAAACGGAAAAGTAAAAAATAACAAAGATTTGATATTATTAATTACTGCGTATTATTTAGATGTGCTATTTATTAATTAGGTTTGATGTCGGTGCCAAGCCAATGTAAAAATTATTACCGGCTTACACGAGCTTATACTAAGTGCTTAGTGCTTGTCACCGACTTCAAACCTATTTATTAAATAGCACATCTAAATAATACGCAGTAATTAATAATATCAAATCTTTGTTATTTTTTACTTTTCCGTTTTTGAAGTCGGTTTTTTTTAACGTAGTTATTTTTATTTACCTAATACTTTTTAGTGTATTTTTCAACACGAATCAAACGAGCCCAAGCTCGATAAAGTTCAGTCAATTAATTACCGAGTTCCTATGGCCACCTATGTGATGATAAATTTTCATCACTATCCAATTTACATACGTATACAAAATTTCAGCTCAATCGGTTACCGGGAAGTGAATCAAAGTTACTTACTAGATTTTCAATAGTCATCGAGATCAGACAAAAATTCTCATAAAATAAAAACTACTGGGCCTACCCTAATGAAATTTTTATGGGACCAATTCGAAACCATTCCACATCAAACAAAAAAAGAATCACGTAAATCGGTTCAGAAACCTCGGCGTAATCGGTGTAGCTACATACATTAAAAAAAAAAAAATCATACCGGCCGAATTGATAACCTCCTCCTTTTTTTTAAAGTCGTTTAAAAAATGGATGAGTGTTTGATGAGATTTCTAAATTCGACCGCAGACCGTACCTACCTAGGATATCAATATTGGTAGGTATGTAACATATGTTTTATCTAAGTATATATGTGTTATTCCTAATTATTGGAAATGGTATCAAGGTAATAGAAAAACAGGATCTAAATTTTTTTACCTAGGTAGGCTAAAATAACAATAAAATTAAGGCAAGATCGGTGTTTAAAAAAAAGCTTTTATTTGTTAAAAATAATTTATTAAAGTCAATATTTATTTTGGGTCTAAAGATTTATGGAAGGTTTTATGGTCTGGAGGACATGCGTGTTTTTGAGTTGACTCGTAAAATTTTAATACGCACTTATAATATGGTTGACACTAAATTTTGTGCAACCGAAAACAATCAAAGTCGTGAGATATTGTGCACTTAACATTTTATGAGACTGATCTTCGAAAAACTATTTTCACGATTCGACAATTTATGGCATCAATTTCCGGTTGAATGATTTGCAATGACGTGATTATAAATTATTATTAAATACCTATAATAGTATATACGACAACTATAATTGTTATACTTTTCATAGTTAGCTCTAAATATTGTCTACAAAATTAAAAAAGCAAGTACATCCAATTATACCCTTCAAAAAGCCGTGTCAATAATATCCCAGCACTGTAGTATTATTTTAACGCACGATTATCATATTATTATCTAGTTTTGTATTCAGCCGTCAAAACTCAAAATCCGTTGCGTAGTTTTAAAGATTTAAGCATACATGGGGAGTGGGGACATAGGGAATAGGGATATAGGGTTTTATATTATGTAGAGATTATTATATTCAGTAGGTAAAGGTAAAGGTTAGTTTTATTGAAGTGAAAACTTCTTTAGCGGCGTTGGGTATAAAATCTTAAACTCGCGTTAGGACACGTGACCTGATCGAAAAAGCGTAAGACGGATGGATATCAAACATGCTCAACGTTAATAATCAAGTTTTCACTTCTGCCGGCACTCCCGGAGTGCAACCCGTCTTTTGATATCAAACTACTCATTTTCAGCTCTAAGCACTATCATCACTTCATTGCGTCATAATAATTGACTGAAAATTCATTACATTTTCCTACCTAAGTATATTTACTATTGAGGTAACTATTGTTATTGATATTATTTGCGAAACGATATTATATGTTATAAAACTTTAATACAATTTCACCGATTACGCTTCATCGTATTATCATGAAAATAAAGTTTCAGGAAACTTTATATAACTATATATACTTATATATATAAGTACAATAAAAATAATATGACATATTATTTGTTACTACATTTACACTACCATTTTAAACTAACAATTTATTTTTTCAATAAATTGTAATTCGCACAAGCGTGCAGTAAATAAGGTTTTCTACAGGCCTGCGACTTGGAAGCGAGTTATTTAAACTGGTTCCAGTCGAAGCAAGTCATCGCGGTACAAACTGTGTTGACAAACAGTAGCTTGTTACATGTATTAGTTGCTAATGATCGAAGCAGATTTAGGGGGGATACTCTAATGAACCAAACGAAACTAACTACCTTATAGTAAGTATAGTAATACTTACTATAGCTAGCTACTATAGGTACCTTGTTAATTTTTTTCTTATTTTTGAGTATTTTAAGCTGCTCCTGGGTGGCCGGGTGGCAATCTATACTAATATTATAAAGCTCAAATCAAATCATTTATTTGCAATCAAACATGGTTACAACACAACAAACAACTTACATAATATAATAACTATATTAGGTATGTGGTACATTAATTGTCACATTTTGAACAATGTCTCCTATGCTAGGAAAAAAACCTGTGTTATAGAAGACATTCATCCGTCCTTTGTTACAATTAACATAAGAATTAATTACTAAGACTATGCAAGTTTTACCAAAATTTATAACGGCAGCAAAAACATGGTAAATATTCATTAATTAAAAAAAATATAATTAGGAAAACAAATACCGTTGATAGAAGAGGGATAGAGGTGTAAATATTAAAGAAAGGAAGTGTATTGATTGTGTGTGTGTGTTTGTTACTCTTTCACGCAAATACTACTGAACCGAATACAATGAAATTTAGCACACATAGAGGGCAACTTGGATTAACACATAGGATAGCTTTTATCCCGGAAATCCCACGGGAACAGGAACTATGCGAGTTTTTCTTTGAAAACGCGGGCGAAGCCGCGGACGGAAATCTAGTCTATTAGGTATAAACCTGAGAGTTTGTTGGTTTGAACTTTGAACGCGCTATACTAGTCCGATTTCAAAAATTCTTTCGGTTCGTTAGAAAAGCCCATTTATCGAGTATGGCTATATAGGTACCTAATATATATCATCACGCTGAGACCAACAGGAGCAGAGCCACGCGGGTGAAACCTTGGGGTGCAGCTAGTTAAGATATATAGGTTAAAATTAAAAACATACCTACTTAAATAATTATGTAAACATATATGTATTCGTATTGATACCGCATTTCCAAGGCATTTCCACATGTAGGTATTCTTTATCTAGGGACATCTGTTCTATGTTGTTTTCATTTTATTCCTTGTAATAAACATAACTATTATCTTGTAGAAATAATGAAGATGTTAATTGTAAACGATTTTGCAATACAAATGCCGGTTTTCCTATGATAGTCATATCGTATTCATGTCCAAGTAGTGTTTTCAATTTAATTAGATGTATTGAGTGGGTAGTCAGTTTTTTGGAACCCATTCGTCCATAATTAGGTATTACATTTGTAACCTCTAATAAATATGTAGTAGGTAGGAAACTACATAGGAACCTATGGGTTTTTAAGAGAGCAGGAATCTGTTTCCATTTAATAGTAGGTACTACCAGGTAGGTAATAGGTATCTACCAATGAAAAAATAATTATCTCAATTTTTGGCAAAAGAGGCAATACCTAAATAGGGAAGTATAAGTAATATAAAATCTAGTTACCTAAGTAGTACCTACCTAGTACTTAGGTAACTAGATTTTGTACCTATATACAAAGTAAAACCAACAATACTTAAAGTGATACAATTTGTAATTTTATTTAGGTATAACATTTCGATTTGCATCTAAGTTATGTTTTTATACCTAAAAGGTACCTTAGATATGAACTGTATTATAACCTTTTTTTCCTTGCTAATTCGTAGAAGTATGTACTATGTACTAATGAATAATCAATAGGAGAACATACTTATGTACTTATCTATCTAAACAACTATTTTTTTTAGATTGTAGGTACAGGCTACATTACATAAGACATGCGACAAAAATAATCAGGCTTTATTCATTCATTGTTTGTTTATTTATTTTACCCTTTACCGGGATTATAGATTACTAATTATGTGTAATTTTTGTCACATAGTAGTTAGTACTCTACGTGTGCCTGCCGTGTCAAATTACAAAAAAATCTAAATATTTTTAAATATTACTAAGTATAGAGTACAGTACCTACTTAGTACCTACCTAGCATTACTGCATTACATAGTAATAGGTAACTCTTAAGATTAAGTTTACAATAATTATTCTAAAATTATTAAAATTAATTGTACCATTGGCGTTAAAACAATATAGGTACCTTCTTATTAAACACGTAGGCACAATATATGAATACACGTCCCAACCTGCCATAACAATAATTTAATAGCTTACATGTGGATTTTCATTAATTCATCTGTAGGAAAGTTATAACCGAAGTTAATTCCTCTCCATTATTCAACTTTATGAAGTTACACATACAGTAATTAGTGTATTAAGATAAGTTTATATACAATTGGAACCTGGATTTGAAACAAAGATAAGATTTTCAATAATAATAATTTATTTTTTTATCAAATAAAATAGAGTCGAATTGAGAACTTCGTCCTTTTTTGGCTAAGAAGACTTTAAGCAATGAAAACTTTAAACTACATTATAAAGAAGTTATTTAACGGTATATAGATTACTTACCTATGATTAATTTTATCATAAAATAGCGGAAGAATCGACGCGCACCTTAGATATTATCTAGTATTGTGAATTGTGATATTTTTTATAAGTATGTATTAATTATTAAAATAATGTGATGGTACATAGGTAGGTACCTACTCAAAACACTACATTAATTTCAAAATTATTTAATGTTCTGTGATTGTGATTATTTTATGCTACAGAAATTCTTTAATCTAGTCAATGAAATTCGTCTTTCCTTCCTATTTTAATCAAGTTGAATTATTCTGATTTAAATTTGAATTAATGCTATAATGTAGTAGATTTATCTGAAACATTTCTGACAAGCTCAAAGCTATTACCTAAATACTTTAACTAATTGAATTTAATTGTACTTATAATTCATCTAATTATTATAAAGATTTGCTTCAGAATTAAAAGATTCACGTTTATCTCAATTACGGTTAGTAGACTTAAATGGTAGGTATATAACCTGTAGGTAGTTACTATTAACTATTAGGTATGTGGTATAACATAGAATACCTACTTTATAATTTAAATACCTATTTTGGTCCATTGCTTCTTATGTACCTACCTAGGTACCTAATTATTCTTTAATTAGCACTCAATAAATTGTTACGATTTTACGCGGTTCTCGCTATTTATGTTGTATTATGTACCTAAGTATCTCTATACCAAATTTCGTACTGGGGTCGTAACTCGTATTATGACCTCCTTGGTGACCTCTTAACTATCCATGGTTTTTGCAATCATAATATGAATTTGACAGTCAAATCAATTCACGGCGTAGGCGTATGTAGATATTTAATCTGTTTGGAAAGAAGAGGTCATAATACGGCCCCAGGTGAGATCAGCCATTTTGTGCGTGAAAAAGCAACACGCAGCCATACCTACCTAGGTACACTTTTACAAATTTTCGTGTTTATGATAAGTACCTATTTATTGCAATTAAAAAAGTTGATTTTTTTTTAATAAAAAAAAATAAGTAGGGAAATACCTATCACTATATATAAATAATAATACTTACCTACCTATTTTTAAACCATGCTCGTTATAAAAGTAATCACCTTTATGCGAAAAATAATGCAATAGAAATATCAAAATAACCTAGGTAGGTACCTACCTAGTTAGCCAAATTTGTTTTACTGTTAATAAAGTGAACAGCCATAATACTGGTCACACAGCACACTATGCCTAAAGCTAGATAGGTATTATTGAGATATCCAGATTGATATAGATAGATATCCTAATATATATAGAAACGACACTTGGTTATTTGAAATAGATCTAACACTAGACTGTTAAGGAAGTCACTGACCTTTTTTGTGCGAAATAATTTCTATAGGTAATTTATTTAATTAATATTGCCCTTTACGTCAAGTCATTAAGAGCCCAATGTTGTAGTTTCCACGTTTCTGGAAGTGAACTTTAATTACTGTTACAATTTTAGATTAATCCTTACTATAAAAATAGATAGGTACCTATTACAAAGTAAGAAACAGTGTTTGTTTGTCCTTTTGTAGTTCGTAACGGAGTGAGGAGGCTTTGAGGCTTATAATATTATCTATATGTACCTAGCTTTGCACAGCGCGACGGCAAATCATCGCAGTTGTAGGCAGCTCCTCGAGTTCTTTTACCACGCGAGCGAAGCCACGGGCAGAATGGTAGTATGTATCTATATACCGATATATTATGTCCCTAATGAAAACTCTTCTTATAACGGATAGTTAAGAGTTTATAAAAAAAAACGGAGCCAAAGATTTCCCGGTCCCTAACCAGATTCATCAATCATCATCCCGCCTAGGTCCGGTAGTTAGCTACCTATAACTCTTGTAGGTTGGTACAAGTATAAAAGTATCAACTACCTACGAATGACTAGGTTAATAAATCTACTATATACCTAAAAATAAGTCGGGTTTTCCTTCCTGACGCTATAACTCCAGAATGCACGAACCGATTTCCACGGTTTTGCATTCATTGGACAGGTCTCGGGCTCCGTGAGGTTTATAGCAAAGAAAAGGTGTCTCTGGTGGCGAAACGGAGTTCGCCGGGTTTGCTAGTTAATAATAGAACCTTATCGTTTCAATCAATCAACATACATTCATCAACCTAGTAAAATAGCAGATAGGTTACTTTATACATACCTACCTATAGGTATTAGAATTATTTAAGTATAGGTATGATTTTCAATTTTGTATCTATCTCTATCTTATTTACCTATCTATGAATCGAATATAATTTTAAACGTTACAGAGAACAAGCATCAAAAGTTTTTAGTCACTTGATTGGGTACCCATTTAAAAAATAGAAAATACCTATGATACAAATTTAAAATTAATGGACACTAGGTAGGTACTACCATTATTAGCATAATAATAATGATTAGGTATAGGTTAGCCTTTACTGTCGTAAAATTATTGCTTTGTTACCGCTTCTTTCAGTATATCTTTGAGTTGATTTGAAAGATTTTCCAAATCTATAGGTTATATATATGTAGGTAATTACTATACATAACATTTCAAAACTTAGGTAGGTAGGTACCTACCTAATCAACTTTTTGTTAACAAAAACAAGACAAAAACAATTCAAGTTTACATGAATAACACAAAATCATTTTTATTTTTTTTATAGATAGGTACCTACCTATGCTTTCTGTGATCATGTATGTTGCAATTAGGCGCCAAACTTGGTAAAACCCAGACCAATCAATAAAAAAGAATTCCGAGTTCCAACAGCTGTCTTTTTAGTTTATTTACGTAGGTATACAATTTGTTAGAGAAGTATAAATTTGAATGTCGTTAAACCTCTGCACAAGACTTACCGATACCTGCTCATACAACTTATAAATTCCGATAAGAATCCGATAGGCGCTGATTTATATTTTCGGCATGTTATTATTCACGGCCGATAGGATCTCGAGCGGGCCGCTAATAGCGACTAGCACGTGTAATTACCTTCGTATCTGTGTAACGGTCACTCAGTATCACAAGTATCACTCACTACACTGCACTGGGGTCAGCGGTCAACGGTCGGAGGGCACTGTAACACGCGCGGTGTCGGTCGGCTCGCGAAGCACGGAGCATTCACGCGAAGAATGCGTTCAAGGCGGCGCGCCGCGCGATACTGGCGCGGCGGGGCGAGGCGGCGAGGCGGCGGCGCGCATTGGCCGGCCCGGCCCACCGCTCGCCCCGCCCCGCGCCCTCCTCGCGCCCCGTGCACCTCGCCCCACACCCCTCTCGATAACATCGCGCGCTTTTTGTCGCGCGTTTATCGGACCTCTGCCGCCGTTTGATGACGGATAGTATAATTGGCCATTTGCGTCTAAATGTAATAAATTTCGAATTGCCCTCAATGAAAGACGATTGTGACGCTGGATAATGTTTTATGAATGCCGTCATGGAACTCATGGATGTGTTTGACTTTTATATTCTTGAACAATAGGTACAGACAGCTAGGTATGAGGCGTATGCCGACTTATGGTTTTAGAATTGGTTTTTTAATGTTTCGTAAGATTTCCCAAAGGTTATCTATTAATTGTTTTAGTATATCTACAGTCGATCTTATTTTTGCATTTTATACTTAGTTAAGCATTCTGCAGTTTTTCTTATGAAGTTAAGAATAGTTACAATAACTTGGTCCTACTATAGGTAAATATACCTACCTACCAATTTGAAATTATGTATTAGCTTTGATATTTAACATCTTCAGACTCCGGCTCGTGGTAGGAATAAATTAAATTGGTAGGTATCTACTAATACTTAGATAAGTAATAACTAGGTATATAATTACAGTCTTTTTTATTTCAAAATCCGTGGTGTGGGACGTAGGACCTGCCTAGGTAGGTAGTTTAATGTAGGTACCTACCTACCTAGGTAACTATATGTCGTGGCAATATCGTAGATTTGTTCATTTCATGAAATGATTGATCATTTTATGAAATTGTCGCATTTCATGATGTGGCCAACATAGTTTGATCAGATCGTTAAATCGTCAATGTTTCACGATTTTGTCATCCACATTTGGCCAGATCGTAGATATAAAATATAGGGAGTCCATAAAATATTTAAAAAATTCAGAATATTTTAAGACTGGTGAGCCACGAGTGCCAGAAGCGAATCGTTTTTGTAATAGGAAACAATTATGGTAGACTTTGATAAACAACGCATGATCCGAGCGAGCAAAGCGAGCGTGCCGCGGCAGCGGCCGGTGAGTGCCATACTAAGCGAATCGCTTTTTAGAAAAGAAACCTACCTACCTAGTACCTACCTATAATAATGTATTAGGATAGGTATAGGTAGTTATAGGGTTTTAGACGCATTTTATCTGGAATATAAGATATCCGCAATTTCCATATTAGGTAGTAGGTACCTACTAATTCTTTGCTATGCTATTTTCTATTATTAGATACTTTCTTCGTATTGTAATTAAACGAATTATGAAGTTTTTAACTGCGAATAATACAATTTTCGCCAGCGGTCGCCATCTTATCACATAAACACAGCTCTTGCAACGCCTCTACCAATAATTAATGTAACTATTTTACGATATGATCAAATAATTTTGATCATTTCATGAAAAAACCTACCTACTAGTTTAGTTGGCCATATCGAGAAACGATTTCTTATCATTGATCTGCTCAAACCACATCATGATGTGGCCAATAGACATTCAACCATTTCATAAAATGCGACCATTTTAGACCGGACTCTCAGTGGAGTTTCGTTTGCAAAAATAGCGGACCTAAATCTGACTTCTGATATATATTGTATAGATCCCAGACATCCTATAGACAGATGTTGCCAACCAGTTTTGTGGTCCCCCTCTCCCCACCCCGGTAATTAAATATGGCATACAAAGAAAAAAATAAAAATTTCCAAAACATGCCGTGTGGGGTATCAAATGAAAGAGCTTATTGAGTAGATCACGAATATATAGCATACTATAACATTTCTTACACTTTCTCTAAGATTTTTTAGAAAATTTACGAAAATGCTCCATTTTTGAGTAAACTTTAAACCACTATAGATTGAAAACTCATGAATATATTTTTTAAATTATCATTTTAAATAATTAACAATAGTCCATTGTTTACGATTCAATAGTTCGTACAGTGAAATAGTTTCATGGGGGAGTGGGGGGAGCATTCAAAGATGGCGAGTATATTTTCAAGTTTATGCCAGAAATAAAGGCCTAATACAAAAATATCGGTGTCAGGGCTTAGAATAATTATCTCTGCACTGTCGTTGTGTTTGACAGAATGAAAAATATGGCAGAACATTCTTGAATCAGCCTCTGTGTGATTAGATTTCAAATCGGTAACTTCAGTGAAAGTTGCGCCTTGCAATTTAAAACATTTTGTGGGGTCATCAAATCCACCACATACATATTATAGCTCACTTATATTATATTACGAACTATTGAATCGTAAACAATGGACTATTGTTAATTATTTAAAATAATAATTTAAAAAATATATTCATGAGTTTTCAATCTATAGTGGTTTAAAGTTTAGGTACTCAAAAATGGAGCATTTTCGTAAATTTTCTAAAAAATCTTAGAGAAAGTGTAAGAAATGTTATAGTATGCTATATATTCGTGATCTACTCAATAAGCTCTTTCATTTGATACCCCACACGGCATGTTTTGGAAATTTTTATTTTTTTCTTTGTATGCCATATTTAATTACCGGGGTGGGGGGAGGGGGACCACAAAACTGGTTGGCAACATCTGTCTATAGGATGTCTGGGATCTATACAATATATATCAGAAGTCAGATTTAGGTCCGCTATTTTTGCAAACGAACATCTCCTTGGAGCCTGCTCTAATTTCAAAGCAAATCTATCCTAACGATATGGCCACGACATAATATAATATATAGGTACATACTTAGGAAGGTAGGTAGCCTGTCAATAATTTTCAGATTTTATAATCATATCCACCTGTCTTAGAACTTAGAAGAAATCCATGATAATTATTTTATAGGTATTTACGGACTAAGTAGTAGGTATACAGTACTCCCAAACTGATAATGCGCATAGAAAAATTCGTCACTGTTCGGCAACTGTCATATTCCCCGAGCCTCCGAAGACGATATGTATATAGAGTGGTTAAATGTATTTTGTTCATGCATAGTTTATTAGAAATTAGAATAATGAGTTTTATTGTGATTTTATGGTAAAAGAGATAAGTAACGAAATTTGTTTCGATAATTCAATGTAAGTTAACTAATAGCGAGGATAAACCACACGATTGCGAATAAATATAATTATATTTGTTGTATTGATTTACTTGGAAAATTCTATACTTAGAACTATTAAAGACGTGTCTTACTGAAGCTGGCGTAATGATGGATATATGGAAGGTTAAAATAAGACAAAGTTTATATTAAAAAAAAAATATTTTCACACTGGTTTAGTACATTTAAATTATAGAAATCTAATCATTAAAATCTCAGTCCAAAGGATTTACAGAATCAGGGATTATCTCTATTTCTGATATCGTAGAATGATCAGAACTTTCATTATGTTCTTATTAACTATCACTTTCCCCACTGCTATCTGCTACCTGTTTAAATAATCATTTTATCGGAATATTCAACTTTGAAACAAAACTAAGAAGGGTACATACCCTATAATAATAGCAGCTCTATATAATTCCATACAGAGATAATACGTGCGGTCACCACCAGTACCTATATAAAGACGACTAACGGATTTTTGAATTTTTTGACTGACAGGCTACCGTCACCTACCGCCCGAATTGTTTTCGATTGGGTATCACTCTGAATTGACTCCTATTTCTTTCGAACAAGGTGCAAGATGCAAGTGCATTGTTTAGGGCACTTACGATTCAATGATTCGGGGTGATTCGGGTGTATCTGGAAATACGATAATTAGCGAAGATCTGCATGCGCATTATTAATTTTGGAGTAGATACTGTACTTCTCAATCGTGTTTGAAATTATTATTTTTACACGACTAACTATTTGATATCTTTTAATTTGACAATTTATAAGTATGTAATTGAATAAATAAAAAATGAAATAAAATGATGTGAAAGCCGGTTCGACGCTGGTTTTAAACTACAGGCCCATGTTGAAAAAATTATGGGTCAATTGAACCACCAGGTGACCTATCTAGAACGATAATATAATATATAAGAGCATTAAATAATATGATTCAGCACTATGCTGTCACTTGTAAGCTGTCCACCTGAATTCGAAAGTACAGGTACAGATTTTTTCCCCTTGTCTCCATGATTTTTGTACGGCGTTGCGGAATAATGGATTAAAAGCAGTATTGAAATAGTATGAGACAGATGCCGTACAAAATCAAATGACCAAATTAACCCCGGCATTTGTGGGAAAATAAAAATAAATTCCGACTTTGTGGACCACCATTTTTGTACGGCATCTGTGTACCTATGTAACACAACAAAATGATATCCTCCTTTTTCATAGGTAGACGGTTAAAAAAAATTGGGGGTTTATCTCTTTCTACTACCTATGTATGATTCTACTAGCAGCTGCGTCCCGCAGGTTTCAACCGTAAATGAGTTTTTCCTAATATTCCTAATCCTCATGAAATATTATCAGAGTTAAGGTAGCCTAAGTTATAAATCACATAGGTAATATCATTAGTCATTACATATTTAATAGACACTATTAAGTTCCTACCAACTGAAATGACACTTTCATTTTTACCAATGAAAGGCGATATTAAATAATATGAATATTGCAAAAATCTAAAAATTGTTTTAACTGATATATTTTAGAAAATATGTTTTAAGATCATACCTAAATATACCTAGGTACATTTAAATTGAAAAATACATAGAGCTGGAGCAGTGGAGCCTAATGAGTGGAGCGGCCGCCGGCCGGCTACTTTAAAGTCGATTTTTAGTATTTAGGTATTACCTATTTACTTACCATTTATCCATACCTACGTTTATTAAGCCTGATTCCCACGGCATGTTTGCTTCACAAGCATTGGCAGACGACAAGCGCTTGTCGCCATCCGTCGCGATTTGAACTGAGCGTTCCCACGGCATGTGTGCGTATGGCAAGCACTGGCGAGCGACAAGCGCGCCGATTCCCATGGCATGTGGTGTAGTGTGGCGCGGTCGGATTTGTGAAGCAAACATGTCGTGGGAATCAGGCTTAAGGTAAGTACCTACCTACGTGTTTCATCCGCTCGCGAACGCTTGAATTTGTCGCGCGGCAGCCGTAGGTATCCATAATCCATATCCAACGAACCTAAACATTTTTGTAATAAAATTTATTAATTTAACAAAATCGGTAAACATATAATTTTTATAAAATTATCTGCCTATGTTCATTGAGTTACTATGTACCTACTGCGTACTAGTACCTACATAGTATCTCAATGCCTATGTTTCAATAATTTATCTACTGTTATAATATTTTTATAATGTAGGTATATATCCTCTTTCCTTTATGATCCCAATTCCCATATGGGATTACGAACTTACACGCCTACGAGTATTATAACGTGCACTCAAGTGCGAATAATAAATAATCTAATATTTAGGTACTTATCAATGCGATTCATCCTTAGAGAATAGAGTAGGTAGGTAGGTATGTATTACCACATACTTCATCATTCAATTAAGAATAGATCCATTCTGCGCTATTATGACGTCATAAAAGTAATCTACCTCCAGACTTCATCTTCAGCTCATGACTCATCTGAATTATTAATAGTAATAAGTAATACCTACAGGTAAATTAGCTTGGAGAAATTTTTGCGTTTGTAGTAGTGTATGGTCAGCAAATAAAATAAAACAACATTTTATTTTTAGTTTTTATTTTATATATATAAGGGATTTTAAATTAAACTATATGTGTTTCTCCTCTGAAAAAGATGAGACTTTATTTTAATATTTGCACATTTAACATACGTATAACTTTTACATTAACAATGTTACTAAAATAAAAAATTTACTAACCTGAAAAAGAAACGACATTTAAAGTTTAATTCTTTAGTTTGAGAAGTCAAAGGCTTGCCTCGACCATGTTTTAACACTGGAGCCATTTTGAATTAACAATATAAAGTTACAACACTTACACAAATTAAACACTTCAACAAATATTATAACAATACAAATAATAACAACAATCAACAAATACAAAATTTAACAATTAAACTACTAGACCGGGAGATATTGACACAAAATTTCGAGTCATTTGTAACAGGATGGCGGTTCTACAGGGGTCTTAGTACGCAATGACAAAAAGAAGATTTTTTTTTATTGTAAGATTTTATTCGTATTTTGAACGATTAGTAACAGTATGGCACTAATTTTTCCTGTAAGTTTGAGGTTCAACGAATATAAATACAAAATTTCAAAGATCTAGGTGGTGGAAATCTTCACTTATATAAATTAATACTAAATTAATTTTTCAAGTATGGCAGCACTTTTTCCCCCTACTAGAAGTATGGTAAATATAATAATGGTCACATTTTATCAAATACTCTCCAAAAATCCAAATGCAATACTGGTACAAAAAGTTTGGCGAAAAAAAAATTTTTGCAGTTTTTCGGCGGTATGGCGACCATTTGGAATCGTCCGAAAAGTATGGCATGGCGATTTTCGTAAATGGCTGCACGACGATGGTTACCTGTGCAAAAGTTAGCCTGGTACAAATGGTTGAATTGTTTTTTTTAAATCAACACATTCGCGTCGGTATGGCGGGCTGTAAGTCACACCGGAAAAGTATGGCATGACACTACCGCCTACTTCTTTTTTATGGGCTATCGGTAAATTCTAAAATTTTTGTGTTACAAATTGTTTGACTTCGCTATTTTTCCGACGAGTTCGACTAACGCCCACGCGACTAAGCCGCCGGTACCAGTGTTCACACCATCGTTTTTCTTTTTGTCATTGCGTACTAAGACCCCTGTAGAACCGCCATCCTGTTACAAATGACTCGAAATTTTGTGTCAATATCTCCCGGTCTATACGTAATACATAATTATAATTTTTGAATTAAATGTGTGCTTTATGTTCTAACGGTACCAAACGACTGCACGTGGCACCTGCGGACAGCGTAAACTGGTTTATTCTGGTTTTGTGCGTGTTTCCACTTTCCACTATCAAGTGACGATTTATTTATTTGTTTTGTTTCGTAATTATTATGGTCAAATATTAATTATGAAACAATTTATTATGGACACGATATTTTATTGTTTCACGGTAGTCGTCTTGTCGTTTGCTCTAGGACGTGAAATTGAATGATATATTTTTTTTTGTAAAGTCAAAACCATATTCTTTCAAATAAAAACTTGTTTTTATTGAAAACAAAAGTGTTGCTAGGAATAAGTATAAAATTTAATAGTAATGTTAGGATATCGAAACATTTTTGTATAGGCCAGAACGATATAGTGGAAACGCGCTCTAAGATCTGAGTAATATACACACCACTACATATGCAAAAATTTCTCCAAGCTAATTTACCTGTAGGTACTACCTAGTTACCTACATACGGACATGTAAACAGTATGTAAGTATATGTAACATAATTTAATAAAACATCATAAGTACTTACACTTACCTAATTAATTTCAGTGAAAATATCTCAGTGCAACGATTGAGTGCAACAATTTTTTTTGGAGACCTTTTCATACATTTCATATTTTAACCGACTTCTTTGGAGTTCATTTCAGATCTAATAAAAATTTATAAAAGTATATTGATAATAGGTAGATAGGTATTTAACGTTTTTAAAAAATGGTACGAACCGGTGGTAAGTAAATTATTATTAATGTGTATTTTGAGAATTAGAAAAAGCGCTCCTAATTTGAAAATGAAACCATATTTTTTTTTTAAACATTTAAAGAGTAAGTACCTAGATACCTAATAAAAAAAAGAACAGTTCCAACAGTTTTTGGAAAATCATTAAATATTTAAATAGGTACCTACTTATTTATTTAAATACATAGGTACACCTAAATCCTAACACTTGAAGCACTATAACTAAAGTTTACAATAGGTACATCGTTTTACATTTTTTTCCTTTTCTAGGAGGACAATAGCGGGAAAGATTTTTTATTATTTTTCTATTAATTCTTTTCTTGTAAAAAATGAATTAGTTAGGTAGGTACCGCTATGAATCATGCACTTTTGGGTTTTCTTATTTTTTGTTTATTATATAAGCTAATTGCCAAGTTAGCATATTTTAACGGCATGGATCAATCATTAACTTAGTAAACAAAGCATAATTATCATTCCTATATACATATTATCATGATAAACAAAAACTGTTACTTATGATAAAATGAATATTATTTATTATTGGAATGAATAGTAAACACAAGGTAAACACTATAAAGTTACAGGTAAATTAGCTTGGAGAAATTTTTGCATATGTAGTGGTGTGTATATTACTCAGATCTTAGAGCGCGTTTCCACTATATCGTTCTGGCCTATACAAAAATGTTTCGATATCCTAACATTACTATTTAATTTTATACTTATTCCTAGCAACACTTTCGTTTTCAATAAAAACAAGTTTTTATTTGAAGAAAATGGTTTTGACTTTATAAAAAAAAATATATCATTCAATTTCACGTCCTTGAGCAAACGACAAGGCGACTACCGTGAAACAATAAAATATCGTGTCCATAATAATTTGTTTCATAATTAATATTTGACCATAATAATTACGAAACAAAACAAATAAATAAATCGTCACTTGATAGTGGAAAGTGGAAACACGCACAAAACCAGAATAAACCAGTTTACGCTGTCCGCAGGTGCCACGTGCAGTCGTTTGGTACCGTTAGAACATAAAGCACACATTTAATTCAAAAATTATAATTATTACGTAGTTTAATTGTTAAATTTTGTATTTGTTGATTGTTGTTATTATTTGTTATTATTGTTATAATATTTGTTGAAGTGTTTAATTTGTGTGTAAGTGTTGTAACTTTATATTATTAATTCAAAATGGCTCCAGTGTTAAAACATGGTCGAGGCAAGCCTTTGACTTCTCAAACTAAAGAATTAAACTTTACATGTCGTTTCTTTTTCAGGTTAGTAAATTTTTCATTTTAGTAACATTGTTAATGTAAAAGTTATACGTATGTTAAATGTGCAAATTTTTTTTTTTTTTTTTTTTTTTTTTTTTATTGTACAATAGGGGAGCGCTTGGCCACAATCTCGCCTGATGGTAAGCTGAGATGTGGCCTAAGATGGAGCGCGCTTCCCTAAAATGTACCTGTTCACTCTCCTCTTGAAGACCTCCAAATTGTACTCGTCGGGGAACACAGATTCAGGAAGCATGTTCCAGTCCCTAGCGGTTCGAATAAAGAACGACGATCCGAACCGCTTTGTCCGGGTACATGGAACGTCAACCATGTGGCAATGCCTAGAATCTGTGCGCCTCGACGAACGATGGAAAAATGGGGATGGCGGAATTAGGTCGTGCAATTCCGCAGCGCACTCTCCAAAGTGTATCCGGTAAAAAACCGATAAACTTGCCACTCTGCGACGGTGGGCGAGGCTCTGGAGTTTTTTGCCTACTAGCTCATCGTCGTTTATTAGCCTCTTGGCACGCCTCTCTATCGCCTCAAGTGTCTCCAGCTGGTATTTGGCAGATCCATCCCAGAGGTGAGAGCAGTATTCCATGCACGAACGGACCTGTGCTTGATAGAGGTTGAGCAACTGTCCCGGGCTGAAATACTGCCTCACCTTTGCCAGTATACCAAGCTTTTTTGAGGCTACTTGGGCTTTTGATTCAATGTATGAACCAAAGTTGAGAGTAGGCGTTAAGGTGATACCAAGAAGCTCGAGGTGGTCAGTTATCGGTACGGACACACTTTGGAAGGACGGAGTTAGGTTGAATGGACTCCGTTTAGCGGTGAATAGACACGCCTGGGTCTTGATCGCATTGAACTTGACCAGATTGGCCTCGCCCCATTCGGAGACTGCCTGTAAGGACAAGTTCATGCGTTCGACCATCGCCTCCCGTAGAGACTGGATTTGTGCCGTACTGGCTCGCGCGCTGGATGCGTATCTCTCCACAACGGTGCTATCGTCTGCGTACCCATAGATACCGGGTTTCAGCAGATCGTTAATGTGTAGCAGGAATAGTGTTGCGGAGAGAACTGATCCCTGAGGGACCCCGGCATTAATAGCCAATTGGTCGGACGAGCAACCGTCGACGACTACTCGAATCGACCGGTCTCTCAAGAAATCTGAGATCCATGCGCAAAAACCAGTAGGCAGACCGTACGATGGAAGCTTGCCGATAAGACTATCATGCCAGACCCTATCGAAGGCTTTCGAGATATCGAGGGAGACTGCGAGTGCTTCACCATGATTCTCGATGGCCTCACTCCAGATATAGGTGGCATACGCTAGAAGATCCCCAGTGGACCGATTTCGGCGAAATCCGTATTGGCGGTCACTGAGTAGATCGTTCGCTTCTAGGTGTGCCATTAGCCTGCTGTTCAGTACACGCTCCATAGTCTTGCAGAGTATGGACGTGACTGAAATTGGCCTATAATTGGAGGGGTCGGCACGACTGCCTTTTTTGGGCACAGGCTGCACGTTGGCAAGTTTCCATGATTTCGGTACTTTTCCAGTCATCATCGAAAGGCGAAAGAGGCGTGTCAAGACAGGAGCGAGCTCAGGCGCACAGGTTTTAAGCACTATGGCTGGTATTCCATCAGGGCCACTAGCTTTGTTCACGTCAAGATTACGCAGCGTTTTCAGAACCTCAGTCTGACGGATGCAAATTTCTGGCATGCTCACCTCGCATCCAGGTAGACTGGGAGGTTTGGCGCTTGCGGGATCTAGACGTGAATTTTCTGCGAACAGAGTAGCTAGTAGGTTCGCTTTCTCCGTGGCAGTGTGAGCCAGCGACCCATCTGGTTTCAGCAGTGGAGGAAGTGAGGGGCGGCAGAAATTCGATTCAACCGACTTTGCCAGGGACCAAAACGCTTTGCTACCAGAAGGGTAAGAAGCCAGTTTGTTCCCTATACGGCTAACGTGGTCAAATCGAGCTTTCCGTAGAGCCTTTTTGCAGGACTTCGCGGCCCGGTTGAAGGCTTTCTTCTTCTCAGATACGTCCTTGGCCTTGCGGTGTCGAGCATCAGCCCAGGCTAGATATGCTTCATGTTTAAGCGCTTCAGCGCGTCTACATTCAGCTCTGAACCAGGGTTGAGCTTTGCTGGACGTGGCTACATCGGAGAATGGAATGTAGTACTCCATTCCCTGCCGCAGCACATCAGTCACAGCATCCGCACAGGTTGAAGGGTCTTCAGAAGAAAAGCAAACAGGCCGCCAGGGATAAGATGCAAAGAAAGAACGCATCTCGTCCCAATCTGCTGACTTGTATCGCCACACGCGCCGAGAGCCCCTGGGACTGGGATCGGGCGGCGAGTAGACAGATACAGATTTCACCAGACAGTGGTCGGAGCTGCCAAGCGGCGATGAAATCGCTACCGAGTAACGGTCTGGATCGGTTGTCAGCAGAAGATCCAAGCAATTGGCTGTATGGCTCTCAACATCAGGAACCCGCGTCGCTCCTTGAACCAGCTGGGTGAGATTTAACGCTATAGCGAGTTTACGCGTCTCTCTCCCAGCGAGGTCAGTGCACTGGTATGGGTAAAGCCACTCCTGGTGGTGGGCATTAAAATCCCCCAGAAGCACTAGCTGAGCGGAAGGGTATTTGTGTTGAGCAGCATCCGCCGCCTCACTTAGGTACTCTGTGAGCCTGATCGTCTCCTGGTCTCCGCTATATTAAAATAAAGTCTCATCTTTTTCAGAGGAGAAACACATATAGTTTAATTAAATTTAATTTAATTTAATTTAATCCCTTATATATGTCGTGGCCATATCGTAGATTTGCTCATTTCATGATATGATCGATCATTTCGTGAAATGATCGCATTGCATGAAATGATCGAATGTCTATTGGCCACATCATGATGTGGTTTAGGCAGATCAATGATAAGAAATCGTTTCTCGATATGGCCAACTAAACGCGCGGTTTTTTCATGAAATGATCAAAATTATTTGATCATATCGTAAAATAGTTACATTAATTATTGGTAGAGGCGCTGCAAGCTCTGTGTTTATGTGATAACTGATAATATGGCGGCCGCTGGCGAAAATTTAATTATTCGCAGTTAAAAACTTCATAATTCGTTTAATAACAATATGAAGAAAGTCATAGCAAAGAATTTACGACGAAGAGGTTCGAGTACTATGGAAAATGTGGATATCTTATATGTATTGAAGAAAAAATGCGTCTTAAATAAAAGGATTTAAGACGCATTTTTTCTTTTAGGATATATATTTATATATCCTACTATATTATTATGATTGTTTGTTTTTTAAAAAGCGATCCGCTTCTGGCACTCGCCGGCCGCTACCGCGGCACGCTCGCTTTGCTCGCTCGGCTCGTGCGTTGTTTATCAAAGTCTAACCTAACCTAACCTAACTGTTTTCTATTGCAAAAACCATTCGCTTCTGGCATTCGCCGGCCGCTGCCGCGGCACTAACTTAAATGACACTAAACAAGTTCTTAGAATATTCTGATTTTTTTTAATATTTTATGGACTCTCTATATTTTATACGATCTGGCCAAATGTGGATGATCAAATCGTGAAACGTTGACGATTTAACGATCTGATCAAACTATGTTGGCCATTTCCTGAAATGCGACCATTTCGTGAAATGATCAATCATATCATGAAATGAGCAAATCTACGATATGGCCACGACATATTATATATAAAATAAAAACTAAAAATAAAATGTTGTTTTATTTTATTTGCTGACCATACACTACTACAAACGCAAAAATTTCTCCAAGCTAATTTACCTGTATTAATTCTATGATTGTGGCTACAAATAAGGACTCTAGCGCCATCTATCCGCAAAGAAAGACGTTACTTTTATCACAATATCCACACTACTTATTGAAGCCAACGATTTTAAATATGTGAAAAGCTTTTAAAATGTTTAGTTATTTAACTCTACTGATTACGTATTTCAAGTTCTTTAAATTATATAAATTTAACATGCTCAGAATTGTTCTTTAGCATACATAATATTATAATCTGTGGCAAGCCGTTTGACATTAATGACTGAATGTCACGGTGATGACATTGACAATAAACACAAGTCGGCTGAGAAACTGTTGCTGATAAATATTCCCTTATTTTTTTTTACAAAAAATGCGTTCTAAATGCAACGGCAATAAAAGAAAAATAAATTGACAGTGCTATGAATCCTTTAAATATTGCGGAATGGTCACCAGACCAAGTGGCGGAATGGATGTCGGGTAAATAGTTTTTACAGTGTTGTCGTCTCAACGGTGAGTCATGTAAGTTTTGATAATGTAATAATGTTTTGACGCAGGTTTGGGGCCTATGGTCGCACAGTATGCGCCAGAGCTGTTAAGCAGGGGTGTAAATGGAACTAAACTATTGACGCTACGATGTGACGATCTTGAATATCTTGGTATCAGGATCATTGGCCATCAGGAGCTGCTGCTAGAGGCTGTGGAGCATTTGCGAAACTTTGTATGTATTATCTTGCTTTATGTAATACTAGCTTTACCTGATTATGCATTTTGTTCAGTTAAATCCCATTCAAGAAACCTTACTAAGTAGGTTTTAATTACACAACATAACAACATAAACATTTCTAATTATTGTTTCTATAAATAAAGCAACAGAGCATTAACCTTATGTAATAACAAAAGGTAATTCAATAAGATCAGGCTGAGTATTGAATATTATATTAATTTTGTGATAGGTATTTATCAAAATAAAATTATTACAAAGCGTTGCTTCGCCACTTGTTATCTAGTATTTTTTGCAATGGGTGGTTTTAATTTAATTACAAATGAAAACATTGGAATGCAGAATATGAAAACAAAATTGATGCTGTATATAAATTAAGAGCAGTGAAGAGTTTATTGTTTTTTTATACATGTAATATAGATACAGCAATTCTGAACACTTATTTCATACAAGCTTGAGTAATATTCTGATGTGGAGCTGTGTTGTCTTTAAATGTGTTTAAGAAAAACTTAGTTATTTAAACTACTAAAGATGTATCTTTATCAAACGCATATCATACTATGCTGATGTGTAGTTTTATCCTTGTTTGGGCCATGTATGGTATAAATAATACACATGATATACACTCAAATATCTTTATTGCATTATCATCATTAGTAAACTACACAAATAAACACTTTCTCGCGTCAATAGTTATCTGCACTGTACATGGTAATACTATATCTTTGACTAGTTGTGCCCTACGGTTTTACCCGCATTGCTCTGCTCCTGTTGGTCTTAGCATGATGATATTATTTATTATTTAGCCTATTTAGCCTTTCTTGATAAATGGGCTATCTAACACCAAAAGAATTTTTTAAATCGGACCAGTAGTTCCTGAGATTAGTGCATTCTAACAAACAAACAGATTCTTCAGCTTTATAATATTAGTAAAGATAGGCGAGGCATTGATCATCACTACATAGTATAAAACAAAGTCGCTTTCTCTGTTCTTATGTCAATGTATGCTTAAATCTTTAAAACTATGCATTGGATTTTGATGCAGTTTTTTCTAATAGACGGAGTGATGCAAGAGTAAAATGGAAATTTAGTGTGTGGAAAGTGTAGTATATAATTTATTTGGTTTTAGACAAAGTGGGTGGAAATTTAGTAGTAGTAGTTAGGTAGTTTGTTAATATTTGAAAGTAGAACTGTCTTTAACTTGTCTTTATTAAGTAAACCTTTAGGATTTTGACTATCATTCAATTTCAGTAAATTTTAATAATTTCAATTTTCATTGTTTAACTTAGCTGTGCTGCAGCATTGTTATATGTAAATATTTATTCTCTATATAGATATTTAAAGTGATAATATACAATCAAATATGTCTTTGTTCTAATTAATATTTATACTATATTATAAATAAATGTATGTAGGTAATAATTGTAATACTATCACTAGAATTAGATTTTACTAATACTGGCGACAACGAGCGAATGACCGGGCTCAATGGCGTGCCATGACTGAGGCCTATGTCCAGCAGTGGACAAACATGGGCTGGTAATGATGATGATGATGATGATGATGACATATCATACATATCAAATTCATTTATTTATAAGTTAGATATTTATTATGGTGTTCCAGCACTATGAGATATCGCGCGAGTGCGTCCAGCAGCTCGCGTTACGCGTGTCGGCCGCGGCCGCGTCGCTGGCCCGCGCGCTGCGGCAGCACGCCGACGCGCGGCTCGAGACGCACTCGCTGGCGGACGTGGCGCGCACCGTGCACGCCGTCAAGCCGCTCGTGTGCTGGCTGGACAGGTGAGAGTGTGACGGTGGCATTATGTCAGAGATGCGGGATGTTGTACAAGTGTGTACGGTAGTTCGCTAGATAAATTAGTTATTGCTATGGCGATATTATCGGCTTCTGAATAATTTTATTGGTCAATTGTGGATCACAAAACAGGAAAAAGGTTTTGGCTGATAAACTAATAGCAGCGGCCAGTTACAATTATTACAAGACATGGCTGAATTTAAATTACTCGTACACACATATGTGAAATAGTAATTAATAAAACGACCAAGTTGCAACTTTCAAAGTAAAAAGAACAGAAAATTGTAGTAAAGTAATAAATGAAACAGAAGACGATTCTTTTTGAAATAAATTTTATTTATTTGAAAAATAAACACATCCACTTTCCCCAGATGGCCGCTATGCTCCGGCGCGCCGCTCGCTGAACGCAAAGCGGCGCTGCTCAAATTATCACTTGAAGCAGCTACATGTGCGCAGCGAGACCGGTTCGCGGAGCAGCCGGCACGGGCTGTAGCCGCGGCTGCTGCTGCTGCTGCGGCTACCGCTGATTATATTATACAGGTGAGTTTGGGGTTTTAAAGTAAAAAAAAAGAGCTTGTGTGCCGAGCATATGTGTCAGAAGTGAAACTTTATTGGCAAGATTTACAGATACCAAAATCGTCGCTTTACTCCATGACGGTATTGCCATGTCGCGATCTAGAAATAAAAAAAAAAAAAAATTCTGGAATTTGTACCACTAAAAATTATATTACTCATAGATTTAATGCTGCAAAAAATTATTAAAGATTTTTAATTTTACCGAATTCTTTTATGTACTTACACATTTTTTTTTCGTTAGATTCAATAGGCATGGTATGGTGTCATGAATGATAATATTTTATTCATTTTAAATTGAGTTTTTGTAGCTTAAATAAATCAACTTCACATCATTGTCTATATTTATTTAAAGAACCATGTTATGAAATACCATCTCTTTGCCAGGACGTATCCGACCCAATGATCCTCCAACCAGCGTGGGTGGACACAGTATCCCTGAAGCAGAACGGGCGAGCGCTGGGCTTCCAGGTGGTGCCGTCGTTCTGCGGGCACCACCAGCTCGCGCACATACGGTTCGGTTCGCCTGCGCATGCGTCGGGGCATGTGCATGAGGGGGACGAGATTGTGCAGGTAAAGATTTATTCGTTTTGTGGACATGATTGTGGAGATTTTGGCATATTTTTTCAAGATAACTGAATATAAGAGAAATCTTTTTATTTATTGAATTGGATATTTTAGTTTTATAGCAGTTGAATGCTTAATTTTTTGGCGAAAAAAGCCGGTTCGTATGCCGAAACGTGATCGATTTTTTTTTATTCTTTAAAAATTTATATTTTTTTTTACTTAAAATAAGTAAGTCATTTGCGTAATTTTTTAAAATTATTAAAAAGTTATCCGTTAAATCCATCATTTACAAATAGAATAATGGTCCTAATAAAGATCCTTGTGGAACTCCTTGGAATGGAAACGATAGTTTTCTCTAGAAATATACTGGTGAATTGTTACAATATGATTTTGATTTTATCCATGGTGCTGTATAGATAAAATAAAGTAACGCAACGGTATCTGTGATCGTGCATTTCAGATACTTTTTAAATAATATTTTATTATAAACTAAATCAAACGCTTTTCTTAAATTTACATGTAATCGAAAAGTACTCATGATTATCATTGAAATGTCTGATTTTGATACTATTTCTGTGTTACTTTTAGACAACTTAATAATTTTTAAGACTTTCTGCAATTCAATGGGCCTTTCGCCTACAGTTTATACTAACAAAATGACTGAACTATTCCTCCATTACATTTAATTAAACAAACATCCCACAGGTGGGCAACACCTGCGTGATAGGTTGGAGCGGTGACGCAGTGGAGCGTCTCTGTGCGTCCTCTGGCGCTGAGCTAATACTACGGTTACGAAGACGCGGGGCTCGGGCCTTGCCCACCCCGCCGCTGCACGCACGTGCGCCCCGCCGGGCGGCGCGGTTGAGACTGCCGCCCTTGCATGCGCATCGGTTGCACAGGTACACACACACACACATAGTAAAGAACATAATATCCACAAACATTCATATACGCCTACTGGATACGTTGCACACACACCCGACCTTGTCGCACACATATCTATCATTTATTCTATGTATGCTTTGGTATTATTACTGTAAGTACAAAGAACGATTCTGTTTCAATGAATAAATAAATAAATATCCACGCACAGACGCAGTTACACACGTATATATGAATGCGCACTCAATACGTACTTGTACATGGAAATATACGCTACACAAATAAGTCTTACGTACTTACAGAACTCCCAGGCTAAAAGGATTAAAATACTGATCACAATATATAATTATGAACATAGGGTATTCAATACCTTATAATTATGTTTAGAACACGAAAAAAAATGTTTTGTATGTCATTAAATCAAATTTAAACTCTCTTTATTACTTGTATTTTTTACTAATAAGTATTTTTTTTAACGTGATAACGTTTTTAAAATCGTTTTAGTCGGGTGACATGTTCAGAAACTTATGTCACACCAAAACCTCACGAGCGCGATCGCAGGTATAACGAGAGAGAGACGGACCGATCTCCCGTCTCATCTCGAGCGCTGCCACCAATAAGACGTTATCACGTAAACATCTCGATCGTAAACCTACTTTACAAACAACCAATTTTTTCAGATACGAGCTAGAATTCCCGATCTCCGAAGCCCCACCGGTAGCAGTAGCACGTGAGCCGGAGCCCGAGTCGGATGACAGCGAGCCTCTATCACCCCCCGCTTCGCCTACACAACTGCATCTTGATAGAGCACGGTGAGTTTACTGTGAAATTTATTATGTAGTTGATATTATTTTCAACATTAAGATGTAAGTCAAAAAATAAAGAAAAGTTAGCTTAAAACTGAGTAATAGACGAGCCAATTTAATGGCCAAATGTTGCCTACATTTGACGTCTATCAATTTTATCTTCGAAGAGAGGTAACCTGCTTAAAATGATCGATTAAAGTGAATTAAGTAATCGATACGGACTTGAAACATTTGTCAATCGAACTTGAAACACATGTCAATTTTAAAATTCATCAGGCGAATCCCTGTCCCAGTAATATACTTTCTTTCGTAAATTTAAGGAGCAAAATAAGACAAGTATCTACATAATTAAAAAAACACAACGCTAAATCT
Source organism: Colias behrii (assembly GCA_029959065.1). Classification (NCBI taxonomy): domain Eukaryota; kingdom Metazoa; phylum Arthropoda; class Insecta; order Lepidoptera; family Pieridae; genus Colias; species Colias behrii. Next base: position 691,826 of record JARWMC010000006.1, on the reverse strand, counting down.
AGTAAATTAATAAATATTAAAAATTAATAAATATTAATTTACTAGATTTCCGCCCGCGGCTTCGCCCGCGTTTTCAAAGGAAAACCCGCATAGTTCCCGTTCCCGTGGGATTTCCGGGATAAAACCTACCCTATGTGTTAATCCAAGTTACCTTCTATATATGTGCTAAATTTATCGGTTCAGTAGTATTTGCGTGAAAGAGTAACAAACACACACACACACACACACACATCCTCACAAACTTTCGCATTTATAATATTAGTAGGATTAAAACTGCTTTTTACATTATCTCTCTGATTCAATTTTTGAAATTGAAATTCTCCTGTCTTATCGAAATTTTCCCGACTTATGGATTTTTCCTGACTTATAGAAATTTTTGCGGCAAAGAGAAATTTTCCTCACGTATAGAAATTTTCCTGGCTTATAGAATTTTTCCTGACGTAAATAAATTTTCCTGGCGTATATAATTTTTCCAGACTTATACAAATTTTCCTGACGTATAAAAAATTTCCTGGCTCATAGAATTTTTCCTGACGTATATAAATTTTCCGGACTTATGGAAATTTTCCTTTATAGAAATTTTCCCGACTTATCGAAATTTTCCCGACTTATGGATTTTTCCTGGCGTATAGAATTTTTACTGGCTAATAAACATTTTCCTGACTTATACAAATTTTCCTTATCTTTATAAATTTTCGTGACGTATAGAAATTTTCCTGGCGTATATAATTTTTCCTGACTTATACAAATTTTCCTGGCGTATATAATTTTTCCAGACTTATACAAATTTTCCTGACGTATAAAAAATTTCCTGGCTCAGAATTTTTCCTGACGTATATAAATTTTCCGGACTTATGGAAATTTTCCTTATAGAAATTTTCCCGACTTATGGAATTTTTCTTGACGTATAGAAATTTTCCGGACTTATGGAAATTTTCCTTATAGAAATTTTCCCGAATTATGGAGTTTTTCTTGACGTATAGAAATTTTCCGGACTTATGGAAATTTTCCTTTATAGAAATTTTCCCGACTTATTGAAATTTTCCCGACTTATGGATTTTTCCTGGCGTATAGAAATTTTCCTGGATTATAAACATTTTCCTGACTTATACAAATTTTCCTTATCTTTATAAATTTTCCTGACGTATAGAAATTTTCCTTGTTTATAGAAATTTTCTTGGCGTATATAATTTTTCCTGACTTATACAAATTTTCCTGACGTATAGAAATTTTGCTGGCTTATAGAAATTTTCCCGACTTATGGAATTTTTCTTGACGTATAGAAATTTTCCGGACTTATGGAAATTTTCCTTTCTTATAGAAATTTTCCCTACTTATCGAAATTTTCCCGACTTATGGATTTTTCCTGGCGTATATATTTTTTCCTGACTTATACAAATTTTCCTGACGTATAGAAATTTGCTGGCTTATAGAATTTTCCGGACTTATGGAAATTTTCCTTTCTTATAGAAATTTTCCCGACATCGAAATTTTCCCGACTTATGGATTTTTCCTGGCGTATAGAAATTTTCCTGGCTTATACAAATTTTCCTCACGTATAGAAATTTTCCTGGCTAATAGAATTTTTCCTGGCGCATAGAAAATTTCCTGACGTATAGAAATTTTGCTGGCTTATAGAAATTTTCCCGACGCATAGAAATTTTCCTGACGTATAGAAATTTTCCTGGCTTGTAGAATTTTTCCTGTCTTATCGAAATTTTCCTGTCTTATCGACATTTTCCTGACGTATAGAAATTTTCCTTGTTTATAGAAATTTTCCTGGCGTATAGAAATTTTCCTTTCTTATGGAAATTTTCCTGACTCATAGAAATTTTTCCTGACTTATCGTAATTTTTCTGTCAATCGAAATTTCCCTAACTATTGTTAAAACATTTTTCTAATCTTCCTAAAATTGGAAATTTTTACGACTGATTAAAGTACTACCAACCACCCACCTATTCCCTCTCCCTGCTCTCTATCCACAGGCCGCGCGTGCGCAGAATGGCTCAGTATCTGCATAGCTAGCGAACGTATAAACTCGCCCGGTCGTTGGGCGCTTCCACCACTGCCCTGGAATAATGGAATTATTATTAATTTCATGAACAATATCATCATCATCATTTTTATTGAAAACAATATTCATATATTTTTCGGATTCCCCTGATGTTAAATTCATTAGTATGAGTCGTTTCACCGCTGTCAAAAGTTACCCATGGCCATGTCACATTAAAACGAATAAACACACTTTCGCATTTATAATATTACTAGAGGTCCGCCCCGGCTTCGCCCATGGTACATATTTCGCAATAAAAGGTAGCCTATGTCCTTTCTCGTGTATCAAAATATCTCCATACCAAATTTCATGCCAAATTGGTTCAGTAGTTTAGGCGTGATTGAGTAACAGACAGACAGACAGAGTTACTTTCGCATTTATAATATTAGTATGGATGATGATTTTTATTCAAAAGTTATCAATGCATTCGATTCTAGATGTCAGATTTCGATTTTTAGAGTAACGTCTCTGGTATTTAAAAAGATAAAAGGTTTATTTACGCAAAATTGAAGCGACGTCAGTTCTTTAAATCAGAAATTATTTATTATTTTTAGAATGGTTTATCAGTAAAATCAAATCTTAAAATTACTTGTATCGGTTATGATTATTATAAATATGTAATCGTAATTGAAAAAAAGTTAAGCAAATGTGCAGTTCTAAAGCCGGCGCCAGACATATGTTCAAATACGCAAATACCTACAAAGTCGCGAAGTGTGGCACTGACATTTGCGTATTTGTGCAAAGTTTGAACACATATTTGTAGTTTGCCATCATGTGTCGGTTTTTAGTGCACACATCAAAGTAAACAAAGTTCAAAGTTTGTGCGGCCTGCCACACTTGTTGCAGTGCTTAGTCGCGTGTGCGCCGATGAACGGATCAGTTGTATGCAATAGTTAATCTGTGAGTGGTACCTATTTTGAGCGTCAATAATTGAGTGGGGTAATGACGCAGTAATAGAATTATTTATTGAGCTACTTCAAACAAAAAAATTAAAGGCACTCAAATAAAACAGTCTGACGGAGTCATCAAAATCGTCGTCTATTCTGTGAGCAATCTTTGCGGTAACTGTGCCCGTAAATCATTTGAAATACAAGTCTAGCCGGATACATTTGTGCATATAAAGTTTGATCAAAGTTTTGAAAATGTGTGCTCAAACTTTGATCCCAATGTCTGGCGCCGGCTTAACAAAACGAAATATCATGTTATTCTATTGGTCCGGGAGCCAGCAGCAGATTTTATGACCAAGTTCCTCTCAAGCGGTAATTAGTAAAATGCATCAAAGTATAGTATTATGAAGCCTCGTGAACGTCAGCTGGAGCTCGGTTGGGGGGAAGAGCGGTTGTAGCCTCCCGTATCAGCTGACGGTTTTTCCACCAAGATACAGCCAGCTGACATATATATTTATCCACAGTTACATATAAGCTATCATCAGGTAAATTTTTGTTTGAGAGGAAATAACGGAAAATAAATTTTTCTTTAAATTTAACTTTCATGTTCGAGACACCAGCTGACGTATAATACACCATGTTGTAACCAGCTGACTATTTTTTTTCGTTGAGATATTGGGTTAGCTACAATTTGACAAATTTTTAGCTGAGAGGAAATGAATGAATGAATGTATTTTTTTTCCTATGTGCGTGGGAGGCTACAACCGCTCACCCCCCCAACCGAGCGCCAGCTGACGTTCACGAGGCTTTATAATACTATACTCTCATGCGTCTGACGAATTATCTCTTGAGAGGAAATAGTTAACCAAATTTGCACCTGGCTCCCTAACCATATGTCGTCGTTACTAAACCTAGTAACGTAACCACGTTGTTGAATTTTGTTGAACTGTCAAATGTTGCCTATTAAAATGACTCTACTATAGTTAGATTTTCAGTAGAATTACATAAAATTTACGTATTTTTGTACTAAGCGTTTGTCGCCTATTACGTCATATAAGTAGCTAAAAACCTATTCGTCTATATTGCACTTGAAATTTCCATCACTTATTTCATCTTTTTTTCCTTTACAAGTGGTTTGTATTTAATGAATGTATTGTCGTAAAATCGTAACAAAAACGCATCGATAATATAAGTATTTATTAGGGACTAGCTTCCGCCCGCGACTCCGTCCGCGCGGATGTGGGTCTTCGCGTGGATGGTTTATTTCTCCATTTTGAGTAACTCTGACAATAACATCTTATAAATATCTATTGGACCCAAATACGGCTAGGCCTATAATAATACCCAACGTGTGTTCGCGGTTCTACAGAACAACGTCTATGGATAAAACTGAAAAATTAAGATTATTTTTTTTCTACGTATTTTTCCAGGATAAAAAGTATCCTATTTTACGCCCAGGATAATAAGGTATAATTATACCAAGTTTCATCGAAATCGAACCGTTAGTTTTCACGTGATGTCTTCACATACAGACAGACAGACAGACAGACAGACAGACAGACAAAAAATTTTTTAATCACATATTTGGGTTTGGTATCGATCCAGTAACACCCCCTGCTATTTATTTTTTCAATATTTTCAATGTACAGAATTGACCCTTCTACAGATTTATTATATGTATAGATTTTAATAGTATCTCTAATTTCTTAACATAACTTGAAAAAAATAAGTCTTTTAATTTGAATTGTTATAAATAAATATTTCAGCATGTACCCACCAAAGCCGCAGACCGTAGTACAACGTCGGCACACGATCAGCTGCGGAAGCCCTGTGCCCAAACGACCGCATTTGAGTATAGAGCAGGTAATTAATTAATATGCTAGATTAAAAGAATATAAATTCGATTAATCTGACTTTTTGTTAGGTATTCAGATAACAAAATTCCATATAATCGAATGTATTATTTTAACGGTATTTATTCAACTCCTAAAAACACAGAACCATACATTTTTATATTCTGTGAAAGTTATGCAACCGTCAAAATATTGTAAATTGTATTAGTACATGACTTTAATCATTGAGTAATTGAATATTAATTTTTAACATTTTTATTACTTTTTAGTTCTGGCAAGAGTTACAACAGCAGAGGTGGGAACATGGTACACATGATCCCGACGATTCTACGCTATACAGGCGTGATAAGGTATTGGTTTTATGTATTTTGTTTGGTAATTGTTAATTTAATGTGTCATGCCATAAAACATAATTGTTTTATGATATAAATGCGATAAATTCATGGTTACATAATATAAAGTAATTATGTAATAATTTACGTCTAAATCTTTAAAAAAATTAGTAATTGTTTTATTAAATTTTTAAGTGAGAGTAGTTTAAAATCACTACAATATAGTATAAAACAAAGTCACTTTTCGCCGTCTGCATGCAAGGATTTTTTTAATAGACTCAGTGATTCAAGAAGAAGACAGGAAGCGTCTTAAAGCTGTCTCTTTGCAACATTCCTAATACATCCTTTATTACCATTTCCAGGCGGTATCCTGCAGCACAGGCTTGCAACTCTCCCCCCGCCCCCGCACGTGCCTGGGCGTCCCCCGCCTGCCCTCCCCCTCCCCCTCCCCCTCCCCCCGCGGCAAGCTCGACAAGAGCCACTCCACCCCCGCCTACGACCTCGACCCCTCCCCCCTGGAGACCACCCCCCTCGCCCCCCTCGTCGATAACCCCATACCGGAGTCACCGACCACCCCCACTGTGAGGCACAAGGGTGAACAAGATGGTATTAATAGTGATAAAGAAGTTGAAACTAATGAACATGATGAAGATAGTGAAAATACGAAAATAGATAGTAAAGACGGTGAACTTGAAGCGACTAAAGATGTACAAGATGAACAAGATGTAACCCAAGACGTATCGCAAGATGCATCTCAAGATGTATCTCAAGAAATATCGCAAGATGATGATATAAAGCACATAGATGATGATGCGAAATCGTTGGATGATACGCCGGTACCGGTGTTGGCAACGTTGAATACGGTGCTGACGGAGAGGCTGGGACAAGAGGAGAGGGTTAAGTAAGTATTATTCATTTTTGAACATTGGTAAAACATATTTATTTTATACAACTAGGTCTTTTGGTAAAATATAGCAATTAATTAATGTCAAACCAGGTCATAATCTGTATACAAACAATTTTTTTTCAACAAGACAGCATATTTATAATTCTGCATGCTTTACACTTGTTTCACTATATAAATCCGGGTCTATCGTTTATGATACATGTGTTGTCATATAAAATTATAAGGCAAAGGCAAAAAAATCCACTCATATTTTTCCAGATTCCCAAAACCTCGCATCACGGAGCGATGGAAAGTATCCGACGTGCCACCGGAACCTCCCCCACGCCCCCCCACCACACGCCTCCCTCCCCCTCCCCCACGAGACCACTACCCCCCCTACATCCCTCCACGCGAACCGACATTACCCCCTCGAGAGAAAAACACAAAGCCAAAAGAGTCAATGTCCCCCCGGGATCTAAAAACTTCCCCGCATAGAGATATATTCGAACGCGACTCGAAAGTTCGAGATTCGAAGATTCGAGATTCGAAAGTTCGAGATATGAATATCCGCGACTTGAGTCGGTCGCCGAGTAGGGAGTGTAGGGAGACCTGGGAACCGTTGGGGGATGGACCGGTTTCTCCCCTAAGGGAGTGTCCAGCCCCGCACTACCCCGTGCTGAGGATGATCCCGCGACCCACAGAGAGTAGGGATGCAAGCCCATTGAAACCACTGCGCCCGGGGGATGCTGCGCAGGTTCGTTCTTTTTAATCTGTATTTAAAGTCTCAAACTTAAATATTTGTTCATTTAAGGGTGCGTATAAAGCAAAATTACCAATCTTCTGTTAGATGATACGCGTAATATTCTTTACCAAATCTAAAAAAATAAAATATATATCAAACTAGATAATATTTTCAATGATTCTGTTTGATCAAAAACATAAAATATTAAAATTGACCCGATAAAAAAAAAGACCGAAGTTACCTTTAATTTTCACACTTTTACGTTTACTATACTTGACAAACCAAACGTTTTACGATCTTTAGATCAGTAATCGCTTATTTCTGAACTAATAAGTACCTGATTACCATCTCTTTCAAGATCTTCTACTTGAGTAAATAAACATTTAATTTCGAATTACAGATATCAGTACCACTGCGTCACATAACAAAACACGACATAAAACTAATATCCAACGAGCGCAGAGAGATGCCCCCTATCAACGGGGAACCGGACCCCGTACCAAGCAACCGACGCGACGACACAACATCACGACGGGACGACACTTTGGGTAGAAAGGACGATACGAGGGAGAGGCGGGAGGATAACATGGTGGGGAGGCGGGATGGGGACATAGTGATGGGCTCAGCTAGTGACGCGTCGTTAGATATGCACTCGCCCAAAACAGCACTATCGCCCTCCGCTAGTGTTGTGCGAGGGATATTTCCATCGTCTAAGTCGAGGAGCTTGAAGAAGAAGAACTCGATTTTGGCGAGTGAGTATAGATTTTTGTTTTGAGTTGATTAAAGTTAAGGTTTGTAAAATAGTTGCCATAATATCTTTTAGATTAAGTTATTTTCATTGAATTTATGTTCTATAATTGACACTCAATCACTGGTTTCAAGGATAACTATGTTTACACTAACAGCCTGTATAACTCCAATTTGTTTGAAATAACAGCTATGACGTCACATTATAATACTGAATTGATCGTATTTTTTGATTTCATAGTGCATTGTAATGTGCGGCTATGACGTCACAATATGACACGGAGTCGATACTATTTTCGCACGGTGCAATGTAAAGTGTTTGTGTTGTGTAACAGTGTCGTCACATTACTGTGCTGAGTTTATCCATACTAATATTATAAAGCTGAAGAGTTTGTTTGAACGCGCTAAACTCGGGAACTACTGGGCCGATTTGAAAAATTCTTACGGTGTTAGATAGCCCATTTATCGTGGAAGGTTATAGGCTATATATCATCACCGTAAGACCAACAGGAGTGAAGCAATGCGGGTAAAACCGAGGGGCACAGCTAGTTCTATTCTAAGTTGTATCAAACTCAAACTCAAACATTTATTTATTCAATTATTAGACTTCTTATAGAAGCACTTTTGAAACGTCATTACATATTTTAAAATTTACCACCGATTCGGAAAGCAGTATCTACGGAGAAGAACCGACAAGAAACTCCATAGTTGCTTTTTTAAATCATGTCAGTTTTACAATTTTACAAAATACATATGTAACATCATATATGACGGAAGAAGGGGGCCAAAGGCTATTTTTAAAAGAGTGACGTCAGCAATTCTGACGTCACCATCATCAGAGCAGGCGCTCATACTCGAAGTAGAACGCCCGTAGGTATTTTTACTGCCTTTTTAATTCACGTGGAAATTACTAATTTTAGAGAGAGCTCCGAACGCTCCAACGGCCGGCGAGTGAATGTGTTCTGTGCCGTCGGGCGATCGCATTTAAAGCAAACCATGACTCACAAGAATTAGTTTGTGTGTTGCCACTCGAATTTTTACAATGAATTTTTATCATTTTTAACAAAGATTAATTATTTCGTTAATTTAATTATTTCATTAGTGGTTGATTAATGAATCAACCACTTATTTAAAAAGATCAAAGTAAACTTTAGCTAGTTATAATTATTTAGTAGTTTGAGGGTAGTCGTTTATCGTCGTTGCGCCGAGATATATTATAATAACTAAATATCGTAGGACAATGTAGTGTGTCGTGTTACAGAGCGGCGCTCAGTGAGCGCGCGCGGTGTGTGCGCGCGCGGCGCGGGCGGCTGGGTGTGGCAGCGCGTGCGCGCGCGCAGCCAGCAGCCGCCGCGCTGGGCGCACCGCTACTTGTTGCTCACGCACAACTTGTTGTACGCCTACCGCTCGCCCGACGTGAGTGCGCACTCCACACTGCGCTACACTACACTACACTATACACTATACAGCGGCTGGGTGTGGCAGCGCGTGCGCGCGCGCAGCCAGCAGCCGCCGCGCTGGGCGCACCGCTACTTGTTGCTCACGCACAACTTGTTGTACGCCTACCGCTCGCCCGACGTGAGTGCGCACTCCACACTGCGCTACACTACACTACACTATACACTATACAGCGGCTGGGTGTGGCAGCGCGTGCGCGCGCGCAGCCAGCAGCCGCCGCGCTGGGCGCACCGCTACTTGTTGCTCACGCACAACTTGTTGTACGCCTACCGCTCGCCCGACGTGAGTGCGCACTCCACACTGCGCTACACTACACTACACTATACACTATACAGCGGCTGGGTGTGGCAGCGCGTGCGCGCGCGCAGCCAGCAGCCGCCGCGCTGGGCGCACCGCTACTTGTTGCTCACGCACAACTTGTTGTACGCCTACCGCTCGCCCGACGTGAGTGCGCACTCCACACTGCGCTACACTACACTACACTATACACTATACAGCGGCTGGGTGTGGCAGCGCGTGCGCGCGCGCAGCCAGCAGCCGCCGCGCTGGGCGCACCGCTACTTGTTGCTCACGCACAACTTGTTGTACGCCTACCGCTCGCCCGACGTGAGTGCGCACTCCACACTGCGCTACACTACACTACACTATACACTATACAGCGGCTGGGTGTGGCAGCGCGTGCGCGCGCGCAGCCAGCAGCCGCCGCGCTGGGCGCACCGCTACTTGTTGCTCACGCACAACTTGTTGTACGCCTACCGCTCGCCCGACGTGAGTGCGCACTCCACACTGCGCTACACTACACTACACTATACACTATACAGCGGCTGGGTGTGGCAGCGCGTGCGCGCGCGCAGCCAGCAGCCGCCGCGCTGGGCGCACCGCTACTTGTTGCTCACGCACAACTTGTTGTACGCCTACCGCTCGCCCGACGTGAGTGCGCACTCCACACTGCGCTACACTACACTACACTATACACTATACAGCGGCTGGGTGTGGCAGCGCGTGCGCGCGCGCAGCCAGCAGCCGCCGCGCTGGGCGCACCGCTACTTGTTGCTCACGCACAACTTGTTGTACGCCTACCGCTCGCCCGACGTGAGTGCGCACTCCACACTGCGCTACACTACACTACACTATACACTATACAGCGGCTGGGTGTGGCAGCGCGTGCGCGCGCGCAGCCAGCAGCCGCCGCGCTGGGCGCACCGCTACTTGTTGCTCACGCACAACTTGTTGTACGCCTACCGCTCGCCCGACGTGAGTGCGCACTCCACACTGCGCTACACTACACTACACTATACACTATACAGCGGCTGGGTGTGGCAGCGCGTGCGCGCGCGCAGCCAGCAGCCGCCGCGCTGGGCGCACCGCTACTTGTTGCTCACGCACAACTTGTTGTACGCCTACCGCTCGCCCGACGTGAGTGCGCACTCCACACTGCGCTACACTACACTACACTATACACTATACAGCGGCTGGGTGTGGCAGCGCGTGCGCGCGCGCAGCCAGCAGCCGCCGCGCTGGGCGCACCGCTACTTGTTGCTCACGCACAACTTGTTGTACGCCTACCGCTCGCCCGACGTGAGTGCGCACTCCACACTGCGCTACACTACACTACACTATACACTATACAGCGGCTGGGTGTGGCAGCGCGTGCGCGCGCGCAGCCAGCAGCCGCCGCGCTGGGCGCACCGCTACTTGTTGCTCACGCACAACTTGTTGTACGCCTACCGCTCGCCCGACGTGAGTGCGCACTCCACACTGCGCTACACTACACTACACTATACACTATACAGCGGCTGGGTGTGGCAGCGCGTGCGCGCGCGCAGCCAGCAGCCGCCGCGCTGGGCGCACCGCTACTTGTTGCTCACGCACAACTTGTTGTACGCCTACCGCTCGCCCGACGTGAGTGCGCACTCCACACTGCGCTACACTACACTACACTATACACTATACAGCGGCTGGGTGTGGCAGCGCGTGCGCGCGCGCAGCCAGCAGCCGCCGCGCTGGGCGCACCGCTACTTGTTGCTCACGCACAACTTGTTGTACGCCTACCGCTCGCCCGACGTGAGTGCGCACTCCACACTGCGCTACACTACACTACACTATACACTATACAGCGGCTGGGTGTGGCAGCGCGTGCGCGCGCGCAGCCAGCAGCCGCCGCGCTGGGCGCACCGCTACTTGTTGCTCACGCACAACTTGTTGTACGCCTACCGCTCGCCCGACGTGAGTGCGCACTCCACACTGCGCTACACTACACTACACTATACACTATACAGCGGCTGGGTGTGGCAGCGCGTGCGCGCGCGCAGCCAGCAGCCGCCGCGCTGGGCGCACCGCTACTTGTTGCTCACGCACAACTTGTTGTACGCCTACCGCTCGCCCGACGTGAGTGCGCACTCCACACTGCGCTACACTACACTACACTATACACTATACAGCGGCTGGGTGTGGCAGCGCGTGCGCGCGCGCAGCCAGCAGCCGCCGCGCTGGGCGCACCGCTACTTGTTGCTCACGCACAACTTGTTGTACGCCTACCGCTCGCCCGACGTGAGTGCGCACTCCACACTGCGCTACACTACACTACACTATACACTATACAGCGGCTGGGTGTGGCAGCGCGTGCGCGCGCGCAGCCAGCAGCCGCCGCGCTGGGCGCACCGCTACTTGTTGCTCACGCACAACTTGTTGTACGCCTACCGCTCGCCCGACGTGAGTGCGCACTCCACACTGCGCTACACTACACTACACTATACACTATACAGCGGCTGGGTGTGGCAGCGCGTGCGCGCGCGCAGCCAGCAGCCGCCGCGCTGGGCGCACCGCTACTTGTTGCTCACGCACAACTTGTTGTACGCCTACCGCTCGCCCGACGTGAGTGCGCACTCCACACTGCGCTACACTACACTACACTATACACTATACAGCGGCTGGGTGTGGCAGCGCGTGCGCGCGCGCAGCCAGCAGCCGCCGCGCTGGGCGCACCGCTACTTGTTGCTCACGCACAACTTGTTGTACGCCTACCGCTCGCCCGACGTGAGTGCGCACTCCACACTGCGCTACACTACACTACACTATACACTATACAGCGGCTGGGTGTGGCAGCGCGTGCGCGCGCGCAGCCAGCAGCCGCCGCGCTGGGCGCACCGCTACTTGTTGCTCACGCACAACTTGTTGTACGCCTACCGCTCGCCCGACGTGAGTGCGCACTCCACACTGCGCTACACTACACTACACTATACACTATACAGCGGCTGGGTGTGGCAGCGCGTGCGCGCGCGCAGCCAGCAGCCGCCGCGCTGGGCGCACCGCTACTTGTTGCTCACGCACAACTTGTTGTACGCCTACCGCTCGCCCGACGTGAGTGCGCACTCCACACTGCGCTACACTACACTACACTATACACTATACAGCGGCTGGGTGTGGCAGCGCGTGCGCGCGCGCAGCCAGCAGCCGCCGCGCTGGGCGCACCGCTACTTGTTGCTCACGCACAACTTGTTGTACGCCTACCGCTCGCCCGACGTGAGTGCGCACTCCACACTGCGCTACACTACACTACACTATACACTATACAGCGGCTGGGTGTGGCAGCGCGTGCGCGCGCGCAGCCAGCAGCCGCCGCGCTGGGCGCACCGCTACTTGTTGCTCACGCACAACTTGTTGTACGCCTACCGCTCGCCCGACGTGAGTGCGCACTCCACACTGCGCTACACTACACTACACTATACACTATACAGCGGCTGGGTGTGGCAGCGCGTGCGCGCGCGCAGCCAGCAGCCGCCGCGCTGGGCGCACCGCTACTTGTTGCTCACGCACAACTTGTTGTACGCCTACCGCTCGCCCGACGTGAGTGCGCACTCCACACTGCGCTACACTACACTACACTATACACTATACAGCGGCTGGGTGTGGCAGCGCGTGCGCGCGCGCAGCCAGCAGCCGCCGCGCTGGGCGCACCGCTACTTGTTGCTCACGCACAACTTGTTGTACGCCTACCGCTCGCCCGACGTGAGTGCGCACTCCACACTGCGCTACACTACACTACACTATACACTATACAGCGGCTGGGTGTGGCAGCGCGTGCGCGCGCGCAGCCAGCAGCCGCCGCGCTGGGCGCACCGCTACTTGTTGCTCACGCACAACTTGTTGTACGCCTACCGCTCGCCCGACGTGAGTGCGCACTCCACACTGCGCTACACTACACTACACTATACACTATACAGCGGCTGGGTGTGGCAGCGCGTGCGCGCGCGCAGCCAGCAGCCGCCGCGCTGGGCGCACCGCTACTTGTTGCTCACGCACAACTTGTTGTACGCCTACCGCTCGCCCGACGTGAGTGCGCACTCCACACTGCGCTACACTACACTACACTATACACTATACAGCGGCTGGGTGTGGCAGCGCGTGCGCGCGCGCAGCCAGCAGCCGCCGCGCTGGGCGCACCGCTACTTGTTGCTCACGCACAACTTGTTGTACGCCTACCGCTCGCCCGACGTGAGTGCGCACTCCACACTGCGCTACACTACACTACACTATACACTATACAGCGGCTGGGTGTGGCAGCGCGTGCGCGCGCGCAGCCAGCAGCCGCCGCGCTGGGCGCACCGCTACTTGTTGCTCACGCACAACTTGTTGTACGCCTACCGCTCGCCCGACGTGAGTGCGCACTCCACACTGCGCTACACTACACTACACTATACACTATACAGCGGCTGGGTGTGGCAGCGCGTGCGCGCGCGCAGCCAGCAGCCGCCGCGCTGGGCGCACCGCTACTTGTTGCTCACGCACAACTTGTTGTACGCCTACCGCTCGCCCGACGTGAGTGCGCACTCCACACTGCGCTACACTACACTACACTATACACTATACAGCGGCTGGGTGTGGCAGCGCGTGCGCGCGCGCAGCCAGCAGCCGCCGCGCTGGGCGCACCGCTACTTGTTGCTCACGCACAACTTGTTGTACGCCTACCGCTCGCCCGACGTGAGTGCGCACTCCACACTGCGCTACACTACACTACACTATACACTATACAGCGGCTGGGTGTGGCAGCGCGTGCGCGCGCGCAGCCAGCAGCCGCCGCGCTGGGCGCACCGCTACTTGTTGCTCACGCACAACTTGTTGTACGCCTACCGCTCGCCCGACGTGAGTGCGCACTCCACACTGCGCTACACTACACTACACTATACACTATACAGCGGCTGGGTGTGGCAGCGCGTGCGCGCGCGCAGCCAGCAGCCGCCGCGCTGGGCGCACCGCTACTTGTTGCTCACGCACAACTTGTTGTACGCCTACCGCTCGCCCGACGTGAGTGCGCACTCCACACTGCGCTACACTACACTACACTATACACTATACAGCGGCTGGGTGTGGCAGCGCGTGCGCGCGCGCAGCCAGCAGCCGCCGCGCTGGGCGCACCGCTACTTGTTGCTCACGCACAACTTGTTGTACGCCTACCGCTCGCCCGACGTGAGTGCGCACTCCACACTGCGCTACACTACACTACACTATACACTATACAGCGGCTGGGTGTGGCAGCGCGTGCGCGCGCGCAGCCAGCAGCCGCCGCGCTGGGCGCACCGCTACTTGTTGCTCACGCACAACTTGTTGTACGCCTACCGCTCGCCCGACGTGAGTGCGCACTCCACACTGCGCTACACTACACTACACTATACACTATACAGCGGCTGGGTGTGGCAGCGCGTGCGCGCGCGCAGCCAGCAGCCGCCGCGCTGGGCGCACCGCTACTTGTTGCTCACGCACAACTTGTTGTACGCCTACCGCTCGCCCGACGTGAGTGCGCACTCCACACTGCGCTACACTACACTACACTATACACTATACAGCGGCTGGGTGTGGCAGCGCGTGCGCGCGCGCAGCCAGCAGCCGCCGCGCTGGGCGCACCGCTACTTGTTGCTCACGCACAACTTGTTGTACGCCTACCGCTCGCCCGACGTGAGTGCGCACTCCACACTGCGCTACACTACACTACACTATACACTATACAGCGGCTGGGTGTGGCAGCGCGTGCGCGCGCGCAGCCAGCAGCCGCCGCGCTGGGCGCACCGCTACTTGTTGCTCACGCACAACTTGTTGTACGCCTACCGCTCGCCCGACGTGAGTGCGCACTCCACACTGCGCTACACTACACTACACTATACACTATACAGCGGCTGGGTGTGGCAGCGCGTGCGCGCGCGCAGCCAGCAGCCGCCGCGCTGGGCGCACCGCTACTTGTTGCTCACGCACAACTTGTTGTACGCCTACCGCTCGCCCGACGTGAGTGCGCACTCCACACTGCGCTACACTACACTACACTATACACTATACAGCGGCTGGGTGTGGCAGCGCGTGCGCGCGCGCAGCCAGCAGCCGCCGCGCTGGGCGCACCGCTACTTGTTGCTCACGCACAACTTGTTGTACGCCTACCGCTCGCCCGACGTGAGTGCGCACTCCACACTGCGCTACACTACACTACACTATACACTATACAGCGGCTGGGTGTGGCAGCGCGTGCGCGCGCGCAGCCAGCAGCCGCCGCGCTGGGCGCACCGCTACTTGTTGCTCACGCACAACTTGTTGTACGCCTACCGCTCGCCCGACGTGAGTGCGCACTCCACACTGCGCTACACTACACTACACTATACACTATACAGCGGCTGGGTGTGGCAGCGCGTGCGCGCGCGCAGCCAGCAGCCGCCGCGCTGGGCGCACCGCTACTTGTTGCTCACGCACAACTTGTTGTACGCCTACCGCTCGCCCGACGTGAGTGCGCACTCCACACTGCGCTACACTACACTACACTATACACTATACAGCGGCTGGGTGTGGCAGCGCGTGCGCGCGCGCAGCCAGCAGCCGCCGCGCTGGGCGCACCGCTACTTGTTGCTCACGCACAACTTGTTGTACGCCTACCGCTCGCCCGACGTGAGTGCGCACTCCACACTGCGCTACACTACACTACACTATACACTATACAGCGGCTGGGTGTGGCAGCGCGTGCGCGCGCGCAGCCAGCAGCCGCCGCGCTGGGCGCACCGCTACTTGTTGCTCACGCACAACTTGTTGTACGCCTACCGCTCGCCCGACGTGAGTGCGCACTCCACACTGCGCTACACTACACTACACTATACACTATACAGCGGCTGGGTGTGGCAGCGCGTGCGCGCGCGCAGCCAGCAGCCGCCGCGCTGGGCGCACCGCTACTTGTTGCTCACGCACAACTTGTTGTACGCCTACCGCTCGCCCGACGTGAGTGCGCACTCCACACTGCGCTACACTACACTACACTATACACTATACAGCGGCTGGGTGTGGCAGCGCGTGCGCGCGCGCAGCCAGCAGCCGCCGCGCTGGGCGCACCGCTACTTGTTGCTCACGCACAACTTGTTGTACGCCTACCGCTCGCCCGACGTGAGTGCGCACTCCACACTGCGCTACACTACACTACACTATACACTATACAGCGGCTGGGTGTGGCAGCGCGTGCGCGCGCGCAGCCAGCAGCCGCCGCGCTGGGCGCACCGCTACTTGTTGCTCACGCACAACTTGTTGTACGCCTACCGCTCGCCCGACGTGAGTGCGCACTCCACACTGCGCTACACTACACTACACTATACACTATACAGCGGCTGGGTGTGGCAGCGCGTGCGCGCGCGCAGCCAGCAGCCGCCGCGCTGGGCGCACCGCTACTTGTTGCTCACGCACAACTTGTTGTACGCCTACCGCTCGCCCGACGTGAGTGCGCACTCCACACTGCGCTACACTACACTACACTATACACTATACAGCGGCTGGGTGTGGCAGCGCGTGCGCGCGCGCAGCCAGCAGCCGCCGCGCTGGGCGCACCGCTACTTGTTGCTCACGCACAACTTGTTGTACGCCTACCGCTCGCCCGACGTGAGTGCGCACTCCACACTGCGCTACACTACACTACACTATACACTATACAGCGGCTGGGTGTGGCAGCGCGTGCGCGCGCGCAGCCAGCAGCCGCCGCGCTGGGCGCACCGCTACTTGTTGCTCACGCACAACTTGTTGTACGCCTACCGCTCGCCCGACGTGAGTGCGCACTCCACACTGCGCTACACTACACTACACTATACACTATACAGCGGCTGGGTGTGGCAGCGCGTGCGCGCGCGCAGCCAGCAGCCGCCGCGCTGGGCGCACCGCTACTTGTTGCTCACGCACAACTTGTTGTACGCCTACCGCTCGCCCGACGTGAGTGCGCACTCCACACTGCGCTACACTACACTACACTATACACTATACAGCGGCTGGGTGTGGCAGCGCGTGCGCGCGCGCAGCCAGCAGCCGCCGCGCTGGGCGCACCGCTACTTGTTGCTCACGCACAACTTGTTGTACGCCTACCGCTCGCCCGACGTGAGTGCGCACTCCACACTGCGCTACACTACACTACACTATACACTATACAGCGGCTGGGTGTGGCAGCGCGTGCGCGCGCGCAGCCAGCAGCCGCCGCGCTGGGCGCACCGCTACTTGTTGCTCACGCACAACTTGTTGTACGCCTACCGCTCGCCCGACGTGAGTGCGCACTCCACACTGCGCTACACTACACTACACTATACACTATACAGCGGCTGGGTGTGGCAGCGCGTGCGCGCGCGCAGCCAGCAGCCGCCGCGCTGGGCGCACCGCTACTTGTTGCTCACGCACAACTTGTTGTACGCCTACCGCTCGCCCGACGTGAGTGCGCACTCCACACTGCGCTACACTACACTACACTATACACTATACAGCGGCTGGGTGTGGCAGCGCGTGCGCGCGCGCAGCCAGCAGCCGCCGCGCTGGGCGCACCGCTACTTGTTGCTCACGCACAACTTGTTGTACGCCTACCGCTCGCCCGACGTGAGTGCGCACTCCACACTGCGCTACACTACACTACACTATACACTATACAGCGGCTGGGTGTGGCAGCGCGTGCGCGCGCGCAGCCAGCAGCCGCCGCGCTGGGCGCACCGCTACTTGTTGCTCACGCACAACTTGTTGTACGCCTACCGCTCGCCCGACGTGAGTGCGCACTCCACACTGCGCTACACTACACTACACTATACACTATACAGCGGCTGGGTGTGGCAGCGCGTGCGCGCGCGCAGCCAGCAGCCGCCGCGCTGGGCGCACCGCTACTTGTTGCTCACGCACAACTTGTTGTACGCCTACCGCTCGCCCGACGTGAGTGCGCACTCCACACTGCGCTACACTACACTACACTATACACTATACAGCGGCTGGGTGTGGCAGCGCGTGCGCGCGCGCAGCCAGCAGCCGCCGCGCTGGGCGCACCGCTACTTGTTGCTCACGCACAACTTGTTGTACGCCTACCGCTCGCCCGACGTGAGTGCGCACTCCACACTGCGCTACACTACACTACACTATACACTATACAGCGGCTGGGTGTGGCAGCGCGTGCGCGCGCGCAGCCAGCAGCCGCCGCGCTGGGCGCACCGCTACTTGTTGCTCACGCACAACTTGTTGTACGCCTACCGCTCGCCCGACGTGAGTGCGCACTCCACACTGCGCTACACTACACTACACTATACACTATACAGCGGCTGGGTGTGGCAGCGCGTGCGCGCGCGCAGCCAGCAGCCGCCGCGCTGGGCGCACCGCTACTTGTTGCTCACGCACAACTTGTTGTACGCCTACCGCTCGCCCGACGTGAGTGCGCACTCCACACTGCGCTACACTACACTACACTATACACTATACAGCGGCTGGGTGTGGCAGCGCGTGCGCGCGCGCAGCCAGCAGCCGCCGCGCTGGGCGCACCGCTACTTGTTGCTCACGCACAACTTGTTGTACGCCTACCGCTCGCCCGACGTGAGTGCGCACTCCACACTGCGCTACACTACACTACACTATACACTATACAGCGGCTGGGTGTGGCAGCGCGTGCGCGCGCGCAGCCAGCAGCCGCCGCGCTGGGCGCACCGCTACTTGTTGCTCACGCACAACTTGTTGTACGCCTACCGCTCGCCCGACGTGAGTGCGCACTCCACACTGCGCTACACTACACTACACTATACACTATACAGCGGCTGGGTGTGGCAGCGCGTGCGCGCGCGCAGCCAGCAGCCGCCGCGCTGGGCGCACCGCTACTTGTTGCTCACGCACAACTTGTTGTACGCCTACCGCTCGCCCGACGTGAGTGCGCACTCCACACTGCGCTACACTACACTACACTATACACTATACAGCGGCTGGGTGTGGCAGCGCGTGCGCGCGCGCAGCCAGCAGCCGCCGCGCTGGGCGCACCGCTACTTGTTGCTCACGCACAACTTGTTGTACGCCTACCGCTCGCCCGACGTGAGTGCGCACTCCACACTGCGCTACACTACACTACACTATACACTATACAGCGGCTGGGTGTGGCAGCGCGTGCGCGCGCGCAGCCAGCAGCCGCCGCGCTGGGCGCACCGCTACTTGTTGCTCACGCACAACTTGTTGTACGCCTACCGCTCGCCCGACGTGAGTGCGCACTCCACACTGCGCTACACTACACTACACTATACACTATACAGCGGCTGGGTGTGGCAGCGCGTGCGCGCGCGCAGCCAGCAGCCGCCGCGCTGGGCGCACCGCTACTTGTTGCTCACGCACAACTTGTTGTACGCCTACCGCTCGCCCGACGTGAGTGCGCACTCCACACTGCGCTACACTACACTACACTATACACTATACAGCGGCTGGGTGTGGCAGCGCGTGCGCGCGCGCAGCCAGCAGCCGCCGCGCTGGGCGCACCGCTACTTGTTGCTCACGCACAACTTGTTGTACGCCTACCGCTCGCCCGACGTGAGTGCGCACTCCACACTGCGCTACACTACACTACACTATACACTATACAGCGGCTGGGTGTGGCAGCGCGTGCGCGCGCGCAGCCAGCAGCCGCCGCGCTGGGCGCACCGCTACTTGTTGCTCACGCACAACTTGTTGTACGCCTACCGCTCGCCCGACGTGAGTGCGCACTCCACACTGCGCTACACTACACTACACTATACACTATACAGCGGCTGGGTGTGGCAGCGCGTGCGCGCGCGCAGCCAGCAGCCGCCGCGCTGGGCGCACCGCTACTTGTTGCTCACGCACAACTTGTTGTACGCCTACCGCTCGCCCGACGTGAGTGCGCACTCCACACTGCGCTACACTACACTACACTATACACTATACAGCGGCTGGGTGTGGCAGCGCGTGCGCGCGCGCAGCCAGCAGCCGCCGCGCTGGGCGCACCGCTACTTGTTGCTCACGCACAACTTGTTGTACGCCTACCGCTCGCCCGACGTGAGTGCGCACTCCACACTGCGCTACACTACACTACACTATACACTATACAGCGGCTGGGTGTGGCAGCGCGTGCGCGCGCGCAGCCAGCAGCCGCCGCGCTGGGCGCACCGCTACTTGTTGCTCACGCACAACTTGTTGTACGCCTACCGCTCGCCCGACGTGAGTGCGCACTCCACACTGCGCTACACTACACTACACTATACACTATACAGCGGCTGGGTGTGGCAGCGCGTGCGCGCGCGCAGCCAGCAGCCGCCGCGCTGGGCGCACCGCTACTTGTTGCTCACGCACAACTTGTTGTACGCCTACCGCTCGCCCGACGTGAGTGCGCACTCCACACTGCGCTACACTACACTACACTATACACTATACAGCGGCTGGGTGTGGCAGCGCGTGCGCGCGCGCAGCCAGCAGCCGCCGCGCTGGGCGCACCGCTACTTGTTGCTCACGCACAACTTGTTGTACGCCTACCGCTCGCCCGACGTGAGTGCGCACTCCACACTGCGCTACACTACACTACACTATACACTATACAGCGGCTGGGTGTGGCAGCGCGTGCGCGCGCGCAGCCAGCAGCCGCCGCGCTGGGCGCACCGCTACTTGTTGCTCACGCACAACTTGTTGTACGCCTACCGCTCGCCCGACGTGAGTGCGCACTCCACACTGCGCTACACTACACTACACTATACACTATACAGCGGCTGGGTGTGGCAGCGCGTGCGCGCGCGCAGCCAGCAGCCGCCGCGCTGGGCGCACCGCTACTTGTTGCTCACGCACAACTTGTTGTACGCCTACCGCTCGCCCGACGTGAGTGCGCACTCCACACTGCGCTACACTACACTACACTATACACTATACAGCGGCTGGGTGTGGCAGCGCGTGCGCGCGCGCAGCCAGCAGCCGCCGCGCTGGGCGCACCGCTACTTGTTGCTCACGCACAACTTGTTGTACGCCTACCGCTCGCCCGACGTGAGTGCGCACTCCACACTGCGCTACACTACACTACACTATACACTATACAGCGGCTGGGTGTGGCAGCGCGTGCGCGCGCGCAGCCAGCAGCCGCCGCGCTGGGCGCACCGCTACTTGTTGCTCACGCACAACTTGTTGTACGCCTACCGCTCGCCCGACGTGAGTGCGCACTCCACACTGCGCTACACTACACTACACTATACACTATACAGCGGCTGGGTGTGGCAGCGCGTGCGCGCGCGCAGCCAGCAGCCGCCGCGCTGGGCGCACCGCTACTTGTTGCTCACGCACAACTTGTTGTACGCCTACCGCTCGCCCGACGTGAGTGCGCACTCCACACTGCGCTACACTACACTACACTATACACTATACAGCGGCTGGGTGTGGCAGCGCGTGCGCGCGCGCAGCCAGCAGCCGCCGCGCTGGGCGCACCGCTACTTGTTGCTCACGCACAACTTGTTGTACGCCTACCGCTCGCCCGACGTGAGTGCGCACTCCACACTGCGCTACACTACACTACACTATACACTATACAGCGGCTGGGTGTGGCAGCGCGTGCGCGCGCGCAGCCAGCAGCCGCCGCGCTGGGCGCACCGCTACTTGTTGCTCACGCACAACTTGTTGTACGCCTACCGCTCGCCCGACGTGAGTGCGCACTCCACACTGCGCTACACTACACTACACTATACACTATACAGCGGCTGGGTGTGGCAGCGCGTGCGCGCGCGCAGCCAGCAGCCGCCGCGCTGGGCGCACCGCTACTTGTTGCTCACGCACAACTTGTTGTACGCCTACCGCTCGCCCGACGTGAGTGCGCACTCCACACTGCGCTACACTACACTACACTATACACTATACAGCGGCTGGGTGTGGCAGCGCGTGCGCGCGCGCAGCCAGCAGCCGCCGCGCTGGGCGCACCGCTACTTGTTGCTCACGCACAACTTGTTGTACGCCTACCGCTCGCCCGACGTGAGTGCGCACTCCACACTGCGCTACACTACACTACACTATACACTATACAGCGGCTGGGTGTGGCAGCGCGTGCGCGCGCGCAGCCAGCAGCCGCCGCGCTGGGCGCACCGCTACTTGTTGCTCACGCACAACTTGTTGTACGCCTACCGCTCGCCCGACGTGAGTGCGCACTCCACACTGCGCTACACTACACTACACTATACACTATACAGCGGCTGGGTGTGGCAGCGCGTGCGCGCGCGCAGCCAGCAGCCGCCGCGCTGGGCGCACCGCTACTTGTTGCTCACGCACAACTTGTTGTACGCCTACCGCTCGCCCGACGTGAGTGCGCACTCCACACTGCGCTACACTACACTACACTATACACTATACAGCGGCTGGGTGTGGCAGCGCGTGCGCGCGCGCAGCCAGCAGCCGCCGCGCTGGGCGCACCGCTACTTGTTGCTCACGCACAACTTGTTGTACGCCTACCGCTCGCCCGACGTGAGTGCGCACTCCACACTGCGCTACACTACACTACACTATACACTATACAGCGGCTGGGTGTGGCAGCGCGTGCGCGCGCGCAGCCAGCAGCCGCCGCGCTGGGCGCACCGCTACTTGTTGCTCACGCACAACTTGTTGTACGCCTACCGCTCGCCCGACGTGAGTGCGCACTCCACACTGCGCTACACTACACTACACTATACACTATACAGCGGCTGGGTGTGGCAGCGCGTGCGCGCGCGCAGCCAGCAGCCGCCGCGCTGGGCGCACCGCTACTTGTTGCTCACGCACAACTTGTTGTACGCCTACCGCTCGCCCGACGTGAGTGCGCACTCCACACTGCGCTACACTACACTACACTATACACTATACAGCGGCTGGGTGTGGCAGCGCGTGCGCGCGCGCAGCCAGCAGCCGCCGCGCTGGGCGCACCGCTACTTGTTGCTCACGCACAACTTGTTGTACGCCTACCGCTCGCCCGACGTGAGTGCGCACTCCACACTGCGCTACACTACACTACACTATACACTATACAGCGGCTGGGTGTGGCAGCGCGTGCGCGCGCGCAGCCAGCAGCCGCCGCGCTGGGCGCACCGCTACTTGTTGCTCACGCACAACTTGTTGTACGCCTACCGCTCGCCCGACGTGAGTGCGCACTCCACACTGCGCTACACTACACTACACTATACACTATACAGCGGCTGGGTGTGGCAGCGCGTGCGCGCGCGCAGCCAGCAGCCGCCGCGCTGGGCGCACCGCTACTTGTTGCTCACGCACAACTTGTTGTACGCCTACCGCTCGCCCGACGTGAGTGCGCACTCCACACTGCGCTACACTACACTACACTATACACTATACAGCGGCTGGGTGTGGCAGCGCGTGCGCGCGCGCAGCCAGCAGCCGCCGCGCTGGGCGCACCGCTACTTGTTGCTCACGCACAACTTGTTGTACGCCTACCGCTCGCCCGACGTGAGTGCGCACTCCACACTGCGCTACACTACACTACACTATACACTATACAGCGGCTGGGTGTGGCAGCGCGTGCGCGCGCGCAGCCAGCAGCCGCCGCGCTGGGCGCACCGCTACTTGTTGCTCACGCACAACTTGTTGTACGCCTACCGCTCGCCCGACGTGAGTGCGCACTCCACACTGCGCTACACTACACTACACTATACACTATACAGCGGCTGGGTGTGGCAGCGCGTGCGCGCGCGCAGCCAGCAGCCGCCGCGCTGGGCGCACCGCTACTTGTTGCTCACGCACAACTTGTTGTACGCCTACCGCTCGCCCGACGTGAGTGCGCACTCCACACTGCGCTACACTACACTACACTATACACTATACAGCGGCTGGGTGTGGCAGCGCGTGCGCGCGCGCAGCCAGCAGCCGCCGCGCTGGGCGCACCGCTACTTGTTGCTCACGCACAACTTGTTGTACGCCTACCGCTCGCCCGACGTGAGTGCGCACTCCACACTGCGCTACACTACACTACACTATACACTATACAGCGGCTGGGTGTGGCAGCGCGTGCGCGCGCGCAGCCAGCAGCCGCCGCGCTGGGCGCACCGCTACTTGTTGCTCACGCACAACTTGTTGTACGCCTACCGCTCGCCCGACGTGAGTGCGCACTCCACACTGCGCTACACTACACTACACTATACACTATACAGCGGCTGGGTGTGGCAGCGCGTGCGCGCGCGCAGCCAGCAGCCGCCGCGCTGGGCGCACCGCTACTTGTTGCTCACGCACAACTTGTTGTACGCCTACCGCTCGCCCGACGTGAGTGCGCACTCCACACTGCGCTACACTACACTACACTATACACTATACAGCGGCTGGGTGTGGCAGCGCGTGCGCGCGCGCAGCCAGCAGCCGCCGCGCTGGGCGCACCGCTACTTGTTGCTCACGCACAACTTGTTGTACGCCTACCGCTCGCCCGACGTGAGTGCGCACTCCACACTGCGCTACACTACACTACACTATACACTATACAGCGGCTGGGTGTGGCAGCGCGTGCGCGCGCGCAGCCAGCAGCCGCCGCGCTGGGCGCACCGCTACTTGTTGCTCACGCACAACTTGTTGTACGCCTACCGCTCGCCCGACGTGAGTGCGCACTCCACACTGCGCTACACTACACTACACTATACACTATACAGCGGCTGGGTGTGGCAGCGCGTGCGCGCGCGCAGCCAGCAGCCGCCGCGCTGGGCGCACCGCTACTTGTTGCTCACGCACAACTTGTTGTACGCCTACCGCTCGCCCGACGTGAGTGCGCACTCCACACTGCGCTACACTACACTACACTATACACTATACAGCGGCTGGGTGTGGCAGCGCGTGCGCGCGCGCAGCCAGCAGCCGCCGCGCTGGGCGCACCGCTACTTGTTGCTCACGCACAACTTGTTGTACGCCTACCGCTCGCCCGACGTGAGTGCGCACTCCACACTGCGCTACACTACACTACACTATACACTATACAGCGGCTGGGTGTGGCAGCGCGTGCGCGCGCGCAGCCAGCAGCCGCCGCGCTGGGCGCACCGCTACTTGTTGCTCACGCACAACTTGTTGTACGCCTACCGCTCGCCCGACGTGAGTGCGCACTCCACACTGCGCTACACTACACTACACTATACACTATACAGCGGCTGGGTGTGGCAGCGCGTGCGCGCGCGCAGCCAGCAGCCGCCGCGCTGGGCGCACCGCTACTTGTTGCTCACGCACAACTTGTTGTACGCCTACCGCTCGCCCGACGTGAGTGCGCACTCCACACTGCGCTACACTACACTACACTATACACTATACAGCGGCTGGGTGTGGCAGCGCGTGCGCGCGCGCAGCCAGCAGCCGCCGCGCTGGGCGCACCGCTACTTGTTGCTCACGCACAACTTGTTGTACGCCTACCGCTCGCCCGACGTGAGTGCGCACTCCACACTGCGCTACACTACACTACACTATACACTATACAGCGGCTGGGTGTGGCAGCGCGTGCGCGCGCGCAGCCAGCAGCCGCCGCGCTGGGCGCACCGCTACTTGTTGCTCACGCACAACTTGTTGTACGCCTACCGCTCGCCCGACGTGAGTGCGCACTCCACACTGCGCTACACTACACTACACTATACACTATACAGCGGCTGGGTGTGGCAGCGCGTGCGCGCGCGCAGCCAGCAGCCGCCGCGCTGGGCGCACCGCTACTTGTTGCTCACGCACAACTTGTTGTACGCCTACCGCTCGCCCGACGTGAGTGCGCACTCCACACTGCGCTACACTACACTACACTATACACTATACAGCGGCTGGGTGTGGCAGCGCGTGCGCGCGCGCAGCCAGCAGCCGCCGCGCTGGGCGCACCGCTACTTGTTGCTCACGCACAACTTGTTGTACGCCTACCGCTCGCCCGACGTGAGTGCGCACTCCACACTGCGCTACACTACACTACACTATACACTATACAGCGGCTGGGTGTGGCAGCGCGTGCGCGCGCGCAGCCAGCAGCCGCCGCGCTGGGCGCACCGCTACTTGTTGCTCACGCACAACTTGTTGTACGCCTACCGCTCGCCCGACGTGAGTGCGCACTCCACACTGCGCTACACTACACTACACTATACACTATACAGCGGCTGGGTGTGGCAGCGCGTGCGCGCGCGCAGCCAGCAGCCGCCGCGCTGGGCGCACCGCTACTTGTTGCTCACGCACAACTTGTTGTACGCCTACCGCTCGCCCGACGTGAGTGCGCACTCCACACTGCGCTACACTACACTACACTATACACTATACAGCGGCTGGGTGTGGCAGCGCGTGCGCGCGCGCAGCCAGCAGCCGCCGCGCTGGGCGCACCGCTACTTGTTGCTCACGCACAACTTGTTGTACGCCTACCGCTCGCCCGACGTGAGTGCGCACTCCACACTGCGCTACACTACACTACACTATACACTATACAGCGGCTGGGTGTGGCAGCGCGTGCGCGCGCGCAGCCAGCAGCCGCCGCGCTGGGCGCACCGCTACTTGTTGCTCACGCACAACTTGTTGTACGCCTACCGCTCGCCCGACGTGAGTGCGCACTCCACACTGCGCTACACTACACTACACTATACACTATACAGCGGCTGGGTGTGGCAGCGCGTGCGCGCGCGCAGCCAGCAGCCGCCGCGCTGGGCGCACCGCTACTTGTTGCTCACGCACAACTTGTTGTACGCCTACCGCTCGCCCGACGTGAGTGCGCACTCCACACTGCGCTACACTACACTACACTATACACTATACAGCGGCTGGGTGTGGCAGCGCGTGCGCGCGCGCAGCCAGCAGCCGCCGCGCTGGGCGCACCGCTACTTGTTGCTCACGCACAACTTGTTGTACGCCTACCGCTCGCCCGACGTGAGTGCGCACTCCACACTGCGCTACACTACACTACACTATACACTATACAGCGGCTGGGTGTGGCAGCGCGTGCGCGCGCGCAGCCAGCAGCCGCCGCGCTGGGCGCACCGCTACTTGTTGCTCACGCACAACTTGTTGTACGCCTACCGCTCGCCCGACGTGAGTGCGCACTCCACACTGCGTTACACTACGCCACACTGCACTATACTACACTATACTACACTACATTACAATACACTTTACTACACTACACTATACTACGCTACTCTGCGCTACACCACACTACACCACGCTACACCATACTACGCTACGCTACACCACACTACGCTACGCTACACCACACCACACTACTCTACTCTGCGCTACACCACACTACACCACGCTACACCATACTACGCTACGCTACACCACACTACGCTACACAACGCTACGCTACACCACACCACACTACTCTACACTG
Source organism: Colias behrii (assembly GCA_029959065.1). Classification (NCBI taxonomy): domain Eukaryota; kingdom Metazoa; phylum Arthropoda; class Insecta; order Lepidoptera; family Pieridae; genus Colias; species Colias behrii. The sequence continues at coordinate 664,303 of JARWMC010000006.1, read as the reverse complement.
CTCTACACTACAACTGTTCTTACATACCTCAAAATATCACGTCACAAATCAATACACGCTTCGTGATTTCATGGACTGAAACGCGTGTAGTAGCATCACACGTAACATAACACTTGTGACTTGACATCACGCATGTGATCACACGTGTCAACGCACATTTCATCAAATGTGAAACCACATTATACAGGGTGTTCCACCGTCGGTATACTTAGCTCAAAGGAGATTATAGTTTTGCATACTCTAAGTACGTGCTGCGCGAAGCTAGAGAAGAAAACATGGATTTTAAGGAAAATTTTAGCAAAAAATTTTTGACGTAATTTTGTTCTATAAGTATTTTTTACGTGACCAGTGTATGCAATACTACATGTCTCTCCGCGCTCAATATACCGATAGTGGGACACCCTGTATATTGTCACACATGAACTCGCACCTGTGATGTGACATCACCAACAACATTACACATAACATTTTTATCTAATAATAATTTAACAAATTGAGTCAAATTTAACAAAATGAGTCAAGACCCTTTTCTGGAAATGCAGTGCACACACAGTACGAAATTCTCAACAAACATGATGTCTAATTTTATGTATCGTACTTTCTTTCTTCTTCTATTTTGTGTTTTCTTCTCGTGTGTGTACCTTTTTCTAGGAATAAATGTTTTTTCTTTCTTTCTTTCTTTCAAATTCCGCAGAGCTCCCGCGCGGACTGCATGATATACCTCGAGGGGTGCACAGTATGTGCTGCGGGGGAAGTGAAGTCCCGAGCACACGCGTTCAAAGTGTACCACACGGGTACGGCTGTGTACTTTGCAGCGGCTTCCAGGGATGCCATGTTAGCGTGGATACAGCTCGTGCATAGAGCCACGCTGCTACCGTCCAGCTTGCCGCAGAATGTGAGTTAATATGACTGGATTGGTCTTTCGAGCCAGAAACATAGTGTCCTTTGAAAAAATAAACTTTTACTATTATTTCTATGTGGATTTCCATGTAAATCAAAATGATCTAAATTTAGTCACCGATTTAAATACAAAGTTTGTATTGCTACGCGGGTGAAATCGCGGAGCGCAGCTAGTTTAACATAAACTTTCTTAGTTCGAGTTCAGTGAATCGAAACACCTTTCCTATATTTTTTCTATACAAAACAGATTTTCTTCATTTATTTAATTTAAATTATGATTTGCATTACAGACGGACTTCAAACAGTTCTCAGAAACAGATTACTCAGATACAGAATCCGATACAGAAAGTTCCGAAAGGAGAGAAAAAGACAGAGAAAAGGAGAAAGAGAAAGAGAAGGACAAGTCCAAATTTGGCTCTTTGAAGAAACTAACTCAACGAAGTGGTCGGAGTGAAAGTCAGGAGAACGTCAGTCAGCCAGCGTCGAGTTTAGATAGAAAGTATTTACGATTCTTTTCAAGAGCTAAAGCAAAAGACGACACTAAAAATACTAAGGTAAGATTGAAAGCAAGCAATTAAACATTTTAAATATTACTGATTATTTTGAGTTTTTATATCAGTTTAATATAGATTGTTATAGGCTTTCATAATTACATATTTTTATTCAATAAAAACTGTTTCAGCGGCGTTGTATAAACCGTTCATTAAAATTTACACATTTTATTCTTGATAGTAATGTTGAAAGTTAATTGTATTATTATAAAACTCTGCTTTATACACGCATAGGCAGAGTTTAACTTCGGACAGCTTTTGAACGTATTTATAGTTTATGGTTAACTGTTTATTTTTTGCGTGTCAATGGCTAAACTATAACACTTCATATCACTCCTGTACACTTCCAGAGCAAGCAGCCCACCCCCACGCCCACAGAGCAGTACCGCAGCTACCGGCGAGCACCCCCCTCCCCCTCCCCGCCTTCACCATCCCCTCCATCCCCCCCTCCCCCGCGAACTAAACCATCCCCGATCAACTACATACACGCATCGAACCCGAATCTCCTCGACTTTGAAAAGAGTGACTTTGTAGCGAGACCGACGATACAGCCAAGGCCGAAACATAAGCCGGAGAAGTTGGTCGGTTTTGTGACGCTAGAGGAGTTCATGTTAAAGAAGCAGGAGGAAGAGCGGCGGCAGGTATGTGGAAATGAATGAATGAAAACTATTTTTGTGGTTATAGTCAATGTTTATTAAAAAATTGGTTGTTTGTAAAGTCGGTTTACTGACGATAGTTGAACGTGACAACGTCCGAATGTGCTTCTTTGTCGCTTGTTCCGCGCTCTCGCTTGCACTTCAAGCCTTACATGGAACGCCTCAGAGCGAGGTAACGCCGCATGAGTCATGTTTTTTCGTGCGTGCAGCCGGCTCTATCGAATTATAAGACGTTGTCACGTCAAAAGAGCGTGTGTGCCGAGCACACGTTTCAAAAGTGAAACTTTGTCAAGATACCAAAATCGGCGCTATAGTCCATGGCGTGACGGTATTGCCACGACGAGACCTTGAAATTTTATTCTCAACACGCCTAAGGAAGTTTCACTTCACAAATAAAAAAGTGTAGTAAAATAATTAATTGAATAAATTACCTATAAATAATATTTTATTAATAAGACTTATTTTAGAAATAATGCTTTTGAATCGTCTTAACATTTTTTTTATTTACCGCGTATTTGGAAACATTTTATACTGCCGGCAAGATACAGTAGTTGCTCTCTTAAGATCATGTCTATTTACATTTTTATGTTATTTTCTCTATTCATTATTTTTTAATAAAAAGAAAAATACACGTTCAATATGCTACTAACTAAAATTTATATTACAGGTATACTCAGAACGAGTATTACTTGGCGTAACCGAACGTCGCGAACTTCAAAGACGTCTCGACCGCATAGTACCAGATGTTATCTATGGAGAACTGGACCCACAGCATGGCCACCAGCATACACAGCATGGCCATTCACATGCACAGCATGGACATGGACAGCATGGACATGGACAACATGGACATGGACAGCATGGACATGGACAACATGGACATGGACAGCATGGACATGGACAGCATGGACACGGACGCCCGCATAGTCCACACCAACCGCATTCAAGGCCTGCTGGCGATGGGTATGTATTGTAATTAAGTATAATAATTATAGTAATGCTATTCGATAGGATGAAATATTAATTATTACATCATATTCACATTATACTTGTATGCGCTCTGGTGTTTGATATTAATAAATATCTTTCTTTTTAAAGATATGAAAAAATCGTATTTCCTGATGAGCGGACGGACAATAACCGACAAGAATCCTTTAGAAAAAAGGAAAAGGTGAGAATATTCATTATTTTTAATTGTTTTTAAATTGATTTAATTTTAGGTGGTTTGATTGTTAGTGTATATCCGTGATATTAAATTACTTATTGTAATTTATATGCTTTATTTCCAGGTACATTTAACTGCATCGACAAATTCTGGACAAACACAATCTACGACTGAAAGGTAAGAATTATTTTTGTTGTTATTAAGTTCAAGATTTTTTTTTTACATTTAAAATATTAATTATTTTTTTTTACGTTTTAGTACGGGTGGAGCGAGCGTGTCTCGTCTAAGGCTTATGTTTGGAGGTAGACAGGTATGTTAATAAATATTTTTTAATGTATACCTACCTATAATAAAAATAATTCAATGTTTTAATGAATAGCGATGGAAAATTATTTGACCTGATAAAGTTTATGCTATTCGTGTCTAGTGTAGTTATTCTTGTCACTCATACTTACTTCAATTGACAGGTATCTGTAAACCCTTGATTCCGCCAGATCGCCGATCACAGGTGTCTTAGAGGTCGAAGGCTTCCCGGAATGATGAAAGACGCGGGTTCGAAACCCGCGTCGTCAGTCTTATCATACATAATGTGTTATTAAAATCACTCTCATCAGCAGTAGTATTTTTTACGTGCCTATTGGCACTCCAATTTTCTATACTTCCAAATTTTCAAAATATAATAAGTATTTATATGCAAAATAACTAAACATAAGAGTAAATGAATTATAAACAAATAAATACTTTATATGAACAGGGTGGCACAGGCCAGTACCCGCACCTGCAGTGCCCGCCCACCTTCCAGCCCGAGAGCTATTCTCTAGCACGCCTCGCGCCCCGCCAACCCTGAGGCATACACCGTGAGTTTTTGAAGTGAAACTTCTTTATCGGGGTTGGAAAAAAATTTAGTGTAACATTTTTTCGTTACGCGCCATCTTTTTCTTATCCCTACCACGCGTGATTCGACGTATTTCTGTAAAGTTGCATATAGTAAATTATTTTTTGAAAAATAAGGTCATAAAGAAGTTTCACTTCTTACGTGTGTACTAGTTCACGCACACATTTTTTCTTTTTTGTACTACTTTATATCGTGAACTAGCTATGCCCCGCGATTTTACCCGCATTGCTTCGCTCCTATTGGTCATAGCGTGATGATATATAGCCTATATGTTGATCCGACCTGTTCGTAATATCCACGCAAAATTTAAAGTAAATCCATGCAGTACTTTTTGAGTTTAGCCCGGACATACAAAAACACAAAACTTTAATTTTTAGCTTCGATATCTTTTGTAGTTCACGCCCCAGGTATTATTTTACAAAAATATTCGAACTAAATGGCACGACGTATTCTGAACATTAACAGGTTTAACCATATTTCGAACAGGCCTTAATTATCTTTGAGCGTAACATTTTTACAAAAATAGATTATACTATGAAATAAATATATTTTTTTTTCTGTTTTCAGACACTTCAGTGCTACACGGAAAAGGAAAATTGAGGACAAACAAAACTATTAATAATGATCGATATTAACGAATTTACTCATTAAAATTAACAGCTAAAACATTTATATATCGTTGACTATTTGTAAATGTCTTTAGACGAGATTAAATGGACGTTTAATTGATGTATAACAATTTTATATAATAATTAACATTTTAATCCTGTATTCTGTAACTGTTATATGACATTAATTTGATACACATGTAACTTATTATTTGTATTTTTTTTGTGGAATTACTATAATGTAGGTATTTATTTAATTTCTTCCTCCTTTTTATTTATTTTGAATTCGAAAATAAAAAAAAAATATAAGTACCTACTAACAATACAAGAATTTTAGAAGGACATTTTTTTGTGACTGACCAGTTGGCTTGGTTGGTAGTGGAACTGCATTCCAAGCCAGAGGTCGTGGGTTCGATTCCCACCTGGGGCAAATATTTGTGTGATGAACATAGATGTTTGCTCTGTGTCTGGGTGTTATTTATCTATATTAAGGATTTATTTAAAATTATATACGTATGTTTATCAGCCATCTGGTTTCCATAACACAAGCGAAAGCTTAGTATGGGATCAGATTGTGCCGTGTGTTAAAATTGTCCTGAAATATTTATTTATTATAGCTCGATTTATATTAGAGCTTATTCTACAGGCTGTTCTTAATTCAATAATGTATTTTTTGTTAATTATTTAATGTAATGTGTATCAAATTAAAGTCAAACACTATTGTATATAAAACTACGAAACTTTCACCATCTCCTAGAGCTTGGTTTCTGAACTATATCATCGAACTATTACTATTAAACTATAAAACTAATGTGGTAAAACTGAAATTTACTATCAAATTTACTAAAATAGGAAAACAAAAATAGTGTTAGTTACTATTTTTAGTGGTAATGTTTCATTTTTGAAAATATAGAGAGAAAATATTATGTAAAAAATACACATTCGAATTTTAAGCACTTTTATCACCTTAATTGTATAAGAAGTTAATAACATGAATGATAGAAACGTTAATATACAGAAATAGTAAATAACAATTATTGTAGAAACTATATATTATAGTGAACTAAATTACTAGATACTTGATAATATTAACTATGTCCAAAGTATGTCAAAATTATTAAAAAAAATTGTTTTCATATAAAGTAATTAATTCTTTGAGTCATTAATCTCGTTCTTGTTAACTTAAATTTCAGTTTTACCACAGACTAACAACTACGCACAATTATGTACATATGAGATTTAAAATGTACATAGAATTTAAAGAACACCTAAAGGTTGTGTTTAAAACAAAATTTTGATAGAAAAACTTAATATTCATGTCTTAGTAAATTTTATCGAATTATTTACGCACAGTAATTCAATATGGAATTATTATTCAATTGGTATTTTACAATATTTGCTGTAGCGTTTAAACGAATCTAGTACTTCTGTATTACAAATTAGAGTTCATTTTTGAATAGAATTCGGATAGAAAACTATATTGTACATAGTTATTGCCTATATACATATTGATATGCTATCTCACTCTCACATATGGAATTTACCAATCGTCGTCTCACTCACACCTATGTAATGACACTCGTTGTGCGAAACTCAAGTTGTGCCAATAATGAAGCAATTTAAAATTGTGTTGTGAGTTTGCGTTTTGCAAATTTTAATAAGATTATTGAAAATTAACGAGTTTGTTACGAATTATAAGATTTTGTTGATATTTTTATAATTGTAAAACTTCCAAGCTATAAAGTTTCAAGTAGGCACTAATTTTTGTCCTTAAATGATTATGAATATTTAATGTATGTTTATTTGGGGCGATATTTTGTATTTAAAGAGGCACTGGGGCAATTCGCTTAAAATAAAAAAAAAAACATTGAATTTTTTTAAATAAAGACGATTAAAAAAATTGTCTATTTGTAAATATAATATGAGGTTTTATTTACATTTGTAACTTAGGAGTTCAGTGGCCTCTAAAGCAACGCTAAAAAGCCCCTAAATGTTAATAATATTTATGTAAGTGTAAATGAAAACTATGGGGTAAAACATGGATGTTATATCTATTTCTATTGAAGCCATGTAGTTGTTTTTTTAAATGTCGCTTTATAAGTGTTTGAAAAAATAACACGATTGGGTGCATGTGTATTTTAATTTTTGGGTCTGCAAAACTGTGATCTTTTATCGCGAAATTGTTAGTATTCATTGAACTATGTTTTTCAATGTAATATAGAATTTATTTTCTGTGTTTTTCAATGTAGTATAGAATTTATTTGCGTCGTCGTAAAGCTACTCAAAATTATTTATTTAATTTAAATAATTATTATTAGTGTCTATTTGACTAAAAATTATTTGGCTGAAAAAACGCGATACAATGAAGCATGTATCGTCAAACTTAAAACTACCCGACGGTCAACAAAAAAAGTTAATAGGAATTGTCCCCAATAATAATTTTAATTGCCTTATAATTAAAATTATTCATTATTAAGTACATTAGTTCCTTAAAATATCACAGTTTTGAGATCGCTAGGTAAGGCTACGTTATATTTTGACTGGCAATTTGGTGCATGCGAACACTGGCGTCCAGTATATATTGTACTAGGTTAGGCTGGTATATACTTATATATATTTAGTATGTGCTTTTATATTTTAACGCAAAATATTTACTGGACTGTCGACTTTGAAATTCTTGATTTTTTATAATCCGTGCTAAGAATGGAACGATTTTGAATTGTTAGTGCGAGACAGGAATTTGATTTTGATTCTTTTATGACACGGGTTATACTTAGTAACGTATTTTACGTAATAACTTGAGCTTTGGAATACGTTCAAACTTAAATTGAAGTGATATTAAACCCCTGTAATATCCGTTTAAATTATATTAATGTCTGATACAATTATTAAAAACATCTAATTGACCCTTACATTGTTGAATACGATTCCTATTATGACTAAAATACCATTCCTTTTAAGACACTATATACATAATATTTAATAGGTATATATTCAAAAATATATCAGTGTTTTTATTATAAAGTATTTATATACATAATCTTAAAATAAATATTTCAAGTCGCAGTCCATTTGCTATTCGCTAATTGTTAAGAATTTTAGTCGCGCGGACGATGATGCTTCTTTATGCAATTTTGCATTATTTTTTCCTAATAATAATAATATCATGCTCAACTATAATTATTTGCCAAGGTTGTAAATATAATAATTGTTGGGTATACGAACGCGTTGATAATGTATTAGATGTCCAATGTCTATGTATTATTATATAAATTATATTATATAAATGATAATATAAAATTTATTGTCCGTATTTAGAATTGGTTTTGCTTTTGTCGGTGACACGGTGTTAAATGTGACAATGTATGATTGCAATTAATTTTTAATTTTTAATCATCCATTTTTATTGTCACCGACTGCTCGTACTAAAGGATTTATTTGAGCTTTTTAATGTGAATTAGGGATTTAATGAAAACTTCTTATGAAATTGAGTGTAGGGAAAGTTGTATTTGAAAGTTTTAAAAACTATTTTATAAGATATTATGTGACATAGGCGTAGTCGAGTTCCTGTTTGTTTGTAATTTTTTCTTATTTAAAGTGATTTGATTGTAAGTAATTTAATTTGATTTGACTTATTCAATTTTGGCCTTTTTGTATTTATAAACTACTAGCTTTCCGCCCGCGGCTTCGCCCGCTTTGTCTAAAACATAATAAATTATATACTAAAACCTTTTTCTTGAATCACTCTATCTATTACAAAAAAACCTCATCAAAATCCGTTGCGTAGTTTTAAAGATTTAAGCATACATAGGGACAGAGAAAGCGACTTTGTTTTATACTATGTAGTGATTCATCCATTTTAGACGAACTCTGAATTTTTCAAAGATCCATGCTAACAGTTTTAGCTTTGAAATAAATCCTAAGTATTCATAAGTTACATATCAGTATCAAGTAAAATGAAATCCATTTCAAATGTTTTCTTTATATAATACTGCGCCTATGCTTTTATTCGTATAATTTTATTATTGTGTATCATTTGTATTCCTTTTTTTTCTTCTAATTTTAACCTTTGACTTGATATAAACGTTTACATGTATAATTATAAATTCTCTTGTTTATTTTTTAATTATTTCATGTTGAAAAATGTTTAAACGGCCTATTCGTCTAAATCTATTCACTTTTTTTCTGCCTTGTATTTTTAGCGGCCTAAGATTTCTACACACAAAATTTAGTTTTCAGAAATCTAAGTTTAAGCCAATTTAAGTACTAATAAGAAAATTTAAATAGATTATACATATAGACGTTTATTCATAAAAAGCCGAAGAGGCATAAGTAGGTAGTTATCGAATGATGTGGCGGTGATACTCAGCTTTATGGTAGCTAGGAACTAATGCGTTAATCTCCTTTCGCGCCATTTTGTCGACGGGTGACGTAACCTACAGATTATATATGATTCACTAAAGATAATATAGTTTTAAATTATGTTTTATTTCTTATGATGATGTTTTAATAAAGTAAGATCTTTTCTGTACATGGTAATGTGGTGTAGATATTATTTGATTTAATGCAATAGTTTGTATTATATAGATGTAAAATTTGTTTTTGTGTCGCAGAACTAGAAATAACCTAATAACTAGAAACTCGTGTTGCCACCCGTAAAATATAACTGAGATATAATTTTTTAATTTATGGTTCTTTCGGTAATTGTACTTATTAATAGTATTTATCCTGTATAAATAATTTCTTATTCTTTTGAGTTTTTTTATTTTCTAATTTAAAATGTGGCAACACGAAATAGTTTTGGTTTACCTACATTATTTCGTTTTTAAAATGGCCTATCAATAGTCAACATTATTTCAAGTCACCCGTCTATTAAGAAATGGTTGTTTTTAATATATCGAACATTGTGAATCATTTTGACGAAAGATAAACTTGACTTTTTGTTTAAATAAGTAATTTCTGGCACTTTCTTTAATTACATAATATTATACCTGTACATTAATGTTGTGAAATTCTGAGACATTATTTGGAAAGAAAACTATCAAAATATGGAATTTAATGTAACTATAAATTATGAAATTTAATCGTACTTTTTAACACATAAAATTGTTTTAAAATCATTAATGATTGGTCTCAGAATTTCATAAACGAAATAAATAATGTTCTAAGAACTATCATTAGATATTTTTATACATCCCCTGTGTATACGTAGTTAAATTTTAATGTATTGGAAGTTGTAGTGTGTACGATACATGTATGAAATCAGTTCAATTATATACTGAATAAATAAATTTTTATATACATTGTGTTTTCATTATAATCCCTTGAACCATATGAGTAATCCTGTATAACTATAATATATAAATATAACCTTTGATTGGTAAAATGCATTCGCAATATAGGAAAACTAGCTGTTCCACAGTTAACCAGTAGTTCCTGAGATTAGCGCGTTCAAACAAATAAACAAACTCTTCAGCTTTATAATATTAAGTACACATTATGCGCAAGATATACGTAGCACACAATTTTTCGACGGTCCAATTTCGCCGGCTACATTAAAATCGAACGGTTTTTTTTTTTACCACAGGTTTTTATAATCTTTAACAACGGTGACTTTAAAAGAGAGTCGTTAAGGTTTCACTACATACATCATAACAACTGCTGAATGGATGTTAGGATAATATGTAATTGCAAAAAATATAACTATATGAAAAACTTATAAAAAAATGTCTGCCCGGTCGGATCGAGGGCTAGCGGCTAATCTAATATTAAAGTAAGTCTTAATTACACCACTTTTTAACTCGAGAACAGCGAAACAGATTTTAGCAATTTTATTTTTTGTAATCTGCTTCAATTTGGACAAAAAATTGAGAACCTTATAATAAAGTCTATCGGAGTGAAGATACGAGCGGAGCCAGGACGACGGGCAAGCGCCCGTATTACTTTTTTTACTTTTATGTATGTAAATTTTATCCCACTAGGTAATTTAGGTAAAGATTGTTCATTTTATTTAAATCATCTCGTTTTTAATTATCGACCAAACTGATTGTGGTCAAACTTTAATCGATGAGTCCAATTTATCTGCCCTTTATTTACAGTGATAATGACAAGGTGTAAAGTTTACATAATTGCCTCAATTGGCTTTACATGTGTAAATTGTACACCCACATATTTTTCCAATATAATGGTATAAAATGTTCCAAAATAGTCGATTTATAACATGAAATATTATGTATATTTTATGAAAAAAGAATTCAATTCTTAGTAGGTATCTATCTATTATTTAGTTACTTGAAAATAATTATTCAAATTACTTCCACTTTAATAAAAATGGAGTCCATAGCGAGAACAAAAGAGTGCATTAAAACCTGATCCCGTCGTAATCAACTTAATTACTCTTATTAATTAATAAGAGAAGAGATTTTATGAACTGGTGAACCTAAAACGGCTCTTATACGGAATACAGATTGCATTACTTCGAAGTGTAGATAATAATGTTATTGTGACATTCAATTTTATTCAGTGTTTGGCAGGATTCAGGAATAAAACTACGCATATCAGATATCTTTCAAATTATTTATTTCAGACCGGCAACTATTTACAACACTTATCTATTAAATGTTTTTAAGGAGTAAACAAAAATACTTAAATTGCAATTGTCATCTTATTATCAACATAATAATATTATGAAATCAAAAATAAATTACGATCTAGGATGCATCGTACTGTAAGTAGGCATATACCTCAGAAAGATATCTACAGATGTCGTATGTACAAGTACAGATTACAAACTTCGTTAGATTCTTATAAAAATAAATTACCTACATTAATGATTCTGCCTTATTAATCATACAGTTTAAATTATAAACGTCAAAAGTATGATTCAAAAGACTAATTACATTTTGTACTTCACCATCACATTCAGCCATCCCATACACCGATATCAAAGAGCCAATACACCTAAAAGGAAAAACGCCGTCAGCCTAAAAAATAAAATAGTGCTGAATGCACACGTAAGCGCAACCCGGCCCGTATTAAATATTGAAGCCGTATCTTTGTGTCAGGTGGGCGAAATATATCCCATGTATTGACTTTTAGTGGAGCTCGAGCGTTGCGAGCATGCCTGATGGTCGGCATTACGGACCCGAAGTAATGGCGCTATAAAATACTACGGCTGTTTTTGAAGGTTAATATGTTCAGCGAATTTGTATAGGTGTTTGTGGATTACCGTAGTTTTGGGCGATTCGATTTTGTTGCTTTGATGTTAAAAAAATTGGCGAAAGAATTGTCGTTTATTTCCAATATACGTAGGTATTAGGTTGTACGTTATATACGCACTTTTAAAAATATATTATGTTGTCGAGATGTACTTACTATGTGTATGTAGATAGGCAGTCCATATTGCAACTTAATATCTTATTAGGTCTCTATTTGAATACACCAATGTCTATGATGTTTAATATATTATATACCAATAACCAAACTTGTAGATACTTAAATAAATAAACGTAAATATGCCCGTTCTATTTTTCGTGTAGCGCTATCATAACTCTTTTGCCAATGTAAAGCTGAAGGAAAACACTAACCAAGAACGCTTTTCTACAAATAAAGCAACCAACTATGTTGAAATAAAATTAGTCATGTGAATTAAAAAATCCAACGAAAAATTTTGCACTATTCCGTGAAACCAGCAACACTTCACTCCTCAATAATTCCTGAAAATAAACAGACGCTTAGTTAAGATTAAAGGATAAACGTAGGTGCGTTAAATGCTATCTCTAATGCTACGGCCACACTACCTTACCGTCTACCGGGCTGTTACCGCAATAATTATGGCATTATACTACCGTCTAAATTACTGCATGAACTGATGTGGTTACACTAGAGTTTACCTAGATATGTCGGTAATTATTGGCATTTACCGCAGCAAAAAAAAATATTAGTTAATAATTAAAATATAATATGGTTTCTGTAATAATTCATCAAGGATTCTTTCTTTTTCAAAATGATTTTTTCTTTTTCAAATCATCTATTGTACTTGGAAATGATAAATTTTGTTTGATCCGACGCCACGCATCATTGTGTACACTGCGATTTTTATAGTTCTTCTGTCGGGTATCCCAAAGAGAAGAATTCCAAGAATTCCAAAAATTAGCGCCATCGAGTGCTTTTTCATTTGACCACTCCATGTCGGTCGTGCGTGCGTGCATACGTGCGTCGCCGGTGAGCTCATATTGCACACTGGACAAACGGTAGTGTGGCCGCATACGCAATAATTACCGCGGTAATTTTCTTTGATGTGCGAAAGAATACCGCCACCGGAGCTATTGCCTACCGCCATTTGTCATATTGATTGGCATTGTAGAAGGCCATAAGTCGTGGTTACACCTAGGTGTTGTTAAAGTTGTGGCAATAATTATTGGCATATCACGGTAGTGTGGCCGTAGCATAATAGTTTCGGCTCACAGTGAATAGAGCCTCGTGAATACTGGCAGGAAACATCCAAATTGCATCGGATTGCGACACGAACTGTCGCTCTTAATGAGATCCGATTCATGCCCCACTTACATACTTACTTGATACATTTCACGGATTCAAAACATGATCTTTTTGGCATTTTTGATGGTTGTTTAATAGGATGAAAGGATTGTGTTTGATCGAAATCAGGAAATTTTCAAAATGTTTTTTTTTAATAAATAGCTACCTACTTAGTTATAGTTATGGTTATAGTTATGGTAATAGTTATAATTACTTATAGATAGTGGTTATGAATCTATCATCTCTTTTTGTCATCTTTATTGTTTATTATAACTTATTAATAGAAAGTTATTTCCTAGGCCTTATTTTAGTCACTGAGCGAGATTATTTGGCTGTAATAATAGTAGTGGGATTGAAGCTCGTAAGCATTACCCTCTTCAGTTAAAATCATAGACTAAGACAAGAAGGTATAGGTTTCTAAGAATTTTTCAATCAATTTACTTACGAATTGTTTTCCCAGTTACGGCGAGTTTGAAGTATTTTTAATTTATTATAAATTAAATCTTATTCCAAGTCCTTATTACATTGTACACGTATAAATTTATAAAGAATAGAAAAAATTCGATCACGAGGCGGGACGCGAACCCGCATCCTTTCGCGCCATTCCGGGGCGGATGCCTGACCAACTCAGCCACTCGTGACCCGCCAGAGCAATCGAATTTATTCTATTCTTTCAGTTTTATGTGTCTGAAGGGACACACCGCGCGCCATCTATTGAGATGATTAACAACCATTTCAACCAATATGAAGCACTTTTCAGTGAATACAATATTGTAACGATGGAACACGACCTTTTTTGTTGAATTTATATTTTTGGTTTTATGGCATTCAAATGCTTTATAAATATAAATTTATAAAGAATAGAAAAAATTCGATCACGAGGCGGGAATTTTTTCTATTCTTTATAAATTTATATTTATAAAGCATTTGAATGCCATAAAACCAAAAATATAAATTGTACACGTAATATAGACAATGTTAAAACATTGTTCTATTTTTTTCTATTTTCTATTTTTCTATTGTTACATTATTTGTTTAATATCATAAAACTGAAAGTTTATATATGCTTAAACTTTTAACTACTATTTTAGCAGCAGAAAGCGGAAGTACGTTTTATCTTTAATTTATTATAATGCCACTGATATTTAGTCTTTATTTTGGGATTTGTTATCAAATAAACTATTAAATTGTTTTTATTTCTTGCACAACTATTACCGAAGAATCTTTTGATAATATTAACTAATAGCTTATATCCTACTAATATAATTAACTTGAGTTTGTAAGGATGGATGTGTATGAAGTTTGGTACAGAAGCATATAATTCTGTATAATTAGACGGAATTACCCTAGCACTTTTTACCGGTCACTACGCGATTGAAGTCGCAGGCTCGAGAGATATTAAATCAACTGGCACAGCTGTTACATGTATAGGGTAAAATTCTTGTATACATATGTAGACATAGCTAGGAACTTCATGATATAATATATTTTTTCTTTTTCCTATAATATTATGTATCGAGACTCGAGAGAGAAGCAGTTATCGCAAGCATGAAGACACAATGTTAAGCGAGTCACGAACATTAGTTAAGAGCATTATACATAAGAAAATTGTAACAATAAGAGCGACATACCTGACATGTCTACCTTTTTTAACCGACAGCATTACTTTATACCCTTCCCAAAAACCATCTAACACACTGTAACGTCCAAAGATAAAAAGTTACTCACCACTATACGATAAACAATGAACATGTCACAAAGTAAACAGCTGTTCCATGAGTTAGGGCCAGGGCCTCCCCCTAGGAAGGCGTTCACGAGAGGGGGAGTGGGTAATTTATGAGTCATGCGGGAAATTAGCGAGTGGACGTCGTAATGAACGAATTGTAGATGTTAGCTTCGAATTAGATATTATAATTGTTAGTTAATATGTGGAGATTCTTTTCCAATGAGCTAGTTACTTGCAAGACTGGTTTGGAGGTTTTGAAGAGATATGGTCTATAGGGATAAGGTACCTAAGGATTGATTGAAGGTAAGGAAAAATATTAAAAATCGTGATTTCAAAATTACGAACGTGCCCCTCATAATAAATTTCCTAAAAATATATCACAGTTCTTATATATTATTTTTATTTCCCTATCAAGCCAAACACGTCTAGTAATAAAGACGTAAAATGGATAGCTATAAGTAGTAGCAGGGTGAAGGTGGAACAATCGTGAGATGCGCTCTTATGCGAAGCGCGGACCTGAGAGCAGAGAATGTTGGAGGCGCTACATATTATACCGTCATTAATTTTTTTTATTCAAATTTTTTAGGGAACAAACCTATCCTACGTGTTAATCCAAGTTACTCTCTATATGTGTGCTAAATTTCATTGTAATCGGTTCAGTAGTATTTGCGTGAAAGAGTAACAAACATACATACACACACAGTGCCGGCGTAAGGGCCCCCCGGGCGAAAATATTGTGGCACCCACTTGAGGGAAGCAATATCAAGTGTTAGTTTTTTGCTGATCCCAAGTAAAATTATATTGAGAATTTCATCTTTCCTTTAGCGTTACCCAGAGCGGAATTAGAAAGTTTTGCTTCAGACCTTGGCGCCCCCTAGAATTTGTCGCCCTGGGCCATCGCCCCATCACGCCTCCGCCCTAACGCCGGCACTGTACACACAAATACATCCATCCTCACAAACTTTCGCAATTATAATATTGATAGGAAAGGATAGGATAGGATCAATA
Organism: Colias behrii; assembly: GCA_029959065.1. Taxonomy (NCBI): domain Eukaryota; kingdom Metazoa; phylum Arthropoda; class Insecta; order Lepidoptera; family Pieridae; genus Colias; species Colias behrii. The sequence goes on along the minus strand of JARWMC010000006.1, from coordinate 648,256 downwards.
ACAAAAAATAATAAATATTTTAAAAGCATAATATGCTCTCAGCTTGTTTAGTGTGGAAATTGTTTATTGTGTGTAGGTACATAAAGTTCTTTTGTAAAGTGCTCTAAATTTGTATAAAGCGTACAGTATAAATCGTAGTGGCGGTAAAAACGTTTTGAATCTACTCGTATAAATATTAAAATGTTGAGTTTGAGTTTTATCGATGAAATACACTGTGAATAACGAATTTCTATCACCTCTACATTCCATATATAAATACTTACTATTAATAAAACCACATCCACATTTCGCGTGCTTTGTTCGCATAACTATGAACACATTCAGCGGCTCATCTTGTGAGATGCACATTTGCACCTCGACGCGACCTCTTTGTGACACCTTTCACGTTATCATCACTCGTGTTCTTGTGCGCGTACAGCCAGCGACACAGCTTTGGGTCTGATGCTCAATTTGGGGTGCATTTTTATTTTTCGTCCTGTTTTACTTTAGGTGATGATGTGTGAATAATGTAGAGATTTTTGTCTTGTTGGTAATTTTATAATGTTTATAGTTCTGTTTATTCTATTATTGTGATGTTATTTATAAATTTATTTATCTTACTAGAAATTTATCTAAGAAAACGATTATAAATAAATTTTTACGAAGTATATAGGTCATCCAAAAAGGTGCGATACCGACGTTCGCTCTCAAATAAAAAACATTTAACTTTTAATACCCTCATTCGAAACTGGATGACTAGATCTATATATCTATATTCTAACTACCAATATAATGCTACATAATATATTGAATATGTAATGGTTTATTTACGTATTTCTCTCTACGATTTTAATAATATAACTACTTCACCATTCATTTAGGAAAGCTCTAACATATAATATTTTGTATACTTTACGACTTAGATTCCAAAACCAGCAGCTACCAGCTCCTACCTATACCAGCTCAACAGTATTGTAGCCGTAAAATTTAAATTCGACTGGACAAACACTGAATGGATTACAAACAATTTGCATTAGTACGATATTATCCCGGGACGATTTGGCTACCAATCATTTCCACTAGAATTTCTAACCCCCCCGGGGAAAATAAACGCTTTGACGAGCAACTATAAACTGTGTAATTACTGATGTTATACATTGTGTATCACGTTATGGTGACCGAAGTGAAACCCTTTATCTTGAAGTCCCTTGGTGCTCGCTTCGATCTCGACACATATTTGAATGGACTATAAAATAGATGAATAGTTTAAAAAGCTTTGTAATGAATCACACTCCAGTCATTAATACAATGTACATTACTTTGTGATAATATAACTAACAATGTAAAAACGTTTATCATAATTTCTTTATACCTAACACTCTACATCATGAACGTTACAATTCACATATGTAATTATTAATTAATCACTAAAAGAAAGTTTTATTGTACCTACTAAGTACCTAATCCTGAATTTTGATACAGTAATAATGAGTTATCGTTTCTCTTTAACTATCTAATCAATCTCACACTCCACTACTCTATTTTAACTCTAGACATACTCGTATAACGTACTTTACGGCGCGACCAGGGTAAGCGGTATTTCACGATAAATTAAAGGAAATCTAGTTAGGTGTTAAGAGTCCATATCGATTTTAGAGTGATTTTGACTTGTTTCTGTAATTCTTTAGGAGCTCGTTTAACAAAACTAAATTAGTAACAATGTGTTCTAATATCTTAAATTAAAGATTCATTCAATATCTAAAATATGTTCGAGACAATTTATTGATATTCATTGTCCAGTTTGTTTAATAGCCAATAACCTGAGGCGTGTTTCAATTTTTTCCATGCAGGACGTTCGTGTCTTTGTAGTTTACACGGAATTTAAAAGAAGAAGTTTTCTTATAAAACATACGACAGTAAAGACACTGAGACATCCTAAAATATGTTCGAGGCAATTTAAGTACTTTTATTAAAAAATTCAAAGAAAATCTAAGTTAAAATAGCCTTACTTTGATGAAATTTTATGTGTATTTGGCGTCGAATTTCTAAAACATACGACAGAGTAAAAAAAAAAATAAAAAATACACATTAAATGATAGATTTATGCTTAAAAATTTGCAATAAAAAAAATAGATATTCTATGATTTATGAAAGTAATGGAATAATTTAAAGTTCTCTAGAATTTTCGATTATATACGGAAGCGCAAACGCTCAACGCCGTTACGGCAGACCGCGCTCCGCGCTTTAGGGAGTAGGACGTGTTGCGCTGCTCCGTCAAACACAAAATTACTAAAGTACGTTTTTCCCGCGCGTAGTAGTCGGGAAGCTCACGATACTAGATTAGAATTGGTGGAGTAGACGATAACGAGATAATAAGGTCCTATAATGTTTCCATTTTGAGCGCTGCAGCCTTTGCTACTCGACTACACGATGATCGCGTTCAAACGTAAAAATACTAGCTTTCGTCCAGCGCAATTTTGTATACGGACTCTTAAAAAGATTTCTTGTTCGTTAGTAGTGGCAATATCCGGTGGTTTCTGTTATCCCGTGAACTGATCGGCTAAATGATAGATAAGGTGGTGGATAGCCGTAAGGATGTAAATCTAAGACAGCTTAACGACGACATAAATAGCAGCGAAGCCGCGGGGCAGCGCACAGCGAATAATTTACGATTTAATTGCGCGCCATCTATTTGCAGAAAGCGGAAGTACGTTTTATCTTTAATTTATTATAATGCCACTGATATTTAGTCTTTATTTTGGGATTTGTTATCAAATAAACTATTAAAATGAAAACATTCAGAAAACTGAAACTAACCAGCATTAAATCTGTCTCCATATTATCATATTCCTAATCTAACGAGATAAAATCATGAATAAATTTCTACGATATTTTTTAAATCTTAATTTAATTATTTTTTATTGAATCATTTAATTATTGAAAGCTTGCGATTTCCACGATTTCCGCGCGTATCAATTCATCGCTATGCGATAAAAAAGCGGAAAACTAAAGCCAAAACATTAAGCAGTCCCCATTTAATAAATTCCACCAATTTTTCGAGATCAAACCAGCCTCCGGATCCCCATTAAAATAGTATTATGTCATATTTTGACATTGATAGCTCCACTCATATTGGACATTTAATTCTGCTAATGGACTAGATGTTCACTTATTGAAAGGGGGCGTATTGTCAACTCGCTCGCTATCCGACAATACCGCACGAAATATTATGAGTTATACTACACAAATGTATAATTGCTAATGGATTATAATTCAAACTCAAACTCAAACTCAAACTCAAACATTCATTTATTCAATTAGACTACTATTTAGTAGCACTTTCAAATCGTCATTACATAGTATTTTTAACATTTACCACCGATTCGGAAAGCAGTATCTATGGAGAAGAATCGGCAAGAAACTCCATAGTTGCTCTTTTAAAATAATGTCAATAAATTTACATAATATGTAACTTATATCTAACTACATAATATGCCAAAGAACTGTCCTGTGGTTTTTACGCGACAACCCTCCATGGGTCTTTATCGTCCATATATTCCTGAATACTGTAGTACGCTCTCTGAACTAGTACATTTTTTATGTAAGTTTTAAATTTAGAACTACTAAACTCTTTAATATTGTGAGGAATTCTATTGTATAAGCGTATACCTTGACCCATAAATGAATTTTTAACTTTAGCTAATCGGAAAAATGGCATTTCAATTCTATTCCTGTTCCTTGTGCCATAATCGTGTCTATCTCCTACTCTTGTGTGTAAGTCAGAGCTTTTGTGTACATGCAAAATATTATTAAATATATACTGTGATGGTACAGTAAGGATACCAGTATTCTTAAAATGATCTCTTAGTGAGTCCCGAGCACGTAAATTATATATAGAGCGAATGGCTCTTTTCTGTAAGATAAATATAGTTTCTATATCTGCAGCCCTGCCCCACAGTAGAATTCCATAGGACATAATGCTATGAAAGTAGCTGAAATAAACCAATCTAGCCGTATCTTCATCGGTGAGATGCCTTATTTTTCGGACTGCATATGCAGCAGAACTGAGCTTACCTGCAGCGGTGTTGACATGGGCTCCCCACTGTAGTTTCTCGTCCAATGTTAACCCTAGAAATACAGTAGACTCAGTAGGATGCAATACCTCCCCGTTCAAGGCAATACCTCTGTTCAACTTTTTTACATTAGGAAGTAAAAATTCAACACAAGTGGTTTTTTTGGCATTTAATAATAAATTATTGGCAGTAAACCATTCAGATATGTGTAAAAGAGCACTGTTCACTTCGTCAACATTTGGGTCATGCCTATCCACATTAAAAATTAATGAGGTATCATCTGCAAACAGAACTATTTCACACCTATCCTGCAAATAATAGGGAAGATCATTGATATATACCAAGAACAAGAAGGGACCTAAAATTGACCCCTGTGGAACACCAATGTTAATTGACGCACCGCTAGAACGTTCTCCATTAACAACTACAGTCTGTATCCTATCATGCAGGTATGACGCTATGAGGTTCTGGGCTTTTCCTTTAATTCCATAGTGATTAAGTTTACGTAACAAAGTACAATGTTCAACGCAGTCAAATGCCTTGGAGAGGTCACAAAATATCCCTAGAGCATTTTTTGAGTTTTCCCATGCTTTATATATATGTGTTAGAAGTGCAACTCCAGCATCTGTGGTTGAGCGCCCCTTTGTGAAACCAAACTGTTTGGTGTGCAGTAAATTATTAGATGCAAAATGACTACTCAATTGGTTTAATATTAACTTCTCGAATACCTTACTTAATGTTGGTAAAATAGAGATAGGTCTATAATTGTTACAGTCTTCTTGATCGCCCTTCTTAAATAGAGGTATAACTTTACTAAGCTTTAGTAAATTAGGAAATTGAGTCGTGTACAATGGTTAATAGATTAGCTTTTAAGATATTTTACAAAATATAACTTATTGTATCGATAAAGATGTTAAGATATTTTTGTAACAAAAGAATGAAATACGTATTATGTGGTATGCTTTTGTATCTAAAGCTTTGTTATTCTGTTTTTTTATCAATCTGCTATAAATTTGTGTATGTATGTAATGTTTCTATAAGGTCGTCTGATTTATGTAAAATTGATGTTGAAAACTAAAGAAATAATTTTCTTCTCGCGGTTCATCCGCGGGCGAATTCAACTAGGTTTTTTGCGATGAATGGAGGAGTACTGACACACGTATCCTTTTCTTAAGCCTTCGCAGTCCATTTCGTCAATCCTTTTCTAACCTTACCACTACAAAAGTTCATGGTTCGAAAACCAGCAAGCTCTTTTGCCTGCGATATAATAAAAAAATATTATTTATAGATATAGCATTAGAATACACCCCCATAACTAGACGTAAGAGTGGCGTTTGTCTGGCTGGCTGCATCTCGTCGCCATGTTTGCAGCGCGGTATAATATAACTCAGTTAACACTGTTGAGTGGCCTCTTTGTTGTTAACTGTACGTATTATTATGTGTGGGAATTAGTATCGGTGGAATTGTGATTGATTTATTGATGTATTAAATTCAAATTCAAACAATGTATGTTAAACTGTAGATTTGTTTGAGAAGCCATTTGAATTGTCTTATCAGATAATATGTACGTATATACATTGACCATTCGATCAGAAAACACTTTCTATAAAGGCCCCGCAAGAAACGCTGTAGTTGTTTTTAAAATCTTGTGAATTAAATATTGCACAAACCAGCACTCTATTTTTTGTAGCATTCGAATTTTACTATAACAATTAATCCCGCACTTTAAATATACCATATTATGTATTTCCATTGACACATGGCTTCATTTGTATTCCATGCTGTTGCATCTGAAACACAAAAGCGTCACATAGCGTCACCGCGGTGGCCAATATTTATGTAGCACTTGTTAAATTTATTGCTGAGACAATGTTGCGGCGGTTTTTTAAACGCTCCTGTCGTTTCGTTATCTGTGGCAATATTTATAGGCTATGATTTTCACTTCAATAGATTGATGATTAAATTAGAAGGCTATTTTACGACTTCAACAACTTAGACACAATAATATATTATTATACGCAAATAAATTTTACTTTCACTAATAGGAAATTTCTTTCTTAAACGACAAAAAATACATAAAAGTAGTCTGAATATTTCGTCACTTAATTTACCTATTTAAAGCTTTGCTCTATATAGAGCAAGTTCAAACTTATGGTCAAACAATGCTTAAAAAAATGATCAGTCTCAAACTTAATAAGTCACTTTATGTTACATTTACCCTATCCATCAATAAATAATTAAATAATACATAAACACATTGCCTCAATATCTATTCACTAACACACATAACGTTCGTACTAGCGAAGTAAATTACGTTAAACATTAGAATTAAGCCAAACATCTCGATATGACGAGCTACTTACGGCTTGAGTGCGAATCGGTTATGTAGCATGTATTATTAATACCTATAATAGATAGAGCCTGTCACATTGATGTACGTAACTAGGAGCGCTTTATTACATGTGTTTATGTCGCAATGCCTTCATTTCATTGCTTGCTTGAAATTACTTTTGGTTTAGATATAAATGATATTTTCGAAGAGTGTATGAAAATAACTATAAATATGTGAACTTACATACTATAGTGAACTTATTGGTAAAGAAAGATCTTTTCCGGCAATCCAGGATAAAAGTGAAGTCCATAGTTACCTTGTGGGATAAATACGTTTTGTTGTACTTCCGACGATCAATAGTTATTTTTACGAACAAGTAATTCCATAAATTCTCAATTACGAATATTTAATGTTTTGTTTTAATCTATCCAAGAGCGTTAGTTAAATACTATGAAATAAAATATCTATCCAAGAACGTTAGGTAAATAGCGTTAGGTAAATGCCTTCTATGCACATATTATTTATAAAAGTTTAAATATTTTTCTATACTATGTAGACGTAGTGCTCGATAAAAAAGTTTTAAAACAAACAGTGTAATTATTCCATTTTACCATTACGCAACTTCCAGGTCATACAACTTCAGACATTAAAGTTCCTGCGGTTATGGAAAGTTGCAGTTAACTTCCGCGCGGAACAAAGTAATATTTACTAGTTCCAGCGATATATGAGAAACTTTTATATTTATAAGACTAGTGCTCCTTCATAAATTATTCTTTAAATCATATTGGAGAGAATTGTAAATAAGTTTGCTTTTAAATATTGAGCTTTTGTTAAGATATAATATAAGACGTCATTTTTCAAGTTATAGTGTTCTTTTTAGGCTAGAGTGGTTGGTCCCTAATACATCAAAAATATTATACCAATGATTTGTTTGCTGTCTAGGCATTCAAATATGTATATTTATCATTTGTCTAGATTCCATTATGCAAACTTTGCTCAGTTTGGGGCTAGAAAGCGTTGACATGTCTAGGAATATTTATTAGTCTGTGAATGTACCTTAGATAAGGTCAACTGCGCAGACAGACCCAAATCTTAACTGTTGATGCTACCAAATCTGAAATCTGTGCTAATAATATAAAGCTGTTTAGTTTGGTTCAATTTTAAACACAACTGCTTCGAATTGAACAATATCATGGTTTTGGTAGCGTATTTATAGTGGGAAAATAATATATCGTAGTACAATTTAACCAAAAAGAGTGGAAAAACAATGTAACATGTTTCAAATGCCGGTAAAAAAGGAAAAGCTTATTTCCCCATGCTGAACTTTGATTTAATAATATAGAACAATAACCAATGCAATAACACAAGTGGCCATACAGAACGTTATAAAGCCATAATCTTCTAACATCGATACTGCTATAGCTAATCCGTGTAAACAGGACCGGTGCGACAGTCACAACCTTCACGGGATTTGTTGTATTACGCTTTAAGATTATAAGCTAATTCTCGTATTTGGTACAAATGTTTGTTTAGTTTCATGCAATTTATTGGGTCTGTTGAAGATCTGGTGGTGTTTTTGGATGGATATTATGTGAAATATTTTACTTATTTTTTTAATGATAAAATGCATTATTGTTATGCAAATGCAGCTTTGTAACGTTTAGGTTTTAAGTGTTTTGACGTGACAACGTCTTAAATTAGGTTGCGACTGGGAGTCACTTATGAAAAAGTGTAACGCTCGGTAACGTTACGATGAGTCACCGAACGAGAGAGAGGCCCGCGGTCTGCCGCGCGCGCAGCACATAAATATTCTACCGAGAAAAAGACGTTGTCACGTAAAATCTTCGCCCGTAAAACCGACTTTACAGGCAACCATTTTTTTAAACTATATTTAGGTAAACATACGATAGCGTTGTCTTCTTAAGATCATTCGTATCAATTAATTCTTTCTTTCTTTCTTTAATTATAAGCGCCTCTGTATAAAAACTAGTTGGATTAGTAAATTCAACGTTTATTTTAAATGAACATAAATAGCGCATTATATGTATAAGTACTTATTCCTTTAAGTCTATACAAAGACGAACTGTTATTTATTGGGCCTGTTCAAGCTGCTTTGACTGGAATGAAACGGCAGGAAATAGAAAAAGTTCGACTGCACTGTGTTGTAGATTGCTGTAAGATTTACATTGACGTAGTTCTGGTAAAGTATACGTATGATGTATTATAGTATAAATCTTGTAACAAACGTCTTTGTATATAGTTGAAAAAATTAAAATTATTTATTGTAATTATTAATGGTTTATTACACAGAAAAGTGTTTTAAAATTTTCATTAATTGCAACATCTTTTGCCTTTTGCAACGAAATTGAAGCCAATAATCTAGTAATAGTAATTATAGACTATTCCTACATACCATCGTCAAATTACCAAAGACAATGGAGTCAAGGGTCGAACTTGCTATCCAAACTTGTAGTATCATAACAAATTGGTCGTACCTAATGGACTGGCCAAGTTTGAGCCCGATGGAAATTAGCCGCTACAAAGCGCTGCAACTTTTAATCACGTCTAGGATAGCGATTCAATTACAAAGCCGCGGTTTCGCTTTAAGCGTATCGCGGGTGTCGCGGGTTTTTCACATTTACAATCATTCATTAGGACTTTTCTAGGAAAGCTTTAGATGGGAGTTCTTTATTTTTATTGTCTTTTATTTAAATAATTTATTGATGAGGCATGAATAAATGTTTTTTACGTTTATGTACAGGATATTACTTCTAGAATTTAATTACGCAATACACATAGTACATAAAGATGTAATACTAATGCATATAATAATCCATCCATTACAAAAAAATATATATATGTATATGCTAGACGTATTGCTATTTATGACAAACACAACAAAGTTAACAAAATATGCGAAATTACACCAGCAACTTTCACAGAAGTAATATATAATTTTATATGAGAAATAAGGCTAAAGTTGGAACTTAATCCTAACTTGGTCAACTAGTGGAGCAGTAAAATATTCACAAGTTAAGTCAAGTTGCCGGCTAAGTGGCGCTTAGCTCAACATTCAATAGCTGGGTCCACATCGGACGATCCACCGCGATCCGATCGCGCGCGGCAGGCGCGCGATCCAAAGATGCAGGCGGTGTGGTCGTGCCGCGCGCGATCCATGCACGCGTTTTGGAGCGCGCGCTCCCTACCTCGCGCGATCCGTTTGCGGTCGGATTTTATGCCCGCTTCAAAGGTGCCTCAATTGCGTGATGCGCGCGGTGTGGACGGTTGTGTTGGTTCGCGCGATCCACGTCACCATGGACATCTCAGAAAGTCGAATATCTCAAATTGATTAGCATTCGTTCTTGCAAAATTGTGTTCAACTTCATCTGAAACTAACTCTGCGTACAGCTGAGTCCCAGATGCCAATCGATTTTTGTAAAATTGTTTCACCCAAAACCGTCGATTTCTTTTTCTTGATTTTTTGCGCAAACATTTAAGTATAATTAAAGTTACTGCTGCAACGGCAAGACGCCGCGCCGTTGTACGTGTGACTCCATATTGTACAAGAGTTAGACTGGCTGAATCACGGATCGCCTTAGGATCGCTTGGAGCGCATATTTGGGATCGCAAGTTTTTAAAGTGGATCGGCCTAACACGATCCACGATCCATGCTCCGCGATCCTGGATCGCGGATCGCGGGATCGCTGGATCGTCCGGTGTGGACCCAGCTAATGAACTTCGGCCTATACTTGCTATGAATACCTACTGATTTAATTAAATATTAATTACGTTTTATAACTTAATACCGAAGTCTAATTAGCATGTAGCATATGTTAAGTTTCAAGTTAATTTTGTAATTACTCGTAGTTAATGTGAAGTTTTGAATGTATGTTATAAATTTTCAATTTATTTTGTATACAATAAATAGAATTGAATGTTTGTTATTTAAAAATAACGTTTCCATTCAATTCTCCTGAAAGCATGCCTCAATAAATTTATTTATAAGGTATCGTACAGTTGTCTATCTGTTTGTGTGTTCTTCCAAATGTTGAAAACAACTGCACCGATTACGACAGAAATATCACAAGTATAATTGGCAATACAAGAACTAACACTGGCACACACACTCTCAATAAATACTTTCTATAACATTTTCTATAACATTGTCTATATCTATTCTTAGACAAAAGGCAGATAAAGAGACAAACTGCAACTGGAGCGATCATCTCCAAGTTACTGACAGTTGCGACCACGCTAAGAGGGATGTGTTGTTGTCAGCGATACGAGTGGCTTATACAGTAGTGTAGTTCTTTGTGTGTGCTACATCTAGCTCGATTGAAGCTGATGGACTATAAAGTTTGAACTGTGACATGCTGTTCTTATATATCATAATGAATATTGTATTTCTTTGATAGGGCGGTGAAAGAATAGTTCTTTGTGAATTAAAGATCACTAAAAACAGAATAAAATGTTATTTTACCATAGTATTGGAAGCGTGTAAGAACTAGGAGTGAAGCCTAAATTAGGTAACTTTAGTTGAATATATATAAACACGTTGTCAAAAAACGTCTTGGAAATAACCGTTAATATTTATTATTCGATAAGTTTTTATTAATACTTAAAAAACACACATAGAAGACCATGAATCGAGTTTCTGACATACGTTCGGTTTGGTTTAAAGCAAGAAGCTTATATCTAATACACTGGAGATTTCAGTATGAACATTAACTTGTAACAAGAAAATATGACCTTGAATGACGCCTGTATGTTTTTTTAAATAACCTGTGAAAGGGATAAAAAAACATACAGGCGTCATTCAAGGTCATATTTTCTTGTTACAAGTTAATGTTCATACTGAAATCTCCAGTGTATTAGATATAAGCTTCTTGGTTTAAAGTGACGACGCTATATTTAGTTGGACGTTTTAATTTGTAGCTATCCTCTGTGAACCGTGACTTAAAAGTTATTGAGGATTAGAAGGAAAGGAAAAGCCTTTCCTTAGTCTCTAGAGCTCCAGCAGCTGTACAAAAATGGAACAGCATACTGTAAATACGCTACTACGCAGCCGATTTTATGTGCGAGGTCACTAATGTTTTAAAATTCCTGTCGAAGATTCCTCTACATCATTTTATATGAAAATTATAAAATATCAGTTCCTAAGAAATAAACATCGAACATTATATACAATAAGATCAGTAATTGATGTAGATATCATAAATTATTCATTATTAATAGTAATTCATCATTCGAAAAAATAATTTGCCAACACAGATCATCTTTTAATGTCTAAAATTTTATTATTTTATATAAATTCACATTTCTTTTTTAACGTCTATCACAAATGATATCACCCAATAGCTTTCAAGAAAAAAAAGGTATCCGAGGAGCGTTTGAAAAACAGAATACAGGCGTCTGTCAATAAAAACAGAGTCTCCGTCAAGTGAGAGGAAAAAGTTAATTTCCCGCCGCATTATAAATTCATGAATGCTTTGTGTTCCCCAAAATAAGTTGTTTGTTTGGTAGCTGCGAAGTTTTTCCCGGATCAAAGCTACTGTAATTGGTACCTTTATGCCTATTCAAATTTGCCTTTTTTACATTTCCCGGCTTTAATGAAGTCACTTATCGCTTGTGTTAATATTTACTCGTGCAAGGATTTTGAAGAAAGAAAACTACGTGGTGTGGTTTCAAGCAGCCATGTTGCTTTTATTTCATTATGCGTTAATTTACACGAGTTGTGAAAGATTGGAGTAACTGTTCTTTATACGTAGAGTCGTTCGTCGTATTGGAATTATTAATATTATTTTATATTAATTATAATTATATTATACTTATTTTATATTATAATTATATTATATGACGTCAGATGTTGAAAACAGTAAGAAACTGTGAGTTTAAATTAAGTAAACGATTTAGTTTTCTATTGTTAATTTAACATTAATATTTTTACATACATCATCAATCGTATGTTTCATAACACTTAAATTTTGCGCATAACCCGAGTTATTTTAAATAAAAACACATCTAAGTAATACAATAATACTTTGATTAGGTATTATCAACAACAATATTAGTACAGTACTCCAAAATTAATAATGCGCATGCAGATCTTCGCTAATTATCGTATTTCCAGAAACACCCGAATCACCCCGAATCATTATATCGTAAGTGCCCTAAACAATGCACTTGCATCTTGCACCTTGTTCGAAAGAAATAGGAGTCAATTCAGAGTCATACACAATCGAAAACAATTCGGGCGATAGGTGATGGTAGCCTGTCAGTCAAACAATTCAAAAATCCGTCAGTCGTCTTTATATATTGGTGGTGACCGCACGTATTATCTCTGTATGGAATTATATAGAGCTGCTGTTACATACCCTTCTTAGTTTTGTTTCAAAGTTGAATTTTCCGGTAAAATGATTATTTAAACAGATAGCAGATAGCAGTGGGGAAAGTGAAAATTAATAAGAACATAATGAAAGTTCTGATCATTCTACGATATCAGAAATAGAGATAATCCCTGATTCTGTAAATCCATTTGGACTGAGATTTTAATGATTAGATTTCACAATTTAAATGTAAACCAGTGTTTGAAAATCATTTTTTTAAATATAAACTTTGTCTTATTTTAACCTTCCATACATCCATAATTAGTAATTACGCCAGCTTCAGTAAGACACTTTAATAGTTCTAAGTAAAGAATTTTCCAAGTAATACAACAAATATATATTCGCAATCGTGTGGCTTATCCTCGCTATTAACTTACATTGAATTATCGAAACAAATTTCGTTACTTATCTCTTTTACCATAAAATCACAATAAAACTCATAATTCTAATAAACTATGCATGAAGAATATACATTTAACCACTCTATATACATATCGTCTTCGGAGGCTCGGGGAATATGACAGTTGCCGAACAGTGACGAATTCTTCTATGCGCATTATCAGTTTAGGAGTACTGTAATCCAATTCATTTTTTATTCAGAAATGTATAATGCTCAAATATAATTACCAAGAAATTCGTCATTAAATATTCAAAACATTGACAATTGTCGCACAAAAACTCAGGAGACAGCGACGTCCGGAACGAAATTAGCAAATTACACAAAATGTCATTCAAAGTTTTCGTTACACCTCTCCGAGGGAACAAATTGTGAGATATAGATGTATTATGTATTCATTTTGTAAATTGTAAAAGAAATAAGGAAATAAGATGGGATACGAGTTTTTTTTTAAACTGACTCTAAGTTGGTTTATATCTTAGGTACTCTTTTTTATGTAATTGTTATAAAAGCACTGTTGAATCATGAATTATTATAACTAGTCCACGGCTAACTGCATTGCAGTTTTAATTGGTACATAAAGCAGTTGTTACTCAAGGTGACTGGTGAGTGTTATAAAATTCTAAATATACGTCATTAAACTTTTTGGTTCTTGGATCTTGCTTTCTTTCAGCTCTTAGCCACATGCCTTACCACTGAGCCACCATAGAGATACATATTATGAAAGTGTACACAGGTGAAATGACTCCAAACAGACAAACCGAGCCACACTTTCATTGCAATTCCCTGTTTGTTTTCGATTCCAGAACAATCTATTTGCTGGAACGTGGAAGAAAATGAAAGAGATTTAATTTTTCCGTGAAATCTATTTTCTCGACACAATATAGACACCTTATTCCGGCCCGAGAAATTATAAAGCAAAGCAAAGACAGCATTTTATTAAAGTTGTTTGTTGTTCGGCTTATAAACTAGCGGGTTGCGGGCTGCGGGTTGCGGGTTGGGAGAGAAAAAATTGTGAACGATTTTATATTTTCAATAAGAAACGTTGATGATGTTTGCTTTAGTGAAGAAATGGGTGCTTTTGATGGAAAATGTCTTTCTGTGTGTAATGTATTTATTGTTTTTGAAAAATAATATTAGATTGATACTGATATTTTTGTAGATCGTCTGTTTGCAAGTGTGTTATTTATGTTTATCCGTGTTCCTTTCCTTCACTATTTTAATGTTTACCATTACATGACATAATTATTATCAATCTATTTATCCCATTGCTTAAACACAGGCATTTTAATAGACTTGCACAACTTATTTATACTGATTTTTCGAAAAATTCGTCTAAAAATCGCCAATTTAGTGTCGTCAAAGTCACTTTAGTGATGGATCACCCGCCACGTGCATTCGATATTATGCATCTGCTTAGTTGTAGCGATTTTATTATTTAGCGCTCGCCGCGTCTTATTCCGAGTAATATATAAATTCGAAAGTTTGTGTATTTACAGCTTTATGCCGATTTTAAATTGAGAGATATTGATGAATTTTAGATAGGAGAAGGATAAGAGATATCAGAAGTGTACAGGGTAAGTTAAATTACGAAAAAAAAACAAAAGCGTAAAGTTCTCTATTAGATACATACCTTCACTTATTTATAAATTTTAATTTCTCCTCTTCTTAATGTGTGCCGGTTTAAGGAAATTTATGTGACTGTACATAAAAAAGCTAAAATTTCAATCTACTAATCTAAATATAGAATAGGTGAACGTTAAAAACTACTTGTGTAGTTTGAATTTTCATTTACTTAAACAGGATTTTAGATCGTGAACATATAGATCTAGTTTAGTTCTAGTGTCATTTGAATCTACAATTCATCCTATCTCTACCTGAATACAATTCAGTTAAAAATGCATTAGACAAACATTAAAACTGGCAACTGTATAAAAAGGTTTATTTCAAACGCTAGGAGCTCGGAACTTCGCAACTATCGAGAGTCGCATTAACATTTAAACGTATATTTTTCCAGAAAACACCTCTTAATGTAAGTACAGAATAATGCGAGCAGTTAGCAGCTAGTTTGAGCTGAGTACACTCGCGAGCTAATTCCTGCCATTAATCATTTGAATGTTGCTCTTACTTGTCGCTTAATCTGTACACTCGCTTGCATAAGTGCTTACTGATAAATTCATTTGTTATTTATGTGTGAGTACTTTATGGAACTGATGTTCGGATACATATACATTAAACTCAGCATCATCGTCAATATCGACATTCCTTAACCATATTTGTTTGACAAACCTTCAAAGGAACATCATGAGCTTATAAATAGAGAAGTAGCGTAGGTATATGATGGTATGACCTTTTACAAATCATTTGTAGAAATGATGGAATGGACTATTTCTATCATGCTACCCCTATATAGTAAAATTAAATACACAAAACAAAAATATCCCCAATAATAAAGAATTTATATGCTACGCTCTTTCCTAAGCGAATTATCCTACTTCCATCCAGCATCTTAACACTTACAAATTTCACTACTTAGTTTACAAAACGATGAATTATTAGCTGCTAGAATTGCAAAGTGAATTTTCTTTATGACTGTAAAATAAATTACACGTAAAATATAGCGCGCTAAGCAAACTATGCACCTTTGTAGCTTTATTTATTAGATATTTTTGCAATTACGAAACGAAATGTTAAAGTACACTTTGAAATGAGTATACGAAATTAAACTAGAAGTTGGAATTTTGATATCACATACCTCTCTCTAGTAGGTATTGGTCTACCTATGGTAGATAAACTCTTATGATTTTCATATAAATTTTATTTTAAATCATTCATCGAACTGAATCTAACAGTACTGTAAGACTATTAATAAGTTTGCCTCGTTGCAATTAAGGAAAAGGTAGCAAGATACGAAAGAAAAGAATTGACTTCGAAAAATACCTAATAATAAAATGTAAAAAATTTCCTTTTAATGCTAAGAAAATTAACAATATGTAAATAATAAGGTTCGATGTTCCATGTAAACGCTGTGAAGCGCGGCTTGTTACATACATAAATATAATTGAATGAGAAATGTTTGTCTACTGCTAATAATTACGAAACGCTCGGGGCTCCTCACATTGTTTACCACACAGTATTACCATATTTCCTAATAATATTGTAATACTGTGGTTTACCAAGAACACCGTAATAAATGCATTTTCTGATTCTTCTTTCGATTATACACCCTCCTCCATAGTTATAGAGTTCATTTTGGTTGAAACGAAAGGAGAAAATGTTGGGTGCATTATTCTTTTCATCTTGATAGTGACGTAATATTGTATTAGTTAATGTGACGCGTTTTGTTCTTAAGATCTCATTAAGATAGAGTATTCCAGCATTATTCGTCGTTGGCTCGGGATATAAATATTTTTTATTATCACTGTGAATATTCATTGCAAGTAAGCGAGCTTGGTTTTGAGGTATTTTTTAATATAGGATTACGTTTTTATATATTGTGTAGAGTTGCACAATTCATTTTGAATTTATGAGCAGAGGATAGATATGTACCTTATATCTATTGTAAATATACCCACGCCTAGTGTGATCCACTAGTCACTTAACTGACCACTATCTGTCTCACTATCTATCTGCTTGCAAACAGACGAAACCATATTTTCATTTCTTTTCAAGTAACAAATGAAGCTCACCAGCAAAGAGTTTATACCATGAACTTTGTCAAACGTCACACTGGGCCATTCACCCACCCAGAAGTATGAGGTATTCAAGGCACAAATCTGTGACGTCACATCCCGGGCTCAGACCGATAGCACTTGCCTGCGGTCTAAACGATCGCCGTGTCAAGCCTTGCAGTTTGTATACATTTGTACGGATAAGCCTACGAGATATTGCCGTATTAGATGAGACGTATTTTGTGCTATTTTGTCGACACGATATACATTGCCGGCTTTGTAGCAGCTAGTGAAATTTCGAAGTGGAAAGTGCATTAATATAAGTGTCACAAATAATTTGGTACGACGAGACGTGGCAGTTTTATTGCGATGTAAGCGTGACGTTGTACCTTAAAGAAATTCTCTTTCAATTTACGTTATGAAGGCGAAAACGAAAATGTGTAAGTGGACAGTGTTCAAGTTGAAATAAATAACATGACGTGTATTTTAATAAAAAACTAAAGCAAGTGTCTGTTAACTTGTTCATTGGTTCAAAAAAAAGTACTTATATCAAAATATACACCAGTGTAGCAAAGTAACTCATTATACTTTTACTAGATTTCCGCCCGCGGCTTCGCCCGCGTTTTCAAAGGAAAAACCGTTAGTTCCCGTTCCCGTGGGATTTCCGGGATAAAACCTATCCTATGTGTTAATCCAAGTTACCCTCTATATGTGTGCTAAATTTCATTGTAATCGGTTCAGTAGTTTTAACGTGAAAGAGTAACAAACATCCATACAAACTTTCGCCTTTATAATAGTATTAAGATTAGGTGCTCTTCGTTTTGAAACCTTTATAACACAAAAGAAACTTCTTAACTCAATGAAGACTTTTTCTAAATAGTGCAAATAATTAAAAACAATCAATATGTAAGTGAACACCTGCTTCAATTCCTTTAAAGTTATCATCAAACATTATATCAAGTTTGTAATTCCAGACCTAAGAACACAACCACTCTATTACATCGCATAACTAAGATTCCATGGAACACACACACATGGAAGAACTAAGTTCATAAAGTTCGAAATTACACGTCATATATAAAAATGAGTTCAGTGCAGTTAATAGAAGCATGCGACGTTCATCACGCAGTGGCAGCAACAAATGTCATTATTTAGAGACTATGTGGCATACGCTTAGGGAATGTGCACGGTTTGGCTGCGGTTCGGATGAAAATATGAAGATAAACGTTGTTAATAAGTGTTGAAAAGCGTAGTTGGAGAGCAGTTGTATAAATAGTGTGTGGAAAAAATATACATAAAAATTATATATACACAGGACCTGTGCCTGAAATGATTAAATGATTAAATGATAGTGTAGATAAAACCAATTGCATATACATGAATATCCATAAGAAAGAATATTGAATAAAGATCCTTTTACTAGCAATTAATTATTTTTCTAATACTTTTTAGTTGCTTGTTATCTAGTTGTTTTAAGAGTTCAATGTAATCTCGATAGAAGTCTTGCTGGAGTGCTCGACTTAGTTTAATTTTGCATTAATAATTGAATTGTTATTATCGAGACTGTCCACGATCTGCTTAGCAAAAATTAAATTGTTTTACAGCATGAAGTATTGAAACGTGTGTTACATCTGTAAATGAGTTTAAATCTGGAAAATTGTGTGGACGAACAATTATTATTTTACTTACAACATAGACTTTTCGGTTGATTAAAAAACAACATTCTTTTTGCAGCACTGTCTTACTAAAGTTTCATACAGTTTCATTTAAAAACACAGGGCGTGTACAACCGCAATATACAGCCGTATGTTGTCAAGTGTGGTCGTAGAGATACGTGCGGCAATCAAGCGGGAACGCTCCAAATAACGAGCCCGCACCCGCGGGGGACATTTTTCTCTGTATTTTCCAGCTTATTACTACGTTTATTAACATAAGGGCTGCGTTTGTTTTATGGAACGAACTCAATTCCAGCCTTAATATACAAAACGATGATGTACTCTAAAGATGCCATCTATGTGCGGAGAAATTATAATTTTCCACGTTTTTCGCGTGTGTCTGCAAATATTGTGTAACTTTGGTATTCCGATTAGAAAAAAGCTCTTATTTTTTTGAAGAAATAGACGATCGTCAGTACATCGAGACATCTCTTCGAATATAAGTAGGACGGGAACCTCAAGTAACAGTAACAGCAGACACATCAGACCAATTATTATTATGTTAATCTTACGACTGTAAAGTGCCTTACGACTGTAAGGTCTATATAGTAGAGAACTGCTAATAGTGTAAAATTCTTATTGTTTTGTATCTCAATATACTGCAATATTCAACACATACTCCCTATACTTTACGACATTCGGCATCCGCGTTATCTCAATGTAGGTATACACAGTTTAAGACATCCAGCAAACAACTTCACTAAACTTACTATTGAGTAGAAAAACTTACGGCGTCGACACCTAGATTTCGGTAACATCAAATATATCACCTATACCTTTAAAATAGGGTTTAAATTCGCGATCACAGCACTGTTAGTTTGTAAGGAATTAAGTGCATTACATATTCGAAGCGCAGTTCGCGTTGGAGGTATACACGACAGCTGAATGTTAAAGTGACACCGTCTTAGTTTTATTAAACTATTGTTAGGAGCACTTTACACGATGATAAATGAATTCGTTTTTCTTTGTTCAGCTCGAGCACGTCTTATATTGTAAATGTTCTGTATCAAACCTCGGGGGAGTGAGCAGGCGTGGATTCACGAATTAATTGAGGAGGAGGGACCAGTTTTTGCGACCTTTTTGGGGTGTAAATGTACTAGAATGTGCCGGGATAAAAATCTACAGTAATGTTAATGGGGATGCTTCTGGGAATGATGCTGTAGTCAATGGTTTTGATATGTCTTTTGTACAGAAATCGCTGTGAGTGAAGGAGGTTAGGTTGAAACTGTAAGTGATAACATTTCGTACTTATGATTCATGATCACGAAGATCTTTTAATCACAGACAGTCACCTAAAATAATATATAAAACAGCACAGTTCCTAAGTTTTACTTTATTGATCCTGATTATGAAGCTCCTCTGAAGCACAATATATGCATTTTAAACGAAACATCTTCTGCATACTGATATTTAAGCGATACTACGATACGACGATACGATACTATATCTTCCATGGACATCTATTACAAGTATCGGAACATGTAGGATATTTATTACATGATATAATATCTCTATAATCCTAACTTCATCCTACTAATGAATTATCATTAACAAAACGAGACATTTTTTTTTTCAAAAAGACCTTAAAAAGCCTCCAATAAATGACTTATAACCTTTGCTTACCCCTAGCAAGTGAAGCCTCTCAATCAATTACCGAAAAGCTCGGAAAGGGTAATCGCGTTGATTGCCAACTTGCTATTGAGTCGCTTCCGAGCGTAAATCGCTCACAATGTTGCTCAAATCCGCTAAACGGCCCGACACTGCTTAAACTGTGAACTTGGGAAATAGTTCTGCATTTTTGTTGCCTGGAAAAATGATGGATTTATTAAAAACAATGTGAATGTGAATGTCGTCTATAAAGATCAAAACTGATTTTATAGAACCACCACCACCTACTACTTTTATAAATTATTCATGTTAAGGTTAATGTTCCGCCCGTCCCTCCATACATTTTTGATGACGTCTAAACACTTAACACAGACACTATTTCTTTAAAACTAATCATTTTATCACTTCTCTACAATGAAATGTGTCCGCGTTCGACCTTTTTAATCAATAACTTACATTATTTACTTAGAAAAACAACAGTGAAATACCGGCAAAATTTGACACTTCTACAGTAGTGTGCGTGACTTTTGCCAAGCAAACGAAAGGCGATGTTTAGACATTGACGCGCTAGATGTCGTGCATTCGCGTTCGTTATCTTATACATAATTCTAATAAATCAAAGTTAGTCCATTGAAATGTTACATTTTTTAGGCCTGACCTTGCGTTTTTTAGAGGACACAATTTTATTTTTTTGATGTGTAGGGGGGGTCAGTGTGAAGCTAAAACCAAGTTTGTGGGGTCGCCACCCTTGTCCCATGGCCGCCATCTTGAAAATAGCGGTTGAAATGGTTTTAACGATATATCTCTTAAACTATTTATCTGATAATAAAACAATGTTAACATTATTTGTTGCAAATTAAATTCTCTACAACTTTGATTCAGTAACTTTTCGTCGTAGAACTATAAATAAAAAAGTTATAAGCGAAAATGTTCAGAAATTAGAGCTATTTATATTTTTCAATAAAACTTTTTTTTATCATTTTACGAAGAAATGATATAAGACTATTTTTGTAGATTGTTTTTCGAGGAACAACTTTTATATACAACATTTTTTCATTACGTCAATAGCTAAGGTTTTACAGCGCTCAGAAGTGAGTACTATTTTTCAGTAGTAACTATACATAATATATTGGCTATTGGCTCTTTTCCCAGACTCCACAACAATGGAAGCACACTGCAGAACATTTCAGCCCTGCTTTTCGACGTAAAAAAAACGCACTTCCAGACTCTACCTCCTGGGTGGTGGGGAAAAGGTTCAATAATTAATTATTAATAATATTGTAAAATTAATTATTAAAAATATTATAATAACAAAAATAAAATAATTACTGGTGACAAATTATTATTAGTACACACATAATATATCGTATTCTGTATAGTAAAGAGTACTTAAAATAGTACTCACTTCGGAGGGCTGTAAAACCTTAGCTATTTACTTAATGAAAAAATGTTGTAAATAAAAGTTGTTCTTCGAAAAACAATCTACAAAAATGGTCTGATATAATTTCTTCGTAAACTTATAAAAAAAAAGTTTTATTGAAAAATATAAACATCTCTAATTTCTGAACATTTTCGCTTATAACTTTTTTGTTTATAGTTCTACGACAAAAAGTTACTGAACCTAAGTTGTAGAGAATTTAATTTGCAACGAATAATGTTAACATTGTTTTATTATCAGATAAATAGTTTAAGAGATATATCTTAAAAACAATTTCAACCGCTATTTTCAAGATGGCGGCCGTGGGACAAGGGTGGTGACCCCACAAACTTGGTGATAGCTTCACACTGACCCCCCCTACACATCAAAAAAATAAAATTGCGTCCTCTAAAAAACGCAACCCCAAATGTAACTTTTCAATGAACTAAGTTCTATGTGTAATAATTGAGTAATTTCATTTCTAATCGTTCAAAAAAAAATAACAATAAAATAAAATAAAACTAATGACCTCAGAAATCTATGTTTTTTTTTTATAAACAATTTATTACTGATTATTGTTGTTTGGTCGTCCGTCGTAGGTCTGTAGACTGTATTGTACACACTGAAGGTCCAATGGTATTGTAGGTACTTTTGTTCGGCGTCGTCGTCGGCTTGATATACAATTACATTTCTTGATAAATCATTGACACGCGCTATGATTTGCGCGCGGAATTTCTTGTCTTGTGAATTTATTTTTGTATGCTATGCATTTTAATTGAATCAAATTGCAATATTTCTCTAGTATGCATTTGAGACTATATTGTAATAATTGATCGTGGGTATAGTAATTAATTATTCTAATAACGCAATTATATTTTCGGTGGGATTCAAAACAAAAAATTGGCCCGTGATTTTTATGAAATTTCACCACATTGCAAATGATATACATATACAATTACAATTATTATAAATCGGTAAACTATCAAAGTAATCACAAACTTGCAAACATTGGCAAAATATGCTTTTCCGAATTTTCAGACAGACACGCAATTTTATTAGTTTGTTTTAGCAAAGAAGGTACCTATACTCTACTCCGTTTACGCCGCGCGTCGCGTCGTCGAAAACGGTGCGCCCAGAAACAAACATACCTAATTACCTAATTCAGTTGCAATCCTTTTTTTGTTCCGTAATTTATTGTTTAAATTTATTCTAATACGATTTTTTTTATTCGTCGGCCAGTTCTACCAGGTATAAAACGATAAAAATGAAATATAATTACTGTAGCGACAACTCGCTCTGAATCGCGCAAGCGAAATTTTTTCGCTACATAACACATATACAACTTTTCGATATCTCATAAGGGCTTCAACGGCCGGGCAGTCGAGTAGACTTGTTTATCGATGGAGGAATTCCACCTTCCTTCTTCCACAGTGGTAACCCCGACGTGAATTGAACACGCAATTTCTCCTGATAGCTTATTAGCTATTGCTATTGCAAAACCATAAGTTACTATGTTTTCGTAAATATGTTTTTCACCTTCCTGGTTATTTTCACATAATAAATAATAAAATAATAATTAGTGTATTAGATTTGTTATTGTATCTTGTATACGAATTATTCTTACTTGTTGGTTATGAAATGTTCAAATACCTATTGAAATAATTTACTGTTACAAATCATTAGTGTTATTAGTTTTGAGTGAATAGGCATGGATCAGAAATTCAGAATATTATATTATGCTACTAACTACTCAAATACATACGTCATGTTTTGATAAAAAAAAAAAAACAATAGTGTAATGTAATAAAATAAAACTGCGTTTAATTGTAATCAATTTTGACATTATTTATTTTCCAAAATTAATCTATACTTATAATAAATCTGTAGAGAGGCCAATTCTGTACATGAAATATATTTAAAAAAAAACTATGAAGGGGTGATAAGGGATCGCTACTGATGCCAAAAATGCAATCAGTAAAATTTTTGTCTGTCTGTCTGTCTGTCTGTCTGTCTGTCTGTCTGTCTGTATATTCGTTATAGAAATAAAAACTACACGACGGATTTTAACGAAATTTGGCACAATTATTCTTCATACTCCTGGGCAGGTTATAGTATACTTTTTAATACGCTACGATCAATATGAGCAGAGCAGTGAAGGGAAATATGGGGAAAACGGGAGAAGTTACTCCATTTTTTAAGCTTCCGTCGCGTGTGCAGCCTTAATGGTTAAAGCTACATAGAAATCATGTACGACACAAATGTTCTTAAATTATTATTATTATATAAAAATAAATTCCTAGACAGCATATTATTATGTCTATCTTTTAAAATTGACTCACAATAACACGTGAAACTTCAATAGCTTAGCAATTCGGAGATTTCTGATTATATTTGTCTACTCTTACGTTTACAACACTCTCATTCATCCCTAATTAAAAAAAGTTAACATTATTACCTATGCAATAAAAAAAGAATCATGTAAATCGGTGTAGAAACACCAAAGTTATACATGAAATACGCTGTAAGTCATCGCGCGTGAATACAGAATCATGCCATAAGGATTATTTTTGTGTATCAGTTGCCGCGTTCGACGCGCTTCGCGGCGGGAGCTATAAAAAGGCTGCGGGTCCGCACCCGTTTCGCGTTGTCACGGCATCACGTGTGAACGGCTGAACCGATTTCGATAATTCTTTTTTTATTATATTCCTTGAAGTACGAGGATGGTTCTTATGTAGAGAAAACGTTAATACCACGGGCGAAGCCGGGGCGGACCGCTAGTGATGAATAAAATAGTTTATGCCAACAAATATGTATAACTTTTATTTTTATAACAATCGTTCATAATAAACCGTAGCAGGTAGCGTTTTGAACAGCGCGGCGGCGCGGCGGCTCGTCCTCAGGAGCGCTGGTGCAGTGAACTCCCATAAATAATTATAATAAAGTTATACCTGCTCATTATTTAAAATCTATCGTAAAAAAACTCCAATACTAATATTTGTATACGTAGTATATTATTATTAGTCTGTGCTAATATCAATAAAATAAGTACCTTTACACATTACAAATAAAATTCATAGGTACATCATTACATACACTTGTTCATTTCATAAATAACGCGCGAAACGGAGCTTACGGAGCGCTCTCGATTGCGCTCGCTCCTATGAAACAACATTCAGTACATTGTTATAAATAAGAAATCCAATAAGAGTGAAAGAGAAATTTCGCCACAGTCCTGCGCGTGAAACAAAAGATTTACTATGGAAAAATAGCCATTTTTGGAGCGCGCCACTCCTATATTATAAACAAACACTATGGATACCTACGCTCGCGAATGCAAATTCGGTGATTTACTAATTATTGATAATCATTGAATTCGTTTTGAAATAGCCTGTACTTTGTAATTTTTAGTGTTATAGACATTTATAAAATGTGGTGCTCATTTTTTTTTTGTAATAAATTATCCCGCTAACGCTATTGTAGGTATTTTCGTTGTTTTATTTCAAGTGAACACCCATACAATTTTGTCACGAGCCGCCTCTGGCCTCTGGGTGAAATCAACCAGTCAAATGATTTTTGTTCTAATTGTATTTTGGTAGTAGTTTGTTTAGAATTTACATTACCATTGTTTAATTTTTATTTTGTATTTGCAGTAAAATCAAAAGGTGAAAAACTTCGTTAGGTATACTGTACGACACCTCGCTCTGAATCGCGCAAGCGAAATTTTTTCGCTACAGAGTACATATACAACTTTCCGACAATCTTCATTGAGGCCGGCCGGCCAATCGAGTATGTCGAGAAACTTCACTTATTCAATGGAGGTATTCCACCTTCCTTCCTCCACAGTTGTGTGACCCCGACGTGCATTGAACACGCAGCTTTCTGATACTAGTAGCTAAAATCAAAACCACAGACATGTCTGTGATCAAAACCATAATAATATTTTTACCTACTATATTTTACTAAAAGTCGAGTGCGTCGAAATCGTAAATATGTTTTTCACCTTCCTGTTTTTTTTTCCATAGTAAATAGTGTTTTAGATTTGTTGTTGTATGAATAATTATTCTTACTTGTTGGTTATGAAATGTATATTGAAATAATTTACTTTTACAAATCATTAGTGATATTAGTTTTGAGTGAAAATGCTTGGATCAGCATAATATTATATCATACTAGATTTCCGCCCGCGGCTTCGCCCGCGTTTGCAAAGGAAAACCCGCATAGTTCCCGTTCCCGTGGGATTTCCGGGATAAAAACTATCCTATGTGTTAATCCAAGTTACCCTCTATATGTGTGCTAAATTTCATTGTAATCGGTTCAGTAGTTTTTACGTGAAAGAGTAACAAACATCCATACATCCATACATCCATACATCCTTACAAACTTTCGCCTTTATAATATATATTAGATATGCTACTTCAAATACATGTTTTGATAAAAAAAAACAATAGTGTAATGTAATAAAATAAAACTGCGTTTTATTGTAATCAATTTTGACATTATTTATTTCCCAAAATTACAATAAAATAGTTTACGCCAACAAATATAACTTTTATTTTTATAACAATCCTACTTCCTACTAATGCGAAAGTTTGTGAGGATGTGTATGTGTGTGTTTCACGCAAATACTACTGAACCGATTACAATGAAATTTAGCACACATATAGAACGTAACTTGGACACATTGAATAGGTTTTATCCCGGAAATCCCACGGGAACGGGAACTATGAGGGTTTTTTTTGAAAATGCGGGCGGAAAGCTAAGCGTTCATAATATAAACCGTAGCAGGTGGCGTTTTGAAGTTTTGTCTACCCATACAGAAAAATGAAAACCACAACCCGAAAATTTGTGGGTCATTTGTAACAGGATGGCGGTTCTACAGGGGTACGCAATGACAAAAAGAAAAATGATGGTCAGAACGCTGATACCGGATACCTTAAGATACTGTAATATAATATAAAAATATAAAATATTACAGTATCTTAAGATAAAATATTATAGTATCCACACCGTGTGTGACGCGCTTTACATTCACGCCATCTAGAGTTAAATCTTTATCATTTTTGTATTCGTCTGTGTGTGTAAACGACCCTGTATGCAATGACAGATGTTAAAACGCGGTATTTTACCGAATTGGGTGGATTTTAAGGCAATGATATGATATATTTCAATAAAATATAATATTCAGTAACCGCCATGACTATTCCTAGGTTTTCCAATTACGCAAAAACTCAAATAAACTAGAAATGTAGAATTCAGCGCCATCTAGCGGGACATTGGCTGGGAACAGACCGTAGCATTCACCTTAACAAGAAATAACTAAAATATACATTTAATTGAATAAGGTCAATATATTATGTAGCCTCTCTATGTTATCTGTAGATTTTTTGTGAAGTTGTATTTCAACGCACAAAAGTGAGATAAAAATTTGCATTGCGTTCCTCGCGCTTTACGCACTTACTACCGACACACATCTTTTTTGTCTTTATGAGTTGATGAAATTTCTATATAACGATCATGAAGATATCATGTTAAAACTATTTCTATTCTTTATAAATTTATAAATTTATGTTTAAACTATTCAAACATACACAACACACAAGGAATTGCTAGAAAAAATATCATCAACATTTTACTAACTAGCATTCATCAAACTACATAATTGATAAATATACCTATAATTATTAAAATCAACAGAAAAAGTTCGCAAATCCACACTATACGTGGTGGGTATTAGCGCGAAGGCTTTATTTCAAGCCGAACGACCGCGACGCCCTCTGCCACATTTTTCCGTTTATTAAGCTAATTCTCGGATTAGCGTAACCTTTTAGTATATCGATGGTAATAGTACTAAACAGTTATCGAAATAGTTGTTATTTATTTATGTATATGACTATTATTATAGTTATAGATAACGCTATTAATTTTTCAAGAATATATGTGTTTAATTTGACAATAATTAACATAATATCAATTTTGTTAGTTATGTTTAAGTTTTATTTCTGTTGTTTAATTATAAGGGTTTCGCTTTCAATATAATATTATTCTTTTAGAGAAAAAGAGACGAATGGCGGATTATTTCCTGGCAAACTACTTTTTTGTCAGTCCCTCCGATCAAAATTCTTCTTTCAGTTCTTCACACCTTATACACGAGTTTAAGCGGTGGTCCAACGTCACTCGATTTTGATAAAAGCTATGGAAATCGTGTAAACAATTCCAGCCAAGATAAGCTGGAACGTTGATGCAGTTTTGTGCAGTTAATTACCAAGCCCGCTATTAGCATTTAGATTAAACAAATAAATGTGTTTGTGACCTCACCGCTTTATCGTGCTCTTCGGATATGCCTCGCTACCGGTGAACCGGTACACACCGGTATGCAAATCGGTATATACCGGTTTGGAGATGTCATGTTGATACCAATAATTCAGTATTACAAGGTTAGGTCAAGTTAGATGGTAAAGGTAATTGTTTGTAGATTTGATTTTCATTACATGATAATTTATAAGTAGTAACAATTATTGTTTGTAATGGAAACGAAATTAAATATGGTTTTGAGGTAATAAAGCCTGTAATTTCCAAATTTCCTTATCCATTTTTCTTTGTTACTTTATAAGTGAGGACTTACAACATGGGGTTTTTCAGGTTTGCGTGTTCATCGCAATAAGCTATTATTTAAAAAAATCCTGTGAATCGTGTTCTTCATCAAAAAAATCTTAACTAAATAAAATTCCATCACGTACCACTTTGTCCCATCAATATACAAACGAGATTACAAAATAACACAAACAAAACTTGGCACTCTGTTTGCGTTAAACATTAATGCTTCTATTATTGGCTAAAAGTACATCGAATGAACTTAGTGCCACTTCAGTTACTCTTGAATAATTAACTGCGCCATAAGTTGTTGTTTAAGACGCTCCAACTATTAAGCGACATGTCGGTTTGAACTGAACCTAATCTTTACAAACCCTGTGTTAGACTTGTGTTTGAACTAACTTATGGCACTAACTTTATAATTATGTAGACTATGGTAAGTATCTGTGACGTAGATAAGATTTATGAGCAAAGAAGTTCATTCAAAATTAAGTAGAAACAGTAGTTTACGGCACGCCGCGGCCGTTTAAAAAGATATGAAAGGAGATTGCCCAAGTGACTATGGCACTTGGTATCGCAATCAAACTTATTTTGTCAAGATGAAATATAGCTCAATTTAAAGCTTGATGTTAGTACTTTTAGATATGATTAAAGTTTTTATGTAAATAAGCCGCAGTTCGCGACAATAAAAATAAAACAATAGTTTTATTCAACACTTCAAAAAATATTTTATCGAGTTTAAACTAACGATGAACGTTAAGTTTTACATTTATTACATAGGTAATATTTTAATTTACAAGACAAATGTGACAAGTAAATCGTATTAAACATTATTTCAAAATGAATAACGTCGAACAATGCGTCAAACAAATTCATTTCAACTACGAACATAATATTATGACGTTTGCAAGAGAGATAGATTTATGTGTCCAAACAAAAACTTTTACTCTTATTTCTATTTATTCGGTATAATTACGACTTAATAGTGATATATATGATCACTAGCGGCCCGCCCCGGCTTCGCCCGTGGTACATATGAAAAATAGATGTTGGCCGATTCTCAGACTTACCCGATATGCACAGAAAATTTCATGAGAATCGGTCCACCCGTTTCGGAGGAGTATGCAGACTAACATTGTGACACGAGAATTTTATATATAAGATTATAAATACAAATAGGAATTAACAATATCACGAACACGTGACACAACTATAGTCCTTTTCACCTATGATGATTCCTGTGACACTTCATTGTGTTCCGAATTACGTATTTTATGTTTAAAAAGCAAAAATTATTTTAAGCATAATATTTTTATTTTAAGGCGGCATTATTACCAAAAATATAAAAATGAAACATCTTAAGCCACTAAAACAAAAACAGTATTGTTTAGTTTAATATAACGAAAAATAAAATAAAATAACACAAAAAAATAATACCTACGCAATTCGTGTACATGAAATGGGACGTTGAAAAATTATTGAGTTGGAAAATCATATAGTCGACACCCATCTTGTGATCGTTTGTCAATCGCGTCAATCGTCTCTATACGAGTCCGTCAGCCTTGTATACAAGATGCATTTTTATATTGATACTTTACGTGGTATTCTGTTATTATTACTAATTGTTATTGTTCACTTTTTGTCGCTGTTGTTTGCTAAGATTCCTTAGTTAATTGTTGGCGAAATGCCGAAATAACTAATTTTGGTCCTTTATTCAAATCGATATCATTTCCATATAAAATATTATCGATTATCGGAAACAATTGATACGATTTCAGTAAAGGCAATCTCTACACGTGTCAACAATCGATATGTCACAGGAATCATCTTAGGTGAAAAGGACTATAGTATTTTACCGATTCCATACGTGGTCATACATGTTTCAAAACACAAACTTTTACTTTTATTTCAATTTATCCGGTATAATTAAGACTTAATAGTGATACATATGATCATTATAAATACAAATAGGAATTAACAATATCACGAATACGTGGCACAACTAAAATTTTACCGATACCATCCGTGGTCATTCTCCTTTGACGTGGCAGATTCATGGACAAAAAAACTAATAAATTTTTGTACCTGAAACGGTATTTCGGATCGGATATATTTGTAAAGAAACTGAATGAATTTAAACTCAAATAAATAGGTAAATAATTCAACAAGAACAAGTAGTGTGAAATCTGTAAACTGGGAACTGTAGCCGTAGTCACTTCTTAGTATTGCATCATTATGGACTATAGTCCTTTTCACCAATGATGATTCCTGTGACACTTCATTGTGTTCCGAATTACGTATTTTATATTTTAAAAGCAAAAATAATTTTAATGCATAATATTTTTATTTTAAGGCGGCATTATTACCAAAAATATAAAAATGAAACATCTTAAGCTACTAAAACAAAAACAGTATTGTTTAGTTTAATATAACGAAAAATAAAATAAAATAACACAAAAAAATAATACCTACGCAATTCGTGTACATGAAATGGGACGTTGAAAAATTATAGAGTTGGAAAATCATATCTATAATCGACGCCCATCTTGTGATCGTTTGTCAATCGCGTCAATCGTCTGTACGAGTCCGTCAGCCTTGTATACAAGTTGCATTTTTATATTGATACTTTACGTGGTATTCTGTTATTATATTACTAATTGTTATTGTTCACTTTTTGTCGCTGTTGTTTGCTAAGATTCCTTAGTTAATTGTTGGCGAAATGCCGAAATAACTAATTTTGGTTCTTTATTCAAATCGATTTCATTTCTATATAAAATATTATCGATTATCGGAAACAATTGATACGATTTCAGTAAAGGCAATCTCTACACGTGTCAACAATCGATATGTCACAGGAATCATCTTAGGTGAAAAGGACTATAATGTTTGTGTAACTGAGATCTAAACGTAAATATTCGCTGTTTGAGAGGCTTATTCCTATTAGCAAACTGCACATAATATTAATATATTATGTGCATAGTGCATATAGATAATTCTATTTCCATTTGTTTTTAAATTATTAAGTAATGTCATAGCTTTTATCTCAGGCTTTGAGCTCGGCGACCGAATGTAAAAATTCCGTAACGGAAAAACCTCACGCTCCCCACTCCGACGGACGCGGAGGTGTGGCTTGAAGGCATGCTATGCAATAGCTTTACCGCGGCAGTCCCCGAGTGCCACACGTCTTTTCTTAAGATTTCTTGATTGTCAATTATGATGACCAAGGCAACAATGAAATAAAAAAAAAAATATTTAGGTTTATTAAAAATAAAAGAAGGTAACTTTTTTTCATATCGATTGCGAAACAATGCAAATACACTATAAGATGTACAAAAGCTCAAAATTTGTAACAACTTTATATTTAAATCGCATTAACAAATTCATCCAAACTTTATCAATAAAACCAATATATTCATTAAATAGCCTACATCCCTAATTCTTTAAAAATACACAAGATTTTACAGTAGCCGTGTAGGTACATATCTACGCTGGGTGGGTGGGGACAGGGTGGGCGAATAAATTAAGCAGGATTTATTTGCACTTTACCTATATTTTATTCCCCTGACCCGCGATGCAAGTTTAAACATTCCTGGGTATGTTTACATAGTGTACTGGATACTCTTTATTATGTTCTGTTTGGTTTGTATTGTTTTGCGAATGTGTGTGTATTTGATTATGAAAGGTTTTAGATATTATTAGTAGTTTATGGTCGTATTTAAAAGCCATAAGTCTATGTACAATTATTTCATGAACATAAGTCCTATAAAACTTATAAAAAAGTGATGTTTAATTTTGTCTTTGTATTTTATCATTCTCAAGAACTAGTAACATCAAATTATGATTTACGTTATTTTAAGAAACATTCTAATTTCTAACCCTTGTAATAAAGATTATAGTAAATTTTCCCATGATATTGTTATAGGTACGTTTCCGCTATTCACATAGACATTCTGAAAATATGATATTGTTCAATTTACCACACCAGTGACTAAACATAAATCTGAAGTGGCTCGTTATAAAGTTTTGCTATTCTAGTAGCTTGCAATTAACGTTACCTCTTTCCAACTAATTTGCGTCGCTGGCTCAAAGCAAATTGGTTGACTAGTTATTGTTTCATAAATAATCATGTTTTAACTTTCACTTTACTGGTGTTTAATGAGAAATAGTTGTTAGCAGACAAAATGCTATTCTACTAATATTATAAATGCGAAAGTTAGTGAGGATGGATGGATGTTTGTTACTCTTTCACGCGAATACTACTGAACCGATTACAATGAAATTTGGTATGTAGGTAGTAGAAGATCCAGTAAAAGATATTTTACTACTTTTTATCCCGAAAATCCCACAGTATTACTCTAGTAGTATAGTATAATTTATCAAGTTTTACACATAGTGGGCGAAACCGCGGGCGGAAAGCTAGTACCCATTATACAATCAAAATTTAGAATTCTTTCCTGACACTCAATGAGAGCTATAAATATACGAGAAGTGTTTCCTACCCTCTTCATCTTCCTCTAAACGTACATAAAACCATCTCAATGGACAATCATGATATTCTATTGAATAACCGTACTCAAATCAGTTTATCCCTATGGGTTGATGTCATTGTGAGAAATATATTATATCTATGGTACTCAGATGCTCAAACCTCAGCTATATTATCAAGCTATTGTCGCTCTTAAAAATATTAACATAAATGTTATTTTTATAAAATGTCGTAATTAATATTTAAGCTAAAATGTTGTCTTAGGCACTATAAATTATTACTACCATCTACTACTAACTACTACATTATTCAACGTCGCTTTAACAGGCCGAAAAAGTATGCTATTTTCTGAACACGTATTTCTAGTCTAACCTAAGTCCCGTTTCTGTACAAGGACTGATACATTATCATAAGTTATATTACTACATTATGCACGGGAATATTGTGAAGTTTTATAGAGCCATAATAAAATTTCTGGCAACATTCTACATGTCAAAGAGCTCGCTGCTGCGCGACGTAGTTCTGCCGACATTGCATTTAGGGTTGCCTCTTTAGATATTGATGTCCCTGTTATTATTATATTGATAATATTATTGGTACAATTTTAAGGCGTAAGCTTTGAATTGAGGCTCGTTGGTTTGATTCTCGCTAGATAGTAATAAAATAATTTCAGAAGCACTGGGCCCAAAAGGGCTAATCTATATACTTAGATTATAAATAAAAATAAAAATCATATGATTTCAACTGAAATTCAGGAAGCAGCTATCTAATTGCTTAATTTGCAAAATAAATGACAAATTTAAGATATTAAACGCCGATTAAATTGCATTGTTAGACGGAATGATTTTTAAGAAAACACAAATTAAAAATCAACACTGTACTCATTACTCAGATTTATCTTTGTCAATCTAGATGAGCTATAACTTCGAAAACACCTTAAACCTTATATCTAATTGAGTGACAACCCTACCTTGGGTCGGCAGGTCCACACGGGATAAACGCCCTTTATTCAATTCCTTATATAAACAGTTTACAGCGCCGTCCCGCCTCGATATTTGATATTCGCTATTGTATCGATCGGTGCATTGTCAATCTTCATAACAGCCACCGGTCCTGCTCATCTTGCTTGGTTCTCACTTTACGGCCACGATATGTCGGTACGATATTTTGTAATGTCGAACGCTATGAAATGTATCAAAACAACTGCAGTGTCAGTTATTTCTGGTAGTGTGTAAATACTTTTTGTAGGCTAATGAAGGGGTGGGTTTTTGACTACTTACTTATTTATTAATAATGATTGCTTTGTGAGTCGCTATTACAAAAAAGTCATCAATAGAATCTGCGATGTCATCTAAGCTGCACACGATTTATTTTATTAATACATTTCAATTCATGGCTTAGTCAAAATAACTTTCCAAGCAAGCGTTCATAATTGCCAACATATTTTTTCACGATGTGAATATTGAAAAAAAAAAAACACAACGACTGAATTTATCGTTTGTTGTAAACTTGGTATGGTTAAAGCCAGTAAATTATAATCAGTATTAGTACAATAGGTTCAAATATGAAACATCTACTATCGAATTTAAGAATAACAGCTTCAACGCAAGTTCTAACATTTCGTTTAAACAATTCTACAATCATTTCCAATATCGCCATCTGAAAAATGATACTTCTCTCTACATGGAAATGAGATTCGCGACACAGAGCTATCTGCTAAAATTGGCTAAAATAGATAGTCGCAGACAATAAAACGATCGATATCGATTATAAAACCACACATCGATATGGAATTTGCTAATGAAACTATATTTAAGCCTAATATCCGCCAGATGCACTTTAGTACAAAAATATCAGTCCTATCGATGGTATACTTTGAAACTTTCCCAATATAGTCTTGAAATTTAGTTTTCTTTTATGTAAAATCGATATGATACTTTGTTTGTTTGTATGATATTATGTTTTCATTGGTATTCTTTGTGTGATTTTATAGTTATCTAGGCTTTATATTATTGTAATATTATATTAGTAAGCGAAGTTAGATATCGTATCTTTACAAATAAATGCTACAATTAATAGGTTTTACTATGGAAATATTAATAGGCGGGTCGCCACAGAGCGAGTAGCTCGCGAAGCAGCAGTCAACCCGCCTGATGACGATTTTGAAAAAAAAAAGTACTTTGAATTACCACTAGATAAAATATTGACCTCACTATTTCTTCAATTTCATCCAGTATCCAAGACGGTACATCATGAAGTTAGTACAAGTTAGTACAATACGTTTTGCTCACACTGTGGCCGAAATAAACAAATAAGTCGCGCGAACTTAGCGCACTCCACGGTTAATATATATCAGTGAATTTGTTCAACTTCGCATTGTCTAATGTGCTTACTAACTTGGAACTTTAATGAATTAGATTAATTAGTATTGGGTAGACGTTTGGGAAGTTTTGGCGAATTTACTCGAGAGCGTGTGTGTCATTAAGGAATGAAGATGGTATGGATAATATGGTTATGTAAAGAAGAATAGCAGGAAAAAGGGTGTTCTGGCTCAAAGGCACATTCATTTCGATACAATGGATTTATAAGGAGGAGAAGAAAAACAGGAATAATAAAATTCAGCACCATACTAATACTTGTCTTTCTGTCTAAGAATGAACAATTGGAATTTATAACTCCTACTAGCTTAAGAATATCCAGTCTTGTTATTTGTTCCAGAGTTTGATGACTACATGATCATTTTCAATACTTTACTATTAATTTATTGAAAGTAAAGTCTCGATTAGACAATGCATCTGCTAACTTCGTCTTAGGAAATCTAACTAATACACGGTACAATATGAATATTGAGGCAAAGACGAGGGTGAAATAACGAGGTATTGTGAACGCCGCGAGCAAATTTCAACACATATATCGATATTAACTTGTTTAATTAGACGAATCTTTAGCTTGTTATTTGTGTACGAAAACAATGTTCTTGTTCATAACTTTCCCCTAACTGTGAATAGATTTTCAACGTTACCCGTAAGGTTAAGTCAAAGTTTAAAAAACTATAGAAAATATGGATCTCATATCTACGTACAGCTTATATAATATCTGTTTAAATTGAATAAATAAAACGAAATTATCCTTATTAACTCTTTTTAATATAAATTAGGTTATTTAATCACACCTATTATTAACACGTCGATGATATTTCTAACCACCAAAACACTTCACACACAAAACAAAATATGTCATAATCTCAAATACCAACACTGTCGTAGTCGCTATTTTCCCCTCACATAAACCACCATACAAAGTATGCATAAAGTTTGAAAAGCTTACAAAA
Source organism: Colias behrii (assembly GCA_029959065.1). Lineage (NCBI taxonomy): Eukaryota > Metazoa > Arthropoda > Insecta > Lepidoptera > Pieridae > Colias > Colias behrii. The sequence continues at coordinate 612,270 of JARWMC010000006.1, read as the reverse complement.
ATAATCTGAAATCGGGGGCGAACTCGTCGCAAGGTCTTGTTTAGGTACACGGATTACCGCAATAACGTTAAACTAAGCAGATTAAACCGCCATGTAACGTTCACTTATGTTGGTTTTGTACAAGAGTTCAATAGTATTATAATATAAAAACTACAAATTAACTATTGAGATATAATTGCAATTATATAAGATTTGCTGGTGTGGCTACAGTTTAAATCGAGTGAATGTCTTGCAGACGACTGAGACTGTGATGACTTTTCACTGTTAGATTTGAATAAATTAATATAAAAATTAAAAAAAAAATTGATTAAGTGAACGGATAGCTTGACAGATGCATAAAAATCTCGGAAAGTTTATATTGTAGCGGATAAAATAAGCGGATAATAATATAAAAAATGTTGTGTGGTTTTATGAAACCACGGTAAAAGTGAAACTTTCCGAACACTGCTTTATACCTACTCGGCAGCCGACTGTCACGCGACATGCGCTACACAGACCAAAAAGTTTGAGACGATGTAATAAAAGTTTCACTTTAATATTGTGTTGTCTCAAAACTTAAATGAAAATACGTTAGCAGCTGTACCTATTTAAGTAAGTATGTATACCGTGCAGTGACAGATTCCAACAAGAATGTATTGCACATTTAACTCGTAGCGTCTGTAACAATTCTGTTATTCCGCACTAAGAAATATTCGAGTGTGCACTGAATATCTCAGTGTACCTGCTGGGTAAATACAGATACACCATGGACATTTATCTAAACAGAACACCTACGCTTACCCGCATGCGTACAAGACGAAGTTGTTGTAATACAGGGCCCTCTGATCAAGTATGGGACCCTAGTACATAATATCTAGTAAAATATTATTTTCAAAGAAAATAAACAGAATTGTTTTTAACAAATAGGCATAAATAATAAAGAACGTAGGATAACATTATTGTGGTACATAATATCTGACATTTGGAATTTATTAACTTTTCTTGAAATCCGGCAATACCATGTAGCAACGCTGTTATCTTTTGCTACATTTTTTTAGGTTTTATGTTTACAGCCAGGTATTCTGGATTAAGAACGGTTGACCTTTGATCAATTGCTATTAAATTGGTTCTTCTTTCAAAAAATAAAATATTTTTACGGAATTTATAACTAAATTTTCTCCCAGTACCAAATACGTCTCTGTACTAAAATTCATCGTGTGCTGCAGTCCTTCCATTTGCTTTGTCCATCTCACTGAAGCTACCATAGTCTCAATTAATCAATATGCCCATACAAATAGTTGTCAATGGACACTACTGATTCAGATAATCATCGTTACTGTTGATTTATACCTGTTCTGCTTTGTTATGAGGTACAGCTCTTTCAATAGATGGTGTTTGAAGTTTATAGTTATTATACGTATTGTTTTATAGTATATATAGTTTGTAGAAACATTGATATTCACAATACAATGGATCGGTTTTAAAAATTCTTTTACCAGTAGAAAGTTACATCCTGATCGAGTAAGTTAGGTTGTTTTAGTCACACACTATCATACGTGTGATGGGAATATACGATCAACTACGCACGTTTATTCTAAAAATATCGAATTTAAAAACGAAAGTGAGTTTCAATACAAATTTTAAAGCCATCAAAACGTCAGAATTTTATAAATTCAGGAGTTAAGGCCGACTTGTAATCAATAATGACATAGCGCAATGAATATTAAACGTACAGCACGTTTCATTAAACGATTTCGTGATTTACGGTGGTCCATCAATTATGTACGATTTACATACAAATGGTTATCTGGAATAAAGGCCAAAATCCCTTGAAGCGGTGGAGTAAGCATCCAGGTAGGGACTTCCAGTATTTATATCTGTTGGTACAATAATTAAGTATTCTAGTAATTTTCATTAATATGATCTTTTTAGGTTCTTTTAATTAATGTTGTGTAGAAGTTTTTAGGTTCTTTTAATTAATGTTGTGTAGAAGTTTTTTTCTTATATATTATTAGATTAGATAAAGATTCATAACTTACTTCCGCCCGCGACTTTTCTTTTGTCCAATTGACGTGAAACAAATGCATTATACAACTTACATTGTTTGTCAATCCATTTACAACACAAGAAAGATTAGAATTGAAAAAGCAGTTTACCTATCTCCAGCTATTTCATTAATGAAACTTTCCGTTCCTGTTGTTACAAAAATAGTAAAAACAAAAGGCGATACATTTTTAATGGTGAATAATTACGTTTTTTCAATTACGTCGTTACCGTAATAGTGGTTGAGCGAAAGTCATTAACAATTTATTGGTTTCATTCATTGTTCGTCATTTGGATAGTGCAATTGGCATTTTCCAGTTTTGCCTTTGAAAAATGAGCTTCATTATGCTGTTGTTAAGGTCTTAATTGGCTGGTTTGCATTTGTTTTAAAAATTATAATTTGGCTTGACTTGATTTTCGATTATAGATGTTTGTTATGTTTGTCGTAATCGTATATTTTAAGTATAATTTTTAAGTTTAATTTTTTTAACATACTTGCAGAGCATTGCAAGTAATAAAAATTCAACAACATTCACAAATATGTACAAAGTTGTGAACCCACTTTGTGACGTAGACAGAAAGATACCTAACTAAACAATTCTGACGGCACGATATTTCTTACATCTACACTTTCGAGTTAATTTTATAGCTAAATACCTTTAACCTGCAACGCTTCACTGTGCCACATTGTAGTTGAAAGGAGAGAGAAGAAATTCTAGACCAAAAACGTATTTATTTGAAGTTTTTTGTAAAAATCTTGCTTAATCCAAATGGAATTTTTTGAGATTTTGACCAACTATTAGTCTATTATTTCACAATATAAATTTATTACAATAAGGACAGACAAAAGATCACAATTTTAATAAAAAACGCTGCGTGCAACTTTGCATATTAAAGTTGTTGCAATGTGCAAGTTGTAGTGCATGCACTTTACTTTCTAGTTCCCGAGATACGGAGTAATATTGAGTTCAACAATAAAACTGAAGGGTTGCTATGATGCCTATCGGTCTTTACGAATGCCTGTTATTATTTGTACTGCTCAAATTGTATGTGGATTTATCGAGGGCAAATAATATTCCTGGAAGATATTATGCTAGGTGCAGGTTGCCATGGTTACCGTCTGGTGAAAGTTGGCCTCAATATTCACGGATTTTAAACTCAGAGCTTTATTATTCTTGCATTTTTCTAGGCAGTTATACAGTAAACTTATAAAAGAACAGTAAATATTTAAAAATTTCAGATCGAACAGACGTTTTAAAAATCATTTCATAAAAACAAACTCAACAAAGCAATCTTCCCTCTAAAAAATATATTTTGTTTAGTTAAAAGTGATTTTTTGTCTTAAACTACCACTAATAATTAATACCACAATTTAAAAAGTCAAAAACTGAAAAATGTTTACCGCCCTTCACCATTCCACCAAAACCCACACAAACGAATACAAGAACTACGCAACCAGTCGCATCGCATAAATCTGACAGTGTGTATGCGGTGTGACGTCACACGGTAATCCGCCGCGTTTATTTCAACTCGTTGGCTCGTTATTGGAAAAACGTTTAAGTAAGCTCGAGATAAAATATTCGCGCTGTATTGTGCTGGTTTGCCAATTATTTTATTTATTTATCTATGCTGAAACTGTTCTGTTTATTAATATCCGTTATGTGTTGTTCGGAAGTTTCAACGTTTTGTACGTCTATTTGAATAGTTTGTTTTGAAATTGTATTTATGTGAGAACAATAATAGATAAGTTAAACAAATATCTAAGAATTCAAACAATATAAAGCATTATGGCATGTATAATGTATATTATGTCCGATTTTGAACAACAATAAAAAACAAAATAGCCAATAACTATAATTAGGAATTAGATAACTTCGTATGAATTACACGACTTTATCCCTGTTGCTCCTTTTTTGCAAAAGACGTATAGGTTAACGACTGGATACATACTACTTTTATCTGGTAGAAATGCCGACTGCAAGCATAGCACGCTTTGCGGCTTCTTTTTTGATGAGAAATGACAAGGAGAAGAATTCTTTGCTGACATTTGTCTTTCCAGAGAAATACAATATGGACCCTTTCAACAGGAGTCAACAGGCACTCTGTAGGAAGACGTCACTTACCACATAGACATCGTCACAACTTTCCATCAGGTGGGACTGAGATCAAACGTCTCCCTATTTACGTGAAAAAAATCTACCTATTAGTTTTAGAATGCGGTTCAGAAGATTTTGAATGTATTATTTACATTTCAAAAGTAAATCGTAAAGTACTTAAAAAGTATCATATACATGTATTATATTTGTATTATAATACATAGATGATATAACATACAAATATTATGAAATATCATGAACCAATAAATGTATTTAAAAACAATTTCCATATCACAAAGTAGCCCAAAAGGTTAAGTGTACCACACACTGTAGTCTGGCTTAGTCATTAGCATTTATATTGTGCCCGCTCCTTTAAAAGCTGCACTTTCCAGCTCTTATTGCGGGTAATTCTTAAAATAGGAGATAATAATTCACGTGTTATTTTTATTTCTTTATATTTTATTGTGACGTAGAGGAGTGGGCAATAAACTGGACTAAGAAATGTTTGTGTAAACTTGAGTGAGATCATCAGACATCGTATATGATATCACATCGTAGGTATTCTGGTTCTTCGCAATGCTTCTCAACGACGTTTCAAATATGAAATAAAAAATAAAATGTTTATTTACATAAAAATTTAGTTTTGCGTAATTTTTAAAGACTATTTTCGAAAGAACTGGCCGCGTGGAGGGAAACGAGCTTCCATCCTAAAAATAAATGCGGAATTAACATGAAAAATGATTTCAGATAATTCGTTCAATTAATCAGAAGCATGCAAAAAGAAAAAAACTTTTCGATATTTCATTCATAGCGTTACGTATGAAATTAATCGAGCGGACGGGATCGAATTAAATCGAAGGGACCTCATTATGAACGATTATTGCGATTATTGTTTTTAATATTTCGTGCTTTACGTGAAGCGAAATTGTACGTTAAAAGTTATAAAAGCCATATTTATGATTGTCATACATTGAACTAAAAAATTGTGAATGCAGAAGATTTGTGTCGTTCAATTTAATTTTAGAGAATTATCTCTAAGGAATTGTAAAATTAGTAAGCAAATCTCTACATGAGACAAAATGGTAGGTCCATTGATGGAGGTAGTTTCTTCTAACGCCTATAGAAACGTTAGAAGAAAGTATTTAATGAACATTTTGACAATTTGTTAATATAAAAAGACGTGTGGTACTCGGGGACTGCCGTAGCATGCCTTCAAGCCACACCTCCGAGCCCGTCGGAGTGGGGAGCGTGAGGTTTTTTCGTGACGGAATTTCTCGATTCGGTCCCCGCGCTCAAGGCCCGCGATAGAAGCTATGCAATAGCTTAATAAATATACAAAGACACCTTTCAAAATAAATATTTATCCTATAATGATAACTAGTTACAAGAGCACTTTAGCTCGTTCTTAATTTTGGGTAAATACGAAAGGGCAATGAAAAATTGCTATCTCCTTGTATTAAATATCCGAAGATAGCATCGTTTCCCGCGACTGTACAAGCAGTGAACTGTCGAAATTGACGAGTAAAATACTACGATTACCGGCCAACATTCACCAATTATTTTTAATAGGTCGATATTCGCGGATTGCATTTGCTTTATTCGCCCATTACATGTTAACGGCCAACTGAAAACATAGATAAGTGACATGTGAAAATTGTCGTGGTCTGTTTGTCGGATTTTTATTTTAGCAAGATATATTCAATCGACTTCAGGAAAGAGCAAGGTGGTATTAGTTGTATTTTTTATGTTTGGTGCTTTAGAAACGAGAAATTTATAAATTGCTTTTTGGAATAATACCTAACCAAATAGATATTATTAGGACTACCTATTTGGTAGATATTTTGTTAAGGCATGAGTGTAGAATCAAAGGGTCTTTAGGACGACTCCCGTTCGGGACTTAAAGAAAAAATGTCTGGTAGGAAACAGAAGGCAAATCATCAAGGATACACCTAGTTCGTTTTTACAACAAGGATTCTTTCATGTAAACAAATTCACAAAATTAAACTATTGATCTCTTATTTGTATAAATACACAAATGACAGTCAGTAAAAAAATATTTCAATACAAATTACCATAAATATGACATTTTATATGAAAGTAAATGTGTTGAAAATTCTCTTCACAAATTCAGAGCCTAAGTGCGCAGTTTAGCTAAAAACTTTTTGTGTAAACAAAATCTAGATCTTTCGGAAGTGCTAAGTAATCTTGAAGATTTTTGTTTGTCTGGAAAATTCTTTAGAAAGAATATGAAAGATGAATTTTTATCTAGATTTATAAAAGTGAACGTGAGTATATTTCTGTCATAGTGTATTTTTGTTGTGTTTAAAGAAAATGTATTAGTGTTCGGTTGTTTATATTATTCTTTTCACGGCTTATTGAAAACATTAACAACATTACGCAACATTTTGGTTGAATTGAGTTCTCATTTATTTGATTGTTTTGAAATAAGTTATTTATTTTGATACATAGATATTTATATAATAATGTGTAAATTTAATTAAACGCTAGTTATTGGATATCACAAAGAGATACTTAAATATTAGTTATGGATAATGATTATAGTTACTACGTTTTAATTAACTTAACAGTATCTCTTTATTACAATGTTCTGTTAATAAATATAATAAAATATGTTATTTCAATAACTATAGAGGCAGATAAGCCTGCTATAAATATAATCAAGGTGGCGTGTTTTTTCATGATTCAGGTACACTAGATACATTAGATTAGATGGCAAGATAGTAAATAATGAGATAAAATATACATTAAGGTATATGATGTAAGGTAATGTAAATCTCTAAAATCACCAAAATAATTAAGAAAATTCTATCACTAATAGAAAAGTATATTAATTTTCGCGAGAAAATCTTGTATTGGTCCTAACAATGTCATGAGGCGCAGCTTGTAATATCACGTTAAAAAAAAAAAAGAAATGTTAGTCGTAAACTAACCTAACCCAAGTAGCCAATAGACGATATCCTGTCTAAATATTAACAATACAAAAATTATCCCCAAAATTATCGGATTATCCGATTTTTCCTTGATACCTTGTTTAAAGATTTGGTCAAATTAGTTCGGATATATATCCGAACTAATTTGACCAAATCTAGATCTAGAACAAATGGAATATTCCATAGTAATACGTTTTTATTATAACAATATTGTGTTTATGATTAGGTACTCTTAATTGGTATATTTAATTAAAATTATTCATTGAATAAGTCTATTCCTTTAATTGATTTTTAAGCAGAAATGGTCGATTAATATACATATAGCATATAGCATAATATATAGCGATTAATAAATAATATTGCATAATGTTTCAGGATGACCTCGCTATTTCACCAATAAAAACAAAGAATATGTGTTTGTAATACATTTAATTAGTTTAACTGCCTAGTTTTATAACGAATTATTAAGAGAATAAAAATCTTTTTATACGAGGACTCCTTTTTCTGAATCTCATGTGGGATATAGGCATTACAGGTTGCACGGTATATTTCTAGGCACGTAGGTGATCAGCCTTCAGTGTTTTGAGACTTTTTATTGCTTTCCGCCGGGAATCGTATCAAAGACCTTGTACCTAACTATGAAACGTTTAAACTATTAAGCTTTTTGAGCAACGCAAGCAAAAAAGTTTTTTGGCTGGTAATCTACAGAGAAGCAAACCTATATTTTTTTTTGCATGGGATAGAGAAAATATACCATTTTACAATTACGGTTTGGTTAATATAATATGTTGTTCATTTTTATATTTATCCGATATGCTTATACTTTTAAATTCCGCATGTATGTTACATATTGAATTAAAAGCTTAAAGATTAAAACTATTTGTCCAGAGATGTTACAAACTATACTAGTTATCTTCATGTGGGTCTGCGCGGCGCAGGGTCACTTTGCGGTGGATTATTTCGGGTACAGAGGGGTCAAACATATATGTTATATGTCTTGCGAAACTCCTACGAGTAAGTTTAGATGTATTATGTACCTATGTAGTAGCTAGGTTATCTATTTAGTTTTAGCTAAAGCTAGAAGTTTTCGTAAAAAAAATGATACACTTTATACGTCGTGTTGTATATTTTAGATACAATGTCGGTAGCAAATTCATTTATAAAGAACAACATGCGGGTATCTGTGAAAAATATACACAATGCAGACGATTATGACTTGCAAGTTTACTTAAACCAATGGACGGTGGAAATCGGCGTGTTCATAGAAGGGTCATGCAATCAAACAATTAACGTACTTGAACAGGTAAAAGTATGAGTTTCATTAATTTTTATTACAAACCATACATGGAGGTAGAAATAAGACAGTAGCGTCGTCTTTGATACGTATTTCATAGGTAGTAGTCGAATTTGAATGCTGAAATTTCGTACGTAGGTATGTTTTATCGCAATTAAAATTTTAACACCGAAAATCTTTCAGTTGAACAGGGTAATATCAATTCTACTAAAAATGTGTGTAAAGGCACTAATTTGACATGATCTCTACGCATTTCGTCGGAAAAATAAGCCGATACATAAATCAATACTTATTTTAAAGTAGTACAAATTTAGCGTTGTTAATTCTGACTTAAATCAGTACCACTTTGCAAGTGTTTCCCATTCGTAACGACATGTACAAATTAATTACACATTACAGGCGTCGAGAGGCGCTCTGTTCGACGCGTCGCATATTTGGCTCATTGTGGATAATATCAATGGTAATGCGACGGTAGATGACGCTCTGCGGTGGATGAATCTTAGCGTGGATGCTGATGTCGTTGTTGCTACTGATATGGGTAATTTATAATATTTTTTATGGAACGGTTAGGAGAAATGGTCATCATGTAGAATAATGTCTGGTTTATGATGTTCCGAAAACGGTCGTTGTAATGCTGGGTCTAAATTAATTTAATAGAAAGAATAATCGGGTACGTTTCACTTTGATGATGAGTCTAAGAAAGTGGCAAATTATTGTTGAGGGCGATTGATTAACTTTGACTCTTTCTAAGCTACATAAGTGCAATTAATTACTGCTATAAATATGATAATCAAATCACATAATACCAAAACGCCCGCATAAAGGCCCGCTTTGAATATTCCACTTACCACAACTTAAGCTAAGCCCAATATTAATGTAATTCAATTACTAAAAGGAAGTATTCCAAGAAAAATATCATGCAAACGTGTATATGAAACTACAATGAAAATTGGTAATAGTAATAGTCGTTCAATTTTATTTCATAGGGGACCGTTACGAGCTAATGGACATATTCAACTTCGGCAAGATCCAAGGAAACAATTTGGAAAGGAAATACCTCGGAACTTGGAGCGAGGAAAGCGGTGAATAATTCATAGATAATATATTCAAAGTCCTATACTTTCTCTGATTCGTGTTTCCCAATTTCAGGTTTGAACGTTTCGGCAAGCACATTCAAATATTATGATCGCTGGGATTTCCACAATTTGACGCTGCGCGCCGTCACCGTGGTTGGTCCCGATATTATACAGTTATACAGACTTGTGCCGAATGGCTTTGCTCCAATCTTCATTTGGATTTCTGGCTTATGCTATTGTTATTTTTGTTATAGTAATTTTAAGGTTATTTTATACACACTAAACATACTTCTACATACTATCATTTATATCAAAGACGTACGTCATGATTATGTGAATTCAAAAACCCGAATGGGGTAGATTTGAGGAAGAAACTATTTTAATTCTTGATAAGTACTGTCTTCTTCGCAGAAACTGTACCTATTTATTTTAAATCTAAATATTACTACGGTAAAGCTACACAATTAGAATTACAACGTAATATTAAATGTATCCACTTTCAGGTCCTAGGTCAGCCTAAAGCCTTCGAACCCGAGATGCTAACCAGCTTGAGTTATACAAAGGGAATATCGGTGTTTACAAAAACCGCTGCCCAGGTCCTTCAGCCTATCCGAGAAATACATAACATGCGGTGAACTGGGGTTTTTTGTTACATTTTAAGTCTAGTGAAATGTAAATTTAAATAAATATTAATCAATTGATCAGTACAGTATTCAGCACCGATTGTTTCTTTAAATATGTATATTTAATAACCATAATTTTTACTCATATACCTTTCCATTGCACATAAACGTTATTTTACAGATTTAATTATACAGTAGTTGGGCGTTGGATTGGTACTGTCACCAAAAATGCCTCATTAGTGAGTACACTTCTGCGGAATATTTTAATTTATTGCTTCATTATAATATCTTGTATTTATTTTTTAATGATTACTTTATCGCTTAAAGAACATTTTTTATTTCTAGGCAGTGATGAATACTCTTTACTGGCATGAACAGGACATAGCGTGTACTTCTGCTAGAATCTTCTTGAATTGGTTAAATTGGGTCGATATTTGTCACCCACCTGTGGGGAAAATAGAGTAAGTTCTGAATACTTGTTACATTGTTTGAGTTAGAAAATTTTGTTCATTAGAACGCTTGACTATAGTCAAGTATACTTGCACTCTATCTGTATAGGTTAGGTTAGGTTATCTCCTTCTCAATTGAAAATTATTAATCATAGGTACCTACTTTGGGAAAAACTTTGAATATTAGGCGTTCTTGTAAAATAGTGCAAATATGTAAAAAAAAAAAAACAATTTTTGTAACGATATCTGATTCGGGTTCAGTTACGTTTTTATTTTTTTGTGATGAGTGGGAAATATTTTAGTTGATTTTATTTAATGAATTGAAATTTTGACTGTTTTAAAATAAATATTACATTTAAAATTATGATACGCCCACATAATAATTTTCCCAGATCACGTTTCTTCTACCTCATACCAGACAAAGGTATAGGCAACTACGAGAACCGTTTCCTCACCCCGCTATCCCCCGCCGTGTGGTGGTGTGCTGTAGCCGCGGGTATATTCTGCGCGTGTGTGCTTGCTGTGTCCGCGGTCGTGGAGAAGCGGCCTGAGCCCGCCGTGTATGCTGTGTTGAGCGTGCACGGCGCGGTCTGCCAACAAGGTTATCATTAATAATATGGCAAAAAACACGCTTAAAATCATGAAATTACTGTATTGCTACCGATCATTGATAAGTGTATAAAGTTTGAATTAAACCTGTCCATTTAAAGTGGGTCAAAATCGAGTCTAATGAAGTCGTTTACATCCAATCTTATCTACAGGTGAAGCTAATAAAAACGTGTTAAAAAGAGTCAAGCACGACTGTTGCGGATTTTAAATGTGATTTATTCATTATATTAAATACTTTGTCACTTATACTGCAGTTTGATGACGGGTAGACAGTTTTCAAGTTACGATAATACGATTCTATAACTCGTGATATATATTTTTTACAGCGTATGAAGAGGGGCCTCAAATAATAGATGAACAGCTTTCAAGCCAAGGTGATCCTGATTTATTTATTACCTTGTATGTGTGTGTGTGTTGCGAATTAATAACTCACTACAGGTAAATTAGCTTGGAGAAATTTTTGCGTTTGTAGTAGTGTATGGTCAGCAAATAAAATAAAACAACATTTTATTTTTAGTTTTTATTTTATACAGGGTTACTTGTAAAACACCAGCAACCTCGCAGGACAAGATAGCTAACATCATAAGTAACAACATTTGTTCTACGACTTTTGGCATAACGCAATAAATTATTTTTAAATGATTTTTTAAACTTTTATTGTACTCTCCTTACATTTGTAAGTCTATGTTCTATTAATTATCGGATGGACGACGCGACGCCCCCTTCCCCCTCTCGTTCGCTTTTTGTTTACGTAATTTTTGGGAGGCGTAGAGTTTATAATATTCAGACGGAAAATTAAATGAATATTTATTTTTGTATGAAAATAAAATCTAACAAATTATCAAAAGTCGAAATGTTGTTACTTATGATTTTAGCTATCTTGTCCTGCGAGGTGGCCGGTGTTTTACAAGTAACCCTGTATATATAAGGGATTTTAAATTAAACTATATGTGTTTCTCCTCTGAAAAAGATGAGACTTTATTTTAATATTTGCACATTTAACATACATATAACTTTTACATTAACAATGTTACTAAAATGAAAAATTTACTAACCTGAAAAAGAAACGACATTTAGTTAAAGTTTAATTCTTTAGTTTGAGAAGTCAAAGGCTTGCCGCGACCATGTTTTAACACTGGAGCCATATTGAATTAACAATATAAAGTTACAACACTTACACACAAATTAAACACTAGTTATGGCCCTGCCTTCATACAAAACTGCTGAATACGCCGTTCGCACGGGAATAGAATGTGGATGCGATTTCCCTTAGTTAGCATCCAAGCTTACGTCTTTATAATTATTAAACTGTATAAATTCATTCTTTAACTCCGGTCTGCATCGTGCAGACATGGGTGTAAAAGTCTCATTTTAGCTATTAAATGTAGTTTTTAAGTACATCTGAGTTTTCATTTGGGGCCTCCGGCTGCGGGACATGTAATTCACTTCAACAAATATTATAACAATAATAACAAATAATAACAACAATCAACAAATACAAAATTTATCAATTAAACTACGTACATAATAATTATAATTTTTGAATGAAATGTGCTTTATGTTCTAACAGTACCAAACGACTGCACGTGGCACCTGCGGACAGCGTAAACTGGTTTATTCTGGTTTTGTGCGTGTTTCCACTTTCCACTATCAAGTGACGATTTATTTATTTGTTTTGTTTCGTAATTATTATGGTCAAATATTAATTATGAAACAAATTATTATGGACACGATATTTTATTGTTTCACGGTAGTCGCCTTGTCGCTCAAGGACGTAAAATTGAATGATATATTTTTTTTTATAAAGTCAAAACCATTTTCTTTCAAATAAAAACTTGTTTTTATTGAAAACAAAAGTGTTGCTAGGAATAAGTATAAAATTAAATAGTAATGTTAGGATATCGAAACATTTTTGTATAGGCCAGAACGATATAGTGGAAACGCGCTCTAAGATCTGAGTAATATACACACCACTACATATGCAAAAATTTCTCCAAGCTAATTTACCTGTATATTGACTATACTTATATATATTATATTGACAAGTGTTTGAGTTATAAATAAGTAAAAAAATCTTTCGACGACAAGTGGAATGTAAACAGTGATGGAACAGTGAAATCTTTTAAAAGTTACAAACCTTTTCGAAAAACTATAGTGATCTGAAGTGTAATAGTAATAAACTAACAAATTATAACAAAAAGTTGAGTGTAAGAAGTGCAGCAGTAAATACGCAGTGTTTCTTTGTTCTCAATGACCGGTTAACCTTGAGAATTCATAACGGTTTTATTGAAACTTGTTATAACCAATATTTTCAAACGATAAGCTATAGCTCCCGTAGCTCAACTGATCCGGCGTTGGATTGAAATACAAAAAACATTGAGGCACCGAGTTCAAATCACTTAAAGACAATTCTATTATTAATTGAGTACTTTTTTTTTTTTTTTTACATTCGTGCTGTCGTTTATTAATGGAATAAAATCAGAAGGACAGAAGAGAGAAAGGAACTTTAATTTTTTTTTATTTTATTTTTTTTTTTTTTTGTGAAAGATTTTAGAACACTGAACATTTAGAAATGATTTGCCCAGCATGTAATAACACCGTAAACTCCTGTGAAGAAATAAAATGTGCATTTTGTTGCGAGTCTTATCACTACACGTGCGTCAATATACCTTCTGATCGATACAAAGAACATTACTCTAAAACAGATAGAAGTTGGAAATGTCCTTTGTGTACAAATGTGAACAGTAATCGACGTAAGGATGACACAACACCTATTCAGCCTGCCCAGTCATCTCCGCCTCTTTTGACCAAAAATAAGGGGAATCGCAAGAGACGAAGGATAGAAGAACGAAATGCTAAACCTTCACCTACAAAACAGATTGTGCAGTCACCTTCCTCTGCAAATGAAAACAATGACCAAAGTTTGATCCAGTCGGATAGTGAATGCTCAATCCCATACGATAAATTCGGATCACTGCTGGACAACAAGATGGAAAAATTTAAAACATCACTTATGCAAGATATAGTTTCGCACGTCAGAAATGAAATAAGTAAAGTCATCGACTCATTGAAAGATGACCTTACCAGGTCCATAGAATTCTTAGCTGAAGAGCAAAACAGCCTCAAACAGGAACTAATAGCTGCCAAAGATAAAATAAAGGAACTAGAGAAAGATAAATTCGATCTTACTAACAATATTAAAACAATAGAACGGCGCTTAGACACATTGGACAAGGCCTCGAGGAGTTGTAACGTGGAAATTCAATGTGTACCCCAAAAAAAAGAAGAAAACTTACCTTCACTCGTCAAAAAAATCTGTGATACAGTTGGGTTTCAAATTCAAGAAAATAATATTTACTCGGTCAGAAGAGTGGCCAAACTTAATCCGACTTCACCGCGTCCTAGAAGTATAATCTTGACTTTACAGAGTGAGCGCGACCGAGATATGCTGTTGTCTGCTTATAAAAGGTTCAATAAAGGAAAGAACATATGTGATACTCTTAATTCAAACCATCTAATGATCCCAGGAGAGAAGCATCGTATCTACTTGTCTGAGCACTCATCTCCAACGTGTAAAATGTTGCATGCGGAGGCCAGAAAGCTCTCAAAACAATTTACATATAAATACGTCTGGGTTCGTAATGATAAAGTTTATATGAGGAAGGATGACAATGCAATAGCGATATACATTAAAGACTCCAGCAGTTTTGATAAGATAAATAAGACGACAACTTAATTTAATAGAAAACGGTACATACTTAGCACATAGGTAAATTTACACTCTAAATTATGGATATCTTCTACCAAAATGTTAATAGAATTCGATCAAAAACTAATGAAATATATATGAACATACTTAACTCCAATTTTGATATAATATGTCTCACTGAAACCAATTTAAATGATAGCGTTTTTGATAGTGAACTCGTAGATAGTAGATACAGTGTATACCGAAGGGATCGTCAATCCTCTTGCTCGGTTAAAAGGGATGGGGGAGGAGTACTTGTTGCTATTAATAAAAATATTAACGTCAGTAGACTTTACTCATGGGAAACAAAGTTTGAGGACATTTGGCTTAAAATTGAATATAATAGAACATCAAAATTAAAATTCTATTTATGTGTTTGTTACCTTCCCCCACACCTTACTTGTGAGGACTTGAGTGCGTTTTACGACCATATTCAATTAATAACGCTAAATAAAATAAATAACGATCACGTTTTGGTTGTAGGAGACTTCAATACTCCCAGTCTTACCTGGTCCCACTCACCTAGTCGATCCCACATCTTAACACCGTCTTTGCCTACTGACCTGAAATCGAAATTGCTAACTGAACATATCTCTCTCTGCAATATGAACCAGTTCAATCATGTTCTTAATAAATCAGATAGACTGCTTGATCTAGTACTAGGAACATTCGACGCCGTAAGTGTTACAGAAACTAACCCCATATCTCGTCTGGATCTATACCATCCATCCTTATGCATAAAATTAAATGTTGGCCATCAATGTCCTAAGAGACTCAAGCGATCAATAACCAAACGACTGAACTATAATAAATGTGACTACCAGAAAATAAAATCGCACCTTGACCAAATAGACTGGGTTGCAGAATTATCAAAATCTGAGAATGTTGATGTAGCAGTAGAAAAATTTTACAACACTTTGCTTGAGGTAATTAAAAAGTATACCCCCCTTACTTCTATCTCTAAAAGTAATCATCCCGTATGGTTTTCTCCTGCTCTCATAAATTGCCTTAGAGAAAAGTATAAGTACCACAAGCTATTTAAAAAATACGCCAATCCGCGCGATTACGATACTTTTGCCTTACTGCGGACGAGAGCTAAATCTCTAATGAAAATTTGCTACACTGCCTTTGTTACATCCATAGAGAACGAGATAGGTTCTAACATAAAAGCCTTCTGGAGGTTTGTGAATTCAAAGAAGGGTACTACTACGTACCCTAACATTATGAAATTCCAGGATGTGATGGCATCTGGCAGTCAAGAAATATGTGATCTTCTGGCCAAGTATTTTAGCTCTGTGTACGAGGAGTCGGAGACAAATATCGACACAAATTTAGGTACCAGTGTTACTACAGATTGTCTTCAGGAGATCACACTGACAGATAACGAAGTCAGATTAAAATTGAAACAGTTAGATCCTAACAAAAGCATGGGCCCAGATGGTATTCCTGCAAAACTATTTAAAACGTGTGCAGGGGAACTTTGTAAACCTCTCCGAATAATATACAACATGTCATTGAAGACTGGAATTTTCCCTAATCAATGGAAAAAAGCGCATGTGGTTCCTATACATAAGTCGGGTGATCGCTCTGACTGTACAAATTACCGACCTATCAGTCTTTTATCGACAACAGCTAAGGTGTTTGAATCACTTGTTTACGACCAAATCTATAGCCATATAAAATCTCTAATTTCCGATAGTCAACACAGATTTGTCAGGGGGAGATCGACCATCAGTAATCTCCTTATTTTCAAAAACTACATTTGCTCCTCATTTGCTAAACGCGGTCAAGTCGACTGCATCTATACCGACTTTAAAAAGGCATTTGATAAGGTCCATCACGAAGTTCTTTGCAACAAAATATCATCATTTGGCATACACGGAAACCTTTTTCGCTGGATAAAATCGTACTTAACGAAACGAAGTCAGATAGTTGTGATTGGTGGTCATAAATCCTCACCTTTTGTTGCCTATTCTGGTGTACCGCAAGGTTCTCATTTAGGTCCCTTATTTTTCATAATGTTTATTAACGACCTTGCTCAAACCCTCAACTGTCCTTGCTTACTTTATGCTGATGACCTAAAGATTTTTAACACTATTGTATCTACAGATGACAGTCATAAACTACAAACGGACCTCAATACTTTACTGCAATGGTGCAAGAACAATAGAATGTTTCTCAACCTTGATAAATGTTTTAGTATATCTTTCACCAATAAAAGTAAAAATATTATGAATTTTCAATACAAATTAAATGATCATGTTTTACAAAATAAATGCGTTGCTAAAGATTTAGGTATACTTTTTGACCAAAAACTGTCATTCCGTGACCACTATGACCAGATGATTGGAAAAGCGCTCCGTATATTGGGTTTTATTTCTAGATTTTCAAAGGAATTTCTCAGACCATCTACATTTATTTACCTTTATAATACTCTGGTTCGCACGAATCTGGAATATGGGTCAATCATTTGGTCACCTTACTACCACATTCATAATGACCGTATCGAGAGAGTACAGAAAAAAGCACTTCGATTGGTAAACTACAGATTTAACGCAGGAGAAAAAATATCCTATGAAGATAAATTGGAGATGTTTAAGGTCACGAAACTTTCAACGCGCCGACAGTACCAGGATCTTATATTTCTTCATCATATTATACACTTTCATATTGACTGTCCAACTCTGCTCTCACTTCTTAATTTTAACATAAAACCTAATCCCAGACACCCTTCTCTCTTCTGCATAAATGTTTTAAAAAATAATACTTCTTTCTATAATCCCATGGTCCGTATGTGTCGCCTGTATAATGATTTGACTTCGCGTAAGCCAAACACAGAACTTGACGTATTTGATCCAAAACTGGGTAAATTTAAAAATCAGGTCAAAACCGTGCTCAAGTCTAATCTACAAGTTCTATGATAATTTAAAATTTAACTTCCATAGTTCTTAGATACTTTACTGTTTATTAGACATAATTTATTGTTATAACTACTGTGATGAAATGTAATGAATTTTATTTTATGTGATTGAATGTAATGTAGGTATTTATTGATTTAACTGTATTTTATGTGATTTATTGTATTGTAGCTATATTGATGTGATATTTATTTGTACTATGATTTAGATTCAATGTATTTAATGACATGTATATTTTAAAAAGAAATATTTTACTTGATCTATGAATTATTGTTTGAATGAATTGTTGATAATTTAATCTTTGACTCCCATAGTTCTTAGATACTTTACTGATTGTTAGACATAATTTATTGTTATACTGTGATGGAATGTAATGAATTTTATTTTATGTGATTGAATGTAACATAGGTATTTATTGATTTAAATGTATTTTATGTAATTTAATGTATTGTAGCTATAGTGATGTGATATTTATCTGTACTATGATTTAGATTCAATTTATTTTATGACATGTATTTAAAAAAAATATTTTACTTGATCTATGAATTGTGCTAAATAATGTAATTTTTAATAATTTTTTTTTTAACCTCAATTGTGCTGTGTACATACAATTTGGCTGGCATTTTACCACAACATGTGATTAAATTTGTGTATAATTAGTCAAAATTGTCAGCTGTGATGTGTACCTATTTAAATAAATAAATAAAATAAATAAATATACAATTAACTAACACTATAACACCTAATCTATCATCTTTTAGGTTACAAGTGTCTTGTAATTTACCAAAAAGCTTAATAATTACCTGACTTAGTACATTGAAATAAATGACCAATTGTAGGTGGTCGCCTCACCATGCTAGTAATAGGAATGACGAGCATGCTACTGTATAACTACTACACGAGTAGCGTAGTATCCTGGCTGCTGAGCGCCGCCCCACCAACCCTTCAAGATATAGATGGACTTATTAACAGTGACTTTGAACTTATCTTTGAAGATATTGGATATACCAGAGGTTGGTTTGAGGTAAGAATGCGTGAAAAATTGATGTGTTAGCAAAGGAATGAGTTTTTCCTTTATATTTTGAAATTTTGGCAGATAGATACCTTCGATTTATAATACGATTTTTTAGTTTTAAACAATAAAGTCTCTTTTTCAATACGTTATATATTGAATAATGTTTACTATGACACTAAAAGAAAGATGGATAGATACATAGATGCACATTTATGAGGAACTGTAGAAGTTTAATAGATTAAGTATTGTTTTGCAGGACGCCGGTTTCTTTTATTACAGTGGTTATAAAAATCCAAAAGAAGATGTGTTGAGACAGAAAAAAGTAACTCATGCAAAACGTTATAAAGATATCTATCAGCCTGTTGAATATGGCATCGAATTAATAAAAAGTGGAGGTATAGAACTACTATTGATCATCAATATATAATAATTTCAAGTAATGTGTGTGTTTTTTATATAATTAGAATCCTCCCTATTCTTTGACGGCAATGATGATTTTTGTAAAGATGTAGATTCTTTTTTAAGCTCTGTTAGTTATCACTGATTAGTAAATAGTAGATACTACTATGAAACTTAGTATATAGACAGTTAAGCGTGATACAAATCAAATAAATTAATAAATAACTATAGCAGGTAGCAATAAAATATATTCAGATAGGTCACTTTTCTAAAGTCTACATTATATTTTGAGTATGTTTCTAGATTACGCATACCACACAGAGCCATACACAGCATACCAGTCCATTTCTCGAACGTTCGACGACGCAGAGCTCTGCAGACTCGGCTCCTTACCAATGATCAAACCTTCCCCTACGTACGTTATGACGCAGAAACAGAGCCCTTATAAGCAATTCTTTAATTGGAGGTAAATCTATTCATACAGGTGACAATTCATAAACATTTTAACGCTATACATATTTGGCTAACACATAATATAAGTTTATGTATTTCCTCATATGTTTATATAGCCTGTACTATAACTTTAATATTACATAAAATCTTTTCGAGCGCAAACTATCATTAGTTGCATTTTATTTATTTATTTTTTGTTATACGAATCAGATATGTGATATGAATCTAACCTACTAATTATTTTATTACAAGTATGTGTCTAACCGCACTTTGATTCCAGTTTAATGCGACTAAAAGAGAGGGGTCACATAACAGCTATACAGGCGCGGATAGCCGGGTTCATCGCAACTTGTTCGGGTAGTACCCCTCGAGCGCTGGCTTTAGGGCAAGCTGCACCAGCTTTTGGACTGCTTGTAGTGTCAGCTATTCTGTCACTTATTATAATGTTTGGAGAAATTGTTTGGTTTCGGTATGTGACTTTTTAACATATTTTGGATTAAAAATTTACAACTATAAAAATATTCGCACTAATAAATTGACATAATATGTTCGATTTGTTTGCATTTTTTTATCCTTTTTTGGTGTATTTCTGCATGAATTCCATTTTATGTCATTTTACAAAAAAAAGTAATATAATATAATGAATGCTATTTGCAAGATGAATTGCTTTCACATTCTAAACTATTCTACGGAATATTTAATTCAATTAATTCCACAGGCTTTATTGCCTCTGTGTTTATATTTTATTTCCCTAAATGCTAGGCTAAATTGATTTGTCCATCAATAACTTGCAGGTGGAATAAAAAGCCCATAAAGGGTCGTTCTCGTAATGCACGAGAGACCAACGGGAAATATTTTACGAGGCCCTAAAAACAATAATTTATAGATATATTTATACTTATAGTGTTAGCACAGTTATTAGTAATTTGGATGTAGTATTAGTAAAATTTCAAAAATTACAAATTGTTATTTTCAAGCGATTCGTCTATTTGAAATAGGTACTTTTTATTGCGATAGTGTAATACTGTACATATTGGTAAGTTTCATAGTCAGAAATGATTCATCAAAATTCAAAAGAGTTTTTAACAAAATATAGAACTTTTAGTCCCAGCAAAGCATTGTAATTGCTGATAAAGGAGTATTTTAAGCTTGATTTTTTATATAATAATTTATTGAAATTTCAAATGTCAAAAATATAAATGTATTCTTTCCTTAAGTGAACGGAAGTTGGTTGTATTTTCGTTAAAAAATTGTTATACCTACATCTTCCGGCGAGCGTTACATAAAAAATAACTTGGCTCTAATTAAAAGGAAGTAAATAATTTACATCAATTAACGAAAATACAGATATTAATAAAGTGCAGATTCTTTTACTAACTAATTGTAGCAATATGAAGATTTGTTTTTTAGGGAACACACAAATATATAAGAGTTAAAAATCAAGTAAAAAGTGTTTTATTTCTAGACCTAATGCATTTTTCTGCTCATTCCGTGACAATCACACAGACAAACAAAAAAGTTCCTCTTAATTTTAAACCTCAATAACAGTCATATATTGATGTACATATACCGATGTTGTGCATAAAACAATGGACAGAAAATTAATTTCTTGTATTTGATTTTACGACTTAGAAATTAATTTATTCATTTCTATTATTATACCGATATCCGTAACCTTTAATTTCTAAAAGAAAATTAACATTTGAAACAGATAATTACCGTTAAAATGTTGAGCATGTTCGCGAAATTACAGCAGTGTGAGTTGAAGCGGTGAATAATGGAGGCGTCGGCGGCTATCTAAATCTCTCGTTATAAATGATGCTATCAATTCTTGTTTAGCCAGCCCTCATTGAATACGGGGATGCACTGCGTCTGTCTTACCCGGACGTCTTAAAAGGTTCTCCCGGGGTAATTGGAAACTTTAAGATGCATTGACTTGAATGGATAATGATTGAATACGTTATGGAGTGGATTGTTTTGAATTTTTATTGAAGGTAGGCAGGTAGGAATGATGTGAGGAGGAAAACAGTTGGTGGAGAGTATGGGAATGTGTAAAATTATAAATTGAAAGTGTTTGTGACAATTCTTTATTTAGTGTTTGTTTATGAATAATTTCGTCAATAACTAGTAGTAGTAACCTACTGATATTATATTATGATAAGTAGTTCCTACTTACACTTGCGAATTTGCAATTGTGATGTGATGCAGTATTGTTTATCAAATTTATCTTCCTAACAACACTCATATTGCAGAATCCTGACTACCACAGCATTGTCTCACCCGCCTGTATACACAATTCTAAAAAAATACAAAACTACACGAATAACCTACTAATATTATTATAAATGCGAAAGTTTGTGAGGATGGATCTCTTTCACGCAAATACTACTGAATCGATTACAATGAAATTTGGTATGTAGCTGAAGACCCAAAATAAGACATAGGCTACCTATATCCCAGGAATCCCACAGGAACGGTAACTGTGCGGGTTTTTCTTTAAAAACACGGGCGCAGCCGCGGGCGAAAATCTAGTCCTACAATAAATGTTCACACATGAAAAACACGTAGTCAAAAGTAAAATGTCTCATGACAGAGACGTACTAGTCCAGTCTGTGGGGAAATGTAAAAGCCTCTGCTCTACAAAAGGTGGCGTAGAAAATGTTTTGAAACGATATTGTTTAGGTATGAAAGGTTAATAAAAATCCAAGTTTTCGACCTTGACGGACCCAGGCGCTAGCCGCCATCTTGAATTAAAGGTGCTAAAATTAGGTATATTTTAAATAACTTCTCAATTGTTTACTTAATCACAAAAGTGTCTATGAGGGGTTCAAAGAAGACAAAATTACCTACATTTTTTGCATACATGATTATTATGTAAGTCTTAAAGGTAAAAAGTTACAAGCGACGGAAATAATAATATTTACAGAAATCATATAATTTTAATTTTGTTTAAAAATTGTACAGCTATCATTTTTTAATTCTCTTTGATGACCCGGGCTGGTTAATGGTGGCTTCTTCATTATCGTCGCTGAAATTTTCTGTTTCATTGTCTGTATTTTTAGTTTCCAACCATGAAATTTCGTCGTCAATAGGGTAAGCCTTTCGTCGTGAATAGGGTAAGCCTTTTAAAGGTTGATAGTTAAATTAACTATCAACCTTTTGTCCTTTTGTTTGTATCTTTTGTATAAATGATGCTTGCTTCACATTTAAATGGCTTTTTAACAGCTTTTTTCTGAATGGAGTACATATTTCAGTTTCACGTCTCAAACCATGCTTAAATTCTACTTAATATATAATAAGCTCTCTTAATTCATCAGGCCCCGGAATCACAGACACAATAGAAAATCTATTGTGTCGTGGCCCGATCGGACCGTTCGGGGCTCAATGGGTTAAACCTTAATCGTATCAATTCTAAATTCAGAAACCCGTCAAAATATAAATTTATAAAGATTAGAAAAAATTCACGCTGTTCAACAATTTCACGCTTGCGTGAAAGGATGCGAGTTCGAGTCCCGCCTCGTGATCGAATTTTTTCTATTCTTTATAAATTTATATACAGGGTGTCACAGAAGTCGACGTCAAGCCGAAATTTTCTGACAGGTTATGCCACACCAGTTATCAGAAAAATAAAAAAAAAAAATTAAGTCATGTATTTTTGAAGTTATGGATTTTTTTTTAATTCCAGAAAATGTACACCATGTGACAGTTTTTTCATTCCTGTTGTTACAAATATTTACTTTTTGCCAATTTTTTTTCTCTTACGTCATCCCGAATAGTGCTTTATGTAACCTGTGATCCTATACCCTGTGCCGATCACTCCAACTTGTAGGTAAATGTCATTTTATACCGTACCAAGTTTTCAAAATTAATTTTTCGCACTACTTCAACTGATTGTCCTGAAAAAAAATGTACTACTCCAGTTTGGCAAGTAGCTTTAAACTGAAAACTGAAAACTGCCGAGCAAACATTCCGAATAGTTTGTACAAAATGAACAGCTAAAAACGCGGCAAGCGAGTGTAAAAAACATAAAAATTGCAATAAGCACGTGTCGATTTCGGCAAACACTGTTGGAATGTAGCACCGCATGACATGACGTATTTATTGTCAACGAGTCACTATGGACTGGGATTTAAGGGAAATATATTCGTACAAAATATAAACATGAAGTACATAATGTGATATGAATTGATTTATATGTATACACTTTATAAATTGAGGTATAATAGAGTTAACAACGATTTTCATTTGATTTTAATACATTATTCGATCTGAAACCTTTTTAATAATATTACTTAACTATACTGTACTTTTGTTTCCCTATTCGTAGTTGTAATAAAAGTACATAAATACCTATATATGACACCAGACACATGCTAACACCTTTTGATTTCTATTTTTCTATTGAAATACAAAAGTTTCGGCTTACACAGTTTTGTGCAAACCTCGTGTTGGATTTCTTTCAATATTTAAATTTGTTATTCCCGCTATCCGCCAGATATCAATCGGTTCCCGGCCCTCCAATATTGACGTCCATTTTTATAGCATATAAAACTTACATATATACACACATATATACACTATCTATTATAAAATGCATGTCCCGTGAATGATAGGCGTTATCTTGATTTCCTTTTATACAAGTTTATTGCCAAAAAGGTATTTTGATTTCAGAACGATAGCTCATAGTTTTGTTTTACGATCGCAAAGTCATTACCTACTTTATGCTCGTAAAACTAGGTGAGCTGTGAGCAAAAAAGATATATTTATTCGCTTTAAATTGATTCTCGTAATTCAATTTAAAATCTATTATAGTATTTTTCCGAAGCACCAAGCGCTTTTATTTTTATCGGCATGAGGACGTATTCATTATTTTAAATGTTGTTTTGTTCTATAAACGTTTCGAATTGAGAAATATAGAACGAAGAAAACAAAATTTAAGTGCGTCGTTTTATTTATTCCAATGGAGAGTCTATTTTTGGATTAGATTTATGAAAAAACTTAGGTACAAAGTGTTCTTTACATTTAGAATTAATTACGGTAACGAATGTTTCGATATGCATCAAGAAAAAGAGCGTGTGTGCCGAGCACACGTGTCAGAAGTGAAACTTCTTTGGCAAGATTCAAAGATTCCAAAATCGTCGCCTTACTCAAAGACGTGACGATATTGCAATAACGCAACCTTGAAATATTACCCTCAAGCGCCTTAAGAAGTTGCACTAAAAAAAATTGCATTCAAATCTTATAAATACTTTGTAAATGACGTCAGTTACAGCACTTTCCCACTCCGCCCTGCTCGAGCCCTTCCAGTTAACAAGATGTAATGAGAAGCGGGAATATTCCATAATTACTCTGCAATCAAATTCCAATTACAAACTCGATATGGCGCGAAATTCACAAATACATGGATGTAATATCATTCAATTTGCTATGAAAACTTAGCTAATGCCGTTTTAATTAGTTTTCTTTGTGGATTGTGTCGTAATTGAGTGAGGCTATGATTGGTTAATATTGATGAGGTAATTGTTATTTGATTTCGTTTTTAATTGCAGGAGGTTTTTTGTTATTCTTGTTTTTTTTTAGATTTTAAAATATGAAAAATTATAATTAATAACAATTTTTTTTGAACACGTAGTTAAGCACTTAATATATCACTCACACTAAGAAATTTATTGCAGCATACAATTTGCATATTCATAAGACACACTTATTTATTACTTAGAGATTTGATTCATTAATTATTATTATTATGAATACAAACATAATTCATTGATTGTAATAATTTCATTTGTACTAATTTATATCTGCAATCGTGTTTAATAGATTTCTGAATGTAAGTATCCTCTTCATTTGCGAATGGATTTCTCTATAAATAGTATTAATTCATTTTGTAATCTAATAGAAGTTTATAAAATCTTGAAAATATTTTATGATAAAAAATGTACACTCAAATATAATCTTTGTTTTTAAATATTTTGTTTTCGAATTTTATAAATAAATGGTGCCTTTATTGAAAGAGTAAACTCCAAAATCACTCTAATAATAAATTAATGCATTCTTCGAAAACTGGGATCGCCGCAAAATTTGATTATCAATAATTAAGAATATTCAGGCCTTCCAAATGAGCACCTTATTTTTGATGGTACCCGAGTATTATACATATATATTTATATTGGACGCCAAATATATTATTGTTAGAAGTTGAAATATTTGATTAATCACAAATACCGATAGCCTATGTCACTCAGAAATAATGTAGGTAGTTTCTGCTTATAAATTGATTTTCAAAATATTTCAGTAATTATCGCGATTATCTTCTAAAACAAATCTACATTTTGCCTTCTTCTTCATAATATTACTATAGACTTACTGATTAATATAACAGTGAAACAGATTCACAAACCAGAGCCAGTGTTACAAATCTATAGTACCGTGCACCCGACTTAGCTAAATCAGATGGGTTTGAACAAAGGCACAAAGCGCTTATAGGGCGCAATAAATCAAAGTTATAAATCAAGGAGAGGCGAGAAATGTAAACCACACAACATTAAAAGTTGTACGGAACCCGCTCCGACCGGCTTTTCACTTTGTTACCGTTTTATTTGTGACTCCCGACCATATCTGATGCCTGTCATTCAACCCAAGGGATGGGATAACGCTTTTTTCTGCGTATTTTACAGGCGTTTGGTGTTTGATGTTAAGGTGATTTTATGTTTATCGGTGTAGCAAGTGTATTTCGAGTGACTGATTAAAGATTTGAGTTATGCTTAATTGTCTTCTAAACTACTATAAGAAATCTATTTATTAAAAGCTTGGCTTCATTGACTGAAAGCAAATGGAGGAGGAATACACGTCACAGGTTGACGGTTTAAACTATGAAATATTTTACGTGTTCAAATCTTCCTTCCATGTTTGGGTTTGCTATTTTACGATAACAATTTGAGAATAATTTTCTACCACCTACGAGCACAAAAACAGATTTCAAAATCAGATCAGATCTAGAAATGTATTTCCAACTTAAATTAGTTTCTCTAAATAACTAGTTGTTTCCTATTGTACCGAATGCTTTGTTGTCACATAATTCTCTTTTTTATTTAACTAATGTAGTTTAATCGTTCCGCTCTCTCTTATTATTTGCGTCGTGACCCTTCACATTGATCTCTCTTTGAAAGGGTTCACATCTAAGCCGTCTATAGGCCTTTCTAAAGGGCTTTGTTAGATAAGACCTGTTTGGGCCAATCTTACAAAAAAGCTACGTTATCAATTTAATCATCAGATACTTTATAGGGCTTTTTCAGAGGACCGATACTGTGAATGCTAAAGACGTCAAAGGACCTTTAAATAAACGAAAGGACGACATTAATATTACTGAGTAAATAATGGATTTGGTTTCTGAATGTCGCTTAATCTTTTAGGATATTAGTAAATTAGGAGGTTTTGAAATGTTGCCCTTTGTGCGAGTTTAATACGATGTATTACTTGATAAAGATACTATCCGATATTAGGTTAATGTTATTTTGCGTAGGCTGGAAAATGTGGGTGGTAACGGAGTAGCGCTATAAATTACCGCCTATATAATCTTTTCAACAATTTAAGACAGTGTTTTAGTTATTAATTGTCACGGATAGGGACACCTGGGATGCTATTTAAAATTAATCCATTCAGGGCTTTCTTTCAATGCTATCAATCATATTATAATGATATATTGAAACCAGAATAACTACTTTTTTTTAAACCCCCATGGATATAATTCTAGCAAATTTTTATAATGACCGGTCTGATTTTGAAGTTACGTACTTTCTTAGAAAGATAGTGAATTGTGTACAAAATTAGCCTCAGGTAAATACTTATTTATTTTTTTAATATGAATAAATGGTCGCTTAAAACTCGATCGCTTTAACGATCTCCATACTCAATTGCAAATACATTTTATTCACGTTTTCGTTACTTCTGTTTTATATTATCCGCGTAACAAATGATAAAATAATATACATCTTGCAGAAAATCAGTGGACATAAGTCAAGGCTTTGTTCGGTAATAGAACATTAGAGGTTTAAGAGTGAAGCCTCGTTGGCACCACGCCAGACCCGGTCTGTTGTTAAAGTTAACTATTTAGTTAGTTTTATTGTATATTTTATAGACTTACCTATATGGAAATGGAAAATTGTTTTGGTTAACAAGAAAAATTAATGGTCTTTTTGGTAATTGTTTGTTATAGATTTTATTAACGTTTTTTATTACTTATTTGTATTTATACTGTGGTTTCACGTCATGAAAAGGTTTTTGTCTTTCATGTATGTTAAAGAGATTGAAGGTGTTTAAATGAAATAAAATAAAAGTTTGATTGAGAGGTAATTGCTATTTGCTATCCAAACAGACGTAGTGTACCTATATTTGCCAATTTTCACCAAAACATAATGGTAATTTCTACTTTATATGCCTATATCTTGACACACTTTTTAATACTCCAGTAAACCAGGTTTTACAGACATTTAAAAATCTATACGAATGTAAGCTATCGTAAAAGCTGACGGTTGAGTCAAGTCGATAACTCCAGTTGTCTCGTCTCGTACCTTTTTGACATTTGCATAACGAAATTTAATTTAGAGCCCTGAGCCTGCTCGTTGCATAAAACATCTCTTTTTTTATGCAGACTGATTGTCGTGTAGACTGTTTCGTTATTATTTGTTTGTTTGGAAACTGTTGAAATCGTTGATTCTCAGCAATTTTCTGTGCATAAACAAGTCCCACACAAATTAATTTTCAAACAATAATATAGGTACAACCTGTTGTAATTTTCAAGGAATTTTTTTTAAATTATGATTGGTAAGCAAAATTAAATTTAATCTAAACTATCTTATTCTCTAGATAGTTAAGATTTGTACTTAGCCTTTACCGTGTAATAAGCTGTATCACGCATAGATATATTTTATGTAATAGATAGTTATGAAGTCATTACAATATTATAGTTAATCGAAAAATAACAGATCAGCTCCACCTATAACGTTTTTCACGTTAAAAACCTTCAAAATTCAACTCAACTCATTCGCACCGTTCCATGAATAGCTCTGTATTTATCTACTCTGCGTCCATTTGAACGTGGCATCCAATGTTTGTATTTTAATGAGGCGCGATAGTATTATATATTTTCACGGCTTCATAGCCGTGCGTGAATGGTCTGTGTCGCTTTAATTAAATTTTATGTTGGCAACTTTTTCCGCGGTTAAATGCGGGTGTTAACGACCAAATCTCACTATTTTCAATGATTCTGTTCTTGATTTTCTTTTATATGTTAAGATGCTTTCGAGAAATGTTTATTTTTATTGCCTGATCCATGTATACTATTTTTATTTATGTCACTTTGTTAATACAGATATAAAAAATTTATGCAATAATATATAAATATTACAACAAATGATTTTTATTATATAATATACCTAAGTTAAACCAATATCTACAATTGCTTTACATACACATCATATCAAAATAAATCATCATATTGAAGAAAATATTTTTCACATTTTAGGACAAATATTTTTGTTATAAAAAATATTATAATGACTTAGGTCCGGAATCCAAATCCAAATAAGGGTAAAAAAGTTGTTTCATTGAAAGCAGCATTACCATATTGTCAACTAATTTTATTCCGTGTCATAAACGATAGCTCGGCAAATGTGTTTCATAAAATTTCTTTTTTATTGTAAACGGGTTGCCCCAACCTCTATCACAATTGGCTATAAATATCCATATTTATTGTCACTTATGAATAAAATGTCTGAGTGTTTTTGCGTTAACAGTAACACTTTCATTTTGCATATCCGAGTGAGCTAAAGCGTGTTTAACTTAGAACTCGCGCTCGAGCGCATCACTAGCAAAACAAACCATTAGGAATAATCGCGGTCCAACAATTTGGGTAACGCCTTGCGGGACACCAAGCGCGCATACATTAGCGACCGAGCGAAGGGGTACATGTTTTATTAAACCGCCAGCCCTGGACGTGCCGGGAATGTGCCCGCAGTGTCGTAGATCACCCCAGCTGACTACATGGGCTAATTACGTGCTTAAATACTTAGTTTAATGCGGTATTTGTTGGAATTTTACCGTGTTGTTTAACAGTTGTATTTGCAGTTTATGATTCATGTTTCTTGGATGCGAAGCTGGAATTGTTGTGTTTAATTCAGATCCACTTGTTTGGTGTATAATAAAACAACACAGTATAAAATAGGACAATGTTTTGAATAAATAAACAAATTTTATTTTTGTTTATTTTATCACAAATCTAAAGTCAGTTAAACAGATTTTTAACGTACGAATTTAGTGAAAATCAATAGCGTTATAGGATCCTAAATTTGATGCTATTTTTCCATGTCAATCATTTAATAATACGATTTATTTTAGAAAATCCAGTTTTATAACTGATTAAAGTAAAAACGCCTAAATAAAACTATACATATAGTTAATAATAATCAGACGAGGCTTTCCGTTGTTTTTAAGAAAAAGGAACATATAAATCCATCCCTAACCCACCTCAAATTTGACCGCTTATTACGTTGTTTTTATCAATATTGATTAAGGCTTAAGTTGCAGACTTATAGCGTTTTTTTAAATACATACTTCCTTTAATTTCCATATTATAAATCTACTAGCTTTCCGCCCGCGGCTTCGCCCGCGTTTTCAAAGAAAAACCCGTTCCCGTGGGATTTCCGGGATAAAACCTATCCTATGTGTTAATCCAAGTTACCCTCTATATGTGTTCTTAATTTCATTGTAATCGGTTCAGTAGTTTTTGCGTGAAAGAGTAACAAACATCCATACATACAAACTTTCGCCTTTATAATAGTATTAGGATTGTTTTGCCTGTTATAAGTAAATAATATGGAACTACAACACACAATAATACGAACAAAGTCTTATTAAAAATTACCAAATTTAACGTCCAATATATTTTTATGCTATCTAACAGACAGACTGTCGTTTTGTTTCATCTAAAAAACTACTAACACCTAATACAACTCAAAAATTAGAGCTCCTCTACTTTAGAATAAACAATAGCAATTCGATAATTTTATATTTAAAACATACACAAAAGTAAATCGAACGACATAAAATATTTCTATAATGTTTTGTTTTTCCGTATATTTATTGCTTATACAAAGATTGTTCTAGAATTGGACCAAGCCCGGTCTCCCAATATCTATTATGGCCTCAACATAAAATAAGTGCTTCTCAAATTGACGTCCGCACCAACATGGGACGTATCTTTTAGACTATTTTTCTCTAGTTTTTTATTTATAGAGTTTTCTCTGAGTAAAATTTATGAGAATTTATATTACATGGAATGTTTGTTAGTAATAAAGACATTAGAAATACCTTTGTTTGGCACCAACACAAAATACAGTAAGGAAAAATAAAAATGTATGTTGTGTTAATAACAACATTATTAAGATAAAATATGACTACTTTTATGGAACACCGGAAAAAATATGAAGTATATTTTTCAATAATATATACTTACAGAGTAATATTTAATACTAAGTTCCATAAATAAGTCGACCAAAATTACTATAAACTCTAGTTTATAGTAATTATTATTTAAGCAAAACTATTTTATATTACATACATGTTGATGTATATGGAAAATATAACTGATATACCCGGTGCTGTTTTTTATTTCTAGCTATATTTAAAACTCAAATCTCATTCCCAATTCCGTTAAAAATTAAGCGAAACAAAATTTTATTCACATTTAACTGACAGAATAAATATTTACATTGAAGTATAATGACGCGGAACGTCCCCGCTGTTTTCTTTCATAACCGCTAAAATATCCTGCCAGCCAATTATCACATTTCCACCGTCACATCGCTGGAACAACTATACATTGCTGCTTCAACATGAACCACGCTTCATAACCCTGATACTAAGCCAGCAATGTATCCGAGCAGAAAGATATCACCACGGTTTTTGGCAGGGACAAGTCGCACGGTACGGGGACGCTATTGAGACGTACAAATGTTTAGCGGAGGATTACTTTCCAATTGAAACGTGCCTACAAAGACGGCCGTGGGTCCCACTTATTTGAGTTTCAATTATCCCCAATCCCTGGACAAATACGGCAAATACTCTGCCCCGGTATGGCGTTAATAACGGTATGCACATTAGTCGATGGCTTTTTTTGCTCGATCTTATTTATAGCGCTGTGTTTTTGGAAATAAGATGGCATAGTATTTGGTTACTTGTAAATAGATGTTTATAAATTTCAACAAAATGACCTTATACTTGAATTTTTTTTTATTTGTAACCTTCTCTAGATTAAAGAAAAATACGCTCTTTGTCTTTCGCAAATGTGTGTCATTTCAAGTGTAATAAACAAATAAATAAAATCATTATCGTAATGAGATGTCTAAATCATTTAAAAATATATAATGACGTCATAAAAATTAGATTCATCATTCATTCACAGTCCAAAGAAATCATTAAAAAACGAAAACCATACAATCCATTAAAACATTATAAAGGAAATGAATTCCCTTTAAACGAGCGATCCAAGTGAAAGCCTAGTTTCCAAAAGATAGTAAATGTGAATATTTCAGTGCATTAACATCAATTCGATAGCGGGCCGGATACGTACCTAAGGCTTTGCGCACGTGTACGGAGGTTGATATGGTTTAATCGAATATAAATGGTTATGGAAAATTAATATTTGTTAATCTGCATGTATGTTAATGTGATGTTAATCCTATTCTACTAATATTATAAATGCGAAAGTTTGTGAGGATGGATGTATGTATATGTGTACCTATGTATGTTTGTTACTCTTTTACGCAAATACCACTGAACGATTACAACGTAATTTAGCAAACGTATAGAGGGTAACTTGTATTAACACAAAGGATCCTGAAAATTCCACAGTAACGGGAACTATATGCGAGTTTTTCTTTAAAAACGCGACGAAGCCGCGGGCAGAAAGCTAGTATAACATAATATTTATAAGGACGCATTTTGCCACATCCATCAGGTACCTAAGTAACATTATTACTGACTTAGGTAGGTTTTGTTTGTTAAAGAAATAAAATAGGTAGGTAGTTATTTGTATAATGTTTCTTTTTCTTTTTCTTAGGTAAAATGGCTTCCTGGTGAACGGCAGAGCGAGTAGAAAGATAGCCATAGTTTAAACTACCTTTCTACACGTTGCTTTGCCCACGTCGTCTTAACCTTAACAAATTAAGACATAACTTATATACTAATACCATCATCGAAAACCTATCGACTGTTGAAAACCAAATGAAAATAGGTCAGCAGTTTTTGAGTTTACCGCGCAGAGACAGAAGGACGCGCAGATAACTTCCATTTATAATATGTAGAGATAATTAAAATAATAAAGTTGTTGTTTATTTCCAGGTGCACATTCTCCAGATTTGTGTACTATAATAAAATATAGTCTTTTATTTATAATTATTATGAATATTGCAGCCAGTATGCAAAGAGCTTTGATATCCGCCAGACGAGGCGCGCCAGTATTTACGGCGGCCGCTACCAACATCGACGTTTATAACCTTCGCTGTAATAAATATTATTTTGTATCTAATATATTGTACATTATGCAAATTAATTTATAATTGCATGGAAAATTTTCTTTCTTCCTCGGATTGTTAGACAACATACTCGCAATATACATAATATCATACTAAATTTGATATAAAAAAGTGTCTCTCGTGTTAATGTGAGAGCCAAACATGTTGGTAATAAACATAATTTTTAATATAATCTTTCTTATTATAGTAATAATTCTGAATCCATACTAATATTACGTATATAAACGCGAAAGTAACTCTGTCTGTCTGTCTGTTACTCAATCACGCCTAAACTACTGAACCAATTTTCATGAAATTTGGTAAGGAGATATTTTGATACCCGAGAAAGGACATAGGCTACTTTTTATCCCGGGAAAATGATGTGATCCCGGAAATCCCACGGGAACGGGAACTATGCGGGTTTTTCTTTGACTGCGCGGGCGAAGCCGCGGGCGGAAATCTAGTATTACATATACACAAATGCAGATTTTCCGAATGTAAAAGAGTTAAATAAAACATGATAATCATTGCGATAAAAACATGCTTTATCTATAATATAAAAATGAATCCCAAAATGTGTTGGTAAGCGCATAACTTGAGAACGGCTGAACCGATTTCGTTAATTCTTTTTTTATTATATTCCTTGAAGTACGAGGATGGTTCTTACGTAGAGAAAACGTAAATATGTACCACGGGCGAAGCCGGGGTGGACTGCTAGTTTATAATATTATTTAATATTTAATCTGACCTGTATCGAGAGTTTAAATCGCTTAATGTTTTATAGAGTACAAAGCGTTGGATTTAATATTATTTATTTAAAATAATACAAAATAAAATGTATTGCGTTTTCATACATTATTTTATTGTAAGATACTCTTTGAAGGAAAAAAATATTTGTGTATTCAGTTTTGAGCTCCTAATAAATAAGAGGTAAGTCTATATATTTGTAATATATTGCAATTTCAAAATTATTGTTTCTATTTGCAGGCAAATTTTGTACCAAAACTACAAAAAATCTTTTTGTCTATCAGATTTTCCAGCTTTCACGACGAATAATATCCATAAAGGCTATAACGATTATCATAATACTTTCTCTATTAGATTGAGGAATTTATAAAGTAGCAGTAGCATTTAGGCTATAAAATCAAAAGTTGTTGTGAATTTACTCGGTTAAACGACTTTCATACTTCAAAACAGATAATCTATACTAATATTATAAAGCTGAAGAGTTTGTTTGTTTGTTTGTTTGTTTGAACGCACTAATCTCGGGAACTACTGGTCCGATTTGAAAAATTCTTTCGGTGTTAGATAGCCCATTTATCGAGGAAGGCTATAGGCTATATATGATCACGCTACGACCAACAGGAGTGGAGCCACGGGGGTGAAACCGCGCGGAGCAGCTAGTACACGATAAATCTAATAAAACAAGGCTCATTCATAAAAGTCACACCATTTTTAGTCCATTTAAACGCTCTGAAACATTCACGAAGTACTTAGTTACTTAGGAGTCTAATCGCCTCGTCTCAAGACATTGACAACTCAGAACAGTAGTTAGGTCAATAGGTATAAGGTAGAGTTCTTGGTGAAGAGCGGAAGCGGCCTCATAATTAATGTTTTGGTAAGAACATTTTTAAGCTATTGCATAGCTTCTATCGCGGGCCTTGAGCGCGGGGACCGAATCCAGAAATTGCGTAACGAAAAAACCTCACGCTTCCCACTCCGACGGGCACGGACGTGTGGCTTGAAGGCATAGCATGCAATAGCTTTACCGCGGCAGTCCCCGAGTGCCACACTTTTTTTTTTAATTGATAGTTTCTTTATTATAATATGCTCTTTCAATATATCTGTTTTACGGACCAAAAAGTATAATATAAATTTTCAATGAAAACTTTCGTAAATCGTATAGGAGCTAGCAACGTTGACAAGAGAGAATTTTAGTATAGTTGGTTCTTTGATATACTGTTTCTCTTCCTATTTCGGTTAGAGTCCGGGCTGTCTGGCTGGCCGCTGTGGTTGCGTTTATTAGTGCGCATCTTATTTGCACAGGAAAATATCCGTAATTTAAAGTCATTTATTAACGCGTAATTTTTAATCTTTTGCCTTAAGATAGATCCATCAGACATAATTTTTTTATTGCAAGACGTTTTTTTCGTTGTTAAATAGGTGCCAAACGCAATTTTTTATTTCAAAATTAAAATGTCATCGAAATAAGTGAAATTCCATCAACATGAGTCCCCGTGAAGGATAAGTAATCACTATGTTACTTATACTATATGTAATATTCATTTTACTATTTACAATTTTTTAGTAACAATCTACCATGGTGCCTCCTTTTCCCAACGAACCTCAAATAGGACGTTAATGTAAACTTGATAAAAACCAAATATCATCAAATTCATATAAATACCCAAAAGTGTAATAAATATGAAACCATCTATTAAAAATATATGTTTACTAATTATTCAATATAAGTATTAGAAAAGGATAATATAATATAAGTAATAAAGTTATTACTTACCTTTTAAGCGGACTCATGTTGATGTAATTTCACTTATTTCGATGACATTTTAATTATTTTGAAATAAAAAATTGCGTATGGCACCTATTTAACAACGAAAAAAACGTCTTGCAATAAAAAAAATATGTCTGATGGATCTATCTAAAGGCAAAAGATTAAAAATTACGTGTTAATAAATGACTTTAAAGTTAAGTATATTTTCCTGTGCGCACTAATAAACGCAACCACTACCGCCAGCCAGACAGCCCGGACTCTAACCGAAATAGCAAGAGAAACAGTATATCAAAAACCCAACTATACTAAAATGACTTTTTTTAAAACGTTACTAGCTTCCGTACCAAGGTTCATCTCGAATCTTATACTGACATATCGATGTGATAATACGAAATCTACATGTGTTTCGTAACTTAAGAATGCAAACAAAATATTAATCGTTCCATCACCAAAAATATAAATGAAATCACAATATTTACCAAAAATATGTATGAAGAAATATACTTGCTAAATTATTAGACATATTTTCTAACTAGACTAACATACTCATTTGTTTATTATAAGAAATGGTAATACATACACTTTCACACACCTACTTCCTACAGGTTACAATAATTGTTACCAACGACAAATAAAAAATATTGGTGTGTTGGCAATATTGTGTTCCATCAAAATATATTCTCATAACTACATATTTATTATGAAACGACGTTTAAACTTAGAAAAAATAAATTAATCAAACTATTCACGTCACTGTACTCAGCAGCTAGCAAGGTCATTCAGTATTCTAGACTTCTCTTAGGCTTTACATAGTAAAAACTTAAAGTGGAATCCATTATAGCATTAAATACTTTGTTTTCTTTAGTCTTGTACAAACTTTGTCTTGTTAATTGTTTTCAACGTCGTTTCTTAACTCTTTTTTTTCAGTTATTTTTTCATGAAGACGAATATATTTTTTGGTTAATATTCTATCGTTACTCGCAAATGTAAATCTAACTTCTAATCTAACTCTTCAGGCGGAAAAATCACTGTATTTTGTACAGACTCTTCTTATAATACAAGTTTAAATGTTTATTTATCTAATAATGGGTAACAGAAATGACCAGAAATATTTTTTCTTATTTCTTTACTTTCATTACTACACCACAACCACGACCATTTATTTAATTGTAGAATACTGTAAATTAAAAATACAATTTCTTCTAGGTACCTATACAATTAATTTTACCGTAAAAAATAAAGATATCTAAGTATAAAAGATTATAATATAAGAAATAAAGATATCTCGTATTTACCAATCAAGTTATTTTCAGAAGTGGGTTATATCTGCCGGGTAAATCCGACTCGTCAGTGTCTAACTAGTCATAGAGTGGGCTTACACGTAAGAGAGGGTTTAACTGTTTGTTTAATTTAATTAAAATATCGTATTTTATGCTTAAAAATAATTAAATTCTATTTTAATGTGTATAATGGATATGGATATTTCTTGTTCAAATGAATATCTTTCATCCGCTCTTTTACAAGGTTCTATTTATTTTTAAAAACCGCCAGAACTTTTTCTCAAGTTATTATTTTCTCTATCAAAACTCTATTAACATTTTTAAGAAACCTGAAATTAAATCTCAACAGCCAAAGAAATGTACATATTATTTTTTGGGCTAGCTATAGTCGGATTTTTAATTAGACAAAGTAAACTGACGTTTACTGTGTTGTCAGTTTTTGATGAAATAAAAATAGCGTTGTCACGAAGTGAATGATTGAAAAACGGGAATGAATGAAATTGAATCGATCGTCTAGTGAATATTTAGTGTGTAACAATATAACATCAAATAAACACAACAATGACAACAAACACAACGTAATTAGTTACAATTAACGAAAAAATTACAAAACCAATAACGTAAACAGCGTAAAAATAAAAATAAAAAAATGATTATAATTACATTCTACTAGTAACTTATATCTTATATAGCTTTATATATTATAATTAGAAATAATGTTATTTTATAGTTTGAAATGATGAACTATTCACACTCATTGTTCATTCATCTGATTGAATGAGAACTGAATTCCTCACTATTACTTTAAATGTGGCAACATTATTTTACAAAGTGACATTAGCTGCTGTCAGTTTACTTTGTCTAATTAAAAATCCGAGTATAGTATATATTTAGCTGCTGAAGATACAGTGACAGCAACAGGCAATTATACTATAGTACTCTAAAATTAATCTCTTGTAAGAAGCTCTCTATTGCTCTCATACCTTGTTTAAGTAACAAAATACACATGAATTTTCCCTTAAAAAAATTAACATTCAATCACAAATCGTTCACAACATTCAGAGCCCAAACATAAAACACACACAGATGAAAAAGTATCTTATTAATCAAAAGTTCCAAAAGACATTTCCTCCAAGGACAAAATTTACATGCGAAAAAATATTTCTGATATTCACCGAGCAATTACTCCGCAGAATTGTATGGATTGTCAGTCTCAAGTTTTTCAATATAAGTTAGGTTTGAGATAACAACCGCGTGATATGAACGTAATCACGGACGATTTTGTGGAAGCCAAATAAATGGCGAATTATTTTTCTGATGCCATGTTATTGTGTATTACACCCACATCGTTTTAATGTATTCACGATTCGAGAAGTTTCTATTCTATTACGTTATGTATTTACAAAGGTTTTTGGAATCTTTTATACTTAATTCTATTTTTGAAAGAATAAGAATTGCCTAGGGCTTTTTATCTTGTGATTACGAAGCGTGCTATGAAACAAATGCGTATAGATTTATTTATGGAGAGTGCTTCCAATGCTACGAAACAATACATTGGCTAATGTATTGAACAGTCGTCATTTCGCTGTAAAGTTAGCTCAAAGTTCATTGTAGTGAGTGATTATTGGCTGCATACGTAAATTAAGACATTTGTCCTCAAATACTCTGAGGTTATACGCAGATTCAAAATGCCTATCTGTAAAATAGACAATAAGGCTTATAAAAACACAATATATTATGATAAGCGCAAAATTAAATTGATACAGTTATTCCCAAGAAATATATACATTCATAGAAACAAAATTATCAGAATATTATCTTAAACTAGCACAATTCAAATGAGATTCTACAAAAGACAGACAATTGCACAAGCCCTCGCTCTATTTACGGGGTATTGTTTGAAGATTTGAAAGTAAAAATCCGTAATTTAAAGTGCAACCTGACGCTTGAACATCGAGATTGGTTTCTATATAACAATGGCCGAATCGCACTCATGACTCGATGGGTACAGATCTTAGATCATTAAGTAATGGATAACACTCACAGGCGCTTCCCCTTTTGCCGAGGTATAAGATTATTCGAATCGAAAAGTCTTATGCTTTCATAAAAACTATTTGCGTAATCGATTACAAACACTCTGCGTATTCGTAAAACATCGAAAGGACGTCTGCGAGTGCTCCGCTAAAATGCCGTTTTGTGCTGTCAAGTCTTGCAGAAACAAGTCAAACACATCAAGTATTAAAAAAGATGGAATAACCTTTCATTTGTAAGTATTTTTTTATTTTTTTTACGTAAATATCAATTTAAATGCAATTTCTAATAATCGTCGATGTATCGTTTAGCGATATGATCAAGACAAATAATCGAGTCATGTGTTTACTCGATCATTGATGCGGCTTCACGAGACTATCATGGAAAGAAAGTATACAAATTTAATCTTTATGAACTAAGAGATAAAGTTGAATTTAAAACGCGATATTGAACCGCATTCCCCACGAGACTATAAAGCGATGTAGCGAGACTATCTTGAAGAGAAAATATACAAATTTAATCTTTATGAACTAAGCGATAAAGTTGAATTTAGAACGCGATATTGAACCGCACTCCCCACGAGACTATAAAGTGATGTAGCGAGACTATCTTGAAGAGAAATTCAAATTTAATCTTTATGAACTTAGTGATAGAGTTGAATTTAAAAACTCGTCGCTTAAAAGGTCGTAAATTTTTACGACTTTCTTAGTGACGGACTGCTTTTAACTTGAACGTCGATAAAAAAATATTTTTCTAAGTATAATTTGAAATGAGATGAGAATTAATCTTTATTATATTAAAATTTTACACAACTACATAAAAAGGAGTATAATGTTTATTTTGTAAGTCTTGTATATATTTATTAAAATTTACCTACGCTCGGTTACTTTTAACTGGCAGAACATTTTAATGGTACGGAACCCTTCGTGTGCGAGTCCGACTCGCACTTTTTTGTAATGTTAATTCAAAAAAAAAAAAAATTCAAAATTCTTTATTTGGAACAATAAAAACACACAATACAAAAAAACTTTATGAACGATGGCACCTATAAAAGCTTAAAAAAGCTGTGGCACAGGTGCCAACGCCCGCCTCCATACATTCTAAACTTTCTATACATTCTAAACTAAATTTAATCTTGTAACCTTTCTATTATGTAATCTATACTAATATTATAAAGCTGAAGAGTTTGTTTGTTTGTTTGTTTGTTTGAACGCGCTATTCTCGGGAACTACTGGTCCGATTTGAAAAATACTTTCGGTGTTAGATAGCCCATTTATCGAGGAAGGTTATAGGCTATATATCATCACGCTACGACCAACAGGAGTGGAGCCACGGGGGTGAAACCGCGCGGAGCAGCTAGTTTGTTTATATGTATGTATTAATATTGCGTATATTTCAGATTTACAAAAAATCCTGCTTTAAGGCTAAGGTGGATTGAATGCTGTGGGAGAAAATCAGAATGGACACCTCGGTACAGAAATAATAAAAATTTCTGTACCGATATTTATTTTATTGAATATAATATGTGATGTGTTGAATAAATACATATTCAAATACAAATAAAATGGCGTTTTATTGTTATTTCGTATGCATATAATAATGATGAAAACGTTACAAATGACCTGTGTAGTATTTTTTATGAATATAATATATGTTATTTCTAATTTCAACAAAATTATTATTTTTGTAATATCGATATGGTTACATCCCTTTAGAGCGATTGTATTATTACGTATATGTACAGAGATTTTTCTGTGTAATCGATGTATGTGTGCAAAAACATGCTAGTCTGTCAATTTTGTAATAGTTTGAGTTTGTAAAGACACAAATTATTTTTGTGAATGTGTGATTGTGTTTCAAAGTGTGAGTTACCCTCCCCGCACCAAAATCGGCAGAAAGTTTAGTTAGAACATTTGCCAGCGTGCTCCATCCATTACTTAATGATCTAAGGTACAGATTCTTGCATGCCTTTAAAACTAAATTTATGGAAAGACATGACTAAACCTTTTAGAGGATGTTCCAGTGGCAACTAAGTACCTAGGGCGAAATTGGGCTTTGTTTTCGATATCAGGACTTCGACTGATTAAAATCATCAATCAAATAATTAAGAACGAATTATGAACGAAAGGTATAGATTATATAGATATAAGGTAAGTTTATGGTGTAAAGTGATTTTAGGGTCACTGTATGTGATAAATACTATGCAAAGCAAAGTTTTTAAAGTGAAACTTTTATTACATCGTCTCAAACTTTTTGGTCTGTGTAGCGCATGTCGCGTGTATCGCGGCTGCCGAGTAGGTATACCTACTCGGCAGCCGACCGACACGCGACATGCGCTACACAAAGCAGTGTTCGGAACCGTTCGAACAGTTTCACTTTTACCGTGGTTTCATAAAACCACACAACATTTTATTTTTTATTTATTTATATTTCGTGAACACGATTAAATCAAAATATACCTTTTTTATAGTGGGGAAATCTTCCAAAGATACCCACGGCCCCCGGGGAAAAATCAAAATATACCTAAGCTCTTGTTTATTCTCTATTCAAACAGGAAAAGTAATGTGACCTTACATAACCTATGGTAAACTACATGGTGTGGTTCATTTAAATGATTGAACACACTTTTTAATAAACCAACTTGTTGTTTGAATAATCCAACCATAACATCAAAGCGACTTTAATAAGAAATCATTTGATTTATTAATATAATAAGCACTCAACTTGACCCAAACTATAATTATTTCAAGGTAAATACTTGTGATGATTGAAATTATATATAAAATGACCTGCATAATTTATTTTATATTGGAATATTCTTTGCACGGGTGAATTTATTTTAAAGCTTTCGTTAAACTAGATTATTATAACCTGAAATGTTAATTACAATTACAAGTTTTGGGAAGTCGATATTACTTTTTCCAGGAAATTTGAAATCAATTTTAGTTAGAAAGGATAATATGGACTTAATCAACAATTTCCATCCATAAATCTTAGAAGTGGTATCGATGCGTTTAAATATAGACTAGCCTTCCGTGTCCGCTTAGGTTGACCTAGAATAAAAAAAAGCTCAGAAATAATGTACCATACTATGTAATGTATGTTCTTATACAGGTTAAAGAATTTCCATAGTTAGTAGGTAATAGCTGGGGAGCTTATTTGTTTCTATATAAAAAGGTATCAGGAGCATGGGTATGTAATAGTGCAGATATTGCTATATCAACTACAGTACTCCAAACTTAATAATGCGCATGCAAATCTTCGCTAATTGTCGTATTTCCGAAGACACTCGAATCATTGAATCGTAAGAACCCTAAACAACGCACTTGCATTTTACACCTTGTTCAAAAGAAATAGAAGTCAATTCACGGTCATACACAATCAAAAACAAATCGGGCGGTAGGTGACGGTAGCCTGTCAGTCAAAAAACTCAAAAATCCGTCAGTCGTCTTTAAATATTGGTGGTGACTGCACGTGTTCTCTCTGTGTGGAATTATATAGAGCTGCTATTACATACCCTTCTTGGTTTTGTTTTTAAAGGTGGATTAAATTAATCGATGAAATGATTTACACAGGTGATGGCAGTAGGGAAAGTGAAAATGAAGAAGAGCATAATGAAAGTTCCGATGTATCTAAAATGTCAGAAATAAAGATAATCCCTGATTTTGATTGTTTTTATTTTTATTTTTTTATAATTGTCGTAATATTGAAGAATGATCAGTACTGATTTTAATGATTAGATATATGGTTTAAATATAAACCTGTGTTTGAAAACCATATTTTATACAATACTAGCTTGCCACCCGCGGCTTCGCCCGCTTTGTCTAAAACCTAATAAATTATATACTAAAACCTTCCTCTTGAATCACTCTATCTATTAAAAAAACCGCATCAAAATCCGTTGCGTAGTTTTAAAGATTTAAGCATACAAAGGGACATAGGGAAATAGGGACAGTGAAAGCGACTTTGTTTTATACTATGTAGTGATAAATTTTGTGTTATTTTAACCTTCTTTTCTTCCATCATTACACCAGCTTCAGTAAGACACTTTAAAAGAACTATAAAATTTTCCAAGTAAATCAATCCAACAAAGATATACCTATTAGCAATCGTGGGTTTATTATACTCGCTATTTACTTACAAGGAATTATCGAAACAAAATCGTTACTTACAAAAACATATTAATTTATTTTAGCACAAAACATAATTTGACTAAATTATGCATAAAGAAAATGCATTTAACCACTCTATATAGATATCATCTTCGGACGCTCCGGGAATATGACAGTTGCCGAACAGCGACGAAGATTTCAATGCGCATTATTACTTTTGGAATACTGTACTTTAGATTTCCATTAAAAAACGGTTATTGTTAAATACATTACTACTTGCTTATAGTTGGGGA
The DNA here is from genome assembly GCA_029959065.1 of Colias behrii. Taxonomy (NCBI): domain Eukaryota; kingdom Metazoa; phylum Arthropoda; class Insecta; order Lepidoptera; family Pieridae; genus Colias; species Colias behrii. Next base: position 568,818 of record JARWMC010000006.1, on the reverse strand, counting down.
GGCGAGGTAGCTAAATGGCGTAATTCGACGGCGCCGTCGAGACTTATCAAAATCGAAAGGTACAATAATTTCGAAAAGGAAAGCTTGTATGGTAAAAACCATTTTAGAGGTGGGTTTGGCGTGTACGGTTTTTCAAAAATGTAAAAAAAAAAAAACAGTTACCTACTTGGGCATTCTCGATCGCGTCAGATATTCATACTACGTATGCCCCAAGTGTCTCTGATAACAACGGTATACTAATCTGCCAATTTGCGTGGTGGGGCTAGGCATATAAATTAGTCAAAAATGCACAAAAAAAAAATTTACTCGAGCGCGTCAGATTTTCGGAAGGGGTGTTAAGTAGGCCCCAAGGAAGCTCCCCTTAAAAAAACAGAAGATTTCGGCGTGACAATAAGCTACGATGAATTTTTGAAAATGCAAAAAAAAAAGTATTTTTGAAATACTCGAGCGCGTCAGATTTTCATAGGGGAGGTTTATCTCGGTATCCTGAAAGCATATTTTCTTAATCTGACAAAAATGTTGGTGGGTTCTCTTAATCTGACCGAAAAAGGTTTTTTTGTTTCTTTTTTTTTATCATCGTTATTTCATGTCGACTTTTTTTAACACCCTCAGTTTTCGAGATATACTCAAAAAACCGGGAGTTTTTATGTTTAAGTTTTTATGATGCTTCAAGTCAAAAAGTTTTAACTTTGGACAAAAATGTAAAGAGACCTTTTTTGTGTAAAATAAAATTACCTTTTTTGTGTATTTATACTTTTTTTTTGTAAAATGTATCGTTCGCGACTTATATACTGCAACGCGTTTTTCGGAAGACGAAATGGCTCCTCTAGACTTCCGGTCATGCGGAAACCGGCAGATTTTGTATTTTAAGTAAGTTTTAGATTATATTCTTCAAAATAAAAAATAAAAAAAATCGCGCTCGAGAATGCCGGATTAACTTTTTTTTTACAAGTTTGCGACCCTATAACTCGGCGGCGTCAAGGACTTATCGTCAGATTAGTTAAATTTAGTCTTATAACACTAAAATCAACCCCCAATATCTTAATCTGACGCGCTCGAGTATTTCAGACTATCGATTTTTTTTTACTAATCTGATCGTCTATCCTAGGCGCGCGTCACTATATATAGAGCTAAATAGTTTACAAGGTTGTTCTATTAGGTCTAAGGTATCTCTCATATCTTAAACTGCCACGCTCGAGTATTACCGAAAATTCCCCTATTCGCCTCCCTATCTATTATGTTAGACGTGCTTTATTCTGAAATGTATTTTCAAACACAATCAAGTTACAAAATATGACGTCACATTCCTAGCCCGATATCCCAATAATCAAGAACACAATGGCGGGTATCTGAATACTAAAATTATAAACACACAGTTCAGAGATAGCCGTGAATAATCGCGGACAGTTGGTAACAAGAACAATTTGCATTTATAAATGATTCATGAGCGCGTGTGGTCGAGAAAACATGTCGAATTGCACTGCTTCCGAATAGATACCCAGTACCCAGCCCAGACTTGGGGGCTTAAATTGTTTCGCCTTACGTAGGTAGCGGTAGGGCTGCCAAAAAATGAGAGTAGTAGTTTTTGAAGGTAGTGAGTAATTGTTTTTTGTGAAATAAAAGTTAAGCTTTTCAGTATGGCAAATAGGATAGGTAGGTAGTTGTGTTGTGGGTACTAAAAATTTCGTTAAAATTTTTGTACATTACCTATTACCTATAGTACGATGATGACTTCTTACGTAGTAAAATTTGTCGTGAATCAATAATAGAAAATAATTGTAAAATATCACTGTATTAGATTCAAATTTAGAGAAATAAAATAAATTAAGTGTGAATTTAAATTACATAGTGTGACAACCCTACTCAAAAGATGTTTACTTTGAAAGGACGGATGGTCAAGTTTAGCCTTGCCCTTAAGACGGGTCTAAATAATATCTATAATAAAGCTAACATACGATCGATTATCACAAACAGGACATTCAGGATAATGTTGTATGAATTCGAACAAGCTATTAACAGATGTTAAGGGGAAGCTTTTTGTTAGCAAAGAATTAATTTTACACTGTTCTGTTCTGTTCCCTAAAATATATCTGAATAGTTTTTACATATTTTACATATTTCTCTTTATCTAAGAAAATATTATTCGTGTAACAATAAAACATAATGTACTGACGGAAGAGCGAGATGTTCTAACTCAAGCATTTAAATGCTTAAAAGGATGTCTCAATGACTGTAAAATTGTAAACATAATATATTTTGTTACAGAATAAATATTTTTGATTTTGATTTTGAATTTATCAATAAAATACTTTTCTGTTACAAAAAATGATTATTATTAAGTCTATATACTCATTGTTTAGTTTAATAACTTGTCGAAGACTGACTTTGTTGAACTTTTAAATTTATGAAGCACTTAGAGTATGTTTAACAGTCAGCTAATTTAGCTATTCATCAAATTCTTCCATTTTCTTAGACGCGGCGTCAGATCTCGTGGGATGTTGTTTTATTCAAACGTGACGTAGATCAAAAATATTCAGAGATAACTTATTAATGTATTTTTCAGCAGAATTAAAAATACGAAAGTTAATAATTGGATATTCCATTACGACTTCAATTTCAATAAATTCTCTGTCTACGATTTTTTACCTGTTTGTATCAGTTGTTTCTCCGATTCGCTATAAAATTATGAGTGTGTTTAACTTAATCTATAAAAACTCTATCGAATACGAAATTATTATTTTTGAAGTAAAATATATTGTTTCTGAAAATCTAGTCGCAAAAGAGTTGTAATAAGTAGGTCGCTGTCCCGTATTTTCAAAAATAAAATCAGCTATGTACTAATAACTAGCCCACTATAATATTATTCCGTATAACATCTATGGTACATCTACTCTATGTTCAAACGAAGGTAATTGAATCTCTGTGAGAGGAGCCAATCCCCTTGCGAGATAACGCTGGCAGCACATTTGCATACGCGATGCAGCATGCACTGAATAACGTGTATTGTTTATGCACAATAAAGGAAATATTTAGTTATTTCACTACGTTTTTAGGTCACGATCTGACGTCAGATTAGCTACATTAAAATATCTGGCAGTATCGTTTATTTATTCAGAACAATCGAGACTAGACAAGTATATGTATTGATTTTTCAATCGATCTACGTATTTTTCATATCATCTGTTTTCAAACTAGGAAATTTCATGAGTAATTTGGTATATCTAAAAAGTTTGTTGTTATGTGCTGCCAAATTGCACTTGGCCAACGTAGTTGAAGCCTTAACGTATGAAATATATTATGTCGATTTAAATGTGATGTGAAATAAATACATATCACAACGTAAGCAGGTTCTATCATCAATTGTACTATGTAATGTAAACTATACACTGATAAACATATTTTCATTCTTATTTTGGTTGGTTCTTTCATATTTTGGTGAATGAAATTGTCACTTGAGATACAGATGTCACTTCATAACTTGTCAAACTGGTCGAGCTTCGAGTTCTATGAAATGATACCTCACTCGGCGCATTCGCAGAAATTGTCTGGGAGCTCGGACGTTGATGATTTGACGTCCGACCGAACTACCCTCACTTGTCTTAGTGACTGGCTGGAACAGTTAGCCACTGACTACATGTTGTGGGGAATCACAGTACATTCGTCACGGTTACTACTGTGAAGGAATGAAGGTGGGATTCCTATTTAGAACATGGTTGGATTGTCGACCAGTCTACACCACTGACTGGCCGGTAAGGCCCTGCTAGATGTAGTATAGTAGTTCTATTTATGCTATGTCATGTTACAATTACGCGATTAAGAACGTGTCGCTATACTGTTACGTTTAAAATAGTATTTAAACCAGTCTTATAATTGTTTATTAACTTAAATACCCCATACAATGATCGAGAGACACAAATTATTGAGTTAAATAAAATAAGAAAGAAAAAAAAGACGGGTTGCACTCCGGGAGTGCCGGCAGAAGTGAAAACTTGATTATTAACGTTGAGCATGATTGATATTTTGGAATGGTATCCGTCTTACGCTTTTTCGATCAGGTCACGTGTCCTGACGCGAGTTTAAGATTTTATACCCATTACAGAAAAAGTGCTCAACGCCGCTAAAGAAGTTTTCACTTCAAAAATCCATCGTGACGCATACGAGACCCGTACCGACCCGTATTACTCAAAAAGAAAATCCTTGAGCGACTCCATAGAGTTTAAACTTTAAATCGATTTAATAAATGAAAGCAATTACTTCTTTGTCGTTTTTTCTAGAAACTCGCATCTTTTCTCATCCCTATTTTCAACTAATAGTCATATTTGAATGATTTCATTTCTTGCTTGCAAATCGACACTAAAATTCATTTTATGATGCAAAGTAGTATAGAGCCTCATTTACGGAGTCCCTTGTTATAAGTATTTAAACTGATGTAAACTCGTACTGATTTATAATGATTATTAAAAATATTTAAAGATAAAAACTTACTGAAAGATATGTCAGGTATGAGATGATATTAATCGTCCAAACATCTACATCTCGAATTGGATTTTGAAATGTGTAAAGCATTATGAAAAATATTATTCCTGACAAAAGCTGAATTATACACATAGAAGCGATTCAGCCTCATTCCAGTACAGATCAGAAAAAAAAAACAACCAAATTAGGACAATAAAACCTGGTTCATTATATACCTACACATACATTTCAAAGCACTTATTATATTATGTCTTTCACCGCAACAGAAAGACAAGCAAAATTACATTTAAACGCAAGATATATTATGATATTCCTTTTTATAGAAGCAAAAATGAAAATACACGAACAGTTCACAATTTTTCTCTATAACATTACCGTGTAGAATGACAACAAATCAAATAATTCTGTGTACTCGAATGGAATCCCCAGATAATTCGTACGTTCAACTGTTACGAAATAATACTCAATTATAGGGAAAAATCGTTTTTATGTTCGTAGAAAAATCACTGTTATAAATCACTGTGATCACTGTTACTTTAGCACATCCCTTTACACGTGTTTAAGGTGCTATTTTCGGAGGTGATGGTATATTCACTGACGCGTTACGTAATTGTTATACATATGTCACATAATATATGCGAACTAATCTTCTGTAGGATTGAGTTTTGATACATAATATTTATTATTGATGTTGTGATATTGTTAGCGCGAAGAATAAATTTTACACTATTTTTTCGTAGACTTAGTAGTTCGAAGTGAAGGCGTAGGAAATTAACAAGAAAGTTAAAGTTTCTCACTAATTTTTCTCTCTAGAATGTATTTAATTGTTGAACCAGTAGATTCTTAATTGTAATTAATTGATGTCAAGACTGTTAAGAGCCGGTAAATGAAATTAAAAGTAAAGCACCGACGCAGATTACGATCTTTTTTCCGATCGTTAAATACGTTTTGAATTTGATGTTTCTACAAATAATTTTAAATAATGTTTGCCCACCAAGTTTATTTTTTTAACAGTGCAATCATTACTCCTCCTAGGTTTATAACATTTCCTTTATGCATTAAAGACGCGACTTGTTTGTTCGATGAAAAAAAAGCACTTATAAGCGAGATAAACATTGAAATTTATTATCTATAATTCAAAGGTCACGCGTGCATTTAAGATTTTGACAAAATCAAAATTTCACAAGGAACTGTGACTGTAGCTTGCTAATCGTTACAGAAGCCCATCAAATATTCACGGCTCTAGACGTCGTGTCACTTCACGGCACACGTATGTAATTAATTTTCAAGTGCTTTAATTCTCGTGTACTTATGTATTTCTCTAATTAGTAACGACATTAAAAATCGTGTAAGTAACATGAAGATTTTTGTATTTGATTTCAGATGAAGATGGATTTGATAAGGTTTCCTGCCTGAAACTAAAGAATGAAGGAGAACGTCAGTTTCAGGATAAGTAGTTAAAAAATAAGTAAGCTTTAAAATGTTTAATTAAATACATTGGTCAATTCCTAAAAAATAACAATAGCAAAGCACCCATAAAAGTTAAATAAATAACCTATTATTTGTAACAGTGGTCACCGTTACCACCGTTACGTTATTTACCCAGCACAATTCGATAATTCTGAAAAACGAAGGAAAAAGTCGGCTACAATAAACAGGGTGTATTCAAATGAGACCTCTCTCCGGGGAGGAGGGCGCGAAAACAATGATAATATTACAAACTTATTTAGGGTCCGGCTATGAAATTGTCTGAGGGATGAATAAAAAGATTTCTGACCACCTTTAAAAAGACGTGATATAAGACAACAACATTTTTACAAAAATTATAAATTCTTAGAAGAATGGTCACATGTCTTGTGTATTTTTGCAAAAATGTTTTATTATTTGAATACTGTTACATAATATAGGTATTTTGCTCTTGAAAATTTACTTAAATTGTATTAGTTATTATCTGAGTTCTATAGAGTTTCTTAGTTTCTTCTACCTCATCTCGAAACTGTTTGCTAATAATGTCTATCTACTATGAAGCATACTAAGACACGAGGAGAGTCTAGATGAATAAATAAATGTTTTACTTGAAGAATGATTGTCTTGTCACGCGCATCGCGGTGAATATATTGTTATTTATACCGTAAATTTCATGGCCCATAAGCGCAGAAGTTTGGAAAAAATTGTGAGCGCGTATGTAACCTTGGATATTTACGAGTAAGCGAAAGGGTTCTACGTGCTACGTGACGAATAAAATTTCGCCTTTTATAAAACGTTTTGGAAAAAATGCAAATACAAGAATATGTTACAACTTCCTCTCCATATCAAAGGAATTTTGAAATAAATATCGTTGACCTAGTAAGCATTTTTGTTTGCTAATGAGATAGAATGTTTTTGTACCTAGATTTTTTTTTGTTTTTATAGATAGATACTTATAAGTCTTGATTAAGATCTTACAATTATTGTAGCAAAGCTAATGTCGTGGATGCAGAGCTCTTCATATTTAAATCATTATTTCGTAATAACTTCAACTATACATAATAATTACTATCATAATAGACCTATACCTATACTACTACCTTTATATCACACGCAAGAACATATAATAGTAAGTATACTAAAGTAGCATATATTTAAACAGGCGATAAAACGGATCATACCGCGATGGAATCATTTGCTATGTTTACGTTTCACGGCGGATAAAATCTCGCGAACAATAAAAGTTTTATATCATTTTTATACAGTACATTGTCACGAGATAACTTGTAGATTACACACGTTGGAAATCGCTGAACAGTACTTGTAGCACGTTTTCAAAAGTGTAGTATTCTTTAGATTTCGGTCCGTTGTAGTAACTATTAACTTATGTGTTCCACTTCTCTGCTTTCGTAGTACCGGGTAGTAGCTAAATAATAACCTAGGATATCGGGATCAAACACTTTATAACCGCATCCAAATCAGTTGCATAGTTTTTAAGATGCATACATAGAGACAGACAGACACAGCGAGAAGCTAAGTTTTACACGAAGTGATGATATTAACTGTTCAGCGCTGATTTACAACCATTTTACTGTTAATAAAGAAATTGTGGAAATGAAAAATATTCGTTCTACATCAAATTAATATTCGTGACACGTACAAAGCAATGTAGGAATTTTATATGAGTCCCTGTATCACGTTACAAGTTAACACATTGCTCTGTTGTAACAGTTTATCCGAGCCATCTAAAATCTGCTTTAACTGATGGTTCAAGTATAAAAATTTGTGAATACTTCTGTGTGAGAATACAGCAAAAGTAATGGACTTAAATGTAGTAAATTTCCAGTACAACATAATTACTTATTAACAATTATTTTATTACTAGCTGTGCCCCGCGCTTTTAGCCGCATTGCTCCACTCCTATTGGTTAAGCGTGATGATAATATCCTTTGATCCTTCTTCGATAATGGACTAACATAATATCTTAAAATAATCAAATAATGTAATAAAAACATTCATGCCACTTAAAAATTACTCTACAATAGAGCAGTCAGTCAGGTAAGTTCATCCTATAAGAAGCTGCCTTGTTTCTCTTAGTGCGTGGCAGTCACAAGCTAAATATTATGGCTATTTTTATCCGAATATCACGATCAGAGTGAAGTCACGGGATCGAAACAATATCAACGCGGAAGAAGTCGCGGGCACAACTAGTCGCAAATAAAGTTTATTCACTATGAATAACAGCTAACTGCATTTAATCGCTAACCTGCAGCTGGCATGCACATTACATTTAGTTTGTTACAAATTAAGAAAACATTTCAGTCCGTTGAAAGTTCCAACATTTAAATTTGTTAAATTTGAATTGAAATGCATGGCGCGGCCGTTTTATCTTGAATTGCATGCGATAAAACGGCTTTCGAATATTTCCAGTGTTTGTTTTAATATCGTTATTTATTGGTGCTTGTGGCCTAATTCATTGTGATACTAATTGTCATTCGTTTTTGTTAAAGAATTTGTATTTATTAATGTCTGAATATCATATGAATAACTGATATTGGATAATATATTATTTTATGTTATTATGAACATTAACATACCTATCCAAGTTTTATAATAATTTCACATTTAATCAGTATAATATGTGCTCTATAATTTATAAACAACATAAAAAAGAAAAAGATACAGAAAAATTTAACTAGATATTTGGCTCATTCAGTTATTAGGTAGTCTAAAATTTCATAATAAGTAATAACATACTAAAAGCTGTACTACGATATATCATCGTCTACTGAAACTAATAAGTCTCAAAACTTGCAAGTTAACACTTCCCGGGAAATTGGGATAAAATTTAGCCCTCTCCGGGGAAATTAATACCAGGTGTCAACGGCTAGGCGTATATGCGATCTTTTGTCTCCTTAATTGGTGGGAATAATTTGTGGCCTGTTATGACAACACTTTTTGTGTTCAAATTAAATTTTGTTAATTAATGCAGCAGCGGAACACGGTGGTTATGGGGTAAAAATTATGACCGGAAGGAATGCTTTTCAAGAGCTATGCTACAATGTTAAACCTTTAACATCTAATAAAATATTGCTAGAAAAAGCTTCAGTGGTTTGTGTGTGACTTTAATTTTTTTTTGCGTTTATCGGATAATCTCACAATTTGAAAAGGATTTTGAAATTTATTATTAGGAGATTTGACATGAAATAATGCCACTGTAATTTCTATCATTCTTTCGCAAAAAGATCTCAATTTGTTTAACCAATTAGCACATTGAATCGAGACATTCGAAAATTGCTCTTGAAAATTATAATTTAATATTATTTACAAGTTCTCAAGAATCCCGGGGATAAGGGAAGGCGGCAGACAGGTGACAGAACATTATTCATTCGAATTATACTCATCGGTATAAAGCTCGAACGAGGAACTGACGTTGTCAGGAATATTGTTGTTTTGTTGTATTGTTTGTTTTGTTTATTCATCATCTTGTGTTTGATAATTTGTATTCTTTACCTAGATAAAGATAATCCCTTTTGAATAGATAGTTATTGGTTCACGTGTCACGAATTTACCAGAATATTAAACTACTACAATTATTCTCTGTTCATTGCTATTTATCCAATGCAACAGTACCGATTTTGAAAAAACTTACACACGTTGTTAACTGATGCAATGAGGAAAAACATGCCTACTTCAATTTTCAAAATTCATCACAAACATAAATAACCGACCGGTTTCAGAATCAAGTATTTGTCGTTAACAACGTCTCAAACCATACTTAAGCATTTTATTGTATCTGACACTAGCTGTGCTCCGCGTGGCTCCGCTCCTGTTGCGTAATGATATATATCCTTCCTCGATAAATGGGCTATCTAACACCGAAAGAATTTTTCAAATCGGAGCAGTAGTTCCTGAGATTACCGCATTCAAACAAACAAACCAACAAACAAACTCTTCAGATTTTTTTATATTAGTATAGATAAGCTTTCCCAAATCAATTCTCAATTCAGAAACTGGTCGAAAGCCACGTCTTTACTAGTATCATATTAAAACACAGTCCAACACGTGCCCTATTTGTATCTCATAACGTTTTCTCAACTTGTATTCATTCGAGGAAATTGTTGCTAAAAAGTTAATCGCGGAGACTCGTAGTTCAAAACTCCGTTTATCAAGCGATTCCAACTAAATCATTCTTTATAAAAGTTTCGGTGTACAGAAAATATCTCGCAACTCGACTAGAATTGAAAACTAGTTGTGAACATGTTCAGATAATGGAGATACGAGTTTTTTTGTATTTGTAGTCTGTTATATTGGTTTCTAGGTATTGTGACATAAGTATTCATAGTGAATTATGGAGGAAAGTAAATAAAAATAATTGTACATTTTTCGATTCTGAATATTTTATAAAGAAATATCAAGTTTTAAATAATGTATAGTATTTTAACACGTTCCCAGCGGCACAGATATATCTGTACTTTCCATTACTGCGTTACGGGTCGTTTTAAACCTTGTCCTATACCAGAGATTGTGGCGGCACGAGGCATATTAAACCCCACCGCCCGTAGGAGACCCAAAATCCTTTTTTTGGCGCCAAATAAGACAAAGTGTGCGGCTTTTGTCGTGATTATTATTAACAATGAGTTCATTAACCTAAATCTACCGCCGCGGCCGCCCGTGGTTAGATTAGTTAGTTTAGATTCTATGGGTAAAATAAAATGTGGGGTCTGATGTACCCTATACCGCACTGAACAATAGCAGTTTTTCATATAATTTAGTGATGGGAAAAGAAATATCGATTTTATTTAATTGTATTTATTTATCAAACTTATGGATGTTTTTCATTAAAACAGGCCAAGCAATAATATTTTTTCAGATTTCAGATTTTAGAGTTTCACCACCCGGTTTTTCTTCATCTTCCTCCTTGATTAACTTTTTTCGGCAACGTTTCGACATAATCGGCAGCAGTCGTACTTCGTCGCGTGCTCAGTCTCGAATGCGTTGCACAACAATAACCGCGTGAAGCTAGCTTAGGGTGCGGTACGAGGTGCGCGGGGGTACGAGGTGTTCGCAACCTCGTTCCGCACTGTGTTAGAATTTTTATTTGTTCAGTGCGGCACGAGGTCCAAGAAACCCGGTATTAAGGTCGGTATACCATTGAACTAGGAATCAATAGCACATCTCAGATGTATAGTTATCACTTTCCTACACTGAACCAGATGGAAGTTATGCTTCCCGCACGACAGAGAAGTTTAAGTTTTTTCCTACCGCTATAACGACGAGACACGGACAGGGTGTTTTAAGCCCTGTTTCGCACCTAACGTGTTAATAAACACAAATATTTCATGAAGAGAATAAATCACGTTTTTATCTCTTAGTAATACCTATTTTCTACATGGAATCTAATACGAGAGCTTATTGATCAAATATTTCAGTTTCCTTTATATTCTACCTACCTATCTCATATTTAGAAATAATATTAATTAATACTCTAAAATCAATAATAAGTTGGTGCATCTCTAAAAATCCACACTTTCAAACAGCAACGAACCTGCGGCTATCCACGGGTATCAATGTAAACTTGCAAGACAGGCTCCACAATATCGGAGGTACGAGTGGCCCAGTTGATAAACCGCACCGCAGCGTGTCTAATTAATTGCACTGACTTGAACCCACTTAGTTAGACTGCGCGGTTTCGGGAACACTCACTCAACTCTAAGTTAGTTGGAAATTCTCCTTTGTCAAGTTTGTTAGATATTATTTTACAGTTTTGCGTTATGATTAGTTGTGTAAATTATAGTGTTTTGACAAAGTGTTTGTCCTAACTGATTGATTATTTGATTTTTATAATTGTCGTATTGAATGATGATAAGTTACTAGCAAAGGGAAAATCCAGACAGTTCCTTTTTTTGGATTTTAAAGTACAAAACCACTTATATTTTTACATGTATCATTATTATAAAGTTTTCATTATTATACTAGTTTTCCGTACAGCAAGTGCAGCAAGTAGAAAGAAATAAGTAAATAGAATACGAATAACTCTATGTGGCACTGAAAATTTCAACCACGAACCTAGCAATAAACAATACACTAGTACCATCATATTCAGTTAACGGTTGAATGTTTACTTAAGGAACGTCGGTGTGAGACGCGCCTGCACTCGCGAGGTTCACAAGGCGAGCGATTTGTGTCGGCAGCCTTGTATGTAATGTGCCACACGGATGCGACGTGCGAAGCGGCTGTCTGTTACACCGAACAGCGCAATATTTAAAAAAAATATACATATATATTTCTGAACTGTTTTAATATTGGTTTTAAATTTATATTTTAGGACAAAATAAATAAAGTTAGGTCAAAATGGTGACTATGTCCAGCCGTCGTTAAAATAATAAAGTTAATGGGGGAAGAAGGAAGGAATAGTTTTTCTTTCAAAGTCGAATTCTTCGTAAAACAGAAACGACATGTTTTTGTTAAGCATAGTTAATTTCTTATATGAATCTTAAATACTTAATTAAAAGATGGAAGAAGAAGTAAAAAGAATTTTTGAAATGGTTTTCCTCATATTTTACTTCAAGATCAGCACAGTATATAGTCAGAGGACTGTAGTACATTTATACCAACAGCGCCGTAGCAGCTATCCGCATCCTTTATATTCTAGAACAAACAATTCATTACATGCAATATTTGTTACATCGACGCACTCATAAAACAGCACATTACACCTCCGTGTAACAGACGCGCAATGTACCAGCGAACTAAGTAGGACGACTGCTCAGTTTGTCAATCATGCGCGTTGCCCTCGCACGGTAATTATTTAACTCAATTCGCTTTGCACGACTCAAGGATTTACTTTAATTGGATCGCGGTAATTTCGCCTTGCCAAGTGATACCTAGGCAGAACTTTCTAATTATACGATGTGATAATGGAAAGTTGTTGCCAGTTGCCTAATTAATACTAGGTGTTCTGGGGATTGCTTGTGGACTGGGACCGCTTTGTTGTTTAGGACTTTTATCTTTTGGAGCGATGATGTCCAGCGTTTATTTGGGAATATGTGGATATTTCAGTCAGTATTAAGTCCTTTTTAATGTGGTTTATTAGCCACTTATTTGTGACTCTACCAACATCACTTTCACAAGCACAGACACACAAAAGCTTAATCATTTAGGTACCTATAAAATTAATCTTATATCCTGCTAATGTAAACATTTTAAGAAACAATCATTATCCTCTAGCGTAACTAAACATTAAAAGCGTACTCTTTATAGACAGAATATCGAATCTGTCTTCCCTAATATCTCCTTTGTGAACGTTCCGGAAGGCCGTTTAATAAATAAAATCTCCGTAAAGCCAGATCAGAAAGTTCTGGACGAATTTTTCTAGAATGTCTTTGGCTTTGAAGTAATGCAAGCGACGGACAGACAATGTTAAACTTTAAGTCGCTACTCAATTCCAGTTTCCAGTCTATTTTGTTGAATATGTAACTATTATTTGATGGATTTATTGTGAACTAGCCTTGCCTCATGGCTTCGTTTGCATTCATTTTAGAAAAAGAAAGAAGTTGTTATTTTATTAGAAAAACACACACAAAAAATTGTAAAGAGAGAGAGAGAGAGAAAGTATGATTAAGTGCGCCAAATATGATATCTAGTGATACATAAATCTACCCACATTAAATTAAAGCGTCTGTAAGTAATTCCAATAAAAACTAGACTTTCTGAAGTGTTTATTAATTAACACATTAAAAAATATAAACAAAATTACTATTAAATTCTAAGTTAATTCTGTCCTACAAACAACTTTGTGACTTGATGTAAATGTTATTATAATATTAAAGATTTCATTGTTAATTAACTAAACATAATTAATAATGTCATTAAACAAAATGAAATCTTAATATAGTTGAGACTATTTAAAATCTAACGTCACGGTAACAGATGTAGCTAGTCCCTACAGAACGAGGGACTTAACACATAGGCCAGGTAATAATATAAATGATAAACAATAAAACAGTACATAAACAGTCGTGACGGCTCGTTAAGTGCAGCAAGTTGCGGAGTTGTTTGCTCACTTTACAGGCCTATTCCCGCGTGAGCTCTAAGACTATGGCCATGGTGAAGGAAATTCATTAGTAGGATAAGTATAATATTTGTTAATGTGTTTTTTTTTGGGAATGGTTTAAATTGTGTGTGATGTTTATTAAATACTATGTAATTGTTCATTTACATATATAGAAAAGATTTTCCACCAATTCTTTAGGAGGGTCCACATAGAGCAAGGAGCCTCGCGATGTATATTCCTCGCGAGGCAGCACGATCAGTGTGGAAGTGGCTTAGCTGAAGAGGGCGGTGGCACACGCTCTCGATCTGTGTGGAGCCGCCCTATTGAGATTTTCTGAACCCGAATTTACTTATGAATTTTCTCTAGCAAATGTATTCTTTAAGACATGCTTTGTTCGTGTTTGTATCAAATGCTAGAACAGATGTAATTGTTCGATGCATTCGTGTATAAAACAATGACTATTATGATAAAATTAGTTACATATTTATTCCGCTAATCGCCCCCGCTTATACTATAACCAGACCTTTTATGGGACAATAAATGAGTGGCAATCACTGAGGGATTATCGCAATCGGGAAGGGCTTGAACTTTACCGCTCTCGGGATCATACACTTGAGTTTTGTTTGCTCCAAATACAGGTGGGATGGATGGAGAGGTAAAGGTGTGGTTACACTGGTTTGATAGATAGTAAATTCTATAACAATATCGGTAGTGCACATGTTGTAAAAATAATCTTTAATGATTGTTATATTAGTGAGAATCACATTTTTTATTTTATTATAAAATAACCAAGTACCTATTTAACTACAGAAAATATAACATAAACCTATATTATATTTACGTAGATATATTATATGATTTTAAACTTGTTAACAGTTGTAACACGTAATTTATCATCTTGTAGCTGCGCTCCGCGGTTTCACCCGCGTGGCTCCGCTTCTGTTGGTCTTAGCGTGATGATATTATTATAGCCTATATAAGCCTTCCTCGATAAATGGGCTATACAACACCGAAAAATTTTTCAAATCGGACTTGTAGTTCTTGAGATTAGTGCATTCAAACAAACAAACAAACTCTTCAAATATTAGTATAGATAAATAATCTGCCTGAGACCTTTCCATTACAGCGGTCCAAATGCAAGCCTAGATCGTGAAAAAAATCTTTATTCATAATTCTAAAAGAAAGGAAACATAATAATAAAATCGTCATCCTCGGGAAATAGCTAATTTCACAACATAAAAAGGAAAATTAAGCCATTCGCATTATGATAAAAACATTGTCGCCTGATAGCGCGCAGGGTGCAATAACAATGAATATTGATTACCCGCGAAAACCGTCACAACGAAATAATATTACGTAAATACCGTGAATGTTACATTACGATTATGTTACTGATATATTTATTTAAATTAGCAATGTAATGGTCAAGTTCTCTTTTTTGTGTAATCGAGATGGTGGGTATCTGATGGTAAGCGACCACCATTTTATAAATAAATAAAATTAATTTATTTCAGGCCATAATGTCTAAATGTGTTCGTTTTTAAGGATAAAGGAAGAAAAAGATTAATATAAATTTATAAAGAATAGACAAAAATCGATCACGAGGCGGAACTCGACTTTTCTTTTCTATATAAATTTATATTTATAAAGGATTTGAATGCCATAAATTCAAAAATATCAAATTCAAAAAGATTAATGTTTTTGTTCCAATATTTCAGCTACATACTACAGCAAGTAACTAAGTTTGTGGGTTTGATTTTAGAAGGTAATATGCACAATCACTGAAATAATTTCGAAAAATTTCACCAGAACAGAGCCTCTATAAAGGCTTTATATTTGTTTATGACAAATAATACCTGTTTTATTTGAAAAAGTGCTAGGTACAACACATTTAAAAATACGAGTCGAGTTGTTGGAATATAAAATCCATGTTTATTTTATAAAATGACCATGGTATAATATTATATTGTTTAATATTATTAATTGTACGTAGCGAGTATAAAATTATTATTTGGTATATGAGAATAATGTATGTTGTGTTTCGAGCATAAATTACCTTACAATACCAATATTATTCTTCTGTACTCTGTTGTGGTAATGATAATTGATTTTTGTCATGAAAACATATCGCAATATTATATTAAATTCAAATATAATATGATTATATCACTACACAGTATAAATAAAGTCGCTTTTTCTGTCCCTATGTCCCTTTGTATGCTTTATTATCTTTAAAAGTACGCAACGGATTTTGATGCAGTTTTTTTAATAGATAGAGTGATTGAAGAAGAAGGTTTATGTGTATAATTTATTAGGTTTTAGATACAACGGGTGAAGCCACGAGTGGAAAGCTAGTTATTAATAAATGTATACCATCGAAACTTTAACGAAATATAAAATTTTCCCTTTTTTCACTACACAATGTAGAATATAAATACCTAAATATTTTATATAAAACACACGTGTCGCTATCACAGGAAACTAAAAACGGAATAATAAACTTTATTTACAAAGTTTTTGTAAAAAACAACGTTTACCGAGCTAACAGATTGGCGCAGGAATTGTTTTTACCGCAGAGAATAAAAATCTGCCTGTAAATAAAATAGGAAAGAACGAAGGAAAATACCTAGATTTTCGTTTTTTAGATAAAAGTCGCTTTTAGATATTTGTGTGAGCGTGATTGTAACTTCCTAAAAAATATTTTTAGTTTCAATTTCCATTGAAAATCTATTTACATACTTACCACTTATATGAGTAGGACTAAAGTAGTAATTCAGGTAGGCCTGGGTTTTCCCGATATTGAAATATAACCAATATTAGGAATAAGGTAAAGATGTAGATCTGTCTATTATAGAGCTGTATATTTTATAGCGGTTCAGTGATTTAATTTAAGTTCATTTAGATATAAAAATACAAACAATTGCAAAGTAGAAAGTTATTCATTCATTTATCGTGAACGAAATCACAGGAATAACACTAGTATGTTAAATTAATCTCAGTGCTAAAGGCTATCACTTCAAAAGATTTTACCATTTATTTATCAAAAGCAAAATATTGTACTCTCTCATTTTTTATTAATGTTAAAAGTCATTATTTTTCAAGTTTTGGAACATGAGAATCAATTTTATTTTTGATTTTTATTAAATAAAGAACTATAAAATAGTATTTCATTTATGCAAAATGTAGGTAAGATAATTATCAAGGTATGGTAATTGCTATAATTATAGCAGTAAGTAAATAATAGGAAACCTTGTAAAATTATCCAAAAATTGCTTTGCACTAGCCTCAGTGCAATTTAATCTTCTTAATTCTAATATAATTTTAACCCTACACTCCTTACAATTCGGTACACCCACGTTAGAATAAACACTACTCAGCTCTAAAGCTAATGTTCTCAACCTAGTCTTATAAACAATGTTAGCATGACAATACGTTATACATTAGTCCATTCAAAGCGGTCTAACACATTCTCACAAGTGGATGCAAGTGTGTTATGTTATGCGTTAGTGTTCGCAATTGACTTGTAAGTTGCTATAAAACTTGCCTTTGCAGACGTGAAAGCAATACGACCCGATTGAGACGACTTCGCGATTTGCTATAAGGAGGGTATTTTGAGTAATGTTTGATTTGTTTGCATTGTAGAAATCACGGACGGTAGATCAGTCGCGTGCGAGCTGTTGGCGAGAGCGGACGTGTCTTATTCAAGTGCAATATATGACAAGCCGAATAGGCCGTAATTCAAGAGAAGTAAGATATAGTTTAATTTATAATAAAGTAAATATTTTATAAAAATTGTGGTAAAATAGTATTTATTTCAATGAATAGTCAAGAACACATTGAGCAAGAGGATAATAATTCTAAATATAATAATATATCCTCTTATCCAGCACCTCAAGTAGCACAAGGGAAGTCAAGAGCGGTTTTTGAGGTTAACTCAAGAGAAGAGTCCTTGTACTTACCTTCCTATAAACCATACATTATAGTTTATACCATACGCTTGTAAATTACGTCAAACGTAACACTTGAACTAGTAGTAACGTGCAGAATCAACTCGCGACAAACTTGAACTCGAGCCATTCAAATTGGGTAAATATACGACAAAGTAACCAATTTAGGTATGTGAAACGCTTTGCGTGCGTGTCTCTTTAGCAGTGTTTTGTGCAGGCTTTAAATGCGGTTGAATTTGTACTTAGACTTGTTTCTAGTTTTATTTGTTAGTTTCTTTACTATTGATATAATACGTGATCAAAATGAATAAATGGGACTTTTGTAAAAAGGCACCACCTTCTTGTTTTTTAATATACCTAATATATGCTAAATATATGCAAATATATGCAAATATAATATATGCAAAATTATATGTTAAAGGTAGTACTCCGAGTGTTTCATTTTATCAACCTACTTATAACAACAAGACAATTTAAATACATTCATTTAATTGTCGTCCACTCCTCAAAAAACTATTAAAAAAATAAAAAATTTAATTTCCTGTTGCCATGACAACGGATTCAAAACACTCCAAAGATAAAAGATGATCCTAAGATAAAATGCAGACAGTTGTACCGTCCGCGTCGTTTTGCTAAGTGATCACTTTAATATCCGAGACACTTTACGAAAACTTGTGAAAATGAAAGTTACATTTAAATCTAATTCAATCCTTTTAAAGCCTTTTTGCTGAAATTACTGAAGAGGCCGTATTGTAAGAATCACTGAAAGGAAGAGCAAATACATAATATAATATATTGTTTCTCTATAAACGAAAAAAAAAAGTTTTTACAAGAAAATTTTATGTAGGACAAAACTGCATAAAGAATGAAAAATCTTATTGAAATCGGCTAAGCAGTATAGGAATCCATAGCGGATAAACAATCGGACACGGTCATAGAAATCTAAATAACAAGGCAATAGAAGTCGTAAGCGCGCGTGACATTGTCGCCGCTCAGGTGGTTACCATGCCACAAGTCTGTTTGTCGCTTGTTCAGTTGTTCCTGACATGTACGTGAGTAAACATGGTGTGTTACAGCATTTCCCAGTGCGGAAATTCTTCCATAAATTGTAATTATACTAATAAAGGAATGAAATTTCACCGGTAAGTATTTTTGTTTATAAATATTGCCGTTTTTCCTTAAAATTATAGAATATTTACAAGTATTACGAGTGTCACCATAGTAATCGAAATAACAATGAATGACACAGTCGACCATTCTTATTATCACGTTTAACACAAATTTCAACCTTATTTCTATGAGTTTATGTTCAAAGTTATATCTATTGAAAATTGACAACCTCTGTTGTAGAAAAGCCGAATTTTTTCGTATTGAAGCAAAAATAAACAAAACGTCTCATATACTTAGGGATGTTATTCTAAAATAAACCGTAAATTCGTGCGTTAGGATACATATTAAAAAGCTTAATTTAATATTTAAGTTAGTTTTCACTAAAATGAAGCTGTCCAATAAAAGGCATAGTTTACTTGTGTGTACTGTTTAGCTATCGGTTTAAATGTGTTGATTTTGGCGACAGCGGTTTTCATACGAATTATGACATTATAGCACTTCTATGTGTCTTGTTATTTAGATTTCTATGGACACGGTATTGTTTACCTTTTCTACATCTCCATCAATATTATAAAGTATTTTTTTTTTTTTATATTTGTAATCGATTACCTCAAAATCAACTTCGTCGGTTTAGTAATTATCATTCACAAATTTACTCCCTTTTTCATCACTAATGACAATAACCCATTAGAGTGATATGAATTGGAAATTAAAAACGCCAATATTGATTCAATCCCTAACAATGATATAATTTGAATAATAAATAGGGTATGTATTACCCACTATAATGCCTACGTGTTTAAACAGGTCGGGCAAACCGCACTTAAATTAGAGATATTTGGTTATTAATGTACATTTCGGGTGTTATTAGTGTGTGATGTCATAATTTTATGTGAAGCTGCGCCATTTTCTCTGATACGAATGTGTTTTATGAAGATTTGGTCTGTTTCCTGTTTGCTGGTGGATATTTTATCTTTGTCAGTGAGATTATAGTTGTTTAGTTTAAAGTTTTGAAAATTTCCATGTATATGTTTAAAACAGTTTATACATTCTCTTGTATCATCTTCTCTATATTTTATTGTGCAAAATTTGTATACTCTAACGTACGGTCATTGCAATTCATAGGCATAACCACAGTTAATATAATTCTATACGCATTACTCTTTTATTTTTACGATCGTTCAACCCAATAGTTTATGCAAGTCTTATGCAAACTTATACTATCTAAACAAATTATTCATACGTGTAAAAGGCATTTCTCATTGTGTTAAATTGAAAAATGTTTTGGAATCGGTAATAGTTCAAACCAGAATAAGAAGTATAAGTTCACGTTCTTAACAATGTGCCTGTTCATACAAATCGAGTCAGCCGTTTCTGTTTTCCAACGTTATCACAAAAGCCCTGTTTAATACCTATTTATTCGTCATTTATAATTGTCGCATATGAAAACAATATTTGTCTAATTCCATTAATTGGAGAGGCGTGTAAGTGATGCTATTTGCTATTTGCACGTCGCGTCGCCAAACCGCAAACAAAACTAGTTAATATCCGTTATTACGAAGCAATACTTTCAGTCTAATTAAATGCTATCTAGATTACCACTTGAATACATTAATTTATGTATTTTAAATCGCGATAGACTTTGGGAAATACTTTTTTTTTTCGAGGTTACAATTTTTATTACTTTTATGGAAAGATTTTTCAGAACACGATTGTTAGTAATGAATGGATGGAATTGATGAACAGGTTACCAGTAAAAATCCTTAAATAGCACCGGGTATATGTTAGGAATCATGGTTAAATATCATATATATTAGTGTAGATTATACCGGTAGATGACGGTAAGAAACAACTGAGAATCATAAACAAACCTAAGCCAAATGGTAAATTATAACGATATTTACTTGAAACTCCTGTCATATCTTCACAATTAAACAAGTCAACAGTTTCATATCACCGTTTCAACGAAACCGCACAAAGCATTTTGTTTTCATACAAAATAATGAAATCTTTCATACACGAAACGTAAACAGAATTAAAATTAAACACTACAGTTATAACCGTGACCAAAACAACGAAATTACAAACCGAGAATTGTAGCAGTAACAAACGTGATTAGTATGTAGTTTTAATTGCACATTATGGACGCAAAATTCACACTATTACTCGTTATACAATTCTGTTGGATAGAGAGTACTCCACTGCACGTCGAGAGACCAATAATAAGATTGGATTACATTAAAACGACGCATGTATTGAAAAGGAAGATATCATGCAGGGATGGTACTGATAAATGTATTAAGAATAAAGTACTAAACGATGTAGATGAAGAAGAGGAACAAGAAGATGATAATGAAAATGAAACTTCTAATCCAACAAATAAGAAAGGTACAACAACAAGCACTAGACCACCTACAGTTGGAAGTAGGAAGAGAACTAAAACTACGACCGCTGAGACGCCTTCATTTGATACGGGGAAATGCGCTGATGTAGCTAAATGTACGGAAAATGTATGGGATGATAAGTAATGGGCTTTGGATGTGTTTAATTCACTTGATTGTATTACTCTCCACTTATGTAGGTAAAATAATTAATTCATAATTCTGTATTTGTACTAATAAATTTTCGGTGTGAAAATTATTAAATAAAAATAATTACATTATACCAGTTTAAAGGTTTGGCAGTAACCATAAAAAATTACCTTCAGTTTGTTTAATTTTGTCCGAACACAGTTTAAAATATGGAATAGGTGTACCTGTGGATATTAACTAATATAGCCTATCAATAATAAATTCTCATTTCAGGATAATCACCGAAACAGCCAACAATTTTCACTGATAGCTGATATTATTATAACGAGTAACGTACTTATTACGTAAATTAGAATAACGGTTGCATTAGAAAATAAAGCTTCGATATAATTTTGATTTACTCAAAATAATTTAATAAAAAGGTGATTGCGTTTTCTTATGTACTCAGAACTTCGATTGATTTTTGCTCCCGTTTTTTAGTACAGATGAATATTCTATATTTAAAATTCGCCGTATCACAACAATAAACACCTCAATTGAATTCCAGAGTTCAATCATTGTCTAGTCTATCCTTTTATCCAACATCCTTCAAAAACAATATCGACAAAACATATCTTATATATTTCCTAAATCCGTCAGAGCAAATCGCTTCGACATGTCTCGCGTCATATTTCCGTGGACACACGGTAAAAACCCGGGGTATGAAGAAAGGGGATTTACCCTTGTCAAGTGTCCGACGGGGTCCGTAATAACTGAGAGCAACCGAGATAAAAGCAGAATAAACTAGCTTTGATGATGTGAACATCATTGGGCTTGTGAGAGTTTATTTCTATTCTCGTCTCGCTTGGAACCTAAATACATACATTGTAGCAACACTTAATTACACGAACTGTCTCGTCATTTTTTGGGACAGGCTTAGTTAATACTTATTAGCTAATTTGTGTTGGCTGAAATGTTTGTAACAAAGTCGAGATCTAAATTATCACATTTCTCATAGCTTTATACCCATGTTAAACTATGTCTAAATTGTAATAAAACCACAGTGTTTGCAAATTTTATATCAACAAGTGGTATTATTCAACTTTTTAACTTTCGATTAAGTAAAAGGTAAAATCGTATCATTAACTTTACCTTGTAAATATCTACACTTGGCTATACCGTTACAAATATATGCTACTCTTGTTGACTGTTCGTTATCATAATCGAAGCCACCTAGATGCTTCGGAGTTACATTAACTTTTATCGTATTCTTACTGTCATCAACCGTTGTAACATCTTTATCTGTTGCCCGATTAGTTACAATATCTGGTATGCATCCAAAAATATCATCTTCATATGAATCTATACCACATATAGGCATATAAGTTTTGCCTTTCGTATCCTCTGACCTTCGAAATGAATGGTTTCTTCTAGAACTTCTCAAAATATTTATCATTTTCATCTGAATATTCGATTGTATCGGATTTGAAAATAAATTCACAATGAAAATTACTAGCAACGTCGCTGCTTTTACCAATTTGTCAGTATTTACCATAGCTGGTATTTTATCAATCAAATATTTATGTGTATTGCTAATTAAATGTCTTAGTTTATGTTTTCGATTAATTGAAATGGAATTTTAAAAGCAGTTTGTAAAGTCAAGGTTATAATTGTATGATGTAAACTAAATTCAAAATTATTATTTAAATGAATTTTAATAAAACACTTCTAAAAGTAAAATAACCACTATAATTTTTAAGCTTCAGCCAAACATGGTTTGGCCTTAAGTATAAGTATCATTTTGTAACTGACATAATATTATTTATTTATTTAAATTAATAAGATGTTTTCTGCACTTAATATTCTGATAATAACATAATAATCAACTCGGAACTTCAATAAACAATGCAAAGTCTTCATCAGCTGTTAATAGTTTCTAAAACTAAGAGCATACAAAAAATTAAAATATTAACACAAACGCTGAGTAAAGCAACTGCTCAACCCGCGTCAACTGTGACGGACAGACAAGCGGATTATAATACCCGTGAGTATCCAGCTTTATTTTTTGCTGTCCAGTCAGAACATAACTTTGGGATAAAGTATATTGAATGCTATTATTAAACTCTTGTACAGATGAACCTATTTTAATGTAATAAGGAGCTTGTTTCTCAGAACTCAGGAATATGGTTCGAATATAGGCTATAGACAACATAATACCATACTGCGATCAATAGCAACAGAGTATCAATGAAATTCATGTTGAGTTATTCAACTCATGATTACAGGATATAAGCCAAATCTAAGTAGCAGTTATTTCTATCGAAAGTCTTGATACATAATAAGATACATGAATTCTTGTACCAATAAATTGCGAACCTTGTACATAGTTTAGTTAAATGAATTATGATACACCGATAGCAAACTCAAAGTGCAAGCTAAGAAGTTAGCAACTTGCCTTAGTGCTCGTAATTGCCTGTCTAAGGTGCCTGTGACGCCTGTTTTTGACAAACTAATTTGATTATTATAATATACTGGAGACTGGAGCCTTGTGTCGCTAAATTTATATTACTGTCACATAGTTTGATATACTTATTGTATGGGGAGCTATAGAAAGAGACCGAAATACGGATTGAGTATGATTAAAATATTATTTAGCTTGATTGTAGAGAGATAATGAAAGGTAAACGATATGATGTCATGACATCCATATACTATTATTTTTTGACTGATCTTGAAGATCTGAATGATCTTTATATTGTCAAATGAAAGAGTTAGATATTAAATTATATTACTTATTGCAACAAAATAAATTTATTAAAGAAATGAGTTGCCACAAACTGAAAGTTCAACAAGATGAGTAGATGGAGTTCGTTCTCAAACAGAAACATCAAACTCAAATAGTTATTATATAGTTCCTTCCATATTTAGAAGCACTTTTAAATCATAGTTAAATTAGTCACGTTTATAATACGGCAATTAAACAGAAAATATATGAGTGTATTTTATTAAAATTATAATTATGTATGTAACAATGAAACAAGGCTAAAATAAAATACCTTAAGTCTGAATTAAACGATCTCAGAGTGTCTTAAAAATAAATTTGTTCTAGAAGCCTAACATCGGTACAGAAAATGGAGGTCTATCTTTTAACACTTCTAGTCGAAGAGCTTGTTATGTATTTCCTTTTTTTTGTTAATTAAAATATGAATTTTATTATCAAATTTAATAAAATCGGGATAGTTAGATGATTGGGTTTTTCGTGTGGTAATCCTGCATCTTGTGATAAATCCATTAAAATAAATCTCTTTTTTTATTATTATTTTTTCAATAGGAAAGTAGGCATACGAGAACGTGCATCGCCTGGTGGGGTATTTATCTTTATCTTAAAATAATTTAAACATTTGAAACACAGTTGATAATCATTGCCTTTACTAGTTGTTGAGAAGACATAGTGAAATTAACAGTTCGCTCTCTGACTATAGACCGTTTCTCAAGGCATTAAGCCTCGTCAGGCGCTCTTTATTTCTAAATTCAGTCAATTAGTCAACGCTGATTTTATGCAAATTACTTGTTAATTACTATGTTCTTTTCATTTGTTTAAAGGATTTCTTAAGGCTGTTAATTTGGGAGTTTTTTTTTAATAGACCCTAAAATAAAATAAATTACGATCTGAATTCAAACAGAATTAGGTAAATTACAGCATTTAAGTATATCACGAAAACGGATGAATCAATGTTGTCAATAATCTTATTTTAATACCATTTTTACCATAGTTGAATAACGTTCAACATATTGGAAAATTCGCAAAAACAATAAGTTACCTAATACTAATAAAAGTTAAGTTTCTAAGTTATCTAGGTCAGTTATAAAAAAAAAATCGATTACACACACGTCTATCAATTTAATGTCATTCCAGCTTTTCCATCACACAATATTTTTATAGGTCGAAACATCAAAATAGGAGGCAATATCAATTCATTGTTTTCAAAATGAAGACACACGGCCGTTAGTTATCTTCCTTGACACGGGTTCTCTCCTTTTTCATAATAATAACACGTAATATTTCATATTTAAAGCGATACCATATTTTCCCCTTGAGGTGTATATGGCGTAGGACTAATGTTTTTATAAGTGCGAATGAAAAAATGTGCACGAATTTAGAGTAAATGTGTATTTATTACTTCGATTTCATTGCTTGTTTTGGAAGCGTGTTAAAAAGAGATGTGTATATTTTTGGGGGGTTAAAAAAATTGCCTCTTTCTTCACCCTCTTCAAAACAACACGATCAAAGCCCGAACTAAAAGGTCCTTTAACTTTACAAGCGTTTTTAATAATGTTCACGACATGCAAATTCGGGCTAAGTTTTCCAATAAAAGTTGCAGCCCTGTTCCAGTGCGCCTTCTAACCGAGTTGCAGCGTTGCGAGTTACACGCTAGAGAAAATGTTAATTTCTTTAATGCAAAATTTATTACTGTTTCAAAATATTATAAATACCTACCACCGCCATTTTAAATCGACAGTGAGGATAAGTTTCATTGTTTTGTAATAAACCAATAGTGTTGCCTAGATATGTATGTATAATTAGATTTTTTTTGTGTCAATCCCTGTGACGCGAACAACTGTAGATTAAATTCCACTAGTGAAAAAGTTACAGGTAGGAATTTTCTAGTTTTTTATGTACAAAATATAAATAACACATAACTTTATATAAGTCAGATAATGAAATCTTTCCTTCTTACAAAATTTTATACAATACATTTTCCTATGCCTTTGCCGAATAGGTACAGAAAACTTTTATAGAGTGCTGTTACATTAATATTTGCTCTTTCCAACATTTATACATAAATCAATAAAAACACTGGCCTTCTAAAATCATAAATAGAATTCATCCACTTAAAATTTGTTTTTCGAAACGAAAATACAATAAATTTTATTGCTACATTTGTGCTTTTAAGTTTTAATATTCAGCAGAAGTATTTTCGATTGCGAATAAAGTTGAACTCGTATAGTTTTAACTGGTGGAATAAAATTCCGTTCATGGAAACATTGCAATAAGGTATACCACTTATTGTGTACGAGAGCGGTTTATTTTTGTGTCATCTTTGTGTCTTTGTAATACTCAAAGGAAATCTTATACTTTGTGCGTTGTTTTATTCTCTAGTGTGTCTCGGAAGTATAATATTTGTGATATAAAAATAAAAATCCCTTTAAACTTTTATTGAAATCATCAAAGATTGGAAATACTTCAACTATAATCGGAGAAGGTGAGAAACAAACCAGACTATCGTTGAAATATAATTGTATACGTAACAATAACTTTTTAACCTACATATTTTAAGCAGCTTCGTGGAATAAAAAGCTTTATTAACATAATAATACAGGTAAAAATGAACCCTTTGGCTCCTGAACTAGTTTATTACTGTGTCTCAGGGCGAGAGGCTTCTCCCAATATTGATCTTAATATTAAGTCCCTAACACAGACTTAAATCCTCACAGTAGGGTTATATATAATAAAACAAACTTAACTTACATTTATTTCACATTCACAACAATCGCATTTTAAACCACAACTAAATCAAATATCCTCTCAATCATTACAATCGGTATAAAACTGCTGATCAGCAATCCGCTCCCGCTTCTCTAACCACCATACCCCACATGTGAAGCAAACGTGTCGCGGGTTACAAACACGGCGGGCGAAATTTTATCGACGGCAACATCCGTAAAACAAATAGCGCTAAGTAACTCACACGTCAACCTATAACTTCTCTATTTGCCGAACTAACGTATTGAGAAAGCTTAAATTTCCCTTGAATTTTAAGAGAATTCATTGTATCTCTAACTGCAACTCGCTTTGAAACGCTCGATTCTAGGAGTTTCGTGTTATTATAAGAATACTTTAGTGTTGATTTGTGAACTAGATACTCTGCCTTGATTATACAGTTTATAAATTATTTATATAACTTCTATAACTACTATAATTATATACTAATAAAATAAAAGTGGAATGTTTGTTTGTTTGTTTGCACGCGCCAATCTCAGGAACTACAAAAAATTCTTTCACCGTCGCCACACTGCGAGTATTTTATACACACAATCCCTTTCTCTTTTGGATTTCCCTTGTTTTATAATAGACATAAGAACTAATGAATAAGATAACATTCAGACCAGCGCATGAAAATGTACTTTTATTATATAATTTTATACTATTTACCTTTGTTATCGTGGACGAAGTTGAGAGCTAGTTA
The DNA here is from genome assembly GCA_029959065.1 of Colias behrii. NCBI lineage: Eukaryota > Metazoa > Arthropoda > Insecta > Lepidoptera > Pieridae > Colias > Colias behrii. The sequence continues at coordinate 541,004 of JARWMC010000006.1, read as the reverse complement.
CTGATATAATAATTATTCAAAATGTCGGTTGAATTGTTAACAATTAAGTTTCGTTTTTAAGCTATTTGTGTCTAGAGTTCTATTTATTACCGCCTCGCACGCTGGCCTATAGCCTATTTCTGTGTTCATTTATTATCTATTTTTGGCTAATTTATATGCTCAGTTACCAGTTGAACTACCTAATTTAATCGATCTCTATAAATGGCATGACGATAAACAGGTCAATCTAACCTCTTACTCTGTAAGCTTTTTAAGTTTTAGTGTGTTGAAGATCAATTAATATAATATAAAGATATCCAGTCTATTAAATTCCATACATGCAAGGATCAAGTAAATTACGTCATACAGTAATATTAACACTGTTATCATCTAATAATAATCCAGTACTAATTCATGGTGAGCATAACTTTTATAGCGTCATAAACAGTGGCGGATGGCTGACAACAAATCAATGTTAAATTAACAGCTAAACTTAACTGCTCTCAAGCGGCCATTAACTATCGCTAGCGCTATAAAACATTTATGATGTACGATACGATATTTATTTAATACGCTATGTTAGTGATTTTCCAAGTATTATGTATGAATTATTTAAGTCTGTTTAATGGATATTAAATGCAATTTATGAAATACTAGCTTTCAGTATGCGGCTTCGTTTGCTTTGTGTAAAGCCTAATAAATTATATACCAAAACCTTCCTTTTAAATAACTTAATTTTATCTTTTAAAATAAAATATAAAAAATTTGTTGTGTAATTTAAAGATTTAAGCATATTACAGACACGCATATTGCAGAAAGTGACTTTGTTTATACTATGTAGTGATATTATTATGATAGTGTGTTAAAAAACATTTGTTATATTATAGTTGACAGTAGATATTAATGTAATGTATAAATGCTGGTAATTCAAGAAATGCTTATATACTGTTTCTCTTTTCAGATTGTTTGAAATACATAAACTAGCGCAAGTTATTATTCTTGTAAAAAATTATAAGTATAAGCAAAACACCTACATTTACTACGAACATTATTGATTAGTAAATTTTAGATTAGTTTAAAAAATACTATGTATATGAGAAGTCATTTTAACTCCATCACATCGTAAGAACTGCTACGCCGTAGCCGACTTCATCTACAGCGTAGCATCGTAGAGCTGATACGATAAAACGTCGTGCTATGTAAATAAGTTTAAAAGCTTGGTTGCGGGAAATGGATTCTGCGAATATCTGTGAATCAGGAGTCGACTGTATTGTGCTGTCTCCACTTAATTACACTTAGACTGTAATCGCTCCCAGTTAGTGTGATGTTATAAATGCTTACTTTTATTTACTACTTGTACCGCAGAGTTGGCATTTAAATTTACTCCACCATAAGAGTTGTCTGAGATTATATGTGCTGCGTTTTAGTTTTTTGATAGATGTTCTAATGAAATATACGTATAAGTAATAATAATGGTTAAAAAAAATTTGAATTGAAAAATATGTGAACGGGTAGCGCTTTATACCTCCGATTCAAATGACACTAGTATCAATGAAAGTAAGAATCAAAATATGTGCCAATTAAGATGCATTATTCGTTCTATTCTTTTACATTTTACAAGTAATTTAAACTTACTATTTGTACTTTCTGCATCACACTCCGTCTATAGAAGGAAGTAATCCATAGCACACCACGTACTTGCATTGTGCATTCAGCAAAAAGAGGAAGCAGGTTAACCCATACAAATGCCTTGACAATTCAACAAAGGTGTGTGGCCGGCATTAGAGCCTATAGAGCTTTAGCTGTGGAACTGAACATAGAAACAGGTAAATGTCTATTTTTGTGTATTATTTTAGTGAAACTTCTTTAGGAGCATTGAGAGTAACATTTAAAGGTCACGTCATTGCAATACCATCACGTCCTGGAGTAAGGCAACGATTTTGGTATCTTTGAATCTTGCCAAAGAAGTATCACTTCTGACACGTGTGGTCGGCACACATGCTCTTTTTTATATCTTTTTGTTAAAATTAAAATATAAAATGTATTCGCACGGTCTCCATTACATATTGGCCTTAAATTTCGGTTCGAATAAATACAATTAATGTATATTAATCATAGAACTAATGTTTCCTCATCACATTTGCCACTTACACTAATCCTTTACATCTTGTCCTTTTCTTTGTTTGGTAGAGAATGCTCAAAAGCGTATACTTTTGTACTATTATCAGATGCTGCTGTTGTTGTTCTTATTGTATCATGAGTACCTAGCATAAAAAAAAAACCTAACATAGAATAAAAGATGTTAAATATTATATTAGAGGTAAGTAATTAAAGCAAGATTTAAAAAATATATATTTTTAATAAAAATGTTAATAAATAATGACAAGGCTATTTAAATAAGGTTGTAAAAATTCAACTGAAACTCAACATAAAATTACTTTCATAAGTAAAGCTTGTAAAATACGCTTCATAGTAAAAACTCAAAGGTTTGAGCGACTAATTTGAAAGCAGTATTAATTATTAATTGAGTAATTTTAGTATACATAGTCCGAATACGAATAAAATTCATGACAAAGATTTTAATTTCATAATTTCAAATGACAACGATAAGGTTATCAGATTTTATTAGAAGGTTGTTTTGTTTGTGCAATTACAAGGTCATACTTACTAGGATAATTTTCTCTTGAACAAATTGTATATTGTAGAGTGTAGACTATTAAATAAATACTTACTGCTATTGTATTGCGAGAACCATTCCTTAAACAGTTTGTCTTTTCAGTACAAATAAATACAGCAAATAAAGTATAGCAAAAACGGCTAATTCATTTTGAACGAGTCTATTTACTATTTGATCTACAGTTCCGGAGCTTCAACTTTTCGACGCTAAAAGGTCTTAACGCCTCGGGCTATCAAGTTACTTATGTTACTTGGCTATTTAAAAGCGATATAACTTGATCGTAGTTCATAACTCTATTTACGTTTTTTAGTTTTCAACGCTTTATGAGGATTAATTCAATTTAAAGAGAATTGCATCTGCTCAGCACTTCAATATTCAAAATTAAATCCTTATTTATAACGGTATATAATATTTTAACGATTATTTTTATTTTTCTATAAAAATCAAATATAATTTAATTAACGCAGGATTTCTACATTCTTCATATTCTTAATATTATAAATTATTTATTATACTATTAGATGATGATATTCACATTTCCTAAATGAATGAATAGATAGGTTACAAGAGAACACATAATATCAAGAGAACACTGCTAAAGTTGCTTGCATCTTTTTAGTAACAGTTTTTTAAAACTTAACTACTTAACTAGATCCTACAAAAAAACCCTACCTTGGTTCTAAAAAATAGTCCATGATTACGTTTCATCATCAACAAAGATTCACTTAAAAGTAAACACTTTTTTAATTCAGCCAAGTTGCATTCGGTGTCAATACAGTTTGTTCCATTTCGAGACGACGCCAAATTTACTGCGCTTGTTCTGCGGTTGCCGTGGCGCAAATGAGCGAACGGAATGATAAGTTTGACGCAGTCTGCCAATTAACTTTGTCAATGCTCTAAGAATACATTTGGTTGAGGATTGCGGCTTGTGGTGGTATGCCTTTTGTGGAGGTTTGAGAAATGCACAATGTTTATTTTTTGAATAACTGTAGCCCGTAGTTATTCATGTACCAAATTTTATACCGGTCCTTAGCTATTTGCCTTAAAGACGAAGAAGATCCTATAGGATCTTTATTGCCATAATAATATTTATAAAAGGACTGGATATATTGGCTATATACTAGCTTTATAAAATGAGGAAAAGTTATAGAAAGACGATCTTTTAGGTAGGTACATCGCCAAAAACCTTTACCTATATATTGGTGCGTTACCCTTTTTTTCAGGAATCGTCCTTCCCTATTTAGAGGCTTCAATGAAGGAGGTGTTCAAGTGTATAACAGGCGTCGAGTCGTTTCAAAGCTTCACGTATATGTCGTATAAGTTATATTAAGTTATATTACTACATAAGTTATATTAAGTTATATTACTACATAGTACATACATATAAAATATATAAGTACAATAAATTAAATAAATAAGTACCGACACGTGGACGCAACAAAACAAAACACGATGTTTATTATGCGTTACCCTTCGAAAGGGTCGAAATAAAGTTTAAATTACTCATTACAAAGATCGAAATGATGTTACTTCAGTCCTGCAAAGTTTAGAATGGGCGCGTGTTGTGACAGGAGTAAACATCTCGGCGCCACTTGGAATTCATCATGAATTTTCTTTCTTGACAAAAGTGAATTAGGTCGAACATTTTCAACTTGTTAGCGAACTTTGAATATTTCAAGTGTCAAATATTAGTTTATCAAATGGTAGGGAATTTCATTTCGAACGGAAATTAGTTTAGTGGAACGATCTCCGTTTTATTTTCTGTGGACTTGATTTTGTTATTGATTCTTATTATAATCAGCTAGCGACTTGACCGCGTCCTCACCACGCTTCTTGATATCACGTGACGATCGTCCCGTAAGTTTTGTTCAATAATATTTAAATCTATCTTATCTATACTATAATATTATAATTCTGAAGAGTTTATTTGTTTGAACGCGCTAATCTCGGGAACTACTTGTCCGATTTGAAAAATTCTTTCGGTGTTAGATAGCCTATTAATTATCAAGAAAGGCCATAGGCTACATATTATCACGATAAGACGAACAGGAGCGGAGCCACGCAAGTGAAACCGCGGAGCACAGCTACTATGTTCTAAAATTTCTAAAAATCAGCATTAGCTACCAGTTTTTTAAAGTGAACAGCGTGTATTTAAGAATTATAATTTATTATTTAGTGTTATAATGTAGGTAATTTTTAATGCGTTTAAAATTGCTAGTAGCTCAAGTAAACAATTTTCAAAAAGGTCTATAACTCACTTACCTTTCCAATAAAACTCATATCTAAATTGATTTCATATTTAAACTATTCATCGGTAATTTAGCTTACTTTAAACCTTAAAAGATTCTCCAAACTTTTTCAGCTTCCATAGATGATTCTTCAAGACATCTCAACATCTATGCAGTTACTATCAATAATAAAACATGTTTCTTTTTTTCTGCAATATATACCATTTATTATTACACCTGAAACCCACAAACATTGGCACAACACCCGTAAATCTACGTAAACGTAAAACCGGGAACGCCGCTCGCGAAAGCCGCCATAAATAATTATAAAGATCCTTATTTCGCCTCTGCCTCGAAAGTATTCCGCCGACATTCTTTAAAAATTCGTCAGCGCCTTTCCTACTTGGCCTGAATTTCGATTCGAAAAGACAAAGGCGATTGTAGTCGAAAGTGGGGAATCAATTAAAGTGGTCCATTGATTCAGTGCCGGCGATAACGTCCCTCAGTTGAGAATAGCCACTCGATAAGATTCTGAGCGCTCTTTTTAATTACTTCGAGTGTTATCACGCGTTCATCCATTATACCATTGGAATGGAAATCAGTCTGATCGAATCAGATCGCCCATCTGTCGGCGCTATTGCAAAGGAAACGAATTGAAAACCGATCGTGTTTTATACTAATTTATTTTGATGTTATTTACAATCCATGCACTTTTGTACAAGTCAAATGTTAACCTATCGATACATTCTCTTAAAATATTATACATTAATACGTCGTCTATTAAATTAACAAACAATATTGATATGATTTTTATAATAATTGTATTTTTCTTATGTGCAATAATTTTAGATTTATATTTACAAATATTCAACAAGCGTGAAGGGCAAGCTTGATTATTAATTACATTTAATTTGACATGAACGAATTAAACTAAATTACGTCAAATAAAGTTGGAAGATAAAATGTAAATTCGTATACTAAATTAAAACATCTTTGGCACATATAGTTCGAGTGGGATTAATAATTTTATGCGAAGCGAGGCATCACAATGAATATAATTAAATACTATTCTAGTTAATATTGTACGACGAAAGGGGCGGGTAATGAAGTAATAACGGAGATGGATGTGTTACAATAATTGTCTAAACTATTTCAATGGTTTTGGACATATTTTCAAATTCTAAACATGTTTACATATAAATTACATATACCTACGTGAAGCAGATCGCCGACGTTGCAGTTTCAGCGTATTGTGGATGTGACGACGGCTGACCTCAATTGGGCAACTCATGTTATTTTAAGTTAATTAATTTTTCATTCTATATTCGATCGTCGAATGTATTAGAATAATTTTAGATATAATATTACATTGTAATTTTTATTAAATTAAAGTATTAGAAAGTTTTTTGGTTTTTTTTCCAATCTGTGGCTGTCGCATACTTATTTGGCGCAGTCGGTAGGATATCCGCAAGTAGTATTCAAGACTAATTATCTTACATCGATATAACTATACGTCGAGAAGCTACTTTGGGGGCTTTCAAGCACCGGCATCGGATATCACGAATCTACAGTTCTGCAACAGCCCAGGGGAATCCAAACTTCGATTCACGGAGAGAAACCAGAAAATGCAGTATATGTAAGTACACTTGAATTATTCTCGTGTTGCTTCCTTTATTCCTAAGTGTATCCTTTAGCACAAAATTTATCACCCTAGAGCCTTTAGGTCGCGGGACCCTGAATCGCGTCAGGCCCGCCAACGTGTAGTAGATAACAATAGAGATACAGATTTAGATAATAGTTTATTTTTAGATAATTTATTCAATTTAGAAATGGCACATCCTAGAGACCCGGACACAATTTTTAAAGCCCTTCGCTTAGTTCCCGATTTTGACGGAAATCCCAACATTTTACCTCGGTTTATAAGAATATGCGATCAAGTAGTTGTGCAATATTTGAGCACCGAACCGGGTAGCGAGTTTTCAAATTTGTGCTTGCTGAATGGTATCCTTAACAAAATAACTGGGACCGCAGCATGTACAATTAATTCTAATGGCATACCGGATAGTTGGTTAGGTATTCGAAGTGCTCTGATTAATAACTTTTCGGATCAACGCGATGAAACCGCCTTGTACAATGACCTCTCCTTAACGACGCAAGGTAGTAGAACACCTCAAGAATTTTATGAGCATTGTCAAACTTTGTTCAGCACTATCATGACCTATGTGACGTTACATGAAAGTATTGCCACTACCATCGAAGCGAAACGCGATTTATATAAGAAAGTGACGATGCAAGCGTTTGTACGAGGACTTAAAGAACCTCTAGGTTCCCGTATACGCTGCATGCGCCCTCCTACTATCGAAAAGGCGCTCGAATACGTCCAGGAGGAACTTAATGTGATGTACCTCCAATCGCGAAATGACACCACTAAAAACCAACCAACTCCTAAGATTAACCTCGCACAACCCTCGTTATCTTTCACACCCCCGCGTCTACAGAATCACCAATCACCAGTCAACTTGCAGGCCCCTATGGCACCACGCCCGTTTAGGCCTCCTACACACCCATTTAACCAAAATCGTATGCCCACTAACACTCAAAGAATGTTCGCTGCACCTCCACCTAACTATAATCCTCGAAGTAATGTATTTAGATTACAACCACGCCATAGTTCACCACAGACACAAGGCCCTCAGCCTATGAGTGGGGTACAACGATTCACTCCTAAAGAATTGCCTCCGACTAATAGGATGATCGCGGGTCATGATTGGAGTAAATTTGGTAATCCACCACCATCCAATTATTTTAAATCCCGTGAACTTAACTTGAACGACTCCGCGGCTTATAATGACTTTTACTACGGTTACGGTGGTTATTATCAAGAACCTGACTATACGCAGTATTATGACTACTCTGATAATGGACTTACTCATGAACCCACCTATGACATGACGTATTACGATACTACTGTGAACAACCCACCACATGACGACTATCAAACGCATTTAGGACCTAGTCAAACCGAACAGGATTTTCAGGAGGATTCGAATTCACCAAAACCAAGATAGAATTGAATCTTCAAACGCAAAGACAGTTACCATACATTCAGATTAGGAACCCACCTTTGAAACTACTTATTGATACGGGTGCTAACCAATCCTTCATAAGCCCTGAAGCTGTCGAGAAATATTTTGCAAATTATCCTCTCAATTTTGATCCTTTTGAAGTAACCAATATACATGCGACCAGTAGGAATAACTATTCAATAACCTTACCATGTTTCGATGAGTTTAATGACCCTGATAGTATGAAGCTTTTCATATATCGATTTCATGACTACTTCGACGGACTTATAGGTTTAGATTTATTAAGCGGTTGGGAGGCTCGAATTGATTTAAGAGAAGGTAAACTGTTAACTCGCTCTGCGTCAAATCCTATTATGATGTACAACTCTTGCAACGTGAACTTATACGAGGATATCATTCCAGCGGGAACTTCTAAAATCATTCGTATTCCCGTAGATACGATTGATGGTGATGTACTCGTTAGGGAGCAAGTACTTTGTAATTGCATAATTCACGAATGTATTACTACTATTAAGAATAACCGTGGCTATTTGGAGATTGAGAATCCTACACCAAATGACATCATATTTTCATTAGACACACCAGCGCACGCAGAATTATTTAATGTTGAGTGCATGCGTACTCAACAATTAAACTCACGCGCACGTGATGTCATTTCACGTTTACGAACGGATCACTTGAACGAAGAGGAAAAAGCTAATCTTATTAAGCTTTGCTCTCGCTATTCTGACGTTTTTTACATTGAAGGGGAAGCTCTCACCTTTACGAATAAAATTAAACATCGAATAAGAACTACTGATGAATTGCCGGTTCATACAAAGAGCTACCGATATCCATTCGTACACCGTCAGGAAGTAAGGGACCAGATCAAGAAAATGTTGGAACAGGGTATAATACGACCATCTGAATCTGCATGGAGCTCACCCATTTGGGTAGTACCAAAGAAGATAGATGCATCTGGTAAGCAGAAATGGCGTCTTGTGGTTGATTTTCGAAAAGTCAACGAAAAAACGCTAGACGATAAATATCCTATTCCCAATATAAGTGATGTTCTAGATAAGTTAGGAAAGTGCCAGTACTTCACCACACTTGATTTGGCGAGTGGATTTTATCAAGTGGAGATGGATCCACAGGACATAGAAAAGACAGCATTTAATGTTGAACACGGTCATTTTGAATTTCTACGTATGCCTATGGGACTCAAAAATTCTCCGTCCACATTTCAGCGAGTAATGGACAACGTCTTGAGAGGGCTACAAAACGAGATATGCCTAGTGTATCTCGATGATATAATAGTGTTCAGCACATCCCTACAGGAGCACATGATTAATCTTGAAAAGGTTTTTCAGAGACTTAGAGATTCAAACTTCAAAATTCAGATGGATAAATCTGAGTTTCTGAAGCTTGAAACAGCTTATCTTGGACACATCATCAGTAAGGATGGAATCAAACCAAATCCTGACAAGATAGAGGCTATAAGAAAATACCCCATCCCGAAGACACCTAAAGAGATAAAACAATTCCTAGGCCTACTTGGTTATTATAGGAAATTTATTCCAGATTTCGCTCGCACTACTAAGCCACTCACTCAATGTTTGAAGAAAGGAAGGAAAATCAGTGTCGACAATGAATACATAAATTGCTTTGAGAAATGCAAAAGTCTCTTAACTAACGACCCCATCCTGCAATATCCTGATTTTACCAAGGAATTTGTATTAACTACGGATGCATCAAATGTTGCTATTGGAGCCATCCTATCACAGGGTCCGATTGGGTCAGATAAACCCGTGTGTTATGCATCGCGAACCCTAAACGAAAGTGAGTTGAACTACAGTACAATCGAAAAAGAACTGCTTGCTATAGTATGGGCTACAAAATACTTTAGACCCTATCTATTTGGTCGAAAGTTCAAGATCATAACCGACCACAAGCCACTACAATGGATGATGAATCTGAAAGAGCCGAATTCACGTCTTACAAGATGGCGACTTAAACTGAGTGAGTACGATTTTACAGTAGTTTATAAAAAAGGTAAAATTAACACCAATGCTGACGCTCTTTCCCGTGTAGAAATTCACACCAAAGACGTAATGTCTTTGATAGATGAAATTGACGAGCTTAATTCAATTATGGGAAATCCATCCGATACCATACGAGCTCAAGCTAATTCATCTACTGAGACTGTTCACACTAGTAATGAGAATCCAATTTTGGAAATCCCTATCACAGACGAACCACTCAATAAATTCAATAGACAAGTACACTTTACTATCGTGAATGGTGTTAAAAAGCGGCCCCAGGTAACTAAACCATTTGATACTCACACGCGCATTAGTATTCAATTATCAGAATCTAATTTAGAGGAAGACGTAATCAACGCCGTCAAAGAATACGTAAATCCAAAGGTAAAAACCGCCCTGTTAATTACTCCTCCATTGGGAATGTATTCGATTATCCCGATACTACAAGATAAATTTAGAAGTTCATCCATGAATCTTGTGTTAGTTAAAATGGAATTGGAAAATGTTAAGGATTACCTTCGTCAACAGGAAATTATCCGCCACTACCATGACGGAAAAACCAACCATAGAGGAATAAATGAGTCTTTTTTGGCTTTATCCCGGAAGTATTATTGGCCAAAGATGAAGGAACACATAACAAAATTCATAAGTGAATGTACACTATGCGGACAGGCAAAGTATGATAGGCATCCCGTTAGACCTCAGTTTAACATTGTACCTCCAGCTACCAAGCCGTTTGAAATAGTTCATATAGACTTGTTTACAGCAGAAGGCGAGAAATACTTAACATTTATAGACGTTTTCACTAAATACGGTCAAGCTTACCACTTACGTGACGGAACAGCTGTTAGTATATTACAATCCCTCTTACATTATTGCACGCATCATGGTATTCCTTTAACCATCGTAACGGATAATGGGACCGAGTTCACCAACCAACTGTTTATGGAATTTACGAGATTACATAAGATCAACCATCATAGAATATTAGCTCATTCTCCTAACGATAATGGAAATATCGAAAGGTTTCATTTGACTATCCTTGAACACCTTAGGCTTCTTAAATTACAACGTAAAGAAGAACCTATTATTAATCTCATGCCCTATGCAATCATAGCTTATAATAGTAGTATACATAGTTTCACTCGATGTAGGCCCTTTGACTTACTAACAGGACATTTTGACCCCAGAGACTGCATGGACATTGACTTTACACAGACATTATTACAACAGTACGTCCAAAATCACAGAGACCAAATGACAAAAGTATATGACATAATTAACTCTTCATCCCTTGCTCACCGTACCGATATAATGGAAAATAGAAATAAGACTCGTGAACCCGAGATAGAATACGCACCCCAACAACAGGTCTTTATTAAGAACCCCTTTGCTAGTCGACAAAAAACTGCCCCTCGCTATACACAAGATACAGTTTTAGCTAATCTACCCATTCATATATATACGTCGAAAAAACGCGGCCCTGTAGCAAAATCAAGGTTGAAACGTATACCTAAAGCGGCCAATTTGTTACAGGATTCTGCTAATGACGCTACTTCCATTGACGCGACCTCAAGAGATAAAACTTGAGAACCTGGATGACGGACCCGGGTTACTACCCTACAACCTTGGACTTATGAGACTTACGACACACCATCATACATTTCTTCAATACGTAAACTTGACTGACGTAGAGAGTAATATCAACTCAATGCAATCTCAACTACTAAGCTACCAAGACCGACTGACAAACGACACCTTTCCAATATATGAAATTCAGATATTATATCTTTCTAACAAGCTTGACAAAGTTCTTAAGCAGTTACGATCTTTGGAACCGAATCGCGTTAAAAGAGGTCTTGTAGATGGATTAGGTTCAATCATCAAAGGAATAACAGGAAATTTAGATCAAACTGATGCTTTAGCATATAATAGGGCTATTAAAACGTTAGAAACCAATCAGAATGAAATAGTTAAAGAATTTAATAATCATATTAGTATTAACAAGGAGTGGATGTCTAAGCATAGTAGTGTGTTAACCCAAATTTTAGAAAACCAGATCAAAATTAACACTACGTTGAACTTGATTATCAATAGTGATGTACGTAGAGAAGAAAGTCTAGCTAAATATGCCAAGTTTGCTCAACTTCTAGAATTGTTAACTGAAAATGTAGAAGATCTAACTCAAGAATTACTTAGGATAGAAAATAGTTTAGCTTTTATTCGTGCTTCGAGCACGCATCATTCAATGATAGATATAGATATACTAGAATCAATAGTTAGTAGATTAAAAGTAATTTACGGTAGAGAGCAGATTTTAGATTTAGAACTTAGAGAATATTATGATGTTATTATTCCGGCATCATATTATGTCGATAGAAATATAGTTTTCGTTTTTAAGTTTCCTATAGTATCTAGAGATAAGTATGACTTTTATAGATTATCCATAGTTCCTAATAAACACGCCCAAGCCCTTATACCACCCTTTCCTTTCATAGCAACAAACGAGTTGTCGTTCATGTACATAGAGGCAGAATGCCCGAAGTTAAAAAACTGGTATCTCTGTGGTAAAGCGATTGTTCATCAGATTCGTACCAAATCGGATTGCATCCAAGAACTCATCATCAACCGAACCCTTCAGGAATCCTGCGAACTCACTACTGTAAATTTGTTACGGGAGGCCATGGAAAAACTCGATGATCAGCACTACGTTGTATCATTCCCTCAGCAAACTAAAGTACATCTCACTTGCAACAATAGAAGCCACACATCACTTCAAGGAAGCTATCTCATCACGGTTCCTATCGGATGTCGTTTCAAGACAGGACAATTAACCATTGCTAACGACAACGATGAGATCAGAGGCCAACCCCTCAAATTAATCAACATATCCTATGATATTGGAAACCAAAAGATTGCAACAGCCCGCATCAATCTCAACTCCATCGATCTGCGAGGATTACACCACGCCCAAGATAAAATCCTAATCCAGCACCCTTTACACATTGACAGCGTACAATCAGGTATCCTCCATCACACAACAATACCTGTCTACTCAATACTTCTGTGTGCGGTCATATTGGCTCTCATACATATGACTAGACAGCGCATAAAGAGACGTAACCGAAGGAAAGAACACCAGCAACCATCTGCAACCGAGACAGAAAGGAAAACGGGTAACCCTGAAAATGTTCCGGCGATATTTTCACTGAAGGTTTAAAATAGTCGCCGTTCCAAGGGGGGAGGAATTACATATACCTACGTGAAGCAGATCGCCGACGTTGCAGTTTCAGCGTATTGTGGATGTGACGACGGCTGACCTCAATTGGGCAACTCATGTTATTTTAAGTTAATTAATTTTTCATTCTATATTCGATCGTCGAATGTATTAGAATAATTTTAGATATAATATTTCATTGTAATTTTTATTAAATTAAAGTATTAGAAAGTTTTTTGGTTTTTTTTCCAATCTGTGGCTGTCGCATACTTATTTTATATTTTCACTCATGACATGATGCTAATTTTAACAGGACTGTGTTTCAACTCAATAAATAAAGTTTTGAACTAAATAAATAATTAAAACCACGTGTAAAAATTAGATACACAATTATCTAACCTTGTGAACGAAACGTTTATTTAGGTAGACTATTTAGGCAGCGCTTAATTCAACTAACCACCTTATTTGTTCTTCATTAGAGACACTTAAAGAGGTATTGAGGCCAAGTATTGTTTAATTAACGACAACAAAATTACAGCTAATATTAGAAATTGTTTGCTAAATATATAATTAACTTTGTATAGCACACATTGTACAGCGAATACTAAAGCTCTGACCAAAACATACTTAGAGTAAAGTAAAGGGGAAGATATTGGAAGTAATAGTCGATATAATATCACTTACTAACTACGTATTGAATGATAATTTATCTCCAAAATATAAATATAATTTCTCACTCGATATATTCCCAAGATATGGGTCTGCTATTCTTTATGATATGTTATTTTTATCTAGAGCTGAGATAGATTATTCAATGGTATATTTTAAACTAAATACTTATTTCTCTTTGGAATAGCCACAGGTAACTGACGAATTTGAAACTAAAAAAACGTCTATAACATTATCAATAACAAATGAAAAAGTCTGATATGAAATCTATTTGAACCAGGACGATGAGAGCCAGGAACGATTGTCGCCAGCATTGGAGATGACTTGTGCCTGTAACAAAAGAGATATATGTTAAAATTTAAATGATTAAAGACGTTGTCTATATATATAAAAATGCAACCCGTTTTCCTTGGTCACGGCATCACGCGTGAAATGTGGACCGATTTCGATAATTCTTTTTTTATTATATTCCTTTCAGTACGAGAATGGTTCTTATGTAAAGAAAACGTAAATATGTACCACGGGCGAAGCCGGGGCGGACCGCTAGTTATGTTATAAATGAAATGTACGATCTGTAAACAAATATTTGATGGAGAGAGCAACTTGGTAAAAGTAAAACTATAAATAGCCTACAAATTATAGAATATATTACGATAAACAAATTCCATTAAATTTTTCCATAAACAAATGATTCTTTAAGTATTATTAAAAGGGAAAGAAAAGCAGCATCGAAGAACATAAACCCACTTTAGATTACAACAATAACCTCTCAGAGATCATGGTAATGATATAATGAAAACCCGCAAAACATGATCAGTGTAAATGTTAAGATAAACACATGCAGTTGAAAGTTTATATCGACGAGAGCCTTACGACTACAAGTCTGTTCAATTTCATAGAACTGTAATTAGTAGTGATGCAAACAAATGTCTGTTTGAACTGACGGTACAGAAATAAATTGTTCTCAGAATTTAACGAACTTGCTGCATAGAGGAAGAGGCTTGTGAGTTTATTTAAGCGACCTCACTCTTAAGGGAGCCTCTGCAGTAAATAATAGTTAGTACATGGATGGTAGTAAGCGTCCCTGGATAACTTTCTCTACACTAAAAAAAAAAAAAAAAAACAAAAAACTAAAATTTCTCTAATTTTAGTTATACAAATCGATCAGTACGTTTGGCTTTATTATTTGTACCTGTCCCAACGCCATGGATAGAGCATGAATATAACTATAATTTATATATTAGGACCCTTGATAGTTTACAGATAGAATCAAGTAGACTGTAGTATCATTTAATTTGTCTTTATCTGTGTATTATAAAAACGCAGTATTTAATTGCTTTTTCACTAGAATCTATTTTCGTACCTATCACGATTTGAAGGATTTTAACATTCGAATAGCACGACTATTTCAGGCGCGTCATGTTATGTTCGCTATATAGCAGTTTATATTCATACATTATTCTTCTCCTATTATTCATAGTTACTGGATTCAATGACCATTTAGTCTCAAATCACTGCGGAGAAAAGCGTTAACCCCGAATTAGAAGAAGAGCGGACCGCAAATATGTTCTCAAATTTAACCCTTCATTTAAATGCGTATTCTCCATTTGATATTATAGGCTGTTCAAATACTTTTTCCTCAAGTTAGGGAGGTGTAGAATTGATTGTGCGCGGTCTGCACTGAATATTTATGAGGGTTAAGTGTGTATGCGAACTCGTTGAATGTTTAATCTCCACGGGTACCATACCTCACGAACTTGGAATCAAATATATACGTTTGAGAAGTATTAACTATTCAAGCAGTATTAGCGTTCCGAGGGAATCAGCTCGGTCGTTCCACCCGCATGCGATCGGTGACGCGCCGCGGCCCGTGCAAATATTTTGTTTGAAGACAATTGTTTGCGATCAGACACCAGCCACCAGGCGAGTCAAAAGTTAAATTTATAGCTCAATTGTTCCAATTTCGATTGAACTCCGACTTTTTCGTCGTGTTCGCGTTGAATTAATAATGTATATATCGTTTTCCTGAATACAAAATGGCGTTAAAGCGTCGTGTGCTGTTCGGAAAGAATACAGAATGGAATTACGCGAATAAAAGTTTTGCTATTAATTATTTATTTTCAGAGTCTACGTGATGTTTCAATTCTAGTGTACGACAATCTTTGATTACAAGAATGGAATAAAAATAATATGGAATTCAATAAACAGAGACTGGATATTTAATCAACTTTCCAAAAATCAATGAAATTTTAATGGTGATTGTGAAAAATAAAGCAATCGGAAAAAGGGACATTACAGACACAGAAACAAAAGCTACATTTAAATTGAAAAGCGCAGTTCTACATGTCTATGGCGCATGAGCATTTTAAATAAATCTTATATTAACCAATGTAATGCTATTGATCATGTGTTAGCTTATAGCTGTTAAGAGACACATACATTTATTTAATCAAATCATACGTTTTCAAAACGTCTTCTATCGATCCAAGATTTGCCAAAATGACTATTGAAAATGAACAAAAACAAAAACTATCTATTATTTTACAAATAATTCGCGTTAATTTTAAGTTACTCATTTATTATTATTTTGATACCAATAAAAATCATAAAAGGAGTGTACCTGAGTCGTGGTGCGGGTGTCGGTACACGTGCGCCCTGTCCGGCGCGCGGTCCAGCTGCGCGCGCACCACGCTCGGCCGCTCCGTCGCGGTCGCCTCGCGCTGCACCGCGCGTGTTACGTTCGCGCGCCGGACGCCTGTAACCGCTGCTTGGGGTTAGGCAAGGCACAGTTATCACGTCATGTTTTAGTTGTGATTTAGGCAAGGCACAGTTATCACGTCATGTCTTGGAATTACTTCGGGAAGAAACCTCTTTATCTAGCCCCAGATTGAAAAGACTGTGTGGTAAACGAAAATATTGTACACGACATTAAGGTAAACCAGATTCTAAGGTGCCAGGTTGTTTTTGGCACTTAGAGATGGTCGACGACGACTATATTATACATGCAATAACTTATCAACCCCTGGTAGTATTTCAAGATTTTTGCCAAAAATTACTCTTTAAATCGTATTGTTTCGAACTTTATGTGATTACTGAATGGCCTATGATCAACTTAGTTGGTAACAGGCCAGTTTTACGCGTGGCTTATTCAGAGGGCTTCTTAAATATGTTAAATATTTAAACTTCAATTGGAAAACATTGGTAAGTATACGCATCGGCGACGGTACAGCATGGCGTTTGATGCACTGAAATGTATAGATGCTATATTTGATCATTTAGACCATAAATACGTTTGTATTTTGTAAGGAAAACATTCTGCATAGCAAGTTATCGCACAATAGGTAAAGTTACTATAGACATTTCAGTGATCGCAATTTTATTAATTATCAAACTTATTTTCACATTTATGAATTACAGTTTTTCTCAAGCCTTAATTTTATTTTGTATCATATTTTTATTTATTCAATATTCCTTTTTATTGACCGTCACTGCCTTTAGTTTGGAAGACTAGCAAATAAAGAAAACAAACATGCGAAGGAATATGAGATGATAAACTAAAACAGCGCAGAGTAAATACTTACTTTCTTTGTGAGCCGTGCTCTTCATTTCTGTTGCCTTCGGTGACGTTGAGGGCATTGGGATCTCTGCGTGAAAACATTATCATAAGTATATTATGTGACTTTTTTTTATTGGGAATAGGGAAGCGCTTGACCACAATCTCGCCTAATGTTAAGCTGAGATGTGATTGTGATGGGTGATTAATTATTTTGCAAAAACTAATAAATGGAGATAAAATGTCGATTTAGTTTAATACTGAGAAGCATTAAACGGTATTAGAACACGAGGTATCATTCAGTAATGTCTGCTATTTCTGAACCAGACAGAATGCATAATTTATTTCCCCTTTCATCGACTAAAATCCATGCACTTTCCAAATCCCATTAAAGATTGATAACACAAAGTCTAGGCATATGATACAGCTTATTTCTATAGAAATAATTCTATGAAAGTTCTTCTTTTATCCCAAACCAGATGGGACAGCCACTATCAACTGCCATAAAAATCCGTTCGCTTCCCATTATTCATCCGTGACTATCATAGTCCATCTTACAAGTTTCACACACGAAAACTTCGAGTCCGAGTGTTAAAGAAAAGTAATAAAAGTTACCGTATAGCCTGATGGAGCCTTCGGTCTCCCCGAGGGAGTTTTTAGAGATGCAACGGTAGTTTCCGAAATCGCCGCCCTGGAGGTTGCGCACTGTTAACTTCATATGAGCCCTGTGTACAGAAATTACTGTGTTTTTTACTGGAAAACGTAACGGTTTGATTTCCTTTTTCTTTTAAAAAGAGGAACATTTTCCTGTGAATAGCGTTTCGTTTCACTTATGTCTTTTTTATCTTTAAAGTCTTTTTAAAATTTGAATTTGGATAAAAAAATTGGTTAAATTTCAAACAAATAGAGCTAGTTCAGGTATGATAATATAACAAATAAAATAAATACCTATCTAAGAAATATTATTTTCAACTTGTACGATTTTTATTGTGTCTGAATTTTCAGTTTATTCTCTACAATCTCCATCATACTCAATTCATGTTTTCAAATTTTAATAACTGAATACATTAGCGAGGCATGTAAAATGCAGACAGAGCCACATATAGCAGTAATAAAAGCAATGGCATTATACATTCCATTTAATATTAATCCTGTCTCACGCACATTGAGGCACATTTGCATGCTGTCTGTGTTGTGTTTTCAAGTTTTTATAAGATCTACGTGTGCAGAAAACTAGAAGTATCTTATCTCAATACGTACTATCAACCCAACCCTTTTTGTATGTGCGTATATTCCTATTCCTACAATGAGCTTTACTATTGATTTTTTCAAAAAGGTATGTATTACATAATTATATTATGCAGACTTTTTATAAACCTATACTAATATTATAAAGCTGACGAGATTGTTTGTTTGTTTGAACGCGCTAATCTCGGGAACGACTGGTTCGATTTGATAAATTCTTTCGGTGTTAGATAGCTCATTTATCGAGGAAGGCTATAGGGTATATATCATCACGCTACGACCAACAGGAGTGGAGCCACGGGGGTGAAACCGCGCGGAGCAGCTAGTTGAATATATTTCTTCATTTACATTTAGTATTTGTGACTTTCACTTACACGGTAAACAAACAGGTTATTTCCTGTTTGTTTACCGCTCACTGGGGACATTTGTTAGTTTTTCCTTTAGGCTTATAATGATATATATTTTCTTTTTTTTCATGAGCGTCTATTCAAATATTTCTTTATTAAAATTCACCATGTTTTATAAAGTTTGGCTGTTTATATTCCTTTAACGTAACTTCAATTATATTAGGTATGCATTTGATAAGAGCTTACTTCATAATAATAAAAAGTTTAGTAAAATTATTGTAGAGGCGATCACAAAAGTGAAATGAGTGAATCAAAGTAACTCGGAAAATTACATTACCTATTTTATCATATTTGCAATCATTATATCAATATTTTACTAATTATTGTTCACTTTTAAAACAAGTAAATTTTGTACAATTTTTAACAATATATCATACTAGCTGCGAAACGCGGTTTAACTCGGTTTTAGCGTGATGATATATAACCTATAGCCTTCCTCGGTGAACGGGCTATCTAACACTGAAATAATTTTTCAAATTGGACCAGTAGTTCCTGAGATTAGCGCGTTCAAACAAACTAACATCTTCAGCTTATTAGTATAGATTAATTCGGCGTTGCTCTACATAAAATACTGACCTATAAGAATTCTCCTCCGTATTGATAGCATACTTCTTCGTCGGCAGCACCATGACATTATCATACACCCAATAAGATATAGCCCTGGGATGAGCCTCCGTGTGGCAGTCCACGGTCACGTCGGTGCCCGCGGGCGCACCTACCAGCTGGTTTGGCACCCAGATCATTGGTGAAACTGGAATAGTGTGGAAATTAGAATGCTTCTTTCTGACTGCGATATCCGTGTATTATGCTAAATAAAATAAATTAACACGCTCGTATTAGCTACACTTGTATGTATGCAACTGACTCCTATTAACCCTATTAACTCGATTTTGACAGATTTAATTCAAACTTTATATAATTCTTTAAAATTTTTTTTTCGGTGACAAAAAATAATTTCATTAGTTAAATCGTGTTTTATAGTTTTTTTAACTATATGAATTATAATTTCTTTCCAATAATTCTGATGCAGTTCATAAAGATTAACTGTAGTTAAGACGACAAGCCACTTCTTGTTTCGGATAAACACTTGAGTAACCAAATACGCAACAAATATAAATTATTTCTGTTCAAACTGATAAACGGCATGTCAAAAACAAAAAGGAAACAATTTAAAATTTAACGATCATCATGGTCTTTATTTATTTATTTATTTATTTAACAGTTTTATGTACCATTACAAATTTTACAATCATATAATATTAACAAAAAAGGAAACATTCACAGCACATAAGGCAACCTTATCGCTTATCAGCGATCTCTTCCAGGCTGCCCAAGGTAAAGGATAAAGATTGATATTAAATGGGTACACGGGTGGCAATGAAAATAAAGATAAAAGAGAGTAAATAAAATACATATTATATGAATAATAAAAGAAGATATAATACATACTATTATTTTGAAGGAAAAGCTAAATCAGAGGAATGTTTATTTAAAAGAGTTTTAAAGGAACTTTTCGAGGAAGCTCGTCTTACAGCAATAGGCAAAGAATTCCAAAGTCTGATAGCGGTTATTACAAAGGATTTACCAAGGAAACTAGTGTGGTGAGAAGGAAAGCTAAGGAGAAGGTTATCAGCGGAACGAAGAGTATAAACACCTGAATCTAGGAAATTAAATTGTTCTTTTAAATAGGAGGGAGAATTGGGATCAAAGAGGATGGAAAATAACAACTTCAACGCATTTGCATTCCGGCGAAGTCTTATAGGAAGCCACTTGAGTTTATTACGAAACTGGGAAACGTGGTCATATTTACGAAGACCGTAAACAAAACGAATGCAGAAATTTTGGAGACGCTCAAGTGTATTTAAATGCTCTTCACTAAGATCAGTGGTACAGGCGTCAGCATAATCAAGGAGCGGAAGAAGTAGGGATTTAGCTAACATAATTTTGGTAGAAATCGGTAAGAAATGCCGTAAACGTCTTAGAGAAATATGAAATAATTGTTTGCTTAAAATGTTTTAACATCGCCGTACCTATAATTTATAATGATATTCTGGAACAAAAATATATAATAATTAATAACACATTAAGATTCAAACCCGGGCCCTATTTATTCATAAGAAATAGTTTTGTATGTGAATAAGTCAAAAACTACTATACCGGGTGACTGGGACACGTTGGTCTATTCGACTAAAAGGGAACTATAGTTTATACTGAGTATGTATAATAGTCGATATGCAATAGATTGAATAAACATTTAAGTATTCATCAACCGAACTACATAATATTTAATTTTGTTTCAAATAAAAATTCCACCAGCATTTTTGTACCATGAACCCACTTCCCAAACTTAGTTTAATGCTTTAACTTTTGATTTGTTCGTAAAACTTTGCGAAACATCCAACTTAAGTCGACAATACAACGAACCCCTTTAGTAAATTCAATTCCGTAAATAATGGGCGAAATACGTTGAAGTGAGCGATGATTAATCATATCATTTTAAATGGCGCCCGACAACGTACGGCGTATAAAATAAAGTATCGGAAACTAGAAAGCAATTTATAAATTCCTGATAGTGATGAATCGTAGTAAGTTGGTGGGAACTGGGAACGAACATAGACGCTCGATGACGATTTTTCACAGCCCGATAAAGGATTCACTGAGGTGCTGAACGGCTTCGGAAATAAGATGTCTGAACTGGGAACAAACTAGCAACGGAAAATGTGAGTTATTTCGTTTGTTAGTTGCTTTGTTAGTTTGTAAATATAAACATAGTTGAAGAAGAGACACTATAATGAACAGCTATGCTAGTGTCCTTAACGTTGACTATGAAATTGGAGTAAATCTAAATGAATTACCTACTCCTTTTCATAACCTAAATCATTCCACAGTAACATAATGGTGAATAGCAACCAAAAAAATTGATGATAATACTAACTAATTTATAAAAAAATATATTCATCGAACCTAAAAAAAAAAGACCTTAATAATTCAAATGCACAACATCATCTTGTACAGATAAGTAATATTGATTGCTCACTCCGGGTACTGAACTAATAAAATCCACAGTTTGAGAACGTAATTCACATTCAGAGTTTATGGTGGCAATTTTCACGAGGAATATTTCCGTACGTCCGTTGCGATTTAATATTCTACGACGTTTTAAAATATTTATAAAGTTTCACGGTACGCCGCGAGTATATCAGATGGGTTCATTATTATGCGGATATGTGTTTAAGGCTTTAGTATCATTTGAATACGTCGGCGGTGCGCTCAACATTTCTTGGGCTATATTTTAAAGGGTTTTGTGGAATATTTTCTTTCGTGGCTCAGGTAAAATTCATGTGCTGTACGGCTACTTTGTCTTGCAGGTTTTTGTCATTATATTTTAGGTATAGGGACGTAATACTCTTGTTAAAGAAATGGAAAGAAGTAAGAAACAAAGTAGAGTTATTATATCATTTAGGTCCTTACTATAGTTAAAAAAAAACGGTTAAAAAGTATATACTATTAATAAGGGCATAAATAACAAGAAGACCACTCGAAACCACAAACAAAGAAAGGCTTAGTAGTAAAGTTAATTTGTAATTTTTAATTTGTTCCTCGACTTTATCTTCCGCGAAACGGCATTGTTTACGCCGAGTTTATTAATTCTGTTTACGCAACTCTATAGAAAATTCTCGAAGAAAGAATTGATTTTACCGGCTGTAATCTCGGAGCTTGCACCTTAGAGAAATATTATCTTACAATTATTATCAACGTCTTATTTAGTCAGCTGTTCTTGTAATAGGAACATAAGATCTTTGTAAGAAAATTCCTCGAACAATATCGGTCTTGATTATATTGTGATAACGTATTTTAAAGCAAGCAACCGTTACTCTTTCTTCTCCCCTTTATGTATTTTGCATTGATTAAAATACAAGGTTATTCTACTGCTGTCTTATTAACAGAGACGGCTCGTGACAAAATTGTATGGGTGTTCACTTGAAATAAAACAACGAAAATACAATAGCGTTAGCAGGATAATTTATTACAAAAAAAATGAGCACCACATTATAAATCCATACTATTAATACATATTATAAATGCGAAAGTAACTCTGTCTGTCTGTTACTCAATCACGCCTAAACTACTGAACCAATTTGCATGAAATTTGGTATGGAGATATTTTGATACCCGAGAAAGGACATAGGCTACCTTTTATTGCGAAATATGTACCATGGGCGAAGCCGGGGCGGACCTCTAGTAATATTATAAATGCGAAAGTGTGTTTATTCGTTTTAATGTGACATGGCCATGGGTAACTTTTGACAGCGGTGAAACGACTCATACTAATGCGAATTTAACATCAGGAGAATCCGCGGACAAAAAAATATATATGAATATTGTTTTCAATAAAAATGATGATGATGATATTGTTCATGAAATTAATAATAATTACATAATTCCAGGGCCCTGGTGAAAGCGCCCAACGACCAGGCGAGTTTATACTTTCGCTAGCTATGCAGATACTGAGCCATTCAGCGCACGCGCGACCTGTGGATAGAGAGAATAGCGTACGGGATGTGGGTGGGAATAGGTGGGTGGTTTACTTTAATCAGTCGTAAAAATTTCCAATTTAAGGAAGATTAGAAAAATGATGTTAACAATAGTTAGGGAAATTTCGATTGACAGAAAAATTACGATAAGTCAGGAAAAATTTCTATAAGTCAGGAAAATTTCCATAAGTCGGGAAAATTTCTATAAGCTAGAAAATTTCCATAAGAAAGGAAAATTTCTATACACCAGGAAAATTTCTAAAAACAAGGAAAATTTCTATACGTCACGAAAATTTATATAGATAAGGAAAATTTGTATAAGTCAGGAAAATGTTTATAAGCTAGGAAAATTTCTATACGTCAGGAAAATTTCTATAAGTCCGGAAAATTTCTATAAGCCAGGAAAATTTCTATAAGCCTGGAAAATTTCAATAAGCCAGGAAAATTTCTATGCTTCGGGAATATTTCTATAAGCCAGCAAAATTTCTAAAAGCCAGGAAAGTTTTTATATGTCAGGAAAATTTCTATGCGTCGTGAAAATTTCTATACGTCAGGAAAATTTCTATGCGTCCGGAAAATTTCTATAAGCCAGGAAAATTTCAATAAGCCAGGAAAATTTCTACACGGCAGGAAAATTTGTATAAATCCGGAAAATTTCTATAAGCTAGGAAAATTTCAATAAGCCAGGAAAATTTCTATGCGTCGGGAATATTTCTATAAGCCAGCAAAATTTCTAAAAGCCAGGTAAGTTTTTATATGTCAGGAAAATTTCTATGCGTCGTGAAAATTTCTATACGTCAGGAAAATTTCTATGCGTCCGGAAAATTTCTATAAGCCAGGAAAATTTCAATAAGCCAGGAAAATTTCAATAAGCCAGGAAAATTTCTACACGTCAGGAAAATTTCTACACGTCAGGAAAATTTGTATAAGTCCGGAAAATTTCTATAAGCCAGGAAAATTTCTATACGTCAGGAAAATTTCTATGCGTCGGGAATATTTCTATAATCCAGCAAAATTTCTATAAGCCAGGAAAGTTTCTATATGTCAGGAAAATTTCTATGCGTCGTGAAAATTTCTATACGTCAGGAAAATTTCTATAAGTCTGGAAAATTTCTATAAGCCAGGAAAATTTCTATAAGCCAGGAAAATTTCTACACGTCAGGAAAATTTGTATAAGTCCGGAAAATTTCTATAAGCCAGGAAAATTTCTATACGTCAGGAAAATTTTTATGCGTGGGGAATATTTCTATAAGCCAGGAAAATTTCTATACACCAGGAAAATTTCTAAGAACAAGGAAAATTTCTACACGTCATGAAAATGTTTATAAGCTAGGAAAATTTCTATACGTCAGGAAAATTTCTATAAGTCCGGAAAATTTCTGTAAGCCAGGAAAATTTCTATAAGCCAGGAAAATTTCTATAAGCCAGGAAAATTTCTATAAGCCAGGAAAATTTCTATACGCCGGGAAAATTTCCATAAGAAAGGAAAATTTAAGACAGGATAATTTCCATAAGTCCGGAAAATTTCTGTACGTCAGGAAAATTTTTATACGTCAGGAAAATTTCTATGCGTCCGGAAAATTTCTATAAGCCAGGAAAATTTCTATACGCCAGGAAAATTTCCATAAGAAAGGAAAATTTAAGACAGGTTAATTTCTATAAGTCCGGAAAATTTCTGTACGTCAGGAAAATTTCTATACATCGGGAAAATTTCTTTAAGCCTGCAAAACCAGGAAAATTTCTATACGTCAGGAAAATTTCTATGCGTCGGGAAAATTTCCATATGCCAGAAAAATTTCTATGAGCCAGGAAAATTTCTATACGTCAGGAAAATTTGTATAAGTCAGGAAAAATTATATACGCCAGGAAAATTTCTTTACGTCAGGAAAAATTCTATAAGCCAGGAAAATTTCTATACGTGAGGAAAATTTCTCTTTGACGCAAAAATTTCTATAAGTCAGGAAAAATCCATAAGTCGGGAAAATTTCGATAAGACAGGACAATTTCTATACGTCAGGAAAATTTCTCTTTGTTGGGAAAATTTCTATAAGTCAGGAAAATTTCGATAAGTCAATAAAAAATAATATCTCTTATATATAAAATTCTCGTGTCACAATGTTAGTCTGCATACTCCTCCGAAACGGGTGGACCGATTCTCATGAAATTTTCTGTGCATATCGGGTAAGTCTGAGAATCGGCCAACATCTATTTTTCATATGTACCACGGGCGAAGCCGGGGCGGACCGCTAGTTATAGATAAATTATGATAAAATACGTATTTAAGGCGATAGAAACGATTCAACTATAAATTTATATTTAAACATGGTATGCATAATAAATAAACTTATATTTCGTGTTTCTCAGAAATAATTCAGAAGAGAACTTAATACAACGGTTCCGTGAGATGGGAGAGGATACGGAAGATTGCTCTAAACCGTTGTTAGGCGATTGTGAAGGTAATATTATTATTTATTTAATTAAGTATTTAATTTGATAGATAAATTAAAAAAATTAATCAGAGAGATAATGTAAAAAGCAGTTTTAATCCTACTAATATTATAAAAACGAAAGTTTGTGAGGATATTAAAGAAAGAAGAAAGAAAGAAAATACATTTATTCCAACACACAAAAATACAAAGCAAAAAGAACAAAGTAACTTACAATGAACAAAAACAATTAAATAAAAATTACAATTTATAAAAGAAGTAGGTATGTAATATGTATGGTCACGTTTGTACACGTATAAAAAAAAAAAAAAAACATAGTTATTATATTATGTGGTTGACTATAGTATGTGTGCTGGAAAGGGATACCACTCAGCAAATCTGTGGCTTAATAGCCGCAGCGCTGATTTTCAGTGGTTCCCATATCGCAACTGACGTTTGCAGCGATAGGGGCTACAAATTTATAAAATAGTAAAGTTTTAAATAATATCTTACATACATTTTAATATATACATCCATTACATAAATATGGAATAACAGATACTACATTCATGCAAAAATGCTACATAATATATGCGTACTATATCTACTATAATACAAGATACTTATATTATACCTACTATTTACTTATATATATATATCAAGTACATATATACTATAAAACATTGAATAAACTGGCAAAAATAATAAAAAACTGATTAGATAAAATAAACTAAGATAATAATAGGTATTGTTTTATAATTTTTATTTTTTTATTTTTTAAAGACCAACTAAGGTTGGCTGATTTGTCGTTGAATTATTAGTTTTTTTAATTCATTACGAAAGCTCGGCACGCTGCTTTTATTGCGTAATGGTGGGGGCAAATTGTTCCAACACTTAGTTGATCGGTATTTAAAAGCACCTCTGAATGCCATGGTGTGGTGTCGAGGCATAGCCAGACTAAATAAAGACGCCCTTGTTCTGTATACCGTGTCCGAATTTCCCAACCAGGATAGTTTTTCGGAGAGGTATGAAGGTACATTGGACCGTATGACTGCAAACAGTAGAACGGCAAAATGCAGCCTTCGCCGATTTTCCATATTTAAAATCCTGGCATTGTTTAGGTATGGCGATATATGGGATCGGGGGGGCACATCCCAGCAAAAGCGAGCACACGCATTTTGTACTCGTTGTATAGCTTTCTTTGAGCGCGCGAGTATTCGATCACCATATAACGCGTCACCGTAGTTGAATTTGGATAACACTATCATCACACAATCTAATTCTGAGCTTGGTTGACAGATGGCTTCTGATACGGTAGAGTACTTTTAACCGGTAGTAACAATTGGAAATTGTTTGGTTAATGTGCTTTTCAAACCGCATTGACTCGTCGAAGACGATACCAAGATTACGTGCCTATTTCACCCGCTCTATTGCCTCTCCATTTATGTATATTAGTGGAATCGATTGCTCAAAAGTTTTGATGTGATTATGAGAACCCAGGATCATGAATTTAGTTTTAGAGGGATTTAAAACTAAGGCATTTTGTTCAGACCATGTAGCTATGCGGGTGAGATCGGCATTTAGTTTTTCGATGGCTGCTAGCTTTTCCTGAGGCGTAAATGAGATATACAGCTGAATATCATCTGCGTAAAGGTGGTATTTACAATGGTGTATATTTTTAATTATATCAGCGGTGTAAATGATAAAAAGTAAAGGGCCCAATATCGTACCTTGAGGAATTCCTCTCATGAGATCTACGGGTTGCGAATAGCAAGTCTTACCATCATCGTCTTCTACGGCCACAGTTTGACATCGCTTACTGAGATAACTCCTGAACCAGCGGACAACTGGGTCGTTTAAACCGTAGTAGATTAATTTGGCTAAAAGTAGATCAATATTTATGCTGTCAAATGCTCTAGAATAGTCCAACAAGACCAAAATGCTGCACTTACCATCATCCTGAGCTTCCAAAATATTGTCCACAACGTCCAATAGAGCGGTAGTAGTGCTCCTACCTTTTCTAAAACCTGATTGTCGATGTGGAAGAATGTTTTTAGATTCGAGGAAACCAGAGAGTTGTGAGTGAACAATTTTTTCAATAACCTTGGAAAAACAAGGTAAAATGTGTGTGTTTGTTACTCTTTCACGCAAATTCTACTGAACCGATTACAATGAAATTTAGCACACATATAGAAGGTAACTTGGATTAACACAAAGGGTAGGTTTTATCCCGGAAATCCCACGGGAACGGGAACTATGCGGGTTTTCCTTTGAAAACGCGGGCGAAGCCGCGGGCGGAAATCTAGTGTCTATATATAGACACTAAAAATTATAAAGTATTTCAAAACGAATTCAATTATTATTTAAAAAAAATAGAAAATCCCCGAATTTGCATTCGCGAGCGTATTCATAGTGTTTGTTTATAATATAGGAGTGGCAACGTCGCGCGCAATTGCTGCTGTCATGCGATGCGCAACGTCGCTTGAGAGCGGCGCTCCGAAAATGGCTATTTTTCCATAGTAAATCTTTTGTTTCACGCGCAGGACTGTGGCGAAATTTCTCTTTCACTCTTATTGGATTTCGTATGTAGGCAATGTACTGAATGTTGTTTCATAGGAGCGCAATCGAGAACGCTCCGTAAGCTCCTTTTCGCGCGTTATTTATTAAATGAACAAGTGTATGTAATGTATTTTATTTGTAATGTGTAAAGGTACTTATTTTATTGATATTAGTATTGGAGTTTATTACGATAGATTTTAAAAAATGAGCAGGTATAACTTTATTATAATTATTTATGGGAGTTCACTGCACCAGCGCTCCTGAGGACGAGCCGCCTCTGCTTATTAAAGCATATACATAAAAAAAAATAACTTTTACAGTATACACGATTAACGTATGAACATATTACAAGAGTCAATAAAAGTTAATAAATAACTTAATACTTATAATATTATAAACTTTTGCGTTAATAATTTAATATCCCTCATTATATAATTAACAACAGTTATGCAATGTATGATGCTGGATCTGTAATTAATAATATAACGAATATTCATTACTTATTGACGATATTGCATGGGCCAACTAGATAAACATTGTATTAGCTTATCGAGTCCCAATCACGATGTTAATGTTATAATGTTGATGATGCTCGACAATGAACTGCCCAATACGCTTCCATGAATTACAAACTAGCATCTTAAAGACTATCCGTACACTTGATATACTAGCTAACTATAAAACAAAAAATAAACCACACTCACATTCAACGTCAACAATGATTCTCTTGGAGACAGACGGGGGCACGGCGTTGGTTGCGATGCAGAGGTAAGCTCCCATCTCCGTGCGGCTGATCCTCTGGAGTGACAGCGTTTCACCCTCGTATACCGTCACTGTCAACAGATAGTTAGGATTTTAGAGCAACAGGATATCAAATAGGGACTGGAACATGCTTCCTAAATCTGTGTTCCCCGATGAGTACAATTTGGAGGTCTTCAAGAGGAGAGTGAACAGGTACATTCTAGGGAAGTGCGCTCGATCTTAGGCCACATCTCAGCTTACCATCAGGCGAAATTGTGGCCAAGCGCTCCCCTATTGTACAATGAATAAATATTAAGAGCAGGAACAGGAACAACTTGTGGGCTATTTTCTGTTTTATGTCAATGGGCAACTGAATGCCTGGTAGTTCACGTGATAAGTAAGCGTTCACCAACGAACAGAATTGGGCATTTGCAAATACGTTCCTTTCATATAATATTATACTTTATTTTGTCATGTGTAACAGATATACATATTTTTAAAAAAAAAAATTCTTAATTTGTAACAAAAAAAATAGATTTTTGTAAGTAATATCGATACAAGTTACAATATAACTACATAAAGTAAGCCTGTGAGAAAAATAAGCAGGTAGAAAAATTGGTAATTCAGAAAAATGTAAATTTAATGGGGTTTTATGGCAGGGGGAGCAACACCCATATACATCACAGTTATTGTAATATATACGCTATGGGAGAAGATGGGAGATAATATGACTGTCATAAGAATTCAATTCGAACAAATTGTTATCTATACTTTTATACTAATCTATACTAATATTATAAAGAGGAAAGGTTTGTATGTATGTATGTTTGTATATATGTATGGTTTTCACGCATAAACTACTGGTCCGATTTAGATGAAATTGGCACAGATAATCTTTAGACCCTGAGAAAGAACATAGGCTACCTTTTATTGCGAAATATGTACCACGGGCGAAGCCGGGGCGGACCGCTAGTATTATATATTTTAATTTGACCATAATACGAAATCTTTACAGTCCAAAAGTTCTATATAGTTTTTAAATACCCAATTATGATAAATAGAGTTTTAAACACGATAATAATTCTAGAACCATATTGTTTGTAATTAACGCTAATTACGTCACGCGTTTATTTAGTGGGAATTACTCGTTTCGCGGTATGAAATGATAGTGTTTACTTACAATTTGTAGTACAGATAATATATTTTGTAGTTATTCTACTGGTGAATGTTGGCAAATTAAGAATATACTGTGGTGATAATATAGTTATCGCTTGCAGTATTTTTAAATGTTTAAAAAAAATCTCTTCCTGTTTGGGTTGAGGTGGATCAAAACTAAATGAATATTGCTTCTGTCAGTCTGAAACACTTGGGTAACCGGGAAGAGGACTATTAAAAGAATAAGTTTTGTAAATATATACATATTAATAATAAGTTTATTCGTTACAAACCAACTATTTATATAATTTTCCTCTATAAAATATTATCATATGAATGTGGATGACGTTTTGAACAGAATAAGAAATGGGAAATGTTACATTATTTGTTGACAGTTAAACTGTGGATAAATGTAAATAAATAAATAATAAATAAATATTTCAGGACAATTTTCACACACGGCATGATCTGATCCCATACTAAGCTTTCGCTTGTGTTATGGTCTAAGATCCGAATATAAGTCGAAATGCAACGGCGTGATAATAGAATGAGACCATTTTTATAATAAATTTAGTGTATTAAAAAATGTATTAAAAATGGGTTGACTGGGAAAATCCTGGGCAGGATATTTTTTATTAATTATTAAAAAATCTTTTATTTTCATTTTTTATTAATTGCAGTTTCGAGATAATAAAACAATTTTGTAACAAAACAGTGCTGACATAATTTTTTTTTTCATCATCCTATCAAGTGAAAGTAACTGGTACCGACATACCTGTTTATACCTGCCAACCTAGCCGTTTGTCCCGGTAAATATTAGAAGACGACTATGACTGCACATTCTGTAGGTTTCATACTTTAAGTCTATTATAATTTTTTTATTATGTTGATACTGCAATTAATTAAAAAAAAATGTTTTTTTTAAATTCATTAAAAATGTCCTGTCCAGGATTTTCCCAGTCAACCCATTTTTAATACATTTTTTAATACACTAAATTTATTATAAAATTGGTCTCATTCTATTATCACGCCGTTGCATTTCGACTTATATTCGGATCTTAGACCATTATGAAATCAGATGGCTGATAAAAATACATACATAATTTTAAATAAATACTTATATAGATAATTAACACCCAGACACAGAGCAAACATCTATGTTCATCACACAAATATTTGCCCCGGGTGGGAATCGAACCCACGACCTCTGGCTTTGAAGGCAGGGCCACTACCAACTAAGCCAACCGGTCAGTCAAAAATCCCGGTTTATATAAGAAATTAGAATGCGTGGTGTGCAATGTGCGTGTGTGATGGTTATAATTAAGTAGGTAATGATTTATTTAAATATTTCAAGTGCAAATTAATCAGAACGGTTGCAGCGGAATAAATTTTAAGTTGTTAATTTTCATGGAAGCTTTCTAATAGTTGAAATTGATAGTGGTTGGATTATTTTGTATTACCCTATCAGAGTTTTCAAAAGGGACAGCATGTAACAATTGAATTAGGGCATCTAGAGCTTGTTAGCGATCTTGGTTCATTTTGTGGGTCCTATTGTAGTGTTTATAAAACTGCTATGTGCTTATTATTATATATTGTACTGTCTATCTTTCAAGCGTCTGTTGGCGGGTGAAACCGAAATCTAATTACAATAATAAATTAATTTTCCGAACACGATACCATTTTACAAAGATTACTATTTATTCGATACAAAAAAGATTCTGTCTATAATAAGACTCCGTAGCTTAAAAACTAAAAAGAGAACAATAATTCTTAAACTCAAAATATTCGTTACAATATGATATAGTCGAGTGGAGGAATTGCTACAGTATTAATCAATGTTACCAATATTTTTCTCTTTATTGTTCCTATTTTTAGATCCATTTAGTGCCTTGAATTCAAATTTACTGTCTCATTTATTAGGGGACTAATAATTTTAGGATTCCTTTATCTCCCTTCATTTTAAACCCATTCTTCTGTATGTATATATTCTTTCTGGATATTAGAAAAATACACGAACTTGGAATGATAAAGATATTAAAGCCAGATTATTTCTTGTATGTAAAATCAGTTTATGATGCATTTGGATTATCACTTCAAGAGTTTCGCCACCAAAACCAAGATCTTGAAACCAGTGTCGTATAATGCCGAACTAAACGTTTTCAAATAAAGACAATACCTCTCCATGTTACCGATAATATGAAAATGGCAATTAATTATTATGTTTATTTTCCATTTTCTGCATATTCGTGTGTGTAGTGTGATGAATGAAGGGTCCATGTATTCGTTTATCTATTAACAAGGGCTGTAGTGTTTGAGTAAAGTATAGGTACTATATCCCCGGATGTCTCGGGTTCGCGGGTAGTGGGGAACACAGTCACGCAGCAGCATCAGGCGTGAGCGGACGTGTGTTTACCCTAGTTACTGGCGACGTAACGAGCCATTCCCATCCATTGCGTATACGAGTGTGAACTCGTATCTACATTTGGCGACGAGGATAAAGGTCAGACCTATAATTTTAAATAATTATTCTTAGAATTTATAAAAATAAGGGAGGTAGATTACTAATGTTATTACGTTACGTTTTCCTTTTGTTCAAGTCGTAAGCGATAATCATGATTTAGGCTTTGAGTTTGACACATAGGATGCGTACCTACTTACGTACGCGACGTCAAGGCACTAAACTAAAACGTAACACTAACCTGACGCCGCGGTAATAATAAGTCAAACGTGTTGTACCAGTATATTTTATATGGTTGTAATGCGCAGTAACTACTGTATACTGCTAAACAGATTACCAAGCGTGAAGCGCCAGCGCTGGGTGTACCTACTCAGACGCTTGACGTCTAACGTTATAATTTTCATAAAATTTATATTAGCGTCAGATGAAATATTTGCTTTTTAATGTATTTGAGTACATAATTATTGTAAAACGGATATTATTAGTTAGGAAAAAACCTAGCGTGTACAAAATTATTGTATTATGATAATTCTTACTTATATACTCATGACACAAACAATGATATTCTGCTAAATGATTTCTCTTTATAACATGATCTTAATAGCTTCACCTACTTGTATTAAGTTAGTCCTTCAGACTAGATTTTAACCCATTTTGAACGGGCAGATTTGGTTCAGTATTTGCATACTTATCAGGGATCGGTGGTAATGCAATAGTTTCTTAAGTTAATGGTTTGCGAGTTTTTAGGCTACGCTTTGGTGTATAGGGCTTTGCTTAGCGAGGCACTAGTCAATCGGTATGACATGAGCAGAGCGTGACACTAAAGCTACGCGGTGCTAAGTACGTGCACTGTCTGCCAAAGTTATTATATTATGTAGTTACCAACATGAGGTTAAATAAGCCAAACAAAGCGGCCAATGATTTTGTATCATAAATTTTGTAGATTGTATTAAATATTATGATTTAATTATGTAATTGCTGAGCTCTGTTTTATAATAGTAAATAATATGTACATTTATAGGGCTGTAACTACTTATTATAAATAATAATTATATTTTATAATATAGTCGGTATCAGAACAATTAATAAATATGACATGATCATTTTGTTTCGAAATAGAATACTTTATGTGCCACCATAAAGAAAAAAATGCAATTCTTAATAATGAAATAAAATTAAAAAGAAGAAATAGCAATAGCGGCAAAAAGGATTACTGAAAAGCAGCAACCATTATTTAATACCATACCATACCATACCATATTGAAGGGTATAGCTGCTCAGAGGAGACCACGTGACTGTACGGATGCAATAATTTTCTAATAAATATTACGTTTAATGACACTGTGTTTTTCTAGCAGAGATAGAGATAGACATAATTTATATTTGTTTATATTATAATATGTTGTCGTAAAAAGTAAATGAAGACATAACTTATTCCTCTTCTACGTATTAGTTGTTCAAATATACTTAATTCATATAATATCCGCCTACTGTACCTTAACCTCTTTTGCTGTTATTTATTGTCTTTCTGTCAACTTCATCTGTGTGTACAATAAAGTATCTTTATTATTTATTATTATTACACTCTTTACGCGTGCACACTGCACAGTACCCGCTGTACACATTTGTATGGCCATAAAACTATTTAGAGTATTAAGTCGGAAGTTTTATGTAGGTACTACAACTTATACTTACTGGATACAAAATCTATTAACGGTACTGTAGTATCTTATAGCGAATTGTGTACCGACTAAATGAAATAAAATTATGTAAGTAGTATCCAAAAGAAAGATATAACTTTATAATTGATCTACGCTTGATCTACGTATTTCGCTTAATATTAAGCAATATTAAGTATGCAATTGTAAATATTAATTTTATATTCGATCAATATATACATACTGGCTGACCCGACAGAAGTTGTCTTAATTATGAATATGAACGGTCAAACGCGTAGTCTTCTAATTATTAAATAGCGCCATCTATTGAATACTTACTCAATCCAGTCAATAGATGCCACCATATTATGTAAGAATCGATTGGAGTTAACAGATACACAGAGAACTGACTGTCAAATAATAAAAATATATATATATATATATTTTTGCGACTATAAACTGAAATGTAACCTATTCTATGTTCAAGTTAGACGAGACTGCACACTGGGTGCAAATCAAATCTATATATACAAGGCTCCAGGGTGACTGATATAGTGATCTATCAACGCGCAGCCCAAACCACTGGACGTATCGGGCTGAAATTTGGCATGCAGGTGGATGTTAGGACGTAGGCGTCCGGTGAGAAAGGATTTCCCGAAAGTCTTGCGGGAGCGGGGAAAGGTGGGGATGCACGTACGGGGTCGTGGACGGAAGCTAGTTTAAAATAAAAATAATGAATAAAATTATTGGTTTATGCAAGATATATAGGCTGTACGAGCCTTCATTAAATGTAAATCGTGCGTGATTGGTTGTATAGGCAGTACGAGCCTTCATTAAATGTAAATCATGCGTGATTGGTTTATAGGCAGTACGAGCCTTCATTAAAAATGTAAATCGTGCGTGATTGGTTGTATAGGCAGTACGAGCCTTCATTAAATGTAAATCGTGCGTGATTGGTTGTATAGGCAGTACGAGCCTTCATTAAATGTAAATCGTGCGTGATTGGTTGTATAGGCAGTACGAGCCTTCATTAAATGTAAATCGTGCGTGATTGGTTTATAGGCAGTACGAGCCTTCATTAAATGTAAATCGTGCGTGATTGGTTTATAGGCAGTACGAGCCTTCATTAAAAATGTAAATCGTGCGTGATTGGTTTATAGGCAGTACGAGCCTTCATTAAAAATGTAAATCGTGCGTGATTGGTAATATAGGCAGTACGAGCCTTCATTAAATGTAAATCGTGCGTGATTGGTTGTATTGGCAGTACGAGCCTTCATTAAATGTAAATCGTGCGTGATTGGTTGTATAGGCAGTACGAGCCTTCATTAAATGTAAATCGTGCGTGATTGGTTGTATAGGCAGTACGAGCCTTCATTAAATGTAAATCGTGCGTGATTGGTTGTATAGGCAGTACGAGCCTTCGTTAAATGTAAATCGTGCGTGATTGGTTGTATAGGCAGTACGAGCCTTCATTAAATGTAAATCGTGCGTGATTGGTTGTATAGGCAGTACGAGCCTTCATTAAATGTAAATCGTGCGTGATTGGTGACATAGGCTGTACGAGCCTTCAAAAATTGTAAATCGTGCGTTATTTGTTATATAGGCTATATTATGAGCCTTCATGAATGGTAAATTGTACGTAATTGTTTATATAGACTGTATGAGCCTCCATAAACTGTAAATCCTGCGTAATTGGTTATGTAGACTGTACGGGCCCTCATGAAAGTATGTGCGTACTAGTAATATTAGGCTGTACGGGCCCTCCAAACCTTATGTAAAAGTAGTCTGAGCAGGACGGGCCGTTCGTCTTAAATTTGCGATAGCTGTATAGGCCTCATTTTAAAATGTAAACTATACGTATATTGTATGTTGTTTGTTAGCAGTAGGCAGTATTAGCCTTCATTATATTAATGTAAAGCATACGTACCGGTGTTATCACATGAAATCAAACCTGCTTTTAGGTTGTGCCTATTGGACTAAAGAATGACTAACTTACTTTCCCTCCTGGTATACTCGACCTAGAAGATGACAATGCAACACTTGCTTTTTGTTGGAAAAGATGGAAAAGGTGTTCTTGGATCTTCTTGGATGCGCGAAAGGCGCCGAAAAGAATAGGGCCACTTTGTTATTGTTAAGTGGATCTGAGTTACAGGAGACTATTTACAGTCTACCTGAAATATATGTAACTGATTCTGAAGGAGTCGGTGTAGTTATTTGCCACAGCTATAGGAAAATAAGACGAGAAGCTACAATGGGGAGTCTATGTTAGCACTGCCACTGCTAGGACCAGCTCAGCTGC
Source organism: Colias behrii (assembly GCA_029959065.1). Classification (NCBI taxonomy): domain Eukaryota; kingdom Metazoa; phylum Arthropoda; class Insecta; order Lepidoptera; family Pieridae; genus Colias; species Colias behrii. Next base: position 504,091 of record JARWMC010000006.1, on the reverse strand, counting down.
GTACAGTTCGGAACATGAGGCATCATTTCACGGATAAAGATACGACTAGATTGGTTTATTAACTACTTTCATGGCATAAGGTTACTATGGGGCATGGCAGCAGATATTGAAACTGTTTTTATATTACACAAATGGTTCATACGCATTTATATAAATTACGTGCTCGGGACTCACTAAGAGATACTGGCATCCTTACTGTACCTTCACAGTATATAATTAAATTTTAATAGCGTTTTAAATGTACGCAATAATACTGACATATTAGACCGGACTCTCAGTGGAGTTTCGTTTGCAAAAATCGCGGACCTAAATCTGACTTCTGATATATATTGTATAGATCCCAGACATCCTATAGACAGATGTTGCCAACCAGTTTTGTGGTCCCCCTGCCCGCACCCCGGTAATTAAATATGGCATACAAAGAAAAAAATAAAAATTTCCAAAACATGCCGTGTGGGGTATCAAATGAAAGAGCTTATTGAGTAGATCACGAATATATAGCATACTATATACATTTCTTACACTTTCTCTAAGATTTTTTAGAAAATTTACGAAAATGGTCCATTTTTGAGTTAACTTTAAACCACTATAGATTGAAAACTCATGAATATATTTTTTAAATTATTATTTTAAATAATTAACAATAGTCCATTGTTTACGATTCAATATTTCGTACAGTGAAATAGTTGCATGGGGGAGTGGGGGGAGCATTCAAAGATGGCGAGTATATTTTCAAGTTCATATAGTATATAGTTATTTTCATCAAATCCACCACATAGCTCACTTATATTATATTACGAACTATTGAATCATAAACAATGGACTATTGTTAATTATTTAAAATAATAATTTAAAAAATATATTCATGAGTTTTCAATCTATAGTGGTTTAAAGTTAACTCAAAAATGGACCATTTTCGTAAATTTTCTAAAAAATCTTAGAGAAAGTGTAAGAAATGTATATAGTATGCTATATATTCGTGATCTACTCAATAAGCTCTTTCATTTGATACCCCACACGGCATGTTTTGGAAATTTTTATTTTTTTCTTTGTATGCCATATTTAATTACCGGGGTGCGGGCAGGGGGACCACAAAACTGGTTGGCAACATCTGTCTATAGGATGTCTGGGATCTATACAATATATATCAGAAGTCAGATTTAGGTCCGCGATTTTTGCAAACGAACATCTCCTTGGAGCCTGCTCTATATACACAAGAGAAGGAGATGGACATTGTTATCACATAAGGAATAAAAATAAAATTGACATGCTATTTTTCCGGCTATCTAATGGGTCTAGATATACTCTTTTACAATAGAACTCCTGATAGAATTAAAGAGTTTAATATTGGTAATTTTAAAACTTAAATATAAAACGTATTAGTTCAGTGAGCCTATTACAGCATTAAGGAATATAATATGTATTATGGAGAATGAAAAGCCATGGAGGCTTGTCGCGTGGGATCCACGGGACAGTTCTTTGGCATCATCATTATGTTATATTTACATACCTACTGTTATGTTAAATTAAAATGTAATATTGTCATGATGTTAGAGGAGCAGCTAAAGAGTTTCTTGCCGGTTCCATTCATGGATGCTGCTTTCCGAATTGGTGGTAAAGTGTGAAATTATGTTACGACGGTTCAAAAGAGTTTCTAGAAGAAGTCTTATTGAATGAATAAATGTTGAGTTTGTGTTTTTAATAATTATCGAAAGGTATATGTTTCAACAAATAAAACAGGAAGAAGGAGAGATATTCGAGAAGTTGTAGGAAAACTGCGGAACCAAGCTGGAAAGTTGAATATACAAACAAGCTCGGAAGAACAACTGATGAAATGAAATTCTTTTGGAAAACAAGGACATTCTCTGGAAGACAGAAAATAAAGATAAAAAATAAAGATAAAATTTCCTCTCGGTTGTATAACGAACAAGAATTTGACAATTCCTATGTTAGGGACAGGAATTAAAAAACAATAGAAAATAACATACAGATAGAAAGAGGAGATTATGAGGTCAATAACAGGTGATAAAGTATATGTAAAGGAGATGGAGAAGCGTAACCAACTAACAGCAAACTTTAAACCAACTCGAAACAGTGTAGAACTATTAGAAATGTGGATACTAACCAAAAGCATAGAAGTAATGTGACTTAATAAGAACAGAGGGGGAATGGAAAGTTTAGAAAGTTCAGGATAGAGGTGGAGACTACGGAGATGTAAATGAAAGTGAAGAATACCGCTAATGAAATACCTAACTTGTTAGTCTGATAGCTTTATATAATGTATGTTTGTTGTAAACGATTATATTTTAATAAAAGAAATAGAATAAGGAAGGGATGTAGTGTTTGAGTAAAGTATAGGTACTATATCCCCGGATGTCTCGGGTTCGCGGGTAGTGGGGAACACAGTCACGCAGCAGCATCAGGCGTGAGCGGACGTGTGTTTACCCTAGTTACTGGCGACGTAACGAGCCATTCCCATCCATTGCGTATACGAGTGTGAACTCGTATCTACAAGGGCCATGGGATTTGATGAACTTTTGATATTTGTCACCTGCAGTATCTTACTATCTTTCCACTCCCGATTTCACACGTTTTGTTTAAAACAAAAAAATATAGTAAATAAAATCCATGAAAATCACTTTAACTTATAAAAAAAGCACATCAATATCCGTTGCATAGATTTTAACCATACATATAACGAGAAGCGACTTTGTCTATACTATGTGATATATATCTAAAAATACTAATAAATATTCAAATTCATTAGAGACATAACTTCATAGTCGTAACATTTGGCCTTAGTCTTCAAATAGAAGCATTGTTTAGTCGATATTATTCCAGCCGGTGCTAAAACAACGTGCTGAAGTATTTTTCGACAATATTTATGTTATACATTATTCATATTCCGTCCGGTTTTGTTATGATAATGGCTAGCGACCAGAAATAAAATCAGACGAATAAATATTAAGCGTTATATAAAACTGCGCCAATCGCCTATAGAAAGATAATCAAGCTTTAGTTATGTTCTAAAAGAAAAAGATGGACTAATCAGGATCTTAAAATATCACGATAAACATATCAATACATTAGGTAACATTACAGAAGAATATAATCTAATACAACATACAGAAACCGGGGCGTTATGAAAAGATTTCAAATTGTATCTATCAGCTATAAAAATATACAAGTAAATCTTTAGATATGATTATCTTCCGCAAATTCATCCGAACCATCAGCAATATTCAACCTCCAATCATGTAAAACATCACGCACATTATTAACCCACACGCCGTAAACAAAACAAAACATTCAGGTGCTTGTAAAAGCGATCCATATCACAAAGCATTAAAAAATTAATTAAAACCGGCCGTTATTAGATTTTTAAACAGAACAAAGTACGAACGCGCGGAATTGGAAATGCGTAATGAAAACATTCTGGCCCGTTCTGCGTTGTGTGTGACATGGAGGATCACACACAATTTGTGGCGACATGTAAGGGTTGGGACACACTGGTCGTATGACGTTTATTTATCGTGTTTACGGTTAAGCCTTGTGCGTGGTAAAAAATTCTGGAGAAAGAGTTGGTAAGCTTGATGAAAACTTTATTTAAATGTTAAATGTTGTGTTCTGCAACATCTAGTGCTGCCAGCAACATGTTTATTCAAATTTATTGTTAGGGTAATATTTGTCATGAAGTTGAAAATTAAAATATTCTAATTAATGTTTGTTTTTCCTTTTACTTGGCTCTTATTCTATATGGTTTTCTGGTCAAATATCGAAGGAGTTATGAGTACATATTATTTCATAGTATTTTAAACTCTATTCCTAGTGTTCTTAATATCATAGTCACTTTATTTTTCAAGCTCATTGTGCCCTAGTCCGTAATCAGGCAAGGGGACAGATTCGGGCTTTCTATCATTTCAATTAAACCATTTTTTGTTTGTTAATTACACGTCAGCTGCATGGTTAGCCTTGTTTGAATTGTTCATTGAAGGGTTGAGGGCATGAGAGTCCTACAGATGGATGGATTAACTGGTCAAATATTAAAGAATGTTTAACCCTTTCATATATTTTTACGCTATGTTTTCATCGTTTTCACACCTTGTAAATGTGAATTTATAAATATAAATAGATACTTCTATAAGACATCACGGTACGACGTCTTTTCTTACTATTCTAACCTTTCTTTCTCCTATCCACAGATATCGGCTGTCCATCTTCTCTCCGCCACATGATCTTCGGAGTGGGGAACCCGTCGGCTTTGCACACCAAGCTGATGTTCTGGTTCTCTCGTACCGCGACCGCTGATTGCGTGCTCTCTTCGTCTAGTATGTTCGGTGGTACTGTGGGGAGAAGCAATGTATCTTGAGCTATGTGTTATGATCTTGTGTGATGTCACACTTTCAATAATTTATTTTCCAACACGGAAAAACTTCCAATAAATGTTTGAAATTAATTGTGTTTTTTATTCAACCCATATTTTATCAAAATTTACATCTACAAGATAAGAAATAACATTAAAAATACAATTCGGATATACTATGTACACTTAAAATACATATGTGTTTCTGAGCTAATAATAGCTCAGAAACACATATATGTATTTTACGAAGGAAAGGAAATAAATATAAATTTATTCACTCCTGTTAATTTAGCCAGGAGTGTAATTTCCTTATATATTGAAATGTCTTGGTACTGTTATTTTTATTTAAAAAACTAAGTTTCATAATATGAAACGATTTCACAGAAATAATTGGTGTAAATGATACGTTTTATCCCGTTTTATTCCTAAGCGTGCAACGTACGAAGTTATAATTTGGAAAAAGCAACGTGTGCAAAATATTTGCTCCGCGAACATGAATTTAAAATTTAAAACTTCCAACTTTTCCCCTGCGTACAGTTTTTGGTCTTTTTAACTCTTTCAAGTTGAAATTGAGGCTCAACGCTCGAACAATAATAATTGATCGTTTGTGTTTGTCTTTAAATTTTAAACTAGTTGGCGCGTGTGATATTTACCATGTGCAATTTTTTTTTAGTAATTTCGATTTTATTTCTTGAGTAGACCAGTTCGACATTATTTATCTAAAGAGATTTGAGTGTGAAAAAATGTTGGAAGAAACTTATTGGTTAATATTGAAGCCTCTTATTACCATTACTTATTTAACAAATCGTTTCCCAATCCAAATGCTGTCACTTTATCACCCTAGTTTTTATTAATAACACGTATCACAATAATAAATATTTGTTTTTCCATTTTTTGTGCATGGAAAAAAAAAATGTTCACAACCCTATCAAACAACCTCATCATATTAAGCAAAGCTTACAAAATTAGCAAACACACCAAATCTTGCTAGATTTGGTGGAAATGTTACTTTTTTGAAACGGTGTGCTCACCGTTTCAAAAAAGTAACATTTCCTAACGCGTAACAAAAACAAAATGCTCTACCTACCTACGTTACGTTACGAAAATGTGCATTTAAAATTTCAAAGTTCCTACATTTCCCTTGAGGTGGGTTTTTCGTCTCTTTAACTCTTGGAGTCGACTCCGCCGGGACGAGCTCAAAGGTTGAACAATTGTGCAAGTTTGCTGTTAGCGAGCTCGAGCTAGTTGCTAGCTAACAAAATTATGCATGAATTTGTGTCGGGAATTTTCTAACGTGTTAACTTCTCAATTCATAAATGCATGATGCGATTTTTTATCGGAATGTGATGCTATTGATATACTTACTATTATATGAATATTTTGAACGAGAAGTTATCTTGGTACAATGAACAATTGAAGGATTATTTATTTTTAGATAGTGTCCACACTTGCACAATATATTGTTTATTCATATATTAACGTTATTATCTAAATAACGTCGATAAAAGTACAATTGAATATTATAAATTAAGTCTCTTAAACGACAGATTTAACAATTTTAGTGCAAATGATTCCACTGTATTAGGACTTAGTTCAATGTTATTAATAATAACTAATATTTTATTCTATTTATTCATTGGCATATTGTGTGTATAATAGTTTCTTTCAATAGAAAATTATAAATAGATATAAGTTAAGGGTGTTAACAATAAGCAATTCAAAGTTCAATTTAAATAAATAATTTAAACCTGTTAACAACAATGTCTGTGCTACTAAGCAGTTAGTCGCCTATACTTATAAATAGACTTCTATAAACAGAAGTAATGGACTACCACGATACTATTTCCACGCTTCTGCGTCACGTCAATTACGTTATTGATAAGATTGTGAGCGGACTACGACCACACTATGTTAGCACACAGACATAACCAAACTTCAACCAGTTTAACGTTAAAAATTCACTTCTTTCCCACAAAAAAACCCACACTAAAGTTTACAACAGAATTTATCATAGCAATAAAATCCAACCGGTGAAGTTAAAAACACCTCCGTCTTCAGTTCGACTGTGAGCAATGAAAAAGGCATAAAGCTGCAATGCGCGGTGGTTTCGCAAAAAACACTGTTTATTCCCACTTTAACTTCCACTAAACTCACTAAACCGACCCCGCACACTAAGTGGGATCCGGAATTGTGGTTTGCGCCTACGATTTTTGCCGTAAAAGTTACATTGGTACGTGACTTAAAATACTTGGCGGCTAAAATATTTAAGTTATTGCTTACTGGTTGTGGATGGTTGCCTTTGTCCGATTTTAAGCGAAAAACAAGTGAATTTTAATTTGATCAAGTTTTTAGTTTAAATACGTAAGAGCATTAAATAACAGATTATAAGAGTAGTTTCGCTAAATGATTATACGAATGACTAAAAATATTTTTATTTGTCAATTCCTCAAAAAAAAAGGTATTATTTTTGGATTATAACTGAGTAATGACGTCGTGTAATTGATAAATTGAACCATTTGAAGTAATTATTTTGCAAACATTTACGCTTATCATGCTACAAATGTGCATTCGCCGGTGAAACCAACTCGCCAAGGACCTACAAGTATCCCACTTGGCTAGCGACTAACTACCCGACTAAGTAAAATAAAGGGCTCCACAAATTGCTCACCGACAACCTGCAGGTATCCCACTTGGCTAATCATCGGGTTGGTGTTGACCTGGCACATGTAGTACCCGCGGTCCTCTTGCTGCACTTGGCTGACGTGCAGCAGCCAAGTCATCGCGTTGTCGTGCGACACGCTGAAGCGCGCCAGCCGTGTGATCACGTGGCGGTGGATTGTGAGGATCATCTGCCGGTCTATGTGGATCCATGCTACCTGGAGAGAAAGGAAAATTAGCTGGTCTTTTTGCAATAGATACAGAATACGATGGCAAGAACTCATTCGGAAATAATGTAAAGAGAATAGCGAGTTAGCCAATTGAGTTAGTGAAATTATTGTGTAATTTTTTTAAAGATTTTCCAACAAACTGTCTATATTATCTTACATAGCTTATAATTGTATACAATATGGTCTACTGCACCTTTAATAATAGGAAAATACAACATTAAATTTAAGTTTCATACAATATGCTTGTATAATATGTTATATTTTGTTCGGGGGACTAATTTATAATACCTAGTACGATCACACTCTTGCTAACCAAACAGAGTTAAAAAAGAAGAGCGAAAAGTAAACTATTTTGTTACTATTAAATCAATAAGAAAGTGGATAAAGACCAACGTAATGTAATACATCACACAACAAACTGAAGCTAGGTGATATATTAGACACTAAATTCTCGGCACCAACACTACCTTATTGTAAATCAAGTAAGCCGTTAGTAAATTTGCTTCTAACACGATGGGAAATTGAATCTACACCCACACGGTTACGTGTCTGTTATTTTGTCATATATTGATTTAATGCTTATTGTAATACTAGCTTTTCCCCCGCGCCGTCGCCCGTAGTCAAAGGAAAACTCGCATAGTTCCCTATAAATATGTTCTTACGTTATTTCTCAGGTTGCAAAGTTTATACCAAAATTCACCCAAATCAAACGGACGAACAAGAGATCCTTTCTATTTTTGCTGTATTATAATACTAAATCAAGATGTTATAGTCTGCGCCCATGCCTGTTTGTCTGCCGCAATGTTTAAATTTTTCGTATCTTATTTGTTCATTAGAAGTGAAAATATTATTTCATATTTCACTATAATGCAGTACTATTGTAACTATTAATATTTTATGAAAATAAATGATCATGCGTATCATAGTCGTTCAAATAAAACGCTTTTCATTTGATGAATACTCGCGAAAAAGCAAACTCAATACCTATTTAGGTAGGAGGAATACATTCATTTATTTTTTCAAATATTTTTACAAATATTATTATTGATATAATAAATTTAATAAATTTTCAAATTGTCTTACCTGGATAAAAATTAAATCAGATGAACTCGAAGGCGATAGCTCTAAAAGCAGTCGCAAGTTCTGAGGTAACAAACCTAAAAAACATAGACATTCGACTCGATAACCGCTCCGTCTTTGATGTATGTTAAAAATTAGTTGTTATAAATGCTTCAACAAAGTGATTCATCAGTCTAAAGCAGACGTGCTTACGCTGTTATCAACGTATTAGCACAATTGTATTAAACTGTTTACTACTCCGAATTTATGGGCCACGCTGCTTTCCATCTGTTAACGATGTTATTTTGACATTACAAGTAAAATTTAATTCATTTCATGTATTGAATATGTTAAAGGCAGTCAAAACAAATCATGATTTTAATCCCTTTAAATTACGAATTAATAATGTTGATATTTGGCCTTTCACCAAGCTGGATGCATTATAATATTATATTTATCCTGGTAAAAATCATAACATATTAATGTATGCGATCTTACAAAGTAGTGGTATGGAAAGGCCTTCTGGAAATTAAAACCTGTGTTATAACAAACTTAGGTATTGGCTACTCGTAGCGACGTACATTTTACACAGCTAAAAGCCTTTATGTATTTTTACGCGTTATCGAAACGATATCACAACTTCGGGTACATTCTGTTAAGTTTATCTGTCAGTTAAAATGCCCAATAATGTATGAAAGTATGAAAGCATACGAAAAAAGAGCATGTTTAATCGTCGTTCAAAGATGCGTGACAGTATTGCCGGTTTTCACTTCAAAATTTGATAAAAGACGATCAGCAACCGAACTGGCCTTACGAGTTAAAGATGTGAGGGCATGTATATACATGTACTTTCTGTAGCAATTGAACCCGTAGGATAGCATACAAAGTATTGGCATACAAAACAGTGCTTTAAATATCGAGCCATCTCCAGTATCCGAAGTAGATAGAGTTGAGAACTCATAAAATATGCAGTGTATTGATAGTGCGCAGTGCGGCACGTCTGCGGTGAGGAGCCGCTCCGTAAACAAGGCGTCTGGCTTCACTTGTTTTTGATACCTGCTGGTTCCTGGTAACTGCTTGTAGCAAAAGTTGAGGCAATGTATGTACACTGTATAGAGATGCGCGTGGTGAATCGTTTACGTGCATCACCTGTTAAAGTTTTTCTCGATGATGATGGAGGAGGATTTTATGACTTCTAGTTCGTAAATATTTATCTGCTCAGATTAGAAAAACATTTATTAAAACAATTTAAATCTTAAAGCGCTACCTGGGTAGAATTATAGCGAGCAGATAATGACAAATTTAGGTATTCGATGTTTGTAAATCTTGAACAAAGTCGCGGATTCAGCAAGTCTTTTTAGTTGCTTTGTACTGGCTGCAGGTTAATAAAATATATTATTAACCTGCAGCCAGTACAAAGCACAATATAAATCACAAAATATGTTCTAGAAGATTAAACTGAGTCAGAGTCCCTTACCACGTTTTAACCACGTCAATAGATACGTACTCAATATTTACATAACATAATATTATACCGCACATTACCGATCTCTAGTAGGCTAAAGCTCGCTTAGCAGTTCAAAGGCGAGAATTATTACGGAAGTAGATGAGTTATGGCATCAGAGTTCGCAGTATTAATGGCTTGATCGTCCATTATACAGCTATTAACATCACCTGGACCTCGAATATTGAGTCACTAAGCGCCGTCATTTATATCTTGGCCGTCTCGCTAAGCTGCTCTATTTAATTGATGTAACATTTCATATGGCTGCGGTAATTAGTGTTTTTTCATGTCTTTTTCGTGTTAATCTTTGTCTCCTTCTTAATCCAGCTCATTTGTGTTATTAACTGCGTATTATTCGCGATGGTATTCATGTTCTGTTTAATTTTCAGTACTTGTTTCAGTGATATCTTTGAAGAATCTTATTCACTTAACTTTTTAATTCGAAACGTACTACCAAATGAAGTGTGTCTTGTCAAATTATATTGAAATTGAAAACCGTTTTTAAAATTATGAATTTTCATTTAAAGTTGAAATTAATTGCCTTCTACTTATCTACAAAGTTTAACTTACTTATTTTCAAACGATTTGAATTACAAAATCATTGAGGTATCAATATATTAATATCTACAGTCTACATGAAAATGCAAAGTCGACTATTATAATAGTATAAAATTCTCAATGTTCCTAACACATGGAGTGAAGATCTTTATTGCTACGAAGATGAAGTAATACTTTACAGTTATGGCTATAAAACTATACGGAATTAGGATTTTTATACTTTATTACTTTTAAGTAATACATAATTTAAAACTATGCATATTCAAATACAGCTCTACATAGAGTTATATGTTGCCTACTTTACAATGATATTCACATATTTTATAACAAGAATAGGTACATTGAAAAACACTTCAATATATTAAAAAGCCTAGAAATACTGGACCCATCAAATATATCTAAATTACCTACCATCAGGCAAATCTAAAACCATTACAAAACACAATTTCATGGAAACACACGTAAAAATATGCAAAAGATATTTAGAGCTGAAACTCGCAACAGGTGCTACGGCAGTGGTGCGACCGAAATATAGGTAATATATAAAAATACACAATAAAATGCGTTGCAAAGGCATTTTAAAGCCTTTCATGTTTTACAGTGGAAAATACTAGAAATTAGTTCATTGTTTTGATGGAATGTCGCGGTATAATGCAAATTGAATCGCCATTTCATAATATAGATTTTTTTTTTTTATTTATTTATTTATTCAAAAAACACACACTAACATTACAGTTTCCCAATACGATAGTGGTTTTACATTTAATTGGTTACATTGAAATTATAAATATTTAACATACAAATAAAGACATTATCACTTTTTATAGCATATTACAAATAAAGCTACTCGCGTGAATTCATCCCAAGTGCAACAAAATATATCCGTTTTGATTGCTATTTCATTGAGTGAACGAAGTGCACGCGTCATAGGTGCCTGACCTAGCAAGTTGGTGCGAGCGGACGGCACCAGCAGCAGCGGAGGCCGGCGCCGGCGCCCCACATATCCATCTGGTACATACAAATACATTTTACCCAGAATATCCGCGTTATGTATCTTACCTCTAAAAATCCTGAACAGGTACAAGATTAACGCCAGGTCTCTTCTAACCCTCAGCTCGTTATATCCCACCATGCCCAAAACGAATAAAGTCGGATACATAAGCGGATAGAAAGGATAAACCCCGTATAATCTCATGTAAAGGAAACGAGTGAATTTATTTTGTATGCGCTCTAGCATAAGATTATATTTAATTTCATGCGGGCCCCAAATAAAGGAATTATATTCCAACTGGCTTCTTACTAGGGTATTGTATAAATTAATAATAGCTCTAATATTCGAAAAATTTCGAGACATCCGCAATATAAACCCTAAGTTCTTAAAAGCTTTCTTACAAATATTAGTTATATGCTTACTATAACTCAAGTCAGCACTGAGATTAACGCCAAGATCTTTAACTTCAGTTACCCTCGAAATCTGTGCCCCGTCTACGTGGTAATTATATTTTGTTTGGTTTTGAGTACTTTTAGAGAAAGTAATTATCATGCATTTTGCGGTGTTGAACTGTAATAAATTATTTTTACTCCAGTCTACAACTCTATCAATATCGCTCTGTAGTTTCTCACAATCACTTATATCTTTTATTACCATTGATAGTTTAAGATCATCAGCGAAAAGCAAGCACTTCGCATAATGAACTACCTTTGGAAGATCATTTATCATCAAAATAAACTCCAAGGGGCCCAAATTGCTGCCCTGAACTACACCAGATCTGGTAAAATACGGATTTGATGCATGCCCAGCATAATTTACGTATTGCTGCCTATCTGTCATGTAATTGGCCATAAAGTTTAACAGATGCGGAGTGAATCCAAATTCTGCTAACTTTTTTATCAGCACATCATTGTCGACCAGGTCGAATGCTTTTTTGAAGTCAAAGTAGGCCGCATCGACTTGTCCGCCACCGTCGACTACGGGTATAATATCCGCCATATAGCTTAGTAGATTGCTAGCAGTGTTACGTTGGGGTCTAAAGCCATGTTGAGCGTCTGACAAGTGAGATCGCACCTGTGTAAATATGCTTTTTTGCACCACAGACTCGAAAACCTTCGCTGGTGAGGGCAATATTGCAACAGGCCTATACTCATCCACACTGTTACCACGTCCCCCTTTGGGCACTGGAACGACGCGACTTATCTTCCAACAGTTTGGGAAAACAGCTGTTTTAAGGCATAAGTTGTATATATGGAGAAGGGGTTTTGCCAACACCAGGCGGCAATCCTTCAATATATTATATGGCGGTATCTGGTCTGGACCTGAAGATGTCTTTGGCTTAAGTTGACTTAGCGCCTGCAGCACTTCACAAAGCTGTAATTCCCCAATGTGCACTCTTACTGCTCCGTTTAAACAATTTGCTTGTGTTATCGCTAAGTTTACATCTAACTTTGGTTTTTGCTGAATATAAACCGACCTAAAATATTCAGAAAATGCATCCACGCTCTGCTGTGCTGTCATTACCTTGCCATCGGAGTCAACCATAGGTTTAGATTTTTTAATTACCCGACTATTGTTAATAAACTTCCAAAAGGATTTAGGATCTTCTATTAAATTCGCTTCAACTCGCCGACGATAACTGTTTAACGCCATTTCAATCGAACATTTTACCTTAGATCTATACCTACTGAATATTTCATAATCTTTTTGCGATTTACTAGCCTTAAAACGTTTATGATGCGCTGCTTTAATTTTAATGTCTCGAATTATTTCTTTTGTGTACCACTCAGGATAAATGTATTTCGAACATTCTTTATTTTTCTTCTTTAACGGCACACAGGAATCGAAAATTGAATTTAAAACATTGTAGAAATACTTCAAACTCATATCTAATCCTAAGTTATAAAAATCCGTCCAATCTACTTGTGCTATTTTAGAATAAAGTAAAACAAAATCGGCTTTATTAAAATTCCACTCTAAGGAAGTAGTCGTACTCACATCTGCGTCTGAGTAAGGAGCGGCAGCGGGCGGGCCGCGCGGCCACGCCGACACCAGCAGCGGCGGGTGGTACGCGTCCACCGGCACCAGCGGCTCGGACGCTTCACACACACTAACCAAACTTCCTTCACTCAATGCACTCAACACTAAATCCAACTGTCGGTTGTTGATATTACTTACTTTGTTGCACTGGGTGAATCCACAATAACTAAAAAAGTACTCGTAATAATTTAATATATTTAATGAACATGAATATAAATTGAAATCTCCTATCACTAATAAATCACTGTATTTATTATAATACCCTTCTATAGTTTTAAATAACAACATATATTCGCACTCATTACTATTTGGCGGAATGTAAACTACGCAAACCGTGAATAAATATCTTTTTTTCAAGTACACTGTAGCACAAACAAGTTCGAATGCGCGAGCGGCGATGTTTATGTCACACGGCACAGGTACACTCCGCAGCTCGAAGCGCGGTGCGGCCACAAGACACGCTCCGCCTTGCTTGCGGCCGTCCATGCGATCGCAACGTATTATACTGTAACCGGGAGGAACTAATTCCGCGTCTGATATTGACTCGCTGCAGCCAGTTTCTGTTATAGCGAATAAATCCACTAAAATCGAAGATACGCTAATGTAGAAATCTTGTAACTTCGTTCGGAGGCCTCTTACATTTTGGTATAATATTTCGAAAGGTTTACTTCCGCATTGTTTCTTAATTTGGTGTTCTCCGAAGCTATACCCACTTACAAAATTCGATTGTAGCGTACAAATACTTTTTAATTTAGGGGTTTTGTGTCGTTTTTCGGTTGCGAAATCCACTACGCCAAGGCTTAATGTGTACATCCTCCGCCCAATGAATAGGCGACATATAAGTATCCAAATTTTTTGTGGGAACAGTTAACTTAAAAGATGCATAGTCACCACGCGAATTCAACTGTTCTACCAAACATTTATCATTTGGGCAGATACATAACAAATGTTCAATAATTTGTTCGACTGTAGTTCCTTTTTTTAAATAATATACATGTAAGTAACTTTTACGTTCGGACGCTTCCAATAACGTCGAACCGGGCGCGGCCGTACCACGAGCTACATTTCTCGCCTCACGTCTAACTCGACGCCGCCTCACGTCGACCCATTCCATGTTAGCCCCGTCTCCGTTCCGGTCGTTCGAACCATCCGCGTCCTCGAAGTTGTCTTGCGAATTCTGCGTGACTTGCGTAGAACATGTAGTAGGGGCGATCTCGCCGTCAGTGCCGCTCGGTGGGGACGGAGATGCGAGCGGTAACATCTTCTTCCCTGCTCGCACCTTGGGCCTCGCGACGTTGATAGTCGTAAGCGCACGAAGACGAGCATCGCGAAGTGGCCGCTGCTTAGAGTTACCCTCTTCATCATCACACTTTTTGCTTGGCGAACTCAAATCTACCGCCGGATCGGTCATTTCTTTATTTTCAACAAATTTTTTTATGATCAAATTCTGTTCTAGAATGAGCGTTTCTAGTGAAGTTACTTTGTCTTGCAGATGTAACACAGTCTTATTTAACTCACGAATAACATTTTCCAAAGTTTTGTACGACATATTCACAGATTTTATTTTATAACGTAACAGCTGTGCGAATGCGTTTAACCCTTGCAACAGTTCGTTCTAATTAAGCGCAATGAAAAAATAGTAAAAATTCTTTCAAAGCTGTTTGCATTTTTATTAAAGTTAATATGATTTTCTAAACGACGGGTCCGGTTATGACTGTGTGCCTGTGTTTTCCTTCACCGTTTAAAGCAGTAGTGATGTTATAACATGCGCAGATAAATTGAAAAAATCTATTTATTTACTGCACGCCCGCCCGGTCTCGAACCCCCGACTTATCAATTTGAAGTCCGAGGTCCTCGCCATTGAGCCACCACTGCATTAGGAAATGTACCATATCGTAAAGCATGTAGATTGTAGGTGTGTGTGTTATAGGTATCACCTCATCTTTGTATCAATAAAATCAATAAAATTGAAAACTAAGTCTTTTTTGACTATTTTTGCGCAAAGCAAAAGCAATGTTTTCATTTAACGTCGGTTTTCATAAAAAAAAAATGTAAAATATTCAAAGTGGACCGATAGCGAAAATACGGCGCTCGTCTATAATAAGTTTATGCTCCGAATGTATGCAAAATGCTGCTAAATTTATTTTAAAACACTATTTTCGTGTATTTTGTGCTAACGTATTTTGTACGATGCGAGAGAATGTTTTTATGAATTATCTTACTAAATAACCTAGTTAATCGTAGCAATGAAATATGAATACAAATTACATATATCGAGATCTTTTCTGCTCAAGCTTGAAATATTGCAGTAGCTGGTAATAATGTTACTTTGTTGATTCCAGTATTTTATGCCTTGAAGAGCAACTAACTACTAGGTCTTCACGACCACGCGTCAAATTACAAAATTGCATCACATAACAACACTTAATATTATTCTTAAAATCTTATATAAGTTTTAAAATTTTAAATACTTAGCTTTAATCATGGAAGCAGTCACTAATGCTTTTTGATAATTCTTTTCCTAACTTTATAAGTAGGTACATAATTTCTACAGTGTTTTATATTCAGTTCGTTGTATCATGAGCTTTTTAAATAGGTCAAAAACTTGACAAAACTTGGTTGTCAAACCGCAAATTTCATAAGTCCCAAGTGGTAGCTAAATTAATTTCTTCCACAACGTTGAAACTTGTAAACAGCGGTACATAACGCAATCCCATCTCGGAGTAACATAAGATTTGGTAACAGTGGAAAACATTAAGAAAGTTCGCGAACTCGAGGTAATTCGCGAGATAACGTGAATTTGTTGTTAAGTATGTGGGACTTAGCGACTTAGCGCCTCACAAGTGACGCCACTGTTTTTGTATAAATTATGCCGCATTACTCTTCGGTCAAATTAGCCGTTTGGGACTTAAGCGGGAGGTAAACTGAAAACTCCCTTCCTACCATAATAATATAATCTGTATGTGCTTCTAGTCGACTTCAAAAAACTCTACATTCGACTTTTTGTATTGTAAAAAATCTGACACTTATCATGTGGTCTCATTGAAATTTTATCCAGATCTAGCTGCTCCTTCTTCAATAAGTAATTTTTTTAAGTAAAATAATTACTATTAGTAATTTGATAATTAAACCCTCTGCATGTTTAAAAAACCTTATCGCTTTACGTCTCACCAATTGAAGTTACGCTCAAATCAAGCAAGTGACAACACGCTACATTTTGTTTTTACTTTTTACTTCGATTCAAACATAAAAAAATTACAGCCATTTCTGAATTTAGAATTTTTAAGAGCTTGACGTTTGCCATCGTCTGCAAACTGTAACCAATAACTCAATTAAAACTCTATATTTAAACAAACACCAAAGAAGAATTATCCACTAATAAGTCCGTGCACGGCTAATTGACGGTTCGATACTTCAGCGATACATTACCGAGTTGATTGGCAATACGATCTCATGCAAACAGACGTGTGATGCCTAAACCGCAATGTACAGCGAACGCTCAGAATACTCACAAATACTGGATTAATTTGGGTATATGCACGCTTTATTTCTACGCTACTGTTGTGTAGAGGTGAGATTTGGTTGTTTTTTTTTACTGATAAACTCGAAAGCGTATTGGAAATTTTTGAACTAGAGTATTAAATGCTATGGTTATTTATTTTATCCTGCGATTATGGATTAAAAAGGGGCCATTTTGTGCAAAAACTAAAATTCCATCAAACCATTGATTAAGTGAACAAAGCCAGCGTAGTTCTAGCCGAAACCAGTCTTCTATGAAGGTATTCAAGAAAAAGCCTCTTACCACGAAACGTAGAATTGACGTGCTACTATTTCATTCACTAAAATGTTCGTACCATCCAAAAGCAATTTAATAAAAGGGGATATAAAATGCGATATCATAATTTCGGGTGCGGGCCAACGCATACCCTAATCAAATACAACTCGAACTGAATCGATTCCAGTAAATGTATACCGTTTTCCGTTTAGCCTAATGCTTTTTGAATTGAATACACATGTTTTTTTATATTTAAATTTGTATGAGGATCAGGTAAAAGGCTACGTAGAAATAACTACAGGTCGCCTAACTTACATAGAAGCGCATAATACTTTGATCCCTTTCATTTATTACGCTAGTTTCTAAAGAGCTTGATGCGACTAACGTTACATGAATATAAAACTAATTCGTATAGGTATTAATTTATGAATATTAAATTTGCATACATGCTTCAAAATTTTCTCTGTGTATTATTACTACTACTATTTTTGTATAGTTGTTGATAACAACTATACAAAAAAAGTTGACCAAAAGAAAAATAAAATACATCTTTAAAGGCAGTACTTATTCATTTTTCATTCATTCGCTCTGTCTTCTCAAATTAATTATATTCAGATCCCTTTTAACCCCAGCACCATAATGCAAACAAAGGAATTAATAAATAAATCCAATCAAAATGTTACACCTACCTATAGATTTTTATTTGCCACCCTTGAAATTCCCTAAAATCGTAATTAAGCAGGCAATCCCCAAAAGAGGCATATCATTCTCAGAATTTGCTATAAAATAACTGAGAACAACCCTTTCATTTACTTTAAAATTCAGCTACCTCAAGTATTTACGAGGCGAAGCGTCTAGATAATAGGTCTCGTAAAATAAAACAAATTATTAATACCGCGGCAAATTCATGAATAAGTTAAGTCCTACATTGCAACATTTGGTTGGGGACTCTTCAAACTTATTCGTATAGCACACTGCGTATGCCTTTACCTGATCAGATTGACAGGGTATCTAATAAAAATATAGCTCATGATAATCAGGAATACTGTAGTTTTATAATAGTGGAAGAAGTTCTAAAATTGATACAGTTATTTAAAAGATAAGTACTACATATCAATTTTTCAAAAATATAATTAAAATTATAACTCTACCGTGTTTGAATGTATATCGACAAATCTAAAAAAATAATATGAAGAGTGGTTTATCTTTGTTTATGTGTATAATAAATACATTAACAATAGCTGCGCGAAATCTTAAAAAATAAACCGTTCAATATTTCTAAAAAATATCCTCTTATAAAACGCAGTAATCTCAAACTGAAACTCTTTCAAAATGACCATCTAACAAAGACAAGTGGCGGTACTATCGTTACACTTGATCAACTTTTATTCGGGACAAACAGATAAATAATACCGCTTCTAGGGCAAGGATATTTTCCGCTTGTCTGCGTACAATGATTATGTATGGCCCTGTTAGCGTTCATGGAATTTCACGTAACAATTTTTAAAAATGTTTTCCTGTAATATGGTTTTTACTTGCTATTTCTGGTTGAAGGAAAGCTTTAGCGTCGTTACATTCAGTTAATACCTGTCTTCTATGTTATTGTGCTAAATCTTTAATCTATAAATAATATTATACAGTATAGCTGAAGAGTTTCTTTGAACTCTTATCTCAGGAACTACTGGTCCGATTTGAAAAATTCTTTCGGTGATAGATAGCCATCATAGCCCATTTATCGAAGAAGGCTATGGAGTATAGGCTATATATCATCACGCTAAGATCAACAGGAGCGAAGCAATGCGGGTGAAACCGCGGAGCACAGCTAGTATAATATAAATGCATGTAATATTGTTTTTTTTTAAATTTCATGCACATTTTACCCATCTACAATAAAAAGAGAGCATTATTTTTTACCTTTTCTATATAAATTCACACAAATCCAGTCATCCCTTCAATACCAGAGTTACACACAATAACTTTCAAAAGTCAAAAAGTACACAGTACGCTTGATTAAAAATATCAATACGTCAAAAGTTTAGCGTTATTTGTTGCATAGCGGGTAAGCTTGTGGCGTCCCACCCTCTCCCCCGATTTAATTACTGCAGAGGTGAAATTTGACACCCTGTTTATTCACTCTGGCAACTTATCGTCCTGCTGTGTTCAGTGTTGCCCTGTTACTTGCGGTTTTGGCACTTTCAGGATAATCAATTATAACTCAAAAATGAATGACGATAATAGGATATTGTTAATTTAGACTAGCTTTAGCGCACTGCTTTACATTGTAAAAGGTAAAAAGTTCTTTGTTTTAATGGTACCTACCTAATTTCATGTTAATTGGATCTGTTCATATTGCCTCAAAGATTATTATTAAACATACATTGGACAGCTATTTATAGTTAAAATTTTAAGGAGGCACAAAGGCCACTTAAATGAACCTACCATAAAAACTAAATCATAATAACTATTAAAAAATATGCAACTCCAATTCAATTTGACGCATTGTTTTATATGTGATCCGATTATTATGACAGTACAATACATTTAATTATGCCTTGTTATAGAGACAATTAGTAAAGAAGAATAACCACAATTTAGCAGTAATACTCACCTTTTGTGTCCATCCTTCCAACGTTCATATTTAAACTGCTATTATTTTATGGTTGTTTTCTTGAGATTTTTATAAACAATGACAATGAGCTTTTGATTCGTTATTTAGTAGGTAGAGGTAGCTATAAATGTTAATTCTTATAAATAACATGTGCATATTGTGCATCTCATACGATGCGAACAAGTTTATTATAATACATACATTAATAGTTTATTTAAAATTTATTAGCCAACTTAACTAAAAATCACCCAATGAAAACTTGTTCGTCACTATATATCTGTTACAGACAATGCGTTAGCTCTAGCTTGACATAGAAGTGATCATATAAGCTGATAAAATCACAAATACAATCCAATTAAAAACGCTGGACGGACATGCAATATCTGCATTTCGGAATCCAAAACAAGCGGGCAGCATCAGACGCTGTAGTTCGAAAGTTCCAAATGTATCAATATCGAAATCTAATCGGTACGTAGAATATTAAATGCAGAAACAATTCCACGCCGACCTGTATCTGACTGCAGCCAATTAAATTATTCATGAGCGGCGGACGCTGTCGTTTAGATAATAATTACAGATTCCAGCTTATCCCGTTTATAATTTCGCTTTAACCTCGTTTACAATGTTATGTTTACGGTCGCTGGGAGCAAACATTTTGCGTATTTGCGCCGTTACGGTGCTCTGAATTTCCAAATTGTCAATAACAATTATTCGTCAAATTTCTTGTATTAACTGTTATGTGGAAAGGTCATGTGATGATAATAAATATAATAAATAAAATATAACTTTATTTGTCTCATCACAACATTAGGTAATAATACATTGCTTGCAAATACATAGTGAGTGAGCTTATCAACTAGTGTTGTGAGAGACTGGTGCCTGAAATAGGTTTCGAGGAACCTGGAGTACAAGTCACCAGCCCCTCCCGCGTACCAATAACAAACTACAAGAATAATAATTATTAGGTGATGGTGCAAACGATCATAAATGATGGATCTTAGTGATAAAAGACTAAATAAATAAAATTACACTATGGATTGTATAGCCTACTGCTATACTACAGTTAATTAACAGCAGTAAGAAAAGTTATACCTTATAAAATAAAATAAAAATACAATGAAAGCAAATCAACTCATGTGAATTTGATCCCTAAGTGTATGTATGTAATGTGTATGTATGAAGTGTGAGTGTATATAATGTGTGTGTATGTAATGTTGCATGTATGTAATGTGTATGTATTTAATGTGTATAAGTGTATTTGTGAGTGTGTGAGTGTGTATGTATTTGGGTGTAATTGTAGTTGGAGACAATTTGGGTGAAAAATGTACAAAGTAGTAAAGTCTGGGAGAAAAGTATAAAATATTACGTCGGTGTAGATAGCAGATTTTCAGTTTCTTCGTATGTTTGGGACTTAAGGTATTTAGTGACAGTTTTTTTACAGTTAGTTTTATTTTGTATATAAATGTTAAATAGATTGTTAAAATTGTTGTATAAAAATGGACCAAGATAGCAGAAGAAGCGGTGAGAATGGAAAGTGTTGAAAGATACGGTTTGACATACGTTGTACTTGCGGCGTTTTTTGTTATAGAGATCAGGATCGAAATTTAGTTGGGAATGTTTCTTCAAAATCACTTGTAATATAAATGATTGTCTGATAGATAAAACATCCCACATTTTGAAAAGGTTAGCAGTAGGGAATCGGTAGGGAAGACCAGCACCTACCTTTAGTATAACACGTTGGGCCCTTTCCACTTCAATCAAATGAGTTTTCGCACTACCACCCCAAGTTAGTATACAATAGTTTATTATCGACTGTACTAGTGCAAAATATACCATTTTAATAGTGTTACGATCAGAAATATTTCTTAAGCTTTTAAAAATATAGATTAATTTTCGCATCCTACAAATAAGAGAGTCTATGTGGCACCTAAAAGTGAGACATTGGTCGATCATAACACCAAGATATTTTATATTATCAGCCCTTTGAAGTGATAAACATTGGCAGGTTAATGAAATGTGGTCGCAAGTATGAGCTGTAATGGATAGTAGAGGTGATGGTAAAAGGTGAGTTTTGTGGGCAAATGCAATATATTTGGTCTTGTTCACATTCAGGGTAAGCAAATTAATTGTAAGCCAATCGTAGACCCTGTCAAAGCCAGCTTGCGCAGTTTTAAAAAGATTGTCCCAAGTGACGTCGGTAAAGAAAAGAGCGGTGTCATCTGCGAACGTAAAAATTTTACCCCCAGTTAGGTTTAAACTACACAAATCGTTAATGTATATTAAGAAGAGCGTAGGGCCGATTATACTGCCTTGGGGTACGCCATAATTGACCGGTAACTTGTCGCTTACCGTCTGATCTATCCTAACCCTTTGAAACCTGTCACTCAGATAATTTTTCATGAATTTTAAGGGGACTCCTCTAACAACAATATATTCCAGCTTGTTGAGCAATCGGGGAATAGAAACTGTGTCGAAAGCCTTGGCCAAATCTAGGAAAATTGCTAAACATTTACGCCTGGCATCTAAATTGGTGATAATATTATCTACAAGTTCATGAACAGCATCATTGGTATTCTTACCGTGTCTAAATCCAAATTGATTTGTTGAGAGGAGATTATTTGACTCTAGAAAATTTACTAGCCGTTTATTGACAACGCGCTCTAATATTTTTGATAAAGTTGGCAATATTGAAATTGGCCTATAGTTATCGACACAGCTTCTATCTCCATTCTTGTGTACAGGGGTGATAAAAGCAACTTTAAAAGCATTTGGAAACATTCCTGTATCCATTGCTAGGTTACATATGTAGGTAATTGGAGGGACGAGGATATCAATGTATCTCTTGATAATTTTAGCAGTAATCAAGTCACTGCCAGCGGCAGGACTGTCCTTAAGATTTTTTATTATTAGTGAGATCTCATCTTCACTCGTAGGAAGTAGTACTAATGAATTGAGAGGTGATGAATTTGAAGTGAGTGTTTGGTGAGAGGCGCATAGTTGATTAGAGGAAAGAATTTTTTGTGCTAAGTTAGATCCGATGTTTGCAAAGAAATTATTTATATTATTAAGACAGCTTTTAGGATCGTTAGATGTAATCAAATTTGAAGAACTATGTTTTTGTTTATCATAGTTTGTAATATTTTTAACAGCCCTCCACAGACTTTTACTATTACCCCTAGCATTAAGAATTTCCTTTTTATTATATTCTCTTTTAGCTTTTTTTAATAATGAATTGCAAAAATTCCTATAGCGCTTAAAAGTGATTTTAATAATTTCATCATTTTGGTTACGTTTAAATTTTTTATAAAGGTTGTCCCTGTTCCTCATCACACGTAAAAGGGCATTGGTAATCCACGGTTTGACAATCCTTTGTCTGGACGGAATTGAAATTAAACTTGTGTTAGCTTTTATATTGCGATGGAGAATTGATACCAAACGATCAGTCGCTATATTGACATCAGTAGAATCGAAAATTGATTGAAAGTTAATTTGATTAAGATGATGATAGACAGTTGAACAAAGTCTGGAAATGGTCTGTTTAGCTTGTCTATCCGTGAAATGAGACATATTGGATGTATGTTAATATTACTCAAATGTATTAAATAGTGATTATCTGCAATTGATTAAACAGGTTATAGAATTATATAAGAATAAATATTATGTGAACGAATAAATCAAAGTAAAGATAGATTTAAAATAGTATAATTGATAAAATTCAATTTGGTACTATAATAAATTAAATAAAGGAGACCATTTTTTTTGTTTGGAGAATAGGCCCACCTCAATTTCTTAACGTATATTAATGAAATGTGTGTTAATTTATTCCTTGAAGTCCCCAGATTACAGTGGTGACATTACTTTTACATGTTTTAACCGGAATCTTTAGAAACACGACGTGCAAACATTCACCTCATTCCTTCATAAAAACTAACTGATAATGAGCGATTTGTCTTGTGTGACCCATCCGAATCATTGAGTACAATATATTTAAATAAATGAATAAATAAATATTAGAAAACATCACATTCATTGTCACGATTCCAAGCTCGGAAATCAGAAACAGCGAAGGTACCACAAACACAGAGACCCGATTTGGTTATAAATAGTATAGAAAATAGATATAACTGTGTGTACCTCAAGTTTCTGGACCTTATGCGATTTTAGCGATTGGGAAAACTGATTAAATAAGAAATTATTAGTTAAGTAGGTAGGTAGGTACGTGATTTATGACTAGGAGTAGGTACATAATATTAGGATAGGTATCCATTTGCACAGCTATGCTATTATTCATGTTCTATTGTAATATTAAACGCTCTTAAGTTGTAGCAATTACATTTTAAAATAGGAAATAAAAACATTGTTTATGTTAAAAACATTACAACTACGACAGGAAGAATCTGACGTTTGTCAAAGCAGCCAATAGATGTAACGTTTCGTTACACGGATTTTTTTTAGCTTAGTAGAAACAAATTGTTTTATTTGATTAATTACAGGATTAAAAATCGCTATCAATCACATTCTTCCATATAAATAGGAATAAAAACAGTTTCTAAAGTGATTTGTTTAAGGCAGTTTTTTTCGCTTTTTGGTTTTATTTTCATTCTATCGATAAAAACGTTTCGTTACAGTTTTTTTTAATGTTGGCCATTGTTCTTGGTTTCTAGACAGCACTACAGCAGGGATGATATCAAAATAAAGCTTTTTAATTCGATTTCATGATTCCGGTTTCGTTTGTAAAACAACGAAGCTTCAAAATTCATAATATAATTTTATATTTTTAGACGTTTTTTTTTTATTACTATACGTTACCGAGTCTTGGTGGGCCCACAAAAAATTGTCTCCTTTGAATTATTAACGTCACTAATACAGTCACATTTAGGTCAGACAGATCGTTAATATTTTCAAAGCACTCCCAGTGGCAATTACTGTATCATAAATATACAAAAGTAATGAATACGTAATGATTCGTTCAATTAATTATTATATTCGGTCTGTAAATATGCAATTGTGCCACCTGTGACACTAGATATTACGTTAAAATAAATTATAGGAATATACTGTAAGACTACGTTATGGTTCAAAGAGTTTCACAAACAACCCTTAATCTTTTAGCTAAGAAATGTAGTTTTATTAGTTTTTTATTAATGTGACTTAGCTCTGTATTGGGGCACGAATCAGTACTATAATTATTCAATTATAGTACTATAAATTCAGTGATTATGTTACGAGGAAATTTACTTATAATAAGTTGATTCCCTGAAATGTCGTATTGAACTCTTAATTTTTATTTGTAACTAGCGGTCCGCCCCGGCTTCGCCCGTCTTATAAGTTTACGTTTTTTCTCCATAAGAACCATCCTCGTACTTTAAGGAATATTATAAAAAAAGAATTATCGAAATCGGTCCACCCGTTCACGCGTGATGCCGTGACCAAGGGATATAGGGATTCATTTTTATGTATAGAGATTTAAGTTCTATTTCATTGGAAGTGAATTTCTAACAATTATAAATAGCGTTTATAATTTTATTCGATTAATACTTTATTTTCAGCAGTTCAGAGAATCTTACTACGTAAATACCCCTAAATGAAATATATTTATTTTTATTATGTGTACTGTATATTATAGATGACCGAGTACTTTAGTGTCTAAGCTTCAGGGCCTTAGGGAAATCTTAACTTACTCCGTACTTGAGTTTTATTCGGGACGCTTAAATAAAAGAGTAAGACACTTTCTTTAGGGCTTCGGGACTACTAGCGGTTAGTCTGCAGTAGTTCAAAGAATAAAGATCCGAGCCGATATTTTTGCTAAGTTTAATACAACTACCTATACTATATATAACTATACAATATAACCAAACTATATGTAGTTGCTTCTTGTTACAGTATAATTAGAAGTATACATATCGAAACGAATAAAATATGTTTTAGTTAATTAAAAAGAGCGTAGAGTTGAATTAGGTTGTAGGTAATTCACAGATATTAGCATCCTACATATATAACTGCCTAATTGGTGTATGTAGTCAGTTGATATAGCAGTCAGTTACAAGACGATTAACTCGTAAAAGTAGTTCGGACATCGAATAAAAACGATCAAGACATCCAAGCCCCTAGGCACCAATCCTATGAATGCTTGCCAAGTGAAGAGAGCTTTATAGAATTCGATAGCTTCAAGTCTTGCCAAGTTACGAGATGTGACATCTGTGTTTCAATTGACAATTTACAGTGCTTTAATATTAAGCTACACTTATCTAAAATATTTATTTCATGTAGTGCACATAATTTATTTTTAAATTTATACAACTTTCCCCATTTTCAATTTACTATTTTTTTGAAGTGAAAGCGTCATGGCTATACCGTCACGTCATGGTGTAAGGCGACGATTTGATATCTTTGAATCTTGCCAAAGAAGTTCTGACACGTATGCTCGGCACACACGCTCTTTTTTTCTTTTTGTTTATTGTTTATTTTGAAGGCTTTACAAGTATAATTTACTATGTGATAAAACTGAACTCGAATATATATAATTATAAATACAATATATTTTAAAAAGATTCCTTCAAATAATTCTTTGAAAGCAATCAGACTTATCTTATGTGAATGACCTTATTACACCCTCGAAGTAATTGTTAAGAAAATATTATAACTGCTCATCCCATCCAATTGAAGGGTACATTGAATAGGCCAATATGATTAAGGCTGTTTATATACGAGCGTGAGTGAAGTAACGATTCGTGAATTAAATCAATCAAGGTTTTAAAACTGAGTATTTCTAATTCAATCACTATTTCTTCGCATATTGAAAACGGAAACAGCAGAAGCAAATATGAAAAGGTTATTTCTTTGAAGATAAATTTCAGGACGATTTCTGTACATTATTATTACATAAAAAATATAAATAGGTAGGTACATAATTATTATCGTTATAAATAATTAAAAGAGCGTGTGTGCTGAGCACTCGTGTCAGAAGTGAAACTTCTTTAGCAAGATTCCAAAATATTCGCCCTACTCCATGACGTGACGGAATTGCCATGAAATTTTATTCTCAACGCGCCTAAGGAAGCTTCACTTCAATAAACGAGAATGAACTGAAATATAACTTGATGCGTCTATGCCGTGGGTGTATAAGCCACCCTTATCTTTTGAATGTAATTCCAGATACGATAAGAAAGTGGTGTCGAGAAATATTTTCTAAGTATTTTAATTAGGGCTGTGCTTGATTTGTGATATTTCTGAATATTAAAATGAAGGGATTTCTTTATTATAACTATGTATTATTTTGAGGTTCAGTTAAATGAAGCCTCATTTCGCGGTAAAACGGCTTTATTTCGGCATTCGGTTTTTATAAATAAAAATTAATTTCTAATTGAAATCCTTAGGTATATTAACATTTTTGAAGTATCTAAAAATTTATAATATAAAAAATAACATATAAGTATTTTCCATTGTTTGTATTGTTCGCAACTCTATTCACGCAACAGAAGATAAATATGAGACCACAATTCTTGAACTAGTAACGCGAAAAAAATATAAAACACTATCTGTATAATCTCCTATAAGTTACGTATGATCTGAATAACGACGCAATTTCAATACTGAATTTATATTGCGGGGTTAGTAAGTACTATTTATTGGTTTCAATAAAGAACTCGTTCAATGGATTTTTTCCTTATATATTTATGTGATCGGGTTGGAATTTGAATGAGAATAAGACGTTATGGATATAGGTTTTCTAATGTGCGCTTTCCCGTTATGGCTGATTTAATATGACCGTTAAAATTTTCTTTCATCCGTATAGAAGGTTTATTTTGTATTTTCAGTGGAATGATTTTGAATGGTTGTGTCAGAATATCTTATTTTTAGACTATCGCATATTATGATGTTATGTAGTACGTTTGACAGGTACGTAAAGCTGGCGATGAAAAATTAGCGAAATTAAAAAAAAACAACACCAGAATTTGTTGCTTATTTGTTGCTTATTTGTTGCTAATTAGTTGCTATAATGACGATTTTGTTGCTCAACCCGTTCGCTGAAAATCAGCAACAGTTCTAGCTTAACGTTAAGGTAGCGTGAAGAAATCGGAAAAAGGGATGGATCGTTGCAAAAATGCAGGTGAATTTGTTGCTAATTTGTTGCTGCATAAAAACAGTGAAAATTTTGAATTTTTTTCATTGGCGCCAAAAATAACACTGGCCACGTCAACTTAATTGTCGATTTTCGGTAGTGAAACATAAAAAAAAATTTGTTGCTCCTCACATCGTTCACTGGCACAGTGTACAGAGCCAGCAACAAAATAGAAACCGGAAGTAGAGTTAATTTTGAAACCGGTTTTCTAGAAATTCGTCCACGCCAGCTTAACTGTCAATTTTCGGTAGTTAAACATAAAAAAAAAATTTGTTGCTCCTCACATCGTTCACTGGCACAGTGTACAGAGCCAGCAACAAAATAGAAACCGGAAGTAGAGTTAATAAATTGACGAATTTCTAGCAAACCGGTTTCAAAATTAACTCTACTTCCGGTTTCTATTTTGTTGCTGGCTCTGTACACTGTGCCAGTGAACGATGTGAGGAGCAACAAATTTTTTTTTTATGTTTCACTACCGAAAATCGACAATTAAGTTGACGTGGCCAGTGTTATTTTTGGCGCCAATGAAAAAAATTCAAAATTTTCACTGTTTTTATGCAGCAACAAATTAGCAACAAATTCACCTGCATTTTTGCAACGATCCATCCCTTTTTCCGATTTCTTCACGCTACCTTAAGGGTGACAAATCAACATCGAGCTATGCTGCGCTGTACTGCGCTGTGCTGTGCTGTGTTTCTTAAGCTACGTTTTTTTAACATTTAAAACGATGCTGCGCTGTACTGCGCTGTGCTGTGCTGTGTTTCTTAAGCTACGTTTATAACAATCTAGCTCAGTATAAAGTAATCAGCAGCTCGTGTAGTCGTTTATCTAGTCAAATATGACCCTATTTTCAAAAAAAACGTAAACATTACGACATAGTTGAATCCGATGAGAATGAAAGTGAAGAAGAAGCGGATATGGATATTTTATGTGTTATTTTGTCGTTAAAGAGTCCAGTCACGGTAGCTTGTTACCTCACACCATACGTGAAAAATACGGAGAATTTAATTGAAGAATTGAATTAAGACACAGCGCAGCATGGCAGAGCTCCATAAAAACATAGCACAGTTCGGCACAGCGCGGCTCAGCACGGCGGGTAGCGCGCCTCGCTCGAGACTGCTGCGTTTTTAAACAGAGCGTAGCCTCACACAGCGCAGCACAGCATGGGTTGTTTGTATCCTCATTAAAATATTAAACGAGCGAGTTGACCAAACACAGCACAGCGCAGTACAGCGCAGCATAGCTCGATGTTGATTTGTCACCCTAACGTTAAGCTAGAACTGTTGCTGATTTTCAGCGAACGGATTGAGCAACAAAATCGTCATTATAGCAACTAATTAGCAACAAATAAGCAACAAATTCTGGTGTTGTTTTTTTTTAATTTCGCTAATTTTTCATCGCCAGCTTTACGTACCTACGTTTGACTTGTTTCGTTTTATCTCCAGCCTCGCCTTATTTGAAAGCGATTATTTGTCATGAACAAATAAACAGTTAAAAAGCTTTTAGGATTAAAACTATCTCCTCTTAGTAAGAAATAAGTAAGAGGAGCTTACGACTACACTCGTCATTTAGTTTTTTATTCAGTCATTCTTAAATCACATCTTTAAGAAGAAGGTGTATGTTATAATAGTGTATGCACAAAAATGAAAGTGTTTCTGAATATTTTCTGTTTAAGTAAGTATTAAAAAAAAATCCTTACCTTATAATTTCCTAAATGTTCGACCACACACGGTAAGCTGGCGTCTCTCCCGAGCGCTACAGTCACGTTTGGTATGGGCTCAGCAAACCGAGGGTCCTCTGTCAACACTATGAAAAAAATATGTATAATTAATTAAAAAATAAATAGCTGATTGAAAATGCGATTTATAGAGTATATTGTTTACCAGAAGATTTGAAACATAGTGAGCATGTTTGCGGCCAGACTGAGATGTTACGTGTCTTAATAATTATTTAATTATTAATCTCCATTTAAATTCGCATTGGATAGGTATTTAGCCACCAATAAAATTCTGCTTTACAATTAATTACATACACACGGTAATTTTAAATATTTAATAATTTATAATTGTCCGTTTTAAACTACTATTCGTGTATAAACGAAGCACAACAAATGGTTAAGAAGTGCTAAAAATAAAACATGAATTAAGGGTTGTAGATGCATGTAGTACAGGCGCATAAACCGTCTAAATGAAAAAGATCGTTAAGTCGTATTTTATGGATGAAACCTCGTATTTCTTTAAATGGCAGTGTTATATTACCGTTAGACGCTAGTTATATCAAAAGCGGAAATTAAACAATGCTATTTGAATAATGAAGCTTTATGAATTATGACTTAAAATTGACTGTTTGATTCACTTTAGATTTCCAGGAAGTAAGTATAAATTATTATAGGAATTATTTTAAAACATTATAAACGTACGTAATATACATGAATGACGACAAAAATACGTCTACGTATAGAAAAATAACACCTCAAAAAATAAAAATACAAATTTCGAAAACTATTTTTTGCGAGCAGTTTTGTAAAATAAAGAAATAATTCGACAAAGAAATTGCCTGAAAAAAAAATGTTTGCTTCTTAATCCTAAAGCTTGTAACGCGGAAGCTAATAGCAGAAGATTAGCGTCCATTCATACCACAAACACAGAATACTTAATAGCTAACGCTACTACAAATTCAAAATCTACTAATGTAGTACCGCCCATAATTGTTACAGGAATCTGAATCACCAAACTTTTATCATTACCCTTAGTAAGTCACAGCGATTAAAGGCGAGTCTAAATTGATTGACACCGCATCCAATATAGAAGGAATTGTTCTAAGACACGAGCCAAGATATGAGAATGAGATTTAATTACTGAAGTTAGGGGCCCTTCAAAATATTGTCTTCATTAAGACTGCTCCCTTTGAGACGCTTTTATTTGAAAAGTTAGTAATTTGTGAAAGTTAGTTAGCCTGTTACCGGTTGCGTTTATGATCCCTGACTGTGTGTACTGATTAGTTAAATTGTTTTTATGTAACTGTTTTAATTAAAATATGTAAAAATATAATTTTCGAATATTTTGACGATACTCTCTTCTCTCTTCCTTCGTCCTAGCTATTAACTAAATAAAAAATAGGTATCCTATGTCACTCCTGAGCCTATTGTTTCCTATCCTTCGGGTGACTTATCTGCTTGATATAGGAAATCAATAAATCTCATGAAATAACAATTACCTTGACATATAATAGTAATAATCTGGATAAGCCCGATGGCGACACTCCGGTAGGGCCTGCGTCTTCCGCTCATCATGCATCCCTCAAGGTTGCCTCCAACTCATGCCGACCAGCTGCAACAAAACATATATAAATATAACACTTGGTACAAAAATAAAAGTAATTAAAAGAAGATACGACACATGGTAGGTAAATGCTATTAAAGCTAAATGGAAAATCGTAGAGATTACGAGCGTGATACCTTATTTTTATTTTATGGTAAATCTTAAAATAAACGGTACATCTTTAATATTTCTCCAATGAAGTCAACAACATTCCACTAAATTGAAGTAGGTGTATTTAATAAAGCCGTGACGTGACGCGTCAAACTCGAGACGTGCAGACGACACGACACGGGAATTTTTATAACGCCTCTACGACAGATTGGAATCTATAAAAATGTAATATCGCATAGAGTCGAGTTGAATTTTTAGTCAATTTCTCGTTTGACACAATTGAATTTGATCTTGGGATAAATCAAATTCTGCGCACGGAGCGGGCGGGTCTGGAAAGAGCAAGTCATAACCGGGCGATGATATGAATAATTAATGATTTGTTCAAACAAATGTTACGAAATTAATGACGTCCATTTTTCTTTGGTGCTGTGATTAAAGTTCATTTTAGACTGTCGGCACGTAGTTTAGTAACGGCTTCGGCTATATTGGATCGAAATGAGAACTTTAAAATATAGCGTGACTGATTAGTTGTTAATAGTTTTTACTCGTTTAAAAAATAGTCGTTAATAGTTTTTTGATGAAAATCATAACAAACTAAAGTTTTTACACTTTATGGTACATGCTAGAGTTGATTGTTTAATTCTGGTTTGTGAGTAATGTGTTTTTTAGAGCAACATTAATTGGCAACTCTACATTGCAGTATAGAACTATGATATTATAAAAAAAAAGAAAAAAATTATCATCGACTCATAAAATGTAAAGTTTATTGTTGTGTGTTTGTGTGGGTTGAAATAAATGTTTTCTTCTTTTTTTCATAGATATATAGAAATATAGATACCTATATTTAAATCAGATAATACAGCTATTTATTGATGTCGTACGATGTCCTAAGCTATTTTTTAATAATTATAAAGCTTTAATAATTTTACACTTTCCTTTTTCATTCCAACCCTACAAAGTAGCTAATACGAAAACTTTAAACGTATTAATAAACTCTGAGAGTTCTCATCTATTAATGCGAGTAATTGAAAAAGAAAATTTTTATAACTGTACATAATCGTCACTTGTATTAAATATGTTAAACAATTACAATAAAAAATAATAATCACAATCTAACAGTCTATAACTTGTACCACACAAAGCGTTTCAGTGGCGAGTTCAGTCGTTAGAGGCCACTTGCTCTTTGTGACGTCACGGCGGTTGGATGAAAAGCCTTCTTTATTTTTCTTGTTACGATCAAATTTATGGGACATTATGAATGTGTAAATCTACTTTATTTCCAGGTAGATGCAGTTTATGCGTTTATTTATGCATTATAAATGGTATTAAAAATACTCATTCAGTATTTGTGAGTTGTTTCATTTACTACAGCTTGCTAGTAGTTTTAGGTGGTAGTTAAAAAAAAAGACTATTCATGTAAAATGATAAAAACTACATGAATAGAAAAACTGTTGATTTAAAGGTTTATTGTTAAAAAAAATTGGTTGTCTTTAAAGTCGGTTTACTGACGATAGTTGAACGTGACAACGTCCGATTGTGCTTCTTTGTCGCTCGTTCCGCGCTCTCGCTTGCACTATGGAACGCCTCAGAGCGAGGTAACGCCGCATGAGTCATGTTTTTTCGTGCGTGCAGCCGGCTCTATCGAATTATAAGACGTTGTCACGTCAAAAATAAAAAATGGCCCACCCACTCAGGAATCATGTAGTATTCTATAGGTGAATAGATAAATCTTCACAACATCGAAAAAAATATCAAAATAGCAGTTTCTTATAAATGTAGAGCATAACAGTTTCAACAGATCTTTTGATAGAAACATAAGGATGATTCATTTAATATTCTAATGAAGGTATGATAAGGCGGAATATTTCAGGTTTTACAAAGAAAAATGTAAGGCAAAATATAACCGATATATAAGTAGATTATTTCTTTGTTGATTTTACATAATGTTACAAAGAAATCACAGAAAATAAAACACAGACGAAGTCACGGTTATCAGCTATATATATTACATACATCGGCTTAACAGAAATGCTTCCATATTCCCGTTCCGAACTCTTTACAACATATCAAAACATTTTCCATTAAATTACTGCATTAATAAACATATTCATTAAACCGACTGAAAGCTCAGCGTATTTCCATTGAGATATACATGAATACAGTTCACGTCTGGATTAATATAGATACAGTTGGATTAAATTCAATAACTCATATCGTTCGCATAACAATATGTAATATCTTAATCACTAGCGAGATATCGCGCCATTTCTGCCACGTGCGATACAATAGACTGACGTAGGGTTGCCAAGTGTTTGTTTAATCTATTCTTGTTTATTAAGATAGTTAATAACCATTCAAATTCCATATTTATGGACTATCTACTTATGATATTAACTAGCTGTTTCCGTTTCACCTGCATTGCTCCGCTTTTATTGGTCTTAGCGTGACGATATAGCATATAGCATTCCTCGATAAATGGGTTATCTAACAATGAAATAATTTTCAAATCGGACTGGTCGTTCCTGAGATAAGCGCTATGCAATATAAACAGCGCTATATAAACTTGACAGTTTTTTTGGCCAGTCTGATGGTCAGATTTGTATTTTAATATAAAATATATTGTTATCATAAGCTTTAAAAATCAAATAAATAAAATACAAAAGGAAAATTACAGACCTAAATAGCCATACTTTAATAATAAAAAATATGTAGGTATATAAATTAGTCTGCAAGTCTAGGAATTATCGATTGCACTGAACCGGATTTAGATGAGTTAGTTAGCAAAGTTTTCCTTATCTTCGAACGTAACATCTTGAAAAATAAACTGAACAAAGTGTAATAGAAGTTTATATAACTCTTCTATAAATAGATTTCAATTAAAGTAACGATAATTGATAAGATGCGATGGGAAAGGTAATATAATTTTATTTTAACGATAATAATGTATATGAAAAATCGTATGAAACTAATAAACTAGGGAAACATTATTCATCATTTTAAAAACGAATAAGCGTCTACTTCAATCCATCTCTAAGACAGCATCATAGATATCTGTGAATAGAAAATAAATCGGTAATAAACAAAGGCAATCGGACAGCCTAGAGCCATAACCATCGCTTTACAATTTACAACCATACCACCAGGTAATATGGTAGAATTCCGCATAAACTGTAGGCCAGGAAAATTTTGACAAAATATTTGCGCAAATATTTTTATCGGGCATATCTCTGTTTGCTCACTGCTCAGAATTAGATTCGACGCTGGATAAAGTGGTTGTTTGACCGCCTGAATTCACAATGTTTATTGATAATTTAGCTTTGTGTGATCGGATGTTTATCTTTGCTGGTGGAATATCAAACGGCCTACCTCTGTGATGAAATATTAAGTGACTTTTGACGACCCTAAAGTTTGAAGATGTTTGTCCATGTAGCAATGGTATTTACTTGATCGTTGGATAATAGTTATGTTCGGGAGATTCTAGTAATCACCTGTTTATTAGTTAAACTAGCTTTGATTCATATTTCGCTTACTGCCATGGAAATGAAATATTCCTGGATTTCCTAATTCCTTCTTCCTCCTGAACTTCCTATTAAAATTGGCTTGTTGCTCAGAAAGTTTGTAAACTATTTGCTATTTCTACACTTTATTGATTACTTTTTTATTAGATACAAATAAATTACAAAGAGGAAACTAAATAATAATACAACTATAATTACTTGGTGTGAATTTATTTTTCTGTATGAAATTTAGGAAATAATATATCACGGCTAAGAACAAGGACATTTATAAATTTTTTAACTTGAACTTACAGAAAAATCAATTGAGTTATGATTCCTAGTAAACAGTCGTACCAAAGTTAATTCACACACCTCAATCATAATCAAGAACCGTTCGAGTTTCATTGAAATCGCTTTCAATATCTTATTAAAAGATGGAATCTTTATAAAGATGTGAATATTCCGGGATATAATGCGATTAGTGAAAATCCGAAGGGTAATAAGGGGCGTGACTCGTACGATTCGCATCATCTTGTTATATTAAACCTTTTAAGACGTTATAAATTAATCTAAGAGCGAAGGTTTAAATGGTTTCAGTGAACAACAATCGAGTATCTTTTGGGAAATTGATAATAGCTACTTTCACTCCTGGATATGTTATGTTTAGCTTATCTGTTAAAATGGTAAGTAATTTATGACTGTACCTATAGGTCAATAAATTTAAATGATATAATAGTAACGATTTGATAGGGAAATTAATAGAATAACATGGTTGTAAAATGATATATTTTGTAAGTGATTCAAATGTAATCATTTGAGAAAAGAAAGTCTTTAACTGTAATTTTGTAATATAATTACTTTATCAAAACAGTAAAATTAACGGACAGACTGTGGTTTTATTATTTCAAAAATAAATTAAATTAAAAGCTCTATTCGTATATTTAATGTATCAAATGAATGAAATTCTACTGAAACATGCAAAAAATCTCCTCTGATCTTTGTAAAAGTCAAACGATTTTCGTTGTTCCTAAAAAAATCCTCACTACCGTTCTCTTCATCCGATTATAATATTCTCGACTTACAGTAATACACGTGGTATAAAAAGGACAACCTACTGCGTAATAAGTACGGGTTTTAGCACTAATGAATAGTGTTCGTTAGCGTATTATATTTTACAAATGGATAAATTTATTTTAATTTTAAACAAGATAGAATAATTCTCATAGAAATTAAAAATAAATCTACATTAAACTTATATGTTTAAAAGCTTAAGTTTGTATATCTGTTGGTAAGTCCACAGGAACTGACTTCAGTTTACTTCAGTTTTTTGGATAGAAAGCGGGTGTTTCGTGGTATCGATCCACATTAAATTGTCATGTAAAACTACTCCCAATAATGTACTTTATATATTTTTCTGCATTAAAACCGTTCCAACATCCCACATTTGATATACACCACGCAATTTAAAGAACAAATTTTCCCAAACAATATGTACGTACCAATATATTTCCAAAAACTCCCACTACCACGTACAAAACATTATTTCCCGCGTTTAAACTTTCATTCCTCGAGAAACAGGCATGATATATGGACAATTGTCCTCAAGACGGCGTGTTTTTATTGCTACTGCGTGTAAAAGTAAAGAAAAATTACTTACGATTTACTTCTTATTTGGGGGATGATAATTTTTTATAGTCCCTTTTCGTGAAATTGTCTGAAGTCTCAATTTGTTGGGAAATGAGAATTGCTAACATTGTTTTTTTGTAGCATTTTGTTATTACGCGGCAGTTCTTATGTTTGTTTAATGGGTTGTGTTTTTGGTGTTTATTCAAAATTTTAAACTGATGTTATAATATGATAAATAATATTATTTTAATTAAGATTGATTTCAGTTTCGTTAACTAAAAGTAGCCTACAAACGTTTTGCTGATTTTTGCTTGAAACTATGGATATTATTATTATAATATTGTATTAATTGTGCGAGTTTGACCCTATATTTATATTTTTCAAAAGTATTTCCAGAGCAATATAAAAGGAATTTATAAAATTAGTTTTCATTTCAATATAATATTTTTCCCTATCACACAGGCTTCACTTTGTTATGTTTTAATAATTTAAAAGCGAAGCTTTTTACCTTTACATTTTTAATATTTGAATGTATAATATTCATGAAATCCAACAAGACAATACTAATCCCTTGAGTATTATCATTCTCTTTTTAACTTCATTATTTTTGTTCATTTACCTCTTTTCAAATGTCACGTTTTAGTTATAAATTCCTTTAATTTTCTTTAATATTTATATATAATATTTGCAATGAAGTATTATTTATTTTTTGTATTTTAAATGAAACTTTCACCAATACTAAGGCTAGCTTTGGATTTGACTGAGAGCGACTTAAGTGTTCTTATCAACAAGTTTACAGGGCTAGGCGTCATGGCGGATTTCTGGTGTGCATATTCGATAAGCTGTCGTCATATATCAATGTCCTATTTCATATTATCTTCCGGATTTGCTCTATTTAGTTTATCTGTCAGTTAAAACGAAAATAATGTTTAAAAGCGGGCAACAACGAATAGCCCGTAGCTTGCTGGTAAGAAAGGATTGACTTTACCAGCAAGTTGAGAAACCTTAGCCTGTTGACTAAGGTAAAGGTTAAGGTAGAAGTAGTCTTTTGAATATAATACTGTTGCTTTAGTAAATACGTAGCTGAAAATACTATGAAAATATAATAATACATCCTCTATAACATAATTCCTTTAATTATCCTCTTTGTGGAGGTCACGATCCCTCGTGTACATTTAAATAAGAATTGTGCCTCAAATTTAGGATTACCTAGCCTTTATCTTATTACTGGAGATTACATTAGCAATTCTGCATGAATAAGGGTGCCGACAAATTCAAAATGAAAATTCGCTTCTTCACGTTTTAGATAACCGCCGGTTTATATTTTAACTATGTAAATGGCTAGTGTAAATTAATTTTGCTAATAACTCCTTGATTTCACTGTCCTGAACAAAATGAGAGAGACTTTACAAAATCTGAATTTTGTAATTTTAAAGCGTAAATGAGGGCGTGGATATTGTTTTTTGTGAATTAGTTTAGTTCGAAATCCAATCTTTGTACGCATTCAATTGTATTTTATTATGATAACATAATATTTAATTCGCAATAAATATAAAAACCCGTCCCAGAAATAACTGACCATTTTACAGGCAAATATAAAAATATTTTATTACATACCCCTTGCTAAAATAACTTAAACTGACAAATAAAAAATGTGTGCGTGTACTAGTGTACACACGTAAGAAGTGAAACTTCTTTATGACATTATTTTTCAAAAAATAATTTACTATATGCAACTTTACACAAATACATCGAATCAAAGATGGCGCGTAACGGAAAAATGTCACGCGTAACGAAAAAATGTTACACTAAATTTTTTTCCAACCCCGATAAAGAAGTTTCACTTCAAAAAGCAAAATATGGGTTAAAAGTAGCAGACATGTGCTATAAAGCATTGGTTAAATATTAAAAATTAGTTTCCTCTAAACCGTTTGTAGATACGTAATAAAAGAGATTCCGGTATTGCGGCAAAAATGAAATATGGGTGACACGAGCTAGGTCGGACACGGCCATTTTATATTTCAAAAGGACAGCTGACTGCTTCGAAATGAGCAATTATTTTTATTGGTCGTGTCCAAAATTGGTTTTGTTCGTGGTTATAACGCTAAGTTCATAGGAACTTAATGTGCAGTTGTGTGCCATAGTTGGGCTTTATTGCGTAGTTTATAAACCTATAATCCGTAGTGATATTATTTATGTGATGTACACTGAGATTAGTATTATTGCGCATTTAATTGACCAGTCATCCTATAACGGCTTCGCAAATATTTACAACTATGTACGATTGGTAATGAATTTTGTATGGAAATATACCTTTAATAAGTATAAGGGGTAAATAGGGGAAGAAAATTGCATGAGAAAGTGTATTGCGCAGCATCGGATGGGCAAATAAAGTTGTTATTTGCACAAACCATCTATTCGGGTTGTTTTGAATGATTAATTTTAGGTTCAGTGACATAATTCGAGCATTAGACCTATTCTTTCAACACGCCAAAGAAGCGCTTTTAGATTCTATAACAATTACAATACCGATTTCTTCACCTTCACAACTCAAATCAAACTCTACCTTACCACTAACACAATAAATAACATAATTAATTAACAAATAGCTCATACCTCCCATAATCCAGCACGTCCTCAGTAATTATTTGAGGATGCTTCAGCTGTGAGGCGTTTAATCAAGCCGAGGGTAATAAGTTGTGACCCGGGGCGGGACACGGACGGGAATGTAGTAAATAGCAGTTAATTCCTTATAATAATGAGGTGGTTTATTGTTGATAACATTAAGAGGTTAAGTGTAAAAATGTTCAGGGATTTAGATATTGAAGCGATTCGATAGTAGTATAAGATAAAAATATCGATTCGGAAGTTATTGCAGTGCAAACTGCAGTCTATAATAAGATCTTTTAGTTCTGTGTATGTGACTATTTCTTTTGATCAAATGTAGTTTTCACGTTTAAAATGTTGTATGCTAGGTCTTTCTTCTTGTCCTGGGTTTTAATGTATGCTAAAATACGGAATAATAATCTGAAAAGACACTGCAGAAATTTCTACGGTAAAACGAATAGGTACCCTAACAAACACAATTTTTATAATATTGACAAAAATAAAATGTAAGGTTTAGCTCTCATTGGTCTATATATAACAAGATAATAAGTTCCACGTCTAAAATATTATCTTACATACTTACAGAGTGGAATGTAAACACCGAAGTAATAACATATTGTAATTGATTTTCGTGTACTTTTCTCTCGTTTCGTTTGTCTTGAAATAAGAGTGCTTTTTGTTCGTACATTATGTCGGTGAAATTCATTGATTCAATAGGTTAAGGTAAATTAACTGGTCTAAGTATAAAAAATTGCACTATTTTTAACACGCTTTACACAAAAATATAACCAGACGATTATTTCAAACACATTTCTTATTAGAACAAACTTCATATAGGTACTCTATACCAATAAATGCAATATAAATTGTAACACACAGAACTATATCGAGATAGTTCTGTGTTGTAACACATTTGCAGACGGTACCTCGTTGTATTCCAGTGGAATGCCGAAGAATGTTCCAGACTAACTTGGACATAGCGATTCGTTTGGAACAATTTGTTGGCTTTTTCATACGCGTAGTTTAACATTTTGGACTACATTGTTGCTGTTAGATGTAGTGAATGCGATTTTTACTCCTGTCACTGTTTATGGAAGTTGATTATTTACGATATAGGTTCCGAAATATTACTAAATTATTTTGTTATCACTTTAACTACAGTAATTGTTACTTTTTAATTAATACCCCGGATATGGTTTCAACAATTATGTATATTTCTACTAGGGAATGCAATCCCGATCCCGCGGGATCCCGATCTCGCGAGATCTCGTGTAATTTTTCGGGATCAATCCCGACGCATCATATGACGAGATCCCATTCGAGATTGACGGGATTGGGCGGCAGTGGTCAGCGACGCAACACACAACCACTCGGGGCGCAAGCTTTTCAATTTTTCCTGATTTTTCCTAATTCCCTTGAAATAAGCTTATTGTTTTGATTACCTAATTTACCTACGTTAATTTCCTTACAACCTGATTATTATTTAGTTGGTAAGATTAAAGAATAAAGCTTTTTATTTTCTTTCGAGTAATATGTTATTTTAGTTAACTTCACTAGGGGCCATCCATAAATTACGTCACACGATAATAGGGGGGGAGGGTATCATCTTTATGTGACACAATGTGACAAGGGGCAGGGGGGGATCAAAAGCTTTGTGACGTGACATAATAAAACGAAACGAAATTTGTACGTGAGCAAAAAACTTTGAACAGAAAATTTTTAATCTACCTACCTATATGTATTTATTAATAATTTCGCACTCTCGCTATAAGATTATCTCTTACGCAACAATATTTAATTCCTAGAGTCATGTTGTAATGCAAGTGGGACACTAAAATTTACGATTTTTAAAATTTTCGATATTTAAGTTTATTTAATAAGTAAAAAAATGAAAATAACTGTTTTCTTTTGATTATTTTTAGATACATGCATAAGTTTGAAAAATGTGTGACGTCACATTAGGGGGGACGGGGTACTAAAAATGTGACAACCTGTGACAAGGAGGGGGGGAGGGGTTGAAAAGTTCTAAAATTCGCGTGACGTAATTTATGAATGGCCGCCTATCACAAACAAGCAGTTATTAGCTTTTTCAGTCATCTGAATTCAACATTTATTTTTAAATTAGACGGGATCCCGAAAATTCCGGGATCCCGCGGGATTGATATTTCTAATCCCGCGGGATCCCGAATTTGCAATCTCGAGTCGGGATTGCATTCCCTAATTTCTACCAATATAATATAACTTTACATTATCTAATGACGTGAATTTAAAAACAAACTGATGTGGATAATAATTTATATCATCAAAAGATATTACAAATCGTGTTCATTATTCAACTTTTAACCAAAAGCTGTAGTACAACTCATTTATTAAAAAGCACTTATCCATAATTTACTTTACAACTCGAAACAAAAGATATTTTGATAGCATATTTCTTAAGCACTTCCACTTTTAAATTGGCTTAAAACTAACGAAAGAGCTGGTTTATTCAACGCCAGAAGATAATCAGGGAAAATAAACTCCTATTTCCATTGGGTTAGAGTTGTTTTTCTTTAAAATTGAGTTCTTAGAGTGTAAATTTTCTCAGGTCAGGCGTAAGTTGTAAAAGCTCAGTTAGAATCTCGTCTAAATGAGGATAGAAAAAGTTTTTCAAACATTTATTCTCAATTACTGGACCATTTTATGTGGAACAGTAGGAGCTAACGTTGGGCTTCACAAGATTGTGCCGGCATAGATAAAAAGCCTTGGATTAGATCGTTTAGAGTGTTAAGGACTAGATTGTAATAGGTACGTTAAATGTAATGTATTGCTCGAAGTTCACTTTGAAGAGACCTTTCTGTGTATAACCTAAATAATAATACATTAAGAAATAATATGTAGGCTACATAATTTTATAGACGTAAAAAATACTTATAAATTTATAAAGAATAGAAAAAATTCAATCACGAGGCGGGACTTTAGATTGAATTTTTTCTATTCTTTATAAATTTATATTTATAAAGCATTTGAATGCCATAAAACCAAAAATATCAATTTCAGTAAAAAATACTTATTATTTAGAACGAAACTAGAAGGCCGAGTCTTACTTAACTACAAAAACTTTTCACGAGCTGTATTTATGACTATTGGCTAGACAGTTAAGTCTCAATAACCTTTGTATAATCCACATTCAGACATTATTTTTCTCACCCAGAAAATGTAAGGGGCTAAGATAGGATAAGCTGCACACGCAGCCATGCGCTCTGTATCACTTAACATCTTGGAATGACCCACAGATTAGGTATTAGTAGGAATAATAATAACCGTCCACAAGCCTCGCCAGACGCACACATGCCGTGGGAACGCTCAGTTCAGATCGCGACGGATGGCGACAGGCGCTTGTCGCCTGCCGAGGTCTGTGAAGAAATCAGGCCGTGGGAACCCACCTTAAGAGTAATCAGTGAAAATAATGCTTAGATCTAAATCAAGCATCTCTCTATAAGGAAATGTTTATTTTCATACCATTAATCCGTCAGCCGTGCCATTTAATTATTAATTTACGCTATAAATTACTCATTAATAAGACGTCCATTATATGTATGCCGATAATCATTATAACTAAGTGATTAGATATTATTTTTGAAAAATATTCGTTCATCAAAAATAATATAAAAACAAATATACAAAGAAAACACGTGACCCATAAAAACGTTGAACCAAGCTTAAACCAGACCATGTCATATTGAAATGACATTATGTGCGCGATATTAAATTCCCAGTGAAAATGAATTTAAAATTACCTCTTCTAGACGGTGTTTATGAAAAAATATCATCATTTTATAAAACACAAACGCTTCGAGCCATAATTGAAACCGCAGCAAAATAAACTCATCATTGGGAATTTTATAATAAATAAAATAACGAGGGAAACGCTAGGATAATGTAAATATATAAAATTATAGGAAAACAAGCTGTTTTATTATGTATATATAATATATTGAATTTATCCATCCATGTAAAATAAACTAGTATTTGTGAATTATAAGTGTACTTAATCGTTAATAAAGGCACATACATACCAATGCGTTAATTGAACTATTTTTCTAAAATATATAATATTAATTGTACATAATATAATAGTTCTGCAAAGAAGCATTCGGGTTACCTGATTTTCACATAAGTGTGCAAGGCACCGTTTGCTAGAGACACATAGTATCTTTACTTTAAAAGCACATTGTCGTAATTTTTCGGGAGCACGGCATGTAGCAGATCTTATTCCTTGTTGGATTTTAGTTTAGCATTTTTAACTCTCCTGGCAGTTATTTATTACTGATATTTAAATCGAGCACGATTTATTATTTTATTCGTTCTATGAAACATAATCGCATGTGTATTTGTCGAATAATTTTACAGTATTTTTTAGCAATTACACATTCAATAACATTTTTGTAATATAAAACCAGGATTGATGATTTTCCGCCTAGTTACTTCGACTATACCGTTATAACCAATAAATATTTGTAGAGCACACGGTAAATAATATTATTATCCATACCTAATATTATAAATTCGAAAGTAACTCTGTCTGTCTGTCTGTTACTCAATCACGCCTAAACTACTGAACCAATTTTCATGAAATTTGGTATGGAGATATTTTGATACCCGAGAAAGGACATAGGCTACTTTTTATCCCGGGAAAATGACGCAATCCCGGAAATCCCACGGGAACGGGAACTATGCGGGTTTTTCTTTGACTGTGCGGGTGAAGCCGCGGGCGGAAACCTAGTTGATAATAATAAATATACACGTCACCAATACACATCATTTTATGAATTCACATTGAAGCATCACTCAACTTTTTCAACACTGCACGAAACCAACCATTATCATTCAAACATGCAAATGAACGGACGGACGTCTTAATGATACCGAAATTTCAATAGTGAACTTGGGAGTTACAAATATGTCTGTCTCGTGGGATACAGAGGCGGTTCCTTTGTTAGACATCCATTCAACTGAGTCGCGGGGGATGGGATTCTGAGCTGTGAATCTGGATAAATGCATGATTCATATGCCAAAGGTTGACGTGACAGTTTTAAGATATTATTTTTAGGAGTTTTTAACGTTATTATATGGAGAATCATATATGAAAAAATTAACTATAATTTGGCACACACACACACACACACAAAACTCATACTGCAGTGATATCTGTATTATTTCCGCACTGTCGCTCGGAAATTTCTAAACGTTTCCACAATGTTTCTCGTTTACTTAACTACTAGAAATTAGTTGAGTTTTTCTTGCGAGTCTAGTTATGGATTTAGTTTATCGTTTAAAGATATTTAAAGTCCTTTTTTTCGTATAGTTTAATTTACAAAGTCTTCCATCTGTTACACCGAACATTTGTTAAAACAAATAAGCTTTATCCTTTTTTTTATGATTTTAGACCACCTTGACGACCCAAGTATTGTTTATGCCATAACTATAAAATAGTTTGATGGATAGGTAATTATAACAGTTTGAACAGGACTAGGGATTTATTTTTATAACCTAATAATCGTATAAAGACTAGCTGCTGAATCGTTAAGATTGTATAAACCTATCAAGAAACTAATTGCATTTCAGCCTAGAAACACAATATGTAACTATGGTATTCTACTTTTATTTTAATATTTAATTATATTTGAATACGTGATATGTAATTATAATTTCCAACGTAAACGGAATTTTATACGTTATATATTCGGTGATGATAACATTATTTTTGTTCGAAATTGTGCTTTTTATTCCGTCACATTCAGTTGATTGCTTTCTTATCTGTATTATCCTCCTGTTAACGTTACAAAAATGTTTGTAATA
Source organism: Colias behrii (assembly GCA_029959065.1). NCBI lineage: Eukaryota > Metazoa > Arthropoda > Insecta > Lepidoptera > Pieridae > Colias > Colias behrii. The sequence continues at coordinate 459,181 of JARWMC010000006.1, read as the reverse complement.
CAGAATTTATAATATATATGTGAATAAAGTAAATATAGAATAGTAATAATATAACATTATACAATTATAATTCCTTATATATTCCTCATGGGTTTCAACGGAGTAATTACTCCTATGGCGTTGAAACCCATAAGTAAGTTAAGTAAGTATATAAAATGAAAGACTTTGCAACGTTTTATGATTGTTTATTCGGCTGTTCGGTTCCGACGGACTCAACTAAAGAAAACAAAAAATATAGCCTGTGTCACTCAGGAACAATGTATCTGTCTCGGTGAATAGAAAGAAATATCAAAGTTAGTAAGTTGTATATGTTTTCGATTTGTAGATGTTGATATTTCCGAAAATAAACGCACATTATGAATTTTAAACATGATTTGTTCGGTTTTTAGAAGCATTATTTTTCAGATAATAATGGAAGTAAAAACGATATATCCTACAACGATTATAAACGCGAGAGTTGGTGGAGATAAATTGATAGACATTTGTTACTCTTTCAATAGAGGATGAATAAATGTTGGATAGGCTATGAGCTAGAGATATGCTGTCTATGTGATATACTATTTTTAAATCGGGTTTTTCTTGAAAAAGTCATTATCTAAAACTAGTATGTTTATAAAAAGTTATGTAGAGTTTAATGTAGAGCAATTTAGAAAATTGATGAATATCATTGGAAGATTGTATTATTATGTTAGCACGGTATTCGTATAGACATACATTTTATCTTAATAATGTATCTAGTACGGGTTAAAATGTTATTACATGTTTTCATGTTATTTAAATTATTCCGTCGGCTAAAAGTAAAGCTACGTACCCTGTACGAAAGTGATAAATAATCAAATCAAAAAAATCAAAATCAAATCATTTATTTATTTCTCTTCACAATTCCCAATCACAAAAATTAATCTACATGCATACAAAATTATCAAACAATTAGCTGGAGTTGGAGGAGCTGGTGTCTGAAATGGGTTTTAACCGGTATCACAGATCACCAGGTCCCCGCCTTCGGAACCAAAATACAATTACAAAAATATGTTTCACATTGTTCGGAATAGATAAAATAATTAAATGGTCACACTGATAGCGGAAACGCGATGTATTCAATTGGCGACGGAGCGGGGTTCGCATTCGGTTATTGTCTTTTTTTTCTATGGGAGTCCGCCAACCGCGCCGCTAGTGTGAAGTCGTGTTTTATGGCTGGTTCACACTTTGATTAGTGCGAGTGCAGGTGATTAGTGCGAGTGCAGGTGTGTAGTGCGAGTAGTGTCCAATTCAACTGCGAGTGCAGGTGATTAGTGGGAGTGCAGGTCAATGGTGAAATTCGCGACGTTACACACTACGCTAAACACTAAACACTAAACACTCCTGTCCAGACGTGTTTAGGCAGGCACACTGCGAGTGAGGGGGAAGGGAGGGCGCGCGGGACGTGGCTACTCGCAGTCCACTCGCAAAAAAATAGAACACGCTTCTATTCACTTTACTACACAGCCTACTAAACACTTGCACTAAACAGTCGCTGTCCACACGTAGTCACACTAATCACCTGCACTCGCACTAATCAAAGTGTGAACCAGCCATTAGTGTTGTTCGGCCGCCTCGGAAGTTATTTACGCGCGCATCGGAGCGTGTCGTCGATTGTTTTACGTGCTGACCACGTAGTAAATTAGTAAATCGGCCCGCGGAATTGTTAATTGTACTTTTTATTGGTATTAGTAATCACGCGCGGACGCGAGTTATTTATGTGAGAAGAATTTTAATGGCGACGTAGTGTGCCTGGCAGAAGTGGTGACTATATACATTAAATTGTCTCTTTTATTTTTATTTTATCTTATGTAATTTAAATTATTCCCGTAATTATAGTTTTTCCTCCCCAAAAAGGGTACCCTATTGTTTTGACTAATTGACTGACCGACACACCACATATTTATGGAAGCAGCGCACGAGATTTCAGGTATGTACTCGGGATGTATTTAACTATTGTTATTGTATTATGGTAGCAGAGCAAAATAAATAACAAACACACATAGTTAATTCAAAAGTTTGTGGTAAGGTAGTGAGAACGACATAAGTTTATTGTTATTTAAAATCATCAATCAATAATAATTAGTTAAAGCAGTAAAAACAATTTAGAATATTTTTAGTAGTCTTATGTCAATCTTACGATTGAAATGTGTTTGTTGAGGTTAAGTTATGATAATTAGGGACCGCGTAGACAGAACACAGCGGAATTCAGTCGGTAGGTCCATGCTTAAGGCAAAGGTATGATGGTAAAAGTCTACTGGCCTTATTATCATTATAATATTTGTTATTTTTTACTGGTAGGTACATATCTGAATTATTATTTGCGATCTGACTTTATAGTGTTAAAGGAAGGGTTAAGGCCGTAGGCTTCTGGATTTTATAAAAATTCTTCTTAAATTAAATTCTTGTACTTTTCTAAATAAAACATCTTATGAATGTTTAAGTTAATATGATGAGGGAACATGCAAAATAATTATCATTGCGATCTGGTAAACGACGGTTATTATGGATGTTTCAATGCCAAGTGACTTTCTGACTATTGATAGCTTTCATTTATCAATTAAGTTTACGGATGAATACATTTATTTCTCAACAATAATAAATAATATAACATATATAACATAATAGAGACATAGATAAAAAACATATCATGAATCTCGCTAAGCACTACAGTAAAAAAATGAATATATTATATAATGGAGAATGCAGATAGGAATAATGAATAAAAGGAAACCAGCGACATTATAATACTTGTTTACCACCTGTTTAAGGGATGATATTAGAAAAATGCATTTAGTATGTTTATATTTGCAATAAAATTTTTTTCAAGTACCTATCTATAGGTTACTGCGAAATTTTGTCAAATCCGTGCAGCAATTTAGTTCAAATAGTAAAACTTCACGTTAAAAATAGATGGTATTTTTTTTTATTACTCTACATAAAAAAGTACCATCTTTTTTATTTTAAAAATATATTGTAGTGTAAAAGATAATATGAATGCGCGAATACTGAGGGATGTCTAAAATAGTAAAGCGGATAATATTATACCTCGTTCTTCTAAAGTGTTTCGTTATGTTTTATATAACATGTCATAAAAAGTATTTCTATTTCTTTTTTCTCCTCGTGAGAGCAATGACGCATGTCTATGTGATATTGTCTATAAGAACAAATGTCTACTCTATGTTGTATTTAAATCGATTTAATTTATGTTAGAGCTTTTTAAGCTATAATTAAATATGATAAAGCATGTGTTTCTTTATTTTTGAAATTGAATTTCCTACTTTGACAAAAAAAATATTTATGTATGGTCTCTTGCGTCAGCTACGATAAGTCAAGATAGAGCCATGTTTTAAATTATTTTTTTACAAAAATAAATGGATTTATCGCTGGACGTCATATTTCCTGAAAGTGTGTTGCTTTTAGAGATTTGGCGTAAATATTTTTTATTAAATTATATGATATTTTTAATATGTAAATTCCCTTAATGCTTTTCAGTTTCCAAAGGTTTTATACATTTGCTCTCATATTAAAATAAAGTACTTTAAATGTATGAAAATCGAAACGTTATTTTGCACTGAATAATGGGCACCTAATGTCCTCATTAGGAGTTATCATTATGATATTTAGTAGAAGCAAATATTATTTTGTAATCATAATGTATGGTATTTATAAAAATCTTGTACTGCACTCAAATAAATCACGCGAACTGCTAAGACTTTCAATCAATAAAAATAGGAAATAATGATGGTCCCATTTTTCTTATAATTACAAAAAATACACGAATATTTTTTTTTTTCAGAGCATTGCTATAACATTTTTTTTCTTATCACTATAAACTTTTACCAACTAAATTAACCTATACCTTAAACAGTAGTTTCATCCGAAAACACAATGTTTAAAATCCATCAACTTTTCTCATTAACAGAGCACAGTCAACAAAAAGCACACCCGATGACGCCGTGAAAAAGTTTCCGAACTTTTTGCCAGAAAGCGCGAGCCGACATACGTGCGCACGCCGCGACCGCCCGCGATACACTGAGGCTCAACTCTGCCGCCACCCCCATTCGAACACGGCAAAGGATCCAGTTGGTTACATGGTAAGATCGAAATTTGATCGCAGTTAGAATGAGCGCGTACTAAGACAGGTCTCGGGTAATTTAGCCAGAAAAGGCATGGCGCATGCGTTCGGTCGTTCAACCCTTGCAGTGCGCTGCATCGTGGTTCATTACCTCGATTTTTGGATACATTTTGCGGTAACATCCTTTCTGCCTTTTGTGTGTGGTGATGGGGCTGTCGCGTGGCGTGTGAATGGTCGCACAGAACAATACGGACTAGTGTCCAACTTTTTGCGTTAGCGCCAATTTGTTCATTTATTGACGGTACTATGTTTCGCTAATCGTGTTCTGTGTTTCTTTTTTATGGTAGAGAAAACTATTATTTTATTTTTTTGAAATTTTTTATGAGACGGCAAAAATTTATATAAAAATATAGCTGATTTGATAAAATGTGAAGTATTTTCAAAGTACATATTTTGAAAATCAGCTATATTTTTATAATTATAAAATGCTTTACAAATATTTAGTGTAAAAGAAATCATAAAATTATAGGGTTATTCTGTAATTTTATAATAACATGTGAAATGCTTTATTTTCAGAAGCCGCGTATGAAAAAGGCATTCTTTCTGGTGACTAAAGGCTCTCCTTTCTTTTTCTGTTATAATCGTTTTATAAATTATAAATATCTACTTACATAGTAATCATATATTTATGATAAATCTAAGTTATATTTTGCAAAATTTCGGTTAGTAACTGTTAAATTTCAGGTTTTTTTTTATTTATTAGCCAATTAAGTTACTGTCATTACATAAACTGAATCGTGCATTCTACTAAAATAAAAAACGGAAAAGTTTGTAAGAGTGTATGAATGTATGTATTGGTCTATGTTTGTTACTCTTTAAAGCAATAATAGCTGATCGGATTATAAAGATTTTTTTTTTTTTTTTTTTTTTTTTTTCTTTCTATACTGCAACTTAGCCATCTGTTTATGTAAACAATAATCTAATATGGTCTCTGATTTTCATCTGTAAATATGTTTATAGAATGAGATTTGCATCCAGTGACGCAAATCTCATCATTTGTCTGCGAATCTTATCGCAAGATCGGGTATGCTATTTCTCTTCAGGCGAGAAAATCTCACAGTGCCCCCTCCCTTCAGTTCAGCAGCTAATTTATTTATATGGTGTCCCAATCTGCCTTGATATTTCTTGCTGTTTAGTTCTATTTCTTGCTTCACTGTGTGCAGGTTGAGATCTAAGTTCATATATGATTATAAAGATGATGAATTCTAATCTACGTATGTACTAACATCGGCTATTTTGTACCCAGGTTTCACGCGCGTAACGCCACGTGTTTCAGCTAGTTTATTTATAAAACTGAATATTTGCGCTTGTAATAGAGGAAATACTATAAATAAAATAATCGATGTTGAATCGAAATTAAATACGAACAATAACTAAGCATATTTCTATTGTTCTATGAAATAGTAAGCGTGTAATTAGATTCCATTGTCCTTTGTAAATGAATGAATTTCATAAGGTTTAAGCGTTTTCGGTTAATTAACTATAAAATAATAAAATAGTGTTACAGTTTCGCGGACACATTCATTATGTACCTATTTAAATTTTATATTGTTGCTTTTACATTTATTGAAATTTTGAAGCCATTTTGTTGTGGGTTTAATGTAGCGGTGTGTAGGGAGATGAAATAAAGAATGCAGCCAATAGAAATTATATAATATTTCTCTAAGTTACACAAAAATATATTACTTTAATTTACTAACTAAATAAATAAATAACTATTAGACGTGAGTCGGTGGCGCGAGTTACGGGACAAGTACGGGGCGACGCTATGTGAATGTGCGACGCGACCGAAAATCCTGCGTCAGCACAGCACCTACATGGGTAAAGTTTTATAAGAATAACATCTAACTTAAAATATAAAATTCCAAACAAAGGTTGAACAAGTAACAGGCATCAATAAGCAGCAGAAACACTTTTAACAAATAATTTTAATAAAGAGAAAATAATATATTAAAATTCTACATGTAAATTATGCAATGAAAAAAATAAGTACAAAAAATAACACACATTTCACTACGAGCAGTTGCTACTTTTAATCAAAACCAATGTTTGAAACTGGAATCAACTTGTACAAACTGGTTTCATGCAGTCATTTCCATTTTTGTTATTGAATAAAATGTTATTTTTTGTTATTTGCGAACAGTAAACATTGTTTATACGTAACTAATTGTTACGAGTAGCCGAGGCTGGATAAACTATTGTTGAATTTGATTTCACAATTGGGTTGCTTTTATTTTTAGTAAAATGTTGCTAGTGAAATTTGATGTGTTGTTTATTGTATTGTTCATGTTGTAACGTTTAAAAATAAAAGATTAATGTTACTGTCAATCAGATACAAATTTAATTAATAAATTATTGATATGTTCACACATAATAAATATGCATATAGACTAAAATATAATAAAAAGACATATATTGCTCAAAGACGAGGTCTTACAAATCTACCTCATTCAACAAAATTATTTCAGGTCATTAAATCAATACACTATTAGGCCTAGCCTACTATTTAGGGTACCTATACACTATACAGCCACTTACACAGTCCTTTAGAATGCGTTCTAACCGAGTGGGCTCGCATTAGCCGATAGTATTGTAGGCAGGTGACGTGATCACTGAACCCGGCTTATCGCAGTCAATACCTAATGTCGGTATTATGTGCTACTTAATTATGTACGCTCTCCTTAATATAAGCCCGTTTCGTATACTGCTTGTACTGAAATCGGTGGCTAAAATAACGATTCAGGAGCCAGATAGTGTATTTATATTCTGATATAGTTTGCAAGATCGGTTATTTATTTTCTGTTGAGTCAAGCTAAGTATTTTTGTATGAAGTATATATAGTTTGATTTATTGTAAATAGCTTAGCACACATATGATCTTGTTTTTTTATCAATTGCAGAAACGAAACATGTATTGGTATAATAATGATATCAACAGCAATTCCCTAAGCCTATCATACAACGCACAAATAAAAAGATTTTTACACGCTCGAAACATCTATTAGGGTTAGGATTTAAATTTGTCACCGTTCTATCTCACAATTTTTTTAATTTAAAATAACTAACCCGCAATATAATGTTAAAGATCTAGTAACGTACACTGCATTGCACGTTTTTGTACACTAGATTTTTTCGCCTCTCTATATATATAACTAGCAAACCCGGCGAACTCCGTTTCGCCACCAGAGACACCTTTTCTTTGCTATAAACCTCACGGAGCCCGAGACCTTTCCAACGAATGCAAAACCGTGGAAATCGGTTCGTGCGTTCTGGAGTTATAGCGTCAGGAAGGAAAACTCGACTTATTTTTATATAGTACACTAGCGGTCCGCCCCGGCTTCGCCCTTGGTACCTACATGTTTAAACTATCCTATCTCTCAAGTTGGATCGAACTGCACATGGTGTGCGAATTTTATTATAATCGGTTAAGTGGTTTAGGAGTCCATTGAGCCAATTAATCATTATTTTACACTAATAATGATTAATTGTAAAGGCTAAAAAGATTATTCCTGAGTAACTTACAGCATATTCTTGTAGTATTCCTGGAAAATCCCAAAGATGTAGATAAAATATTTGCCATTGCCACTACCAATCAGACAAGCTAAGAATTTATCATCTTTTAAAAACCTCCTTCGTCGTCACTTTCTGTCATCCGCTTTCAACTCGGCATAGTAACTTTTATTGTTTTAAATTTTTATATTAGTAGTGTATATAATTATATATATTATGTATTATATAATTATATATATTATGTATTATATAATTATATATTATATGTATATATATTTATGGTATATTTGTATAATATAAGTAGACATATGTATAATATTATATAAGTATATTTTTGTATGTACTGTAGTGTCGTATATGTTTATGTACAGTATATAATTTATAAATTGTTATGTGTTTTAATTTTCATATATTTTTATTTTGTTTATAGTTACATCATTATCATTATTATTTTTTTTTTCTTTTTTCTCTCGACCTACCTTTACAACTTAATTGAGCTAATTACCTTCTGCCCTGGTTGCCTGGAAGAGATCACTTCTAAGTGATAAGGCCGCCAAATACACTAAACTGCTCCTTGCTTTTATTTTTGTATGTTCTAGTATGTAAGTCTGTTTAGTTGTATTAAAGAGTAAAATAAAATAAAATAAATAAATAATAAAATATTATCATAAAATTTTCATGTTACTATTTTACGAAGTGAGCTTATAGCGCCTGTTAACTATTAATTTATCTGTAAAATAATGTTTAACAACGAAAACAAAAGGACGGGTCGTCCGAATCTTTATGTCTGGCATATGACTCATCATTTATTTTTCCATTAGAACAATACTAACGTTTAATATTAGTATTGATAGATAAGATACTACACAGCTGATACGAAACTAACAAACTAATACCAGGGCACCATAAAATACAACAATTAATTCAGTTGCAGAAGCTACAATGAAACAGATAATAACAATATACAGGACTCGTGGGAGCAATTAGTCAAGGCATAAATTCACGCAGTAATAAACAAATTAATAAAGGAATTTCAATGTAGCGGTAATCAAAGACGCGGAGTGCAGCGAATGCAATATGCATAGTATTGGATCAATCGAATTTGTCGATATCACCTGCTTTGCTAGACGGTCCGTGGCGTAAAATGTTGCTTTGATTTACTCACTACTAATAAAGATTGTTGACAAATGATTCAATTTTTAGCTACTTAGTTTAAAAGCGTAATATAATGAAAGAAACGATTTTGTAAGTTTTAGATGGATAAACTGATTTTACTCTATATTTGATATTTTGAAACTTTAAGATATTTTGATTCTATTACTTTTTTCAGGGCGCAGATGACTCTCGCGCAGATCACTCCACCTTTAAAAACTATAAATCATGAAAAGTGAATTCCTTAAGAAAGTATATTTTGAATGTACTGTATCTACGTATGTACGTGTTTTTTTTTTAATTAAGTATAATAAATTAACACATTTTTTATTATTTTCTAATTCAATATTTTTTCTCTACAATAAGCCTAATTTACAGATAATCTATGCACTTAAATAGATCTGCGAAATATAATTATAATTGTTTTCATTAAAATTACAAACATAAAACAAGGCAACAATTCTGACGCAGAAATGAGCCGGGATTTGCGGTTTTATGGCGCGATCGACAGCCTTAATATAACTGCAATTCAGGAGTGAAAATGTCAGTGTACAAATTTATTGTGCTAATACTTCGCGCTTAGAGTGTAAAATATTTATTTGGTTTCGTTAACCATTATTGTACACAACAAACATAGTAGGTATACAAAAAAGCCACTGATTAAAGGTCGAAGAAATCTGTAGTTTACGATTTCGTCGGGTGTACAAGACCTAGATAATTTTAAAATGGGACTAGAGTAGACTTTTAAATATTAGAAATTAATAGAAACCTCTCTTACTATTCAATCCGATTTTTAACTAATCAAATGCATAAATTTTATATAACAAACATTCCACATAGGGGGCTTCCATAAATTACGTGTAAAACTATACCCTTCGTTCGGTTGACAGACTTACCTTATGTGTCCCTGTGCGACGTACCAACTTTTTTGGGAAATCTTTTACGGTAACTGCTGTTAATCTTTGGAATGCATTGCCACTACCAATCAGACAAGCTAAGAATTTATCATCTTTTAAAAACCTCCTTCGTCGTCACTTTCTGTCATCCGCTTTCAACTCGGCATAGTAACTTTTATTGTTTTAAATTTTTATATTAGTAGTGTATATAATTATATATATTATGTATTATATAATTATATATTATATGTATATATATTTATGGTATATTTGTATAATATAAGTAGACATATGTATATTATATAAGTATATTTTTGTATGTACTGTAGTGTCGTATATGTTTATGTACAGTATATAATTTATAAATTGTTATGTGTTTTAATTTTCATATATTTTTATTTTGTTTATAGTTACATCATTATCATTATTATTATTTTTTTCGTTTTTCTCTCGACCTACCTTTACAACTTAATTGAGCTAATTACCTTCTGCCCTGGTTGCCTGGAAGAGATCACTTCTAAGTGATAAGGCCGCCAAACACACTAAACTGCTCCTTGCTTTTATTTTTGTATGTTCTAGTATGTAAGTCTGTTTAGTTGTATTAAAGAGTAAAATAAAATAAAATAAAATAAATAAATAAATACGTGAGGTGTTTAAGGGGGGGAGGGGGTCGCGTCAAATCTCATCTAATCTTACGTTGGAGAGAGGGGTTAAATTTTTATTACACTTATAATTAAACTCTCAGCAATATTGATTCTAAGTCTAGTCTAGTCTAGTCTAGTCTTAACTATTCGTAAATAAAAGCCGATGCAAATTTGTTTTTTTCTTTTTACAATAACAATCCAACGCGTTTACGTAAGAAACTCACATTTTGAAAAATCTCACGTGAGATTCGGGAATGGGGGAGGGGGTTGAATAAAATCTCACGACATCTCACCAGGGGAGGGAGGGGCAGAAAATTAAAAAAAACACCTCACGTAATTTATGGACGCCCCCATACCTACACATTATCAGTAAAATATCGAAATCATAATTGATTTGGATCTAGTAGTAAGTAGTTGTAGTACTTGAATAGCTCACTTTCTTGTTTATATTATGAAAGATTTATTGAATAGATATCAAGAAAAATAAGACGGGGTACATTTTAGCGCTGCTGTAACTAAATCGTTAGCAATTAACGTCAAATCAGAGCTGCAGCCGAAACAGAGTAGTAGATATTAGCTGCTATATTAATACACATACACATAATATTTGGACATACATTACCTCATTACGTTATTGAAAATAAGTACAAATTCACTACATTATAGGAATAGATATTAACTACTGAATATAAATGGACCTATATCATCATCATCAGCCCATAATATACATTCCCACTGCTCGGACACGAGCCAGATATGAGGGTTCAGGCGATAGTCCATCACGCTGGTCTAGTGCGGGTTGGCAGAAGAAATGGGCCTGTAGATATGAACATTTTTATATTCACTAAATAATATAAAACAAAGTCGCTATCTGCTTCTTGTCTCTTCGTCCTATGGATTTTTCAAGCTACGCATTTCTTAGATATTTCAAGCTACGCAATGGATTCGTGTGTGTTTTTTTAATAGATAGTGAAGTTCTGGTTTAGTATAATATACTTGGTAAGTTTTAGACTCAGCGGGTGAAGCCACAGGCAGTAAGCTACAGCTAGTTGTTAATATTTTGAAGTTTGTTGTTTGTATAATATTAAAGCATACATAAAAAATATGACACATACGTTTATTTGTACTAAGAAGATAACCTAGTTTACAATATGGCAATATTCTACTTATTATTGCAAGCGTAGAAAAACTGTTTCCTCCCAGGTGTAATAATGAATGATCACTAATAGATTTCGCTAGGGGAAGTAAATATCGCAAGCTTTTTAATCGCTTCACATGCAGTTATTTTTATGTATTTTTTTGTACACGATTTTGCACGCTAATGATATAAATTATGACACAAAAAATAATATATTCAAATAGTATTTCAAATGTGGGAAATTGTTGAGAAAATTTAATTTAAGTATAGAAAATTATGTTAAAATTTAATAATTCGAACTTTTCACTCATTGTAGTGTTCACATCACATTATAACACGAAACTAACGACATAAATTACAATACGATTATGAAATACTATAAATGCCTACCTATAGGTCTATTGCATTATATAGATATATTCTGTGATGCATACGTACCATGTACATAATATTGTACGTACTGATTGTTACCTCTATATTCATATAACATATACCCATGAAATGCGTATCAACTATCCGCTACTTATTCAACTTGTAGATAGACAGTGGTGTCTGAATAGTCAGATCCCATCAATTAGCCACGACACATCACAGAAGCGAATCCCACTAAACGGGATATTTAACATAATCTGCAAACATTTCCGTTATAACCCGTTCGCGGTCCACATTCCTCGCATTGTATTGTGTAAGACCTAAAATCACTGAGTTAATTAACATTGTGACAACATTATGTATTTAAAGCTAAACTAACACTGTATTTGGATAGCATATTGTGAAATTTTTTCGCTTATTTCAGTTTGGAACTAGATTGTTTCGAAGAAAGCGTGTGGGTTTGTAGTTGTTAGTGCTTCTAGCTTTGTTTGTGTAGCTTATGTGGAATCATTAATCATTTATTAGTAGCATTACATTTTATCAGAAAACATTATGTTGAATATGGGTATTGAGTATATGAGATGAATAATATAATAACATAACTGCCAACTTAAATACAGTCTGAAGATATTTTCAAATCGCTTCTCTAGTACGAGATACAAATAGTCACATAAACACACACACGCATACACACATACTATAGTTTAACTTTTACTTCCACACACGCATTTACATTCACATTCACACCCACACCCACACTCACACTCCAACACATCATTCATTTATGAATCACATAGGGCGTTTGCGTTTGAATTTTTTTTAGCTCAACGCTTAGTGTTTCTAATTAAAGAGCGAACCTCATATTTAAAGTATCAAATGATCGATTCGCTATATCGATATTTAATTAAAATGTTCCTTTACATGCGCCATGAATAACTGCAATTTGCTCGATTCCCGGTCCCGTGGGAGGGCATTGTGCGCGTTATTGGACCCGCTATAATGTTGAGGCAATTCATTTTCTATCATTTAATTAAAATCTTATTTATTATAATATTATTATGTGAAGGTATTCTATGGAGTACGTGGTGATTGTGTACTGTTTGAGAATAAGTTTGAAATCATTTAATCGGTCTAATTCAGATTAGAATATTTGGTAGAAAAATAATTGAAGTTTCATGTTGTGTTAATAAAGTATTTCCTATAAGTAGAAGTCAATCATTATCCGTCGGCGTTATTGCTAAAACTGTATACCTAGTAAGCTCTATGATATTTTTCTGTATTGTTAGATAAATTCAATTGTATTGTGTTTTTGCTGAAATAAAGATCTTCATTTTCTCTATAAGAGAGTAAGTTCGCTTGGTTTCGATCATAAGATATTTTTAAGTAAAACAGAAATCACTGTAACGATAATAGAGCAAAAATAGAGCACGCATTATACAAAAGTATTAAACACACTTACCAAGGTGCATTAAGTTCTATATTTGCGTGAGTAAATTCAAACCAAAGCTTGAATCTTAGAGCTGTAAACATATTATAATATTTACAGTTATGAAGTAAATTAATAGTTATGTTTAGAACCGATCAGCTCAATCGTAGGAAGAGATTTATTATCACGAATCGCAGATTGATATCGTATAAACTAATCTTAATTATTATTTTACTTGCAACTACTAAATTTGGATGTTATTTTGGATATTCTAAATAATAATTATTACATCGACTAATAAATAAAAGATCTATTAATTATGCTTATGAAACGGGGACAATTCCAGTAAATCAAAAATCATTGAAATATACATCGTTTGTTTAGTTAAACTTATATAGTAAATAGAATACAGATTTAATTAAATCGGTTTTGTAAATAAAACTGTTAACCTTTGTCCTAATAATTGTAATAGTAATAGTAAAAAAAAATGTCTACCAGTTAAAAGCCTGATAATAAAAATAAAACTATCTATAATCTGCTTATACCACATGAAAACAGGTACTCATAAAATACTAAGCATTATCCAATACCACATCCGCGATTATAGCTCCACGTTCAGATATTTAATCAAGTGCCTTCAATAGCGCTCCACCTAAAGACGTATTATATGTAAACCACGATATAAGCCCTACAAATTACCAGCAATAATCATAGTTATAAACCTATATTGGTATTCTAGACATTATGAGCCATATAAAGTGAGTTTCAATACATACTTATTGTGATTTACGTAAGTAATTGAATGTGGTATTGACGAAACATGACAATTGTCTTTATATGGCGATGAATTCAGCGTAGTTGAAATAATATTCTCATACTCACTAGGTAATTATGTATAAGTACGCTTTGTAGCTCTACTACGTACTTTAGTCTGTAAACTTTTGATATAATATGCATTATTACATGCACAAAAACTGTTTCTGTTATCAAAATAAAAGCATGTGTATCGTTAAATGATTTTAGAAAGCTTATTTTAATGCTGTTGAATGTGAAATACTAATAAATCAGTGCCCATGAATTCGCAGCATATGAAATGAATGTCTTTTAAAAAAAGTTTTAACCGTTCGTTTAAGTAATAAGGTTTATTTTCATCTATTACCACATACTATTTTATCCCAAAATAGTGCCAAAACATCCGAATATAAGCTTTGTTCGTCACTATGCTTTGAACCACACACCTCAGACATGCTTGTATCAGCTCCGGGATGTAATAACGGCATCAAACGGGCCAAAATTGATGAGTCGACTGCCACAGCTTTATCTTTGGCTATGAATCATGCTAGCCCACCTCTATGTATTATGGAATGACACGGTCAGACCCCTGTGTGCTGCATACATCGACGGTTTTGTGTAGCGAACGCGTATCGCATGATATGTCTATGGAGTAATGTATGAGCTAATTTTGTAACGCGATATTTTGATGAGCTCGTGTATATTGTGTTTTGAATAATGAAGGTATAAGCTAATATAGTAAAACGGATACTTTGTTCATGCGTTATAATTTAAAGTAAATCTTAATAAGTTTATAGGTGATGGTTAAATGTAAATACCATGTAAATACAATTCCGTTCTTATTTTGCAACAAACATGTAAACGACTTATAATTAAAATGTATTATATCTACTGTTTGTATGTAAATTATAATAAACTGTTCATAACCACAATCTCAAACTTTAAACATACACAATGGCTATCAGCTGTAAACATCGGTTGTACAAATTAATACCACAACCATTCAGTCGCATGAGATTTAAAATAACAATCATATTGGAGTCACCCAACCAGAATGAGTTATTGTGCCATATTCTGTTGACAATCACGCTGCTTATTCGATAATGACAGCGTGCTTCGAATAAAGGGATTTAAAAGCGCTTGAAGGATGAACACACTCGATGTGGTGAGATTTCTTTAAATACAGCTTTAACCATTTACCTTAACACCCTCTCTATACTAATATTATAAAGCTGAAGAGTTCGTTTTTTTTGAACGCGCTAATCTCAAGAAGTACTGGTCTGATTTGAAAAATTATTTCGGTGTTGGATAGCCCATCTACCGAGGAAGGCTTATAGGCTATATAATATCATCACGCTAAGACCAACAAGCGGAGCCACGCGGGTGAAACCGCGGAGCGCAGCTAGTATATAGTATGTATATATTATATTATTATGTATTATAGTATATTATGGTCTCTGGATGAAACAGTTTAAGACGCATCATATAAATTTCATGCTTAAAAAACTTTACTTTATTAGCTGTGCAACCCAAAGTCTATACTCGCTTGCGTCATATACTTCATACTTGAAGTAACTTTTATGTGAAAAAATGTGTGTTAAACAAAAGCTAGTAGCTCCGACTTCGTCCGGGTTGATATGAGTGGAATATTAACCAAATAAATTCACCTTTGAAGGGCTGCGATGGCATACACGGTGGTAGACCTGTCTCTCTTTGCACACATAAGGGTTAAAATAAGAACTGTTATTGCAATACGAGTTAAAACTATATGGTATGACAATGTAACTTATAAATAATGTGTTAGTAATAAGTTGTTAGCTTGTACCCTCGACTTTGCTAAAGTATTCATTGTTTACCACCAAGCATCCTATATCCTTATTTTTTAGCTCAGACAATAAAAAAACGCTACCCTAGTATTCTGTCTAACCTCACAATGTAACGAAACAACAACAAAACAAAATAACATTTGAATTATCCAAACTCACACGTGTATGTAAAATTTCAACTTTTAACTCAAGCTCCAACATCTAACTTAGCAAGTATTAGCTAAACTAAGTTTATGATGATGCAGACTTACAGTAATTCTATCGACGCCAACTGCATAATGCATTCCTGCACTTACACAGCACCTCTCTTACGAAGTATCACTGTATTTTACACACCATTTGATGTGTGGATTGTACAAATTCGCAATGGATTGATTCTTTTGTTTATAACATCTCAAGTACATTCTGACAAAAGCGGCAGTGTACGTCACATAATTTTGTTCAGCGATAGTATCGTTGCTCGTTAGGATAGTGGGTATCGTGGTGCGGAGGTTTTCAGGTCTCTCGTTCCGAAAGCAATAACTTGAGTGCACATTGACGAACGCGTTTGGAGTGTCCCTCGACTAAGATGGAGACCGTTTTGAATGCCTCTTTCGCTCCTGGCCGTGACGTCAGCGCCTTAGTTTTATAGTTATTCGCGAATTATAATGGTACTTCATAATACATAGTTTATTTCGAGGGATTTGCACATTGCATTATATACAATTAATTTTAGCAATTATTAAAATGTATCTAAAGTTTATACTCACCAAAAATAATAAGTAAAGGTCATAAGGTTGTAAGGATGCTTCCACACCATAATTGACACCACCGAAAACTTTTAAGTCACACT
Organism: Colias behrii; assembly: GCA_029959065.1. Taxonomy (NCBI): domain Eukaryota; kingdom Metazoa; phylum Arthropoda; class Insecta; order Lepidoptera; family Pieridae; genus Colias; species Colias behrii. The sequence continues at coordinate 442,438 of JARWMC010000006.1, read as the reverse complement.
TCAGCGTGCGTTTAGTTGCATAAACAATTAAAAGTTGAACTAGATTTGACCTTCTTGTTTCTGTGATCATTTTTCCTACTAACAGATTTCTAACTTTAGTGTGACGCGTGCACTTTTCCTTCAAACATCGAAATTGATAATCGTCCGTATAGTCTTTATTTTTATTAAACTACAGAACCGACTTTGATTATTATATTATTACTAGCGGTCCGCCCCGGCTTCGCCCGTGGTACCTACATGTTTAAACTATCCTATCTCTCAAGTTGGATCGAACTGCACATGGTGTGCGAATTTTATTATAATCGGTTAAGTGGTTTAGGAGTCCATTGAGGACAAACATTGTGACACGAGATTTATATATATTAAGATAAGAAAGCTACATTATTTCTAGCATACATAATAAGGTATATTATATAAATTTATAAAGAATAGAAAAAATTCGATCACGAGGCGGGACTCGAACCCGCATCCTTTCGCGCCATTCCGGGGCGGATGCCTGACCAACTCAGCCACTCGTGACCCGCCAGAGCAATCGAATTTATTCTATTCCTTCAGTTTTATGTGTCTGGAGTTTTGTCTGTCTGGAGGTCGCGGAATGGCGCGAAAGGATGCGGGTTCGAGTCCCGCCTCGTGATCGAATTTTTTCTATTCTTTATAAATTTATATTTATAAAGCTCTTTATAAATTTATATTTATAAAGCATTAGCTACATTATTTCTAGCATACATAATAAGGTATATTATATAAATTTATAAAGAATAGAAAAAATTCGATCACGAGGCGGGACTCGAACCCGCATCCTTTCGCGCCATTCCGGGGCGGATGCCTGACCAACTCAGCCACTCGTGACCCGCCAGAGCAATCGAATTTATTCTATTCCTTCAGTTTTATGTGTCTGGAGTTTTGTCTGTCTGGAGGTCGCGGAATGGCGCGAAAGGATGCGGGTTCGAGTCCCGCCTCGTGATCGAATTTTTTCTATTCTTTATAAATTTATATTTATAAAGCATTTGAATGCCATAAAACCAAAAATATAAATTCAAGGTATATTATATTATTTTTTTGACGTGACAACGTCTTATAATTCGATAGAGCCGGCTGCACGCACGAAAAAACATGACTCATGCGGCGTTACTTTGCTCTGAGGCGTTCCATGTAAGGCTTGAAGTGCAAGCGAGAGCGCGGAACGAGCGACAAAGAAGCACAATCGGACGTTGTCACGTTCAACTATCGTTAGTAAACCGACTTTACAGACAACCAATTTTTTTTTGACGTGACAACGTCTTATAATTCGATAGAGCCGGCTGCACGCACGAAAAAACATGACTCATGCGGCGTTACCTCGCTCTGAGGCGTTCCATGTAAGGCTTGAAGTGCAAGCGAGAGCGCGGAACGAGCGACAAAGAAGCACAATCGGACGTTGTCACGTTCAACTATCGTCAGTAAACCGACTTTACAGACAACCATTTTTTTTAGTTGTCATGTCGATTCAATCCGGCATGCCTTCTTATACTGTAACAAGTTTATAAATATTTATTTTAAGCCCATGTCTTCTTTGTTAACATAGTTCCATAGATTCTTTACACCGCTCATGATCAAAGACTCGTATGTTAATTTAACAAGAATGTAGGTGCTAGCAATTTTCGTTAAGGCCGAATAATGCAGGCTGTATCGCAATTACGCCAGTAATTGGGTCAATTTTCCAATCAGTGTACATAAATCCTATAGTGTGGAGCCATTGTGGCATTTCACTAATAATTATAATAAAGTTCATTTTCGTGATTATTGCAGGATATTTATGGATTGTTTACTAAAATGATTTTTTTTTATTTTAAGAAAAAATTGCACATTTCAATTGTATTCAAGAAATTATTGGTTAAATACCCATGTATGCTTTATAGCAAAGTTTACATTAGACAATTTTTTATTTTAGTTATGAGCTTAACTTTCAAATTTCCTTCTTGTGAATTATTAATAGCTTTCCATAAGAACACATTAATCATTTAAACCTATATTTTATTGAAAAATATAATGTCTATATGCACAAATGAACGCTGAACATAAAACAATAAATAATATTGATGTTCAACGTAAGGTATTCAGTTGGATATTAATTGATCGTAGCTGCGTAGCGTCGTAGAGGCTCTACGCTACGTCCGTAGTATATGATCTGGCGTAGCGGTTATTGGCAGGTGATATGCCTAATTGCCTAGTCTCTGGGGAAAATATTTACTGTTATCTTTGCTCGTTATATTAATATTTTTAATTGTTTTTTAAAACATAAATGGGAAATGACTATTTTTATTAAAATTGGACAAAAAATGAATAGTACTATTAGTAGAGCCGTTTTATAATGAGAAATTCTTCTAATTATACGTATCATATTATATTTGACAGTCTAAATTGACATAAATTCAATAATTAAAAGTATCTTGGGAAATTTTTAATTCATAGAAAAAATTAAACAGTGTATTAATATTTCTATTCTTTAAAAATTATCATTAATCATTTGGATGCTATAAATAACGAAATATAATCGAATAATCTGATCTTGGAATTGTTAATACATCAAAATAATATAAATAATAACTTTATAGAAGGGGGAAGCCAAAGACGCTTCAGATTAGCAAAATTCTCGCCTATAACTTCAACAGTGTGAACGCACATCATTCAGTTTTGAACGTGCACCAGCTCGTAGAAATGCATATCACATTATAACAATGAATAATTCAATATTATTATTCCTAATTATATCACGTGACGTAATATCGACTCGATAAGTCCGGCGATAGTTCACTCGCAGTGACAAAGTTCGACGTCATTGTGTCAAGCAAATTAATGCCAGGTGGGGAGAAGTAGTGGAAATTGAAAATAATATGTCAGATCTTGGTGGGGAAGCCGGGGCCATTCGTCAGTCGATTGGGGATTACATTGTGACGCGCGGTCCCACGTCACCGGTCAGCCGCTATTTCAGATTAGTAAATCATTGACTTTCAGACATATTGTTCGAATCAAAGTGTATTAAGAGATTAGTTTGGCGAATAAATAGTATTAGATTGGCTTTGTATTTTATGTAGGTCAAATGTCCATCTCTATATTATTTATGTATGAAATTTTAGCTATATCGAAAGTAAATACTACAAACATTATTTATTATTTCCATTATTGAATAACTAGCTGCTCCGCGCGGTTTCACCCCCGTGGCTCCTCTCCTGTTGGTCGTAGCGTGATGATATATAGCCTATAGCCTTCCTCGATAAATGAGCTATCTAACACCGAAAGAATTTTTCAAATCGGACCAGTAGTTCCCGAGATTAGCGCGTTCAAACAAACAAACAAACAAACTCTTCAGCTTTATAATATTAGTATAGATAAAATGTTTGCAATATAAAAATGAAACACGAAACTCCGCTCTATCAGAAAAAAAGTCCATAAAACAATGTGTTGAAAAGAAATATTAAAAATCAATTCACCAGCTATAAAATCAGAACTGAAACTTTCATACTTTATTACCAATACTGGTGCAAACGTAAATTTCATTAGACTTAATTGAAGAATAAAAGAATTCCGTTACTTACATAGCATCGGGAGCTGTCTGCCGGCCAGCTCGCAGTTTAGTCTTCGAATGCCTCGAATGCGCACGTAAGAACAATATACGTTCCGTTTTAATTCGTCTAAATATCACAATTTATATTCTTATACATAAAGATGCTATTCCAAGAAGCACTTTGTAATCTTACAGCCTTTAACGTTGGGGCCGTCTGAGGAAAATAAGTGAGTGTAAAAAGTAGTCCTGCACCTTAGTGCGCAGGTTATAAGGTCGTTTTTGTGTGTATAGGTATTTGGAGATACGCCGTTGAGTTTTGAAGCGCGCCGGTTCCACTACTAAGTGCATCGGGATCTCTCTACGTGCATCCGTTTGCAATGTCAGTTGGAAATTTCTCGTTACCGCAATAATCCACCTTCAGGTTGAAATAACGTTTTGCTATATTTCACAATTTACGTGAGCGGAGCGCAACAGTCACTCACAGTGAACCAACTAAATTATGTTGTATTCATATACATTTACGGGTTAATTCGCGGCGCCCATTTTTGGTACGATTAAATCGGTATAAATTATTTTTAATCGATTTCAGTTTGAATTATGTATGAAGTTTATAGCGTATTTATTAATATTTTATAATATATAGATCGATTTGTATTCTACAAAGTTTTTCATTATAAATTTAAGATTATGTTCTTGTACTGTTGTAATGCATAAAAATAAGTTGATTACTTAACATAAGCTTAACTTAGAGCTAAACAAAGAAACAAACATATCTAGCCGTTATATTATGTCAACAAATTGTTCTCAATTCTATACACGAGTCACTTTTTAAGCAAAATAAAAAATCCTACAGTGCTAAATAACCAGCTAAATATTACACAGTTTTACCGCTCCAATATCGAACAATCGTTACCCACATAAACTCCGAAATACTAAAAGAAACATACATTCCGAAATCTATAGGGTCAATGCGTGCGAATAGGAAATGAGCATGCAGTGGCGCAAACTATGCCAACATTGTACCAACTACGGCCACGCTTGAATAACTACCCTCCAGCATTAGTACTTATTTACATTTATGTAGTGGCCAGATACCATTGGAATTCTGAACACGTTCCCGATGATATGTGCAGAGTTCAAAATTAATGTTTCTGTATTGACTGGCTTATTTCATGGCAATTGCGGGCCCGATCGAGTTACCGCTATTGTTCGAAGATTATGTGATAATTAGCGTTTCAACGGTATTTGGGATTTATATAACGGTATATTATAACTGCAATGTTTGTGGGATTGTGTTTTGAATATAACGCATCGTAATTTAATGGTGGAAGAAGATGAACTGAATTTATGAAATGAACTAAATTTAATCCTGTCACACAGTCATAGGTACTGAGTAAATATTACAATTAAAAGCTCATAATATTATGTCACACAAAAAATACGTCATAATCTTTGATTAAATGATTTTACAACTAGTAACTAGTTTTCATTATAAAATAATTAATGATACTGTATTCTGATTTGTAACAGGTCGAAATTTACGTGCTTCGTTTAATTCGACAGTAAAATTATATTATTATGACGTTAAACGTAAAATGAATGAATGAGGCTGAAATACAGTGCTGTGCATGTATTCGAATAAAAATATAATTATATTCAATTTAAATGTATTATTACCATATTTATTTTGACCTAGATCGAATCACCAATTGACCTACAAAAATAAAATATATTTAATCGTATATTATTTAAAGTTTTGCTATTATTATTTTCATTTTGTTGATACCGAGGATGGTAACAAATTTTCTGTTAGTCTTATATTTTAAATGCAACAGATACTTTAAATGATTGATTAATATAAGAATAGTGAAAACAACATGGAAGAGGCATTTTTTATCATGAGATAAACTTGGAGCGAAAAGAGACTGTCAATTTGTCCATTGCGTAAAAAGGACAGGCGATTCTGAAAGGGCAATTGAGTTATATATATGCTTAATATTATAACTAAACATCTAGTTCATGATATATTTTTTAATTTATAAGAGTATGGGATATCGTCAAAGTAAAAGTTTAAATGTGATAATATGACGAGTTGAAATTACTTATGCATATTATATTTGGCTATATTTTAACGCATCGTAAATATCACGTCGTTGATTGTTCGTGATATTTTGATGATCTACTTACGAGATATTATCATAAATAATTTAAAACCCGATTTCTAAATAGATTTAAAAAATCCTCCAGTAGATACACATAAATATCACGAGCGCAGTAATAAATTTATCACGATTTACGCTGTAAAAATTTTGTTACATCTTGAAAAGGTACCTAATTTTTGCGCGCACCACAAGGGAGAGAGGCAATCGAGCTTCCAACCACTTTATATTCAGTGGAATCGATTGGTTGTAAAAGGCATCGAGTATTGAGCCGAATTAGAATTTAAAATATATCGATTCCCTTATGAATGAGGACGGGGAGAGATGAAATATTTAACTGTTTTTTCCAATCGCGTCCGCAGCTGAGCCGGTTGTAAAAAGTCTACGTGACTCGAGCGATGGTAGTGTCGAGTGTGTCTCGTTGGCTTGTCAACCGGCCTTGTTGTAAAAGGAATAGAGTCAAAATATGGACAAGTTTGTAGGGAGGCGATGGAGGAGGGATATTATAGGGAGGATTATTATATAAAGCAGAGAGGTATTTTTAAGCATCGCTGGACATTAATAACTTGTTGATCTAATTAAAAAACTTGTCGTAGATTAACACTTGGGTAGTGTTTCCCATTGTTGATATGCTAGAAGGAGGTCTAACTTAATCTTAATTGTCAAGTGACATTTGATACATAAAGGTCACTCCTATTCTTAGTTTGATGCCCGACCTGTGGTCGTGTGACCTTTCATAAGATTATAGAAATATACAATAGAATGTGTGTAAACTGTAAACTCGTATGCATGTTCAATATGAAATTTCCTACTTTGACACTTTGAGATTATTTATCATAAATAATTCTAATTATTTATAAGTGTGCTATACAGTATTTAGATTGACCACAGTTCATGCGACTATTTTTCTTTAAATAACATAGGGATGATTAATAGGTATAGTGTATAGTATAAATCTATACTTAATATTATAAAGCTGAAGAATATATTGTTAATTGTTTGTTTGTTTGAACGCGCTAATCTCAAGAACTATTGGTCCGATTTAAAAAATTATTTCTGCGTTGGATAGCCCATTTATTAAGGAAGGCTATATATTATCATCACGCTAAGACCAACAGAAGCGGAGTCACATGGGTGAATCCGCAGAGCGCAGCTAGTTACATCATAGTTAGGGCATTAGTGTTCTTCTCGTATTGAAAATGACGTATTATTAATCTATCAGTGTCACGATTTATACATTGATTAATGGGATAAAATATTCGATCGGTATTAGAAGCCATTTCAATTATGAATAGTATAATTATTGAATTCTATATTCATTTTGAATTTTATTTGTCAAACATGTAAATAGTATATTTTTATTGAACTTTGACAAGTGCTTATGAATAGGCAGTCATTTTTATAACTACCACCGATTACTGATCGACTATCCATACTAATATTATAAATGCGAAAGTAACTCTGTCTGTCTGTCTGTTACTCAATCACGCCTAAACTACTGAACCAATTTGCATGAAATTTGGTATGGAGATATTTTGATACCCGAGAAAGGACATAGGCTACCTTTTATTGCGAAATATGTACCACGGGCGAAGCCGGGGTGGACCTCTAGTTATTAATAATTAATATACATTAACATTATAAATATAATATATTATGCAATTGTGTATGTTGCATACATGAATAAAGAAAATATTTTATGTGGTTGTATAAACACAGTTGAAGATTGTTGATTTTTTGACCAACTATATATTTTTCTAGAAGAAAAATAACATTTAATTTATAAAATGATGGGTTATAATTCCTGGAATACTTATTACAAAGCTAAGCAAAACAACACTTAATGTTAATAGCGGCGAGAAGAAATATTTTCATACAATTAACTTAATAAATATTAAATAAGTTTTCACTTCATGATAATATTACAATGGCTCTTTTAAATTTAATTAAATTTTCACCTCTAAGCCTTTGTTTACTGTTCTTCCTTACTTATATTGTAAATAGTGAAATAAAGCTTAATTTAATTAATGAAAAAGATTTATATCTCAAAGACTGAGCAACACACGTTTGATGTCCCTGGTGTTGTAGGTCTATATTGGCGATGCTTATCTTAATCAGGTGACGCGGCTACAGTCTTGCCTTCTTATTGTTTGACTACAAATAAAGTACATCAAGTTTATTCCTGGATAATTTTAATATTTTAGCCACCAAGAGCTCGTGCAGGAAGTGAAAAATATCTTATGAACATACTCGGAATATGTTTTTAAGTTTTCTAAAGTATGTAATTTTACGAATATACATTTTCTATAACATGCATGTAGGTTATAGAAAATTCTAATTATATTTCAGAGCAATACTCATGTGCTTTTTCGAGCGCATAACAAGGAGAGCCCTCTTAGACCTGCATCCACCCTATACTTTAATCTAATACAATTTCTTCCGTATATTCTACTGAAAGTAAACCATGTACTTATACAATGCACATGAAAATTCTTATTAGCCAGCTTAATGCTTAACGAGGTAAATCGCAGCTCTATGAGAGATAAAACAATATAATATCTTTACTTATTTATTTGATTAACTTATATTATGCTTCATAACTAGCTGTTCCGGTAAACGTTATTTTGTCTTACTCTTATCATTTAGGGGAATAATAGATTTGGTCCGATTCTTACACCTACCCGATATGCATGCAAAATTTCATGAGAATCGGCTTTGTTGTTTAGGAGGGACTATCTTCAAACACAGCACCACTCGTAAATTTAATATATTATAGGAAGATAATATCAATCATTCATATCTATTCGTGATCGCCAATCGATGTAAAATAAAAAGTATTCAAATCGACATTGGTCGAAACAGAGATATGAACCCGAACTCAAGTCCAACACAAACACGTTATGATAAATCGTAACGCGACGATACGAAAAATTATTGCCTTTTTGTAAAACAATGGCGCATAAATCACGTTTATCTAGTCGAAATATTTCATGCGAATTATTGACCAGTGTTTATTAGTGAAACTGCTGAGCGTGCCTGGAATATGTCACTTTATTTGATTTTATAGCCACTAAAATCAATTTACTAGTGAATTGTGAATCATTGTGCGTACCGCGTAATTCATGTTAACGGTGGCGGCCGGATCGTTTCAAAAATTTAGTACTCATGTCGTAAGAATTGCGGGGATTTCGAGCTTATATTTCATGTCTTAATCTCGTGTTTTTATACTTATAATGGACGTGGTTCGCTCCGAATGCCTGAGAAGGGACGGAGTTTTATGTGTCGCATACTGTGTGCTGCACGCGACTTCGTTCACTGTTTTTCTATGTTATGTACCCAATCATTTTTTAATAATATTGTTTTTATCTTACATTTATCTGTATAAGGTAGAGCAAGAGGCTAATAGTTAAAAATACGAAAAATTTAGTCTTATACAGTCGATGTTCTCATTTTCAGTATCTCAATATTACCTATTTGGATTGTAAATAGTACTAATTACTTACTTATAATATGAATAAATATTGGCTAAAATTCTTGCATAAGCTTGTTTAATTGAGTATGAAAATATATAGTGGATGGATCATAGAAATCTAAATAACATGGGATGGATGTTATGCTACATTTTCGTTTCAATGCTTTTGATATCGAATGGTGTCGGTGATTTTCAATTCCATATTTTTGATACAAACTGTGTATTTGCGCTATTTAAATTATATTTTAAAATATGCTAATATAATATAAAGATAAATATATTTTTGTGCGGTGATACAATCTCCGTGATGATAAGTGATCTCAACTTAAAACGAAGCACAATTATTGACTAATTTGCATAGCCTGTTTATATGTTTCTAAACAATTTAAATTGATTTTATTTGTAGTTTATAAAAATTATTCAACGTTTTACTGCATATCACCTTCGTTATCAATTCAATTAATATACGAGTAATAGTGCCGTGTGTGAAAAATGTCCTGAAATATTTATTTAGCAATAAGTAATAATTAATAGCATTAAGTAGCAGATAGCACTATAATCTTAATCACGGCTAAAAGTGATTGAATCTAAACAAATTCAAAACAATATTGAACGCAAAAACTGAAAACAATAAAGCGTATCCAATGAAAGACAAATCAATACGAGCGATCGACTCAACTGTAATGAAAAAGTACCCTTTCACAATATCTTCCAATTGCGATAAATTCATTCGCAACACATTTTGACATCAATTCACAATTGAACTCGGTTACCGATATCCTTAAATAGGATTCACTGTTCACTTCTAGTTTATTTCTTTTGAGTTTCGTTCGTCACTTTATTCCGCATTTTAGCTTCCACCTCAGTTCAGCTACTTTCATCTGTGCATCAGAATTTGCGAGGTGTACTCATTCGATTGTGAGCTTTGCGGTATCGTGATAGGGTTAGTTTTACGGTGGGGTGGCGTGTATCTGCAATGTTTTTAGTTTTCATTGCGACGGCGACAGAATATGATGCAGAAATGTAAAATGTAAGGACAATTGAGTGGGGAGGGAAGCGCAAATGTGAAACGAGTGCTTCTTTGTTGCCGCTTCAAATGATATTTTTTTGCAACGGCTCTTTTTGGTTTCGCTGAAATTGAACTTTAAATCGTTTTAAGGTGAAATGTTTGCGCTGTTTGTGGATGCTTTTATTTGTGGTGAAATATGGAGTAAATGTTTTATGGCTTTAAAAAATTAAATGCTTGTTACCTATTTACTGATTTTATATGGATTCCGATTTCTCGATTTAAATTTTCAGATAATGTAGCATTAGGTATGACGTAAACGAATTTTTATATTCTTAGTCTAAATAAAAACTTATGCGATAGTTTATAAAATATTTCCATCACATAATAAACAAAAAACCAATAGATTATAGTCTGGTACAAAAGAAAAGTAGCGCGTTCTTTGCGGAGTTTCGGGCAGATGCTTTCCACAACTGTTTCACAATTAGATTTTTCACCAGGAAGTAGGTGATGAAAATCTCTCTTGAAAGAGTATAGGAAGCTGATTATCTTGTTTCTTCACTAGTACCCACAAAATAAAGGGGGTTTCAATTAGGTATTTTCAACATAATGTAAATTATTTTATCAGAGAGATAGAGACAGCACCAAAATATTAGCACCAAAATATTTTAACAAAAAAATAAATGTAAACAAACACATGTTGTTACACGTTGTTATTTAAATTCATTGAATTTAATTTCATTGAAAACGCTTCAATTTCATTAATATTAGGTAGGTACATAGTATATTTCAACAAGATATTGAATTAATTTATTTTTCAAAAGATATAAAAATATAAAGTACCAAACGCAATATTTTTTGTTAGGCTTTAATTAAGCGATATTGACCTAAAAACGCTGTTTGCCCTTCTTTTATTAGAATAATTAAACTAATTTAGAAGACCTCTGAGGTAAAATATATTTCACTCAAACATTAATAGAATACAAATACATTTATAATTCTGAAAAGTTTTGATTGGATGGATACAAGCAATTACAGTCTAACTCAATATAAGAAAAAATATTAATAATTGAATCCAATAAAATGAGAAATTTTCATATACTTATTAGAATAGATTTTTTTTTAATATATGTAAAACACAACAAATTTTCATCATATCACATTTTAAAATTTTCCGCATCACACCACGATACCGCTTTGTTCATTCCATATTCCAACATACCATACTCTAGTGGAAGCGTTTTAAAAATTTCAAACTAGATTTAAGTCTTATATCAGAATACGAGACTACAAGTACTTTGGGGACTCGTAAATCTTAAGTCTCTTGCGTCGCGCGTGTCCGATATAGCTGATCCCAGAGCACCAGTAGGCTCTGCTCTTTGGCATATTGTTGGAATCAAGTGATATGGAATTATGTCGGGTTATAGGCTCTTGTTCAATTTGATTTGGATGAGTAAAATCTTTTTACTTTCTTTAAATTTTAGGTAGTTTGGCAATGACACATTGCATAAATAATTTGATGCATACCATATACATAATATAAACTTCTTTAAAAAACTCCATCAAAATAAGTTGTGCAGTTTTTAAGATGTATTCTTATAGACAGATGCGGGGAGCGATTTTCTTTTTTACTAAGAAATGTGATCACAGATGACGTCAAAATATAATAAATAAAAGTAATTCAATATTTCCACACTTGTTTTGTCCTCCATAATTTTATATCGCACTTTAAAAATTCCGAAAAACGCATGACAACGCAAAAATATTGCGGGCGCTATGCGTGAATGTCATTTTGACAGTCCACAGTAAAAGAATAAAGGATTAAAATAGCAACGATCGAGCAATTTATTTCGACAACAAATACGATGTATTTTTTATAACCTTTGTGCGTGAAATGAAACGATCTTATTCAGAGAAGTCAGAAGTGTAAAATGTACTCCTAGCAATGTACCATTTTAAAAATCTAGAGTAATGTTTTCTATAACAATTTACAGGAACGTTGTTTAATATTTTAACTTAATCCTTATGTAAGAAACAGTAGGAATACACTATAGATTAGCTGCTTGACTGCTGGGCTCATAAACGAGTCAAGAATCGAATTTTGACTACGCGTGGTTTATAATTTTGCTGATAAAGTTCGACTGGTAGAAAGTTTGTAATCTAAACAAACTTTGAATAACTTTGAATTTAGCTAAAGAAAACTTGAGAAATTTTGTGTTAGTGTACTATTTTTTTAACAATTTATTTTACCTCACCAATTACTAGTTCCATATAGGAATACCATTCACCTAAATCGCTCTCTATAATATCTTCTTTCCATTGCACGTTTTCTGCAATTTTCTACCGCTTATCGTCTCTCTCTGCCTTTACTGCTACTAATAAGCAATTATTTCATGAACTGCTATCGGGAAATTTCGGTATTCTGCGATTTTACGGTATAAAGTTGTTTATTATGGAGTAACCTGGTTAAACAGCACGCACCAGAAACTAGCATATTTGCTAAAGTGGACGCTAAGCCGGGATCCAATATCGGAGCCAAACAAAGGTTTACAAGAGTTTAGGCTACGCCCACGGCTACATATTCAACGGTGAAGTTAAACATAGGCCGGGAGCTGACCGCGGTTCGCGCGTAAGTTTCGTTTCTTGGGTTATGCAAATGTGAACTAAAGTTGCGTGCGAAGTGTTAAGTAATTTGCATTTGATTTAAATAGTGTTATAGTTTAGGTAATTATTGGATGGTATGATCTGAATAATCCTTATGGTTTTTGATTCGTCTTTAAACAGATGATTGATATTTAAACAATCAAGATATCAATAGATGTATATTTATACATCTATTGAATTTGTTTGTGTAGCGAAATGTAGACATTTTTTGGTATTGAAAGTTTGCAACTGAAAATAACCAAAACATTCGGTACTTTTATGTTAAAATTAGCTATTTATTTTACTGCATATAAATATAAACTAACTCATACTTAACCTTCTATTTATTCAAGTAGACTTTTTATAGAAACCCTTTCATCAAAATACAGAAAAAATATATTATTAACTATCAAAAGCAGCTTCTACAAAGAAGAGTCGATAAGAATATTCTTCAGTATTTACTATTTCGTTTGATTTTATAATATGGTTCGATTCGATTACCAGTACAAAAAGCGTAATCAGCCACGGGCTCCCCGCCTACAGCACGGTGCACGCATCGCCGACCGTTGACCAATATGCGACGCTCGATCGCCGCCGCGCTTTGAATTTTCATTCAATCTTCCGTACTTTCATTAATATTCCTCTTTGTCCCAGTTAATGTAAAATAGAAGCGATATTTATCCGCCGTTAATATTAAACAACGTTCCAATATTCCTTGTTCGGAATTAAATGGACGGAATACGAAATAGAGAGCTTTGACAATTTAGCGGTGGACTTTTGCGTGTCAATATTAATTGTTGTCTTTATTTTTTTATGAATAATAATTTGATCGTAAGCTTCTTTGATTAAGAAAAAAAAAACACATCTGCATTTGGGCTTTTTATTTGTCCCCTGTAGAGTTTCATGTTAGCACGAATAAGTATATCAAGCTTCTTATCTTTTAACCTAACGCTTTTCATGATTATGTTGTGGTGCCTTAGTAATAAATATCCCAAACATCTAAGTTAAAACATATCAATACATCTGTGGTAAGAAAACAAGTACGTTAAGTAGTTTGCGAAATAAGAGATATTATTGTTGATCATGAGTCATTCCATCACAAGATAAGACAGTTTTGATAACATGGTTAGTTTATGTTTTCTTCTGATTCATCAATTGACATTATTTTAATGTGATTATTTTTCCGACCCAAATATCGACCAATAGAATTGCACCATTCGACGTCACGTGGTACAACCTACATGGTATTATACTGATAATTTTTTGAAAATTTTCTCTGGTAGTTGCCACACGTCAAACTGACAGGTTGAATTCAATTGTGAAATTATTGGCCGACATTTGGGACGGAAAAATAATCCCCCGAATACCACACGAGCTTCAAAATTATCGGGTATTTTCCGATAGGTTCGTTGCAAACAAATGAAGGAGTCAAGTTATTCAGGTTAAAAAATCACGAGCGCGAAGCGCGAGTGATTTTTCCTGAAAAACTTGACGACTTGTGGTATTATAAGTGATAAATGAACGTTACAAATGCTTGTAATTATTTAAATGTGCATTAAGTTATTATCATCATGGCATGTAAAATACTTGGTGCATTATTTTATTTATCATGATTATACTTAAATAATATATTATGTATAACAAACATAGCGCAAGCTATAATGCTTTATTTTTATATAATTTGACATCAATTATAAGTAAATATTAAGCATAAATCTGTATCTGATAGTTAAGTCCATCCCCTCTCTCGCTCTTTAGCTTCAAATTCACATAGGTAGACCCCACTCCGCCGGCCGTGATGCTCACTTTTGCTTTGGACTTGTCCAAATCCAATGCTGTTATACCCTGAAAAACAAATAAAGTTGAGCATTAAAACCTTCATGACATTAAACACAACAATCGTTTTGATATTTATTTGATATGATAATATGATGTTAGGTCGATGACTAAGGTATAATCCATCTAGGAAATTACGATATTAATACAAGCAAGAATTTGATGATTGTCTGAATATGAATATATTAAATTCATTTTATTTTATTTACTATTGAAACATGCTTATAGGACGTATTATTATTGTCGAGGGTGGGTCGGTTGCATATGTCGATGATACTTACCTTGGCCAAATAGTTTCTTTTCAAGCAAGGCAGGATCAAGAAGTTGCCAAACGCATTGAAAACGCTTGGAGAAGCTTTTGGTCGATGAAAGACCTGATGAAAGGAGACTTGCCTCTTTCACTAAAACGAAGGCTCATGGACATGTGCATCTTGCCCATCCTCACCTACGGTGCACAGACTTGGTCATTTACTGATCGCCAAAAGTCCGCACTTGGGGTTTGGAGATCAAACAAAGAATCAAACAAAAGGACAAAGATCAATGGAGCGCAGCATTTTGGGCGTAAAGCTTTCTGATCGTATTCAAAATAGAACGCTGCGCTCAAAAACACAGATTGTCGACGTAGCCCATAAAGCTGCCGAGCTCAAATGGAACTGGGCTGGACATGTTTGCCGGATGTCCGAAGAGTTGTGGGCAAAAATCACCACTATGTGGATCCCCGACAATGGAAAAAGGCTGCGTGGAAGGCCCAAAATCAGATGGCGCGACGAACTGGACTCTCATTGCAAGGAATGGGCTAAAATTGCTCACAATAGGAAGACATGGACGAAGGGAAGAGAGGCCTTTGCCCAGCAGTGGGACAGCCATGGCTGAATAATAATATTATAAAGAGGAAAGGTTTGTATGCATGGTTTTCACGCATAAACTACTGGACCGATTTTGATGAAATTTGGCACAGATAATCTTTAGACCCTGAGAAAGAACATAGGCTACCTTTTATTGCGAAATATGTACCACGGGCGAAGCCGGGGCGGATCGCTAGTTAAATATAATTTTTTTCCGACGAAAGTAAAAATCTGTGAAGATGAATCCGCTTCTTTATTTTCCATATTTTTCATACGAGAGGAAGCGTTAGGTACTTAGTAATAAATATATTACCTTGATAGCTATCTGTCCATTGTAGAACACCGATTTCGACCTTGTTTTGAGCGGTATACCGGTTAGTGACACTTGCTCCATATGCACTAGTTGAGCGTTTAGGCTGCTCCCTATCGTCAAATTATCCGCCCTACAAATATACACAAATGCAAGGACCACTAAAAACAAAGCTAGTTTAAACGAACTCATCTTGCTTTGAATATTTTCAGGAATGTGATGCTGGATCAATATTTATTGGCATATAAATTTATCAATAGATAATTCTGGTCAGTGCTTTGAACTGTTAAGAATCTATTCGCAAATGTATATAGACTTTAAACTACGGTAATAGAAGTCATATTTAAATACAGTTTTAAAGAAAAGTTACATCATTTTGTCCGTCATTCAACTATGTGTTTTATCGCTGCAGATAAAGTTTCAGATTAAATTGTACATTTAGTTTTGGTCTGCTTTATCTTGATTTATCTTACTCGAGAAGATACGGTTAAAGAGAATTGAAGATAAGTACTATTTTTAGTGATTTTATATGAATTTAAACGAATGCAAGTTAGGGAATGTAATAAAAGTTTTTTTTTAAGAACAGCATCTTAGTGTGTGGTTTAACGTGGAAATTAAAGAAAAGCAACTACAATTATAATTTTTATTTAACATTAATTCACCAATAACTAAGAAATAAAAGTGACGTAAAGGCCTTATGTGAAATAAAGATGTGTATTACAAAGAGTTCACGAAGTAGGAAGTTAAAAAGTCCCATAATAAAGGCCACATTAGCAGCAGATGTCGGGGCGAAAGCGTACACCCAAACTCCAAACATTAAATGAAATAGATTGACTTTCATATTTTGTCATCACTTCATCTTGAAGTTTCGGCACTAAAAGTTGATGTAGAGGTAACTTTTGATTTGTTACACGAGTTACAAGTTTCAAGATCGATTATTATGTTTTACGTCGCCAATTGTATTTATTTGATGTATAATATGATTTACGAGGTGGACAGACGACCTGATCAAAGTGGCGGGGAGCCGCTGGATTCAGGCCGCTGGTGATCGGTCGTTATGGAAATCTTTGGGGGAGGCCTATGTCCTGCAGTGGACGTCTTGAAAGGCTGGAATGATGATGATGAATATGATTTTATTTATATAAGTTTAATACGTGGTGTCTTATTAAGACCCTTGTCCTCATTCAAAACGCTTAAGACTAGAGCCTAGATGTTTTTTATCTGCTTAAATGGATGTAGGAAAATATAATTCAGCATTTTAATTGTGGCTTCATATTTCCATGGCTTTATTCTTGCCCTTGGAGAAGAGTAGGGTGATGATAATGAATATGTTAAATAAATGCGGTACCCAATTTAATATGATAATTTTAATTAAAATTCAGAATGGTTTCACCGCTTAATGCACATATTATAACGAAGCAATTACAATAAATAAATAAATAATAGAGAAGTTAAAAGAATTTGTACAAAGACTAAAACGATTTTGAGTAAAATTCTATAAAAATTACTTCCCGATTAGCTTCCATGCGAGACTGTAGGTACTATGATATAGTTGTTTAATCCAGAGATTTGGTAAAGGTGGAATATTTTTAAGCACAGCATGCAGAACAGTCATTACTTATGTTTACGAGGTGAAAACTCCCGTATTTACGTGTAACACCGCTTTTAGATCCGCAATACATCGTGCTGTAAGTTGGTACAGTCGCGCACATTACAAGGTATGGTTCCAGGCTCAGTGGTTAATGTCGTGGTTTTGGTCCTGATTATAGTAAGTTCAATGACAATAAATTGTTGAAAATAAATGCTTTTTTACAATCTAAGAGTTAGATTTAAGATAAAACCAAGTTGCTACTCTAATGCATTCTAATGCATTCCTTCCTCGTATCATAAAGGAAACTGTGATTGTTACAATTTTATTATTAAAATGTTTCACGCGATTGTACAGAATACATAATCAGTATAACATTAAAATACCTTTTTCATACGAGTGTACAATATAAGAAAGCGTCCCCAGTCCAAGGGTTCCGTATAAATTATTACGTTATCATATAAATAAGGATTTAAGGCATCAGAATAAATTCCCGCAGGCCTGTACCAAGGCAGCATTATTTTACGTACAATTTGTTTATTTTTATTGTGTTTTCGGAACCGATACTTTAATGTTTTATTCTTTTTGTAGTGTTCTTTCTTGTTTTTATGGATGAAATTGTTTCATTAATCAATTTGTTTTTTGTTCAATACATATTCACGGCATATCTTTACATCTTTTCCTCATAAAATTCTCTATTCACTGGTAAGTTGATGGATTATTTGAAGTCAGACGTTGGCAACTTTATCTTTAATTTACGCTTGATGTGGTGAAACAATGCATGTAATTGTATGAGACTAATCATTAGTGATGCCACTTCCTTAGGAATACGCTAACAGATAAAAATGTGAGGCAAATTTAAATAAAACATCAAATAAGACTGTATTTATATAATGCTCAAAAATCTGTAGACAGATTGTGATTTATCAAAACAATTAGGTAAGTCTACCACTAGGAATTTGACCATTGAATTTTTACCACTCTCTACTCGCATCTACCAGACATGACATAATCAAAATCCTTCATGTTATTACGACTATTACACTATAGAGTATAGACCTGTCTGCTAGACCCGACATAATTCACGCAAACACTGCTATAATTTACATGTGGTCACGGGTAGCCTGACCACGGCACTGTTATTTCAAACCCTATAATAAGGAACTTATTACACGTATTAATTAAAAAATAATTAGTGAAAAGAGGGGTAGAGATAGCAAAATATGTGGTAGCAGCCGCTGCTCCCAGCTTTGAGATGGTTAAACCGTAATAAAGTTTTTAAATAAAAAAAATACCTGTCAACTGCAATGTAGTGAATCATTACTCCTTTTGACCCTTTTCCTTTCTGAATCACAAAGGTGATAGCGCTCTTCTGTTGATTTTTATTAATAGATTTAAAAGCTTTTGAAGTAATCTAAACCAAATCTTTCCTCATCACAATATTATGTATTGCATTATATTTTCATTAGCGTAGATTATTCAATATTCTATACTTTATTATAAAACCGGAATTTCGCATCAGCGCTAGTTTGACGATAAGAAAATGTATATTTGTAAGGCCTTGTGAAAGTTTATATGAAGAGAAAGTTTTGAGTTTCAATAATATTATACTGAATTTAGGAAAGTTGACTTGTCATATAAGCATGAAATAAACTCAATGTTCCATTCTCTTTTCATATTATTTCAGAAAATTAGCTGTTCAAATATAATACAAAATAACGGATATCTTAATGCAAAGTAAGTTACAGAAGGTCGACCTTTGCTAATCCACCTTCTATCTCTCTCCTACATATATATTATCAGATAAGTGTGAAAAGAAGGGAAAATACAATTGTTTTTGGACTCAGTATGACAGTTAGTATTATAATTTGTAAATGTCTGAATAAAGAAAATATTCATAAAGGAATGTTCATGTAATATTGTAAATGTGTACTGTGATGTACGAAATGAAAAATGATGGGATATAACTTTAAATTTCAGTAGCAAAAAAAAGTTTAGATAAACTTTTAGTTATAAAAGGTGCAATTAAAAGGGTCTAATGAATATTTAAATTTGATGCATTGAAAAGTCATTTTGTGTTCAAACTCAAACTCAAACTCAAACATTCATTTATTCAATTAGACTACTATTTAGTAGCACTTTCGAATCGTCATTACATAGTATTTTTAACATTTACCACCGATTCGGAAAGCAGTATCTATGGAGAAGAATCGGCAAGAAACTCCATAGTTGCTCTTTTAAAATAATGTCAATAAATTTACATAATATGTAACTTATATCTAACTACATAATATGCCAAAGAACTGTCCTGTGGTTTTTACGCGACAACCCTCCATGGGTCTTTATCGTCCATATATTCCTGAATACTGTAGTACGCTCTCTGAACTAGTACATTTTTTATGTAAGTTTTAAATTTAGAACTACTAAACTCTTTAATATTGTGAGGAATTCTATTGTATAAGCGTATACCTTGACCCATAAATGAATTTTTAACTTTAGCTAATCGGAAAAATGGCATTTCAATTCTATTCCTGTTCCTTGTGCCATAATCGTGTCTATCTCCTACTCTTGTGTGTAAGTCAGAGCTTTTGTGTACATGCAAAATATTATTAAATATATACTGTGATGGTACAGTAAGGATACCAGTATTCTTAAAATGATCTCTTAGTGAGTCCCGAGCACGTAAATTATATATAGAGCGAATGGCTCTTTTCTGTAAGATAAATATAGTTTCTATATAGTTCAATTTTTTATCAAATTTATCACAAATAGCCACTGAAAGGGCTCCTTAAAGCTCCTCAATCCAATCATTTTGAATCCTTGTTTAATATAGATTGATAAGTAAAATTAGAAAAAAGCATATAAATCTATGTTAATAGAGTTATGAAATGATTTCTCATATGCGTTGTTGTATAGCAGGTGAGTGCTGGGGAGGGCGGGGGTGAAGGGAGGTAACAACAAAAACATAGGGCGATCTGACTTCCCTCTTTTCGACTGCAAAGTTGCGCATAATTAAATAGTGATTACCGTAATTGTGTGATCACATTAGGTGCTCCACAGAACTAAATAATAAGCTCTAAGGAATAGAATAACTTTATATTATATGGCTTAGTAGTTCTAGGTTCGAGGAATATTTAGGTATTCAATTTAGCACATGAAGATCAAAATTATATCGAAAAATTTAATTTGAATATAGGTACTCATTTCGCTAAGTGCGATTAAGTGAAATGTGATTATACTGTTGAACTTTCTAACTTTAGAACATACAAATTTCCTTTCGCCATTTTCGTCACCATTACGAGCAGTGATAAATTTAAACTAAAATTCAGACATTGATTTGTTCAACTTCGTTTAGAAGCGATTTTGATTCGTCAAACTTTGGAAAAATAATCATTTACCACCGGCTCGAAAATCAATTTTAACAAGGAGTAATCAGTAAGAAAAAAATCTGAAAAAAAAAATCGCAAATAGAATTTCGGTATGCTCATCTTGTCTTGAAAACTGTTTCGTTTAAGTCAAATATGTCAAAGAACAAAAATGATTAAAATCAACCCGTGTGTCTACACAATGTTACACAGCGCTTGTTTTCTCGAGATGACGGCATATCAACCCTCTAAGCTCGATTAATTAGCACGACCTGTAAGAGCTCTAATCGTAGGTATTGCCACTTATGTTATGTTTATGTTATTAATCATATACTTATATAACAACATTGTATACAAATGGAAAACTTACTGTTGACTTAAATATACGATAACAGTTGATGAGGGACGGGTAAGAATAAATTTACCAAAAAAATTCTTAAATGGAAAATTTGGAAAAAAAAACTTCCTAAGTATAAAACCTGTCTTTTAACTTCTCAGTGTTCACACTGCCGAATTTCCTAATACTAGATCAGATGATCTTTAAAATGTTCAATACTTACTTATTTCAACGGCACAACGACCCAGCGGATCTTGGCCTTCGTGACCAAAAGTTTTCAGGTATATCGCCTTAGCGCCCGTGTAAAATGCTCAATACGACATATTAATTGACTGAACTGACTAAACAATAAGTATTTAATAGGCGTCTATTAAAAACATGTACTAAATACACTTCACAGTATTAATAATACTCACTTTTACAATAGAAAACCTTGATCCCATACTCTAATTACACGCAAAATCTAACTGAGTTCTTATTGCTATATCGGCGGGAAGGACTCTCGACTGGAAGGCCCTCCAGTGAGCACCCTCCATTGGCCCTCTCCGAACTATTACGTTGTTTATACTCTGCTATTGTTCATTGTAGACATTCGTTTATAAATTGTGAGTTAAATTTGGCTTATTTAGTGCGTTATTGTATAAGTTTAGATGCGAGTTACGAATAAAGCTTACATTAAAACTATGCAGTTGATATGTTATAAATTTTTATACATCGCACTTTCCTGACCCGTTCAATGTACAACAGAATGAAAGCTGAAAAAAACAGACTTTATCACTCGAAAATATTCTTAGTAGTCATATTGATAATTTCAATTTAGAGGCCAGTTTAATATATTTCACGGCCTTATCTTAAAGCACTGACATCAAAATATAAATCCGAGACCTTAGATACTGAGCTACCAATAATCTTTTGACATCTATGTACAAATAAATACTGTGGAAAATTTAACTACGCACACACTTAACACGGTATAAGCATGTTTACGATCAAGTTGTAATGTTAAGTAACCGTAAAGTAACCCATCCCTTTCCTAATTGCGTGAAAAACAACTAAAATATTGAACAGAATTAGTTCCTTAATTATAGAAAGAAAGAGCGTCTGAATTCCAAGGAAATAATTATCATATCTAGAGCTTTTGTATACTCAAGTATTCATATCGTTACCGTTCCTCTTTTTGTTATGTATAAATTCTCAGAATACAAATTCGTCTCCGTTCAAAATCCGATTATGCTAAATCAAACTATGAGCATGTTATGACGATTTGCAAGTATTTATAGAAGAAGTCTATTTAAATAAATGTTTGAGTTTTTAGCCCTATGTTAGCCCTACTGTACATCTAACGTTACTTCAGTCCACAAATCTCAATCTTTCCTTTATAAAAACGTAATCTTCAAACGCCAATGTATCAAGACACGCCATTATCTCGCTTTCCTTCGACCAGCGCCGATAAAGGGCAGTAAAAAGGCGGATGACAACAGGTAAACGAGTAAATAGCAGATAAGTATCTTGTTAGAGACAAAGGAAGCTGCCAACAAAAGCAGCTCGTATCGTTGTTTTTCATCCTGGGAAGTGCGCAAAGGACCAAGTATATAGTGTGGGGTAAATCATAAGCCATGGTGAATCATTTATTACCGGAATGGGTACGCGTTAGCAAAAATAAAGTACATTTTTATTACATTGAAATTTTTTTTCTTCCATTTTAAAAGGCTCTACATGGAATTTAAAAAAACCTTTAATTTACATTTTATCATTTGTAAACAAATAACCGAGCCTTAATAATTATAGCCTATTACTTTAAATGTCCTCTCATTCATTCTTTAACGATAAACTTGTAAAACTTGAGGTTTTCAATTGAACTTCAAATTGAAAACGATTACCTAGGTATCTATTGTATTATATTTGGTGTTATATTATCTGTGCTTTTATTAAATTTACCTAGTATTTGTATTAGATGGTTAAAGTACTTCATGGTTTTGTTTACTAAGACGTAATCACATAGGGTAATTCCTCTTTTATCTACAATTAAACTTCCAAATACACAAATTTAGCTTTTCCTCTATACAATGATTGGTTTAAACGTAAACATTATATTTCCCGCAGCCGCTCACCCCTCACACCACACCAGCTATAGCAAGATCCGTACAATAGGTGGCGCTGTCACGGACAGCCCCGTTCTTTACAAGTTTAAACAATAATACCGACATTGCAGCTTTAATTGAAGTTCCGACTTGATACAACAGGTACACTCCGCTAAGTAAACCTTAATGGGATGGACATTTTTGGACGCTCTTTTGTGTACCAGTTTTGTTCTGTTTAATTTGGCGCGCAAGATTTTTTAACTAAGCGAGGAGCAACTAAAACAAGTGACATCTCTTCTGTATACATATAGATGGAATTTTAAGTAAATACCTAGTTGATAAAGCCAGTGCGAGCAGCAAATAAGGAATAGGTAGATATTGGATATTTTAAAATTAATATATTTTTTATAGTTATACCTACCTAAGATATTTAATACAATTAAACACATAATATTGTAAATTCTTTCACCAGAAAACGACATTCCTTCGAAGCGAGCAGCTGGTTTTATTGTAAAAACCCTATTTACATAAACGAGTTTTCACAATCATAAAGTACTGGATATATTTAATATATTTGCAAGAGAAACTAAAAGAAATAAAATTTATTCTAACAGACACTTTCTACAACAATGCTTATATTAAAATAAATATACTTTATCCTACTACAGTACTCCAAAATTAATAATGCGCATGCAAATCTTCGCTAATTGTCGTATTTCCGAAAACACTAGAATCGTTGAATCGTAAGAGCCCTAAACAATGCACTTGCATTTTACACCTTGTTCAAAAGATCCGTCAGTCGTCTTTAAATATTGGTGGTGACTGCACGTGTTCTCTCTGTGTGGAATTATATAGAGCTGCTATTACATACCCTTCTTGGTTTTATTTTTAAAGGTGAATTGAATTAATCGATGAAATGATTTACACAGGTGATGGCAGTAGGGAAAGTGAAAATGAAGAAAAGCATAATGAAAGTTCCGATGTATCTAAAATGTCAGAAATAAAGATAATCCCTGATTTTGATTGTTTTTATTTTTATTTTTTTGTAATTGTCTTAATATTGAAGAATGATCGGTACTGTAAATACTTTTGAACTGAGATTTTAATGATTAGATTTATATGGTTTAAATGTAAACCTGTGTTTGAAAACCTAATTTTATACAATATAAATTTTGTGTTATTTTAACCTTCTTTTCTTCCATCATTACACCAGCTTCAGTAAGACACTTAAAAGTACTATAAAATTTTCCAAGTAAATCAATCCAACAAAGATATATTCGCAATCGTGGGGTTATCCTCGCTATTTACTTACAAGGAATTATCGAAAAAAAAAAAACGTTACTTACAAATAAATATTAATCTCTTTTAGCACAAAACACATAATTTGACTAAATTATGCATAAAGAAAATGCATTTAAGGGCTTGGTCTAGTAGTGCAAACAAATGCATCCTGTCATCCTATATGTAAATAATACAAATGTACTAAGGGAAAGTTGCTCCACTTAATTTTTAAAAATTAAATCATTCGTATGCATAATTTAATATTCGTAATAAGTACCAAAAATGACAATTTGAAACAATTTTCGTGAAAATTACACCGGGTGATTTTTTTTTATCAGTACACAAAATTTGCGAATACGTTCTATTGATATCTTCAACTTCATGTTTATATAACTGATCAACTTTTACAAAGAAATTTGGACGAAATAAAAAAAAATAAGCTTTCCATACAAAATGCATAACTCTATACATTTTTTTCGACCTAAGTTTCTTAGTGAAAGTTGTTCAGTTTCACTAATAAAACGGATAAACAAATTTTGTATATAATAAAAAAAAATGTAATGTCTGGGAAGACGGTTCTCACGCTCGCCACACTGGACATGTCCGCTCGCATCAAAATTCATAAATTATATGCATCGCGCGGAACGCCGTCCTTATATAGGAGTCGAGGAGGCGTGGTGTCGTGCGGCCCGCGTGTGCCGCAAACGGTTCAAGCCAAATCCGAATTTTGGCGCTACAGGTTACATCGCTGAATCCACTGCGGGTAACGCAACGTGTGTTCGCGGTTCTACAGAACAACGTCTATGGATAAAACTGAAAAATTAAGATTTTTTTTTTCTTCGTATTTTTCCAGGATAAAAAGAATTCCATTTTATGCCCAGAATGATAAGGTATAATTATACCAAGTTTCATCGAAATCGAACCATTAGTTTTCACGTGATGCCTTCACATATAGACAGACAGACAGACAAAAATTTTTTGAATCACATATTTGGGTTTGGTATCGATCCAGTAACACTGCTATTTATTTTTTAAATATTTTCAAAGTACAGAATTGACCCTTCTACAGATTTATTATATTGTGTATAATAATATAGATTTACTAGCGGCCCGCCCCGGCTTCGCCCGTGGTACATATGAAAAATAGATGTTGGCCGATTCTCAGACTTACCCGATATGCACAGAAAATTTCATGAGAATCGGTCCACCCGTTTCGGAGGAGTATGCAGACTAACATTGTGACACGAGAATTTTATATATATAAAGAAAGATATTGATAAACCTAATAAATCTTTTGCTAGCATTCTGATGCTTTATCGGTTGCTCTTTTTTTTTCAATCGCTTGAATGATATAGGATGGGTCCTTGATGGGCATCGAATGCTGAAGTCTCGAATCAATCAATTCTGACAGTAGGCAATTTATGTAAAATCTTGATAATGGTCCATCATTTTATTTTGCCTAAACGTTACATAATTTTTTATATATTCTATTTTTAACGAATGATTCACTCCAGTCCAAACAGCAAATAAGCAGACTTCTGCTTCTGCAACGTTTAGTTGTCCCTGAATTTGGAAAAAATAGTCATGATTCGTATCTATGACAAAAGTGTTATTTTTTTGCATTGTATTTCAAATATTAATTTTTTTATTTTTAACCGCATCTTCCGCATTCATGTCTTTTGCCGGAATTAGACATTTAACTTCTACTAGTCCCATTTTCCCTTCTTGGTATGGGAGTGTATGAAGTAATTTTTTTAGATATTTCTCGTTATACTTTTAAAAAGTTATTATTGTCATTTTGCTCATTAGGTAAAGTAATTTCGATATCAGTTTTAAGTTTTTTGATACCTGCAATAATAACGTCATAATCGCCTGCACATACTAATCGATTACACCCTGTATACAATCCACCATCCACATTCATAATGTTTTCCTGTCCTCCTCTCCTTTACGCTGTTCACCGATACATTTTAAATGAGTAAATCTGCTACCACTGAAGGATGTTTCATTGTGATCAGCAAATTTTCACCACTGTTGTCGATTATTTGTTTTTCATTTTTAATCAGCAATTGGAATCATTAGTTTTGTTTTTTGCAGATTGGTGATGTACCCTAACAATACGTCGAAAAGGGAAAGCATCAACGAATTATCGTTTTCGTCCTCTTTTTTATTCTGTGCGTCTCTGTTACTTGTGTTTGTTTAGTTCTCAACACCCATTGAATTTTCTATGTTATTGTGATCTTCCATTACATCTGAGTTTTGATGATGTGATGATAATCCATTCGTTTTAATATTGGTACTTAGAGTTGGTGGACTAAACTAGAAATGGTGGACTAAATTTGTCAGCGCGTCTGTAAGATCAGAATATAAAACCAACATCCTGTATTTAAGTTACAAAATTAATAATCAAACAACATGCCGCTACGTTCAAAATGACTAGAAGAAAAAATTAAAACACCTCGACATATTTGGAATTTTGGAGTAAACAAATCATTTTTCCCGTATGTCCCAAGTTCAAGTTCTCAATACAAGTTTATATTATATTTCGTATTTCTCAAACGAAAAATAAACACTTTGGAACTTCAAAAAAAAATTATATAATAAGAAAATTTATGAGCTTACTTTAGTTTTAAAGAAATATACATCCCTTTACTGACACTCCGTAAAATAACGAAATTGTTGCCAATCACCTTTATAATCTATTTGGTTTCATTAACTTTATGTTAGAAGATATATTTTTTTCTAGTAGTTACACGCATATTTTTTTCGTTTATTTTCCATATCGAAATCGCAAATGTTTAAAAATACGAATATTTGCACAAAACTAAGATAAAAATAATCAATTAACAAAAATATTAAATTTAATGAAGTAGAGCAACTTTCACTTCGGTATGAAGGAAAATCGAGCGTAGAGCACACGTCAGAACGCTCCGGCCGGGAGCGCGACTAAAGAAATTCGCTAGGATTTTTCCTAATTATTTTAAATATTTTTTTAATATTTAAAGAATTATCAAAATTCAAAAAAAAAAGTAATTTAAAGGATGGTCTTCAACCAACTCGAATAAATTAATGGAACAAATAACTTTTAGCAGTATTTATCAATAGTTTTTTGTAAGGCAAAAAATGGGAAATTTAATGAATTTATAACGTTCTAATTAGGAAAATCATTAGTTTTTCGGCAATTGTATTCAGCAGATTTTAATTACGACTATATAAGGATAATAATGCGCTGATCAAATTGTATAAATTGTAATCGGTTGCAACGTAGTGAGTGCACAAACTTAGCTCGAAATGTCTTTGGGGGAAAGAGACTTATCTTGAAGGCCTGATTAAGGTAACATAAAGTAACTTTATAAATGTGAAAAAATTCACGCGCATTGCGTATATAACACTAATTGATAAACAAGAAAAAAAAAATTCAGTTTATCATTTCATTAGCTGGGAAAAAATTGTCAAATAACTTGTTGAAAACGCAATTTTGCTAGACTGCAGCCTTAACCACTCTATATACATATTATCATCTTCGGACGCTCCGGGAATATGACAGTTGCCGAACAGTGACGAAGATTTCTATGCGCATTATTACTTTTGGAGTATTGTATAATATTATAAATGCGAAAGTTTGTGAGGATGTGTGTGTGTTTGTTACTCTTTAACGAAAATACCTACTACTGAACCGATTACAATGAAATTTAGCACACATTTAGAGAGTGACTTGTATTAACACATAGGATAGGTTTTATCCCGGAAATCCCACGGGAACGGGAATTATGCGGGTTTTTCTTTGAAAACGCGGGCGAAGCCGCGGGCGGAAAGCTAGTAATACCATAATATGCAAAAGTAGACGTAACTTCCATATCTACGCCTTAAGGATAACTTCGTCTTATCTTACAAGAAATACACCAAACACAGCTTGAGTAAATTCTCCAAGCCATTGCTTGTTAAATAGCTCAATTCAAATTATTATGCTATTGGCCTTTGACAGAGTTGTGTCGGTTTGTCCTCTACAGTGCATAGTACACACCTTAGACAGAACTGTTTTGGTGTACTGCAAATACTAAACGTGTTACGTCTATATTAGGTGCAAAGCACTTAACAATGTCTGATTGTAGCCTTGAGATTGATCTGAGCAAATACAGGTGCAAAAGCGATGAAACATTTTTGTAAATTTCGGCACTCAATCGAAATGTAGTAAGCTATTATAATTGAACGATATGTGTAGTTATTAGGGTGGAGTGTCGTTGTATGAAAAAAAATTTTTTTTTGTTAACTCGTAATGGAACTATTACCAAAAGTTGTGTTAATGTATAGATCTTCTATAGCCAAAATATTTTTGAAATTGGTCAATTAGAAATACTGCCCCAAGTAACTTCAAGTTTGAGAAATTTCAAAAATTTCGAGTATTTTTCTCCTTTTGTTTTATATAATTTAATAAGATTTCTAAAACTTTGTAATACAATTTAGGTTAGATAAAAGTCAATCTTTCAATATTATCGCCTAGGACATCACTAGTACCACCCCCGCGACCCCCGCGGTCCCGCTAGTTACTAGCAAAAAACGGAAATTTTTTAAACTTGAATAAAGTTCTGTTGTGATTTTTCGAGTAAATAATTTAAAATGTCGTTGTCTACTCTTCGTAGTGATTTGCAGTGTCCTTTGTTCGGTCATGGACGTGATTTAAAATCGGATGTTTTACCTACATATGAAGATATTATACTATGTTACATTTGGCTGAGTCGAGGTAAGAAACAGTATCGTAACCTAGCTACTGACACTTACAAAACGCTGTCTGAGAAATTGTTGTTGGTATGGCAGTCAGCATCAATACCTACTATTGAAGTTCGCTCAGTAATAAAAAGGATAAAGGTCTATCGAAATATTTCTAACGTACAAGATTTGAGCTCCGATCAACAGTACCTGTATGATATTTGTATGGCTATTAATTGCGGTCATTGTAGTATAAGTTTACCCAAAAAGAATTCTGGCAAAATTGTTCATTCCAGGTGGCTCACGATGGCAAACAGACTACTTAGATTATACGTTTCGACAACGTCTCCTACGGAAAACCTAATACACTTGGTAACATTTATTTTGAATGTTTACGCGCCTATGTGGTTTTTCATCAAAACAAAACCAACATGTATTTATGGTGCAAAACATTTGCATAAAACCATTATTCTTTCAAGGTACCTCCCCGAACACCTGAAAATGATAGTAGATCCAGTCATACAACGAAATGGTTTCTTTGGTCATACAGAGAATATTTTGTTGGCTATGTTGGCTGACGAAAGAAAAAATATAAGAGTTTTGGCACTGCGTAAAATCCTTAAGGCACGTGATTCAGCAGTTAGGGGCGTGAGAGAATTTAAGGTTCCTCAATTAAATTTCAATGCTGTTGACTACATTGACATCGTCATTTGGAATGATATGGTCGTCACGGAGCCTCCAATTTTAAAAAACATAAGCACAAGCATAATACTCGAGTGCATTGAGACGCCTGAAAAAATTGATCATTTTATAATACCTCTTCTAAAAAAGTACCCTTGTCACACCCAAGCTACAGAGAGGTGTGTTAAAATAGTAACAGAAGCCTCTGCTGCAGTGTGTGGTCCAATAAGAAGGGATGGATTCATACGAACCCGCCTTCTATCACGTAAAATTATGCCTGTTTTTGAAACAAAAAAAGATTACAAAACACATAGATTTTTTTATTTCTTGCAATTTTTTTTTGTCGAAACACCAGTTATAATTTTCCATAATTTAGTTCCATGTTTTTTATAATTATGATAATACGGATAGTTTCTAAGCTAATCAAAGTAATTTTTATTGAAAATTTACTGTTTTATTGATCTCCATCAAACATCTAAATATTGTCTAAAAAGTGTATTTTCTCAAAATATCAGAGGGCTTGGGGCAGTATTTCCATAAATATATCAAGAAATTTAAATATACAGTTTTAAATGTAATCATATCTGACAACTTTTGGCAATAGTTCCATTTCGAAATTCCAAAAAAAAAAATTACGATCCACCCTAGTAGTTATAGACAAATATTTATGTGATCAAATTGATTGATTTCGCTTTATGTTATAAGTACAACATAACATTTTTTCAACACGAAAATTTCACCAGCATCTATTTATTAAAATCTTTTAAATCCATACACTAAAGAAAGTGCACATTATGGCAAAATATTCAACAGCCGCATCAGATAACCGGTCTAACATTTTACAAAATTTAACGTAAGATATTGCAATAAAGGTGAACTAGGTCAAAATTATAGATAGGACAGCGGAGCTCCCATATTTTTATACGAAACAAAATTACTATCAACATGTTATGAAGTCTATTATATACGCGCCACGAACTCTGCTGCAGATTTATCGAAAAACCAGCGCAAAATAACCTTACTGTTTGAAATGTTACAAAAAGCGATGTTTTGTTATGTAAATAAACAAAATTGTTTAATTTATGTCAAAGCGTGCAATTGATGAACAAATTATAAACAAACATGGTTTTAGACTGATTCCGCTGTAAACTCGATTTACACAAGTAAAATGTTCAAATGTAATAAATATTAATGATATAATTCAAATTACTCATTCTATTTAAGTTTTAAATCGCGTAATAGTTATGAACACAATGTAATGCTATAGTAAATATTCAAACTTTCATAATACAATTTATATAAACAAAAAAAAAAATGATTAGTTCGGTTATTCTAAAAACTATTATTATTTTAGCTATAAACAACAATCTAGGAAAACGCAATTGTCTCTTTTCATTTGAAATATACATTTTTAATTTCTACTATATAAAAACACTAGACTAAGCGATTCCTGAACTAACTTTAATCCCATGAAACTTACTACCGAGATTCATGCTATGAAATGTTACACTAATATAAATCAGACAACTTTCACGCTGAAGGAGACACAAAAATGGTCCAAAAATAAAAATATAATTTGGCTAAAATTTTGATCCAATCCCTTGATATATTCAGTTAATTTTATTACGCTACTAAATACGAGGAGAGTTTGTTTAGATAATATTGAACTATATGAAATTTTGTATAAAAACATGTTACTATTCGTCCTGTTACCAAGAGAACAAAATCTTCGAAAAAGTTTTGTTGAAAGTTTTCATATTTTTTTTGTAGGTTTGTTATGATTTAAAACTTCTTGGCCTATTTTTTAAATAATTTGATTATGAGAAAGATCTTACCGAGTAACAATATAGCTTTAACTTGAGTCAATCAGAGCTGCTATAAGCTTTGATAAGCGGAAAATGATAAATAGATATTTCCATATACTTCAATGCTATTAATCAAGTAAACAACAGAACAACAAAAGCATAATACTTTTCCGATTGCGTATAATGAGTGGAATTAGACGTTCCGAATGCGCGCGTAATTTCCATTCCACGATTGGAACATTCGAGACGCACCTGCGCCCATTTGTCAAACACTGACAAACTTGCCGTAAATATAAATATATAAATTCATCGTACTTTCGTTTTATGTTTACGACTTCGCTAGGCTTTATGTCGTATCTTTATTGTGTCTTCATATCTTATGAATCTTTAAATTGACTTCGAGATGACGGTAAAATTATCTTTGGTGTTTATTACGTCGCGGTAATGTTTAATGCCTTAACTAATGTTCAGATAATGTTATACTTGAAATATATTGTTCAGAGATTTTACGACTGCTTTTATAATATTTATAATCATATTATTTTCTATAATTTAGTATTTATGTAAGATGGCAGAATCACCGTAGTCTAAGTAAATAATCAGAGTTATTCGTCTACGTCTAACAAAGATATACTACTGCAGGTTAAGTCTAGTTTTTAGACTCAGCATCTAAAATCGAAAAGCTAGACTAATACCCAACTTTCGTGTAGCCAATTCAAACCGTCACTAACATTAAAAACATACGAGTTACCAAAACCGAGGAAAAATTTCGCGTTCTCAAGTTAGTTTTAAATATGAAATATTGCTGGCTCAGCAAATTGTTGGCTCCTCGCTAATTGGCGTAGTTAGCGAATATTTGTGTATTACGGGAGCGCACTATGAATGCGAAATGAGTTTGCGAAACGCGAAAACAAAGGGAACGGGACGAATTTTAATTTCTTGCGCGAATATTATTTTGATGAGATGCATAAGTGGTGTCCGGTTGGACGTGTGGGTGTGTGGGTGCGTATGTTTCGTGTGTTTAGATATGCATGTGTGCGTGTACATGTAGATGTTTTGTGGTTCTGTATGTCTGTATTCTATTGATGTTCGATATGGACAGAGTTTTGTGTAATTCGACTTCGCCATACATTTTAACACAAGTCACTTAACCTTCCTATACTCGCGCCAATTTTTGTAACACCTATACTCGCGCACGGTGTCACAGACCGATAGTGTTTACCCCTACACTATATATATTTACTAAGAAAACCGAAAACTATAACAATTTTTTTAAAGTTTAGGATGTACTGAAACAAAATAGTATTGATCATACTTAGTTTATTAATTATTTTACTGACTTATAGTCTATCACAAATCAGTCCTCGAATTTGAGATGTTTTTCTTAAGTACTAGGGAAAACTAAATTAAAAACAGAACTTCTTTTTCAAAACAAAATAAACTTCTAAATAATATTATTAAACATATCAAAGCACATATTTATCTATGTTTGGCTTAGTTTTGAGCCTTGTCTGTCCATCTTTTCCCAAGTAAAAATCACGGGAACTTTCACTGTGTTTTCCTCAGATATCTCAGATATCTCTTGATTCTTCCAGCAACAATCTGATTTGATCATCGTTCATTTTGACATGAAGTATGGCCTAAAAATTGGTCAAAATATAATTTAGAGCAACATTCATACATATATTTTACTATACATACTTCATAAAGTATTCAAAGTCTGTAAAAATATATAAATGTACAAAATATAATATAATATTAATACTTACACAAAAAGTTGCACCTATACTCGCGTCGGTCTCATGGACCGATTGGCGCCAAATGCTATGACACGTGAACTTCTGCCGACCACGCTACGTGCACTAAAATGAAGTTAGCCCCAAATCCGGAAACTAGCAAGGAACTCGACTTCACAGGATTTACCTGCATAAAAATAATTACGAAAATGTGTTTCGTCGGTCTCACAGACTAACGCGCGAGTATAGGAAGGTTAATTGTTAGTTTCACAATAAATCCAACTTTAAATATATAAAATAAATAGAAATTTTGATTGAAGTTGTATACTAGCAACCTGGTACCAGTAGAAATTGTTAAAATTGTTACTGATTAGATATATCAAATTTCATCAAGATTGATTCTAGAATTTGCTAAATTTCTTTATTATTAGACTCCTCGAATAATAACTAATGCAAATTAAAATCGAGTTAATTTACTATTATCACTACATTATTATTAAGTAGGTACTTACTGATGTAAATTTCATTTGAGATATGCTAATGCTCTACGTTTTGTTCGTATTCTAGTTTTCTTCAAATGCTTATAGCCTAGTGTCTTTCAACAATTCTATAATTAATATTGATAATGATAAGTAATTGCTTTAAATTCTTCATGATTTATTTTTGTAATAGTTTATTGTATTTCATATAAAGGCTATTGTGTCGAAATGTTGCAATATTTGCAATATTGGGCGGATTAATAGTGTAAAGTTTGAGGATAAATCATTAGCAATGTGTCAATTATAGTTGGTGCTAACTGCTAAGTGTTATGTTGTTGTTGTAGTGTCCCATAGTATCATTATAATATGTATTAATATGCGTAAAATTATAATATATTAGGTTTTATTTTTTTACAAATAATTGAATGAATATTGTTGCTCCAAAAAAAATCGTTTATAAAATTTAAACGAAAACCTACAAAATTAACTACCGTTTTCCATAGCTTAAATAAAAAGTATTTTAACGGCGTAGCGTTTTTTGCACTTAGTTTCCACGTGTCGGGTTAAAATGCAAGGAAATTTGGCTGAATTTTCAGAGTATATTTTACACAAACCCCTTTCGCAATCCCCTCAATAATAGATGAGACAACCTAACTTCGCGTTTGTACCGACACTTTGGCTTTCACACTTAAAAACTTTCGAATGATCCCATCTTGGGATTCGATGTGGACGATTTCCAACCTTATCTCAATGGGTTAGAGTTGAAATTGGTTTGTGAAAAGATGAAAGGGTTCGCCGTATCCAGCGCACGTGTTGAATTAGGCATGTGTTAAAAGCTTAATGCACTAAATAGGGACTAGCAAACATAAGGTATGTATTTTTACTTAACCCCGTAATAAAAGTGGAGGAATTTGTGTGAATTAATTAAAAAGACATACATGATTCTCACGGCTGTGAAATTATTTTTAGATAATATGTGATTTTGTTGACTGGCTCGATGAAGACTTTTTTAGAAAATTTTCGTTGTGAAAAGCAATCGATTGTCTATTTGAGATATGGGTTTTTTCACTGCGAATCGAATGGAAATACAATTTCAGATATTTTGGACTTACAGAACAAGGATTCAATCGTTGCATTTAGTCATTGAGAACTAATTTCACTGGTACTTAAGTATACGTACATATTCATGTAGAACTTATTATTAGATCCTACGTATTTATTTAAATAGTATAATATTTAAAATGAATGTAATTTGTCTGCAACTACATCTTAACGCCCGATTTTTTTTTTGTTTCTCAAAATTACTTATTCATATTTCTTGGCACCTAAACAGGTTTCTACCCTATAATAAAACAAAATAATGTTTTTTTTTTTTCAAATAATATAATAGGTAGTTATCTGCTAAATTTTGTACAATAGGACGTGTGTACATAATTAACGAATGAAGTTATAAATTTTGAAAGGAGTTCTTTTATAGCATTTCCACTACTTCACATCTTAACGAACGGACTTGCAAATGAATGTTCACTTCAACAATTTTCCCCCTCACCAATTCACTTTTCAGCCCTTTCATAATTATTCTATCTCGTTATATTTCGAGCACTCATTGCTAGTGATGCGAAGTAACAACTAATATCACTGTTATGTAATTTTTTCACTGTTACTATTTAGTACATCACGCATTGTTTTAAAAAGTAGACTGTGAAGTAATAAATGAAATGTTAAATTTGTCTATCGATTGACAAATTCTATACAAATATTTTTAACCGTTTATATTTTAATAATGCGCAATTTACCTAGCCAAGCCTGGCCAAGGTTACGATATCTACGCTATTATCAAACTATAACTATGCAAATATTTTTTTTTTGTATGCGTGTTAAATGAATAACCTCAAAAATTAATTTTCCAGTTTTTCAACTCTCACAAATCTACCTAAGTCCCATGAGACGCTTATTTATTCTTTAATCTTACCCTGTGTCAGCCCTGGCCGAATCGAATCGAGCGGCTAGACGTTCTTAATTATCACAGTAACAGTGATTTTGCACATGTTAAAATCACAGTGATTACCAACATACCTAGCCAACCCTATTTACTGATTAGACGGGTCATGTAACGGACATAATATAACATTCTAATTTCCCTCCTACAATGATATAATCATATGTAAATTCTATTTTGAATTATGCTTTAGCTAAATTATAATTGTGGGCTAATTACATTATTTATGATCGATCGTCTGACACTGAAATAATGTTATTTATGAGTATGTCTATGTTTGACATATTGATTGATAGATCTTTTGCCAAATGATAGAGAATACAGTTTCACTCAACTAGAACTACACATTCCTAGAATTCGAAAAAACAAAAAACAAACAACAATAAAATATATCTTGAAATTTTGCACAACGCCATCGCCCAATTAATTCATAGTTACCTACTGTCATAAAGAGATAGACACAATATAATAATTTTATTTTTTATAAATACCTGCATCTTTTTCGTAGTATTGATCCCATTCCTTAAGATTTTATTACCACTACACCACAGGGACGACAAATTAAAGATATGTATCAGTGACGTCACACGGGACTCGTCATAGTCACACGCTAATCTGTTTTGGAGAAAGTTGCTAAGTGTAATGAGAAAACTTACACCTCGGCGCAGTTTAACCGTAGCTGTAGTATCTATAGCGAAAACAATGCCTTTATACTAAACTAGCTGGAGCTTGCGAATTTACTCGAAACTTCAAATACTGTGTTGTTGTAGACTATACTGATAACTGATAAAATTAACAAGTTATACAATTTTGAGCATTTTCATAGTGGTAACTTTTTGATTTTTCCTGATCAACACATATTTTGAGAGGCCGTTGCTGCTGCCTCAAAGGTTAGCCAGTAAATAGTGTTACAAGTGCAGTTTATGGGCGGTGGTGACCACTTAATATCAGGTGGCCCACCTGCCCCTTTGCTTGCTCTGAAAAAAAAATAATAAGTTATAAACTAGACAACTTTGCGTAAAATTTTAAAGCTCATATAATATTGTCTTTTGTACTCTACATTTACTTAGTTATTTATAGGCGTTCAAAAATAATAACCTTTTATTTTCATAGTATGAGATCGTTGGAAAGTTGAAAGGAATGATGATAACCAAAGATATTTATAGCGGTCCGCCCCGGCTTCGCCCGTGGTACCTACATGTTTACGTTTTTTTTTCATAAAAACTGTCCTATCTCTCAAGTTGGATCGAACTGCACATGGTGTGCGAATTTTATTATAATCGGTTAAGTGGTTTAGGAGTCCATTGAGGACAAACATTGTGACACGAGATTTATATATATTAAGATTGTTGAAACTGTAAATTAATACCAAGATAATATCTCACGCGAAAATTAATACATTCCTTTACAGCCAGTATAATGAACACACTAGATCTCTGACGGGCAGAATCTTATTAGGAGTTTATTTGATATGTTATTTCTCTGATTTGACAAGTGAAGCCTCCCGAGTATTCCCGTGTTCAGATTTGCGTTAGTTCCTAGGTTTAAGTCTACGTATTGTTTCTTGACGCTTAAAATGTGTAATTAACCTACTCGCATTCCGCGGCGGCCTGAATTTGCATCTTGATATCAAAATTAATATATTGTCACTATATTAATTGAAATCCCCTTATAGGTTTACCAAGTTTCTTTAATTGTTTTATAATATTCATCAGTGCTCTACATATCATCATCATCATCATCATCATCAGCCCATATACGTTCCCACTGCTGGGACACGGGCCTCC
The DNA here is from genome assembly GCA_029959065.1 of Colias behrii. NCBI lineage: Eukaryota > Metazoa > Arthropoda > Insecta > Lepidoptera > Pieridae > Colias > Colias behrii. The sequence goes on along the minus strand of JARWMC010000006.1, from coordinate 404,777 downwards.
TATGAGGGTACAGGCCATAATCCACCACGCTGGCCAAGTGCGTGTTGGCGGATGACACATGTCGTCGAACTTTTTAATTCTTCGACATGTCGGTTTCCTCACGATGTTTTCCTTCACCGTTCGAGCAGTGGTGATGTAACAACATGCGCAGATAAATTGAAAAATCAATTTACTTCCTGCGCGCTCGCCTGGTCTCGAACCCCGGACTTATCGATTCGAAGTCCGAGGTCTCACCACTGAGCCACCGCTGCTCTACATATACGAGTTGATAATGTTTTCAGTTTTGGTTTTGTAATTTATATATCATATCAGCAGGTATAAGAATATGTCGCGGAAGAATTCCAACCAATACCCGCGGCCCCATCATTAAAGTGGCTCGACGGAACACAGTGGGGTTTTAGTCGGTAAGAATCCGACATAACCCACGGCTCCTTCCCCGGAGGCAGTGGGTGTCATTGGAAGATTTCCCCACAAAAAAAAGTATAAGAATATACAAATTGAAAAAAAAAATGAAAACATACTATAAAGATACGTAAGCAACATAAGTATCTTGAACTAATTAATATTTTTCTACAAATGTAAAACATGGTAACATTTAATAATACTCAAACAATGAAAAATTAATGTGTTCGCATACATTCACACATAGTTCGATGAATATATAAACATCAATCAAAGCATACAAATACAAAAATACATAGTAGAATTATTAAAAAGCGCCCTTTAAAAAAACACTTCTAAAACATAATTTATTCCAAAAGCGAGACCAGTTAAAACGTCTAGTGTTTGTTCACAGAATAGAGTTTTATCCAATATATTTAACTTGATTTCCTATATTAGCGAGTAGCATTCTTATCATACATTTATGTTAAAACGGTTTCAGAGCAAAGAGCTCAGTTATCTTTGGTCCAAGGTACAGGCGGTGGAATTTGTAACCTTTGCGAAAATTGTATATTTTGCTTTTATTACAAAACTGGTACCAACTTTGATTTATTTTAGGATAGATATGGGTTAGGTTTCTGGATGATTTTAAAGCGTATTTTAGTTATTAACCCATTGAGCCCCAATGGGCCCGATCGGTCCCAGATACAATAGATTTTCTATTGTGTCTGTGGTTCCGGGGCTAGACAGATTAAGAATATTTCTAATTTTAGTGCTTAAAGATGAATACGATTATTAGGTAAAGAACAATTAAAAATATAAGTGAAGACGGAATCGTATTAATTATAAAATCGAGAATACTTCTGAATCCTAGTTACCATCTATTATATCATCGTCTCTAATTCATATAAACCCAGAAAATAAACTTCATTTTAGAAGCAGGTAGGTAAAATACTTTACTGTTACATATATTACCAATTTTAAATCTAAAAAACATAGCTATAACATTCTATATATTATGGTAGCAGCCTGGCAAGCAGCCCGGCAAGTAGCCTGGTAAGCAGCCCGTGCGCTTACGTTACAAACAAACACGGGCGCATGCACAAACAACATGTTTACATGCTTGTGCCAGTGCTTGTGCTCGTTGAATGTCACTTTAAACTAAAGCGTCTGAACCCACCATTACAGAGAAAAACATAATTTATTCCAATAGCGAGACCAGTTGCGAAGCAGCTGGATCAGTGGTGTGTATGTGGCTCGGCCAACGTAAGCGGCGCCCAAGCCCGATACCGCAACCCTATTAAAATTTCACATAATATCAAAAAACACCTCTATAAAAACGAATTTCTTTATATACCGAATGTCGCCAAATCTCGTAGCTTGTCCCGTAGATAGTTGGCAGCAAAGTGCCATGTCTGTATGAATATAATACCGTCGCGTCGCTCGGTATCGCTTCTTTGTGGCCTTATCGCTCGGGCCATCGATACAACTTATATCGCTTGCGAGTAATCGAATTATAGCCTTATTTGGTTAGCATTTTAGTTTTAAATAATATATTCATATTGAGATGTGCATGTGCTTCTGATTATAGTCGTGTATCATGACGTGTATATTCGTCAAATAAAATGACTTTTTTAACACAATTATTATATTATATTTGACGTGACAGCGTCTTATAATTCGATAGAGCCGGTTGCACGCTCGAAAAAACATGACTCATGCGGCGTTACCTCGCTCTGAGGCGTTCCATGTAAGGCTTGAAGTGCAAGCGAGAGCGCGGAACGAGCGACAAAGAAGCACAATCGGACGTTGTCACGTTCAACAATCGTCAGTAAACCGACTTTACAGACAACCAATTTTTTGAACATGGTAGAACTCTTTGGATTATAATTTTATGAAAATCTAGGCAGGATAATAGATACACTAGATAGATTAAGTTTTACAAATTAGCGTTAATGTATGTAGAGTCTGTACAACATTGAAGACATTGAAATAAGGTTGTGTAAACTTTAAATATTAGCAAAACATTCGGAAATTATACAAGATTATTGCCCACATTTGAATAATAAAGACCGTTTTCGTAAAAAAATTGAGTCAAATTTACAAAACAAATTCTTATCTTGCAAAAAACGACAATTGTTTTTTGCAAGTAACCAAGCAATAAAAGAGAATTTACGGCCGCCGCCGTTCCCGCGCTTTCTTAAAAAGATAAACTCAAAACTTAGCATTATTTATCACCGCTTTTGTGACCTTATAGTAATAGAAAGTAATTAATTTTACAAAAGTACTTTTCATTACATTTGAGTTCTATTGACAATTTTTCGAAAATATAATGTTAAATTTTTATTGTTGGCCGATATGAAGAAATTCCTTAACAAACAAAACTAACTCTTTATTGATAAATATCCAATCCAATATTTCAATATTTGTGTGTAATATGTACTGTATTTAACATCGCTCTTTACATCCCCATCAACAAGATCCCAGTAAAGTTCCTTCACCAACGAAAATATTTCAGACGCCGCTGCCGACCGTACAACTTATCGAAAATTAATACCGCTGATTAAAATGAAAACATCTGTATCCATTACGTTATTACTGTCACAATGTAAGCGTTGTAATTACGAGGCGCCTAGGCCCCACCACGGGGCTTAGGCAAATTGGCATTCGGAATTCGTTGAAATATTACAAATTGCACATTTTTCATGCTGACTGTACTAAGTTGTATTGATGGCTGTCATTATTGTTTTGATTGAGGATTTAAATGATTTTAGTTTGAGTTACATTGACTTCGTTTAGTTATTTGTATTGTAGAGCTTAGCATTGCTTTATTTTGTATGTTTTTATTATATTATAAAATTTAAAAGTAATTTTTAAAATCACGTTATCTATTAGACGTGTTTAAGAATATTGTATAATCTTCGTCTTTACTCGAAAGATACTCTGTTGTTATAATTTTTATTAGGTACCTATTATTAAAATGCTCTTCTTCAAACATCCATCGCAAACTACATCTCCATCCAATCAGCATTCCGACAAAACAAATGACGAATATGAAACAAACGGCGAATCGAAGCCATTTCTCTTGGCACTCGATAACGCGAACACCTGCGTTATTCTGAGAAAAATATCACGACTAATGAAACCGCCCGCTTTGAGTGTCGCCGACAAGACGAATGATGATGGAATCACTCGCCCCGCGGAGCGAAGGAGTTTCATAATTACGACCATTTCCATGCTTAATGGTTGGGGCTTTTTTAAAAATAGAAATGAATTATTTGGAGGTGTATAAGGCATGAAATGCGTTGTGTTAAGTTAAATTTAAACCACCAACTAAACCTTCAAAAGTAAGAAAACATAAAGTGGAGTCGAAGTCGTTGACCACGACATTACCAACAAGGTAGGTATTTTTGAGGAAAATATTTTGCTCACAGCTATAATTGCATTAAATGCTCCGCTATTTATCTGTCTGTTGATTTGTAACAGTGCCTTATAAAAATTTTACATGATATTGTGAAACATTTACACACTCCAAAGAATAATTATTATTGTACGTTAGGTTAACGTAATAGATCGTGAAAATATTTCTGGGTTTATTTACATATTCAACTGTATCCAATGCCGAGGTATTAATACAAGTTCATCATCCTTATCTTCATGCAAATATATTCAGACATAATCTCAATAAACAGGGACGTAATCTTTATAATTCGCACTATTCAAGCCTGGCTTTGATATATACCCAATGATTTGGGTATTGTACGGCTATTGGTCTCTTTTGTTAACTATAAGTACTTATATGCTATTGTGTAAATTCATACACAACCTGTCTACATTTTAACGCAATTAATAGAGCTCATTTTAGCGAAACATGTCAATGGATAGATCTAAAATTTTATTGTAAGTTACAAATTAAGGATACGGTCGTGTGGCAAATGGATAAATTTATAGAAGACCAACTAATAATTATTATGTCCTTATCAGATTTTAACTGCATTTGCTTGAAACAGCAACAATCATTAACAGTTTTTAATTTATAACTAAGAAGATATCCAACACAACGACTGTAGGTAATCCTATATTATGCTGCTATATTCTAGAACTTGAAAATAATAGAGACAGGACAGTAATTAACTTTATCAATGTCAAATTATTTTAAATTTAAACTAGAGCCTCTTGTTAACAAAACGAGAATTTTATAATATTATCTTTATTATATCCCTACCCACATATAAATGGAGTTATAATAAGGGTTAAATACAATAAAATACGAATTGTACCACCCTAAGCAAGCCAAGATTTGTCATATTATTTTCATTAATTTTCACTTTTCAACTATGTTGGCTTGTGTAATAATTACTATCTAATAATTCATGAAACCACAAAAAAGCTAAACATAAAAAGATGGTAACATCTACAATAATTTTATACTCAATGCAGTAGATAGAAAAATGAAAAAGGAACTAGTAATAATTAATCCACGAATAAATCAAATATACTTTTCTTTATTTCTTCATAAAAATCACATCCTTTGCAAAAGGGCCACGTAATAAATATGCACAAAACGTAAGTGTTTTACAACGATGTAATTATACATCAATTAACCTCATACATTGCACGTATAACAGTGTTTATCCAAACTAATAACTCACAAATTCTTTAAAACACTCCATCCATTACCATTTAACACGACCTCATCTCTGTAAACTAAACAGCCATTTTCTCATTTCGTCGCATGTCCAAAATTTACTTGAATAAATTAGGCGAAAGGCGAAAACTCTTGAATTTTAACCCGCCGCGGCGCGTGTTCAATGTATACCCACTGAATTTTAATATTTGATACGATGGTCTTCTGTAGCACAGTTCTTAGAGGTTAATTGTTCAAGCCTCTAGTGCGGCTTTGTGAAATAAAAACGGTTTTGTACGTGATATTATACTTTGAGAGTCAAAACGACACGTTTTAATTATGAGTGCAATAATATATTTTCATGCTAGGTATTAGTGTGGATTGCTTGTCAAAATTAACAAATAATTATTTTTTCGAGCCCAGAATTCTAATGTAAAATGTTTTAAACTAACTGTACTACCTACTTAATGTGAATAACTTGATTTTTTTCAATACTATTTAGAAGTGGTGCAAGATGATTAAAGAATCAAAAAAAGGGAATAACCTACCTATCAAACTATTTATTATAACTATTTATTATACTGTTTATGAATGAATTAATTAAATCATAACGTACCTACCCAAGCCAAACAAGATTTGAGATGGTCTTAAAAAATTAATCCTTAAGATTTCCATAAAATTTAAAAATTCACCTAAAAATTACCCTTCGCCGTCACGAGCCAAATTCATTAATTTTTAAGTGTCTAATTTGAATAAATCTTAAAGTGAAGATCTCATCAGAAATCATAGATGGTGAGTTTTCTATAATTTCTGAAGACGCGGGAAGGACCCTCAATCTAGGTCATTTGCATCCGAGACGTGGTTGCTAAGTCAGCTGTTACAAGTCAAAAACTAATCTTCAAAGTACTAAGTACTAAGACGGTGGATAGAACAGGGAAAGGAGTGGAGACGATTGTTGTACAAATATTTTTATCGATTACATAGTAGAGTACAATTTTTTATTAATCATGTTACGATTGATTTTAAATGATATAAGTTTAATCGCAAACTGCTAAAATTTGAAAATATTAATCTATTTTTATAGCACTTTTTAAGTAGAAATGCAGCTACTTGCATTTTAAAAAGACACGCAAATTTATTCACGCTTTTAACATTTTATTAGGTACACAAAATGTATATGTATATTTAAATGCTCCGAAAAATACTGGTTCAAATTTAGTGAAAACGACTTGACTTATAGTACCTACTGGTAAACTTTACTGAAAAAAGAAAAATGTAGTAGCTCTACAATAACATTTATAAGATTTTCTATTTGAACTATATTCTATATAATATAATATTTAATATTATTAATTTTAGAATTCTGATAATCCTTACAGCATACAATAGTTTAAACTTTACTGTTAAGATCCATTCAAAATAAATTAGTATTTCCAACTAATACGGAGAATTATTAACGTATTCATGTTTTCGTATTTAGTTTCATCATATCATAAACTAAAATGCGTATTTCAACGATACAATCTCGTATTACCCAATAAAAGATAAAATGTTATAATTTAATGGATACAATATATTTAGTAGTATGTATAATATAATGATTACCCAGTTGGTGCAGTGTTTCATATTTTTGTATATTTTCTCTTCTAGAAAAATACGGTCATGAGCACTTTATCAAATCCATACTAATATTATAAATGCGAAAGTAACTCTGTCTGTCTGTCTGTTACTCAATCACGCCTAAACTACAGAACCAATTTTCATGAAATTTGGTATGGAGATATTTTGATACCCGAGAAAGGACATAGGCTACTTTTTATCCCGGGAAAATGACGCAATCCCGGAAATCCCACGGGAACGGTTTTTCTTTGACTGCGCGGGCGAAGCCGCGGGCGGAAACCTAGTACAAAATAAAGAGGTATACATATTTAAAATAAGAAAAAAATTGGTTGTCTGTAAAGTCGGTTTACTGACGATAGTTGAACGTGACAACGTCCGACAACGTCCGTTGTGCTTCTTTGTCGCTCGTTCCGCGCTCTCGCTTGCACTTCAAGCCTTACATGGAACGCCTCAGAGCAAGGTAACGCCGCATGAGTCATGTTTTTTCGTGCGTGCAGCCGGCTCTATCGAATTATAAGACGTTGTCACGTCAAAATGTCTGTGTGAGTTTATTAGGGCATTGGTAATCAGAATTTGTTTGAATTAAATTGTTTTATTTTACGTCGATTTAAATCGGTGGTACCTTCTTTGTCTTCTCCATAGTTTTGTTGTTCTTACTTTATGAAAATTATCACCTCTGATTATTTATTTACTAGAATTATAACAAATTGTATGTAATGTGTTTGTTTGATGTTTTAATCGTATTTTTAAGAATTAAACTTAAATAAGTGATTTATTTATTAATCCCAGATGCAAATCAGTTTTGAATGTCTGTGTATAAAATATAAGTTTGTCTATGGCAAATAATTTCTCATATGTCCGAAGCGAATTGATCAAATCGTTTTGATATTATATTAGCTGACAAAGAATCTTATTAAGCTCATATATTATTCATTCAAATAAGCTTCTTCACTTCAAGCACTTTTCAATCTTCTCCCATTTAACCCTTTTCAAAACATAACATCACTAGCAAATGCGAATACTTTCACTTTTCACAACACAAAGCCCCGAGAAATGAACAGATAAAAAATAATAAAGATATACATATCATTATGATATGCAGCGCGCTAGTTAAACAAAAACGTATTTGAACAAAGGTCCATTCATAGAAACGACAACGTAAACTTTGAAAGTAGTCCAAATGTTGGACGGGCGGACCGCATATGCCGTAGGGCTCGCACTTTGTTGAAATTAATGTTGACATGTAATAAAATTAGCTGTGATAAACTTTACCTGTACCTATATTCACGGAAGAATTCTACCTATACCCGTGGCCCCGTCGTTGATGCGGCTTGACGGAACACAGTGGGGTTTTGGTCGGTAGGAATCCGACATAACCCACGGCCCTTTCCCCGGAGGCCGTGGGTATCTATGCAAGATTTCCCCACTTAAAAAAAAAAAAAAAGGTAAAAAAAGAGCAATTCTGGAAATTATATTGCAAATACAAAGGAAGCCACATTGAAATATAATCTTCGCAATTTACCTACTTTTCACAATAAGATCATCTCATACTCGCATACTCTTTATAACTCTAATATTTTAGTATCCCAGGAGCTTCAGATTTTTTCAGATTTACAAAAGAAAAGCAAACCGGAATACAAACCCTAATCTCATATTATAAAGCAATTCTTCAATTTAAACCACCACGTATATTTAGACCATAATTTCTCGCGTCTCACAAGTGGCACACAGCACACAGCACATAACTCACGCGCGGCAGCCCTAGCGCAAGTTACGTTATTATTCCGACGGACAAAATACTACAATGCAGTGTAGTCTACTTCGGCACTTATGCACGTACGTGCGCACTTTGTACCGGTTTTTAAAAAGCCCCCAAACTCGGTTCATTTCGCCTGTAACTGCGCCAAGTGTTCATATTGGTTCTGCCATTAATGAGTTCGCGTCCTTTTTGAGTTGATGACGTGGTTTATTTGGTTACATGAGTTGCAATTTGCAGGGGCTTGCTGGGTCTACTTTACGCCATTTTTTTCGTATTCTCCGGTATTATTTTAATGGATTTTTTTTCTAGTAAAAAGTCTGAATTCAGGATTCAGGTCGCATCGACATAAAATGTAGATACTATAAAAGTTAATCCAGTTTATATGCTAAATTATAACATTTAAAACCTGTACTTTCTCATTTAAAAAGTAGGTGAACAATTTCAATAGGGAAACATTTTAAATAAAAAAGGGTAAATGCCTGTAAAGAAAATCGAAAAAAAATATACGTGGAATGCATCAGATTTAGCCCCATGAGGGTAATCTAACATTCAGTTTTTAAGTTCAGTCATTTTTATTTTAATAGTATCTAATTTTTTAACTTGAATGAATAGCAGTTGATTACAATATATTAATTTTTAATATGAACAAGCTTCTAACCTACGGCTTTGCTTTGATGTGTGTAACGCTTATTCAAATTTCCATTCCATTATTTCACCTCTATTATCTATCGCTTCAACGTGAAGTAGCCCTTTGCACTTACAAAGGTATCATCGATCTAGATACACAAATTGTCCAAATCCATTAAGAGTTATGTCTGAAAACATACAAGTATATTTAAAACAGCTACATACATAATAAAATCGACAGCAATACAGACGTCGATACAACGAAACGTCACCAAAACTTCTAAACACGCGCAATTTAAAATCCAAGATGGCGGAACTCGTGGCCGCCATAATCCACCATAACAGAGTAATACAGATAATAAATGAAGGAGATGTAAAAGACTTAGCACGATCAATCAACGTCGTCAGATGAAATGACGATGTGTCGCTAACATTAGATTTATTGTTTTACGCGCACTTGCCTGCTTTTGGTTGATTTATTAAGATGAGGATTTTACAAGATGTTTTTGATGCCGAATACGGTTACAGACAAATGCCTTGAAATGTGTCGTTATTTTTCTGCTTAAAGTAAATGTATATGTATCTTCAATTAATTCTTATCCTTACCTATTGATATTGTAAATTTATTTTAAAATTTTAAAATCTTAATCTGATTGTTAATTAGGATTCCACGTGCAAAGCATACGATGATGAAGCTTACATTAATTTTGTGTGTTTGGTTAGGTGAGGTGTGCATTTTGTAATATTTTACTTCGCAAGAGTTAATTATCCAATTTAAACTAGCACACAAATAAATGAAACCAGCTAACGTATGAAATATCAGTTCATCACGTGAACCATATTTTCCGTTTAACAAAATAAATGGCGGTTGGTCTGTAAGTGATTGCGGCGCAAGGAGAGCGTTAAATAATCCAGTTAAGTGTGTGATAATAGCGAGCATCATAAATCTGGGAGATATTACAAAATGGAGTTTTATCCGGCGATATGACGTTGACGAATTGTCTGCTGGACATACTTGGCTATTTGTTTACTGAACCCTTGGTATTGGGAAAGTTCGCGCACCATATATCAAGAGTTCTGAAGATGATGAACTGCGCCGTTTTTGAGAATATTAATTAAAGTGTTCGTTGTTTGTATCTAGTGTAAAGAACACTAAAAGCGCTTAAATTGTTGAGTTGATGATGAATTAAATGTAAGTTGTTTAACTCCTTTGGATTAAGGATTTTACTGGTCGTTATATTTTATGCACGTCGTTTGTATAAAATACTACTAGTTAGTGAAGTTTGGCGGACTTGGCATTTAATATGAATATCAAAAACAAAACATGTTGATGCGGTATTAAAGAAATTTTAATAGCCTATTGAGCCTTGAAATGAGAATCTCCTTTAGATTGCATCGAATCATTTTTACAATTCAGATTTCCGAATTATCCATTTCATCCATACTTCAGAGCGGTTAAGCTTACAATTTATGAACCATCCTCACATTGCATAGATAGGACCCAGTATGCAAGTTATCTCTACACCCGATAGCTTTAAATTTATACTGATAGATGACCTTTACTAAAACACATGTTCCTTTTACGTCTAAATTTTATTCAAACTGCGAGTTAGAATTTTTATCGCCATTGGTCTTGTATGTTTCAATAATTTCTTTTATGTGTGCTTTTATAAGTTTTAGACGTTGGTAAAACGAAGGAGTTGTTTATATTTTTCTACCCTACTTAAAAAAATTTAAAGTGAATTATTAAATAATATTTTACTTAAGTTTATCCTTAAGGATTTCCAGACAGAAACAGGATTCACGCGGAAAAAACTCCCCCGGGAACGAATAGACTACTTATTAATAAAAAGGAATATCTCGACTATCAATCAATATTTTCAGTAACAAGCGCTGTAAGACAGCCATTGTTTGAAAACAATAGCTATTTAACCTTTGTCAACGATGTCTGGGGTGGATGTAAATAGTCTACGGAATATGTTTTTACTTCTCTGTCTGGCTTTGGACAGGGATCTTTTGTTCTGGAATGAAACGATTTTGTATAAATTAATCATGATATTGACCGTTTCTTTAGTACAGTGGTTATGTGTGAGCGTAGAATCAAGAGCTTCTAGGTTCGATTCTTGGTGAAGACAAAAAATGTATCGTTATTGTATGGTAGGACATAAAAGACTGATCACCAACTTACACTAAGAAATTAGATCACGTAAACTATTCCGTAAGCATGCGTATTTTAAATTTACTCGTGTTACATAAAATATTAACATACATAAACATCCCTTTACAAATATTAAGGCCATAAAAGCAAATCTTATTCATGAAAGAGCTGCAAAAAGAAATGTTATAATTACCTAGCACTTGAAAAATAAACTGACATAAATGCAAGCTTAAAATTTCCTCAGAGGCATCTTAAGACAACCCCCTTTTAGCGGAATTTATAAGCTTTTGGCGATTTGAATTAATATATATTTTGATCCCACAGGAAAAAACGCTTCAAATGTCATTTTTGCTGATAACTTATGTTATTCTACAGTTTCGCTCGATCTCAATTACGCCGTTAGTACACCGACGCATTCGCGTGCGGCAGCGAATCTCTGCGAAACTACTGCGTAGCGAAATATCTGCGGAACGTTAGTACACAGCAATGTTTTCGCAACTTTTTCGCAATGCGTCTGTGTAATGGCCATTTCGCAGTTCCTTGCGACACAATACTAACAAGGACGCAACTATTTCATCTATCTATGTGCTAGAGTGAGACATATCATATTGCGAAATCCTGCCACACTACTGACACATTTTTCGATGTTTCGCTGCCGCACGCGAATGCGTCGGTGTAATAACGCCGTTAGAGGATGTTGACTGAACTTTGTGCCAGACGTTCTACGATACAATAATAATTATTGGTCTAGCACTCCGTGCCATTTATAACCATTTGTCATTTGCAGGAAAAGCTTTATGCTTCTAAATATGTATACCCATCTACTCCAACGTTCACAGTAGGAGACAGAATAATAGGTACATGAAGATAGTAAATTAAAACTTACATCAAATCTAATCACAATACTGCAATTTTTAATTCCGCCATCGCCAATGCCGTTTCCCACCGACCATCTGAAGTGCACACTGCTCACCGTCCATGCCACGAAAAGCCATCAACTAGAGCCCTTAGTGCTTCGTAATTAAGGGACATTTTCGCGTGGCATATCACAGTCTGAGCACGCATCGCTGCGTACAGACGGTCTTGTGAAACGCTAGCTTTCAAACTTGTCCGCAAAATTAAATTGAAAAGAGGATTTATTAAATTTTAACATTTAATTTTTAATCTGCATAACCCTTGCTGCAGTTTTATTAACGTTTAACACAACACTTGAGTTCACGAGAGGCTGTAGGCGTATGTGGATTTTATATACGCAAAGAGATTTTTAAATTATTTTTTTATTCTTAGTAATACTTGGCTGTGTTGTTTTTATTGCTTTATTATGACTAACGGTAACGTTCTACGTTTGTTGTGAATTAACAGAAACCGCTCTGTAAACTGCTTCCTGACTGTACTTAATAATTGTAGAATCTCAAAAGTGCATTTCAAGGAAGGTTGAATTTGCTTATGTTTGAGTTTGAGAAACTCAAGGTATAACTTAGTTCTGCAGAAGTCTGTACATTTATTAATTAAACTAAATAACTATCTAAAATAAAAGCTGATGTTTGTGCTATTTTGCCCCAAAAATAATATTAAATACTTACAAAAATAAAGTTCAACGTAATATATAATTTAAATTAATTTTATTTTATCTATTTAAAAAGTACCAATACAGTACCAGGCACACAAAGATAGTAGGTACAATTATGAAATACAAACATAAATGTTCGATATAAATTCAGTTTTTCGAGAGCACTTTCAATCCTTATTTTTAACTATATTTTAATGAGTTTTACGATACGCGCACTTATCATATATCGGATGATAATTATTTTTTATATAATTTAATTCAGGTGAAAGTACAGTGAAAATTTAATTGACATTTTTAGTGTTTTATTTTATTTATTTTCAAGATATTAGTGAAAAGGTCAGATCAATATATACCCGCTTTAAGCTTTTAGGTACTAAACACTAACATCACGTATTAGTGACAAGCACTAAGCACTTTGGCCATTAGAAAAGTTATGTAACTTGTCATCATACCTTTTAGTGGCAATTGGCATGGCATTAAATTAAATGTATTTACTTTCTTCCTCAATTTAATTTTATAACCACCCCCTCCCAAATCACTCAGACTCCTACATATAGCTAACGAGATTGATGAATAAACAAACTGAATTGAATATTCACACTCAAGTGGAGTCTCACAACAAAAGTTTAAAAAGTTAAATATGGTGCAAATTGAGGAGCTCAGAAGACGGTGCTCGGATGATTTCCCAGCGGAAATACCGGCGATGTGTTCGAGCCTCTCAATGCATCTGATACAAGTTACATTTTTTGTTAATCGCCCTATTAATTTGTTATGCGATGGAGATTCTGTATTGGGAATGTCTATTTTTATTGTGAGCAACATTTTATTGATTGTAGAGATGTAGAGTGTATCAATTTTCCGATCGTATCGTTTTTTATCGTTCGGTTTTTATTAATAAAAAATAATGATAGATTAGATAATTCTTGAGCTATGTAGGAATAGAGCCGTATCAAAATTATGTTGTCATTTGAATCAGGATCATAATAATAACGAAATCTCATTACATCGTAGCTTTTCAAAATAATTCCAAATTTTGGTTATATCGAAATATAGCGCACTGTGTGAGCTTTTTCAATACATTTTCTCATTTGTTTATAAAAACATATATTTTCACTCCCGGCCCGCAATCTGTTTCAATCAGTTAATTATTTCCTTATTCCATCACAATGGTATAATAAAAAGTAAAAAAACTAAAACCCAACTACGACAAAAAACGACGCTGAAAAAGTATAGAACAAGATTTTCAGAATACTGAACTGAACAAAGTTGCTAATGTAGTTGCAAGTAAATGGACACAGTAGACTCTACCAAGATGCCTTCGTTGTAAATTGACAATAATGTCATACAATACTATTCTGAAGTATGCAATATTCCACTATGTAGAGATAAATTTTCATGTTTGGAAAACCGCAGTCACACGTTGTCAATGTGCTATGGTAGATAGGTACCTATATGTAACGTGTGACTACGCCTTTCCAAACATGAAAATTTATCTCTACATAGTGGAATATTGCATACTTCAGAATAGTATTGTATGACATTATTGTCAATTTACAACGAAGGCATCTTGGTAGAGTCTACTGTGTCCATTTACTTGCAACTACATTAGCAACTTTGTTCAGTTCAGTATTCTGAAAATCTTGTTTTATACTTTTTCAGCGTCGTTTTTTGTCGTAGTTGGGTTTTAGTTTTTTTACTTTTTATTATTTGTACTATTTTGGTGTTAAAGTGTATTTGTGGCGCATAATATTAACAAAAGTTAAATTGATGAACTAATAAAGAAGCTATAAATAAATAATAAATAAATAAATAAATAAATATTATAGGACATTATTACACAAATCGACCTAGTCCCACAGTAAGCTCAATTAAGGCTTGTGTTGTGGGTACTAGGCGACGATAAATATAATATTAAATAAATACATATATAGGTAATAACACCCAGACCCAAGAACAAATAATTGAGTTCATCACACAAATATTTGCCCTGACCGGGGATCGAACCCGGGACCGTCGGCTCAGTAGGCAGTTACTTTACCACTGCGCCAACCGCGTCGTCAAACGTCGTCGTCGCTATGAACGAAAAGATGTGAATTATATGCAATGAGCCCATGAATACAGGTAAAGTCACAAGCAAATGGTAGTAATATATATATATATATATATTCAAAATGTGCAAGTAAAGCGCTTTCAAATGATACCAAACACGGCATATTTATCTTAACTTTATTTTTTTACTCTGTATGTTTTGTCCGCTTGAGGGCGCCACATTAGATTTTGTGAAACCCCATATAGCCTATAACCAGCAGACAGTTAAGACGCTTCTAATGATATGTCATATTTTGTCAAATTCTGATAAGTAGTTTAGAAGTTACGAGGGAACAGATGAACATACATACATACATACATATATACATACATACATACATACTGTTTGTTAATTATTTTGCTCTGCTACCATAATACAATAACAATAGTTAAATACATCCCGAGTACATACCTGAAATCTCGTGCGCTGCTTCCATAAATATGTGGTGTGTCGGTCAGTCAATTAGTCAAAACAATAGGGTACCCTTTTTGGGGAGGAAAAACTATAATTACGGGAATAATTTAAATTACATAAGATAAAATAAAAAGAAAGGAGACAATTTAATGTATATAGTCACCACTTCTGCCAGGCACACTACGTCGCCATTAAAATTCTTCTCACATAAATAACTCGCGTCCGCGCGTGATTACTAATATCAATAAAAAGTACAATTAACAAATCCGTGGGCCGATTTACTAATTTACTACGTGGTCAGCACGTAAAACAATCGACGACACGCTCCGATGCGCGCGTAAATAACTTATAACCGATAACAACACTAAATACACGACTTCACACTAGCGGCGCGGTTAGCGGACTCCGATAGAAAAAACAATAATTAATATGAATGCCGCTCCCTCACCAAGTGAGGTATTCGCCTCACCAATTGAATACATCGCGTTTCCGCTATCAGTGTGACTATTTAATTATTTTATCTATTCCGAACATTCCCCCGTCCCAGTCAGGCAAAACCTGACTGAGTCCAAAACCAGAGGATAAGGATAGAACCTACATAACGGGCAGCCGCGACAAGCCCGCAACAGCTCTTTTAAGGACAGAATTTCCTACCAGGACCTCTGCAACTCGCGGAATACCGTCCGCGCCTAGGAACAGCCGCAAAATTCGACCACGTCTCCAAGACAGTGGGGGCATATTCGTCTCCTTAACTAGGACGAGGTCACCGACCTTTGGTGGATCCGTTTTATCTGTCCAGCGAACACGCTGCTGCAACAAATGAAGATATTCTAAATTAAACCGTTTCCAAAAACTCTGAGAAAGTTGTTGCAGCAGTTCAAAACGTGAGAGCCGATTAACCGGAGTATTCTCAAATGGATATTCAGGGAGCGCATTAAGTGGACCCCCAATCAAAAAATGTCCTGGAGTCAAAACCTCCAAGTCATTTGGGTCCGATGAAATAGGACATAGTGGCCTGGAATTAAGTACAGCTTCAATTTTACAAAATACCGTTGCTAACTCTTCAAAGGTGAGAACCGTTTCTCCTATAACTCGACGAAGATGAGTTTTAGCCACCTTAACTACTGCTTCAAATATCCCACCCCACGAGGGATAAGCAGGAGGGCTAAACTGCCATTTGATTCCACGACGGGAAAGTGAATTCTCAACCGAAACTTGATTTTCAGATAAAAATTTATACACATCAGAAATATAACGATCGCCTCCTTTAAAGTTTGTACCGCAGTCGGACCGAATCAAACTCGGTAACCCACGACGACTGACAAAACGGGACAAACAAGCAATAAAGGCTTCAGTGCTAAGAGAAGACACTACCTCCAAATGTACGGCCTTAGTAACGAGGCAAACAAAAACGCACAGGCAGGCCTTAACTATCTTAGCATTCCGTAACGATGAAACCTTAACCGAAAATGGACCAGCAAATTCCGTACCCACACCTGAAAAGGGTCTAGAGGCTGATATTCGATCTGGAGGCAAATCTCCCATTTGCGGCTGAACAATAGCCGCCTTAAGTTTATAACAAGGAATACACTTAAATATGACATTACGAATCGCTCGTCTAGCTGACAAAATCCAAAACTCCTGATGTAGGATAGCTAGAAGCGTATTTAAACCAGCATGAGCATTCCTTTCATGCCTATCCCTAATAATCAACTCTCCAAGGGGGTTATTCTTGGGAAGAAGAAGCGGATGTTTATGACCAAAAACCAAATTAGAATGGCGTAATCTTCCACCAACACGTAACAAACCGCGATCATCTATAAACGGATTCAAGCGAGCAACAGCACCCTTCAACTTACCTTGTCCCTCTTTCAGACTTGTAAGTACTGTATCAAATTCCTTCGCTTGAATATATCGAACCCAAAACAACAACGCTTCCCTCCGTTCATCCGGACATAACACCTTGGAGCAATTCCTATTGGATTTATTCCTCAAATTGAAAACAACCCTACGTATCCAAGCGGTTACACCCAACAGTTTATCTAAAGAACTGAACCGCGTTAACAAAAAATCGAAATTCTGTGCAGGCTCCTTTATAACCGAAAGGACCTTCAAGCACGGGAGAGGCTCAATAAGCTTAATAGAAGCTTGAGGCCAACAATTCTCTGGTTGGAGCAGCCAACCGGGACCCCACCACAACGAATGATTCAATAAAACTGGAGCCTCACAACCGCGAGATGCACAATCAGCGGGATTAACATCCCCTGGCACATGTCTCCATTCAAGATTAGCAACCGATTGCTGAATTTGCGACACCCGATTCGCAACAAAAACTTCTAAAGCATGAACTGATGCTTGCAACCATGCAAGAACAATCTGACTATCAGTCCAAGCGAAAATTCTTCTAATATTAATATTTTGACCTAACGTCGATTTAACGTGATTAAGGAGACGAGTCAAAAGTACAGCACCTGATAGTTCCAATTTAGGAATAGTTAATCGCATTCTAACTGGAGCTACTTTACTTTTAGCCATAATAAGCTTAACCGTTACAACACCTGATTTATTAACCGTACGAACATAGACAGCAGCAGCGAAACCGCTCTCTGAAGCATCACAAAAACCATGAATATCTACTACGCATTTACCCGATGGTAGTAACGACCTATCTATTCTAACAAATTCAATATCAGGGAGGGACGAAACAAATTGAATCCAAACGTTTAACAAATCACCCACCAATGGGGCGTCCCATGTCAATCCCTGTAACCAAAGCTTTTGTATAAAGCACTTTGCCAAAAACACGACTGGAGCCAACCAACCATTAGGATCATATATCCTAGCAATAGTCGAAAGTACGGTACGCTTCGTCCATGTTTTAACAACATCCAAATCTTGAACTCGAAATGTAAATACATCTGAAATAGGTTGATACTGAACCCCTAAAACAGCGATGGCGTCCGGATTATCCGTATTCTGAAAAATATAAGGATCCTGTTGGTGGTCTTCAGGTAAACCTGCAAGAACAGCTGGCGAATTCGACAACCATTTTCTCAATTCATAACCACCCGCCTTGAGAATATCAATAAGCTCATCGCGCAGTATCAACGCTTCCCTTTCATTAGCAGCACCGGTGCAGATATCATCAACAAAAACATCACTAGTTAAAACATCAGCAGCTCTAGGAAAACGCAAATGCTCTCGTTCTGCCAATTCTAATAAAGAACGAATAGCTATAAAAGGACTCGACCTAAGTCCATAAGTATTAGTATTCAACTCAAAAACCGAAATAGGATCTGATTGTTTCTCTCGCCACAAAATCAACTGGTAACGACGATCCTCTGGATGAATAACAGTCTGTCTAAACATCATTTTAATATCCGCAACAAACACAACCTGATGCCTACGAAAATTTGTTAAAATATCACCAATATCCCGATGCAACTTAGGACCCGAATGCAAACATTGATTTAATGATACGCCATTAGAGCTGGGCGCAGAGCCATCAAAAACTACTCTTATTTTACCACCCTTAAACACCGCATGATGTGGAATAAAGTAGTGCTCCTGCGACCTCCAATCAAAATTAGAAACAGACATATGACCGAGCTCTAAATACTCTTTCATAAACTCAACATACTTAATACGAAATGCCGAATCCCTCTTCATACGTCGCTCCATAGATGCTAACCTTTTTTCAGCTAGCATTCTAGACTGACCTAATGGAGGACGAGACAGTAGAAAAGGTAACCTCGTGACAAACCTACCCGAACAGAGACGACCTGTATTATTCTGGAAGAACAGCTCACATTCCAGATGCTCTGGGTTATCACGGCGTGCTGTAGGGGGCTCCTCAACTTCCCAAAAATGCTGAACCGCTTCAGCGAGAGAGAGTCCTACATTCAAGTTACCATCCTCTTCACTAAAAACACATAATGAAAATACAGGGCCCATGATGACATCACCAAGGTCTGTTGAGACGGCTACTAACCCACCACGTTGCAGATGAATGCATTTTCCAAACTGTAGCTTTCCCAAAACATCTGCACCGAGTAGCAAATCAACTGGACCTGGAATATTAAATTTGGCATCTGCTAAATTCAATTGAGTTGCAAGTTCAAATACCTCCGATGGCAATTTAACAAGCGGATGGTTTCCCATAACATTATCCAAAACAACAGCAGACGTTGAAATACGAGGAATAGAATATTTAAGAGGAGAGAAGGTGAGTGAGACCTGTCCCACTAAACCGGACACCTTAACTCCGCCTACACCAAAAATACTATTCGCGGCAGGAACAACACGCAACCGCAACCGCTCCACTAAACTTCTCGACACCAAACTCCCCTGTGCACCAGAATCCAAAATCGCTCGCGCCGCAACCTGCTCACCCGATGGGGAGGCGACGCAAACCTGAGCGGTGGGCAACAAAACAGTAACAGGAGAGGTCGAAGACTTAGATGGAGACGGCGTGTGTTCGAGTCAATAATCTCGCTGGGATCCTCGCTGTCCTAAGCGAGGCCACTCCGAATACTGCAAAGGATTGATAGAATCAGATCGTTGCTGATCAGCAGCAACCCGAGATACATTGGGCCCCCCAGGGCCCCTAGGGCCCCGGGCCCTAAATGGTCGCGACACATCCGGTGCCCGATATACTTGACGTCTACTACCACCCCCGCCCATGGGGGGACGTGCCTGGCTCCGATAATTTGAGTTAACCTTTCTGCCACCGCGCCTGTAAGTGTGACCAGAAACTCGAGGTCTATTAACCTGCACACCACCTGCCCATTGATTATCAACATTATTACCTTCCAATCGATTGTTGACAACAGCGTCCTGCGCCGGAGCAGCCGGCGGAGGCGTCCCGTTCCTGTTGCCACAAAGTAAAAAGTGGTGATTACCACCACACTGCTTGCACGGTCGAGAATAATTGCATTGCGACACGAGGTGGGAGCCTAAGCAACCGTAACACCACCTGCGCTGTCGCACAATATTACGTCGCGCCTGAAAACGTAATGCCAAAAACTTATAACAAGAAACTACACCGTGACCAGGGGCCCTACAATACGAGCAGCAATTGTCCGGCTGCCGGGCCGCAACTACATTATACACTCGCTGGTCCGGGCGGCGTTCCGCGCGCACCGGCGGCGGCCGGGGCCTCGCTGGGGCCGGGGCCGGCGACGGCGAAGGGACGTTGTCCTGCCTGCGACACTCATCCTCCAAAAAACAAATAAAATCATCAAACGAAGGGAGATGAGTGGAAGAGTCCCCGCCGTATTCCTGTTCGAACCGGTTACGCATATCAACATTTAATTTTTGTAAAACAATATGCAATTAAATAAACGACCAACTATCTATAGGTAAATTTAAACCTTTCAACGCATTAATCGCCACTAATAAAGGATTTAATAAGTGAGTCCGTAAATTACAATTTTTATTAATATGTGGCAAGTTTAAAATTACCGCAACATGATTATCCGCTAACCGGCGGATGTTTTGATACCGACGCATAAGTAAATCCCGCGCTATAGAATAATTATTATCAACGAATTCCAAATGTTGGACCAAACCCTTAGCCTCACCGGTGAGACTAGCCAACATATAAGCTAATTTCTGAGCAGGTGTTAAATCACATCTATTATGAACCAAACTATCAAATAAATTAATAAACGCAACCCATTGGCTTAAATCGCCACCGAAATGGGGTAAATCTAATTTAGGCAACCTACCTATTATTCCACCGGACGTAAATAAAGTTTCTTTTAATTGTAGATCACCAACAGGCTGGACCGTGGACTTAATTTGTCCCACGGCTTGTCGTATTTGGTCCGCAAAATCCTCAGCCTGATCTACATCCGCACATATTCTATCCATAACCTCTGATTCCAAACCCACTGCATGTAATGCCCGATAAGAATTGTATAAATCATTCATTTTATCTTCCAAAACCTCTCCCCGCGACAAAAGGGCTTGAACGCGATCTTTACGCGATATATTCAAAATGGCCGAACCGAGCCATCGCAATACACCGGCTACTTGCGCTTTATGAGAGGCAGCCATGATTAATTAACAAAAACTTCCGTAAACAAATGAAAAACGCAAGTCAAAAAACAAATAACCGTATTCGAATAAACAAAGTATAACAAAACATCAAATGCACTTATTCGAATATAGAAAGTTCTATTTTTAGAACGTAAAACACAATTTAAAAAACCGTATTGAAATAAACAAACTATTACAAAAATATCAAATGTACCTATTCGAATATCGAATGTTCTATTTTTAGAACGCAATTAATCACTCAACACAATATGATGCAATACCCTTGACTTTGATATAACCTTATAATGACTTTGATATGACCTTATAACTTATAACGCAAATAATGTACCCAGGATCGAAATATTCAACTATTGTTTTACCCAAAAAACCCAGTGGTCGCTGATCAACCACGCTCTGTTTACCAAAATTATGTTTGTTAATTATTTTGCTCTGCTACCATAATACAATAACAATAGTTAAATACATCCCGAGTACATACCTGAAATCTCGTGCGCTGCTTCCATAAATATGTGGTGTGTCGGTCAGTCAATTAGTCAAAACAATAGGGTACCCTTTTTGGGGAGGAAAAACTATAATTACGGGAATAATTTAAATTACATAAGATAAAATAAAAAGAAAAGAGACAATTTAATGTATATAGTCACCACTTCTGCCAGGCACACTACGTCGCCATTAAAATTCTTCTCACATAAATAACTCGCGTCCGCGCGTGATTACTAATATCAATAAAAAGTACAATTAACAAATCCGTGGGCCGATTTACTAATTTACTACGTGGTCAGCACGTAAAACAATCGACGACACGCTCCGATGCGCGCGTAAATAACTTATAACCGATAACAACACTAAATACACGACTTCACACTAGCGGCGCGGTTAGCGGACTCCGATAGAAAAAACAATAATTAATATGAATGCCGCTCCCTCACCAAGTGAGGTATTCGCCTCACCAATTGAATACATCGCGTTTCCGCTATCAGTGTGACTATTTAATTATTTTATCTATTCCGAACACATACATAGCCTGTCAAAATCATAACCCTCCTTTTGCTTTGCCGTAGTCGGGTAAAAACAAACACAACGTTCACCTGACCAGTTCACATAAACAACTTGTATTCAATAAGCGCTCTTGTAGATAAAATATATTTGCTTGAAGATTTTACAGCATTATTCATTTTTTACGGCTACCCGGCCTTATCGTGAAGTAACATGTTATTTTATTATTTGTATCAGTGAGAGGCCCCACTGAATTCTATGGTATTATAGCCGTAATATTCTTTTTAATACTTCCGTCTAGAGGTGAAATGCAGCCGATAAAATGGGCCTGAGGTGTACTTTGGTCGTTAAAAATATCTATACAGCTTATCTTCGCTTGCTATTTGAATATAACGTTCGTAAAGCATTTCATTGTGGTGGAAATAGATTTAATGCGTCATCAAATACTAACTGTACGAGCAGTATAATAACTATAGAGTTCTACTTCTTTGGTAAATATAGGATTCATAAAATTTAAAACAATATCTCATCATTCTTATTATCTCAAAACAATAAATATGCTTTGCTAATTAGCTATAATTTTAAACTAAATTTTATTAAATAAATTATTTTATTACAAAAAAACATCGCCTGTATTTATTTTAAAAGGAGCCCATCACATTATCATTTACCTTTACCATTTTAAATCATCAAATAATTTATTTCATTACCAATTCACGCTTCGTAAAACTTTAAAAACAACATTTTTCACAAGTACTGAGCCTAGCTTCCTTGGGGAAGCTGCGCGTTATGACGGGATATCTTGCGGTTGCAATAAAGTGAATTATGCAGACAACTGCAACGATACTTTGTTCCAAACCCTTGAGACGCGACAGACTGTGGTTTTGGTACTGATAAAATAATCGCTAAAAACACCACTTGACAACTTTTCATAAGTTGCTATCGACTTATCAAGACGTTATACTTCTAGGTATGAAATATTAAGTATGAAGTTATGGAGTTATTTGATTGAATATAAAATATTCAATCAAAAAGCTGTTGTTTATTCAATTTCCAAAACATCGAGCGAAGAACAATCGACCATAAAGTCTTTTGATTGAAAAAAAAACGTATTAGGTATATCATGATCGTCATTTTTGACCTACAATTACACAAACAATATTACCTACATATTACATTTTTAATCAATGTGCCATTCTTTGTGAATATATCTTGAACCGCTTAAGTAATAAAATAACATTATCAAAACCTTTTTGAAGGCAGTCAAATCGCTCCGCGCATAGAGTCCGCATCCGATTCCGTGTCCCAATGGGATCCTAATGCAGACTTACACCGCAGCCGGGTTCGTTCAATTTAAACTTTAATATGCAGCTACACTAAAGTGGAAATAATGGTCTCTTTCAATAACTTAACTACCCTTGTCTTAGTTGCGAACTTAAGCAGGTCAAGCCTTAGAAACTTTAATTATATTTATTTCGTGCAAGAAAAAATCTACTCTGAAATTTATAGATAATATTGCTTAGCTCGTTATTTTCTTAGCTAGATGTGGATCAAAAGTTCCATTCCATTCCATTGTGTTTTACGTATTTTTATTTTTTAATCCAGAATATAATGAAATAATAATATGAATCAGTTCTGCGATCAACAAATGAACTTTAAAAAGTTATAAAATGCTATTAATTTCATTCATTGCTTAACATAAAATCGTAGGAACCACATCATATATCTCACTAATAAATATTTGAAATGAAACTTGAAAGTACGTATTTTTGTTTTCTTTCCCTTCGCTCTTCATTTGAACGGAATAATTCAGAAAATAGCTTAACAACGCTACACTCAAATTTCCCTAGTCAGCCTACAAAAGCAATTTAAACAATAGAGTCACGTAAACCAAAATACCTAGAAATATCTATCGACCTTAGCAATTATAATTGAAACCATAGCTGGGAACTGAAATTCAACACATAATTGAATAGCTCAAAGTTGGCTGGTGCCAGCAGAAGCCTACAAAATGAACTAATTAACTGTTGTTCATCCCAGCTCCTTTGTACGTGTATAATGTGATTACATCCTTACGAAAACTTTTGGTGCCTCTATTGGCAACTGCTTTGTGGTTTAAAATTTCGGATTAAGAATTCATTTTATCTTAGACATAATGAGTATCACCAGCTTCTTTACTAAACATTTGGCTGACCGAAAAGTTCAAGACCAGCGTTGAAACATAAAAAATGTGCAATTTTGTTTGAACTATATTTCTGCAATCCCATCTCATTGTATTAAAAAGTGAAATTTTATTAAGATGGACGTTTTTCTTTCTCGTTAAATCAGCTGATATATATTTTAAGATAGTTGATTGGACAGTTTAGAATAAATATTTGTATTTACTTTGGCTCTACATGAGTGAAGGGTTCGAACTAGTGTCCAAAATTCGGATGTTTGTACGACGGATTTTAGCAAATAAAAATAAAATAACGCGTTGAAAATTAATCAATACCTATGTAATATTCGAAATCAACTATCGAAATCGAAAAAAAAATCTAATAATTTTATTCAAGGTGATGGATGGATGAAGGATCAATCAAGGTGAATTTAACAAACGTAAATTCCAAAAAACCTTTGGACATGCATTAATTGAAATTTTACAAATCGAATCTCTCTAGTCTCTACATAATAACAAAATTAATAAAAATACAAACTGTATTGAATATTATAATAATATATCAAGTTATATCAACAACAAAGCTAGAAGAATTCCTATTAGAGTACACTTTATTGAAAATACACGTTTTCGATTAAAATATCAAGTATCGAAGAAATAATTTAAATACAAATAGAACCTCTGTAATATTGTGTCCTACAAAACTTTTTCTTAGTCCTGTGGAAACTTATTAAATCTGTAAATAAAAAAATGATTTCCGTTTTCTTTATACAAGTATTTCTATATAAATGTTTAAAGAAGTCCCTCTATGGACCAGTATAGGTGATTATCTTTTATAGCCCTTTCACAATAACATTATTGCTTTTGTTTTGCAGTAGTCTTTAATAACTCATGTCTAATATACTACAGATAAAAACTGTGTTGATAACGTCCTTACATTGATATAATCAACGATTGAGACACACAGACATATGTATCAAATCTACACAATCGCGCAAAGCGTCTCGATTTTAAATTCATTTTCTTTAAAGTCCACCATTGTATAGCATTTTATAAAATTGTCTATACGTAATACGTGACGTGATTGGAAAAGGCGTTCAAATGGCACTCGATACGTTTTGTGCTCGTCTACATTGTGCGTGGTTATGGGCAGTTTAGCGGAAACACACGGGCGATGGGTTGGTACGGTAACTGCGCGTTTATTTAGAGTTATACCTAATAAATTAAATTTGCTTAAGCTCAGTTGAAATGCGTGGAATCAGAATAGAAAAGTTTTGAGTCAATCTTTACTTTAATATATTTTTTAACTAATTTAATATGGATCTGAGGAACTGTAGTAAGAATATTAACAGAAATCCATTCAATATTCAAAGTACTTAAAAGCACGCATAATGGTAAGTAGAAATATTTGACAAACATAAATTGAAATGTGGACAAGATAAAACATTACAACTGTAGAACCAAAGCCAAGCTGTATATCTACTGAAACAGAAACTTTATATTATTTTTTTACTATTATAACTAAAACTTGAATCTATTTTAATTTGAATGAAAAAACGCTAATAGACCAGGTGGTTACCTATATTTAATATTGTGTTATTTGAATACATTTGTCATTGAAAATTTATTTTTAATGTAATAGTAAAAATGCACATTTTTAATAATATAACTCGGATTTCTACACAAAATATTATGCATGTGAGTAACAAATTTTTATGTAAAAACTAAATATAATGTAAAAAGCTACTAATGATGACGTTTACCTTTGGTTACCCACCTATTCGATTTACTTTTTTTTTTTTTATGTTCGACTTGAAATCGTTTAAAAAAATAATCTTATAAATAAACGCGCGTGTTCAAACTAACTGTATGTCACCTCAAATAGAAGCCGTTAGTTGCAATTCGCGCCACGGGCCGCTCGTAAAATGTGGCGCTGCCGTCGCGCAGATGGTTCCGTCGCCCAATAACCTTACAACATTATGCACTGATGGTGCAATCATGTGTTTTATTAATATCTTCGCTCAACGTCTTTATTATCTGCTAAATAAGCGCTAAATTAGAATAGCAATGTCAGCACCTGGTGCAAGAAGTTGAGAACTGTGAACTGTCTGTGATGTGTAAACGCCTGAAATTAATTTAATTTAATTTTCCTCTTAAAGACTAAAAGATAGAATTTACTCTCAAATTAATAAGTCTCTTAAAAATTGTCTAAAATTATATAGCTATTTAAAACATTATATCATCTAAAACCACATATTTCAAACATTGATGCGACAAAATGCCGGTTTCAATATTTTTCTTTGCTGATTGGGGTTTTAGGAACCCCATAGACATCGTTCAAATAAAGTGCTCAATTTAACGTTCTTTCCAGCCTTCGTTCTAAACAACTCGTGAGTACTTCAAATCAGCTTTTTACCGATTGATTAGAGCTCTTAAACACAACCAAACAAATATGTATCGTGACAACATCAAATACACCAAAACACCACACCACAATAAGTTTAACTCTTAACCCCGGCCTATTTGGCCGCATCGACACATTTCCCGCTTCGCAAGTAACACGGCTCGCTTTTTGTCTACGTGCCATATATTAAAGAAGGTAATTTCATATTTTCTGGCTAAATTTGTTGCGGTTATGCTTGATCAACTTTTTTCGGGGTCCCGCGGTAATTAGTGAGAAATATTGGATCGTGGAAGTTCAACTGACGCTTGGTGTTTTATGATATCGTAGTAATATTTAAAATCTAAGCTTAATAATATGAAATTATGCGAGTAAAGATTTCGTCCTCCTAAGAATAACTAGACAGTTTATAGTGTAGAAAGAAAATACAATTCAATTTGAATAGACTATGTATTAACGATATAATTATTATATTATATACTATTTACATTGTTTTTAAAGTGTGTACTTTTTAGGTACTATGAGCAAATCTTTAAAATATGGACGATAGAGCTACATATTTTTCTTATCGTATCCAATTTAACCCGCAGTATACGAATATCGTTACATCATGATATAGTGGACTATCTTTCGGTCCTCTCCTAAAATATTGATCAAATGTAATCCTTTATCCCTTTTCTGTTTCAGGTTATTTTTATTTCAGTAATAACACGATTTAATCAGAATTTTAATAATTACACATAGCATAAGCAAAACTGAACAATAGCAGTTTGAATACTGAATTCCCTATAAAAGGAACTTTAGCTTCCATTTCACATCTACTCGTATTTCAAACATTATTTTTGATAAAAAAGATAAGAGGTAAACCAAAAATTATCATACATTTGAGTTAACTGTAGGCTATGTTTCAAATAGAACATGAACCATATAACCTTTGAAATCAATTACCGACCCCATAAACAACAATCAACATGATTAAAAACCATAATTTCATTGATGAAAAACAAACAAAAAACCATCGTTCGAAACGTAAAGGGAACAATTTATTAATCTCATTGGAGACCGGGCGGGCGCTGAACACATTTTTCTTCGGCAATTTCTTAGTTAAAAATGGCGCCCCCGTTCACCAATTACATCGTTATCTCAACTCTAACTGAATAAAACTCCGCGTCGTTTCATCATTTTCGCGTGGAGAACTTTTAGTTAGTTTTTGTGAGGACTCCTGATTTATGAGCGAGGGCCCTTGCGGAGGTCTTTTGGAATTTGGTCCTACCGAATTATTTTGGGTATGTATGGTTGTTTGTCGAGCTTTAAAAAGTTTTGTTGTTGTATGTAGATATAATATAGTTTACTATTTTGTCTCTTTGATAAAGCTAATGTCAAAGATACAATGAATATATCAATTTCATAGTGGTTAATTTTTAAGATATTTAATAACATATAAAATTAAACGAAGCTTTATACGATACTTCATCAATGATGTCAATTTATAGAAAATATTATAACAATACAGTTTATTAAAAATTTAAAGAGAGAAAAGACGAAATGAAAGTTTAAAACTCGAAGGATCTAAAAAAACAAAGATAAAATATATTTTATTCAGCATTTATTTAAAATTTAAAACAATTTTTTGTGCTTATACTATTTTTATTTAAAACATATTTAAATACACAGTATGCATTGTATTGGAATATATTATTTTGTAAATATTCTAAGTACTACACTGTCGTATAAGAAAAATATCATTATTCCAAGTATGTATTCATACTTTATGTGTTAAACATAATACGAAACTTATGTTTTATGTTAAAGCTATTATCCACTATTATTTTCATGCTATGAAGCTATATTGGTAACTTATAGACTCTACAGTCAACGTCGTAGCATATGTCTACGCCGTAGCTCATAATAAAAAAGTTGTTTGTAACTTATAAAACTAAATTGTTATAACAAATTCAACTTTATCTGAATGTATTATTTTTCTTATTGTATCATTTAACATGTAACTCTGTCGGTCTATATGTCTGTCTGTCTCTTCTTCTTCTAAACTGAACCGATTTGGATGATTAAATCATTTACATTTTAAAGCTTTTGTGAATTACACCTTCAATTCCTGTTTACCTATTAATGCTTACCTATTAAAACTTACCTATTAAAGCTTACCTTTTAATGCTTACCTATTAATACCTAGCTATTATTGCTGCCTATCTCACACTGGAGTACAGCCTACATCGGTGGAAGACAGGCGTTATCCCCGCGCAGGCATCCGCTGAATATTTTACACGGCTACGTGGTTGGCGGATGACGAAATTTACAACACACGCCCGAATAGTTTTATGTACTTCGATGTAGCGACAAAGAATTGTGCGGAGTGAATAATAGAAGCACCGTACTGGACGATAAATCATGAACACCTACTTGGACATGTTTAATGGCTTGTTAGGTACTGTTTGTTTTACGATCTTATTTGTACGAATTGATATGCTTTGGGTTTCAATTGGGAGGAGTTATTGGTGATGTACTCGTAAAATAATTTATTAAAATGTTTGGAGAGATTAGAGTTAAAGATACCATGTTAGTACAGGTAGTTTTATTCAGCAACGTGGTGTAATTTGAAATCTCATTGCGTACTTGCCAGTAATAATGGTAACAAAGCTCAAGTTAATACACAACACTAATAATAATAACTACATAAGTACTTTACCACTACATTAATTAGAAGCCTTATTCACACATGCTTTTAATAATTTAATAGTTTATTTATTACCACATCCAATCCATTTAACACCCAAGATCAATTCAAAAGTATTGTGTCCCTACAAACAGTTTCACTACAAAAGCTATCTTCTCACCTTTTCCCCGTTCCCTCAAAGACTTCCGTAACATTGAGATATATTCGCAGCTATAAAAAGCTCTGTTGACTGTTCGTCAGGCAGTAATCAGGACGCGACTCTAGACGTCGGGGATTTTTAAGTTTGGATGTGGTAATTAAATAAGAATGGGGTTTTTTATTATTTTGTATGTTTTTGTGGTTGTAATTTTACGAATTTGCAGGGACAAAGAAAACATTTGTAATTTTTGCAGGATTAACAATAGTATGAAATATTTTTTTGTATTTTTATTAAAATAAATTTATATAATACACCTAATTTTTAATAATTATTCAAAAAATCTGTTTATTTTTCAAATTCATAAACTTACCTAAAATAAGCGACCACAGTTTTTATATCATACATATTTCACAACCATAGTAAGGAAAATATGCCTGTATGTACCAACATAGAATATGAGGTAATACAAACACTAAGATCAAAGCAGACCAGCAAATACTCATCTCGCTACTCGAACAAAACTCGATACTTTATAAATATGCTATTACTTTAAATCTATTCTGAGAGCATGTGGTAACGTTGCAAGCCTGACCCAATTCGTACAAGAGCATGCATTCTTTATCATCGTATACTTTCAGCTTTGTGAGGCTTTTTCGACTGTTAGCCGCAACTGTCAATCGGGAAATTCGAGTTGAAGTGTTAGGGTAGTGATTGTGTGTCCACTGAACTGCAGTACACTCGAATGCAAAGGTAAACGATGTGTATTTATGAAGGTTGCTAGCTTAAGACAAGCATGTAGTATTTTGTAATAAAGGAATTCGTTAGCTTACAATTTTTTTTGTTTTACCTTCTTATGTTTATAGTCCTTAAAATTCACTGTCTTTTGTACCGTATATTAGGAGTTAATATCTCCCTATGACCTACACAGGGACCACTCCACCTATGAAGGCTCAATAGAGTTTGTATTTGTGTTTAAGATTTTCATTTCACATTTTTTGTGTGATATTATGTCTTATAAATAATTTTAGCATCGAATTTAAATCTTATTGCATTTGAATAAAGTGCCATATCCAAAGTATATATCTCGTGGTATCCACTTCGTTACTATATTTACATAATCTCTTACCTGCGCTCGCTTTATATTCCTTAATTTGTAACTGCAACTTAATTTCACGAAACACGTCTTATTGACACAAGCTCTTGCACTTTTGTGGATATTCTAGTATCAATTACATTATTTATTGTACATTAAATGTTTGAATATAAAATAATTAAGCAGTTTGTTTTTCGAAGAAATACTTACAGTAGTTCCAGTAGTACCTTCATTTTTTTATTGAATCATCGATTTTGATTTTAAGATGTTTGATGAAATCGAAGTCACTATTTTTACAAAAATCGGCCTTAGATCGATGTTAACTTTACGATAGGAAACTTTAAAAAAATTATACCGGCCGAATTGATAACCTCCTCGTTTTTTTTTTTTTTTGAAGTCGGTTAAAAATAGCAAGCTACCTCATACCTTTTATCTTAAGAGATAAAATTTATATATTAGTGAATTCGCGCAGACTTACGTCTTATACTTCACACACATAAAGACAGGAAACATGATTTTTATGTATGATTCGCGCAATTTTCTTATAAGTCGAGTTGCGAGTACAGGCATAAGGCACGAAATATTTATACAATTCTGGAAATAGGGCAACCCTACACCATCACAATAAAATCGATCATCTCGTTTCCCAGCTTCTTTGGTCTAAGATCTTACGTATAAATATTGTTAATAGAATTAATAATTGGATGTTAAAATGTTTTAAAAATAACGTGGTAAGTTCTGGGTTTGAAATAATCTGGGAACGTTAAGAAATTAATGTCACCTATTTGTTGTATATTCTTTTTATCGTGGAACAGGAAGGTGTGAAATGCGCATCTACCTACTTCACACACCTGAAGAGGATTTCAGATTGATGTGGGATTTCACTTAATAGTTAAATATTTGATATTTGCGCAGGACCCTGTTAATTACAATAAAGCCTTTGGCACTCATGATTGATATACTAGGTACTTATGGTTCTTCTTCTCTATTCAGTGGTGATTGAGTTTTTCTACAATTATTATTATATACGACAAGTATTTAATATTTTAATCATTCTTCTTTATAATATTAGAATAAATAAATGCATAAAACAGACCTGCATTGCGACTTGCCCATGAGTTTTATGACGCACTGGGGTAGAGTTTAAAGTTTTATAATTCATCGGTTGGACAAGGAATAAATGATTATTTTATTATAATTTATAAAATTACTCCCAAGGAAATGAATTTTATAGATAAAGTTGTATAATTAACACGTACTTTTATAAAAAAAAAAACCTTTTAGGTTAAGGTTTTGGTTTATTTCGTTCACACAAACTACTGCACTTAACATAAAAAAATAAAGTATAATAAATAGATACCAAGCTTCAAGATATCTACAGCGAAACCTCTTATCTATATTACAATATCAATATTAAATACGACATATCTTATACTACATTAAACATATCGCAAGAATATCGCATATCAACCGTCTATCGACAAAAAAGTGGCCGTACTTTATTTTTCTGATCACGGCTTAATCGTAAATATGAAGGCCTCCGCACCTTCTGCTAGCTATTGCAAAAAGAGAGCGCTCGCTCCATAAAATATATAAGGGGGTAACTGCATCCCCATTCTGAACATACCTTTCCGCCGTTGCCTAATCCACGAACCGCCTTTCTCTTTCAAACACGTAGATACCGAAAGGGACAACCAATTTTTTGGTTTAACGTCGTTCCAGAATAGGTATGCATTACTTATATGTGAAAGCGTATGTTTTACCTGTTTTATTCTCGAATAAAGTGTGCTCAAGGGAATTTTTTTCGACCGCCTGGATTAATTATAAGCTCTGGTGACGTTTGTGCGACACAAAGAAGGATATACGTAATTGTCGGATATTTGGGATTACCGCCGGTTTATGACGCAGAAAAATTTATTTTCACTAAGTACAACGGTTTTGGAGTGACGCTTCCTATGCGGTCTATTATCTAGGGTGTTTTGTTTTTCTATGTAGAACGTGTTTCTTGTAATTTGCTTTGAGCTTGCTGATAGAATATAGAGTACAAATAAATCATTCAATATTTGAACTTGAATCTGCTTGTAGCTTATAATTTAAAGCTGCTAACGCGCGGAATAAATCATGCTAAGTACATTCAAGTATATTCTATTGTCGAGAATAACATTAAAGGGTTAAATGTATTTGAGAAAGTATCATTTCGTCCCTATATATTACGAAATTAATTATTTTTCTAGACAACGAACATAATAATAATTGAAAATTTTCATTTTCACTGGTTTTTTAATCAATTATCACCTCAAACTTATACTTAGGTATTATGTGCAAAAGTCTAATTAACTTTGGTAAAAATGGCAGTCGACAGCAGTCAGCACGGAGGCGCGATAAATTCCCGTCAGACACAATGGTTGCTTAACTTTCAGCTGCCTATAACGAGTTTTTAACTTTGTGGCAAAGCAAAAATATCTCTATCTTGTTCGCGAGTGGCACAAGGTGTGGGAGAAAGCGGTTTTATTTATTTTCTTAGGAACTGCTTGTCAGACAGCATAATACAGCAAAAAGGAACTTATGTTTTTGATGATAAAGTGTTCTATTAAAAATATTTTACGTATTTTAGTAATATTACGTAGTTTTAAAATAAACTACAGAATCGCTTCAGCTCTTCACACTAATTTTCAAAAACGTAACGCCAAATTTTCATCTATTATAAGAAATTGTATTCGAATGTTACCTTATCAGTTTCATTACCTTATCTAACATATACTATCTATTTGATGAAATAAACATCCCAATTTTCAATTTGACTACGAAAGATTTGAGACCATGAATTGTATAATAGTATCATAACAAAATGAAAGAAGGCAATAGAAAATTGTATTACATTTTCACAGGCACAAAAGGTATATTTTAAACAAGACATAATTTATCGATAAAAATCGAACGCTTGTACATTGTACCACAGCAAAGGGCGACCGGAGAAAATTACGAGAAACGGCCCTACTTTCAATAAAACTGTCGTCTTATTTAACTGGCTTTAAGTTATCTTCACGGCTCTTTTCGCTATTCTTAAAGCGCGTCACACACGGTGAAGATACTATAATATTTTATCTTAAGATACTGTTATATTTTATATTACAGTATCTTAACGCATCTGGTATCAGCGTTCGGACCATCATTTTTCTTTTTGTCATTGCGTACTAAGACTCCTGTAGAACCGCCATCCTGTTACAAATGACCCACAAAATTTCGCGTCATTTGTAACAGGATGGCGGTTCTACAGGGGTCTTAGTACGCAATGACAAAAAGAAAAATGATGGTCCGAACGCTGATACCGGATGCGTTAAGATACTGTAATATAAAATATAACAGTATCTTAAGATAAAATATTATAGTATCTTCACCGTGTGTGACGCGCTTAACCTTTCTAATTATTTTACACATTATATTTTATGGAGAAGTTGGACTTCAATGAACAAATTAAGTTGTGTTACGTACTATACAAAGGTTAATAGAAAATAGTACAGCTACATTCTAGCTTAGGCCCTTGACTTCGCCCGATTTCTGATGACAATTTTAGTGTCTTTTTTTCGAATTTAAAAGTAACTGGGATGACGCTTACAAAAGTGGCTATTTACTATATATTATCTTTATGCCAGAGCACTGTCAAATGTTTCGGAGAATCCTTAGTTTATGAAATAATAAATAGTGTCTAATATACCGTCTTTTTTCGCGACGGCCTTTTAAACATTAGTGGTGGTTTCATATAATAATCAAATACTATCTACCCACAGGCTTTTTATATTGAAATGACATTCATATAAAGTAACATTATACTGATTTTCTGTGACGCTATGAACAGATTTACTTTCTTTCTTATAAAAACAAAGACTCTTTGATCCCATTAGATCTTAAGTACCTACGCTCACGTTAATCAATACACTCTTAACATTCGAAGTACAAATATAATAGTCTAACGATAGTCTAACGTCCCAAGACAATCAGTAGTGCTCAAGCGGCTTACAGCAGCTAATTGAAGATTAGCCTAATGATCTCCGGCTTACCCTGCCTTCGCATTCACACGTCCTCGCCTTCATTGTAATGGATGTGCTTGAAACAAATTATTCATATTTGATGAAGTTGTATTGGTATTGATACGTTCCTATCCTGTGTTAATAGTGATATATTACAGTATTATAAGTAGATGATTAGGATATTACGTGTGATTTCTATAGCCGTTGTTGCAAGTGAGCGTACGTAGCTGTATATCTCTATCCGTGTTGACTAACGTATTGGTCTATGTTGATACCAATTATTTTCTTTCCAGATTATAAATATTTAGAGGTAATCATTTGATGTAACCGCTAAAAGTAACAAAACTTTGGTTAAATATATTTTCTTAACAAAGACTACAAATTTACGCAGTCTTGTGCATGTATCGAAGAATGAATACCAAGGTACAAGTAAAAGTTTTAACATCATTATAATATCATTCAGATTCATAATGTGTAAACCAAACAAAGAGAAACAAAGCAATAAGAATGAAAACCAGCTCCACATATCTTCTTATGTAGATTTTACAGCGCTGATTTTCAGTTTCACAGTCCCTTTGAGCTTTAAATCGCACATTTGTTTACACACAGCACACTAAACATTCGCTTCCAAAGTTTCAATATTTTCACTTACTAAACTTAAACTATGTCGTATTTATTTGCAATTTAGCTAAAACGCAGACTTGCAACGTCACAGAAGTGAATTTATACGGGTCGGTGCTCTCGGAATATATGAGCTCAACTAAATGTTACGGTAAATCCTTCGGGAGACTCTTTATACGAATAAACATCAACTTTTAAATGTATCCAAGCGGTAGTTAAATATCTTCTTTTTATTTGAAGGGTAAATGAGCATGTGTTCGCTGCGATTTAGACAGAATCGTTTACACTACGTAATGGGACGAAATACAGTTAAAAAGCTTAATGATTTGTTGTAAAAGAGTAACAAAAATTTAGTTAAGAATTTGTACGACTCAATCAATTTAATGTAAGTGCAAACTAATAAATACTATGTGGACGTTTGTATGAAACTGGCTTATAATTAGATTTATAACATTACTTTATCCTTGCGATTATTTCTATGGGTATCTATTTAAGAATGACATTAAAAAACTCAGCTAGAAGGAAAATTTAATCACTACTCTTACATTTCACTTCAAGCGTTACTAAAACTATTAACAGCGCTCGAAGTATCTCCTCCACTCCTCTTTCAATACAATATCCCTGCATAAACAACTAGCTAATTCAAACAGCCGAAAAGTTGAAACTTTAGGCGCGGGACATATACAAGCGGCGCGGCGTGCATCGGGTGCGCTATTGGCATTTTGTATGAAATAATTTTGGAAAGGCGGCGCAACCGTGGCACAACCGTGGCGTGCCGTCTCGACGCCTCACTATGGGACAGAACGGTATAAACCATCTCTAAAATGGTTTGAGTCAAAATTGTCGTACAGATGATTTTTTGGTGGCATTACATTCCTGAATAAACGAACTATCTGATAAAATAGATGAAATTAAATTTAAATCAGTTTTATCACATTAAAATTCACAGTAAACCTGAGTAGTCATATTTTCTTACTTAGCACATAATCTATTTCTGAAGTTTAACGTATGATAATTTCTAAGTTTTCCATTAAAATTAATATGTATCATACATTTTTGGATTGTCTAGGATCTGAAGTTTATCAATTTGTAAATATTTTATGCGAAATATTTTGCCACATTTTAATTTTAATTTTTTTGTGAATCATTGAATTTTATCGTCTTTTTCATTTTCAAATTGAGCTTTCGTCTTTGCCGAAAGCTGCCGAAGTTGAGTTATTATGATTTTTAGATTCTTTAGTTATTCAAGATTCCAAAAAGGTAAAAAAAACCTGCGTCATTACTGCGCCTTTTCGAGCTAGATGCTGAAATGTGAAGAGAGAGAGAAAAAAATTATGTAAACGAATTTAACGTTTCTACTTGTTATTAAAATTTTAAATGATATATATAACTTAAAATAGTTTTTTTTGCGGTTGACCGAACCTTCACACCTATGATAACAACATTAACATTAATTAATAATTATACTAGGTTTCCGCCCGCGGCTTCGCCCGCGCAGTCAAAGAAAAACCCGCATAGTTCCCGTTCCCGTGGAATTTCCGGGATTGTGTAATTTTCCCGGGATAATAAGTAGCCTATGTCCTTTCTCGGGTATCAAAATATCTACATACCAAATTTCATGAAAATTGGCTCAGTAGTTTAGGCGTGATTGAGTAACAGACAGACAGACAGAGTTACTTTCGCATTTATAATATTAGTATGGATTGTTGTAGAATTCATTGCGTTAATCATAATCTGCCTATAGGTTAAATAATTTGTATGGGAATTTTTTTATCAGTATTCTCATTGGTTTTGCATAAGTTATTAAAACTCGGGTCCTATATAATCCCAACAATTTCAGCATTAATAACAAAGTATTGAGATACTTCTTCACAGTAACCTAACTGTTGAAAGTCCAAAAATATAAAAATGAGTGTGTTTGTGTTCGCCGCGATATATGTCCGCTGTTAATAAGTAGCAAAATTCTGAAGAACTTGAAAAATATTTATTAGAAAATTTTCATCTATCAGCGGTGATACGAATACAGTGATTTAATACATTAAAAATCGGCTAAATCACGCCCGAAAGTGTTCGCGTTCAGCTGCAATAGAAGAAACATCTTGCTGTATATAACGGATCCCTATAGGTATATCCGGTATAGGTATAAAGACAACATATTTCAAAAAGACCAAAAATTCCAAAAGAATTGTTTGAAGAATCTAAACAGCTTCTGGTATTTAATAATGAACAGTTGTTTTATAGTAACATTTTTAATATAGGTACTCAACTCAATAATTATTTTATTATTTTCTAAGTTTTAATTTTTTTAAAGTATAAAGTCTTGAAATGTTTTGTTTAATACATAAGCAATGTTTGTTCTGTTAAGATAAGAGGAAAATTATGAAATAATGTAAGATTTTTGTAAGAAAATTTACGAAACCTTGTTTGTATTTGTTTTTAAACAAAAAAATAAAATTACCAAAACAAAAATGGACTTGGTTTATTATAGCGTAGTTAATCAAGAATGCGTATACCAAAATTCAAGTAAAAAGTACGAGAAACTAAAAAGTTATAGATTTTTGAGATGATTTATACCGTTCTGTCCCATAGTGCGCCTGTCCAAAATTCTTTCATACAAAATGTATAAGAAGGACGTGGTGCAAAACAGATTCAAGAGGTGCGCTTATGGCACGCCCGCGCCCGCGCCGCTTGTGTTTGACCCGCGCCTTAAACATCTGCTCAGGGATGACGTGACAAATTTTTCGGGCCGTAACAATAAAAACTTTATCTACTTACACCTCCTTAATTTCGCTAAACCTGCTGACACCACTTTGAGTTTTTATAATTTGTTAAAAATTTTGCTAAAGTACTTTGAGAATATTTATTATTCAAAGTCGCATAAGCAGAGGTAGATATATCAACAAGAAAGGTCACTCACTATCTCATCACGAAATGTTAAAAAACCTATAAAGATTTGGTGGAAAAGTATGTGTGTTCAACAACTATGAAGTGAGCAGCGTACGTCGTTCAGCGGTGTGGCGGCAACACCGGAGGGACTCTGGCCTAACTTCACGTTAATGTGAAACAAATTTGCTTAATCATGTAACCTAACGTCATTCTCTTTTCTTGTAACCTTGTAACTAACAGCACACAATGTAATCGTTTTAATTAAAATCATATTTTTTCACTGCAAGTCAGTATCTCGTTTCATTTAACATCAAATTAAAGTAAAATAATAAGGAAGAATCATCTCAATATTAAACATGGTCCATTCGGAGCCGAATCATTAATTTGAAGCATCATCATCATCACCACATGCACATGGCGAGGAGTCACAAGAGGATTATGCTGGATTGCCGTCGAGTCGCATCCGGTCAGGTTACGATACCCATCCTTCTTCTCTCCATCTCCTGTGCGTTTAATTTGCGTTAATATCGTTATTTTCACGTTTCAGTTATCCGTGCACGTGTTGAGCAGCGCGGCGCTGTGCTGATGCTTAACGGGAATTTGTAAGTACTCTTGTTTTCTATAATCTGCCAAAATGAGTGACTGTGAAGATACAATCGGTGGTAATTCTAAATCTCCTCGTTTAGGTATTTGTAAAAGTATAAATATGCAGCTCGCTGACTTAAAGAGACAGCGTGGCACGTTAAAAGGCAGGCTAACATTGTTTGAAAGATATATTTCAAAACTAGACAAATCAGAATTAAATTACAATAGCAAAACTGAATTAGAATTACGAATAGAGTCAGCTTGTACACTTTTTCAAAGTTACAATGAAATTCAGAGTAAAATTGAACAATTAGTTGAAGATTCTGATATAGCAGCTCAATTAGAATACCGAGAATTGTTTGAACAGCAGTATTTTTCTATTATGGCTAACGCGAAGTGCTTGGTAAATCCTAACAGTAGTGAAAAAACACAATCTATTTGTCATCAGGTTTGTAATAATTCTATGTCTATTAAATTGCCAGTTATAAAGCTACCTGTCTTTGAGGGTGCTTATGATCAGTGGTTGGAGTATAGGAATTCATATCTCACCATGATATACAGTCGTGATGATCTTAATGATATACAGAAATTTCATTATTTAAAATCTTCCCTCAGTGGTTCTGCTTCTCATGTTATTAGTGCATTAGAGTTCACGGCTGAAAACTACTCACACGCATGGGATTTATTAGAAAATAGGTTTCATAATA
Organism: Colias behrii; assembly: GCA_029959065.1. Taxonomy (NCBI): domain Eukaryota; kingdom Metazoa; phylum Arthropoda; class Insecta; order Lepidoptera; family Pieridae; genus Colias; species Colias behrii. The sequence continues at coordinate 365,163 of JARWMC010000006.1, read as the reverse complement.
ATCGATTATTAGTACAAAATCATGTCAAGGCACTCTTTAACCTTTAACCCTTAGCTGGTATCGCTAAACTTGGCCAACTTAACTGGTATCGGGGGTAAAAAAAGACCCCATGAGAAAATTAAAAAAAAAATTGTTATAAAAACAGGTTTTTTACTTTTTAATACTCTTTTATTAATTAAGTAACTCTTAAAGTAAGCACTTAACGACAATATAGTGCTCTATAAAGTAATTAACCATACTAATTTTTCAAATCAAATTATATCTTATTTTTGGTTTAATTTTAGTGATGTTCACTTTGAGATCCATAAATTCTACAAAAACTAAAAATTAACATAAAAAATATTCTAACTTTAGTTTTCTTATATAGTCTAAATAATAAAAAAATAAGCTTTTATCAAAAAACATAGAAAACAAAAAAAATGACAACTTATATGTACCAGTAACAAAATTCTTAGTAAAATTTCTAACATTTAGAACATATGATCGCTGTTCGCCAGAGGTATGACTAGCTGCTTCTTCTTCATCATCATCTCCTTCGCTGGAGGAGTTGAGGAGTTGAGGAGTCAGCTTCTAATACACTCTCTTCAGATCAAGTAGCTATCTCTGCTTCCTCACAATCACTTTCAACATCACTTACAGAAGCAGCTGGTCTGTTGAAGGCTTCCGGTTCATTTTCTTCTTTTTCGTCATCTAATAATTCAGCTATTTGATCGTCAGTCAAAAAACTCTCCATAATGATCGTTAATAACTCAAAAAATAAAGAAAATAATTTTAGAATAAATTCAGACAAACTTACACAAATGGTATCGGGGGTGATTTTTGACCCCAGCAGTGTATGTACCTCGGCTCCTTGTAACAGAAAAGTAACACTTGTATGTCGTCCGTATCACGCCCGAGATGTTATGAGATTAGCTAGATGAACAAGAGTATAAGTTATAACACTAAAAAGTTATGACCAAAATTTCGTTGCACTGGGGTGATTTTTGACCCCCGATACCAGCTGTTCAGGCACTACAAAGCGAATCGTTTGTGCACATTAGAAGGTTGATAGATTCAACATTACGTAATTTACGTGCATTAAAATCATTAAACGAACCCACCGATTCTTGGGACACTTTGGTTGTCTATTTAATTGTGTCCAAGCTCGATCAGTCCACAGAGCGTGAGTGGGAGACGCATAAAGGTACCTTATTGTCAAAAAATGAATCAAGAAACATTAAATTAGGCGATCTATTAGAGTTTCTTGGAAACCGAGCTGATATGTTAGAAATGATAAAAACGAATAATGTGCGCGGTGTTTCTTCTAATAAACATAACAATAATAATTATATTAACACGAATAACAATCATAAATATTTTAGTAAGTGTGAAGAAATGGTGAAAATAAAATTGCAGCGTAACGACACACTTCTTTATTTTGAAAGTTCTAACAAGAATGATCCACGTTTAGCAATGGCAAGCTAATATATAGGCTTATCCCCTCCGCGTGGCTGGCTGGTAGGCATGGCGGTGGCATGGCGGCTGGCAGGAGGGGATGTCAACATGGCGGCTTGGCTTGACGGAGGTGACAGGCGACGTCACGTCCGTTACCACAGAACACATATTACTGTCCGTTACACTCGGCCATCCTGAAACAGTTGTTCCCACAGGAACAACAAAAATAATTAGCTCTCTAATAAATCAATAAGATCTTCGGTTTCCATTTGCTCATCCGAACTGCTAGCACTATCAGAAACTGTAACAATACTTTTATAGGGCCTCAACGAATCTGCAGCTACTAACCCACTAAAACTCTTATACCCACGTAAACCCTATATACTTCTAATTTGGTACCTATCATTGCCCAATACTTTCGTTACGACATAAGGACCGGAATGCAAGTCGTCAAGTTTAGTGTTAACTTTGGATGCTGAACAAGTAGGTGCTTGACGCGTTAGCAATAAATCACCCTTCTTATATATGTGAGCGGATTTTTGTTTCCTATCGAAGTTACGTTTCATTCTAGCGCTCGCTTTTAGTATCCTGACATTGCACCATATAAAACCAATCCGCTACTTCGAGACGATTCACGTTCATAGTGTCTACTGGATGTCTACTTAACGCATCTACATTCTACATGTTTCATTCGTTCCCCCGGCCTATACTCTACGCTTATATCGTAATCTTGTATAGAAAGCCACCACCTTGCGATACGTGGTATAATGTCACGTTTAGTAAGCGTAGCGCGGACTGTTGTACAATCAGTAACAATCTTAACCTTTTTTTTCTACTATATATACGCGAAAACGACGCAAGGATTCTACAACGGCAAGAGTTTCCAGTTTATAACCTGAACCTAATATACATGCTTTCCTCTTTACTTGTCACCCTACTAAAATATAAAACGGGTCGCAACGTACCATCAATCTGCTATTCCTAATTTACACGCGTCAGTATGTATTTCCGTACAAAGCACAGGATCGTACAAAGCTAACACAGGCTCGGAACACAAACACTTTTTTAATTGTTCGAAACTATTGTTTTGATCACTACTCCATATCCACGAAGCTTTCTTTTTAGTTAAATCGGTTAAAGGGCGGGCAATGATAGCAAAATTGTAAATAAACTTACGAAAATAACTACACAACTCGATAAATTGACGCACACTATGAACATTGGTCGGTGTTGGAAAACGAGACACCGCTAATAACTTTGAATCGCCCGGTTGAATACCCTTAGCCGATATTTTATGACCTAAATACGTTATTTCATTTTGCAAGAACGAACACTTACTCATGTTTAATTTTCAATTTTCTACTTCAAGTTTGACAAGTACCGCTTGCAAAATATCTAAGCCTGACATAACGTCATTCGAGGGTAAGAGTAAATCGTCCAGAAATGCCAAAATTTCACGTTTATCATGTTTGTTTTTAACATTATTATTTTTAGTTCTACCTACAGATTCAACTATTTTATTTATCAACCGCATAAAAACGGATGGCGCGTTCGCTAAACCGAATGGAATACGAGTGTACTCGAAATGACCCTGAGGTGTTATGAATGCAGTTTTGTGTGTATCTTCATTACTAACACCACAGACTAATAATAATATACTACGTATACAACACGTAATTATTGATGATGGCCTTGAACCATATCTAAACTCGTAAAATATTAATTGTGGCCCGCTAATTTCGAAACCTGATCGTCTATGTTTGGCAATGGAAATCTATCTTTTACGGTAATAGCATTTAAGGCACGGTTATCAACACACATCCTACTGTCACCGTTTTTCTTTTTGACTAAAATGACCGGAGATGCATAACTAGATTCAGACTCTTTGATAATCTCGGCATCTAATAAATCACTTTAGACTGAACTACTGCTTGTTCGCTATGCGATAATCGATAAGGCTGGCGGTAAATAGGCTGATCACTAGTAAGCTTTATTATTAGCATTATAATTGGCAAATCTATGGCAAGCAAGGGTAAGTACCTGGCTATTTGGCTGTAGTGGAGACTCCTGGCAGCTTTCAGCCCTGGTTAGGACCTCTCCCGGCGGCCACACGATAACCTCGCAGCCCATGTTGATGACTTTGATGTACCCGTCTTCACCAGTGAGCAGGGTGGATGGAAGAGAGTAGGCCACTCCCTGCAGCTCATGATGCCGAGGCGGTGTAACCGCATCGTTGCCGACCTTATTTCCGAGAACCCGCACTTGAATGATGGAAGAGCCAGGTGGAAGTCTCTCTTCGTTGACTGTGACGACTTTAAAGCGATCATGGTCTTCGATAGCCTCAATATCGCAAATGGGATTGGGATCTTGAGTACGATTAAATTTGATTATGCCTTTGCTAACTGTCAATGTCATTCCTTCGCTGTTGATGACAGGCTGACCGATTAAAAGATTAACATCGGCCATTTTGATGCTAGACAAGTAGGCGTGGCATTTCATGGTTATACCGTCAATTTCTAATTGAAATTCGACTTCTCCACGACTCGTTGAGTCCACCGGAGAATCCTTTTAAAATGACACTCGTCGGTTTGACATCCAATGACAATGCGTTCGATACTTGATCGTTTAAAACGTTGACTTGACTGCCGGTATCAATGTATGCTTTCACGTGGATGCCATTGACTTTAACGACCTTTTTGTATATTTTATTATAAGGGCGTAGTACATTTACTTCTTTTATGTTGTCGGTTGAGATAGATCTTCTATTTTCCGTGGCAATTGTAGAACAACGTGAAGCAATGTGTCCCTTATTTCCACATTTATAACATGTACGTGTGTCAGGTAGGGAGCAATCACGCAGTAAATGACCAGTTTTCTTGCATCTCGGACACGGGTCTGTTTCGACATTGGGTGGCATTGACTTTTTATCCAGGTGAGATGGCCTACTCACCAAATTTTTATGAAACCTTGTGTCGATAGGTAAAGTACGGTAGTCGTCAAGTGCACATAAAAATCCTTCGTAAAGCTCTCCTGGCGTGTGGCATTGGAAGGCTCGAGCGTTAGCTTGTAGCGATAGTGGCAGACCACGAATGATACAGGAAACGCTGGCGCTATCGGATAACTTGCACCGGAAGCACATGGCGATTTTATCTTGATAGTATTTTGTCATCGTCTCTGTAGGTTGCTTCTTCCTTTGTAGTAATTCTTCAAGCATATTTCCATAATCGCGATATCGAGGAAATGCTCGCAATAGCATATCCTTCCATTGTTCCCACGTGTAATCGTAGTTCTCTAGACGATTATACCACTTCTTTGCTTGACCTCGCAGCTTATCTTGTAGGTAAAATGATTTAGTTGTATCGTCCCATCCATTTATTTCCCCAATTTGGTCAATTTTACGAATCCATGCTTGTACCGTGCATTCCTCACTATCAGGGTCAAATTCCGGGATTAAAGATGCAGCACGATGGACTTTTGACTTATTTGGAGCTTGGGGGTCATCTTCCAGGTTGCGTAAAGCCTTTACTACTTCTTTTTCCAGCAGATTCTTGAGCAACTTCCGTGCAGGCGGTGAAGAAGTACCCTCATCTTCCTCCGACATTGATTCGTCAGGAGGTCGACAAACTTGTGGTCGATGTCGTTTCATCCCGCTTCTGATTTGTGAAGAAATGGTGAAAATAAAATTGCAGCGTAACGACACACTTCTTTATTTTGAAAGTTCTAACAAGAATGATCCACGTTTAGCAATGGCAAGCTAATATATAGGCTTATCCCCTCCGCGTGGCTGGCTGGTAGGCATGGCGGTGGCATGGCGGCTGGCAGGAGGGGATGTCAACATGGCGGCTTGGCTTGACGGAGGTGACAGGCGACGTCACGTCCGTTACCACAGAACACATATTACTGTCCGTTACATAAGCCTAAAAATTTGTCGCAACCTCTCACACATACACACGTAGTTAATTCATCTCGTAACAAACCTAAATTCGATATCAATGTAAAAGAACGTGTTTGTGTTGACTGCGGCGTTGAACATTATTTGTATTCATGTCCGAAATTCTTAAACAGGCCTGTGCAGGAGAGACATGTTCTTGTAAAAAATAAAAACCTTTGTCGTAATTGTATTCGCACTGATAGCCATTTAGCAAACGATTGTTCATATGGTCCATGCAAATTATGCAAAAAGAACCATAATACACTACTTCATACTACTTATCTTAGTTCTAGTGAAGAATTAGGTATTCCCGCGTCTATACCTAGTTCGCATAAATCAGCTGATACGGGAGTGCATTCCGAGCGTATAAATGTACTCACGTGCAATGCCGCTGCCGCTATACAACCCGTGTTGCTTTCGACAGCGCTCATTGACGTTTCTGACTCGAGTGATAATTATCACACAGTTAAGGCGCTCCTTGACAACGGAAGTCAGAATTGTTTTATTACAGAATCGTTGTGTAATCGTTTACAAATACCAACAATACAGTCCACTATACATATTTCAGGTGTTGGGCAAAGCATATCAAAATGTTCTCACACCTGTAAAGTAAATATTCGTTCTAAAGTTAATCATTTTAATATAAATATTCAATGCTTGGTTCTTCCTCGTATTACATCAAAGTTACCTTCGTTATCAATTAAATCTCAAAGGTTTCAAATACCTAAACACATTTCACTCGCGGACCCTACGTTTAGTGTGCCGTCGGATATCGATATCCTTATAGGAGCGGATGTATTTTGGGATTTATTAAATAGTGATAAGATTAAACTTATTAATGGTCCTTATCTACATGATTCAAAATTAGGATGGATAATTTCTGGGCCTATTTATAATAGTCATTCGTTTAAGACTGAAAGAGTTCAGTGTAACTTAGTTCAGATAAATACTCAACTGAAAAAATTTTGGGAGTTAGAAGAATTGACTGACTTATCTTCTCCCATGTCTAAAGATGATCGTTATTGTGAAACGTTATTTAAAGAGACTACAAAACGTGACAAACACGGTAGATTCTCTGTTCGCATTCCTCTAAAGGAGTCACCTGAGTTATTAGGTGATTCGTACACTATGGCTAAAAATCGTTTTTTATCTCTCGAAAGAAAGTTGGATCGTTTACCTAATTATAAAACACTTTATAGCGATTTTATTAAAGAATATGAAACACTTGGTCATATGACTCTAATTGAATCAGAAAATATTCCAGATTTATTAAGTAAACCACATTATATATTACCTCATCACGGTGTCTATCGTGAGGATAGTTTAACTACAAAATTACGTGTTGTGTTCGACGCGAGCGCGAATACATCAAACAACAAATCGTTAAATAATATACAGTATACAGGACCTCCATTACAAAATGATATATTCTCAATTTTACTTAGATTTCGTCAATATAAATACGTTGCCTGCGCAAATATTCAAAAAATGTACAGACAGATTTTAATTCAATCGGATCAACGTAATTTACAGCTGATATTGTGGAGGAATAATCGAAACCTACCTTTACAGTTATATATGTTAAATACAGTGACGTATGGAACGGCGTCAGCACCGTTTCTCAGTATGCGTTGCTTAAAACAATTGGCTTTAGAAAGTAATGATGAATTAGTTGCAAGAACAATTAACGAGGATTTTTTCGTTGACGATTTAATTACGGGGAGTAATGACCTTAAATCTTTAATGGAATTGTGTAATAAAATATCCAAGTTGTTAAAACAGGGTTGTTTTCCGCTGCATAAATGGACATTTAATTGCGACGTATCTCCTGAAATGTATAAAGACCTAAACATTGATGTAAATCATTCATCCAAAACGTTAGGTTTAGGCTGGTGTACACAAAAGGATGAATTTTATTTTACAACTAAATTTACAAATCATGACTCGATAGTTACGAAGCGTGTCATATTATCCACCATTGCACAAATATATGATCCATTAGGTTTATTAACGCCCGTAGTAATTAAAGCTAAATCATTGTTACAAAAATTGTGGCTACAAAAATTGGATTGGGACGACGAAGTTCCCGAAACCATTGCAATTGCATGGCATAAGTTTCTGTGTGATTTGCAACATTTACATACTATTAGACTACCTCGTTGTGTTATTGATGATAATAGTTACAAGGAGCTTCATATATTTACTGACGCTTCTCAAGATGCCTACGGTGCGTGCGCGTACGTTAGGTTGTGTAATAATAACGGTGATTTACCAGTTTCAGTGCATTTATTATGTGCAAAAAGTAAATTAGCACCGATAAAGATAGTAAGTGTTCCGAGACTCGAACTGTGCGGGGCTTTGGTAGGTGCTAGATTATATATTAAAATAAAACAATCCCTCCGTTTAAATTTCGATAAAATATATTTTTGGACTGACTCAACTATTGTGCAAGGCTGGTTGAGTATGTCGCCGCATTTACTTAAAACCTTCGTTCAAAATCGCGTTGCACAAATAAATGAATTAACATGTGATACAATTTGGCGACATGTTAAGGGAACCGAAAACCCTGCGGATATTATAACTCGCGGCACGACGTTAGGCACGCTGAAGTACGATAGTAATCATAATTGGTGGTGTGGCCCTGCCTTCTTACGCGATATAAGTAGTAAGTGGCCAGACAATAGTAACATCTTTATTTCGCCATATAGTGAGTTGCCTGAAATTAAACATAACACTGTTCATTTACATTCTACTCAATTATTTTCAATATTTGATTTTGAACGTTATTCGTCATTTATTCGTTTGCAAAGGATTTGTGCATATTTATTGCGATTCATTGATAATGTCAGAGTACCTATTGTCAATGGCAAGGTCAATGGCATTCGTGTGCGACAAACCGGTTCCTTATCTGTAGATGAGTTACAGCGATCACTTGATACATTAACACGGTTTGCTCAACAAGAATCATTTAGTGAACAATATTATAGATTAAAAAATAAGTTATCATTAAATAATAGTAAAAATATTAAAAATAAATTGATATATAATAAAATAGCCGGTTTAAATATTTTTCTAGATGAATCAAATATTATTCGTGTCGGTGGTAGGTTATCTAACGCGAATGAATTTGATTATAATAAAAAACATCCCGTATTGCTTAGTGGGAAGCATCGCTTTTCAAGATTATTATGTGAATATGAACATAAACGATTGCTTCATGCTGGTCCTCAGCTTCTAGTATATTCCATGCGTGAAAGGTGGTGGATTTTGAGGGCTCGCGATTTAGCTAAACAAGTTGTTCATAATTGTATCGTATGCAAACGCATGAAAGGCAGGACATTGACCCCTCTCATGGGCAACTTACCTTCGGAAAGATTAGAACAAAATTTTCCTTTTATGAATTGTGGAGTTGATTATGCCGGGCCCCTGCTCATTTTGGACCGAAAGGGCAGGGGTGCAAAATTAATAAAATCATACATTTGTTTATTCGTTTGTTTTAGTACAAGGGCTATACATTTAGAACTGGTAGGTAGCTTGAGTACACATGATTATATTTTAGCATTAAATCGGTTCATAGCACGGCGTGGAAAGCCTTATCAAATCTTTTCAGACAATGGAAAAAATTTCGTTGGTGCTGAAAAGGAATTATCAGTAATTTTTAATAATGGTAGTGATATTTCTGATTTTCTTAGTCATAATCAAATTCGTTTAACATTTATACCATCGTACAGTCCTCATTTTGGCGGGTTGTGGGAAGCAGGAGTCAAGTCCTGTAAGCATCATTTGCGGCGGGTGCTGGGCAATGCTAGGTTAACACGTGAAGAGTTTGAAACGGTATTAACGCAAATTGAAGCCGTCCTGAACTCTCGCCCTCTGTCTCCTCTGTCCTCAGATCCTCATGACTTTCTCCCACTTTCTCCAGCCCATTTCCTGATCGGTCGACCACTAACTGCACCTATCTGCGAAAACCTGACGATGATTAAGCCTACGCGATTGGGACGCTATGACCATGTGGAGCAACTTCGACAACATTTTTGGCAGCGTTGGTCGAAAGAATACATTTCAGAGCTCCAACAGCGAATTAAATGGAAAAACAACAATGAGGACCTCAAAAGGGACAGCTTAGTTCTGATCAAGGAGGATAATGTTCCTCCTTTGAAATGGAAACTGGGTCGAGTGACGCACGTCTTCCCGGGGACTGATGGGATTTCCCGAGTGGCTGAAATACGGACAGCGCACGGCATCATACGCCGATCGTTTGCAAAGATTTGCCCGTTATACCCCTCATGATCCAGCTTCACTGACGAGTGCTTCATGTTGGAAGCCTTTCCTGAGTTCTTCCAAGGCGGGCGGTATGTTCAACAACTATGAAGTGAGCAGCGTACGTCGTTCAGCGGTGTGGCGGCAACACCGGAGGGACTCTGGCCTAACTTCACGTTAATGTGAAACAAATTTGCTTAATCATGTAACCTAACGTCATTCTCTTTTCTTGTAACCTTGTAACTAACAGCACACAATGTAATCGTTTTAATTAAAATCATATTTTTTCACTGCAAGTCAGTATCTCGTTTCATTTAACATCAAATTAAAGTAAAATAATAAGGAAGAATCATCTCAATATTAAACAATGTGATACAATGAATATAAATATATTTATTTATTTATTTTATTTATTTATGCTTTATTGTACATACATACCAGGACAAACAAACTTAGACTATAATTTTATACAATAATAACACACGGGCACATATGCACGAAAAGGCGGCCTTATTGCTCAAGAGCAATCTCTTCCAGGCAACCCTGATTGTAAGGAATGTTGAACGAGTACGCGTATATATGTACATATATTAAATGATTAGTTCGTTTATCTTTTTCTCACGTCGCATCGGAACGAAATTATGATATAATTTTAGCGACTGGAGATAGTAAGCTTGGACGTTTTATATATATATTTTTTTAAATTATATTTTTTTTGTTTTGGGAACTTCATAAACTTTGTCTTACATAGTTCATTATATTCAAAGCAACAAACCAAAATCATTAAAATCCGTTAAATCGTTCCTAGTGGTTTAACTAACTCTACGTTTTTTATACTTCTATATAAAGATGTTTTTCATATTTCTTGTAAATTGAAACTTAAAAATAAACGTGTAAATGTAGTCGCTACGCTTCGCAAAGCATGTCGTCGTAGTAACGAGGTCAAGGTGCTTGCTTTAACATTACTGACTTTAATTACTTCAACGCTTCTTAAATGAGTTCCCTCATTTTATATTTTGAGACGTTCTTTTTATCTGTTTTTTTTTTTATAAATTAAACACTTTACAACGGATTTTAAATTAATATTTATAATAATTAATTTTTGTTCTGAATATCATTAGGGAAATAAGGGCCCAGTTTAAAATTTATGCTTTCACTAAGTTAAGTTCAGAAATTATTTTACAACTCAACAACTTAAAAAAAAATTGTTTGGACCCATAGATACGTCAGAAGATTAGCCCCTACAAACATAGAAAGAGACTCTACTTCCTTTTAATATTGGTATAGATGGTATAGATATAGATAATAGCATACATACATGCACATGATAAAAACGTTTTTTTTTTCCTCCTCCAAAACTATTGAATTGAAATAAAACTTGATATTTCATACTTACTCAGATGAAAGAGATAGGATACTTTCTTCAGCGTGTTTCCCTTGGGTTTAAGACGAGAGAAAGTCAAAATGAGTTCTTAGTTGTAGTTAATTCAATAACACGAAGACCGATTTCATTAATTCTTTTTGTATAAGTTATAAGGAATTATAGTTTGTGGTAAATGGAAGTGATCATTTTATAGTTCAGTAATGTAAAGATAGGTATCACTTTCCAATATATTTTATACGTTTCGTTATTCGTTACTTTTGGGTGAAAAATACTTAAAAATTTAAAATAATTTAAAACAAATGTCATTTTTATGTTTTATATAAGCCTGTAAACTACATCACTCATATGAATTAATTTTAGTAAAGTCATTCGTAGCATACACTTTTAATAATTTAAATGTAAAGTTTGTGAAAATTTCTACTGCTCAACTTTTTCGTAATTTATTCGTAAATGTCCATGTGATTTATTATTGAAAATATATTGACGTGTATACCAGCGATGTATGAATCAATGTAGACTCGCTAGATAAAGTTCAGTGTAACTGAGTTGAGTTAGTTTGGCTCAGACTAGCGGATAGATTGTAGATGTTGATAATGTTCGGGCTAACTTAATTAACGAGGATTTTACACTGCAGTTTATACTACAAACTTTGGAAATTAAACGTTATTCTAACGGGTTAAATCATAATTTTGAGCAACGGATACGAGCTAGTTTGTGCTATAGTTTGTATAACGCTTGGAAACGATAATTTAGGTTAATGAGCTATATTAATACGTGTTTCTAATAAATCAATCTTCTGAGAAATCAACACATTGGTAGAACTCAAGTTTATAGAGTTTGCCTTCTACGACGTATAAACAAAGAGGAAGGCTCTATGCCTAAAATAACATAACGCATTTTATTATTAAAAGTAATTAAAATATTGTCTTCGTTATATAAATCCAATATTATGGATATATTATCTGATATTCATTATGAGATCCTATAATTAAATTCAAGTCATTTTACAACAGTGAATTATAAACAAGACAGCAAATCCATAAAACGATCAACCATTCGCTGTTATTCGAACCAAAACGAATCTACAATCCACCGATCCATATTTTCATAGCGTTCTCAACAGTTCACTCAGTAAAACTTCCAGATCAAAGTACACCGTCTCATCACTCGTTCTCTGAATAATTAAATCAGTTTAAGAAAAATGGAGAGCGATCTGAAAGCAATCGGTATATTGGACACGTGACTGGAATTTCAACTGCAACCTTCTTCCAACTTTTTATGCTAACTGTACAAGTAGGTACATGCGATCGCTTGAGATCAATTTAGTAATTTCGCTGACCATATCATATTATGCTGATAAATTATTGGGATGTTCTACGTTTTGTAAACAAGTTCTATAGGAACAAATCTATACTAATATAATATTATAAAGCTGAAGAGTTTGTTGGTTTGAGCGCGCTAATCTTAGGAACTACTGGTCCGATTTGAAAAATTCCTTTAGTGTTAAATAGCCCATTTATCGAGGTAGACTAATAGGCTATGTATCATCACGCTAAAATCAACAGGAGCGGAGCAATGCGGGTGAAACCGCGGGCAACAGCTAGTATGTATATAAAGTTTCGTTTTTTACAATTAATCTAGTTTTTCGAAACACTTTATTAAATAGTAAGTACCATACCACGTATTATTAAGTATTATAGGTACGTAAATTTTGTCTTTTCAGCAGCAAAGATTTCCAGTTGATCACAAGACCAGCATCCAGCAGCTCCCCGCTACAAAGCTCGTCTCTCCATCTACGTGAACGTTTCATGTTTTACTTGTATTTATGTTTATTTTGTACGAATCGTCCCAAAAATAAAAATTCATGAACGTCTTTTATCTACTTTAGAAATAAAAAGTGTATCGTCATTTTGATCGAGTCTGAAAATAGTAGTAAGAAAGTAAAATCAATTAAAATATACAGTTTTTTTAAAAGCTTCCACCCCAATGGGAACCAAGTAGCAAGTAGTGTGCACTAGTCAAATATTTATAAATTGATTGAAAATGAATTTGATAACAGCGCGATCTGTACATTTTTCCCGAAAACAACTTGTCACAATCAAATGAAGAATTAAGAATTACATCAAGTTTAAACCTGAGAATCTAGGTGGCTCTAACATAAAATATATTATTTTTATATAAGCGCCATCTATCGGATTTTCAATGTACTTCAATAAGAATGTACAGGAGCTTTTCAGAAACTGTAGTAGTAACTAGAGGTTGCCACGCATTACATTTTTAGGCTATCTTTTGGAGCTAACTTTTGTGCATACTATAATTTTACACGTTTTGTTAATATAAAATATAATAACATTATGAAAGGTAACATAGTTATTTATTATTACTATTACTATATACGAAGGTTACGACAGTTACTTTAGCGTAGTTACGTTGGGTTGTTTTTCGCATACGATGATTGGTTAACGAGAAAAGTAGTTTTAATTAACTGCATTGTGCAGACTCACCTACCAATACCTATAACAGAAAAATAAATCATAATCTGTAATCGTTATTTAATAAAAAGGAAAAATAACTAGGTACTTTTATTATGATATATTGAAATATCATCTTGTATGTTTTAAAAAAAGTAGAGAGAAAATGGTTTTTACAAAAATAAAATTATATGCATTATGCAGACATGACTTTTAATTGGAATTTTAATCAGTAATATTCCACAAACCTTCATTACAGAATATTTGCATTCTAGAGGACCATTCTCCTTCATTTATATGGAAGTTGCGTCATCATTATGTTGATGACGTCATCGGACTGGAACTGAAACTTCATAAGCTGAATGCGGTAAGTATTATGCAAAAGAAAAAAGTTTGGAGTAAATGAAAAAAGGGTTAAAATAGCATTAGACAAAGTTTGGTTTAGCATTAATAAAGGAAAGATTAATTTAAATGGACTTTATTACAATCTCGTTTTTATAAATACATAACTACGTTACACTTTATTTTATGATATACCATATGATATTTTATTTTATTAACTTTAAAATTACTCATATTATACTTAAATATTTAACTACGGATACAGATTCGACAAATAAGAAAACTGTAAGTGAAAATGAACCATCCGCCTACACCACAAAACCACTACGTCATACGTGATTGATGTAAGAGCCGCACTCAGGCCTTGCCCAGGCGATTAATATCAATTCTAAATCACTGTACTTCATAAAAGATACGTCATTCGAGAGAAAAATAGCTTTCGGAAAGTCAAAGGGTAATGGAAAGAAATTCAGCGAAAATTTAATAGACGAGATCGTAATAAAATCTTATTTCAGTTTGTCAAGTGTGAAATTCATAAAAATGCTAACGGTCCCAGCTTCGACCGTGGTACATGTTTACGTTGTCTCTCCATAAGAACCATCCTCGTACTTCAAGGAATATTAAAAAAAAAAAAAGAATTAACGAAATCGGTTTTCGAGGTTTGCGAATGTACCTACACCTTATCAAACTTAAACTGAAACTTAACCTCTTAATTATATATTTTAACTACAATTCTTTTGAGTGCCATATAAATCTATAAATCGCCACAAGTAAGTAGTAGATAAGTAGTTTGCATGTACAGTGGTGGACGTTTAATTCGAAACACGTAACTCAATGAAGTAGTCATCAAATTCATTTAACATTTATGTAATAACGTATTAGAGATTAAGTATTATTTCATATGTAATAGAACACCCGTTTATCTAGTTGTATAAGAAATTGCTTTTATTTAATCAAACGTTAGCTAAAATTAATAAAATTAAACAACTTTAAGTGAAGTCAGATTTCCGAGTATTTTCAGTCTGGACAACAAATTAGAAACAGCATGGTTCGAGTGTTCCAAAGTCAAAACCTGTTGAAATGCCGCCAATATTTTTTTCTTCTACAAATATTTGCACCGTTTTTTAAACATTCCATCTAAAAGTTTCTGAAAATTAATTTGCTTTGCAGTATAAATGGGTAAAAGTAAGATTTGTGACCCATCAACAAGATAAATAATTTTAAGTTTACATTTTGACAAAAACTAGAGTTACAAGAAAATTGCAAATCATTTCGAGTGTTCGATAAAAATATATTCAATGCTATAGTTTATTTAAAAGAGCATGGTACTTCCGATCAAGTGCCTAGAAAAGCTCGACCATGAAAAACCACTGCTCGCGAGGATAGGCAAATGATTCTTTTGGCAAAGATGGATCCATTTAAAAGTTCAAATTCTATTATAAAATTAGTTTTTTCTGAAGATTAACCTCGCAATGTGTCGATGAGATCGGTTCGCAGGCGGTAAGTCGAGGCAAATTTTTTTGGGAGAGACGCCAGGAAAGTACAACTTCTTACTAGGCAGTACAGCGACAACAACGATTTTCATTTACTAAGAAATATTGCTCGTGGACAGTCCGCCAGTGAAAAAGTTTTATTTTGGGACGAAACTAAAATTAATTTAATCAATTCTGATGGCAAAGGATACGCGCGTCGTTCAGTTAACCATGCCTTAGATAATAAATAAATAGTTCAGCATGGCGGAGGAAACATTATAGTATGGGCACGTATGGGGTTGTTTTTAGAATGTTATAATCTTTATAGACAACAACGGCTTTACAACGTCGTGGCTTAGATTGTATGAGATTTTAACACGTTTTAAAAACATATTTCTAATAGAATTGGAAATTTTAAATGGATCCATCTTTGCGAAAAGAATTATTTGCCTATGCTCGCGAGCAGTGGTTTTTCATGGTCGAGCTTTTTTAGGCACTTAATCAGAAGTACCATGCTCTTTTAAATAAACTGTAGCATTGAATATCTTTTTATCGAACACTCTAAATGATTTGCAAGTTTCCTGTAGCTCCAGTTTTTGTCAAACTGTAAACTTAAAATTATTTTTCTTGTTGATGGGTCACAAATCTTACTTTTACCCATTTATACTGCAAAGCAAATTAATTTTCAGAAACTTTTAGATGGAATGTTTAAAAAACGGTGCAAATATTTGTAGAAGAAAAAAATATTGGCGGCATTTCAACAGGTTTTGACTTTGGAACACTCGAACCATGCTGTTTCTAATTTGTTGTCCAGACTGAAAATACTCGGAAATCTGACTTCACTTAAATTTGTTTAATTTTATTAATTTTAGCTAACGTTTGATTAAATCAAGCAATTTCTTATACAACTAGATAAACGGGTGTTCTATTACATATGAAATAATACTTAATCTCTAATACGTTAATACACAAATGTAAATAAATTTGATGACTACTTCATCGTGTTACGTGTTTCTAATTAAACGTCCACCACTGTATATTTTTTACTTATGCAATATGCATGTAAAATACATTTAAAATAAAATTGATCATTTAATCCTAAAGCATTCACTGAATAAATATTTAGCATTTAAGTTAATTTAATTGTTGAAATACTTTGATCGATACGAATATCGACGAAAGTATTACATCGTAATATTTTTAATTTAATTTGAATGTATTCGGAAATAAAATACTTTGTAGCATTTTTCATGCGTTTATTTTTAGATATTTATCAACCTTACACAATCGTGATTTTATACATAATTTTATTGTTAAACATAGAATCAAACACAAGTAGTGACTATAAAAGTAATTTCACACTTCAATACATTTATAACTAATATAAACACGTATTAATAAAAAAAAAACATTACTTCAATGTATAAACGGATACTTAATAATATTATCATTGATTTTCTTCTCATCTCGTGATCCCGATTTTTCCTTCACTTTGCAAACTTGTTTACTACCAGTTTTATTCTTGATCATATTATGATATACAGCTGCTATCAAATCCAATAGAAACCACACAAGTTCCATTATACTAATAATCGATCCTCCGAGGCATAGTCCAAATATTCCACCTAAATTAGCTGTAAAAATATATTAAATGTAATATTTCCGGGTATAATTCTGTTTGGTAAAACATGAAAAAATTATTTATGATAATTTGATTTGAGTTCTAAGGAAAAATAAAGTACTTAGATCTGAAGGCAGTAAGGCTTTCAGTAAAATGGAGGAATTTCAAAATAATTAACATTCGGTTCAATAAAAGGCAGGTTTTCAAATAATTCATTTTTGTCAGTCAGAACTCTTCAAATAAATTCCATACACATTACTTCATCTTAAAAACATAAATAATATATTCACACAAATCATCCTGAACTACTCCTAGAATACATAGAATCCATAGGTACCAAAAAAAAATTGTCTGTCTGTAAAGTCGGTTTACTGACGATAGTTGAACGTGACAACGTCCGATTGTGCCTCTTTGTCGCTCGTTCCGCGCTCTCGCTTGCACTTCAAGCCTTACATGGAACGCCTCAGAGCGAGGTAACGCCGCATGAGTCATGTTTTTTCGTGCGTGCAGCCGGCTCTATCGAATTATAAGACGTTGTCACGTCAATAACTAAAATCGAAAATTAATAACAGTTATGACGCATTAATTTTGCGGTTCACCTGCATCAAACTATTCAAACCACGACTACGTTACATTATTTGCTTCCCTACGAGATAACATCACGCATCATGTGTAGTAATTTGCCTCTAATTTACCCGCCAATTTTCCCTAACTGGACCATGGGTAAATTGCATTTCACATCTGTTTCACTTAACGTTTTTCTACCTACTTTTCCTTGATAGTTTGAAGTTGATATTACTCATAATAGAGAGGATCGGACCTTAGAAGTTATACCTACTGTAACCGCTTGCCTAGGAAGTTAAAACTTGAATTTAAACAAAACACCCATAAATAATTATTATAGTATGTAATGTTTGATTCCATTCATTATTCAATGAACTTACACTTATGTCATCATATTGCCGATGTCTTGTGGATAGGTAAATCATGCCGTGCGGACTTTATTACTACGAGTTTTTACAACAAAGTAAAAGTACCTAATATTGCATTCAAATCATCAACATTTACACATATAAACAAACGCAAACTAAAGGTTAGCACTCACCTAACATTTGATCCCACGTGTACAGCACTTCTCTCCTATATTTAATGCATATGTTATTAGCATAATGTACGGTGACCCGACTGAGACCGCCGTACCCGCTGAAATTACACATTACTTTAGTATTGTTCTTAATTAACTAAATGTGACTGTAGAATTGTCTTCATTCCAGCTTCATATGGAATTTTTTAAAGCAATTTTAAATTCTCTTTAGGTTGTTTTTTCTCTCTGTTCCCTTGTTATGAAATGTCTTTAGTCGAGTCAGATAGAATATGAACTAATTTATTCGTAAAACTATTTAGCATACCTATTACAAACTAGCCGCTTATCTCGGTTTTGCTCATGTTGAACCGGGATAAAAATGACCAATGAAACTTATGAGCCACTAACAGTGTGGCTTTCTTTTGGTAAATAAATTTTCAAAATCATATCAGCAAAATCCAAATTTTGGCCATATTTATTAAGAAATTATTTTCGAACAATAATTATAGTATAGATGTAGACACAATTCAGTAGAATAAGGCTTGATCTACTGAATTGTACTTATACACCTTTCTCCACCAAGTTAATTGAATTCCATATGGTTACCAATTTAATTACCTCATCTACATATAATTCGATTATCTACAAAATAAAACCATGGCTTTAGCCAATTAGCGGGGATTGTTTCCAAGAAAGCAAAGAAAACAAAAAACACTTAGTAGACAGAAACAATGATAATACAGTTTGGTATTCAAAGAGCTTTATTTTGGAAAAAGGCATATTATTTTTTAAATGTCAACACGAAAGAATTCCATGAAAGCGGAATTTACATTACTTTGATCTCAAAGAGCACGATATTTTTACTCAAATAAAGCAATGTGAAAGTTTGTAAAATAGTAAGAAACGTATGATTCAAAACTACTCTGTTTTATTATGGATAAGAATTACAAATTCATTCCCTCACAAGGATAGAGCCAGTTATCCATTACATCCGTGGGGTGCTATTTATATCAATATAGTAAATACACTCAAATGTATAAAGGAAGCTTCAGTGATTTCCTTTTACTGATATAAACTTCGACTTTATACGAAATTACTATTTAGTAATCCGTAATATTTCATGATAAAATAGTAGTTGTTGTTTTAGTTTTTATTTTGAACCTGATGAAGAAATAAAAAATTAATGAACAAATTATTCAAGTTCCTCATTGAAAATGAAAATTCAAATAATGAACTATATTCAAAAATTATCTAAAGAATAAAAAATTAAACATGAATTATAATTAATAATTAAATATGTTTGTAAAGCAGAGCTTGACCCAAATCAATTAAATTTCCTAACAACGCACAATAAATAAAATAGGTAGCGTATAATCGGATTTCATTAAAAAGTGGTTTGGGAATAAATTTAATCGTGAAATTACACTACTGCCCATTAAATACCTACGACGAATATTATTTTTTCATTATACATGTTTAGAGAATTATTGATATGCCATGACTGTAAAAGAAAATGATTTGGTAAATATACCAAAATTTTATTTAAGTTTATAAGATTATAAGATAATATAAATATTATTGAGTTTAACTAGGTATGTAAAGCTGCATTATTATACAATGCATATTAATTTTTCTTATTTTCTCTTTGGTTAACCGAGGACGTGAAGCGATCATTTGCTCGCTCACTTGCACAATATCTAGAGTCTCAACCAGATTATTGAATTTAATAAGTAAAAGTTTATTTAGAAGTGAAGTTTACAAAGTAAAAGAATAAAGTATATACTAGAAATATTCTACGATCGTTTACCCAAGTGTCCTTTGCTCTCTGATATATTCAGCTTTGGTCTCGTACTGGACGTAGTCACATTTTTGATAACAATCGTTTGCAGACACGATGGTTCTAATGTCCCCTTGAACTTTCGCTGAAAAAAATTACCACTTTGAGTAACACATCTGAAAAAAAGCTGCTGCTGAGCTCTAATATAATATAAGAAATAAATGCATCGATAAGTCAAGTAACCATGCAGGAAATATAAATATAAAAAAATTAGAAAAAAAATTATATCCAATTATTATAACAACATAATATTTATAAATGTTTCAATAAATAATCGATTCAACATACGAGCAAATCATACCTAATATTTGATACACACACAGCAGTTTTTCCCAGGAACACCGAGGGAAGTCTTCTTCAAACAGTTTCCCTGAAAATTAACAATTTCCCACGTCCTAAAAAAGTAACTTTTTCCAACGTTTTATGGAAGTAACGCCCAGAATAGCAATGCATTGTCACGCTTAATCAATTGCGAACTGACACTTGAGTGACAAGGACAAAACATTTAACTTATCCTTATAGCACGATAATGAATAGACCAAAAATAAATAAAAACGATCGGTAGGTTTATGAATGGTTTTAAAATACAGACAATACTGCATTGAATGCGCTCGAAGTTAGCGAAATACAACAAGTTCCAAATACTGTTTTTATGCATTTTTTCACTACTCCTCTATAAAAACATAATATGTAGTGAGGCGTAAATATGTATATAAGAATAATGATGATTTAGAATGATGATTCACGGATTATTATAACAAAATTAAAATTAATAAAAAGTCAATAAATGTTTACAAATTGGTACTGCTTATCCTTACTTCTATTAACTACTCGCTAGATAAACAAACAAATTAATACAGCCTGTATAATCACAGAAAACTAAATATCTTAATAACTTTTTTTCTCTTCGGAACATTTATTAAGATTTTTCTGTAACGAACGAAATCCTGCGTTAATTAACTTGAACGTTCAATATCAGCTCTATAGGCCTGATCGCTTGGGAAGCGTAAGAACCAATTAAATGTGGATTTAAACGAGCCTTTAATATCAATAAAAGTAAAATAAAAACCAACTAAGTATAGCATAACGTTTCTTTTAGGTCACGATAAGGTTCTATAATTGAGAAGTATATCCAGATTTTGAGGTTAGCTTCGGTTAAAACCGAGCAGGAGATCAGCCTTTTATGTCGCACTTAACGGTACTTATCTTTTGAAAATTATTGTCTTACCTTTTAATTACTCCAAGAACAATAGAGATACAGTTTCTATTGTGGTATTAATTATATAAACCATAATATCTACACCATATAATATTATAAAAAATAACCGAATATTGTGAATTGCAAGGGGAAGTGCGTAATCAGCTTTTCTCACGTGGTAGGTCGAAAGGTAGACAGCGACAGTAATCGACGACTTTCTTCAAAATGAACGACGTGACGCAGTGTTGGTAGGAAGAAGAATGCATACCATCCTAAAATGTAAAAGTGATTAAAAGTAATCGGTAATAGGACTAAGCAAGAACATATTTCTAGCACACTTCTAGTGAAAACTTGATAAGTGAAATATACAAAACGAAATCGAAAAATCACGTTGGTTAATACATTTATAATTGATAACTGTAATTCACGTTTTCCACTATTTCGATATTATTTTTTTGCTTTTCGTCGTCTGAATTATCAAGGTAAGAGTTGAAACGTTTGAAAAATCGTGAAACGACCAAAGGAAATTCGCGTCGTTTGCAAGTTCTATGTATTTTCAAAGCCGAGTAGATAATAAAAACGCCTTGGGTACAGAAGGTATAATTTATTTTATTAGTTTCCATCAGACTTACAATCCTCGGCTTTAATGTTATCCTGTTACAGTAATAACTGGATCAAGAATGACTTGAGCGAAAAATCCTTATCATAAAATTTGTAACAAGCGTAAATTAATATTCCTCTTGACACATTACAACACCAGTATTTCTAAACACATTTTATAGTTACGTTGAATTTATTAAGTGTTTATTATTATTTTCTTAATTGTACTGATATACGTAAAATAGAGTAAAATAAAACCGGCCAAGTGCGAGTCGGGCTCGCGCACAAAGGGTTCCGTAGCAGCAAATATAATAAATTACAGTTAAATCAACCTATCTCAAAAACTATAAGAGATACTTTGATCAAACCAAAAATCGTTGAAAGAGTTAATTAGCATGCATCACCTCTATTTTTTTTAGAATTTTATACCCCGTAGTTATAAAAATAGAGGGGGGGGGACATACTTTTTACGACTTTGAGAGCTGATATCTCAAAAACCGTTCACTTTAAGAAAAATGTTTTTTAGAAAACTTTATATCATTTTAAAAGACCTTTCCATTGATACCCCACACGGGTATGTACATCGAAAAAAAAAATTTCATCCCTCAGTTACATGTATGGGGGGCCCCACCCCCAATTCTTTTTTTTACTATTTAGTGTCATATTTTTGTAGCGGTTCATACAACACATATTCCCATCAAATTTCATCACTGTAGTACTTATAGTTTCCGAGTAAATCGGCTGTGACAGACGGACAGACGGACAGACGGACAGACGGACATGACGAAACTATAAGGGTTCCGTTTTTGCCATTTTGGCTACGGAACCCTAAAAACATATTGTATAATTTAGAACACTATCCTACTATAAGAATCTACGAATGAAAAACAATGGACGTTTTCAAGTATTTTGGTTTTGTTTAAATGCTACCCTATAAATGATAGAAATCAATAGCAAAATAAATTTAATAAAAAAATTAATAAAACAATACTTACCGTCTCTAAGAAACACTTCCTACTATTCAATGTTAAGGCTTTCACATCAGAAGACGAGTCAATGATCCAAACATCGACTGTGACGTCGAAATACGTCGACGGCGTCAGAATTATAGAACTATCTAGAAGCGATAGTGTGTTCATTTCGTCAAATATGTATAGCTGGAATAAAAATATTAAGTCTATATAGGTACGTCTATGGTGACTAACGTTCTGCCGGAAAACCCATATCATTAAAAAAATAAATCATTAAATTCCGACAAGCCTTTTCGGAGAAATAAGATAATAGACGATTTGCAAGAAAATCTATATTCTATATCAATTATAGAAAATAAGAAAAAGATATTTATGATGATTAGAATAATTTGTGATGATAAGTTAATAAAAATAATTTCATACCTTACCTCGTACAAATTGTAGAAAAGCAGTGGGAATAATTTGAACGAAATTTAGTGTCAGTCTAAGCCGCTGGTCTAAGCTAACAAAACCGGTCTCCAGTCTGCATTAATTTAGTATTTCATGTGAATTGTATAGTGTTTGCGAGTTTTCTTTGTGAACTAAATGTTTGCAAGACATTAGCTAGTTTCGCTTAAATTAACATACCTAATGTTATAAACAATTCCCTAACTTGTATTCGACAATTATGCATATAAACATACTACCGACTTACTATAAATTAGCTACAATAAAAGTACTTTTACTGAAAAACATTTTTTAACAAAAAACTTGTCGAACCGCCTTCAAATTGTCATAACTATTGACGCTCCCAATTTAAATGGGACAAATGGGAGGCACAAGCATTGAAACAAAAAAATAATTAATTATCAAAATCCGTTCTCCCAGTCGAAAGGTCTGAGGTAACAAATTAAAAAAAAACAAATATATACAAGTCGAATTGACAACCTTCTTTTTTAAGTTCGTTGAAAATAAAAATTTTACATTAACGTGTACTCCACATAACTACCAATAAGTAGCAATGAATGGTCGATTTTGGTATACCTACCTATCAAACGGGATCGAATACTGCGAAATAGGATGGGATTATAGGAAGATCCGATAAACGATATTGATATATAGCCATCAATGACAAAACGAAAAACCCACATTCCCTTAATATGATGGAACTAACGCCTAATATTTGAGAGTATCTTTTCAGTGAAATCGTAGGAAGATTCCACGTGTATATCTAGTCACTAGCTGTGCCCCGTGGTTTTACCCGCATTGCTTCGCTCCTGTTTGTCTTAGTATGATGATATTATATGCTTTTATGATTCCTCAATAAATGAGCTATCTCACACCGAAAGAATTTCTCAAATCAGACCAGTACCTAGTTCCTGAGATTAGCGCGTTCAAAAAAAACAAACAAACTCTTCAGCTTTATAATATTATTAGTATAGATTTAAAGTACCTACGTATTCTCTAAATTCATAAGAATTATAACTTATAAAATATACTCTCGAAATAATTTTTCAAAAAAATCAATCCTTACTTAAGTATCTTTCATGAATTATTAACTATTAACACTTAAATTTGAGACTTATAATGATAAGTCTCCAATTTAAGTCACTTATGATTGATTATCATATTCACAATGATTAACAACTTTTCGAGTAAATATTATTTTAGCAGAGTCCAAAAATTTACTGAACATTTTTCTAAAGTGCTCTTCACATCTAAGTATAATTAATACAAAAACGTTAAAAGCAAAGGAAAATTCAATTTCCTTGTGTACAGAAAAGACATTTCCTTTAAGTCGCGTAAAATAAATTACCATGGATTATAATATTATATGAAATATGACACGACGTGACAAAATAAATAAGACACATACGTGACTGTGTGCTTATTAAAGCGTGTTATGTTTGTCTATTCCCTTCATAAATATTCTGCGATGATTACGCGAAATAAATTATTACGTGCATGACATAATCAATTTTCATATACGTGTTTCTCGTATTAAAATTCAAATATTATTTGAATTTTAATACGAGAAACACGCCTCCAAGATACGTTTCCCTGTAGAAGTATATGAAAATTGATTTCAATAATTTAACTTATGACAATCGAGATAATATTGGGTAACATTCATTTGTGGTATAACTGACAACCAAAAAAGAAACATTGTGTAAAAATGAGACAGATTTTAAAAGGTAAATAAAAGAAAATAAATATTATATATTATATCAAATATATTTAAATTTGAACTAATTTAATATAAAGATAATACGTAAAACTCACCATCACAAAGCCATCACCAAAGGTACCATTCGGGTAAACTTTTCGAGTATCCACTGAGATATCAATGGCCTCTGTTATCTCGACCCCTGCATTGAAATTAGTGTCGTTTTCGGCGAATTGTCTAAAATTTACGTTATTGTATCGTTAAAATAATAGTTATAGATAAGCAAATAGATAACTATGTCTGTGTCTAGTAGGTAGTTGGGTTTCAGGGTTAAAACTACATTATCGTTTATTGTTTTTGAAGTGAAAACTTCTTTAGCGGCGTTGAGCACTTTTTCTGTAATGGGTATAAAATCTTAAACTCGCGTCAGGACATGTGACCTGATCGAAAAAGCGTAAGACGGATACCATTCCAAAATATCAAACATGCTCAACGTTAATAATCAAGTTTTCACTTCTGCCGGCACTCCCGGAGTGCAACCCGTCTTTTTTTTCTCAATTGTACAATTTTAACAGTACACCAATATACGTAGATAAAGCATAAGACAATTAATTACATTACCCTTAACTGAGAACAAGCTTCATTCGTATCTAAAGTTATAGAAGTACTTAGACTATATTTTGTTATCATTGAAATCTTGACACGCATACATCTTTTAGCGACTGTTTGCCTTTAGACAGTAATGAGTCATGAATTATTACAAGCATGATAATAATTATTAATCCAATCGTATATACTTACTTAAAGTAATTGATATCGAACTGACAGCAGTGTCCATTGATGGTAAACACCTCCCTGAACATCATGCTGCAGTTAACTGGTTTGGATCGCCATAAACATTCCCGCAGCATTACGTCACATGGCTTCTTCAGCTAAAATAATCATAATGTCTATATTAAGTATTAATAAAAAATACTTAGGGCAATTATATTATAAATTAAATGTGTAGAGAGGTTTTGTCAATTGCTTTTCGCGTAAATAATTAAGATAATAAATAATGAAGTACCTATGTATTCTGTAATCTAGGTACTGTATTAACTATTAATAGTAAAAAGGGATTATATTTTTATATTTCACAACTTTAAAGTAAATCCTATATTATAAGATTTCGAGAGCTAGTGAATGAAAAAAAAATCTCCTTGATATACAGAAGCCAGTCTCATGAAAGAAATTAATTAGTTTTTTTTTTTGCAAATTTTACTCAATCTCATTACACTTTAATCTTCAGTTTCAAGTTAATTTATATTCACGGAACTGAATGAATTATAAAAACGTTATTCAAGGAAAACTTTGTTTAACAAGGATATATAATTAGATTTAAGTCTTTTAAACCACTTTATGTTATATTTTTAGAAAGAAGAAAGAAAGAATGATTCTTTATAAAACTCCCACAAGCAAAGACTTATAAATATTTAAAAACAAAAATATACACGGTAGAACATAAGTGAAGTCCCATGTCCCCTAGTGGGGTAAGGGGCAGATGCATTATACATCTGTTTCACTGATCGATTTTTTTTAGGGACAAGTAGGTGATCAGCCTACTGTGTCCTACCTGACCGAGACATTTTTTTTTCTTCGTGTCCACCGGGAATCGAACCCAGGACCCCTCGGTAATACCCTAACGCGTCAACCACTGTACCAAGGAGGCGGTCACGGTAGAACATAGAACCCTCTTATTGATTTAAACAATAAATTTTACAAGAATTGTTTTTTAAAATATAGGTAGCAAATAATTCAAATTGGACATAACAGTCGGTTATCTTACAAATTTGTGTCCTCATTTTATATGCCTTTAAGATTAGCTCTATCTATCAATCATTCAATAGATAACATAATCCATTAAAACTCATTTCAGTAGGTTCACATGAAAATTTAGTATAACTATAACAATTTAATAAACACACATTATATACATGATAAATACATATTAAGTAAATAAGTACATTGTATGTTTTTTCTATCTTCTTTGATTTCTCATTAATAAAGCCATCTTCCTAATTAAATAACATCATAGAGATAACATCTTCGTCATCTTTGTAATATTTACTTATTAGTAAATATCATAAAGATTACGTGTCGTTTTTGTTCTTGTATACTAGTAATACTGAACTTCAACAATAAAAAATTGTAGATTTTAATTCAAACCAAATAATACACTTGACATACAATAAATTGTTAGCACCGTTGAACTGTCGTAAACCAAATACGGCATCCAAGAGACTCAGGGGTAAACTCATCCAGTGAAATAAACATACAAACAAAACACAATCTAAATGTTCACGAATTTATAACATGCTTGTTTAACTGACTTTAACGAAACGTAAGGTTAAGGAAATGCTTGTAAAGTTACCATTGGTTTAATACAAGAGATGCGTGTCACTTATATAATAATTTTTGCTAGCTATATATAGGGTTAAAGGTGAAATTTTGTCGCAACGTCACATGCTGCGTGCTGAATTACAGGGAATGGTATATAACATGTCATCAACACCAGGTGGCCAACTTTTTGTTTGCTTGCTTTGCCAAAAAATGGCTTAGCTCAGCAGCAGCAGCTACACGCAGAGCACATTTTTGCTAAAATATGGTTGTAATTTTTAAAATAATTTCTTGTGTATTTTTGGACATAGATCATTTTTTATCTTGCAATGTAATTATACAAACCTATTATAATAAATTTTTAAATTGAACAACCTATTATAAAAATTATAATAAAGTTTAGATTATAATAAAACACGTTTGTCGAACGTTAGTTAGCATAATATGTCAAATATATAATATTTTTAATAGAACAAAAAGATATATATAATACATCTTTTTGTTCTATATATATATACAAATGCCTGTTTCATCGCGAATTTCCTTCACCGATTGCAATCGCGAAGATTTGATCAATGTACTGATAAATTCAATATTACACTGAACGCTCGTCTAGACTCAAATCCTTGACTTTTTATTAAGTTACAGGTACAGTAATCTGTGTTAGAAGCCTATATTATGTATTTCTGAATTTACAAATATAATTTTTAAGGTGTCCTAATATAGAAATTCGTTCAGAAACTTAATAAATTTAAATGTAAAGAAAAGTCACAATAGATAAATTAAATTGGCGCGATTCTCGTAAAATCGTTTGAAAATACGCATGCTAAGATTGATATTACCATTTACCACACCAAGGAGATCGTAGATCAATTCAAGTCTATTTGTTACGATTCAATACATAAATCTTCGTTCAAATTTCGATATAAAAAATAAGAGACATTATATAGTTTCATATAGATAGATATAGATATTATGACCTAAGCATATAAAGAAAAAAAAATCAACTAACCTGATATGATAGATCATCGTAAGTGAGACCTAAATCTTCTAAAACATTGTGCATCTTAATGACATGCAACTCCGGGGTATAGTTCTTGTCCACAACATCGGTAAAACTTCTGCAGAAATCTGCAATTTCCTTTGCCTTAAAGCCCCGGAGAGACCTGCCAAAATATTCATGTAAAGTATTAAAGTAATTATAAGTAGTAAGTAGCCCTAGCCCCATAGAATATTGCAAACATTTTCTCAATATTTTTATATATAATTTACCAACGCTTGTTGACACTTTCAAAATTAATCGTACCATAAAAATACATAGTAGGTAAATGTAAAAAATACACGCAAATACAGCGTGTTAAAATTTATTAACAAGTGTGTGATTAATATTAATAAGAATCTCATGTCAGTTACGCCATTATAACTCGAACGGCTGAACGACCTAACCTCACAAAAATTTCTACTCGGGTGGAGCCGGGGCGAAAAGCTAGTATACTATATAATATGAAATACAATTATTACAACTTACAGAATATTGGTGATATTGACAGTACTGGGACCATAGACCTCAGGATCACATAGAGCCACTGCAGAGAATGGTATGTTCTCTGTAGCATAGTGAAGTGATTCTACCTGAAATGCACTATAATATATTACTTATCAGTATTTTAGCTAATAACCACAGAACATTAAAAACATATAGAAGTGCTATAATGTCATAATTACTATGAAAACCAGTGTCGCCAAACCCACACATTTAAACCGATAGTTATACAGTACACTACAAGTAATCTATGCCTTTGATTGGACAGCTTAATTTGAGTAATAAAACCGGCCAAGTGCGAGTCGGGCTCGCGCACAAAGGGTTCCGTAGCAGCAAATATAATAAATTACAGTTAAATCAACCTATCTCAAAAACTATAAGAGATACTTTGATCAAACCAAAAATCGTTGAAAGAGTTAATTAGCATGCATCACCTCTATTTTTTTTAGAATTTTATACCCCGTAGTTATAAAAATAGAGGGGGGGGGACATACTTTTTACGACTTTGAGAGCTGATATCTCAAAAACCGTTCACTTTAAGAAAAATGTTTTTTAGAAAACTTTATATCATTTTAAAAGACCTTTCCATTGATACCCCACACGGGTATGTACATCGAAAAAAAAAATTTCATCCCTCAGTTACAT
The DNA here is from genome assembly GCA_029959065.1 of Colias behrii. Classification (NCBI taxonomy): domain Eukaryota; kingdom Metazoa; phylum Arthropoda; class Insecta; order Lepidoptera; family Pieridae; genus Colias; species Colias behrii. Next base: position 335,848 of record JARWMC010000006.1, on the reverse strand, counting down.
GTATGGGGGGCCCCACCCCCAATTCTTTTTTTTACTATTTAGTGTCATATTTTTGTAGCGGTTCATACAACACATATTCCCATCAAATTTCATCACTGTAGTACTTATAGTTTCCGAGTAAATCGGCTGTGACAGACGGACAGACGGACAGACGGACAGACGGACATGACGAAACTATAAGGGTTCCGTTTTTGCCATTTTGGCTACGGAACCCTAAAAACATATTGTATAATTTAGAACACTATCCTACTATAAGAATCTACGAATGAAAAACAATGGACGTTTTCAAGTATTTTGGTTTTGTTTAAATGCTACCCTATAAATGATAGAAATCAATAGCAAAATAAATTTAATAAAAAAATTAATAAAACAATACTTACCGTCTCTAAGAAACACTTCCTACTATTCAATGTTAAGGCTTTCACATCAGAAGACGAGTCAATGATCCAAACATCGACTGTGACGTCGAAATACGTCGACGGCGTCAGAATTATAGAACTATCTAGAAGCGATAGTGTGTTCATTTCGTCAAATATGTATAGCTGGAATAAAAATATTAAGTCTATATAGGTACGTCTATGGTGACTAACGTTCTGCCGGAAAACCCATATCATTAAAAAAATAAATCATTAAATTCCGACAAGCCTTTTCGGAGAAATAAGATAATAGACGATTTGCAAGAAAATCTATATTCTATATCAATTATAGAAAATAAGAAAAAGATATTTATGATGATTAGAATAATTTGTGATGATAAGTTAATAAAAATAATTTCATACCTTACCTCGTACAAATTGTAGAAAAGCAGTGGGAATAATTTGAACGAAATTTAGTGTCAGTCTAAGCCGCTGGTCTAAGCTAACAAAACCGGTCTCCAGTCTGCATTAATTTAGTATTTCATGTGAATTGTATAGTGTTTGCGAGTTTTCTTTGTGAACTAAATGTTTGCAAGACATTAGCTAGTTTCGCTTAAATTAACATACCTAATGTTATAAACAATTCCCTAACTTGTATTCGACAATTATGCATATAAACATACTACCGACTTACTATAAATTAGCTACAATAAAAGTACTTTTACTGAAAAACATTTTTTAACAAAAAACTTGTCGAACCGCCTTCAAATTGTCATAACTATTGACGCTCCCAATTTAAATGGGACAAATGGGAGGCACAAGCATTGAAACAAAAAAATAATTAATTATCAAAATCCGTTCTCCCAGTCGAAAGGTCTGAGGTAACAAATTAAAAAAAAACAAATATATACAAGTCGAATTGACAACCTTCTTTTTTAAGTTCGTTGAAAATAAAAATTTTACATTAACGTGTACTCCACATAACTACCAATAAGTAGCAATGAATGGTCGATTTTGGTATACCTACCTATCAAACGGGATCGAATACTGCGAAATAGGATGGGATTATAGGAAGATCCGATAAACGATATTGATATATAGCCATCAATGACAAAACGAAAAACCCACATTCCCTTAATATGATGGAACTAACGCCTAATATTTGAGAGTATCTTTTCAGTGAAATCGTAGGAAGATTCCACGTGTATATCTAGTCACTAGCTGTGCCCCGTGGTTTTACCCGCATTGCTTCGCTCCTGTTTGTCTTAGTATGATGATATTATATGCTTTTATGATTCCTCAATAAATGAGCTATCTCACACCGAAAGAATTTCTCAAATCAGACCAGTACCTAGTTCCTGAGATTAGCGCGTTCAAAAAAAACAAACAAACTCTTCAGCTTTATAATATTATTAGTATAGATTTAAAGTACCTACGTATTCTCTAAATTCATAAGAATTATAACTTATAAAATATACTCTCGAAATAATTTTTCAAAAAAATCAATCCTTACTTAAGTATCTTTCATGAATTATTAACTATTAACACTTAAATTTGAGACTTATAATGATAAGTCTCCAATTTAAGTCACTTATGATTGATTATCATATTCACAATGATTAACAACTTTTCGAGTAAATATTATTTTAGCAGAGTCCAAAAATTTACTGAACATTTTTCTAAAGTGCTCTTCACATCTAAGTATAATTAATACAAAAACGTTAAAAGCAAAGGAAAATTCAATTTCCTTGTGTACAGAAAAGACATTTCCTTTAAGTCGCGTAAAATAAATTACCATGGATTATAATATTATATGAAATATGACACGACGTGACAAAATAAATAAGACACATACGTGACTGTGTGCTTATTAAAGCGTGTTATGTTTGTCTATTCCCTTCATAAATATTCTGCGATGATTACGCGAAATAAATTATTACGTGCATGACATAATCAATTTTCATATACGTGTTTCTCGTATTAAAATTCAAATATTATTTGAATTTTAATACGAGAAACACGCCTCCAAGATACGTTTCCCTGTAGAAGTATATGAAAATTGATTTCAATAATTTAACTTATGACAATCGAGATAATATTGGGTAACATTCATTTGTGGTATAACTGACAACCAAAAAAGAAACATTGTGTAAAAATGAGACAGATTTTAAAAGGTAAATAAAAGAAAATAAATATTATATATTATATCAAATATATTTAAATTTGAACTAATTTAATATAAAGATAATACGTAAAACTCACCATCACAAAGCCATCACCAAAGGTACCATTCGGGTAAACTTTTCGAGTATCCACTGAGATATCAATGGCCTCTGTTATCTCGACCCCTGCATTGAAATTAGTGTCGTTTTCGGCGAATTGTCTAAAATTTACGTTATTGTATCGTTAAAATAATAGTTATAGATAAGCAAATAGATAACTATGTCTGTGTCTAGTAGGTAGTTGGGTTTCAGGGTTAAAACTACATTATCGTTTATTGTTTTTGAAGTGAAAACTTCTTTAGCGGCGTTGAGCACTTTTTCTGTAATGGGTATAAAATCTTAAACTCGCGTCAGGACATGTGACCTGATCGAAAAAGCGTAAGACGGATACCATTCCAAAATATCAAACATGCTCAACGTTAATAATCAAGTTTTCACTTCTGCCGGCACTCCCGGAGTGCAACCCGTCTTTTTTTTCTCAATTGTACAATTTTAACAGTACACCAATATACGTAGATAAAGCATAAGACAATTAATTACATTACCCTTAACTGAGAACAAGCTTCATTCGTATCTAAAGTTATAGAAGTACTTAGACTATATTTTGTTATCATTGAAATCTTGACACGCATACATCTTTTAGCGACTGTTTGCCTTTAGACAGTAATGAGTCATGAATTATTACAAGCATGATAATAATTATTAATCCAATCGTATATACTTACTTAAAGTAATTGATATCGAACTGACAGCAGTGTCCATTGATGGTAAACACCTCCCTGAACATCATGCTGCAGTTAACTGGTTTGGATCGCCATAAACATTCCCGCAGCATTACGTCACATGGCTTCTTCAGCTAAAATAATCATAATGTCTATATTAAGTATTAATAAAAAATACTTAGGGCAATTATATTATAAATTAAATGTGTAGAGAGGTTTTGTCAATTGCTTTTCGCGTAAATAATTAAGATAATAAATAATGAAGTACCTATGTATTCTGTAATCTAGGTACTGTATTAACTATTAATAGTAAAAAGGGATTATATTTTTATATTTCACAACTTTAAAGTAAATCCTATATTATAAGATTTCGAGAGCTAGTGAATGAAAAAAAAATCTCCTTGATATACAGAAGCCAGTCTCATGAAAGAAATTAATTAGTTTTTTTTTTTGCAAATTTTACTCAATCTCATTACACTTTAATCTTCAGTTTCAAGTTAATTTATATTCACGGAACTGAATGAATTATAAAAACGTTATTCAAGGAAAACTTTGTTTAACAAGGATATATAATTAGATTTAAGTCTTTTAAACCACTTTATGTTATATTTTTAGAAAGAAGAAAGAAAGAATGATTCTTTATAAAACTCCCACAAGCAAAGACTTATAAATATTTAAAAACAAAAATATACACGGTAGAACATAAGTGAAGTCCCATGTCCCCTAGTGGGGTAAGGGGCAGATGCATTATACATCTGTTTCACTGATCGATTTTTTTTAGGGACAAGTAGGTGATCAGCCTACTGTGTCCTACCTGACCGAGACATTTTTTTTTCTTCGTGTCCACCGGGAATCGAACCCAGGACCCCTCGGTAATACCCTAACGCGTCAACCACTGTACCAAGGAGGCGGTCACGGTAGAACATAGAACCCTCTTATTGATTTAAACAATAAATTTTACAAGAATTGTTTTTTAAAATATAGGTAGCAAATAATTCAAATTGGACATAACAGTCGGTTATCTTACAAATTTGTGTCCTCATTTTATATGCCTTTAAGATTAGCTCTATCTATCAATCATTCAATAGATAACATAATCCATTAAAACTCATTTCAGTAGGTTCACATGAAAATTTAGTATAACTATAACAATTTAATAAACACACATTATATACATGATAAATACATATTAAGTAAATAAGTACATTGTATGTTTTTTCTATCTTCTTTGATTTCTCATTAATAAAGCCATCTTCCTAATTAAATAACATCATAGAGATAACATCTTCGTCATCTTTGTAATATTTACTTATTAGTAAATATCATAAAGATTACGTGTCGTTTTTGTTCTTGTATACTAGTAATACTGAACTTCAACAATAAAAAATTGTAGATTTTAATTCAAACCAAATAATACACTTGACATACAATAAATTGTTAGCACCGTTGAACTGTCGTAAACCAAATACGGCATCCAAGAGACTCAGGGGTAAACTCATCCAGTGAAATAAACATACAAACAAAACACAATCTAAATGTTCACGAATTTATAACATGCTTGTTTAACTGACTTTAACGAAACGTAAGGTTAAGGAAATGCTTGTAAAGTTACCATTGGTTTAATACAAGAGATGCGTGTCACTTATATAATAATTTTTGCTAGCTATATATAGGGTTAAAGGTGAAATTTTGTCGCAACGTCACATGCTGCGTGCTGAATTACAGGGAATGGTATATAACATGTCATCAACACCAGGTGGCCAACTTTTTGTTTGCTTGCTTTGCCAAAAAATGGCTTAGCTCAGCAGCAGCAGCTACACGCAGAGCACATTTTTGCTAAAATATGGTTGTAATTTTTAAAATAATTTCTTGTGTATTTTTGGACATAGATCATTTTTTATCTTGCAATGTAATTATACAAACCTATTATAATAAATTTTTAAATTGAACAACCTATTATAAAAATTATAATAAAGTTTAGATTATAATAAAACACGTTTGTCGAACGTTAGTTAGCATAATATGTCAAATATATAATATTTTTAATAGAACAAAAAGATATATATAATACATCTTTTTGTTCTATATATATATACAAATGCCTGTTTCATCGCGAATTTCCTTCACCGATTGCAATCGCGAAGATTTGATCAATGTACTGATAAATTCAATATTACACTGAACGCTCGTCTAGACTCAAATCCTTGACTTTTTATTAAGTTACAGGTACAGTAATCTGTGTTAGAAGCCTATATTATGTATTTCTGAATTTACAAATATAATTTTTAAGGTGTCCTAATATAGAAATTCGTTCAGAAACTTAATAAATTTAAATGTAAAGAAAAGTCACAATAGATAAATTAAATTGGCGCGATTCTCGTAAAATCGTTTGAAAATACGCATGCTAAGATTGATATTACCATTTACCACACCAAGGAGATCGTAGATCAATTCAAGTCTATTTGTTACGATTCAATACATAAATCTTCGTTCAAATTTCGATATAAAAAATAAGAGACATTATATAGTTTCATATAGATAGATATAGATATTATGACCTAAGCATATAAAGAAAAAAAAATCAACTAACCTGATATGATAGATCATCGTAAGTGAGACCTAAATCTTCTAAAACATTGTGCATCTTAATGACATGCAACTCCGGGGTATAGTTCTTGTCCACAACATCGGTAAAACTTCTGCAGAAATCTGCAATTTCCTTTGCCTTAAAGCCCCGGAGAGACCTGCCAAAATATTCATGTAAAGTATTAAAGTAATTATAAGTAGTAAGTAGCCCTAGCCCCATAGAATATTGCAAACATTTTCTCAATATTTTTATATATAATTTACCAACGCTTGTTGACACTTTCAAAATTAATCGTACCATAAAAATACATAGTAGGTAAATGTAAAAAATACACGCAAATACAGCGTGTTAAAATTTATTAACAAGTGTGTGATTAATATTAATAAGAATCTCATGTCAGTTACGCCATTATAACTCGAACGGCTGAACGACCTAACCTCACAAAAATTTCTACTCGGGTGGAGCCGGGGCGAAAAGCTAGTATACTATATAATATGAAATACAATTATTACAACTTACAGAATATTGGTGATATTGACAGTACTGGGACCATAGACCTCAGGATCACATAGAGCCACTGCAGAGAATGGTATGTTCTCTGTAGCATAGTGAAGTGATTCTACCTGAAATGCACTATAATATATTACTTATCAGTATTTTAGCTAATAACCACAGAACATTAAAAACATATAGAAGTGCTATAATGTCATAATTACTATGAAAACCAGTGTCGCCAAACCCACACATTTAAACCGATAGTTATACAGTACACTACAAGTAATCTATGCCTTTGATTGGACAGCTTAATTTGAGTAATAAAACCGGCCAAGTGCGAGTCGGGCTCGCGCACAAAGGGTTCCGTAGCAGCAAATATAATAAATTACAGTTAAATCAACCTATCTCAAAAACTATAAGAGATACTTTGATCAAACCAAAAATCGTTGAAAGAGTTAATTAGCATGCATCACCTCTATTTTTTTTAGAATTTTATACCCCGTAGTTATAAAAATAGAGGGGGGGGGACATACTTTTTACGACTTTGAGAGCTGATATCTCAAAAACCGTTCACTTTAAGAAAAATGTTTTTTAGAAAACTTTATATCATTTTAAAAGACCTTTCCATTGATACCCCACACGGGTATGTACATCGAAAAAAAAAATTTCATCCCTCAGTTACATGTATGGGGGGCCCCACCCCCAATTCTTTTTTTTACTATTTAGTGTCATATTTTTGTAGCGGTTCATACAACACATATTCCCATCAAATTTCATCACTGTAGTACTTATAGTTTCCGAGTAAATCGGCTGTGACAGACGGACAGACGGACAGACGGACAGACGGACATGACGAAACTATAAGGGTTCCGTTTTTGCCATTTTGGCTACGGAACCCTAAAAACTGACTTAGGTTATAAATTCAGCATTTCAATATGTACCCTAACGCACCATGTTACGGTTTATTTTAGTATAACATCCCTAGGTATATTAGCTGTTTTGTTTCTCATTGCACAGAAATTCCAAATTCGAAAACATCCAGCTACTCCACAACAGAGGGCGTTAGTTTTCGATAGATATAACTTTGAACCTCAACACATTGAGATAAGGTTGAAATTTGTGTCACTCAACATTAATGACATTAACTTGATTTTTATCTGATGCTATGCCCTGAGGGATGTCAGCCTTGTTATCGATAATTCACAAATAAATATTTTTTGTGTATTTTTTTTTTCTTTCTATTATATGAGTATAGTATAATGTGTCACATTTTGGAGTATGTTTATTACTACTAAGTACGTCTTTTTATATTATTATTATTAAATAAAAAACGGAATAGAATAGTATTAATCTATATTTACAAAATACAAACAGAAAATATGCATTATTTTAAATCTTGGAACTGCCGTAGGTTTGCTGTATCGGTGGCCTTTGTTAGACCGCTTAGTGCTGTTCGGCATCCAGTTAACTCGTCACGTTGAATTTATCCATTTATATTTTAAATTAGCCTCTTTGGGAAATCTATAAATAAATTGGACAAATGAAAGCTAAGGAAAAATAAAATAAAATTTAATATTTATAATGTTTGTCTTTTCTAAAGTATCGATACTGTCGATATGCGCCACAAGCATCACTAAAGCGACATTCGTTTGTTTATTGCAATAATATTCCAGAAATTCTTGTTTGCTGTTCAATCTATAATAGTACTAATTTCTTACGGATTAAGGTTCATTTTAACTAGATATTTGTATACAATTTTGACAAATTACAAGCGAAGTTATAACATAAAATATTATATGTAAAATAAATAAAAATAAGACTTACCGATGGTATGAAATGCCTCCATTGCTGATATTATTTCGTCTGCTATCATTTTTGCACTCTAATACCGAACAACACGTCCTAATTAATGAATAAATATGGAAAAAAGGTTTGACAGCTGACAACCGACTCGAATATTTTTCTGCGCACAACTGAGAGCAAGTAAGGTGATCTTACCTTACAAGTGACACGTGGGCCACGCCCACATCACACTTCTATCTACTTTACTGTTCTGTGCTAATAACGTATACAATAAAAAAAACTATAGATCGATTGTGGAGAGTGAAATCTAGTGCATTGCTAGAAATAGATAAAAAGATATTACATTTTTAGTAGCTATTTAATTGCTTCAATTCTAGATCGAATGCTTTTATTATGTTTAATCAGTATTTTATCCATTGTATTTCAATTGATTTTCCACTAAATCGGTAATTAAAGGAAATTTTTTGTACAGTATATTCGTATAAAAATGTTTTTGCCTTGAAACGATAATAATCCCATTAGTTGTAAGCATTTTGTGAGTTTGATCTTCAAACATCTTTCCATTTTGAACCGATGATAAAATGGTTGATAATTATTAATTCAACAGTGTGTCTAGGATTGTACATGTCAATCGGAAAATAGGTGGAAAGAAAGAAGAAGCAAAATAAACGCGTAAGTTCGTTTTACACTAATGATAGTGAAAAATATTTTACAATTAGACGGAGTTATTGTAAAATACTCTAAAGTACTCGTTTTAAATTACACGAGATTGAGAAAATTGACCCATATTTGAGCCAATAATGAAGCCAAAACGAAAATTATAAAAAAAAAAATTGTGCGTGTAGTAGTGTACACACGTAAGAAGTGAAACTTCTTTATGACCTATGACGATATGCTATCCCTACTCCGCTGGAGAAAGTATACGTCGAATCACGCGTGGTAGGGATAAGAAAAAGATGGCGCGTAACGGAAAAATGTCACGCGTAACGAAAAAATGTTACACTAAATTTTTTTCCAACCCCGATAAAGAAGTTTCACTTAAAAAAACTTACCACTGTAAATGTTGGATCTTCAACAAATCTCCCCCAAATCATGTGACTCAGAAAACCACACAAAACCACGCTGCCTATGATAACTAGAGTCCATATAAAATACGAAAATCTATTCCCTCGTATGGAGTAATAGTAAAAACCGTGAGGAGTACAATGCTGGCTAAATTGTACAAATTTGTCTATCACGATTTTATAAATTAGATTCTTCATTGTTTGCTTCATTTTTATTTAAATTAGAGTAGTTAAATACTCATACACGCAAATATAATAAAAAATAAACGATTTCCTTTTTTTGCAATTTACATAAAACTTTACACAAAGACAGTAATAGATTAGGTAAATTGCGAAATTATACACGACCTAAAATGAAATTAAAGCTTTTTTTAATACATTTTATGTAAATACACATGTTAAATAAACAAATATTGTAGAGATCATTTCTAAACATTAACGTACCCAATGTGATTATTATAAATTTTGTTGTTGTTATTGTTAATGAATATAGACCGAATCTCAACGAGGTATAATTTTTATGTACATAGCTATTGAATTAAACACTTAACCACGTTTCTACATCAAGTCAGAACTATAATTAAAAGAAAGCTCTATAAACTTACTTTAAGTTAATTTATCTTTAATAACACTATGGGTGTTAATGATAATAAAGTTTAGAAAGAAAGAAAGAAAGAAAGAAAGAATAATTTATTTTGCCAAAAGCCAACAACAGATATAATAAAAAGAATAAGAAATACAAAACAGAGAAAAAGACAAAAGTGTGGCAGACCTTTAGCAAAAAGGGGACCAACTCAGTATTAAGCTGTGCCTTCAACAGCACAGCACAGATTTTCAGTGGCCCCCATTGTTTGAAGTACAGCTACAGACCGAAGTATACAGGGATAGAAATTATATTAATAAAATAAACAAATATTACACGTTATAAATATCATACATATAAATAGAACTTTAGAAGGCATAGGAATGTACATGTACTAGAATATTAAGAAAATTGTATAATAACGAATATAATAAAAATTAATAAACATACATATAGATAAATAGACACAAAAGAGAGATGCTACATTCTACGGTAGGTTACGGTTGGTTTTTAAAAATAAAAGCAGCAACTTTATTTTTGAAGTTATTAATGCAACGAAGGTTACGTAAGGGTGGAGGCAAGTTATTCCAACACTTCGTAGCATTATAACTGAAACTGCCTCTGAAAGCGGTTGTGTGATGTTTGGGCACAATAAGTAGCTTTTGACTCATACCCCTGGTTTCATTGAAAAGCGATTTGCGTTCTTTATCCCTACAAAAATGAAGCCTCTGGTAAAGGTACGTTGGACGCTCATTAATAATAATCCCAAAAAGAAACTTAGAAAAATGCACTTGACGTCGGCTTTCCATATTTAAAATTTTAGCTTCATTCAAAAAAGGACTGACGTGATGGCGCGGAGGAATATTCCAGCAAAATCGCGCACAACTATTTTGTACACGTTGTATAGCCTTTTTAGTACGCACGAGTAATCTGGAACCATACATACAATCAGTGTAATTGAATTTTGATAAAATTAGAGAATCACACAACCGTATACGAAGCTCAGTGCTTAAAAAGGGTCTAATTCGATATAGCAGTTTAAGCCTGTAAAAACAATTAGAGATAATAGTGTTAAAATGGTTTTCAAATCTGAGGTTTTCATCAAACACAATACCTAAATTTCGAGCTTCATGTACTCTTTCAATAATCTTTCCCGATATAGTAATAGTAGGATTATGTGATTCTATCTCGCTAACAATTTTGGGGCTACCTAAGATCATAAATTTAGTCTTTGCAGGATTCAAAACTAACTTGTTACGTTCTGACCATGAATATATGCGCTCTAAATCAGAATTCAGTGAGACTAGTGCTGTATCTGTATCCTTCGGAATAAAAGATATAAAAAGTTGAATGTCATCGGCGTATAGGTGGTAATTGCAAAATTTTATTTCATTGACAACATCTGCACTGTATAAAATGAACAATAGTGGTCCCAAAATAGATCCTTGTGGAACCCCTCTATTGATCGTACGACAGGTTGAATAGGCCATACTTCCATCTATTTGGGGGACAGCAACTGTTTGAGTCCGACCATTAAGATAGCTGGCAAACCATTTAACTGTATCTGAACTAAAACCGTAGTATGTAAGCTTCGAGAGTAGAAGAGTGGTATTGATGGTATCAAAGGCACGGGAATAGTCCAATAATACAAGAAGGGACCCTTTGCCTTCATCCATCGCAGATAATATATCATCCGTAACATCCACTAAGGCAGTGGTTGTGCTGCGATTCTTTCTGAAACCCGATTGACGATCCGGTAATATTCCATTGGTTTCCAAAAAATCGATTAACTGCTTTTGGACTATCTTTTCAATTACTTTAGAGAGGCAAGGTAATAAACTAATGGGGCGAAGTTGTTTGAGCTCCATTGGGTTTTGAATTTTAGGGATAGGTCGAATGAGCGCATTTCGCCAAATGGAAGGAAACGTTTTAGAAGAAAATGATGTATTAATAATATGAGTAAGTATTGGTAGAATTTTAGAACTAGTTAAATTGACCATGTCAAGCGAAATATCATCAATGCCGACCGATTGTGATGTCAATTCACGTATAACTTTAGCTACTGCTTGTTCATTAGTAGGTTTAAGCTCAAAAACAGCGTCACCATGACGATGGAATTCATAAAACGATAAGATAGACAAAGGAACATTATTGTGGCCAGGTATATTTAAGAAGTGATCATTTAATTTATTCGGTTCCGAAAGGTGAGGTGGCAAGATATAATTATTGTTAGGACTTATAGAAACGTTATTCTTGATATGCTGCCACATTGCTTTTGGATTATTTATATTTGAATTGATATAGCTATTAAAGTATGCCCTTTTCTCGCGGTCAATAGCATTAAATACGTCTTTTTTTAATTCTTTATAAAATAATTTATGAGCATCATCCCTACTTTTCCGAGCCCGAATGAGCGCAGCATCGCGCTCCTTCATGAGTAGTTTAATATTGTAGGTAATCCAAGGAAAAGTTTTATGTTTAATATTACAGCGCTTTTTAGGAGCGAATACATCAAAAATAGATATGATATAAGCCGTCAACATATCCACGGTATTATTCACATCATTCATATTCAGTAATACTGCCCAGTCAATATTATCTAACATTTGCATAAAGTCTTTCATGTCAATATCCTTAATAGATCTGTAAAAAAATTGTTTATGTATCGTTTTCACTTTAGTTAAACTTAACTCAAATGAAACAAAAGCATGATCACTTAGAGCTTCAACGTAATCAACGGATATATTGGCAACCGAAGCATTTGAACAAACCAAGTCTAATAGTGTTTCAGTATGTTCCGTAAAATGAGTAGCCTGCGTCACGAATTGGGATAAATTAAATGTGTGTAAAAAAATATTCAACTTTTTAAAATTACAGGTATTAGATGCAAAACAGTTAATATTGAAATCGCCCAATAACAAAATTTCATCGCACCAAGCAAAAGACCCAACTGATTCGGATAGCGCATCGAAAAAAATATCTACATTCAACCACGGGGGACGATAAGCCGTACCTATGACAATGGTTTTCCCACGACAAGTAATTTTCAGCCACATTTGCTCAACAGTAGTATTGCCAGGCGCACATAAAACGCGCACTTGCAAACCATCTCTGATATAAAAGCCCACTCCACCTCCACGCGTGCGAATAGAGGGTGGACGTGGAACATGGCGGAGGCGGTAGCCAGGTACAACAGGCGCTCGACCATCCTCGCCGTCGCGCAACCAAGTTTCATTTAATGCCAACACATCCACATTATGTCGCTTCATCACAACGAGAAATTCTTCATGCCTAGTCCCAAGGGAGCCGGGATTCAGAAGACCAATTTTTATTTTTTTATACGGATTGAATATGTGATATAGTTAAAAAAAAAAAAAAAAAAAAAAAAAAATAAAGAAAAGTAATAAATAACAGTAATAAATAAAATGTGAGCATAATAATACAGCACAATATATTGTGTGGTTAAAAGAGTTATAAATATAACAACAATATGTTAAATATAAATATAAAAGGACATAAATATTTGTAAAGTCTGTATTGCAATGTGAAATATATAGCGACTCTAAAGAATACATAATATAAAAATATAGGCCATCGCAAGGAATATTAAATTTAGAAAAAGACATAAAAACTATCAGTAAAGGCCTGCCACATCTTTTGAATGAGAAAGACATCTTATGAATAAAAAAAACACAAAGCAGAAAAAGAACATTTGACACAGATACAATTTTAAAAAACACATTTATGACAAAATATTTTAAACAAAGGACATAAACATCAAAATAATACAACACAATATATAGAATATAACCCACATTTCTAGAGTATTTGGATGATAACACGTTGACATAATATACACAACTAATATTGAGCAAAAACACAAATACAATAAGAACATGATATAGCAACATACAAATTAAAACAAGATAAGACAGTTTTATATTATAACATAAGTAGTGGCATTTGTCTAAGAAAAACAGAACATTTGACACAGACACAATTTTAAAAAACACATTCATTACAACATATTTTAAACAAAGGACATAAACATCAAAATAATACAACGCATATAGAATATAACCCACATTAATTCTAGAGTATTTAGACGATAAAACGTTGACATATACACAACTTATATTTAGCAAAAACACAAATACAATGATAACATGATATAGCAACATACAAATTAACACAAGATAAAACAGTTTTATATTATAACATAAATAGTGACATTTGTCTAAGAAAAAATATATTACATTTACATTTATTTTATAAATAAAGTGTTTTTTATAACAGTATACTCCCGAAATTAAATGTAAATAGCAAAATAGGAGGCAAGAATAAATACAAACAGTTCTAAAGACAACACAAGGCACAACATGACTACAAACAATACAAAAACTAAACACATTAGCTAATATATGTACTACGAATATATTGCAATAGAACAATCTAATTTTATTGTATATTACTATTTCCCAATAGGACTGTGACCAAAAACCAATTCTATATCTCTTACTGAACGTATGGTACATACCGAGGCCTTTTGATCGCGCCTTACAAAGATGCGGCCACCGCGTGTCCACACAAAACGCCAATTTTTACTCATAGCCTGTTGACGAGCCATATAGAACAGCTGACGGTTGATACGAGTCAAACGTTCGTTAACGTAAAAGCGTCGAGGTTCACCAGCCACGCCCGTGCCGGCGGTATCAGCGTTGCGCCGCACGCGCGCCGCGCGCAGAAGCTCATCACGAAGGTGTCGACGGGCGAGCCTGACCACGACCGGGCGAGGCTGCGGCGCCTCGATGCCAGGCGACGGTGGGCCTACACTGCCCGGGGCCGCGACCCAGCCCTTGCGCGGCCCGCGACGGTGAGCATTGACAATGTCTCGTTCGTCGATTGTGAGACCCAATTTATGGGACAGAGTGATGACGACGTGTAGGAGGTTCTCAGCATTGTTTTCGGGAAGACCCGTTATTTCAACGTCGTTCAAGAAATGTTCCTGCTCGGCTTCATTTAGTTGATGCTTTAAATTATCAATCGTGTCAGTCAATTCGAGACTTTGCTGTTCGACCGACGTATTTTCCAACTTGGATACACGATCCTCTATTCCATCCAACCTTGTACTAAACTCCGTTACGGCTAATGTAAGACGAGACATCTCGTGCCTAAAGGTTGATAGCTCGGTACGTAAGAGTTTAATTTCTTGCATAAGTGACAGTGAGGGCGAGTTCTCGGTAGAAGCATCTTGAAATACCTCCAATTCATCAATACGCTCGCGCGCACTTCCTCCCGTTTTTGTAACCTTCTTATTTAAACATCTATTACACACCCACTTTCCGGAGGCTCGTGAGTCAGGACTTATATTACAACATTGTTTGTGCACCGTTGAATTGCATTTAATACAGCTGGCGCCATCTGCTGTTGCATAGAATTTTCCACAACTCGAACACTTGTTAGCCATTTTATAATATTGATTATAGAATATATTCGCGTAAACATCCAAGTAAATGTTTTGTGTTCGACGTTTTTTGAAGAACAATATCGATATCGAATATTAAACACTAAGGTAGTAAGCGTAAACGTCCGATAATTTCGAGTCTATATGAATAATTATTGATATGGCGGTAGATAATTTTCAACTACTTGGGTTATAACTTTGTTCACTTTATAACACTGTTAATATGTTACCCCGTAATGAGATAACACTCCACACAGTACTCGGAACCATTAACTATTAAAATTTATACTTTGTTATGATATTAAACACAAAAAAACTATTTAAAACAATAAAATAACTGAGATCTATAGCTGTCACGCCAAACGTCAGTTTAGTGCATTAGCTTTTTTTATTGTTAACTAGCGGTCCTCCCCGGCTTCGCTCGTGGTACATATTATAATATACTTACTTACTGCATATGAACCATCCTCGTACTTCAAGGAATATAATAAAAAAATAATTATCGAAATCGGTCCACCCGTTCACGCGTGATGCCGTGACCAAGGAAAACGGGTTTCATTTTTATATATTTATAGATTTTAGTACGTACCTTCAATACGATTTTTCTGTATGTTTTTATTAATAGGTAAAAGGTGAAATAATCAACAAATTCGTTAGTATCAAGGAGTGTCGTCCCTTCACGTAAATTACAAACAAAAAACAGCAAGTGACTTTATAGATAATAATATAGACTTTGTATGTATTTTATGTGTACGGTTCTTTTTTTTAACGTTAAACATTATTTTTATAAACAGCTGTTATTTATGATCCTCAGAACACGAACGTAATAGCACGTAATAGCCTGTAACTTATATAAATTACTTAGCGTTCCAAAAAAAAAATCTTGATATTAAATACACAGGTTCTCTCTTTTTCCCTCCATAAATGAGTTACGAAATACATTTTGCCCGTTAAATATGTAATTACATCCCAGTGTAGTTAATTCGCGAACCCTCCCATAAATTATTACTTTACGACTCTTTCAGCAAAATCGCTTTGTTGAACAAACTTTGGGAATATTTCGGACTGGCTATTAGCATATTTTTCAACATTGCAAAACATTAATTAGATACTTTAACCGTAATAGTATCAGTATTTTTGAGAGGTTATTTGTGAAAATTCGTTTAATTTTTTTGGTTAGCCATTAAAAAGATTGCATCGTAATACGCCTTTGGCTCTTGGGATTTTGTATGTTTTATTATGCCATTTCATTTGGAATATCTCTCGCTCCATTACATAAACGTTCACCACATTATACGTGATATGAGATTGTTAGCGTATTGCACGTTCACTTTGTCTATATTTGCGGGACATATCGTAATGTTATTAATATTGCCTTAATTAAACACAATAATTCTTAGTTTTATTTAAGATTGCATATCCAAAACAATTAAAAGTGTTCTTGGTTTACATTGTTTTCCATTCAACTATTCGACACCATCGCTTTGAAAATCAAGACAGGAGTTCAGCAAAAAGGCAAAGTCAAACGCTAAGCTAGTCTTTATTATAATATCAATCTCCTTTTTTTTTAAATACATTAAAATCCATTAAATTAATTAGAACCCAACCTTAATGAAAAATTAATGAATATTGCCACTAACTTTCATCAACTGAAATTGAAAAAAGTTTTAACATTAAAATTACATTTTCTCTGAAAGGCGGTTACATAAACAAGCAAAGCGGAAAATGAACGCCCAAATCCTTAAATATTAATTTAAATTATTTTACATTGGATGGCTTTCCAAGAAGATGATAAATTACGTAAATCTAAATTGGCGTGAGTGAGCACTGAAACTGTTTTAGTGACGATTTATGACCTGTATGTAGGATGAAAGTTTTGACCCGTGCTAGACGGGAGTAAGTGCCTACTTTAAAAAATAAGGTAATTTGCAATTGCTGTTATTTTGAAATCACAGTAATTTAACAATATTTAAAGTTTATTTTCAGAATATGTTTGCTACCATTTGTGTTATGTGACATTTTTAACATTATTTCCTTAGATTATTTCCTTATTTTCAAGGAAAATTAAAAAATACCTTCATCTTATGATGTAAATCCTGCGTTGAAGAAATCATTTCGTAAACTATAATGAAAGCCAAAAAGATAGGCTAATATAGATATTATCTATCTATACGAGCCAATATCGGATATTCATGCTCAAAATACTACGATATACATTTACCGCTTTCCGCCTCATAAAATCCATAAAACCTCTCCCGAGGTTTCTTTAAGAGTTTTTTTTTTCATCAATAATTCCCACCGTTAACTCAGTCTCGAATTTCACAAAGATTATTTTAAAAGACATGTTTCAACATTAGGTGGTTATTCTAAATATATTCTATTTAACTTTTATAGAAACAGTTATTTTTCATATTGAATATACAAAGGAACTTAGCTGGAATATCTAGTGAATAAAAAGATTCAATTTGTGAAATGGAAAGTAAAAATAAATCAAACAAAAACACGATAGAGCTACACAACAATATAACAACTATTCATGGTGTTAGCAATCTCAAAAAACAAAGGAATCGTAACATCTGGTATATTTTAATGTTAGCCAATATTTTAATAACTGTCGCTTACCTGATTATTATTAAAAACAAATATAATAACGATCACATCGTAACTAGGGTGAGTACCTATTACAATTAAAATATTCGACTTATAGACCGTATAAGAAACTATTCATATTCATTCTTTCAAATGGAATTAACTTGAGTTAACGCTAACGTTACGCTTGAGCGTAGAATAAATAATTTGTTAACAATTTTATTTATATTTTGTCTTTGTACAAAGATTTATATTATTCCGAATTGAATTATTAGAGATATTAGTTTATTTCGGCTGAAGAGAGTAAGTTGTTTTATTAAAATATACGAAAGACCATTTCTACTACTAAACAACTTCAACTTTTCATATAAATTTCAAAATATATTGAGAGGATTTGTTAAATTTCATATTGAGGACATTGCTCAGTGGCTTGAAACTGGCCTGATGTGTTCAAGACTGGAAATAATCCGATACTGCATATTACAGACGTCAAAACGTTATTTTTATAGAAGAATTTACTTTTATAATATTATGTACTCGTAGCAGCTCGTAGCATTATACTTGAAAACAATATAATTGAATGTTTGTATTCCTCTGAAACTACAGTATAAATAACTCATTTAAACGTAGACAGAGAAACCAACATTTAAATTTGTTATTGTAGGCAATAAATAACAAATAAATTAATGAATAATACTAATATAATTGTTCACAGATAAACGCTAATTGCAAAATAAATCAAGTGCCATTCCCTTCAGTTACCATTTGCAATGTAAATTTGGTTTCAAACAAACGATCCAAAACTATTGCTGATATATTGTAAGTATTTATTTAATGTTATTTATATTAATTTTTCAGTATTAGAGAAATAGTTTCAAACACACACTGAGTTTGACTAAAATATGACTAAATGTAAAGACAATAAATTTACATTTAAATGTTTTCTAATGTTTCGATCAAGAATACTTATTTTCACTTTTTTAAGAACATAGTATAAAGGTTAACGTCCACCTCCTCCTTGTAGCATATCAATAACATTGCAAACATTCTATAATCTATGAATAATTAAAAATATAAATTGGGTATCGAGTCAAGGTTAAATTGGTTGTTGTTAGCAGGCAGCATGTTCAAAGAAAAACCGCGAATTTCCTTATAAGTTTAACTTACAGGTCAGTATGTTTGAAGTGTGTACTAAATTCTAAAAAGTTAAAGTGGGTATCGTATTAAAGTGACGTTTCCCCACAAAATTGTGTTCAGTCAGAAGATATTACATCAGCGGAGTGTCCTTTTAGGCACTTAAATGGATAGAGTAGCATAAATTCGATCATTGAGATGGATTCGTAAGTGAATTCTTAAGATTCACAAAGACGAAGCTTATCCAGTCTCGTGATCGAATTTCATATTATTTCCAAATTTTAAATTGCAGTAAAAACCATGTTTTTTCAGTTTTTGCTATTGTAACAAACGAAAAAGGAATGAAATCAGAATAAACGTGTTTCTGTTTATGTTAAATAAACATCACAGATACATAAAATGTATATTAAAGAAGTAATTTACGTACATTTTAATTTCAAATTTCTAGCTTGTGGTAAATGTTTACATAGAAAAACCGCTTCAACAAATAAACAATTATCCCGTAGTGTAATAAACTTATGCAAATTTTTACTTACTTCGAATAACAATATTTTGCTTAGATAAAACTGAATACGTAAACTTTTTAAATTATAAAAATTGTAGCAATATAAATCACTAGGAGTACAAAAAGCAACTTTTGTAACATGGCGAAATATTATCAGCTTTTACACATAAATAACTTTTGTAAATAATATGTTACGGAAATTTCCAGAAAGTCAAACAACATTACGCAATCACAGGTGGAACTCTTTTTACAAAATCTGCCTGATCTCAAAGAATATCGCAAATTGCAAGATAACCAAAGAGATTTTTCCAAAGAATTGGCTATTTTAAGGCGGCATTACTTTACTGTGGAAAGCATTATGGAAGAGGTAAATATCATAAAATTGTATTATACACCAATGGGTAGTTTTAATGAAGATTAGCTGCCATTAAAATATAGTGGTAAAATTAAAAATTCTTCTATTAGAAGAAGTGAAAACAAAATTCAGTAATGCAGGTAACGTAGGCTATTATTCTTATTCCGCTACAACACGAGCGAAGCCGGGGCAGATATTAAAGGACATTTTATTAGATTGCTCAGAATCGAAAATACAATACACAATATTCCATCTCCTAAATCAATATTAATAAACATAAACTGGAAACGATAAAACAATTATTTGAGTTGAACCAAATTTATGTCAAGTAAGATATTCTATTTGAAATTTGTGGACGACGGAAAATACGTTCGTTTTATTTATTTTTTTGCTTTAAGATTCTGAATTGTATTTAATAATTGCATGACTCATTTTAAACATGCGTATGAGATACACATGAGTAGTCGAAATTCCAAAAAATGTGGTGAGACTAATTTTCTTTTTTTAGGTGTACCCATGGATAGATTTGTGTAGAGCTAATGTAAATGTCTAGAATTTTCCAGAAATTTCGGCATTTATAATGGGAAAATATAACAAATTAATAAGAGTTAATATTTATACAGATACTTTCAATTAAGATATATATTTTTCATTTATTTGTTTAAAGTACATTTGATATTGTCAACAAAGTTTTCAAACCAAAAACAACACAAACAAATTTCAAAACAAGTCGCAGAAATCAATTTTCTAAAATGATCAAACAAAATAAATTTAAGTCAATTAAATTAGTTTGTTTGAAGAAGCTCTAATCTAGAAAGTGCAAATAAAGACAAAGCGATAATGAACTTAATAAATATTAGTTAGAATGCTTGCTAACTTATAGACAGCTAATATTATTACAGTTGAGAGAATTCAATGCAAAATGAACTGCGTACTTTTTTTTTATAAATAGATATGGGTTCAATTTCCGATGAAAAAAAGGTATAGTAAAAGTAAGAGTGAAACCGGAGAAATGCATCTGCATAAACCCCACAAGGGGGACAGAATAGGAATATTCAAGTCGTTACAGCTGTTCTTCTACGAAATAGGATGTGTTAGTCATTGACACAATAAATACTTCGTTATTAAAATTGTTGTGTTTCCACGATCTGAAGCGATCAAATGAAATGAAAACTATATAATATGATTAGTATGAAAAAATAAGGTGTGTCTTTAAATTCTTTATTTATTTTAATGTGTCTCTTAAAAGTATGTATGTAATATTTTTCCTCCACTAAAAAGTTCATCGTTTGAGGCTTTAAGACTAATAGTAATAAATAGGTAATAAGTAGTTTGAACGATTTAAAAATAATAAACAGGTACATCAAACGTGTGAAGATTTGCTCCTCCACTGTTCCTTCAACAGAAAGGCTAAGGATTGCAGCGAGCTGTTTAGACTGATCAAAACTTACGAGGGACATTGCTGTGCTTTCAACTATGCAGCTTTGAACGATGACACCGTCGAGTAAGCTAAGTTTATTAATAGACACGAGGAATTATTGATAATGATGCTAGAAATAAATATAGAAAGGAATTTTAGTTGAAGCTTAAATACTTGCAGCAATAAGAGCTGAATGTCTCTGTGAAAACTGAATACTTCCAATAAATATAAAAATGTTAAACGTTTAAAACTAGTTTGCAGTAATCTAGTTGGTCATGGTATTCCATAAATTTTTACATAAAAATAATCTAGTGTACTTCAGGTGTTTTTGTTTTTTTATGAAAGAAAATTGTTTTCTTCCTCAATTAATTTTTTTTTTTGGTATTCCACAGCTGATACTAATTTTTTTTTAATTTTTTTCTTAATATGTATTAACTTACTTTACTTACTTAGACAAAGTTAATTTTTAAAAGTCCCCTATTAATAATTACTTACTTAAATCGACGGACCGACCCAAGGTCACAAGGTTCCACCTGCCGCCTTTATTGTACCTACTACAAAGAAAATATTTATTTTGATATAAATAAATTGACCGTACATATAATGTTTTGTCGTAGAAATACTTTCACAGCGTGTTTAAAATTCTCTTTTATCAAACACTCGTAAATTCCGTTTGAAAAGTGATAACGTGTTCGTAAATTCCTATCTGACGTTTTAAAAATATTAATAATTTTCAATGTTTTAATTATTATTAATTCATAATAATATAATATAATTGAAACAATAGAATATGTCGGCGCAACGACGTTATACGACTACCCTCAAACTACTAAATAATTATTTATTTATTTATTTATTTATTTAAACAATTAGATTACAGAGATCCATTAGTGTTAGTACGTGACTTATTATAACTAGCTAAAATTTACTTTGATCTTTTTAAATAAGTGGTTGATTAATGTAATGAAATAATTAAATTAACGAAATAATTAATGTTTGTTAAAAATGATAAAAATTCATTGTAAAAATTCGAGTGGCAACACTCAAACTAATTCTTGTGAGTCATGGTTTGCTTTAAAATACGAGCGCCCGACGGCACAGAGCACGTCAAGGGGGGACGCCCTTGTGCATGTCGCTACCAGGGTGAACCTTCAGTTCACCCCCGCGTCCGCGTTAAAATGTAGAAGCCCTTCTGGCTAACATTGAGAGACACCACACAAAAAAAAAAGGCACAGAGCACATTCACGCGCCGGCCGTTGGAGCGATCGGAGCTCTCTCTATAATTTCGACGTGGATAAAAAGGGCAGTAAAAATACCTACTGGCGTTCTACTTCGAGTATGAGCGCCTGCTCTGATAATGGTGACGTCAGAATTGCTGACGTCACTCTTTTTGAAAATAGCCTTTGGGGCCCTTCTTCCGTCAAATTAACGAAATAATTAATGTTTGTTAAAAATGATAAAAATTCATTGTAAAAATTCGAGTGGCAACACTCAAACTAATTCTTGTGAGTCATGGTTTGCTTTAAAATACGAGCGCCCGACGGCACAGAGCACATTCACGCGCCGGCCGTTGGAGCGATCGGAGCTCTCTCTATAATTTCGACGTGGATAAAAAGGGCAGTAAAAATACCTACTGGCGTTCTACTTCGAGTATGAGCGCCTGCTCTGATAATGGTGACGTCAGAATTGCTGACGTCACTCTTTTTAAAAATAGCCTTTGGGGCCCTTCTTCCGTCAAATATAATATTATATTACAAATGGTATGAATTACCACAAACAATATAAGCCTACATTGTATTACCGACCTTCCTGTTATAGCTGTTTATTCAGTAAACTACCTAATTAATATTGTCAATATTCAATTTAAGTGCTACAGATGATGATGATGACATCGAGAGGTATGATGATGAATCGGAGAATGAGCAGAGCAGCAATATTATTGTCACTTCAGAGTCGGGAAGGTACAAGGTATTCTCTATATTAATTGAACACACTGAATTATTGTAGTTTAATACCTGATGATATTTTATGCTAACATTTCAGAGGTTCAGGCCTCGGTGTGGTGCTGAATGTAGAGCCCAATGACTATGGAAACTGGTCATTAGTACAATTTTATGGTGCAAAGGTATAATAATCCTTCAAATATTATAACTTTTAATTAAACTGACTCTACATTTTAATACCTGAGAAATGCTATATACATCTTCAATGTAAGCAAAGACTGCATTTTTACATAGTTTCATAAACATTATATAAAATTTACACCAATGCTCTGATACATGAAATATCTGTAGAGAAAGGTTGATAAATATTTCCATTCCATCAACTAATAAGAATAACCAATAGATTTCAAAATTGAAACTTTACAGTTGAACAGAACATTATTTGAACTGAATATTTAACTTGTGCAAGACAAAGAACTTTATCTTCAACTGGTTAAATTTCAAGAATTCACAATTTAGTTAATTCGGCATAATATGATTATTTATTGTCTGTTTTTCCATTGCTTTGCTATAAAAAAGATTGAAGTTTGTTCGTATTAAGACATAAAATTAACTTGTAATTAAAGATTAAGAAACATTAAAAAGGGTTGATCTTTCCAAATTCTATGTCATCAAAAGAAAATTTAAAATATAAAACGAGGGTAATAATCTCTTTCATAATAATTAAACATTCTATTTTTCACTAATAACGTAATGACTAATAGTAAGTTTTAGGCATACGTTACCACCTTTTTACCAATATTATCGACAGATCCTAGTATGCGACCCGAACGACTACCCAGAAGTGACAGTGCTATACAAATACGTCGGTATCGGCGTATCTCTGGACATAAAAGTCCAACCAATGATCTTCCAAAGTGACGACGAAATCCGACGCATTGAGGTCGAGAAGCGCGGCTGCATCTTCCATGACGAGGGTCTGCTGGAACATACTGACAGATATTCTTCTGAGACTTGTATTACCGAGTGCAGGATGAAAATGTTTCTTACTAATTGTGGTTGTATACCGTATAAGTATCCTAAAGGTTAGTTTCATCTTAGTATAGGTACGACTATTTTCAATGTAAATTGTACTTGTATTGATACAATTTATTGATGTGCAGGCAGAACTACATGTAATGTATATAAATTAGTAAATTGTACCTAATTTAATTCATACAACTTTTTTTTCTGCTCTTTGGCATTTAAAATCGAAACTTTATAGTAGAACTAGCTGTTGCCCGCGACTTCGTCCGCGATTAGGTCGTTTTTCGTCATTCGTCGTTTAAAAAAAATACGTGACACTTTATTTTTGAATGTTCTTAATTATTGTCTCTTATAAAATTTAACTACTTACATTAAAATTGAACACTCTGATAAGAAAATCTTAAAATCTGAAGAAAACATGAATGAATGTGATTTAAATTCTACATTACTTAGTATCAAAATATAATAATCTAAATTAAATGTAGATTAACAGTTTGAGCACACCATTATAGAATATGTACTTAAGTATTAAATTACGTTAGTTAACATAGTAACTTTACTAAAAACACGATGACTTTCTTTCGCGCTCGGTACCACAAACTAAGCATGTTTGTGGTAAGTGGCCCGCGTGACGCGTCACTTGACCCCCCGCGAGTTCCCCTCCGTTGCTATGCGAAAATACATTCGTTGCTCTATTTTAGGAAAAATTTGTAATACTGTGGCCTGGGCGTTATAACACGTCCAGGGAGTTCCTGAGTGCCGATATCACCATCTTGAGGAAAAGCTTCTAATGTCGATTTAAAACTGCATACATACGAATTAACCTGTTCTAAAATTGTGAAATGAGTTCAGTTTTAAATTTGAGAAATATTGATTTCTTGTATTCCACTATTCGTTGTAGTCGAATACAAAATATAGGGTAAAAGTGGGATAGATGCCGCACCGGGATAGATGCCTCATTTTCAAAAAACCTCACTTCCCAGAGTCGTGACTACGAATTAATGATTTAAATAGGAGTTAATGATTTAATATCACCCCGCACCTCGGGTACGCATGAGCTGTTGTTTGGTGGAGACGTGTTTCGCTAGTGCGTGTTATAATATCCGCGGCGAACTTCACGAACATGTTAAAATTTAAAAAGGTTGATATTTGCCTTTGCATAACTTTATAAGTATTAATAAATTTCACTATATTTCTTATTATGTCGATACACTGGTTCATTAAGTACAAATCTAAGTGAAAATAGTGGCTCTTTTGTTTTTATTTAATCAAAAAAAATACTGGGGCAGCTATCCTTATCAAAAAGTATAGTTGCCCCTTTTTTTTCGAGGGATAGATGCCCTTAGGGGCCTCTAAGGGCATCTATCCCTCAATACATATGTACATGTTATTATCGATAATCACAGGTACTGTTTATATTTTTACCTGATTGCGCCAGAGGTTTTCTCTATGTTAACCGATTTTACTCGTTTAATTTGCTTTTTTTTGTTATGTATACTTACTTATTAATGATCTGCCCTTATACTGATTGTAGGAGAACCACGCCACGAAAATACAAAAGAAAAGAAGGAGTGCGAGCGCAAGTATATTCTTGGACAACAGAACAACTATGTTAACATGACATTTGCTGGTTTATCATATAAATTTTATTAGATTTCGCGTTTATAGAGTATGTAAGGCATCTATCCCACTCTGCAGGCATCTATCCTCAAAAAAGGTGTTCTACAAAAATGTTTATTACACATTATCTATAAATGATAGGATAAAAAATATATATAGTAATTCAAAACAGATAATTAACCTAGCTATATTCATACAAAGTGTTCGTATAAGATTCATGTTTTTAAAATTATGAGGCTATTTCAAAAAGTGGGGCATCTATCCCACTTTTACCCTATTTAAACAAACTTAGGTTGGCCTACAGGCAAAAGGGATCCTATCAAATGGTAAACTTGACCTTGTATCTTAAAAGTAAGCATGAACGGACCTTCTGATAATTATTGAGCACCAAAGGATCATTTGAAACGCGCTACTATAAGAGCGAATATTGTCTAATAACAGTTTACATTGCACAGTATGTTCCTCTAAAAGTAGTGATTTCAAAGGTTCCGGTGTATCTTCAAATGAAAGCCGACTCCTTACTACACTTTAAAGCATTACAAAAAGAACATACTACGCCTTTACAGAAGATGATCTGTAATCAATTGTGAGGTTATAAGCAAACCCACTTTTATATTTGTCAGACCACACCACCGAATTCGTAGATTGTTTACCTCAAGTCATTAAGACTATGACGAAATCTGTCTGCAGTAAGACGGGCCTCTCGCTATTCGTCCGTTTCCAGAGACCGAATAGTTTCAATTCTTAATCTTTCATTAAACAAACTTATTAATCGTTCTTGTCTCATATAATTGTAATATTCGCGTCCCTACTCTAGTCATTGCTTATACTCATGTTCATCTTCAAGAGATCGAATAATATTATGATGCACCCTATCATTTGTCAAACGGTCTTCATATTGAGTAAAGTTTCAGATTCTCGAGATAAAATATGACTGTCGTGATCAGTAGTGAGACGTAATTCCCTCTCAGTGAGGGTTTCGGTCTCACGGGATAGTACAATATGCCGTTTGCGATCAGCTGTGAGACGTCATACCCTCTCAGTGAAGGTTTCGGTCTCACGGGATAGTAGGGGAGACCGGGTTTGATTGTCTCACGGGTTGGTTGTCACAGCGGTCTTAACACAAAACTGAACTATCGAATAAGTCTGTTGAACAGCGTGGCAAGAGCGATACAGTGACAACGCTGTCCCCACTTCGCGTCAGACCGCCCCGATCTGCCGTGAGGGCCTCACACGTGTTTATTGTTTTCGCACAGATTTTTTATGATATGAGGACCGAATATGCTCCTCATAACATCACTTTTTGTGAACGAAACGACAGCGCGGTTTAATTTAATGCCAACACCATTAGAAAAAAGGATTATTATTAATTGTGAAAAAATATCATGATTTACACTATTAACACTCTTTTAACATAAAATATAAGTCTGTGAGTGTGTAAAAATAAATCCAGCTAATTACACATCAAACTTATGTTTATAATTAGGTATACGACATGAAAATATATTAATTACCAAGCAATAATAATACAGATAAGCAGTGGTGGCTCAGTGGTGAGACCTCGGACTTCGAATCGATAAGTCCGGGGTTCGAGACCAGGCGAGCGCGCAGGAAATAAATTGATTTTTCAATATATCTGCGCATGTTGTAACATCACCACTGCTCGAACGGTGAAGGAAAACATCGTGAGGAAACCGACATGTCGAAGAATTAAAAAGTTCGATGACATGTGTCATCCGCCAACACGCACTTGGCCAGCGTGGTGGATTATGGCCTGTACCCTCATAGGAGGCCCGTGTCCCAGCAGTGGGAACGTATATGGGCTGATGATGATGAATAATACAGATAAATACTGAACATAAGTAGGTATAATAGATATTAAGTAGTATTAGTTAAAATATACTTTGACTGTTAGTCAAAGTTTATTTTTACTAACAACATGTAAATGAAGAAGAAATAATAATTACCAACGAACTAACCTTTTCTATAATACTTAACACGGCACATTTTTCAAATTATCTTGCTCAACCCTGCTCAAAAATTTGAGGGTTTTGTTGGAACTTTAATATGTCATAACTATGATATATCTAAACTACGATACAACTTGCTTGCGGAAATGCTCATTACAATTGTGAATCTAAAGAATAACTAACAACATACTATTCAATTTTATTGAGCTGATGAATATCTTTTGCCTGGAAGAAATCACCGTCGCCTAATAAATATACTGTGTTTTCTTATAAAACCGTTACATAATTTATTTTATCTACTTAAATAATGAAAATGATATTATATTTATAAAATATAAAACATATTATGTAAAATGATTAAAAATAAATAAATGAAGCAACTACGATTCAAAGAAAACATCTTTTTCAGTGTTAAAATGCTCTTAGCAATCCTGGATGATGAACTGTATCATGTACTCTGATCCCAGTACGGTCGGTACCTCGATAGCCATAACGATAAATATTATAATCAGATAACCGCAAAGTCAAAATAAAAACATTACTTGTACAGTTGTGAGTGCAAAATTTACGTTTCATTTGGAATAACATTTTTTTCGGTACTAAAACGTAGTCGTTTGATATGTGGTTGGCTGCCCCTCCTCTCCTTCCTGAAAAATATCCTCCAAAATTTCCCGAGATACTTCCAATGATTGAACCATTGGACGTTGGACATTAACTTCAGTCAAAAATTGACGAAGCGGATGATTACTAATTTCCACTTAATCCTCGCTGCTACTATCTTTACCATCAAATCATCAATTTTCAAGTGGTGTTGTAAAAATATCAGCAGAAATCGTCTTCCAAAGGCGATATAATTTTATGAGCATTGAATCTGTAAATAACAAAATCAAAAGTTAACTGTAAATCTATAAAAAAAGCTACTTACAAATAAAATTTTATCAAAAACTACTGTTCCCAATGCACCTCAAAATAATAAAAGAATTCATCATTTTATTATTTCATTCTAAAAGTGTAATATAATACCTACCAACAAAAAACATGAATTGCTATCATTATAAAAAATAAATACCTATAAGGTGCTATAAGTAACAACTTACTTTTTGTGGGAACGCATGATGGTGAAAATTCACAAAACACGAAGATTGCATTTGATATTTTTGGTTTTATGGCATTCAATTGCTTTATAAATATCACTACATAGTATAAAAAAAGTCGCTTTCTCTGTCCCTATGTCCCTTTGTATGCTTAAATCTTTAAAACTTCGCAACAGATTTTGATGCGGTTTTTTTAATAGATAGACTGATTTAAGAGGAAGGTTTTAGTATATAATTTATTAGGTTTTAGACAAAGCGGACGAACCCGCGGGCGGTAAGCTAGTAAATTTATAAAATACGAAGATTTTTAAAATTGTAACTAATGAACGCAATCAATATTAGATTAACTGTAGATAATGGTGTCTAGTTTTACTTAAAATAATAAACATCTACCCTCACTTTAAAAAAATGTAGTATATTTATTATTTACACGAAATATACCTTATAGGGAAGGGAAGATATGGGCTAAAGAGTTAAATAAATAACATAATTATATTTAAATTATTAATTTCCAACTGTGTATTCAGTAGTGTTAACATCTAAATTGATTTGATTTTTACGAAATCTCATAGATGGCGCTGTTACAAAATTAACATTATACAACTTACATTCTTTAAACTATGTTTCTCTTCCCAAGTTACTTAAATGGCATAATTTTTATAGTGTCAATCTAGATATTGTCAAACAACATTTATATATGCGTCATTTGATTATTAATTTCCAATAGTTAACGTGTGTTTGATTTTTCTAACACTTCATAGATGGCGCTGTTTCAAATTTGTCTTTATACTGCTAAGATTCATTTAACTGTTTCTCTGCCCAAATTACGTAAATGACATAGTTTTTATTTTGTAAAGCTAGATAATAGCATGGCTTACTCGAAACCAACATTTAAACATGAGTCTTTAGATTGTACGCTGTCGTAGTACACGGAATATGTAAGAAAAATAAAGGCTCACAGCTCCTCCCCCGAAGGTGATATCATGATAATATGTTTAAACTATCCTCACCCGACCTCTTAGGAATATTCATGCAAAATTTGAAGTAAATCTATGCAGTACTTTTCGAGATTAGCCCGGTCAAACATACAGACAAACAGACAAACAGACAAAAATTCTAAAAACTATATTTTTGGCTTCTATATCGATTATAGATCATGGATTATGTATTCTTTTAAAAAAATATTCAATGTACAGTTTTGACTTTCCTACGATTTTATTATATGTATAGATACTTATTGGAACAATACTCGCACAGAATGTTAACAAGGTCTACAAGACAAAGACTTGTAAAAGTCTTCTACGAGCGTCCTTCGGCTATATTAACAAGATGTTTTATTTCAAGAAAAAAAAAGTTTTTTTTTTATCTAAAATTGTAGAGATGCTAAAATATTTATTTCCATAAAATTCTTGCTAGTCAATGGCATTCCAATCATGTAAATAAAAATTTAGAGAAAAGTCAAATATCTAGGTACCTTTTATTAATAAGTACCTACTTAGTCGTTAACAAGCAACGCTTTTTTGGAAAACAAAAATTCTGAAGTTCCTTCACAATGGCACAAAACCATTTTACAAGTTAGCCCCTTATGAAAAACTTTTTTAATCAATGTTTACACTAATTATTCCTTGTCTCTTTCAAAATGAAAACAATATTTTTTATTGTGTTTAGCTTTGCACTAGAAGATAGGACTTTATTTTAAACATGATTTTATAAATATACCTTAGATAGGATTCCATGCAAAGTCAAGGTAAAATATACAGCTATAACATCTTTAATTCGGTCTCATTTGCACCAGTAAGTTTTAAAACGTAGTATGCGGTGCAGTAAGCGTACAACAGCCTAGCATAAGCACGCTATTGACAATAAACTACTTACTACCACTAGCTTTTGAAGAAATTAAATGTATCTTATTTTAAAAAACTTCAATTTAATATATTAAGGGCATAAATATGAAGAAATTCATTAACTCTAACATCTGAAATAAATTGACTAGACTTCTTTTCGAAGCTTTTGAATCGTGAAAATACAAAGTAAGAAATTATTTGTCACAATTCGAAAAGGTTTCATAAAAGAGCTGCAAGAATTTATAGCTGTTAACACATTTTACTGCCAATATGGTTTCATAACAAATTACGAAATAACGTTACCTAAGTTGTAATTCTTAGTAATAGGTGTACGCACTACGCAGTTACAATCGTGGCTTTATTTTTATTTATTTTATTTTATTTTATTCATAAAAACGCCAATTACAAGGCACACCGATAATAGTAAAATTGTGTGACAAAAAACGGCAAATTACAAAGGTACAATAATTGTTTTCTTTTACTTTAACAAAAAATACAATTATTCTTACTTCTTCTTTACTTAATATTGTGTCGTTGCAAGATAAAGAAGCCTATGCATTATTTCAAACTATAGTAAATATTAGTCTAATTCTTTTCTCAATTTCAACCAGGTGGATTTATTCATTTACACTTGTATTTAATAATAAAATATTTTTATGACAAGATTATAGGCAGTAGATAATGATTTATAAAAAATAAACAAACCTTCAATGGAGTAATTTGAAACAAATTTCATCCCATTAAAATTAATGTTATTCCGTGAATAATTTAATGTCGTATTCATTTAATATGAAATATTTATTTCAGAACGAGAAACTCGCATCTGTGAATTCAAAGATCTGGAATGCTTGAACAAATTTAGAGGTAATTCTCGCATCCAATTTTTTCACAAGAAATGTTAAGGACCTGAAATTAAAAATAATAATTTATCATCTTCTTAACACTTAAGTACTCTTAGGAATGCGTGCTAAATCTAGATTTATATTATTTACTTACACATAGCCGACTTTTTACTTAGCAAACAAGAAAATATAAACTGTGTTAACTTTAATCAGCCGATATTTTATTGATAAATCTATTATTGGTTTTAATATACCTGTTGAGAACAATCCGCTTTCGTAAAAAAATTCTTTGTTTTAAAATAAAAATCTGCGAGTGTCTTTAATAATGCAAATAAATACGTCCGTTTATTTGCATGTAATATTTCTTATAATCTATATATATAAAAATGAATTGCTGTTCGTTAGTCTCGCTAAAACTCGAGAACGGCTGGGCCGATTGAGCTGATTTTGGTTTTAAAATGTTCGTAGTAGTCCAGGGTAGGTCTAAACGGTGAGCAAATAAGGAAAAATTGCGAGTAAGATAGAGTAATACGACAATTCCATTTTCCCATATAAAAGTTGACCACATACTTTCTGTCAAACATTTGACGGTATTTGTAGGTACTCTCAGTTCCACTCGAAATGAAGAACGCATTAAAAAAAGACTTTTGAATCGACAACATAATATCATCTTTGCTCATAACATCGTGTATTTAAATTTCAAAATATAAAAATAATTTTGATTTTCGTACATGTCAATCATTAGTTGTCAATCCTGTCAAAAACGTTTGTTTGACATTCATGCGTTCAAAAATGTTTTTTGTGTAAAATAATTAAAAAGTAAAAAGGGTGAATAAACTATTGTCTGTATTTTTTTTAAATCAATTATTGAAAAGTGCAATTATACAAAGATACATAAAAATTCCTCAAATATTTGTGTTTACGCGTGCTTTCAGAAATTGATAAGGTATTTTCGGAGAGGAAACTAACCAAGAAGGATAGTTCAATTAATTATTTTTTAAAAAATCTATAAAAATGTAAAAATTCTGACAATTTTTGTCGCGATTTCATCGACTGCTTCAACAATATTGCGTTGAAATAATATTATAACGTTAAAATTGAAACGGAGGCCCTGACTCATTCGGTTGAACCAAGCTAAGTTGCGTTTTGAAGATTACATCCATTTACGCGATGCAATTAGCACAGAGAAGAAGATGCAGAAAATGTTGGGCTATTGATTATTTTACCGGCGACATACACAGGTAGTCCAAGTGAATATTATTTGCAAGATGCAATGACATAATAATATGTTCGTTATTATGGTCGGCCAGATCTATTCATTACATTTATATGTAATCCGAAATGGATGGAAATTATTCAACTGTTGCTTCCCGGACGGACGGATCAAGTGATCGGCACGACATCACCACACGTGTTTTCAAGCAAAAAATCCCATCACTGATGAGTTACATTAAAGGAACACATCTTTGGGATTATTCAATGATGGGTGTATTCAATCGAATGTCGAAAATCTTGCTTGCAGCATGCACACATTTTAATTTGGTTAGTCGAAAGAATAAAATATATGAGTGTGCGGGGATTGCTAATCCTGAAACCGATCCAGACCGACATGACGTTGTTATCACGAATATGATTCATGGACCGTGTGAAACCATCAACCAACAAACACCATGCATGGTTGACAGCGAGTGTACCAAAAGGTATCCACGAAAATTGATGGCAGAGACCATCACAGGCAACGATGGTTACCCACTGTATCAGCGTCGATCGCCCAATGATAATGGTAGAATTATTATCACAACTAAAGTGAAACGAAAAGATGGCCTGGTCGATAACAGTTAAAGAACGAAAAGAGTTAATCCATTCTGCACAACTTATTAAAATTCAATCATTTTTCTCTGAGACGTGTTTGAAGTAATAAATTAAAATACTATTACATATCAATCCATTTAAATATTTATTTTGTATCATTGTATTACGTTCATCAAAGCCTAAATTAGTTCAGCTAAAAGGTAACACAACATTCATTGACAGGGCGGTACAAAGTTCGCCGGGACAGCTAGTATTGATATCAAACATATTTATCCTTAATGGGTTTTCAAACTCTCTTTAATTATAATTTCAAATATAGTCTACAAGGGTGTGTTTGATGTCAGGTCAATGCACTTATTTTTACCTTTAAATCTTTTAAATAGTCTGAAAACGACAAGCTTTGATACGCGAAAAGTTTTAATTTATTTTATATTCAAATAATATACTGTTACTGCAGATATAAAATCTTAGTAACGCTGTATTTCTTATAATTATATACCTATTTCTTTAATTAACATCGTTAGTGATCTTGCATTACTAGGTATAACTTAAACTTGGAAATATCTTTGAAAGCATTTTTAGCATTCAATTAGACGGAATACGCAATAATTTAATTTATTAAAAAATAATCTAAGTAGTGAAGTAAGTATTGGGTACCTATAAATAAATATTGATATAGAAAAAAGAAACAGTATAAGAAACTTATTTCTTATAAAATCCAAAGTCTTTTTATTTGAAATTAAGTACAAGTATACAATAACAATAGCTACATTATTTGAAATATACAACAGATTGGTTGATTGAAAGCACTGAATAGAAAATGTTTTATTTACCTGTACCTGAAGCTATTGTAATAATAGAAACTATTTCGCATCACGCTCGTGCAGATGAAATGTTTATTGTAAATACGAGCAGATGGTTAAACTAAAACCATTATAATGAACCTAAAACTAATGAATATTATTTACTAACAAAGTTTATTACTGAAAAATCACCAAAAGTATGAGGACAATTCCGGGTTTTTCTATAAAAGCACGAATAAAGCAAATATATTTATTTGCAAGTACATATAATGCAAATCTTTAAGTATGGGATAATATGAACAATACTTTCTTCATATTTCTTTCCAACAGGACTCGACCTATTTACAGGAATTCCCAATAACACTAGATCTTTCACAGAATACGAGTATAACGCTCCGTTAGATAAAGCAAATTTATGTTCAAAGGACTATTATGAACTTTATTAAACATATTTTTTTTATTACACAATGAGTTCTCTTCTTGTTACTTTATTTAAAAGACTATGCAACACGCTTTTTAAAATATGGACCAACCAACTATAACGGTTTATTTTATTTTGCCTTACAACAAACCATCATCAAATTTAAATACCAACGCTATTGCTTTGTTTAGATTAATGATAATAATTATTAACAACTAAGACGTCACAATGTGAAACCAAATCTTAGTTGGATCGCGTAAACATAAAACATTCAACAAACTTTATCTACCTCTATAGTATAATATTATGTACTTTTATATCGCACCTATTTATTTAACACTTCAACAAAATTATACACTCTTGACAACGTGCAACTATTTCAAAATACTACAACTTATGCCTATAAAATCTCTTGCAGCAAGAGGCATGGTACTCGACGACTGTACTCAAGTCTGCTACATGGAGTGCCGCGACAAGCGGTACGCTATCACCAGCGATGTCATGCCACTGGTCCCTGACTTCTATCCTTACGATATTATGTGAGTTTTATAGAAAATATCGGTGTTGCATGTAGTTTTAATAGTTCTATTTCCATGTTATTTGTCGAACAAACTAACGAGTTAGTATAGTTGAATGGTTCGCAAGCTTAGCCTTAGCGTAAAGTATAAATAATAATAAACACAACAAAGTATAATAAGACTAACCGACTACTAACTAAATAGATGTAGTCGCTGCTTTTTCATCGATAGTTTTAAATGAAACACTTCATGTTAATAAAATTTATACAATACTGAAAATGGAAGTGAATGTTGAATACAATAAATTAATGAAATAATCTCTTCATAAAATTATTAGAAAATATTTTAAATCAAGGATATCCACGTGCCGCCGCTGCGTGGTCCGTTCCTAGTATTGTATGCTAACTTTATGAGTTATATGTAAAATTAATTAATTTTATGCCAAAGTACAAATTACTTATGATATGGGTATTTACCACGTGCATGTTATCTGCTGATTTAATTATGAAAACTTTTGATCCAAAAGCTTTTGTTTTTCATGTTAATTTTTACAATTGTTTATGAAGAGTCAATTATTTAAATCCGCCTCCAATCCGGAATGCTAATCACCGAGAAAAATTGCTCAAACACAACAAAAAAGCATAATTTTCTCATCGTAGCCTTTTTTACATATAAAAATAGAGAAGTTTAAATTCATATAATGTCGCAAATAAAACTCTTTTACGTCTGTAGGAATGTAAATTAGGACGCAAACACGTAAGCACATTTGTTTAAACCTTATCGTTTATAATCAGAGTTATCTGGGTTCCGTAGCCATGCTTTAGGCACGTTCAAGCGCTGACCCTAATTTAACTCTATTTATTTAATAGCCTATATTAGTACTTACTGTGAAATGTATTACTTTCCTAAGCGCTGCATACATGTGAATTTTGAGAAACCTAGAGTATGTAACGTGTATTTCACCGTACTTACCAAATACTAACCGCAAGAGTGTTTTAGCAAACTACTTCAACTTCTCTATACAAACTGGTTTTCGATATGTTGTAATCGCTAAAAATATGTTTTGCTGTATTGCTCCCATCATGCTATGCGGTATGCATAAAAAACTTTCTATTTTCCACTCTGTATTTCATTTCATACTTAATTATTTATGCTTTAATATTTTAAAATATGGTGGTCTCATCTATTTAGGTCCTTCGAGTCACTATGACATCATTGTTAGTATTATCTCAGAAGAATGCAAACACATCAATCTTGAAAGAGACGTGACAATGAAAATGGCTATTTTTAACCCTTTAGAAGTAGTTTGCAGCGAGGTGTAATAAATATTTGTTTGAAGCGATGTTGTTGATTAAACGCAGATTGCTTTTGTTTCTGAGTTGTAGTCATTGAAATTCTTTATCACCAATTTGCAAAGGAATTTGTTAGGCTTATGTAGTATCTTATATGATTTTGTTTTAACTTTATATTAGGTTAAGGATTTCACTTATTTAAGTAGTAATTTAGTTTGTCTAATCATTTTTGTGATTATATATTGTGAACAAATAGATTTTGTAACAAGAAAAAAAACAATCAATCGAAAAAAAACGATATTCATTCATTTACCTATTTATGAAGCAGGTTAATTTAGCATAAACAGTCTCTTAACTATGAAAATTACTTATTATATTGAGGTGAATGTAAATCTTACTGGTAAACTATTGAACAAAACACACATTCTATCTCAAGATGCTTCTAAATTATCATAGAACTTTATGTTAAACTAATTTTCACTACAAACGAAATTTATTATATATTGCCGCAACTACTTATAATTAAAACTTTGGTAGAATTGTTTTGGATCCTAACTTATGCTGAAGCAAACTCTATACATCTTCCACGAACTTTGACTTTACGAAGTCATCAAACTTGACTCGGTTTTGTTTAACTATGACTTCAGACGATTGCATTATTCAATTAATAACACATACAGATAATAATATAGGAACGAAAGATTCCATTGTAACGTTTAACTGATTTTAAATGCGATTTATTAATTACGTCGTTTCGAACACTTTAAAGAAAGTGTGCTTACATAATATTGAATTGAGCCTCTGAAACCCCTTCCAGATGACACAATTTAATCAGCCGATTTGATTGCCGATTGAATCGGGCCCAATTTGATCGTCTATCCACACGTACACAATTAAATCGCCAATTTTAGTTCTGCTCCGTTGCCGTTACTGACTGGACTTTTATTTTGCAACATGCCTCTTAGTAAAAAACAAAAATTGGGGCTGATTTTGGCTGTAACTACAAATTTAGAAGAAAGAAAAAGAAAAAGGATATGGAGCAAAGAATGGTTGCTTAAAAGAAATCGCTTAAGTCATATAAATATTGTTAGAGAACTGGACAGTGTCGATTTCACAAATTTTATGCGGATGGACCATGACACTTTTAATGAATTATTATCTCTAGTAAGCCCATACATTACTAAACAAGACACTGTTATGAGAGAAGCCGTTAGTTCTGAGGAGAGATTAATAGTAACGCTTAAATATCTAGCATCAGGAAGAGATTACAAGTAAAAATTGGCCAATTAGCGTCCACACCACCCAATTTGATCGGGCAATCCCAAGGCAATCGCAAATCGGCCGATCCCGACCACCCATGACCTTGAATTTAATATTTCCGTCTAGACGACCTTATTTCCAATTTGACTAGATTGGCAATCAAATTGGGTCGTCTAATTTGATTGCCAATCTAGTCAAATTGGACGAAAAATTGTGTCGTCTTTAAGGGGTTTGATGCACACGTCGCTTGCCCCCACTTTTGTGACTTATATCTATACCAATACTAGCAGTCCGCCCCGGCTTCGCCCGTGGTACATATTTACGTTTTCTCTACATAAGAACCATCCTCGTACTTCAAGGAATATAATAAAAAAAGAATTAACGAAATCGGTTCAGCCGTTCTCAAGTTATGCGCTTACCAACACATTTTGGGATTCATTTTTATATATAAGAAGATTATAAAGCTGAAGAGTTTGTTTGTTTTTACGCGCTAATCTCGCGAACTAATGGTCCGATTTGAAAAATTCTTTCGGTGTTAGATAGCACATTTATCGAGGAAGGCTATAGGCTATACATATATCATCTCGCTAAGAATAACAAGAGCGGAGCACTGCGGGTAAAACCGCGGAGCACAGCTAGTACAATATATAATAAAATTTACATTTGTTAGATCTCATCATTTTATTTAAAATTCACAATAGATATAATTGTCTAATATATTTTATTCCTCTATATTTTATCATTACAGTAAAGATCACAACTTGAGCGAAATAACAACTCTACAAGTATACTTCGACAAGTCAACGTGTAACTGCTACAAACAGATGCTTCTCATGGACCTCAGTTATTTTATCGGTGAGTTAAAATAAGTAAAAACGGAAAGCCGTTTAAACTGATTTAAAGCACGATTTATTCAACAACAATAATACAAGCAGGCTGATTTTGTCTTACAGTTAAAAAAAATAAGTACAACTTTGTATGAATTTTCTGAGTAAATTTACTATGGTAATGTATATTATAATTTACACCATCAGAAAGTAGATATTTCAACGAACAAAAAGCCCCCAAATTTTTTGAAAAAAGCTGATATTTTGACGTCAGAATTTTCGATTGAAAATTAGGTTGTTTTTTTTGTATGAAGTTGAAATAAGGCGAAAAAATAAATATTTTCAATCAAATAAATTACAGTGTATTTGGGACATAATAAAGTAAGTTTTCACCAAATTTCGTAGAAAAAAAAATAAATTTTGAAGTAAATAAAAATAAAAAACCAAAAACTTGGTTTTTTGAATTTTTCACCTAAATTTTGAGGTTATGTGAAAAAATTGTGAATCATACAAAAGTTGTAGAACTTTTTATTACCTACAACTTTGCCATTGAACTTTTTTCCATAGGACTTGTAGTTTTGTCGGAAATCAAGAGAAACCATTTTTTAGCCTTAAAAGCTCCCCCCCTCCCACTTCCCGAACTCGGATTGTCTGTGATTTATTTTTCCTTTAATTTTTATCACATTCCCCTCCTTTTCTAATGGGTTTCATCCTACTACTATTTTTTTTAGGTTTTTATCATTTTGGAAGGGATTGGCCCTGGTGTATATAGGATTATTTAATTATTAGCACCGTATCTTTTATATATTTTTTTTCTGCTCACACACTGTATCTGATTGTTATTGGTGTACCTTGTAATTGGCGTATAGAATTGTATAATGTTCTATTTAATTTATGTTTAGCTGTAAGGTACCTTTTACAAACAAATAAATAAATAAATATGTATATAAAACCTTCAAAAGCCTCGCTTCAGGTATCAGAATATAAAGACAGGCACAATAATTACTTGCGCATTTATATCGGTAATTAGATACCACTCCTCTGAGTTATATAGATCCTCTCCTCTGAGTTATA
Organism: Colias behrii; assembly: GCA_029959065.1. NCBI lineage: Eukaryota > Metazoa > Arthropoda > Insecta > Lepidoptera > Pieridae > Colias > Colias behrii. The sequence goes on along the minus strand of JARWMC010000006.1, from coordinate 296,203 downwards.
TAGTACTATAGATACTCTCGAATTAATACTTAATACAGTTAATTTCAAGCTAAACCTATTTGATGTTAATTAGTATGTAGGCGTACTGTGCGAGGTTATATAAGGTCATTTTTTAATAAATTATTGTATATAAAAGAAGATTTTAATCCATTTATTCTCGCCATAAAGTTACGTACATAATATTCTCATTCTTTTAAATATACTATAGCCTTATTTTGAAATTAAAACTACGAACTCAGTTTTGGATTTTTTTTTTATATTTCGAAGTAACTGACTTATTTACTGTTTTGCTAGTTGATACAATTTCTTGTCAACATTTATGTATATTAATAAGGAAAACTTCAAAATCTTTTATGAAGTTCATTTCAACTCCTTGACGGGTTTTTGCAAGCTATTTCCTTGTTCAAATGTTTATTTTACGCCAGTACAAAATCATATATCTTATTAATTATTGTTTACTTAACCCGCCCTTTAACCTAACCCGAATCTCAATTATTGAACGTTCCCGCTACATTATCAACATTATCATATGAGAATTAATATCTTCTAACACTATTATAAACACGCCTTAACAGCTTACGGGTCGTTTATTGTTGACTGAAGTACTTTCAGCTTTGTTTAATGTTTCTTGGCAGTTCTGTTATGGCTCTCTTCGACTGTGTTATTGCGTTTTAAGATCTACTAGCAAGATTTCATTGAAATTTTTGTTAAAAACTAGTTGTTCACCTTGGTTCCACCCAGGTTCCTTTTTTAATGTAATAGGGCTAAAAAGATTTTATCCGTCTTCTGTTTCTAAGCTAATAATTCTTAAATATTTACGCTATAAATAACAAATGTATTATTTTACATATCCATCTTTCACACATCAAATTCAAACGATGTTGCTTACATTACAAAGCTATACTGCCCCTATTGACAATTTGATTGCTTAATAATATGTACTTGAATTTAGATTGTTTATGGAATTGTTCCAATAGTCGTTCAATGGAACATTCCCGACGTAATTGAATAATGTATCATCATACAATTGCAAGGTACGTGTGAAATTGCTAAAAATGTATACGTGATTCTGATAGCCAGTACTGAATTACTCTCCTTCTGAGTAACTCCTAAATTAATAAAATTTTGACCATTGTCATTGCTTATTGTTAAGAAAACAACTTAATATACTATAATTATAGTTGAACTCCATAATTCAAAATATTTTGACATAATATCTATTCTAGAAAGTTCTGTGTTGTTTCTTATAAAAAGAATCAGCAGAAAAAACTTTAAAAATGAAATGAATTGCATTTACTTGGAAAAGCGCAGTACTAGGTTGAGATTGTCTATCGTTTCAGACCACTGTTATTCATCAATCATTTAAAAATTGATTGTTTTCTATGGAACCGCGGAATTTTATCCCATTTTTTTATCTACCTACTTAGAAAAAAGATGCTCATAAATATATACTAAATACAATTTAACCCAATTACCAACCTTTATAATGATCTTTTCTGAGGATGTAACTTCCTTGTGAAAATCCAATTGTAATATATATACGTCTAAGGGCCGATTTTTCAATGCCCAGATAAACAGCTAGATAGACTTTATTCTTCAGTTAACAAAATATTCAATTTTTCAATAGACGAATAGGACTTATCTATCGAAAAACTACGTTATTTGAGGAATAAATCTATTTGCCGCTCCAACGGCCAGATAGCGCGCTATTCGACAGTTAGGCGTTTGAGTTGACAACTGACGCGTCAAATTTGGGATATTTTCGTATGTCATAACATAGAGCGTAGAATTATTAACAATTAAACCTCTTTCTATATAATTATTATCAATTAAAATCATATTGAAATTGATGTTTTTGATAGTACTGATGACCATGCCATTGAAAATTTGCCGAACGCTGCCTTTAAGTATGTCGTTTCCATCGTAAAATATATAAATTGAAACACAAATTTAACCAAACTCTTTACTCGAATCAAAACAACAATCAACAATCATAGAAGACAAGAGCAATACAAGACAAACTTAAAATGCACTCCTGACGTGAGTCATAATGACGGTTGTTGACAAATTGCAAGAGTTGACTCTATCCCGCTCTAACCTGACTAATTTAATATGTTTGTTTCGCCACTCCGAGAGCAGAGCTGCCAATATGGAAATATTTGGTCAGATAGTTATTCATCAAATAAATCACGATTGAAAAATAGGCGAGCCGTTATGAGTTAGATAAATAATTGAATAAATCTATTCGAGGGGTAGTTATTAGACTGTTTATCTCGGGATTGAAAAATCGGCCCTAAATCTCTTTATTGGCCCAAAAGCGTAGAGTACATGTGACTTATCTATACTTATAATAAATCTGTAGAGAGGCCAATTCTGTACATGAAATATATTAAAAAAAAAACTATGAAGGGGTGATAAGGGATCGCTACTGATGCCAAAAATGCAATCAGTAAAATTTTTGTCTGTCTGTCTGTCTGTCTGTCTGTCTGTCTGTCTGTCTGTCTGTATATTCGTTATAGAAACAAAAACTACACGACGGATTTTAACGAAATTTGGCACAATTATTCTTCATACTCCTGGGCAGGTTATAGTATACTTTTTATTACGCTACGATCAATATGAGCAGAGCAGTGAAGTGAAATATTGGGAAAACGGGAGAAGTTACTCCATTTTTTAAGCTTCCGTCGCGTGTGCAGCCTTAATGGTTAAAGCTACATAGAAATCATGTACGACACAAATGTTCTTAAATTATTATTATTATATAAAAATAAATTCCTAGACAGCATAATATGTCTATCTTTTAAAATTGACTCACAATAACACGTAGTTTCAATAGCTTAGCAATTCGGAGCTTTCTGATTATATTTGTCGACTCTTACGTTTACAACACTCTCACTCATCCCTAATTAAAAAAGTTAACATTATTACCTATTCAATAATAATAATAAGAATCATGTAAATCGGTGTAGAAACACCAAAGTTATACATATAAAATTACGTAAGGTATTCAATGCGGTTCGCGCCTCTTTGATGGAAACCCATGGAGCGCATGTACTAAGCACGTCTTCTATGTCATCTTCGGTTTTCTGAGCTACTGAATCGATAATTTCGTCATCAGATAATGCAAACACGTGTTTACGTGAGTCATAAATTTATTATGGTATAGTCCTAAAATGTTTTCTAAGAAACAATAGTGTACTTACATTGTCGGCAAGTTTATTTTATTTTATTTTATTAAGGCTCATTAGCAGCTGTACATCGATTGTTTTACATAAAAAGTACACAAAAAAGTTCAAGTACTTAAAGTCGGCAACTTATTTTTGTTCGAACAATAGAGATAATAAATTCCAAATGATCAAGTTGTAAAGGTTGTAAAATAAAACGTGCGGCGGGTCCGCGTGCGAGGTTCATACAATATTTGGCTGTTGATGCGAATAGACGTTCAGAGTGTTCGACCTTATTGACAGATTTCTTTTGTTGTTTTTCTATAGGTTTTAGTAGTGTTAAAGCATATTATTAGTTTACATTTTATTTCTTTATAAGTGAAGTACCAGTAGGTACGCATTTTAGTTATTTTGGAAGTGTTTAATTATATTAATAGTTTATTTTCGTAATTATTTGTTTTTCTATAGGTTTTGGTAGTGTTTAAGCATATTAATAGTTTACATTTTATTTCTTTATAAGTGAAGTAGCAGTTGGTACGTATTTTAGTTATTTTGGTAGTGTATAATTATATCAATAGTTTATTGTCGTAATTATTTGTTTTTCTATAGGTTTTGGTGGTGTTTAAGCATATTATTAGTTTACATTTTATTTCTTTATAAGTGAAGTAGCAGTAGGTACGTATCTTTGTTATTTTGGTAGATATTAATAGTTTATTTTCGTAATTATCATATATTTATTATAGTAGTGTTTAACTATAATTATTATAGTTCATTTATAGATTTCTTTTGTTGTTATTCTATAGGTTTCGGTAGTGTTTAAGCATATTATTAGTTTACATTTTATTCCTTTATAAGTAGTAGTAGGTACGCATTTTAGTTATTTTAGTAGTGTTTATATTATAATATAATATTAATAGATTTCATAAGTGCAAGGTAGCTTCAGTTACTGTTGATTAAAAATACACAATGCCACCTAAAAAAAGACCATCTTTATCTCGAAATTCTAGAGATGCTAAGAGGATGAGAAATGCGCGTTCTCAAGAATCGGCAGAGGAAAGAGCACATCGGTTAAACTCTATGAGAGTTAGTGCCTCAACTTCTCGAGCCAATGAAAGCTCTTCAGAGAGAGAGATGCGATTAGCAGCTGACAGAGCGAGACGAGCTACATCACGGGCGTCTCAAAGCTTTTCTCAACGAGAGCTAAGGCTTACCATTGACCAAGAACAACATGTGTTATCCCGAGCAGCTGAAACTGCTTCACAACGAGAATTGCGTCTCACAGCTGACCGCGAACGACATACATTATCTCGCGAGTCCGAAACATTTACTGAAAGGGAATTACGTCTCACAGCTGACCGCGAACGACATACATTATCTCGCGAGTCCGAAACATTTACTGAAAGGGAATTACGTCTCACAGCTGACCGCGAACGGCATACATTATCTCGCGAGTCAGAAACCTTCACTGAGAGGGAATTACGTCTTACAGCTGACCGCGAACGTCATATATTGTCTCGCGAGTCAGAAACCTTCACTGAGAGGGAATTACGTCTTACAGCTGACCGCGAACGTCATATATTGTCTCGCGAGTCAGAAACCTTCACTGAGAGGGAATTACGTCTCACAGCTGACCGCGAACGTCATATATTGTCTCGCGAGTCAGAAACCTTCACTGAGAGGGAATTACGTCTCACAGCTGACCGCGAACGTCATATATTGTCTCGCGAGTCAGAAACCTTCACTGAGAGGGAATTGCGTCTCACAGCTGACCGCGAACGTCATATTTTATCTCGAGAATCTGAAACTTTTACTCAATATGAAGACCGTTTGACAAATGATAGGGTGCACCATAATATTGTTCGATCACTCGAAGATGAACATGAGCATGAACAACGACTAGAGTTGGTACGCGAACATTACAATTCTTTGACACAAGAACGATTAATAAGTTTGTCTAATGAAAGATTAAGAATCGAAAATATTCGGTCTCTTGAAACGGACGAACAGCGAGAGGCCCGTCTTACTGCAGACAGATTTCGACATAGTCTTAATAACTTAGATGTACACATAGAAGATCAATCTAGAAAAACGGTGGCGTGGTCCGACAAATATAAAAGTGGGTTTGCTTATAACTTCACAATTGATTACAGATCATCTTCTGTAATAGGCGATATGAACGTGGTATGTTCTTTTTGTAATGCTTTAAAGTGGAGTAAGGAGTCGGCTGGATTCTGTTGTTCTGGAGGTAAAATAAATTTGCCTTCATTCGAAGACCCACCGGAACCTTTGAAATCATTACTATTAGGGGAACATGTGCAATCTAAACAGTTTTTCGACAACATTCGCACTTATAATAGTGCGTTTCAGATGACATCCTTTGGTGCTCAACAAATCTCCGAAGGTCCTTTCATGCCTACTTTTAAAATACAAGGTCAGGTTTACCATTTGATAGGATCTCTTTTGCCTGAAGACCAACCTAAGTTTCTTCAAATATATTTTGTATCCGACTACAACGAACAGTCGAATATAAGAAATCAATATTTCCCAAATTTAAATGCTGAACTCATTTCACAACTTCAGAACATGTTGCATCAGATTAATTCGTATGTATGCAGTTTTAAATCGGCATTAGAAGCTCTTCCTCGAGATGATGATAACAATTATAAAATTGTTATAAATGCCGATAGGCGTCCAACGCAGGAACACCCTGGGCGTTATAATGCTCCATCCACGAATGAAGTTGCTGTGGTATTGGTCGACCAGGAATGTGATAGGCGTGATATCGTTATCCGTTCCAGAGACAATCGTTTACAACGTATTTACGAAACCCACAGGGCTTACGACGGTTTACAATATCCTTTGATATATTGTCGAGGGGAAGATGGTTATAATTTTGCTTTATACCAAACTGATCCGCATACAGGCGCACCTATTTATAATAAAAAGATTTCATGCCTTCAATTTTACTGTTACCAATTGCAAGTAAGACGGAATAGGTTTGTATACTTGCAACGTTTTCGTGGCTTATTCAATCAGTTTATTGTAGACATGTACGCAAAAATTGAAACCGAAAGATTAGTTTATATACGATCTAATCAAAGGCAGCTGCGCGCTGAAGAATACGTGCACATTCGCGACGCCATGCAGCAAGATAATGATACGGTGAATATGGGCCGTTTAGTTATTTTGCCCTCTTCTTTTACTGGTGGTCCACGCTACATGCACGAACGTACTCAAGATGCTTTTTGCTACGTAAGAAAATATGGACGTCCCGACTTATTTATTACTGTAACTACCAATCCTAAGTGGGATGAAATCACTCGGGAGCTTCTTGAGGGTCAAGCACCGCATGACCGCCATGATATCATCGCAAGAGTTTTTCATTTAAAATTAAAATCAATGATAGATCTATTTACCAAAGATAACATTTTTGGAGAAGTATTGTGTTATATGTATAGTGTTGAATGGCAAAAACGCGGCTTACCCCACGCACATATCCTGCTTTGGTTAAAAGATAAGGTTCGACCTAATGATGTAGACAGTTTAATCAGTGCTGAAATTCCAAGTCCGATTGCAGATTCCGAGTTATACGACATTGTTAAAACTCATATGATACATGGTCCATGTGGTGCATTTAACGTGAATTCTTCTTGCATGCAAGACGGTCGTTGCACTAAAAGATATCCAAAAGCCTTAGTGGAAGAAACTGTAACAGGACATGATGGATACCCGTTATATCGTCGCCGTTCAAGAGATACTGGTGGTTTCACTGTTGAAAAGCGAGTGTCTGGACAACAGGTTATTTTAGACAATAGGTGGGTCGTTCCGTATTCTCCTGTGTTGTCCAGAGCATTTCAAGCTCACATAAATGTTGAAATGTGTAATAGTGTAGAGTCAATAAAATATATTTGTAAGTACATTAATAAGGGCAGTGACCAAGCTACATTTGCTTTGAGAAATGAAAATGATGAAGTTACAAGATTTCAGTCAGGCAGATATATAAGTTCTTCAGAAGCTGTGTGGCGGATCTTAAGTTTCAACATTCATGAAAGATATCCACCTGTGACTCATCTGGATGTTCATCTTGAAGGCGGTCAACGTATATATTTCAACACCGAAAATGTCACAGAACGGTTAGAGAACCCTAGACAAACAACTTTATTAGCATTCTTTCGACTTTGCCAAACTGATGATTTTGCAAAATCTCTTTTATATGAAGAAGTTCCATCGTATTATACCTACGATAAGCAACGAGGTGTCTTTAATCGTAGACGCCGTGGCAGGCCTGTAGATGGCGAGTCAGGTATTTTCAAAGAACATGTTCTTGGTAGAGTATACACCGTTCATCCTAACAACGCTGAGTGTTTCTATTTGCGATTATTATTACATACTGTGCGAGGACCAACCTCATTTATAGATTTGAGAAAAGTAGACGATGTTGTTTATCCCAGTTATCATGCAGCTTGCCAAGCGCGTCATTTGCTTGAAAATGATCAGCATTGGGATGACGCTTTAGCAGAATCCTGTGTTAGTGATAATCCAAGACGGTTACGTCATTTATTTGTAACATTACTTACATTTTGTAATTTGTCAGATGCTGTACAATTATGGGAAAAATATAAAGACAAATTTTCAGAAGACTTTCTTAGAAATATATCTAACAATGATGAAGGCACAACTAATGATAATTTCCGTGATCTTGCCATAAATCAGTGCTTATTAGCTCTTCAGGATGAGTTAACAGCAGTTGGCGGTAAATCACTATGTGAATATGGTTTGCCAACACCAACCTCAGTCGGAGAGGTAACTAATAGGGAATATTCCGCAGAGATTGGTTACAACTTAATGGAACTGCTGACAACATTAGAAAACGGTGTCCCAATGATGACTGCAGAACAACGTTCAGTTTATGACCGCGTGTGCGGAAGTGTTCAAAATAATTTGGGAACAATATGGTTTTTAGATGCACCTGGAGGAACTGGGAAAACCTTTTTGACTAAATTAATATTGGCTTATGTTCGAAATCAGCGTAAAATAGCTCTTGCCGTAGCTTCATCTGGGATAGCTGCAACATTGCTACCAGGAGGTAAAACGGCTCACACTATGTTCAAAATACCAATTGATTTAGATCGCACGGAAAGTCCAACCTGTAGTATTTCAAGAAATAGCGACAAAGCAAAGGTATTACGCGAGTGTAATTTAATCATATGGGATGAATGTACGATGGCCCATCGAAAAGCAGTAGAAGCGGTAGATAGAACTTTAAGGGATATAAGACAAAATGATCGACCAATGGGCGGTATCACGGTTTTATTTTGTGGTGATTTCCGACAAACCTTACCGGTAATACCACGGGGAACCCGAGCTGATGAGGTTAGGGCTTGCCTGAAAAGCTCTTATTTGTGGCGTGATATACAATCGGTGCATTTGACTATAAACATGCGAGTGAGAACTGGAGATAACCCGGATGATAGTCAATTTTCTGATTCATTATTAAAGATTGGTGAAGGTACCTATCCACAACTACACCAAGGAAAACTTATTCTGACGCCTGAATTATGTTGTATAGTGCAATCTCAACCACATCTTATATCGTCGGTTTACGGTGACGTAACAAATATATTAAATAGGGACAATTCCTGGCTATGCGAAAGATCTATTTTAACTCCTCGCAATGACCAGGCATCTGAGATTAATAACAAAATACTGTCGAATATACAGGGGGAAAGCAAAGTTTATAGATCAATAAATAGAATGGTCGATGAACAAGAAGCAACTAATTACCCGATAGAATTTTTAAATTCTTTAAATATGCCCGGACTTCCTTCTCACGAAATTTGTTTAAAAATTGGCATTCCGATTATTCTACTCCGAAATTTAAGACCACCACAACTTTGCAATGGAACTCGACTAAAAGTAACCCAGTTGCAACAAAATATAATCGAGGCTCAAATTTTAACAGGTTGCGGTGCAGGAGAAACCGTCTTTATCCCCAGAATACCCTTAATACCAAATAATTTTCCATTCCAATTTAAAAGGACGCAATTCCCAGTATCGGTGTGTTATGCAATGACAATAAATAAGGCTCAAGGGCAGACTTTTCATGTTGCCGGAGTAGATCTCGGTGTCAGTTGTTTCTCGCATGGTCAGTTATAGGTACGTTGCTCTTTCCCGTGTTAGCAGTTCTAGAAATCTTTATGTTCACGTGCCGGACGGGTCAACTTTCAATATAGTTTACCCGGAAGCTTTGCGCTAAAGTATTTTGGTTCTATAGGTCCTTAAGCCTCATGTGAACCTGATGTAAATAATATTACCAATACATTTTAAATTAATAATACACAAGGAGTTACACGCTGACGTAGTCGCGGGCACAGCTATCTATACTTTTCTGCCGGAAGTCACTATTCCACGCGGACGAAGTCGCGGGCAAAAGCTAGTTTGTGAAATAAATTCAAACAGACACCACAATCTTTGCTTTTATGTAGTCGCCTTAGTGTATGAAATTCTTTAAGTTGATGCAGCGCTGCCTCGTGTAAGCACTTGGCCTGAATGTTAGTGTTATGGCTTTGTAATAAATTGGACATTGAAAAAATATATTTTTTTAACATAGGAAAATTCTTTTTTCACTCATCGCTTTATCCTGTTGTTGTTTTACTTTACCTTATTCTTTTTCCTCTTTGTTAATATTCATTTCATGAAACTCGTTCATAAAACACCAAATTTAGAAGCAATATTGTTGTCGAAAATATACATTATAACAAGTTAGAAAATCGTTCGTTGATTTTGTATGAAAGAGTAATAAACCTCCATCCATCCTCTCAAACTTTCACGTTTATAATATTATTAGGATTAGTAGGACATGGGTTGACAGAATGTTACCTACATAATAACTGGAAATTTCGGCAGTTCCTCTTTTATTTTAACAAAAAACAAGTGAATAACTGGGTGTGCCAAGTCACGGTTGATATATGGATTACGTGACACGTTATTATGTAAAAATATACTTACAATCCTTAGTATAATATATGTTTTGTTTGACTAGAAAAGAAAGGTTTTGATTTCCGTCAACATAATCTATATAAAATATTTACATTCTGGCAGAGTGACTTAAACATATTTGTCTCGTAATACTTTATACAAAATAGCGTCTGAGATAACAATGTCATAGAGTTTGAAAATAAATGAAATTGCTATTTAATTAAGATTTGGTATCTTATAAAATCACACATTTTTAAATCATTCTTACTCTTCTTCTTACGTTTAAATAAAAGTCCAACCACCTACAACTAAAATACTTGTAATATTTACAAACTTAGCAGCGAGCGATCTAGTATAAAAACAACATATTTTCCTTTCATAAAATATTTTGCTATATAGAGGATATACAGACAAATAAGCTTTAACCTCCAGCCATCCATTCAAACATATTATTTGTTTTGTAATATGAGCTTTCCTTTTACAGCGACTTATGGCGGCATTTTTTCGCTCAGTTTCGGTGCGTCGCTCCTCACATGTTTTGAGATATTTTATTTGTTTGCGAGCTTTCTGATGAAGTATGTGTGGAAATCAATTAAAGACAAATAGTTTAAGTGTTTTTGTGTGATGTGTTTGATTTAAAATGTATAAATGTTTTAATATAAGATTAATGTATAGGTCGCAGTACGTTATTTAAATTAAAAATATATATTTTTCCGCTTTCATTAATTATGTATCCAAACTTTATCTTTGTTGTGTGTGAAATAAAAGTATTGAAAAGTGAGATGTTCGTTTTATTCGCAAAGGGCAAAAGCAAACGAGAAAATAAGCTATGTACCTAGATAAAATATTATAAGGTAACAATAATAACAATAACATAGGTAATTTATGCGTTCTCTAACCACTTAAACTTATACCTGAGTACCTCAAAACACAATTGCTATTCATCCAAGGGTTCATCATCAACCATTTCACCACCCTTCACCTGGCCTGAACAAATGATTTACTGATAAAGTTCCCTTGGAACTTATATGAAGTTACAAACAACCTTTACACTTATTAGGTAGCATATAAATCAAAAAAGATTGAACTAAAAATAAAAAATAATATCAAAACATTCGTTAGAAAAAGAAAAGTAAATTATGCCAGAACATACCTGCTTAATATCTTGACTTGGTTTTTGGTTCATTACAAATGCTTTGATAATATTAAAATAAATACTGTTAAGTGTAATTTAAATAAATACTATCTTCATACTTAGTGGATTTTATTTGTAAAACTAGCGACCCGACCCGGCTTCGCACGGGTGCAATGCTGATACTAAATACACTACAGAAAAACTGTGAACGTTGTATATAAAAACATAGCGGCCCGCTCCGGCTTCGCACGGGTATAAAATATACATATAGCCGGGCGGCCGGCCGGTACCGCCGCAAACGCTACGTCCCGCAATTTTTAAATCTGTAATATCTTCGAAAATATTCACTTAAATCTGGAAATCGGTTTAAAGGGCCATATAGATCTATATTAAATGAACAATGTATTCAAGGTATATTTTAATTGGTTAAGGATTAATACTGTATTGGTTAAAATCGCATCGAAAATTAGCCATTATTTGTCGTAAAAAATAAATGACAAAAAAGTTATTGTGGGTTATCCATAAGAGATAGACATATACCATCGCGGACTTTTCTGTAGACCTTTTCAATGTGTATAATACTTAGTACATTATTTTGATAAAACTCGTAGGGTTCAGCCTGCGTTTGCAATTTAAGCGGAAAAAATGTAATTTTTTACGACATCACATTAGAAACCTCAAAAATAACAGTACTTCTCCACTATTTAATGGATGTTATTATACATATAAACCTTCCTCTTGAATCACTCTATCTATTAAAAAAAACCGCATCAAAATCCGTTGCGTAGTTTCAAAGATTTAAGCGTACAAAGGGACATAGGGACATAGGGACATAGGGACAGAGAAAGCAACTTTGTTTTATACTATGTAGTGATGATGTTTTAGTAGTAGCAAAATAATTATCAAATATGTAATTTTGATGACGAATCAAAGCTCACCTGAAAATGAATGCAATGAAATGAAATCAAACAAAGTTATTCATATCCAATAAATTTATTTTACATGGTACAACGAAAGAACAATACAAAATAATTAATTTGCTTATTTTACTATTTTTACAATAAATAAGAAAATTACAAAATTATTTACACATTCGATATTTAAAATATTTACAATCCTTACGTTTTTCTCCATTTATATAATGTTTTATACAATGAAAGCTTACCATTATTGTGATGTTACAGCATATAAAAGAATTCAGTGGTTCTAATCTTCTAAATCACTTGACAAAAAATTATAGATATATTTTATTACCTAGTTGTATAAATACTACGTACTTCTATTATAATAGTATACAATATTAAGAATCTTTTCCTTTCTTTGATTCCTTTAAGGGGTACTTAAAACCAATATAATTAGACCACATTTATTCAATATTTTCTTTGACGTTACATCAGAGAGATTCGCTGTATTATCAACAATCAGTACAACATACTTATACGTTTTTACGCACAAAGGGGACACACATTTTCAAGTATCTAATCCATTTGAATTATTTCTGTATTTTGCTTATAGCATTTCAATTTCCAAGGAATTAATAAATGATTTGCACAAAGCTCGTCATTTATAATCACGAATAATCGATATTAATGCATGCATTCATTAGTTTAAATTATTCATCACTTTAGAGAGCCATTAATGACCACTGCCATTCAAAGACGCGCTGCAATACCACAGTCAATTAACGCTCTATTAGAATCAGTGTTTTATGTTCATTATTTAACTATTAATTAAGATCTATTTCTGAAGCATTCTGAATGCAGTAATTAAATCGATATGATACAAAGGGGAATTCACGGAAACACAATTTGCTAGAGGACCCTCTACTATATTTGTAGTACCTACATGTAAACTGAACGCATTCTATAGAGGAAGATTCTCAAACCGAATATCTAGTAAGATATCTCATTACATCCCTTGGAGCGAAGCTTGCTTTGTTGTAGGCTGAGGGAATATTCCACGTTTCGCAATTACACATGCATGCATTTGAGCAATGAGTCTTCATTCATGTCTATGCATTTAAAAAGTACAGCTTTAGTACTTGATATATAGTAATTAGCACCACTCCATTAAGTTGTGCGTTTTTATAATATAATTTCGTGTGTTAAGGTGCATAATTAATGTTTCAAATTTTGCTTGTATCGCGGTGATCACTCACTTATCACTTAATGTAGATATCATCATCGCAATAAGTTACTAAGTGTCGTCTGTCTCTCCTAGTATTATTCTCACATATTATAAGCACGGTATTGTATAATGTCGTGCCCTTGCCACTCTTCCACAGTTCCATACACAAGTATAGTCCCTTTCACCGCACATGTTATTAGGCATGGTGCCCGCGCGTCACTTGATGTCGATGTGCCCGTGCCGCTGCAGCATGTCGAGCGAGAGCGCGTGCGCGGGACGTCACATAGACACACACAATATGGTCACTTTACCCGCACATGTCACTGGGCACGGTGCCCGCGCGTCACTTGATGTCGATGTGCCCGTGCCGCTGCAGCATGTCGAGCGAGAGCGCGTGCGCGGGACGTCACATAGACACACACAATATGGTCACTTTACCCGCACATGTCACTGGGCACGGTGCCCGCGCGTCACTTGATGTCGATGTGCCCGTGCCGCTGCAGCATGTCGAGCGAGAGCGCGTGCGCGGGACGTCACATAGACACACACAATATGGTCACTTTACCCGCACATGTCACTGGGCACGGTGCCCGCGCGTCACTTGATGTCGATGTGCCCGTGCCGCTGCAGCATGTCGAGCGAGAGCGCGTGCGCGGGCGCGGTGCGGCGCGAGGAGCGCGTCACGTGCGACAGCTGCGTGAGCGCGCGTGTGTCCGTGCGCCGCGCGACGCCCGCCGCGTGCACGTGCCCGTTGTAGCGGAGCGAGTTCATCTGCAATGGGATATAGATTTGCAACATATCAAACAAAATAAGTGAGAAGCTGTGTCATAACAACGGGTCGACTTACAACACTAATTATTAATTATAGTAACCCTGATAGCCTCAGATGTTAGTAAAAATTTTATCAATACAACCTACATTAATGTATAAAATCTGCATTTGAAACGATTCAATATGATCTACATAATATTAACATTTGATTTTAGCATGTAACGTGATCAGTTTATAAATATAATCTATAAACAAACAAAACAGAAAACCATTTTGATAAATACGACATCAAAAGCGCTCGTAGCTGCTATTGTGTTTCCATATGCAAGAATATTACATAAATTTACCTGCAAATAGCATCTCTTATGCGGTTCGTGATAGAGCTCATAATCGCTTGACGACCCGTCCGGCTTCTGTGTGCACCGCCACTGCAAAACCAACTCATTTGTATGCTTCATTTTGTACTTAATAATTCTTATACAATGGAAATTAAATATAGTCAATTGCTGCTATGTGGTTTTTTAATAAAGTTGCCTGAATCTGTTTTTAAAAAGATATCACCATGTCATAATAATTGAAATAACATTTATACGTTTTTTTTTTTTGCGAGGGTATAATAAAAGTAATTAGCTATAAGTAACTCCTCCAAAGTTTTACAGTAAATTGGATAAATACTGTAGTACAAAACTCTTAGGTATGCAAGAGTGGTATCCTAACCCTTCGCAGGATTCTGACTCGCGTTTATTCAAAAATTCCATCCCTCGGGAACAACAGGGTTTATAGTATAGCCCGAAATTACTTTTGTCGGCCGCTCAACCATTTTCTGTGTGAGTTAGGAAATACCAATACAGACTTACTTCAAATACCTGCTGACAGGTGAATCCGTAATATTTCTTACATTCCAAACTCTTTTTGAAGTGAAAACTTCTTTAGCGGCGTTGAGCACTTTTTCTGTAATGGGTATAAAATCTTAAACTCGCGTCAGGACACGTGACCTGATCGAAAAAGCGTAAGACGGATGGATATCAAACATGCTCAACGTTAAAATCAAGTTTTCACTTCTGCCGGCACTCCCGGAGTGCAACCCGTCTTTTTTTTTCTTTTGATTTGTAACCATTCATATTATATACAGGTAAAGTTTGCAAGTTTGTGAGCTTTCAGAACTTTCCTAGAAAACATCGGTAGAAAGCTATATATTTATATATTTTCTAGTTTCACATTTCTAAGCAAAAGTTTACTAAGTAACAGTTATTTAAGTATTTCATTTCACACGTATAATAAACCTTAAATGGAAAAGCTAAGTGGAAAGTTATTTTAAAGTGCTTTCACTCTAAGTGTAGACCGTAGACTAATAATATTAATTAACATCATAGTCATGTACTAGACACCCTTCTTATGAACACTGAATTACTGGAAGATACTATAGGAGTATACCTTTTTATTTATAGTATCGTACAAAATAATTTCAATTAATACGAAATATTGTTGACATAAAAGATGAAGTTCAAAAAAAAATTATTATAGGCTATGTAAAAAATAATCGACATAAAACAAGTTGTAACAAAATTTGGTATTGGGTATATTAAAGCATAAATTGAATAATTTCCAGGTATTATTTAAACTTTGGAAACAAACTAGTGTGACAGTCACATGTGCTACGCTTTGGCTACGCTTCGCTACGAATTTATGCAAAGTATGGAACGTTCATTTTAATATTATGAGCTGCACTTAACATTCGTTACTTTACATATCCAAATATAATTTTACTGGTAAAACTAGAAAAATCTACTCAAAAAATTGAAAGAGTAAAAGTTTGATTGTTCATTTGGTTTTTAATATTCAGAATAAATATAATTCCTGTACAGAATTTAAAATAATTTATATACCTTGAATTATGTATGACTGAGTTGTGAAAAGGTAATATTAAAATATTACCTTTTCACAACTCAGTCTCGGGATGGAACAAGATAAATTTTGTTCCATCCCGAGTTCACCAGGGCAAATCCGGGGGCAGAATGGTATTATAAAAATGATACAGCAAACTCTTCAATTTTTTATTTATAGAGCTTTTAATCAAATAAACCAGTCGTTTAATATACACCTCAAATAACCGATAAATCCCTTACCCATTCCTTTCAATGGAAGCACTACGGGCAATATTGGCACAGCCGGACATTCTATTTTAGGCATGTTTCCTTTATGCTTGCTATTTGTTACTTCAATTCCGAGTTCCATTTTCACTCAAAGGGGAATTTTCCACATATTATCTCGCCTCACATATTTTTCTAAAATTACTGGATACACCCAGACAGATAAACAGAAAACTGTTACACATAAATATGATGTAATAATAGAAATAAAATTAACAATATATCTAACCGTAAACTTGGCTTGCTGGCACACGCCGCGGCCGCAGACCAGCTTCCTCACCGAGCGCTGAAAGTTCCTCGTCATCAGGCAGTACACTATTGGATTGATGGCTGAGTTCGCATGACCTGTGCAAATACATCGTGTATATTAATACTTTTGTTTAAATAAACAACAGCTCTACAGTTATGTTAGATAAACACTCTCACATAAAGATATGAAAGTTGGCTCGTCGTTGGCTTAGGCTTCAAAAAATTAAATTATGCAACGATCTTGTTCGAATCATGATATATAATGTATATTTTTTACGCACTATAGAATATTCTCCTTGTAAATTTTTACTGCATAATAATTATTTAGTAATCTGTGTAAACAGTTAATATAAACTCTACCGTACATCTTGCAAAATGAGCTATATACATCTATTTGAATTGAACCTGGTAGAACATACAGATTGATAGACTGAGCGTTTGAGCAATAATTCAAGTATTGATTACACCGTTCCTTGTCATAGAGCACCCGACAAATTGGATACATCAGAGCTAGTGTAAGATATGATATTTATGTTTGTAATATGAATTGTCTAGTATGTGCCCTCACACACAGGTACGGTACATACATCAATATAAATAAATATAGTAAAAATCACACTTTAATAAGAGAAACTTATGAAATTTTTGAATTAGCACCGATCCTTCATAATAGGGTCAAAATCGAGTCGAAAGTACTCCTTTTACCAACCGGTTAAACACAAACATACAGGTGAAGCTAATGAATACAAAATCATATCAAAATTAAATATAAAAAGAAAACAATTTAGCGAGTTGTCCAACCCAAATTAATGGACAATTACCCTTGAACAAAACATTCGCATTAACCAATGAAAACGTCAAAACATCGCCTAATTATCGTGTTACAACAAAATGAATAATGGTTCATTTCCTACGTTCCATTTAAAATGCATTGAGTAAGATTATTCGCACAATAGGAAACAATGTCGAGCAGCCATTTTGACAGCCGGCCGCCCACTCCGTGATGAGGGTATAACAATAATCGTTTTTGCATACAAAAGATTACCGTTATCTGCTTATTTAGCATCTTCTGGAATTTTCGGTCAAAAATTTGAATTTAGAAGGAGGAACAAATCCATACGTAGAGTTTGTTCGTTTGTTCGGTTGACTGATCGCGCTAATCTCACGAACTACGAGTCCGATTTGAGAAAATATGTCAGTGTTAGAAAGCAAATTTCTAGGAAGAGTATATAGACTTTATTATATCATCACGCTAAGACTAATAAGATATGAGCAATACGGGTAGGAGAGAAGAGATATTTCTTTTTCTAGTTTCTAGTTAAAAAATAAAAAATAACAAGTCACAATAAATCAAAATAAATATAGTAAGATAAGAAATTTCTCATAAGGAAATAATACATTTGTAATTTGTTTTTAAATTATATTGTTCGAGGTCAAATCAAATTGAAATACTATACTTCGTTCAAAGAGGAACTTGCTTCGTAACAATTGAAAAAGAAGCGTTTTTCAATTATTGTCATAGCAACCATATTTCTTTATTTCTAGATGTTTAACGGAACAAATTATAATACCTAGCACCTGCAATGCGATAGCTCTAAAAGAAAATTAATCTATATCTCCTCTGCAGTTCAGTGTTCAGACGTCAAAATATCCCAATCTACATAAGAGTTTCTTTTGTGGTGACAATATGAATATAGGTAATCAAAAATAAACTCAATTTATAAAACATGAATTCCAGAAATATTACGAAAAAAAATGTTCGAGTGAAAATGAACAGAAAACGTTGCGAATAACTTCTCAGTAAAACCACGTAAAGCCATGAGATTTCCGAGATCATAAAAATAGTTTCCAGGGACAAAATAAATAAAATGTAACAAACTACATCATTTCCGTCCTGTTGGAGCTTGAAGTACTACATTAAAACAATATTTATAACTAGCTGTTGCCCGCGACTTCGTCCGCGATTACGTCGTTTTTCGTCATTGGTCGTTTAAAAAAAATACGTGACACTTTATTTTTGAATGTTCTTAATTGTCTCTTATAAAATTTAACTACATTAAAATTGAATACTCTGATAAGAAAATCTTAAAATCATCGAAAATCATAGACATCGAAAATCTGAGGAAAACATGAATAAATGTGATTTAAATTCTACATTACTTAGTAATTAAAATAATAATCTAAATTAAATGTAGATTAACAGTTTGAGCGCACCATTATATAATATGTACCTAAGTAATAAATTACGTTAGTTTACATAGTAACTTTACTAAAAACACGATGACTTTCTTTCGCGCTCGGTACCACAAACTAAGCATGTTTGTGGTACGTGGCCCGCGTCACTTGACCCCCCACGAGTTCCCCTCCGTTGCAATGCGAAAATACATTCGTCTCAAATAATGGTAATATTCGCGTCCCTACTCTAGTCATTGCTTATGCTCATGTTCATCTTCGAGAGATCGAATAATATTATGGTGCACCCTATTATTTGTCAAACGGTCTTCATATTGAGTAAAAGTTTCAGATTCTCGAGATAAAATATGACGATCGTGATCAGCTGTGAGACGTAATTCCCTCTCAGTGAGGGTTTCGGTCTCACGGGATAGTACAATATGCCATTTGCGATCAGCTGTGAGACGTTATACCCTCTCAGTGAAGGTTTCGGTCTCACAGGATAGTACATGCCGTTCGCGGTCAGCTGTGAGCCGCAATTCTCGTTGTGAAGCGGTTTCAGGTTCGGCATAACACATGTTGTTTTCGGTCAATAGTAAGCCTCTTGTCTCTAACGATCCTTGAGAACTCTTATTTCTCATTTCCTTAGCTTTGCTCGAATTTCGATATAAAGATTTTTTAGGTGGCACTGATGCGGGTGAATAAAAATTAAGTTAAAACGGACTAAGAGTGTTATAATCATCAATCATCATCATCAATACATATAATAAAATTGTGGAAAAGTGATGTCTGTACAATTAAAATATGTAGAAAAAAAATTAGCAGGTGTTATTATTATCGAAAAATCGAGAGAAACCATTTTTTTCTCTTAAAAGCTCCCCCCCTCCCACTTCCCGAACTCCGATTGACCGTAATTTATTTTTCCTTACATTTTTATCAAATTCCACTCCTTTTCTAATGGGTTTCATCCTACTGCGATTTTTTTTTGTTTCAAAAATTATCTACCCTGGTGTATAGGTAAATTTTCAACATAAAATGTCCTTTAAATTATGTCGTATTATATTTTTAACCCCCGACGCAAAAAGACTGGTGTTATGTGTAAACCGAATTAGATGCGGTTTTTTTTTGTTAGGCAGAATATTTTCCGACGCTGGTTCTTAGATAAAGTGTATCAAAATCGGTTCATCCACTTATTATACCTACATAGGGGTAAAAGTGGGAATGAAAAAAATGAAAGTTATAATTTATTTTTAAAGATCGTCGGGAAGTTTATGAAATTATTTATTCCTTTTTCTATACACTTTTCTTCGTCTAAACGGTTTAATTACGTGCTCTCTCTCTCTCTTCAGCCTTTAGTTACGTGCGTGAGACAGGAAAGATCTAATTTGGATATTTTGTTGCTGGATTTGATAAAAACTGAGTATCGATTAAGCTGATCAGTGGCTACACCATAGATTATTAAAAACATCCATTTAAGAAAGGAAGGAAATAGAATTTGCTCCTCTCCCCCCCCTGGTTCCTAAAAAATAAAATGACATAATTTAAAAGAAATTTTACGTAGAATTAGTTAGGCATTTCTTTTTTGATTTTCGATATTATATACTAATCATAATTTTTAATTACATACAATATGTAGTAACTATTTGGTATAGGTTAGGCATTTCATTTCTTGATTTTCTTTAATAAGTTGGTACGTAAGTTTTTTAGCTCAGTTTAGTAAGAAATTTTAATAACAATTCTTTTAATTATTTATGGTAGTACGTATTTACTCAATAATTGTATGTTAAGTAGTCATTCAGCATGGGAGTAGCCACGGTGGGGCTGGGTGGAGCGCTTACCCTGGCTTTGATCTGGTAGGTACTAATTGTGAAGGGGATTGGGCGTGGGCGTGGGATTGGGACTGAACGTGGCATATGGCGTGAGAGTGGGAGTGGGTGTGGGAGTGCGAGTGGGCGCGGGAGTGGGAGCATGAAAATAAAAATGAACATGAAAATGATTTTTTATTGTTGCCCCACCCTGAGCCCATGGTCATAGGTCCAATAGTCACTATTCCACGCGAACGAAGTCGCGGGCACAGCTAGTAGACAAATATAATCAGAAAGCTTTGAACTCCTAAGCTCAACCATAAAAGATAGACATTTATGATGTCGGGAGATATTTTTTATATAATATGGAGAACATTTCTTTCATACGTGATGTCTGATTTGCTTTAACCATTTAGGTTGCACACGCGACGAAAGCTTAAAAATGGAGTTACTGCTCTGCTCGCGAATATGAAAAATAATTGTTGAAAGTTTCGTTTAAATCCGTCGAGTAGTTTTTGTTTCTATAACGGTTATACAGACAGACAGACGGACAAAAATTTTTGGCGTCCTCGTGATAGTTATTTAGGAAATATATTTCATGTACAGAATTGACCTCTACAGATTTAATATAAGTATATAAGTATACATATATTCAGATTCCAATTTCCATGTAACGTTAAATTCGACTATACAATAACTAACAGACAACGCAGGTTACTCTCGTTTCCGTAAGTTGAGGCGGCTACATATTCGGTCCTCATAACATCACTTTTTGTGAACGAAACGACAGCGCGGTTTAATTCGATGCCAACACCATCAGAAAAAAGGAAATATTTTTAATTGTGAAAAAATATTATGATTTACTTAATACTATTTCAACATTAACACAAAATATAAGACTGTGAGTGTGTAAAAATAAATCCAGCTAGTTTCACATCACACTTATGTTTATAATTAGGTATACGACATGAAAATATATTAATTACCAAGCAATAATCATACAGATAAATACTGAACAAAAGTATTAACAGTAAAAGTATATTTTTACTAACAACATGTAAATGATGAAGGAATAATAATTATCAACGAACTAACCTTTTTGTATTAGAGTCCCGCCTCGTGATCGAATTTTTAAAACACGAAGATTTTTAAAAATGTAACCAATGAACACAATCAATATTAGATTAACTGTAATGGTGTCTAGTTTGACTTAAAATAATAAACATCTACCCTCACTTTTTAAAAATGTAGTACATATATTCCGTAGAATATATTCACACGAATTATAAGCGCACCTTATAGGGAAGTGAAGATATGGGTTAAAGAGTTAAATAAATAAATAACATAATTATATTTAAATTATTAATTTTTAACATTGTGTTCAGTAGTGTTAACATGTAAATTGATTTGATTTTTACGAAATCTCATAGATGGCGCTGAATCAAATTTGTCTTTATACTATTAAGATTCATTAAGCAGTTTCTCTGCCCAAATTACGTAAATGACGTAGTTTTTATAGTGTAAAGCTAGATTATAGCATGGCTTACTCAAAAACAACATTTAAACATAAGTCTTTAGATTGTACGCTGTCGTAGTACACGGAATACGTAAGAAAAGTAAAGGTTCACAGCTCCTCCTCCGGAGGTGATAGCATGATAATATGTTTAAAAAAGCCTCACCCGACCTGTTAGTAATATTCATGCAAAATTTGAAGTCAATCTATGCAGTACTTTTCGAGATTAGCCCGGACAAACATACAGACAAACAGACAAACAGACAAAAATTCTAAAAACTATATTTTTGGCTTCTATATCGATTATAGATCATGGATTATGTATTCTTTTAAAAAAATATTCAATGTACAGTTTTGACTTTCCTACGATTTTATTATATGTATAGATATGTTGATATATTCGCAAGGAAATGAACGCAAAAAATAGTATCGCGAGAAAAAGCTACGACTTCCTGAAAACATGTTTCTTAAATTTTATTTCTCCTCCATGGTTTGTTATAAAAATGGTTTAAGTGACTTTGAAAAAATTTTATTTAGTAACAGTCTATGCATTTAAATTATAAAAATACGAAATTTTACAAACAGTTTCATTCATATCCAATTCTATTAACGAATATTAACTTTATCAAATTCCATTCATTTATTTAAGTTTTTGCAGCGAAAAAAATAGTGAATTTAACTGTTAAATAGTGATTGAAGCTTTAATTAAAATAATTCATTATGCGGTTGATAATATTTTATTTTGATTTTATAGTTATAACAGGATATACATTTTCTAAATATTTAAAAATACATAAAGAAAATCCAGTTAGATTTGTGAACTACGCCATAAACGCGTCATTGAAGTGGTTTTAAAAATACGTTAGAATTAAGCTTACCAACAAATAGCGCATAGGGCAGAAACGCGCTCAAATCCTTAGTATTAACAAGGTTTACATCCAGCAGTAGTTGCATGATGTTATACGGCAGCCAGCAGAGCGCAAATAGAACTGCTAGAAGCAGCAGTATCCACGCCACGCGTTTCCTCTCCTTCATTAACCGGAGACCCTGGAAAACTTATTTTTTAAAGCGTTTTTCATTAGGGCGAGCTCCCACTTTGTCGTGACGACGAATAATCGTGTAGTTTTAAGTGTCGTGGATAATATATATTTAAATGGGGGTGTTCACATATATCACGACGATAATAATATATTTAAATGGAGGTGTTCACATATATCACGACACGATTTACTATCGTCTACGACATTTTTGTAGTGACGACAGATTGTCATGTCTGTGCCACGTCCACACAGAGCGAGCAGCCTCGCGCATCAATTGCTTCGCGAGGCTAATTTGAATAATCACTACATAGTATAAAACAAAGTCGCTTTCTCTGTCCCTATGTCCCTATGTCCCTTTGTACGCTTAAATCTTTGAAACTACGCAACGGATTTTGATGCGGTTTTTTTTAATAGATAGAGTGATTCAAGAGGAAGGTTTATATGTATAATGACATCCATTAAATAGTGGAGAAGTACTGTTATTTTTGAGGTTTCTAATGTGATGTCGTAAAAAATTACATTTTTTCCGCTTACATTGCAAACGCAGGCTGAACCCTACCAGTTTTATCAAAATAATGTACTAAGTATTATACACATTGAAAAGGTCTACAGAAAAGTCCGCGATGGTATATGTCTATCTCTTATGGATAACCCACAATAACTTTTTTTTGTCATTTACTTTTTACGACAAATAATGGCTAATTTTCGAAGCGATTTTTTGCAATTAATGCAGCATTAATCCTTAACCAATTAAATACCTTGAATACATTGTTCATTTAATATAGATCTATATGGCCCTTTACACCGTATGATTTAAGTGAATATTTTCGAAGATATTACAGATTTAAAAAAATTGCGGGACGTAGCGTTTGCGGCGGTACCGGCCGGCCGCCCGGCTATATGTATATTTTATACCCGTGCGAAGCCGGAGCGGGCCGCTATGTTTTTATATACAACGTTCACAGTTTTTCTGTAGTGTATTTAGTATCAGCATTGCACCCGTGCGAAACCGGGGCGGGTCGCTAGTAAAATATAAAATAGAATAGGATATACAAAGAATTTTCAACCTTATGACTGTTTATTTTAAATTCTTTCATAATATCAGATATCTCCATGAAACTTGATTATAAGACGACTTACGACTGAGAAATAACATGCAAACAATTCAGTTTTCGAGATACGCTTTTTAACATATTGTGTCTGTGTGTGGGCAGGAAAACCTCAATTATGTAAATGTGACTGTATATTTGTCTATAACAGATCTTGAGGAAATACGGCATTGAAGTACGTAATCTAACGATGATCTTTTTATAACTATGGATGAGATGGATAGAATGTTGAATATTATACTATGGAATATATACTTTTTGCGACAATATCTTGAAATACACGTAAATAACGTTGTATGATTCAGACGATATCTCAAAGTTTCAAATCCTGTTTTATCATTTTCTGTTTTAATTAAATCTCATCTGGTTATTTCAAACAAAATTAAGTTATTTGACTTAATGAACAATATAACAATTATGAAAATAACTTTAATAGCAATAAATTTATAGAAATGTTCTGTAAACATAATAAATTAGTAGTGATTTTTTCTTTAAGGGAGGCGGCGATTTTACGAGTAAATAATCGTAATGTTATTTAATCTGATATACAACTTGTCATCAAATAAATAATTATTTCCTCAAAGTTCATGTTAATTGAAAATACGCATGACGTATTATATTAATTAGTTATGTATGAAGATCATAACAAGGCGTGTACGTTAGAATACTAATTGAGTATAATCTTGATAAAGCTCAACATATTTCATCGAAATTATATCACACATAATCCTACACTATTTGACTTTTTCTTCGAACCTATCAGTGCTAGAGATAAAATTGCTCTTAAAAACTCTAGTTTTTACTATGTCACGCTTCCTAGGTTTCTTTATCTAGATTGGGTATATTAAAGAACTTCTTATAAAAATCATTATTTATTTATTATTAAGTATGTAAATCCATCCGATTTTTTCTTCCAAATGAAACACCTCAGCATATTTCCATTTTTTTTGGTATGATTTTTTATGACACATCTTTATTAATGTCATGCGATGTCATGTTACTCCAGTCAGTCAAGACAATCAATTCACAATAATTCCAAAAGTTTTCAAACTTCGGTCAAGTGAATGGTACATTGGGACGACAATAAATCTCATTTTGCAACCTTGTCCGCATTCCGGAACATTGTTAAAATTGCAATTAAATTATTTTTTTCTGTATGGTCGTGAAAAAAATTCCAAAAGTTCTGCAAACTTGGGGAAGTTTTCGATATAATATTTCATATCACGTATTAAATTTTCAACCAATCTCAGTGTACGGAACATCTTTTAATATTGAATATTAATGTTTTTTTTTTTTTTTTATTAAACTGAATGAGGTTGCAAATTTGTAAATGCATCAGAATAGATGTTTTCGAAGTTTGCAACCAAGTTCCAAAAATTTGTAATTATTCCGAGACCACCTTACTCGAAAAAATGACCACGAATTAAAAATAATTATAAATAAACATGTTCCGGTCAACGAAAAAGGTTGCAAATTTATACAACCGTTCGGTATATACTTCCGATATCTGTGTCTAGTTTGCAGAACTTTTGGAATTTTTTTCACGACCATACAGCAAAAAATAATTTAATTGCAATTTTAACAATGTTCCGTACACTTAGATTGGTTGCAAATTTAATACGTGATATGAAATATTATATCGAAAACTTTCCCAAGTTTGCAGAACTTTTGGAATTTTTTTCACGACCATACAGCAAAAAAATAATTTAATTGCAATTTTAACAATGTTCCGGACTGCGGACAAGGTTGCAAAATGAGATTTATTGTCGTCCCAATGAACCATTCACTTAACCGATGTTTGAAAACTTTTGGAATTATTGTTAAATTTTCGATTTCGAATGTCGATTCTGACTGATGTATGTTTACTTTTGTCATTGTTTAACCTCTTTTTTTAAGAGACAGTGTATAAGGCTTTGGCTTTGGCTACTTTCAAGTACACAGTTTAAGTAGGTGCCAATGAAAAAGGCCCCAGCGACTATAACTCGTAATAAAACAGCTCCTTACATCAAAACAAAACTTATTGTCTCTTTGTAACGCGTGAACGGATTTTTACTAACAATAAAATGTAGATAAACTATTTGTGGACTTTTCTTGTTTATTTTATCACGTTTCGGCATCCAGGTTGTGCCAGATTCTTTGTGAAAATTGCCGAGAATACTTGAGAGAATTGGGGAAAGGCTATATTGGAAAATACGGAATGGATTTACTGGTATGGTAATTTGTGTGTTGATATTTGTTTATGCAAAAAACTCGTTTATCCAATACCCATAGGTAGCTCAAGTTATCAGAAAATTAATATATTTTCGAAATGTTACACTTTGGTAAACAAATATTTTCCATAATCCTTTGGATCTCAAATACGATTACAAAGTTTATGATTTATTTGCTGCAAAAAATCTAAAAGAGGTAAAAAATTAGTTTTAAAACTAACGGTTTTAAAACTAAAAGGAATACAAAAGCCCTGAAAATAGATGGATGGATAAGGTAAACTTCTGTAATTACATCTACTCTTAATCTATCTATTGTGCCCGGCTAAATTACAGTGCCGATTTATAAAAAAAAAAAACATATCTTGTACGCAAAACACAGACCAGTAAATTTAATTCAAATATTTGCCTATTTAAAATATTTTAAAGCGTTTCAAGGAAATGTCTTCCTCTATTACATGAAGCAAAATTCATCAGAAAACTGAAATATTCAATAAAGTTCACTAATTAAGAACTATCAGGTATCTGTTCAAATCAATCAGACATTTAATATCTATAAACCTGCGAATAATATAATTTGTAATTAACAATAAATACATTGTTAATATTGTTATAAAATAACGGGTGTCTCTTTCCATCGGTTTTGTTTTCACGGCTAATCTGCGTTATGGATTTCGATGAAATCTATTTATATGATAGAATTATAATTTCTTGGAAATGATTAATAGTTAGTGTTGAAGTATATTGAATTTCTACGCCGCAGTCAGAACACTATTCTGCTAATACTCGTTAATTCAATATAAATCATTGTGTCAAAATAACAAGAATAATTATTAAATTGTCTCTCCGTCGCTTTTTCTGCGCACCTATATACAGCCTGTCTACTAATTTGTTTAAGCAAATAACCTCTAAAATTTTAATTGTAATATA
This sequence comes from Colias behrii, assembly GCA_029959065.1. Classification (NCBI taxonomy): domain Eukaryota; kingdom Metazoa; phylum Arthropoda; class Insecta; order Lepidoptera; family Pieridae; genus Colias; species Colias behrii. Next base: position 268,853 of record JARWMC010000006.1, on the reverse strand, counting down.
AAACGCTAATTTAAATAAATGTTCAGTAATAATTATATTAATTACGTAAATAAATGACTCACTTGTTGCATACTGACGTTTCCCTCGTCGATATCGAAGGGCGGCCTCACGGAGCACAGCGTGCGTCCCATACACGCATACGATAATATTGTTATTGAACCTGTATACAACAATATTATATTCATATGTTCTAAGTTATGGTATATTAAGGTAAATGAAAAACAAATAACGTAAAATTCATACTGCATTAAACAAGTAGAATTTTAGTTATAACCTCATAAATTAAGAAATCCTGCTTTTTTTGATGTCGGTTAAATATCCAAATGGGAATGCTAGAAATACTGAGAATTGTTTCTGAAAGGTTCCAGAGCATGAATATCTTACTACCCACATAGCAAAGAAAATTGCCTTCATGTTTTCGTGATCAAATTTTTTATCAAGTGACTACTTCAAAGTGTGTCTGTGAAAAATTGATGAAATAATGAATCAATGAATTGATTGATTGATTATAACTAATTTTGGTACAAAAACTACCAAATTAAATTACCCGCACAACGCAACGGGTAAGCAAGTTGTTGATATTTATCAATAATGAAGACTTTATCAACACGATACTTGATTTCATCTCCATCCCGTATGCAATACAAATATAATTTTCACTATAAACACCATTTATGTTATTTTAAACGAAAATGTTATTTCACTGTGTTTTGAGTGAAAACTGTAAAAGCAATTTAACTTCTACTATTAAAACGGACTAGCACCTTCCCGAAATCGTTTAAAATTACATATTATAATATGAGAACACTCAAAGTATATAAATAGTGCAAATTATATTGTGTAGTAAAAATACATATTTATTCATAGTTACTACCCGATATCCAGAATCTTAAACAACCAAGTGAATCCTGATGTAACATATCATTCAAAATCATTTTTCAATATTCTGCTTAATGTTACATATTGGAAGTACATATACAGGGTGTCCCACTATCGGTATACTAAGCGCGAAGGGATTTGTAGTTTTGCATACACTGATCACGAAAAAAATACTTAACAACAAAATTACGTCAAAAATTTTTTGCTAGATTTTCTTCTCTAACTTCGCGCAGCCGGCATATACCGCTTCGCTAATGTGAGCATTTTGTCTATGAAAACATAATTTAAAAAAATAGCTCACGTGCGGGTGGCAAAGTAAGGTGTTAAGAATTCATCTATTTGAAAAAAAATGCGTCTGGATTTTTTTAAGTATTTTTTACTTACTCGGCGTATGCAAAACTATAACTTCCTTTGAGCTTTAGTATACCAACGGTGGACACCCGGTATAATAAGCTTTAAATCAATATTAAAATGCAACTTATATTTATTATGACACAAGTACTTAACAATTAAAAAAACTTATTCGAATAATGAAGTTAAGTTTGTATGCTCGTCAAAAAGTAACACTTAAAAGTACTCGTACAGAGTAGGATCAAAATGTAATCGGATCACATGAAGAGCGTCACCGTTGAATGAATTGAAAATCTTTGATGTTGAAATCATCAAAATCGCTTACAGTTTTCGGAAAAAAATTACGTACTTATTTGAAAAAAAGCAAATCCCTTATAAATTTGAACTGGAAGAAAAGATTACGGGTCTTTGAAACTCTTCAATCTTCAAATAGGTAACAAAAGAAATAGAACAGTTCATATATTATGTTACAGTGGTTAGGGTGAGCTTTTGAGCTTTATGTGTTTGCGGGCTCTTCGTTACAAAGGGAATTAGAATTTGGTTATCCTCTCATATAGTGACATGAATATATTGTAATTAATTTATACAATACTATGAAGTATTTCTTAACCGTTAATTACGTTTTCTTCTGTTTTTCGTACTACAAACGAAATGCCAGACTGATGAAAACATGACCTCTTTTCTACATAGATTTTGAATAAGAAGTATATAACAAATAAGCAAAGATGACAACTTGTTTAAGGCTTCCGTTATGAAATTGTATGGGAAATTAATATTTATTTATTAAGGAGTACCTATAAATTTTATATTATTGTTTATAAGGAAACGTAACAGATACTTTCTAAATATAGAGCCTAAATTTAAACATAAAATGGCATGAACTGCTTTACTTTTAATACAAGAGCGCGGAATTATTTACACCATACCTAGTTGTCATTCAAAGATATTTCCAATATTATTCAAAGATATTCCATTGGAACATAAATCACATATTGCTTAAGTTTCTTGTCAACAATTTACAAATTTGTACACACACTACAACTACATTTCCAAACACGGACGTTCGTAAATTGAAAGCTCAAAAGGGATTAGAACGATAGACTGCTTTAGCTCTTTAAAACTAGATACGTTTTTAGATATTATTATATCATCAAGAATAATGACTTAATGAATTTATTTGTTCTTCAGTTTTAGAAACTAATTTGTGTAATAAAGAATTTTAATATTACCTACTTATAAACCCTATTTAGAAATAATAACAACGTGGAAAGTAACTAGGTAAAACTTAATTTCTGCTTCGGCGAATTTTCTTTTCATAAACCACGAACTACTTAGGAATGCTTTTAAGTCAAATCCTTAAGGTTATTAAAGTGAAACTTTTATTACATCGTCTCAAACTTTTTGGTCTGTGTAGCGCATGTCGCGTGTATCGCGGCTGCCGAGTAGGTATACCTACTCGGCAGCCGACCGACACGCGACATGCGCTACACAAAGCAGTGTTCGGAACCGTTCGAACAGTTTCACTTTTACCGTGGTTTCATAAAACCACACAACATTTTTTGAACTTAAGTATTAAAATAAAATAATATTTAGTACTATAAAAGGAATAAATCTCACCTGGAATAGCGTAGACTAAAGTAAAACTAAATGTACCGAACTGCTTCCGGGACTCGGGGCTCGGCCACTCCTCTGTACAGAAATATACATCCTTCGTTTCTATCTGAAATAATATACTATTTGAGACATATGTACGTTCTATTTTGAAGAGAATTAATATTCAAATTAATAACATTAAAGTAAAATTAACAAAAACTAAACATGTTGAAAATCGTCAAATTATTACAACTTTGCATTTCACATTATTTTTTTGTGAATAACAGAACAATTATTCATGAAAATTTAAAAACAATTCCTTTCTCTATTGAAAATATATCAGTCAAGCAGCAGTCAACATCCATAATTAACTTAAAAAAGCTAATCCTACCAACACTACCAAAAACCTCACCGAAAGGTTCAAATAAGTCTGCGATATAACGGGCACGGCCTCCCTCCGCACGGAGGCCACCAACAGCAGCGGTATGAAGATGAACAGCGCCAGCACCCACAGCAGGCTGAGCAGCAGCAGCGCCTGCTTCCTGCCGGGCGGGCGCAGGCGCGGCTCCGGCGCGATCGACAGCCAGCGGTCCACCGACATGGCTGTGAGTGTGAATACGCTCGCTGCTACCGCCACACCTTGTTAAGGAATATAAAAAATAAACCCTTAGGATTGCATCTTTATCTGTGAGCTGCAACATTGGTCTTTAAATAAATAAATAAATAAATAAATAAAAGGAATATTTTATGCGCTCTATTTCATTGCTACTCTTCTCCTATTGTACGTAGCGTGATGTATTTATCGAAGAAAGCCGCACTATACATACTTCTCATAAAAATAATTTTTCAATTTTGACTACTAGTTTATGAGATAAGTGCGTTCAACTAAACAAACTCTTCAGCTTTATGATATTAGTACATGGTAACCTATTAAAAACTCGAATTTCTATTACCCGAATCTTAAAACCCCGAAAACGGTTGTTAGAACTTTTAAAAGACAGATGTAATGAATGACAAATTTTTAAAATTCCTTTTTTAATTTCCCAGATGAATCAATTTCCAGATGCATCAAAACCAGATTTTAAAAAAGTATTTTTTTGTTTCCCGTATTCTCATAATACAGATCTCATTTTACCAGATTCTCAGAATACTTTTTTTTGTTTCCCATCGTACCATTTTCCAAATAAACTATTGCCAAATTTTCATAATCTTTTTAATTGATTCCCATATAATCGTATAACAGATAAACTATTGCCAGATTTTCATAATCTTTTTATTTGATTTCCATACAATCGTGATTATACCCTTACTATCGACTGAAAAACAATAAATTTACTTACTGACAATGTTTATCATTGTCAGTAAGTAAATTTATTGTTTTACTTGTCCATTACAGACCGGTTTTAGTGTCAAAATCGACTCAGTAGGTTAGGTTTGAACTACGACCCCACACGCTAGAACTGACTCGCTATTGTTTTACTTGCCTATTACAGAAAGGTTTAAGTATTAAATTCGACTCAGTAGGTTAGGTTAGGTTCGAACTGTGACCCCCCATGCACGAGCCGAGCGAGCGAAGCGAGCGTGCCGCGGCAGCGGCCGGCGAGTGCCAGAACCGACTCGCTATTGTTTTACTTGCCCATTACAGAAAAGTTTAAGTGTCAAATTCGACTCAGTAGGTTAGGTTAGGTTTGAACTGTGACCCCCCATGCACGAGCCGAGCGAGCGAAGCGAGCGTGCCGCGGCAGCGGCCGGCGAGTGCCAGAACCGACTCGCTATTGTTTTACTTGCCCATTACAGAAAGGTTTAAGTGTGAAATTCGACTCAGTAGGTTAGGTTAGGTTTGAACTGTGACCCCCCATGCACGAGCCGAGCGAGCGAAGCGAGCGTGCCGCGGCAGCGGCCGGCGAGTGCCAGAACCGACTCGCTATTGTTTTTCTTGCCCATTACAGAAAGGTTAAAGTGTTAAAATCTATTCAGAAATCAGAAGGTTAGGTTAGGTACGTGCTGCGTCCCCCTGGAAGGATTACGTTTTGCTGGATATCATTTATTTGAATTTCAAAAATCTGGACATTGTTTGTCTGGATATCAATTAACTGTCTTTCAAAAATTTGTGTTTTAAAAATCTGGCTTTCGTGCATATGGATTACGGTCATCTGGATTTTGTGCATTTAGATTTCGTATGTCTGGAACTCATTCGCCTGGATTGTAAAACGTCGTACAAATAAAGAAATGGGCAAATGAAATTCGGAGTTGCGATTATATGGCAAACAAAACTTCGAAATTTTAAAATTCGGGGTTATGAAAAAATGTCCAAACGTTTTCTGGATTATGATATTCGGAATATTAAAATTCGAGATTAAGATAGGTAACCTAGTACATAAATACACATATTATGTCTTTTCTGTTCAAATATAAACATTTCACTTACATGATTCAAAGAAAAATCTTTTTAAAAGTCGTGCTAGTTACACAGTTTAAAATAGCTGAACGGATTCTAATGATATATGCTTTATTTGGTTTTCCTACGCATTTTTTCCATGAGTTCACAAATAAAACAGTGGTACTAATTGAATAAACACAACCTACTGGTTGATTTAAATGAAAATCCTACGCATAGACCTTGTGTTTTCATGATGAAATTATAATAAAACTTAAAGCTCTATTGTAGGAACTGTATTATTATCAATTTTGTAATTATTATAAAGTTAACAAACAATAAATGGACAGAAAACTAGATTAGTTTTAGATCCACGGACCAGTCTCCACGTGACCACGCTCTCTGCAAAGTATCAAACACTAGAAACTACTCAAACTCAAACTCAATTTTTTATGATTTATATAAAAATTGTTTTCCAAATAGTTTGTAATAAGAACACTAATAAAAAAAAAACATCCTTTTTATATTGCAACAACTAACATTTTAGTTAAATAGTATATACAAAATATAAATACTACACAATTTTACACTTAGTAGGTAGTTGGTGCTCGTAAAACAACGAAATACTATGACATAATTATGTTGGAGTTTATAATGGAGGAAACTTGTAGTCTTGGTTAAATAACAAACTACTGAAAATGGTACGAAGAAAATGTAGAAGTGTAGTACACAACTTAGGTAATTATTATATCTAACTATCAAATAGCATGTGTAGTGTCCTTAATTTACTGTTTCATTAAAAAAATATTATTATTCTCTTGATGTTATCATATTATACCCATCCATTAATTGAGTTGTAGTTTTTCCCGAGTACAACGTTACAACGATATTATAGCCAAAATTAATATAATTATAAGAGCGGGTTTCTCAATTTTCTAAAAGAGTCACTAATAATATTTTACATATATTAATTTAACTGAAAGTATAACAGAAAATAGATGAGTCCACAGAGAGCAAGCAGCCTCGCGAAGAATTTTCCACGCGAGGCCGCTCGATTCATATTATCCTTGCCGAGGAAATCACGTGAGCCCCCGCTTTCCGCGCGGAAAATGCTTCGCTGTGTAGACCGGCTTATTATAGGCTGCTCATTCTGTGTAGACCGGCTTATTAATTAGTCTTGAAACTAGCCCTTAAATTATATGTAGCTAAGTTTTACTACTATACTAGCTTTCCGCCCGCGGCTTCGCACGCTTTGTGCTTTAAACTATCCTATCTCTCAAGTTGGATCGAACTGCACATGGTGTGCGAATTTTATTATAATCGGTTAAGTGGTTTAGGAGTCCATTGAGGACAAACATTGTGACACGAGATTTATATATATTAAGATTTATTTAGATCAATTACATTAAATTAGTCTCACCCTGTATATAATTAACGATCTTGCACACGGTTTCCCCATAGTACCACACCAGTGTGATGGCCTTGCTCAGCTGTATCGGCATGCAGATGCCCGTCACTAGCAGGTCTGCGGCTGACAAGTTCACCAGGAAGATGTTTGTGACGCTGCAATAAATAATATTGCATATTTATTATTATATTCCTGGAAATTATTTATGTAAAAATATATTTTGTTTTTCAATATCTGCTTTTGACAATTGGTCGTATGGAATCTGGGCTACTTAAGGGGATCGGCTGCTAATATTGTAATATTTAGCCATTTGAATATTGTTTACATAAAATTGTGGTTGATCATTGAATTGAATACCTTTTTTTTTTTTTTTTATAGTGGGGAAATCTTCCAAAGATACCCACGGCCCCCGGGGATGGAGCCAAGGGTTATGTCGGATTCTTACCGACTAAAACCCCACTGTGTTCCGTCGAGCCGCGCAGTTAGCCGGAGCCGCGGGTACTCTTAGAAATCGTCCACGACCATTGAATTGAATACCTGCTCTAGATATAAAAACTTTATATCTGGAGCTGTTTTTAAAATATGTTTTCTTTATGGTATATTGAATTCTGATCGAATCTTCTCTAGAGCGTTAGCAATTCCGAACATAAGATGAATTTAAACTAAAATGTTTCGATAGAACATGACGATACATTCCAAGCAAAATTTATTAAAGCCCCGAGCAAGATAGAAACTGCAAAAGCAGCTTCTTCGTTCGGCTCAACTAAAATAAATATATTCTATCAACACTAGAGGTAACTCTCATATCTCTTGCAATGTTATTTCAATCCGGCCTACTATTTCCCATTTCGGACTATTTCGTAAGAGGTATTCAATCAAATGAATAGTTGATTTCTAGACGTTACAGGTCATTGATCTGATGCGTAACATAACTCACATAATACTCCTTCAACTTAACATATCCTCACCTCTGTCTGGCATGTATATTGGATAGTTTACGACTAAGCTTTACTACAGACCACATTTCATAGTTCCATATTCAGTTATATTGCTACTTATTCGTTGATTCTTGCCGTTGTGAAATTTTCATTAAAATATATGTTTGTTTCAGAGCCTATTTCACCTACTTCTACTTCATTGTTAGTAGAAACACCGCCAACTTATTCCAAATTATTGCTTAATTTGCGTTATATTTTTGCATTACTATAGAAACACTACTATAGATAACAAGGCATATCTACAAAATTGAGCATTAATATACTTGGAGTCCTATAATCCGCTTTATCTGATTATTGCTGAGAGTTATCAACACGGCTCAATCTGTATTAAGTAATTATCGACGATAATCGCAAATAAATCCGCATTTAAATTGATTTAATTCAATACTACTTGCATTTAGATTTTTCAATATTTTAACGCTTAAAAACTTCTAATACAGATAACATAGATAGGAAGAAACTGCAAAGGTTAGTAACAATACGTAATAATCCTAGTTCCTTTGTTATAAGCTTGAAAGTTTGTGAGAATGGATGGGATGTTTCTTCTTTCTTAAACAAAAGCTTGGATCTATAAAGTTTACAAAGATAGATCAGATGAAGGATTAGCACGTTGTGTACGTTGAAGCATGTTATGTGAGTGAATCCGCGGACTTCAGCTAGTCTTTCATAATTATATCGAATGTGTAATTAGTTTTTCAGTCAAGAACCGTTCCAAACTTCAAAGTTTCAAGTACCTAAATTAAATTTTAATTCAGGAGGAATATAATTATTCAACGATTTATTAAAGTAGATAACTAAGCATATTATTTAAATCTACACTTTCTTAAAAAATATGGTACTTTATACAGTTGAGTATGCGAAGCAGCAAACCACTTGAGTATTATACTAAAATTGGCTAACCGCCAGATCCAGCTCGAAACTTAACTATCTTAAAAACTGAAGATTATACCAGCATTTAAGGAATCTAAAAGTTTGTTTTAACTTTTAATTATGTATGAAATTAGTTGCAAACTAAATGTGCCACTTTTCCTCTTCATATTTTTCACGTCTTAATGGAATGTTTAAAATTTGATAATATATGTGTTAAGAATAAGGATTTAATATAAAGCAATAAAGTTATTAATAAAATTAATGGTTGAGAAATAAACTCTACGTTTATAATTCGCGAGTATTTTATAAAAATTTGTGAGAGTACTTTTAGGATATCATATTTCGAAAATTCAAACTCTGCGAAGATTCAATTCAATCGAAGTGATTTTTAAAATGATTGCATTAGAAGAAAGGTTCTTTATTATATTCTCTAGGATCGTACGACTACAAGACGTAACCTAACCACGTTGGATATAACTGAGCGGACAATATACGATCAACATACTATGGGACTTCCACTACTTTCGTATTAAATAAGAACTTTTTACAAGCAATGTATTGCATTACACCACAGTTTTGTTTAACAAATTTGTCTAACGAGCCTTTAGGCGTACTGACTGTACACTCTAGTAGTGACATGTCCAAACATGTGACATGTCCCTACGAGATCACGGACTTAGCTTTCCAAAGTTCCCCTAGGATATCATGGACACAGCTTTGACGGTCACACGGGAACTAACAAGCCATTACAATGGCCTTCCATAAAGTCAATACGACAGAAGTGACATAATACCGTGACAGTATCAAGCCTCTGCGGATTCATTGCGATATCATCCATCATAATTAATGTCACTATTACTTGCGTTTTATTTTCGTATTAATTTCTTGATTAATCGTTTGACTTATTCCGTTCTATTGAATGGAGGTAACTTTTATGAATTCAGTAGTATAGATGTTAGGTATAGACTATAATAAATCACACTGTTTGTTGAATGTTTTTTTACAGCTGTTATAAAACATAATAGTGTTTTTTATGAGGTAGCTAAAAATAAATCCTATAATTTTTTCTCGTTTAAAGCTGATGAACTGAATTTAATTGTATTTTACATCGCCAATTTTTGCCTTTTATGGGTATGTACACGCTACTTTCTTGAAGGACTCTAAATCGAATCGTATTTAACTACCGGATACAGTAGCGCTTCTAAAATAATTCCAATGGAATGACAGTTAGCTATAGGTATTTTTAAAGAACCTTTGCAGGCAACACATTCACTAATAAAAGCCTCAGTGTTAGTCGTTGTCTGTTCGTAAAAAAGGCTTTAGTCTTTACTAACAACATCTCACGTCCTTTAGTATATTAAACACCGTCATGGACTCGCCTGCATAGTGCACGCTGGGAATAACAACACGGCAACTTACTCTGCTAATGCATTATAAATTTATGCCTGTGTCCTGGGGAACATGGACTTGTTTTCTGCAAAATTGTATTTTATAAAGCATAAACAAAAGTTAATGTTATTAAATTAACAAACTGAATTTATTTTCCTTATTATTACTCGTATTCAGCACCACATAACTTCAAAAATGTTTGAGTATACTTAATATGTTCGTCGATCTCTTCCTTGTCGTGAAAACAACAATAAGATACACCAAGAGATTAAAAGTAAAACTTTTCTTATAAATGCGAAACTCATAAAATTGCAAATGTATTAACAAAAGCGATACCTGTTTTCATGAATACGGTAGTTTATTACGATGTAGCAGGTTTTCAAAAATCTGCTCAGGTTAATATGCGATGAAATAATATGTATACACTTAGGACAAAAGAGAATTTTCAAGAACTTTGTCACATAATTATTAAGAACAAACAAATTATAAACATATTTATTTACCCCGAACAAAGTAATAAAAATCAGCCAGTTTACAATTTTATTATTAAACTGATTTAGATATTCCATTATACACCTCACATTAAAAAACGATTGGTATTATCAAGTGTTTACGTGACTAAAATTTAATTTAGCTAATTTTGTATCTGTATTGATCGCGATTGAATAAAATGCTCCTTCCGAAAAAAACATCTAAAGCCCTCAATTATTCACATCCTACGCAAAACGAATACTTGACTAACGACTGGCCTTAGGCGCTAAACTTCCATGAAGATTGGAGTTAAGCCCGAAAAATATCAATCATACTGCTGAAACATATCTAGCTAATTATTATTTTACGTAACATCTCGTTCTGAAGAATAACCTATATTTGTTCAGTGATAGACAAGACAATGTAACCGATAACTTACAGACTTTTTCAGGAATAGATTTATTTGAAACTGACTTAAAAAAGGAGCATGTTCTCAAATCAGCCGGTTTTTTACTTTTTTAAAAAGAAAATATTATAGGAAAAATTGCAAAATCACCGAACAGTTTAAATGAAACAAAAATATATGTGGGTAGCCAATAAATACCAATTGTTTTGTGATCCATCGATTATCGAATCAATTAAAGGTCTTTCATGATAATTATACCATTATACCAGCAATGTTAAACTAATTAAAACAAATAAAAGGTGCGTCTTGTTGCATTTCAAGAGGAGTGGTTAGTTTATACAACCTCCATTAATTAGATTATGCCCTAGAACATTCGATTAGTTGATGATTCAAATGTGATTCAAAGATTGAAAATTAATTCTTGACTTCACTACATGGTTACTTAATTATAAACTGACTCACCTAACTTATATGCTCTAAAAAGGAACATTTTTTCCAAAATTGGCAACATTTTCTTTGACTTTTATTGTTCGTTGCGTTATGTTACATAGCCTTCCTTTAAAACAACTTTTTTTTTTTTCAATTAAACAGTGCATGGTGGAGAACTAGTGAGGAAATCTTGCATAGATACCCACGCCCCCCGCGAAAGGGTTATATCGGATTCCTTACAACAAAAATGCCACTGTTTTCCGTCCAGCCGCTTCAGTTACGGGCCACGGATGTGATCAAACTAACTCGACAATTTCACAATATTAGTACCCAAAGGAAATAATCTCTCACTATTAGTCACTTGCAAATCTAGCTAAGATATTGTTCTATGAAACAAAGTCATTTGTAATAATCAGAGGACTGCAGTTGTTGCAACTTGCAAGCGGACAGAAATGCAATATCAAACTTATAATTAAGACCTTGTTATATGAAATTTTGTTGTTGTAACAAATTTTGACATCTTTTCGGTAAGTATACCAAATAATATATGAAGTGTTAAGAAAAGTTCAAGAAAAGTTGCTTGTATTGACCTTAATTTGAAGTAAACATTTAAAAGGTTTTAGTCAAAATAATATTATCGTTTAACTATCTGACTCAGCAATCGTCGGTATATCTTACTCTTATCAATCAACTGTACAAAAAAATGTTAACCAATTCACAGGCCATTATGTACTCTTTCATAAGAATCAGTAGAGTCATTTGAGGGGAATTTAATTACAAACATTGACCCGAGAACTCTATTTATTAGATTTAATCAAATTATAAGTATTTCTACTTTTATTCCTAATCATACATCGGGCATTATTTCGTTTCCTTCTTTCAATACATATGCACCATAAAGTATCTTCCTTAACAATAAAAACAATTATAGCTAAATGGCCGGTCCGACGAACTCGCTGAAACTCGCATTGCAAGAAACGAACATTTGCAACAATTGAAAAGTCTTTCGATTAGTATTGATAGCTAAATGCTAAAGAATTAAATCCATTCTGTTCTGAACAAATTATATTTCAATTACTTTTCATTTCTAGAAACATGTTCAAGAAGATATAAAACTTAATCTATCTGATACGACGAATATTGCAGCTTATTGAATTCTGTGGCTTTGCCATATTCCAGTAGGAGTTAATTACGTACGGATGTATCACGCTCGTTGTATGTTACATTGTAACAAAATTTGCACCTTAATATCTAGTAAGCATAATATCACTTACATTTGCCACAAGCTTGCTAAAATGTTTAAAAAGCACGCAACCCAGTTCGAATGTAACTACGACTAACAAAAAATATGCCAAGTCTAAATCTACATTTGCTCGGATAGTTTCAAAAAGCGAACCTCCATATAAAAACTGGCTCAAAAAGCAGAAACATGCACCTCATTGTTTCGAGTATGATTTCCTACCCCCAAGTGACCTGCTAGCGCAATTGCCTGCTCTTATAAAATACAAGCTTTTTCCGTATATTTCGTATGCTACATGTTGCTATAAAAATATTTTTCAAGACAATTTTATCATCAGATTCAAATTTCATTTATAACCTAATAAGAAATATCTTCATGGAAATCTGAGGAACGTGAACTTGATGAAAACTTGTATCATATTCTCTTCATGGAATTTCGTTTGACATAAACAAGCTTGCACATATAAATTCACAATGTTTTACGTAACGGATAAATTCTACAGCAGAGTTCCTATTAATACCGTTAATAATCAATTATTATAGGTATTATATTAAATTTTATCACGTGATTGTCGCGCAAATAGGTATAAACAAACAAATCTATATTCTTATACTATAAAATAGATTACATTTTTTCTTCAGAATGTTTGATGTTTGTTTGCGGTCCTCCTAAATTATCTCTACATTACAGACAATGCCTTCAAAAACAAATAAATTTATCTAAATTCGATTTCTACCTGAGTACCATTATAATATAATTTCTAATTGGGGTTGTCAGGAACGAATTGGCTTTTAGAAATCTCACTTGGACAGGCTTGGGATAGAAAAGATTAATGTGGAGTAACACCAAACCATTTTCTATAATAAATTGCTTAGTTATCTGATCTTAGTTAACCATATCTAAATTACATTTTGTGTTTGAAATTCGACGACGATTACAATTTATTTGTTAAAAATACGTACTTTTGAAGTTTACAACGTAAAGTTAAAATTAAGTAGAGGACGCTGAGAGTGGACGTTGCATGTTTATTCTGTCAATAGATCATTCTAAAAACGTAATTAACTTTGACACCGATAAAGATTTTATCAAAGACAAAAAATATGAACGAAACACATGATGTCCTCACGAGAAGAGTGAACAGGTACAATTATAAAAAATACATAATCGTGTCCATACCAGTATCTAAAACAAAAAACCAAAAGTCTGTTTATTAACTTAGTCAACAAACATTGGCTCTCGTCGCTAATTACTACCATCTTTCTAGATGAACTCGTCTTCAAATATCTCAAAAGGTTCCCAAGAAATAAAGTAAATTCGAGACATTTCCAGAACTTAATCACTATAATGAAATCATCAAATAAATCTCACTCCGGGATTGAATTGTCACGGCTGTACTTGTCTTAGCTCTTGAGGTAATCTACAGAGTCTCAAAACGAGTCGAAATTCAGAAGTTAACCCTTAGCTGGTATCGCCTTTTTTGGCAACACTACCGGTATCGTGGGTCAAATTTTACCCATACCAAACAACCTGTTGTAGAACGTTGATTTTTTTATAATTTGTATAAAATATGGTTAGTTATGAAATAAACAAATATTTTTATACAAAATTAACTTTGTTTAATTTTAGAATATAAAAAAAATATGTTTTACACGCATTTGTAACTAACCTTATTTTTTGGCACTTTTTGGTTAGTGTGAACTTATAACATAAAAAAAAATAGAAATGTAAGAAAAAATTTAACTAAAAGATATTTATGGCACTTCTCATATCTTTATAATAACAAAAAAATATATTACTTCTGAGATCAGCATAAAATAAAAAAAATGACAACCAAAACCAAAATGACTTCTACCATCAACCACCATCCTCATCTTCTTCGCTCTCATCTCTCGTATTTTCTCTTATACTCGTATTCTCCTCTTTCTTTTTCACTGTCGTCAGAACTTACTCCAAAATACTGTCTTCTGAGCAACTAACAGGTTAGGGACTGTCTCGATCGTCGTCGATGATTTCGTCGTCACAAAGTTTTTTTTTTTTTTTTTTTTTTTACTCTAGATAGGGAAGCGCTTGACCACAATCTCGCCTGATGGAAAGCTAAGATGCGGTCTAAGATGGTACGCGCTTCCCTAGTAGGTACCGGTTCACTCTTCGCTTGAAGACCCCCATATTGTACTCGTCGGGGAACACAGATTCAGGAAGCGCGTTCCAGTCCCTCGCGGTTCGGATGAAGAATGTGGAATCGAACCGCTTAGTCCGGGTACATGGAACGTCCACCATATGGCGATGCCTAGAATCTGTGCGCCTCGACGATCGATGGAAGAACGGGGATGGCGGAACAAGTTCGTGTAGTTCCGCAGCGCACTCACCAAAGTGTATCCGGTAAAAAACCGATAAGCTGGCCACTCTGCGACGATGAGCGAGGCTCTGGAGTTTTTTGCCTACTAGCTCATCGTCGTTTATGAGCCTCTTGGCACGCCTCTCTATCGCCTCAAGCGCCTCTAGCTGGTACTTGGCGGAACCGTCCCAGAGGTGAGAGCAGTATTCCATGCACGATCGGACTTGTGCTTGATAAAGGTTGAGCAACTGTCCCAGGCTGAAATACTGTCTCACCTTCGCCAGAATTCCAAGTTTTTTTGAGGCTACTTGGGCTTTGGATTCTATATAGGAACCAAAGTTCAGAGTAGGCGTCAAGGTGATGCCAAGAAGCTCGAGGTGGTTGGTTATCGGTACGGACACACCCTGGAAAGTCGAAGTCAGATGGAATGGACTCCGTTTAGCGGAGAATAGACACGCCTGGGTCTTAGTAGCATTGAACTTGACCAGATTGGCATCGCCCCAGTCGGAGACCGCCTGTAAGGACAGTTGGGTTATATTTGGTGTCCTTTCATTTTCCGATTCCAAATCATCACTTAAGTCGTCTATATCAACTCCTCGATTTGTCTATCGTTCAAAAAGCCTCCATTGTAGTACAAATAAACACTAAAACAAAAAAAGTACGTAATTACACTCAGTGAAAAAAAGTTACTTATTTGGTGTCGTGGGTCAAACGTGACCTAGACAGCTACTTACCTCCGCTCCTAAGATAGTCCCAGCGCTGCACTTGCACCCCCCGCCGCAGCTAGCGAAGCACTGAGAATACGTAGAAGCGCACAGTCGTTGCATAAATATTAAAAGAATTATAACCGAAAATGTTCGCTTCTGGGTCAAATTTGACCCACGATACCTGCTAAGGGTAAAACATAACAATGTGAAACTTGGTCCATAATAGAATTGGCGGTGAATTAATTCGCTACTTTTAACTTTTATTGCGTTGATATAGACGCTAAGATATTCAAGATGGGATAATATTTTGTTTCCGTTTCCGTTTCTTAATCTTAGATATTCGTTATTCTCGTATATTAAACGATTATTTTCCTATTTAATTACCTACAGTCGACAGAATTAAAACTTGTATAATGTATAGTTGATTGAATATTTTAATGTCTATATTTATAAAATGCTCGTGTTAAAGCGCTCGTCCTTATGAAATATTTTGTCCGTAGAATTATGGTAACATATTTTATATCCTTATCAAAGGTTAAACGTCGTTTCACCCCTAGTAAAATATGGTCAAATCACTCGTCGCGTGATCAATTATTGATAATAATGTTTGGAGATATTTGAAGATCCTAATTCAAAATATTTATTGTTTGCGGCAATGGCCAATGCCCAGATACACAAAAACATAGTGTATATAATAACTTTGTTATCAGATGACAGAACAATACACAAACGTAAATATAAATTAGCATTTTGTTTCGGTAAGAACAAATAATTAGAGGCTATTTGAGGAGAGATCAATCAGCGCTGAACGTGATACATGCGCCATGCTAGTGTTTGTATTGGCATTTGCTCAAGTACTGTTGTGATACTTTCTTTTGTTTTGTGACAATTCGTGAGTTACTGAAACATTTGTTTAAATTTACTTGAGGCTTGAGTCCTTGTAGTTGCAGTATTGGTGAATAATGATGAAAGATACGTATTGTAATTTCACAATTGATTTTAAAGGCCGAGTTTGTACATTAAGCTACCGTTTTAATTATTATGAAAATACATATATGAATAAATAATAAACATGATAAAAATATGAGATTGAATTTCACCGCCATAGATGGAAACGGATTTTTTAAATAAACTACGATTTTTTGTGTTTGATCGAGTTAAAAATAGTTCTGCATATTTTGCTATATTCCCTTCAGTGATTAGAGTAGTGGCGTTGATTAAAACGAGCTGAAATTGCAAAAGACTTGTTTTTTCGTGATATTTTTAGAGTCACATTTATCGAGTAAACGTCCGCAGTAGTACATGTATAAATAATTTAAATTAATTTATTACCTTTTTAATAACATACGAGTATTTTAAAATGCACATGATTTATATAAGTACCAATTCAATACACATTAGGTAAACAAAAGGAAATTTTACAATAAAACGTAATTAGAGAGATTTAAAAGTTATCAAATAAATAAAACAACTAAATAATTTAACAATGTTCCTGTCTTGTTATACTAAAGTAAAAAGGTATCCATAATCTATACTAATATTATAAAGCTGAAGAGTTTGTTTGTTTGTTTGAACGCGCTAATCTCAAGAAGTACTGCAGGCTGAGGCTAACGGCAGAGAATAGAATAAACGCTAAGGAATAGAAACTGCTATCGCTAATTATTGACATAAGCTCATGATATTTTAGTAATGGTTCGGTCACACTACCAACGACGAGGACGACAACGACCAAAATTCCCATCCAGACAAAATTCGTTCAAAATAAAATATTAAAATTTCCCGTCATACTGGTACTCGGAAGAAAAAAAATTCGAGGTCAATTAATAAAAAAATAGGTTTTTTGCGATTTTCGCCGAGACGGTAAGCTAATCATATAAATTACCTGGGACCAAAATTGTAGATCATAAAATTATCTATAAAAAACTTCCAATACATTTTTTTCTAGGAGCCACCGTTTCTACGAAAAATCTATGTTTTCATTCATTATTCGCAAAAAAAAAATTCCAATCACCAGAACGACAGGAAATTTTAATATTTTATTTTTAAGTGTGTTTTTCACAATTTTGTTAAATTGCGACTGGATGAAAATTTTGTTTGTGGTCGTCTTCGTCGTTGGCAGGGTGAACAAATCCTCAGCGAAATATCGTACGCTTATGACAATTAGTAACGCTAGCGGATTCTATTCCTTTGCGTTTTGACGTTTGGCTAAAGGGGCTGGTCCGATTTGAAAAATTATTTCGGTGTTGGATAGCCTATTTGTCGAGGAAGGCTATAGGCTACATATCATCACGCTAAGACCAACAGAAGCAGAGCCACGTGGGTGAAACCGCGGAGCGCAGCTAGTCCCAGTGGAGATTAATGATTCTAATAAATAGAAATTTACATGAACAGATCTTAAGTATGAATTTGGTAATCATAGAATTGTATGTAGAGTTCTAGTCCCAAATAACTTTTATGAATCGACGTCTCATTTTTTATCCATATTCCTAACAAAATTGAACATCGCAAAAACATAACACAAAATCTCTTTTAAAGCATCGTTAAGTCGGTCGTACGTAAATTATTCCGCGCAGTCTGGAGATAAGCCAATCATATTATCACAAGAAATAAGCCCAAAAGAGACTTGCCAACTCCTTATACGCTCTCAGAACTATTTCCTTTTACACTAGAATAATGTACTGCAGTTTTGATTACACTTGGGAAGTAGAGAAGTGAATATTTTGAAGGATTAAAACTGCATTGGAGAGGATTTACTGACTTAATTGGTATTCTACCGCTTTATGCATGAAACTTTGAAAATTAATCTTTCAGCTAACGATCAAACTTAAGTTGTTTTGTGAAAAATTATGAGTCTAAAGTTTATTTATATAGTCACCACCATTATGGGATATTTATGATTTGACAGAAAACATGTTAAAAATATGAGACATTCTATAGTTTTGTGTAATATTCTATCATATACAAATCTATTATATTAAACTACTAAATACTACATCGAAACGCAGTAATCAGCTTTGAAGTGATTTAATATTCATTACAGATAATATGCGGATAATTGCAATGTATCATGCATCGCTTAAATAATTGAAACCAATAACCAAATCCGCATAACAAATCCTATAGAGCAGGCTCCAAGGAGATGTTCGTTTGCAAAAATAGCGGACCTAAATCTGACTTCTGATATATATTGTATAGATCCCAGACATCCTATAGACAGATGTTGCCAACCAGTTTTGTGGTCCCCCTCCCCCCACCCCGGTAATTAAATATGGCATACAAAGAAAAAAATAAAAATTTCCAATACATGCCGTGTGGGGTATCAAATGAAAGAGCTTATTGAGTAGATCACGAATATATAGCATACTATAACATTTCTTACACTTTCTCTAAGATTTTTTAGAAAATTTACGAAAATGCTCCATTTTTGAGTTAAATTTAAACCACTATAGATTGAAAACTCATGAATATATTTTTTAAATTATTATTTTAAATAATTAACAATAGTCCATTGTTTACGATTCAATAGTTCGTAATAAGTGAGCTATATGTATGTGGTGGATTTGATGACCCCACAAAATGTTTTAAATTACAAGGCGCAACTTTCACTGAAGTTACCGATTTGAAATCTAATCACACAGAGGCTGATTCAAGAATGTTCATTATGATTAATGTGATGTAAGCCCTGACACCGATATTTTTGTATTAGGCCTTTATTTCTGGCATAAACTTGAAAATATACTCGCCATCTTTGAATGCTCCCCCCACTCCCCCATGCAACTATTTCACTGTACGAACTATTGAATCGTAAACAATGGACTATTGTTAATTATTTAAAATAATAATTTAAAAAATATATTCATGAGTTTTCAATCTATAGTGGTTTAAAGTTAACTCAAAAATGGAGCATTTTCGTAAATTTTCTAAAAAATCTTAGAGAAAGTGTAAGAAATGTTATAGTATGCTATATATTCGTGATTTACTCAATAAGTTCTTTCATTTGATACCCCACACGGCATGTTTTGGAAATTTTTATTTTTTTCTTTGTATGCCATATTTAATTACCGGGGTGGGGAGAGGGGGACCACAAAACTGGTTGGCAACATCTGTGTATAGGATGTCTGGGATCTATACAATATATATCAGAAGTCAGATTTAGGTCCGCTATTTTTGCAAACGAAACTCCACTGAGAGTCCGGTCTACTACATAAAAAATCGTATTTGGAATTAATATTGAAATCAAAAGTAACAATAACATTAATTAAAAAATAAAGCAACTAGAAACAAATAAATATCGCGACAGTCATAAAGCATATTTACGTCACCATGAAAACAAATTCAGACCACAAAGCAGACCTTTTATAACAGGATAATTACGAGCGACGAAGCCTACAATTCTTAAAGATTTAATTTCGTCTGTCAACATAACTTTTTATAATTCACAGCACGTAGCTAAACAAACTCCGAAGCCAGACTCGATAAATTAAGGTCAGTATATTTTTAACCTTTGGCCTATTGCTAGCAAAGGTATTCACTAGGTTTATATTATGTCCCCTGTCTTTAGTTTAAGCGTAGGTATCTACAATTTGTGCTACGAATTATAAAAATAAAGGTTGGAATATTTTTAACCTTTTGCCTGCTGCTGGCACAGGTGTTCACCATGATTAAAATAATTAATGTCCCCCTGTATTTCGTTTCAAAATAGGTACAATTATTTATGCTACGAAATTATAAAAATTGTATGAGGTAGTAAAACCCGTATACAGCATTTTATAACAGCGCGCAACGTGGTGTACGAACACCATACACGAATGGCGTGATATTATTATAAGCTATCATGCTTATCAGCTGCATTAAAATAATGAGCAATTGATGTGTGAAAATCTATTCACATATCAAACTGTATTTCTGATTCCCGACTCACTTTACATGACTTGACTAGGTCTCAGAAGATTCCTAGAAACTTACACTACACAAAACTTTCCTAGCTCCAAACTTGTAACAACAGAATCAACCCGCTCCTTTACCACTCCACTCCAATGTCTGAATTAAATAATCTCCCTCGCTACAAGTTGGCAACAGCAGGAAAATTACATTAACTTCAATTCTAACAGACACTTTGACGGAAACGTAGCATCCATTGCAACATTTAGTCCATTGAATAAAAAGTTCTAGAGTGCGTGAGTTAGTAACGTAATATGTTTCTTCGGAAACATGTCAAGAGTCCCTAGGTAATAAACATACTAAAACCCCGGGACACTAGGAGGAGCCCCGGAGTGGGGATAGTGGGGGAAAGGGTCCATTTTTTCATTTTTCGCTTAAATCTCAAAAACGGTACATGTTAGAGAAAAACTTTCAAGGAAAAGTTGAAAGGCCATAAAATTATCTACAAGTTGTACCTAAATAATTTTTTCCTATATCCTACCGTTTCTGAGTTACACGCAGTAAAAATGATTTTGGCTCATCAATCGATCAAAAAATATTTATTTCTTCCAAAAAACTCAAATGTGCAACTTGTGACCGGTACTGATAGATTGCTCTTAATTAGGTCTATAATTGGTAAAATAAACACATTCCTCCATGGAATCCTTTAGGAGGAATCGATTGTCAAAATATTATATTAGGGTAGTTTGAGTTACTGAACTTGATCTTTTTATTTTTTTCTTCCAAAAAACTCAAAAGTGCAACTTGTGACCGGTACAGATAGATTGCTCATAATTAGGTCTATCATTGATAAAAATACCAGATTCCACCACGGAGGCGTTTACGGGGAATTGAATTTTATTAGGGTAGTTACGGTACTTGAACTTTTTATTTTTTTTCTTCCAAAAAACTCAAAAGTGCAACTTGTGACCGGTACAGATAGATTGCTCATAATTAGGTCTATCATTGATAAAAATACCAAATTCCACCATGGAGGCGTTTAGGAGGAATTGAATTTTATTAGGGTAGTTACGATAATTGAATTTTTCACCTTTCATGGGATGTAGCTCGAAAACGGCTGCGAATAGAAAAAAATGATTTAGGTACAACTTGTAGATAATTTTATGGCCTTTCAACTTTACCTTGAAAGTTTTTCTCTAACATGTACCGTTTTTGAGATTTAAGCGAAAAATGAAAAAATGGACCCATTCCCCCCTCCCTCCACTCCGGGGCTCCTCCTAGTGTCTCGGGGTTTTAGTATATTACCTAGGGACTCTTGACATGTTTCCGAAGAAACATCTTACGTTACTAACTCACGCACTCTAGACCCCCCTTGGAGGGACTCATTCAATGGACTAATTTCCATAACTTTCCAACTTCATAAATAGCTACTAGTCCGAAATAGCAAGTACAAAGTTTGATAAAGTAGATTTTTGTTCACGTTGAATTCACTGAAAGAATCGAAAATGTGAACCTTACAAGATTTTTATAGAAGGTAATATGTACATAAATTATTTTATTTTTACTCATTACATATCCAGCTGCGAACGAAATGTATTACAAAATTCAAAGCATATTGAAAAACTCGCGTAAAGTAATAATACAGATCTATCACTCGGAGACAGCTTGTATTTCTCGCTATATCTTTTCACCCACGCTAATATTTATTGGATTGCACGTATTTTTGCTTAACAGAAATTGCTTTAGCGAAATACAGCGACAACTCATAGAAACAAACGATCGGCCGCTGTTCCGAAACTTCGCTGTCAGCAGTATTGGTTTCTATTCATTTGTATTATATTTTCTCAGTTGATACAGCTTTAGTCTAATAATGGATAGGACGCACAGTAAGTTATAAATATTCGGTAGTAAATCTTGAAACTGACACAATATGAACGCTACAAATCAAATTTCAATTCATAGTCTAGTAACATACGATGTTACAAATATATGATAATAATATACGACATAAAAGTTCGGCTTGACGAGTAGACTATATTTTGACCACTCAATAAACATTTATATATATTACTCTTAAACGCTATCAAATTTAATACAAACAATGAATTGGAAAGCTCGAGAATGAATTGGAAAACCCATTATATTTTTCTATTAATTTGATTAAAACCAATTGCCCAATTTTCCCAAGATTTTTTTATAGGAGTTGAACTCCTATAAAACCTCTGTGTTATTTTCTGTTGACTACATTCATCCCTATAAAAAATGTATAATATAATATATAGAAAACGAAAGAATAGACTTTCAAAGAAAAAAACATAACAAATTGTTTAAGTTTTTGCCATTAGTGCAAATTCTATAATTTTATTATAATTCAGTTTAGCAGTTACAGCCACAATAATCTAGCTTTTTAGATTCGATCTTTGAACGTTTTCGTTCGATTCGTGTTATTGAATTGCATTCAGTTTATTTTCAGCGTTTATATTTTTTCAGTTCCGTCGAAGAAATATGCAAGTTTATATCGCATTCGAATTTATTCGGATATTTTCCTCCTTCCTTTTTATTTGAAAATATTTTTAAATAAATAAATAAATCGATTATTTGCAAGTAAACATGGTATGCATAGGTGTTAGAATACATTGTTTATTTATTTATTTTAAAATATTCTTTTATTTCTAACTGGATCTACAAAAATAAAGTACATATAAAGATTCGTTATTTTTGGTTATAATAAGCACATTCTCAGAAATAAGATAAAGAACATATTTATGAATAAAAGGTTTCCTTTTCACGAACAATGAATATGAGAAGAACGCCTATAACATTACAATGTTCAACATTTAACATCATTGATTTTTATATTTTTCCTTCCTTTATTTACAATATTTATTTATGGAAATTCTGTTGTCTCAATTGAATTCAATCGTTCAATCAATACAAACAGGCTTCAACACATTTACTACGAGTTTTTTCCATTGTATTTTTGGCGCCATTTCAAACAATTCTGGCAACCGTCCATCTCCATTCACATCTGTTTGATGAATGTTTGTGAAATAGTAAAAATATTTCATATCCAGCACTATTTGACTTTCAATACAATGCGCCCGCGCGCGCTGTGTGTTTCACATTGGAAATATCTTTTAGGTGGTTATTCATCATTTGCAACAAGCAGATGTATCGCCTCGTTGTAAGTGACCAACACCGCCCATGAACATCTACGAATGCCTTATGCTTCTGCGAATGGATAACCGCCTTTAAAGGATAAAGAAAAAGAGTAGAAAAGTTGAAAAAAAGGAGTTTGGTAATTAGTGCTATATTGTTATGAATGTGATGATGGTTGGGTGATGTTTGAGGTCGGTGATTAGATGCTAACGTAGGTGTATCAATTTAAAAGAAGCTGTGAAATGAATAATCGATACGTATTTAATATTTGTAGATATTATTTAACGCAAACGTTTTAAAAGGGTAATGGTTGTTCTACTCCCAATTAATCGGAAACCTATAAATTGGATCAAAACTTTCAGCCCCATAGCATTAATTTTCAGAACAATGAACTCAATGAAATTCAAGCGAATTCGTTAGCTGATGTAAAATAATTTGCGATCGAAAATGTAACAACTTCCTAATGGTAATTTAACACAAAAGGTTATTGTACGAACAAGCCAAAATTAACTAATTTTGTTCAAATTTCTTTCAATTGTGTAATTTTATTCGCATTATATTATTTGTTTTTTTTTTTTTTCTAGTAAACAAAGTATTATATCGATATAAATAATCATTTTACTTTAACCTCCTGAGTTACACGTGTAGTCAAAAGAAATTACCATGGAAATAATTTGATTCACTGCGATGAAAAAAATTTGACTCTCTTGCCTATCTAGACATAAAAATTATATCATAAACGCTCCTTTGCGACATGAGGAAAGACAAAACAAACAAATACAATTACGTTATTACTAAGAATCTTCATTAAACGCTCCTTTCCTGTCAATGAAAAAAAGTTAATTAAATTAAACAAATAGGTCAATTGATGGAATAGTAAAGACAATATTAATATAGTTTTCGGCGGATAGTTTATAGCTGGCCTATAAACTATTTTATGGTCGTAATAAAGTATAAGACGTTAATGTTAATTCTGCTTCTGGTACTACGCAGAATGTATCGGTTGATAATATTTTAATTATTTATTGTGTTAAAGAATTTTTAACAAAGAAATTAACAGAATATGTTATTAAAAATACAGAAATACAAATAATTGCATGAAAATAAATAGATAGATACATTGGTACCAAATGAATGTATCTAATCACGAGAAGAATTTATGTAACAGTAAATCTTATTTCTATACATCAATAATCAACTAATGGGTTGTTTGATTGCTCTTTATTTAGCAATTGTGACTATAGTATATTGAACTTATTAGTAAATAGACCAATTTAGTTTGGTGATATTGTCATTAAAAACCGGCCAAGTGCGAGTCGGACTCGCGCACCGAGGGTTCCGTACAAACCTGCAAGGTTTACAAAGTTCGTTCATTACGACAATATATATTTTGTAATGTAACTAAAAATTTAAGGTTTTCGGAATTTTTCCTTTATGTGTGCTATAAAACGTTGCTTCATGCCAAATTTCAAGATTCTAGGTCGACTGGAAGTACCCTTTAGGTTTTGATTCCCTTGCGAGTACTTGCGAGTTTCAAAATATGCAGCTTAAATTGCTGTTTCTTTTGATTGCGTTGACATAGAAGTTTGATTTTATTACAGCTTAAAGGTATTATAGACCTGAGTATTTGGTATGAATTTCAATTTAATACCTCTACGCGTTTATGAGGAAATGGGTAGTAAGTTTAAAATTATTAAAAAAAAAATATTATGTGATGTAACTAAAAATTTATGGTTTTCGTAATTTTTCCTTTATCTATGCTATAAGACGTTGCTTCGTACCAAATTTCAAGATTCTGAGTTCACGGGAAGCACCCTGTAGGTTTTGATTCCCTTGCAAGCGTCGAAAATTTGCGGCATAAACGGCTGTATCTTTTGATTGCGTTGGCTTAGAAGTTTGATTTTTTCACAGCTTCAAGGGACAGTAGACCTGAGTAATTGATATAAATTTCAGTTTCATACCTCCACGCGTTCCTGAGAAAAAGGGTCTTGACAGACGGACGGACGGACGGACGGACGGACGGACGGACGGACAGACGGACAACAAAGTGATCCTATAAGGGTTCCGTTTTTTCCTTTTGAGGTACGGAACCCTAAAAATTGTAATTCATCGTATATTTGTGTGTATTTTCACGCCCGCGCCTTCATAAAATACACTTTAAAATTTCCGGGGCAGTGTGATATTAATATTAAAAACTCTCTTCCTCAAGTAAAAGGTAAACAAATGTAAAAATTAATTTAAAATTTTAGTCCATTGAAAAGTTACATTTGGGGTTGCGTTTTTTAGTGGACGCAATTTTTTTATTTTGATGTGTAGGGGGGGTCAGTGTGAAGCTACCACCAAGTTTGTGGGGTCGCCACCCTTGTCCCACGGCCGCCATCTTGAAAATAGCGGTTGAAATGGTTTTTACGATATAATATCTCTTAAACTATTTATCTGGTAACAAAACAATGTTAACATTATTTATTGCAAATTAAATTTTCTACAACTTTGGTTCAGTAATTTTTGTCGTAGAACTATTAATAAAAAAGTTATAAGCGAAAATGTTCAGAAATTAGAGATGTTTATATTTTTCAATAAAACTTTTTTTTTTATAATTTTACGAAGAAATGATATCAGACCATTTTTGTAGATTATTTTTCGAAGAACAACTTTTATTTACAACATTTTTTCATAAAGTAAATAGCTAAGGTTTTACAGCGCTCTGAAGTTTTAGAATGAAATATTTTACTTTCATTATCCATGAAGTAAATTGGTTTGATCATTCAACCACAGCAAACAAAATAGTAATTGTTGATTGACAACACCTTAATTATTTACTCCAAT
Source organism: Colias behrii (assembly GCA_029959065.1). Lineage (NCBI taxonomy): Eukaryota > Metazoa > Arthropoda > Insecta > Lepidoptera > Pieridae > Colias > Colias behrii. Next base: position 242,534 of record JARWMC010000006.1, on the reverse strand, counting down.
GAACAATATCTTTGACTACATCCAATTAATACCTAAAATTAAATTAAACGAAATCTGTATTGTAGAGATATTAAACATGTCCATTTTCTGGTCTTTTTAATAAGCATTTACTAATATTATAAGTTATACAAAGTGTTCTAAACCAATAACAAATAGCATACAATATATATTACGTACTTGCGAGGATTATAACATTATTTTTCTTTCGAAAACGGCCCGTAACTTAAATTTGATTGCGTATTCTTTGGTTATGATACACAAACTCATAAATCGATTTAAGAAATACCAGGATTTTTTGCCATTTGAATACGAAACTTTGCGTATAATTTCATTCTTTAACAACCCTTTTCTCAATGCTAAACTTTTCTTTCGATTTCATAAACTTTTGTCCGACAATTCATGTAACGTTTTAACTTGTTATGAAACTTCCTCTCACTCATAAATTTTAGGAAAGAAAAATACAAAGATTGTGATAATATTTACTTAATGTGTGTTTTAACCTTTCTATTATTATAAATCTGCATGATTATGTTTAAGTTTCTTGCTTGGTTGTGATTTGGATAAAGTTTTATATTAAAGTATTCAATAAATTATTTTTATTCTTTATTTTTTTTTTAAAGTGTAAGCCATGTAAAGCCAAAGCATAAGCCACCTTTTAACCACACCACCAGTTAACAAAAGTAATAAGTCAGACACAATTTTAAAATCAATATATACTATTTGAATTTCGATTACACTTTTTACAATTATTAATTCCTTTTATATTTGCCCCATATATTTATTTCAACTAGGTATCTCCTACTCCCGATTACATACTATGATATCCAAAATCTACTGCTATCTCTCTATCCAGTTCTCGTACTAATAACATTGTATTGATAAGGGTAACAATTATGAGGAGTGATTGCGATATTAAGATGTTTAGTCAGCTGTGCGAATATAAATGGGTCTGGAGCGGATAACAAATATAACATAGTGTGGGTTAATTGGCCGTAGTCTCTACAAAAGATTGTTAGGAATTGATGAATACATGTAATGTGTTTTGCCGAGTATTGAACCATGATATAGTTTTATTTTTTTTAAATTTTACATTTTAGTTTCATTTGTTAAATCATTGATTCAACAATGAATAGAATATTCACTGTTTCAAATCTATTGTTGTGTTGTTTTTATGAAGTAACAAACAAAAACAATTTGTATTTCGTTGTAATACAATAATACTATTACAGCTTTACAACCTCAAGCATTCCAAAGCTAAAAAGCGCAATTTGTTGTCGAATAAAAGCTGTGTTTTTAATTCGAATAATTTAAAGTGGAGAGCGCCAGTATTCAATAAACTTACTGCACATTAAAAACAAGAATTGGGTCAAGAGTTCCATTGAAATACGAACACCAAGTTAATGTAGAACCAAAAGGAAAAAAACACAAGGAAACAGAATTATTTGTGACCTTTAGCTTTGTCCGTCAGGGGCGCACGTGACTTGACTTTTGGCTTGTGAGAAAGTATTAAGGGTGATTAATGATTATTATAGATGACTGGCAAGTGACTGATATATTATATTAGTGTTAACAATTAGTCAATTAGCTTAGTTTTTTCGTCGAGTGATCAGTTTTTTCGGTGTAGAGCCATCATATATTATTTCAATAAGAACACAAGTCTAGACTTGTGGGTGTTGGATAAATACGAAGTTTATACAATACAATAAGGCAAATAATATCATACATTACGCCCCAATAATCTTCTTTTGGCATTTTGACTAATTACGCCGCAAGACGAGATACAGAAACATTGTTAGTAATTATACTCGAAATAATAATTAATTATCTTCATATTATAATTGCCAATAACATCTTTATAAATTATAGCATAATTATGTGTAGACAGTGGACACGTATACATATAATATAATATTATTATCTTGTAGTACGTCAGGCTTGCAAACCAGAACACATTAGCCAAGTACAATACTGCACTGTACATATCCTCTCCATTGCACATTATTATCTTAATATAGATTTGCAGATTAATATATTGCAATTTCGAGATAACGTATCAATTCACTATCACTATTACTCATCAGATGAAACCCAATAATTTTGTTGGAACAAATTCTGAAATATTGTTTCGTTTCGTTCATCAATACACTTAGTGTTATTGAAAAAGTGAATCACAACATTTCTAATAATATCTCGCTAGTCATGTTCTTGTTTTCACGATTCATTTTTAATACTGACATGTTAGGGCCTTGAACATTTCACTATTTGTTCTGAAAAGCGTTAATGCTTTGTGCGCCTCTACCATCAGCTTTTATAAGCTGGGTATCGGATTTTCAATGATAGAAAAAATAATATTTGTATCGTATTGTCTTGTTTTGATATGATTGATTATATTGGCTTTAATATAAAATAAAGATTAATATAAATTCACGTTTTTGGCATCAATTATATTTATATGCAGTAGATTTTGAGGTGTTTTTGTCTTGGATATAATTTTTAAAGCAGGAATAATGCAACGTAGGTATTGTGGGTACGGCGTAAAGACACAGATTCTGAGTTTTTATAAAACATACAATTCAGAGCTTTTGTCGCAATCCTTTTATTACATAAATCACCTCATTCACGAAAATAAGCACTTACATTCTACATATCACAGTATAGGAACAACTTCGCTATTCATAAACTGAATTTATTATTTCCTCAAGAGACTAATCTATTAACTTTCTATGAATAATAATTTAAAACGTTAAAATTTAAAAAAGCTCATGTTTGTGCGAGAATATATTCTGCTTACCTTCTTTCTAATGTTTTTGATCCTTTTGGATATGCGTCTGATATAACCAATGCCTTATTTATCAAGAAGTTATTGAAATATTGTTATAACTTTCAGCTTTTATGTACAATCCCATCAATATTATAAGTTGTTTGTGTTAATCAAGCAGCAAGCTTGTGTAAACATACATGAAAAGACAGTACAATATTTCGAAATTTCTTATAGCTGAATTAAATATTTATATCCTTTAAATTAACATGTTTAACCAAAGTATTGGAGCCACAAAAACTAATTTAATATGATGATTATAACAACAAGTAATAAAATTAAACTTTATAGTTAATAGCTATACTTCTTTGGGACAATTACTTCAAATATTAAGTGTCAATGGTTAATTATACCCACAATAATGTATTAAACCATGGACCAATATATATCAAGTGGACTGACAATCGTCATACTAGAAATCGTACCCCGTAATTTCAGACTATTACTAGATGGCGCTCTGATTTGAGCTTATTATTTAATTTGCAGTTTTAAAAGCGCCACTAGTCACCAATTTTAGAACTAAGGAAACAGCAAACTATCGATTTTCAATTATTACATCTAGAGGGCGTTGTTTTAAAAACTCGGGTGTTTTTGAATTGTTATTTTAGTTTTTAGTTAAGAGCGTTCATGCCCTAGAATCTGATTATAGCCGGAATATTGATTTCAGAAGTACGAAAAAATGAATGTGACTTATTAAGTTTTTCGAAATAGTTCCGCGTGATTTTTGTTTTAAAATGCGTGTTTTTTTTTTTGTTTGTGTTTACATAAGTTAGTGTATAATATTTAAGAATATTACCATAAAATTTTAGTAAACAAATGTGTATTTTTTTACAACGAGTTATTTAAAATTGCTCTAAATACGGCTTCCAAATGAACTCGCGCCAAAGTAGTAATATACATTATCGTAATACTGGGCTCGCGCTCAGTAACGGCCGGTAATACTTATATTACTTGCTCTGTGGCATGCCTGTGGCCATATTGGTCCATGGTGGTCATGAAGTAACTCTCGAACAGCGATGAACGAAGTGAAAAAAGAGGCGGTTCATCCTAAGGAGCGCTGGTGCAGTGAACTCCCATAAATAATTATATTAAAGTTGTGCTCATTTATTTAACAATTAATATATCTTTAATTTAAAATTTATCGTATACCTAAACTCCAATACGAATATCAAATGCCTAAATACGGAATCCAATAAGAGTGAAAGAGAAATTTTACGACAGTCCTGCGCGAAACAAAAGATTTACTATGGAAAAATAGCCATTTTTAGAGCGCCACTCTCACGCAATGTTGCCGCATCGCATGACAGCAGCAATTGCGCGCGACGTTGCCCCTCCTATATTATAAACAAACAATAAGAATACGCACGCGAATGCAAATTCGGGGATTTTCTAATTATTAATTGATAATCATTGAATTCGTTTTGAAATAGCCTGTACTTTATAATTTTTAGTGTTTAAATAGACATTTATAATGTGGTGCTCATTTTTTTTTTTTTGTAATGAATTTACTACGATACTGTATTTTCTTTGTTTTAGTTCAAAAATTGAACACCCGTACGATTTTTTCACGAGCCGCCTCTGGTCAAACTAACCGTTATTAGTGTCTCGTTTACTCAAAATACAAAAATGAAGAAAGTATTATTTTAAGCTTATTAAATCTTTAAAACTAAAACAAATAATGTGGAGGTAGGAAGGTGGATTTCATCAATCGAAAAAGGGAGGGACCAGTCTACTCGACCAGCCGGCCGTTAAGGCCCCTATGATTGATGGCGGAAAGTTGTATATATGCTCTGTAGCGAAAACATTTCGCTTGCGCTTGCTTCAGAGCGAGGTGTCGCTACAAATAACATTTAAATAAAAATATTTTTTTGCATATTATATTTTACGTATTATATTTTACGTTATAGTTTACGTTTTTTGCGTATTATATTTTACGTCAAGATACTATTTAGCACATTGATTTTTTTTAGTAGCGACATCTAGTTGTTAAACGATTTTAATTACGTCTTCTAGTAAACGTCTCTGATAGGACAAGAACCATTAAAATTATAAAAAATGCCAAATGCTACTGCGAGTGACATCTATCGAGTAAATTGGGAACTGAGAAACGAATTACGTTGTTTACTATGGTAATTGTCAGTCCACTAGAGTATATTGGTCCATGATTAAACTAAGTTTCAATATGAAATTAATTATACGAAATCAAATTATTTCAACTAATCTGCTCTAATTCTAACATCAAATTCAACAATAGGAACGAACCAAAGTTTACCTTTAAAGATATTAGCATTGTATTTAAACAAGGATTATGTATTATTGTTACCAACGACCTCACTCACCTCTCCACAGGCTATATTAATTTATTCTTCATTTACTTCATTTGTTTAATAATTTACTTAAATTATTTTACTTGCTTTGTTGTAATTCTACCTGAGGGTTTAAGTTTGACTAGTAAATTAAAGAGTTTGTTATCTAAAGTAAGAAATTTATTTAATCAAATTGTTCTTTATTAAATAAATCCAAATAGATACCGCAGTGTTAACTTCATAAAACAGATTATTTTAAATTAGCAAGCATTCAATATTTACGTCTGTTTAAATTAAGTTGTAATTAGAAAGAAGACTTTAAAATTTGCTCATTTGTTTCTAAATATAATTAATTTGTAATATGAGATAAAATATTAAATGTACCTGGTCTATTAATATTATATATCTGGTTCCTACGAACTACAATCCGTTAAAATATTTCAACTATTTAGAGTATGAAAGATAAAAGAATTTTACTCAGAACATGTAAAAATGGAAAAAGATCACGCTTTTGTCATTTCACAATTCCACTAAAATAGTTTTTCATTTCCATTTAGACGTAAAATGCTCTTATCCTACTTCCTCTTAATTCTTTTAAAATACACAGGCTTGGACAAGGTCATCCATTTTCTGGTATTATTACATTCACCAAACCTACTCTGCGATCGGCTATTTTGCATAACACTTAAGAGCTGATCCATATTCCAACCATATAATATCTGAGACGTGGTTCAAAGTGATAAGTGATCCTTGAAACTTCTAATTTTCGTCAGCTATTTCTGGAATATATGTTTAAGTAATGAAATAGAGTGTAAATCTGTAAAACAATATTGAGGATTTTATTCAGAAAATTACGAATATTCCTTCTAAACTGAAGTTTTAAATTTACATAATATAATGACATGTACCAACATCTACAAATATATTCTTATATGATTGAATGACAGTGAAAGGTGAGGTTGAGCATTTGGAGAAAATAGACGATTTTTTTTTTTATAGAATGATAAATAAATTTTGAATTTTTATTCACGCGTTAACATATTATAAAGAGCATTTAACAAGTGATATTTACTCTTTACTTATGATGACGCTAAAAGAAAATACGTGAGTTTTCATGTTTTCGGAGTGCTCTTTGTGGCGGCTCATTGTTTGCAGATATGTAAAAACATGACCTATTTTGAGATAAGATTGTGCGGAATTCACTCAGTGTCATTAAAGCTTAATGATGTGATAGGAACTATATACAACGTCACTATAACGAGCATGTGCTCGTAATATGTATGTACATATTATAATAACAAGCTACACGTGCAAGCTTCTATGTTAAAGGGATATTAAATTAATTAAACAAATCATCATCATCATCATTACCAGCCCATGTTTGTCCACTGCTGGACATAGGCCTCAGTCATGGCACGCCATTGAGCCCGGTCATTCGCTCATTGTCGCCAGTTTTGCCCAGCAACCCTTTATTAAACAAATAACAACACAAAATCCCTGAAACATTAACTGCCTTTCAGAAAAAAAAACTCTTTCAATTCAAAGTTTCAAATCACCATTAATTAAAAGGTAAACCCTTCCGTTAATTTGAGGAGTAAGTTCAAATTAATTACATACGTAATTAAATACAAATAATTGTATGGTAAGTATTTCCTTTTATACATACTTTCTAATTGTACATTTTTCATAAAAATTAAAATCATTAATTAATACAGTATAGTTGCAATTTAAATTTGCAATATAGAGCAATTACTACGTTTATTCATTGACAACATTTTCTTAAAACTGTGCATATAAAATAATACAATAAAGTCATACAATTAAGGTTTTTTTTGTGCCCAACTAAATGACTATAATATTATCTTATTAATTTAATTACAATCTTCCTTGACCTTCCTTGGCAGAGACCTTGTGATCATCACTTTATAAACATTTAACTGTACAACGATTGCCTGTAACTGTTCTTGTTAGTTGAGGCTCCGGGTCTGCGGTGGGGTCATTAATGGAATTGCTTTAAAACTTGCATTTAGGGTCGACGATTATACCAACAACTAAAACAACATTAATATAATGCTAACAAATCATTATCAATTAGGTGGATGAATGTTTTATCCTACTAATTTTATAAATGCGAAAATTGGTTAGTATCGATGGATGTTTGAAAAAACTACTAGATGGATTTGGATAAAACTTTACAATAGTAAATAACGGTTATATCGGAATAATACATGAGACATAGAAATACTTGAAATTGCCCGCAAGCTGGTCCGTGAACGATATTGCGTAGCATAGTTAGTTCCGAATCAGCAATAGTAGCAATCATTAAATCGAATAAAATTATGAAAGCCCTACAGTTAGAATAATTTAATCCGTGATCTTTAAATACTTCAAAACCAAAATGTATTAACGCAAAAGCATTTAATATACAGGCTGCTTATCTTCACAGGCTACGTTGACACAAAAGGATTGTGATAAGGTTTGTATTCTATTATTTACGTCATATTTTAATGTCAGCCATTGTCACAAATTGTCCCTTTTTATGTTTTAGCAAATAAATAAATCTCTGAGCAATGTATTTTAGAACAAATATTTATCAGATTGGTATTGGACCTCTATTTCAAAGTTAAAATTAAAAACACAAACAGATTAGTCACAATTCTTACAACGCTTAGGAATTAGTTTCACTACTTGTTGATAACTTCACTGAGAGCTTATTTTCAACATTTCAACGTACATTTTCAAACATAATTTGTCAATTTAACTAAAGGATTAACTTAATAAATATGTCTTATTATCCGTACCGTATTACCGTATATGACAAAATTACTCTTTCGAATTTCCTTTAATTACAAATTCTAGATACACGTCGATCAAATGCCTCGGTCCTATACGTACAGCCTTAGCGTACAGCAATAAGAAATAAAAACTTTTGTAATAGAATTGCTGCATTTGAGCCAAAGTTAGGAGAATTACGACCATGTTTGCTGTTCCACTCCATTGCATGTGACAGATTAAAGCTTCATACTTTTTGACGACGATACTGTTTTGTAAACATATTGTTTTTGAAATTGTTATTCTTTCTCTCCAATTCATTTTATTTTTATGTACTAATAAAATAAACTTTCCAATATTGTGATGATTGCGAATATTTATAACATATCAAAACTGCTAATGAGTTTCAATCTTTTACACTCTTAGCGAGCTTTCACGAAAGCTCCTTAAGAAATCGTGAACTAATAATGAAGTCATAATAACAAGGACAAGATTAGTGCCAGTATATGACAAATACCTGCTTAATATTGAAGTTCGGTAATTGCTTAAGATTCATAGAGTCTGAGCTCTGTAATGCGTCGAAAACTAAAAGGTAAAATGTAGAGAAACAGACAAAATTTGCTTTTAACCAAAAAACTCTACTTACAATTTGAAATTCCATATCCTTGTAGCTAAGAAGTTCATCTCTTAATTATAATTTATTTAAGTGAGCATAAAACATTATATTTACGAATGTCGAATTTTATGTTGTGGATTTATTGGCAACCTTTCGATGTTATTAAATCTATATGAGATAGAAATCACTCCTGATACATTGCATACACTAAATCATTTTAAAAACAATCCATACAAAATTTCATACTTACTTCTTAGTATAATTGCACTTAACAGCTACCACAATAAGGAGTATATTAGACACCAAAGACACCAGAATAATGGGCACATATAGCGCTATGAGCACACTCTCCGGTTGGAACAGTATATCCAGCTCTGACCCAAAGGGAAGGGCCCCACTCAGGTTCACGCTCGAATTGAACAAATCCAATATTTCCGTCGCATTCATTATTGCTCACACAGGCTCACTTGTCATTTTTTAATTCACTAAAACAGCTTCAACTGGAACGATTATTTCATGAAAACTTCGCTATTGATTATTCATATTGACATTTCACAAAACTTTCTTATTATTTACTTACTATTTCAATACACATATTCATATTCATAAAAAAAACATCTATATTTTATCACTTTTCACGCAGTAAATCAAACTTCAATGACTAATAAAAAGACCGATACTTTCCGCGCTCGAATTTGCACCGCGCCGTACGTCCATGACACTGAAATTCAGAAAACAACTGAATGAAGCTTACCCGCTAAGAGCGAGAGAGACGGCGCAAACTGCCAACTTTCGGCGGGAAATATGTCGTGCATTCTCATTGGAACATTCTTTTGTTTTTTTTTATTAAACGTTTTGAACTTTGAAATTTTTTGACATTTTGATATTTGGGTGGAATACATAAATGCTTCTTTGTTTGATCGGGGGTTTGTAAACGTAAAGCTTTTGGGTTAATTCGAATATTGTAAAATGGTTAGGTATACTTATACTATTCATAGTATATTCCGAATGACTATACATTTTCAAAACACAAATTTTCTGAGACACAAGGCATAAATAACTCTTATTTCTACAAATTTAATTTTCTATTTAATTATATATATTTATTAGCTTAGCTTAAAATCGTTCTGGACATTTTATCTTAAATTTTGTATTAATTTATTTACTACTAGCGACCCGCCCCGGCTTCGCACGGGTGCAATGCTGATACTAAATACACTACAGAAAAATTGTGAACGTTGTATATAAAAACATAGCGGCCCGCTCCGGCTTCGCACGGGTATAAAATATATAGCCGGGCGGCCGGCCGGTACCGCCGCAAACGCTACGTCCCGCAATTTTTAAATCTGTAATATCTTCGAAAATATTCACTTAAATCATACGGTGTAAAGGGCCATATAGATCTATATTAAATGAACAATGTATTCAAGGTATTTAATTGGTTAAGGATTAATGCTGTATTGGTTAAAATCGCTTCGAAAATTAGCCATTATTTGTCGTAAAAAGTAAATGACAAAAAAACGTTATTGTGGGTTATCCATAAGAGATAGACATATACCATCGCGGACTTTTCTGTAGACCTTTTCAATGTGTATAATACTTAGTACATTATTTTGATAAAACTCGTAGGGTTCAGCCTGCGTTTGCAATTTAAGCGGAAAAAATGTAATTTTTTACGACATCACATTAGAAACCTCAAAAATAACAGTACTTCTCCACTATTTAATGGATGTTATTATACATATAAACCTTCCTCTTGAATCACTCTATCTATTAAAAAAAACCGCATCGAAATCCGTTGCGTTGTTTCAAAGATTTAAGCGTACAAAGGGACATAGGGATATAGGGACATAGGGACAGAGAAAGCGACTTTGTTTTATACTATGTAGTGACTCTACATTAAATACACAGATTGCCGAAAGAGTGAGCCCGTCTAGGATGTCGTCGCCTTCCGCCGTCTGCATGTTGTTTAAATGCTGTGTAGCGAAAACTTTCCATTTCCTCGATTCAGATACAACAGTGAATAGTTGCGAATATAATTCGCTACAATGAATGTTACTTACTTGTGGTTTTTGAATGAAAAACTTAAATTTAGTTAATTGGGGCTTGATACAGATTTTTATTTCGGCTTATCTTATTTCTGTTTCCAAACTGGGTTATTAAGATCTTTGAATAATGAAAAGATCGTAAAATATTAATAAAAATAGTTTGTACCAAAATTATATAAGTACTAATAAAACTAGCATTTTTATTAAGACCTAAGGAATCTACGAACGTGGTATATATTTTATTAGTTGTAAAAAGAAAGCACAATACATGTAGGCCGCACTCAATGACGCAGAGAACGCAACCGAGCAGAGTACATTACTCCTTTAACAAGAACAACAACAAGATATCTTGTTCAGGACCAGTAATGGATGAAGTTTTGCGACCTTTAGGCGGCTTGTGTTCCCGTAAAAAAGGCGTAAACGAACGTAAATTAACTGTGAGACAATTAAGTTAACAATGAAATAAGTAATCATAGCATTACGGTCACTGGGGATGTATGTCGTTTTGTTATTTTCCTTACATTAATACACACTAACTTCGCATACCTATAACTACTACGGGTATCGTTTAATGGTCGAAATTGAACCTTATTCTAACTAATCTTGATCCAGAGAACCAGTACACAAAATATTTATTCGTTCGTATTTGTTGTACGTTATATTATGTAAGTCATTACTACATAAAGATTATACTAATAGATAATAGTAAACATTTCTCCGAATCAAGACATTCAATCATGCAATACCTATTATGGATGGTAAGATCGTATAACATATAAAGACTGTCAAAGAATGTACAATGAGACTGAAAATTCCACGTACGTAGTTGAAGTTTTTATTCTAGTCTGCTACTTCTTAGTATTGTATTCTGTAAGTATCAGACTCAAACCTTGACGTTAGGCTTTTCATAAACTATTCACTAGAAGGCAATGAAGAAGTCCATTGAAAATTTCTGACTAGTATTTAACATAATATGTTAGCTCTTCAAATAAAACAGTGATATTGAATACAAAGTGAAAGTGATGAATGTAAGTTGGTCTTCGATTTTAACATTTTTCTTTCATGTTCCTATATTTCAAAAATAAGTGGAACATATATCAAACCCGATATTAGACAAATATTATGTTAAACATATGCATATTAGGAACCCTTACTCGCCCACTCTTACAGAACATACGAAAAATAAGAACACTTTTATGAATAAGATCTTTCTAGATTCAGTACAAATTGCCAATTTGACAACATACATTACGCACCACAAAGAAAGTAGTGATATGAGTATGTTCTTTAAGTAAACATGCGTATTCTATTCTTTTATTTCGCTCGAGTTAGAAACAGGCGCGTAAGTGTGTTGAAGAAAGTAAATAAAATATGAACATATTAGCAAAGGTTTTGTATGAGGTACTACATTCGAAACTGTCAGTAATAAAGCCAACTAAAGCACATGTAAAAATTGTTTTTTTTGACGTGACAACGTCTTAAATTAGGTTGCGACTGGGAGTCACTTATGAAAAAGTGTAACGCTCGGTAACGTTACGATGAGTCACCGAACGAGAGAGAGGCCCGCGGTCTGCCGCGCGCGCAGCACATAAATATTCTACCGAGAAAAAGACGTTGTCACGTAAAATCTTCGCCCGTAAAACCGACTTTACAGGCAACCATTTTTTTTTTCTTTATTTTAAAGTGAACACTTCTTTGTTTATGTTAAATAATGAAAAATATATTATAATTGAATGTCAAAGTTACAGAGAACTACTTAAACGAACTACGTATTATTATTTTATTTTTATGGTTAAAACTTTATATCAATCATAATAAATCCCAGGCCATTGCCATTTAGATAATCTAAACCAAGACAGAATTAAATTTAAATCCATTTATACCAAGAAAATGAATAGAAATGTTATAAACTTCTCGGGATTCTAAAGTACTAATAGTGGACCCATTTTGCTATTGATAAAAAATCCAAAATCTAAAATATAATTATTTAGAATGTTTTGTATTAGAAATGTCTTCTTTGACTTTGAATTATTTATCAACTAAGTCGATTTTCAGACAGTTTTTAGTTTGTTTTATCTTATTGAGACAGATGGTCCGCTGTCAACACTCTGTGTTAATTTATTTATAACAGCAGCTCATGATTTATTGAAATACAAATATATAATTTTATTTGCCTTCTAAATAATCACAACACGTACAACATCACATTGAATTTAGCGAACTTTCTTCGGATCGTCGTTAAATACTTCATTTGCTTTCAAATTTCCGTAGAATGCGGAAATTATGTTCAAATTCCAGTTCAGAAGAGATAATTTATTTGTATACAGTATAAATGTAAATAACTGTAGAATAATAGAAATGAGGCATACTTAATATAATGTAATGTGTTTTAGTGCCATTTGCAAATGGAAACATCAACGTGCACCAAACATTAATATTTTTTTCTAGCTATGAATTATATTTTAACTTCGGTAGGTATAATTTTAAATAAGTTTTAATGAATTAACAATCACAGGTGTTTATATTTTAAAAGTATCAATCTACTCTATCCATGAAACAAACTTAAGGAGCAAAGAAAGTCGTAGAATGTTTTTCAGGTATTGGAAATCACTTGAACAAACTCGAAACATTTTAAAAGATAATGTACTGCCCATAAACGTTCGAATTGTAGTCGTATGAGTGTTACTAACCAAAGAATAGCATGTTTAAGAAACCACGCCACGTGGGTGGTATAAATTTTACGTAAAAGAAAGTGAATATAGACGTACGCATAATATTGAACATAAATCATCAGTCTGTGCATAATTTTTAGCTCTATTATGTACATATTATTTATCTTCTTTTTTTCAGTTGCCCTTGGAAGACTTAAAACATATTTCGATTACACGATATTTTATGGAAAGCAATAAAAGCTTTCACAAAAATCCTTCTCTAATTTCAATTCTTACATTACGAAGTAGCCGCCTATTGTAGTTCCACCATTTGAGACGTGTTTCCCTCACAATATACTTCAGACTACATGCCTGAGTAATCTTCACGTCGTGTCACATTGTCGTGGGATGAACTCCCAGGGGATTGACAAGCTATGGCATATAGAGTGGCTATTGCTGGATCATTATCATATTCATATCACACGTCAATGGAGAAATGTATATTGAAGCATGCATGAGATGCAAGTTTGTTTCGTTGGTTCATCTTTAGGGAGGCAGAGCTGATGTTGTCCGGTTTTAGAACAGTAGCTATTATGCATTTTTCTTTGTTGTCTTTGATCAAAGAAAAATATAATATGTAACACATATCAAAATTTTTACGACGTTTTTGTACCAAAAAATAAATAAGTAATTCTGAGTATCAGACGAAACGACCTACTTACAAAATTAAGACATCGCCTTCAGCCAATCGTCACCTTAATAAGGTAAATATAAAATCTAAAGTAAAATAATATCGAAGTCTAGAGCGACTTTAATCTGCTTTTGTAGATATTGAAGTTTGTCAGCTTAGTCAATACCGACACATAATAAATAGGCTTATAACTAAAATGTTATTACAGTATTATCAATCATAATCCTATGAAAATCTTAATCCGCATGTATAATATTATGTAGATTGTAGAGTATCTAGAAAAGTATTAGTAGAGAACAATTTGTTTGCCTCTTAACGTCTGAATCAGATCTGAGGAAGTTGTTTGGCTCCGCAAAATTTATAGAATGATATTAAATAAAATAAACCAATAAAGATGCTTTTTAATATAAATTTTAATATATCTTTCTAGCTTTATTGAAAACGGCCTCTATATAGTTTTATTTAATGTAGGTGGGGGGTCAAATGAAAGTTCATCCTTATTTCTCATATCTTGTCAATATGTATCTCTATACATACAGAACATAACCTAAGGATCACTTACAATAAAACAGAGTATCGGACGGGATAATAGCAATAAAGTTGAAGTCGGCCGTAAACATAACAATAAGGTACGTGCTGTTAGATCTTACGTGGAGCTTTCAATTGCGTAGTATTGTGTATATTATTATGAGATATTTCACACACACACATATATATCAGTAGTTTTATAATAATTTTCACAGTACAAACTTTCATCATTATTTTAATTCCTTGGGGATAGAATTTATCAAATTCCTTTCCTAACGCATTCGTATATTGTATTATGGCTTTCTGCATGACAAATTTCATTCCGATCGGTCTAGTAGTTAGGGATGTGCGTTTATAAATCAGTTAGAGTAAGAAATATAGATAACTATCCTACTTTAATATTATAAATGCGAAAGTTTGTGAGGATGTGTGTGTGTTTGTTACTCTTTCACGCAAATACTACTGAACCGATTACAATGAAATTTAGCACACATATAGAGGGTAAATTGTATTAACACATAGAATGGGTTTTATCCAGGAAATCCCACGGGAACGGGAACTATGCGAGTTTTTCTTTAACCCTTAACACGGCAAGCCCTGAAATAATGTACCCAGATATGACCTGAATTGGTTTTAGTGATAGTTATTGATTAAAAAATACTATAGTAGAGAAAAAAATAAAACAAATTTTCTGTAAGTAGGTTTTTCAGGATGTCCGTTAAAACGGCCTTTGCCAAGAACCCCGTCTTCATTGCTGTCTCAAAAAACGGACAACGCTGTCATACAGCTTATAAAATGAGAATGAAAAAATAAAAAAATTCACTTAATATAACACAATTGAAAACAATTTCAAGTAGCATTTTATTGTTTTATTGTAACACAGTATTTTCACTATCTATTATAACAAAAAATTCTTCAATTTTAACTAAATACCTAACAAATGATAATTGAGCCCTCTCGAGCTCAATCACACTATTTCGTTGTGTGGAATGTTAAATAACATTTATTATTTCGTGTCAAGCAACCTTTGGTTTCATTTAATACAAATAATAATGGTTTTTCTAAAATGTGAAGTGATATTTGGCCGATGATTAGGACATTTAGACGAAATGCATGTGGAGATCGAGGAACTCCCGGTACTATTGTAGACCCAACAGATTTAACTGATCTTAGATTATATTCGTCATTTTGAACTTAATTAAAAATAATTCTACATTTAATTAAGATCTCTTAAGCAAGAAAATCCCATAAAAGTGATATTTTATTAAAGTACGAATCATGGCAACGTCCGTTTCTTGGGACATGCCAATGGGTTCTTAGTTACCTGTATCTACGGCACTGTCCCAAAAAACGGACCAGCTATATTTCGAATATTTTGTCATGGAATAATTTGAATATTTCATAATATTTAGAGCAAAAACAACAGTTTAACTCACCTGAAAGTTAAATCAATAGAAATCAAACATGGAAACTATTTCATTAAAGCTATTATTGACCAGAAACACAAACCATCACTAATTCCGGGAATCCCTAAATTCAACAGTCACCTAGCACACGAATCAAATGTTCTCTATAATTGGCATGTAGGAGAAAAATAAAGGATTGTTATCGTACTTTCTCCAACGTAGTCAATTTTCTAGATTTTTTGGAACGTTCAAGATTTACACGGCAATAAGTACATGTACTAAAAAAGTGACAGAAAAGCTTTAAGGGTTAAAAACGCGGGCGAAGCCACGGGCGGAAATCTAGTTTTATTATAATGCGTAGGAACATAATATAATACTTGGTTTACACATTCACGCGTAGCACGTAGCGAGGTATGTGCTACGAACCGGTAATGATGAAATTAATTTGGCTTATTTCAAGCGTAGATTCCTTAATAAATATCTAGTTAAGTAGCATATATTGTTGTAGCTTTTATTGTTTCTGAAAACTTCAAATAACTGATATGAGAAATAACAAAAATAGAGCATTATTATTTCATTGTTAAAGTGTTAGTTTAGATACCTAATTAAAAAAGTACGTTATTTTCATATCACTTTTAATGTGTGCTTTTACTTACTTCATTTAGCTTGTTTATAGCGGAAATGTTCTGAGGTTTGGACATTACAAAAGAGAAATGGCCGTCTCAAGATGACGTCGTAAGTAACCAAGGGCCGGGATTTGATCCTAATGGTCACTATCTGACAGAGAATAGCCACGGAGATGTGTACGTAATAATTTATGAGGGAGATTTGCCAGGTGGTGTATAAGTATGTTTGACTAGAGTTTATAGTTTATAGTGTAATATTTAAAAAGGGATTTCTTATGACCTGTCTACGTTTATTTAGTTTTTAGACAATTTAAATAGACCCTTGTAAATGTGAGAGAACTGAATTAGTTTTAGCTTATAAGTCCGTGAGGCACTAAATGATCTTATAATATTCGTAATCATATTCTTATTCAAGACGATTTTCTGTATCATCTTCTATGATTCCTACTGCACAAGTGGAACTGAATGTAAAAATTTCGATAATTTCATCTACAACGTTGTTAAATAAAAATATTATTATTATTCACTACATATCAAAATTATTTGATGCTATTAATTGATATATTTATGATATTTATTTTTACAAACATTAAAAAAAACTCTAATACAACTAATATAAAAACTCTTATAATTAACGACGTATAGCTAATAACTAATAATTTGAATTATTTAACTTAAGTAAGTTATTATTAACCTTCACACATGACATTTCTACAATATTTTGTTGACTTAATATAATATAATATAAATAGTATGAGAGGCTCAGGAACCTAATTTGTCTTGTGTAAACTTCTAGTCGCAAAGGTCAACAGCGCGTTATTGGCTCGGCCATAAACTACGCAAATAGCACCAATTGCTCCATACAGACGCCAACATTAAGAAGTCGAAAGATTAGAAGATATGTGGGGGGCTTTACTTCGATTTCGAATAAATCAGACTTGTAATAGTTCAAAAAAACAATAAAATGACAGTAATTTTATTAACTTATTGCATGATTTTAATACAATTTTACTAACTTAATATGGTTTTAACTGAGAACACATAAAATATACATTAGGTAATAATATACTCGTAGTTGCTCGTAGTAAATATAGTAATGTAGAGTTCTAACTTCTTTACTTGAGAACGCCATCTCAAAAGACAATTCAACACAATAACAAATAACGATTTAGTACTCCAGAGAAGGCTACACCGACGTCACAACATTACAAATGATCTAACTAGATTTTCCAACTATTTAGGGTCACTAAATGTCTAAATGACCAATGGATAACTCAAAGGACCTCGTTGTTTTATCATTCTCAGAATGAATAGCGCTCGTGAATAGCGACGTTAAATGTTTCCAGATTATCAATTGGACTTACCACCAAAATATTAGAACTAGCCTGAAGTATGACTGAAAATTATTAAATTTTTAGTAAATATGTGTTAAGATTAAGTTAATTATTGTATTCTGATGAACTCAGATTCTTGTTATAATTTTATTTATTTGTGTGTAATTGATTTAAGTAAAAAAGGGAAGTTCCATCTATCATTTTGGGACAGATACACTATAAAAGGATCGATTTTATTTGCGAACAAGCGATCGATTTTATTTTGTGAATCAGGAATCGAACTCGGAACCTTCCTGTTCTATGCTCACGCTCTCAACCAGCTAATAAGAATGTCCAAATAGATTTAAATTGGAAAGACAACCAGCCAAAAAACTAACATTTGTTACTTTGATGAACGTCAGGTAAATCTATGAGCTAAAACTAAAATAGTAGGTATGGTTATCGTAAACATTGTCATTAAGGAGTATTGCATAAAGAAATATCAAATAGATATGATATTTAATATTCAAACAAAGGGAAGTTCCTTATTTAAAAATGCAACTACGCTGTATTATTATTTCTCTGTTTTATTTAATAAGCTGCGCTTGGCTATTGCTGTTTGCTTCTATTTTTGTAAATATCTTCATTTCAAATAAAATTAAATCATTTGAGAAGCTCGTGTATGAAGTCTCATAAACAAGTAAATAAAATTGAACTTTATATTTTGAATATTATATTTTACAAAAAAACACAGCTACTAATTTAATCATCATTAATATCAATTTGTATGTTTATCTTTATGATTTGATTATTTATTGTAGATATACATTTTGGATAATAGTACGATCTTACAATATTCTGCTATTAACTTAAAACAGTCTGACTTCAATTATATAAGTGCCACTGTGTTCTGTGGCGTCTTTTTAACATTTCTTTTATATTTTATTGCAATTTCCTTTTATAAAAATTAAAGAAGTTTTCCATTATTAAAAATGCAATTTATTAATTTGAGCGTATGTTGCGAACAAAACGGAAACCAAATCCTATACGAAGTGCACATTCGTGTAAAATAATATGTATATTAAGAAAAAACTTCTCTTCTTCTTCTAATCTTATTTCTTTTCATTTCGTTGTTTATGTTATACTTATTGAATAAACTAACTCTCTCGATATAAGTATATTATTTAGATTCCATATTTAAGATTACATTCTACAGCGACATGCTTCGTTATTCTGTAAGGAATGGAATTCCCTCTTAAAATTTCCAACGACGTTCAATCTAGAAAATTCCAGAAAGAAATTTGTAATCTAATCGTGTTAAATGTAAATTTTACGTAACGGTTACGGTTTTGTTTCAAATATACTTTTATTTATTTAATATTCAGTAAGCGTATTACAACTTTATTGATAGACGAAACGGCAGTTAAATTTTACCTACGATTACCTATCTCTAGATAAATAATGAACTTATGCTACTTATTTGGTAAACGACTGTGTTACATTATTTTTGCACGGTAGCTTCATGGCATTTTTGTATTTCATTAAAATTAAAGAATTTGTGAAATTTTTGTAGAATGCAAAGATTGATTTTAAATTTATCATATAAACAAATGTCGATATTTCTTTAGTTTAGTTGTAGTAGTTAGTAAATGGTACGTAAAATTTCCATATTATTTAAAATAAGAAATGTCTAAATAAATTTGGCAAAAACTATTGCAATCTTTGGAGACAACGCAGGATGTTATATAAAGCCAAATAGAGAAAGCTGTAATTTCAACGACAAGAGCAAGAATTAAATAAAATTAAATTTAAAACAAATCAAATCGAAGGTACAGATTACTAAATGTTAATGCTTTTAAGTAAATTCATTCATTTAACAAGAAATATCCTCAAAACTCTTTGTTTGCTTTGTATACAAAGCATGAATGCCAACAAATAAAATATTTTTATTATATTCCACCAGGATTAAAAATGACAGGCTCGTAGGTGTCTGTATAAATGCCGCGTCAGCACAGTTATTAATTTAATTTGCTTGCTTTAAACGCGCCATGATGTATTGTGTGACGATATCAATAGCTGTTGTTCAATATGTTTTTCATTACAGGGCTGGTAAACAATGTGGATTTTTTTATGGTATTTCAAATATTGTAAGAGGAAAGATTGAAAAGGCTTGATAGCAAAAGATAGAGGATAATTTAACATCAATGACATTTAAATACAAGATTTATGCCATATACACAGACTTCAGCAGTGCATTTGACAAAGTCGACCATACAACACTGTTGGTAAAATTGAAGAATTATGGCTTCCACGGAACTCTTATCCAATGGTTTCATTCTTATCTTCGCCATAAGGTTCAAAGGGTGACCATGGGTGGATTCAGGTTTCGTGAATATATTGCGACGTCAGGGGTTCCCCAAGGGTCACACTTAGGCCCGACTCTTTTCTTAATCTTTATCAACGACATTTCTAACTGCATTAGTTATAGTAATTGCTCAATCTTTGCCGATGGCCTAAAACTTTATCGTAGTGTGAACAATTCTGATGACGCATATCTTCTGCAGCATGATATAAATGCTATTCAAGTCTGGTGTAAGAATAATAAAATGGAGATTAACGCTGACAAGTGCCTTCACATAAAATTTTCTAGAAAAAAGAATTCTTTTAAATCAGCTTACACGATTAATCATAAACCTGTTAAGGAAGTGTCAGTAGTTCGTGATCTAGGTATATTATTTGACAAAAAACTAAACTTTTCAAACCATATTGATCATATATGTTCTAAAGCTTGGCAGATGTTAGGTTTTATAAAACGGAATACAAAAGATTTCAGAAAAGCACGTACGATAATTTGCCTATTTAGTGCCCTAGTTCGTAGTCTATTAGAATATGCTAGTACGATTTGGAATCCGCATTATCAAATTCATATAGGCCGCATTGAACGCCTACAGAAAGCTTTCACAAAGTACTTAGCTTTTAAGGATCACCGTATTTCGTATAGGGCAGCTTATAAAGATAGACTGGATCACTTTAAATTAAACTCTTTGGAAAATCGCCGTCGTTTACTCGATTTATATACATTGCATAAAATTATTCATGGGAACCTTAGCTCTAACCTAATTATGTATTTGAATTTGTCAGTTCCACGCTCTATTCCACGTTACGGTGTTTCTAGTACTTTCTGCCCAAGTCTATCCCGTACTAATTTAAAAAAGAATAGTCCATTTAATAGGTTAATGAAAACGTACAATAGTGTTACCAATAAAAGAAATAGCTTACAACATAGTAATAACGTTAACATTGACATCTTTCACGATAATTTTTATAGTTTTAAAAATAAAATAGTAAATTTTATTCAGTGACTGTGTTGTATTTTGATGTATTTGACATATTTTATTTTATGTGTTTTTATTAATTTGTATTTTATGTGTTTTAGCCATGTTTTAATTGAATTTTATATATTTTTTATTTCATGGATGTTTAAAATTTCAAAATTTTAATCATGTTATCATTGTAGTATTAATTTTATGTATTCTTGATAAATTTTTAATTATGTGGTGAATTTTATGTTTTATATTTTTTTTTTTTTATGGATGATAAATTTGATTATGTATTTTTAGACTTTTAAAACTGAAAAATTTTAAGATCTTTTTTTATAATTGTTGTATACGCCTGCTTTATGGCCAATTCAGTTTATGAAATAATTATTAATGTATTTCTGTAAATTGTATTAATTGAGTCATTATTGGTGTGTCTAATAAATAAATAAAATAAAAATAAAAAAGATTTTTAAGTTATATTGTCGTATCCCGGGTCAGCTACTAATAAACAAAAGTCTTCATCTATCCCATATCTGATACTGCAACTATCATATAATATGTAGCAAACATCAACAAAATTATCAAAGAGAAACGAGGAAACGAGTAACAATTGATACGGACACTGAACAGAATCGGTATAACAAAAACTTAAGCATTGATATTCCGATGATAGTTAACCAACAAGAACACGACGTGTAAACAATACAAAAGTGAAATAATAAACAAGCACAGGATTTATCTATAACAATCTAAATGTTTTCCAAACTGAAAAGCTTCATGAAACTGTGGTATGAATGTATTGCATTTAAAATCAATTAAGGCGTTACCCGGCAATTTCGACTATGTTCAACCTCTATAAAGTCTGGTACAACATAAAGCACAATACCGAAAAAAATATATAAAATAGGATGGTCTTTGATCTTTAATTGCTCGCGAGGACTTTTTTCCAAAGTTAATAGATTTCTAGAAAAAAAATGTGCCGTGGTCATCGATTTTTCCGCAAATACTCTATAAACTTCGTAACCTGCTGACTTAGAGCTCTGAAAATTTTATGTTTAATAAATTATCAGTTACACAACAATCCCTGACGAGGATTTTTTGTTTCACTGATTGGTATCTTTTTAAATACAAAATGCGAGGAAAAAAGAAGGTGCAGCGGGAGAGGTTTGAGATCCGTCAAGTATGGTCAAGGTTATTAGCGCATGTATAAGCCTTAAGGAACAAATTATTCAATTGACAGACTATAGTAAAATATTATTTTGCTTAAATTATAAAGACAAAAAAAGCTTGTAAAACATGTATGGTTGTATGTTGTAGCTTGTAAAATATGCATGTATAATATTGGACATTATTTGAATAAAAATATCAAAGAATTTAATTTTGTGTCTTATTTACGAAAAAAGAATTTTAAAAATGAAATACATTTCTAGTTATATCTTGTTCAGCACATTTTCCAGTTATTAACCCCAAGAAAATTGGGAAAGTAAACTTTTTATTAGGCGTAAGCTCAACACGTCTATAGAAAACGAATAGGAGTATAAAGGTCTAAGTCGCCTGAGACTTGTTACATGAAAATATAAATGGGTTTACGTAAGAAAATAGACGGGAAAATAACTGATTATTATGTCAAAGAAATGTGTGATAAACATATTCGAACAATTTTATTTTTTAAGGGCTGATTTTTTAATCCTTGGTTAATACTTATTCGTCGAATAACGTATTAATCTACAATTTCAAAAATGTATTCTTTGCCCGTCTTTGACAGTTTACGGGTGACATTTTAATATTATCGTGTAATAGTTTATTTGGCGGATAAGTTTTAACCATGGATTGAAAAATCGGCCCTAATAATAATAAAATAAATTGATTTTTTTTAGCGTTACTAGTTCTCATTGTAGTTACCTTCTTTACTGAAATACTGAATAAATAAATACAAATCTTATTAAATCTATGAAAAGAGTCACGTTATATGCAACATATCTTATATGAAACTTCGAGCGTCTCTTTAAACAAGATGAAACTGTATCTTAAAAAGATAAAACACGTTCTTTTCAACGCTTAAACAAAAAATTGATAAAGAGACATAAGTAATATAACGTTCGCAAGGAAAAATAGAAACACAAAAGAATAAGACGTATAATTAAAAAAATGTAATATTCTTCATTAAATTTTCCATAGAAGGTACTTGTTCAGACTGAAAATAAATTGCAAAGAAGGGCAATAAATCAGCACGATGAACAAACACAATTCAAATAGAGGTTTATGTCTATGAGGTAATAATTAATATCAGTACAAATAACTATAGGTGTCGTAGAACTGAAAAAAAATGATTATTTTAAACTTAGCTATTGCAAATTATAACAACCCTTATTTTCTAATTCGGTCTTTGGTAATTCTTTATGTACTTCCCCCTGTACTTTCCCCATGTACTATCCCCCTGCCTAAGACTCGTTAAACCCGTAATATCATACCAACTGATTTCGATTACGCGACCTCCGCGGGGATTCACTTCAAATAATTTCCCTTTACAGCCTTAAATCACTTTTTAAATTGCTTTTCCGAACACTAACACTCTATTGAGTGGGATAGCAAACGACCTCGACGTCATTTTACCAATTTACTGAAAGAATATTAAATTAAATTTAAAAATAAGAAGCTTAGGCTCGCCTTGTTAACTTTCGTCCCAGTAAATAAATAAATATTTATATCAGGACAATTTTCACATACCGCACGATCTGATCCCATACTAAGCTTTTGCTTGTGTTATGGAAACCAGATGGCAGATAAACATACATATAAATTTAAATAAATACTTATATAGATAATTAACACCCAGATACATATCAAATATCTATGTTCATCACACAAATATTTGCCCCGGGTGGGAATCGAACCCACGACCTCTGGCTTGGAAGGCAGGGCCACTACCAACCAAGCCAACCAAGTCAGTCAAATAAGTAGTATGTATATAGAGGTATCAAGTTTAAAGCTACAATAATCCAAAGACATTGGAGAAGTCGTTATATTCGTTGTTATAATTGAAGTCTTGATATAAAGCTCTTGAAATCCGGCTTTGGATGAACCACAAACCACTAAGGTCAAAGCATCGGGCTATCTATAAGCCCCACTGGTATTTTCAGCCGGGGTTTATAAACTGACTCGTGAATATTGAATGCTTCGATAGCAGCTGATATACTGTTACTATTAAAACATTTTACACACCGTAGTGTAGCAAGGCTTATTGTACCTTACCTTTTGTTTATTATGTTGTAAGAATATTTCTTGCAATTTTCAAATAATTTTAAATTGAACACGTATAAATAAAATGAATATCAGTACAATTAAAGGGGCAGGGGGATAGTACATGGGAAAAGTACAGGGGGAAGTACATAAAGTATTCTATTAGATTTAAGCTTGATCTCAATAAATTAAAAATAGAAATTATAATATTAGAAATTAAATCCCGGCCCCTCACTCGTCTATGTAACCTGTCAATATAATATCTATACATATAATAAAATCGTAGGAAAGTCAAAACTGTACATTGAATATTTTTTTAAAAGAATACATAATCCATGATCTATAATCGATATAGAAGCCAAAAATATAGTTTTTAGAATTTTTGTCTGTTTGTCTGTTTGTCTGTTTGTCTGTATGTTTGACCGGGCTAATCTCGAAAAGTACTGCATAGATTTACTTCAAATTTTGCATGAATATTCCTAAGAGGTCGGGTGAGGATAGTTTAAACATATTATCATGATATCACCTTCGGGGGAGGAGCTGTGAGCCTTTATTTTTCTTACATATTCCGTGTACTACGACAGCGTACAATCTAAAGACTCATGTTTAAATGTTGGTTTCGAGTAAGCCATGCTATTATCTAGCTTTACAAAATAAAAACTATGTCATTTACGTAATTTGGGCAGAGAAACAGTTAAATGAATCTTAGCAGTATAAAGACAAATTTGAAACAGCGCCATCTATGAAGTGTTAGAAAAATCAAACACACGTTAACTATTGGAAATTAATAATCAAATGACGCATATATAAATGTTGTTTGACAATATCTAGATTGACACTATAAAAATTATGCCATTTAAGTAACTTGGGAAGAGAAACATAGTTAAGATACAGAAAACATAAAGAATGTAAGTTGTATAATGTTAATTTTGTAACAGCGCCATCTATGAGATTTCGTAAAAATCAAATCAATTTAGATGTTAACACTACTGAATACACAGTTGGAAATTAATAATTTAAATATAATTATGTTATTTATTTAACTCTTTCCCTTCCCTTTATGGTATATTTCGTGTAAATAATAAATATACTACATTTTTTTAAAGTGAGGGTAGATGTTTATTATTTTAAGTAAAACTAGACACCACAGAGTACTTTTGTATATTGCTAGACACCATTATCTACAGTTAATCTAATATTGATTGCGTTCATTAGTTACAATTTTAAAAATCTTCGTATTTTATAAATTTACTAGCTTACCGCCCGCGGGTTCGTCCGCTTTGTCTAAAACCTAATAAATTATATACTAAAACCTTCCTCTTGAATCAGTCTATCTATTAAAAAAACCGCATCAAAATCCGTTGCGAAGTTTTAAAGATTTAAGCATACAAAGGGACATAGGGACAGAGAAAGCGACTTTTTTTATACTATGTAGTGATATTTATAAAGCAATTGAATGCCATAAAACCAAAAATATCAAATGCAATCTTCGTGTTTTGTGAATTTTCACCATCATGCGATCCCACAAAAAGTAAGTTGTTACTTATAGGTATTTATTTTTTATAATGATAGCAATTCATGTTTTTTGTTGGTAGGTATTATATTACACTTTTAGAATGAAATAATAAAATGATGAATTCTTTTATTATTTTGAGGTGCATTGGGAACAGTAGTTTTTGATAAAATTTTATTTGTAAGTAGCTTTTTTTATAGATTTACAGTTAACTTTTGATTTTGTTATTTACAGATTCAATGCTCATAAAATTATATCGCCTTTGGAAGACGATTTCTGCTGATATTTTTACAACACCACTTGAAAATTGATGATTTGATGATAAAGATAGTAGCAGCGAGGATTAAGTGGAAATTAGTAATCATCCGCTTCGTCAATTTTTGACTGAAGGTAATGTCTAACGTCCAATGGTTCAATCATTGGAAGTATCTCGGGAAATTTTGGAGGATATTTTTCAGGAAGGAGAGGAGGGGCAGCCAACCACATATCAAACGACTACGTTTTAGTACCGAAAAAAATGTTATTCCAAATGAAACGTAAATTTTGCACTCACAACTGTACAAGTAATGTTTTTATTTTGACTTTGCGGTTATCTGATTATAATATTTATCGTTATGGCTATCGAGGTACCGACCGTACTGGGATCAGAGTACATGATACAGTTCATCATCCAGGATTGCTAAGAGCATTTTAACACTGAAAAAGATGTTTTCTTTGAATCGTAGTTGCTTCATTTATTTATTTTTAATCATTTTACATAATATGTTTTATATTTTATAAATATAATATCATTTTCATTATTTAAGTAGATAAAATAAATTATGTAACGGTTTTATAAGAAAACACAGTATATTTATTAGGCGACGGTGATTTCTTCCAGGCAAAAGATATTCATCAGCTCAATAAAATTGAATAGTATGTTAGTTATTCTTTAGATTCACAATTGTAATGAGCATTTCCGCAAGCAAGTTGTATCGTAGTTTAGATATATCATAGTTTTGACATATTAAAGTTCCAACAAAACCCTCAAATTTTTGAGCAGGGTTGAGCAAGATAATTTGAAAAATGTGCCGTGTTAAGTATTATAGAAAAGGTTAGTTCGTTGGTAATTATTATTTCTTCTTCATTTACTTGTTGTTAGTAAAAATAAACTTTGACTAACAGTCAAAGTATATTTTAACTAATACTACTTAATATCTATTATACCTACCACACCTACTTATGTTCAGTATTTATCTGTATTATTATTGCTTGGTAATTAATATATTTTCATGTCGTATACCTAATTATAAACATAAGTTTGATGTGTAATTAGCTGGATTTATTTTTACACACTCACAGACTTATATTTTATGTTAAAAGAGTGTTAATAGTGTAAATCATGATATTTTTTCACAATTAATAATAATCCTTTTTTCTAATGGTGTTGGCATTAAATTAAACCGCGCTGTCGTTTCGTTCACAAAAAGTGATGTTATGAGGAGCATATTCGGTCCTCATATCATAAAAAATCTGTGCGAAAACAATAAACACGTGTGAGGCCCTCACGGCAGATCGGGGCGGTCTGACGCGAAGTGGGGACAGCGTTGTCACTGTATCGCTCTTGCCACGCTGTTCAACAGACTTATTCGATAGTTCAGTTTTGTGTTAAGACCGCTGTGACAACCAACCCGTGAGACAACCAAACCCGGTCTCCCCTACTATCCCGTGAGACCGAAACCTTCACTGAGAGGGTATGACGTCTCACAGTTGATCGCAAACGGCATATTGTACTATCCCGTGAGACCGAAACCCTCACTGAGAGGGAATTACGTCTCACTACTGATCACGACAGTCATATTTTATCTCGAGAATCTGAAACTTTACTCAATATGAAGACCGTTTGACAAATGATAGGGTGCATCATAATATTATTCGATCTCTTGAAGATGAACATGAGCATAAGCAATGACTAGAGTAGGGACGCGAATATTACAATTATATGAGACAAGAACGATTAATAAGTTTGTTTAATGAAAGATTAAGAATTGAAACTATTCGGTCTCTGGAAACGGACGAATAGCGAGAGGCCCGTCTTACTGCAGACAGATTTCGTCATAGTCTTAATGACTTGAGGTAAACAATCTACGAATTCGGTGGTGTGGTCTGACAAATATAAAAGTGGGTTTGCTTATAACCTCACAATTGATTACAGATCATCTTCTGTAAAGGCGTAGTATGTTCTTTTTGTAATGCTTTAAAGTGTAGTAAGGAGTCGGCTTTCATTTGAAGATACACCGGAACCTTTGAAATCACTACTTTTAGAGGAACATACTGTGCAATGTAAACTGTTATTAGACAATATTCGCTCTTATAGTAGCGCGTTTCAAATGATCCTTTGGTGCTCAATAATAATCAGAAGGTCCGTTCATGCTTACTTTTAAGATACAAGGTCAAGTTTACCATTTGATAGGATCCCTTTTGCCTGTAGGCTAACCTAAGTTTGTTTAAATATATTTTGTATTCGACTACAACGAATAGTGGAATACAAGAAATCAATATTTCTCAAATTTAAAACTGAACTCATTTCACAATTTTAGAACAGGTTAATTCGTATGTATGCAGTTTAAAATCGACATTAGAAGCTTTTCCTCAAGATGGTGATATCGGCACTCAGGAACTCCCTGGACGTGTTATAACGCCCAGGCCACAGTATTACAAATTTTTCCTAAAATAGAGCAACGAATGTATTTTCGCATAGCGACGGAGGGGAACTCGCGGGGGGTCAAGTGACGCGGGCCACTTACCACAAACATGCTTAGTTTGTGGTACCGAGCGCGAAAGAAAGTCATCGTGTTTTTAGTAAAGTTACTATGTTAACTAACGTAATTTAATACTTAAGTACATATTCTATAATGGTGTGCTCAAACTGTTAATCTACATTTAATTTAGATTATTATATTTTGATACTAAGTAATGTAGAATTTAAATCACATTCATTCATGTTTTCTTCAGATTTTAAGATTTTCTTATCAGAGTGTTCAATTTTAATGTAAGTAGTTAAATTTTATAAGAGACAATAATTAAGAACATTCAAAAATAAAGTGTCACGTATTTTTTTTAAACGACGAATGACGAAAAACGACCTAATCGCGGACGAAGTCGCGGGCAACAGCTAGTCTATGTTATAATATAGTAGGGTGCGATAGTTGCAGTGCGTTGTGATCCAATACACCTTTAACTTTTGACACGAAGTAACCTTAACATAACCAAATTCTAGCAAACAAACTGTCTTCGATTATATATATATATATATATATATATATATATATATAATGAAATCTTCAGAATATGTTTATATAATGTAATGTTGGTTCGTTGACGTACTTCTCTACAAATGCAACCATTACGGTATACGAGGTCTTGCCTTAGAGTGGTTAGAAAGTTACTTACGAAATCGTAAACAAAGAGTTGAAATTTCTCATACTTCCGGTCACAACACAAAGATTTATAGGTCAGATTATAAATATAATGGGAATGGAGTACCGCAAGGGAGCATATTGGGACCTCTTTTGTTCCTATTATATATCAATGACCTACCTAATGTAATTGTGAATGAGTCTGTTTTATATACTGATGACGTTTCGGTTATTATTTTGGAAAAAATGGAGTTGACTTTGAATTTTCAATTAATCATACTATAATTAAGGTAATCCAATGGTTAGAGGATAACGGTTTAAACGTAAATCTAGCAAAAACAAACTACATCCAATTTTATAATAAAAGCAAAAACAATATGAGTCATCTTAATATACACTATAATGGTAAAACGATTCAAGAAGTTACTGAAACCAAGTTTTTAGGCTTAGTTCTTGACCAAAGATGTAGTTGGAAGTCACACGTTGAATGTGTTAGTACGCGCTTGAATAAATTCGTGTTTGCACTACGGCGTATCCGTAAGACTGTATCTGAAAAAGCTGCTATAGTGGCATATCACGGTTACGTTGCATCAATATTGCGATACGGAATATACTTTTGTGAGGGAATTCCGTTAATATTAATCAAGTGTTTTTAGCCCAGAAAAAGTGTATAAGAACTGTAGCGAGTGTCGGTCCTCTTGTAAGCTGCGGCCAATTTTTCAGCGGCTGAAAATTCTTACACTATCCAGTATGTATATTTTAGAGACCATTATTTTCGTCAAAAAGCATCATAATTTATTCACAACCTTTGAGGATAGCTCGCTTTTCATTACAAGAGACCCGACGCGTTTGCGCATGCCTTTGTGTAGAACTACGCTCTTTAACAGGAATAGCTATGCAATGGCCATCAAAATTTTTAACCATCTACCTAAGGAGTTAAGATCCCTGCCACTTAGTAAATTGAAATGGCAACTCGTGAGATTCCTCGCAGAGCGTTCTTTTTACAGAATGGCAGACTACTTCGAATAAAAATTTTGAATTGTGATGGTTTCACTTTGTTAATTGTAGACTGTGAAATGTAATATGGTTGTTTGACATTTGATTTATAATTAAGTGACATAAATTAAAATTAAGTGACATCATTTTTTTTTTTAATAATTTGCATGCTGTTAATAACGGCTGAACATGCTGGAAAACTCTGCTGGAAATTGTTAACATCTCTGTATACCATGTATTTTTTTGGCAAATAAATTAATTTGAATTTGAATTTTGAATTTGTGAGAAATTTTTATAGGAGAGGTAAATAATATTGCTTTGTAATATTTTTCCCGTGAAATAATTTTCCTTAATTACCTGTTATCAGTAAGATATCCTCCTTCCGTTATCTGATAACTCAAAGAATTAAGGGTATATTATATTATCCTTTCATGAAATGTACAATAACATCGATGTCAGTGCTTTTTGAAGTTTATTCAATACCCTTGAGCTTTTTTCTTATTCGATTGAATAAGTAAACTTTTATAATCATTATAAAATGTAAATAATGTGTTCTTATTTTATTATTTATAAAATATTTAGAATACGTGTGATGATAAAAACCGGCCAAGTGCGAGTTGGACTCGCACACGAAGGGTTCCGTACTATGGAGACCCCCCATAATATATTTTATTTTTTATTTTTAGTATTTGTTGTTATAGCGGCAACGGAAATATATCATTTGTGAAAATTTCAGCTATAACTGTTTGCAATACGACCTGGAGACAGACAGACAGACAACGAAGTCTCAATAATAGGGTCCCGTTTTACCCTTTCTGTACGGAACCCTAAAAATTGATGAGATGAGGAACAAGGCACCGTTCAGTTACAATTTTCTAGGTCATGTAGAGCTACACCTCAATTGTGTATCAAGCAATAATAATTAATTACATGTTAAAAAAAATATTCATACCTATAGAAAGTTAATGAAATACTCCTCTCTCATCTCAATCGAGATAATTAGTTGAATAACGTACAGGTTTATACTTGAGTTTCTCAGGTAAACTCTAATCAAGAGAATTTAATTAAACAGGCAGAGATTAATGGTTTTAATACTACGCGATATTTTGCAACGTGATACAAAATGTACTCTGATATTAATCCAAATATCACTTTCTCCAACCGATTCGACTATAAACGAATTATATCTTAGATGTAAATAACTTTTTTTTTTCTATAAATAATATGGTGTTAGGCATAAACAACTGAAAGTATTTTTCACAGCAACTACGTGCAAATAAGACGACTGCCATATTTTGCCAAACAAGTACCTATGCAATAATATGATGTAAAAAATATTTATTCAAAAATCAAGCATACAATCTCGTTGAACTTATTACAATAAAGCTGTTAACACAGTAAATATGTAGTATACTCTATACATCATTTGAACCAAGATGCCCACACTAGACTCGTGGCCTGTATTGTGAGCATCAATACAAAATATTAAGAAACAAACAAAACTAGACATGGATGTAAATGAAATGTCGATTTATTAATGTTTTAGGAATAAATTGCAATTGATATAATATTATTCTTTAAGATTTATTTTATTAGATGAAACTTAAATGAACAAGAAAATAAATAAATATCAAAATAAAAATATAAATAAACAGATACTTTTTATATGTGTGTGTGTGCTGAATAAGAAATGCTTGGGGGTAAAACTTGTGAGTAAGAGCGTTAGATTAAAGACCTAATCATATTTTCCGTTTGTTGAAAAGACAAAGAGAGTAGCCATTTTTTAATAATTTTCTTGGCCTTTGCGACACCACTCTGCCTAATAGAATGCAATGCCTGGTTGATGCGGTTATATATAAGCGGGTGTAGGAATTGACTAAATCGTTTGGCAAAGGAGGTAGTAACCTGAGGTAAAGGAATTTTATAAATTCTATTGTTGAGTAAGTTAGCGTAATCACTTGAAGAGAGAATATTTTTATGGGTTAGTAATGCTACATTAAGAATAAATAATTTTCTGACGCTCAACAATCCAGTCTCCTTATAAAGCAAGTCAGTTGGGTAGCGGATAGGGAGATGCAGCATAACCTTTAACACAGCTCTTTGTGCTCTTTCCAGAACCAATAATTTGGAGGATCCACAACCACCCCAAATACAGATACAATAACTAATTATATGTTCACATAAAGCTATATATATTCTCCTGAGTAACTCGTATTTAGCGACAGAGCGTAGGTGTTTCATGGGGTATATTAGTTTACGAACTCTTGCAGTTGTTGCATGTATGTGGCCTTCAAAGTTTAACTTATCATCCAATATTACGCCCAGATATTTAATGGAATGCGCGTTACTGATTGTGTTATTACAATGGCATGGAGGAACTGGATGAGACAAGAAAGAAATATTGCACGAATGAAAAGACAGATCCGGAAGTGATGAAGGTTGTGAGGCTGCAGTTTTGTGAAAACATAGATATTTTGTTTTAGCGGCATTGAGAGTAAGTAAATTGTTGTTTAACCAGTAAGCAATCTTTGACATTCCCTCTTTTGTTACGTCAAAGACTTTGTCCCAAGAAGTATCTTGAAAAATAATAGCTGTGTCATCCGCGTAGCAGATAATATCAGCATTTCTCAACCCAACGTTGGCGATATTATTAAGATATACTAAGAAGAGGGTAGGACCTAAAATACTCCCCTGTGGCACGCCGAAAATTACTGGTGAAAGAGAGCTAAAAGTATCGCGATATTTGGTACATTGCTTTCTGTTCGAAAGATAACTTTTGAACCACTCCAAAGCTATACCTCTGATGCCATACCTCTCCAATTTCTTCAAAAGAATTGGTATTGACACTGTGTCAAAGGCCTTGGCTAAATCCAAAAATACTCCGACACAGGCCAAGCCCTTATCTAGAGAAGAGGACACAATATGAATAAGTTCAGATACGGCATCAACGGTAGATCTACCTGCACGAAATCCATATTGACGATTTGATAAGATATTGTTTTTTTCCAGGAAATCAACCATTCTGCTATTCATAATTTTTTCTAAGACTTTCGAGATTGCACTTGGAAGAGAGATAGGTCTATAATTATTTAAATCTTTTTTATCACCGCTTTTATGTATAGGAGATACGGCAGCTACCTTCCACCTATCCGGAAATAAACCATGTGATATACTTAAATTACAAATATAAGCAAGAGGAGCTGAGATGTACGGCTTAATGTATTTTAATAGGCGGTTGGAAATACCATCTATACCCGTTGCACTGTTTGTTTTGACATCAGTGATTATTTTCTCGATTTCAGTTTTGTCCGTAGGTACTATGAAGAATGAGTCTGGAAAGTTCTCAATGGAAACGTTGGAAGCAAGAGATTCCTGAGTTTCTCCAATACCGGTTAGAATATCATTAGCCAAGTTTTGACCTATTGCGCAAAAGTGATTATTGAAGATGTATCCTATGAATTTGAAATCCAACTCGTCACTATTTCTTGCTCATTCGGTATTATTTTTTGATTAAAGGTAATTTACCGAGGATTTAAATGAAAACATAAATAATAAATATTATGACAGACAGAGTGATTAATTAAAATTTTCAAGTATAATGATTTATGAATATTATGATATGAATAACGATGAGCAGAATCGGGTAATGTAAGACGTAGGTGTCTATTATTTATCATTCTAATAATCCATTGTTCCTTAACAATAATCAATCTTAAAATATATTATACTTACAATTTAAGGTAAAATTAATTTATTTGAAACTTTTGAATAACATAAAAAGCTTGAGACAAATTTTAAATCTGTTCAGCCGTTCTAGCGTTAGGTATTTTATGTGGTGTAAAGAATACTAGTTAATTGTACATAATGTGCCTATTTGTAAAAGATATTATTAGATTATATAATAATATCTCAATAACATTATCTCATATTTAGTTTCCATAAATTTCACTTTAGTTACCCATGCCATCTTTATACAAAACCTTGAACTTTTCTGACTCCAGCAGATGGCATAATAATCAAAATATTTTTCTTTAAACCAGATTTCGACGCAATAATAATTTATTATTTGTATTTTACAAAGGTAAATAAGTAGATATATGAAAGGTTTTGTGTCTATAATTCTGAAATTAAACTGAATTGAAAAACATTACGAAAATTTCATTGTTGATATTTAGTTTTTTTGCAGGTTTACCTATCAGGTGACTAGATGTCGTTGTATAAAATACAATGTAACATTTTGTGAATGTTATTCCACTGAAATAATGTGTACTTACTTATGTTGTACTCTTTATTTTACAAATTATTAAGTATACAAACTTGAGTTGTTTAACATAGTTTCTATCACAGTTTCTATTTCAATCATATATATTATATTCTGTTCAATATTAAAAAATAAAAATATAGGTAGGTTAGAAATAATGAAACAGATATATTCTCACTCATCATTTATTTAAATAAATATCATTGTACAATTTATTACACATCAGCTCACTCGCACTTGCTGAAGTTGTTACGATACATTTTGCATACGTTATTATAAATGTTATAAATACGACTTCATTTAATTTTTTGTCTTGAATTTAAAATAGGTACTCAGCCGATTGTAACGTGCACTATTCTGCGGTTACCTATCTTAATCTCGAATTTTAATATTCCGAATATCATAATCCAGAAAACGTTTGGACATTTTTTCATAACCCCGAATTTTAAAATTTCGAAGTTTTGTTTGCCATATAATCGCAACTCCGAATTTCATTTGCCCATTTCTTTATTTGTACGACGTTTTACAATCCAGGCGAATGAGTTCCAGACATACGAAATCTAAATGCACAAAATCCAGATGACCGTAATCCATATGCACGAAAGCCAGATTTTTAAAACACAAATTTTTGAAAGACAGTTAATTGATATCCAGACAAACAATGTCCAGATTTTTGAAATTCAAATAAACGATATCCAGCAAAACGAAATCCTTCCAGGGGGTCGCAGCACAAACCTAACCTAACCTACTGAATAGATTTTAACACTTTAACCTTTCTGTAATGGGCAAGTAAAACAATAGCGAGTCGGTTCGGGCACTCGCCGGCCGCTGCCGCGGCACGCTCGCTTCGCTCGCTCGGCTCGTGCGTGAGGGGTCACAGTTCAAACCTAACCTAACCTACTGAGTCGAATTTGACACTTAAACCTTTCTGTAATGGGCAAGTAAAACAATAGCGAGTCGGTTCTGGCACTCGCCGGCCGCTGCAGCGGCACGCTCGCTTCGCTCGCTCGGCTCGTGCATGGGGGGTCACACTTCAAACCTAACCTAACCTACTGAGTCGAATTTGACACTTAAACCTTTCTGTAATGGGCAAGTAAAACAATAGCGAGTCGATTCTGGCACTCGCTGGCCGCTACCGCGGCACGCTCGCTTCGCTCGCTCGGCTCGTGCATGGGGGGTCACACTTCAAACCTAACCTAACCTACTGAGTCGAATTTGACACTTAAACCTTTCTGTAATGGGCAAGTAAAACAATAGCGAGTCAGTTCTAGCGTGGGGGTCGTAGTTCAAACCTAACCTACTGAGACGACTTTGACACTAAAACCGGTCTGTAATGGACAAGTAAAACAATAAATTTACTTACTGACAATGTTTATTTTCAGTCGATAGTAAAGGTATAATCACGATTGTATGGAAATCAAATAAAAAGATTATGAAAATCTGGCAATAGTTTATCTGTTATACGATTATATGGGAACCAAATAAAAAGATTATGAAAATTTGGCAATAGTTTATTTGGAAAATGGTACGATGGGAAACAAAAAAAAGTATTCTGAGAATCTGGTATAATAAGATCTGTATTATGAGAATACGGGAAACAAAAAAATACTTTTTAAAAATCTCTTTTTGGTGCATCTGGAAATTGATTCATCTGGGAAATTAAAAAAGGAATTTTAAAAATTTGTCATTCATTACATCTGTCTTTTAAAAGTTCTAACAACCGTTTTCGGGGTTTTAAGATTCGGGTAATAGAAATTCGAGTTTTTAATAGGTTACCCTATTCTGCCAGTTCAGGTAAATAAGGGATAATATGAAAATGATTTTCTATTTTGATAAATACAAAGTGATTCATTAACTTTCAGGTAGTTAAAGATTTTTTATAGTACAAAACAAAACAAAACAAAAGTAATGGTTAATTTTCGAAGCGATTTTTACCAATACAGCATTAATCCTTAACCAATTAAATACCTTGAAAACATTGTTCATTTAATATATATCTATATGGCCCTTTACACCGTATGATTTAAGTGAATATTTTCGAAGATATTACAGATTTAAAAATAATTGCGGGACGTAGCGTTTGCGGCGGTACCGGCCGGCTGCCATTGCACCCGTGCGAAGCCGGGGCGGGTCGCTAGTAAACAATAATTTCTTATAATTTAGTTCTATAAAATAACTAAGAAATGACTAGACCGTCTGAAACTTATTGTTTACGTATTTTTATTTACAAATATAAAAAGCACTCTATAGACATCTACAGAAACCAATTACATGATAAATTTAACAAAATAACATACATTTCTAACAATTATTAATAGATTATAACTAGAACTAGCATTCTAAAACTAAAATCTACTTGTCTACTTGTGCAATACAATTTCATAAAGTAAAATATTTGACAGTTAAATTCTTAAGACTACATTTCAATAAGTATAAAGACTTTTAAGTGAGTACACTTAAAGTTAAAATCATTAATTATACTCATTTCGTTTCGAAATATACAAAATATTTGATTTGACACAGTTCATACATCAGTAAAAATGTTATCTCATTTCTTAAATTTAAAATATTATATTTACAACAATTTATACAGCATAATATTTTAATCACAAAAAACAAGCACACCAATTTGTATTATTACTACTTGATTTGTGTGCTAAAGAAAAAGTGAAACTTAATACTGTATAATACTTCTTATAATATTTTTAAATAAAAAATCCCTTTAAACACACAAGACTCCTTTCTTAAAAGAAAATAATACATTTAATGACTGCATGCACATCAATTTACAAAATGCTATGAACGTATAATCGGATAAAATAATTACCTAATAATTAATTAATTATTTACTATCAGCGCACACACACAGAATTAAATATTTATTACGCGCAGTATAAATTCATAATTTTTATATTAAATTATAACAAACATTACGTAACATATTTTATCATTAAATACGTAAAAAATTTTCAATATATCTGTACCCTGGAGTGCTATCCTTTCTTTGTGTCTCAGTTTTGGTTATGTGTACTTAAAGCGTAACAAAGTTGTCAAAAAGCAGACAACATTATTTCTTAAAAAACTTTTTTTTAAGAAATAATGTTATATGTAGTACCTAAATCAAAGAGTTTACGAAGCAACTTCACAATTTCTACAAAAAAACAGGCTACGCCACACAGAACTATATTATATTATAGTTCTGTGCTACGCCAGATAGAATTTAACGCGTTTCCCGCCTGCGCTCCGCGTCGCGCTCGATGACGCCGAATTGTGTTGCACTACGCGGTAACGTAGCGTCACACGGAGCGACGACGCGGACGCTCTGACGCGCGCTCAATACGCGTTCTATCTGACAGTCATGAAGTAGATCGGTATAAGTAAGAGTAAACAATTTCTTTATTTTTATTTTTATTTATTAAAAAGGTTCATCACCAGTTGTTACATATGTATCATTCACGTAAAACAGTAACAATAGGATTTACACATTATTATGCACAACTATTACAGATGAACACTACATTCACAGAAATTAATAATAAATTAGGCGATATCTATACACAATATATCTTTAGCACTCCACATCCATATGCTACGCACGTGCGCGCGCTGCACGAGTTACACGCAGCTGTGTCGCATGCGCCGCAGTTAGAGGTACTCGGGCTGGCGCGCGCGAGCGGAGCGCGTGGAGCG
The DNA here is from genome assembly GCA_029959065.1 of Colias behrii. Taxonomy (NCBI): domain Eukaryota; kingdom Metazoa; phylum Arthropoda; class Insecta; order Lepidoptera; family Pieridae; genus Colias; species Colias behrii. The sequence continues at coordinate 204,341 of JARWMC010000006.1, read as the reverse complement.
CACGGAGCGGGACGAGTGGGGCGAGCGCGAGCGGCCCGTCAGCGTCGTGCGCGCGCTCCACGTGTTACACGCGCGCTGCACGCCCTGCACACATACAAATTAATTAAAGCGGCAATTTATAGTTCTCGACAGCTGAACATGTCTTGACAGGAAATAGTGACAACTATTCATCCACAAAAATATTAAATCAAAAGTTACGTCTAACAATATATTATTACAAAAACAGGTTAATGTGAAACCCTCGCGGTTTTATCTATTTCTATAATCTCAACAAATGGCTTTTAATAAAACAACCAAATAGATGATGAAACATGAAACTACATGTTCAAAAAGCAAAAATATATTTACAAACAAATGACAACAAAATACTGCAACCAGAACAATAACCATGACATAGCAAATAAATAAAATGAAAATAAACGAGTGCATGTAAACCAAAAGAGCTTAAAGTGTGGACTTACGTGGAAGTGAGTAGTAGAGTGAGTGTTACCGTCGGCGCAGAGCAGCTTGCGCAGCGAGCGGCGGAAGTTGCGCGTCATCAGGCAGTACACCAGCGGGTTGATGGCCGAGTTCGCGTGACCTGACCAGTGTAGGAAAAAAACCCACTTTATTTATTTATTTATTTATTTACTCTTTATTGTACAACATATTACAATGAAAGTACATAAAACAAAACAATTTAAAATGTACAAACGGCGGCCTTATGGCTCAAAGCCATCTCTGCCAGGCAACCTTCAGGCAAAGGACAAATTATAACTTAAGGTAGCCAATTAGCAATAATAACGTTAAGAAAGAAGAAAAAAAAAACTGAATTAAAACAAAGCATAATACATAAAACACTATATGTATATAACTACAATATAATATATACATATACAGTATATATACCTACATAAACATACTAAACATATATTATACTAAATATATTATTCATACATACTTATTGAATATATTACATACATAATTACATAAACATAGTATACAAAGACAGTACTTATATAGATAGATAGTAGTCTTTCAGCATCTTTTTAAACGATCGTAACGTCTGGGCGCGTCGAATCGTTTCCGGAAGGGCATTCCATAAGCGGATTGCCGATACCGTAAACGATGTACCGTATAATTTAGTGCCATGCACAGGGAAACGAAGAAGAAAGTTATTAGAGGAACGGAGTGTGTAGGAGTCGGAAGCAAGATAGTGGAAATTGGATTTTAGGTAGCTAGGAGTACAGGGATTAAAAAGGATGGAATAGAGGAGATGGAGAGTGTGAGCATTCCGACGCAGTCGGATAGGTAACCACTTGAGTTTCTTGCGAAACTCAGACACATGGTCAAATTTGCGAAGACCAAATATAAACCTGATGCAGAAATTTTGCAGTCGCTCAAGTTTATTGAGCTGATCTTCGCTGAGGTTCGTGTAGCAAGAGTCCGCGTAGTCTAAGAGGGGAAGGAGAAGGGATTGAGCTAGCATAACTTTGGTGGGTATAGGCAAGAAATGACTTAACCGCTTTAAAGAGCTAGCTGCTCCAAATACTCTTTTGCTGACAGTTTTAACTTGTGGCACCCAAGAAAGAACCTCATCGAAAGTTATACCAAGATTTTTAACATTCGAACTATAAGGTATGACAATTCCATCCAATTGCACGGGGGGTAAATCGGCGCAGCTAATTTTTGAGCGAAGATGTGGGCTTCCAATTATAATAACTTGGCTTTTGTTAGGGTTGATCTGTAGGCCAAAAAGTGTACTCCAATTACTTATGGAAGCTAAATCAGCGTTTGTCACTCTTATAGCCTCCGGTAGAGACCCTGCATCTGAATGGGTGTAAATTTGAAGATCATCTGCATACATATGGTAGAGAGACGTTATATGAGGAGTCAAGGAGTTTATAAAAATGGCAAAGAGAAGTGGAGACAACACGCCACCCTGAGGTACTCCAGCAACAATATTACACCACGATGAAAATTGATCATCATACATAATACGCTGCCGTCGACCAGTCAGGTAACTACGAAACCAATCAATTGCCGCAGGAGAGATATTAATAGACTTTAGCAGACTCAGCAGGATTTTAAAGTCAACGGAGTTAAAGCCATGACTGAAGTCCAACAAAGTTAATACGGTGAGCTGCTGCTTGTCCATACTTAAGCGAATATCGTCGGCGACTTTGACTAAGGCAGTTACCGTGCTATGACCAGGACGGAAGCCGGATTGGTAAGGGCTAAGGATATTGTTACTGTACAAGAACTGGCTTAACTGTTTATGAATTAAGCGTTCCAGTACTTTGGACAGAAAGGGTAGGATGGAAATGGGACGATACTCATTGAAGGATGTCGGATTATTCTTTTTAGGTAAAGGGATAACATGAGCATCTTTCCAAATGGTAGGGAAGCTGTGGGATGAAATTGAAAAGTTCAGGATGTGAGTAATGATTGGAACGATGATATCAAGGATAGGAATGATCATATCACGGCAAATGGAGTCGGTGCCAACGGCCTTCGAAGATATAGACAAGATAATCTTCTTAACATCAGCTACGGCGAATTGAGTGAAAGTAAACGGGGGATAGTTAGGAGTTGGAAGACTAGAAATATGATTTATACTTATTTGATTATTGAAATTAGGAATTGAATTATACGAACAAAAGAAGCTATTAAGGTTATTAACGTTAAGGTCGGATGGTAGCTGATGACTATTATTTTTCCCAACTCCTAATGATTTAAGAAATTTCCAGACATGTTGGGGGTCGCCGTTTTCGACCGAATCATGGATATGGCGTCGTTGTGCATCCCTACACATAGTATTGCAGTGATTTCGAATATTCTTATATTTTTCACGATTTGCATCAGATTTGCAGGATCTCAATTTAGCTTTAGCGCGATTTTTCTTCTTCAATGATAGACTATACTTTTTTAACTTTTTCTTATACAAAATTTGGAAATTATTGAATTCTGGCTATCTTAATCACGATAATAAGATAATAAAATAATTATATCATTAACGATTTTTAGTAGATTAAATTAAATTCAATAGATCTTTCCTCTTCTACATTGAGCTACGCAAATCATTAACAATATGGGCATTTTAACTTTAAGTGTCAGTTTTTTGTTTTGCCAAGACATATCTGTCATTTGTCGCACGCCCTGGACCTATTCGAAAGAACAAGTGGCTCGAGGCTATCGCGCGCATTTGTGTCACCGTAGCCGCTGCGTTCGTTTGGGAACTGTTTCCTCGCACAACTTATATAAATTACTAGCTTTCCACCCGCTTCTTCGCCCGCGTTCTAGAAAAACCCGGAAGTTCCCGTTCCCGTGGGATTTCCGGGATAAACTTATGTGTTAATCCAAGTTACCATCTATATGCATGCTAAATTTCATTGAAATCGGTTCAGTAGTATTTGTGTGAAAGAGTAACAAACATACACACAGACTTTCCCATTTATAATATTAGTAGGATAGTAGGATAGGATATAATTAGTTGCAAAGTGTATGTGTGTGACAGACCGGCGAGCAGCGCGTAGGGCAGGAAGGGCGCGACGCGGTCGGGGCGCACGGCCGCCACGTCCAGCAGCAGCTGCAGGATGTGGTACGGCAGCCAGCACAGCGCGAACAGCACCGCCAGCAGCAGCAGGATCAGCGCCACGCGCTTGCGCTCACGCACCAGCCGCAGCCGCTGCACACCACAACACACGTCACACACGGCACACATCGAACAATGTTTTATGTTTTTTTATAACAAAAATAAAACGTCACAAAACAATTATGCTCAAACACACTTGAGATAGCATTATTTGTAGCAGGCGGTAGGTTTTATATCTTATGGATATACAGCAATATAGAAGAATCGACGGCGCTCAATTCGACACAAGATAATAAAAAGTAAAAAAACTAAAACCCAACTACGACAAAAAACGACGCTGAAAAAGTATAAAACAAGATTTTCAGAATACTGAACTGAACAAAGTTGCTAATGTAGTTGCAAGTAAATGGACACAGTAGACTCTACCAAGATGCCTTCGTTGTAAATTGACAATAATGTCATACAATACTATTCTGAAGTATGCAATATTCCACTATGTAGAGATAAATTTTCATGTTTGGAAAACCGCAGTCACACGTTGTCAGTGTGCTATGGTAGATAGGTACCTATATGTAACGTGTGACTACGCCTTTCCAAACATGAAAATTTATCTCTACATAGTGGAATATTGCATACTTCAGAATAGTATTGTATGACATTATTGTCAATTTACAACGAACGCATCTTGGTAGAGTCTACTGTGTCCATTTACTTGCAACTACATTAGCAACTTTGTTCAGTTCAGTATTCTGAAAATCTTGTTTTATACTTTTTCAGCGTCGTTTTTTGTCGTAGTTGGGTTTTAGTTTTTTTACTTTTTATTATTTGTACTATTTTGGTGTTAAAGTGTATTTGTGGCGCATAATATTAACAAAAGTTAAATTGATGAACTAATAAAGAAGCTATAAATAAATAAATAATAAATAAATAAATAAATATTATAGGACATTATTACACAAATCAACCTAGTCCCACAGTAAGCTCAATTAAGGCTTGTGTTGTGGGTACTAGGCGACGATAAATATAATATTAAATAAATACATATATAGATAATAACACCCAGACCCAAGAACAAATAATTGAGTTCATCACACAAATATTTGCCCTGACCGGGGATCGAACCCGGGTCCGTCGGCTCAGTAGGCAGTTACTTTACCACTGCGCCAACCGCGTCGTCAAACGTCATCGTCGCTATGAACGAAAAGATGTGAATTATATGCAATGAGCCCATGAATACAGGTAAAGTCACAAGCAAATGGTAGTAATATATATATATTCAAAATGTGCAAGTAAAGCGCTTTCAAATGATACCAAACACGGCATATTTATCTTAACTTTATTTTTTTACTCTGTATGTTTTGTCCGCTTGAGGGCGCCACATTAGATTTTGTGAAACCCCATATAGCCTATAACCAGCAGACAATTAAGACGCTTCTAATGATATGTCATTTGTTGAATTCTGATAAGTAGTTTAGAAGTTACGAGGGAACAGATGAACATACATACATACATACATACATACATATATACATACATACATACATATATACATACATACATACATACATAGCCTGTCAAAATCATAACCCTCCTTTTGCTTTGCCGTAGTCGGGTAAAAATAATTATACGCTTTGTCTTCCCCTGTGGCCAGACGAAATGTAAAAACTTTTTAAACATGACCGCTTGATGAAAAATATATTCCGATACAAAAAGCTCTGTTCACGGCTCGTTATTGTTGAAAAGTACAATTAATATTTCTCTTTTGTATTATCATATAATTGTATATGATAATAATTTTCTCATTAAAAAGAAAAGCTCATCAATTTAATATGTCCAGAAGGCTCTCTGTTTACCGGTTGTCCAGTAAACAAACATGCTTGCTGGTAGGTATTATACCTAAATGCAAAATTATGTGTCTTCGTATTGTCAGAAACTATTTTCATGATTTTGTTGTTTCTGTTTTTATAGCATAACACTAATAATAACTCATAAACTTAAAAGCCAAGAAAAAGTGGCCCATTTTAAAATTAAAGTAAACGTAAGTCAATACAAACCTCGAACGATTGCATACTTGCGGTAATAATTTACTTTGTTAACTCATGTTATAGTTTATCCGATAAGTTAAAAATGCGACGTTATGCTCATGTGTAAGAAGCCTTATCGATGATTGAAGTGCAGTGATTGTAAAATGTATTATGTAACAGTTGCAGACTAAATACGAGAGAGTAGATACTGCAATGCGCTTCTGACCGATACGAAAATATTGTTACAACAAAGTATCATCCCACTCCAATTTTGAGAATATATTTGTCTGAAGAAAGTTCTTGCCCATTGTATATTCTTTTCATGACTCTCTTTACAAAATATATGAATATTTAGTACAAAGAAAAAACGAATTTTATATTATGAAAAACTAATTTTATGATAATTGATATATTTTTTTGAAACTGGCCCTCTAAATTTCAACCGAGAGTAGATATACAATTTTAAATATAAACATCATTCTCCATTCCTTTATCCAAAAGTTTACCTTAGCCTCACGCTTACGATCTTTAAGAATATTTGCACAAGAAAATGTATTCAAATGAAATCTGGAATTAAGCCGTGAAAGCTTTTTCTTCAATTTTATGATGAACGATTTCTCGCATAATTATCTAGCCCCTTAGCGATATCTTGAGAAACTGCACTTTTTAACCTTTTAAAGTTTCAAACGTGCGGAATTTAAAGTAATCCAATAATGCGAGGTCATATTTTCTTTTTTAACAGTGAAAATTAAATTTCCCTCTTAAAGGATACAGCTAAAATAATTTTTCTACTCGTAAATGTGTGTGGATATATTTTTTTGCGAAAACCACTGACCAAACAATTTATAAAGAAGTGTAAAGTTAAGTGAACTAACAAATCATTTTTCAGACAGGTTTATATAGAGAAGTGTAGAGACTGGTGTATGAAATCCATTAATGTAAAGAAAATTATATTAGCGAGATGCTTGTTATTTGAATTCAAAACCCTAAATATTGAATAATATATTTTTGTGACTTTATATTGGAAGTAATCTAAGCCTAAAAGTATTATTTATAGTCAAGCGACCATGAACAATTTCACACCACGATTATCCGCTCATATTGTGTCGATTTAAGTAGATACCTACTTCAAGAAACTTTTTTTATTGCAATTTAGTTTAACTTTTAGTCAAAATTTTAATTATAATTTTGAATATATAATACAATTGACAACAACAGGAACCTAATCTTATTTTAGCAAGTAATATAAACAGAAGTAAAACATTTAATTTCCAATTCATAATGTTCAACACGTAACGCTATTTCAATTACCCGTCAAACACAAGTCATAAAGTTTGAAATGAAATCAGTGACTCGGTTAAAAGTCGAATAGCAGTGGTTCCTTTGAGAGTTGAACTGTCGTTAAATATTCATCAAGTAAGCCACAAAGTTGGCAACTATCGGTGAGTCAGTAAGAGGCAAGGTTCGCTAACACGGCGATATTGTCATAATTACTTGTACCTTTGATGCCCTATTATTTAATTGGAATCTCATTTGCATTACACTTGAAGTCACCTCAACTTATAGCTCAGAATATATTATGGTAATATGTAATAACTTTTGTTTATTAACAAAACTAACTATTTGAAAAGCTGAAATATGCATTCAAACTATTATAGTACTGCCGAGACCGTAAACTCTTGAACAGATTAACAGAATTTATAATGTCACGTAAGAACAGCTACAAGAAACGTGAAATCATTGGAACAATTTAACCTTTGCGTTGCATCGGTTGGTAAAATACTCTTACATAAAAGTTCCAAAATTTGTTACAATTACCAAAATTAAAATTTTATTTTCTTTCAATTAATAAACTCTAAGCTTGTTTTTATATTAACTCGTTATATAAATTTTCCACCAGACTCAACTCCGACTGAACTAGTAGATATTTTTTAATGCCAATGCCCTAAAATAACTGTGATTGTGAACTGGAAAATAACATCCCAATTGGTAAAATATTTTTCAATTTTACTCTTCTTATATAAAATAGTTTACACGGAAATTAATAATTTAAAAGACAGTAACGTTTCAATCGACGTTACAATCTACGAGTATAATGCGATCAAACTGAACGTCACTGACCATTATGTGTCAAATACTTGTCAAATATCAGTTGAAGTTGGAAACTCGAACATATAAATATAAATAATTCAGCTAGACATCATAACAGAAAAATAATGAATTACCACCTGTTCGGAAAGCAGTTTTTACCGAGACTGTCGAGAAACTCCGTAGTTGCTCTTTTAAAACAGTTGTATCGCGTAGTAGACGAGTATACCTGGTGCGAGGCGGCGCCGCCGTCGGCGAGGTCGCAGGGCGGCAGCACGGAGCAGAGCCGCCGCCCCATCAGCGCGTACGACACCACCACCACGCACCCTGCACACACCACACCACTACAGTACACCACAACACACATATACAATACGAACTGGACAATAGTACGAACAAAATACATGTGGAATATTGTACGATCTACGTGTGACCGTCGTGGCCATATCGTAGATTTGCTTATTTCATGAAATGGTTGAATGTCTATTGGATACATCATGTTGTGGTTTGAGCAAATCAATGATAAGAAATCGTTTCTCGATATGGGCAACTAAACGCGGGGTTTTTTCATGAAATGATCAAAATTATTTGGTCATATCGTAAAGTAGTTACATTAATTGTTTCTTTTCTAAAAAGCGATTCGCTTCTGGCACTCGCACTGAGTTAAATGACAAGTTCTTAAAATACATTCTGAATTTTTCAAATATTTTATGGACTCCCTATATTTTATACGATCTGGCCAAATGTGGATGACAAAATCGTGAAACATTGACGATTTATCACTTATATTGGTCGCATCATAAAATGCGAACATATTTTCATCAATCATTTCATGAAATGAGCAAATCATAAAATTTATAAAATAAATTTAATTTATATTTATAAACAGTTTTATTCAAAAAAAAGACGTGTGGCACTCGGGGACTGCCGCGGTAAAGCTATTGCATAGCATGCCTTCAAGCCACACCTCCGAGCCCGTCGGAGTGGGGAGCGTGAGGTTTTTTCGTTACGGAATTTCTCGATTCGGTCCCCGCGCTCAAGGCCCGCGATAGAAGCAATGCAATAGCTTAAAAGTGTATAGGAAATGATTTAACTTTGACGTATGATACACATAATTGCGAATATGAGTATACGACCACTAATACGATAAAAATGTAATATAAATTATGGTTCATATAATGAAAGATCTTCTTTACTCTCATCTCTGATTAAATTAAAAGTAGAGCCTGTAAAGCTTGATAAAAATGTTCCAATTAAGCAAAAGTAATTGTAAGGCTTTCTTAAACTCACTAAGTCTGCAATTAAATAAAATTGTTTTAAACTGAGACCTAGTAATAGAACCTATGAGTAAACAGATTATAAAACTTTGACAAATCTGATTTTTATTATATGAACAGAGAATTTGACCGGCATGTGCCTCCATACCTACCAAAAAAGAAATTAATGTCCTTAATGCTAAAATATAACCCATGTAACCTAAATCTCGTGATTTGACAAACTGCCCCGCACAACGCGTGCCGCACATATCGAATTTCCTTTGTCCCTTATAAAGAAAATTAATATACTGCTCAATTACCAATAATATTATCAAGCTAAAAAGATTGTTTATTTGTTTGAACACCCTAAACTCAGAAACTACGGTTCATATTTGAAGAATTCTTTGAGCGTTAGAGAGCCCATTTATCAATGAAGACAATAGGCTATAATATCTTCACGCTAAGACAAATAGGAGCTGAGTAACGCGGGTAAAACCACGGGGCACAGCTAGTTATTTTAATAAACTTATTACCTGGTACCGCATACACGATAATGAAGCTGAAGGTCCCGTATAACTCCTTCCTAATAGAGTCGGGCCACTTCTCCGTACAAAACTCCACACTTCGCTCCACCCACACCTGAAACGAGCGTCAAGTATATATTTTATTAGCTGGAACTTATGTGAATTGGAAATCCTTAAAATTGTGTGATTGTTACTTCATTATTTTGTAAGCAAGAGTGTTAAAGACAGTGTGTTATTTAGTTTTTAATATCTTTGACTAGTTTATTTACCCACAGTTTCATTATTTTGAATAAAGGAAATTAATTACGAAATTAACAGTTCCTATTACTAAATCAAATATTCAAATAGCCCCAGTCCCCAAACGCTTTATATTATGCATCAATGAGAGCGGAAATTACGAAATATATTAAATAATACAATGCCATCAATTGTATCTATTGAATTATATTTATTCAACGTTTCATATCGGAATTAGTAATAAATATCATTGGTCCATAATCCCCTTTGTTGGAACGCTACGGCGTAGCAACCTCGTAGCAACCGTAGACAATACAATCACAAATATTTATCATCTCATCAAAGGCCCATAAGCTTGTTGTCGTACTTATTTAATTATATAAATGCGAAATGTCAGGTTAAGGCAGGCACATTTAAATCAAGCACTTCTTAACTCTGATTATTTCAATAAATATGCAAAAATGTATGAAATACGCTTGTATATACAATAAAAATATAAAACCTAATCACATTTATGGCTTTGACATTAAAAATTAATGCCTTAAACGCGAGAGTTATATTTACTTGTATAGCCAATACTTATAATAATTTTTTGTAGCTAAAATAAAATTAATTTCATTGACTAGCATTGGGAACGAAGAAATTTATACATTATTGTTATAAATGATTGTACTATGTAGCTTAAGCTATCTCGCTACAAAAAAATAACAAAATGATTAATCTCAATCTTGTGCAGAAATCATATAAATTAAAATCATAATCGTTAACAGAGCTTTATCACTTACAGAAACGCGAAACATGACTAAGATATCCAACTTCGTTCATTTATCAAAAGTGCATTTCAGTCCATTAGTTCGAATGTAAACAATCAAGCTTGCTCTTTCTTGAACCGACTGTAATTGGAAAAGTTTAGCAAAAAGTGAACCTATGTTGGTTAGAAACTGTTCTTTAGCTAATATTAGTACCAAGGAATAGTTAGTGACAAGCAACTTTGTTTTTATAAACCTGCGAAGAAACTCGTATGAAGCTTTTATCAAAAACATTCAGACTCCAGTGATTGAGTTGAAATAGTAACCATAAACTAAACCACGATTGTATTTTGTTAACGTTAGGAATTAATATTACCACAGATTTCTAAATATTTAGGTACTACGTAAATATTAAACTGGTAACTTATTTCCAAGAAACGTAAACAAGTGGAATTTTTCCAAAAACGTTGAAATAGAAACGTTAAGTCCTAAGTCGTAATGTGGCCGTAATCTTATTGGCAATCGTTAAAGTATACGAGGGTCCCAATACCGCTAAAAGACTATTATATTCATTGCTCTTTTACAACGAAACTCGAACATATCTGCGCTGAATGCTTATTAAATCAACACTGTCCAATAAGCCGTGATGCGATAACTCAGCCAGTCACAATAAGCCATCACTGGGCAACGTGTTTGTCGTTCATTAGCAGCGGGCACCGCGCCGCGGATTTCCTAAATCCCATTGTTGTCGCACACATGTTCTGTGTGCGGAAATACTTATCATTCATACCTCTTCAAATATTACAATTGTAGCAAAAATACGGAACTAATTTAACATCTTATTTCAGTAAAATCTGAATTCGTGAATATTGTTTAAAAATGTAATCGAATATCTTATATTAATAAGCTCGCTAACCTCGATATTTACTTCTTACTTACCTATCCATCGATTATATTAATACATGTCTCTAGGTTTATATATATTATATTTCTTAACAACGTCGAAGCAGCTGAAGAAATTTTCATGAGAATTGTCAAACATTGAAATACATACAATATTTTAGCTTAATACTGTAATGAGAAAATGGCGACGAACAATCAGTCCCAAATAAAATCCATTCGAATGGCCCGTAATGTCGTCTTATCTTAATGAAAGACATTTAAGGACGCTGACACATATCTGCGTTACTCAAATTTAGGTATTTAACGTCGCAACGTGGTTCGCGGGACATCACGCTCACGTAAACATAGCGCAATCCATTTTATAGATCATCTTCATACTTGATATTATTTTTTTTATATTTTTATTGAAATTGATTCCAGAAGATTACTGGGAACTTTAAAAATTCATTTTGTTACTTTTATTAGTAGGTAACTACGATCCTTATAAGTATTTTAGTGTATTCAACCAACTTAAAAAAGTGTGACTATTTTACAACAATTTGAATAGGAATTGTATTATTGTATACAATATCGAAGCTTTTTAAGAAATGTATAAAATACTTTTTTAAGAATTATTATCATACATAATATTATGTTACCGGCAATATATTAAACCCGGCATTGTATGCAATTTCACATTACCTATATCTTTAAATCTGAACTTTTCCTAAGTAAAGTAGCAAACACATTTGCAAATGTGGGTGGTTTTTGGGGTAGCTATTAACCAATATGAGGTCAAAACTAAAATCCAAGATGGCGCCGACGAAAATTTGAAATCTTTTCGTCATGGGTGTCATTTTCAAGGAGTTGGAGTAGCTATTAATCAATATGAGGTCAAATCTAAAATCCAAAATGGCGCCGACGAAAATTTGATATCATTTCGTCACGGGTGTCATTTTCATGGTTTTTGGGGTAGCTATTAACCAATATGAGGTCAAAACTAAAATCCAAGATGGCGCCGACGAAAATTTTACATATTTTCGTCATAGGTGTCATTTTCATGGTTATTGGGGTATCTATTAACCAATATGAGGTCAAAACTAAAATCCAAGATGGCGCCGACGAAAATTTTACATCTTTTCGACACGGGTGTCATTTTCATGGTTTTTGGGGTAGCTATTAACCAACATGAGGTCAAAACTAAAATCGAAGATGGCGCTGACGAAAATTTTACATCTTTTCATCACGGGTGTCATTTTCATGGTTTTTGGGGTAGCTATTTACCAATATGAGGTCAAAGCTAAAATCCAAGATAGTGTCGACGAAACTTTTACATCTTTTCGGCATGGGTGTCATTTTCAAGGTTTTGAGACAGCTATTACCAAATCCCCAATGTAACCGTCGATAATTAGGTATATTTTTCTTACTCCTTTAAAGTAAACTTAAATGAAACAACAAAAACGTTAACAACTACAGTTTTGTAGAAAATCTTAAAAAAAAAACAATTTTAAAGAACATTGAAATGCTGCATTGAAATATTTAGAAATGTAATATAAAACGCAACTCTGTGGCAATCATGTTAATATTCTGACAGATATTATTAACTTTAAATATATTCGCTAAACTTTATTTAAAATAAAGTTTATCTAAAACATTTAAACGAAGAGAATAAAATAAAAAAGAACGTGTGGCGAAAAACGTGTCAGGAGTGAAACTTCTTTGGCGAGATTCATAGATACCAAAATCGCCGCCTTGCTCCATAACGCGACAGTATTACCATGACGCGATCTTGAAATTCGACGACCATCTTGGGTTTTAGTTTTGACCTCATATTCGTTAATAGCTACCCCAAAAACCATGAAAATGACACCCATCACGAAAAAAGTCAAATTTTCGTCAGCGCCATCTTGGATTATAGTTTTGACCTCATATTCGTTAATTAATAGCTACCCCAAAAACCATGAAAATGACACCCATGACGAAAATATGTCAAATTTTTCGTCGGCGCCATCTTGGATTTTAGTTTTGACCTCATATTGGTTAATAGCTACCCCAAAAACCATGAAAATGACACCCATGACGAAAAGATGTACAATTTTCGTCGGCGCCATATTGGATTTCAGTTTTGACCTCATATTCGTTAATACCTACCCCAAAAACCATTAAAATGACACCCATGACGAAAAGATGTAAAATTTTCGTCGGCGCCATCTTGGATTATAATTTTGACCTCACATTCGATAGCTACCCCAAAAACCATGAAAATGACACCCATCACGAAAAAAAGTCAAGTTTTCGTCAGCGCCATCTTGGATTATAGTTTTGACCTCATATTCGTTAATAGCTACCCCAAAAACCATGAAAATGACACCCATGACGAAAATATGTCAAATTTTTCGTCGGCGCCATCTTGGATTTTAGTTTTGACCTCATATTGGTTAATAGCTACCCCAAAAACCATGAAAATGACACCCATGACGAAAAGATGTACAATTTTCGTCAGCGCCATCTTGGATTATAGTTTTGACCTCATATTCGTTAATAGCTACCCCAAAAACCATGAAAATGACACCCATGACGAAAATATGTCAAATTTTTCGTCGGCGCCATCTTGGATTTTAGTTTTGACCTCATATTGGTTAATAGCTACCCCAAAAACCATGAAAATGACACCCATGACGAAAAGATGTACAATTTTCGTCGGCGCCATCTTGGATTTCAGTTTTGACCTCATATTCGTTAATAGCTACCCCAAAAACTATGAAAATGACACCCATCACGAAAAAAAGTCAAATTTTCGTCGACGCCATCTTGAATTGTTTTACCCCACCAATCTATAATTCAACAACCCATAAAAAAGAGGATCTCAGGCAAGGTAATTTTTAAATAATTACAAATAATTGGAATATGAAACTTATGCAGTTTCACTACATAGTATAAAACAAAGTCGCTTTCCCTGTCCCTATGTCCCTATGTCCCTATGTCCCTTTGTACGCTTAAATCTTTGAAACTACGCAACGGATTTTGATGCGGTTTTTTTTATAGATAGAGTGATTCAAGAGGAAGGTTTATATGTATAATAACATCCATTAAATAGTGGAGAAGTACTGTTATTTTTGAGGTTTCTAATGTGATGTCGTAAAAAATTACATTTTTTCCGCTTACATTGCAAATGCAGGCTGAACCCTACGAGTTTTATCAAAATAATGTACTAAGTATTATACACATTGAAAAGGTCTACAGAAAAGTCTGCGATGGTATATGTCTATCTCTTATGGATAACCCACAATAACTTTTTTTTGTCATTTACTTTTTACGACAAATAATGGCTAATTTTCGATGCGATTTTAACCAATACAGCATTAATCCTTAACCAATTAAATACCTTGAATACATTGTTCATTTAATATAGATCTATATGGCCCTTTACACCGTATGATTTAAGTGAATATTTTCGAAGATATTACAGATTTAAAAATTGCGGGACGTAGCGTTTGCGGCGGTACCGGCCGGCCGCCCGGCTATCTATTTTATACCCGTGCGAAGCCGGAGCGGGCCGCTATGTTTTTATATACAACGTTCACAGTTTTTCTGTAATGTATTTAGTATCAGCATTGCACCCGTGCGAAGCCGGGGCGGGTCGCTAGTACTCTTATAAAGTATCAAATATTTCAAATCACGAAAAAGACAGTGCACGCACAATAATCTTTTTTATTTCGTTTTTATTTTTGGCACGAG
Source organism: Colias behrii (assembly GCA_029959065.1). Classification (NCBI taxonomy): domain Eukaryota; kingdom Metazoa; phylum Arthropoda; class Insecta; order Lepidoptera; family Pieridae; genus Colias; species Colias behrii. The sequence continues at coordinate 189,269 of JARWMC010000006.1, read as the reverse complement.
GAGCGATACACCCGTCCTTCCAAGAGCGCTTCTGAGCGCGGTCTGACGAACCGCGAGAACAAAATGTATGAAGAAATCGACAAGTATTTTTAATTTAGCTCATAATTGAAATAAAATTTTGATTTAGATTCATAAAAATTACACCATATATAAAGGACTATATTATATCCCTCAATAAGATATAGTTAAGACTTAAGTTAAGAAGAATGAATGAATGAATGAATGAATGAATAAATACTTTATTTGCACCAGAAACAAAAAATAATAACAAAAAACACAGACAATAGAAAAACGTACAAAAAGGCGGCCTTATCGCTAATACAGCGATCTCTTCCAGGCAACCTTAGGTCAAGGATCATGAGAATTACGTCATATATTGAGGTCGATGGTGCACAACACTATTTATAATAAATTATATATTATATACATAGAAATATAATATATAATTAAATAGATGAGTATACTACATAATAATATAATATACATATACACACAAACATACATTTCATAAAGATAAATAGTAATTATATACTTGCTTTTTGAACACATTCAGTGTTTCTGCTCTTCTGATACTGTCAGGCAGATTGTTCCACAGCTTGATAGCACGAACCGTAAAGGAGCTATCATAGAAATTAGATCTATGAACAGGAACATACAACAGGAGTTTATTAAAGGATCGTGGGGAACGGGTGGAGGAGCTCAAGAATTGGAAATTATTTTTTAGGTAGGAAGGCGTGTTAGGAGAGAAAAGGATGCAGTACAATAGGTTAAGGATATGAGAGTTCCGGCGGAGTCTGACAGGGAGCCACTTGAGTCTTGTGCGGTATTCACTTATGTGATCATATTTACGCAGACCAAAAACAAATCTCACACAGAAGTTCTGGAGACGCTCAAGACTATCAAGTTGGAATTCGAGGAGATCAGGATAGGAGACATCTGCGTAATCAAAGAGGGATAGGAGAAGGGACTGAGCAAGAGCAATTTTAGTGGGAATAGGTAGAAAGTTTCGGAGTCGTTTGAGAGAGCCAGCTGCTGCAAATACTTTTTTCCTCAGTTCTTTAAGTTGGTTTGTCCACGAAAGAGTTTCGTCAATAAAAACACCAAGACTCTTAACGGTGGAACTGTATGGAATGTCAGTGTTATTTATGCAAACTTTAGGCATAGAGGACCAATCAATTTTAGATATAAGCGACTGACTCCCAATAATCACCTGCGATTTTTTCGGATTAATGCATAGACCATGGTCGCGGCTCCAATTACTAATGGTACGTAAATCATCATTCGTGAGTGCCACTTTCCCACATAGATCTTCAAGTGATGAATGGCAATAAATTTGCAAATCGTCCGCGTACATATGGTAGAGACTGGAAATATTCGAAGCAATGGAGTTGATAAATAAGGAAAAAAGGAGGGGAGAGAGAACACTACCCTGAGGAACGCCAGAAGTAACATCAGACCAGGATGAGTAACACTCGTCCAGTAGGATGCGCTGCCGGCGGCCCCCGAGATAGCTGCTAAACCAATTAATCACTGCCGGAGACAAGTTAAACGAAACGCGTAGCAAGCTCAACAAAACATCGTGATCAACTGTGTTAAATGCATTACTAAAGTCAAGTAGTGTAAGTATTGTGAGCTGCCTTTGGTCCATACTCCGTCTAATATCGTCTGTGATCTTGACTAACGCAGTGGCCGTACTATGACCCGGACGGAAACCGGACTGGAAAGGATTGAGAAGGTTGATAGATTAGGCTCTTAATTTTCCTAAAATGGTACCGATTTAGACCCCATTTTTTAGCATTTTATGCGTTTATTGTGATGGGAAAAACGTATTTCAGCGACAATTTTGTATGACGTCGTACAATTTTTATAAGATGAACGTAGAGCTGAATATATTATCTTTAAATTAAGATATTACTATGTTCTCACGTGTTATTGCTTTAAGTTAAAATGGTACCGTAAAACAGCGTGTTTTTGTAAAAATACGTAATAGCGTCCTTAATCCACATAGCTATGTTGTTTTTCGTTACGAGGCTACATCCCACCTTCCTTCCTCTTTTTATTTAAATTTTATTCACAGCACGAAAAACAAGATGTATTTGAGAAAATTTTCGCGGGCTTATGGGAAATTTACCATTATCGAAATGAACGAATAGAAAATGTATCAATTAATAAACGTAGTATTCTCTTCATTATGTTTAAAAATAACTTTATTTACTTCATACCATGCGATTTGGATAAAAATTGTTATCTTCACTAACTAATATATCTTAGTAATCCTTCGCAATAACTAACCATGATATTCTGGCAGTTCAAAGTAACTTTGGATTAGATATAAACATTAAACATACAAACCGCAGCTTTAAAAATATATAAACTAGAATATAATCTCTTTGATACGTGTTGTTATATTATTCGCTCCATATGTGCGGTTATACAGAGTGTACGCTGACCTATAGTAGTTTTACCGTCAAATTAAAACTTAAAGAGAATCAATTCAAATCCACTAACAATAAATCGTCCGATTTACAACTAGATCTAGCAATCGGCAACTGAAAACGGGTCCCAACAGGGAGGGAGTATTGGAAGCCGTTTTCAGTTGGCGATACACGATTATACAATTAGAACTCAACACAAACTTTGAGCTACAGATTGTTATTACGCGCTGCCTTACTTCCTTAACAACTTCGAAATAACATTAAATACAATACAGTGGATGTCAACTCTGTTATATCATTGTATTGGATCGTTTTATGGTCGTAGTATAGTAGTACTTATAGTGTCTCATCTATTAAACTATAGTATGAAGCGACTGAAGACGTAAACATGTATGGCATTGGCATTTATGAGATTAAAATATGAAACATCTACTATGAAATTAGATTATAGCACACATTTCAGTATAAGTTGATATTAAATTGAAATAGGGAACTGACTATCGGTATTTATGATGATTACAATTCTCGTTATTTAATAATTTAAATATAGCATGGTGAAAAAAATAACTCGTATAAAATTATATATCCATTATTGCAAGCTGATATTTACTGTGTTGAAAAAAAACATTTGAATCGACAAAAAAATACAAACATTAGCACAAATGTTCACAATGTAAGGACATATTTTCTCGCTAAACTACTTAAGCTTCACTCAACGTGGCTTTTATCGAGGTCAAAGGCTCGGCTATTACGTTACAATTTTTGTCATTAAACTTTATACCAGTAGGTACTGGATGACATAGAACTTTCTACATAAAACTCTGTCTGTAGAGTCTGTAGAAAAATATTATGTACGGTTAATTTAAGCTACCTTCTCTTATTATTTAAATTCGGTTAAAAAACTTATTATAACCAACAGCTAGCGACATATTACAGAGCTAATACGAACTGGAGAAAATATACATGTTATGTAAATTTCTGGATATAGATTTATTTTATCAATACTGAAGATTTTTTTGTTAAAATTGATTGTAAAAAATCTGAGACGATAAATGATCTAGGCTTCATTCTGGGCTGGGAAGTTTCCATGTCACTGCCTACTTTTAAAGAATGGATATTTTGCGCACGAATTGATACACAAATTCTGATTGTCACTTGAATTTCATTCGTTTCATTCAATTATTTCGAGTGAACGATTTTCTAAGGCAGTTGAGTTGAGCTTCGAAAGTACCTAAAGTAATAAGCAGTTTGATAAGTTTGTTGTACATATTGACTACGCAACAGAAAGAAGAGCCAACCTTCTAGACGATGTTAGTTCCGTGCAAATTTAATATGTTTTTTACTACAAGTATAAAACCAAAAAAATAAATAAAAATGTCAATATCAAAATCTTATTGCAAAAGGCGTATATCAAAATATGCTTAGGTAATCATAATTTACAATGGTCCGAAATAAGCAGCATAATTAGTAATATGCGTATCCGGTCAGTCATTTATATCAAATGATTCCACAGTTTAACATTATAATGTTTCTAGCAAATAATCTCTATATTTATCTCGAATTCATAACATATTACAAGGAAATAAATGTACGTCAAATATACCTTTTTATTTATTTCTACATAAATTCAGAGATATCCTTTCGGAATGACCTCCAGCTTTCCATATTTTAATGTATGCCACCAGCTTTCTATAAGAACTGCAAACAGTTATTCTACACATAAATACATTTTTCATTAAACCATATATTTTTAATATATAAAAAACAAATCCTTTTCAAAAGACGAGAGTTCGGCATTGTTCAGTTATCCTATATATGAGTTCAAAACATACAATACTCTTGTAAAGAAAAATACAATGTATGATGTAAATATATCAAAATCGGGAACACTATAAAAATCTTAAAAATATTTGAAGTAAACACTCGCCGTCCTTACAGAGATTGCTCACTACACTTACTAAGATATATCGGCCTGTGAAACTTGTTTTATTACAATCTAAACAGTATTTTCTTATTGTGTTTATTGAAATCTTTTTTATTACATACGCGAAATCACTACATAGTATAAAACAAAGTCGCTTTCCCTGTCCCTATGTCCCTATGTCCCTATGTCCCTTTGTACGCTTAAATCTTTGAAACTACGCAACGGATTTTGATGCGGTTTTTTTTAATAGATAGAGTGATTCAAGAGGAAGGTTTATATGTATAATAACATCCATTAAATAGTGGAGAAGTACTGTTATTTTTGAGGTTTCTAATGTGATGTCGTCACTACATAGTATAAAACAAAGTCGCTTTCCCTGTCCCTATGTCCCTATGTCCCTATGTCCCTTTGTACGCTTAAATCTTTGAAACTACGCAACGGATTTTGATGCGGTTTTTTTTAATAGATAGAGTGATTCAAGAGGAAGGTTTATATGTATAATAACATCCATTAAATAGTGGAGAAGTACTGTTATTTTTGAGGTTTCTAATGTGATGTCGTAAAAAATTACATTTTTTCCGCTTACATTGCAAACACAGGCTGAACCCTACGAGTTTTATCAAAATAATGTACTAAGTATTATACACATTGAAAAGGTCACAGAAAAGTCCGCGATGGTATATGTCTATCTCTTATGGATAACCCACAATAACTTTTTTTTGTCATTTACTTTTTACGACAAATAATGGCTAATTTTCGATGCGATTTTAACCAATACAGCATTAATCCTTAACCAATTAAATACCTTGAATACATTGTTCATTTAATATAGATCTATATGGCCCTTTACACCGTATGATTTAAGTGAATATTTTCGAAGATATTACAGATTTAAAAATTGCGGGACGTAGCGTTTGCGGCGGTACCGGCCGGCCGCCCGGCTATATATTTTATACCCGTGCGAAGCCGGAGCGGGCCGCTATGTTTTTATATACAACGTTCACAGTTTTTCTGTAGTGTATTTAGTATCAGCATTGCACCCGTGCGAAGCCGGGGCGGGTCGCTAGTTGGAAATAAAAGAACAAATTTTCTCGTATCATCGCCCACGTCAACATTATCATACGATAGCCTTCCTATCTAAACTATTTTCACAAAGGCAAAAGGTTATGTTCTTTTACAAGGCTCCATTATTTATAGATCATTCAAATTTGTTACGTAAAAACGTATGAGAAAGATTTATTTTCGCATGAACGATATCAGTATAACTAGATAATCTCCAGGCACAAAGTCGCATGATTAATTAGCTCAGAATGCAATCGAGTTGATTCCAACGCAAACACGTGCTCACGAGGTTTGTCTGTTTGCCGAGCTAACAGTTGGACACATCTTCAGTAACTAATTCGTATTTACAGTAACATCTATATACCCTGAGCACTCTGCATTTTTTTAAAGATATTTTTGTTATGACTTTAGGAAAGGACTGTCTGTCTGTTCTTTTCAGTTTTCTCTTCTTTGAAATCTTAAGGATTTAATTTTTTTTTAAACTTACTGTTATAATAAAATATTATATTTAAGGAAAGAAATAAGATAAAAATGTCACATTTTCTTATGAAATGCGAAATCATGTAAAGCTATAATAAATCTAGTTCAACTAGACGAGCGGGTGAGTTTCATCTCAACATTATATTGTAGTCTACATTATTTCTACATTCTTGCTAATAAATTACCTAGTATTTCAAGATACAAAATACATTTTAGTTGAGTATCTCTCTTCTGGGACAAAATCATTTTTAATTTCTAGAAACATTTTATAAAAATTAATATTACGCACGACGAATTGTCACTGTTGCATAATTTCCGTTTCTTTCTAAAAAAATATAGTCTGAAAATCGTAAATGATTTGATTTGATTTGGAAGGGCAACGTTTTAATCTTAAATTGATTTCGAGTAAAAAATTTTACACCAAATTTCGCGATATTACTCAAAACATTTACAGGAGATAAAGAAGCACAACGCACTGATTATGATTGATGAGACCCTTGTGACCCACTGTCATCAAATATAAAGATAAAAAGAATAATAAATTTAATCTCACCTTTTACTTACAAAAAGGGTTCCAAAAGTTATTATAGCAAGCTTGGAACCGTAATTATACCTTCATTTTCCTTATATTGATTGCTTCTATACAAATGCTATTCGAACCTTTAACATAAAATGTAATTGTAATTTACATTTAATACATATTTTTTACTTACAAATGGTCGTTGAACCCTTTGATATATGAATATAACAGGTATTCAATGTTTTTACTTTGATACTTTAATATTCAGTAAAAGTTCGAAACGTAAGTTTTAATCTACAAAATTTCTATCTCAAGAGAAGCAATTTCTCATCTTTAAGTATTCGAGTTTTCTATTTACCGCATATTTTTATGGCTTAAGAGTTCTTCGTTCGAATGAAACACGATCTCGAAATGAATATATATTACTCCGTTCTTTAAAAACACATTTTCCATTAAAAACGCCCAAGTTTCAAGATGATCATTGTCAACTCTATACAAAAAAAAATGTTTTGCGTAGAAAAGTCACTTCTATCATCCATACTACTGCGTTTCATGATGAACATCTATTTAATTTTAAAGTCAAAGGTAATAAACGAGATATCTATCAAAATAGAATTAAAAAATTATTTATGCGTATTATTTTTATTTATTCTTAGATCTTTTTGTGAAAAAATTATAGATAAATAGATAACTTAGAATGCTCGACACTTCAACAACATTTGATAAAATAAAGTTTTACAGAAAAGGCTAACAAAACTGAAGTTCAAGATCAAGACAACTTCACTAACAGTTATAGTAGAAACAAACTTGTTGTGCTCGAAAATTAACTTCATTATAAGTTTGGTAAATATCATTAAATCACGCAAGAACCCTGAACTGAACAGTGTCATATTAATAAACATCATAAATTTAAATAAATTAATGTAGCGTAGCGTTCTCCAGTAGCGATATTCACTTGTTAATAATTTAAATTTGAATAAGAAAGCCCTAGCGTCAAACTAATTTCATTATAAATATACAAAGTTACATTTTAAGTTTCTAATGAATTTTATTACAATTGCCTTGTTTAAATAGCACTCGAGTTACAAATAATGATCTAATTTTAACCGAGAGTTGTCTCATTACTGCAAAACTGACGTGACATGATTCATCATTAAAAACGTTAATCAAAAGGAAACGGTATACTCTTTTAACTAATAGGCAGAGGGAGCTTTTGGGATCGCAACGCCATTTAAAAATAAACCTAACCTTATTACACATTCATCATACAGATCATATTCTCATTACTTTATGTGTGCAATGAAATCGTTCATTTTATACATACTCTAACAGCTACGGCGGGAAATTTCATCAGAAGCTTGTCACGTGAATGTGTAATCTATTTTATTCTATAGTGTAGACAATATTGTTGTATAAAATATAAACTTTTCATGTCATAATTTTTTTTGAACTTCTAAAATCAAGTAAAGACCAATAAAATTACTCCCAGTATATCCCAATTGGCATAACAACTTAAAAATAAAATCGTGCGAGACAATAATCCTAAATACTAATAAAGTTCAAAATAGTACGTTGACGCGAATTTATCTTCAACCCTTTTGTTTCAAATTTATATCTATATAGGTATGTGTATATTATAGGGTTTGAAGTTCATGTTACGACCTCTGAATATTCGTATTGTGTAGTTTGTACCTTGTACCCTTATGGATCGGATATCAAACGTTACAATTTGTGACTTAATCTACGCGTGGGCTCTAGATTGTCTAATGTACAAAGGAATTATTGTTACTTTAGATTGAACATATTATGTTACGTTGTATACGTTGTAAGCATATCAATTATTATTATATTATGTGGATGTAATAAAGTTTAAACTACTAAAAACTCAATTCAATCCAGTTTTCTAGGACCTCATAATATTATTCCCAACTGAAAAAATAGGGTCTACAAATACGAACAAAAACATTATTTCACATAAATGTATTCTTAGAATTCGGAGTATAGAGAATGGGCTAAATTGCTCTATACATTATTTTAAGACCTCAGAGACTGACATAGGCATTTATTAGGGTAGACTGGGTACAGTAGTGACAATTTTAGTTTGTCCGCCTATATTTTTTAAATTATGCTAATAATCTGAACAAAAACTGTGTTATAATGTAGTTTATTCATTGGTTAACTACTTAATGTTAAAACTTTAGGCCTAAATCAAATAGTTAAATTATGAAAAATATTTATTAAAACAAAGGAAGATTGTCACAATTGACCACATCCCAGGGGCTGTTGTGACAGTACTGGGGGTCAATAGTGACAGTATGAAAATTATGTAAAATGATTACCCAAGAGGATAGAAATGCTCTAAATGATCACGAAATACTTTTTCATGACTTTACTTATTCCTTACATTACAAGAAATATTTATTTTTTATAATATGACTCATTTAACAAAAAATACTTTCCTTACAAAAGTGATAAAATCTGGTAACAGTTTAATCTTTCACAACTTTCATATTTTCATTAGTATCTTTAGATATATTATCAGTCTCCATTAATACTGACTTTCTATAAAAGTCTTCATTAAAAAAATTGAAAAAATTAAAATACCTATCAAAGAAATGTCAATCACATTCATAATCACAATAAAACTTATGTTTGTAGGAACTCTACTTTACTTTGAAACAAAACTCCAAACGTAATAAAAGTGCTCATCTTTCAAATAAAAAATAAAAATATTCTAATGGTATCTTTCAAACAAAAAAAAACAAAAATATTCTCATAGTAAAGTAATGCGAAAGTCTATCAAAATAAGTAATAATCTGCAGCACTGCGCAAAGAAGTCCTGCGTTTTACTTCATCATACGCATCTTCGTACTGCGACACGGTACACGGTACACTCTTTGAGTTTTTCTGATGCGATTTCTAGGCATCTAAAACAAAAACAACAGATTTTACTTATGTCACAACCGTACCCGGTTAAAGTGTCACAACCGTAACCAGAGACTGTTTTTATAAAAATAATATCACCACGCCAAGACAAAATAACCTACAATAAATGTAATTATTGGTATTAAACTGCTAATATGTGACTTATATCGATGAATAACACTCAATACCCTATCAGCATAGATATTACAGTAATTTGGAAATGAAAATGAACGAAAAAACTTACTTTTTGGCGGTTAAAATCAAAATGGGCTTCTGCTCACGTACTCACTGCGCGGAAAATGATGCAACCCTGTGAAACAGGTTGAGACGAGCAAGCCGCTCCTCTTTCCCCTTGCATGACCTCTGCTATTCCCTATATTTTCGAAAATATGACGACTGTCACTACCGGGACCTGGCACAACTGTACCCAGTCTACCCTACGGTACTGAATATGTGGGGTTCAATTCCTTTATTTATCTGCGCTATGGGGATTATATTCGTGGTACCAGATGCTCTGTTTACTTTTTCTTCATAATATGCTTGAATCTCACCAACATAATATAAAATACATTAAATTAGCTAATGTAATATATTATATGATCTAATTCACAGATTATATTAAATACTTAAACTATAAACTACAAAAAAAAATATAAATCCTAAAAATGTTTGCGACCAATTGCAAATATGAAATTGAAAGCAAATGAACTCAAACTAGCTATAAAATCGTTCATTGAATTCTATTTTAAATTGATATAAATTAATTAACGGACAGTCTCAATTATAAATTGCTTTAAAATCTCCGGGCAACTCATAAATGCCACAATGAAATTCAGAATTGCGCTAGGATATTTAATTTCCTTTTTTTACTCATTCCATTCATAATATTATTATGAACCCATTTATTGTGGTCCAACTAAGACTAGGTCAATGACTTTTTATTGTTAATTGAAATTTGACAGAATGGTTTACTTTGAAAATTTTGCATATAATATCAGTAACGGGTCGGATAACGGTTTATTGAATTGCTATCGAACTAAAGAAGTGACTCTTTAGTTATCTGTGGTAACAGTATTCGTTTAGAGAACTAATTTAATAAACCTCTTTTATATTCAGATCTAAACGCGACAATAATTTTAAGTGAAAGTGAAGGCGCCGAGTTCTTTCTGATTTCAAATCTACGCAAGATTTTTTTCAGATTTTTGTTAATTATTACAATTTATCATTACATATTGAAATAAAATAAAGATGAACGAAATTATGCCTTTGTAAAGAGCAATGTAATCTAAAATATCCTATGTTATCGTGTGTTAGATTTCCTTATTCCATTCTAGTCTCGTGATACAAAATACTAACGGCAGTACTAAAGCATAAGAGATGCTTTTAAGCTATAATTAATTAGATGTCTACACGACTAGCAACGAAGAAGAACGAAGAGCTTTAAAAAGCTTTCTATATCCACGAAAAGGTCAGCATTTCTTACCGCTAAGATAGAAGCTATCAGTTTTATTACATTTTAATGCATAAGTAACGCAGTATTTTGAATCATACTTTTATAAGGAGCAAAAGCATAATGGTTATTTAATGTATTTTAGTATAGGTATCTGTAACAGCCTGACAGCTTTGCAAGGCAAGCTGTCAGGCTGTTACAGATTTTCTATGTGTAGGGCTTCCATACGTTCGAGTCAAATTTTATGCTTAACGATCCTATTTGCTTAGCATAGTAAAAACGAAGAAGTTTAATTTAAAAAAAAAACATACCGGCCGAATTGATAACCTCCTCCTTTTTTTTGAAGTCGGTTAAAAAAATCGACTAAAAATGAGTCTCTCCCAAACGTCGCTTTGGAACGAAAGATCTTTCTTATTCAAACTATACTAAATTACTTTTAACTTCCTGAAAAATACTTAATCTGTACTTTAAGCGTAACAATAACCTTTGAAACTTGTTCTCTAAGTAAATACTATTCACAGAACTGATTCGAGAACTTATCTCATTTGTATCCGTAGAAATTTGTATTAACAAGTTTAAAAATAAGTAAAAGCAATTTATCAAGCTAAGTTAATAAATCCAAAGCGTCCACTTATCTGAAGGACCTCTGTACAATTTAATTAAATATTTAAAATTACGGACCTATTAATTAAGTTTGAAATTTGACTACAAATTCTATAAATTGCTTTGATTTATCTTTACAAATATTTGACTCCTAACTGTGATATCTGTTATGGCGCCGATTTGTGCTTTATTTTTTTATTTAATTTAATTTGAAAAGAATCATATACTTTTGTGACCTATAATAGAATCAACAAACACTAAGAGCTAGACAAATTCCCTTTCAAGCTGAGTCCAATAGTAAATTAGTGACAATAAAAGCGAGACAGTTGCTATTCACTTAGCTGCCCGAACAATGGCGACTTTTAAATCGAAGGTTAACTTGATACAAGCTCTCGTCTGGGTCTTTAGTTTATTTAGAAAACAATATAAAGATTAAATTATTTTCTTATTATATGACGGTTTATTTTATCCAGCTTCAGATGTTGTCATCCAACTGATTAAAAGTACGAAGTGTCTAGTCGTCCGCTAAACGGATGAATAAAATAAATTAGTCGTCCGATTACCGGATGAATAAAATAATTTAATCGTCCGATTACCGGATGAATAAAATAATTTAATCGTCCGATTATTCGGATGACTAGATAACCTTTTAACACTAAAGATAGTTGGGTTGGACTAAAGCAAAGGGGGCGCAGGACTTAAAAATTTTTTGATGGAGTTGGTGTCATTATAACACCTATTTATTATTGTTTTATCGTAAAGATTACGCTAATATAAGCATGTTTTATAGGAACAACTTTTCTCTAAAATCAAAAATGGCCGAGATATTCGCCCTCAATTCGTTAGGTTAGGTTTAGGTTAGGTTAGCCTTTAGGTTAAGTTAGGTTAGGTTTCTTAAAAAAAAACTACACAGAAATAGGAGCCCCGCTTCGCGGGACTCCGTCGACGCGCAAAAAAAATCAAGTTTAGGTTAGGTTAGCCGTTAGGTTAGGTTAGGTTAGGTTTCTTAAAAAAAAAACTACACAGAAATAGGAGCCCCGCGAAGCGGGGCTCCGTCGACGCGCAAAAAAAAATCAAGTTTAGGTTAGGTTAGCCGTTAGGTTAGGTTAGGTTAGGTTTCTTAAAAAAAAACTACACAGAAATAGGAGCCCCGCAAAGCGGGGCTCCGTCGACGCGCAAAAAAAAATCAAGTTTAGGTTAGGTTAGCCGTTAGGTTAGGTTAGGTTAGGTTTCTTAAAAAAAAAACTACACAGAAATAGGAGCCCCGCGAAGCGGGGCTCCGTCGACGCGCAAAAAAAAAATCAAGTTTAGGTTAGGTTAGCCGTTAGGTTAGGTTAGGTTAGGTTTCTTAAAAAAAAAACTACACAGAAATAGGAGCCTAAAAGAGGATAAAAAAACTACACAGAAGGAGGACCGTCGACGCGCAAAAAAAAAATCAAATACCTACGTGTGCCCTCCTCCCCCCTCTCCTCCCCCCACAAAAAACCTATAATACGTGCGGCAGTTCTCTAAAGAAACCCCGATAACCTAACTATATAGATAAATAGATGTTATCGGACGATTAAATTATTTTATTCATCCGGTAATCGGACGACTAATTTATTTTATTCATCCGTTTAGCGGACGACTAGCGCTGTCCTAATATTAATTATTACTTTTAAGGACAGCGCTAGTCCGCTAAACGGATGAATAAAATAAATTAGTCGTCCGATTACCGGATGAATAAAATAATTTAATCGTTTAATCGAGAACTGCCGCACGTATTATAGGTTTTTTGTGGGGGGAGGAGAGGGGGGAGGAGGGCACACGTAGGTATTTGATTTTTTTTTTTTGCGCGTCGACGGTCCTCCTTCTGTGTAGTTTTTTTATCCTCTTTTAGGCTCCTATTTCTGTGTAGTTTTTTTTTTAAGAAACCTAACCTAACCTAACCTAACGGCTAACCTAACCTAAACTTGATTTTTTTTTTGCGCGTCGACGGAGCCCCGCTTCGCGGGGCTCCTATTTCTGTGTAGTTTTTTTTTTTAAGAAACCTAACCTAACCTAACCTAACGGCTAACCTAACCTAAACTTGATTTTTTTTTGCGCGTCGACGGAGCCCCGCTTTGCGGGGCTCCTATTTCTGTGTAGTTTTTTTTTAAGAAACCTAACCTAACCTAACCTAAACTTGATTTTTTTTTGCGCGTCGACGGAGCCCCGCTTCGCGGGGCTCCTATTTCTGTGTAGTTTTTTTTTTAAGAAACCTAACCTAACCTAACCTAACGGCTAACCTAACCTAAACTTGATTTTTTTTTGCGCGTCGACGGAGCCCCGCTTTGCGGGGCTCCTATTTCTGTGTAGTTTTTTTTTAAGAAACCTAACCTAACCTAACCTAAAGGCTAACCTAACCTAAACCTAACCTAACGAATTGAGGGCGAATATCTCGGCCATTTTTGATTTTAGAGAAAAGTTGTTCCTATAAAACATGCTTATATTAGCGTAATCTTTACGATAAAACAATAATAAATAGGTGTTATAATGACACCAACTCCATCAAAAATTTTCTAAGTCCTGCGCCCCCTTTGCTTTAGTCCAACCCAACTAGCTTTAGTGTTAAAAGGTTTATCTAGTCATCCGAATAATCGGACGATTAAATTATTTTATTCATCCGGTAATCGGACGATTAAATTATTTTATTCATCCGGTAATCGGACGACTAATTTATTTTATTCATCCGTTTAGCGGACGACTAGACACTTCGTTAATATTATGTAGTTTTTATTAATTTAGTTGTATGCCCATACCAGTTGGTATGGGCATACAACTATTCTTAGTGAATATACTTACAATCTACATAATCTATTAAATTATATATAAGTATTTTTGACATATTATATTTTATTTAGTACATATATTTTACTTACAGCTAATCTCGCGAGATAGAACCTAACGTGCGGACGTGGCTCGGCCGAGGAAAGCGGCGATATATATTTCAATGGGTTGGCCCAGCTTATAGCACGCACTCACCGAGCCGTTGGGCGTGCTGAGCAGCACGGGCACGCGCTCGCGCTGCACGGCGGCGACGGCCAGCAGCGGCGCGAACACGGCCAGCGCCACGAGCCACAGCGCCGCCAGCAGCGCCACGGCGCCGCGCCGCGACGGCAGCCACGGCGCGCGCAGCGACTGCGTGATGGCCAGGTACCGGTCCACCGACATCGCCGTTATCGTGAACACGCTCGACGACACCGCCACGCCTGAACCACGTTTATTATTTAACATACATTACGTTACATTTACGGTGTAATTTCTTAATTAAGTCGAAATCTTTAAATTACAGTTACACAGCTAAATTTAAGGTAGGTATATTAAAAATTATAAAAGACTTATAATTCAAAATTCATGAGGTTTTTTTTGTTCAATATTTGCAATCAAAATGCAATGAAATTAGCAACATTTTGGTCATTATCACAACCTTTATTGAATCTGGGTCATTATATAACATTAAATAATTTTGTTTCCTCCGCGATTTCCTTAATTTTCCTGATAAAAAAACTGAGCATGATGATGATGATGATCATTTTTTATTTATTATTTGTGGAAATTGAACAATTTAAAAATATGTATCTATTTTCAGCATATTGTGATTATAATAAGCAAAATTTTCAATTGTACTTCGTATTTTTGATATGTCGGGGGATTTCGCGGAAAAGTCTCGAAAGAACAGTCAATAACAATTAGCAATATCATTCCAGAAATAATGAGTTAAATAATAATAATCAAAACTGATGAATAGTGTGCATGATTGTGAGTTTGAATTTGTATTGCAAAAATGAAATTTAAATTTGTTATGCGTATTTCTATTACTTTTCTTCGCAATCCGACCCCACTTTAGGCGCCCAAAATATTTTAATAGTTTCCCTTATTGAATGTAGGAGGAAAAGTGTAAATATAAATCTACTATATAAAAATAAGTCGGGTTTTCCTTCCTGACGCTATAACTCCAGAACGCACGAACCGATTTCCACGGTTTTGCATTCGTTGGAAAGGTCTCGGGCTCCGTGAGGTTTATAGCAAAGAAAAGGTGTCTCTGGTGGCGAAACGGAGTTCGCCCGGTTTGCTAGTACTTTATATTTACAAGGATTACTTTAAGTGCTGCCTTTTTCCACAAGAAAACTTAGTCTTTGATCTGTTACCCGCTCACCCAATTTATTCGGCGGGTTTTTACGGAATTCTAAGGTCTATACAAATTGGATGGGACGAAATAGTTCGCTTTGACCTCGATCAAAAAATAACTATGAAAATAATATAATGTCGACATGAATATCGATGATATCTATAAAAACCGCTAAAACCGACATTAATTGCTTTACGCACATGAGATTGTATCAATTTATCGCCTCTCATCGCGTTAAGAGGCCGTATCGATTTTAGAGTGATTTTGACTTGTTTCTGTAATTCTTTAGGAGCTCGTTTAAAAAAACTAACTACTATGTTTTATGAAAGTAATGGAATAATTTAAAGTTCTCTAGAATTTTCGATTATATAGATCTGCCGTAACAGCGTTTGCGCTCCCGTATATAATCGAAAATTCTAGAGAACTTTAAATTATTCCATTACTTTCATAAAACATATAATATGTACATATTTTTTTTATTGCAAATTTATAAGCATAAATCTATCATTTAATTTGTATTTTTTTATTTTTTTTAACTCTGTTGTATGTACTAGAAATTCGACGCTATCTATATACGCATAAAATTTCATCAAAGTAAGGCTATTTTAACTTTATGATTTTCTTTGAATTTTTGAATAAAAGTACTTAAAATTCCTCGAACACTTTTTAGGATGTCTCAGTGTCTTTATTGTTGTATATTTTATAAGAAAACTTCTTCTTTTAAATTCTGTGTAAACTACAAAGACACGAACGTCCCGCATTAAAAAAATGAAAAAAGCCTCAGGTTTATTGGCTATTAAACAAACTGGACAATGAAAATCAATAAATTGTCTCGGACACTTTTTAGATATTGAATAAATCTTTAATTTAAGATATTATAACACATTGTTACTAATTTAGTTTTCTTAAACGAGCTCCTAAAGAATTACAGAAACAAGTCAAAATCACTCTAAAATCGATACGGCCTCTTAAGTCCACTATAAATACATTATAACTGTTTCACCAAATAGTTCAATACGCGCAAACAAAAGGTAAAAAAATGGTAAAAATATATATTTAATTCGCTGCGACTGTGAACGCGACAGTTTTACAATTCTTTACAACTCCTGTTTTGGCGCTAACTCGTTTACTTCTCCGGCCAGAAATATTTTCCAAAGGTCATTGGTGTCTGTTTCATTTCAAATTACTTGGAAATATTTGATTGGAGTTTTTATGATCCAGTGGTCGGAATCAAATATTGGCGAGATGGTTAATTAAAACATTTGGGAAAAATCTTTTATATTTCGAAACTTTTATGAAGTAATTTAATAAACAAATGGGTCTATACTATTCGTGGAATACTTAATTCTAACTTTTAGGTTGTTATCTTTCGAAATTACTGCTGAATACATCTACAGTACTCCAAAATTAATAATGCGCATGCAGATCTTCGCTAATTGTCGTATTTCCGTATATACCCGAATCATTGAATCGTAAGAGCCCTAAACAATGCACTTGCAGTTTACACCTTGTTCAAAAGAAATAGAAGTCAATTCACGGTCATACACAATCGAATTCGGGCTGTAGGTGACGGTAGCCTGTCAGTCAAAAATCCGTCAGTCGTCTTTATATATTGGTGGTGACTGCACGTGTTCTCTCTGTGTTGAATTATACAGGGTGTAATCGTTAAGTGTGCACAGGCGATTTTTCCGTAAGTATTACAGATAACAAAAAACTTTAAACTGATATCGAAAGTACTTAACCTAATGAGTAAAATGGCCGTAATAAATTTTTAAAAATAAATCGAGAAATATCAAAAAAATTATCTTTAAGCCCTCCCATACATTAAGTATGAAATATGAATATCCCGTATACATTTAATATGAAAGATTTTTAGATTTCTTTTTCTTTTTTGGTTTTCTGCTTTAATTACTTCGCAAATTTGAAGTGGCATTTTCCACGCTTTTTCCGGACATTTTCACGCATTTTCCGGATATTTTCCGGGGATTTTCCGAGCATTTTCCGGACATTTTCCAGGCTTTTTCCGGACATTTCCACGCAATTTCCGGATATTTTCCAGACATTTCCCTGGCATTTTCCGGTTATTTTCCGGTTATTTTCCGGGATTTTCCAGACATTTTCCGGGAATTTCCCAGGCATTTTCCGGGGATTTTCCGAGCATTTCCCGGGGATTTTCCGGATGTTTCCCAGACATTTTCCGGACATTTCCCTGGCATTTTCCGGGGATTTTCCACGCATTTCCCAGGCATTTTCCGGACATTTCTCAGGCACTTTCCGGGGATTTTCCAGGCATTTTCCGGATATTTTCCGGACATTTTCACGCATTTACCGGATATTTTCCGGACATTTTCACGCATTTTCCGGATATTTTCCTGGCATTTTCCAGGGATTTTCCACGGTTTTTCCGGAAATTTGCACGCATTTTCCGAGCATTTCCCAGGCATTTTCCGGTTATTTTCCGGGAATTTCCCAGGCTTTTTCCGGGGATTCTCCGAGCATTTCCCGGGGATTTTCTGAATGTTTTCCAGACATTTTTTGGTCATTTCCCTGGCATTTTCCGGGGATTTCCAGACATTTTCCGGGGATTTTCCGAGCATTTCCCGGGGATTTTCCAGACATTTACAGGCTATGTCAGGGAAATGTCCGGAAAATGTCTGGAAAATTCCCGGAAAATATCCGGAAAATATCCGGAAAATGTCTGGAAATCCCCGGAAAATGCCAGGGAAATGACCAAAAAATGTCTGGAAAACATCCAGAAAATCCCCGGGAAATGCTCGGAGAATCCCCGGAAAAAGCCTGGGAAATTCCCGGAAAATAACCGGAAAATGCCTGGGAAATGCTCGGAAAATGCGTGCAAATTTCCGGAAAAACCGTGGAAAATCCCTGGAAAATGCCAGGAAAATATCCGGAAAATGCGTGAAAATGTCCGGAAAATATCCGGTAAATGCGTGAAAATGTCCGGAAAATATCCGGAAAATGCCTGGAAAATCCCCGGAAAGTGCCTGAGAAATGTCCGGAAAATGCCTGGGAAATGCGTGGAAAATCCCCGGAAAATGCCAGGGAAATGTCCGGAAAATGTCTGGGAAACATCCGGAAAATCCCCGGGAAATGCTCGGAAAATCCCCGGAAAATGCCTGGGAAATTCCCGGAAAATGTCTGGAAAATCCCGGAAAATAACCGGAAAATGCCAGGGAAATGTCTGGAAAATATCCGGAAATTGCGTGGAAATGTCCGGAAAAAGCCTGGAAAATGTTTGGAAAATGCTCGGAAAATCCCCGGAAAATATCCGGAAAATGCGTGAAAATGTCCGGAAAAAGCGTGGAAAATGCCACTTCAAATTTGCGAAGTAATTAAAGCAGAAAACCAAAAAAGAAAAAGAAATCTAAAAATCTTTCATATTAAATGTATACGGGATATTCATATTTCATACTTAATGTATGGGAGGGTTTAAAGATAATTTTTTTGATATTTCTCGATTTATTTTTAAAAATTTATTACGGCCATTTTACTCATTAGGTTAAGTACTTTCGATATCAGTTTAAAGTTTTTTGTTATCTGTAATACTTACGGAAAAATCGCCTGTGCACACTTAACGATTACACCCTGTATAGAGCTGCTATTACATACCCTTCTTGGTTTTGTTTTTAAAGGTGAATTTTTCGATGAAATGATTATTTTACACAGGTGATAGCAGTAGGGAAATTGAAAATGAAGAAGAGCATAATGAAAGTTCCGATGTATCTACAATGTCAGAAATAAAGATTATTCTGATGGTTTTATTTTTATTTTTTTGTAATTGTAATAATATTGTGGAATGATCAGTACTGTAAATACTTTTGAACTGAGATTTTAATGATTAGATTTCTACGATTTAAATATAAACCTGTGTTTGAAAACCATATTTTATACAATATAAACCTTGTGTTATTTTAACCTTATTTTCTTCCATTACACCAGCTTCAGTAAGACACTTTAAAAGTACTACAAAATTTTCCAATTAAATCAATCCAACAAAGATATATTCGCAATCGTGGGTTTATCCTCGCTATTTACTTACAAGAAATTATCGAAACAAAATCGTTACTTACAAATCAATATTAAATATTAATCTCTTTTAGCACAAAACACATAATTTTACTAAATTATCAATGAAGAAAATGCATTTAACCACTCTATATACATATCGTCTTCGGAAGCTCCGGGAATATGACAGTTGCCGAACAGTGACGAAGATTTCTATGCGCATTATTACTTTTGGAGTACTGTAAATTCCTATAATGTGTAAACAAAGTACTGGCGTTTATTATTTTGAAAATTTTATATATAGGTATTTTAGCTTTTTGTTTGTGGTAGTCATGGTTTTAACGGTTAGATACTTATTACTTGCAGTATTGTAGCATTTGTCAATAATAATTCTGTTACCAAGCTATATTGTGACAAGCATCCATACATATTAATGTGAACAATGCTAGGATATTCTATTGTCAACGAAACCTCACGTGCTCGCATAATTCCTCTCTAATGGGCCAATTTATGTATGAAATTTCGAATCCTATCTATTTATACATTTATAATAGTTTTTTAGATAACTTCAAAAAGAAAGCCATTCTACGAGTATATGTTCCACTGTACCACCATCTTACAACTTATGTAAATTTACTTTATTTAGAACTAGCGACCCACCCCGGCTTCGCACGGGTGCAATGCTGATACTAAATACACTACAGAAAAACTGTGAACGTTGTATATAAAAACATAGCGGCCCGCTCCGGCTTCGCACGGGTATAAAATATATAGCCGGGCGGCCGGCCGGTACCGCCGCAAACGCTACGTCCCGCAATTTTTAAATCTGTAATATCTTCGAAAATATTCACTTAAATCATACGGTGTAAAGGGCCATATAGATCTATATTAATTGAACAATGTATTCAAGGTATTTAATTGGTTAAGGATTAATGCTGTATTGGTTAAAATCGCTTCGAAAATTAGCCATTATTTGTCGTAAAAAGTAAATGACAAAAAAAAGTTATTGTGGGTTATCCATAAGAGATAGACATATACCACCGCGGACTTTTCTGTAGACCTTTTCAATGTGTATAATACTTAGTACATTATTTTGATAAAACTCGTAGGGTTCAGCCTGCGTTTGCAATGTAAGCGGAAAAAATGTAATTTTTTACGACATCACATTAGAAACCTCAAAAATAACAGTACTTCTCCGCTATTTGATGGATGTTATTATACATATAAACCTTCCTCTTGAATCACTCTATCTATTAAAAAAAACCGCATCAAAATCCGTTCCGTAGTTTCAAAGATTTAAGCGTACAAAGGGACATAGGGAAATAGGGACATAGGGACATAGGGACAGAGAAAGCGACTTTGTTTTATACTATGTAGTGATAAATAAAAGCATTATGGAGAAATAAATCCTCTTAATATTATAAATGGGAATGTTTGTATGTTTATTTGTTTGTTCACACAAAAACTGCTGAACCGATCAAAATTGATTTTTTCTTACCTCTTTAGCCCATTTATAAAATCCAATCACAATATAAATTATAAGAACGTCATAAATATCAATTAGAACTTGCAATTTCCCCAGTATTGATACTGCCCTACACTAGTACACTCATTGATATACAAAATTCCTTCCTCACCTTGCAGAAAGTTGACCGTCTTGCACATGACCTCCCCGAAGTACCAGAGCAGCGTCACCGACTTGGAGATCTGCACGGGCATGCAGAACAGCGTCACCAGCAGGTCCGCCACCGACAGGTTCACCAGGAAGATGTTCGTCACGCTGCCGACATATTTGCTCATATTAATAACGTGACACAATATCCTACTAATGTTATAAATGCGAAAGTTTGTGAGGCTATGTATGTAATGTTATGTTTGTTATTATTTCATATAAATACTACTAGAAGGATTTTGATGATATTTGGTAGTGATACTTGGCTTATGTATTAAGACATGAGATATACAAATTCTTGCTTTTGCCCTGCGGTTTCCTACGCGAGTGAAAGCGCGCAGCACAGCAGCTGCTTGTATAATCCCCATTAGGAAAATCCCTTCAAAGAACCGCGTTTGAAGTGGTTTTGCACGATTACTAATTTCGTAGTACGTACTAATAGCGTACGTACGTATGTTGAAACGAATAGATTCTGGTTTTGCTCCAAATTGGAGATAATAATAACAAAATATCATCACCTACTGCTTCTGTAGGCAATCAATCAGTGACACAAATTAAAAACACATATCCGCCATATGCTTTATTTCTCAAAACCAAAAACATACATCCATACAAAATAAATACTTACTTACATATTATGTTTTAAGTTTTTTTTTTTTTTTTGTTCATCTTTATATAAGCATTGCATTAGTACCTATATTGTCAAATACCAGTCACAAACCAGCGCTTTTCGTGCTCAATTATTCAAAACAAAATCATGTAAATGTTTTTGCAACCAATAGTTTATCTCATATTATTTTGAAGATAAGAATGACAGCCAACATTTTGATATTTCATTTTATTGGAAGGTGAATGTTGGACTCATTTTTTGTTTACTTTGTAAAGTAAATAAATTCGTTTATTTGCTCTTGTTAAAAAGAAGATTGCTTCTTAATATCGTCGTAATAACGCAAATTGAAATGTTTACTTAAGGCTGCAGTCTAGCAAAATTGCGTTTTCAACAAGTTATTTGACAATTTTTTCCCGGCTAATGAAATGATAAACTGAATTTTTTTTTCTTGTTTATCAATTAGTGTTATATACGCAATGCGCGTGAATTTTTTCACATTTATAAAGTTACTTTATGTTACCTTAATCAGGCCTTCAAGATAAGTCTCTTTCCCCCAAAGACATTTCGAGCTAAGTTTGTGCACTCACTACGTTGCAACCGATTACAATTTACACAATTTGATCAGCGCATAAATATCCTTATATAGTCGTAATTCAAATCTGCTGAATACAATTGCCGAAAAACTTATGATTTTCCTAATTAGAACGTTATAAATTCATCAAATTTCCCATTTTTTGCCTTACAAAAAACTATTGATAAATACTGCTAAAAGTTATTTTTTCCATTAATTTATTCGAGTTGGTTGAAGACCAATGAGTATTAATCCTTTAATTTTTTTTTTTTTTTTGAATTTTGATAATTCTTTAAATATTAAAAAAATATTTAAAATAATTAGGAAAAATCCTAGCGAATTTCTTCAGTCGCGCTCCTTGGGCCGGAGCGTTCTGACGTGTGCTCTACGCTCGATTTTCCTTCATACCGAAGTGAAAGTTGCTCTACTTCATTAAATTTAATATTTTTGTTAATTGTTTATTGCACGCCTCATAAGCGAAGCGTTGAGGTGGGTACTACTGTCACTTCGCGCAAAACATCTGATTTTTCAAACTTAAAATGTCTTTATGTATCATACATTGCACTTGTAAGATAATACATACACACACATATTAAGAAAAAACACTATTTTTAACATTCATGATATTTTTGATGTCATTTTTGTTATTTAAACTAGTTAAAAAACAGTTTAAAAAAGTTCTGTCTTGGACGTCCGTGTGTCTGTATGTGCGGAGGATTTTCTTGTTAACACGATAGCGACCGAAATACTTTACTAATCGAGTCTTTTTTTTTCTCTTACGCTTGAGTATGCTCAGGAATAGAACCCTTTCATTTTTCAGGGTCTGATTCGATGTGGTTTAATTGTTATTAAATAAACAAAAATAATAATTAATAAATAATTATTAAAAAAAAATTATGAGGCGTGCACTTTTGGATTTTCCAAATTATTTTTATCTTAGTTTTGTGCAAATATTCATATTTTTAAACATTTGATTTCGATATGGAAAATAAACGAAAAAAATATGCGTGTAACTACTAGAAAAAAAATTATCTTCGAACATAAAGTTAATGAAACCAAATAGATTACAAAGGTGATTGGCAACAATTTCTTTATTTTACGGGGTGTCAGTAAAGGGATGTATGTTTCTTTAAAACTAAAGTAAGCTCATAAATTTTCTTATAATATAATTTTTTTTGAAGTTCCAAAAATGTTTATTTTTCGTTTGAAAAATACGAAATATAATATAAACTTTTATTGAGAACTTGAACTTGGGACATACGGGGAAAATGATTTGTTTACTCCAAAATTCCAAATATGTCGAGGTGTTTTAATTTTTTCTACTAGTCATTTTAAACGTAGCGGCATGTTGTTTGATTATTAATTTTGTAACTTAAATACAGGAGGTTGGTTTTATATTCTGATCTTACAGACGCGCTGACAAATTTAGTCCACCATTTCTAGTTTAGTCCACCAACTCTAAGTACCAATATTAAAACGAATGGATTATCATGACATCATCAAAACTCAGATGTAATGGAAGATCACAATAACATAGAAAATTCAATGGGTGTTGAGAACTAAACAAACACAAGTAACAGAGGCGCACAGAATAAAAAAACCGGCCAAGTGCGAGTCGGACTCGCGCACCGAGGGTTCCGTACAAACCTGCAAGGTTTACAAAGTTCGTTCATTACGACAATCGAGTCATAACTATGGTATTTTTATTGCAAAATGAAATTACGTTGACATAGAAGTTTGATTTTGTTACAGCTTAAAGGTATTATAGACCTGAGTATTTGGTATGAATTTCAATTTAATACCTCTACGCGTTTATGAGGAAATGGGTAGTAAGTTTAAAATTATTAAAAAAAAATATATTATGTGATGTAACTAAAAATGTATGGTTTTCGTAATTTTTCCTTTATCTATGCTATAAGACGTTGCTTCGTACCAAATTTCAAGATTCTGAGTTCACGGGAAGCACCCTGTAGGTTTTGATTCCCTTGCAAGTGTCGAAAATTTGCGGCATAAACGGCTGTATCTTTTGATTGCGTTGGCTTAGAAGTTTGATTTTTTCACAGCTTCAAGGGACAGTAGACTTGAGTAATTGATATAAATTTCAGCTTCATACCTCCACGCGTTCCTGAGAAAAAGGGTCTTGACAGACGGACGGACGGACGGACAGACGGACAACAAAGTGATCCTATAAGGGTTCCGTTTTTTCCTTTTGAGGTACGGAACCCTAAAAAGAGGACGAAAACGATAATTCGTTGATGCTTTCCCTTTTCGACGTATTGTTAGGGTACATCTCCAATCTGCAAAAAACAAAACTGATGATTCCCAATTGCTGATTAAAAATGAAAAACAAATAATCGACAACAGTGGTGAAAATTTGCTGATCACAATGAAACATCCTTCAGTGGTAGCAGATTTACTCATTTAAAATGTATCGGTGAACAGCGTAAAGGAGAGGTGGACAGGAAAACATTATGAATGTGGATGGTGGATTGTATACAGGGTGTAATCGATAAGTATGTGCAGGCGATTATGACGTTATTATTGCAGGTATCAAAAAACTTAAAACTGATATCGAAATTACTTTACCTAATGAGCAAAATAACAATAATAACTTTTTAAAAGTATAACGAGAAATATCTAAAAAATTTACTTTATACACTCCCATATCAAGAAGGGAAAATGGGACTAGTAGAAGTTAAATGTCTAATTCCGGCAAAAGACATGAATGCGGAAGATGCGGTTAAAAATAAAAAATTTAATATTTGAAATACAATGCAAAAAAATAACACTTTTGTCATAGATAAGAATCATGACTATTTTTTCCAAATTCAGGGACAACTAAACGTTGCAGAAGCAGAAGTCTGCTTATTTGCTGTTTGGACTGGAGTGAATCATGATCGTCTGATATTAATTTAGTGAGAAACGTCTTCCCAGTTCAAAATGGAGAAATAAACCATCCACGCGAAGACCGACATCCGCGCGGACGGAGTCGCGGGCGGAAGCTAGTCAGAAATAAATATCTTTTGTTTTCATTTGCGCATTTTTCTATTTTATAATTTTTTACACAAACATTACATTTTTTTTATTATATACAAAATTTGTTTATCCGTTTTATTAGTGAAACTGAACAACTTTCACTAAGAAACTTAGGTCGAAAAAAATGTATAGAGTTATGCATTTTGTATGGAAAGCTTATTTTTTTTTATATTTCGTCCAAATTTCTTTGTAAAAGTTGATCAGTTATATAAACATGAAGTTGAAGATATCAATAGAACGTATTCGCAAATTTTGTGTACTGATAAAAAGAATCACCCGGTGTAATTTTCACGAAAATTGTTTCAAATTGTCATTTTAGGTACTTATTACGAATATTAAATTATGCATACGAATGATTTAATTTTTAAAAATTAAGTGGAGCAACTTTCCCTTAGTACATTTGTATTATTTACATATAGGATGACAGGATGCATTTGTTTGCACTACTAGACCAAGCCCTTAAGCCATATATCTATATTATAGACTACTAGCGGTCCGCCCCGGCTTCGCCCGTGGTACATATTTCGCAATAAAAGGTAGCCTATGTTCTTTCTCAGGGTCTAAAGATTGTCTGTGCCAAATTTCATCAAAATCGGTCCAGTAGTTTATGCGTGAAAACCATACATACATACATACATACAAATTACAAACCTTTCCTCTTTATAATATTAGTTTATAGTTTATAGACTATTTTTTTTTGTAATAATGATCACAATTTATATGGAATTATTTTTGATAATATGCTATGTAGTATATATCTTAGTACCTACCTAATAATGCTTTTATATGCAACTATGAAATTAACTGGTATGGTAGGTATAACAAATAATATAATGTTATACCTACCATACCAACGTCTACTCAACTATGGTTAACATATTATTGGATGTTTCTAATCCTATGCAAACATACAACGAACAGTTCATACAAAAAAGACCCTAATAAGGAACGGCGTTAACAAAATCAGCGTTTTCCCGCCCAAAGTTTGTGACCCGCCCCGATCCGTCTAGTGGACGCAGGCAGGCGGATGTGAGCGGCGAGCGCACGTGCTAAAAAATAAACGAAAATGAAATGCAATGAAAAAGCATTTGAATGCCATAAAACCAAAAATATCAATTTCAACACGTAAGTTAGTTAATTAAATAATTCATTTAAATTCTAGGTTTTTAACCGACTTCAAAAAAGGAGGTTATCAATTCGACCCGTATGTATGTATTATTGTATATTTCCAGAAATGCCCAGTTTTTGGATATGTTAATCAATATCAGCTTCTAATAAAGACCTGTGCCAAATTTCAAAAGTGTTTGTATGTTTGTCCACGCATATCTCCTAAAGTATAAGTCCGATTTAAATAATTCTTTTTTTTTTTGTTGTACTAGATATAATTGTTCAATTGATTTGAA
Source organism: Colias behrii (assembly GCA_029959065.1). Taxonomy (NCBI): domain Eukaryota; kingdom Metazoa; phylum Arthropoda; class Insecta; order Lepidoptera; family Pieridae; genus Colias; species Colias behrii. Next base: position 162,405 of record JARWMC010000006.1, on the reverse strand, counting down.
ACCATAACATCTCTTCGTCGGAGCTGTCCATGGTAGCGCGATGTCAGTCCAAGCACAAAAACACGTCTGTTATATAAAATCCGCTTAGGCGGTCCGCCGCGCCCCGTACAGATGGACGCAAGAGCATAACAGCGCCGCGGCCGGTTCCGATGCGATCCGCCCCGATCCGTCCCTAATGGACGCCTAGGTTTATATTATCTGTGGCACGAGGAACAATCGGCAACCGCCGAGCCCTGCGGTCAACATTCCGAATTCCCTGATTACACGGAACTACACCAAACTTGCTACAACTCCGCCAATCGAAAAATTGACTCCATATTGAATATTTATACATTATTGTGATTTACAGGATATTGTATCATATTGAGCGCTTGTTTTCAAATTGGAATAAAATATTGCGTACTCTATTTGATGATATAATATGACAACATTTTATCTCACCCAAGTGGGAAATCCACAGACAGAAAATCTGATAGAAAGGTACACATCGATTATAAAATAACACGATGTAAATATTCATAGATGTATTAATATTATTGTTACAGTCATTCGCAGATTAGAAATAAAAAAGTTTACTAATAATATTTAAAACCTCATAAAAACGTACCTTCACGTTCGTATTCTCGATGAAAAATTCAACGTAGGGACTTTGGCGCTACGATCCGTTATGATAATACACATAACACACACATGCATTTTAAACATTTTCTAAATAATATTCAATATGCATGGACGTATAAAAAAAGACAGACGGAGTATCGCCTAAACATTGAGTGAAGCCTAGTAATGGCGGCGACACATCCATGTGTGTGTGACAGGTTGATTGCCAGATGCAATAAAATTACCCCACACTTTAGTATTTTTATTTTTCAATTTGATATACTTTTTATGTGTACTCTAACTATTAGAACCTATGCATAAATACAATTTCTATTTAGCTTTAACAAATCAACCACTGGACGCGAAACCAAAGGAAAATGTATGAAAACTTGTTCAAACAATATTGGGGGGAGGAGAGGTAATGTCTCCTTAATTATTATTAAAATAAATAAAATAAAATAAATAAAATGTCAGTTTATGACCAAACAAATAGGAAACATGCTTCATACGATTTCAGTATACATATACTTGAAATTTTCAAATTAACTGTCTTATAACAGATGTCATAGACAGTATTAATTGGCTGTGATATTTTTTTAAATATGGTTGTTATATAAGGGTTAGCATAGTATACATGTTTTTGTGAGAAGAAAATGCAAAAACAAATTTGCATTTTGTATGAAATTATTTTATCGTAATTTTAAAATTAATTAACTTTACATCAACTCCCCGACTTTTGGGAGAATGAAATTTTGAAATAATGGCAACACTATGGCAACAGCTGTCCTGATGACAATGGCGGCTGTATTTTTTTCTATAAATTTTGTCGTAATAATTTTGTCATTAAAACATAAAAGAAATAACTTGCTTCCCTGTGGAATGTAATCCCCTGTGTTTTGTTATTTAAAGTTGTACTATTGCGAAACCATTTAACCACGCAAGACGGCATTTTAATTTTTTTTTGTAAAACAGTGACGCTGTTAATCAGTCGGTAGTTCACGACGTAATGGCGGCCGACTAGCTTACTATGGTGAGAGTGTGTGCGTGTTCATTGTTCGTAAAACGGCGTCCGTCTTTTTTTATACGTCCATGTCAATATGTATAGTTTTAAAATTATTTAATTCTAATCAATATCACAATCTAATCAATCACACGACATCTCTTGGCGAGGCGTTCCACCCGTTCCAATTTCAAATTTTATTTTTATTTTTTATAATTTGTTTGCCGCCAAGGATTCCGAGCTGCTCATTGGTCAGTACAAATATAGATAAGATGTGCCACATTGTCACCACAGAAAAGTTAAATGTATTGGCAAAAATTAAAATATAAAACCTTATAATCAAGCAATAATTGGTTTCAGCAATTTGTAAATTAATTTATATAATAATATATGAAGCTTGTATGAAGTGACTGAATTATTAAGATCCTAAGTTGATTGTTTAAATTACCAAGTGGCATTATGTATGAAAATATGAAAAATAATTTTATTTTTTTTAATGTACACATTTAAAAAAGATAATATGCAAAATTATGGACAATTGAATATAAAAAAAAATTACGACAGATATTCAACAAAGCGAAGTGATACGAGCGCGGCTTTTATAATCAGCGGCCATTTTCTGTCTTCACTGTTCCGTGTTGTTGTCAAAGAGTACTATAATGCTGCGGGTAGTCGTTGTTATTCAAAACGTTCAAAACAAGGAGAAAAACTAAGTGATAATAAGGGCGTATTAAGAATAATATAAGCTAAGTGTTTTTACTCCATTTTCCTTTTTTCCCATATTATTTGAACATTTGATTATTGTAAGTACTACGTGACCAAGCCAACTAGACCCTTTTCAACTGTGACGTCACCCGCCCATGTCTCGGGTACAGATAGCAAAAAAAAAAATATTTTTTAGATAATGTAATAATTTTTAATTCACGATGTAAATAAATTACATAATTACATAAATTAAATTAAATACATACCGACAAATAACCTCAAATCTATAAATGCACTCAAAACAGTTTATTCAAATCAGTTTTATCACTAATATTCAATGTATAGAAATATATATATACTAATAAATAATAAATTATTAGTATCACCGTCGTATATGAAATTGATTTAATAAAAACACCAAAATAATAATATTTATTTATTCACACTGTTTAATTGTACCCTTACGAAACACGTGTTCTACATATAAAAATACTAGAATATACAACTTGAACATAGTTATCAATTTTCATACCACCTAGAACTAACTTTACGATTAACAATAAAAAGTACAGAAATAATGCGTCGATGCTGCGAACCGTACTAAGGCGAACGCGGTACCTGAGGCGGTAAGCGGGCGGGGAGGCCGCATTCCACCCGAGCGTCTAGTTGGCTTGGTCGAATAATACAGTTTTGTTTTTCGATGTTCATAATTACAAAAGTGGATTAACTCAAAACTCAAGCATTTATTTATTCAATTAGACTTGTTCTAGAAGCACTTTTAAATCGTCATAACATATTTTTAACATTTATCACCAGATATAATAGAAAACATAGCGTTAGGTACTGCTGTTTTAAAAATAACATATACTTCTATAAAATTAATATTAACGTTTACGTTTTAGAAAATTGCATGCTTAATACCTACGTTCTACGTAGGATAAACTATTAACATAAGAAGTCGATATTTAAGTAGCTCCAACTCCATCCATCCATCGAGACGAAATAAGACCACTGTTTAACTTTACTCATCCATCTGCGTCCAGCTGTCCTAACTAAGCCCTCAGATCACCTAGGAGGAGGGTTCACTAATAACTTATATATTACTCAATTCGTGATATACATCAGAAAACGAACATTCATGCTTCGTGATCAAAATATATACTTTGGAAATATATTTAAGACCAACAAGAACAAGAAAATTAATCAAACTGCCGTTAACGTAAAACTATAAACGTAAACTTTTACTATAACGATTATTACTTGCACGCAAGTTATTTATGTGCCTTTAATCTTAAGGCCTGAATCGGGTAGAATTCCCTTTTAATACCGAAAATTAACTCTAGTTATAACCGTTTTTCTTCTTAGATTCTTAATGTACATATCTAAAAAAATTTATATTAAAGTTTCGAATATGATAAAGATCATGGTTGTTTTAATTTGTTTATTTTACAATCAGGTTTTTTGGAAAAAAATCATGAACTGAGGTCGATTTTTGGACTTTAAACCAAAACGCTAAGTCAATATAACGTCAATTATTGTAGTGTTTTTACAGTGTGTTTATGAAATTGAAACACAGGGCATGGTTGTTTTAAATTTTGATTCCATATCCAAATATCTTTTTAATAATTTTTATACGTACTTTTACTACGGTAGATTCGCGCCGGTCCCCCGATCCCGCCTTGTAAATCACCTAGCAAGATCGCTAGCCCCTATTAAGGCCTTAAGGAAACTAGTGGTAGCAATCAGAGTATGGCGTACTAAATATTTATATAGACTTTAAAATGATTATTATGTCAGAAATTATTTACTATTGATTTAAATTTTTAATTATAATAGATATGTAAATTTCTTAATCTATGAAAATTTTATTTGGAAAGCATACCTACCTACCTCATTGAAGCGTTTTATACATAAAATTTGTAAACAATAGATAGACTTCAGGCTATTTGATATTTGGCGCTTTATATGAAAACATGATATAATTAGCTACCTAAGGCAAACCGAGACTGAGGTAAAAGTTTTTAACGATGACCTGTTTAAAAATATGACATTCATAAGTGATGTCAAAGATCTATGTAATTCGCAACTTTCCTACGCAAACAAACTTTATAAAACTACAAGGATAATGTCCTCACAATGACAAAGTTTTTCTGGTCACGGTTACTGCTGTGAGCGGTTACATAATATCCTTTGCATGCTCTTTTTTAAAACAATTCACATTATTTGCTACATTTAGTCAAACATAACGAGACAGAGGAATAAGAACAACATAAACATATCTATGATACGAACACCTGTTAATGATTTCTTAGAATTGTCAAATAATATAAATACGATACCTTTTCCACTTTTATACATATCTATTTCTTTTATTTAGTATTCCTTTGTCCTGGTTAACAGTGTTCATTATAATAGACTTGAGACTGTTATCAGTCAGAAATTAATGAAATATATTTTTTTTCAGGTACATTGTAACAAGCGAGACTATAATTATTATTGTCTACGAGTCTTTAAATTACAGTTGTACGTACTACCAATAAGTTCATATTTTTTACAATCAAAATATGTATATGTTACTGTGAATGTCCAATATAAGTTATGTTTAGATGCACCGGTGTATGTCGACAAATAATTTTTATTTTAATCTTCCTTCTCTTCTCTTTGTTTTTAACTTAGCTTAGCTGTGCCTCGCGGTTTCACCCGCATTGCTCCGCTCCTGTTGGTCTTAGCGTGATGATATATAGCCTATAGCCTTCCTCAATAAATAGGCTATCTAACATCGAAAGAATTTTTCAAATCGGACCAGTAGTTCCTGAGATTAGCGCGTTCAAACAAACAAACTCTTCAGCTTTATAATATTAGTATAGATTGAAATAAAAAGTGTTGTTGAAGCCATAAAAATCAAATCATATTCGAAATACATAATACATAGTCAAACATTGCGACACGAGATTTTTATTGAATAAATGCGATAAACGTAACATACCAATTCGCCGCCCGATCTAATTTATTATGATACATCTCTTGAACAACAAAGCGTTTCTCTTTTACATTAAAATGTTTTCTTTGAAATTTCTGATCGCTTATGAGTATGCTGCTTGCTTATACATTCGAGATGTTGAAATTCAGGTCTTTTTCTTGTTGTCTGATATTACTTATTTATAGATGTAAGAAAGGTTTTTATATTTGATATATTATATTGTAACTATTTCTGAGAAGAATAATATTCTGAAATATACAAAAAAATAAAAAGTTTTTCTGAATTTAAATGGCAACGTAGTCACGAACAAACTATGCATAATCCAGCACAAGAAACTTTCACAACGCCATTATCACTACATAGTATAAGAGTATGGCCGCCAAATATTGTACAAAAACAGTCGTGAAATCGTAACACACCGTAACATACGTGACTGATAGTAACATACGTGATTTTGTTAAGCCTAGTGTACATTACAACTAATAATGCAGGAGATTTTTTTTACATTTCTGTTTTATATTGTTAATTAAATTATTTGATTAAATTACTTTAAAACGCAATAAAACAAATTTAAATATTAAAGAAAAAGTTTTATTTCTCAAATTCTGTATTTCTATAATACTTACAAATGCAAGAATCATTCACAACTTATGATATTAATTACGAATACGAATTATTATAGTAAAAAAGTTACTAACTTCCGAAACATGATAGTTTTTGAAGTGGGTTCTCTTTATGTAAAAAAGTAAATTTTTAACTTTAGATTCTCTAGTGAGTACTACCCCTAACATCCGATCACGAATGTTACGTAACACAATAGTAACACATGGTATCATTCGTGAATCAAAATATGGTTGGACACAACTTAAAAAGCCTTTATTCGTCAAAGTTTTGTTGTAATAAGACGCCGCATAGTTTGATTTGTTACTAGAACACTAAAGCTACACACATAATTTAAATAATATAGTAAATTTGTATTCTTACCTTGCATAATTCTCACTCGAAATTATTAAAATGTTCCGAGACAAAAATGCCGACTACCTTTCGATCAACTTTGACAGTAACAAAATGGCGATTTTTTGTTCTAAAGGTTGGCCAACATGTAAATTGGTGTTGCCATTACTTAAAAATATTTATGTGGCTTGGATATCTAGTTATTTAGGGTGTTATTTTATGGTAACCGTGCGTGAAGTATCATTCGTGAAAAAAAGTGAGACATAGTTTTAAGTGAGTTTTATATTAATTTCTTTTATGTTATTTTTATTAGAACTTGTTAAAAGTATCCACAAGTTTACAGAATAATTTAGAAATACCAAAATTTTACAGGTATCAATAGATTTGTGCATAATTTTGTGACTTCAAAGTGTAAGATGACTAAGTTGGACACATGATTCTAGTATGGAAAGGAAAATAAGCATTTCAAAAAAAAAATATTGAGCTTGTTAAAGGCACTCCAAATTAATTTAAATCATTAATATAATGATAAATATAACATAGTGAAGCTGAAACTATTTAAAAACTACCATAATTACTATATAAAAAAAGACGGGTTGCACTCCGGGAGTGCCGGCAGAAGTGAAAACTTGAGCATGTTTGATATCCATCCGTCTTACGCTTTTTCGATCAGGTCACGTGTCCTGACGCGAGTTTAAGATTTTATACCCAACGCCGCTAAAGAAGTTTTCACTTCAAAAAATCTGGTGTTATATAAAATGACAAGGACATTTTTTTTTTCTTGAATGTACAATTTTTGGCGGCCATACTCATAAAACAAAGTCGCTTTCTCTGTCCCTATGTCCCTATGTCCCTTTGTATGCTTATATCTTTAAAACTACGCAACGGATTTTGATGCAGTTTTTTTTAATAGATAAAGTGATTCAAGAGGAAGGTTTTAGTATATAATTTATTAGGTTTTAGACAAAGCGGGCGAAGCCACGGGCGGTAAGCTAGTAAACTTATAAACCTACGATAGAAGTGTTTAATATTTACTTCCATTATAATGATGATTCAATGTCGCTGCTAAAATAAGTCCAGCTGAATAAATAAACCTTTCAGTTTGATATACTTTTATTTTGATTATTTACATACAATTTAATGCAGAGCTTAATATGATTCCTGACCGTCATCTGAAGCGAGTGACGCGGGTCAGGGACCACGACCGGGACGCCGCGCGCGGAGGGAATTCGGATATTAAGGCCTGAATCGGGTAGAATTCCCTTTTAATACCGAAAATTAACTCTAGTTATAACCGTTTTTCTTCTTAGATTCTTAATGTACATATCTAAAAAAAATGTATATTAAAGTTTCGAATATGATAAAGGGCATGGTTGTTTTAATTTGTTTATTTTACAATCAGGTTTTTTGGAAAAAAAATCATGAACTGAGGTCGATTTTTGGACTTTAAAACAAAACGCTAAGTCAATATAACGTCAATTATTGTAGTGTTTTTACAGTGTGTTTATGAAATTGAAACACAGGGCATGGTTGTTTTAAATTTTGATTTCATATTCAAATATATTTTTAATAATTTATATACGTACTTTTACTACGGTAGAATCGTGCCGGTCCACCGATCCCGCCTTGTAAATCGTCGCCAAGGTCGCTAGCCCCTATTAAAGCCTTAAATTGACTCCAAAGGGCAAACAACTGGTTTTGATCTACCTATGTGGGATTGCCAATTAAACAAAATTACGATACTTTCTTCTATACGTAGGTACATATGTATTTTATAATTGAAAAGTCGGAATTGAAAATAAATTACATGTGGAACTGTGATATGATGAAGGGTTATATAATATATTCACAAACAAAATTATGTTCTGCAGTATCAATGTTGTTTTCACTGATATACAATTTTAGCTTTCTTGTTGCATTTAAATTTTAAATTAAGGCTTTATTCGTGCTCATCGGTATTGAAATATTAATCAACGTACGTAATCTAATCATACTAATACATTTTACCAAAAAAAAATTATCAAGCATATTTACGCATAGTATAGCTCACAGACACAATAAATTATAATAGACGACAAGTTTAGTGTACACATTATCCAACGATTATAGGCAAGCTGTCGCCAGCAGCTACATCGCGTCGGTAAACAGTTTCAATTTCCACCTAATTTACGTTCATCGTGTTATATATTAGCTTATAATTACACGGCACACCATTCCCTTCGTTTGTTGAATGAACCAATTTGTGAAGCATATACACCACTTACATACAGACATAATTGTAGCTATAAAATTTACAATGTAATTTAAGGCGCCGTTTCACGTACACTTATTAATCTGACGTAATTACCGGATAATAATCTTAAGCAATGAATATATTTAATGTGAAATTCGCTTGTGGAATCTGAATATGGTTGTTGTTTATAGTTCATATCTTTGTTTGGTAACAATATTTTTAGACAGCTTTGAAGTCTTCGATTAACATATCCTTAAGTGACCAAAGTTATGAGAGATGATACTTGACTATAATATCAATGAAACAAACATTGTGAATCACAGAATGAAATTATTAATTAAATAATCGTGTATGTAGTTTATTATAAATTTTATTGCAAGAATTTTTAAGAATTGAAAAAGTCAAGTTCACACACAACATCGAAGCTGACCAGAAACATTTTAACACCTTACAACAGCACATAGTAACAAAGTGTTTTCTTAATGAATGGCTTTAGTGAATAGTTTCCAGGGTGAGGAGTATCGCATCGCCGACCATCAGTCAAGTCGGAACTAACACGCTTGATGGAGAGCGATATCCTTCCGTGCCAATTTGCAGCTGGTATGTTGGCGAACAGAATATTGATCATTTTATTGTATACTTGATAGATTATAATATTTGATGAGTCTGGCTTTGTTAGTGATGTGTTGTTCATTGCTGATTTCTAGACATCGGATTATATGCACTAACAAAATGCCAAAATATGCATGCAAATATGCACTAAAAAAGGCCGAAATATGCACTAAAAACGACTGATATGCCTAAAATATGCACAATACAAAATCAAAAAACCTTTATTATTTTTATATATTTTAATCAAAGATTGTACAAAAACAGTGAAATTTTCTTGAAATTAAGTATAGTTTTTGTGCCAATATACAATTATGCATTTTTACCAAATTTTCGAGCGCAAATTTGTGACGTTTGTCACCCGCGAGCCCAGTGTTGCCACCTTAGACCTTCCCGGGCTAAATCTAGCCCTTTTTTTTGAAATCAACCCGTGTTTTAAGTTTTTAGCCCCAAAAGGGTAATCTAGCCCTATTTTGAATGGCTCAAAATTTACTTAAAATGGAGCCCATTTTGTAATTTTTTGCCATTTTACCATGCCAAAATAGGGTTTGTTTACTCGCTGAGCGTTCTGATTGGCTAATAAAGGTTAGTCGACCAATCAAAACTCCCGCTACTTATCAAAATATGCACGATTGGGGAAAAAGGCTAAAATATGCACTAACGCCGTAATTAGAGAGTTTTATGCATTTGCATATGCAAATATGCAAATGCATATAATCCGATGTCTATTCATTATATTAATTTATTGTTTTTATTTTTATATGTAATTTGTAATTTGATTTAATTTTATTTTTTTGTAATAAAATTTATGTAATTTTTTAGATATAATTGTCCGTATTTAAGCAAAAAGGAACCACCCAGCAAAGACGCACTTCTGAGATATCAAAGGATTTACAAAAACATTTGCAGCTCTGTTAGATGAAGTAAAATTAAAATTTATTTTATTTAAATTCATTGATAAATTACTTATTTAAGTATGTGTATATAAATTTGCTCTGAATACTCTTAAACTTTCTAGATAATTAAGAAAATATGCATGTGGTTCCTTTTAACATTTATCAATTGATAGGTTTTCTCTTATACAAAATGGAACCACAACCCAGGGATTTAATGATATAAATGAAACTATGTATTTATAATATCGTAATAAAGCTTTAATTAAAAAAAATATATAAAATAATACTTATAGAGGACGTTTATTCGACGTTATCATCAAATTGCATTTCGAAATCCACCGTGTCTAGTCCATCTATGTGGTCTTCTATTGCATCATCACTAATGAGACCGTTATAAAAACTGTGCATCTTGTGGAATGAGATGTAATATGGACTGAATATCGCTAGAAGGTGAAGAAAGCTTCTCCAGAGGCACCGACGTATAAGGTTCTTCGTTATCTTCTGTAATAAAAAGAAAAAAGCTTTAAATCAAAACAAAGCCGCGTGGCTTTTATACGTAGGTAGGATTCCTGTTGTACTTACTTAATTAACTATCTTCTTAAAATCACACCACAATCGGGAATGAATCAAAATTGGATAAAGCGTACCTGCAACTCAGATTCAATAAGTACTTAAATGCATTAAATAAAACTACTTACCCGTTGTATCTTCATTATTATCTTCGGTGTTCGTCTCCAATGCTTTTCTTACCCATTGCTTGCTTATTTATTTATTACTAAACATTTTCACATTAACACATTTAATTTTAAAGGTAATTAACAAAAACAATAGAACTTACTACGCGGAGGAAAAAAACACCGTCACGTATTCGAACTACTTCGCTGAATGTCACCTATATTGACAGATGTTCGACGTTTTACTTAAAAAATTGGAGTTTTGCACTTTGAGCTATTTAAGTAATCAAATACGTTGTTTAAAGATGAGAAGCATTGTAACAAGTCAAGGCATTTGGTTCCATATAGCGATGATGGGTTTCAGGATGTTTTACAATATTTATTTATGCATAATAGAACCGAATGCTTGTGGTTTTATTTTGCAATAAAAAATTACAATTAAATTATGTATTTATTTTACGCATAACCATACCATAGAAACCTGGTTCCATTTTGTGTATTAAAAATAATTGTTATTAATAGAAATATGTGTAATGTATAATGGTACCAAGTAGGTGTGGATCTGTTTTGTATAAAATGACATGATAGTAATATCGTTTATTTGTTTGAACAAAGCAGTCCCGTGGTGCTGTGGTTCGGTTTTGCTTAATATGTATTATTCGTTGTTGCTGGTGGTTCCTTTCTGCTTTTAGTATACCTTGTTTCCAACGTAAAAATCATGTGGTTCTTGTTTGTATAAGAATTTAGACCACTTTTGAATGAGTATTCTTCAATAAAAGTAAAAAACGAAATTTGTCGAGTGGTTCCATTTTGCATAAATACGGACAATTAATGTAATTGGTGCAATACCGTTTTAATTATAATAATAAATAAATAAATCAAAGAATTGATTAAAAACTCTCTGGGACGGAATTCACAAAGTCATTGAAAAGCTCTTAATTCCCCGGAGACTGCGAAACAAAGACTTATGGCTATATTTGAGAGTTCCGTTGACTTCCGCAAGTCATTACCGTCCACTCCACACTTCACGGGCCACGGCCCAATGACAAAAGGAAAAGGTTGTCGCTATTACCTCGCATATTGAGAGCATAATAATATAATCGTCTCAATTGAAGTGAACTATACGATTTCATGCGATGTTTTCTTTTTTACGACGCTGGATAAAAATATTAAAATGTACAAAAGCAACGTCAAGGCACAATATCTACAGATTACAGTTTCTAATTAATTTAAATAATTCGTCCCAAAACGATAATCTTATCTTATCTTATTCTTACTTTACTAAAATAGATAATGCATTACCTGTGTAATCCTTATTATTAACCCATATTTACATTGTACAAAAAGCGATGGAAATTTCAAATGCTTTAAATAATTTTTCACGTTATTTTTCAATCAAGCGGTTGATTAACCACGAAAGTCAGGGATGCTTGCCGTTGTTTTGCCTTGTTTATCTTTAATATTAGGTCACTTTATTTACGTCGTTTTTAACTTTCCGGTCACTGAAAATATTTTAACATTAAATATTATCATAAATTATATCTTACAACGGTATACAGTATTTTACAGAATAGATATTGCTACATCGTATTGTTTATCATCCCACATAAATGGTTTGAGCAACAAGATTAAAACATAAGGGTAACCTGATTAACTACTTTTTTCTAGAATAAAATTTAATTTTTTAACAAAAAGTATAAAAATAATAGTTCTACTCATTAAGAGTATTGTAGATTTAATTGTAAAGCTAATGAAGATTATGTTTCTCCTATCAGATTCCATTATATCGGCCAATCTGGATCAGGACTAAAAATTGTAGAATTCCGTTGATTACAACGACCTTAAACATAGGACTCTTCGAGTGATAGTTATACATAGATAAGATATTTAATTTCTAATATTGTATATTCTAAAGAGATAGACCGAGAAAGGTTATCATTAGGAAATGAGCTAAATAAAGAGCCGATCTGTATCTTCTTTCCACTGAAGTAATTCAAGCGGAACATTCACCGTCTGTAATATTTTCCAGATAACTGTAATATTAGATTGGACGTGAATTATTAAAGGATGACTCCAAGTTGTCGTCTCCCGTTACCCGTAATGACGATATTCCCTTCGGAAGGGCTCTAAACAGGATTTCATAAAATCTACTTAAAGGCTATAACTGAAAATATGTCTTTGGCTGAAGAAATTAAATCGCGCCACGTGATCCACAGAAGCTTCAAGAACAAGAGCTTCTCATCGGTAAAGTACATTTGAGATGAAGACCGTTTAAAATCTAATTAATAGGTTAATATAATTGCTAGAGGTTTACACGTGGCAATTGATTAATCACTAATATTTAACCACCCGCGCCTGTTTGCTCCGAACACTCTCATAATATTAGTTGGTTTAGGTTCGGTTTGCACTATTTAAATTTTAATTGTATAATTTATTACTTATAGTAATAAGTAGCAGATATATGGTATTTGTATGGTATGGTATTTCCACTAAAAAAGGATAAGATTATGTTATCAATTGTCTCGAATTAACATAAAAACATTCACACACGAAGAATTATTGATAGGAAAAGCAGTTATTTAGCACCATATGGCGGTTAGAAATGTCGATTAACAAATATTGCCTTAAATATTGAATTTCACTAATCTGTTATATTATGTAACTAACGAAACCCAAGCTATTAACGAAGACCTGACTAGCATGTTCTTCGCCTTAGAGATATTAAATGTCTTCAAACAATATGCTTCGAATATAATATCATTAATTTGCTTGTTATATTTTAAGCTAATCGACTAAGCCTTCTTAGATACTAATAAATAATTTTGATGACGTAGGTGATTGTATTAATTATAAAATATTGGAAATACCAATGAAATTTGGTATGTAGATTGTAGGTAGCAGAAGACCCAGAATAGGAAATTTTATTGTAATCGGTTCTAGTTTCTACGTGCATCCATAACAAACATCCATCCATCCAACCATCCATACTTCATATTATGTACCTATTTTTCGCAGTCATCTGGTTGAATTTGCTATTTGATTGTATGACTAGCGCCTTCATTGAATGACGATATTTAATTGAATGACTAAGGGACAACTCGTCAAGTTGTTGAATGTAACGTTCAACTGAACGTCATTTTTACTGAACGTCATTTGCATAGTCCGTTGGTTAGGATATAAGGGGATGGGCTAGGTTAGGTTCGAGTTTTTTTAACTACACAGAAATAGGAGATTAGTTAAGCTAAAACGTAGTAACAAGACATTTATTGAATGTAAGGCGGTACGAAGTTCTCAGGGTCAGCTAGTGTTATATAAAATTATATAAGAAAATAAAGTGAATAAAGTAGATTAAGGGTTAATCCTCAGGAAGCATGATATCAGGAAAAATGTTTCTGCAGTGGCACGCGCCACGCATCGAGCCGACCCTATGTCAATACGGAAACCGTAATAACTAGTATTTCATAACCCTTAATAAAAACAAACCTTTTCCTATTAGTTACATTGTTTGTAATTTATATTGGGGATTATCGGAAAAGCTTATCTATTATTGCAACTAAATCACCAAAAAATTAAAAAAATTGTTATAAAGTTCAAACTTATCTCAAATGTGATTTTTTTTTTCTTATTTTCATTTCAATCCAAAAGATGCATAAACTCATGGAGAAGCAGACGTCTAAATATAATTTAAAAGGGGGATAAATCTATCAACATGTAGTATCTAAGCCTGGACATTTTTTAAAATAAAAATCCGACAGTTTGTTCATATCGAATTTGAATATTTCAACATGTCAATCTATTGGTTTAAAAACTGAATTCCGCAAAAGTTTTACGTAAATAAACAAAGTGAGATTTGGACATGGCTAAATCGAATACCAAAGTCTAGATTTGATCAGAAACTTCGTCCAACTATTCGTGTAACTATTTTTAAAACTGTTTGCTTCTATCTTCCTTTTCAATTTTTTTTGCATCTGGCATTCGAGGATTCTGTAAGAGACCACATTAATATTATGAAAAGGTTTTAGAGAATACGCATCAACGCTTATTTGTTCGTTTATATTTTCATATTATAAGAAATCTAGCAATGCCTTATATGCATAATAACTAATGATAAATCAGCAGCTATCTGCTATCAAATGTATTTATTCCACTGAATGTATTTTTTTTCCATTTATTCTCTTATAACGTTTATCAAAAAAAATATTCTGTTAATTTAAGAAACAGCTTTTAAGTTCTAGCTACGCGAAAGTTTTCAGAAAACAAACAAAAGATTAAAACATCAGAATAACAAGTCGCGACTTGTTAAAAGTTTTGGTGCAGATGTCGCACGTACAGCTGCTCGCGAGTCACTTACAAGTAGAGGTCAACTTAAACAAATCATTTTAGATTACTGGACATTAAAGTACGATTATCTAAATGTGCAATTTTTTTTTAATTTATTTTGCGTTAAACACTTTCGTATAATAAATTTAATTTTGGGGTGCTCATGTTAAAGTTTCTAAACTGTGGACAACACCATCACGACTTACCCATATTAGCACACATTTTACAATTTTATTGTGATTCACAACAAAACATGTTGTGTCCAAAATCCAAATGGCAAAATAGCGAATAGAGAAATATAGAGCCAAGAGTTGTTAATGTACAAAATCCATTATAAGTATTCAATGGATTCATAGGTATACCAACCCCGTTCAGCCGTTAGCTCCCAAAAGCACAACGAGCAGTGGGCGTATTGCAGGCCTTTTACAATCCGCATAATCCTTAAAAGCTTCGATACTGTATATCAGGTTGCAACCGCTGTATTTACTCTTATTGCTTAGTGAAATAAAGCAAATGATATGCCTCTTCATAAGATTGCTTTTAGGTATTCAAGTATCTAATACATAAAAAAGCTTATAACGAACACAATATTATAATGTCATATTGAAATTCCTCAACGTCAAGAATAGAAGCAAGCGAAACCGATAAGACGACGTCGACAATCTATACTTTTGTCAAAGGCTCGACTGAGCCGATTTGAAATATTCAAATCTTTAGCTTCTTTCTGTGACAGCACTTTTTCAAAATGCCTGTTACATCTATGGAATTTGAAAGAAATTGATCTTTATTGGGTATTAAGGGATGGTCTGTGTAAGAAAGCCTTTTATTTCGTATTAATTTTATTTAATTTTTTAATAAACCTAATGAAGCTACAGTAATTTAAATAATATAAGTTTAAATAATTAGTTTTCTGTGATTAATCCAAGCTATTAATTTGAAATAATTCATATACTTAATCTTGTAAACAAAACATAATATTCCCTTTCAAGACCCATGTATCCAGAAATGTGCAATATCACGTTTAATTAAACCATGTTCTCCTACAAAATTGAAAAATATTAAATGAATGCCGCCGTTCCCTCAAATCTTCGTTAAAGCCGTCAAAACATGTGTTACAAACTTTTTCATTACATCGTAAATCAATCACGGCAAATGTCTAAAATAAAAATTTGCATCATACTCGTTATAAACATCAGTACCCGCAAATTTATAACACACATGTCACAAAGTGAAAAAAAATAAAATTGAAATGAACCACATTATAAAAATAAAATTATTTTTTACCTTACATTTTTTCTTACAGTCATTATTATTTGCAAAAAATGTAAATAGTGCGCAGCCTCGCAAAGCGAAAAGTGAAAGCGTATTTTGCGAATTTTCCTCGGCCGCGGACCGAGCCACGTTCACGATTATCGAGCGGATTCGTTCAGCTGTTGCTTAGCGAGGCTGCTCGCTCTATGTGGGTCCTCACAGAGCCTATTTAATAACCATTATTAGTCTAAAAAGAACGTTACTGTTAAGAGATACAGCGTTCCTTAATTGCTAGAAAAAATCAAGGATGCAATAAGTATTGCACTTATCGTTTTCGTGTAACAGTGAAATAAACGTACTAAAACACAACTATCAAAAGGTTATCAACAATACCAATCTTAACAACTTTAAAGCAACGAATCAAACGATTGTTGAGATTTTTCCCAGCGAAAAGGTTTGTAACAAATAGGCAGACGTGATCTGATAGCAGACGGTAAGGGTCCGTAAACCGGCACGTTGCGAAGTGTGGGCAGCAACGATTGGGAGCGAGATAGGATTACTGGATACGAACAGGAAGGTTGTTGTTGATTCCTAAACAAATTGCACTGCTTGGGTTCAAATCACCACATTTGTACATCAGGTAGGGATTTAATTTGTTTAAATTTATTCACCCGTATAAATTTAAGTATAATGTATCTATGTACAAATGTTTAAAAGGTTTAAAAGAAATAAAAAAAATTGTAGCTCATTAATTTTCGTTCTACATCTGTGATCTTCACTGTTTTAATGAGATTGGTAAATTGATTTTTGTCGCGATAAATTGAGGCGGGTATTTGCAAACATGTTTCTTTAATCCATTCTTATGATTTGAACCACTAGATCCTTTGTTAGCGATAACGAAGACAGGCTGTAGTCTACAATTACCATAAATATGTACATAGCAAACAGACAGGGTAATATTCCAATTATTCATAAAGGAAAAGCATACAACCGCCTTATCGGTAGCATTTCCTTATTACCAAAGTAATGAAACATTACTTCCAGATTTGGTTACATGTTGAAAAAAAGGAAAGGTTTGAAATATGAAGCCATTAAAACTTTCCCATACTAAGAGCACTTCTTTTTTTCCTTCTTCCTAACAGAATTTCTTCTACAGTTTAGCTAATGGTAAAATAACCCCTAATCATTTTTCGTATTAAATTTCTTGTATAATAGTGACATCAAATTTGCTATGAATAACTCTTGTAAGAGGAATTGTCACGGCCAAATAATATTATTTGAATGTGTGTAACAGTGGGCCGTGTCCTTTTTTGGGACGGGTCGGAAATAGTAAATTTGAATGATGAGATAATATGTCTTCTCTCTACATTATAGCTTCTATTTGATAAATTACAAGACAATATTCACAGTTCTACATACTGCTTTCACTCAAATAAAAGTGCACTTACAAATTTTTCATCGCAAACATTATAAATTGAATAACACAGAGTGATTCTGAAAGTTTCTTGAAATCAAAACTGTATAAAGATAAACTTTTCAATTTGTTTTCACTTAAGTTATTAGGAAGTTCCACATCGGTTCATGGAAAAAACTATTAGGAATTGAACTTCAAGAATAATTTAGATTCTTTATTTTTCGCTTATAAATGTGCTGTATTAGAGCAGTTTATGTTTTCGCTAGGTATATAAGTTAAAATTTAATTTACCTACTTACCTTCTCTCTCATCATCGGTGTGAGTTTTAATTTTTTTAAGTATTAATCTCTGCATATACCTAGATCATATTATAATAACACTCTTTAAATATAATAAAATTTTGCATTCAAGTTTTAATTGAATTTCAGTAACCGAATATATACAAATCTCATTAGTCGTCTCAATTCCTAGACTGATGATTGAATTCATTCCAATAACTGAATTTCGCGCCTTCATTGACATCGGAACAATGTCCCGCGAATCCGTCGGAGCGAATCGATCGTTCTGTATCGGCGCTATGTTGTACGATTGCGAAATGCCGCCTTCTTTAGATTGCTTCTCAATTCTTGTTTCATGCGACAGAGGATCCGAGCGCGAATCGAAACGCGAAAGATTGATACGACACATATATTGCGTGTTTGCTTTTTGTATCTTTACGTAGTAGGGAAGTATTTATTTTATAAGTTCGAACACATCCTAAAATAATACCGTTGTCCTAATTTTATGCATCCTGAAGTTTCCCGATAGAGCACCATGAATTAAATCTATAACATATTTTAACCTATAATAAATATAACATAAAGTTGTTTTCGATATTGTAACGTTATAATTTTCTATCATATCATATTACCTTAATAT
Organism: Colias behrii; assembly: GCA_029959065.1. Taxonomy (NCBI): domain Eukaryota; kingdom Metazoa; phylum Arthropoda; class Insecta; order Lepidoptera; family Pieridae; genus Colias; species Colias behrii. Next base: position 143,851 of record JARWMC010000006.1, on the reverse strand, counting down.
TCAGTTCAGTTCAACGCTTTGATGGAATCTGTATATCAAACTTACTTCAAAGAAATCGCGTGAAGGAAAAGTTTAATAGCAAAGCTAATATGACGTTATTAGACTACATGTGGCTCCAAAAATAGGTAAGTGTATGCATCTGCACGTTTTCGATTATCTCAAGTACTCAGGATATGAAATTGGCGACATGAAGTTTAATGTGCTTGAGCTGTGAGATCATATTCATTACTTCGTAGTTCCTGTTTCTGTTTTGTATATGTTAACATAAAAAGTGGCGAAAGAGCAGTCGAATCACCTGATAAAGATCAATGTCGCACAATTCCACTTCCAACACGAATTACATTAAAAATTGGTAAAGGTTTCAATTTATTACTAGCTTTTAGCTTTTTGACCGCCTCCTTGGTACAGTGGATGACGCGTGAGTGTAAAACCGAGGGGTCTTGGGTTCGATTCCTGGTGGAGACGAAGAAAAAAAATGTCTCGGTCTGGCATCACACAGAAGGCTGATCACCTACTTGTCTCTAAAGAAATTCGATCAGTGAAACAGATGTATAATGCATCTACCCCTTACCCCACTAGGGGATATGGGAATTCACTTTTTTGCACGCGGCTTCGCCCGCATTGCTCAATATATACTAAACCTTCCTCGAAAACTACTCTATCTACATGTTTAGTTTTAAAGATCTGAGCATACATGGGACACTCAGATTGCGGGAAGTGACTTTGTTTTATAGTATGTAGTTATGAATAATAAACTGAAAAACATATTTATCTTTGAAAACGGATATCTCTACACTCTCTACATTACCGTGGTGACACTATAGAATATATTACTTTGAGAGGATCTCCAGTTATTGTGTACGATTTTTGTTCTTTTTACTGTCTATAATACATTTTCTTTGGATTACTCGCGACAAATAAACACTTTTCTTGTTTATGTCGGCAAAATATCGCCTGAAATAAGAAAGTATTTTCAACATATGAATTGGAAAGTTATTTTCTCAGGGTCAAACTATGTTATGTTAGGACACCTCATCGATATTGTTCAATTGAATACAATGAACTTGCTGGCTCACTGCTTTTATGGTCATTACGGTTTCGAACTAATGAGGTGAAAAATAACCTTTGGACCCGAATTATTTTTCGTATTTTATATGTTTGATACACAATATCTCTATTTTGTTTAAGTCTTATATTCATTAAGCTATCATAAAAGGAATGAAAGGCAAGGATCATGTCTATCCGATATCACTAATTAATGAGACAAAATTTCAAAGCCAATGCTTGAAAGATTGAAGGTAAGCTAACCCATTTGATTTCCCAATGGCGAGAGTGATGTACGCCGTACGCTGGCGCTCCCAATTTCCGAAGATGAATACAATCTGCCGCGACGGGCTCCAGCCTCCAGCATACTAACGAAGCTGTGTCAAGAGATCTATCTTTCATTCAGCTGTGAACATGACTTTCAATTGCTTTTCGAATCACTTGAATTAAAATAGACTTCATTTTTCATTTACTTCGACAAAACAGATGACGGAAAATATACAATTCTCGCTAAAATCAAACAACATTCGTCAAATAATCAAGTGATTTGTTTTACAAACATTTTTAAGCTTTTTGGCTGCTCCCTCTTCAACTCTGTTTAAAAAATTTATAGACATTTTTAAGCTTTTTGGCTGCTACTTCTGCAACTCTGTTAAAAAAATATTGCTTTAAATATATTGTTAATTTTACAAAATTAATTCGTGAACCGAACAAACGTTTAATACTTCGTGATCCCCGAATCTTCCTCGTAAACCTGTAACGCATCTAAACAGCCGAACATTAAGTACCTGCGTCGTTACATCACATCCTGTAATTAGGTCACCGTGTTGACATGAGGTGTTATTTAAGACGTTGACTCTTATGTACTTTTATTATTCGTAAAACTCGTGATTGTATTTAATTTTAATTTCACTATTAAGACACACTTTTAATCCTGATACAATCTGTACCAACAGCTTGGGTAGCTATTTCAGCTACTATAGGAGTATCGTGAAAAAACACTCGGGGACTGCCGCGGTAAAGCTATTGCATAGCATGCCTTCAAGCCACACCTCCGAGCCCGTCGGAGTGGGGAGCGTGAGGTTTTTTCGTTACGGAATTTCTCGATTCGGTCCCCGCGTTCAAGGCCCACGATAGAAGCTATGCAATAGCTTAAAAACAAATTAATAATGCAAGGAGTGAATTTTAGTATTACACTTATGGCACAATGGAAAATTCAATAATGTGTTATTGGAGTGGTTAAATAAAATACTATAGAGATTGTAGCGCTCTGTCAATAACGTTAAATCAATTTCCTGATATCAGCTTAGAGAAAGGAGTAGGTTAAACGTCCCAAATGTACCAGTATTTTCAGTAAGAAAGCTTAGTTACCTGGAATAAAATATTATATGAGAAATTTCTTCATCTCGCCAACATCATATTATAACTATTCAAATCACAATTCCAACTTAAATCCCACGAGAGAAAACGGTTATGGAAATAGAAATTTAATTTCGCGTGACATTTTTTATAAAGCAAACCATTAAGCATCTTTTGTCGTGTTTAGTGGGTAGTTTTTGATATGAAAATGAGTATAAAATCCAACGAACCGAATTTCAGTGCTTTTTTAGACGAAGACTAATCAACTGCGAAGGAGATATAAAACATGAGCAGAGGTATAGTATGTAATAATATAATGAACTCGACAACAAAGGTGCCGTATTCCATCATTCATATTGTCCGAAGGGACGTTATGAGAGATCTGTCAGCAGCGGAAATTAAATTCCCTAATATATATAAAATACCATTGAAAGTTTTGTTTTCGTGGCAGCCCTTCTCATGTTGAAGTCATCCGCTTCATGGCAATACCGTCCCGTCATGGAGTAAAGCGACGATTTTGGTATGTTTGAATCTTACCAAAGAAGTTTCACTTTTGACACGTTTGCTCGGCACACAAGCTCTTTTTTTAACCAATTTTTGAAATTGGTTAAAAAAAAGAGCTTTTGGTGATGTTAGGAGCCGGGATTGAAAGGCGAAGGACACAAGTTGATTTTTTTGTTGTTTCAAAATATGATAAAGCTGTTACGTATCAATTTATGATATATTGTCAATCAACGTAGTTACAATTATATCCTCGATTATGAGTTGGTCTTAAATTTTAAAATCATGTGACTTTGCTTTGTAATACCTGCCTAAACCTTCATGCAAAATAAAGTAGATGCCATTAAAGCCAAGAACTGTTGAGAATATTACGCAGTGATTGCCGGATCCGTAGATATGCAAGCACTATCTTATTTACCATTCGGTTTCCCCTTTCTCTTAACAGTAGGTTCTGTTAAATCTTTACGAACTGTATATTATAGTTTATAGCTTTAGCACTAGCTTAGCCCGAAAATGTAAATGTTTGATAAAAATAGTAAGTATAAACTTATCATTTCTCTAGCACCTTCGGAAAACCTAATAATAATAGTTGTAAGCGTTTAGACCCTTGGATGAGCGAACAAAGCGATCGACAACGAGCGAAGTTCAGTGACAGATGAGCGCGTCTGATCTCTCTCATCAATTCTCACAAATATTATTCACGAATAGAGAAAAAGACAAACGAATACTTTATAACAATTTCATTCGATTATCTCTCTTTTCTCAGTTTTTATCGTCTACATTGGGTTTTATTACATGTTTATTGTAACAGATGATTGTACACAATATAGATTTTTTTATCTAATCACAGATTATAAATTTAAAAAGAATAGAACATAAAACTGAAAGAATAGAATAAATTCGATCGCTCTGGCGGGTCACGAGTGGCTGCAGAGTTGGTTAGGCATCCGCCCCGGAATGGCGCGAAAGGATGCTTTATAAATTTATATTTATAAAGCATTTGAATGCCGTAAAACCAAAAATATCAAATTCTAGTCACAGATTTTTTAAGTAATTTATTTCGAGTTAATTTATTATATTTTAAGTTTCTTTAATATCTGAATATCCTGCTAATTACATTTCAAATTCAACACATGAAATGCATGTAGTTTCTTACTTGCATGTACACTCTCATATAATCCGAAGGTTAAATTTTACTAGTGAGTATTAACTAGGTACTAAACTTTTTATAGTTTTTTTATTTTGTTCAAAACTGTTTTCAAATAAACTTGTACAATTCTCGCGTTCATTTTTGTATGAAAATCATTTGAAATAAAAGCTTGCGTTTTGCCGCTTTTTTCAGTATGTATTAATAAAGTATGTTCTAAATTCACCTCTGTAGATATACTAACAGACGGAACGCGCATTTTCAACCTCTTTATGAAAAAAGAGCCTACTAATATATATTTTCAGATTTCTGTTAAAACTAAAGGTGAAAAAAGTTTTGTTTGTTTTCAATTAATGGAGGAGTGAACTACGCAGCACATACTATAAATATGTATTTAATGGAAAGCGGTCTAATTTGTCTAATTTGTGCGGCGCGGTGCGTTTGCCGGTGGAGTAGCTTCCTGTTAAGTTTAAGGTGGCCTTCATAATTGGAGCATTGAGAGCGACCATGTGTAGCACACGAATTTACAATTAAGACGCAATAAACATGGGAGGATATTCGCAATCACCACATTTTATACCAAGAAACAAGATCACAGGCGGTTGAAACTGAGTATCTACCACATTATACTGTTGTATTGGTTGAATGATACTGGAATTATTATTGAGACAAACAAATAATACAAATAATAGTCGATTAATAAAATTCCTCTTTTAAAATAAGTAGGTATAATATATCCGAGGTTAATTGTAAGTCATAAATTGCATTTTATATCGTATATGCTCTGCGCGCACTCACATGCCACTTCGTTATTTATTGCCGAGCTCGTATCATATTTTTTTTATGTTTATTGAAATTTGTCGATAAAATTATGAATACGATGATAACTATTCAGCTAGGTACATTTCAAGTTATATAGGTGGATCTATTATTTGAAAATCCGCTCGGGTAGATATCAGGTAACTTACAGAACTAACATATTTTTCTGTCTAAAATGTATGTTAAAAATACTGAAAAAATGATCTTCACCTTTCATTTAATGGAAAGGAATTTATCACAGATAAAAACCTATATGTCTGAAAAAATATCAATAAACCATTACTGTAATAAAAAACTTCTGAACCTCAAGAGTTTGGAAGAAATCGGTTGTCTCAATCGCTAAAGGTCGTTAATCCTGCTTATCATTTATCACTCCCTGAAGCCGCATCGAAGCATTGATAAAAAAATTCCCTCGATATTACGCGCAAAAGGTTCCCAAATCCGAGAGAAAATTTTGCACTAAAGTTTTATACGAGAACAGAGTACACTGGAACCTTTACTTGGGCAAAGTAAACAAACTACATTATAAACTATAAATATCAAATCATTAAATTCGTTCACCAACATTCACGTCATTAAATTTTCCTTCAAATCCCCAACGCACCTGCATTGTATGCAACTCAACATAAACTAGCTTGCACAAAGTCTACATGATCTGAAACCACGTCTACAATATGAACGACGCTTGCAGATGGCACCTTAATATAATAATGACGTAGTATTCCGCTTTATTTTCACATAAAATTAACGGCAACATAAAGAGTAACGTCTAACTGCGTCATCTTTCGGAATCTGCTACGTTACGACGATAATAATGTATGCTCGAAATTAAGCGAAAGAATATTATGGATAAATAAAATTCATATTTATTGGCTTTTATGAGCAAATGCATCACATACACTTGGAAATGATACTTAATACCTCTATCCTCTGCCTAAATGTAGTCGGCTGATATGTATTTCTACACTTTGACATTTGATAAAAACAACACTTAACTTCTTCTTTTATTTTTACTTTAATCACGAGCTTATAAATCGCTTTGATTTAATAAGCTTGTGATTAAAAAAATAATTTCTGGCTCTAAAACTCAACCATTAATATATTCGCATACAGATTTAACCCACGCAAAACACTCTAAATTAAGCTCTAAAAATAAGTTCCAAAGCAACTCGTTTACCTTTGCGAAGAGCAGCGTGAATCCAACCAACAGCTGTTCGTAATCCACGACCGGTATTCATTTTAAAAGCTTTCTGCTAAAAACTAACTTTTTGATGAGGAATAAAAAAAACACAAAATATTAACAGCGATGTTCAATGTGCATTTCAAACACAAAATCAATAATATGATCAGAGAATAACAAATGTGAGAAACATGGAATCGAAGTACAATCAGAACCTACCACTAGTTTCAAATACATTACATACCTTGATTTGATTTAGTCTCAGGTTTGCAAGCATAAGCAACTGACTGTGAACAAGGAGCTTAATGTGAAAACATAATATTATTATATACGACAAACGGCCATATTGTCTGTTTTCTTAAACACATACATTCAAATTGGTTTATTTACAATAACAAATTCAATTTATGCAAAAATATCAAATTTCAATCGCAAAATATTATTTTTACAAAGATGCCATAAAAATCTCAAGAGAATTGGATACAATTAAGTGCGGGGCCGAAGTCGATAAAATCAAAATCCCAGAGAAAGCTTTTAGCCACGCTCTTTGAAAATAATTAATTGTAAAATACGATTATTTTATTGCGTTTTATTTCCAAGTTCCGATTAATTTGAACTTGCTAATACAATTTTTATTTTATCTTTTTATTTCTTTTCGATATAAAATCATTGTCAGGCTGAGACTGAGAGCTGAGAATCATGTAAATATGTAAGAAAATATATAATTTAATAATTATTTCCATAATTATAATCCAGAATAATTATGTGTTATGCTCAGCACTTCTGTCGTATCTACTAATTATAATACTATTGTAAGTAATGAATAACAATATAAAGCCTAGCAGAGCAAACAAACGATTCAGTGGAATCCATTATCGTATTATTTACACTTAAATGTATATTTACTTTACTTTGGGCGTTCATTACCTTCGATGGGAAAATTAGTTTCATCTGCTAATAGAGCCGCTTTATATAGGTACTTATTTTCTTATGGTTCCGCTCTTTACTACCTATTTTATAAAAAAAGATTTGGTCAGCTGAACTTTTTTATATATCTATATTTTGATAATTAAACTTGATATCTGTAAACTCCCTGTAAAGTTTGAAACGTAGGGTTGAATAATAATTAATAACTTGCCTTTCCCTTCGCTTAAAATTAATGTCCAATTTAAACGTGTAACGTTAGAGCATTACCAATTGCTTTAGCTTTATTGCCATCACTTACTTCTGAAATTGCAACCAAAAAAAAAGTTGCTTTTAGTTAAATTGTATGTTATGTAGAAGTATAAAACCTCTGACTTCTATTTCCAACCCGAGTGAGTTTACATTTTCGAGGGCTTTGACTTCTCAAGAGAAGCATTGTGTCGCTACAATCACGAGTTGAGCGATTCTCAAAACCTCCGCATTGGCTCTGATTTGCTTATAATGTGAGGACCCTTCAGGGATCAGGCCATTCACCTTTTAACGTAATGTAAAGTATTAATTTTTTCAACATTTTATATACCTGCCTACAGGCACAGAAATCCAATAACATTTTATTTTGTTAAAGTAACTATCAAATTTATAAAATATTAAAGGAATTCGATTACAAATCACATCCTGAACTAGCTAGCGTGTGTAGTTAATTATTCCATAACTAATACAAATCAAGTAACGACTATTTTGTTTTTACGTTACACGGATTTTACACGATCCGGATATAAATGTTAATTAAATGAAGCAGGCTCGTTACCCGCAAGTACTCTATTTATGGGGCCCTTCACTTTGATTAATTTTTTAACTGCTATTTTTAAAACGAAAAAAAGTTGCAGATCACTGGGCTTAAGCGAAAGGGTTAAATTAATAACCATAATTTGGTTGTTTACTTTATTTCCGTGAGCACAAATTACTAGAAAATTAATTAAAACTTTTACAAGTCGGGCTACGCATAATTTGAAGGACAGGTTTCATTACATGTATAAGAATACGTCACGGAAGGGTTTTAATGAACTCACGCCGATGAAATAACATTAGAACAAAGTTTAAAGCTAATACCGAAATCACAAAATATACTTGTTTAAAGAGGTTTACACGTTTTACACTACAGAAGAAGTAGACACGGTACTTTTTGGTTTCTCCAACAACGTCGGCGCTATGTCAATATCTTTTTATCTACTATTACTTTTGATTTTTGTTTTGTTATGCACTGCTTACGAAAACAGAGATGGCAAAATATTCAACAGTTTCGTTTTCCCTACACGGATTATGTCTAGAAACATTTGAATCAAACGGAAATGGGGTTCTAACCCATTTGTTGCTTGTAACTAAAGAGATAATGAAAATAGTTTTCATGGAAAAGCATTAAACTGTCAATTAAGAATTAAATATAAGGTTTCACATTCATTTACAGCGAAGTCGCGGGTAAAAATACAAAATGACTAATCATTTGGTGACAGCAAACATTCGCAAACTTCCAATGACATTCACAAAGGCCTTCTTTGAACTTTTCCATGTTTCCAAACGAAAGGCTTTTGTCCTTTCAAATTCGTTCGTGTTTTGACACGGATATTATTTCCTGTTATTTTATGAAGGTGATGCTTTACTGAAGGTCTATACTCTATTTATTGCCTCGTAAAGCTACTCGTTAAATAATTCAAAATTGGGTATTTTCCTCAAAAATATTATGTGGCCATGCCAGGGATATTTATATATATTTATTCTGTACATGTACATGCAGCTAGATCAATTGTGGCTCAGCAGGCTCGAACAATAAAAGATCCTCCAGATTTTTTAATCACATAGTTGTCTGTGAAAATTAAAAAAGTTGCACTTTACCGTGCAACGGACTACATTGGATGATGGCTTAAAACTTCGTACAAATCCTTACGCGCACAGAGAGTGAACTTTAAGTTATGTTTAAAACTTCTTGAATTCTGCTTTCATGACCATCAGTCAGTTTAAAATACTTGTACCTAGGTATGAATTATTATCTACACTCGACTTCCCCATAAAATCGCACACAATTATATATCCCAGTCCTTGTCTTATTAATATTAATGGCGAGTAATATGTCATGACGTTACCTATGTTACGGTTTCAGACCCTTCTCAAATGTATTTATTTAGCAACATATCTCGGAGTCCACATTTTAAGGACCAACATAATTAAATTTATTATAATAAGAAACAAGAAAAAATAAGCCGATTGATAATAAGTCGTCCAATGAGCATGAAAAAAATAATAAAAAATATATCAATAATTTTATAGTAAGTAATCCTATCATAGTCATTATTCAAAGTGTCTGTCAAACTCATCCGTAGCCGTTTAGGAAATTAATTGAATCAAAATCTGACAGAAAAATAAAAAAAATGGAATAATATTTTATAATAATACTTTTGTCGCGTACATTACATAGTTATTTTTATGAACGTAATGTTATTACTATTTTGATGTAATTTAGAAAATATAATTTATAACAATGAGTATCTATACCTATCAGGAAGCTAATAAGTACCTCATAACATTACGAAAGTTACCCTCAATTAGTCTGGTTATGAATAACGCTTTCAATTAAGTTAAATTAAATTCCACGCTAAGTAAGCGTAAAATTAAGTCTCAGAAATAACTTGTGAAACTGCTTAACCGTGAACGTTCTATTGCATTAGGTTAATCTCACTACAGTGAACCTTTACGTTGCCAGCGAGGTTAGCTAATGGACTTATGTTAATGTGTTAAATGCTCGTATTCGCATACCTAATATTTTAGCGCTCGTTATTTTTTTATTATATATCCGTGTTATATATTTAACCATTTATTGACTCCCTTTCTGGAGTAAGATTTATTATTATGCCTATCATCTTTAAATACTCAAGTAAAATCACACGCAAAGACACTATAAATAGCTTATTCATGAAAGCTTAAGCTAGCTTCTTGGTCTTGTTGGCGATTTTGTAATCTCAATAGCAGCCCGGAGGCAGGCGGGGGCCCGGGCGGTGCGGTAACACCCCCGTACAGATTAGGTGTTTTAAATCCAGATTTTTTGTTTTTGTGAAAAAAACTATATAATTCCGTGTTTATATATCTACTATTATCTTATCTTCAGGTACAAAAAGTACATTTATTTTAACACACACATAGTTTAAATACTTTAAAGTGTGAAATGAAGTAGGATAGACTCAATTTATTTATAGACAGTTAAAGAATGATGTTTATTCTTTTACACAAATTAATTTAATTTAAAAGTTTTATAAAATTTTAACAGATTATATATGTATTTTTTATTGAATTTAATACGATTATCATTACGGACAGACCAAGCTGTATTACATTCAAAACGGTTTAAATGATTATCTACCAATCACCTCAAAGTTTTATTTATATGAAACTATTCAATCAAAGGCTATATAATATATTTATATACTTCCTATCAAACCAAATCATTCCGTAATATCCGTCGCATTGTGAAAGTGATTATTTCGCCGCAGTCCGCAGTGATAAGAACATTTAAGAGCCCGTTAGTCCTCTGAATGATCCCAAATAAAGCTCCTTGGAACTGTTTGACTGGACATCCAGCCCGATCACTGAGCCCGGGGGCCGCCCGGAAGCATTTAAAAGGTTTTCAATTGTTTATCGATTTGCTTTTATTTACCCTCTCGTTTGTTTGCGAGTAATCTACTAATATCATTCGTTTTGTTTATTCGCAGATACGAATATAAATATTGTATCACTACATAGTATAAAACAAAGTCGCTTTCTCTATCCCTATGTCCCTATGTCCCTTTGTACGCTTAAATCTTTGAAACTACGCAACGGATTTTGATGCGGTTTTTTTTAATAGATAGAGTGATTCAAGAGGAAGGTTTATATGTATAATAACATCCATCAAATCGTGGACAAGTACTGTTATTTTTGAGGTTTCTAATGTGATGTCGTAAAAAATTACATTTTTTCCGCTTACATTGCAAACGCAGGCTGAACCCTACGAGTTTTATCAAAATAATGTATGTACTAAGTATTGTACACATTGTAAAGGTCTACAGAAAAGTCCGTGATGGTATATGTCTATCTCTTATGGATAACCCACAATAACTTTTTTTTGTCGTTTACTTTTTACGACAAATAATGGCTAATTTTCGAAACGATTTTAACCAATACAGCATTAATCGTTAAACAATTAAATACCTTGAATACATTGTTCATTTAATATAGATCTATATGGCCCTTTACACCGTATGATTTAAGTGAATATTTTCGAAGATATTACAGATTTAAAAATTGCGGGACGTAGCGTTTGCGGCGGTACCGGCCGGCCGGGCCGCTATGTTTTTATATACAACGTTCACAGTTTTTCTGTAGTGTATTTTAGTATCAGCATTGCACCCGTGCGAAGCCGGGGCGGGTCGCTAGTAAAATATATGATAATGTAATGATGTGTTAAAAGAACTGCCTGAATTAATGTTAATGTTATAAATAAATAAATATATTTCTTGTATCTTGAATTATTGAATATAATAAGATGAATAATATACAACACGACGGTGTTTTTAATTATAATTATGATAAATATTAAGAGGGAAGATTACCCTAAATGAAATTGTGTATCTTGATATTGTTGTACGTATGAGAAAGTACATAAAGAATAAAATAATATATGAAGAAAATTTAATACAGATAATGAATATTATGTCGTTTCTAAGTATGATGTGTAAACTGTAAGCACATAAATAAACGTATTCTATGAGGATATATTATTGTAAGATTTATTGAAAGATAATTATTATTTTACTCGGATAGGTATGACTATTAATTAATTACGGACTGTGACATTTTTAAATACGGATATGACGATAAAATATTTTCTAATATTGTATAATTTTTCCATTATTTTCGTACATGAGAAGTTAATTAAAATTATTTGTTTTAATCTATTAGTATTAGTTACTATGTAGTGTGTAAGCCAATGTGTAAGCGTGTAGAATGTTCTTTTTTGGAGTTTTAAAAATAAGTTGAAATTCATGCTATTGTTTTAATTTTAATTGTTATTCTATTTACTCGTTTATATCATAAGATTTGTAACCAAAATGTGTTATACCTACGTGTACCTACGAAGCAAAAATTAGCATTATATTTAGCTAAAAAAAAAATTTTAATTACTATTTTTTTATTATTTTCTATGAGGGGAGATGTAGTGTGTAATGTATCATGTATGTTATGTATGTGTGCGTCATACTATATAGTCCTGTGGTTCAGCACTTGTAAGAGCAGTTGTAATAACAGTATTATACAGCCTACAGTCTAGTGAAGTGTTTCATTACCAACAAGCCATTGCACCATATTCATATTGTATTTATAGAATCGGCTTTTGGTCATTACCATTTCCATTTCGTTCCAATAATTATAATTTATATACTGAATTTTGGCATTCAGTATATTATATGAAACCGCATTCACAGGTCAATGTGAATGTTTTCTACAAATTATTTAATACCTAACAAAGAAAAATTAAAATATTAGTTTAAATAGGTACACGCACGTACATCTTAGTTATCCCTTTTAGAAGTTCAATTGTCGCAAATGTAAAAATACCGCGCTGTAGTCACGATGACCTGTAGACTGTAGACTCTCTGTGAAACTATTTGATCCGATGGAATCCATCAAAGTAATATTTACTCGATCGAAATGAGTCTCGAACTTTCAAAATAAAAGTTTAATATCCATCTTTGATACTTAATACCAATTGTAATAGTAATTTATCCTTAAAAATAAAATTCTCTTTTATATTCATGATAATGGTTCTTCTTCTTATTAAAATTTTATATTTTCAATACAAATACAAACAAAAAGCTTTATATAATACTTATAACGGGTAAATACCCGTTTATAGGTTTTTGTTTAATTAAGTGTATTTTTGTACCTTCTATAAAAATAGACAAATTATATTTCTTATTATTATTGTGAAAGAGTCCGAAACAGCTGACATACTATTTAAAACACAAATATAAATAACTTAGATTCAAAACAGTCCCGAAATTAAACAATAGAAATGAAATACAATCAAAATTACGAGTGCAAGATCGCCGGAAACATAATACATAAAAACTCGTCTCCCATAAAGAAGAATGTTTATTAAGTATCATATGTTATTTTTATGCATCATAATCACCAAATTACGGCATTGTTGTGGATCTCTATTATAGATATCGTGTCAATAAATTGGTTTTCATTGAAGCCGCAGAATGTAGACAATCGAAATACGAACACTTCTTCGTCAGAATAAACAAAGTTATTGCCAAAACGTGTAATTCACGCAGCCGGCTGCTCTCTCTCAACAAACAGACGCGTTATTCATTGTGTGTATTTGTGTAACGCATCGGTAATCGGTAATCGGTAATCGCCTAAACGTAATCCTACACTTGCATTATTCTTGAATTGCCTGGATATCTGAATTACTTTAACTCCAAGAAAAGATACCTACCTACACATTACATGCGAGTTTTTAAAATCATAAGATGGCATACACCTTTACAATATGTTTCCTATAAACTGCAGTATTTTCCTAGATACATTGTAAGACTCACGTGTAACCGAGAAGGAACTTAAGACACGAACATTGCTCATTAAAATCAGTGATGTGAAACTTAAGTTATCTTTATTATTTCTCACGCCAACTCTTGCGAGGTAATAATCTGTCAAAAGATTAATAAACTTTCTACTAGATTTTACCTCAGGTACTGAAACTAATTTTTTTTTTATTTACCGAGGGATTTTATGATTGGGTTTACTTCACTCCTGTGCCAAGAGAGTTTTTATTAAGACAATTAATAGAATTATCTAGTGGATGTACCGCTAGTTAATTAATTTGCCTAAGTTTATAAAGTAGATTTTGAATGTTATTTAATAAGATAAGATTTACCAATAAATAAGAAGAATAGCAAGCTCCCGAAAAATTCCTCTAAATTACAATTTAACACACAACAATTTCATTATATAAAACAAAAATACCAAATAAAGAGTAAATACCAAAAAAACATCAGTATCATAATATTTACTTGTAACGAATCAAAAATAATGTACTAGACAGTATCGTCACAGTATTACAATATTATTTATTGTAATACTGTGGTATCGTGCAATATATTTACCAAACATGATAAGCTTTGAACGTGGCCTACTCTCGAACCCACATTGTTGGCGATGGGAAATGGGGATGTCACAAACAACGGAAAATTTCGCAAATTCCTAAATTCGATGTGCCAGTAATGAATTGAAGATTTATTTACCAATATCCGCAAATATTTTGAAGAGGATAACGTGTGTTTTGCAATGTAGAATATATTAATGAACAATTCCATAAGCAAACTTATGGTTTGGTAATATTGCTTACAGTTAAAGAGCGGTCGGTTTCACGATAGACTTTTTGACGAGATGTAAACTAATCCTATCCTTTATGCTTCGAGTTTTAACAAGAAAATTTAGGCATATGATACAACTTTAATGCAGGGCGCTTCTACATTCTTTGTAAATTATTATGTTTATATCCTTTATCATTCTACAATCTATCATAATAGAAATATATTATTGGAAGAATCTAGAGTCTAGATTCAACACCAATAATATATTTATTTATTCGAGCTTTTTAAACGCATACAAAATTGTTGTTCTCAATAGAGTCAATATCGATTGTAGGATATAGAAAAACATTTAGGCCTGGTCAATTCCTAAGTGATTTTGGCCTTAATGTACAAAATTGTAATCAGTGAAATTAATCAAACCAGCCAATGGACAATAATACTATTTCGGAATAACTGAGAATAATATACATTTAGAATTTATTATTTCGCTAAAATCACTTTGCAAGGCCCAAATGATTTATCGCTGCGCACCCTTATTCTTTATACCAACATTTTAAAATCCAATTTCTATTATTATTCTCTTTGTAGTCCACGTAACGAGATCAGTGTAATAGATGAGGGAATATTTCATAAATTTTCTGCAACATTTTTTTAAGGACCATCTTCTTCAATTGTATTACTTTTATTGATCGTATGGTTAGACTTCATGAAATATAGTTTATTAAAGTATGGAATTTCGACGAGCACGCACTTTTAAATTATCTGCTATACCTATGTTTAAAATAATCTTGTATTCTGATAGATTTGAATGTAATAAAGCTTGAATCTTCAGATTGTTCGTTTCTTATACTGAACCACATTTGCACATGGCTAGCATGAACATGACAAAATAATAATATAAATAAAATTTGTAGTACTGAGGGACAATAAGGAGACAGGTTGGTAGTCGAGTCACGCTGTAGCATAAAGTACTCGGATTTCCCAAAATCCCAAAACTCCCGTACTCTTTCTTCCTTAAATTTTTAGTAGGTAAATTATTGTTTTTATTTTTATTTGCTCGCATTGCATTTTTGGTCTCGTCCTTACTGGTGAAATTAACTACTAACGATACAATGGTTTCTGCTTTGCTCTAATTGCTTTAAAAATCCCTGAATACAAATTGAACTGCGTGTGCCAGTTAGGTGTGATTGTAGCCAGCTATCGGAGTGAGGACTGCCGCAGAGCAGTGACGCAGCAATTTGGCGGGTGACGCCGCGCCGCCTCGTCAGGAAATTTGCCCTTATCAGTGATACTCCTCATTTTCAGCTCCAGTAACGTTGTTATTAACCCTTATTTTACATGTTTAGTTATACATTTTCGCTCCTTTAGAGACAAGTGAAACGTGTCTTAATTGATCAAGTTATTAAAGACTCTACTATTATTATCTTAGATAGAAGTTTAAAGACGATAAATAAATACATTAAAAACAATTAACACATCAGCATTTATTAATGAATTCATGAAAGGAATTAGTTAGCAAATAGTTGACGAAATAGTGCGGCTAGCAATACATAGCCACCGTACCGTAGTACTATTTATTATATTATAATATATTCTGTGACCGTACACCGCACAGCATGAAGCACACAATGGATTTAAATAACCCCGCCTGGTTCTTGGTTGGTGTCTGGTGATCGGATCTCAGCACGCGTTTATTGGACACTTTATAGTCGCTACAAATGAAATACATTTACGACGCCGCCATCTCTTATTTTATAGGAAATGAAACTTTTTACTAGTCCTAATAGGTTATTTTATAACTGCGTATAAACATTTTAACGAATTTATGATTTGTTTTATTTTGAATAGGTAAGGTATATTGACTTGGCTTAATTTGAAAACCAATCGAATCCGTAACTACAATTTTTTTCAATAGAAATAACTATGTGAATATCGAGACAAATTACAACTAAAATTTTTGCACTCATAATTTTGTATTGCATGTAATTGGATTTCCGGGTTAACGCATCAATTTAATTACATAACTTCGGTTTGGAATGTCCAGTTCCGGACCTACGAGTGGAACTGATCACTTGACCTTTAAACAAATCTGTTCTGTTTGGAGATACCCCTGATTACTAAAGTTTGTGGTTTTCTTCCAAATTATACGTTTGATGACGTTGAAAAGTTCTGATGCTAATTGATTTGAAATGTCAATGCCTGAATATACTTAATTTGTTACTATTATGTATCTATTTACTGTTACATATTACTGCAATGTAAAATAAAATATTTACTTACAAAAATATTGTTAATTCGCAAAACATATTATTAACTAGCTGTGCCCGCGACTTCGTCCGCGTGGAATAGTGACTGCATAGTAGTTACTACTTAACTTTTATTGAATAAACACGTACTACCATAAATAATTAAAAAACTTTTAGTAAAATTTATTACTAAACTGAGCTAAAAAATAAATGCCTAATTAATTTTCTACGTAAAATTAAATTATGTCATATTATTTTTTAGGCACCAGGAGGGAAAGGAGCAAATTTATTTTCCTTCCTTCCTTGTATGGATGTTTTTGACAATATATTGTGCAGCAAATGAGTGCCGAGACAAACGTCAAAACGCAAAGGAATAGAATCCGCTATCGATACTAATTGACATAAGCGTACTGATGATGTTTTGCTAAAGATTTGTTCACCCTACCAACGACGACGACGATCACGAACAAAATTTTCATCCAGTCGCAATTTAATAAAATTGTGCAAAACACATCATACGCTTATGACAATTAGTATCGTAGCGGATTCCTTCTATTCCTTTGCGTTTTGACGTTTGTCTCAGCGCTCATCTTTCCTGTCTCGCGCCTGTAGTAACTAAACCGTTTAGACTGTGCAATAAAAATTAAATTAAAAAAAACCCAACGCAACGAAGAAAAGTGCATAGAAAAGGAATAAATAATTTCAAAAACTTCCCGAAGATCTTTAAAAATAAATACCATTTTAAATATTTATAAAAATAAAAAAAAACAAAGTCGTCGGGGCTGCCATACCATCATTATCATATTATCATAATTTTAAAGATCGTCGGGAAGTTTGTAAAATTATTTATTCCTTTTCCTTCATTGCGTTGGGTTTTTTTTTTAATTTTTAAACTTCGGTTTCTTATTTTCATGTAATATTTTCAAGTGAGCGAGACCTACCTTTACCTCCATAATACATTCCTACATCATATTGATATCTATAAGTTTGTTGCTCCTTGACATCTTTTAAATTGGGCCGTAACCGTGCACAAATTGTAATGGACCACAGTGGCAAAAGAAGTGGTATATTTAAGAAAAAAATTGCCAAGCGCCGCGCCAGGCCTATGTGGCTTTGAGTAGAATTCAAAATTTTCAGGGTGTGGCTATCCTCTCGCTCCCATATCCCCCTCTTCTTTCACAGACTTTCAACCTTTCCATCCCTAGTATTTACTACTACGGGCAGAACCGATTTTGATGTAAACCATATTATCTAATTGTACCTATATGTACACGACATATCCTGTCGTTTGATGCTCCATTTGGTTTATTTATCTAACCACTGTCACCCCTAAAATGTAATAAACGGATGAACCGATTTCGATAAAACATTACTAATTATTGTAATTCACACGTTGCTCTTTCATATTTTGATATGCCGCTTGAGATATTATTTGACCACATTCGATTATTGTTCATTCCCACTTTTACCGCTGTAATCTGTGCTGTAATCTAATAAATGGAAAAACCGATTTGGATAAAAATAGAACTATAACTGTACTTCACCCGTTATGCACTTTCATTTGATATGTAACTTAGGTATACTTGACAACAATCGTTTCTTTCATTCCAACTTTTACCCATATATAGGTATAGTAAATGGATGAACCGATTTTGATTAAATATGTCCAATTATACTTTACACGTCATGCCCTTTCATTTCATACGTCATTTGAGTCAAAATTCATTTTTTTATTACCTACAACTTTTATACCGTATATCAAATAAATGGATGAACCGATTTTGATAAAATTTGACTTATTGTTACTGATAGGTCGTTCACTGTCATTTAATATATCACTAAAGTATATTCGATAACTTTAGTTATTTTCATTCCTACTTTTACCTCTATATGTATACCTAGGTACAATAAATGGATTAACCTATTTTGATACAGTTTATCTAAGAACCAGCGTCGGAAAATATGCTGCCTAACAAAAAAACCGCATCTAATTACCTGCTAGCGAGCTACGGTGGCACAAACACCCACAACACAGAACACACAGACCCACATAGCGGTCAAACACTTATCACCCATCTTTTTGCGTCGGGGGTTAAAAATATTATAATACCTACGACATAATTTAAAGGACATTTTATGTATAAAATTTACCTAAAAATAAGCATAATTTTAATTTGACCCCTCCCCCCTACTACCTCAGCTTACCCCCCCACCCCCACCCCACCCTTGGGGACTTTCGATATGATCACCTGGACATTTTATAGAAATAACTGTAGCGTATAACAGATAACTTATCGTACACTATAATATAATAGTGTACCATAGAATGCCTTAGCAAATGTTCGCCGTGAATACTTAAATGGTCATAACTTTTTTATTTATAAACCGATTGACATGAAATAAACACTAAATGTTAAATGAAGATTACCACAATATATTAGTGAAAACCGCATTTAAATCGGATAAGCCGTTTCTGAGATTAGCGTGTTCAAACATACAGACAAACAGACAAACAGACAAAAAAAATTTTAACGACAGTTTTGGGTTTGGGATCGATTTAGTAATAACCCCTGCTAATTTTTTTTTACATATGTAGTGTGTGTCACAGTAATGTGTGTATTCACAGTAATCAAATATCGTAAATTCAGCGGTTTGTAGCGCGGCGAATGACGACACTCCTGCGAGAGCCAGTCGTCTGCCACTCGCCTAACTAAGCTAACGTTAATAAAGTATAAATGTATAAATATAATAAAGTAGTTCAGAACATACAGTATTTAATTTGAAGACCCCAGCCTCTGTACACTAAACTGGTGACCCCGACGTGATCAAAAATCGGCGTAAATAGTGACATTGGCTGTGGGGCAAGTTTTTGTTCGAGATCAAATTCCACGCGGCACGGCGACAGGAAGTTAGCGTGACGCAATCGAAGAGTACGCGTGACACGTGGCGACTACAGCGGCAGGCGGCTCATCAGCTCATCGGCAATCAAAATGAATAAAACAGCAGCATCAGACACGGAGATCAAGGAAGGGGCGTCAGGCGCGGCGTTGGCATCGATAAGCGTGTCCACCAAGCTACCGGAATTTTGGACAGACTTGCCAAGGTTATGGTTCGCACAGTTCGAGTCTGTGATGGCCCCACAGAAGCAGGGGGAAGAGACCAAATTCAACCTGGTCATATCGAAACTCGGAAAAGAGGCCATTCAGCAGGTCAGTGACCTCGTGATGTCACCACCCGCCCAGGACAGGTATACGGCGCTTAAGGAGAGGCTGCTGCAGGTTTATGAAGAGAGTGCCGAAAGACAAATGCATAAGTTGGTGTCGGAGCTGGAGTTGGGTTCACAAAGACCCTCCCAGTTTTTAAGGTACATGAAGGATCTGGGTCGAAGCGCACAAATTGCAGACAACACACTCAAGAGCCTGTGGTTGTCGAAAATGCCGTCATCAGTTCGAGCAGTCATGGCGGTTTGTGAAGATCAGTCTCTGGACAAGCTGGCGGCCATGGCAGACAAGATTACCGAATACACCAACGTCGGGGATGTGGCAGCCGTGTCATGCAAGAAGGAAACAGATGAGCAGCCGGACGAGAAGATGAGCAGATTGGAGCTGGAGGTTGCAGCGCTCCGCGCCGAACTGAGGGGTCGCGGGCGCTCTAGGAGCAACGACAGACGGACCGACTTCAGGAGAAGATCGACATCGCGGCCGAGAAGAGCACCTGGAGACCCGGACTGGCTGTGCCGTTTTCACTTTCGGTACAGATCGAGAGCTAGCCGCTGCGAGCAACCCTGCGCGTGGCGAGCCAAGCAGTCGGGAAACTAGACGGAGTACATGCGGGCGCGGTGGACGGATGTACTCAAGGTCAGGTAACCAAAAGCCATCGTTTATTAATCAGAGATAATTTAACGAAATATAGTTTTTTGATCGATACAGGCGCTAACATTTCCGTCATTCCAAAGTGGTGTGTTAGAAAGCCTATCGAAAAAGTCGATCTAAAGTTGTATGCTGCAAATGACAGCGAAATTAAATGTTATGGAATATGTAATTTAGAGTTATCGTTAGGCCTAAGACGGTCATTTAAATGGCCTTTTGTCGTATGTGATGTAAAACAGCCGATTATAGGTGCCGATTTTTTGAAGAATTTTAAATTAAATGTAGATTTGTATAATAATAAGTTAATCGATTCAGTTACCAGTTTAAATGTCTGTGGAATTAAAAGTACACATTTTTTCGGCACTATTAAAAGTATAAATAGCAACCATCCTTACGCGGATTTACTGGAACAATTTCAGGACATCACGCGCCCGCCAGCCTTCAAGGATGTCCCAGAGCATTCCGTGTATCATCACATCGAGACTACTGGACCACCTGTGCACGCGCGTGCCAGGAGGTTACCGGCCGACAGGTACGATAGGGTCAAAAAGGAATTCCAATTGATGCAAGAGCTAGGCATATGTAGACCTTCAAATAGTGAGTGGGCCAGTCCTTTACATATTGTACCTAAAAAGGATGGTGGTATCCGACCCTGCGGGGACTACAGGATGTTAAACGCAATTACAAAGCCAGATCGTTATCCGATACCTAGGGTACAAGATTTTACGTATGGGTTACATAATAAGAATTTTTTTTCAAAGTTAGATATTTGTAGAGCGTATCATTTTATAGGTATTAATCCAGACGACATTAAAAAAACAGCCATTATTACGCCATTTGGGCTTTTTGAATTCCCAAGAATGACGTTTGGCCTGCGTAACGCGGCACAAACATTTCAAAGATTTATCAATAATACAGTTTTATCAGGCATAGAACAATTGAATTATGGCAGCGACTATACAGGGGGCAAAGGTCAGTCAGTCGTGTTCGGTTACATAGATGACGTCATCATAGGATCGGATAACCCCGATATACACAGAGAACATTTACGATTAATATTTGAGAGGTTGAGTAAATATAAAATGTCTATTAATTTAAGTAAATGTGTTTTTGGACAGCCCTCTATAGAATTTTTAGGCTATTTAGTTTCAGAAAAAGGCATAAGTCCGATGCCGGAAAAAGTAAAAGCTATCGAGTCATATCCGAAACCAGAGACAGTAGAACAATTACGTAGATTTTTGGGCATGTTAAATTTCTACAGAAATCATATTCCTAACGCTGCCCGAGTTCAGGGAGTTTTAGATAGGTATTTACACGGGGCTAAAAAACGAGATAAGACGCGTATAGATTGGACAGACGAGGCGAATAGTGCATTTGAAGTGTGTAAAGAAAATTTAAAAAATGCCGTTACTATTTCGCATCCAATATCTAGTGCCAAATTAGGGTTAATGACCGACGCGTCAGATTTTAGTATAGGGGCAGTGTTAAATCAGTGGGAAGGAAATTCTTGGAAACCTTTAGGATATTTTTCAAAAAGATTATCGGAACCGCAAAAGAAGTACTCCACATATGACAAAGAGCTTTTAGCGATTTATTCAGGAATAGTTTACTTTAGGGATTTAATCGAAGGTAGAAATTTAACAGTTTACACGGACCATAAACCTCTCACTTTTGCTTTAAGTAAATTAAGTTCTAATAAAGAGTTACCTAGGCGAGCGCGTCAATTGTTGTATATCAGCGAATTTACAAGCGACATACAACATATTCAAGGCACTGAAAATCAAGTGGCCGACGCGTTATCGAGAATCGAGAGTATCGTATGTCCTAGTTCGAGTGAATACGTGGAGGTTGCGAGAGCACAGGCGACAGACGCTGAGCTCGCGGATTTAATGAAAACAAATGATAGATTGCAATGGAAACAGTTAGCGCTCGATAATAATGACGATATTAAAATATATTGTGAAACATCAGCTCAGAATATTAGGCCGTATATACCAGCACAGTTTAGGAAAAGTATTTTTAATAAATTTCATGACGTTTCTCATCCCGGAGTCAGAGCATCGCGTGCGTTAGTTAGTAAAAAAGTTTTTTGGCCAGGCATGAATAAGGACGTGGGGACCTGGACCAGGACGTGCGTTAGGTGTCAGAGAAGTAAGGTTTTTAGGCACACTGTTTCAAAACTTAGCGATTTTAACAATAGCGAGCGTTTTGAACATTTGCACGTGGATCTGATAGGACCTTTACCGGAAACCGAGCACGGTTTCCGTTATTGCGTCACTATGATCGACAGATTAACGCGGTGGCCTGAGATTTGCCCTGTGAAGGACATGACTGCGGAGTCGGTAGCTAGAGCAGTTTATGAAGGATGGATTTGTCGCTTCGGTTGTCCTAAAGTTATTACCACCGATCAAGGTAGACAGTTTGAAAGCGAATTGTTTACAGATTTAATGAAATTATTAGGTATTCAAAAAACGAGAACTACCCCGTACCACCCGCAGTGTAACGGTAAGATAGAAAGGTGGCATAGGTCCTTGAAGTCGGCTCTGGTGGCTAGATTGAACAATAATCTATCACGGTTAGTAGAACTACCTACGGTCATGTTAGGATTGAGAGCAGCTTGTCAAGCGGACACTGATAATATCAGCGCGGCGGAATTTGCTCTGGGTCATTGTTTAAGGTTGCCGGGAGAATTTTGTTCGGATAAAAGTACGAAAATTGATAATCCACATTCATTTATAACTAAATTAAGAGACACTTTGAACAAAATTAAGCCCATAAAAAGGGCATGTAAAAATAGTAATAGTACTTTTGTGCATGCTGACCTAAATTCCTGTTCACATGTTTTTCTAAGAGTGGACGCGGTACGGAGACCGCTAACGCCTCCGTACAGCGGACCATATAAAGTTTTAGAAAGAAATAGTAAAGTTTTTAAAATATTAATTGATAATAGAGAGTGTAATGTGTCGATTGATAGACTTAAGCCTGCATATATTTTAGAAGAAAATGAAGTTAGACATGACAGTAGATTAGATCAGCATAGAGAGGCTAATGTGTGCACGCCTTTACAGAAATCACGTAGTGGCAGAATAATTAAAAGACCTGTAAGATTTTTGGACTGTAACTAGGTTAATGGTGCATTGGCATTTTTGTAAGCAAGAAGGCACGCGAAGGTTGCGTAATGTCATCTCAGCACATATTAATGTTATAAGTAGTTGTTAGGAATATTTGTATTCATTTTATTTCAAATCTCGGCTCAACCAGTTAATTATATTAATAATATATAAATTTGAGTGTCGGCTCATTTCACAAAGTTAAACTTTAAAGTTATCAGCATCAAACAATATTTAACAAAATGGGAAAAACATATTCGGTTGAAAAGAAAGATGAAGAAATTGTTATCGCTCAAAACGGAGCGAATCACGCCACAGCATAGACTCCCAAATGTTAATGTTTGCTAATATATATATATTTTTTTTGATATTTGTCAGTTATGTAAATCATTTTTTTTTTTTTTTTTTTTTAGAAGGAGGTGTATGTAGTGTGTGTTACAGTAATGTGTGTATTCACAGTAATCAAATATCGTAAATTCAGCGGTTTGTAGCGCGGCGAATGATGGTTAGGGAGCCAGGTGCAAATTGGGTTCATTATTTCCTCTCAAGAGATAATTCGTCAGAAGCATCAGAGTATAGTATTATAAAGCCTCGTGAACGTCAGCTGGCGCTCGGTTGGGGGGGTGAGCGGTTGTAGCCTCCCACGCACGTAGGAAAAAAAAATACATTCATTCATTTCCTCTCAGCTAAAAATTTGTCAAATTGTAGCTAACCCAATATCTCAACGAAAAAAAATAATCAGCTGGTTACAGCATGGTGTATTATACGTCAGCTGGTGGCTCGAACATGAAAAAAAAAATATTATTTTCCGTGATTTCCTCTCAAACAAAAATTTACCTGATGATAGCTTATATGTAACTGTGGATAAATATATAAGTCAGCTGGCTGTATCTTGGTGGAAAAACCGTCAGCTGATACTTTGAAACTTATTACATAGGAGTTAGACAGAAGCATCTATTGCCAATTTATATGCATCAGCTGACTAGATTTTCCTCAACTTATTGCTAGCTGATTCTTTTATTTATCGCATCAATATATTTTTAACACTCTCACTCACAAATTTTCATCTGAGAGGAAATGACGATATCTTTATGGAGTTTCTTGCCGGCTCTTCTCCATAGATACTGCTTTCCGAATCGGTGGTAAATTTAAAGAATGTAATGACGATTCAAAAGTGCTTCTGGAAGAAGTCTAATTGAATAAATAAATGTTTGAGTTTGAGTTTGAGTTTAATTATTCGAAATAATAAAGAATCGGCAAGAAACTCCATAGTTGCTCTTTCAAATCATTTTACTATAACAATTTAATTTTACAAAATATGTAAGTAACGCGACAACCCTCCATGGGTTTTTATCTTCCATATATTCCTTAATGCTGTAATAGGCTCTCTGAACTCATACGTTTTTTACATAATTTTTAAATTTAGCACTACTAAACTCTTTAATACTATGAGGAATTCTGTTGTAAAAAAGTATACCTTGGCCCATAAATTAATTTTTAACTTTAGCTAACCGGTAAAATGGCATTTCAATTTTATTTCTGTTCCTTGTGCCATAACGGTGTCTTATCTCCTACTCTTGTGTGTAAGTCTGCGTTTTTGTGTACATATAAAATATTATTAAATATATACTGTGATGGTACAGTGAGGATACCAGTATTCTTAAAGAGATCTCTTAGTGAGTCCCTAGCACGTAAATTATAATATATAGAGCGTATGGCTCTTTTCTGTAATATAAATATAGTTTCTATATCTGCAGCCCTGCCCCATAGCAGAATTCCATAGGACATAATGCTATGAAAGTAGCTAAAATAAACCAATCTAGCCATGTCTTCATCGGTGAGATGCCTTATTCTTCGAACTGCATATGCAGCTGAACTAAGCTTAGCAGCGGTGGTGGCAACATGGGCCCCCCATTGTAGCTTCTCATCTAGTGTCAAACCAATCACAAGAAAAACAGTGGAATCCACAGGGTATAATACCTCCCCGTTTAAAATAATATCCCTTTTCACCTTTTTTACATTTGGAAGGATAAATTCTACACAATTTGTTTTTTTTTTTGCATTTAATAATAAATTATTAGCAGTGAACCAATTGGATATGCGTAAAAGAGCAGAGTTTATTATATTGTTTTTTTTTATCGAGTAACTAGTTCATTTATTGCTAATTGATTATTTAATTATTTAAATATATAAAATTATTTGATTACATACTTATTCGTTTCAAAAATATTGATACTGAATGTTTATTTCAACTCAACTCTTATATTGAAGCGTAATGTCGAATAATTAAAGATATCGTCATTTCCTCTCAGATGAAAATTTGTGAGTGAGAGTGTTAAAAATATATTGATGCGATAAATAAAAGAATCAGCTAGCAATAAGTTGAGGAAAATCTAGTCAGCTGATGCATATAAATTGGCAATAGATGCTTCTGTCTAACTCCTATGTAATAAGTTTCAAAGTATCAGCTGACGGTTTTTCCACCAAGATACAGCCAGCTGACTTATATATTTATCCACAGTTACATATAAGCTATCATCAGGTAAATTTTTGTTTGAGAGGAAATCACGGAAAATAATATTTTTTTTTTCATGTTCGAGCCACCAGCTGACGTATAATACACCATGCTGTAACCAGCTGATTATTTTTTTTCGTTGAGATATTGGGTTAGCTACAATTTGACAAATTTTTAGCTGAGAGGAAATGAATGAATGTATTTTTTTTTCCTACGTGCGTGGGAGGCTACAGCCGCTCATCCCCCCAACCGAGCTCCAGCTGACGTTCACGAGGCTTTATAATACTATACTCTGATGCATTTTACTAATTACCGCTTGAGAGGAACTTGGTCATAAAATCTGCTTCTGGCTCCCTAACTACGACACTCCTGCGAGAGCCAGTCGTCTGCCACTCGCCTAACTAAGCTAACGTTAATAAAGTATAAATGTATAAATATAATAAAGTAGTTCAGAACATACAGTATTTAATTTGAAGACCCCAGCCTCTGTACACTAAACATATTTTCATTGTACAGACACCACTTTTCTAGAATTTTATTATATGTATTGATGATTATTATTAGGTACTAGCTTTCCACCCGCGGCATCGCCCGCGCCCGCCCTTGGGATTTTCGGGATAAAACCTATCCTATGTCCTTCCTCGGGTATCAAAATATCTCTATACCAAATTTTAATGCAAGTTGGTTCAGTAGTTAAGGCATGATTGAGTAACAGACAGACAGACAGAGTTACTTTCTCATTTATAATATTAGTATGGATATAGCACATAATTCATATGCCTAGACTATCAAATGCAATAAACCAAATGTACACAAAACGAGTCTACCAGACGCTTGTAATACGAACTCTATTAATAACATTATCATTAAGTACAGACATTATCGCTCAATAACATTAGAGTGACACATCATCTGAACTCTGCAGCGACAGGACAATTTGCATGCTAATGTGCCCTCCACAGCCCACCACAGTATCAGACAGAAAGGCTTGTCCAGACTAACGATTCGCTAACCAGAGAGGTAGGCTATATTTATTAGCTTTGTTATATTTTTGAATACCGTTAAATAGTAGCAACTATCAACATAAAACCTATCAAGTTAATCAGTTTATTATAACAAAAAGAGTTACGTAATTAATCTACATCTTTGAAATATTTTTAACATTATTATTTTTGACGAAACATATCAGATGGCATCCTATATAGTTCATTTCAAGTACATAATAATGTATTTTTATACCTAAATATCGCACTATATTGCACTTATACATTTATAATTTTTTTTTTGTATTATAAATCTCGTAACATAGCAGTGTACCTACGTCACCTTTAATCCCTAATGTAAAACCGCGGGGTGCTACTTGTATTATACATGACTTTGATTCCATAATCCATTGTCTAGTACATATTTACATAATATCAAAAGCTTTTGTAGCATAATGCTTTATGAAGTGAGCCGCCATATAGACTCTACATTATCGTTTTGGGCATATTTGATTTTACGATAGACTGAACGATAATAATTATTATTGTGATATTCGAATGTTGGAAAATATTATGTTTTAACGTAACAGTAAACTATTAAGTATTTATATTTATTATCCAGAAACTGTTCACTTATGGTGTTTGATCATTCCATATTTATTAAATTATATCCATTATACGTAAATCATTAATGTAAATTAGGTATATCATGTAAGAAATATGTTAAATAAATAAATAAATAAACATATGTTTATTAACTTTATTTTCAAACAACAATATAACAAATTGTAATAAACGGTTATTATTTCCTAATTACAAGTAATGTAGCCATTTTTGTATATTTTAATTACAGCATCAGTTCAAAGTAGCATAAGTTAATTTTTGTATTCCTATGTTTACTTTAGAATACTATAAATTTTCTAAGACTAAGATACATAAAACCTTTTCTCAATCGTTGTAGAATAAATATTCAAAGCAATCCTAAACCATTCGAGCGAAAAATGAGTTGAGAGCCTCGCCGCGAGTGGAGCTGCATTGCATTTCATTGCACCGTAATTGTGTACAGAACCAATCCGCTAACTGCGCTTGCATCAAGAAACTATGGCCGCGTGCCAACCTCGGTTATTAGGGAACAACCTCCACGTTGACGCAATCATGCAAGTGATCCACATCTACGTGATTAGTAGGATCTTTGAAATAATCCAATAGAAGTGGAACAAAAATGTGAGTTTTTGCAGTGACACTGCTTTTCAAATAGTCTAAGATCCCACCGCAGGATCAGTGCGTTCATCGGTTTTTTGCTGAAAACCGAATTTTTATGTATATTTATAATTAGGAGAATATATATCGACTAGGTTGCCAGTCAAAATTTGGCCGCAAGCATGTTTAATTAAAATTTTTCTAATCGATTTTTGGGAAAAAAATTCGTTCACTTGTTTTTTGAATAAAATCTAGTCTACATCACGTCAAATGATATAAAAATTCTAAAAAATCACGGTTGCCGCTTTTCACCTGGCCGCAACATCTTGGCAGCCTGGTGCAAACAGGTATGATTTCGATTCATTTTTACGTTCATAACGCACATTTATGAATCATATATCAAATTAAAGCTAATTTTTTTCTATTTATTACCATATATGGTTGCCTAATTAAATCCGGCCGCAAATAAGGGTTGCCGGCTGTTAAAGATGTTGAATATTTAAGGTTGAGTGTAAACATGCTTGCGGCCAAATTTTGACTGGCAACCTAGTCGATATATATTCTCCTAATTATAAATATACATAATATACATAAAAATTCGGTTTTCAGCAAAAAACCGATGAACGCACTAATCCTATATTTATAATTTTTATAAGCCAGCAACCCTTATTTGCGGCCGGATTTAATTAGGCAACCATACCTATATGGTAATAAATAGAAAAAAATTAGCTTTAATTTGATATATGATTCATAAATGTGCGTTATGAACGTAAAAATGAATCGAAATCATACCTGTTTGCACCAGGCTGCCAAGATGTTGCGGCCAGGTGAAAAGCGGCAACCGTGATTTTTTAGAATTTTTATATCATTTGACGTGATGTAGACTACATTTTATTCAAAAAACAAGTGAACGAATTTTTTTCCCAAAAATCGATTAGAAAAATTTTAATTAAACATGCTTGTGGCCAAATTTTGACTGGCAACCTAGTCGATATATATTCTCCTAATTATAAATATACATAAAAATTCGGTTTTCTGCAAAAAACCGATGAACGCACTGATCCTGCAGCCGGATCTCGTACTAAAACCGGTACCGGTAAAGTAAAGCACGTTTACGGTACCAAAGTGGTCGTAAGTAGAAAGAATAAATGTCACATTTTCAGTGTAGGTATCTATTAACCTTTGTGATGTATCTATTTTAGCCAAAATGTGAATTTAATTCTTTTTAATTCTATCTTAAAACACAAATATGGCACTGTTCAAAAAATGCTATAAAATAAAGTTTAATTGTAACGTAAGATATTTGTATCTCTGTGATATCGATAATATTGTATTCGTCGCGGACTTTAAATTTAAAATAATAAACACAATTTGCCAGACATTTTTTCACCGCATACTAAATCTTTCTGCTACAATATAATAAATTCACACAAAAACATTAAGATACTAGAAACATGGGTATTTATTAGATATTACAATATATTCTAATATTGGAACATGAGTCTGTCTATAGAGTAGGAGGAGTGTTGGTATGATACAGTATTTTACATACAATAAATTAAGCGCCTGGTTATTTTAACATTTTAATTTTCAATTAGTTCTGTTTATCTTTTATTTTATACATTGATTTTTTTGGTAAAAATAATAATTGATATTACTTTATTATTTCCTAGGTCTGAGTAAATGTTTATCTACTATTTAATGACCTTAAATGAAACAAAAAATCGATACAATGAAGGAAAAGGAATGGAGGAGTCCATTGTATCGCTATTGACGAAAACTAAATGTTGGATTTTCTTTTCTTGTTAGAAGTTCAGTTTTTTTATAATTATATTTTTAGATGAAGGTTAAGTGAAGAAAATGCTGTATTCCGGTAAGTAGGCATTATTGGCATCACAGAAGCCGCGCTAAGTGACTGCCGTGTTCGAGTTAATCACGTTGACGAATCGCAATCCGATCGCGACTTCGACTGTGACGATAAATAATTGTGAAACGGAGGAACGTTATTCAGCTGCCTTTAATGAGTTTCGCAGTTCGCGACTTCATTAGACATTGTTAACAAACAAAATTAACGGTCATTCAGCCTTTGAAAATTAATTGTATATTTTAAATGTCTGGCGCTCAAACTAGTTTAACGTATTTGAACTTCTTTGAACATCTATTGAAGGATTTTATAATTAAAGACGGGCCTGCCTATGTTCTCACTGTAGACTTTGTTTCAATTCAACGAAACTTCATTTTGTAAAACTAAAGATGAACTTTTTTTAGTAAACTTGACCTTCACAAGTATCCGTTGTGTATCTGTTTTGTTTTATTTACGCGAGTTACGTGAGTTTATGAATTGCGAACTTTTCAGCGATTTCCAAACTCGATTAATTGATCATACAGTCCAATTGCCAGTGGTCAAGATCACTGCAGGGTGCTCCAAACGTCAGGAAAAATAATTATAATATGTAAACCGCGCTTTAAATCCTTCAAACGTTTTCTTTCACCTTAAAGTTTTCCATTACCAAAAAACTTTTATCGAATAAAAGAAAACGTTTAATCTAATCTGCAATTTAAAAAGTTTTAGAACATCTGACGTCCCGCCACTCGGTGAAGTCCATTATCAATAATAATGTGCAAATTCTGTTGTAAAAAGTAAAAACTTCGCAGAGCAACCGCTAATTATCAAGTTGCTTTCTGTCCATATGTTTGCTCACCTTTTTTTTTTTTTTTTTTTTTTTTTTTTTATAGTGGGGAAATCTTCTTAGATACCCCCGGCTCCCGGGGATGGAGCCGTGGTTATGTCGGATTTTTACCGACTAAAACCCCACTCTGTTCCATCGCGCTGCTTTGGACGGAACTGCGGGAACGGTTACGACTCTACCGCGTGTCCCGCCCAGCAGATGCCCGTTTCCAGGCCCACCACTAGAACCCCCCTCGCTGGCGGCTGCTGGAACGAAGGCTTACGCCACCAACGCGCAGACAATGGATCTTTCCCCGCTCCATCATCCGCGTTCCCCCGAACCCCCGACCCTAACACCGTCCGGCCGGAGGGTGCACGCCGGAAGGTCCTCCGATGTGTGAAATACACGTCGGGGGACCCTCCGGCGCACTTTTATAGAGACTACCTCGCAGCCCCCACCTCACCAGAGGTGGCGGCCCTCGGTCCGGCCCCACGGACCGGATTACGAGTTGGCAGACGGCCGTTTTACAGCGGCCGCCGCCCCACACCTCTCTGCAGGAGTCTCCGCGCGTCATCACAATGACGCGTCGGGATCCCGCCCTCCGCTGCACGTCGTGGCTTGCTAAACCAGCGAGCCCGCCGCGCCGCGGCCCGCGACCTCTGGCCGCCATCCACCGCCGCATAAAAGCCGGCTCCTCTCTGGTCCACAAACAGGACCTCTGCCGTCGGGTCAGTCGAGGCCTCCCAACCCCGACTGCCGTTCAGCGCCACCTTTGCCTAGTGGACACGGGGTCCGCCAAGCCACGACCTCTGGTCGCCATCCCACGCCGCACACAGCGGCCGCTGGGCCACACCTAGCCCTGGCCGTCGGGCCGGTCGAATCTCCCCGACTCTAAACCAGCCGTTCAGCCCCTCGCTGGTCCAATTTCGCTTCACTCAGAGGGCCATAACTCTGAGCTACTGAGCCCCTCCGCCGCGACAAGGCCTGGACCGTTGGGGGGATATGTTTGCTCACCTGCACATCGGTAATGTAATCGGGCGGTCGTTTTAAAATATCCTTTGTTTTATACAACCTTTTATTTTGTCTGTTCAGTGGTAGTTCCCAAAGTACGATGAATTTAAATACGGTTTTTTTTTTAATTTCATAGTGTCTAGTACTAAAGGGAGTAGTGTTAACTTTAACACACTAGTCTGTAGGTTTTCATGTTTGAGTTAGTATACTCAAACATGTTTTTCTGTCTCAACAACCATTAAAATTCACAATCAAATAAACAATTTTTAATAGCTTCTTGAATTGAATTGAATCAACTTCTTTAGACTCGATTTTGAACCACTTAACGCGGAAATTTTTAATTCAAACTTTGTACATTTATCAAGGATCGGTGACAATACAATAATTTCATGACTTTATCTTATTAAAGTGTGTTTTTTACTATACGTATTCATTATAACTATTATTTATTAATGTACTACTTATCGACAAGTACAGTGAACCTTAATATAATAATATCAATATATCAGTATACGTTTCAGTATCGTAATGGCACTCACCTGCGCATATACTGAAACTTGATGACGATGAAGATGAGCAGCGTGTTGGCGAGCAGCGAGGCGGTGAGCACGAGCACGTACAGCACGATGAGCGGCACGTCGGGCCGGTAGAACACGTCCAGCACCATGGGCGCCACCTCCCACAGCGGTGCCGTCGCGTTCCCGCCGGCCGCGTGCGCGCCCGACGCGTTCCCGCCCGATGCTTGCGCGCCCAACGCGTTCAGCGACATCGCCGTACACTAGACAGTACACTTCACTGCTCCCGAGTTACCACCGAATATGGTCCATGTACGCTTCGAACATAACCGCATCGTTCATGATTACTTACAGAGTATTCATCAATTTAGAATTAGTACACAAATATAGCGCGGAGTATAAACGAACCATAGACTATGTAGCCAACAAACTTAATTTGTTAAATTTTATGTTTTGTTAGAGTGAGCGAACAATGAGCACTGTTAATAAATTCATGTCGAAGTTACTCGTATGACGTGTCTTCAGAACAGTGTCCACTCGAGTCATTATGTTAACAATGTTCTATCCTTTTCAACTATAATTCAAACATTTGGGACACGAGCACTAATCACTGTTTTTATGACTAGGCCTAAAATTAAAAGGTTTCCAACTAAATGATTTACTGATTAAAATGAGACTTAGACCTGCGAAAGTTTTCTTAAGAAATTTCATAATCAAATTTTTGCGATACTGAAAATACCAGAAACTATGGCGTCCGATCAGAGCTTGAATTCAAACTTCTATAGGTATGCCGCGCTTACTCAATATAAGAGTACTATTACTTAAACTTATAAATTATAAAGAAAATAATTATTTATTATCTAGATACTCTACTCATAGTCGTAGACGTCACGACAGAATTTACGACATCGATTCAGCATATAACTTTATGAACTAACATTAAAGATCTTTTGCTGCTTAATGCGACGAAGTTAAAATTTCCTTTTTACTTATCACTAAACTGCAGTTCAACGTCTTAATAAAACTTGAGTAGTAATAAAAAGTTTGAGAATATTCCGCAGGTCTCGCCTGCATGCCTTTCAGGAGAGATTATTTAAGCAAGTAGCCCGTATTTGTACAGGATTTACTTAAATAGCTGTTTAACATAAATCCTTGTCTAATTGAGTCGAAATAAATGCCGAAGATCTCTACAAATAGGAATTCGGAAGTTCAAGCCGCTAGCGATACTACGTCCATAATTAATTCAATGATCATTGAAGTTAGCTGAGAAAATGTATTGACTATAGATTTAAGCGAAAGCTTCATACAACTTCACCGTCTCAAACTTAATAGAAAGGCATTAATTAAAAATTTATAAATATACATAGGTAGCAAAGATTGTAAATTATATTTACTACTTCTGCCTTTGACCGGCGCGCGGCGCTCCGTAATTGAAACCACTCGTAAAGAAGGGACGTTTATAAGATATCTCGTCAAACAAATTAGCGCAAATCGCTACATCTACAAATATTGAAAAAATCGTAAAGTCATGTTAATGAAAGATGCTTACAAAAATAAAATCTCATTCGAACGCATATGCCTTAGCCGTGAGAGCAGAGAGCTCTGAATCGCACGTAGCCTCAGTTGCTGGCTTTGTATATACTACATTTCATTGCAACTTTGATGTGATTTAGTTCAAAGAGATTTTTATTTGAATATAAAATGATGTAATTTAATTTCTCTGCATACTTTGAGCGTTCATGTCTCTCGTATACGCATATTTTCCCTCGGCAAACTGTATGTTAAAGCTATACATTGCTCGACTCGCGAACTCATGATTAACAAATTGTAATAAAACATGAGCCATTGTCCATTTAGATTATGCGATCATATCCATTGGTAAATTGCCAACAACAAGCACAACCAACTTTTAAAAAGGTGCTAATTACGTTTAGTTTTTGAACTTTGGATAATCTGAAATAAATACGAGTGATCTTATGTCTGAAACTTCAAATTAGTGTACATAAATAGTTTTATTTATAAAGTTTCATCTACTAAGTAATTAATAATTAATAAATTGTAAACGCTTTTAAAATGAAACGATATCGCTTTTCTCAGCTTTTAAAAGTATATAATTTAACAGAGTTAATAATTATGTGAATAAAGTATCTATATGTACTTTAACTATGTTTACTTCTCTTTGGCTTCGTTCCCGTATAGCTTGTACAATACTTTTCTAGCTTTCCTTTTCCACTTTTAAATGGACAGTCAACTCAAAACAATATGGAGTAATAACCAAATGAAATCCACCCTTATCCAATCTTCTTTAATATACAATCTTTACATCTACATCCCTGAGTCGCATAAAATTATAATACGAAGAATACACAGAACATATTTGACTCAATGAAGCGAAATCTCACGCGAGTGAGATGATATTTTCAGCAGATTGGTGAACAATAGCTGGTGACGTCACGCAGCCACCCGCGCTGGGTTAATCAACCGCTACGACGCGAGATTACACTCATTAAGGAAATTTTACATAAGTTAAACCACAGGTTTAACACTGCCTTAATACTTATCAGTTATAACTTACGCGTCGTCATAAAAACAGTTTTTAAAACTACCGAGATAGAAAGCTGTTAGAAAGTATTACTAGAACTTATGTTTACTTCATGACATCTTTGCAATAAATGAAATATGGATATTGAATAAATACTTTGAATACAATATATCCTCATTACTCGTATACACTCTCACCCCTATAGCGAAAGAAAAATCAGACAAATTCAAAATGTTCTCTATTCATCAGCACCTTGAGTTACCATCATAGAATTAATATTCGTTTATGAAATTAAATTTAAATCTATTATTCCATTGAAAAGTTACATTTGGGGTTGCATTTTTTAGAGGACGCAATTTTATTTTTTTGATGTGTAGGGGGGTTCAGTGTGAAGCTATCACCAAGTTTGTGGGGTCGCCACCCTTGTCCCACGGCCGCCATCTTGAAAATAGCGGTTGATATGGTTTTTACGATATATCTCTTTAACTATTTATTTGATAAAAAAAATTGTTAACATTGTTTGTTGCAAATTAAATTCTCTACAACTTTGGTCCAGTAACTTTTTGTCGTAGAACTATAAATAAAAAAGTTATAAGCGAAAATGTTCAGAAATTAGAGATATTTATATTTTTCAATAAAACTTTTTTTTTATCATTTTACGAAGAAATGATATCAGACCATTATTGTAGATTGTTTTTTGAGGAACAACTTTTATATACAACATTTTTTCATTAAGTAAATAGCTAAGATTTTACAGCGCCCTGAAGTGAGTACTATTTTTCAGTACTCTTAACTACACATCAAAAACATAAAATTGCGTCCTCTAAAAAACGCAAGGTTAGGCCTAAAAAATGTAACATTTCAATGGAGTATATCGCTTAGAATTATTAATCTCAAGTCAAAGCTGTGAATACATTTGACATGACATTATTAAACAATAAACTTCATTTCATGTGGAAATGTTACATGGAAAGTTTCGATTTAGTTAAAAGCTGATTTATACTTTTCTAAAAGGGTGCCAACTTCATATCATGTGATTGTAATATAAATGTTTTAATGTTCAATAATACATCGCCTTTGTTGCCCATGTTTTTTTTACTAAGCCACTTATCCTATTTGATACAAAAATAAAAATAATTCTTAGAATCGGCTTTAAAAACCCTATAATCTTTCGAACATAAAAATGTCATTAGGATCTATAATCCCTGTACGGAAGCATTTTGATCATAAAAACAAACATAAAAACGAAATAAAAAGGCTAAATTCCATTTTAAAAGCTTTTAGTTGCTTCACGAACCGCTCTAGCATGTATTATTATGAATCTTTCTTATTGTGAACGTTATTTATATTTATTTTGTGCTGAGTTTTACAAATTTCGCAGCTCGTGTATAAGATGCTTTCGTATTTTATATGAGCTTATCCACAGCCGAGAAAATACAAAGCAAATCAAAACGAATCTCTCGCAAATTACGATATCAAATTGAAAGTGTTAACTCGACACTATTTCGCTTCTCATCTTTAATAATGTTTTCGTATGGAGTTAAATGACAATTATTTCTACTAAATGTTTAACATTACTGCCCTTATAAAAATTATAAATGATTAATATCAAATTTATATTTCTTATTAGTGGAAAATAATCCTCGTATAACGAATTAACGCAACATGCTCTCGTAAATTTTACGTATGAATATTATAATCGAAAAAAAAGTCAGTAAATAATTTATAAATTAATTAAGTAACTCCCAATTATTCATATAATTAAATTATTAAAATTTCCTTTTTCGCGACAAATATAAACGTACTTTGCGAGAAAATCGTTTTGATTTGCTTTGTATTTTCTCGGCTGTGGATAAGCTCATATAAAATACGAAAGTATCTTTTACACGAGCTGCGAAATTTGTAAAACTCAGCACCAAATAAATATAAATAACGTTCACAATAGGAAAGATTCATAATAATACATGGTAGAGCGGTTCGTGCGTTATTTGTAAATATAAATTTTATTTCATTAAGCTTTAGCTTCTTATTGCTTTAGTTTAAATAGTATATTGAACCTTATATCAATCTTTTGTTCCAAAAATTTCTCAATTCGTTACTTTTTTTTCACTTAGTATAACAAAAAATCTCGACTCAAATCATTTTCTTATCATTATTTATATTTTGTAATTCCAGAATTACTGAAAGTTGGTGTCGCCAATATCTACGTAAGAACTCACAAAAGTACAGGTGCGAATTCACCTGAAATATTATCAAATTCAATATTGGTCTTAAGTGAATAGTCTCGAAACTAAAAACTAAAATGTTTGGAATCGCACAGCAAATTAAATGTAAAACTTGAACGACTGCTGTGGCTGAACTCAACCGAGCGGATAATTTAAGGACTACGACTAAAGTTATCGAAACAAATAATTTACATAGAAACTATATATGTATGTATTGTAATGCAATAAAAAATGTAATCAGAAACCTGTGTATTATTGTGTTGTTTTTGTATAAAACGTTCGCCACTGCTATACTTCTTAAATATTATATTTAAAGAAGTACTGTATCATTACTGTATTCACGAATAAATTCTGCCCCATGAACTGAAATGTCATTACATTTTTTTTTGTTTGTTTTTTCAATGAAAATTTAAAGAAAATCAGTTACATATAACAAACAAATATGATAAATTTTGTTATAAAGGAAATAAACCGAGCAAAAATTTTTTGTAATAGTTATTATAGGTATTAATAGTATTTTTATACAATTAAAAACTTAATTTTACTAGTTTCCGCTTACAGCAATTGATCAAACCGCGCGTGTTTGATTTTGTTTGTAAAAACCACAATCGAGATAGTTCGCTCCGCCGTACAACATCGCAAAGTTGCGAGTTGGAGCAGCGCAGTCGGCACGTGGTCGCGCCCGCTCCGACGAGCTTCGACTGAAAGCTCCACCACGCTCCACGCTCACTCCACGCTCGTCGCTCCACGCTCACTGCCCGCTGGAACTCTGCTCGTCTGCAGCAGGCCATATAAGAAACTTTCGAACATTTCTTTGTATAGAGGGATTTTTTAAATTAAAGTCTGCTTCCAAATTATGTTTGTATAGTGAAGGGCTTTCGATAAAGCACACTTATTTCATTCACGTATATATAGCAAATTGCGATGAGAGCTAATGAAAAATATTAATTTTAACCATCCTCCTTTTTATATATTCTTATATATTTTGACCTTCGTGATTTTTTAATTTGAAAAATATTTTATATATTGAAAATAGTAAAATTTAATTAATTTTTTAAGTGCCACATTAAGCGTATTTAGAATGAAACCATTTTTATCTAACTAAAAAATTATTTATGTTATTCAAGACCGATCTCAGACTTCACGATACAGCTTTCTAACTGTGAGTTAAACGGACTAGAAATTACAATATAAAAACATAAAATATAGATCGTTTTTCTGCAATAAATGTTTTTCATTACATATTTATGGTGTAGTTGTAGTTTTATCTTCGAATTACGTTATTATCTGTAAGCTGTATGTTCATAAATATTGAATATTGTGAACAAACATACAAGATCGTAAGATAAAGAGACCTATAACCATTGATCGCTTGACCCGTCTCATCATAATAAACGGAACTAATCATATTGACTCGCTAAACACGCGCCAGCCCGCTGCCCACACATTGCTCTGTGTAGTGTGTACCCACAGTGTAGGGAAGACAAGCCCGTTCATCGCATTGTCTTTTGTTCTGATATCACCGTGATTACGTATCTAAAACATATTATATAATAGTTTAAAATATGTAAATGACTAAATATTCCAAATTTCAATAATAATATTTTAGATTTTGTGGGTATAATTATGGCTGGTTCACACTTTGATTAGTGCGAGTGCAGGTGATTAGTGCGAGTGCAGGTGTGTAGTGCGAGTAGTGTCCAATTGACTGCGAGTGCAGGTGATTAGTGCGAGTGCAGGTGTGTAGTGCGAGTAGTGTCCAATTCACTGCGAGTGCAGGTGATTAGTGCGAGTGCAGGCACGCTGCGAGTGAGGGGGAAGGGAGGGCGCGCGGGACGTGGCTACTCGCAGTCCACTCGCAAAAAAATACAACACGCTTCTATTCACTTTACTACACAGCCTACTAAACACTCGCACTAAACAGTCGCTGTCCACACGTAGTTACTAAACACCTGCACTCATCACCTGCACTCGCACTAATCAAAGTGTGAACCAGCCATTAGGAGACTGTTAATTTTTAAGTGAATGTTTGGCGCGTGTTTAATGGAAGTGAGAGCGGTTTATTTTCTACAGTGTAAAATTGAACGTGTGGGCAGCCTGGGAAATTTACAGTTTTTCTGATTTATATACTTGCTCAATGCAATATAATTCTGATACTTAAATATTATACCTATAATGTGTTTTAGTTAGTATATAACATGATATTTTGCAATTTTGTACAAAATATCATATAAATTAGATTATTAATTACAAAAAATATCAGAATAATTATTTTATGATATGGTTTGAAGCTTTATAGCATTATGTCTTTTGTATTATTTATTTAGAAATTTTTCAATAAAGCTTGTTTAATTGCATTTTTTTTTAGGAATTTGGTAGCGTTCAATATGATGAGCCCAATTAACTCGAACCAATTAAATCTTCGATGCTACAAGTGTCGGTGCTACATAGGTATATTAAGTATGAAATCGGCACTATTACACTCATGAATATCGCGACATATACTACAATTATACCTACTGTATCTAATTGATACTATAAGTAGCTAGTTATTTGAAATAAAATTATAAAAACTTACGATCACTACACATAGAAAGAAATACACATGTTTTCATCAGGGAAAGCACAACACGCAGTAACAAAACAAACAAATAAAAATACATAACTAAGGAAATAATATCAAATAAATCAATTTAAAACATTGAAAAAGTATCCACGTAGAATACCCTAAACATCATGCCATATAATCATATTGTGACGTGAAAGAAAAATAAACAAACAAACGAATAAATACACTTTCGCATTTGTAACATGAAATAAGAATACAAAATAATAAATGTATAACAACAAAGTTTCGAAAGCGCAATTTGCAAATACAAGAATTGTACATGTGGTTCTACGAGCACATTGCGTAGAGGCTACGTAGAGGCTACGCAAGCACTTTGTCACAGATTAAG
Source organism: Colias behrii (assembly GCA_029959065.1). Classification (NCBI taxonomy): domain Eukaryota; kingdom Metazoa; phylum Arthropoda; class Insecta; order Lepidoptera; family Pieridae; genus Colias; species Colias behrii. Next base: position 103,629 of record JARWMC010000006.1, on the reverse strand, counting down.
TTAGTAATTTTATGCTTTTGTATTTTATAAATTTTCTGATACAATTTTTAAATATCTTAAGTTACGCATTAACCAAATTTTCACAAGTAGTGAGTTTATTTAGTTTAGATTAGTTAGTGATTCAGAATGTCTCTTATATGTTTTATTTAAAGCATTATTACTGACACTGAATCCAATGTATTTCACCTCAACTGTGAACTTTACCTATATTAGCACACACAGCTGTTGAGTCTCCTGTCTCACCTTGAAGCGAACTCAAACATATTTATAAAATTCGTTTTTGGTATTTGCTATAGATTGATTTAAAAATCAGTAATTAAACAGCTCGTTGTGCAGGGTTGTTGTGCCGACGGACGCGCGTCGCTGACGTCCCGTGATGTCAACATTGTCTCGTCGCGTCACGCGTCGAAGCGGCCGCAACCACCGACACGAGTGGATATTAATTGTCAAACCACTTCTTACGTCCAAATATAGAACGATTAAAACAATATGGATTGTTTTAATCGTTCTATATTTGGACTGATAAAAGCTTTTAATATCAGTTCATCTCAATTATTATACTAATCTAGATAATTAAATATATCAATCGTTATTGAAAAATCGTCGTATCGTCAAATGATAACAGGCTTACTGTACAATTGTTTCAGTTCTAATGACTCAATCAACAGCCAGAAATAATCATTTAAACTTAATACTTTGTAAATTGTAAATTGCAATCAATTCCAGGACACATCTTTGAGCAGGCAATAAACAAAGATGATCGTTCGTAATTAAATCCGAGCCTAATTTAACAAGATTCCAAATTTCAATAGAAAGCGAAACAAATGGAGCAGAATTTCCTTAAATATGAATTTAATTGCTTCGTAATGGATGTTGGGGAAGTTAGGAGCGGAAAGTCTACGACGTTATCGCGTTTAGATCTCAACTCGCAATAGAGCGAGGTGGAGCAGCCGCGGCCGGGTATTCGGACTTCGGAGCATATTTTATATTCTGTATTCTGAACTATTCGAACTAAATACTCATTTGATACCTGTACCTACCTGTAGGTACTCTGAAGGGTGCAAACAAAGCGTGTTTCGTTGGTTCTTCGAAATAATTCGAATTATTTTATAATTATGTTAATCGTATCCTATCCTATCGTATAATATTATAAATGCGAAAGTTTGTGAGGATGGATGTATGTGAATGTTTGTTACTCTTTCACGCAAATATTACAATGAAATTTAGCACACATATAGAGGCTAACTTGAATTAACACACAGGATAGGTTTTTTCCCGGAAATCCCACGGGAACGGGAACTATGCGGGTTTTTCTTTGACAACGCGCGTGAAGCCGCGAGCGGAAAGCTAGTATAACATAATGTGCTTATTTATTACTATATAGCATTTAATTTCTTTAGGGGTAGAATTTAAATAAGTATCCTCCGTTTTAAACTATTTCCAGTACCAAATTGCATTAAAATCGGTGTTCAATTGAGCCGATTAGAATACAGAATACAATACATATAAATACAATAGTTGTTTTTATTTTCTGAAAATAACTTGTGCCATTTCTTTGAAATCTCTAATTCTCTCAACAATTAAGAGAGTTTAAGTGCAGAAACTGTTCCTAGCGTGTGCTGATTGTTGTCACAATAAGCAAGTTATTTAAGAATAATTATGTCAATTTAACTACGGAACCTTAAATCTAAAAGGAATTAAAGTGACGCCAAGCAGCTAATGAATAATAACAATGTGACGTCTCAGAGGGATTAAATGAAGTCTGTTTCCAAATACTTAAATCTAAACAGATTCAATGTGTGATGAGACTTATTCATTCGTCTTGCTTTAACAACATTCTTAATCTGAAAAATACGAATTCTTAAAGTATTAAACAATTCTTAATATCTACCATTCGTTTTTATTGCTATAAAAAGATTATGTGTAAGCATTGGATGTTGTGAAGTTCAGTAATATATTATTTAATACATATTTTCACAATTTATTCACCATTCAAACATTGTTTTCGTATCAACATTGAGGTAATTCTAAACCAAAATTGCGTAATATTTTACAAAACTTAATAATATAGGTAGTGGCGCACAGAGAATCGAAAGAAATCAATGTTATAATTTTGGAAAGAGGATAGTCCAGGATCCTTCGCCCATTTTTGCACGTGATTACTATCAAGCTAATTTTCCGTCAGTAGCTTTATTTTGATGAGACGCCCAATAATTTCCCGTACGAAACTCTCGATTGTGGTAGCTAACAGAGGTAACAAGGATAAAATGTGTTGATTTGATGGTTCTCAAATATTTATTACTAACTGAATTTTTTTTTTGTTCAATCTCAAGATAATTATCTAAATTATTCGAAAAAATATTTGTCCTACAAAATCTATGGTTTGATCAAAGAGTCCCCTCTTTCCAATGTGTATCGATAACGAGGTCATCATAAATGATTACTAACCAGCTGATTTTTTTGTTTTCACTTAGTTAATATTTATATAATTCAACAGACATATTGTCCTACAAATTGCGTGGTACGTTATCCCGGTCCTACGCTCAGAAATTGTTGATACCACAAGACCATTTTTTTCATTACTAACAAAAATACTACATAATAGGTTAGTGTGTTCTCTGTCCAAATGAAACAACGTCTTACAAGAAAACAGGTATGTATAACTAGTCCGACAAGAATTCTCATTTTTTAAACATATCGAGGAATCAATGATTTCAGTAGATTGAGACGCTGATGATGTTGAAGCTGGGTCAGTGCTGTGTATGAGAAATTATTAAAAAAACATTAAAAATCGTTTATTTGAGAAACATGCAAATAAATATAGTATATACATAAATATATCACATAGCATCATCGATATTGAAAAAATTATCCCATATTAAATTAATATTTAGTCAAATAGTCATACAAAAACCATAAATTTAAATGACAAAAAATTTAATATGAAAATATTTAAAATATAATATCAAAAATTATTGTTTAAAAAATGTAACAATAATACAATGCTACAATAGAATGTTACAATGCTATAATGCTCGATTTTACATAATTACGTGAAAATATGAACTTAATAAATTATTTTTCAATTATTTTAAAATTAAAGTAAATAAATATTCGTTCGACTTACCTTTCATAAGACAAATATTTAGATTTCACTCGAAATTCTTTGTAACAAGAGGAATGATAACCTATTACTTCGTCATTCCAATTTTCAGGCAATATAACATCTCGATATTTATGTTGATGATGCTTTCGAGCAGATAGAAAAGTTTTGCAAGAAAGCCAAGAAACTTCTTATGAATTTTTGAAAATAATCAAATCGAGATATTGTATCATTGCTACCTCTGTTAGCTACCACAATTGAGAATTTTCGCATAGGAAATAGTTGGGCGACTCATCGAAACGAAGCTATTCACGAAGATTCAGCTTGATAGTAATTATTTTTATATCAAGGACCTGTACTACTACTTTTAAGCGTAGGACCGGGATAACGTACCACGCAATTTGTAGGACAATATGTCTGTTGAATTATATAAATATTAACTAAGTGATAACAAAAAAATCAGCTGGTTAGTAATCATTTATGATGACCTCATTATCGATACACATTGGAAAGAGGGGACTCTTTGATCAAACCATAGATTTTGTAGGACAAATATTTTTTCGAATAATTTAGATAATTATCTTGAGATTGAACAAAAAAAAATCAGTTAGTAATATTTGAGAAGCATCAAATCTACCTCTGTAAGCTACCACAATGTAGAGTTTCGCACAAGAAATTATTGGGCGTCTCATCAAAATAAAGCTATTCACGGAAATTAGCTTGATAGTAATCAAGTGCAAAAATGGGCGATGGATCCTGAACTAGGAGACTCGGTCAGCGGAACGAGGAGTTGAGAGAAGAATTTAAATGAAGCTTCGAGTGCCCGTAGCTAAGCTTGGACATTCTAATTTATATTCTATATCAAATTGTTTTGATTTACAATAAAATTCAGTATTTTTGTATGATATAGATTCATATATTATTGTATAGGCCAAATAAAGTAAATATATGTATTTGCTGTCCTGAACGTGTTTAAACAACGGGGCAGTTAATGAAACGGTCTGACGCGATAGACACACCAATGTTCGAAGTTTATCGTACTCCTAAGAAAGTTGTGTTAGATATAACACAAACACGTTTAACGGATTTTTGATTATTGATATCTTTCTACGCTTAGATTTTCTTAATAATTACGTGGTAACTATTTATTAATCTGTGATAAATAAATAAATAAATAAATAAATATTTATTTATTTATTTATTTATTTATTTAGATTTTCTTAATAATTACGTGGTAACTATTTATTAATCTGTGATAAAAATTAATAACTGTTGAAAACTAATACAAAAAATCTCTATCTTTGCGCATATCCGTAGATGCTTGATTTTTTTTTGTGTGCTAAGCTGAAAGATAGGCCAATTCAGTATGGTAACATTTACTATGGATGAACCGAAGCCAGGAGGTAGAGGACCTAGAGGGCTATCCGAATCACCCCCATGTATGTTATGCGATTTTTCGTAGTTTCGGAGTTATGACTTTTTTTTTCAATTTTTCACTTATCGCCGAGTACGATGAGATTTTTACTCATTGTGACGTCAATTTTTGCGGTAGATGCTTGATTTTTTTGTGTGCTAAGCTGAAAGATAGGCCAATTCAGTATGGTAACATTTACTATCGTAAGATCTTTGAATGGAATAAAAAAAGAATTAAATGCCAAGAAAGATAAAATCACCCAGTAAGTTCACAACTTCAAGGGCCCGTAAAAAAATAAAATCACATAAAAAAAGTTTTCCATTTGGCTTTTAAAAACTTGCACTATCTATCAGGTAGCTACCCTAAAAATTTAATTTTATTATTCAGAATGCTTCAATCGAAAAATTCAAATCTAAATGTGGTAAGTGCAAAAATTTAATTAACATGATGATTAATAAAAACAAATTAAAACCAATATCAAGGACAAAAAAGGTTAAAAATTTCTGGTAATTAAACATAATTACCAGAAATTTTTAAAATAACCCCGCTGCTGGTCAATGCAAGTGCGACATCACCGTAAAAAGTTGTCTTTTAAATGTCTGAATGTCCTTTTATCATGTTTAATGGTTTCTTTTGCTACTATGAATTTCCGGGTTATTTCGCCCAAATTGTGGCATTCTCTCGTCTTTGTAGTATCCCCACGGAAAAAAAACAATGGGATTTATGTCCGGGGACCGTGTAGGCCAGGCTAAAGGGCAAAGATACCCTGAAAGATGGATTGGTCGTTGCAGCCTGCGCATGCGCCGGTGACGCCTGCCTTAAAGCCTGGCCTCCACGGTCCCTCGACCTAAACCCCATTGATTTATTTCAATGGGGATACTACAAAGACCTCGGCTTCTTGAGAGAATGCCACAATTTGGACGAAATAACCCGGAAATTCATAGTAGCAGAAGAAACCATTAAAAATGATAAAAGGGCATTCAGACATTTAAAAGACAACTTTTCACGGTGATGTCGCACTTGCATTGACCAGCAGCGGGGTTATTTTAAAAATTTCTGGTAATTAAACACCTTGTTATTGGTTTTAATTTGTTTTTATTAATCATCATGTTAATTAAATTTTTGCACTTACCTCATTTAGATTTGAATTTTTTGATTGAAGCCTTCTGAATAATAAAATTAAATTTTTAGAGTACCTAGCTACCTGATGGATAGAGCAAGTTTTTGAAAGCCAAATGGAAAACTTTTTTTTATATGATTTTATTTTTTTACGGGCCCTTGAAGTTGTGAACTTGCTGGGTAATTTTATCTTTCTTGGCATTTAATTATTTTTTTTATTCCATTCGAAGATCTTACGATAGTAAATGTTACCATACTGAATTGGCCTATCTTTCAGCTCAGCACACAAAAAAAAATTAAGCATCTACCGCAATAATTGACGTCACCATGAGTAAAAATCTCATCGTACTCGGCGATAAGTGAAAAATTGAAAAAAAAGTCATAACTCCGAAACTACGAAAAATCACATAACATACATGGGGGTGATTCGGATAGCCCTCTAGGTCTTCTACCTCCTGGCTTCAGTTCATCCATACTTCTTGGGACACCCTGTATATATTTTAAATATCTCAATTTATATTCTTAAACCAGCTATGTGTTAAATTCCCGTTTGACTCAATTGGTACTATAAAATCCAGTATTATTGTACGAAGAAATGATCGCAAACATATTTACCTACAGGTAACAAATCGTTCCTGGAACAACTAAACATAATTTTTATTTTCGGTAAGATGTACCGAACTTCTTTCTGCGAACTACTTTTCACGGCAGAGATATTCAGAACATCAAACATAATATTACAATCATATTACCTACTAATTTTATCTTCATTTTCTTGTTTGTAGAAACATACCCTATACCTACATTATAAAATATGTGTTAACAGTTAAAATAGATAAGATAAAGTTGAAAGGCATGTGGCAATGTGGCATGTGCCCACGATTCGTGTAATTAGAAAAGGAATGAATATAAAATTCTAGATAAATTCTTCAACCACGTGTCCTTATTTGCAAATAACTTAAAACGACCCCGTTTAATATTCCTCCACAAATTGTTCTTCGACCTAAGGAACAACAAGAAAAGGAAAATAATAATTATAAGTCAGGCTTTCGCAATCAGAACAAGGCGTAGGCGCGGGAAAATGAAGACCGAATATGTAGGTACCTACTTCTACCTAGGATTTTTTTTGTTCAACTTCAACTTTGTATTTGGAATAAAAACAAATCAGAAGGCTATCTAACTTAACGTAGACCTTTATAAGAAAAAACTCTACAAAAAAGATTTGGTCAATCGTCGTTAACATTAACGATGATTCTAGGTTTACCTCGTTCCATAATTAAAGGAAAATTCCTAAATTTTTTTTCAAATTATAAAATCAGACCTTAATCAGACAAAATCAATATTAATTATTTACAATAATCAATATTAATTTTAGTATAACTGCGAACGCGGAACGAGTGTTTTTGTTATTGTGGGTAACAAAAATAAAATTTATTAGTTTAACCAAGAATCTATCACATACTAAAATGTTAAATTCGGAGCAAACTAATTGAGCTTTTATCTATTGGCTCTATCTCACTTTGCAGAGTAGGTATAGTTTTCACGTAGATATATAATAAAAAAGCTTAGTAAATAAGTATTAAATCTAATTACATAATATGTAAAAGAGATGTGTATGTATATTAATATACACAGAATTAAAAAATAATAATAATGACGTAAAATTAAACCTATCTACATATTTTTGTGAATTGAAGTGAGTAAGAAATATCGGCAGAAAACTTTTTTCCATTTGAATATCACGTACGGCACATGGTACTGTGGTGGTACACTGGTACTACGTATAATGCCAGATTAGCATATAAATAGTTATATAAGATGAAAGATTTTTTAAATTATCTAATACTTCTGCTAACTAATATTCGCTGTAAAGGATTTGAAGACTCACTGTAAAATATCTGTGACGATATTACCTATTCTTGATACCTTTATTAAACACATAAATACAAAGCCCTTAAAGCAAATCTACAATCAGCCACATGGAGCTGCAGGACAATCAGATAAATTACGTCACTTATTCCATTCCGGTTCGCTCGCACTCTCGCCGTCTCAACACATTAGGTTCAATTTATTTGGATTTTCTGCTTTTTAATCGTTTTTATGCAAGGGTTGGGTATTTTTATTGGTCAGCGATCGCGCATCTGATTTATGAGTATCGTAAATTTTATTATTTTATATCGATATATTTGTCCATGATCGGCACCTACCTTTGTGGTATTACAGAAAAGAGCCATACGCTCTATATATAATTTGCGTGCTCGAGACTCACTAAGAGATCTCTTTAAGAATACTGGTATCCTTACTGTACCGTCGCAGTATATATTTTATATGTACACAATAACGCTTACTTACACACAAAAGTAGGAGATAGACATTGTTATGACACAAGAAACAGAAATAAAATTGAAATGCCATTTTTCCGGCTAGCTAAAGTTAAAAATTCATTTATGGGTCAAGGTATACGATTTTACAACAGAATTCCTCATAATATTAAAGAGTTTAGTAGTTCTAAATTTAAAACTTATATAAAAACTAGCGGCCCGCCCCGGCTTCGCCCGTGGTACATATGAAAAATAGATGTTGGCCGATTCTCAGACTTACCCGATATGCACAGAAAATTTCATGAGAATCGGTCCACCCGTTTCGGAGGAGTATGCAGACTAACATTGTGACACGAGAATTTTATATATAAGACTAGCGGTCCGCCCCGGCTTCGCCCGTGGTACATATGAAAAATAGATGTTGGCCGATTCTCAGACTTACCCGATATGCACAGAAAATTTCATGAGAATCGGTCCACCCGTTTCGGAGGAGTATGCAGACTAACATTGTGACACGAGAATTTTATATATAAGATGTACTAGTTCAGAGAGCCTATTACAAAGGAATATATGGACGATAAAAACCCATGGAGGGTTGTCGCGTAAAAACCACAGGACAGTTCTTTGGCATATTACTATAATATATGATGTTACATAATATGTAATTTGTAAAATTGTAAAACTGACATGATTAAAAAGAGCAACTATGGAGTTTCTTGCCGATTCTTCTCCGTAGATACTGCTTTCCGAATCGGTGGTAAATGTTAAAAATATGTACCTAATGACGTTTCAAAAGTGCTTCTAGAAGAAGTCTAATTGAATAAATAAATGTTTGAGTTTGAGTTTTTGAGTTTGAGTGGTAAGTCTGGAGTTCAAGGTCTACCAGAAGCTACAATAGCTACTAATTAATTACAAGTGGGTACGTAAAAATTTTTACTAAGTTCTAACCACGTTCTAACTATATATTAATATCTTCTGTTGACCTATAGATAAGTACCTATATTTAAATTCAATAAGCGAGAAAACTTTAACAGACTCCCTTGTCAGTAGGTATTGCATGTAGGTATATTTGAAGCGGGCTACCTGCCGAAGGGGCAATAACGGTTGGACGGCGCGGCGGTCGGAGCAATTTCAGCTGTTATCTAAATTGCCCCTACTTGCCTATACACGTAACAATTAAGGAGCCAATTATGGGTTCAATTCCAATATTGCCCCTGCGGCAGGTGGGTGGGTTGCAGGCCTTATGCAGCATTAAAACATTAATTGAGGATGTATTTTTTATTTATTTTATTAAGGCTCATTAGCAGCTGTACATCGATTGTTTTACATAAAAAAAAAATTGGTTGTTTGTAAAGTAGGTTTACGATCGAGATGTTTACGTGATAACATAATGCAGTGGCAGCGCTCGAGATGAGACGGGAGATCGGTCCGTCTCTCTCTCGTTATACCTGCGATCGCGCTCGTGAGGTTTTGGTGTGACACAAGTTTCTGAACATGTCACCCGACTAAAACGATTTTAAAAACGTTATCACGTTAAAAATACACAAAAAATATAGGACATGATGGACAACTAATAAAAAATGAGCACTGCATGCACTACAAAAATTAATTACATTAAAAAAATAATAATAATATACACATTAAATACATTTTAACTTAATAAAATACATTTTAAAATAATCACTTGATAAAATTTAAATAACAATATAATAATCAAAATGAAACAAAATTAATTGAAATTTAAACAAATAAAATAAAAAAAGTTACTTTAAAATTGACTACATATATAACATTCAAATTAAATTAATATAAAATGCAGAATTAATTCATTTTCCAACATAAATAAACAACAAAATCATGTATAAAAGAGAGGTACCTAGTATAATTAAACACTGACATGGTTGATCGCTTGCAACGTCTGTTTAAATTTTCCAATATTATCAAAATGTATATCTAGTGTATGATTTACTATTCGATTGTAATTTCTACATATTCGTGGTATGGGAGAGAAGGAACCCAAAGTGGTCCTCATGACAGGCACCGATAATAGTGGGATCGGTTTACGTGGGAATTTACTAGGCGTCCGGAATCCAATCAGAGAAAGCAATTGAGGGCAGTCAATATGATTTCTAATTAGTTTGTATAAAAATAAAATATCAAAATTGTCGCGCCTTTTCTCTAAAGAAACCATTCTAAAATATTCCAAACGCTTAGAGTACGAAATCAGACTTTTACTAATGTTTTGACTATAAGCAAGGTGTCATATAAACCTTTTTTGCACGCGCTCTAATCGAAGTGAATGTGTAGCAAAGTGAGGGCGCCACACTACAGAGCAGTATTCTAAGATATTACGTACTAGCGGTCCGCCCCGGCTTCGCCCGTGGTACATATTTCGCAATAAAAGGTAGCCTATGTTCATTCTCAGGGTCTAAAGATTATCTGTGCCAAATTTCATCAAAATCGGTCCAGTAGTTTATGAGCCTATTCATTACAATCAAACAAACAAACAAACAAACAAACAAAGTTTTCCTCTTTATAATATTAGTGTAGACAAAGGTATTATAAAGGATAATTTTAGTCTTAGGACATTTGAATAATCTTGCGTTTCTGATTACGAACCCGAGCATCTGGTTGGCCTTCTTTACAACGTTTTCAATGTGGTCTAGAAAAGTAAATTTTGTATCAAAAGTAACGCCTAAATCTTTGATACTATCCACTCTCCCTAATTCTTGTATGATTATTGGCATAATATTTTGAGTTAATGGCAACATGTTTACGTGAAAAAGTTATATAAGAGCATTTTCCTATATTAAGCTTCATGCCATTTGATTTACACCAATTTACAAGGTTATTAAAGTGAAGAAGAAGAAGAAAAGTGTCCTCTATACGAGTTATTACACGCATAAATTTCAGATCGTCCGCAAACAGGTATGGTGTGGAGTTACGGAAACAGCTAACAATGTCATTAATAAATATATTAAATAACACGGGGCCTAAGTGCGAGCCTTGCGGTACGCCAGATTTGATGCTATAATACGGAGAATCGAACCCATTTACTACCACGTAGAACGCACGTGAGTGCAAATTTCAAAAGCGACCCAGAAAAACCAATTGTAGCTAGTTTGTGAATTAAAATATTATGAGGAACCATGTCAAACGCCTTTTTAAAATCGGTGTATATGACGTCGACTTGCTGTTTGCGGTCTATGGCAGAAATAATATTTTGTGAAAAATGAACTAGGTTTATGTAAATAAATAAAAACCACTTAGTTACATCAGAAAATAGTTTTTAATCTCATTCATTCACATTAGTAAAACATTTATAACAACAAATATAAATAACTTCGAGATACATAAAAGCTACAAAATTCCACGCAGTAATCACACGAATCACGATTTATATAAATTTCATGAATAGATTCAAAATATACTTTCGGTGCCGTTTGTCCGAGAAAGCCACTCTTCGCGGTACCGAAATAGTGAACAAAAATTCAGCGTTATTTGAAGCTAATGGCTATTGCTATATTTTTGTGTAAACGATTATTTTATCCCATTCGATTAAAACAATGAAATCGAAAAACAACTATAGTTGAACAAATCAATTAAAAATCATAAATATCAGATAATTCGTAACTACTGCAGTACACTACAGTCGTTAGTTCACTTAAATGGCACAATAAAAATTTTTAGTGTAGATTATTAAAGCGAGACATGAACTCTATAATTTTTTTTTTTATATTTTACATACCTCTATCAGTTCTTGTTAAAATTTAAACCTATGATATTTTGAATTAATTTACATGTATGGTATCTCCAATGAATATTTATATTCTGTACCATATAAATTTATCTAAAATGACTCTAATAATCTAATGACTCTAATATCTAAATTAATATTCTCTCTCTCTGTCTTCAGCCTTTCTCCGTCCACTGTTGGACATAGGCTTCTCCTAATGTCGCAGCCACACGACTCGACGAGTGGTATGGGAAGTAACGAGGAAAGTAGGCAGGGACATAGTGTGGCCACGTTACTCGTCATGCCACTCGTCGTGCTCATCGTCCTGCTCACTGCTCCCTATTTTGTCGGCTTTTGCGCGCGAGTCAAAGGACCGGCAATACGAGTGCGAATTAGGGATGGGCGTTGAATCAACGGACTAGTTAAATAATTAACCGTCTATGTACACTCAACGTTTCGACTAGTCCATCGCTCACCAATGCACTAGTTAAATTCAACGGCTAAACAGTCTTATTGATAAGAATAAATTATTTTCTTTGAAGTTTTTAAAAAAAAATATTTTTGGTTTACAAGACCAATGTTTTGAATTTAAACTATAAAAACAAATGATAATATGTTTTTTAGTAATACTTTTTTTAGGGAGTATAATTTTTGTAAGAAAGCATTAGAATTTATTGTTTTAAGAATTTATTTAATAATAGTTATTTATTTTATAACACTAAATTATAATATATACATATAATATATTAATGGTATTTTTAGATTTTAACTGTTGAATTTGAATTTTGTTTGTTTTTAGTTTGTGTGTAATTACGCGCGCGTATCGGTCGACCGTATCAATCGTTGTCAATTCGTTTCAGTTTACACATGGACTAGTCGCAGATTTTAACTAGTTGAACGACTAGTTGATGAACGACATTTAACGATCTAGTCTCGTTGATGAAAAATACGTCGACGACCCATCCCTAGTGAAGAGCGTCGCGTTTAATCGCGCGAGTAGAGCAGTGTGTGGCCAGACGGCAATATCGAGGCGAATAACGGCAGCGCGATGAGCAGGACGAGGAGCAGGACGAGTAGCATAGTGTGGCTGGGGTATAAGATACGCCATTTAGATCGGTTAAAATTGTCTAATTATAATTATTTAATTAATATTGTCTAAGGTTAATCACGAAATGTTATTGTACCAATATAAAATCAGAAGTTTACATTCTATTCAAGTATTGGAGATCGCCTAAGGGGACCCGAGAACTATCAGGCCTCGAAAATGAATATCATTTCTTTCCCAATAAGTCATCGAGAAGATCTTGATTACTCATATTCGCATCGCCCAGTAAATTACTTCTGCTTTCAACTCTGGAGTTGCGGCGACCGGAAACTGAACGTTTTCTCGTGATCGGTACAGATTCTGTAAACACGTGATCGGTTAATAATTTAAAATTGTTATTCAATTCCGACAGAGCCTCGTCCGGTATGTCGCCTCGAGCGTTGACCAACTCGTTCATCTTATCGACCGCGTGCAGCTGCTCCACAAGTTTGTCGCTGTCGAACCTCGATTGACTCAACCGCTTCATGTGGACGTCGATGACCTTCGAACTCTTTTCTATGTCCTGAAAGATGTCTTTACAATATTTATCGACAGATTTTCCAGACAGCTTCCGTTCCGCGACGCCACTCTCGCGTCTCGGTCTGAACTCGTCCACATCGTCCCCGGGGCCGCGATCGCTCGTCCCGCCCGAAATCGTCGCCGCATTCGACGTCTCAAAAAACGAAACCGTCGAATTCCTCCTGCCCCTGGATTTGGGACGATCGATATCCTCCACGACGCGCTCCTCGATGGCCTCCTCGGTCGACTTTCTCCTTAATGCGCTCGGTTTACGCGACGGCGGCTGCTCGTTCTTTATAATTTGATTCATTAGTTGCGTTTTCATCAGCTCCATTTTCTTCTGCACGTCTTCCGGGGGAGCGCTCGCGAGGTCTACGTCGTCGACGATGGCGAGGTCGGCCATGCCGTCCTGCACGGTCTTGGCGAGCTCGAGGATGTCGGGCGAGCGGGCGGGGCGGTCGGGGCGGGCGGTGTGCGGGGCGGTGTGTGCGGGGGGGGGCGGGGGGCGAGCTGCGCGAGCTGGCGGGGAGCGCGCGGGAGGACGCGAGGCGCGAGCGCGGCTCGGGGGACGAGCCCGTGTCGTCGTCCTGTGACAGCGCGCTGCTCACCGTGCGCGAGTCCTCGCACAGCTTCGCCAGGAGGCTTTGATCCATCTGTTGACAACCGACGATTGTATTGAAATTATTGAATAAATGTGTACGATGTTAGTGTTTCTTTTTTAATTAAAACTTTTGTGTAATGAAACGAGTTTTCTTTACGGCCACCAGATATCATACATTGGATATAATGACAACTCGAATAAGATATTTAAAAGATATAGGAATTTCTCGTAAATTCCCATAATTATTATTTCCCGTATTTACCATTAACAAATAGATATTGGAATACAATAAGTTTTAGAAAACCAGAAAGCACAACAAAACCTGGTAACGCAAAATGCTTCTTTGATACTTACGCTCCTGTCGTCGTTAGTTCTATTGCTACCTTCTTTTGAAGGCTTGCTCAGAGGTCTAGCGAACTGAGGAATAGCCGTCATTTTAGTTGGGGACTTACTGCCGCCCCCACGACTTGCAACTGTACTGATCATTTTTTCTTTCATCTGAAAATTTATTGTTATTAATAAATTAAATATATCTACAATTATTTTAATCGTTATACAAACATAGTAAATATAAACACACCTCAATTATAGTCGATAGCTTATCAGCGTTGCTTATGGCAAGGTCGAGATCGTGTCTTGTGTCTTTATGTTTATTGATCTCGTTCTGAAGTTGGTGCTTAAAATTCTTCGCCTCGAGTGCGATGCGTCGCTGCAACATGCTGATGGTCTCATTTTGCTGTTCGACCTTCGCCGTCAGGTCTGCCACTTGACTTTGGAGTTTCTCACGTTCGAGAAGATTTCTAAAAATTAAGTCATAAAGTTGAAAATAAATGTGGTGTTGTTTCCTATGCAATAATGCTTCCTCCTAATGCAATAATTTGATGTGCAGTGTATTTAAATTTTAAATGTATCAGCAACGTAGACGTACTTGTCCTTGCTGAGGTCGAGCAAGTGCTGGTGCTCGTCGCGCAGCTGCTGCAGCTGCAGGTCGCGCTCCTTGAGGCGCGCGCTCGCGTCGCGGAACTGCGCCTTGAGCTGCTTGTACCTGGCGTGCTGCACGCGCAGCTCCTCGCTGTGCGCGTTCAGCACCTGCGGCAACTCCGCATTCGAGTTCTCGTATCTGCAAACCGAGCGTTATAACTTCAACATTATTTTAAGCACGTTCCTGTTGCCGAACCGTAAGCCCTTTTAAAAAATTTACATCTCTAGGGCGATTCCTGCCAGACGTATATTATGTAAAAAGAAATAAAAGCGATAGTTAGTATTGAAAATATCATATAACAACACAAAATCACCTTTGTAAAGCTATTTCCTGTTTCTTTTGAAGAGCGCGCAGAATTTTATTTTCGTTGCTTAGCTCCTGTAAAATATTAACATTACGTATTATAATAGTAGATAAGTATATTAATTAAGATAAATCATAGTTATATCTTAGGTATCTCATGATTCTAGTAGCTAGTATGTAGGTATTAAAAGCCATAAGATGAATTGAACCTCTATGATTATTATGTGAATCATGAATGCTATACGGTTTGGATGAGATCTCGAGCGATATTACACAATGTGTATGGTGCGCACCTGCAAGTGGTAGTGCGCATCGGCGAGCTGGTTCTGCAGCTGCTTGACGCGGTGCGTCTTGGCGGAGAGCACGCGCTGCGCCACGAAGCGGTCGCGCGCGGCCATGTCGCCGGCCCCCGCTCCCCCCGCGCCCCCCACACCTCCCGCTCCCGCACGCTTGCGCTTCGCCAGCAGCGTCAGGCGCGAGCTGCTGCTGTACACACTCTCCACCGAGCCCCTTCAACCAACCGCGCACGTACTTCAATGTTCTGATGCATTACTATTTCATCTATCTACTTCAAATGGACATGCGCATAAAAAAGAGCGTGAGTGTCAGAAGTGAAACTTCTTTGTAAAATGTACAACATATTATAACACTGCCAAAGGCTACAGAATAACACTAGTGAATATATTCTTCATTTTAGTATGTGTCTACTTAGTTCAACATTAATTGATTATAGGTCTGTATGATGTTTCACAGCTTCAGTAGGTATATATTTTGTTTAGCTTTAGCTAAAGCTATGAGTTAAAATTACAAAAATGATGTATGATAATGTGCGTCAAATGTAATAAATAAGCCCTAAGCACAGAATACATAATAGTAGCTAAACGCTACAGAACCATCGACCATGTACAGAACGGACACTCTCCGCCTCCCGCCAAAATTAAACTTACCTCACCCCGCGCGATCGTGATTAAAATGGGCCATATTTTTCTGCAAGGACGATACGCAACGAAGATTGACAACATTAATCAAATTGACTTAAAGTAATTTTATTATTTTGGATTTGTGATTATCGTTTTTCGTAGAAAATGGTTAGATATTGTGTTGTTTACGGATGTATTTCATCAGAAAAACGCGAATTTTTTTTTACGCTAGTCACAAACGTGCCAACCATAAAGCGTTAACACACATTTGCAGTCTCTACAGTGTGACTGTCAAAACGATAATTTTGTATGGAGTGTCCGGGGAGTGCCCTAAGCTAAAGCCTCAAGTATCAAAAACATTATCAGTTAATGATGAAACCGGCTCTTTTTCAAAATGATAAATAAGGATACTAATTTTGAAGTAATGATAACAATTTCTTACGCAAAAAAATTCTATGTAACTAACTATATGTGTGTAATTAATATTTTGTATAAATTTAATAAGTACCTATCAATAAAAATAGCTAACCTTTGGTTTCGTTTCTCTTCTGGCACTAAACTTAACACTGACATATTGTATATCTTATCAGTTCCTCATTTTCCACGTTATTAGAAAAATCCTATCAGAAAGTTTGCAAAAGCTTGGTGTTTTGCTTGCGTTGCTATGGTAACCAATAACACGTCAAATCGCTCGACAGTTGTTCAAGAGTGTTTTCCTCGACGTCTCTATGCCTCACCCACTTATTGGTGGCTTTGTTCGCAAAAAGGTCATCTCTGTGGTCATCTTGCATGAAAATAACAGCACTACCAATCTATACTAATATTATAAAGCTGAAGAGTTTGTTTGTTTGTTTGAACGCGCTCAGAACTACACATCTCAGGAACTACTACTAGTCGTATTTGAAAAGTTATTTCGGTGTTAGATAGCCCATTTATCGAGGAAGGCTATACATCATCACGCTAAGATCAACAGGAGCGGAATAATGCGGGTAAAACCGCGGTGCACAGCTATTTAATAATTTTAAAATTACTCTTCAGATCCTCAATAATAGATAGTAGAAAAAATTTAATGTACCACAATATTGTCTAAATACAAGCTAAATACCTGTGCTAAATACGAATTATGAATACCAGGTTGATACCAGGCTAAATTATTTATATTACAATAAGTTATTCTTTTCATCTACAGTAGTGAAATAAATATAAATTTTGGAGGAAATATTTAAAATTTCATAAAATCCTGATGAGAGAAATTCTTGGTCTTCTGAATACGAATAGTTTTTCTTGAAATCGTTCCAGTAATTTAAGAGTTTGTTTCATACAAAAAATCAAATCTTTCCTCTATAAAACCGGGTGATATTCGATATCCAATATGTCTATACGTAATATACTAATACATATATTACTTACTCTGTGGGTGCCTTTCAAAGTGTTCTCCGAGTATGTTATGTTCAATGTGCACATAATATGACATAATTTTGTGATCATAGGTCTCACAGACTGGTAATATGAATACAGGTGCAGTTGGAAATAGTTTAAGGATATGAAATAAAAAAACAATATTGGTAACAAAATAATATACTTAACATCAGACTGTACAGGTTACTTTTATTTACATTTTTTTACATTGCTTTTTCAACAGGCTATTGAAACAAACCGAACTTTTATTCTATAACAAATATATTATATAATTGCTGTTAAAAAAAATATAGCTCTAATCTTGCAATATACAAAATTCATAATTACATACATCCTATATTATGTACATCCATTGAGGTATTACTATAGAGAGGTCGATACCACGAACAAAATCTGTGTAACAAGCGCGGCGGCGCCGGCCGGCTAGTGAGTAGACACTTTGTAGATATTCTGCCTTTTATTACTTATAAATTAAAACCAATCAATGTAACAAATAAATATTGTTTATCTTATTAAAAAAATATGAATAAAATTATCAATTAAAACCAATCAATGTAACAAAAAAAAATGGCTTGAGACGATTGACTCTAACTCGTGTTAGAAATAGTTTAGTAGAGATGCCCTCTCTAGTACGTAGTACATGATAACTCAATGTGTACATCTAATTATTTAAATTTTTATGACATCAAAATAAAGACAATGTTTAAACAAGGATAATAATTCAATATAATTATTAAAATATAATGTTTAGCTTGATAAAGTAATACATAAACATAAAACGGTCTTTTTAAAAGCCATAACTTAATAGGCTATTTGACAAGGTTTTGAAAACTGTCTCAAATTATCAAGATACGTTTATAGAGCACACAAAACACATGTTTCTTAATTTTTTGTAGTTATTCATTGTGAAAATGGAAAATAAAAACATGATATTCAAATATGCCGCCAAAACACAATTTTGAAGAATATGGCGTCTCGCGACCATGGTGACGTCACAGCTCCGTAAACATCAACTTACTCCTAGTACCTAGGTACTTATTGTTCGTTTTTGTTTTAATTATAGTATAATTAAGTTAATCTGTTTAAAAACCAGAAAATGAGTTCTTATAGGTGGTGTGTAGTTCCTGGATGCAGAAATACAACTATTAAAACCCCTGACAAACTATTTATATGTGCTCCAAAAGACATAAAAATGCGTAGAAAGTGGTTGCAGTTAGCTCGCCGAAATCCAAGTGATATATCAATTAAAACAGTTACATTTTTTGTGAAGACAACTTCGATGTAAGTATGGTGTTGAATACCTAGTAGGCAGTTTATTTTATTTGCAATACATAGATAGTATAAATCGTCTCATTACTTACCTGCTTGAGGTTAGATAATGATATATATAAATTGATGATGTACAGAAAGATTCAAACTCATATTGCACCCTTCAATTCTGTGTTGTCTGTATGTTTTACTAGACACAATTTAAGCCTGATCATCCGGTACCTAATGTCAATGACTCGCTTATTTACAAACAAAGGGCATAACCTAAAAAATGTATACTTCATAATTATTGTGCTATTGTGATTCATGTTTGTACATTTAACTAAAAAGGTAATGAATGACGATTGAAATATTAACTTACGTAGCTGTTTTCACATTTCTCAATTCAGGAGCGTAAAAATCTTGGTTGTTTTTAAAGAACATGCCAACCATTATAGCGTCCACTTTAGGTAGATTTCTACTGTCTGCTTTTTCGAAATTAGGTTCCATGACAAACAAAAATAACACATAAAGAACAAAACTGATTACAGACACCTTGAATCACAAGAAATAAGTTATACAAGAAACAAAACCAAAAGCGAAATTCAGCAACGACGTGAGTAAACGTTGGGATCACTTGTTATTTACGCAGTTGTGACGTCATGGCTGATGCAGCCAATCATGGATGTTTTCGGTCACGTGTAAATTTTAAAAAATGTGATGTTTTTTCTCGACGATTTATAAATAAATAAGTTATTATTTATATCATTTATTAATTTAAATCGCTTCAAAAACCTTATATATATATGGATTACACAAAAAAGTAATTTATTTTTTATACTGTCAAATAGCCTATTAAAACAATGCAGTATGAGGGTTATAATATTAACTAATTTCAACAATCAATCTAGTCTAAATATAGTTTTGAAAGCCGGGGTTGGATTGTCCATGTACAATTTGTTCCATTTTCTATGTTTCTAATCAGTTTAGATACCAAAAAACCGAAGTATAATAAAAATATACATAAATCGTCGTTAATCTTAACTTTTGTCAGTCAGCGATCTGACGTAGACTATAATATATTATCACTTTGTACAGTTTTTCGCTAAACACACTCCGTAATTTTGGTAATATGTCGTTTGAAATATCAGAATGGAATGATTTTTAGATTTGATTTTACATTTAAGTGGTCTATTGGCAGGTACATGACAATCGTGTGAGCGGGTAATGTAATGTATAATAAGGCGAAAAAATAAATATTTTCAATCAAATAAATTACAGTGTATTTGGGACATAATAAAGTAAGTTTCCACCAAATTTCGTAGAAAAAAAAATTTTTAAGTAGATAAAAATAAAAAACCAAAAACTTGGTTTTTTGAATTTTTCACCTAAATTTTGAGGTTATGTGAAAAAATTGTTAATACAAAAGTTGTAGATCTTTTTATTACCTACAACTTAGCCATTGAACTTTTTTCCGTAGGACTTGTAGTTTTGTCGGAAATCGAGAGAGACCATTTTTTTCTCTTAAAAGCTCCCCCCCTCCCACTTCCCGAACTCGGATTGACCGTAATTTATTTTTCCTTACATATTTATCATATTTTCCTCCTTTTCTAATGGGTTTCATCCTACTGCGATTTTTTTTTGTTTCAAAAATTATCAGCACTGGTCTACTAGAAGAATACGTATGAATTTTGTTATTTATGTATTATTTTTTTAATTTTCTCATAGAGCGACGAAGTCGTTCTACTCGTTGGCGTCGCACAGAATTTTTGATTCATGAAAATAATCTGTTTTTTTTTTTACGTAAGCATCGGGCAAAAATTCTATTCGGCTCCGAAATCTGCGACAATTCACAATACAATATACTGTATCCTGTATCCTGTATCCTGTATCGTCGTAGATTTCGGGGCCGATATCTCGGGGCTATGGCGCTAGGGCGCTAGGGCGCTAGGGCGCTAGGGCGCTAGGGCGCGGGCGGGTCGGGCGGCTGGTTCTGCTGGCGCCACAGGCGCGCGTACAGCGAGGCGGGGTCGGCCAGCAGCGCGCGGTGCGAGCCGCGCTCGGCCACGGCGCCGCGCCGCTAGGGCGCTAGGGCGCTAGGGCGCGGGCGGGTCGGGCGGCTGGTTCTGCTGGCGCCACAGGCGCGCGTACAGCGAGGCGGGGTCGGCCAGCAGCGCGCGGTGCGAGCCGCGCTCGGCCACGGCGCCGCGCCGCTAGGGCGCTAGGGCGCTAGGGCGCGGGCGGGTCGGGCGGCTGGTTCTGCTGGCGCCACAGGCGCGCGTACAGCGAGGCGGGGTCGGCCAGCAGCGCGCGGTGCGAGCCGCGCTCGGCCACGGCGCCGCGCCGCTAGGGCGCTAGGGCGCTAGGGCGCGGGCGGGTCGGGCGGCTGGTTCTGCTGGCGCCACAGGCGCGCGTACAGCGAGGCGGGGTCGGCCAGCAGCGCGCGGTGCGAGCCGCGCTCGGCCACGGCGCCGCGCCGCTAGGGCGCTAGGGCGCTAGGGCGCGGGCGGGTCGGGCGGCTGGTTCTGCTGGCGCCACAGGCGCGCGTACAGCGAGGCGGGGTCGGCCAGCAGCGCGCGGTGCGAGCCGCGCTCGGCCACGGCGCCGCGCCGCTAGGGCGCTAGGGCGCTAGGGCGCGGGCGGGTCGGGCGGCTGGTTCTGCTGGCGCCACAGGCGCGCGTACAGCGAGGCGGGGTCGGCCAGCAGCGCGCGGTGCGAGCCGCGCTCGGCCACGGCGCCGCGCCGCTAGGGCGCTAGGGCGCTAGGGCGCGGGCGGGTCGGGCGGCTGGTTCTGCTGGCGCCACAGGCGCGCGTACAGCGAGGCGGGGTCGGCCAGCAGCGCGCGGTGCGAGCCGCGCTCGGCCACGGCGCCGCGCCGCAGCACCAGGATGAGGTCGGCGTCGGCCACCGTGGCCAGCCGGTGCGCGATGCAGATGGACGTGCGCCCCGCCGTGGCCGCGCGCAGCGCCTGCAGGATCGCCTGCACAGTGCACACCACACGGCGGCTACAGTACGCAGTACACGGTGCACAGCACGCGGGACGGGGTAGGGCAGGGCGGTACTCACGTGCTCGGTGAGGCTGTCGAGGCTGGAGGTGGCCTCGTCGAACACGATGAAGGGCGCGTCCTTGAGGATGGCGCGCGCGATGGCCACGCGCTGCTTCTCGCCGCCCGACAGCTTCAGCCCGCGCTCGCCCACCTGCGTCTCGTACCCCTGCCCGCCGCGAACGTCGCGTTACGGGTCATATTATGTTATTCATTAAAAAAATATATAGTATACGAAAACAATATAATATTAATCCTTAACATCTCAAAATATCAATACTGCCGTCGTATCAGAGAAGGGCACATCTAGCATTTTGGTGGAACTGAGATAATTGGGTTTAAAGTTTTTACCATATTCTGCTTCATAGCGTAGAAACCGCGTTAATACCACTTACTACAAAGAAAAGGCATAATTGACTGTGGGCACAACTGGCGCGTTTCGACCGAACCCTGCCCTCCTTTCCTCACCCCTAATCGCAAATAGTTAAAAGAAAATCGTTATTTGTGCCTTTTATACGTTAATTAAGGACGCTGTCACAAATCTGCGCTACTCAAATTTAGGTATGTCGCAACGTCGCAACGTGGTTCGCGGAACATCACGCTCACGTAAACATAGCGCATTCCATTTTATAGACCATCTTCATACTTGATATTATTTTTTTTTATATTTTTATTGAAATTGATTCCAGAAGATTACTGGGAACTTTAAAAATTCATTTTGTTACTTTTATTAGTAGGTACGATCCTTATAAGTATTTTAGTGTATTCAACCAACTTAAAAAATGTGACTATTTTACAACAATTTGAATATGAATTTTATTATTGTATACAATATCGAAGCTTTTTAAGAAATGTATAAAATACTTTTTTAAGAATTATTATCATACATAATATTATGTTACCGGCAATATATTAAACCCGGCATTGTATGCAATTCTTAGTAAATGTATGTTATTCCGAGAAACAGTCGGAATGAAATAAATTAAATTCGTCACATTACCTATATCTTTAAATCTGAACTTTTCCTAAGTAGCAAACACATTTGCAAATGTGGGTGGTTTCTGGGGTAGCTATTAACCAATATGAGGTCAAAACTAAAATTCAAGATGGCGGCGACGAAAATTTGAAATCTTTTCGTCATGGGTGTCATTTTCAAGGAGTTGGAGTAGCTATTAATCAATATGAGGTCAAATCTAAAATCCAAAATGGCGCCGACAATAATTTGACATCATTTCGTCATGGGTGTCATTTTCATGGTTTTTGGGGTAGCTATTAACCAATATGAGGTCAAAACAAAAATCCAAGATGGCGCGGTCGAAAATTTTACATATTTTCGTCATGGGTGTCATTTTCATGGTTATTGGGGTATCTATTAACCAATATGAGGTCATAACTAAAATCCAAGATGGCGCCGATGAAAATTTTACATCTTTTCGACACGGGTGTCATTTTCATGGTTTTTGGGGTAGCTATTAACCAATATGAGGTCAAAACTAAAATCCAAGATGGCGCCGACGAAAATTTTACATCTTTTCGACACGGGTGTCATTTTCATGGTTTTTGGGGTAGCTTTAGTTTTGACCTCATATTCGTTAATAGCTACCCCAAAAACCATGAAAATGTCACCCATCACGAAAAAAGTCAAATTTTCGTCAGCGCCATCTTGGGTTATAGTTTTGACCTCATATTCGTTAATAGCTACCCCGAAAACCATGAAAATTACACCCATGATGAAAAGATGTCAAATTTTTCGTCGGCGCCATCTTCGATTTTAGTTTTGACCTCAAATTGGTTAATAGCTACCCCAAAAACCATGAAAATGACACCCATAACGAAAATATGTAAAATTTTCGTCGGCGCCATCTTGGATTTCAGTTTTGACCTCATATTGGTTAATAGCTACCCCAAAAACCATGAAAATGACACCCATGACGAAACGATGTAAAATTTTTGGTGGCGCCAACTTGGGTTAAAGTTTTGACCTCATATTCGTTAATGGCTACCACAAAAACCATGAAAATGACACCCATAACGAAAAGATGTAAAATTTTTCGTCGGCGCCATCTTGGATTTTAGTTTTGACCTCATATTGGTTAATAGCTACCCCAAAAACCATGAAAATGACACCCATGACAAAAAGATGTACAATTTTCGTCGGCGCCATCTTGGATTTCAGTTTTGACCTCATATTCGTTAATAGCTACCCCAAAAACTATAAAAATGACACCCATCACGAAAAAAGGTCAAATTTTCGTCGACGCCATCTTGAATTGTTTTACCCCACCAATCTATTCAACAACCCATAAAAAAGAGCATCTCAGGCAAGGTAATTTTTAAAACATAATTTTAAATTACAAATAATTGGAATATGAAACTTATACAATTTACTCTTATAAAGTATCAAATATTTCAAATCACGAAAACGACAGTGCACGCACAATAATCTTTTTCTAATTCGTTTTATTTTTGGGACGAGGAGCGATACACCCGTCCTTCCAAGAGCGCTTCTGAGCGCGGTCTGACGACCCGCGAGAGCAAAATGTATGAAGAAATCGACAAGTATTTTTAATTTAGCTAATAATTGAATTAAAATTTTGATTTAGATACAAAAAAAATATCAGAATCTATAAAGGACTATATATCCCTCAATAATTTATAGGTAAGAAGATAGATTAGGCTTTTAATTTTCTTAAAATTGTACCGTTTTAGACCCCATTTTTTTGCATTTTATGCGATCATTGTGCTGGGAAAATCGTATTTCAGCGACAATTTTGTATGACGTCGTACAATTTTTATAAGATGATCGTAGAACTGAATATATTATCTTTAAATTAAGATATTACTTTGTTCTCACGTGTAATTGCTTTGAGTTAAAATGATACCGTAAAATAGCGTTTTTTGTTAAAAATCGGTAATAGCACCCTTAATTGAAACATGCAAGAATCTTTTATTAAGTAGACAGGGCACATCTGGCCACACATCTGTCATTTGAGCCTTTTCTTTGTGTTATGTTGTAGATGTGCCTTTTGAAAGTAGTTTTTAGTAAACATCTGTATGAAGTAAAGTCACATCTACGTATAATATGTGCCTTTTCATTGTAATGGTAAGTAAATGTGCCTTTTAACACCTTTTAATTACATAAAACGAAAATATTTGTGTCATTTGTGCCTTTTTATCTCCGGATTCCTTGGAGATAAAATTCTACAAAAAAATTGAGCAGATGCGCCTTTTTTCCTGATTCCAAATATGTATATAACTCAATTTTTCAATAAATGTTAGTTGTGCCCTTTTTTCTTTCGACGGCAGAATAATATGCTATGTTCGTAGTGTCAATTGCCATGCAAATTCCTTATCTTTAATCATAAGCTACCTTAGGCCACGTGACGACGGAATCGTGCAGCTCGGCCATCTTGCTGGCGCGGTACACCTCCTCCGCCGACTTGTTGAGGTCGCCGTAGTGCAGGTTGTGGAATATCGTGTCGTGGAACAGCACGCAGTCCTGGCGTTTATTTTTAATATGTGATTCTTATAAACACAGCTCTTATGTATTTTGTTTTTTAACAATAACACGAAAGCGACGTAGAGTGAGAGTCGCGAAGTCAAACACAAGACAAACCTGCGGCACGATGGCGATGTTGCGGCGCAGCGAGGCCAGCTGCACGGCGCGGATGTCCTGCCCGCCCACCAGGATCCGCCCCGCCTGCGGCTCGAAGAGTGAGAGTCGCGAAGTCAAACACAAGACAAACCTGCGGCACGATGGCGATGTTGCGGCGCAGCGAGGCCAGCTGCACGGCGCGGATGTCCTGCCCGCCCACCAGGATCCGCCCCGCCTGCGGCTCGAAGAGTGAGAGTCGCGAAGTCAAACACAAGACAAACCTGCGGCACGATGGCGATGTTGCGGCGCAGCGAGGCCAGCTGCACGGCGCGGATGTCCTGCCCGCCCACCAGGATCCGCCCCGCCTGCGGCTCGAAGAGTGAGAGTCGCGAAGTCAAACACAAGACAAACCTGCGGCACGATGGCGATGTTGCGGCGCAGCGAGGCCAGCTGCACGGCGCGGATGTCCTGCCCGCCCACCAGGATCCGCCCCGCCTGCGGCTCGAAGAGTGAGAGTCGCGAAGTCAAACACAAGACAAACCTGCGGCACGACGGCGATGTTGCGGCGCAGCGAGGCCAGCTGCACGGCGCGGATGTCCTGCCCGCCCACCAGGATCCGCCCCGCCTGCGGCTCGAAGAGTGAGAGTCGCGAAGTCAAACACAAGACAAACCTGCGGCACGATGGCGATGTTGCGGCGCAGCGAGGCCAGCTGCACGGCGCGGATGTCCTGCCCGCCCACCAGGATCCGCCCCGCCTGCGGCTCGAAGAGTGAGAGTCGCGAAGTCAAACACAAGACAAACCTGCGGCACGATGGCGATGTTGCGGCGCAGCGAGGCCAGCTGCACGGCGCGGATGTCCTGCCCGCCCACCAGGATCCGCCCCGCCTGCGGCTCGAAGAAGCGGTACAGCAGCCGCACCAGCGTCGACTTGCTGCAACACACCGACAGCTCAGCGACACGAGTACGAATCGCAGCGAATCCGGCTCCGAGGATTTTTCACATACATTATACCCGGCGCGGCGAATGATGATTCCTATGACACTGACAGTTATTCTCGAGAGACAAACTTGTAATGGCGTCATCATTAAATTAGAAACGTATTGGAGGCGTCTAAAAATGGCATTTATTAATTTTTTCGTAGCTTTATGCCATAACAATGATATTCCATTGGAATTATAAAAATTCTTAACATTTACGAGAAATTATATCAATCTGACTTTACGTTTACGTCCTACAAAACTTACATCGTTGGCATTTATCGACTAGTGCGGAAAGTATCGATAAACAAATTTCGATAATGGAAACGAGTTCACATTTTTTCACTATAGAATGGAACAGAAGATCGCAGATTCGCAGCATACAACAATTGTATACTCAAGAAAATTAAAAAAATAATAACTGTAGGACAAAACAAAAGCTGTTTAACGATTATTTTTATTTAAATATATTTTAGTCTGAATCTGATGAAATCAGTGCTTGCGCCTCTAATTCAGAATCAGAACTGCAACTGCTGTCGCCTACGTTTATTAATAGCGTTGATCTACAATGGTGTCGTATCGTTATTGTTATCGTTTTTATGTTTTGGGAAACTTTCGTTTTACTTACCTACTTAATCTATACTAAAAAACTTAAATTAATACAACAACAACGTATTAGACGTTAAAAATTCATTTTATAATATTTGTAATAAAACATGTTTATAGACGTGGCTGAATGCAAACCACGCCTTTGCCTATAAAATAGTGAAGTATCGACACGATCCATCATACGAGCAATCACTAAGACGAACTGTCATAGGGATCATCATTCGCAGCGCCGGGTATAGAGACAAAAAATACGTAATGTGAACATTAGGCGAACGAATAGAGGCAAAAGCGTTACCCGCTGCCGGAGCTGCCGACGATGCCGATCTTCTGGCCGGCGGGGATGGTGAGGCTGAGCTTGTTGAGGATGGGCTGCCCGTGCACGTACTTGAAGCTCACGTCGCGGAACTCGATGCTGGCGCCCGCCTCCACGCGCAGCGGTGGGGCCTTATCCACCTCCTGGGATACACCACTTTTATTTTGTATAATATGTACATGGAGGTTTGAGAAATTTGAAGAAAGTCTTCAATGAAATCCAGTGTGAATTTTTAATTGTTCAAATCTCGTGTTATGTGTGGGGGGGAGGCGAGTGACGTGTGTTGCGGCGTGTGACGTGGGGTAAGGCGTGTGACGATTGGTAAGGCGTGTGACGTGTGGTAAGGCGTGTGACGTGTGGTAAGGCGTGTGACGTGTGGTGACACGAGCGACGCGTGTGAAGTCGCTGACCAAACTTAAAATGTGTTTTGTTTAGTATAAGAAATGTGATCGAATGAAATAAACGTGGGAGTCCGTACCGTGACGCGCGACTGCACGGTCATGAGCGTGAACATGGTCTGCATGTCGACGAGCGCCTGGCGCACCTCGCGGTACACGGAGCCCAGGAAGCCCAGCGGCACCGACAGCTGGAACACCAGCCCGTTCACCATCACCAGGTCGCCCACCGTCATGCGCCCTGCACACGCCAACCTCTCAGTGCCGAGCTCGACAAAAATTACACGTCAGTCTTTTTTTACGTTTTACTCATTATTAATGAGCTAGCCGCGTCCCGCGTTTTCGTTTTCGCTGAAAATCAATGAAAATCAGTTCAAAATTCGTTCAAATAAAAAGAGATCGGCGAGAACGAATAAACAGAGAGACAAAAATTATAAGAAATGTTTTTTCACTGTATGTATCGTGTGTACGTCCGCGTGCATTCAGTAAAGCGAGGGTATCTCAGTATGGACGCAGCGTCGGACCGTGCGCGATCTCGTTGGCGGCGAGCAGCATGATGGCGCTGAGGCCGGCGCTGAAGATGGCGTGCTGGCCGAAGTTGAGCAGCGCCAGGCTCGTGGCCGTCTGCAGCGACGCCGCCTCGTAGCGCTGCAGGCTCTCGTCGTACTTCTGCAGCTCGTACTTCTCGTTGCTGAAGTACTGTGCGCACACGTAACTAGATAAATATCATTTAATATTTGCACAGGCAAATACACACACAGGCCGGCGCAGATATGGCGGAGCGCAGCGCAGCGCATTTTTCATTGTCAAACTACTATCGATACTGTCCTCATTAAAATAATATATTATTTTAGTACGTTGTAGCGCGCTGAGCTTTTGAATATTGTTCAAAAGCGCGGTTACATTTCGCGTGTGACGCTTCGATGCTCCTCAGAAATAAATTGTTGTTATTTGATTTTGAATTATATTAATTGAATGAGGACAATGTCGATAATAGTTTGAGAATGAAAAATGCGTTGCGCTGCGCTCCGCCATATCCTTACAAAAATGTAAATAAGAATGTAAATTGATATGCAACTAGATCACGTACACGACTTTGTTATATGTAAAAAAATCGGGTTAAATAATTAGCATTATCTAGCTCGGCACACTCGGCGGGCCTCACCTTGACGGTCTCGTAGTTGATGAGCGAGTCGACGGCCTTGTTGCCGGCGTCGTTCTCGGCGCGGTTCATGTGCACGCGGAACTGCGTGCGCCACTGCGTCACGGCCAGCGTGAAGGCCGCGTACACGCCCACGCAGCCCAGCGCCACGCCCGCGAACGCCAGCCCGCCCTTCAGGCCCAGGATGGACGACACCAGCGCCAGCTCGAACGCCGTCGGCACCACGTTGAACACCATCGCCGACAGCACGAAGTTGATGGCGCGCGACCCGCGGTCGATCGTCTGCGCCGGGCGTCGATATATTATTTTCTACTCTGACGTCCCGTCGTAAGCATTAAATATAAAATATCTGTCACGACGACTTTCGGTCGGATATATGACACTAGAATGTGTGGAAGCGGTACTGGCGGGCGCACCTTGGACAGCGCGCCGGTCTGGCGGCCCAGGTGGAAGGCCAGGTCGAGGCTGTGCAGGTGCGTGAACACGTTGCAGGCGAGCCGCCGGATGGAGTGCTGCGCCACCTTGGCGAACACGGCGTTGCGCAGCTCGTTGAAGCCCGCCGCCGTCGCGCGCGCTATGCCGTCTGACGGACGTTATAATTCGACGTTATTTAAAAAAAAACAATCGCATCGAACGCAAATAAAACTTTTTAATTAGAAGAGTGATTCGATTCAAATAGAACATGACGAACGTGTGATATCCCGCCTCTGCCGTATGCGGCGGGAGGATTTGTCTAGGTGATGGAACTTGAACTTACACCCGACCAAAAAGCTGATGACGCTGGTGGATATGGCCTCGGGAACCGTAGACACGCCTAGGAGATTGACTTCGTCGACTGCATATTTGAACAGGAAGGGCACCATCACATTCATCACCTTGGCTCCGAAAAGCAGCGAAAGTGATATCATCACCCTGTTTCTTATCATTGCGTTGTCCTGTGACCACATGTAAACGTACAACATTACTTTATTGTCGACCAAAGAAGTTCCAATAATATTCATAGAAGCAAACAATCCTATTAACGGATTATACTATGAATGATATATGGTAATGTAGAATACAATATGAGCCATGTTTGTTTCTTGCTAATGCAATAATGGCATATGAATAACTTATAAAAGATTATGAAAATATTGTAATTAATTGCAATCTCTTTATAATCACAGTCAAAATTTGTTTACTTTAATATTAATTGCACCAATACTTTGCTATTAACAGGACATGTTCTATAATATATAGTTTGCAAAGAACAAGTTTACCTTTGGCCACACATATTCCATCATCCCCCGCACCATATCCATCCCCGTGACCGGCTTGGCATCTCCCAGGTTGATGTCTTCTCGAGACAAAACAGAAGCACCTGGATGAAAGCAGTCTCTCTTTTGGATACCTAGGGATGGGATACCACATCAGGACTCCTTTAGGAAGTGGATTCAATCAACATTGAAGGAAGGAAAAGCGGGCAAACTAATGTGAGGGGTGCAGGAGGAGATCTGCTCAACCAGGCATTAATAACAATACACATGAAATGATTAGAAATGCAAAAAACAAACTATTCAAGCAATACCAAACTAATGTTTCAAATTATTATAAAACTACAGAATATACTTAGCTTTATAATTATTACAACAATCAATACATCAATTGAAGTAAGAACTTATATGAGAGTGATGGCAGTTCTACTGTCTACTCTGGACTCTGTACGATTGTCTGAAGTCGGTTTAAAATACTATAAATATTCATTGGTTCAGACAAAAACAATGAAGTGTGAATCTACAAATAATTCATCTTTTTTTTTTTTCAATAATATACAATTTTCTCTATTCCAAAATAGTTCAAACATTACAAAATCTTTTTAATACAGTATAGTTTCAATATAAATAAAAAATTTATATGAACACAATTTTGGAACAGTAATTTCAATATTATAATGATAATTGGTATTCAAATATTGACTTGGTTATTTTAACATGTAATAAATATTTACAAGGTCAAGTTGAATTGCGCAATAGCAGGTCAAGCTAGTGATTTAAAAGTGAATAACCATACAGGAGGAACCTTAAAACATACAGAAGTTAAATGCAAATCATATTTTTTATGTTTTCTTACCAACTGGAATTTTCCCAGTTTTAGGCTTATTTGCCAGAACCGCTGCCAGCACATTTTTGGCTGTATCTTGACCACCTGCATTACTTGGAGGTGATGAAGAATAGTACTAAAACCGAAAAAAAAATCCACTGCAAATTTTCATAAAAATAGTAAATAATATATTTGAAAGAAGACTTTATCCACTGTTTTATTCACAACGTACCCTATAATTACTTGAGGCGACACATTGTTTACAAACTATATTTAATTGCGGCTTATTATATATCAACAATCTAGTGCTTGAAAAAGCTTTTATAAATTTTTTGTGATTTTTCAAAATTTTATCAAACCTCCGATTTGACAGCAATGCAGCCGCCATGGTTGCAGGCTGACAAATGACATTAGAACTGCCGCAGTTAACTGCGTATTTTTGGTACTTGACGTACTTGAATATTGTTGCCTGATTAGTTAACTTTTTTTGTAAGATAAAAAAATTAAAGAATTCTAGGGAGATCACCACATCACTACGCCACGAGACGCCACATCATTACAGACGGGCATAGTTAATATTATTATATTGACAAAAAAAGTGCTTAGAGCGTTTTCACACTATCCGATCCGATATCGGTATCGGACGCCGATACCCGATATCCGATACAATTTGCTCTTTCACATTATCCGCTAAAATCGTTCCGATATCATCATGAGTGTTGCCAGAAATTTTAGAGAAAACTAAACAAAATTGCCGTATTGTACATTTTTTTTTTATTAAAAAGGTATGATTAAAAAAAAATTCAACTTATAGATCGTAGTTAGTACATACAGTAAAAATAACTACCTTAAAACGACTCCAAAAACGGAAAAGTAAAAATATATAAAAAAGATTTGATATTATTTATTACTGCATATTATTTAGATGTGCTATTTACTAAATAGTTTTAATATCGATGCCAATCCTCCTCCTTTTTTTGAAGTCGGTTAAAAACAAAGCACTCAATCTGTGACCCAATGACAACAATACAATAAACAGCACAACCAAAGCACAACCAACACCCGAGTAGGAGGAGGAGCGAGGTAGAATGAGTAAATAAAGATGATAGACACTAATGTCTTGAAGATGCGGTTGAATTTAAGAACGTAATATATTTTTGTTTACTTCAGTTAAGCCAATTGCCGTATATTTTAATACCGTATTAGAATAGCTGCCGTATAAATCGTATTTTTAATGCCTTTAAATACTTAAATGTATGTTTTCTTAGTAAAGGTTTAAAGTAAAGTAAAGGATTTTTTTAACATTTAGCGTCCTGACTGAAAATACACAAACTAGTGCTTTTTTGCTGTTGGTTTAATGCCTTTTCGAAAATTGAGTTGGCAACACTGAACATTATCGTCCGACAGCTTATTCCGACAGCTCACGGGCGTCCGATATTAGAGCGTTTTCACATTATCCGATCCGATATCGGATATCGGACGCCGATAGCCGATATCGGGGGTAAGTAAAATGTATGATATAAGTCACTTGTCGTCTTTCATATTGTCCGGTCCGATATCGGATATCTGAGCCGACACCAGCCGACACCGATATGCCAGCGCTAAGAGCGTTTTCACATTATCCGATCCGATATCGGATATCGGACGCCGAAAGCCGATATCCGAAATCGGATACAATTTGCCCTTTCACATTATCCGATAAAATCGTTCCGATATCATCATGAGTGTTGCCAGAAATTTTTAGAAGTAAACATGTACAAGTCATACATGTATGATGTATGACTCCCATACATCTTTCAGTTGTGCCAATCCTGTGGTGCCAATCGTAATGGATTAAAACGAAAAACTCAATCACGCGCGGATGAAACCGCGGATCAGTACAATGATTATACAATAGGATTTAGATAGGTAGTAGTATAAATAAAATTTGCTGCCTACCAATACCAATATAATATCTGCCAGGGAAGCCATTTTAAATTAATCTAATGTTTAAGAGGTAATATACTAAAACAGTCAGAAAGAGAAGGAAGTAAAGTGTTTCAATAGATGGTGTTCTGTAGCACTACCCTCTTCCAATTTATTTATTTGTACAGATTTCATACTAAAGGAAAATAAATGAAATTGACTATACAGTACTCCCAAACTGATAATGCGCATAGAAAAATTCGTCACTGTTCGGCAACTGTCATATTCCCCGAGCCTCCGAAGACGATATGTATATAGAGTGGTTAAATGTATTTTCTTCATGCATAGTTTATTAGAATTATGAGTTTTATTGTGATTTTATGGTAAAAGAGATAAGTAATGAAATTTGTTTCGATAATTCAATGTAAATTAATAGCGAGGATAAGCCACACGATTGCGAATAAGTATATATTTGTTGTATTGATTTACTTGGAAAATTCTATACTTAGAACTATTAAAGTGTCTTACTGAAGCTGGCGTGATGATGGATGTATGGAAGGTTAAAATAAGACAAAGTTTATATTTAAAAAAATATTTTCAAACACTGGTTTACATTTAAATTGTAGAAATCTAATCATTAAAATCTCAGTCCAAAGGATTTATAAAATCAGGGATTATCTCTATTTCTGATATCGTAGAATGATCAGAACTTTCATTATGCTCTTATTAACTTTCACTTTCCCCACTGCTATCTGCTACCTGTGTAAATAATCATTTTATCGGAAAATTCAACTTTGAAACAAAACTAAGAAGGGTATGTAACAGCAGCTCTATATAATTGCATACAGAGATAATACGTGCGGTAACCACTAATATATAAAGACGACTGACGGATTTTTGAATTTTTTGACTGACAAGCTTCCCGTCACCTATCGCCCGAATTGTTTTCGATTGTGTATGACTCTGAATTGACTCCTATATCTTTCGAACAAGGTGCAAGATGCAAGTGCATTGTTTAGGGCACTTACGATTCAATGATTCGGGGTGATTCGGGTGTTTCTGGAAATACGATAATTGGCGAAGATCTGCACGCGCATTATTAATTTAGGAGTACTGTATTTCTATTTACATATCTAACTTTTAATAAACTTTTCTAAAATTCTAACATATTGACACATAAGTTGTATACAGTTATTGAGTATATTACACTCATCAAAATTCTGTAATTTATCTAAAGCATACTCCATATCAACTAATTTATTTTTCACAAATGGTTTGATGAAATCAATTAAAACCCTATCATAAGAACAGATAGCTGCAGAGTACAACAACCTACTCACATTAACATCTTCATTATAAAAATATTTAACGACTAAAAGTAAACCGTAAAAATTAAAACTCAAACCCCTTCCATCAATATACAAATCCTTATTGAGACCATGATTGCACATAAAATTACACTGTTCTTGTGAAAGCTTTATATCTCTAGAGCTGCAGAATAATTTAATTTTTTCAAATTCAAATTCAACATAATCCAAATCATTTGAAGGTAAATAAAAACCATACTCAGTAATAAGTTTCAAATTATAGCTATCCCCGTAACATATAAACACTTGGGAATATGCTTTGAAGTCATTCTTAGTGTATATTGAAAAGCGCACATCTGAAAATATATCCTCTTTTAAATTGACTAAAGGTATGTTTTCTATTTCCTTATTGACTAATAGTTTAGTTTCATTTATACAATTGGCACTATGATTTATCATATCTAAGAACGGACACAGTGAGATCCTGGTGTTATCATTTATAATGGCTAAAATAGTATTTTCCTTATTCGTTAAATTAATCAACTTTGATAAATCCATGTAAACACATCTAGTGTTGACCGTAAAATATGCCCATTCATATTTAGATTTTGTAAAACAGTTTGAAAAATTTTGAACATTTTTCTTAGTACTTTTGGTGTTAACCAATATGTTCACAAAAATATCAAACGATCCATTTATTACACTTTTTTGGTTTTCAATTACTGTTAAAATTTCAGGATTTAAAAAATTCTGTACATTTTGCTTCAAAAAATATGGTACTGTATAAGTATGTGGTAAACTTCTTAAATAGGTATGCCACTTTGAATTGCTATCTTGCGACTTTATAAACAGTAAATAAAATGCTAATAACGACTGAAATGTTACACATTGCCTATATTCCACTAAACATTGCTTATCATTATCCAAAAATATACTATTAAAATCTACATCAATTAACAAAGTTGTAACATTAATAGTGAGGTTCAGAGGTAGATTAACTATTTCTTCTCCTGCCTTAATTTTCTTCTTTGTCAGCACTCCACGATCGCTGTCTTTGAACACTGCTAAACTAAGATTTTTACTTCGCCGAATGCCACATTGTGCCAGCCAAGAATTTAATGATATCACTTCCCTGTTTTCGTTGCACGTATGGAAGTTGTATTCTCGTTTATGTTTTCTCCAACGACCAGTTCTACCCATTACTACTGTTAATTACTCTTAGTAACTTCCACTTGAAAATGCCTTTTTGGTGAAAATAAAACTCCATCGAAATCTTTATGCCGATTACCGATTAACAACATATCATTAGAGAATGAGAAAATAACACATCTTAATTTATCTTCATTCGATGCTATGAATAAATCGTGTTAAACTGGGACGTATCATAAAACGGGGATGTAATTTGGTTGGTAAATGGAAAAAATGGGTTGTACTTGGATACAAACAGACAGCTGACAGAAAATATATTACGCTCTACCATAGACAAATATAATCATTATATTATTCGTCCATGGCTCTACCAAGAAGCTTATATTAGATATAAGCTTCTTGCGCTCTACCTACGGGCTACGGAAAATAGCGGAAAATAACGATAACGAAACCTACGTTATCTGTCAAGTGTCAATTATTTGTCGTTGACAGCGTCCCTACCAGCCACAGCTACCAGCAAGCTAGGTACCAGCAATTTTTGAAGTGAAAACTTCTTTAGCGGCACAGATCTAGTACCACTAGATTCAGAACATGCGTGGCCACCTCAGTGCATTTCGCTCTATCTTCGAGTGTTGCCATTTTATAAACTTTCCTGCATTTTAGGGAAAATTTTCATTAAAAATACGTCCTCAAATTCACTCTTACATTAATTATTTATTACAATTCAGTGTAATAAATAAATAATGTTAGGTGAATTTGAGGACGTATTTTTAATGAAAATTTACCTTTGTAGTTTTTATATACATAATATACATTCGAGAAGGGAAGACCACAAATAAAGGAATATTAAATTCAGATACAGTTTCAATGTGTTTTATTATCATAGGTTATTTTACACATGTATAAATTTCTGTGCTAAGGGCCGATTACAAATATTGGAACATAAAAATCAAGTAGGTACAAAATCTACGTAGCCCGATGTCGAATGTTTTTCGTACGTAAATGTACTTTTGGGCTTATGAAATTTAGACATAAGGAAAAGTTGCGTAATTGGCTTGAATATCGTTTCCTTGAGTTTTAGAAAATCTTTATTTCCGTTTTCGATGCTGCGGAGAACTTCTGTTTCTTCCATATTTATAAGCATTTAACAAGCAATTTCTTAAGACGATTAGCTGATATCTGTTTTTGCTTCTGCAACTGAAAAAATAAATTTTAGAATATAAAATATTTTTTGTGTCAAGGCCATTATATTAATTATTTTAATACCAATGTATTGGTATCAAAGTATAACATTAATATACATATATAGCAAATAATTAGAAATAAAAATACTTCAATATATTAAATTTGAAACTATGGCATCAAAACAACTCTGCTTTTAGAAATAAAAACATTTTTAAAGAGAAATGCTAACAATTAATGGCAAATAAAATGGAATTAATGCTTAATTTACTCCGGTTATAAATTTTTATCCATTATTAACTTTGTATTACCAAATAACTTGTTATTTTTATTAATAAAGATGTATTTTTTTAGTACAAACCAGTTTTCGAGTTTTAGCACCTGGGGACACATTTTAATCATTTGATTTCTGTCTATTCCTTTTAACTCCTCTATAGCTCGTTGATGGTATTGGAATTTGGATCATCATTTTGTGTTGCCGATACTGACTGCACAGATTCAAACTAAAAAATATATATTCTTAGATTTATATTTTACTTTTATTTTACTAGAGAGTTAATGTAAAAAGCAATTTAATATGTAACAAAGTTTAATAAACGCATATGAAAATAATCTATCTTAGGGTTATAGGGAAATCTAACAATGGAATTTGATTGTGATTTAAAATCAACTTCTTAAAATGTAGATAAGTAATTACATTCACGCCTAATTCACGCTGATTGTTGGCGTAGCATTTGACTCAAGGAGAGATTATTTAGGTTTGCAAACAAAAAAATTGCGTTAAAATTCTTTGAACATATTCTCGCTTTTTAGATGGTACCCAATTTTACCGACTAGCATCAATCCATATATACAAATGCCATTATACGTTGGAAAACTATGGGACAAACATTTTTTTGCAATTTTGTGGACTTTTTTTCCCATTTGCAGGCAACATTGTGATTGAGGTTATCTTACACTTAGGGCCGATTTTTCAATGCTTGGATAAAACTTATTCGTCGAATAATGTATAAAACTACCATTTTAAAAACGTATTAATTGCCCGTATTTGACAGTTTACGTGACATTTTAATATTATCGTGTAATACTTTATTGGACGGATAAGTTTTATTCAAGCATTGAAAAATCGGATTACCACGAAATATTAACAATAAGAATGATCAGTTGATAGGAAACAGTCAATTATAATGATTCTGATATTATGTATCTTTATTTAATTGTTTACTTACGAATGAAATGAAATTCCATCGGCGTTTGTTTCCGTGCGGCTGTTATAGCCTAATACGCTGCAACCACCCATAATTATAAACACTCAGTACACGTAGTACATTCAGAACACTTTTATAATTAACTTCCAAATGTATTTATCACCAAAAAGAACATTAGACACAAGAAAACTAATTAAATATCAGATCTGCTTTGTTTGTTTGGCCCAGGTTTGACTACTGTCAAACCTGGGCCAAAACCGCAAAATTTTTTAAATCTGTAATATTTTCGAAAATATTCACTTAAATCATACGGTGTAAAGGGCCTTATAGATCTATATTAAATGAACAATGTATTCAAGGTATTTAATTGGTTAAGGATTAATGCTGTATTGGTTAAAATCGCATCGAAAATTAGCCATTATTTGTCGTAAAAAGTAAATGACAAAAAAAAGTTATTGTGCGTTATCCATAAGAGATAGACCTTTTAGACATAATATATCATCGCGGACTTTTCTGTAGACCTTTTCAATGTGTATAATACTTAGTACATTATTTTGATAAAACTCGTAGGGTTCAGCCTGCGTTTGCAATGTAAGCGGAAAAAATGTAATTTTTTACGACATCACATTAGAAACCTCAAAAATAACAGTACTTCTCCACTATTTAATGGATGTTATTATACATATAAACCTTCCTCTTGAATCACTCTATCTATTAAAAAAAACCGCATCAAAATCCGTTGCGTAGTTTCAAAGATTTAAGCGTACAAAGGGACATAGGGACATAGGGACATAGGGACAGGGAAAGCGACTTTGTTTTATACTATGTAGTGATGGAGTGTCCGGGGAGCGGGGTGTGCTTTTACGGTACAATTTAAGTACACTATGTTTTTGCATTGAGATATTATTACTACGTATAGAGGAGACACCACGAAGAAAATCTGTGCGTAATGCGTATGCGTAACAAAAACAAGATGGAGTAACTTTCTATAGTAATTTTCCGATTTTTAAAAATTCGTAACTCAAAAACTAAAAGTTTCCTCAGTGTGAAATTTCAGATTTAGGTTCCATAGGACAA
Source organism: Colias behrii (assembly GCA_029959065.1). Taxonomy (NCBI): domain Eukaryota; kingdom Metazoa; phylum Arthropoda; class Insecta; order Lepidoptera; family Pieridae; genus Colias; species Colias behrii. The sequence continues at coordinate 64,858 of JARWMC010000006.1, read as the reverse complement.
TAGCTAACCACAAAAAAATTTACGACTCTCAACTCCACGCCCTATAATGTACAGTTTTACCCTAACGGCTTCCCTTTCAGCACACAAATCTCTATCAGCAGAGACTATTTTATTGTTTCTTACTTTTTAGTGTATTTTAGTTTTTAAACTTTCTTTTTATTTATCTTATTTGGTGTTTTCTATAAACCTGCCAGTATATGAAACATAATTTATAATAACACAGTAACTTAGTTTGTTATATATCAATGGATTCTATTCTATTTCAAAGTGTGTTCATCAAAAGCTCGCATACGGCTTGTCTTTTCTGTAACATCTCCTATATGTTGGAATATTATATTGTTATTTATTTAGCCAGTGTGTACATATTATGCTTAAAAAACAGAAATTAAGACATTCTTCAAGAACTACTCTATTTTTTTAAGATTGATGTAAAAATAGAAGTACCTATTAAAGATCTAAGCGCACACAATATAGTGACAGACTTATATATATAAAAATAGATACACTGTAATAAAATATTATATTCCATATTACTTTGAACTGCAGCAGTTAACTTGGTTCCTTTGAGTTAATTTAAAATAGTATCTATATAATATATAAACAACTATAAAAGGTCAATATTCATTTATTTAACAACACAGCGTCAATATCACTGTTATCTTTGAAAAACCTTCATGCACCAGGAAACTTGATTGATATGATCAATAATAATTTTTGGATTTGTTCACCTAAAGCATTCAGGATGTTCTTTCATTTCTATAGCTATGCCTTTTTCAACAAGTGGGGCTGTAAAGCGATCAAAGGTTTGTCCACAACACACATACACTGGGCGCTGCAGTTTAGTGGCAAGGCGTCGAGCCAGACCCGCGGCACTGCTCTCTTCTCCAAGGAGTGTAGTCACCAGCGAACCGCGCTCCTGCGGCATTCCTAGAGCCATTTCAGTTAGCACTGCCTTGTCACCGCCAACCCACACCAAAAGTGATCCTTCCATGCACAGCACTGCTACTTTACATATAAGTTCGCCGCTCCATACTTCAAAATCATGTACTTTCCATTTACTTTTACAATACTCAATTTGGTGTTTTGAAGTTGTTATGAGTGGCGATATCTTTTGCATACCTACTGCTTAGAAAAACTTTGTAAATTATACTGAATTACCTACCTATTAGCTCAAATTCTAATGTCAACAGTCAAAATTATTGACATAATAATTTTCTGTCATGGGCATCTCGACTGACTTTTAAAAAAATCGTAATTCACATTTTTTTTAGACACGCTTATTAAAAAAAAATTTTTTGAATCCACTAAAACCTTTAGCTTTTATATGTATCTTACCTTTTTAGTTTTTATTGCATAGTTTTAGAAATAAATATTTTAGGGCCGATTTTTCAATGCTTGGATAAAACTTATCCGTCCAATAAAGTATTACACGATAATATTAAAATGTCACGTAAACTGTCAAATACGGGCGCTTAATACGCTAAATGGTAGTTTTATACATTATTCGACGAATAAGTTTTATCCAAGCATTGAAAAATCGGCCCTTAAAGGAATAAAGAGCTAAAGTGTGATACAGATTCTAAATGACCAATGAGTAATGACGTTTCCAATCCACCATGACCTTTTGACGTTTCTACTTTTATTTCTCTAACCAATCAGGTTGAGACATTTGTATTTCATTCTGTCCTATTCGCTACAATTCTCGTCGTGTTTATGAGCTATTGGTTAATATGAAAAACTTATTCATGTACTATCCAATAAGCTACGAGTTCATCCGATAAAGAAACTGGAAATATAGCATACAAACGCATACAAAACGTATAACCAGCGTCAATTTCTGAAGTTTTCGTCGTGCGTGTGGTCGTGCGTCGTTCAACGTTTGCGGTGACTGGGTCGCCGGCTTTTATATTTGCAGGAAAATTAACAAATAATATTTAGATTGTAAGGTTTTAAAATGAAGTACTTTCTTTTGCTCGCAGTGGGCGTCCTGTTATTAGCAGGTAAGTTATCATTATTCAAAAATTATACAGTTAGAAAATTGTCTACGTTGATCATTATTATAATAGCTATGTACTTACACAAATTTTCTACAGATCTTTGTAGCGATTTGGTTAAATTGATAAGTTTAATGAATAAAGGACCTAAATTATTATAATTCTCAACAATTAATATCATAAACTGATTAAACTTTCACATATTCGTAGATTTAGCAAGTAACTAGAACATTCCTGAGTCGTAGGGATGGTTTTATCGTCGTTTAAATTAAATGTATACAATACGATGTCTGTCTGTGTGTAGGATGGTCCCATGGGCAAGAGGATGGCATCGGGGTGGGCACCGTGGAGGAGGTTACTGTCGATGCAGATCTCGGCGCTTCGAGAGAAGGATCCAGAACTGGTTAGTTCTTATTGTTATTACTTAATATAATTTGTATACTTATTATCTATTATATTATATGACTTTCTATGCACACCATTATGTTCTTTAAAACATATATAACTATAATTGTTAATATTACAATGTTGGTGAAAAATCATTCAATTTTATTTTGTTTTTAATAAAACTTATGAAAAACCGATTGAATGTAGGTCAAGTTTCAAACTTTGAAGAAATACCTATTTTGTGATAATTGCTTATCAGGTTCTGTATCTATCAGGATTAAAGAGATTTATATAATAACAATATCATAAAATGATATATTGTGCTTCGATAAAACCCAAATACATGTTTTAGAAATTAATCCCTCAGCCCCCGGAATCACAGACACAATAGAAAATCTATTGTGTCGCGGTCTCATTGGGCCGCTCGGTGGTCAAGGGGTTAAAAATCTGAAAATGATTGAAGGTACTTATGAGTTGTAGCATTCAACCAATTATAACAAACTGATCTCATGAAGTGACACTTTATCATGTTGTTGTGTGAAACTTAGGTAGGTAATAAAAATTAATTGAGTGCAAAGAAACACTACATTTATTTCCTCCTCTAAAATCAATCAATAGTAAATAGATGGATAGTATATCATTAAAATAAATCATCATTAACAAGAATTTAATAGTCTAGATAAGGTTATCCTTATTCAAAAAATTAAGTTAACATCGCTTATAGCTGGCATCTGCAGCCAACACTCTAAGCCTTTCCTTGAGCCAGGCGGAGTCGCAGATGTGATGGTGAAGCCAGCTGGACTCATGCCAGCGCCCACCATGCTCACACCACCACCCGTACCTGCATGAATAGTTCATTGTTATCTCTAAACCAACCCATACTGGCCTTCATTTAGATAACATTTAATGTGTGGTATCAGTATGAGTGTTTTGCTATGGTATCTAAAGCAACTAAAATGTGTAATTATCTAAAAATTAAAATTGGTTGTCTGTAAAGTCGGTTTACTGACGATAGTTGAACGTGACAACGTCAGCTTAACGTCAGCGATTGTGCTTCTTTGTCGCTCGTTCCGCGCTCTCGCTTGCACTTCAAGCCTTACATGGAACGCCTCAGAGCGAGGTAACGCCGCATGAGTCATGTTTTTTCGTGCGTGCAGCCGGCTCTATCGAATTATAAGACGTTGTCACGTCAAATAGAATATGAACTACGAACATTCTTGAATTTTTATATTGACTTATGAAACAGTTTAAATAAATATGCATTGTATAAAAAAAATGGATTGTAAATTTATTCAAGTTAGTCTCAGTCAGTATGTTATTTATTTTTGTTACGTTCTGTGTGCAAAAGGAAAAGTAATATGGACAAACTCGTGTGATGAAACATGCGATATGGGGTACTTGTCCCTTGGCCCCAAGCGGAACATGTCGGAGACACGAGAGAGCGCGCGCGCCTCTCGCGCCGCGCACACTTCGCCCTCCGCGCTCCGCTGCAGCTTGCCCGTCACCGTAGCCGCTGAAACGACAATACACTTTGCCGTCGCTTTTTCAAATATTATTCATAATATGCAGCAATTTTTTTTTTGGTCTCATTATTCAGAACAGACTGACGGTTTGTGAGATATTTCCGTTTAGAAGTTGAACTCACGTAAAGCGAGGGGTTTAACGGCCGAAATGTGAGATCGGCCGAGTTCACGCTGTGCAGCAAACCGCAGCTTGAAGGAGCGCGGGTGCAGCGGGGGCGCGGGGGACGGGGCCGCGCCGTGCACCGCCTCGCTCGCCTCCCTCGACATCGCGACTGACGAGCCCTACGCGACCGACCGACGATACATTGCTTTCGTTTGATCGATAACTTTTTAAGATTAGTCTCCATGACGACATATCTACGAAATTAAATGTGTAAAAAAAAAAACAATTAAATGAAGTTAAATGTGGATTATTTATTGCAGATGCGGAAGCCGTGCTTCGGGAGGAGGAGGCGATTTCGCCGGACACGCTGAGCGTCGCGCAGCAGAGAGAGATGCGTGAGCGCGCTCAGAACTTCACTTTCCAGACTGAAGTAAACCGTATGATGAAGCTCATCATCAATTCTCTTTATAGAAACAAGGAGGTAATAATCTCTTTATTAAATTATTTTCTCTCGAAGCGACGCTTTCCCCCACTTCGTTCACTCAGTTTATAACATTTTTCAGATTTTCTTGAGAGAATTAATCTCGAACGGCTCGGACGCGTTGGATAAAATCCGTCTTCTGTCGCTGACGAATCGCGACGTGCTGGACGCCACGAACGACCTCAGCATCCGCATCAAGGCGGAACCCGAGAAGCGCCTGCTGCACATCATAGACACGGGCGTCGGCATGACCAAGAACGACCTCGTGCAGAACCTCGGCACGATCGCCAAGTCCGGCACGGCCGACTTCCTGTCCAAGATGCAGGACAACGAGAAGCAGAGCAACAGCCAGGAGATGAACGACATGATCGGCCAGTTCGGCGTGGGCTTCTACTCGGCGTTCCTGGTGGCGGAGCGCGTGACCGTGGTGTCGAAGCACAACGACGACCGCCAGCACGTGTGGGAGTCCGACGCCAGCGCCTTCAGCGTGGCCGAGGACCCGCGCGGCGACACGCTCAAGCGCGGCACGCACATCACGTACGTTTCTGTTATATGTTAATAATATTATTCTCTTCAAAACTGTTTTGATGATGTGTATGTCACTTAAAAAATAATTTTCAATCACTGTAAAAATGCTATTATCAATTCAGTTGAAATATGATGAGACACAATTGATATGTTAGCACAGTAATCTCTTAGCTCGCTCGCTCTTAGCTCCGCGCGCTCCTCGCTCGTTTCACGCCTTTTATACTACAAGAAACCGGCCAAGTGCGAGTCGGATTCGTGCACGTAATAGAAAATCACGTTTGTTGTAGGTATATTCGAAAAAAAAAAACACGTTTATTGTATGGGGACCGCCCTAAATATTTTTTTTAATTTATAGTAAGTATTCGTTGTTATGCGGCAACGGAAATACATCATTTGTGAAAATTTCAGCTAACCCTAAAGCACACCCCGGACACTCCATACAAAATTATCGTTTTGACAGTCACACTGTAAAGAGTGCAAATGTGTGTGTTAACGCTTTAGGGTTCGCACATTAATTGTGACTAGCGTAAAGAAATTCGCGTTTTTCTGATGAAATACATCCGTAAACAGCACAATATCTAACCATTTTCTACGAAAAACGATATTCACAAATCCAAAATAATAAAATTACTTTAAGTCAATTTGATTAATGTTGTCAATCTTCGTTGCCTATTGTCCTCCGTTCGAAAAAATGCGGGCCATCTAATAGACTGATCGTGCGGGGTGAGGTAAGTGTTTAATTTTGGCGGGAGGCGGAGAGTGTCCGTTCTGTAGCGTTTAGCTACTATTATGTATTCTGTGCCTAAAGCATTAACACACACATTTGCACTCTGTACAAAATATGTCTAATGCTAGTGCTACTGTCAAAACGATAATTTTGTTTGGAGTGACTGGGGTTGCAGAGTCTTAGTAATACCCGTTTTACCCTTTGGGACCGGAACCCTATTATGTGTTTTCACTTATTCTTTTTCGCCTTCGCACTCAAAACTGTTTCTAGCTAAGGGAGGTGTCCAAAATCACTTGCCTAAAAAGTATTTGGCCTATAAAGTCTTCGTTGAGATCGAGCATGTCTCGTATCGGTAATGTGTAATGGTATAACCGTCAGGCTGCACCTGAAGGAGGAGGCCGCGGACTACCTGCAGCCGGACACCATCCGCGGGCTGGTGAAGAAGTACTCGCAGTTCATCAACTTCCCCATCTACCTGTGGGCCTCGCGCACCGAGACCGTGGAGGAGCCCGAGCCCGAAGCGCCCGCCGACGGAACGGACGCCGATGAAGACGCGCAGGTTCTTATCTTCTTACTTATTCTACTCTGCTTTACAGAATAATCCTATCTTATTTTTCTAATCGGCGAAACCGCGGACGGAAAGCAAGTAGTTAGTAAAATGACTGATAATAGAACATAATATAAAAACTCAATTATGAAGGTATATTATGTTAAGTATGTACTTAAGTCTTAACTAACATCAAATAACTATGGAACATAACAATATTACCTTCTCAATCTGCCATTATCATTTCGTCGTATGTCGTGCAGGGCGGCTACTGTTTTAGTGATAAATACTAACTCATTCATATATTTACGTGCAGGTGGAAGACGCCACCGAGGAGAAGAGCGAGCCCAAGAAGACGGAGAAGACGGTGTGGGACTGGGAGCTCATGAACGACAACAAGCCCATCTGGACGCGCAAGCCGGCCGAGGTCGCGGAGGACGAGTACACCCAGTTCTACAAGAGCCTGACCAAGGACTCGGCCGCGCCGCTGGCGCGCGCGCACTTCGTGGCGGAGGGCGAGGTGACGTTCCGCGCGCTGCTGTTCGTGCCGCGCGCGCAGCCCGCCGACTCCTTCAACCGCTACGGCACCAAGACCGACCACATCAAGCTCTACGTGCGCCGCGTCTTCATCACGGACGAGTTCAACGAGCTCATGCCCAACTACCTGGCCTTCATCCAGGGCATCGTCGACTCGGACGACCTGCCGCTCAACGTGTCGCGCGAGACGCTGCAGCAGCACAAGCTCGTCAAGATCATCAAGAAGAAGCTCGTGCGCAAGGCGCTCGACATGCTCAAGAAGATCCCCGACGACGAGTACCAGCACTTCTGGAAGGAGTACTCGACCAAGTGAGTGCCGCCGACCGTCCCGAAAATTATTCACTCCTCACTATCTAAAATCGCAATGGACTTTCCGGTTTTTTATTCCTGAATCTTTAATCGTCCCATAAAAATCGTATATTAACATGAAACTTGTCGGGCGACAGCGTGAAGCTGGGCGTGATCGAGGACCCGTCGAACCGGTCGCGGCTGGCCAAGCTGCTGCGCTTCCACACGTCGAGCGGCTCCGAGCAGACCTTCCTGGCCGACTACGTGGCGCGCATGAAGCCCGGCCAGAAGCACATCTACTACATCGCCGGCGCCAGCCGCGCAGAGGTGCGTGCGTGTGTGTGTGTGTGCGCCGCTCCGTGCGGTGCGTGCGTGTGTGTGTGTGTGCGCCGCTCCGTGCGGTGCGTGCGTGTGTGTGTGTGTGCGCCGCTCCGTGCGGTGCGTGCGTGTGTGTGTGTGCGCCGCTCCGTGCGGTGCGTGCGTGTGTGTGTGTGTGCGCCGCTCCGTGCGGTGCGTGCGTGTGTGTGTGTGCGCCGCTCCGTGCGGTGCGTGCGTGTGTGTGTGTGTGCGCCGCTCCGTGCGGTGCGTGCAGTGTGTGTGCGTGCGCTCCGGTGAGGGCGAGGTCCGTAACGTGCGTTGTGTGCAGGTGGAGCAGTCCCCGTTCGCGGAGCGGCTGGTGCGGCGCGGCTACGAGGTGCTGTACCTGACGGAGGCCGTGGACGAGTACTGCCTCTCGTCGCTGCCCGAGTTCGACGGACACAAGTTCCAGAACATCGCCAAGGAGATCTTCGACCTGGAGGAGGGTGAGTTCTCTTCCGCGACGCCCGTCCGACGCGTCCCATATTACCGATTCGTCTAGGGCGAGCAAAAATAAGTTTTGCATCCATCGTATAGAGATCCATCTCTTTTATTTAATTCAGTTTTTTGGAAAAAATCGCTTCGAGTGTCGGAGTCGATTTTGCTAAGATATATCGAAAACTATCATATTCACTCGTATCGTTCACTCACAATCGACACTAATCTATCCTCCAAATTATTGTTCTCTCACTAATAGTGGAGTCATTTTAACAGGCAACATTTGACATCTATAAGTTTTATGTATATAGAGAGGTGACCTGCTTAAAAACATCGATCGATTTGAAACATATGTCAATTTTAAAAATCATCAAATCGCTGTCCCAGTAATACATTTTCTTTCGTAAAATTAATAACTCAGGCCCCGGAATCACAGACACAATAGAAAAACTATTGTGTCGTGGACCGATCGGGCCGTTCGGGGCTTAATGGGTTAAGGAGCGAATAAGAACGGTATCTACATAATTTAAAAAAAAATACATTTGGTAAGGTGTACTTTATAGGTAATTAATATAAAAATAAATAAAATTGTTTTATTATAATCACAACGCATTTATTAATATATTATGGTGATATTTATTCACAAGTAATCATTGCATTGGATTTAAGATATCAGCTTTCGATTTTTAGAGTAAGATCTCTTGTATTTAAAAAGAAAAAAGGTTAGCTGACGCAACATCGTAACAACGTCAGTCGTTTAAATCAGAAATCGTTCATTATGTTTAGAATGGTTTATTAGTTAAATCCAAGAAGCTTATATCTAATACACTGGAGATTGCACTATGACCATTAACTTGTAACAAGAAAATATGACCTCGAATGACGTCAGTGTTGTTTTTTGTCTCTTTCTGTGGAGTGACCACGCTGGTTTGTATATTCAGGATTTTTCGAAATAGAAAAAACTAAAAAATGTTGTGTGGTTTTATGAAACCACGGTAAAAGTGAAACTGTTCGAACGGTTCCGAACACTGCTTTGTGTAGCGCATGTCGCGTGTCGGTCGGCTGCCGAGTAGGTATACCTACTCGGCAGCCGCGATACACGCGACATGCGCTACACAGACCAAAAAGTTTGAGACGATGTAATAAAAGTTTCACTTTAAAAATCATGGTCTATAAATAATAACGACATATATTTTTAACAGTATTTATATTATAATATTACTGGTCATACTTTATAGGTACATACAATTTTAATAGGTATAAAATGATAGTTTTAAATAACTTTTGGCTACAAAGCTTGGATATGAACCAATATATAGCATTAACATCCTTTGTAAATAGAGGAAAGTTGTGTTTTGCTGTTTACCAAATTGTAAGCTACTCAGATCTTCTTTTTAAACGCGTTGCTTCGAGGGGTCAATTTCAAGCCAAAATCATCAAAGAAAAACTGTTTATAGCAGCCTTGCACAAATTTCAGCTAACATTACAAAGTTTATTTTTCAAAAGGTATTTTTTTCTGGGTCGTAATCCTCAGTAATTTTACCCTTGATGGGCACATATATTTCTTTTTATTTTACTTTTTGGAAAGCTGAAATACGTAAAACAAAAATATATGAGGTAAGTTAAAAAAGTATAAATTTCAATGTAAAAACGAACAATCTTATAACTACATGTGAGTGCAATACCGATGTCGTGTGTTGTTTCATTACAAGTAACAATCTTGAAAATGGTGTTCTAAATGTTCATCATAATATTGTTATTACAATATATTCTCTTCGCTATCCATAAAAACTCGTCATCATGGTTACCTTGTTAAATTTGTTTATTGAAAACTTGTTGAAAAATGATAAAGTATTAGGAAAATAACAAATTTAACATGACTGCTTACTAAAATGATGCAAAATTTTACAATTTTTGCCATTGTAATGATTCTAAACAGGTAAATGCATGGTATTGAGGAATATTATAGATAACGTAAATAAACACTTGCCTGTGAAATTCTATGCCAGAATTTGGTGTCCAAACACTTCTGCAATTTTGCACAATACAATGCATTCTTTACATTCGGAAAATATTTATTAAATAAGCAACAATATTAACTTAAATATTCGAAGCGACGCAATTTTTTTGACACACATGCCATATTGACAAAGTGAGAGTTGCTACAATTTTATTTTGGTGACTACCCATAATCAGGGAGTATCGCTTTTTAATAATTGGTTCAGATACTTATTTTATTTAGCATAAATAATAATTGTCTTATCCAACAATGCTTCTGAATGACGTTGTTGGCAATTTATCAACAAACTCAAGTACAAAAACTAACCTTTTGCACAGAATATTACAGCATACATAGTAGCCTTGGGAAAACTTCGTATTAACAGTGGCAATACCAAGTTAGGTGTGAAAGTGATAAAAAACAACAACTGGGCAATATTTTCTTGTTACACGTTAATGTTCGTACCGAAATCTCCAGTGTATTAGATATAAGCTTCTTGGTTAAATCAAATCTTCAAATTAGTCGAATCGGTCATCATTACTGTTCAAAAGTTCAGCAAACGAACGAGTGACGAAACGAAATAATGCATTATTTTATTTCGTCGAACTGTCCAATGTCGCCTATCGAAATGACTCCACTATAACAGTCGATCGGACGCGTTCGACACGTACACTGTACAGTAACCGAGTCGGTCGCGGCAGGTGAGGCGCAGAAGGAGCAGCTGGAGGCGGCGCGCGCGCAGTTCGAGCCGCTCACCCGCTGGCTGGGCGACAAGCTGGGCGCCGACATCACGCGCGCGGCCGTCTCGCGGCGCCTGGCCCGCTCGCCCGCCGCGCTGGCCGCCACGGCCTTCGGCTGGACCGGCAACATGGAGCGCCTGGCGCTCTCCAACGCGCACCAGAAGGCCGACGACGCGCAGCGCAGGCACCACCTGGCGCAGAAGAAGCTGCTGGAGATCAACCCGCGCCACCCCGTGGTGCGCGAGCTGCTGCGCCGCGTGCGGGCCGACCCCGACGACCCGCTGGCGCTGCAGGCGGCGCGCACGCTGCTGCGCACGGCGGCGCTGCGCTCGGGCTACCTGCTGCAGGAGGGGCAGGCCGGCGAGTTCGCCGACTCCATCGACGGCATGCTGCAGCGCGCGCTGGGCCTGCCGCCCGACGCGCGGCCCGACGACGAGCCCGAGCCCGAGCCGAGCGCCGAGCGGGACGACGAGCGGGAGGCCGAGCAGGACGGCGACCGCGACGAGCTGTGAGCCGCACGCGTCGCCTCTACTGCATCCCTTGTCTGAATAATAATATTATGTACAAATAGTGACGCACGATGTCGACGAATCGAACGGTGATACACCTCACGAGACGGCCCCTTTGAACTTTGCAATATTCAATTCAAACTGCATTATTTTTTATGTAACGATCGCGTATGTTTTAGTTTCGCCGAGTGTTTGAGATGAAGGATGTACGTCCGTTTACGACTTTTTTAATTATGTCGCTGTGAAGACTGCATTTTTTTTGTATTAGTGTGCACGAGTTGAGAAACTTGTGAAGTGTAAATAAATTATTATAATTTATTATTAGTTTGTTTTAATTGACTACCGGAATAATTGAAGGAGGGAGAAAAAAAATATGAAAGACCTAACCTAGACCTAAAATCACTGTTGGTGGAATTGACTACATAAAACAACCATTCAAATAATGAACGAGAAAAATTCAATGAAATCTAATAATTATTATAGATATTTTAACACTATAGAGAACAGTCTTTTTACACTACTTATAACTCAAGAACAGCTGAAACGATTTATTTGAAAATGGGTGGGAAGGAGCTTGGAACCAGAAGGAGCAGGATTTAAAAAAAATACAACTGGGGCGACAAGCTAGTAGTAGAAGTAGCTTGGGAGTAAATAAATAAAAATAAATGAATAATTACACCATTGTTTGTTAAAAATATTCAATAGCCCAGGCTCCTAATATAGTTAGAAACTGTTTTTCAGGAGCCGGAGTAGTAATATTATGTTTAATATAGTAGGAGCCATGGAGCCCATGATTCTAAAATATGTTGATTGACTCGAGCGTCACGGGAGCCTATTAAAATTGGTAGATTAGACCTCATTAGAAGATAGTGAGAAAAAAGGTCCTATAAAGTTTTCACTTTTAACGGTGGGGAAAGGTTTTTTGATTTTTTTTAATTTAAAAAAGACAGAAAGTGGCATGGAGATACTTAAGCGCGTTAGACATTGATACTTTGCATGCTCCAGGACGTCACTGATATAAAATATTATGCATTAATCTGATGATAAAAGAAAGGGTAAAAAATTAAAGTAATATTATTCGAGCGCGTCATATTAAGATATGTCATGGGAGGTTTAATTATAATATAAGAAGTCCCCATTTCGCTAATCTGACGATTCGAGATCAATCTTAAGAGAATTATGGATTTTTCAAGTTTTGCAGAGAGCGCACCCACCAATATTAACTGCTCATACTGACTGACTAGAGATACTCATCAGTAGCTAAGTTACCGTCCCTTATATTTATCTGACGCGCTCGAGTAAATTCCAAAATACCCTCTTGTTCTCTCCTACTATTATGAGTTTAAATTAGACATGGTTCCATTAGTTCAGTAATTCAGCATACTATCCGTTCGATTCGAGTTGACAGCTCGCACCCTAAACTTTTGTGTCCGTCATCAAAGGTAAAAAGAGGATTAAAGATAAAACAAGTTTCTAACAAAATTATATTTTATTATAAAAAATTTACAAAACCCATTTATTCTTATCTATATAATTTCACTAATAATTAATGGAGTTGTTACAAGGAGGCTAATTATTATTAATTAACCGCTATATGATCGAAGAAAAATTTTATAGCTTTAATTGTGAAATCTAGTTTCTAAAAATGCAGGGTTTGTACTATTTATCAGAAGTTTAAAAATTAAAATACGCATAATATGTAGGTAAAATACATTCGAATTCAGAACCTATCCTTGTTTTTGAAGTCGGTTGAAAAAAATTATTTATACATATAATATATAAAAATATATTGTATAATATGAAGCTGTGCGCTGAGACCTCAGGACGACACAAATAAACCAGCTAGAATATTTTTCGATGCGATGATGATGCCCAATAAAATACTGTACTTAGTGGTTTACTAACGCGTATTTTAATAATATTTTTTAACATGCTGATATCAAGATGTGAGAAAATAAAACTAATTTAAATTCAAACTTTTAAATAATAGATACATAGGTAAGTATGTATTTGAATGATTAACATATTATTTATATTTTTTTAAAGAATAGGAAAAAATGTATATTTATATACACCATTGTTATAAAGCATTTGAATGCTATAAAAAACTAAATTGATATAATATACAGGGTGTAATCGTTAAGTGTGCACAGGCGATTATTCCGTAATTATTGCAGATATCAAAAAACTTTATACTGATATCGAAAGCCCTTTACCTAATGAGTTAAATGACAATAATAACATTAAAAAAATAAAACGGGAAATATCCAAAAAAGTTACATTAAACACTCCCATACTTATAATATAATACATAATTTTCCATACATTTTGTGTTCAAAGCAAATGTTCGAAGTGACGTCCTCGTTTTGGAATACCATTGTATTCCACATCGAGCTCTGTTTACAGTTTCTAAATGATTTTTTATTAAAATTTGCGAAGTAATTTAAGCACAAATTCAAAAAAGAACCAAAATTTTTCATATTGCATGTTTTATAGGTTAGTCATATCTCATATACTAAATGTATGGGAGTGTTTGGTGTAAAATTTTTGGATACGAAGTGTCTAGTCGTCCGCTAAACGGATGAATAAAATAAATTAGTCGTCCGATTACCGGATGAATAAAATAATTTAATCGTCCGATTACCGGATGAATAAAATAATTTAATCGTCCGATTATTCGGATTACTAGATAACCTTTTAACACTAAAGCTAGTTGGGTTGGACTAAAGCAAAGGGGGCGCAGGACAGAAAATTTTTGATGGAGTTGGTGTCATTATAACACCTATTTATTATTGTTTTATCGTAAAGATTACGCTAATATAAGCATGTTTTATAGGAACAACTTTTCTCTAAAATCAAAAATGGCCGAGATATTCGCCCGCAATTCGTTAGGTTAGGTTTAGGTTAGGTTAGCCTTTAGGTTAGGTTAGGTTAGGTTTCTTAAAAAAAAAAGTACACAGAAATAGGAGCCCCGCGAAGCGGGGCTCCGTCGACGCGCAAAAAAAAAATCAAGTTTAGGTTAGGTTAGCCGTTAGGTTAGGTTAGGTTAGGTTTCTTAAAAAAAAAACTACACAGAAATAGGAGCCCCGCGAAGCGGGGCTCCGTCGACGCGCAAAAAAAAATCAAGTTTAGGTTAGGTTAGCCGTTAGGTTAGGTTAGGTTAGGTTTCTTAAAAAAAAAAACTACACAGAAATAGGAGCCCCGCGAAGCGGGTCTCCGTCGACGCGCAAAAAAAAATCAAGTTTAGGTTAGGTTAGCCGTTAGGTTAGGTTAGGTTTCTTAAAAAAAAAAACTACACAGAAATAGGAGCCCCGCGAATCGGGGCTCCGTCGACGCGCAAAAAAAATATCAAATACTTACGTGTGCCCTCCTCCCCCCTCTCCTTCCCCCACAAAAAACCTATAATACGTGCGGCAGTTCTATAAAGAAACCCCGATAACCTAACTATATAGATAAATAGATGTTATCGGACGATTAAATTGTTTTATTCATCCGGTAATCGGACGACTAATTTATTTTATTCATCCGTTTAGCGGACGACTAGCGCTGTCCTTTTGGATATTTCCCGTTTTATTTTTTTAATGTTATTATTGTCATTTAACTCATTAGGTAAAGGGCTTTCGATATCAGTATAAAGTTTTTTGATATCTGCAATAGTTACAGAATAATCGCCTGTGCACACTCAACGATTACACCCTGTGTGTAGAGGTCCGTCTGACACCGGCACGGGGCACCTCGCCGGTGACGGCGCCAAGGCTGGCGAGTCTCACTCGGACCAGACTGGTTTTTATTATAACTTGCGTATCTGCCATCGTTTTACGATCATTGTTATAATATAGTTAGAAATTAGAATTTAAGTTCTACTTAAATATGTAAATCTATCGTTTGTGTAGGAACATACTAATAAATTTCTCCTACTATTGAAAAGAAAGTGAAGGTTTTAAATAAACAGTTCATTGAAATACAGAAATAATTTAAATAAAAAGTTTGATCTCACAGTAAACTCCGCAAAATTTCATTCCCGTTCAATTCCGGGCGATCTTTTAAGAAAATATTATAACGTAGGTACATAGAACATCGAACTGTCTCAACTTTCACGATCGATTCGCAACAGTTATCATTAATCTATCTATCTAATACGTGAACCGTCGGCGCCGCTTCGCTCTAGTAAAAAAAGACGTGTTGCACTCCGGGAGTGCCGGCAGAAGTGAAAACGCGCGTAGTAGAGAGGGGATAGCTGTCTACTCTCCATCCGTCTTACGCTTTTTCGATCAGGTCACGTGTCCTGACGCGAGTTTAAGATTTTATACCCATTACAGAAAAAGTGCTCAACGCCGCTAAAGAAGTTTTCACTTCAAAAACTATATATTCGTTTTCGTTTAAAATTGTGGAATTTATACAGATATCTATTAAGCAAACTAGCAGACTGGGCGCGAACGGGACGGGCGGCGCGCGTCACACGGGCAGCAGCGGCGGCGCGGGGTTGCGCAGCTTGGCGCGGTTGTAGGCCAGCACGCCCAGCAGCGCCAGCGCCATGCCCAGCAGGTTGAGCGGCGGCGCGGGGTTGCGCAGCAGCAGCAGCGACGCCAGCACCACGGCGGCGCGCTTGGCGGCCGACGCCACGGCGTAGGCCAGCGGCGACACGCGCGACAGCACGCTGAAGGCGGCCACGGCCTGCAGCCACGCCAGCGCGCCGTCGGCCGCCAGCAGCGCGGCCGTGCGCGCGCCCCACGCCCCCGCGCCCCGCGCCCCCGCGCCCCACGCGCCCAGCGCCCCCGCGCCCTCGCTCAGCGCCCACACCGGCACCACCGGCACCAGCGCGATGCCGCTCAGCATCTGCCGGGATTTGCAATTGTATATTAGAAATAGCGGTCTCCGGCCGAGAGTGCTCGTTTTAGGGGTGTGATGGTGATGCGATTCGATCGGTATGCTTTCATAGTATAGAAAGATAAGATAAGAATAGTGTTATTTTATATTTGTATTTTTTTTTTATGAGTACGAGTATGAGTAATATAAATGTATAGAACGTTATTTTTAGGGTTCCGTAACGATCCGACTTTCGAGACCTTCATGGGCAACATTTCCGGGTTTCAAATTCCGATTTAAGTAGTTAGTGTTAAGTATTAAGTAGTGGTCCAATTTCAATAGATCCGTTCCGATGAGTAAATCGGGACCCTATTTTGGTTGCCACCCAGGCTTTATCTCATGAACCATGATAGCAAGAGATTTGAAAATTTCAGCGAATATGTCGTTGGAATATGTAATATGTATTTCTGTTCCGGTATAACAATTAACAACAGAGATAGTGGCATAAATTATTGGGTCATTCGTACTGTATAGTTGTCGCTACGGTTTATGAGAGCTCGGCAAAAGTGGAGGGGATGTTTGCGCAGATGTACACTCGCGCACAAAAATGTGTATGCCCAGAATTTTTTTAAAATATTAAAGCCAGTACTTCAGTGCGTGTCAAAACTAGTCGTTTATTATATAATTTAATTATATAATATACTAGCAAACAGACACCTTTTCTTTGCTATAAACCTCACGGAGCCCGAGACCTTTCCAACGAATGCAAAACCGTGGAAATCGGTTCGTGCGTTCTGGAGTTATAGCGTCAAGAAGGAAAACCCGACTTATTTTTATATAGTAAGTAGATAATTTATATAGTTAAATATGATACGTAACATATTTAACTATATAAATTATGTATTACTTAATGATGTAACGAAACAAGTCGCATTTTTTAAAAATAAAATGATAATGGAAATAAATAAATGTTTTACCGAACCTAAATTATAAGATTGAAAAGTAAAAAAAAAAAAAAAAAAACAATTCAACCATTTGTACCCATTGAGCTATTATTACTACGTATAGAGGAGACACCACGAACAAAATCTGCCCCCCTATGCAAGTGGCTTTCTGTTAGCGTAGCGTTCAATAGAATAGACTACGAATGTATGAGATTGACGTAAGCTGTAGATCGTTTATCTACAGCTTACGTCAATCTCATACATTCGTAGTCTATTCTATTGAACGCTACGCTAACAGAAAGCCACTTGCATAGGGGGGCTGTGCTGCTAGCGCGGCGGCGCCGGGCGGCTTGTGAGTCATAGATTAAGCGATGTCATAGACTCACCGCTATAGAGGCGAAACTTTGTAAATATTTTGCCTATTACTTATCAATTAAGAACAATCAATGTAAAAAAAAGACGTGTGGCACTCGGGGACTGCCGCGGTAAAGCTATTGCATGCTATGCCTTCAAGCCACACCTCCGCGCCCGTCGGAGTGGGGAGCGTGAGGTTTTTCGTTACGCAATTTCTGGATTCGGTCCCCGCGCTCAAGGCCCGCGATAGAAGCTATGCAATAGCTGAAAAATATAATGAATCTAATAAATAAACTTATCAATTAAAACCAATCAATGTAACAAAAAAAATTGATACATACTTAGGTACATAATTTATTTTCATCTTTCATGATTTAACCTTTTTTTCAAATAATATCCACAGTACAATATTTTCTAAATGTGTAAAATTATTTTTTTCCACTATAAAAATTCACATCGTCTAATATTACTATCTATACATCTTTCATACCCAATGCTGTTTCTTAAATTTTTAGTCTATGACTAATGACGCAAAATAGCGCCCGCCAAAAATTTTGCTCGAACCAAGTTTTAAAAATGATTATCTTATTAATTACCGATGAAAAGTTATTTCTTTGCACTTTGCCGCATTACTTTAATTATTAGTGCAATATCGCAACACACTCGAGGGCATATTTGATGAGTTTCTTGGTTTTTTGCTTTTAAACAAACAAGACATGAACGCGACCATCGCGCTAAAGCGACTGAGTGCAGATAAGCCATATGACCTATGTTGAGCGGAACATATGTGATGTAGGCGGTGTGTCTCCATACGTAATATTAATATCTCAATGTTTGTACCACGCTAATTTTTACACAGTTAATCGTCGTCGCGTGGTGCAGCCATTTACGAAAATCTCTATGCTATACATATTATACTCTTTGGACGGTCCTAAACTTAGTCCTAAATTTTTTTTTTTTTTTTTTTTTTTTTAAATATTATAGGACATTATTACACAAATCGACCTAGTCCCACAGTAAGCTCAATTAAGGCTTGTGTTGTGGGAAAATGGCCGCCATACCGCCGAAAATGAGCAATTATTTTTCGCTACCGCCAAAAATATGACCCAAGAATTTCTGTCACTATCTCCCGGTCAACAAGTACTAAAAAGAATAAAATAAATATTATATAAGCTAGCATTCGAAAAATTCACACAAAAAAATTTTTTACTCGATATTGAAAACAAAATATAACACACAGACACTTGAAATATTCACAGAATCTCAAAGATAATTATATAATTATTTAATATAAAAAAAAACAAGTATTTTTTTAAGAAGCTCTAACCTGCAGAAGGCGCAGGTGGTGCACAGCAGTGTCGCGCATGACGCGCTTGGAGTAGAGGTGCTGCAGGCTGAGCAGCGCGGCGGCGGCAAGCGCGGCGCCCAGGCCAAGCCCGTCGAAGTGCAGCTCGGTGGCTGAGGCCAGCGCCACGCCGGCCGCCAGCAGCAGCAGGGCCGCCTGCACGCTGCGCGGCGCGCGCTCGCCGAACAGCGCGTAGGCCAGCCCCGCCGTCCACAGCGGCGTCGTCGCTTTCACTGTCCCCGACATGCACCATTATATGTTGAGTACCCTGCCTCTCCCGTGTGTATGTGGCGTATAAAAGTAACAAAATGGCTACCAAGCTAACATAAGGGTCAGATTTCAACTTTTTCTTTAACAACATTAATTTGTATATTGAATTGAATACAAATAGTCCAATAATGATGAATGCAGAATGACACAATCTGATTTTGATTGATATTTCTATTGCTTACTCAATAAAAATCTGTGCGCATATATAAAATGCTGTTCGTTTAAGATTCAGCATTGGAATATATTAATGTGTAATCTATGATTTATGATAGAACTAAGCATTTTTTACTATTACAAACTAGTTGTAGCGCTTCACCCACAGGCAAAAGCAAGTATTTATATAGCTTGTGTTATTCTAGTACATAACACTGCCAAGTATCATCAAATACATCCTTCCATCCTCAAAAACTTTTTAATAGCATTAGTAAGATAAAAAACTAAAATTAGTTGACCTTGACAACTTTTTTAACACATGAAATGAATGTTGAAATATTTGACCTTTTGTTTTTTTTAGTGCATCCAATCTCAAGAAAGTCTGAGACTAAAATTAACCCCTCAGCTGTCGCGGCGCGCCGCGTCAAAAAGGTGCTGTCTGTCGGACAAATTCGAGCGGTCGGCGCTGATTTACCGATTTTTTTCATATCAAAATTTGTGATATAAACTTTAACCTGTGAGACTCTTGTAAATTTTGATGTTAACTAGATAACCAAACTTTATACCAATTACCTTATTTACTCCCTAGCATGTTTATTTTACTTATTAGAAGCATTTTTTCCCACACATTTTGAAAAAATATGACATTGTAAAGAAAAATACTCATAAAAAAATAATATCAAGGTATTTTAGATTTTTATTTTTGTATTTTCACACTAGAATAGATAATCTTTTGAGAGAATATAACAAAAACATAGGTTTATTATACATATAAAAATTCGAGAAAGTTGAGTATGAATATCATCGTTTACGCATGAACATAAGTGGACGCGATCTCCACTTACGTTCATACAAATACAGACTGGGGTAAATTAGCTTATGAGTAAATAGGTAAGTACTTAAATAAATTTTATTTAACTGACAGCAAAAAAAATTCTTATGAAGCTTTGTGTCTGTACTATTTATATACTCATGTGTTTGTAATGTGTGGTGTTGACGCCAACATTGGCCAATAAATAGGAATATTTGCAACTTAGCACAAATAACGTTAACTTCTGTTATTTTTTTTATAATAAATCGAACACAACGACCTCTTCGAGACGATGATTTATTATCACGAGGTTCCACTTGAATGTGATCAGCAAAATGATGAACGCTATCCAATCTAGTTTTTATTTTACTTCAATACATGCAGTATTTCCAAGCATATTGTATTTAAGATATAAACTAATCTGTAAAATTGTATTAAAATCGGTTCAGTAGTTTAGGGAGTCCATAGTACACAAACAGCATGAAACTTAAAAATATTTTGATTGGAATAAAGTAAAACGTGTAATGTGTAGAATTTCATGAAGAATCCTAGTATCAGGAATTAAAATCTGTAAATTCCCAGACACTGATCATGTTAGTATTATCTGTTCATTTAACAAAATATTTCTTGATTTCAAATACTCTTACGTCCTATTATTAAAGTAAGCATTGGAGTGTCTTGTCTTCCATTGCCACAAGGATCGTTGTTTGGATCCATTTGAATTTTCTTTTATTGAAACTCAAATGCTTACGAATCAGAAAAGGTTATCCTATCAAATACAAATTTTTATTTTCAAAAGAAAATTAAAATTTCAAGACGGAAGTTTATTTAGGGTTACCAAGCAAATAAGTAATTATTGATTATGCAGTTTTAGGGCCGATTTTTTAATGCTTGGATAAAACTTATTCGTCGAATAATGTATAAAACTACTATTTTAAAAACGTATTCTAATTGCCCGTATTTGACATTTTAATAATATTACACGATAATATTATTATCGTGTAATACTTTATTGGACGGATAAGTTTTATCCAAGCATTGAAAAATCGGCCCTTAGACGGCAATGTGATATCTTCAAATAGAAAAATTGCATTCTTCTTCTAGATAATAGAAGCAGTTTTGACACAAAAAATACAATAATTGTTATCGCTAGTCATTTACAAATTGAGAGGGTAGATTTATATTTGCAGACGTACTGCAAATGATGCATTTAATTCGTTTTATTAAATGTGTAATGTTCCAAGGCTATTTAAAGTCATGAATGCAAAAAAAATAATTTTCTTCAGACAGCGATCTACATCTATAACATTCTGCCTATGAATGTACTACATCTAGTACATAAGAATAAAAACCGGCCAAGTGAGAGTCGGACTCGCACACCGGGGGCTCCGAACAAACCAATTTTTTATTATGTTGTAACTCCAAAATTTTATGTTTTTCGAAATCATTCCTCAATTTACGCTATAAGACCTTACTTTTACCCCAATTTCAAGACTCTACGTTAACGGTAAGTACCCTGTAGGTGTCGATTCCCTTGCAAATGTCGAAATTTGCGAAAATTTGCAGCATAAACGGCTGTATCTTTTGATTGCGTTGGTTTATAAGTTTGATTTTTTCACAGCTTCAATCGACTCGAGTAATCAATATAAATTTCAGCTTAATATCACATCACGCGTTCCTGTGAAAGTGGGTCTTGACAGACAGACAGACAGATGGGCAGATGGGATGGACAGACATGATCCTATTAGGGTTCTGGACCCTTAAAAACCAAACCCTTTGGGATGCAGCTGTTAATGCTGCAATTTTTAGCAAATTTCGACATTTGCAAGGGAATCAAAACCGACAGGGTACTTCCCAAGTAGTTACATAGAGTCTTTAAATTTGGTAAAAAGCAATGTTTTATATAAAAGATATAAGAATAATCGCAAAGAACATGATTTTTTAATTACACTTTATAAATAAAAAATAAAAAATAATAATTTCAACTTACAAATCATGAACGCCTACATGTATTAACTTGATATTCACATTAAAAACTCAGATGTACGGTTTACGTATTACATCGAATGTGGACTGTATTTAGGTCGCTAATAATGCTATGATATTATGGGACAACTGGGAACACTTTAATTATCGCTAATAATTATATATAATTTACGCGGATTCGAGCGGATAGATTAGCACTCGGGCGCTGCTATGGAAGAACTACGCTTTCCGGCCGGCTCGGCCGTCGCACGATAATACTGCTGAGGCAGCTTGACCTCATTTACGTTATTGCTCAATTATTGTAATATGTAATGTAGCTATAGATAATAAGTAATAAATGTTTAAAATAAAATGTTTGTTCGCTGCTCGAACATCAGATCTATAATACCTTTAAACACGTTGTCAAAAGTTAAGTGGAGTTGGTTAAAAGCAAGGTTATAGCACAGATAAAGAAAAATTCACTTAAAACATAAATTTTAAAGTTAAAACATAATAAAAAGTAGGTTTGTTCGGAGTCCTTGAAGCGCGAATCGCATTGAGGTTCAAAACCCTAAAAAAACATTCTTCCGGTTTTAAAGAAACAACCCCAAAATATGTATGTGGTGACATCTATGACAACTCCCGTGTTGTCCTTCATTTTCAAAATAGTGAGACAACAGAAAAACAAAATAAAAGACAGTTAATCAAACTTATGTGCCAACGCAATTAAAAGATACAACCGTTTATGCTGCAAATTTTCGTACCTTTCGACATTCGCAAGGTTATCAAAACTTCCTTTTCGTGAACACAGAGTTTGAAATTTGTTAAATAGCAACGTCTAATAGCACAGTTAAAGAATTCTAAAAACTGAATTAAAAGATACAGCATAATAAAAAAAAATCGGTTTGTACGAAGCCCTCGGTGCGCGAGTCCGACTCGCACTTGGCCGGTTTTTTATTTTTTCTGAAACTTTGGTTCCCCAATAAATAATATTATGTTGTATTTGTGTTTGATTTCTTTTCGAGTTTGTCCTACACGAATTACATAGTAAGTAGTAACATAGTCAATTTGTCCTATATATAGGTCATAGTGAAAACCTTTTTTCCCGATGTAGGTTTTTTTACTATTTTTCCAGCATATATACACTTTTAACCATAATATACTAAAATTAAAAGAATTCCAGAAAATGTGTCTCTGGTTAGCAGGAGGTTACGGACTATAATTTTTGTAGATGAATAAATCGTTTTAAACCTGACGACAATAAATACCACAAAACGATACCTATAAACCTATAAACAAAACATACATATTTTTATATTGTTTGAAATTGAAAAATTTAATAATTGAAGACGAAATTAAAAAAAAATGTGACGTGGAATTTGTGAACACCCTGTACGTGGATTTTACGGCGAAATTATTGTCGGTTCTGATTTGAAAACGAAATATCTCTAAAATGGAACACAGTATCAAATTTTGAATTATATTATTAAAATCTTCATAAAATTTCTTGTAAAATGATGTAAAAAACAAATACAATATGTAAAAAAAATACGATTAACTAGGGGTCAAAAACTAAGCAACGTACAGTTAAATGGTAGATACATATTTGGAGCCATTATTTGTGGTATAATTGTTGGTAATTTTCATTATTTCGGCACATAAACATTAGGGTATATAGTTAATAATAATAAGAAGAGCAATAAATACTTCCCGTTTTTCAACTTTCCGCAAAATTTAACATTTTTTAAAACTTTAAAAGTTAAAAGTTACTCGACTAAAGTATGACATAATACTGTTATATTTCGAAAATATTTATCGGTCAAATTATTAATTGATGGACTATAAATATTCAGTAATTCATAAGCTATCAACTAAATAGTCGTTTATGCAGATTTGAACTATATTTGCGTTACAATGAGCTAATTTCCAACCGGCGATGATTTGGCACAGATCTGTGCTCCGACAGACAACGGGTACAAAATTTTTAGCACAGATCTGTGTTCCGACAGACGAGGGTTTAAACTGTATAATTTTTGTCATTTGGAAATTGAAATCTGTTTCGACTGGAATAACAAAAGTGTCAGATTAATATTGTCATTGTTATTCACACAGAACAGTAAAGTAGATAGAAGTGTGATGTGGGCGTGGCCCACGTGTCACTGGTAAGGTAAGATCACCTAACTTGCTCTCAGTTATGCGCAGAAAAATATTCGAGTCGGTTGTCAGCTGTCAAACCTTTTTTCCATATTTATTCATTAATTAGGACGTGTTGTTCGGTATTAGAGTGCAAAAATGATAGCAGACGGAATAATATCAGCAATAGAGGCATTTCATACCATCGGTAAGTCTTATTTTTATTTATTTTAATTATATTTTATGTTTTAACTTCGCTTATCGTAATTTGTCAAAATTGTATACAAATATCTAGTCAAAATGAACCTTAATCCGTAAGAAATTAGTACTATTATAGATTGAACAGCAAACAAGACTTTCTGGAATATTATTGCAATAAACAAACGAATGTCGCTTTAGTGATGCTTGTGGCGCATATCGACAGTATCGATACTTTAGAAAAGACAAACATTATAAATATTAAATTTTATTAAAGTGAAACTTTTATTACATCGTCTCAAACTTTTTGGTCTGTGTAGCGCATGTCGCGTGACGGTCGGCTGCCGAGTAGGTATAAAGCAGTGTTCGGAACCGTACGATAATTATCGTACAAATACGATAATTTTGTGCCTAAGTTTCTCTTTTACCGTGGTTTCATAAAACCACACAACATTTTTTTCCTTAGCTTTCATTTGTCCAATTTATTTATAGATTTCCCAAAAAGGCTAATTTAAAAGAGAAATGGATAAATGCAACGTGACGAGTTAACTGGATGCCGAACAGCACTAAGCGGTCTAACAAAGGCCACCGATACAGCAAACCTACGGCAGTTCCAAGATTTAAAATAATGCATATTTTCTGTTTGTATTTTGTAAATATAGATTAATACTATTCTATTCCGTTTTTTATTTAATAATAATAATATAAAAAGACGTACTTAGTAGTAATAAACATACTCCAAAATGTGACACATTATACTATACTCATATAAAAGAAAGAAAAAAAAATACACAAAAAATATTTATTTGTGAATTATCGATAACAAGGCTGACATCCCTCAGGGCATAGCATCAGATAAATATCAAGTTAATGTCATTAATGTTGAGTGACACAAATTTCAACCTTATCTCTATGTGTTGCGTTTCAAATTTATATCTATCGAAAACTAACGCCCTCTGTTGTGGAGTAGCTGAATGTTTTCGAATTTGGAATTTCTGTGCAATGAGAAACAAAACAGCTAATATACCTAGGGATGTTATACTAAAATAAACCGTAACATGGTGCGTTAGGGTACATATTGAAATGCTGAATTTATAACCTAAGTCAGTTTTTACTCAAATTAAGCTGTCCAATCAAAGGCATAGTTTACTTGTAGTGTACTGTATAACTATCGGTTTAAATGTGTGGGTTTGGCGACACTGGTTTTCATACTAATTATGACATTATAGCACTTCTATATGTTTTTACTGTTCTGTGGTTATTCATATCTAAAGAATTTAATATTTACCATACATGGTAATATGAGAAATTAGAAATGTGTGTTAAGAAAAACTAGTAGAGATTGTCTAATCTAAAAATGAACGCCCCTCCACTGTGTTTACGCTCACATTCAAAGTACGTGTATAGACGCAATACACACAAATTGGTCTGCCTCATTGGTCGTTCAGTCGCCAGCTAGACTCAAACAAGAGAATACGCGTCGATTACACCTCAAAAGTACGGTCAGCATGTCAACGAAAAAACATCTTCGTAGTCAAGTGAGTATTATTTGTTTTTATTGTCACGTTCTCATATTTTATTGATATGACTTGACCCACAGGAAAACAAAGTTTAACCAA
The DNA here is from genome assembly GCA_029959065.1 of Colias behrii. Classification (NCBI taxonomy): domain Eukaryota; kingdom Metazoa; phylum Arthropoda; class Insecta; order Lepidoptera; family Pieridae; genus Colias; species Colias behrii. Next base: position 39,102 of record JARWMC010000006.1, on the reverse strand, counting down.
TTAATAAGGTGATTATTAATTATGTAATGTAAAAATGACATCACATGTCATGTGTTAAATTTATTTTTCCTGTGTCACTTTATTATATAAATAAGCAACGACTATGCCACGATGACCTAAACTATACAGTACTTAAAACGTATACGTTTGTAAATCATAATTTACCTATGTATCATTTTACAGGGCAAAGAAATTATTTCAAAGGTCTATCACCGAATGAAATATGAAGCAGAAAATGGAGTTGAAAATTTAACTGATGCCAGATGGCGAACTGCTCAAGCTGTTGGTTACAGTGAACATACTATATCAAATATCTTAAAAGAAGAAAAACAAGCCGGTGCTAGCACATCCACAGACATGGCACATAAAATATTTAAGTCACCCTCAAAAAGAAAACGTGTGTGTCCGAAATCTGTGTCCGAAATCGACGTTGGACGATTTTGACACATCTGTGCTACGAAGAACAATTATGTCATTTCATGTAGAATTTAATGAAATGCCTACTTTAAAAAAACTCAAACAAGTTTTATCAGAAAAAATTGGTTTCGACGGCTGTATAGAAACATTGCGTACAATTTTGCAAAAATCTGGATTTGAATGGTCCACAACTGACGACAACCGTAAAATACTTATAGAAAAACATGATATACAAATGTTGCGTTTTAAATATTTAAACCAACTGAAAAAATACCGTGATGAAGGTCGATACATCGTGTATACTGATGAGAGCTATGTTCACACCACACACGTACAAAATAAATGCTGGAAAAGTGTGAAAGGGGTATCACCACTTCAGAAAAAGTTATCGAAAGGAATGCGGGTCATAATCGTTCATGCCGGTGGATGCTAAGGATTTGTTCCAAATGCTTGCTTAATATATAAAGCAAATTCAACAACTGGTGATTATCATGACAATATGAATTTCGAAAACTATAAAACATGGCTTACGAAACAATTATTACCTAATCTTCCAAAAAATTCTGTCATAGTTATGGATAATGCTTCCTACCATAACGTTGTATCTGAAAAATGTTCTAATTCGAATTCAAACAAGAGCATTATGCAAGAATGGCTAACTGAAAAGAATATTCCGTTTGAAGAATCAATGAAGAAAATAGAACTCTATGATATAATATTAAAGAATAAAGACAGGTTTCAAAGATTTGCAATTGATGAGCTAGTTAGGTCAAAAGGTCATGAAATTTTGCGCTTACCACCTTATCATCCAGAGCTTAATCCTATTGAAAAGATATGGGGAATTTAAAAAAAACTATGTAGCTAAAAAAAACGTTGGACAAAACATGACATCTATAATGGCTCTAATAAAGGAACGTATGGAAATGATTGATAGTTCCATGTGGGAAAAATACATGTCGTCATGTTAACGATGTAGAAAAAGAATACATGAAAAACTTTGACATGGATTTCGAATTTATTATCAATGTTGAGTCTGATTCCGATGAAAGCGATTATTTTGACGAGTAAATTATTAATGTATTATATTAGGTAGGTATATAAAACGTATTTTGAGAATAATTCGTTACTTTTAACAAATAAATAAATCTGAAAACAACTTAGAACTGTTTTATTTAATAGGTACCTATTATAATATAGAAACAAAAAGCATATTTGTTTAAAATAAAATAAAAATATCTTTATTCTTTAGGTCTTCAAAAAACACATAGAATCGTCGAATAGCATTGCAAATAAATTGTTAGTCAGTCCGTCTGTCCTGTCAGTGACTCGACCGTGGTTTCGGAAAGGCAACAGACTGAGAAGAAACCACAAGAAACTCAGTCCGGCTTAATTTAATTTAATTTTTATATGCAAACGGTACTTTTTAAATTCTACATGCCCGAACGACAGGACCAGTTGGCCAACTAGTGCATAAATGACGCGATGCACGACAGAACGGACGTGTCATTCCGTACATAGCGCGCTCTCCCCGCCATACAATGCTAGGCACCTGAACTGATCGCCCGATTAGCTGACAAATCAGTGCGCAAGAGAGTCAAAGTTTGCAGTAGAATCGCCGCGCGCACACATATAAAGTGGTTCAATAATTATTTGTCCTCACACATTGAAACAATTAAGTTTAGTGGAGGGGCGTTCATTTTTAGATTAGACAATCTCTACCTAATATGGCAGAAATATGTAAACTGTACATCCTCACCTGTATGAGCATACGAGATAGGCACTTTCCATATGGAGACTTGTGAAAACATAGTGGTAAGGAATTTGGCGAATGCCAAGGGCACCAGGACGCGCCAGTAGAAACGCAGCGGGAAGGAAGGCGCGCGTCGCACACCGGCCACCGCGAACGCGGGCGCGCTGTACACCACCGTCGACAGCAGCTGCACCAACGTCACCGTCACCGGGAACGGGAACTCCGTCAGCACCAGCTTGCCCACCACGTTGCTCGCCGAGCTCAGGGTGTACCACGCTGCGCACAGCGCACCCACGACCACTGTCTCCCGCCTGGCTCTCATTTTGCACACAGTACTATATATTTTCTTTGCTGCTACCTACTGCGTCTATCACGTTTCATTGCTGCTACACAATAATCTTCTAAAATAAATTTTATCTCTGTAAGATGACATGAGTTGCATAATGCTATGCCACTCTCCGAATTAAACATTCATTGAATTATAGAAGTAAAAAGGCATGTTTCAGTTTATAGACGTTTTTCATTCATAAAGTTCAGTATATGTATTTAAAAATAAAACGACACGCAACACGCACGGCAACTGCCAAGTGCCAACTATCAAGCATCAGCTGTCAAGTGTCAGCCTGCAGCCAGCAGCCTGTCGGCTGTCAAGTCAAGCAGTCAACGAGTGTCAACTGTCAAGTGACATAAACATCACGACAACGTCATGGAGTTGACAGTGATGTTGGTTTAATGCTCTATGGTGTTAATCAAAGGTGCTCCGTTGGTTTAATGCAAGAAGCTTATATATAATACACTGGAGATTTCAGTATGAACATTAACTTGTAACAAGAAAATATGACCTTGAATGACGCCTGTATGTTTTTTTATCCCTTTCATACCCACTTGCCAAGTTAGGTGTGAAAGAGATAAAAAAACATACAGGCGTCATTCAACGTCATATTTTTTTGTTACAAGTTAATGTTCATACTGAAATCTCCAGTGTATTAGACTTAGATTACAAAATAAAAGGCAGATGGAGCATGACAATCGTCCATCGCGGCGTGCTAAAGAAAATACGAAATCAAAAACGAATACGAACCTCCGCCAGTGCTATAGCGATTCTAGTGTCATGCAATACGTCAAAAGGGGTTTTCTATTTTAGTAAAAAAATGCTGTCTTGTGATATTAAAACGCTGTAAAATTTGTTCCCGAAAACAAACAAAAAGATAAAACATCGTTTTACAGGTTTTCTGTAGATTATTTGGATTATTTAATTTTGTATACAAAACAGAAATACAAAACTTCAACGTATGCTGCCAGTATTTTGAAAATGAATTTGCCATTTTTATGGGTAAAACGGTAAAATGGTTAAAAGATCTTCGGGGTAGTGCTTTTCGATCTTGAATGTATAGTGTTATTTGTATAGTTATTTGTATAGTGCAATAAAGGTTCATGATCATTATAAGATAATTTTAATAAGCATAATACTTTTTTTTTTTTGTTACTTTTATATACCTTAAAAACGTCAGAGTCGTTTTCGCCCGCGATTTAATTCATTTGAACTCCGTGATGGATATGACAAAATTATTATTATTCAGGAATTATATTTATTTATTATTTTATTTATATTTATTATCCAGTACAGCAGCTGACAATGTGGATGTCGTAAGGTGGTCACTGAAAATCAGTGTTAAGGTATCATGCCTCAGGTATCCTGAGTGGCTTCCTTTTTTAGCGCAAGCAACCATATATAAATTTATGTTTTCTATTACCTATTATTCATAATTTACAATGCAATTATTGTGTATTTGTGTGTATTGAAATAAATGGTTTCTTCCTTCTTTCTTTCTAGAAATAAAATGTCCCGTATTCTCGACTAAAAACTACCGCTATCCGAATTCATATATTTTGAAAATAAAAAATAATATAATCATTGTAATTTTGAAACATTTTTTTAAGTAATTTATTTAATTAAAAATTGAATGCAATTATTTTGTTCATATATATAACTTCAGTATGTAGGTACTTTATCATTTATGTAACAAAAGAATTTTTACAATATTATAAAAAATTATCATAAACAAGAATTTATATTAAAATTAAAATTAAAACCTGACAGCTAATTTATGTAGCCTACGTCACTAACACCACTAAATAATAATTCAGATGATTGCAATGTCACCTCATAAATCAAAATCGATTCAGCGGTTTATACTGCAGGGCGTGCCAAAGAAATATTATACATAGATACACTCGAAAAACATAACCCTCTTTCTTCCGTAGTCGGGGAAAATTTTGGGAAAATTTTCAATATCTGGTAACATAACACCCACACGGAAGCACCGTGTACGTACAGTGCAGCGGCGAAATGACAGCACACATAGCTTTATGGAAATGACGATAAATCATTCGGTTTAGTTCGGCAACGCTCCATCTGTCTTTTATTTTGTAATCTAAGGTATCTATTTATGTAGCCTACGTCACTAACACCACTAAATAATAATTCAGATGATTGCAATGTCACCTCATAAATCATAATCGATTCAGCGGTTTATACTGCAGGGCGTGCCAAAGAAATATTATACATAGATACACTCGAAAAACATAACCCTCTTTCTTCCGTAGTCGGGGAAAATTTTGGGAAAATTTTCAATATCTGGTAACATAACACCCACACAGAAGCACCGTGTACGTACAGTGCAGCGGCGAAATGACAGCACACATAGCTTTATGGAAATGACGATAAATCATTCGGTTTAGTTCGGCAACGCTCCATCTGTCTTTTATTTTGTAATCTAAGGTATTAGATATAAGCTTCTTGGTTTAATCACAGTATTACAATATTATTTTCCTACAGTAAGGAATCGCCTTTGATGTCGCGCGATGCCGCCGCCAGTGTAGGTACTCACGCTGCCACGTGTAAATATGCTAGGGTTGTCACCAAATGGGAAATAAAACAATTTTTATCATAGCTATTAATATGTAATTATATAATCACATGTACATTAAAAATAATTGTGATTGTTGAATCTAATGTAATTATTTATACAGAAACATAGTATAATATGTCGCCGCAGTGACATTGTCATTGCCTATTGATTAATTATTAACAACCAAATTTACTTATTCTCAAATTTACTTAATACATTTCCTAATACGATATTGGAATTATATACAATTCCTAGGAAGATTATACATTTCCTAGGATATCTATGCATTAAATAGTTTATTAAACAATATTTTATAAATTTCCTAAATGGTATCGGAATTGTACACATTTCCTAGGATTTGTATACAATTCCTTGATTTCATACATTTCCGGTAACATATAAGTATTATATGTAATGAAATAACATTTCATCATTATTCAAATTTGGCGCGCTTCGCGTGTTCATGTTATCTGTGGCTCGGATTGACGTAGCAGAAAGAAAAAATGGCGAGAAACGATTAAAATTTTTTTTATTCGCGGATTTAATAAGTACATACATGATAATAAAATTATTCCAATAGGTATCTAACCCAATATCCTTGTCAAATGGACTAATAAGAAAGTAAAATAGATCTTATTACAAGTTAGCCTAAAGTACATATTATGTTGTTAAATGATATCGCCGAGGCCTTTGACACAAGCCGCCTTTGTCGCAAGCCGCCTTTACTGCGATTAATGTTTTTGAGAATGTAAATAAACAGAATGGAAGCAACCTTATAACTCAATAAATAAAGTATATTTTTAAATGTAGTTCCGTTTATAGTAAAAGCCGCTTTGCGTGTTTTATTGTTTCGTCCTTCACATTCGTTACAAAAATTGTGATCCACTGCACTCTTCCTAGTTTATAATGTCAACTAAAAAAAATGAGAAACGAGTTTCGACACGAAAAAAATCTCAATCGTCACCTAGGAACGTATCCCCTATAATCCCATATAAATTACCATTCCGTATTCACGGTTTCTGTATTCGCGGCATATTTATGGAACATATACCCCGCGAATAAGGAACTTTTACTGTAATTGAGGATTTATTATAAGTGGACTTTAAATGTCGTTTCTTTGAATTTACAGGTGAGATTACATATTTTAAGTTGTTGTAGTAACAAACTATTTGTATGTTAACTATTGTGAAAACTTTAAAATAAAAACTTTGAATTAACAGAGAAACAAATTGGTTTTCTTGAAAATCATCAATAATATATTTTATATATATCTTATAGCTACTTAAAATATGTATAGTCAAAAACATCTTCAACATCTTTGAATTGGTACTAAACAGAATTTGAAAAACCTACCTCTCGTCGCGAGGAAATCTATGAAACTTTATGTCCTTGGATTTAAATGTAGATTTGCATCCATAAACACAACAGTTTATGCCCACCATTATAGAATACGTAAGTATAAATTATTACACAAAAAAACTCTGAAGCGTCTGCCCTTCGCGATAGGTAAAGCAATCTCAGCGTGATTGCTTTACGCGGCCCGCGTCGCCCGACCCCCGCCAGTTCCCCTCCGTTTCTCTGCACAAGTACATTCGTCGCACTACTGTAGGAAATATGGTAATACTGTGGTTTAATGCTCTATGGATGCTCCGGATATTTTACTGGTAGGGGCTTAGGATAGGGGTGTAGTTTACTGTTTATGGTGGACCAAGGGAAGGAAAATACCTTGGTAAAACTGTACATTATAGGGCGTGGAATTTGGGGGTGGTGGGGGGTGGAGAGAGGGGGGATGGGTACTAGGAACTTCCCCTGTAAAGGGGGGGGCACGGAAATTAATAGTTTTCGAGATATTTACAAATGAAGTTTTTAAGGTTATGTTGGATTGTTACCACTTTTTGGCAGGCAAGGATGCAAATTAAAATCAATTTATAACTAAAGCATGTATTTTTTTCCAGTTCCACATTGATCTGAAGCAATTAATATTAATTATTACTTTACAATAATAGTTTTCAATACCAGTAATATTGCATTAGCTCTTTGATTTGAAATATGACAGATTTAATGTAATAGACATTATGGTTAAATTTTTGAAACATGCTCCCTGAATTTCATTATTTAAAGGTGTCTAATCGATAAAGGGACTTTTCATAGTAAACTGCTTTTCTTTTTAGTTTCTTGACCTGTAGTTTATTTTGTTTGAGTGGGAATCGCCCTAAAGTCGCTTCTGGCACTCGCCGGCCGCTGCCGCGGCACGCTCGCTTCGCTCGCTCGGCTCGTGCGGCAGTTCAAATGTTAACCTAATACGCTCGTCGCTTCGCTCCTCGCTACCTATTTCAATACTAAAAGTAAAAGTTTAATAGTTTTGTACAGTTTTAGGGCTTAACAGGAGTACGCACGAAACGATCTCGACTGAAATGTGGCAAACGAACAGTAACTGAAAATGATAATAGTTTTCAATACTAGTGATATTGCATTAGCTCTTTGATTTGAAATATGACAGATTTAATGTAATAGACATTATGGTTAAATTTTTGAAACATGCTCCCTGAATTTCATTATTTTGAGGTGTCTAATCGATAAAAGGACTTTTCATAGTAAACTGCTTTTCTTTTTAGTTTCTTGACCTGTAGTTTTTTTTGTTTGAGTGGGAATCGCCCTAAAGTCGCTTCTGGCACTCGCCGGCCGCTGCCGCGGCACGCTCGCTTCGCTCGCTCGGCTCGTGCGGCAGTTCAAATGTTAACCTAATACGCTCGTCGCTTCGCTCCTCGCTACCTATTTGAATACTAAAAGTAAAAGTTTAATAGTTTTGTACAGTTTTAGGGCTTAACAGGAGTACGCACGAAACGATCTCGACTGAAAGGCGGCAAACGAACGGTAACTGAAAATGACGTCGTTATTGTTTTGTTCCACGGTACAAAGCGTACAATTAATATTTTTGTTAAATTATAAATTGCGAATATTAATAATTATATTTTATTAAATCTATTTTACAATAACTATACTTAATAATAATTATTTTTAATGTTGTAGTTAAAAAATATACAAATTTCATAAATAAAATTTAAATTATAATATTTTTTTTGTTAGATAGAAATGTTTTACCTGAAATGAAACGCGTTTGACAATCGCTGTATGTCAATTTGACACTGTCATAACAGTAAGTTCGCGTTTCAAAGCTAAAATGGAGTAAAATTTTCCGATTTTCAAAAATTCGTGACTCAAAAACTAAAAATTTGCGTGGTGTGAAATTTCAGATTTAGGTTCCATAGGACAATAGCTAACCACAAAAAAATTTACGACTCTCAACTCCACGCCCTATAATGTACAGTTTAGCCAATACCTTTTATAGGCCTTTCACATAAGAGCCTTTTATTAACAATTTTTAACAACCTTTGCAAGCTGATAAGCACACAATGAAAGAGTCACATATATAATATATTATCGCAATGTAATCATATGCTTGAATTCTTAGCTAGAATTATACACTTATTACGATTACGATTTTGTAGTTTCTTATATTATTTTAAAAGATTTATTCTAAAACTTAAAAAAAAACGATATTTCAAGAGTCTACGATATCTGACATTATTTTACTTTTTTTAAATCTCGCCCAATGCCCAATGCCACAGATCTAGTACAACTAGATTCCGAACATGCGTGGCCACCTCAGTGCATTTCGCTCTATCTTCGAGTGTTGCCATTTTATAAAATTTCCTGCATTTTAGGGAAAATTTTCTTTAAAAATACGTCCTCAAATTCACTCTTACATTAATTATTTATTACAATTCAGTGTAATAAATAAATAATGTTAGGTGAATTTGAGGACGTATTTTTAATGAAAATTTACCTTTGTAGTTTTTTAAAATTCCGAATTGATAGTTTCCTTAAAAATGTCCTGAAAATCACCTGCAAAATATGTTTAATGTGACTCATAAGTAGAGAATATTTTTTTCTCATTCAGTAATAGTGTGACAAGTTGGGGGTGTGACTGGGAATAACCACAATAACCGTTTTTAACCCGCTGCTTTCATTTTTTTACTTATATGTTCGAAAGAAGACCGGTATATAGGAAGTTAGGTATATCTTTCTTATCTTTCCTTGCAAATCATCGAGTTAAAAGTTTTGTTCTGACAAAAAAGCGATGACATGTGACAAAAAATGGATAACGATGTGCACTTAATATACATAATATACATTCGAGAAGGGAAGACCACTAATAAAGGAATATTAAATTCAGATACAGTTTCAATGTGTTTTATTATCATAGGTTATTTTATACATGTATAAATTCTGTGCTAAGGGCCGATTACAAATATTGGAACATAAAAATCAAGTAGGTACAAAATCTGCGAATCCCGATGTCGAATGTTTTTCGTACGTAAATGTACGCTTTTGGGCTTATGAAATTTAGACATAAAGAAAAGTTGCGTAATTGGCTTGAATATCGTTTCCTTAAGTTTTAGAAAATCTTTATTTCCGTTTTCGATGCTGCGGAGAACTTCCGTTTCTTCCATATTTATAAGCATTTAACAAGCAATTTCTTAAGACGATTAGCTGATATCTGTTTTTGCTACTGCAACTGAAAAAATAAATTTTAGAATATAAAATATTTTTTGTGTCAAGGCCATTATATTATTTTAATACCAATATATTGGTATCAAAGTATAACATTAATATACATATATAGCAAATAATTATAAATAAAAATACTTCAATATATTAAATTTGAAACTATGGCATCAAAACAACTCTGCTTTTAGAAATAAAAACATTTTTTAAAGAGAAATGCTAAAAATTAATGGCAAATAAAATGGAATTAATGCTTAATTTACTCCGGTTATAAATTTTTATCCATTATTAAGTATGTATTACCAAATAACTTGTTATTTTTATTAATTAAGATGTATTTTTAGTACAAACCAGTTTTCGAGTTTTGTCATTTGATTTCTGTCTATTCCTTTTAACTCCTCTATAGCTCGTTGATGGTATTGGAATTTGGATCATCATTTTGTGTTGCCGATACTGACTGCACAGATTCAAACTAAAAAATATAAATTCTTAGAATATCTATATTTTACTTTTATTTAACTAGAGAGTTAATATAAAAAGCAATTTAATATGTAACAAAGTTTAATAAACGCATATGAAAATAATCTTAGGGTTATAGGGAAATCTAACAATGGAATTTGATTGTGATTTAAAATCAACTTCTTAAGGCTGCAGTCTAGTAAAATTGCGTTTTCAACAAGTTATTTGACAATTTTTTCCCGGCTAATGAAATGATAAACTGATTTTTTTTTTCTTGTTTATCAATTAGTGTTATATACGCAATGCGCGTGAATTTTTTCACATTTATAAATTTACTTTATGTTACCTTAATCAGGCCTTCAAGATAAGTCTCTTTCCCCCAAAGACATTTCGAGCTAAGTTTGTGCACTCACTACGTTGCAACCGATTACAATTTACACAATTTGATCAGCGCATAAATATCCTTATATAGTCGTAATTCAAATCTGCTGAATACAATTGCCGAAAAACTTATGATTTTCCTAATTAGAACGTTATAAATTCATTAAATTTCCCATTTTTTGCCTTACAAAAAACTATTGATAAATACTGCTAAAAGTTATTTTTTCCATTAATTTATTCGAGTTGGTTGAAGACCAATGAGTATTAATCCTTTAAAAAATTTTTTTTTGAATTTTGATAATTCTTTAAATATTAAAAAAATATTTAAAATAATTAGGAAAAATCCTAGCGAAATTCTTCAGTCGCGCTCCTTGGGCCGGAGCGTTCTGACGTGTGCTCTACGCTCGATTTTCCTTTATACCGAAGTGAAAGTTGCTCTACTTAATTAAATTTAATATTTTGGTTAATTGATTATTTTTATCTTAGTTTTATGCAATTATTCATATTTTCAAACATTTGATTTCGATATGGAAAATAAACGAAAAAAATATGCGTGTAACTACTAGAAAAAAAATTATCTTCGAACATAAAGTTAATGAAACCAAATAGATTACAAAAGTGATTGGCAACAATTTCTTTATTTTACGGGGTGTCAGTAAAGGGATGTATGTTTCTTCATCACTACATAGTATAAAACAAAGTCGCTTTCTCTGTCCCTATGTCCCTTTGTACGCTTAAATCTTTGAAACTACGCAACGGATTTTGATGTGGTTTTTTTTAATAGATAGAGTGATTCAAGAGGAAGGTTTATATGTATAATAACATCCATTAAATAGTGGAGAAGTACTGTTATTTTTGAGGTTTCTAATGTGATGTCGTAAATAATTACATTTTTTCCGCTTACATTGCAAACGCAGGCTGAACCCTACGAGTTTTATCAAAATAATGTACTAAGTATTGTACACATTGAAAAGGTCTACAGAAAAGTCCGTGATGTTACAGGTAAATTAGCTTGGAGAAATTTTTGCATATGTAGTGGTGTGTATATTACTCAGATCTTAGAGCGCGTTTCCACTATATCGTTCTGGCCTATACAAAAATGTTTCGATATCCTAACATTACTATTTAATTTTATACTTATTCCTAGCAACACTTTTGTTTTCAATAAAAACAAGTTTTTATTTGAAAGAAAATGGTTTTGACTTTATAAAAAAAAATATATCATTCAATTTTACGTCCTTGAGCAAACGACAAGGCGACTACCGTGAAACAATAAAATATCGTGTCCATAATAATTTGTTTCATAATTAATATTTGACCATAATAATTACGAAACAAAACAAATAAATAAATCGTCACTTGATAGTGGAAAGTGGAAACACGCACAAAACCAGAATAAACCAGTTTACGCTGTCCGCAGGTGCCACGTGCAGTCGTTTGGTACCGTTAGAACATAAAGCACATTTCATTCAAAAATTATAATTATTATGTACGTAGTTTAATTGATAAATTTTGTATTTGTTGATTGTTGTTATTATTTGTTATTATTGTTATAATATTTGTTGAAGTGAATTACATGTCCCGCAGCCGGAGGCCCCAAATGAAAACTCAGATGTACTTTAAAACTACATTTAATAGCTAAAATGAGACTTTTACACCCATGTCTGCACGATGCAGACCGGAGTTAAAGAATGAATTTATACAGTTTAATAATTATAAAGACGTAAGCTTGGATGCTAACTAAGGGAAATCGCATCCACATTCTATTCCCGTGCGAACGGCGTATTCAGCAGTTTTGTATGAAGGCAGGGCCATAACTAGTGTTTAATTTGTGTGTAAGTGTTGTAACTTTATATTGTTAATTCAATATGGCTCCAGTGTTAAAACATGGTCGAGGCAAGCCTTTGACTTCTCAAACTAAAGAATTAAACTTTAAATGTCGTTTCTTTTTCAGGTTAGTAAATTTTTCATTTTAGTAACATTGTTAATGTAAAAGTTATATGTATGTTAAATGTGCAAATATTAAAATAAAGTCTCATCTTTTTCAGAGGAGAAACACATATAGTTTAATTTAAAATCCCTTATATATACAGGGTTACTTGTAAAACACCGGCAACCTCGCAGGACAAGATAGCTAACATCATAAGTAACAACATTTCGACTTTTGATAATTTGTTAGATTTTATTTTCATACAAAAATAAATATTCATTTAATTTTCCGTCTGAATATTATAAACTCTACGCCTCCCAAAAATTACGTAAACAAAAAGCGAACGAGAGGGGGAAGGGGGCGTCGCGTCGTCCATCCGATAATTAATAGAACATAGACTTACAAATGTAAGGAGAGTACAATAAAAGTTTAAAAAATCATTTAAAAATAATTTATTGCGTTATGCCAAAAGTCGTAGAACAAATGTTGTTACTTATGATGTTAGCTATCTTGTCCTGCGAGGTTGCTGGTGTTTTACAAGTAACCCTGTATAAAATAAAAACTAAAAATAAAATGTTGTTTTATTTTATTTGCTGACCATACACTACTACAAACGCAAAAATTTCTCCAAGCAAATTTACCTGTATATGTCTATCTCTTATGGATAACCCACAATAACTTTTTTTTGTCATTTACTTTTTACGACAAATAATGGCTAATTTTCGAAGCGATTTTAACCAATACAGCATTAATCCTTAACCAATTAAATACCTTGAATACATTGTTCATTTAATATAGATCTATATGGCCCTTTACACCGTATGATTTAAGTGAATATTTTCGAAGATATTACAGATTTAAAAATTGCGGGACGTAGCGTTTGCGGCGGTACCGGCCGGCCGCCGCGGCCGCGCCATTGCACCCATGCGAAGCATGGGCGGGTCGCTAGTTAAAACTAAAGTAAGCTCATAAATTTTCTTATAATAATATAATTTTTTTTTGAAGTTCCAAAAATGTTTATTTTTCGTTTGAGAAATACGAAATATAATATAAACTTGTATTGAGAACTTGAACTTGGGACATACGGGGAAAATGATTTGTTTACTCCAAAATTCCAAATATGTCGACTGTCGAGGTGTTTTAATTTTTTCTTCTAGTCATTTTAAACGTAGCGGCATGTTGTTTGATTATTAATTTTGTAACTTAAATACAGGATGTTGGTTTTATATTCTGATCTTACAGACGCGCTGACAAATTTAGTTCACCATTTCTAGTTTGGTCCACCAACTCTAAGTACCAATATTAAAACGAATGGATTATAATCACATCATCAATGATCAGATGTAATGGAAGATCACAATAACATAGAAAATTCAATGGGTGTTGAGAACTAAACAAACACAAGTAACAGAGACGCACAGAATAAAAAAAGAGGACGAAAACGATAATTCGTTGATGCTTTCCCTTTTCGACGTATTGTTAGGGTACATCACCAATCTGCAAAAAACAAAACTGATGATTCCCAATTGCTGATTAAAAATGAAAAACAAATAATCGACAACAGTGGTGAAAATTTGCTGATCACAATGAAACATCCTTCAGTAGTAGCAGATTTACTCATTTAAAATGTATCGGTGAACAGCGTAAAGGAGAGCAGGACAGGAAAACATTATGAATGTGGATGGTGGATTGTATACAGGGTGTAATCGATAAGTATGTGCAGGCGATTATGACGTTATTATTGCAGGTATCAAAAAACTTAAAACTGATATCGAAATGACTTTACCTAATGAGCAAAATTACAATAATAACTTTTTAAAAGTATAACGAGAAATATCTAAAAAATTTACTTTATACACTCCCATATCAAGAAGGGAAAATGGGACTAGTAGAAGTTAAATGTCTAATTCCGGCAAAAGACATGAGTGCGGAAGATGCGGTTAAAAATAAAATATTTAATATTTGAAATACAATGCAAAAAATTAACACTTTTGTCATAGATAAGAATCATGACTATTTTTTCCAAATTCAGGGACAACTAAACGTTGCAGAAGCAGAAGTCTGCTTATTTGCTGTTTGGACTGGAGTGAATCATGATCGTCTAATATTAATTTAGTGAGAAACGTCTTTCCAGTTCAAAATGGAGAAATAAACCATCCACGCGAAGACCGACATCCACGCGGACGGAGTCGCGGGCGGAAGCTAGTCAGAAATAAATATCTTTTGTTTTCATTTGCGCATTTTTCTATTTTATAATTTTTTACACAAACATTACATTTTTTTTTATTATATACAAAATTTGTTTATCCGTTTTATAAGTGAAACTGAACAACTTTCACTAAGAAACTTAGGTCGAAAAAAATGTATAGAGTTATGCATTTTGTATGGAAAGCTTATTTTTTTTTATATTTCGTCCAAATTTCTTTGTAAAAGTTGATCAGTTATATAAACATGAAGTTGAAGATATCAATAGAACGTATTCGCAAATTTTGTGTACTGATAAAAAGAATCACCCGGTGTAATTTTCACGAAAATTGTTTCAAATTGTCATTTTAGGTACTTATTACGAATATTAAATTATGCATTTGAATGATTTAATTTTTAAAAATTAAGTGGAGCAACTTTCCCTTAGTACATTTGTATTATTTACATATAGGATGACAGGATGCATTTGTTTGCACTACTAGACCAAGCCCTTAAAATGTAGATAAGTAATTACATTCATGCTTATTGTTGGCGTAGCATTTGACTCAAGGAGAGATAATTTAGGTTTGCAAAAAAAAAATGCGTTAAAATTCTTTGAACATATCGCTTTTTAGATGGTACCCAATTTTACCGACTAGTATCAATCCATATTTTACGAATGCCAGAATACGTTGGAAAACTATGGGACATACATTTTTTTGCAATTTTGTGGACTTTTTTTCCCATTTGCAGGCAACATTGTGATTGAGGTTATCTTACACTTAAAAGCTAAAATTACCACGAAATATTAACAATAAGAATGATCAGTTGATAGGAAACAGTCAATTATAATGATTCTGATATTATGTATCTATAATTAATTGTTTACTTACGAATGAAATGAAATTCCATCGGCGTTTGTTTCCGTGCGGCTGTTATAGCCTAATACGCTGCAACCACCCATAATTATAAACACTCAGTACACGTAGTACATTCAGAACACTTTTATAATTAACTTCCAAATGTATTTATCACCAAAAAGAACAGTAGACACAAGAAAACTAATTAAATATCAGATCTCCTTTGTTTGTTTGGCCCAGTTTTGACAGTAGGCCATCAAAAAAGTGGCCACGCAGATAAGGACAAAAAAAACGTATCTACATCCCCTTCACTCACATAATGTAAGCGTAGCTATATAATATATATATTTATATGTATTTATATATATTTATATATATAGATATATATATATATATATATATATATATATATATATATATATATATATATATATATATATATATATATATATATATATATATATATATATATATCTATATTTATATATCTCTTTTCACCATAGCATTGCAAATCTACTAGTACTAGATCTGTGCCCAATGCCCATAGAGAATGTCGTGGCCATATCGTAGATTTGCTCATTTCATGAAATGGCCAATTTAGTTTGGCCAGATCGTTAAATCGTCAACGTTTCACGATTTGGTCATCCACATTGGGCCAGATCGTCGATCTGGCCAAACGTGGATGGCCATTTCACGAAATGCGACCATTTTTGTTTCTTTTTTAAAAAGCGATTCGCTTCTGGCACTCGCCGGCCGCTGCCGCGGCACGCTCGCTTTGCTCGCTCGGCTCGTGCGTTGTTTATTAAAGTCTAACCTAACCTAACCTAACCTAACTGTTTTCTATTGAAAAAACCATTCGCTTCTGGTATTCGCCGGCGCTACCGCGGCACTAACTTAAATGACAATAAACAAGTTCTTAAAATATTCTGAATTTTTTAATGTTTTATGGACTCTCTAAGATATTTTATACGATCTGGCCAAATGTCGATGACCAAATCGTGAAACGTTGACGATTTAACGATCTGATCAAACTATGTTGGCCATTTCATGAAATGAGCAAATCTACGATATGGCCACGACAGAGATATTAAATGATCAATGATGAATGATGTCATGTCACTTGTAACTTGTGTCTTGTAAGTTGTAATTTGTGAAGTTACACAGATGTAATTGTCAAACTTAGTAGTATTATAGAAAGTTTTTAAAGAAATACTTTGTTTTAAAACTAAGAGTTTATTTTTTATTTGTTTATGAAATAATTCCTAAATACACCCAAAAAACATTTTCAAGGTTTTGTGACTTTTAAATCATAAGTGGATATGGAAATCATTACAAAATTTCACTATAATTGAGGATATAAGACATTATCTCTGATATTCTTCATTAGATTTTATGAAGCAAGTGTTATCAGTTAAGGAGAACCTCTACGGATCGAGCAAGTGAGAATCAAAGTTGTCAATGAAGTTATTAGACTACTAGCTAGCTTTGAAGTTTTTCGTTTCACTGTATTAGTTTGATAATTAAGCAAGTATTCAACTACTAATTATTGTTGTCATTTGTAATTTTTGGGGTAGTAGTCATGTTAAAGAACTTTAGAGGCTATTTGAATCAAATTAATTTTTGAGAAAACAGTGGCACTCTTTCCTGTTTTCAACATTTAATTTTTGTCATGGTGAACATATTTGAACACTAGAGCCTAACAATTATAAAAAATAAAATTATTATAATTTCCACCTTTCCCAAAAATATGATCTTCTATATTTACATATTTGTTACCTTTTCATACCTTTATTTGTGTTTTGTTGAACATCAGTCAGAAAATGTGTATTAGCTGAAAACAGTTAATATACAGGTGGCTTGATATAGGTGTAAGTTGTAACAGTTTTAAAGGGGTGCAAGTATAGCTCATTCAGAGAAAAAAAAAGTTAACATTACCTAACTAGTCGAAATATTTGAATTTTATCTTTTTTTTTAAGTTACAGAATTCATAATATGGAAAAAGATAAAAAGTAATAAAAACATATTAAATGTATTTTTTTTTTGTTATTTAGTTAAATTATTATATCTATACTAATATTATAAAGCTGAAAAGTTTGTTTGTTTGAACACGCTAAAATCAGGAACTACTGGTCCGATTTGAAAAATTATTTCGGTGTTAGATAGCCCATTTATCGAGGAAGGCTATATATCATCACGCTAAGACCAATAAGAGCGGAGCAATGCGGGTGAAACCGCGGAGCACAGTTAGTGTATAATAAAATCATAAAATATCATTGATAACTTTTAAATTATACACACATCAACAAAGTGTAGGGAGGGATCTTTGATATTGCATCAAATATCTGAAAATGTATGGAGAATTTTGTGATATTGTAAATGGAAGAATTATAGCTCATTTTAAGGTCTTTAATAAAAAATAACATTTCATGATTATTTTAAATTTTCCTAAAAATGTTAATTTTTCTCACCAAATTGGAAACTTGGATAGGATCTTGGAAGGATCTTCATTTCTTGTCAGAAAACTATAAATTTTGACTAAATTTGGCCATTTTTTTTCCAATAGTTTAATTACAAATAATCAGTGTGGTCAGCATTTATATTATTTTACCGACAATTTCGGTAATTTTTACTTAAAATTGAATATGAATGTCCTATTGGGGCATGAGGTCCTGTGTACTTTGGAAGTGTTCGTAAAGATGTTGAGCCATAGTTAAATTTGGCGGTTAAGGACTTAATTCAGTACCTACTGGGGATGTGGCTGGTATTATTATAGTTTATTATAGTATTATTATAGTTTCCTAATAAGTAGTATACATAGAAATTTGACTTTGTATGAGTAAGTTATAGTAACATAAAAAAAAGGAAATGCATATCTGAAATTTGCTCTAATATTCTTGCGATATCATCACATGACTATATTATATGTATTGTAATACCACATAATTTAGTGGAAACTGCTTTATTTACAAACAGAGTAAATTTTTTTTAACATACTGATATTAGCATCATCTGTTTGTATGTAACCAGCTCCTTTAGAGTAAATATTGACCGTATTTCATCATCATAAATCATGTCTTAGAGTTTGTTTTTAAACTATATATTTTATTATTTAAATTTTTATTGAGTTCAAATTACAAACCAATTCTTTATAACTTTTTATTATTATTAGTTATATGTTGTATTTTTATTTTTAATTGTTCTAATTTATTTTTTAAACGCATTAAGAAGAAACGCAAGAAGCATTGAACGTCGCGTATTCGGGCGTAGGGGAAGAGCGCTCGTGGCTGCGGTGATGCGGCGATGGCATCGCGGCGCGTGACGCGCAAGTGGGAGGTGTTCGCGGGCCGCAACCGCTTCTGGTGCGACGGGCGGCTGATGACGGCGCCGCACCCGGGCGTGTTCCTGCTCACGCTGGCGCTCATCTGCGGCACGTGCGCGCTGCACTTCGCCTTCGACTGCCCGTTCCTGGCGGCGCGCGTGTCGGCCGCCGTGCCGGCCGCGGGCGCCGCGCTGTGCGCCAGCACGCTGGCCGCGCTGCTGCGCACGGCGCTGTCCGACCCGGGCATCATCCCGCGCGCCGCGGCGGCCGAGGCGGCGGCCGGCGCGCCCGACGCGCCCGAGCCGCCCGGCGCCGCGCGCCCGCCGCCGCGCGCGCGCGAGGTGCTCGTGCGCGGCCGCCCCGTCAAGCTCAAGTACTGCTTCACGTGCAAGATGTTCCGCCCGCCGCGCGCCTCGCACTGCTCGCTGTGCGACAACTGCGTCGACCGCTTCGACCACCACTGCCCGTGGGTGGGCAACTGCGTGGGCAAGCGCAACTACCGCTACTTCTACGCGTTCGTCGTGTCGCTGTCGTTCCTGGCCGTGTGGGTGTTCGCGTGCGCGGTGGCGCACCTGGCGCTGCTGGCGCGCGGCGCCGGGCTGGCGGCGGCGTTGCGCGCGAGCCCCGCCTCGGCGCTCGTGGCCGCCGTGTGCTTCCTGTCCGTGTGGTCCGTGCTGGGGCTGGCCGGCTTCCACACGTACCTGGCGTCGACGGACCAGACGACGAACGAGGACGTGAGTGTCGCCCCGCCCCTGCCGCACCTCCCCCTCCCCCCTCCGCCCGCGCACTCACCGGCCGCTCGTGTTGCAGATCAAGGGCTCGTTCTCGTCGCGGCGCGGCGTGGCCAACCCCAACCCGTACTCGCGCGGCAACGCGTGCGCCAACTGCTGGTACGTGCTGTGTGGCCCGCTCGCACCCAGCCTCATCGACCGGTCAGTTCGCTGCACAACTGCCATCGCGTCCGTTTCATTTGTCTAGTTGTGTTTTCTTGCCACGCCCGAATACATATTTTCTTAAATATATAAAACATTTGCACGCGTAATTATATTAAGCACTTTCACCACCAGAAATAGCGTTAGTTACATCCTTTATGAAATGAGTCTTTAAGTCATACATGATAATTTTGACTCAATGATTAGTTTAATTTCACTTTAATTTCAATTAAAATTGACAGAGAAACGGCTTTCTCTGTACTATGAAACGCATTTTGATGCTATTTTCATCACCATCTCTCGATGGATGGATTCGACGGATTAAATTTTTATTTTATTTTATTTGTATAAAATAATTTTTATTTATACATAAATACAAAAATTAATCCTTATTTCCTCCGGGCACAGCATCACGCGTGGACGTCTGGACCGATGTTTATACTTAATTATTTTTGAAGTGAAACGTCTGTCTTCTCTCATTACTTGAGAGTAAAATTTCAAGGTCGCGTCATGGCAATACCGTCACGTCATGGAGTAAGGCGACGATTTTGGTATCATTGAATCTTGCCAAAGAAGTTTCACTTCTAACACGTGTGCTCGGTACACACGCTCTGTTAATTTTTGTTATTTTGTTTGATTTTTTTCAAGTAAAGGATCCGTGTGGAAAAGAAAACTCGGATGGCATTATTAATATTTAACGATAATACTAATTTTACTGAATGTTAGATAGAACAATTTTAGCTTTTTTGACGTGACAACGTCTTATAATTCGATAGAGCCGGCTGCACGCACGAAAAAACATGACTCATGCGGCGTTACCTCGCTCTGAGGCGTTCCATGTAAAGGCTTGAAGTGCAAGCGAGAGCGCGGAACGAGCGACAAAGAAGCACAATCGGACGTTGTCACGTTCAACTATCGCCAGTAAACCGACTTTACAGACAACCAATTTTTTGTAAAACCCAGATCTCCGCACATATTATTGGAAGAGAGTCAAAAATATAAAATAATCTTAATGTGATTCGAGCAGACGAGGCGTAGTTTCCGGTGACGGTCGCGATGAACTACCGCCGAGTTTCGCCCAGGCGCTGTCCGCGCATGCGGCGGGCGCGGCCCCACTGGGCGCGGCCCCACTGGGCGCGGCCCCACTGGGCGCGGCCCCACTGGGCGCGGCCCCGCTCACAGCCGCGCAGCCGCTCAGCGCGCAGGCGCTCGGCGCGCAGCCGCACTCGCCCGCCGCCGCCGCGCGGGCGCTGCAACCCTTCGCGAACCACTCGCACGGTATCTACTCTGATCGAGTTATCGTCGATTTTGTTGTTTTATATTCGACTCGATATTAATGAGTTTATCGTCCGTCACAGGTTCCGTGTCCGGCAGCTACACGAACCTGTTCGAAGTGAGCGAGAACGCGCGGCACGCCTACATGAACTGCTCGCTCGATCTCGACCCCGTGCCCCTGCAAGGTTCGTATCCGCCGAAAGTATCCACGGAGAATGTTTCGTCCGATATCTGCTGCATATCTTTCACACGCGAACCCTGTCTCCCCGCAGACGTGTGCGTGAGCGGCGCGGGGCCGGGCGGCGCGGCGGTGGCGGGCGGCGGCGCGCTGAGCGCCTCGCGCCTGCGCCTGCTGCACGACACCACCATGATCGACGCCGCGCTCGACCTGGACGAGCCCGACCCGCCGCCGCACCTGCCGCACCAGCCGCACGTGCCGCACCAGCCGATCGTGCCGCACCAACAGCAAGCGCCGCACCACCAGCGTGCGCCCCAAGTCGCGTTGGCGCTGTGACCCTATGCCCCGCGAACACTTCGCATTGTAAATAAACTTTTTTTAGGCCCCAATAAACCGATAACGACACGCTAGTCTTTTATTGCTTTTCCTCCATTCTATGGGGTAGCTATTAACCAATATGAGGTCAAAACTAAAATCCAAGATGGCGCAGACGTAAATTTGACATCTTTTCGTCATGGGTGTCATTTTTATGGTTTATGGGGTAGCTATTAAGCAATATGAGGTCAAAACTAAAATCCAAGATGGCGCCGACGAAAATTTTACATCTTTTCGTGATGGGTGTCATTTTTATGGTTTTTGGGGTAGCTATTAACCAATATAAGGTTAAAACTAAAATCCAAGATGGCGCCGACGAAAATTTTACATCTTTTCGTCATGGGTGTCATTTTCATGGTTTTTGGGGTAGCTATTAACCACTATGAGGTTAAAACTAAAGGAGGTTAGGTTAGGTTAGGTTAGGTTAGGTTAGGTTTTTTTTTTTTTTTAAAGCACCCGCCATCGCAGGGTGTTGTCTGCTTCCTCTGGAGTATAGTCCAGAGACATTTATTTTTCTTTTAATCAAATAAAATACCACAATATTATTTATTTACAATTAAGGCCTTAATTAAAATACAATTAAATTTACAATTACAAATATGGAGTGCAAATTAACAATACAAAAATAAATAAATACAAATTAACAATATCCAATAAAAATTCAAATTGATTATAATATACAATAGTAAAAATCACATTTAAAACATAAAATTACAATTAAGATTTTACTATAAAAATAAAACAATATCAATTTACACGGCACAGCAATAACTTAACCCTAACATCACAGCTTATCACAATTTCGTTTGTTTACCACCCTCACAATTTGTTCGCAAAATTCTAAAAACTCATTCCTCGTCTTATCCCCCAGGGCCGCAGGCAGATTCTCACCCGTCATCGCGATGCCCAATTTTTGCTCAATAACATATCTATCTCTTGCAAAAATCGGACACTCGAGCAACAGATGATAAACCACCAAACAGGCACGATGGATTCTCCTTCAGCTTGAATCTGTTCAAGTGGAAGGCGAATCCACCGTGTCCAGTCAGTGCTTGTGTGGTGTGGTGTGTGTTGTTTATTTTCCGAACTATTTTGTATGCAGCAGCAGCGCTTGGGAAAAAGAGCTTCGTGCCTCCAGCCGTTTCCCCCACATCATATCTCCTGTCCCATTCCCCGATCGTATCCCGTCTCAGGATACGCTTGACGATTAAGGTTAGGTTAGGTTAGGTTAGGTTAGGTTAGGTTAGGTTAGGTTAGGTTAGGTTAGGTTAGGTTCCCGTGTGGAGTTTCTGGTCTCCCATCGGGCGCGTCCTCAGGTGGCGGATAGGGGGAGGCCTCCCAGATATGGGGGGTACCGGTGGTCTTGCCGGCGCGGACCAAAATCAGCGTGGAGGAACTCGAGGGCTACCACGTCCTCGTTGCAATCTCTGCTTTGCAGAGAAATTGCTGGGTTTGTTTTCGAACAGTGCTGCTTTTGCGGCGAGGTATGGCGACCAGTGGTTGCGGACGATTTAGTCCTACTGGACGACGGGCTGCTTTGCAGCGATGGATGGCGGTTGTATCAATCGCGGCGCGGCGGGCTGGGCGGCAGGTTTTTTCTGTCGCCTGGTTAGAGGCTTCGGCCTCCCGTCGGGCAACCTGTTATCCGTCGTAGTGTTGTTGTCACGTCTAGCAGCTACGACGGACCAGGAGGCTTGCCTTAATCGGCTGGCCTGAGAGGAAGGACACCTCATCAAAAACCCTCAAATCCGCGTTGTAGTCCAGCGGCGTGGATTTCCTGTCCTTCTTGGACAGTTTGGCTCGGGAGAGCGTGAGCTTTTAGCTGTGTACACCCATGGATACCGCCCGACCTCCATGGTGTAAAAGGGTTATCCGGGTGCAGGGGGCACCGCCCGGATGGACGTTTTATATCCCCCATACTCGTGGGAACAAAAATGTCCTTTAACTCCGAACTGATCAACGACGACTCTAGCAAACACACAATTATGGACACTGAAAACTTTTATGATTTGGAAGACACTGACGGAAATATGTCTCCGGCGCGTGTCGAGACAAGGCGGGGCAGGGCTGTGCTGCGTTCAAGCTCCAGCTCTGTCAGCAGCATCATAGAAATGGACGGAAAAGACAGGCTGTGGCGGAAGCGGACGCTGGACACCAGCTGTTCTGGTTCCGACACAGAAGATGGCACAGGGGTTTTTACATCCCCATTTATTAAGACCACCTCAAAAAGAGGGAAGGGCCGCCCATCGGGTTCAAGCGCCACTCGGCGCG
The DNA here is from genome assembly GCA_029959065.1 of Colias behrii. Classification (NCBI taxonomy): domain Eukaryota; kingdom Metazoa; phylum Arthropoda; class Insecta; order Lepidoptera; family Pieridae; genus Colias; species Colias behrii. Next base: position 15,290 of record JARWMC010000006.1, on the reverse strand, counting down.
AGGCCACATTCGATATGACGAGGTTGCGTAAGAGGGAGTTGGAGGCGCAGGCCGAGAAGGAGGTTGCTGAGTGCGCCGAGCGCATTGAAGTGGCGCAAGCTAGCGCTCCTCTCCCTCCCATTCCAGCAAAGACAAACACGTCCGAGGCTCTCAGTCGCCGCATTGCCGATGACCTGGCTGCAATCGTGAAGGTAATGACCAAGTCATCAAATCTCAAGGGCACTTTCAAAAAGGCCTTGAAATTGGCCCACGATGACATTGAGCAGTCGGTAGCTCTATTAGAGAAACACACTGTCTCTGAGGAGACGAGATTGCTGCAGGCAGCCAATTCCCGTCTACAGGCGGAGCTCGACTCCCTGAAAAGGGAACTCCAAGAGGTGAAGGCCTCTCAGGGCTCGTCGCTGCCTGCTCAGCCCCAAGATTCGGATATCTTGCGCCAGGTCGGAGCAATGATTAACGCGAGATTTGAGGCTCTAGAGGAGCGTCTGCTGCCGGAAAAGCGCATAAGACCTCCGCTGGCGGCAGATAGCAGGAAAGCGGCAAAGGCGGCTGAACAAGCGATGGCCGATGACCTCGCACCGCCCCCTCCATCAAAGGCGAGGACATATGCAGGTGTTGCGGCTTCATCGCAACCGGGTAGATCGGTGTCTGGGCCCGCAATTAAGAAAACCGCGAAGCAGACGGCGGTCCCAGCTTTGGAGATCGAGGCAACCTCGAAGAAGAGGAAAAAGAAATTGGCGAAGGGGAAGGAAAGGGTCCCCGTGCAGCCTGATCCGGCGGGTTCAAAGCCCCCCAGAAAAGATACGCTGGCCACGTCATCCGGCCCCCCGCAGCAGCCGTCAAAGGACGGAGAGTGGACTGTGGTCGGAAAGCGAGGAAAAGGAAATAAGGGGAAAGGGAAGAAGCCTGCGGCTAAGTCCCGCAAGAAGAAGTCGCGAAAGCTCCACGCTCCGAATTCCTCGGCTGTCGTCCTTACCCTGCAGCCGAGTGCGAAGGAGCGTGGCGTAACCTACGCCGGTGTTTTGACGGAGGCGCGGCGTGAAATAGACCTCGCCGAAATTGGCATCAGTGCAATGCGTTTTAAGCGCGCTGTCACTGGTGCCAGGATACTAGAGATCCCCGGTGCTTCCAGCACCAAAGAAGCGGACTCCCTTGCCGCCAAATTGCGGGAGGTCCTCGGTGAGGATAACGTTAAGGTGTCCAGGCCGGTCAAGTGCGCAGACTTGCGAATCACTGGCCTGGATGACTCGGCCACAGTCGAGGACATTGCGGCCGCGGTCTCGCGCGCAGGGGAGTGTACCGCGGAGCATGTGAAGTGTGGTGGCCTGCGCGCGGGCCCCCGAGGTGCTGTATCAGCCTGGGTTAGTTGCCCGGTGACTGCGGCGAAGAAGCTGGCGCAGGCGGGGCGCGTAATGGTTGGGTGGGTTTCGGCGAAAGTCTCTCTCACCGAGCAGAAGCCCCTGCGCTGTTACCGCTGCCTAGAGTTGGGCCATGTCAGCGCCACGTGCTCCTCGCCGACGGACAGGAGTGCCACTTGCTTCCGCTGCAGTGAAACAGGCCATAAAGCTGGTGGATGCGATGCCGCCTCCGCTCGCTGCGCCCTATGCACGGAGGCAAAGCTACCGGCAGAGCATCGGCTTGGAAGCGCAGCCTGTAAGGCCCCGAAGCCTAAAAGAGGTGGAATGCGGAAGCAAGATGGCGCTCCAACGCCATCACGCTCTGCTCCGGTGCCTGATGAGGTACCGCAAACGGAGGCAGCCATGGAAACGCAGTAATGGCCCCACTGCGTTTCCTACAGGCCAACATCAACCACTGTGCCAGGGCCCAGGACCTTTTACATCAGAGTCTGGCAGAGTGGGAGATTGACGTGGCGGTAGTGTCCGAGCCATACAATCTGCCCCCCCGGGATAACTGGGCGGGCGATCTGGATGGCTTGGTGACGCTAGTTGCTCAAGGCGGCACACAGCTTGAGCAAGTCATAAGGCGGCGAGGATGCGTCTCGGCGGTTATCAATGGTTTCACCGTTGTGGGGGCGTACTTCTCGCCAAATCGCTGCCTCGCCGATTTCGAGCAGTTCCTGGTTGAGTTGAGGGATCTGCTAGACTTCGCACAACCTCAATCTGTGCTTCTGGCCGGGGACCTTAACGCCAAGTCGGTGTCTTGGGGCTGTGTGGCAAGTGATATACGTGGCTCAATACTCGCTGACTGGGCGGTTGCGTCGGGACTGACGGTTATTAACCGTGGAGCAGAATTAACATGTGTTCGGCAGAGGGGTGGATCCATTGTAGATGTCACGTTTGCGAGCCCCCTTCTCGCTCGTCGTATACAAGACTGGAGGGTTCTTTTGGACGTGGAGACGCTCTCGGATCACCGTTATATCCGGTTTAGCGTCTCCACGCCCTCAACGGCTCCCAGTCCATTCCCCCCTGGCGATTGTCGTCCGCGCTGGGCACTTGGTAGCCTCGATAGGGAGCTCCTCATTGAGGCTGCCTTAGTGCAGGCTTGGCTCCCATCGCAGCAGAATGGCAGCGTAAACGTAGAGGAAGAGGCCACTTGGCTTGCTGAAGCAATGTCAAAGGTGTGCGACGCGAGCATGCGGAGGGTGCGGTCGGTTCCACGTAGGCGCCAAATGTACTGGTGGTCCGCCGATGTTGCCCAGCTGCGTGCTTCATGCGTGGCTGCGAGGCGGGCGTACACCAGGCACAGGCGCCGTAGGCGGCGTGACGAAGAGGAGGAAGCGCGGTTATACGCCGTCTATAGGGACTGCATTGTGTCTCTGCAGGACGCTATCAGAGGCGCTAAGACCCGGGCATGGGAGGAGATGCTCGAGAGTTTGAACCGTGAACCCTGGGGTCGGCCGTATAAGAGAGTGAGGCAAAAGCTTCGCCCTTGGGCCCCGCCCCTGTCTCAAAGTCTCGAGCCACGATTTCTGGAGCAAGTGGTGACGTCCTTGTTTCCGGATCGGGGAAGTCATTCTCCCCCACCGATGGCACCCGCGATGACTGCGCAGGAGGAGTTCAACAACGAAAATGTCCCTCCAGTCACTCGCAACGAGCTCGCTGTGGCAGTAGAGCGCCTTAAGGCGAAGAATGCCGCCCCCGGCCCTGACGGTGTTCCCGGGCGGGCTTGGGTGCTGGCGCTAGAGTCACTTGGACCCAGGGTGGAACAGCTGTTCACGGAATGCCTCCAACAGGGCCAATTTCCCCGTAGGTGGAAGACCGGGAACTTGGTCCTGTTGCAGAAAGAGGGACGCCCGCTCGACTCGCCCTCGGCTTATAGGCCGATCGTGCTGCTCGATGAGGTGAGCAAGCTCTTTGAGCGCGTCTTCGCAGCTCGCCTCATCGACCATCTGGAGGGAGTGGGGCCGGACCTAAGCGAGAACCAATTTGGATTTCGCCGGGGACGGTCCACTATCGATGCGATTGCTGAATTGCGGAACCTCGCTGATGATGCGGATAATGAAGGTGGAGTGCTTTTGGCGGTGTCCCTTGACATCGCCAACGCATTCAACACTCTGCCATGGAGCTGCGTGATCGAAGCGCTCCGCTACCACAACGTGCCCGGGTATATGGTGCGCTTGTTGCAGTCCTACTTATCGGAGAGGGCTGTGGCGTACCCCGCGCGCCGTGGATGGCAAGAAAAGGAAGTGACGTGCGGTGTTCCACAGGGCTCGGTTCTTGGGCCCCTTCTGTGGAACATCGGCTACGACTGGGTCCTGCGTGCCACTTATCTACCGGGTGTCAGCGTGCTTTGCTACGCGGATGACACCCTGGTAACTGCACGCGGGGCCTCATATAGGGAGGCAGCCCTCATTGCGACCGCTGGTGTGGCGGAAGTTGTGCGCCGAATCAGACGACTTGGCTTAGAGGTCGCTCTCAACAAGTCCGAAGCGATTTTGTTTCGCGGCCGTCGAAGGGCGCAGGCTGCTGGTTCAGCTATCCAGGTGGGTGGCACATCCATCGGCGTCGGTTCCACTTTGCGCTACCTGGGCATCGTGCTGGACAGCCGGTGGACATTTGTGGAGCACTTCCGTCGCCTCGCTCCCCGTCTTGTTGGGGTGGCCGGGGCACTTGGAAGTCTGCTCCCGAATCTAAGAGGGGCTGGGGGTGCGTGTCGTCGTCTATACACCGGCGTCATTCGCTCCATGGCCCTCTATGGTGCGCCCATTTGGGCCGACTCTTTGAGCGTCCGTACCAGACCATACTTGCGTAGACCGCAGCGGGTCATGGCGCTCAGAGTCGTGAGGGCATATCGCACAGTGTCCTTCGAGGCCGCGTGTGTCATGGCTGGGACGCCCCCGTGGGACCTGGATGCCGAGATGCTGGCGGACGTTTATCGCCGCGTCACCGCGTCCAGATCGCATGGAATTAATCCATATCTGGAGCAAGTCCAGCAATGGCGGGCTGATGCTCTCGAGCGGCGGTTCAGGGAGTGGGAACGCCGGCTCGAGAGGCCCAGCGCAGGAGCGAGGACGGTCGAAGCCATCCGACCGGTCCTACGCGAGTGGTGCGACAGGCGGCATGGGGCAATTACCTTCCGCCTGACACAGGTGCTGTCCGGACACGGCTGTTTCGGGTGGTACTTGTGCAAAGTCGCCAGGCGGGAGCCGCAAATGGCTTGCCATTGGTGTGACAGTCCGGAGGACACGGCAGACCACACTCTCGCCGTGTGCCCCGCGTGGTCCGAGCCCCGTGCTCGCCTAGTCGCAGTCGTCGGCCCTGATCTCTCCCTGCCTTCCATAGCTCGCGCAATGGTTGCCAGCGACAGATCGTGGCGCGCGGCTATCACATTCTGTGAAGATGTGATGTCGCAGAAGGAGGAAGCAGAGCGGGTCCGCGAGGGAGATCCCAACGCGGATCCTATTCGGCGGCGACGTCTTATTGGGCGAAGTCGCCGAGTCGCGACCGCTGTACACGGTAGCGACTTGCTTCCCTAATGTTGGGTGCCGGACGGTGGAACGGGGACATAATCCATCGTCCGGTGCGGTGAGGCGGCGTGAGACGTGTTCCGTTCACGCCGCCCCCCAGGAAGGAGGAACTGGCGAACACTAGCCAGGTCTTAATCGCGATGGGCCTATATAAAAATAGGCTGCCGCTGACGGGGTTACGGAAGCGGTTACACCAAATACCCGCGACCCTGCCAATATAGCGGAGCGACGGAACACAGTGGAGTTTAGTCGGTAGTCGCCGCATTCTGCGGTGTGAGTCCGACATAACCCAGGGCCCTTTCCCCGAGCGCTCTGGGTATGCCTAAATGCATTCTCCACTATATAAAAAAAAAAAAAAAAAAAAAAAAAAAAAGGTTAGGTTAGGTTAGGTTAGGTTAGGTTAGGTTAGGTTAGGTTCCCGTGTGGAGTTTCTGGTCTCCCATCGGGCGCGTCCCCAGGTGGCGGATAGGGGGAGGCCCCCCCAGATATGGGGGGTACCGGTGGTCTTGCCGGCGCGGACCAAAACCAGCGTGGAGGAACTCGAGGGCTACCACGTCCTCGTTGCAATCTCTGCTTTGCAGAGAAACTGCTGGGTTCGTATTCGGACAGTGCTGCTTTTGCGGCGTGGTATGGCAACCAGTGGTTGCGGACGTTTTGGTCCTACTGGACGACGGGCTGCTCTGCAGCGATGGATGGCGGTTGTAACAATCGTGGCGCGGCGGGCTGGGCGGCAGGTCTTCTGTCGCCTGGTTAGGGGCTTCGACCTCCCGTCGGGCAACCTGTTATCCGGCGTAGTGTTGTTGTCACGTCTAGCAGCTACGACGGCCCAGGAGGCTTGCCTTAATCGGCTGGCCTGAGAGGAAGGACACCTCATCAAAAACCCTCAAATCCGCGTTGTAGTCCAGCGGCGTGGATTTCCTGTCCTTCTTGGACAGTTTGGCTCGGGAGAGCGTGAGCTTTTAGCTGTGTACACCCATGGATACCTCCCGACCTCCATGGTGTAAAAGGGTTATCCGGGTGCAGGGGGCACCGCCCGGATGGACGTTTTATATCCCCCATACTCGTGGGAACAAAAATGTCCTTTAACTCCGAACCGATCAACGACGACTCTAGCAAAAACACAATCATGGACACCGAAAACTTTTATGATATGGAAGATACTGACGGGAGTATGTCTCCGGCACGTGTCGAAACAAGGCGGGGCAGGGCTGTGCTGCTTTCGAGCTCCAGTTCTGTCAACAGCATTATTGAAATGGATGGAAAAGGCAGGCTGTGGCGGAAGCGGACGCTGGACACCAGTTGTTCTGGTTCCGACACAGAAGATGGAACTGGGGGTCTTGTATCCTCATTTATTAAGACTTCCTCAAAAAGAGGGAAGGGCCGCCCATCGGGTTCAAGCGCCACTCGGCGCGAGGCCACATTTGATTTGACGAGGGTGCGTAAGATGGAGTTGGAGGCGCAGGCCGAGAAGGAGGTTGCTGAGTGCGCCGAGCGCATTGAAGTGGCACGAGCTAGCGCTCCGCTCCCACCCATACCAATAAAGTCGAGCACGTCCGAGGCTCTCAGCCGCCGCATTGCCGAGGACCTGGCTACGATCGAGAAGGTAATGACCAAGTCATCCAATCTCAAGGGCACCTTCAAAAAGGCCTTGAAATTGGCCCACGATGACATTGGGCAGTCAGTAGCACAATTGGAACAACATACTGTCTCTGAGGAAACGAGATTGCTACAGTCAGCCAATGCCCGCCTACAGGCGGAGCTCGACTCCCTAAAAAGGGAGCTCCAAGAGGTGAAGGCCTCTCAGAGCTCGTCGCTGCCTGCTCAGCCCCAAGATTCGGACTCCGATCTGGTTGCTGTCATCTTGCGCCAGGTCGGTGCAATGATCAACGCGAGATTTGAGGCTCTAGAGGAGCGTCTGCTGCCGGCCAAGCGTATAAGACCTCCGCTGGCGGCGGATAGCAGGAAAGGGGCGAAGGCGGCTGAACAAGCGATGGCCGACGACCTCGCACCGCCCCCTCCATCATCAAAGGCGAGAACATACGCAGGCGTTGCGGCGTCATCGCAACTGGGCAGACCGGTGCCTGGGCCCGCAATTAAGAAAACCGCGAAGCAGGTGGCTGTCCCAGTGGTGGGCATCGAGGAAACCTCAAAGAAGAGGAAAAAGAAATCGACGAAGGGGAAGGAAAGGGTCGCCGTGCAGCCTACTCCGTCCGGCTCAAAGCCCCCCAAAAAAGATACGCCGGCTACGTCATCCGGCCCCCCGCAGCAGCCGTCTAAGGACGGTGAGTGGACTGTGGTTGGAAAGCGAGGAAAAGGAACTAAGGGGAAAGGGAAAAAGCCTGCGGCGCAGTCCCGCAAGAAGTCGCGAAAGCTACACGCTCCGTCTTCCACGGCTGTCGTCCTTACCCTACAGCCGGGTGCGGAGGAGCGTGGCGTAACCTACGCTGGTGTTTTGTCGGAGGCGCGGCGTGAGATAGATCTCGCCGAAATCGGCATCAGCGCAATGCGTTTTAAGCGTGCTGTCACTGGTGCCAGGATACTAGAGATCCCTGGTGCTTCCAGCACCAAGGAAGCGGACTCTCTTGCCGCCAAATTACGGGAGGTCCTCGACGAGGACAACGTTAAGGTGTCCAGGCCGGTCAAGTGCGCAGACTTGCGAATCACTGGCCTGGATGACTCGGCCACCGTCGAGGACATCGCGGCCGCGGTCTCGCGCGCAGGGGAGTGTGCTGCGGAGCACGTGAAGTGTGGTGGCCTGCGCGTGGGCCCCCGAGGTGCTGTATCAGCCTGGGTTAGTTGCCCGGTGACTGCGGCGAAGAAGCTGGCGCAGGCGGGGCGCGTCCTGGTTGGGTGGGTTTCGGCGAGAGTCTCTCTCACCGAGCAGAAGCCCCTGCGCTGTTACCGCTGCTTGGAGTTGGGCCATGTCAGCGCCACGTGCTCTTCTTTGACGGACAGGAGTGCCACTTGCTTCCGCTGCGGTGAAACAGGCCATAAAGCTGGTGGATGCGATGCCACCTCCGCTCGCTGCGCCCTATGCACGGAGGCAAAGCTACCAGCAGAGCATCGGCTTGGAAGCGCAGCCTGTAAGGCCCCGAAGCCTAAAAGAGGTGGAATGCGGAAGCAAGATGGTGCTCGAGTCCCATCACGCTCTGCTCCGGTGCCTGTTGAGGTACCGCAAACGGAGGCAGCCATGGAAACGCAGTAATGGCCCCACTGCGTTTCCTACAGGCCAACATCAACCACTGTGCCAGGGCCCAGGACCTTTTACATCAGAGTCTGGCAGAGTGGGAGATTGACGTGGCGGTAGTGTCCGAGCCATACAATCTGCCCCCCCGGGATAACTGGGCGGGCGATCTGGATGGCTTGGTGACGCTGGTTGCTCAAGGCGGCACACAGCTTGAGCAAGTCATAAGGCGACGGGGATGCGTCTCGGCGGTTGTCAATGGTTTCACCGTCGTGGGGGCGTACTTCTCGCCGAATCGCTGCCTCGCTGATTTCGAGCAGTTCCTGGTTGAGTTGAGGGATCTGCTAGACTTCGCACAACCTCAATCTGTGCTTCTGGCCGGGGACCTTAACGCCAAGTCGGTGTCTTGGGGCTGCGTGGCAAGTGATATACGTGGCTCGATACTCGCTGACTGGGCAGTTGCGTCGGGACTGACGGTTATTAACCGTGGAGCAGAATTAACATGTGTTCGGCAGAGGGGTGGATCCATTGTTGATGTCACGTTTGCGAGCCCCCCTCTCGCTCGTCGTATACAAGACTGGAGGGTTCTTTTGGACGTGGAGACGCTCTCGGATCACCGTTATATCCGGTTTAGCGTCTCCACGCCCTCGACGGCTCCCAGTCAATTCCCCCCTGGCGATTGTCGTCCGCGCTGGGCACTTGGTAGCCTCGATAGGGAGCTCCTCATTGAGGCTGCCTTAGTGCAGGCTTGGCTCCCGTCGCAGCAGAATGGCAGCGAAAACGTAGAGGAGGAGGCCACTTGGCTTGCCGAAGCCATGTCTCAGGTGTGCGACGCGAGCATGCGGAGGGTGCGGTCGGTTCCACGTAGGCGCCAAATGTATTGGTGGTCCGCCGATGTTGCCCAGTTGCGTGCTTCATGCGTGGCTGCGAGGCGGGCGTACACCAGGCACAGGCGCCGTAGGCGGCGTGACGAAGAGGAGGAAGCGCGGTTATACGCCGTCTATAGGGACTGCATTGTGTCTCTGCAGGACGCCATCAGCAGCGCTAAGACCCGTGCATGGGAGGAGATGCTCGAGAGTTTGAACCGCGAACCTTGGGGTCGGCCGTATAAGAGGGTGAGGCAAAAGCTTCGCCCTTGGGCCCCGCCCTTGTCTCAAAGTCTCGAGCCACGATTTCTGGAGCAAGTGGTGACGTCCTTGTTTCCAAGTCGGGGAAGACATTCTCCCCCACCGATGGCACCCACGATGACTGCGCAGGAGGAGCTCAACAACGAAAATGTCCCTCCAGTCACTCGCAACGAGCTCGCTGTGGCAGTAGAGCGCCTTAAGGCGAAGAATGCCGCCCCCGGCCCTGACGGTGTTCCCGGGCGGGCCTGGGTGCTGGCGCTAGAATCTCTTGGACCCAGGGTGGAACAGCTGTTCACAAAATGCCTCCAACAGGGCCAATTTCCCCGTAGGTGGAAGACCGGGAACTTGGTCCTGTTGCAGAAGGAGGGACGCCCGCGCGACTCGCCCTCGGCTTATAGGCCAATCGTGCTGCTCGATGAGGTGAGCAAGCTCTTTGAGCGCGTCTTCGCAGCTCGCCTCATCGACCATCTGGAGGGAGTGGGGCCGGACCTAAGCGAGAACCAATTTGGATTTCGCCGGGGAAGGTCCACTATCGATGCGATTGCTGAATTGCGGAACCTCGCTGATCATGCAGATAATGAAGGCGGAGTGCTTTTGGCGGTGTCCCTTGACATTGCCAACGCATTCAACACTCTGCCGTGGAGTTGCGTGATCGAAGCGCTCCGCTACCACAACGTGCCCGGATATATGGTGCGCTTGTTGCAGTCCTACTTATCGGAGAGGGCTGTGGCGTACCCCGCGCGTCGTGGGTGGCAAGAAAAGGAAGTGACGTGCGGTGTTCCACAGGGCTCGGTTCTTGGGCCCCTTCTGTGGAACATCGGCTACGACTGGGTCCTGCGTGCCACTTATCTACCGGGTGTCAGCGTGCTTTGCTACGCGGATGACACCCTGGTAACTGCACGCGGGGCCTCGTACAGGGAGGCAGCCCTCATTGCGACCGCTGGTGTGGCGGATGTTGTGCGCCGAATCAGACGACTTGGCTTAGAGGTCGCTCTGAACAAGTCAGAGGCAATTTTGTTTCGCGGCCGTCGAAGGGCGCAGGCTGCTGGTTCAGCTATCCAGGTGGGTGGCACGTCCATCGGCGTCGGTTCCACTTTGCGCTACCTGGGCATCGTGCTGGACAGCCGGTGGACATTTGTGGAGCACTTTCGTCGCCTCGCCCCCCGTCTTGTTGGGGTGGCCGGGGCACTTGGAAGTTTGCTCCCGAATCTAAGAGGGGCTGGGGGTGCGTGTCGTCGTCTATACACCGGCGTCATTCGCTCCATGGCCCTCTATGGTGCGCCCATTTGGGCCGACTCTTTGAGCGTCCGTACCAGACCATACTTGCGTAGACCGCAGCGGGTCATGGCGCTCAGAGTCGTGAGGGCATATCGCACAGTGTCCTTCGAGGCCGCGTGCGTCATGGCTGGGACGCCCCCGTGGGACCTGGATGCCGAGATGCTGGCGGACGTTTATCGCCGCGTCACCGCGTCCAGATCGCATGGAATTAATCCATATCTGGAGCAAGTCCAGCAATGGAGGGCTGATGCTCTCGAGCGGCGGTTCAGGGAGTGGGAACGCCGGCTCGAGAGGCCCAGCGCAGGAGCGAGGACGGTCGAAGCTATCCGACCGGTCCTACGCGAGTGGTGCGACAGGCGGCATGGGGCAATTACCTTCCGCCTGACACAGGTGCTGTCCGGACACGGCTGTTTCGGGTGGTACTTGTGCAAAGTCGCCAGGCGGGAGCCGCAAATGGCTTGCCATTGGTGTGACAGTCCGGAGGACACGGCAGACCACACTCTCGCCGTGTGCCCCGCGTGGTCCGAGCCCCGTGCTCGCCTAGTCGCAGTCGTCGGCCCTGATCTCTCGCTGCCTTCCATAGCTCGCGCAATGGTTGGCAGCGACAGATCGTGGCGCGCGGCTATCACATTCTGTGAAGATGTGATGTCGCAGAAGGAGGAAGCAGAGCGGGTCCGCGAGGGAGATCCCAACGCGGATCCTATTCGGCGGCGACGTCTTATTGGGCGCAGTCGCCGAGTCGCGACCGCTGTACACGGTCGTGACTTGCTTCCCTAATGTTGGGTGCCGGACGGTGGAACGGGGACATAATCCATCGTCCGGTGCGGTGAGGCGGCGTGAGACGTGTTCCGTTCACGCCGCCCCCCAGGAAGGAGGAACTGGCGAACACTAGCCAGGTCTTAATCGCGATGGGCCTATATAAAAATAGGCTGCCGCTGACGGGGTTACGGAAGCGGTTACACCAAATACCCGCGACCCTGCCAATATAGCGGAGCGACGGAACACAGTGGAGTTTAGTCGGTAGTCGCCGCATTCTGCGGTGTGAGTCCGACATAACCCAGGGCCCTTTCCCCGAGCGCTCTGGGTATGCCTAAATGCATTCTCCACTATAAAAAAAAAAAAAAAAAAAAAAAAAAAAAAAAAAAAAAAAAAAAAAAAGGTTAGGTTAGGTTAGGTTAGGTTAGGTTAGGTTAGGTTAGGTTAGGTTAGGTTAGGTTAGGTTAGGTTAGGTTAGGTTAGGTTAGGTTAGGTTAGGTTAGGTTAGGTTAGGTTAGGTTAGGTTAGGTTAGGTTAGGTTAGGTTAGGTTAGGTTAGGTTAGGTTAGGTTAGGTTAGGTTAGGTTAGGTTAGGTTAGGTTAGGTTAGGTTAGGTTAGGTTAGGTTAGGTTAGGTTAGGTTAGGTTAGGTTAGGTTAGGTTAGGTTAGGTTAGGTTAGGTTAGGTTAGGTTAGGTTAGGTTAGGTTAGGTTAGGTTAGGTTAGGTTAGGTTAGGTTAGGTTAGGTTAGGTTAGGTTAGGTTAGGTTAGGTTAGGTTAGGTTAGGTTAGGTTAGGTTAGGTTAGGTTAGGTTAGGTTAGGTTAGGTTAGGTTAGGTTAGGTTAGGTTAGGTTAGGTTAGGTTAGGTTAGGTTAGGTTAGGTTAGGTTAGGTTAGGTTAGGTTAGGTTAGGTTAGGTTAGGTTAGGTTAGGTTAGGTTAGGTTAGGTTAGGTTAGGTTAGGTTAGGTTAGGTTAGGTTAGGTTAGGTTAGGTTAGGTTAGGTTAGGTTAGGTTAGGTTAGGTTAGGTTAGGTTAGGTTAGGTTAGGTTAGGTTAGGTTAGGTTAGGTTAGGTTAGGTTAGGTTAGGTTAGGTTAGGTTAGGTTAGGTTAGGTTAGGTTAGGTTAGGTTAGGTTAGGTTAGGTTAGGTTAGGTTAGGTTAGGTTAGGTTAGGTTAGGTTAGGTTAGGTTAGGTTAGGTTAGGTTAGGTTAGGTTAGGTTAGGTTAGGTTAGGTTAGGTTAGGTTAGGTTAGGTTAGGTTAGGTTAGGTTAGGTTAGGTTAGGTTAGGTTAGGTTAGGTTAGGTTAGGTTAGGTTAGGTTAGGTTAGGTTAGGTTAGGTTAGGTTAGGTTAGGTTAGGTTAGGTTAGGTTAGGTTAGGTTAGGTTAGGTTAGGTTAGGTTAGGTTAGGTTAGGTTAGGTTAGGTTAGGTTAGGTTAGGTTAGGTTAGGTTAGGTTAGGTTAGGTTAGGTTAGGTTAGGTTAGGTTAGGTTAGGTTAGGTTAGGTTAGGTTAGGTTAGGTTAGGTTAGGTTAGGTTAGGTTAGGTTAGGTTAGGTTAGGTTAGGTTAGGTTAGGTTAGGTTAGGTTAGGTTAGGTTAGGTTAGGTTAGGTTAGGTTAGGTTAGGTTAGGTTAGGTTAGGTTAGGTTAGGTTAGGTTAGGTTAGGTTAGGTTAGGTTAGGTTAGGTTAGGTTAGGTTAGGTTAGGTTAGGTTAGGTTAGGTTAGGTTAGGTTAGGTTAGGTTAGGTTAGGTTAGGTTAGGTTAGGTTAGGTTAGGTTAGGTTAGGTTAGGTTAGGTTAGGTTAGGTTAGGTTAGGTTAGGTTAGGTTAGGTTAGGTTAGGTTAGGTTAGGTTAGGTTAGGTTAGGTTAGGTTAGGTTAGGTTAGGTTAGGTTAGGTTAGGTTAGGTTAGGTTAGGTTAGGTTAGGTTAGGTTAGGTTAGGTTAGGTTAGGTTAGGTTAGGTTAGGTTAGGTTAGGTTAGGTTAGGTTAGGTTAGGTTAGGTTAGGTTAGGTTAGGTTAGGTTAGGTTAGGTTAGGTTAGGTTAGGTTAGGTTAGGTTAGGTTAGGTTAGGTTAGGTTAGGTTAGGTTAGGTTAGGTTAGGTTAGGTTAGGTTAGGTTAGGTTAGGTTAGGTTAGGTTAGGTTAGGTTAGGTTAGGTTAGGTTAGGTTAGGTTAGGTTAGGTTAGGTTAGGTTAGGTTAGGTTAGGTTAGGTTAGGTTAGGTTAGGTTAGGTTAGGTTAGGTTAGGTTAGGTTAGGTTAGGTTAGGTTAGGTTAGGTTAGGTTAGGTTAGGTTAGGTTAGGTTAGGTTAGGTTAGGTTAGGTTAGGTTAGGTTAGGTTAGGTTAGGTTAGGTTAGGTTAGGTTAGGTTAGGTTAGGTTAGGTTAGGTTAGGTTAGGTTAGGTTAGGTTAGGTTAGGTTAGGTTAGGTTAGGTTAGGTTAGGTTAGGTTAGGTTAGGTTAGGTTAGGTTAGGTTAGGTTAGGTTAGGTTAGGTTAGGTTAGGTTAGGTTAGGTTAGGTTAGGTTAGGTTAGGTTAGGTTAGGTTAGGTTAGGTTAGGTTAGGTTAGGTTAGGTTAGGTTAGGTTAGGTTAGGTTAGGTTAGGTTAGGTTAGGTTAGGTTAGGTTAGGTTAGGTTAGGTTAGGTTAGGTTAGGTTAGGTTAGGTTAGGTTAGGTTAGGTTAGGTTAGGTTAGGTTAGGTTAGGTTAGGTTAGGTTAGGTTAGGTTAGGTTAGGTTAGGTTAGGTTAGGTTAGGTTAGGTTAGGTTAGGTTAGGTTAGGTTAGGTTAGGTTAGGTTAGGTTAGGTTAGGTTAGGTTAGGTTAGGTTAGGTTAGGTTAGGTTAGGTTAGGTTAGGTTAGGTTAGGTTAGGTTAGGTTAGGTTAGGTTAGGTTAGGTTAGGTTAGGTTAGGTTAGGTTAGGTTAGGTTAGGTTAGGTTAGGTTAGGTTAGGTTAGGTTAGGTTAGGTTAGGTTAGGTTAGGTTAGGTTAGGTTAGGTTAGGTTAGGTTAGGTTAGGTTAGGTTAGGTTAGGTTAGGTTAGGTTAGGTTAGGTTAGGTTAGGTTAGGTTAGGTTAGGTTAGGTTAGGTTAGGTTAGGTTAGGTTAGGTTAGGTTAGGTTAGGTTAGGTTAGGTTAGGTTAGGTTAGGTTAGGTTAGGTTAGGTTAGGTTAGGTTAGGTTAGGTTAGGTTAGGTTAGGTTAGGTTAGGTTAGGTTAGGTTAGGTTAGGTTAGGTTAGGTTAGGTTAGGTTAGGTTAGGTTAGGTTAGGTTAGGTTAGGTTAGGTTAGGTTAGGTTAGGTTAGGTTAGGTTAGGTTAGGTTAGGTTAGGTTAGGTTAGGTTAGGTTAGGTTAGGTTAGGTTAGGTTAGGTTAGGTTAGGTTAGGTTAGGTTAGGTTAGGTTAGGTTAGGTTAGGTTAGGTTAGGTTAGGTTAGGTTAGGTTAGGTTAGGTTAGGTTAGGTTAGGTTAGGTTAGGTTAGGTTAGGTTAGGTTAGGTTAGGTTAGGTTAGGTTAGGTTAGGTTAGGTTAGGTTAGGTTAGGTTAGGTTAGGTTAGGTTAGGTTAGGTTAGGTTAGGTTAGGTTAGGTTAGGTTAGGTTAGGTTAGGTTAGGTTAGGTTAGGTTAGGTTAGGTTAGGTTAGGTTAGGTTAGGTTAGGTTAGGTTAGGTTAGGTTAGGTTAGGTTAGGTTAGGTTAGGTTAGGTTAGGTTAGGTTAGGTTAGGTTAGGTTAGGTTAGGTTAGGTTAGGTTAGGTTAGGTTAGGTTAGGTTAGGTTAGGTTAGGTTAGGTTAGGTTAGGTTAGGTTAGGTTAGGTTAGGTTAGGTTAGGTTAGGTTAGGTTAGGTTAGGTTAGGTTAGGTTAGGTTAGGTTAGGTTAGGTTAGGTTAGGTTAGGTTAGGTTAGGTTAGGTTAGGTTAGGTTAGGTTAGGTTAGGTTAGGTTAGGTTAGGTTAGGTTAGGTTAGGTTAGGTTAGGTATAGGTTAGGTTAGGTTAGGTTAGGTTAGGTTAGTAGTTAGGTTTAGTAGGTATAGGTAGGTA